>JASWHV010000004.1:35004956-37504956 GCA_030760725.1 Neostapfia colusana | reverse complement strand
CTTCTTAAATTCTGCTAAGGCTTCCCACGATGCATTTTCCTTCGAGCATCCCATCCAGTGGACCAGGACTTGCCAAGAACCCTTATTAAATCGTGTTTTTAGCACTTTTTCTGGGGACGGTATAACTTTCCCATGAAGAATGTCTGGCAGCTGCACAGGTTCCTTTGGTGGCTCTCCAATAAAGTGCTTAAGTAAGAAAACATGAAAAACATCATGTATCCTTGAATTTTCAGGCAGCTTTAGTTTATATGAAACCTGTCCAATACAGTCAATCACCTTGAATGGTCCATAATATCTCTGCCTCAACTTCCCTGGAGCTGCTGTTGTGATGCCAATAGCATTGCGGTGCTGCAACCTCAACCATACCCAATCCCCTTTTTTGAAAGTCAATGGCCGAGTCTTCTGATTATGAGACTGTTTCATAGAATCTTGGGCCAGCAGGAGTCTGTCTTTGATTTCCCTCAGAAATTCATCTCTGTTGACCAACTGTTGATCAACCGCTGCTACTTTTGCTGCCCCCGGTTCATAAGACAACAGTGAAGGAGGGTCACGCCCATAAACCACCTTAAAGGGAGTAGTGCGCAGAGCAGATTGGTATGATGTGTTATAACAATATTCGGCCCACGGAAGCCATTGTAACCATGAACGAGGACGATCACCAGCTAAACACCTCAAATACATAGTGATGATTCTATTTACCACTTCTGACTGCCCATCAGTTTGAGGGTGGAAGGCGGAGCTCATTTTCAGTTTGACATTGGCCTGCTGAAACAAATCCTTCCAAAAATTGCTAGTGAAGATCACATCCCGGTCACTAACAATAGAACAGGGAAAACCATGTAGTCTAACAATGTTGTCAAAGAAAGCTTTAGCAACAGTGGATGATGAATAAGGATGTGCTAGAGGTATAAAATGTGCAAACTTTGAAAATCTGTCAACCACAGTCATAATAACTGATTTACCTCCTACCTTTGGAAATCCCTCAATGAAATCCATAGATATATCCTGCCAAACTGCGCTTGGGATCTCTAGTGGCTGCAGAACACCCGCTGGATGTAAGTGTTCTGTTTTGTTCTTTTGACAGACCATGCAACCACTCACAAATTCCTTCACTCTCTTATGAGCTTTCTCACTGAAAAATGAAGTCCTGAACCGATGAAGAGTCTTTTGGATCCCTTCATGTCCCATGTGTGCTTGGTCAAGTAACTGCGGCCACAATTCAGACTTCTCTGGAACAAAAATTTTTCCCTTGAAAATGAGTAACTGGTCAGAAATGGTCCAACCATCCGGAGCAGCACCTTGCTCCACTTGTTCCCACAATGGCAGCACATGTGGGTCTGTCTTCAACTCCTTGCGCAGGATATCAAATAGGTCAAATGTCGGTCCAGAGATAGCTGCCAAAAGGGGTCCAGTTGTATCACGTCTTGACAATGCATCTGCTGCACCGTTTTGCTTCCCCGGCCTATATTCGACCTTGATATCAAACCCAAATAATTTGCTGACCCATGTATGTTGAGGAATAGTTGTCAAACGTTGATCCAATAGGAACTTGAGACTATAGTGATCTGTCCGCACTGTAAATTCTCTTCCCCATAGGTATGGCCTCCAGTGTTTCACTGCTTTGACTAGTCCAATCAGTTCCCTTTCATATGCAGGTAGTTTCGCATGTTGTGGTGCAACAGGGCGGCTGAAGAATGTCACTGCTCCTTCACCCTGATGAAGGACAGCACCGAAACCTGTTCCTGATGCATCGCAATCTACAAAAAACCTGTTTTGAAAATCCGGTAATTGTAGAATTGGTGTTGTTGTCAAGGCTGTCTTCAGATTTGTGAAAGCAACCTCTGCTTCTTCAGACCATGTGAATGCCTCCTTTTTTAATAGAGCGGTCAAGGGCTTGGCTATAGCACCATAACCAGCAATAAATTTTCGATAATAGCCTGCCAACCCTAAAAAACCACGTAGTGCTTTCTCTGTCTTCGGCTTTGGCCATGCTTCCACTGCTGCCACCTTTGAAGGGTCCATGGCCACACCTCCATTAGAGATAATATGACCCAAGTATGAGATGGAGTCTTGCCCAAAGAAACACTTGGATTTTTTAAGAGCCAAGTGATTATCCCGTAACACTTGAAATACTGCCTTAACATGTTGTAAATGCTCTATCCAAGATGAGCTGAAGATTAATATGTCATCAAAGAACACCAAAACCGATTTCCTGAGAAAAGGCTTCAACACTTCATTCATCAAAGCCTGAAAAGTAGATGGAGCATTTGTGAGGCCAAACGGCATTACTAGGAACTCAAAATGCCCATGATGAGTTCTAAAGGCCGTCTTCTCTATGTCTTCAGCATTCATGCAGACTTGATGATAGCCACTTTTGAGATCTAATTTGGTGAAAAATTTTGCCCTCCGCAGCTCATCTAATAGTTCATCTACCACTGGTATAGGGAACTTATCTTTGACTGTGTGCTCATTCAAGGCCCTGTAGTCCACACAAAACCGCCAAGTTCCATCGGCCTTCTTCACTAAGAGTACTGGGGAAGAAAAAGCAGAAGTACTTGGCCGAATAATTCCCTGTTGAAGCATATCCTCGCATTGTCGCTCGATCTCATCTTTTAATAATTGTGGATAGCGGTATGGCCTTACTGCGATAGGTGATGTTCCTGGCCGTAAATGTATACGGTGATCATGGTGGCGCCTCGGCGGAAGCCCCTGTGGAGGTCTAAATCGGTCGTCAAATTCTTGTAACAAGACTTCCATCAGCCCTGCTCCTGTAGCTGACTGCAGGACTGCTTGGCCCTGCTTTCTTATGCCTTCCCACTTGATTTTTCTCCCTGCTCGCCAGAAGGTCATGGTGAGCTCGTCAAAATTCCACAAAATAGGTCCAAGGGTCTGTAGCCATTTAACACCTAGAACCATATCAAATTCCTGCAGCGGAATCACAAAGCAATCCACTAGAAATTCTTCAGCCTCAATCTTCACCCTGGTGTTTGAGCACACACCCTTACTGATGAGTTTGTCACCATTAGCAACTGTCACTGACAGTCCCCCTTTCTGCACGATTGGAAGGTGCAGTTTTCCTGCTATGGATTCATCAATGAAAGTGTGTGTGGAGCCCGAGTCCACCAATGCCTTCAAGTACAAATTGCCCACCTGGATGGTTAGTTGCATGGTTTTGGCAAGTCCAATTCCTGTCAAGGCATTTAAGGAGATGCCCAAGTCTTCTGCTACTTCCTGGACCTCCTCTCCATCATCTAACTCCAGCAGAAATATACCTTTGCCACTGCATTTATGCTCTGGTGTGTACTGCTCAGTACAATTGTAACACTCTCCCTTTGCCCGCTTATTGGCCAGCTCTTCAGGGGACAATCTCCTGAACTTTGGTTTGGACGCTGCCGTGGAGACTTGGGAGGCCGAACCCCTGCTAGATGCTGGTGTATTCACTGATGTGCTTCTGAAACTGCCTCGTGAGCCCCCTTTTGACATATGTTGGCGTCCTTCCTGGTCATGGGACAATCGTTGTTCATAGGCCCTAGCAAGGCTCATAGCCGTTTGCAGATTTGCCGGGGCCTGGAGCTCAACATCAGTGCGTAAGGGCTGCCCCAATCCTGCCGTGAACAAATTCACTTGCTGCTGCATTGAAAGATCCTCACACCTGCAGAGCAAGGCAAGAAATTGACGTTGATATTCATCCACAGTTCCTGTCCTGTATAGCTCCTTGATTTCTGCTAGCCCATTGGAACGGATGGGAGGCCCGAATCTCAGGTTGACAAAATCATCAAACCGGGGCCAGGACAGAACTCCATGATCCCTCTCCAAAGCATAATACCACTGGGCTGCTGCTCCTTCTAGATGTAGAGCGGCCAACCAAACCTTGTCTTCATTTAACGTCCTCATACCCCTAAAATAGGACTCACATTTAGTGAGCCAAGTCAGGGGATCAGACTCCCCATCAAAACTTGGGAAATTTATTTTTGGAAATCTGTGAACAGGGCGTCGATCTTCCCCCTGGTTGATTCTGCTGCCGGAGGACAGATCGTCAGGACGCCTAGGGGATCTTGTGGCCGCCAGTTCCTTGATGGCCTCCTTAATCTCTGAAAGGGCATCTTCTGTTTTGGCTATACGGACGTCATGGTTGTCCATACGGCCATTCAGAGTGGAAATCTGAGCAGATAGGCGATCTGATATGCGATCAAGCCGCTGTGAGATCGAAAAGTCTCCAGGATTACTAGCGCCCGCCATTGATGGAGGTCGCTGTACCGTCCCTGATACCAAGCTGTTATGGCGTGGTCTTCGGGGGGGAGTGCGCAGGGGAGAACACAAGAGAATATTAGATTGGGAAGAAGAACGTAGTGGGTACCGAGGTTGATCCAGGGAGCCCCTGTCGCCCTGACTGGAAGAAGGTCCAGCCACGACGACCAAAGGAGAACTCGCCCAAGGGGGAGAGACTTTATTCCTTTGATGCCTAATACATTCTACCGGGCTGCCTTTATAGATCAGGCATCCCCTTATTTTCTGTTGTGATCTCAACAGAATTCAGTATATAATCTGTTGTGATCTCAACAGAATTCAACAAGCCAATAAAATAGAAGTAAATATGAAAATAGAAAACTAACTACTCTCCCCTTATCTAAATCTTTAATTACCGCGTTCAGCCACTTTTATGGATCTTCGGCCGCCTATGATACTGCTGCCCATAAAATGCATCTATAACACAAAGACTCACTGTGGCATGCAAAGTATAGACATCTAAACTTCAGAGCATTAAGAGATCTTAGTGTGAAATGGATGGTAAAAGGGATTCCTATCATTAGTCACATCAACCAAGTCTGTGATGGGTGTGCACTTAGAAAATTTCACAGGAGACCTTTCCCTCATGTAGCAGATTTTAGAGTAGAGGAGGTGATGGACCTTTTTCATGGAGACTTATGTTGCCATATTGATCCACCCACCCCAGGAAGAAAAAGGTATTTTCTACTTGTTGTTGATGACTTTAGTCGATTCATGTGGATAGAACTATTGGTTACCAAGGATGAGGCATTTCAGTGTTTCAAGCTGATAAAAGTTCAGGCTGAAACTGAAAGTGGAAGGAAGCTGAAGGCATTCAGAACTGATAGAGGAGGGGAATTTAACTCCAAGACCTTCTCTGCATACCTTGGTGAATTGGGAATTAAGCATTCAGAACAGCCCCTTATACTCCCCAACAAAATGGGGTTGTGGAAAGGAAGAAACAGACTGTCATAGAGATGGCAAGGTGTATGCTGAAAAGCATGAGAGTACCAGCTCGTTTTTGGGGAGAAGCTGTGAAGACAGTTGTATATGTTCTGAATAAATCACCTTCAAGAAGCTTAGATGGCAAAACTCCCTACCAAGTCTGGTCTGAGCGAAGACCCTCTGTGAAGCACTTGAGGACTTTTGGATGTACTGCATATGCCAAGATAAATGGTCCTGTGGCTACGAAGTTGTCTGACAGAGCAGTGAAGTGTGTGTTCTTGAGTTATGAAACTAACACCAAGGCCTACAAGCTCTTTGATCCTGCAAATGAGAAGGTTATTGTGTCTAGAGATGTAAAATTTGATGAGAATACACCCTGGGATTAGGAGGAAGCTCATCATGGGCAGGAAGAAAAATCAGTTTTCAATGTGCATTGGTCTACAACTACTGAAACTCCTGCAGCTGATACTGACATTGAACACTGCTAACCTGTCTCACCTAGAACTCCTATACCTGAGGCCGAAGAGTCATCATCTTATGGTTTCAACTGGGTTACCCCTCCCACAGGTCAAGAGGTAGACTCTGAGGGGGTGCCACAAAGGTTCAGGGCCATCACTGATGTGCTAAATAACAGTGAGCCAGTTCATCATTTTGAAGATTTAGCCTTGTGTTTTCTTACAGCTGAAGAACCTTCAAGTGTTGAACAAGCTATCCAGGACAATTACTGAAAAAGAGCCATGTTGGAAGAGCTAAAAGCCATACAAGACAACAAGACTTGGGTTCTAGAAGATTTGCCACCAGATTACAAGGTCATAGGACTCAAATGGATTTTCAAGGTAAAGAAAGATCCCTCTGGTAATATTATCAGACACAAAGCAAGGTTGGTGGTAAAAGGTTATGCTCAAGTTCAAGGGGTGGATTTCAATAAAGTATTTGCACCAGTCACTAGACTAGAAACTGTGAGGATGCTACAAGATATCTCAGCACATGAAAATTGACATCATATGGATGTCAAATCTGCTTTCTTGAATGGTGAACTGCAGGAAGTTGTTTATGTCGGTCAACCTCCTGGATTTATTGATGGGAAATATCCAGATAAAGTACTCAGAATCAAGAAAGCCATGTATGGTCTTAAGCAAGCTCCAAGAGCATGAAATATCAGACTTGACAGAGAATTACTCACACTTGGGTTCAGAAAGTGTGACTCTGAACCTGCTCTGTATAGAAGTGGTGAAGGCACTATTTTACTTCTCATTGGTGTTTATGTAGATGACTTGATCATTTATGGCCCCAGTGTGATAAAATTTGAAGACTTTAAGACCAAAATGAAAAGGAGCTTCTCAATGAGTGATCTAGGAAAACTAAGCTATTATCTGGGCATTAAAGTGAAGCAAAACCGAGATGAAATATTTCTTTGTCGGAGAGCGTATGCTCTGAAGATACTTGAACTCGCTGGGATGGTCAACTGCATGTAAAAGCCCAAGAATTGACTTGCAAAAATGTTCATCACCTCACAACACTACAGCTCATTTGGTAGATAGCTCATGAACACTTATGAAGAGTAAGTAAAGGGTGATTAGAGGAAAAACCCATAACACCAAAAAGTAGGAGCTCACACACATTAACATGAGAGGATGAGTTCACTAGTTGGTCCTAAATAACTTTAGGAATGCTCAGGCCAAGTTTCATGTGAACCCAAACTCTTTTGAGCCACTTTTGGAGATATTTGTAAAAAGGGCTATTTGAATGCAAATTCAAATTGCAACCACTTTCACTTGAATTCAAAAGTTGACTTCATATTCAAACTCATCATATTTTTCTGATTTAGTCTACCAATTTTCATCCTCATTAGAGTTCATCTTGTCGGGAGCTAAATTTGCATTAATTCAAACTGAATTCAAATTTCAAATTCAAATGGACAGCAAATTTAGCCAAACCAATTTTAAAATTGAGTAAAACAAATTTAAACCATGACTTTGTGGCTAAGTTTCTCATTCAATTGTGAGTAGCTGAGATCTTTTCAGTGAAAACAAAAATGAAAAACAAAAAAGGAATTAGAGGGAGGGGGACCCACTGGTCAGAGACTGAAGGAAGAGAGAACCGCCTCTGTTGCCTTCGGTCGGCTGCCGGGAACGCTGCCGCCTCACCCCCTCGCAACCACGCGCGCGCCAGCGCTGCTACGGATCAGCTCGCGCTCAGTCCGATCTCCCACGTATGCTGCACAAACGGACTTTGCTTCCTTCACCAGCTAGCGCTGCTGCGTCCGCTCCCGCGCGCGAAGAAACCATCGCCGGCCGAACCTCTCTTCTCCCTGGTGTACGAGAGCTAGAAGCCTTTTCGTGTCCGACGAGCTACACGAAAAAGGTCCGCTCCAAGGTTCTCAACACGCTCGTGCCGACCGCTCTTCCTCTCATGCCTCGCCGGGGTAGAATTTGTCCAGGTATCCGTTCGGTGTTCAAAGAACCGAGTTGTTCAAAACTCCGAAATTCGTAAGGGGTAGTCCACCACAGAGGATTCTGAGCTACACATACGTTTTGTACCTGTCCATGACCACCTAGGATCAAAAACCGGCGAAAACCATAGACTAGGGTTGCTGTTCTTCAAAAATTTTCGATCGTCGCCGTTTTAGCCCTAGGTCGACGGTGAGGTCCTAGTTGCGGCCGTTTTTACGAGGATCGGTGCTCATATCCGTGATCAGCAAGTCTCAGCGGAGCTCTCCGAGCAAACCGCGTCGAAAAAGGTGTAGAGAACGTCGAGTTCGAGGTCGCCGATGAGCTCCCGGTCGTTGTCACCGTCGCGAGCACTGTTCCAGCCATCGCCGAGCTCCGGTGAGTGCACTAACGTGTTCCTGGGGCAGAGATGTGCACATGCGGCAAGTTTCATCGAAGGTCGGGCAGTAGAACGACCGGCGGTGAGCTCTCCGGCGAGGGGGGGCGGCGGTGAGCCGCAGGAGCGCGAGGAAGACGAAGCCCCGCGGGCTCCACGTGTCGGCCTTTGTTAAAACCACGCCGGATCTGATGTGGTGCCGGGATTTCGTGTGACCCCCCGTGTGGTTTGTCTGTAGAGCTGACATGTAGCATTGGGACCCACCAGCCGGTTTAAACTTCTAATTGAATTTCAGAATTTGGTTCAAACTTCAACTAGCTATAACTTTTGCTAGAAAGCTTCAAATTCAGTGAACCAAATTTTGTTGGTTTCATCTTTTTGAGTACTATCCAGCAAAACAAGTTTCAGCTTATGAAACTTGTTCTTTTTCCAGAATTAATTCCCTAAAGTTTAAATTGTTGGAAATTTTATCTGGAGAATTCTTTTACGAAAAAATCTGAAATTTGGATGGGGTGTTTAGTTGAAAATCCTTGAGTCACAATAAAAATTTAAGATCCATTCAAGTTCATGTAATCCCCTAATGGTGTGATTAAGTGAACTGCCCTAAGAAAATAAAAAAATATACAAAAACATTTTTTAGATTTTCTCAAATCTTGTTTAGGGCATAACTTCATCTAGGATTCTTCAAATTATATGAAACCAACTCTATTAGGACCATATAAAACTCTAGTTTCCAGAGGTAATAGTTTGACCCATGAAAATCCCTGAAAATCCTTAGAGACTCTAGTAATGACCAAATAGACTTTTATTTGTACAGAGCTCAGATGAACTTTGTTTCAAATGAAACTTGGTCAAGTCTCTGGATAGGACCCTACCAAGCCACTATAAAAAATTCAGAGCCAAAGGGGAAGTCTAGCTAGAGTTATGGTCTTTACATATTTAATTTAACACATTATATTTAATTTGACATATAGTATATTGCTTATGTGTAGTCGTTGAAGGCGAGGAAACTCCGAAAGTGTTGGATTTTTTTCTTCTGGACGAAGCCCTAACCACTGACTCGCAGCAACAAGGCAAGCCTCGATTTGCATTAACAAGTTTTACAAAGTTTTGCTTTATGTATACTTGTGCATTAGGTGTAGGATGGATGAAAACCCCAAGTGCATAACCAGATTATTCCTACAAGAGTGGGTAGTGTTAAGTCCTCGAGTAGTCGGGTTGTGCTTAATGTTCATAGAACTTCGGTACAAGTCGAGTAGTTGGAATCTACTCGCGAGTATAGGTGTCGGAACACACAGGGTTGGCTCGAGTGATGTGAGATCACTTTAGTAAGAAAATGAGACTAGGCAGGTGCTAGGGCGCAGCAAGAGGATATCTTGTGGGTGCAGCCCTATCCGTGTCGATTGAGGACCGATCCGTGTGCGGCCCTGCTGAACAAGTATTGAACGTACCAAAGGCATATCGGATATATGGATCCCGATAAACCGATGTAACCTATACCTCTGGGCGTCGAGGCATAACACACCGATTTATAGGTGTAGGTTGAGGGCGGCAAGGTGGAAATCCGCTAACGAACATAGAGAGATGCTCCGTGTAGGGAACCTCCTGTCCGTTTGGGTGCGACCGGTTCAACCTTTGGGCTGTTTGGTGAAAGGTTATCCCGTACGACATCGAGCGAGTGTGCTGTGCAGCTCCACGGGTGGGCGTACGTGACGTTCTATTCGGGTATCCCTGCAGGTGTATATCGAGTCGATTCGCCGTCCCTCGCGGTGATGAGTACCGCATGTTCACTGCGTCGTGACGTAGATAAATTATGGAATGTTGTGATTCAATTCTGCTGATATGTATAAATTGTATTGCTACATGTGTGCCACCAAATATCACTGACTAAGTTTCAGGTTCATGAACTGATAACTTGTGGCTAAAAGATGAACTAAGGATAAAATTGTAGGCGTGTCCGTTTGCTGCAATTTACCATCCCATGTTCGTCGTGAACTGCATGTAGAGTTTCATGCATAGGGAGTTGGTTAAGTCTTGTTGAGCCATCATGCTCACGGTTGCTACTATAAGTGTTTTTCAGGTGATGACTACCCCACGTACTCGGGTTACGAGTCCACCGGCGAGGGCTACCCTCCGTCGGAGACCACGGCTGAGTGGGAGCCGTACACGCCGCGCTGAGGTGAGGAGTGCAGCTAGTGTGGGTTGTCCATAGGGCTAGGCAACCAACTTTTACTAGATAGATGGCCGTGAATTGTATAAATTTAGTTTCCGCTGTTGTAACCTCAATACTTAGTTTGTAACTGAAGTCTTGTACTACTTTGTACATTTACAGTTGTTTTCTATGTAATACAAAGTGTTCCTTATGATGTGTGTTATCGAGTGTCGCATCGTGCGGCACCACCCTCTGAGATCCTGGGCGTACAGATTCCGGTCCGTCACACTGCAATCCTTGTGATACTCCCATGGAGCCAAGAACTCATCTTAGCAAGTTCGATGGAGGAAAACCAGTAGATGCAAGCAAATTCAGAAGCATTATTGGCTGCCTTAGGTATCCTGTGAACACTAGGCCAGATATCTCTTTCTCGGTTGGTTTAGTTAGCAGATACATGGAGACCCCATCTGAAGTTCATTGGACTGCAGTTAAACGAATCTTGAGACATATTGCAGGAACCAGCAACTATGGCTGTAAATACACAGGAGGCAAAACTTTGGAAATTACTGGTTTCAGTGATATAGATCTTGCAGGTGACACTGATGACAGGAAAAGCACCTCAGGGGTTATCTGTTTGCTTGGAGGGAACTTGATAACATGGATTTCTCAAAAGCAACGAGTAGTAGCATTGTCATCCTGTGAAGCTGAATTCATAGCTGCTACTACAGGAGTGTGTCAAGGGATATGGCTCAGCAGGTTGTTTGCAGAGATGCTGAATGAAAAGCTCAAAAGCTTCAGGCTGTGGGAAGATAATCAGGCAACAATTGAACTGAGCAAGAATCAAAAGTTTCATGATAGAGTGAAACATATTGAACCAAGTATCATTTTATTCAAAACTGTGTTGAAGAAGGGAAGGTAGAACTGAAACACACAAACACAAATGAGCAACTAGCTGATATCCTGACAAAGGCACCACCGAGAATCAAGTTTGTGGAGATTCAACGACAACTGAATATCTTTCAAGGTCAACAAGATTAAGGGGGTGAAATATTAAAATAATCTTGTTGTTTAGCTATTCTTATCCAGTATGCATATCAGTAGTTAGTTCAGTCCAAGTCTGTTTTAGTTGCAGTCTGTTATGGACTCAGTCGGTCAGTCAGTTTCAGTTAGCATGCATGCGTAGTGCCCCGGTTCATACGCTGTGGTATGCCGAGTCATGGCGTCGTTCGTGGATCCTGACTGCCCGGCGTAACCTTCGTTTAGTGGACGTTGTGTAGGCGTGGTGTGAACTCTGTAAGTCTATATAATTTGCACTGATCAATACAAAGGATCATCACGTCCTGCTCTCAGAATACTCTGAAACTCACTGTGTTCTTCCTCTGTTCTATACTCCACTGACGAAAACATACGTTCCTGGTGAGAGCCCGGTGTTCTTCGCTCCGGAGTTGCTCGCGTGTTCTGTGTTCGTTCCCAACAAAGTTCACTTTTGGTCAGAAGACAAAGATGCACTTAATCTCTGCTTAGGCCACGGATAGAAGTCTTCGGTCTCTTCTGGCCTAGGTCAACCTGTCGTCATCAACTACACAACAACCATAAACAATCCCATCGAGAAAAACCGTTGACATAGCAGTTAAAAAATAGATAAACTACAGTTATCTAGTCCCTGTATTCATCAGTTATGACCTAGGCAGCTAGACTCTTAGGAGTGGGTGCCTTTGAGTCACCGTAAGCGAGGTTTGATTCCTTCTCCCTGCCGTTGGACCCCTTCAATATATATCAGCACAAAGTTTTTTGATGTCATTGCTGACGATGAATTCATAAAAAAAACTGCGGGACGACAGGAACAATTATACATGTCAATTAGGAAAATTCCGGAAGCTAATGTCATATCCATTGGAAGAATATAGACTGCAAATGCAGGACGATGGGTTGACCAAAAGAGTTATCTAGGTGCTTCTTGTAAAAATATGATTGTTCTTTCTTTGAAATCAATACATCATGAGAAATTTCCTTGAAAGCCTCAGTAGAATCCACCCTAATATCTTCAATATTTACTATTTCTTCACTCTCACAGAAGAGGCTGCTAGTGATGGCCATAACCTAATACAGTGGTTGCCCATCACTAAACAAAAACTACTAAAAACTATAATATTTATAGCATCGGACACCTGTGCATCACTACTGTTTCACTAAAAAAACTAGAAAAAGGAGTAGTGACAGGCATATGTCCACACTACAAATCGTCCACAACCCACAAAAAAGGAGCCCAGCCCGACCCCATAGCCTACTATGGGACCCACATGCCCGCTCGTCACCGCCACCTACCATCGAATCCTAGGGCCTACACGCCACGTCTCAAACATCCGTTGTTTTCGTTGTCATCATGGTAATGGAGGCAGCATTGGCACCGCTGAAGCTGTTATCATAGTCATAGGGGCGGAAGAGCCCATTGCAGCCCCAACCACATGACTCCCTTCGCCATGCTAGAGGGCCCCGTCACCGAACCCAATTGATTCGTCATGCACCCCCACCATCGTGCCGCCTGTGCAGATCCCCTGTTGCAGCGCCCATGTAAAGTGTCTCAGCGTCGTTGATAACCTGAGCTGTCACCATGTCATACGAACAGAGTTGTGAAACCTTAGGGGAGTGAACAGAGAGGGGGGAAATGATAGAAGCCAAGATGGAGAGAATGATAGCGACAGTATTAAAATGACTTAAGCGCGCAAGTAAGTGCTAGGTTTAGCTTTTTATATGGTTTTATTGGGTTGAGTAGTGGTGGGCCACTTAAGTTCTTCCACTAGAAAGTCTTTTCAGTGGCAGCGACTTAAATGACCCGTCACTGTAAAATGATTTCTAGTTGCCACCAATAAAAATGAGCCTCAATAATAGTGGCGACGCTAAGCCTCTCTCCGCTAAAAATAGAACTTTGTAGTGGTGGACACTTATTAGCGGCAGACATCTTAAGTGCCCATCTTTGTTGGATGATTTATAGTGGTAGCTCATAAGCGAGAATCAAGACATCTTGTATTCATAGGGACATATTTTAGCTTGTGTGCTCTATGCCTCCTACTCTAGCGTTTTCTATAATTGTAACTAAAAAACCTTTTTTATAGTAGTGTTTACAGAAGCGGGGTTGTGTATTTATTAATAATGCTTGTGGTCTAAAACAAGACACAAAAACATTGTTCTTACAATGTCAGTTGACATTTTCTATCATGATCTGTCTAAATATTCAACCCGATCTTCTTAACTCTCTCTATCAACAAGATCAACTCTTTTTTTTAGTTGATTCACCTGTCATATATTTGTGCTATATTTAGATACTGAGATTCTAGAAAGGGGACCACACTTATCTTAAGATATATCTTGAGAAAACCTTACTACTTCTACACTAAGACTGCTAATAGATAAATAATTTCAGATCTACTCCTCTTCAATTGAGAAAATCAGAGGACATTTCAGTCCATGTTCAAATCAGAGGACATTTCAGTCCACTGTACTACAGGTGCCGTGAGGATGGTGGCCGGTACAGGCCCGGCAGCACGTACCTGTCTAACCTCAGGGCTCTGTACGGCGCCCTCGTGGCCAAGGCGAACACGTCCAACTTCGTCTACGGCACCGTCGGCCAGGCGCCCGACGCAGTCTACGGCGTCGTGCTCTGCCCCGGCGACTACGGCGGCGCGTCCCGTGCCGAGAGCCTCCAGAGGGCGTTCGCGAACGCGGTGGACAAGGGCTTCGTCTGCCCGCTCTACAAGGACGTCACCATCTACTACGACCAGCACATGCTCAGGTTCTCCGGCGACGATTCCCGTGGCGACGAAACGAACAGGCCGGCATGGGTCGCGTGGAACATGAACAACGTGACCGACGCCGCCGGCAGGAGCTACGGCGAAAAGGTCATGAGGCTGACCAGCGCAGTCGTCGACGCCGCGGCGGACTCGCCGGGCCGCTACGCAACCGGGGAGCTGTGGTTCGGAAGCGAGTTTGTGAGCACAGCGTACACGCTGGTGCAGTGCTGGTCTGACTTCACGGCGGATGATTGCCGGAGCTGCCTCGCCGACCTCGTTGCGCTGATGCCGGAGTGGTTCAGCAATAGCAGTTCCGGGGATCACCGTGTGGGCGGGAGGATTCTCGGCGTCCGGTGTAACCTGAGGTACGAGAAGGAACTCTTCTTCAAGGAGACTGGCAGCACGCTGAAGCTTGATATGCCTAAAAGTGCGTGTGTACTTCCCTGGACATGAATACCTTTTGCTTCCTGATTTTATTACTCACTCTCTATTTTCAAATTGATATTGTTAGAATAATAAAACTAGTTTAAAATTGAACTAAAATTATTATCATAATAATAATATAAAAATAAAGGGGATACTTTATTATTAAAAAAGCTTAGATGTATCCATGTTGCCATGAAACTAATTATTACGTGAATTTAAACTTGAAAAACCATTCAAACTGCACGATCAACTGGGTTCAGTTGCATTGTCCAGACCATGTGTATAACAACAACCAAAAGTAACATAGAGTACACGCCTACGTGTTAACTGCACATTAAAAATGCACTTTTTCTGCAACCACTTTGTCATTTTAACGTATCTTGATTTTTAAAAGGAAATACTACACCTCGACTGGTATACTATAAACCGATGCATCATGAACAACAGTTTTTCACTAAATCTAGATAATATGTATAAAGTTCGAAATCAAATAGTTAGCAAGTCAAAAGAACTCATTGTGTAAATAAACAGAGAAACACGGTACTAGTGAATATATATCATAATTATTCCTACATTCTCCACGGTACCCAACTGTTATATACATGTTAATTTCAAGAAGATTCTTCAATTTCAATGTGTGAGAAAAACACAAATCTAAAGACACGTCACTGGCTCAATGTATCTGTTGAGCATATCGTGCGCCATCTCTCAAAAGCATTCATTTATATGTTCTAGATACAGATAACATGGTTAGTTACCAGGAGCATCATTTTCATATCAATAACAAAATTTTCATATTAAAATAAGTAAAGATTGAAAGGAATCAGAAGATGTGGGAAGTGTTTATTAACCCTGGAGGACCGCGTAGCTGTGTTCATATAGGGCAACAAGATCCTTATAAGGAAGGTCATAATCACAAGATAATCACCACCTAATCCTTCCATCTGTACAATAATCGGTGATTCTCACTAAATCAGAAGTAAGGGGGACCATTTTCTTTTATGGGGTAGTTACAATACAGAAAGCACCTGATTTTATTAAAAATGAAAATAAATTTAGTAACACCACTATACCTCTGCAAACATTCAACAACACTGCTTGTGAGGGACCATACTGGCCACATTCTAGGAAGGGTGTCTTTTAGAATGTGATAATCACTAAGATCTGGATTGGTGGGAATAATCTGCCTTGGGAAACTAATTATATGAGCTTCCCATATATACAATTATAGGTAGGAACTTTCTTTTGGGTGCGGTTTATCAAGATGATATACTATCAAAATATGGTGGTGATATTGTCCCATACGTGAGTATAACCGAATATAACACAGACAAATTACATACAATAATGTTTAACAAAGATTCCTGTAGCAGACTAGATTCAAAAGCATAGTACTTTGAAACAAAATCAGACCTCGTTCTGTTAGCAAAAAATCATTAGCAGAACATTGAGAATTTTACAATCTAATGGCACTATAAGTAACTACAAGAGTTGACTTCTATTTCACAACCACCACCACTAGTTTCCTTCAACTTGATTTTCTGAATTTCAGGAATATGTTGTGTGCTCAAACAAGGAAAGATTCTTAGTCTATTAGGATAAGAAGTGTGGACTCAGTTTATTTGGGAAACATGTTTACTTTGGATTTTACATGTCACCTGGATAAATATTCCAAATGCAATCTAACCATCGTACTTTCTTCATCTGTTTAGATGGCCCAGACAAGATGAAGATCATTTTGATTTCAACTGCAGTTGTCCTACTTTTCATAATTATTGTATTTGGCTCCTATGGATCATAAAACAAAGAAGAGGTACACACTCAGCCCCCTCGAGCAGCATATTAATTATTTCAGGATAATTATTTAACATTTTTTAAAGAAGTAAGGGAAACCGTTTTCTTTTCTGGGGTAGTTACAATATAGAAAGCACCTGATTTTATTAAAAAATAAAAATAAATTAAGCAACGCCGCTATACCTCTGCAAACATTCAGTATTTCTTGTGAGTGGATCGTACTAATCACACCATTCTAGGAAGGGTGTCTTTAGGAATGTGATAATCACTAACATCTGGATGATTGGTGGGAATAATCTGCCTTGGGAAACTAATTACATGAGCTTCCCATATGTACAATTATAGTTAGGAACTTTCTCTTGGGTGTGGTTTATGAGTATTAAAATAATTTATATAGGATATTTTTGTTATTCTAATGATGTTAAAGCTAACTAACTGGCACTACAATGAAAAAGACATTATAGAAAGGGACAAACCCCATCAAGGATGTATTGGATTGTTACCAGAAAAGAAGTTTGATGTCTAAGAAAGATGATGGAAGACCAATAAAAGTTTCTCGTTCCACATGCTACTGTAATATATCAAATCTTCATTGAGTTTTTTTAATTTACTGCTCAATGATGCAGATAGCCTCTATTTGTTTTTTCATCCTTGTCAAACCACTATAAAGGGTGCACTTCTTGAAGCTGGGTTTCACAACTGTTTGGGATAAACATCATTACCATTTATAATTATTGCATACATCATCCTTAACAGCTGAAACTACTGTTCACCTATTCGTGTCTGTAGCTTGGAGAAAGCGAAGGCTAGCTAGAGGGTTTTATTCACAGCTGCAGGATTTGATTCCCGTTATCAAAAGATTATTTACCTCTCTCTGAAAAGAAATAATTAATAGCAACATCTACTGATGATCTATATATAATCATTGTGAAGATTTTTAAATTCAAATAATGGAGCGACAAGTCCAAGGCTATTGTTATCTAAAAACAGATTTTTTTCATACACGAAGTCTGTATTCTTTTATGGGATAAAAATGTTTATAACACATATAATTTTTCTGCGCCCTAAACTAATGGCATTCATATATACTCAGTAACTCGGCAACACTAGACTCACAAGCACAAAATGAGCTAGAAGAATGGACAAAGCTGCCTGCTGCGGAAACTGGCTCCATGTTTTCACTCTTCACCCTATCTGAGATAAGAAATGCCACCGATAATTTCTCAGACACAAAGAGGCCAGGGGAAGGAGCATTTGGTCCTGTTTACCGGGTATGTAAAAACAATGTTGTACTGAATTTTGACTTCATTTTTCAACTTATTGAAATCAGTGATAAATTTGGGGTAACTGCAGTTGTGGTCGAGCCCTGCAGGTTTCGTGTTAATATATAGAAAAACTGGTATATAGATTTGATCCTTTGGTTGTTACAAAATATGGCTCGCCGGCGCATTGTCAACCAAGTATCACACATGATTACAACCGATAAAATCTTTGTGTTACATCCTTCTAGAAGTCCAAGCCTATTTCTATCTTAACAAAGTTTATCTTCAACCTTGCCTTCAACCGAGTATATCACGCCTGATCATATCGTATGCAACATATCTTCTAACATTCCCCCTCAATCTTAACTCCTACATTAAGATTGTACTGAAAATCTACTAATCTTTGTTAAAACAAGGGTTTTGTGAAACCATCAGCTACCTGATCTCTGGTAGATATAAATTTCACTTGTAGCTGCTTATTAGCAACTCTTTCTCTCATGAAATGATAATCTATCTCAATGTGTTTAGTATGGGCATGAAACACAGGATTGGAAGTTATAAAGGTTGCACCAAGATTATCACACCATAGTATAGGTACTTCCTTCTCATATGAACCAAGTTCCTTTAAAATGGTTTGAACCCACATACCTCTGATGTAGCATTTGCCAGGGCTTTATATTCCGCTTCAGTACTTGAACGTGACACAACGGGTGTTTTCTTGCACTCCACGATACTGGGTTTGAACTAAGGAAAATGGCAAAGCCTCCTGTGGATTTTCTATCATCTATACAGCCTGCCCAATCTGCATCTGAGAAAGCATTTATTTGCAATGAGCTATTTTTGACAAAATTAAGACCAAAGGCTAACGTCCCTTGTATGTATCTTAATATCCTCTTTACCATTGTCATATGTAAAGTAGTAGGATGATGAAGATACTGACATACTTTGTTCACAGAAAAAGCTAGATCTGGCCTAGTTAAGGTTAGATATTGTAGTGCCCCTACAATACTTCTGTACCTGGTAGCTTCCTTTGCATCAAGTGCTTGTCCCTTGTATGCTGAGAATTTTTCAGTAGTTGGCAAGGGAGTATTCACTATTTTACACTTCTCCATACCTGCCTTCTTTAATATTTCTGCTGCATATTTTCTTTGGCTCAATGTAATTCCTTTATTTGTATGCTCGACCTCAATTCCTAAGAAGTAATGTAGGTCTCCAAGATCTTTCATCGCAAAATCTTCTCTCAGATCAGCTAGTAGTGAATTCACCGCTTGTTGAGAAGAGCTTGCAACAATAAGATCATCGACATAGATTAATAGATAAATGATAATTTTACCATTGTTGTAGATAAACAACGAACTAGCTTAGTGCTTAATTTTGAGTACCAAGCTCTAGGAGCTTGTTTTAGACCATAGATAGCTTTATCTAGTTTGCACACATGATTAGGAAAAACCGGGTTCTCATATCCAGGTGGTTGTGACATATAAACTTCTTCCTTCAGATCTCCATGTAAAAACGCATTTTGAACATCTAATTGCCTTAGACACCAATTGTTTGATACTGCAATTGATATTACTATTCTAATAGTAGCAGCTTTAACAACAGGGCTAAAGGTATCTTCATAATCAATTCCATACCTTTGCTTAAAACCTTTTACAACTAGTCCTGCCTTGTATGTGTCGACAGGGCCATCCGCATGTCTTTTTATTTTAAAAACCCATTTTGAGTCTATAATATTGCTTACTCCTTCTTTCGGTACAAGATGCCAGGTGTTGTTTTTCTCTAGTGCCTAAAACTCTTTATCCATTGCTTTGCGCCATTGATTGTTGCTGAGAGCTTCTTCTAGACTTGATGGTTCTCCCGCAGTACTGAAAAGACAGACCAAAGTCATTCCCAAACCGCTTTGGCTTGGATATGTTATTTTGGAGTCTAGTTCTTCCTGGAAGAATCAAAGTTTCAGTTAGCTCGGGGCGCGTACTGGATCCTTCCTTGGCCGCAGAGGATCCCTCCTCGGATGCACCGCCTGTACTGTTGTGAGTACCAAGCTCACGTTGTTGTGCATGCTGATCCCGATCGGGATCCGTGTTCACTGCACCCTCCTATCGCGAGCATAAATTATTACCCGAGTCTACCTTGATTTCTGCGTACCTGACAGGGCTGCCGTCAGCCTGCCGCACTGACACAAGTTCCTGATCCAAGGCTGATTTTTCTGGCAGACTGGTACGCTCTCGATCCAAGGCGGATTCTTCTGGCAGATTAGGATTTTCTGCATCTTCCTGATCCTGCATGC
Organism: Neostapfia colusana; assembly: GCA_030760725.1. NCBI lineage: Eukaryota > Viridiplantae > Streptophyta > Magnoliopsida > Poales > Poaceae > Neostapfia > Neostapfia colusana. The sequence goes on along the minus strand of JASWHV010000004.1, from coordinate 37,485,210 downwards.
AATCAAGAGCTCTACTAGAGAGTTGATCAGATATTTCCTGAAAATCATTCAACCGGTTATTATTTACCTGAAAACCTCCTGATGGTAACAAAGTTGGATGAAGGAGTTGGATATCGTACTGCAGACATGCACCAGCATTTGAGTTTAAGTTTTGGAACGGAAATATTGTTTCGTCAAAAATTACATCCCTGGAGATATAAATCCTACCAGTTGCAATTTCTAGGCACTTGTAGCCTTTGTGAAGTGAGCTGTACCCCACAAAAACACAACGCTTAGATCTGAAAGCAAGCTTGTGATTGTTATAGGGACGCAAATTTGGCCAGCATGCGCAGCCAAATACTTTAAAGTGCGGATATTCTGGTTTTATTCCTACCAGCTTTTCCAAGGGAGATTTATACCCAATAACCTTTGATGGAACACGGTTTATGAGGTATGCTGTTGTGGCAAAATATTCATCTCAGAATTTAAGAGGCATACTAGCATGTGCCAAAAGTGTTAGGCCAACTTCAACGATATGCCGGTGTTCACGTTCTGCAGCCCTAGTTTGTTGATGCGTGTGAGGACAAGAGACCAAATGAGATATGACTAGTCTTGTGAAGAACAAGTTTAGTTTTTGATATTCTCCCCCCCCCCCCCCAGTCTGTTTGCATGTGGATGATTTTTCTTCCAAATTTTCTTTCTACCATGGCCCTGAAATCATGAAACTTTTCAAACACTTCACTCTTATGACAAAGGAGATATAACCAAGTGAATTTGCTGAAATCATCAATGAAACTCACATAATATTTTTTCATTCCGAAAGATGTAGGGGCAGGTCCTCATACATCTGAAAACACACGTTCTAAAGGAAATTTAGACTCACTTGAAGACTTCGGAAAAGGTAATTGATGGCTTTTGCCTTGTTGACAAGCATCACATACTCTAGACTCTTTATTTAGGCTTGAATAAAGGGGGAGATTGAAATCATTAACTACTTTATTAACTATTGATAAGGAGGGATATCCCAGCCTGTCATGCCATCTTTCAATGGTCGGTTTGGCAGACAGTAACACATGCTTGTTGGTGGAACTTTCCAATGCCGGCCAGGGATATAGTCCTTTTTTACATCTGCCTCAAAGAAGAATTTTCTTCGTAGCTCGATCCTTTACCAAGAAATAACGAGAGTGAAATTCTAGGAAAACAGGGTTATCGGTGGTAAGCTTGTGAACAGAAATAAGACTTTTTGTAGTGGTGGGGACATGAAGGATTTTATTCAGATGAAGAGGACATGCAGAAGTTTTCACGGTAGAGTTACAGATTGAACTGATTTTCATACCTGTCCCACTAGCGGTATGGACCTTTTCTTGTCCATTGTATTTTTCTTTGGTAGACAATTTTTCCAGCTCTCCCGTGATGTGATCCATCGCTCCACTGTCAGTGTACCAGTTTGTATCTACGCCGTATGAGGTCATCACATTGTTTGCTGCCTTCTCATCTGGTTTGAATCCCTGTCAAACCTCTTCCAACATCGCACCGCGGTGTGTCCTATTTTATCACATAGCTGGCATTTAGGCTTTGAGTCCGAAAAACCTCGGCCTTGTCCTCTGCCTGTCCATCCTCGCCCGGTACCAAATCTTCCTCTGCCACGGTATCCTCCTCATGTGGCGGCATGAGCATTGTACTGATGCTGGCCCGAGTTCTGATTCTCGAGCCTTGCCTCTGTAGCAAGTAGTTGTGCAAACAAATCTGAAATAGAGATCGGATCAGTTCACGTACTCACATTTTCTATCAGCGAGTTGTAGTCGGCGTCCAACCCAGCAAGAATGTAGGCGATACCATCATCATCCTTCAATTTTTTTCCAGCAGCAGCCATCTCATCAGCATACTCCTTCATCTTTGCAAAGTATGTTACTGCCGACATATCTCCTTTCTTTGTGTTAGACAGTTTGGTACGAAGATGCATAATGCGAGCATGGGACTGAGATGAAAAACTTTCTTGGATTGATTTACATACCTCGGCTGCTGAGGAATACATTGCTACCTGTGCAAGAACCTCTTTTGGAAGAGTTGAATTCAGGTAGCTAAGTAGCTGTTGATCCTGGATCAACCAAGCTTGATACTCGGGGTTGATCACCCTCTCCTTTGTTCCATCAGCGCACACCACATCAACTTATTCATCTGGCTTAATCTTCGTCCCATCAAGAAACCCAAATAGTTGGGCTCTCCGTACCGCTGGGTATTACTTGAGCCTTCCATAACAGGAAGTTGTCCCGAGTGAGTTTTTCCACATGATGACTCAAGGTGTTGAATCCGGATGAGATGGATGTGAAACTCATGGACGCCATGCTCCTAATTCTCTCGTGGGAGACTAATTGGCTCTAATTACCATGATAAATTTGGGGTAACTGCAGTTGTGGCCGAGCCCTGCAGGTTTCGTGTTAATATATAGAAAAACTGGTACATAGATTTGATCCTTTGGTTGTTACAAAATATGGCTCGCCGGCGCATTGTCAACCAAGGATCACACATGATTACAACCGATAAAATCTTTCTGTTACATCCTTCTAGAAGTCCAAGCTTATTTCTATCTTAACAAAGTTTATCTTCAACGCCTGGCCTTCAACTGAGTATATCACGCCTGATCATATCGTATGCAGCATATCTTCTAACAATCAGACACAATGTTTCCTTTAAAGATGCAATCCATGTTACTTTAGTGGAGTATTTAACTGAGTCTATTTCTCCATCCATACTGTTTTTGTTCTGATGGCATTGATTGCTACTCATCAGTTTTATATTATTGTATTGTAAAGAGCTTAATCCATACCACTTCATTTGTTTCCATTGTTCCTAAAGTTGTGGGACGGAATGCAATGAGGGCTAGCACTTTGACATGTTAACGTGAACTTCCAACAGGTTCGTTATTATTAGATTAGAAACTCCTAGTAAACCCTTTCTAGAAAAGAAATCGTAATAAATCTGATACACTATCCACACTTTATAGCTCAAAAGAAATTATTTTATGAATCTTCTGAGATATGGAACCAAGATTTGGCAAAATCAGTGGTAAAATTGCTAGTGCATGATTTATCCATCCTTTCTCCAATTATGGTTGGAACTAATAGCAAAAATAATGACTTGATTAACCCCATAGGGGAGAGTACACATATATAGATACAAGAGTGGGCTGTTGGGCCTAGCCCAAAGTACTAATAAAGTCCAACACCCCCCCCCCCGCAGTCCCAACATCTAGCCACAACAAATGTTGATACTGGACCGGAACTCTGAAAACAACGTCGACGGGAGGCCCTTTGTGAAGATGTCAGCGAACTGCGACGTCGTCGGGACGTGGAGAACCCGGACCTCGCCACGTGCAAGCCGCTCACGAACAAAATGGAGATCAATCTCCACATGCTTCGTGCGCTGATGCTGGACGGGGTTGGTGGAGAGATAGACGGCGCTGACATTATCACAGTAGACCAACGTGCTCCGGGCGACGGGGGAGTGAAGCTCCTGAAGTAGCTGCTGAAGCCAAGAAGCCTCAGCCATGGCGTTAGACACAGCGCGATACTCCGCCTCAGCACTCGAGCGCGAGACCACGAGCTGCCGCTTCGAGGACCAGGAGACGAGGTTCCCCCCCAGGAAGACGGCGTAACCAGAGGTGGAACGGCGAGTGTCTGGGCATCCCGCCCAGTCAGCGTTGGTGTAGACAACCAACTCGGAGGGCGAGTCACGTCGAAGTAGAAGGCCGTAGTCGAGGGAGCCGTGCAGGTACCGAAGAATCCGCTTCACAGCGGTGAGGTGTGGCTCCCGCGGGTCATGCATGTGTAGGCACACCTACTGAACCGCGTAGGAGATGTCCGGCCTGGTGAAGGTGAGATACTGGAGCGCACCTGCAAGACTCCTGTAGGCAGTCGGGTCACTGACAGGTGTCCTGTCGGCAGAGGAGACCTTTGCCTGGGTATCCACCGGCGTGGAGCACGGCTTACACTCAGCCATGCCCGCGAGCTCGAGGATGTCCAAACAATACTGCCGCTGGTGAAGAAACAGGCCACCTGGTCTGTCCTCGACTGCAATCCCCAGAAAGTGGTGAAGTCGACCCAAGTCCTTCATAGTGAACTCCTGCTGGAGGGCAGAGATAGTACACTGAAGGAAAGCCGGACTGGACGCCGTCAGCACAATGTCATCGACGTACAGAAGAAGGTAAGTAGTGCCACCTTCCCGTCGATAGACAAATAGTGACGTGTCCGACTTAGCTTCAACGAAGCCCAAGGAGACCAGGAAGGAGGCGGACCTGCTGTACCAGGCTCGAGGTGCCTGCTTCAAACCATACAAGGACTTGTTCAGCTTGCATACCATTTCTGGTCGAGCTGAGTCAACAAATCCTGACGGTTGACAGCAGTACACCATCTCCGTCAGAGTACCGTGGAGGAAGGCATTCTTGACGTCCAGCTGGTGGACTGGCCAAGAACGCGAGAGAGCCAACGACAGAACGGTACGAACCGTCGCTGGCTTAACCACCAGGCTAAAAGTCTCGTCGTAGTCCACTCCAGGGCGATGAGTGAAGCCCCGAAGTACCCATCGAGCCTTATATCTCTCCAGGGATCCATCGGCCTTCCTCTTATGCGTGAAGACCCACTTGCCGGTGACAACGTTGCCACTAGGTGGACGAGGAACAAGGTCCCAAGTCCGGTTGGCAAGTATGGCCGCATACTCTTCCTCCATAGCGCGGCGCCAATGAGGATCGGCAAGGGCGCTACAGACGGAAGTCGGTATAGGTGATACCAAAGAGGAAGCAGACGGTGGAGGCGTCGTCGAAGAGAGGGCGACCCCGGAGAAGCGCTGTGCAGGCCGAAGGACCCAGCTGCACGTCTAGTCACCATCTGGTGAACGTGCCCTGGGTCCCGGTGGAGCAAAGGCGGGTGGTACACCGGGGGCTCGAGGCGAGCAGGAGTGGAGTCACCAACTCGCTCTCGTTGCTGGTAGACAAGAGCCGGGTCGGCAAACCGTGGGAGCGTGGCCGCACGTGGCACAGTGCGTGACATCGGAGAGGTCGGAGATGCCGGGGCCGCGCGTGGCATGGTGGTTGGGGTCGGAGACATCGGGGCTGCGCGTGCCGCGGTGGTCGGTGTCGAAGACGTCGGGGCTGCGCGTGGCGCGGTGGTCGAGGTTGGAGACGGGGGCCGCGCGTGGCGCGGTGGTCGGGGTCGAAGACGCCGGGGCCGCGCGTGGCACGGTGGTCGAGGTCGGAGACATCGGGGCCGCGTGTGGCGCGGGAGTCGAAGACGACGGGGCCGCGCGTGGCGCAGTGGTCGAGGTCGGAGACGCCGGGACCGCGTGTGACGCGGCTGGAGGAGTCAAAGACGCCGGGGCCGCGCGTGGCGCGACAGTCGAGGTCGGAGACACCGGGGTCACACGTGGCGCAGCTGGGAGCCCCAGGAACGGCGGAGCCCCAGGGGTCTGGGCACCAACCCGCGCTCGTCGCTGGTAGACGAGAGCAGGATCAGTGAACCGCAACGTCAGGGCTGTGCGAGGCACAGCCTGAGTCGCCTGAGGTACCGGTACTGCGTGAGGCGCAGCAGTCGACGTCGTGGGTGCCGGGGTCACACATGACCCAACGGGTGGCGCACCTGTAGAAAAAGGCCAAGACAGCTGTGGTGGAGCAGTCTCGGTGTCAGTAGGAAACAGAGAGTCCAACTCTGTAGCTGAAGTAGAGGAGGAGGGAGAGAAAGGAAAGGAGGATTCGTCGAAGACGACGTGTCGAGAGATCAAGATACGGTGTGTAGCGAGATCAAGACACCGGTACCCCTTATGATCAAGTGAGTACCCTAGAAAAACACACCGTGTAGAGTGGGGCGCAAGCTTATGTGGAGCTATGGCGGAAGGATTAGGGTAGCAAGCGCACCCGAAAACTCGAAGGTGGTCGTAGAGAGGAGTAGTGCCATACAGGGCAAAGTACGGGGTAGGTGCCTGAATCGCCTTGGTGGGAAGGCGATTAATGAGAAAGGTGGAAGTATGGAGTGCCTCTACCCAGTACCGAGCAGGGAGAGAGGCCTGAAACATTAAAGACCGCATGACATCATTCGTGGTGTGAAGTATACGCTCTGCCTTGCCATTCTGAGGGGAAGTATATGGACAAGACATGCGCAGTTGGATGCCATGTGTGAGTAAAAAATTACGGAGCATCGAGTTATCAAACTCACGTCCGTTATCACACTGGAGGGCACGGACAGTGCGACCAAACTGAGTGGAAACCCAAGCGAAGAAGTGAGAGAGAGTGACATATGTCTCAGACTTCAAACGTAAGGGAAAAGTCCAAGAGAAATGCGAGAAATCATCAATGACCACCAAATAATACTTAAACCCAGAGACACTGGTAATGGGAGATGTCCACAAATCACAGTGAATAAGATCAAAACTATGCTCAACATGAGTCACTGATGTAGGAAACGGAAGCCTAACATGGCGACCAAGCTGACAAGCATGACATAAAGACTCATGTGTGCCCCTAGTACACGAGATAACTGAACTACTAGATAGCTTAGACATAGAATCAACACTAGGATGACCAAGCCGGCAGTGCCAAGTAGTGGACGAAGCCGTCGTAGCCAGAGCAAAAGTCGGAGATGCAGCGGAAGCAGGAAGTCGAAGTGTGTACAGGGGCCCCGGACTATCACATCTAAGAAGAAGACGTCGGGTGGAAAGATCCTTCACAGATAAACCAAGAGGATCAAATTCAACAGAAACACGATTATGAGTGGTAAACCGACGAATAGAAAGCAAATTCTGAATAATATCTAGGGCGAGAAGGATATTGTTAAGCTGAAAAGAACCCTGGGATCTTGAGTCACCTACTGAGGTGACCGGAAGAACAGACCCATTCCCAACAACGATAGATGAAGGAAAAGAGGGATGTGGGGGTGGGTAGAAGAAAGAATACTAGCATTGGGAGTAGTATGGTACGAAGCTCCGGAGTCAGCCACCCAATCTGCAGTAGGTGGTGTGAGGTGCATAGTGCTGAACGAGGACGCCAACGACTGACGGTCCCACCCTAGGGGTGGCTCCTGGCGTGGTGCAGACGGCTCCGAGTACCCAGCAGGGTAGTCTGTGGCCTGAGTCGGTGTAGTAGCAGGGTAGGCGAACCCGCCATAGCCCGGATGGGCTACGTACGCCGGCTGAGGATGTGGCTGACGTGGAGAGGGAAGGCCAGGGGGTGGCCCAAGTAGACCCAAAGACGGCCCAGTCCACATGAAGATCTGGCCAGTCCATGGGTTGTAGGGTATGGGCCAGGGTGCACCTCCCCGGCCGGTGCCACCACTACTGCCTCCAGGAGTAGAAGTAGTCGCAGAAGTACTGTCAGCACCTCGTCCTGTGCGCTTTCCACCGTGTCGTCGACGATTACCACCCCCTGAGCCTGTAGAGGCACCTGGGGCGGTAGACGGAGGAGGTGGTCTCGGCGGTGGTCCTCCAGAAGTCGGTGGTCGCGAGGGCTGCCCAGAGCCATAGAAAGCTGTGGCAGGACCCGAGCTAGTAGGACCACCAGTCGTGATCTCCTCAAGCTCAAGATCCGACCAGACCTTTTCAAATATCGGTGGTGGCTGCACACGAAGAAGCCAGGAACGGAGGTGGCTGTAGCGCTCGTTCAGGCCCTGAAGGACCCGAAGAACAAGAGTGATGTCGGTGACCGGCTCACCAAGGTCGCGCATGGGGTCCGCCATACTCTTCATTTCCCCACAGTAGGCAGAAATGGAGCGGTCCCCCTGAACTGTGGTCTGGAACCGTGCGTTGATGTTAAGTGCTCGAGTTGCACGGTTCCCTAGGAAGTGGTGCTCAAGCACCAGCCACGCCCGGCGCGCAGTGCCACCACCGCGCTGCCCATCAAGGTCGTGTAGCTCGTCGGTGAGGGACCCAAGGATCCAGGAGAGGACCAAGCTGTCCATGCTGGTCCAAGAATCGTCCCACGTGGAGCCCTCCCGTTGGACGTGGTCCTCAAGCTGGTACCGCCTCAACGTAAGAAGGAACACGTTACGCCAGCGGGCGTAGGCTGTGGAGTTAGAGTTAAGGACAACCGGCACAAGGGTCCGGATGTTCTGAACTCCAGCAACCTGGGCGTGTAGAGCGGCGACGAGAGATGCCGAGTACGCAGGGTGCGCACTAGCATCCGAGGGAGGCTCGTGTGTAGTGTCCAGTGGTCGGTGAACACTCTCCTGGATCTGGTGAGAGATAGCAGCTGCCGAGGCACGCTCTTGCTCCAGGGCGAGAGCAAGTGTCCGCTCACGTTCGCGGGAGGAAGCTAGGGCTGCGTACATGCTGGAGGTATCCGCAGTCGCCGGAGTAGTGCTGTCAACACCGTAGAGGGGGGGAGTGGCCGTGTTATGAGTAGCAGCGGCGCCACCCGTAGATCCGTCTGATCTGGAGCCCGTCATGAAAGCAACAGCAGTGGGGCCGGCAAGAGGGTCGCCCGCTGCCGGACCGGTCATGGCGCTGTACGTGCGTCGAGTCACAGCCGCAGGGGATGCGATGGCCAGATGGGCGCCGACCAGGGGTGCGCTGGCCAGGGACGCACCGGTCGAAGGGGCGCGAGCCAGGGCGCGCTGGTAAGGGGCGCGCCGGGCGCGCCTGCCAAGTGGGCGTCGGCCAGGGCCGCCGCGCCGGCCAGGGGCATTGCGCCGGCCAGGGGCGCCGCGCTGGGCACGCCAGCCATATGACCGCCGGCCAGGGGCCCCGCGGCGGTCGCGGCGGCCAGCCGGGCGCCAGCCAGGGGCGCCGCGCCGGGTGCGCCTGCCAGAGGCGTCGCGCCGGGCGCGCCTGCCAAAGGCGTCGCGCCGGGTGGTGGCACGCCGGCCAGGGGCGTGGCGGCCAGAGCCACGTCGGGCAGAGGTGCGGGGGCGAGGGGCGTGGCCAGGGGAGGAGCGCCGACGGCCAGAGGAGGGACGTCGGTCAGGGAGAGGGAGGCGGCTGGCGGTGGCCTGGTTGGAGGCGCCATAGGGCTAGGGAGAGGGCGGCGGCCTGGTTAGGGAGAGGGCGGCGGCGGCCAGGGAGAAAATTAGGGTTAGGTTAGGGGCTGGCTAATCTGATACCATAATAGCAAAAATAATGACTTGATTAACCCCATAGGGGAGAGTACACATATATAGATACAAGAGTGGGCTGTTGGGCCTAGCCCAAAGTACTAATAAAGTCCAACAGGAACATTAATTTTTTGTTAAAATTAAGCTAAATATTCATGTCCAGTTATCGGCTAACACCCAAGTGCCTTCTCCTGCAGGGTCAATTAAGCTGTGGAGTTGTGGCAATCAAAAGATTGGCATCATGCTCCCGACAAGGGCTGTCAGAGTTCAGAAATGAAATCAGGCTTATAGCAAATCTCTAGCATTTAAATCTTGTCAAGCTGATTGGTTGCTGCATGCAACACAAAGAAAAAATACTTATCTACGAGTATATGCCGAATGGGAGTTTGGATGATGTTTTCTCTGGTATTTATATAATCCGGAAATAAACCACTTCTTTCTCATTTCATATTAGAAATTCAGCAGCATTCTTCTCTCTAACACTCAAAAGTTAAGTTGGTTCGATACGATAACTCATAATTACTGGATTATACTTGCAGATGTTTCAAAGTGGGCATCGTTGACATGGAGTATGCGTCAAAATATAATTACTGGGATAGCTCAAGGACTTCTTTACATTCACAATTATTCACAGCCAGAAAATGCATTGTCCATAGAGATTTGAAAGCAAGTAACATACTCTTGGACAGTCAAATGAATCCAAAGATCTCTGATTTTGGGATAGCCAGGATGTTTAACTCAAATATGACAGAAGCGCGCACTACTATACTGATGGAAACACGGTAAGAATCAGCATCCCATGCGTACCAATATATTTCATATAAAAAATAACAAAGGTGCATCTTGCTCAGCACGACTTCTAAGGATTTAAGAATAGGAGCACCTAGCATGCACAGCACAATGGATTTATCTTGGTTGGCTTCATTGGCAATATAGAAGTTTTTCGTAGCAGCTGGAAGTTTACTGATCTTCATAATGAATGGTAATTGAAATAACCAGTCTTTCTTAAGTTATTGTTTTAACAAAGTTTGTGCAATCAAACAAGTAATGGAGCATTTAGAGCTGAAACCATCGACACAACACAAATGCAACCATACCACAAAAAAATAACGTCCACCTTTAGGCGACTGGCACACAGTAGGCTGGTAGTGCAATATAATATTTTTCCCGAGTTAGCTTGGGGTATTGAAGTTTGAAAAAGTTGAATTTAACTTTTGCCAATATTTTCCTTGATCATTTGAATGTTCTGATTTTCCTTTCCTTTCGCAGTGCTTATATGGCGCCTGAGTACTTTTTTGAGAGTATCTTCTCAATAAAGTCTGACGTTTTAGCATTGGTTCTGGAAATAATTAGTGGAAGGAAAGTTGCAACTAGTTTCTGTCGGTACAGGGGATCAAAAAAATCTGATGTCATATGTGAGTAATCTCTTCTACTTTAGGAAATACTAAGAATAATTTTATCGCCCCGGGTTTTCATAAAAAAAATAGAATGATTTTTATCGAGTATCAGCATCAGGAACCTTCGTTTGGGTGTCCAACAAAAACTTTAATTAATCTGTTTGGAACAGGCTTGGCGATTATGGGAAGATGGAAATTGCAAGCAACTTATCGACAACTCTCTAAGCGTTGAGGAACAGCACCAAGAGGAAGAAATAATCAGATGCATTCAGATTGCACTCCTTTGCGTTCAGCCAAGTCCAGAGGACCGCCCGGACATGAAGGAGGTTGCAAGGATGCTAAGCAATAAGGACACCCACTGTTAGTATCTGAAGTATTAGTCTCATGGAGAGGATGACACTAGAAGTTGGGAAATTTTTCTTGTTTCATTCCACACACAATGTCATGCCCAACCTAGGGGTTGGGGTTACATATTTATAGCTGAGGCAGCCAAGCATATACCTAGATGCTAGTCTAAGATGTTGTCCTACCAAATGACTAATATGCTGTTCTAACAAGGACTAAGATGTTGTCCTCTTGGTCTAAGATGTTGTCTTACTAAAGGACTAATATGCTGTCCTAACAAGGACGGATATGCTGTCCTCTTGGTCTAAGATGCTGTCCTAACAAGGACTAAGATGTTGTCCTACCAAAGGAATAATATGCCGTTCTAACAAGGACTGAGATGCTGTCCTAACTAGGGGCCACAGAGACTAAGAGTACAAGACTTATTCCATTATTCTCCCCCTAAGTCTTGTGCGTTGTCTTGTGGGAGAGTTGGACCATCCCGATCCTAGAGCAAAGCTCAAGGAACGTGATCCTTCCAAGGGGCTTGGTGAGCAGGTCTGCAAGCTGGTCCTTGGTGTTGATGTAGCACGCCTTGATGCTCCCTTCCTCCAAGCAACCTCGGAGAAAGTGTACCTCACCCGAATGTGCTTGCTCCGTTCATGAAAGACGGAACCCTTGCTAGAGCCAGAGCGGACTTGTTGTCCACCCTGAGTTTCACCGCTTTGGTGTCTTTGCCGAGGAGATCACCAAGCAGTCGAACTAGCTAGAGCGCTTGAGTTGAAGCGGTAGAGGCTGCTATGTACTCGGCCTCGCAGCTGGACAGGGCCACCACCTGCTGCTTGACCGACTGCCAGCTAACGAGGCACTTGCCGAGGAAGAAGAGAATCCCACTCGTGCTCTTGCTAGTGTCGATGTCGACGGCGTGGTCGTTGTCGCTGTACCCGACAAGGTGTGCCGCCCCAGGGCACCTCGGGTAGTAGAGGTCATTGTCAAGAGTCCCCGCAATGTAGCGGATGATCCTCTTCACAGCCTGCTAGTGCTCCATCGTCGGTCGCTGCATGAACCGACTAACGTAGCCGACAGAGAATGCCAAGTCCGGCCGTGTGTGGGCGAGGTAGCGAAGGCTCCCCACAAGACGCCGATATTGCGTGACGTCCACCTCCTCAGTCGTGCTGTTGCTGCTCAGCTTCAATCTCTCCTAAATGAGAGTGAGAGCTGGGTTGCAGTCTGTGAGCCCAGCCAGCTCAACAATGCGCTTGGCGTAGGCAGTCTATCAAAGCATGATCCCGGAGTCGGCCTGGTGCACCTCGATCCCCAGGTAGAAGGAGAGAGATCCCAGATCACTCATCTGGAAGGTGTCTTTCATCGCTTCCTTGAACGCTGCCACCTCCACATCCTTGGTGTCGGTGATCACCAAGTCATCGATGTAGACATCCGCCAGTAGGACATTTCCTCCATTGCCCCGCCGGTAGATGGCTGCCTCATGTGGGCTTTGCTCGAAGCCCATCCCCTTGAGCGTGGAGTCCAACTTGGCATTCCACGCCCTTGGTGCCTGCCGCAGGCCATAGAGGGCCTTACGCAGACGCAACACCTTGCCCTCCTTGCCAAGAATCATAAATCCCGGCGGCTGGTAAACATAGACCTCCTCCTTTAAATCACTGTTCAGAAATGCCGACTTGACATCCATGTGCTGAACCCGCCAGCTCCCTGAGCAGCCAGCGCAAGGAGGAGTCGCACAGATTCCATCCGTGCCACAGGCACGAAGGCATCATCAAAGTCGATCCCCTCCTATTGCACAAAACCACGTGCCACCAAGCGAGCCTTGTGCTTGACGATGGTGCCAGCTTCATCCCTCTTCAGCTTGAACACCCACTTAAGGGTGATCACGCAGTGACCATGAGGGAGGTCAGCAAGCTCCCAGGTGCGGTTGTTCTCAACCGCGTTCATCTCCGACTGCATCACGGCACGCCATGTCGTGTGTCTCTCAGCCTCCGTGAAAGACCGAGGCTCGCCGTCATCGCACGCAAGATGCAACCGCGCCTCCAGATCACGAGAGACCAGCCTCGGCACCTGATGGGGACATCACAACAGTGGATACTCACATTGATATACAAGGACCAATCACAAGAGCACTAGCACGGTTACTAAATCAGCAGGTGAACTCGTTCCTAACTTCCTACCCATGTGATTTTGAGAATGGATGGCTATAGAATGATTTAATTATTATTAGGAACCATGGACATGATTAAAAAGTAAATGGAGGAGGATTTGGGGATGTGGAAAACCAGATGGGACGTCCACAAGTTGATGGAAACAATCACCAACTCGGACTCGAGTTCAACTCAGAGTCCAGGAGCAATCCATCTTAAAACGGACGCCCAGGATGCATACGGACTCTGTTTTCGATGTTCTACATATGCATGGAAAGATGAGAAGATAAACTTTCCAATGATTCTGGTCCCGCATTAGAATTCTCCAGGAGTCATTGGGAGTTGTCGAAACAAGTCGAATTCAGAGTTCTCTCCGGTGCTGCACCACCGTATTGGGCTTTTGGCGTGGTCAAGCGTGTGCTGCACGGTTGATAACCAACGGAGCAGTGGTGTATCGATTGCAGGGGTGTTTGAACTGCTCGAGTGCCGCGGATCATCAACGTTGAGTTCTCCACCTCAATCGACCTACCTTTCGGAAGATCGGGCCTAAACCACTCATCATTTGGTATCAGATTTCAGGTTGCCCGTGAAGTACTTTGATTTCCCACTAGATTAGTTTTTGTTTTTCATACCTAGAGTCCCAGAAAAAGGCACAAAAAAATCATATCGTGTTTATCGATTCCTAGACCATAGTGTCGGCAAGTTTCGTTTTTCAGCTTGGATTGTTGAGTTTGCATTCGTGTGATCAAGTCTTGTTGCTGATTTTGCATTGTGTTTTTGGGTCGTAGTTATCATTTTTCTTCCTTGTTTTCTTGCTGCTCACCTATTCCACAATCCTTAAACAACAAACCGAGCCAACAAGATCATCGGTTTGCCCTAGCTAGCCGCCTTGCGTGAACTCCTGCATCGCCAGTCCTAGAATAGGTGACAAACCATTATGCCAGTCCTCCTTGATTCATCGCACAACATCCCATCATTCGTCGTTGCTAAATTCCAATTGTTTTTCACATCCTATTGCGAGTCTTTTTCAAAACCGAGGTTGAATCAACATAAAAAACAGTAACTCGGGTAGCCTACCTTAAAACGGTCATAACTTTTACATACGAACTCGAAATCGGGCAATTTTTTTCTAATTGATCTACTCGAAATTTCGCAACCGATTTTCCACCGCTTTGCCGTGTTCGACGAAATTTGTTTGGCCAAATTCCCCTTAGAAGATAGACTATCCGACCTCCGAAGTTTCAACCCTAATTTTAAAGAATCTTCCTGATTTTCTATAGGCCACATCATACATCCAATTGAGCTGAAAAGTTATGTGCTTTCTATTTTCATGCTCTCGAGTAAACAAAAAATATCAGAAAAAATATTTAAAAAAAAAAGAAAAAATAGTGAAGAGAGCACAGATATTAAAGCATTGACAGCACAAACTTGAAAACAGTTGGCCTATACACTTATGCTGTACTTGTTGGTTATATATTTCTTATTTTCTATTTGCCTTTCTACTGCCTTGTATTATGCAAGGCCTAGAACACTTGTTAACCAGCAACAATTCATACATTGAATATTTATTCAACTTCTTTTGCTGTTTACGATCTTTTTGCTTATTAGCCACCATATTTTGCCATGCAAGCTCCACTTTTTCTCTTGAGCAGAACAGGTACCTTTGCAATCACTCCACGCTTCATTGGTTCTCACCGTCCACCGTTTACCACCTGCTGTGTCGGTAAGAACACTTGTAAGAACGTGGTAAGAAACTTTAGAGAGAGAGAGATTGTTTCCTTCCTTCCACTTTTCACATTGCCACTATCCTTTGTAGTTGATAGGGATAATATATTTTTATTGTCTTTTGTTTACTACTAAATATGGCAGAAAATAAAAGGGATGTTGAATGTGTTTAACATGCTGAGTTGCGTGACATGATGAGGGAAATAACAGATATGTTCACCAAAACCCAAGCATCGACAGAGGCGTCATTGACGACCTTGAATCGCCAACTTGCTGATCTTGTTGTTCGGATGGATACTCTTGAGGCGCGGCTGCCTCTCGCTGAAGATCATGAAGACGGTGCTTATAATATGGAAGATCATAACAATCAACCACGACTTCCACTTTATCTACGAGGTATGGGAGGTAATAATTGTTATAATTGCAATGATCATCATAACAATTTTAATCGCCCTCTTGATGATCCTTTTGCTAAAGTCAAATTTAAAATACTCTCTTTTTCTGGTGCTTATGATGCTGAGGCATATCTTGATTGGGAGATGACAGTAGAGCAGAAATTTAATGCCCACCTTGTTTCTGAATAACATAGAGTTCGTCAAGCCACTAGTGAGTTTAAGGATTTTGCTATCATATGGTGGAATGAACTTGTTAAAACTAGAACTGACCCTCCAACATGGGATAGATTAAAGGAAACTATGCGTATTCGTTTTGTTCCTCCTTCTTTTCAGCGGGATCTTCACAAAAAAAATTACAGCGCTTAGACCAAGGTAACATGTCCGTAGAGGAGTATTATCAAGAGTTGCAAAAGGGTATGTTGCGCTGTGGGGTAGTAGAGGACATGGATAATAAAATAGCTCGTTTCTATGGGGGGTTGAGGCGTGAAATTCAGGACATTGTTGATTATAAGGAATATGATACTGTTAACAGATTATTTCAGCTCGCTATGTTGGCAGAAAAAGAATTGCAGGGCCGCCAACAGCAGCAGCACCAACGCACGAGGAGCACCTTTACACCGCGTTCGACATCTACACCATCGAAAACAGCACCATCTTCGAGTTTTCCTACTGCCACTACACCATCCAATGGTGGCCAACGAACTTTATCTACTGCTCCATTTCCTCGCGCACTGGAGGGCAGAAAGACGACATCATTCAATCCTACGTCTTACACTCCTTCCACAAGTCGAACTTCCAACATTAAGTATCACCGCTGCCAGGGAGTTGGTCATGTGATAAAAGATTGTCCTAGCAAACGACCATACATAGCACGAGATGATGGCGTGTATGATAGTACTTCGGATGTTGAAGATGAATATTCTCTTGCTACTAACGTTGCAGGACCAAAAGATGACCACTATAGCACAGATGAAGAGGTACTTGGTACTGCAGCAACGGAAACTATAGAAGCATAATTGTGCAGCGTGCTTTGAGCTCCAAAGTTGAGGCGGATGACAAGCTACAACGACACAATTTTTTTCACATGTTTCTCATCATCAAGGACTGCCGCGCGCACACTATAATTGATGGAGGCAGCTGAAACAACTTGGTGAACATGGATGTGGTCAAGAAACTTGGGTTGACAACAAGAGCACACCTTCATCCATACCACATTCAGTGGTTCAACAACAGCGGTAAGGTTAGGGTAACACAAAAAGCGAGGGTACATTTTTCGATTGGTTCTTACCATGATTTTGCTGATTTTGATGTCGTACCTATGGATGCTTGTTCTCTTTTGTTGGGACGTCCTTGGGAATTTGATACGGATGCTATTCATCATGGTAGAACTAATAAACATACTCTGATGCATAAAGGAAAGAAAATCACTTTGCTTCCTATGACTCCTGCTGAAATTGTACATTTTGAGAAAAGTAAAACATGTGATGATAAGGCAACAAAATCACTAGACTCTGAAAAACAGCAAGTAATTAAATTAAAATCACCTTCGTTGCTCACAACTAAATCTGACCTTGCTGATTTATTTAATACCAAGGGGATGTACTACGCTTATGCAAAGAAGCCATGTTTTCAATTCATGAAGTGTCCATTGCATTGCCCCCTGCTGTTGCTAACCTTTTGCAGGATTTTGCGGATGTGTTTCCCCCGGAGATACCCCCTGGATTACCACCTATGAGGGGCATTGAACATAAGATCGACTTGATTCCAGGGCAAGTTTGCCAAATCATGCGGCGTACAGGGCGAATCCGGAAGAGACAAGGGAAATTCAGCGACAAGTTCAAGATCTTTTGAACCGTGGGTATATTCGTGAAAGCCTTAGTCCTTGTTCTGTTCCTGTTCTTTTGGTTCCTAAGAAAGATGGTAGCTAGCGCATGTGTGTTGATTGTAGAGCGATTAATAACACCACTATTTGATATCGTTATCCTATTCCTCGCTTAGATGACATGCTTGATGAATTGAGTGGTGCTATTATTTTCACAAAAATTAACTTGCGTAGTGGTTACCACCAAATTAGAATGGCACTAGGAGATGAATGAAAGACTGCATTTAAAACCAAGTTTGGACTTTATGAGTGGTTATTAATGCCTTTTGGTTTAACTAATACACCTAGCACTTTTATGCGATTAATGAACGAGGTTTTACGTCCTTTTATTGGAAAATTTGTGGTGGTTTACTTCGATGATATCCTCATTTACAGCAAGTCATATGATGAACATCTTAATCACTTACGTACTGTTTTCAGTGTCTTGAGAGATGCACGTTTGTTTGGTAACCTCAAAAAGTGTGTCTTTTGCACCAATCGAGTTTCGTTTCTTGGATATATCGTTTCATCGCAGGGAATTGAGATGGATGAGGCAAAAATTGTGGCGATCACTAGCTGGCTAACTCCATCGACTGTCACGCAGGTGCAATGGTGCTGAAATCCCGCACAAAGCTTCGATAAAAGCCTGCAAATATGGCCGGCGTCAGTTCATGGAGAGGTGTTGCAATGGTGCTGAAATCCCGCACAAAGCTTCGATAAAAACCTGCAAGACCAAGAAAACTATGCACCTGCGTGACGGTCGATGGAGTTGGCCAGCTAGTGATCGCCGCAATTTTTGTCTCATCCATCTCAATTCCCTGCGATGAAACGACATATCCAAGAAACGAAACTCGATTGGTGCAAAAGACACACTTTTTGAGGTTACCAAACAAACGTGCATCTCTCAAGACACTGAAAACAGTACGTAAGTGATTAAGATGTTCATCATATGACTTGCTGTAAATGAGGGTATCATCGAAGTAAACCACCACAAATTTTCCAATAAAAGGACGTAAAACCTTGTTCATTAATTGCATAAAAGTGCTAGGTGTATTAGTTAAACCAAAAGGCATTAATAACCACTCATAAAGTCCAAACTTGGTTTTAAATGCAGTTTTTCATTCATCTCCTAGTGCCATTCTAATTTGGTGGTAACCACTACGCAAGTTAATTTTTGTGAAAATAATAGCACCACTCAATTCATCAAGCATGTCATCTAAGCGAGGAATAGGATAACGATATCAAATAGTGGTGTTATTAATCGCTCTACAATCAACACACATGCGCTAGCTACCATCTTTCTTAGGAACCAAAAGAACAGGAACAGAACAAGGACTAAGGCTTTCACGAATATACTCACGGTTCAAAAGATCTTGAACTTGTCGCTGAATTTCCCTTGTCTCTTCCGGATTCGCCCTGTACGCCGCATGATTTGGCAAACTTGCCCTGGAATCAAGTCGATCTTATGTTCAATGCCCCTCATAGGTGGTAATCCAGGGGGTATCTCGGGGGGAAACACATCCGCAAAATCCTGCAAAAGGTTAGCAACAGCAGGGGGCAATGCAATGGACACTTCATGAATTGAAAACATGGCTTCTTTGCATAAGCGTAGTACATCCCCTTGGTATTAAATAAATCAGCAAGGTCAGATTTAGTTGTGAGCAACGAAGGTGATTTTAATTTAATTACTTGCTGTTTTTTAGAGTCTAGTGATTTTGTTGCCTTATCATCACATGTTTTACTTTTCTCAAAATGTACAATTTCAGCAGGAGTCATAGGAAGCAAAGTGATTTTCTTTCCTTTATGCATCAGAGTATATTTATTAGTTCTACCATGATGAATAGCATCCGTATCAAATTCCCAAGGACGTCCCAACAAAAGAGAACAAGCATCCATAGGTACGACATCAAAATCAACAAAATCATGGTAAGAACCAATCGAAAAATGTACCCTCGCTTTTTGTGTTACCCTAACCTTACCGCTGTTGTTGAACCACTGAATGTGGTATGGATGAAGGTGTGCTCTTGTTGTCAACCCAAGTTTCTTGACCACATCCATGTTCACCAAGTTGTTTCAGCTGCCTCCATCAATTATAGTGTGCACGCGGCAGTCCTTGATGATGAGAAACATGTGAAAAAAATTGTGTCGTTGTAGCTTGTCATCCGCCTCAACTTTGGAGCTCAAAGCACGCTGCACAATTATGCTTCTATAGTTTCCGTTGCTGCAGTACCAAGTACCTCTTCATCTGTGCTATAGTGGTCATCTTTTGGTCCTGCAACGTTAGTAGCAAGAGAATATTCATCTTCAACATCCGAAGTACTATCATACCCGCCATCATCTCGTGCTATGTATGGTCGTTTGCTAGGACAATCTTTTATCACATGACCAACTCCCTGGCAGCGGTGATACTTAATGTTGGAAGTTCGACTTGTGGAAGGAGTGTAAGACGTAGGATTGAATGATGTCGTCTTTCTGCCCTCCAGTGCGCGAGGAAATGGAGCAGTAGATAAAGTTTTTTGGCCACCATTGGATGGTGTAGTGGCAGTAGGAAAACTCGAAGATGGTGCTGTTTTGGATGGTGTAGATGTCGAACACGGTGTAAATGTGCTCCTCATGCGTTGGTGCTGCTGCTGTTGGCGGCCCTGCAATTCTTTTTCTGCCAACATAGCCAGCTGAAATAATCTGTTAACAGTATCATATTCCTTATAATCAATAATGTCCTGAATTTCACGCCTCAACCCCCCATAAAAACGAGCTATTTTATCATCCATGTCCTCTACTACCCCACAGCGCAACATACCCTTTTGTAACTCTTGATAATACTCCTCTACGGACATGTTACATTGGTCCAAGCGCTGCAATTTTTTGCGAAGGTCCCGCTGAAAATAAGGAGGAACAAAACGAATACGCATAGTTTCCTTTAATCTATCCCATGTTGGAGGGTCAGTTCTAGTTTTAACAAGTTCATTCCACCATATGATAGCAAAATCCTTAAACTCACTAGTGGCTTGACGAACTCTATGTTGTTCAGAAACAAGGTGGGCATTAAATTTCTGCTCTACTGTCATCTCCCAATCAAGATATGCCTCAGCATCATAAGCACCAGAAAAAGAGGGTATAGTAAATTTGACTTTAGCAAAAGAATCATCAAGAGGGTGATTAAAATTGTTATGACGATCATTGTAATTATAATGATTATTACCTCCCATACCTCGTAGATAATGTGGAAGTCATGGTTGATTGTTATGATCTTCTATATTATAAGCATCATCTGCACGATCTTCAGCGAGAGGCAGCCGCGCCTCAAGAGTATCCATCCGAACAACAAGATCAGCAAGTTGGCGATTCAAGGTCGTCAATGATGCCTCTGTCGATACTTGGGTTTTGGTGAACATATCTGTCATTTCCCTCATCATGTCACGCAACTCAGCATGTTGAACACATTCATCATCCCTTTTATCTTCTACCATTATTAGTAGTAAACAAAAGACAATAAAAAGATGTTATCCCTATCAACTGCAAAGGATAGTGGCAATGTAAAAAGCGGAAGGAAGGAAACAATCTCTCTCTCTCTCTCAAACATCTTACCACGTTCTTACAAGTGTTCTTACCGACACAGCAGGTGGTAAACGATGGACGGTGAGAACCAATGAAGCGTGGAGTGATTGCAAAGGTACCTGTTCTTCTCAAGAGGAAAAGTGGAGCTTGGATGGCACAATATAGTGGCTAATAGCCAAAGAAAATCATTAACAGCAAAACAAAGTTAAATAAGTATTCAATGTATGAACTGTTGCTGATTAACAAGTGTTCTAGGCCTAGCACAACACAAGGTGGTATAGAGGCAAATAGAAGATCAGGAAGATAAAGAAACAAGTACATCACAAGTGTATAGGCCAACTGTTTCAAGTGTGTGCTGTCAATGCTTTAATATCTGTGCTCTCTTCACTATTTTTTTCTTTTTTTATATTTTTTCTGATATTTTTTGTTTACTTGAGAGCACAAAAATAGGAAGCACATAACTTTGCAGCTCAATTGAATGTAAGATGTGGCCTATAGAAAATCAGAAAGATTCTTTAAAATTTGTGCTGAAACTTCGGAGGCCGGATAGTCTATCTTCCGAGGGGAATTTGGCCAAACAAATTTTGCCAAACACGGCAAAGTGTGGAGAATCGGTTGCAAAATTTTGAGTAGATCAATTTGAAAAAAAAATCGCCCGATTTCGAGTTCGTATGCAAGAGTTATGGCCGTTTTAAGGTAGGCTACCTGAGTTACTGTCTTTTTATGTTGATTCAAACTCGGTTTCGAAAAGGATCTCGCAATAGGATGTGAAAAACAATCAGAATTTAACAATACGGCTGATGGGATGTTGTGTGGTGAATTAAGGAGGACCGGCACAATAGTTTACCACCTGTTCTAGAGCTGGCGATGCGGGAGTTCACGCAAGGCGGCTAGCTAGGGTAAACCGATGTTCTTGGTGGCTCGATTTGTTGTTTAGGGATTGTGGAATAGGTGAGCAGCAAGAAAAATGAGGAAGAAAAATGATAACTACGACCCAAAAACACAAAGCTAAACCAGCAACAAGACTCGACCACACAAATGCAAACTCAACAATGCAAACTGAAAAACGAAAACTTGCAAGCACTATAGTCTAGGAATCGGTAACACGATATGTTTTTTTGTGGCTTTTTCTGTGGACTCTAGGTATGAAAAACAAAAACTAATCTAGTGGGAAATCAAAGTATCTCACGGGCAACCTGAAATCTGATACCAAATGATGAGTTGTTTAGGCCCGATCTTCCGAAAGGTAGGTCGATTGAAGTGGAGATCTCGACGTTGATGATCCGAGGAACTCGAGTAGACCCAAATACCCCTGCAATCACTACACCACTGCTCCGTTGGTTATCAACTGTGCTTCACATGCTTGACCTCGCCAAGAAGGCTATCCCTGCAGGTGTAACCGAGAACACAAGCAAGAACGACGAAGATGCAATCTGAAATTACGAAATTGGGGTCTCACAAACCATAGAACGGCGTAAGTGTTTAATCTAAGCAAAACCCACCAAATATGGCCGGCAGCTGCAGTATTTAAAGGCTAGGGTTCGACCATAAGACCTTTAGACACGTCCCTAATGGACTCATACGGGATACAAGGCCCAAAAGCCCAATACGGTGGTGCAACACCGGACAGAACTCCGAATTCAATTTGTTTCGACAACTCCCAACGACTCCGAGCGAATTTTAATGTGGGACAAGAACCATTGCAAATTTTATCTTCTCATCTTTCCATGCATATGTGGAACATAAAAAACGGAGTCCGTATGCATCCTGGGCGTCCGTTTTAAGATGTATTGCTCATGGACTCCGAGTTGAACTCGAGTCCAAGTTGGTGATTGTTTCCATCAACTTGTGGACGTCCCATCTGATTCTACACGTCCCCAAATCCTCCTCCCTTTACTTGTTGATCATGTCCATGGTTCCTAATAACAATTAAATCATTCAATAGCAATCCATTCTCAAAATCACATGGGTAGGAAGTTAGGAACGAGTTCACCTGCTGATTTATTAATCGTGCTCGTCCTCTTGTGATTGGTCCTTGTATATCAATGTGAGTATCCACTGTTGTGATGTCCTCATCAGACATTGGGATCGAACTCAGTGAAGAACTTTTGTCGACCAGTCATATGATGGGTGGCGCTGGTGTCGAGGCACCACCCGTCAGTCTTGTCATTGCTGGACCCGTCACCGAGAAAGGCGTGTGCTCTCAGCTCATCGATGTGGAGGAGAGTCACTACGGTCGATGCCACTAGAGGTAGCTCGATGCTTGCGTGCGCTAGGAGCAGAGCCGTCTCCTCCTCCTCCACCTATGCGACGTGGGCCTGGTCGCGTCGTTGCTGCCAACACTCCTTGGCCTAATGACCAAGCTTGGCACAGTTATGGTAGGTGTCGTCTCTTGCTGGCTTACGGTTGCTGGCAGCGCCGCCCTGGACGCCTCTGTGGGCGCCACCCTCAGCACGTCTCTGCGCCCCGGCTTGGGCACCTCCGCTCCCCTTGCTTAGCTTGCCGCGCTTGCGGCCGTCTTTCGAGGAGGAGGGCTCCCCCTTCTTCCCGTCACCTTGGCAGGCCTCCCACTGCTCCTGAGTGAGATGTAGCTTCCCGCCGATGGTGATAGGCCCCGAGAGAGGTTGAGATTCATCGCTGTCGATGACCTTGAGGCGGCCTATCGCCTCTTCGATGTGACATCGTGGAGAGGTCCAGCAGAGACTCGATCGAGCGAGCGATCTGCTTGTACTTCTTGGGGATGCAACGGAAGAGCTTCTTGACGACTTTCTCCTCGTTGTAGGTGCCGTCGCTGAACTGCACCATCTTCTACAGTAGTGTGTTGAGACAGAGAGCAAAGTCATCAACATCCTCACCTGGTTTGAAGGTCAGGTTCTCCCACTCCTTGCGGAGTGCCTGCAGTGTGGTCTTGTGGGCGCGGTCACTGCCGATGCGTGCCGCAGTAATGGCATCCCAGGCCTCCTTGGTAGTCCGCTTATTGGAAAGCGAGAACTGCATCTCGGGCGGTACTACGACAATGAGAGCATCCAGCGCGCGACGATCCTCATAGTAGTCGACGTCGCCGTACCAGACTGCTTCCTACATGTGCCGCACTTGGAGCCGTATCCTCATCGTCGCGGCCCACTCAACGTATTTGGTCTTGGTGAGGGTAGGCCACCCACGACCGGGACCAACGTCCCTGGCAATGGCCTGGATCCTATGGTGACCATGGTACCTGTTCGAGGAGGGAGAGTCGCACCGCCTGTGAATGCCTCGATCTCCGTTGACCCAACCACCCCCGCCGGGAGCGTTGTCGGCGCGTCCGCACCCGTCTAGGCTGCAGCCGCCGCGCTCATGGGGTTGTGCGGCTGCCCACTGTGGCGTCTGTGGTCATGCTACCTCCCTCGCCAGCCTGAGGTCTTCTTTGGTGCCGTCGTCGGTAGAATCAGAGCCTCTGTCGCTACCGCCACGCAGAGCCTCAAGCTCTGTTGCAGCCACGCACGCTGCATCCGCAGCCGCTGCTGCTTCTGCTTCCGCCTTTGCCGCTGCCAGTTCTGCCACCGCCAGCCTCGCCGTCCTCGCTGCAGCCTTTGCCACTGCTCGCTCGCATTATTCTGCCGCGGCGACCTCGGCCTCTTGCCGATGCCGCGCGCTCGAAGCGACCGAGTGCTGAGACTGTCCTTCGGACATGGCGCGCTAGTTGTGGAGTGATGTGTGGGGAAGAGGCTGTCTCAGACAAGATGTTGCTCGTCTGTGCAGAAGAGGAGGAATGAGTTGAAACAACCGGTGTTATTGCTGCCGGTTGAAGACGAAGAGAGACGTGGGAAGGAGATGAGCGGGAGATGTCTAGGCTACAGGATAGAACAGCTCTGATACCACTTGTTAGTATCTGAAGTATTACTCTCATGGAGAGGATGACACTAGGAGTTGTGAAATTTTTCTTGTTTCATTCCACACACAATGCCATGCCCAACCTAGAGGGTTGGGTTTACATATATAGCTGAGGCAGCCAAACATATACCTAGATGCTAGTCTAAGATGATGTCTTACTAAAGGACTAATATGTTGTCCTAACAAGGACTGAGATGTTGTCCTCTTGGTCTAAGATGTTGTCCTGCTAAAGGACTAATATGCTATCCTAACAAGGAGTGATATGATGTCCTCTTGGTCTAAGATATTGTCCTAACAAGGACTAAGATGTTGTCCTGCCAAAGGACTAATATGTTGTTCTAACAAAGACTGAGATGTTGTCCTAACTAGGGGCCACACAGACCAAAAGTACAAGACTTATTCCATCACCCACCTGAAAAATACTAAGCAACCTTCTTATTTTGATGAGCCAATCGCGACCTTACAGGTGGCTGCGCCCAGCAACAGTACCCGCACTCAGTACCATGCGGCCGTACAGATCCATACAGCTTAATAAATAGTTTTTGCACAACGTATAGCCACCTTTTCCTTTAGATTCTGTTGTGCAGTTGTTTGATAAAAACTGTGTACATATAGGTAGCACCGAGACATTATCATATCACTTCCGTGTCAAACAAACATCGTGTTACATCAGAATTATGTGTAATATTTCTTGAGAGAGTACCTGAGCACATATTTAATTAATAGAATCAAGAGTACAACATTACAACCCACACGTTAGTATGGTCGCAGAGAGACTAACTGGCAACACACTGAAAACTAATGCAACTACTCTCGATACCAAGAACTACATATGATCCTAACATTATTGAACTAACACTTCAACCTACTCCACCACCTGGAACCAAAACCTCGAAGGCAAAGTTGATACACTCCAAAGCACGACCATGACTTTCTAAAATATATAATTTGAGCCATGAGTTTGGTGATTATCTAAAAAATGTGGAGTTGTTTCACAATAGACTTCGCCGTGGACGTATCAAAGGAATGGGGTATCTGAATGGATAAATCAATCAAACCTTGTTTGACGGGGTTAGGTATATGATGAGTTAAAGTGGTCTTTTGTTACCCTTGGGACATGCTCTAGAAGCAGGCACTTTCACACTTAATAAGGTTACATCTAAATCTAAGGAGAAGACGCAATATGAAATATGGATCGTGAAGCATCCCACATTGTCTTTTCTTTAGATTTGGGGTTGTAAAGCTTATGTAAAATGGATGACTCATTATAAGCTTTCTCCCATGTCTTATATATGTTTTATCATGAACAAACTAAGGGATATTATTTCTGCAATCGGAAAAGAGGGCAAAGTGTTCGTTACTTGGAATGGTGTTTTTCTTGAGAAGGAGTTTCTTTTAAAAGGGGTAAGTGGTTCGAGGTTGCAACTTGAAGAAATTGAGGAAACACTAGAAATTATTTTTCTCCTACCGAACCTTAATAGGATGTAGAAAATGTTGTATAACCTGTTGTTGCGACACTGACCCACATAGGTTAGAACGGGCATGTCACACACCTAAAAAGTTCATGCCCCAAACCATGGGGTTACGTGACAGATTATTGTTGGATAATGATGAGCCTAAGACATACGCCAAAGCAATGATGTTACCAGCCTCTTGAGAAATGGCTTGGAGATATGAGATCTGAATTAGAATCCATGGGCTTGGCGGTGTGATTAAAGAGTTAATCATGATGACTAAAAGTTAGTCATGATAATCCACCATTTGTTTGAGTGAATGGTCGAGCTATCATAAGAATGAAAAATATTTGCCTTGAGCTTGACTGGATCAAAAAACAAAGGAATCGGTGTAAGTGTATATTAAAGGTCCAGCCGTATGGTCTTTACATGTACAATGGAGTCAACATGTGCTGCTAGGTGTCATTGTTGACTTGTGATTTGAAAATGGTTTTCAAATCACTATTGTGTACATGTGAACCTAATAGATTACACACATAACGGATAGAACATAGAGGAACTTCTTATGTGATTGTCTATGGTGCAAGTGGAGGAGATTGTTGGTTATGTGTCCAAGAGACAATATGGATTGGATCCGTATGTGAATCATACGGATGTTGATCCGTGATGGATTAGAGCACTAATGGGCCTATAAGCCTACTAGTGGGGTCTATATAAGTGAATGCAGGGTTGAGGGTGAGATTTAATCCACTAATTCAAAACCCTAGCCAGTTATGCCGCTCTCCCTCCCATAAAACCCTAGCCATACTCGCTGGTGCTAACACACCACATACAACATTTCACCCCTGCACACCTAGACACCGCAAGGAAGCGTTGGTGCTGCTGCTGCGGTGTTGGACAGTTGAACGAGGTGGAGACGATTATTGTGATTGACTACTTCCTCTACATTCACGTGTTACTACGGTGGACTGTGCTCCAACCTCGCTTCCGCTCCACCTATGTGTCTAGTCATAATGATCCATGATCTTTTACTTATATAGTTTTACTGGTTGAACATGATAGAAATTATTTTATATTATCATACCTATGTGTCTAATGAGGGCCGACGAAAATATCTCTGGCCCAAGAAAATAGGATGATTTCCTGTAGTGACTCAGGTTCAAGTGCATGTGGTAGGTGCAATGAAACAAGACACTATTGTGTTTGGGTTCATTTGTGATGGTTGTGAGCAATTAGCTGACATTTACGACCATGCGAGCGTTGCTCGATGTCGGGATCCTCGATGACTCGTTGGTGGGGATTGGGACATCGTCTTCACATGGAATGTCAAGCTCCTCGTTGGCTTGGTTATAGCGGCAGTGACGTCGAGCAGTGTGAACGTGCACGAGGTGGTGGGATAACAGGAAAGGCGACATCATTGTGTGAGGTCGGGGGTCTGCCTATTTACAAGTGTGATGACCTAAGCTTGTTGGGCACACATGACAAGAGTTGTTAGGATTTGGTGCAGCCTGTGTACCGGCTTGCAGGGGGTGCTGAGTCAGAGTGGTTAGCTTCCGAAGTCAGATGACGGGTTGTTGGGTTAAGGCGTTTGTGGGTGTGCACGCGCCTTGTTGGGCTGAGGCCCATGCAACAAAGAGGAGAGAGAGAGGGAAAGGAGGTCAGCTCAAAGGCGAAAGTGTGGGTTGTGGTATTCCCGCTGCTGGCACGTTGATCGCAAACCAACCATTCATGTGACGCATTGCATAACCTGTCAGCTTCTCAGGGTTGATAACGGATCGGATATATTTCGATCCATCCGCTACCGTTTTCAAAAATATTTGATCCATATCCATTTTTTCGGATACTTTTCGGATTCAGATATTTGAATTCGGATATCGGATCGGAAATGGTTTCAGCACATATCCATCCGTTTTATTGGATATCCGTTTCTGTTTGGATATGTCCGAACTAATCTGAATCAGATATCCGACCCTTGTTGGGCCTTAGCCCGTTTTCTGTGGAAACAAAAATCCTAAGTACCTAACCCACGGATGGCGCCCGCCCCCGACCGAGACTCTGCCGTCGCCCCTCTCCTCTCCCATGTTCGACTCTGGGCTCCGGCTCCCCTCGGCCGGCCACCGTTCGCCGGCTATCCGCTGGCCGCTGCTGCCCGTGCCCGCCCTTCACCCGGCGCCCACACCTGAGATGAGACCCCCGAGGCCCCGACGGCCGACGCACTGGACCGCCGCCCCCGAGACCCCGACGCGACGGGACACCGCCCCCGAGGCAGTGACGTCGTCCACCGCCCACGAGGCCCCGAGCCCCCGACGCGCCGGGCCGCCGGCTGCCGCCCCTGAGAATCCGGCGTCCGATTCTCGGCCACGCCTCTCGGC
The DNA here is from genome assembly GCA_030760725.1 of Neostapfia colusana. Taxonomy (NCBI): domain Eukaryota; kingdom Viridiplantae; phylum Streptophyta; class Magnoliopsida; order Poales; family Poaceae; genus Neostapfia; species Neostapfia colusana. Next base: position 37,457,051 of record JASWHV010000004.1, on the reverse strand, counting down.
TGCCGGCCCCGACGCGCCACCCTTCGCCCTCGTCCGTCAACGATCCGGCTGCCGCCCCCAACGGACCGTCCTTCTCCTTCACATACCATCGCCGGTAATGAATCCTCTCCTCTCTCTCTCTCTCTCTCTATCTATCTATCTATCTATCTCCCCTTAAACATGTTAGATTCTCCAATTTGCAGTGAGGATGTAGATGCTCTGAGCCTCTGAATGACTTGTTTGATCCGTAAATTAGTAGTCGAAAGATTTATAGATGGCTTCTAATGCACCCACTGAAGAGAATGAGATACACAACAATACTTCGGCTCCAAAATCAGCCCCACACCGCGTCTTTTTTTTGGAGCCCCCACCACCTCCACTGTCCATTAATTGCCGAACAGCGGGTAAAACTTAGATGTTTCATGTTTGATGAGTGACACATAATGGATAATTTGAAGATTAGCTCTAATATTGCTATATGTTCACATGTTGCTATACTATTGCTTGGTCATGTGCAGGAATATCTATTGTAAGTAGCAATGTAACGGCATCTTCTTCAAGTATAAATATAGCTGCAACAGTACCGACTAGCAGTAGCAATGATCAAGTTATTCTTAGTGATGATGATGATGAAAAAGATGCAAAGAGGACTAAGAATATCACATCACAAGTGTGAATATTTTACTAAGGAGGATAAGAGTGTAATGATTGATGGCAAGGAGTATAAAGAAAAATCAGCGGCTTGCAACTTTCCAAAGTGCAAGGCAAAATATAGATGTGAGAGCACCATAGAATACTATGTCATTATATAACGTGGATGTATTATTTAATATGATGAATTTTAATGCTATGGCATTATATAACATGGTATGAGAAAAGTTGTTTCCGAAAAATAACTCCGATTCCGCCCGATATCGATGTGTTTCCGATCCGATTCATCCGTTTTCGATATATCCGAACTATCCAATACTGAATCTGATTTTGATGATACCGTTTCTGACTCTAATTCCGAAATAGAAATATGAATCTAAAAAAGGTTTAGCCTTTTATCCGACTGTATCAGACCGTTTTCATCCCGTACAGCTAGGGATGAAAACGGTCAGATACAGTCGGATAAAAGGCTAAACCGTTTTCATATCCATTTTTCTATTTCAGAATCGGAATCAGAAACAGTATTATCGAATTCGGATTCGGTATCAGATAGTTCGGATATATCGGAAACGGATCAATCGAATTGGAAACACATCGATATCGGACGAAATCAGAATTTTTTCGGAAACAACTTTTGTAATACCACGTTATATAAGACATAATATCAACATTCATCACATTAAATAATACATCCACGTATCACACGACCATATTCACATAACACATATAATTGAAGTTTGGAAAGAATAACACATAATTCAAATAATAAGTCCAGAAATGACATATATGTCTTACATCAAGTTCACACATAGTTCATAACTCATACATATTTCAAATGATTACACATTGTTCAAATCATAATTTACCCAACTCATCGTCTTCATTCATCACATCCGGATCGCTCTCTATTTCCTCATTCTATAAAACAACGAAAAGAACAATTAAATAACTCTGTCAATTGATATACAGTAATGATGATTCGAATTCTATTCAAATAAACAAACCTGATTCGTAATAGTAGTCATTGTCTCAACAACTTCAAGATCTTCAACAATAGAAGCAATACTCTTATGATCTGAAAAAGATGCATACAACAAAGCATTAAGCAGTTAAAAAACCCGCAGAATGCAAAAGACTAAGTAATAAACTCATATCACCTTTTCTAGCTGTTGCAACCCAATTTTTAGTACAAATCAAAGCTTGTACGATTTCAGGGTCAAGACGATTGCGGTATGGATCGACCACACATCCACCGGCACTAAAGGCAGATTCTGAGGCAACTGTTGATACTTATATGGCTAGTACATCAGGAGCCATTTGTGAAAGAATTGGATATTCCTTTGTCTGATTCTTCCACCATGCTAAAATATCAAAAGGTCCATTATGATTCAAGAGTGGTTGAACCATATATTTGTCCATGTTATTTGAGCATTCTACATCAGCAGAATATGACTCATATAGGAATTGTGCTAACTCTTCATCTTCAGTGTCCGCAAATAAATTAGATGTCTTAGTTTTTGGTGTCTTCTTTGCAATTGCAGGTGAGTGTGCAACATAAAATTGATACATTTGCCTCAATATATTAACAAATTCCTCAACCCTAACATGGTATAGCACATCACCATAAAACTTTCACGTGTAAAACTCTATTAGTTTTCTCTTGCACCTTAGAAAGAAGAAGATATATCTCATTTCAGCTAGTTGTTTACTTCCTAATATTTAATATTATGATAAAAGATGAATTCTAACATACCTTGGATCAAGAAAACTTGCCACTGCAAGAGCCACATTTGATTTCTACCAATATTTCTCAAACTTTTTACTCATAGGAATGACCATCTCACGAATAGTGACATCTTCATGTGTAGTCCACTCGGCAAGCACTGTTCTAATCTCACAAAAGCCTTTGTAAAACAAGTTTGCAGTTGGATATAAAGTGCCAGAAAAAAGCTCAGTTAAATCATAAAATTTCTTTAAGGCGTGACACAATGTATTGGATTTGATCCACTCAGCATTAGACGGACATATGTGTTCATACCTACGTCGATCAGCTGTCTTGAGCCTCATAAAAGTATCCTAAAAAAGAGACACCATGCAATTAAGAAATATAATGATGTAATAATTCAAATAAATTGACGAGTATAAGAGTATAAGAATTTGACCTTGTAGTATAAAGCATCCCTCAACATCAAAAAAGTTGAATTCCACCTTGTTGAGACATCAAGTGAAATACCCTTGTCGGTTTTCAAACCACACTCAATTGAATGCTTCATTAATTCCTCCCTTTGTTGTGGAGACCCCTTGACAATTAGGACTAATGACTTAACATTTTCAATTGTCCGAGAAATTACACTTAGACCATCTTTAGCAACTAACTTCAGAATATGATTAGCTCATCTCACATGAAAAAAGCACCATCATACACTAAAGAAGCACCTCCATTTGTCTTCAAATCAATAATTATATCTTTCACTGCTACTTCATTTGCTGATGCATTGTCTAGAGTCAATGAAAGCAATTTCTTCTTAAGGTTTCATCTAACCATGCATTCAGTAAAAGATTCATACAACTTTTTTCCTGTGTGTCGTTCTTCTACATGAAAGAAATCAATAATCCTCTTCTGAATATGCCAATCATCATCTATCCAATGTGTCGTGAGACATGTCTCCTTTGTTTTCGTTTGAAGTCCACATATCCATTATTGTACTGAATCTACACTTAAAAGTCTTAAGGTGTGCATACAATTTACTCTTTTCATCAAAGTATATATCCATGATTTCTTTTCTAATAGTTATGCGAGATTTGATTGGTAAGCTAGGACGCAAAGATTTGAGGAAGTCCACAAGATATTCATGCTCGACTATATTAAATGGATACTCATGCATGATAATTGTCAAATTAAACTTCTTGATGCTCACTTCTGGATCATACCTGTATGGTTCAACATAATGCATGCCCTTTTCACAATCCATTCCAGCTGCTAACTGGTGTTGACCTTTCACAACACTATGTACATTCTTTAAATGTGTCTAAAACCTAGTTGTTCCCATGGTGCTCTCACATCTATACTTTGACTTGCACTTCGGAAAGTTACAAGACGCCCATTTCTCTTTATACTCCTTGCCCTCAATTATTATAGTCTTATCCTCTTTGGTAAAATATAGCCACACTTGTGATGTGCTCTTCTTAGGCCTCTTTGCATCTTTTTCATCATCATCATCACTAAGATTAACTTCATCATTGCTCCCGCTAGTCGGTGCCGTTGCAGCTACATTTATACTTGAAGAAGATGCTGCTACATTGCTACTTCCAATAGATATTCCTGCACATGACCAAGCAATAGTATAGCAACATGTGAACATATAGCTAATCTTCAAATTATTCATTATGTCACTCATCAAACATGAAACATCTAAGTTATTACCTGTTGTTCGGCAATTCACGGACGGTGGAGGTGGTGGAGGCTCTAAAAAAAGACGTGGTGTTGGAGCTGATTTTGGAGCCGAGGTATTGTTGAGTACCTCATTGTCTTTAGTGGGTGCATTAGAGGTCATGATAAATCTTTCGACTGCTAATTGATTGATCAAAGTATCAAACAATGCATTCAAGCATATACATCTCACTGCAAATTGTTTAACAAGAGAGAGAGAGGGGAATGGAGAGGCTTCTCACTAGCAGTCCGGCACACGTGAATGAGGATTGGGCGAGTGGCAGCAAGCGAAGGGGCCTCGGTTCAGTGGCTCAGGGGCAGCCAGGGCCTCGGGGGCGGTGCCGCGGCGGTCACCGGTCATCGACAGGGGCTCGGCCGCTCGGGGGCGCGGTCACCGGTCAGCGACAGGGGCTCGGCCGCTCGGGAGTCGGGGGCGGCGGTCGGCGACGGGGCGGGGCTCAGGGGCGGCGGCCTGCGACGGGGCCTCGGCCCTCGGGGGCGGCGGCGGGCGGCCCGGCGCGTCACGGTCCTCGGAGAGTCGGCCAGTCGAGGGCCGGAGGGCGGATGCTCAGCGAGCGGGACACGGGAGGCTCTCGGGGTCGGGGCCGGTCGGCCGGAGTCTCAGCGGACGTCGGCCGGAGGAGAACGGTGGCGGGCAACGGGGATTCGGGGGCGGGGGCTAGGCGGCGGCTGAGGTGAGGGGCTCGTGCGCTCAGCTGCAGGCTAACCGGGTTAGGGTTAGGGAGACTAGGGAACAAAACAGGCTAAGTCCCAAAACAGTAGTTGGGTCGGATATCCGATTTAGACACATTCGGATATATCCGATCAAAAACGGATATCCGACAAAACGGACAGATATGTGTCGGATCCGATATCCGAATTCGAATTTGAATCCGAAAAATATCCAAAAAATAGATACAGATCGGATATTTTCGAAGACGATACCGGATTGATCGGAATATATCCGATCCGTTTTCAACACTAACCTGGCCGGCCGCAACAACTCCTCAACTGGTTTCGTCGTAATCAGCTCGCCCCCGTCGTCACATGTGCAGGTGAAGCCACCAGAAGATGCCAATCCCAGCGCCACCACATTCATTCCGTCGTCTCGAGATCAAATCAACCAACGGACAAACCATGACCCGCTCCTCCGATTTAAAAACCGCGGGAAATGCTGGAGCCCGTTCCTCTGTGGGCATAGTAGGATTAACTTTTTTTTGTTTCCTTCTTTCTTTCCAGAAAATGCATTTCCCCCGGCAGTCGTTGGCGATTTTTCTGCACACGGCACAGTTGACAAAACCGCGCACTTGGATTCGTCTAATCTCCCATTTGCATCCGTCTAGACGACTCGAGCACATGTTCCCCAGCCACCGAAGCTCTTCTCCTCCATTTCATATATGTTATATGAAGAACGATAACTAATTGAACAATTCCAGAAAAGACTCACGAAAATGATAGCGATAAAAACCGGCAGAGGACTGGACGAGCAGATCGCACGTACCGATTTGTAGCCGGAGGAACGGTTGAAGATGTTGTCACAACCGTGACGAGTCGCTACAGGCGTTGGTGGCGATGTTAGGCAACAGCATTCAATCTTGGCAGCATGCGACTCTGGTGAAAAACGCGAGCAGTCGCACGGAACGTTTCCCAAAAACCTTATTCGCCCTATTCCTGTGTAGGATTGCAAGAGCGAGAGGTTTCGGAGACCTGCTCTTCTGATCGTCGGTGCACGTCAGCACTCGGGATGGAGTAAACTATGACCGTGGCGCAAGGAACTCAAACGTGGAATAGATGGGATCATGATACCCTCCTGTGCCACGCACACCCGCTCTTAATAGAGTCTCCGAGAGGCGGTTTGGTTACGATCCGGACCAACTCGGTAGTTGTAGACGTCTCTGTCTCCAACTTGAACTCGATCCAACTCGAAAGTCCAAAACTCAAAAGCCCAAAAGTCCAACTCAATTTTTCACGGTAAAAATAAAAATTGGCCCCGACTCGAGACTCGAATTCACACGAACACGCGGGCGGTGCGGGGCGGGGCGTGGCAAAGAGGAGCGTGTGTAGCCTCTCCTCTTCTCACTCAGTGAGTGAAATAACCTCTTTTACACACACATATATATATAATGTAAACTTATCATATGAGACTAAATAATTAGCATCATACTCTATTGCACTAATGAGCATTTAAGATTTATTTGTATTTATTTCAGAATTTCTATTGGGCGTAGCCAAAAATTTCAACAGTATCTTCTTGTACCCTCCTCTGCAGCTCTCCGCTGCCTGCGTGCGTGGGCACCGCCAGTGCCATGGACCGGTCCAAGTCGTACGCCGGCGCCGGGCGCATGCAGATCGAGCCGTACAGCGCCGGAGTAGGACGGCCTGACTTCCGGTCCTACTCCTGCAGCGCCGGCGGCACGTCGTCGTCGTACGAGTTCGGGGGCGGCGCTGCCGGGCCGGAGGATGCGAAGCCAACGAGCAGGTTGTCGTCGAAGCGGCGGTGGCCTGGCGCTGGCGACCCGGACATGGACTGGAAGCGGCGGGTGGCGTCGTACCAAGGCCTACGCCGTGGAGGGCCGCGTCAGGGGCTCCTTCCGCAAGACGGCAAGAGCTTCAAGTGGGTCAAGGACCTCCACCTCGTCTACGGCTGGTCGTCGTGAACCTCACGGCCGGTGCAGTGCCGCACGCAACTGTAAGTGTTCATCGTAACTAAAGAAGGAGCCTCGGATCGAGTTGCTGCAGAATACTGTTCTTGAATGAATCGGCGCCTACGTATGTTTCGAAAAAAAAAATCAGCCATAACTGGTACTTTCGGCTACATATGGAGAGTACGGTTGGCTGATTGGCTGACGGGGATGTCGCCATGGTTCGGCGGATTAAACAAGCATCGCCACACGTAAGAACAACCTGGGCTGTAGATGTGGTGGGTCCGACCGCCAGTTGAGCACCGATGGCGCATCAAACAGTACAGATATTCCAAGCGCATATGGTGGCTCTTATTTAAAAAATTACTCTAAAAATATTCTCGTACTTTAAAAGATTTTTTACTTTTCAGTACGTACTTCCGCATTTATTGTACTCCCTAAACGTCTATATCAACTACCATCTATTTTACTACATATTTATATTGTTTTTTATTTTCACATGTAAACACTTACAGAAATGACAAATAATTATAACAAAGTTCAATTTAATTTATTCACAGCAACAAAGTGCAACATAAAATTTCAGCACTGCATCTATAGCACAAATATTCAATACATCTTATGAAAGACTACAATGCAGACACAAATTAACTGACATTTGGCACAGGAATAGAAGCAAAAATCTGGTAGAAGCAGCTCCATTTGCATGGTATGACTTTTGCATACTGCCTTCTTTGCTGCTTTCTACTTCTCTTTGTTCTTGGTGGTGGCGTATGACAACAATACTCTGCTTCCATTTCCTATCAAGTTTCCCAGATAATCTTTTGTTGATTCCTTGTTCAATCTACCTCTCTTTTTCTCCCTGCCACGAACTTCCTTCCGCGCGAGTGCCAATGACTAGCCGTCAACGACCATCGAGTATAGATTTTGTGCGGGAGAGAGAGTGTTGCCTTGTAGCCTACGGGTTGATGGAGTAGCTCAGCCACTACCTCAGTGCGGATGAAAAAAACAAGCTTGAAGCCAGGCTCGCACGGTCCAGTACTCCAGTGCAACGGGTCTCACGCGGCTGGATCGGATAGGAGGTTAATAATTACTTCCTCCCTTTATCAAATTATTGTCGTTACCATAACAAATCTGATTTATTTTTAGTTAAAACTGTTGTTGTAACGATAAAACTTTAAAAACAGGTGAAATACTTTGTTATTTTGGTTCAGTTGTGAATTCCTAAAAATATAATTTTATCTGTGAGCCGTGGAAAAGCTTATGTGAGCTGGGAGACTTCAAAATTCTTCCACTTCAATTGCTATCTGATATTTTTTCGAATGAAGTGCCCTTTTTCACCCCTTTCATTTTCTGCTCTGTATTAAGGCATTGGGTTCTGGCATCTGATGCCTAACTTTTCAAGGTGGGATTTCACCCTTTTCAATCTTATATCTTTGCACTAAAAATACGTGTTGAAAGCCCCACACAATGTGGGGTATAGGGAAGAGAATTTGTACGTGGTCTTCCGCTTAATTTGCAAATAAACTGAACTCAGTACCTTCAGCACACAAGTGAAAAAACTACCACTCACAAAATGTGCACTAAATATGGTGGTAACAATCCAATAGCTCTAATGGTGGCTTTTGCGTTCATTCTTCATTCTGTCACCTGGTCTGTCCTACTGTCCCGGTTAGGTCCGTTGCACATGATTAAGTCTGGAGAAATATCCTGCTTTGAATACTGGGAGCAAATTAGCTATTCTTTGTTTAGGGTCCAAAAATTTGGATTAACTGGATGGACCCGATACGGCGATGGGATATAGACCACTTGCATCTGTTAGTGTGTTTGATAGTCAGCTATAAGTTCCTCGCAAACTCTTCTTTACGAATTCATCTTTTGGTTACTTTCCGATGCCTCTGAAGTTATTCACTCCTGTTTAGTGCTTCTTTCGCTTGAAAAAGATCTTGTTTTGGGAGCTGGCTTTTGATGTTTTGAAGCGTCACACGACACACAGCAACATGTCAACCTTTTACAGCACTGTAGATTCGACTGAAGAGTGACAATGTTATCCGAAACCCACGTCAGAGAACACGTCGTGACCGTGAAACAATGTGCAGTTGCCAAATGAAGATGGGTGATCAGGAAAGTGTTTTTCTCTGACTTATCTCGGGACTACGTGTCAGTGACCCGACAGTACCTCAGATGACACCTTCAATCACACGTTTAAACATGGAATTGTTTTGAGAGTCTTCAGCTGGCAGATAAAAATGGTTTGCAGTAAACTAACAAGATGCAACAGGTGCACAATATCTCTAGGATGTCTGCAATTGCTCACAAACAAGTCAAACAAAATATAGCGAACAGGCCTCTTCGACACTGCTAAAATCTGTGCGCTTTTTCCTGCATCAAACCAAACTGGCTGAAACCAGCATATTGGCATCATTACACAGAAAATGTTATCCAATTTACATGCACCTGAAAGCATTGATTGGTCTACACATACAGGAAGAAGCAACGGGTGGGGATGGGAAAAAACACAATCAAATGACCAAACATCACCACAAACACAAAGCTATCTAGAATTTACACTCGTCTAATCACCAGAAACATCAGGGGCCTTCAGCAAGCCCTGCATCATCTTATAACCTACAAAGTTGCACGCTACAGCTGGCTATTTGAGCCTCAGGAGTCTCCAGTAAGCAACTGTGACTACTCCTAGGCTTCATCTAATTTAGCATGTCGCATCTTGGAAGAATTCAGTAGGAATTGATGGTGGACAGTGCTTCGTCGCGACAAATTTATACTGAAAGGAAATGGATGGCATTAGCATCAGCAACAGTACAGCCAAACGAATAAATAAGGACCAAATCCAGTTACCTTATGCTGACTGTACTTTTCTCTGATTGCGGGGAGGTTACTGGCAAGACCAACACTTAAGAGGCGGTGCAGAGCCTTTACACAATCACATAATTCTGATGGCTTGTACTGTGTGTAATGTGTCAGAGTCAAGTTCTGCTCCCAATTTGCAATAAGAAACACATGTTAGCTCGTGCGGACACCATCTGGTACTTGATAGAACAATATGCACAAGCAATAAGCAACAACATTTGATGCACCTACCCAAGGATTTTTTGTTGGCTGAAGTACAAATTTTGACAAAAAGACAGATGAGGCAGCTATTAGCGAAGGAGGATAAGAAAGTAGACTGTACTCCAGTAGGGACAGCTCAGAAACGTAATTGGAAAGGAATTCCAGATGCAAGGGGGGATCCTGTAGAAATGAAAGTCATAAGTTCATGTGTTCATTAGAATACAGCTCAGTAAATTGTAGCCTGCAGGAACAGATTAATAGGGCAGTACCTCATCACATACTTGTGCTGCTCGGACAAATCTCCTATTGTGAGCAAGGAACATAGTTAGTAATGTGTTATCGAAGATAGGAACATAAATATTAATAGGATGGAAGAGAGCAGGACCTCAAAAAGCACTTTGCTGTAGGTGCAGTCATTTCAAATTTTAGGTAATTGAGGACAGAAGCTTCCATTTCTAAAACCTGTTCATATAAGTTGGAGCGACAGTAAGAAACTATTGGATAGATGAAATGAGGAATTGTTGGAAGTAATAAAGTAATATGTTGCATACCTCATCTCTAAAGTAAGTGTTGTCAGTTATGTAGCAAAACTCTTCTACTTGAGGTGCACATATCTCCTCGTATTTTCTACATTTGAAGTTTTGAAAATTCCAAAATCAGAATGCCAACGGATAACGGTGGGAAAAAGGTAAAAGGATTAGCAGGATCTTACGCAGCTATAAGCATACATGCAACACCAAGTAACTGCAGCCTTTGACGGTTGATTTCATTGCCAGAAAGATAACGATCAATGTAGTTTACTGTCAGGTATAATGTATCAGGAACAAGACGATATTCTTCAGCAACCTGCACAATAGGAAAACATGAATACAGTGAAAAATCAAACAAGACCAATCCTTTGGATTTTAATTTAGTTTCTTTTGCATGTAAGAAGAGCTTACTTCTACAAGCCAATCGATCAAAATAGCCCTCATGCTTGGGTTTACGTCCTTCTGGATGGTTTCCATAAAATCAGTAGACGGCCTTTTCCTCATCTGCTAGAAAGCAAAGAAGCACTATTAACAACATAGAAAGTGTAGCCAAAAATGAAGATGTCCTCAGATTATATTAGCCATTCAATTGATCCCGTAGAGCTCAGTCATGCACAAATAAAACTGTCCAGAAAGATAATCAGCTATGGCTCCCAGCGGCTCACACTGAGAAAGTGCATAATGATCGACCTTTTTATCTACATGTAGACGGATAAAAAAACAAAATAAGACCTTTCCCGTTTGGTGCACGGATATATACATTTTACTTGTTGGAATACGCAACGTGTCACAAATGAAGTACAAGCAAGACAATTTTTCTAATTTATCTTAAACTGCTTCCTTCAGATAGTAATAAAATAGAGGTTCAATGCTTGAGGGAACAGATAAAGATGCAGGCAAGAGACTTCACCTCAGCATCACGCAAGTGCATGTAGATGTCGGAAGCAAGTGTAGCACACAACTGCGGATTCTCGAAGTCACTGTCAACATCACAAATGGAGTCAATCTCCATTGGTGCAGGGGCATTCCTCTGCCGTTTATCTTCTGCATAAGGAAATAGGCCACATACAGTTGAATTAACTAAAAACGAACAAAATACAAAAAATGACAGTTCCTAATATAATTCATCAAACCTTTCACATTCTCCTCTGAAATACATAGCTGCTCATTTGCTCGTCGCTGCAATGAAGCGAGCATTAAGGAGTCCCCATTGTCGATGTACTCAAACTCGGGGCTTTTCATAGAGTCGCAAGTCGACATCGTCTCATCGATGGAGACTGAGTCACCTGAGCATCCAGGAGACACAAAACTACTGCAGGGTGCAATTGTGGGCACTTTAGGAGGAGGGCCATAGCATTTTTGAACCGTTTTGTCTTGGCGAGGTACAACTGGAGCTGGCTTGGTGGAAGCCGATTTCGCAGCAGAACCCCTAGTTGAGCTCACATTGCGAGCACCTGCCAAAGGCCCCTTCCTCACGGATGCAGCTGAAGCAGTTGAATTTAACTTCTGCAATGGAATTTAATAAAATAAGTGATCTCACACCCTGCAGGGTCCTTGCTTATTACGCACCAAAAAAGATAAAAAGGCAATAGTACAAGTGTATAATATCATATTGCCAAGAGAAGATTCCAAAGCAATAAAGAAAAAAGATTTCCACATTGCGAAAACCAAACGACTTTTTTTTAAATGCTGATAAATGTTGTATGAAGAGTGAATCCAGTATAGGCCTTTTGACCACCTAGGGACCACAAATTGGATTCCCGCGTATCACTTGCTTTAATGGTTCTCTGGCTCACGCAGGAGATTCAGGAAAACGGCAAGTAATCAGTAACTCTTTAGATGGTCTAGTTCCTGCATACTACTCTGCTAATACTGCTGAATTGCTGGAGTGGCCGAGCAGGCCGAGGTGTGCGGCCTTAGCAGATGGATGCTGGGGCCTGGAAGACAATGTAACGAACACGAGCAAAGTTACCACTTGTTCATTGTTCAAAAAAAGCTACCACTTGTTGCTCCGCGGTAATAGCCAACAAAACTTTTGATTTTTGGCCTAAAAAAATCCTCCACGCCCACAACAAGAATCCGTGCATCATGTCAAGAAAAATACAAATACAATTAAACATAAGTAGATGGTGACTGAATGGAAGACACGACTAAATCACGGCGTATCTCCTGAAATCGAACAAAAAAATATACTTTAGAGATATTGTATAGAATGATTTACACCACACTGCCATATGGAGAATTCCCCTAACCAAGAAATCGTAGATGCACCCGATCCATCCCAATAACGCAAGAACGACCAAGAACCGTCAGGAAAGCCATGCCGATTCGAGCCAGTGGCTTCCCGTCTGCACCCATTACGAACACCAGCGAAACCGACGATCTCCAATCCAGAAAGATGAAGAAAGAAAAAGAACCGAAGGCCCAAATCCCGCAACGATCCCTCTCGATCGGAGTTAGCCACACGTACCGCGTTGCCTGCCTTGGCCGTGACCTTCCCGCTGACGGCGGCCGATCCCCCTGCCGTGGCGACGTTGGTAATGTTGCCGAGCGCGACGCGCTTCTTAGACTGCGCGGCGGCCGCCTTGGGTCCCGCGGCACCATCCGGCACCGCGGGGCGCTTCGCGGTCGCGGCGGCCGAGGACAAGCGGCGGGAGGTGGCAACGGTAGACATCGTCCGGGCCGCGGCTCCTCTCTCTCTCTCTCTCTCTCTCTCTCTCTCTCTCTCCTTGGGCTAGGGCTTGGGCTTGAGGGCGGTGGGACGCGGCGCTGGAGAGGAGGGCCTGGATCCCGACAGCGACGAGCAGGGGAATGGGGGAAGGGAGGGGAGGGGTGGAGAAGAAGAAGAAGAAGAAGAAGAAGAGGGCAGGGGAAGAGTAACGGCAGGGGCTATTTTTACTAAAAGCCCCCTAGATTTGAATAGATCCTACTCTATCAGGGTCATTAGGACCTGGATTGATTGCTAATTCACACTGTCTATACGGTGTAGAATTTGAAATTTAAATTGTCTTGCTCCTGGGTTGACGTTGTTAAGGCTGTTGGAAGTCCATATTTTATTCGCATGTTTCAAATTTCTTGGACCGTTTTCACCTAGATTGCTTCTTCTTTCTAGCCGTTACTAATGCTACCGAGTAAGAGACTTGATTTGAATTTTGAAATTTCTAGTCTGCGTGTGGTGGGAGGGGAGCATGAGCTGATTAATCAATCATTAATGTGCTCCTTCAAAGAGCACGGCAAATCAAAAGGTTCGTTACTGGCTGCCAGCCGGAGTAGAGGAAAGTGAGACGGTCTTGTTTGAATGTTTTTGTTACTTCCTTCGTGTAAGATATCAGTTGTGATAAAAATCTAGTTTAATATAAACTATATTAACTGTTTTAAATGTTATATAATTTAAAATAGAGTGAGTAGGTTCTAAATAATAATGAAGGTAAAAAAACTATTACGCCTCTTATTTTATATTTATTGATATATCCTTCATCTACCAGATTAATTACGAAAACTTTATCCTATTTTTAGAACTCCTTACATTTTGAAATAAAACTCGAATCATTGAATCCCTAGTATTTAATGATGGGTAGCGGGAGTATTGTTTTAGATCTTTGCATTGACCCCTTTTCTGTTGTTCATATTTATGTGTCTCAAAAAAAAAGCTCCAGGTTTCCAAGGCAGCGCTGCGCCGGGGAGCGTGCTGGGGCCAACGCGTCAGCGCTGTCCCCTGCTTTGGACTTTCAATTGAATCGCCTGCGTCCGATGCTGAGCTTTTAAATCGTTTCGAACTGGGGCGTGGGCCAAGATCGAACGGGCGACGTGCAGGGGGTATGTGAACGTTGGGACGCAAGGTGGGCCCCGTCTGCTCCTCCAGTGGACGGTTGCTCATGCGGCTGTGGATGACGGCGCGGTACTTTCAAATTCAAAAGCCATGCCCAAGATCGTAGGGCTGGGTCTTCTTCCCCGTTGTTGAGGCACGCACGGTACGCCCGAGTAATATATACAACAATAACAACGGCAATCTATTTTTATATCAAACATATTGGGTAGCTTAAATATAAAATCTAATATTTTATCTTTTAGAAAAGTAAAATAGTAAAAGGAAAGAACAAATAAAACACGAGTAAATTAAGGTTTCATCACATACATTTTTAATTTCCATATAGTCCTATTAGAAGATAAATCTTTATGTACATTCTGAACCATCAAGTCTTGTTTTACCACCACTTAATGTCAACATTGGTCAACCTGTCTCTTGTCTTTAGCTACGGCTAACCGATACTTTTACAAGTTTTCGTTGTATATGTGTGAACCATCTTAGTCATGTTGGACTATATTCTTTTTAACGATGTTCCCTAGAGATGGCAATAGGTAACTATTATGCACTCGCGCGCGGGTATATGACCACATGGTATTGATCAGATAGAAATTATACCAGCGGATATGGGTTCGAGAAAACTCAACGGCTAATTCTTATCGGGTAAGAATAATTCATACCCATATTCATATATACATACCTGAACACTAAAATATCGTTCCTAGCCCACCAGAAGATTGTGGGGCTTCATCATCAGCCGCTAAACCTAACATGAGAGCCATGATTGTTGATGAAGAAGATGAGGGGTTGATTGGCATCTTCAAAGTTACTATTGATAGAATTGCCAAGGCGAATATAGAAAGCTGGTGAAGATGACGTACTAAAAGACTTGCTTGAGAAAGTACAAAACATTCCACATTTTGATGACAGGGCTTATTACATTGCTTGTCTGGTGCAAAATCCTCGTAGGGGCAATAAGTTCCCTACTCTCCCATTGGCATACCAGATAGCTAAGTTTGTTAGTGAGACATTTACTTAGATTTTGGGGGACTGTATGGACTATGGCACTACTTTTGTCTTGTAGCCTATAAGTAACGCACTATGCGGGTTTATTCACTAGCTTCTCTTGTAGTTCTAACTACTATTTTAATTTGCTTAGTCTACAAGGCTAATTATATGTGCATATATATGTAAGGCATGAACATATAAGTTAAGACCTAAACTTGCTGATTATATGTCTTAGGATTTGGGATTTGCTTATTATATCTTGTCGGTACCCTAAAGGAGGGTAAAAGACAGCCCAGGCCCCGCCTTCCTACTGAGGCGGGCCCTGGCGTAGCCACGTGTCCTTGGCCCCGTGGTCACCCCTGGGGCTGCCACATGCGCTTGAGTTTTAGAGCTGACACGTGCCCTGGGCTCCGGTCCTAGCCTCCCCGTTGAGGTGAGGTCCGAAGCTGCTACGTGTCTCCAGGCTCAGAGCCTCCTCCCTGCCAAGGAGAGCTCCAGAGCTGACACGTGCCCTAGACTCCGGTCCCAACCTCCCCGCTGAGGTGAGGTCCAGAGCTACCGCGTGTCTCTAGGTTCAGAGCCTCCTCCTTGCCGAGGAGAGCTCCGGAGCTGACATGTGCCCAAGGCTCCGGTCCGAACCCCCCACTGAGGTGAGGTCCGGAGATGCCACGTGTCTCTAGGCACAGAGCCTCCTCCCCGCTGAGGAGAGCTCCGGAGCTGGCACGTGCCCTGGGCTCCAGTCCGAGCCTTCCCACTGAGGTGAGGTCCGGAGTTGTCACTTGTCTCCTGGCTCCAAACCCGTCGATAAGAGCTCCGAAGCCGCCACGTGCCCCACGATTAATAGTAGGTCGTGGGTTGGCGAAGTCAAGGCGTAAGTGCGCTGTCAGGCCGCGCATTCAAGGCTCGCACCCTCCCCAGAAACATGGGGCACTATGCACGCCTCCGTCCTCCGCCTGTTCGCCATTATGGTGACAAGACAGGACGACAAGGCGTGACAACAGTACGGTGCTGCCCAACGGTATGAAGCCGCCCAAGCAGGGCGAGAAGACACAGCGACAAGACGTCGTCTTTATCATCACCTGACACACGGACAGGGGTGCTCAGCGCGCCAGGCGGCGGGACTTAACTCCCCCACCGACTGCCCTATTCAGAGTAGAAAACCCTAGATCATGTATAGGGTTCACATAGCCTCGGGGCCACCTGTCAGTCCCTAGCTACCTTGTAACCACCCCGACCTTGGGCTATAAAAGGACTGGGGTATCACCTGACAAGGAGTTCGCAACCCTGCACCCTCTCACGCTCATACGCGCAAGAAATAGAACAAACACTCCCAGGGACATAGGGTATTACGCTGCGGCGGCCCGAACCACGTAAATTGCGGTGTTCACTCGGTCTCTCGAGCCCGGTCACGTAGGGGCGCCAAGCCATCTCCAATTAAAGAACCCCGTGGCTGCTTTAGTAGCGGACCAGGATGAGTGTTGCAGCTCACACACTCCGACACTTGGCGCTCTAGAAAGGGGGGTTTTCTGCGCTCTCCATGCGACCATGGTGAACATCACCTCCCATGGCGAGCCTTCTCGCCCAACTCGCCGTCGCCTCCAGCCGGGAGACGACTAGGCTACCTCCCGCTCTAGAGCGGGCGGGTCTAGCTAGGCCGACGGCCAGACAGTCGACGTGCCTACAGTGCCCACGGTGCCCAGATCAGGCAGAGCCGATGTTCAGACAGTCAAAATGTCTGCAGCGCTCGCGGCGCCCAGGTCAGGATGGGCAGGCGACCGCACGGTCGGTGTGCCCTCTACTCCAACGGTGGCGACAACGCCACCACTGCAGAGCCTGGAGAGCATGCTGGCCGCAGCATGCGCTCTGCTCCACAACCCTTCGAGCAAGGATGCCACCCCCGAGGCGGAAGAGCAGTGGCGACATGACATCGATCACCTCGTCGCTACTGCTATGAACCCTCCTGCCTACAGGAGATTGCGGGATGAACCCTCGCTGGCCCAGTCGCGTACACCGACGATGGCCCGTGGCACAACAACCACACATGCGACGGCCACAGTTGACCTCAGGGTCGAGCTAAACCGTCGCCTTGCAAGTAAAGATGGTCGCATCACTATCGAACGACGCTGTGAGATACGTCGCAACCTCAAAGGAGAGTACGGCTCTCCGAGCGTTGTACCAGAGCGACGCGCCCCACCTACACTTGCCTCTCCAGAAGCAGTTGGGGGCTGCATGGCACTTGCCCCCGCACCTTCGTATGGTGGTCTGGCCACCTAAGTTTCGGCCCCACTTGCTGGAAAAATACGACGGGACATTCAACCCCGCCGAGTTCCTGCAAATCTACTCCACCTCCTTCCTAGCTGCAGGAAGGGATGAGGTCATCATGGCAAACTACTTCCCTGTTGCTCTGACTGGCATGACCCTATCATGGCTCATGAACCTTCCCCCAGACTCCATCACATCTTGGGAAGAGTTGTGCTGTAGATTCACAACCATCTTCGAGAGTTCCTACACGCGCCCCGACACCGAGCTCGACCTCCACGCCGTACGTCAGTGTGATGGGAAGTCGCTGCGATCCTTCATCCAGCAGTTCTCCCAGGTCAGGAACACCATCCCCTGCATCTCCAACACCTCCGTCGTCATCGCCTTCCGGCAAGGCGTCAGCGACAAGAAGATGCTCAAGAAGTTAGCCACGCACAACGTGCAAGACGTCTCCGAGCTCTTCAGCCCATCCGACGAATTTGCCAGGGCGGCGGAAGGCCGAGACTGGCACTCACGACCTGCCTCCATGGCAGGGAGTGCCGGAGAGGCTGCTGCTCTGCACAAAAGCAAGAAGAACAAGACCTAGAACAGGAACAAGCCTCTGGCTGGGGCACCCACTGCCGCCCTAGCAGCGGCTGATGGGGCCGAGCCCCACGCACTGACAAGGGCCTGCAACCATCTTCTGCCAGCGACGACGGCTAGTGGTGCCCATTGCACAACTCCGCCATGGCGCCAGCGACATCCATGAGATCAAGAAGCTTGCGGAGCGCTTCCGTGAGCTGCAACAACAGCGGCCACGCCTAGACGGTGCACCCTCCCACCAGCGGGAGGGCAAACAAAAGGACAAACTTGAGGCCAACACTGAGCAAGAGATGGAGTATCAAGACGCTGAGTGAACACACCAAGGGTTAATCCCACTTCCAGACATACGACGAAGCCATGTAGGACCAGCTTCTGCGTGAAAATATCAACCTCATCAACGAGGACACATGGCTAGAGGCTGCTCAAAATGCGCTACATCGCTAAACGCTCCGGTGGTATCAGCAATGGTACACGCTGAGTGGACAATCCAAGGTATGGCCACTTGGTGCCTAGGCCAATACTTTCTCGAGAAGGGATGATAAACCCTCCCCCAGTTGGGAGGGTTCCTTCCGAGTAGTACAAGTATTCCTCCCCAGGTGCGCCCACCTAGCCACAGAGGATGGGGTACCTCTACCCATCCGCAGAACATAGAACACCTCCGTAAGTTCTATCCTTAGCACAGTGGTAGGGTATTTTTTCTTTTTCTCTTTCTTTGTAAAGGTGTCATAGTGTCAATGAACAACGCTTAAAACAACTAAGCTCTAGAGCCGGGGACGCGCCTGATGACTTCCTCTGCATCGTGGGCGCGTCGGTGGCCCTCCTTGAAGCTCCAGAAGTGCTAACCACCCTTTCCGTGGCCGCCGAGGCTGCTCCGACAGTAGCAGCTCCAGTGCTGCCGCTGGCGCCAGTCGCCGAGCCTAGTGCGGGGCCGTGGGAAGCCTGGGAAACCCCTGCCTGGGGGCTTGAGACAAAACTTCCGTTAGAACGGACCAGCTTCCTCTTCGGCGCCCTGCTTGACTTTGGGGCATCTTGGGGTGGTGGGCGAGGGTGCTCCACAGTGATGGATCTACCAGTCGACTCCTTCGCTCTGTTTGGGAGTGAGTTCGGTGCAGGCCCCGACTGGCCACTGGCACCGTCCGCTCCGGGGATCTCTATGCCCCTTGAGGGTTCGCCAATCTGCCGCATTACAACATCGATGTCGTCCAGCGTCGGCAGTTCCCTCAGCAGCCTTGACCTCGCCTTTGTGTTAAGATAGACGGGCTTGCAGCTCGCCGGCGGAGAGATGGATGTAACAAACCATTATTCTGATGACACGGATTCATTTGAAAGTTCAAGAGTTAATTCTAAATTTGAATTTGATCCAATTCATCAAAAGTGAGATGAAATATAAGATTTTATACTCGATGACATGAACACAATCCTTCACATGAAATTGACACCACTCTAGACATATATAGAAATCTCTATTCTGAAATATGAGGTAATTTCTGCAAACTATGATTTAAACATTTGTTTAGAAGAGAAAATTTGTAATCCAAATTTTGCTTGGGCAAATTCAAATCTGATTGCACCTAAAAGAAGATTTTATCGAGTAGAATCACTCTGCAAATTTTTATCATTTTGGAAGTCTCTAGCTATTTATTTTTGAATTATAAAGTTGGTGCACGTTTGAAATTCAAAGAAATTGAAAGGGCTGTGGATCCCACATGTCAATATGCTCTTCCTTCTCCACTGAACATGCGCCTGCTGCGCTGCTGCATGCCTGCCACGGCAGCACGTGTGCAGCGACCGGGCAGCCGTGCCTTTAACTTGCCAGCGGAATTCCTTTTTTTCCTCACTGAATAGTTGCATGTTCTTCATGCCTCACAGTGAGCTCCCGAGCAAAGTCACCATTGGCTTATAGATCGCAGTTGCGTCGTCCGAATTGTCGCCTCCTGGCCAGCCGAGAGCACCGCCGCGCGTGTGCCTGCTCGCCCTCTACCTCTCCTACCCCTTCAATCCCTGGTTCCCGTTGTGAAGAACGCAAATCGAGCCCATTTTTCTCAAGAACGGCTGCAGGATACTCATCCTTTCCCCGGAGAAATTCGTCGTCATTTCCTCACGTTAGTGCAATTTCTTCCGGCAAAAGCTTCCTTACCTTCTTTTGCACCTCGTCGAGCTTCTTGTTGGGCAGAATGAGCCCTTGTTCTGCCGGATTTCGAGTTCTTCTCCATGACCAACGACCAAGCCGGGCAGCCTCACCGTAGGCGACCTATTTTCAGCCACCCTCAGCGACTTTGGAGCCCATGCCGGCCTTCTACAGCGCCTGGTGAGCCTCCCCGACCTAGCACCTACCTTCCCCAAGCCCCGGGTCGTCCGTGCGCCGCCACCGAACATCTCCTGCCACCATTGCTCGTCGCGGCCTATTCCGGTGAGTTTTCCCATGTTCCAACCACTCAAATAAAAAGCTCACATCGAGTAGAACGTTTTTCTCCAAAAATCCGAGCAAATCCGGTTGCCGTGGGTGCGCCGGCGAGCCCCACTGCGAACTTCCGACAGCCAGTCATGGCTGCGAGCTCCAGCCAGGATCTGGTGCGGCCAGGGACAGATCCCGTGCGCCCAGGCCACCCTGTGGTCCTCTGTGTGGCGTTGTCCTGAGTGGCTGGGAGAAAACCAAACGTTTTAGTGCACAAAAATAATTCCAGAAAATAGTTGAATATCGTAAAATTCGTAGAAAATTCTAGAAAAATCAGAAAAATATGAAACAAGTTTTGTTGGATTACTAAAGACCATATATACACACTGGCATACTTTGTTCACATAAAAGTGCTTTCTGTTTTATTTACAAAATGAATTAATTAATAGCTTGGTAAATTAATTGTGGGAGATCTATCCATTGGAAAAATCTAAGAAATTGCAGAATATATACTTGCATGCTAGTTATATCACAGCAAAAATCTCAGATAATTTTGCCGTGCAGATTTTGATAAATTAATTAATTATTTTCAGCTACTATTGAAAATTCATAAATTGAAATATGGCTAAATAAACCCTCAAAATTTGTGTCACTTCTCCTCAGAATGTTACTTACTCCCAGTAAATCACCTAGGTCAAGAATTTGACTATAAGAAGTATATTGCTTCAACCCCATGCCACTAGTTAAAGCGAGCAGTTTATATTTCTCCTTAAACAAAAATGTAGCAAACTAAATAATATTCACATGAAGGCAAATTGATCTGAAACTGTTTATACATCCAAGTAATTAGATTAGCACCAGTTTTATGCTTGTTACAATATAAATCAACCGTATTATTAATTTAGTTGCATTTGTGTGCATAACGGTAGAGCACGAGCCGAAAGAGGACGCCGAGGAGCTCATCTTGGACGAAGCTGTAAAAGTCCCAAAAATGTATATGAAATAAACCGAAGCTTGAATGGCCATGTGTTTCAAATTCATGAAAATGGGACTTACTTTTCTACATGTGAGGATGTACATGGATGTTCATCAAAAAAGGGCTCACATGTTCAATTGAATGTGTTGAACCAATGTGGACTTAAACACCATGGATGAAATACCCCTTTGCATGAAAGATTAGTAATCGGATTTTCAAATTAAAAGTTCACCTCAAATTGTTGCCAAACTTTTGAATCACATGCGGCCTCATACTTTTGAATTTGAGGAAATTTAGAATGGCAACCTTCTAATTTTAGGGTGGGGTAAAAAGGAATTAAATAGGAGCATTTACAAATTCAAACTGAATTCAAATTTGCAATGGCAAATTCAATTGAATTCAGAGAATTCAAATGCTAGCCCACTTTTAAACTTCGGAATCTTTGAATTGAGGAGATTAACATGAGGAGATCTTTTGTGGGGAGGAAATTGGGTGGAGCCCACATGTCATGGAGGCAACTTAACTTGCACACGAAGTTGTTCTCTGTTTTCCACTTAAGCAACCGAAGGTTCTTGCCTCTGTTGCACTCGGACCACCCGGGCTCACCTCAGAGCGCCACCGAGTGCCACACCTGTTGTTACTCCATCCCACAATCACCAAATTAAGTCGTTTTACATTTGTTTTAGCAATTAATCGCCTAGATTAGTTAATGCTCGTGCACACGTTATGTGGCCAAATGTTTCTGTAGAGCTCCACTAATGTGTCGTGGGTGGAGCGCATCACGCGCATGGCATCCGAAACGGCCGATACATTTAATGTTTGTTTCCTTTAAATAGTGGAGAAAAAGAGCAAGTTACGCAGCACAAGTCCTCCTGTCAATTCCCATTCGTTTGTGTTCTCCTGTAACTTTCGCTCCGGCGAGTTTACAACAATTGGCATCAGAGCCAGGTTGATCGATCCAGGCCAATGGCGCACAGCTCCACGCTGAAAGTGCATCTAGGTAATTCCCGTGGGTTTTGGATGTTTGATGACAACAATTAATATACTAATGAGTTTTACTGAGTATGAGCACAAGTGCTTATCAAAAGGAATGGATGTGGAGTCTCTCAAGAAGCAAAAAGGAAAATAAGAAGACTCGCAAGAGTAGAAAATAGAATTTCTCTATTGAGTTTTATATTTTCTAGTTGTGTACAAGGTCTCCTCTTTTAGAGTGCTTGAGAATCATTAGAGAGCTCAAACTAAAGTTAGAATCGTGAGAGGAAGTAGTCATAGGTAAGGCTAGAAAAGGAAGACCGGACTTGTCCGGATGGGGTCTGGTTTTTAGACCGAACAAGAAGTCTCTGAGTGAGTTTGGACTTGTCCATTCTAAGCCAGACTAGTCCGTTGTCAATTGAGTCTGAGCCTTTATGAGACTAACTCTCGGAAGGCCGGACTAGTCTGCCCATGTGGCCGGACTAGTCCGCTAAGCGGACTAAGCCGTTTAGGTCCGGAGAAGGAGTCTCTGAGTGACCTTGGACTAGTCCGGTCCCTTCAGACTAATCCAGTTTAGGACGCAACAAAGGTTCGTGTGTGAGCTCGGACTAGTCCAGAGTTGGCAAGACTAGTCCGCAGTCCTAGATTAGAGAGTTTTCGTAACTAAGTCTGGTAAGACCGGACTAGTCCGCCCTTGGGGCCGGACTAGTCCGCCCCTACGAGACTAGTCCGTTCTCATATGGAACAAAGGTTCCTGACTGAGATCAGACTAGTCCGCCGGGATTTTATGACCATTTGAATCCAACGGTCACGAGACTTTAGTTGGTAGCCTTGTGACGTGAGTGGTCCCTCAAGAACGGACTAGTCCGGGGTTCGGACCGGACTAGTCCGGACTTTAGTAGGTAACGGCTAGATGCCGAGATTTCTATAAAAGGAGACCCCCTGGCTGAGAGTTGGAAAGACAGCAACCCTAGCGCTGAAAATCATTCCTAGAGCTCTTCTAAGCCTCTTTCCTCACCTTCTTGACCCCTAAGATTGGATCTTAAGGGGTTTGTGGATTTGTGAGAGCAGAGACGTGGTGATTGACGTTTGAGCTCTCGGTTTGACTCTCTTGCACTCTAATTGTTAATTTGAGTTCTTGACAGTTGTATTTTGATTCCTAGAACTGCTAGGTTGTTGTAGGGAGCCTCAAGTTGTGAGTAGCCCCTAAGATCATTGTATTCACAATTGATAGATAGTGAAAGAGCACGGGCTTGATCTTGATGATCACTCGGTGAGGGAAGGGTTGGAAAAGACCCGGTCCTTTGTGGACTCCTCAACGAGGACGTAGATTCCTGTGTGGAATCGAACCTCGGGATAAATCGTGTCACTTGGTTCCTTTACCTTCTCGCTCGCTCACTAGAATTACTTGTTAAGCTTTCGTCTTGTTAACACTTGTAAATTGTTCCGCTGTCTTGCAATCTAATCATTCACAACTAATTAGTGAGATTGTTTGACTACTACATATTTTCCGCTTAAACAAACTTAAAAAGAAAACCTAAAACACAACTTTATACCTAGACCGGACTACGCCCTTAGACCGGACTAGTCCGGCCTCCTTCAAGTTTCATCCACTGTTTGCAATAGTTTCAGGTTTTATTAGCCTATTCACCCCCCTCTAGGCAACTTTCAATTGGTATCAGAGCCTAACTCTCCATAAAATCTTAACCGCTTGGAGAGGAGATGGGGGACAAGACCGGTAGACAAATTGATCTCATCAAGGGAAAATGAGCAAGTACGAGCAACTTTGAAGAACAAGGTTCTAACCTGCCTCCAGCGATTACTCCTCCACAAGACATTTCAAGCTCAGAAGAAGATGAAGAAGTTCTTCGTCTCATGACTCTCCTCAAGAAGAAGAAGGAGGAGGCTAAGAAGAAAAAGAAGGAGAAATTGGAGAAGAAGCTCAAGAGTAGTCAACAAGACTACTCGCGATATCCTTTTAATTATGAACGCTTAAATTCTCATTCTAGTTATTTATCAATTCCCCTAGGCAAACCACCTCACTTTGATGGAACTACCTACACAATGTGGAAGCACAACATGAAGTTGCATCTAATTTCCTTGAACCCAAGTATTTGGCATGTTGTGTGTACAGGTATAGATATTCCCGAAGACGAGGATGAACTCACCCAAGAGCAAGAACAACAAATCCACCGCAATGCACAAGCGGCGGCCGTGCTCAACTCATCTCTGAGCATTGAAGAATTCAACAAAGTAGATGGGTTAGAGCAAGCCAAAGATATTTGGGACACCCTCAAGATCGCACATGAAGGAAACCGATCTGTGAGGGAAGCCAAGATCGAGATGATAGAAGGAGAGCTTGAAAGGTTCGCCATGGAAGAAGGCGAAACACCTCAAGAAATGTACAACCGGCTCAAAAATCTCATCAACAAGAGTCAAGCGTACGGATGCAAGAAATGGAATGACCATGAGGTGGTCAAGAGAATGCTAAGAGCTTTTATGCCTCGCAATGTTACCCTATGCACTTTAATCCGGGAAAGTCCAAACTTTCACATGATGACTCCGGATGAAGTGCTAGGGAAGATCATTAATCACGAGATGATGGAGAAGGAAGCCCAACACGTCAACGACCTAGCAAATATCACTTCATCCAAGAAGAAGGGCATTGCTCTCAAGGCCACATCCAAGTCCAGTGGAAAAGAAACACAACTTACAAGTGAAGATGAAGAAAGTGATGATGAGAGCACGGACATGGATGATGAAGAAATAGCATTCTTCATCAAAAGATTCAAAAGGTTGATGAGGAGAAGGAGAAGTCATCACCATGAGAACAAGAGCAAAGACATGGGCAAGTCAAGAACAAAGAAGACTTGCTACAACTGTGGCGAACATGGGCATTTCATTGTGAACTGCCCCCATAGCAGGGAAGATGACAAGAGGAAGAAGAAGGATGGGAAGCCTCAAGACAAAAAAATCTTCACAAAGAAGAAGGCTTATGGACAAGCTCACATTGTAGAAGAGTGGGATTCAAACGAAGAATCCTCTTCCGAAGATGCAGAAAAGGTGGCAACCATCGCCATCAAGCGGCTGACCATGAAGAAACCACTCTTGCCAAACAAGGGTGATTGGAAGAGCCCGAGCCACACATGCCTCATGGCGAAGGAAGGAAAGCGCAAGGTAATGTCTAAACCTTTCAAGTTACATACTGTAGATGATAGTGACTTTGATAGTAGTAGTGAAAATGAATTCATGTTTAAAGGGTTAAAAAAGGCTATTGCTAAAATGAAAATGCTAGCGGACGAAATATTTGAACAAGAAGAGCTTTTCAATCAACAAGAAGAATTGCTTATCCTTGAAAAGGAAAGAAACCTTGAGATTGAGAAGCTCCTTGAACTTGAGAGAGAGAAGAATAGAGCACTCGAAAACGAACATGTCATGAGCAAGGAAACTTGTGTTGAGCTTAAGAGTAAGAATGTAGTACTTCAATATGAACTTGTGAGTTTAACCAAAACTCACAAGAATCTTGAAGCACAATTTAACTCACTTAAGTCAAGTGTCTCAACTAATTCATCCTCCAAAACTCCCTCTCAACAAATATGGAATCCAACACTAAAACTTGCAAATGTGCTAACATTGGTTTAAACTTAAAAAATGAGCTCAAAGAGGCACAAAGCAAGAATGCACACAAGAGTGGGATCTTTCATAAGGAGAAGATCAAATATGCACGTAGTGCATACTCAATCACAAGATCTCCTCTCATCAAAGATGGACTTGGTTATACTAGGGGAGGAAAGCAAAACGCTAGAATCCTTAAAAACAATAGCAAATGCGTAGCCTTTGTCAAAGAAAACTCAAGTCAAGTCAAGAGTGATAACCTTGCATCTACCTCACAAGAAATTGCCAAAAATATAAAATCTATCATATTTCATAATTTTGATGCATCTTATGTTCTTATGAAAACCAAGTATGGTAGAGTATATGCAAAATATGTTGGGCCACCCCATAAGAGTCCAAAAACTTGTGTGTGGGTGCCCAAATGCCTTGTGACTAACCTCAAAGAACCCAACCAAGTTTGGGTACCTAAGACCAAAGTTTAAATTGTTTTGCAGCCCTGGTGGCACTAAATGGGTGCTAGATAGTGGGTGCACTAACCATATGAACGGAGAGAGAAAGATGTTTGTTGAGTATGAAGAAAATGATGATCCAAGTGAAGGCGTCTACTTCGGCGATAACAGCTAAGAAAGGGTGCTCGGTATTGGTAAAATTGCAATTTCTTCTCAACACTCTCTTTCTCATGTTCTACATGTTGAATCACTAGATTATAACCTATTGTCTATATCTCAACTATATGAAAAAGGTTATAATTGCTTGTTTACTAAAGAAGGTGTGACCATCTCTAGAAGAAGTGACAACTCGATTGCCTTTAAGGGTGTGTTAAAGGGAAAGCTTTACTTAGTGGACTTTTCCACGAATAAAGCTCAAGTTGACACATGCTTAATAGCAAAAACCAACATGGGATGGTTGTGGCATAGAAGACTAGCCCATGTTGGCATGAGGAACTTACGAAAACTTCTAAAGGGGGATCACATCCATGGACTAAAAGATGTTGTTTTTGAAAAAGATAGGCCATGTAGCGCGTGTCAAGCAGGAAAACAAATTGGAGCATCTCATCCCGCCAAGAATGTGATGACGACAACAAGACCATTGGAGATGCTTCACATGGACCTCTTCGGCCCTGTCACCTACATAAGCATTGGCGGTAACAAATATGGTTTAGTAATTGTTGATGACTACTCTTGTTTCACTTGGGTGTTTTTCTTGCATGATAAGGGAGAAACTCAAAGTGCCCTCAAGAAGTTCTTGATGAGAGCTCAAAACGAGTTTTCCTCAAGAATCAAGAAAATAAGGAGTGACAACGGCTCCGAATTCAAGAACACTCAAGTAGAAGAATATTTGGATGAAGAGGGCATCAAGCATGAGTTTTCGACCCTCTACTCTTCCGAACAAAATGGGGTGGCTGAAAGGAAGAACCGAACGCCCATAGAGATGGCAAGAACCATGCTTGATGAGTACAAGACCTCAGATCGGTTTTGGGCGGAAGCAGTCAACACCGCTTGTCATGCTACAAACCGCCTCTATCTCCATCGACTTTTGAAGAAAACCCCATACGAGCTCCTAACCGGTAACAAACCCAACATCTCTTACTTTTGAGTTTTTGGAAGTAAATGCTACATTCTCAACAAGAAGCCTAGGACTTCAAAGTTCGCTTCAAAATCTGATGAAGGTTTCTTACTTGGTTATGACTCAAACACCTACGCCTATCGTGTTTTCAACAAGACCTCCGGTTGTGTTGAAATTGCACGTGACGTGGTGTTTGATGAAACTAATGGCTCCCAAGTGGAGCAAGTTGATCAATGTGTGCTAGATGAAGAAGAAGCACCATGTGAAGCACTAAGAAGAATGGGGCTTGGAGAAGTCCGTCCCCAAGAAAATGTAGGACAAGATGCTACAAGCTCATCACAATCGACACCTCTCATTCAAGATCAAACTAAAGAACCCCAAGATCAAGACGGTAAATTTCAAGGAGAAAATCGAAACCATGATGTTGATCAAGAGGGAGAAGAAGAAGACCACTCAAGAAATCAAGTGCCTCACCCAAGGGTTCATCAAAGCATTCAACGGGATCACCCCGTTGACAACATCCTTGGAGATATCACAAAAGGGGTAACAACACATTCTCGAATAGCTAACTTTTGTGCACATTACTCTTTTTTGTCATACTTGGAACCATTTAGGGTGGAAGATGCACTCAAGGATCCGGATTGGGTGGTGGCCATGCAAGAAGAATTGAACAACTTCACAAGAAACCAAGTATGGGAGCTGGTGAAAAGACCAAATGCAAATGTGGTAGGAACCAAGTGGGTGTTCCGCAACAGGCAAGATGAACACGGAGTGGTGACAAGAAACAAGGCCCGACTTGCTGCAAAGGGATATGCTCAAGTCAAAGGTTTGGATTTCGATGAAACCTTTGCTCCAGTAGCTTAGCTTGAGTCCATTCGTATTCTATTGGCCTATGCTACTCACCATGATTTCAAACTCTATCAAATGGATGTGAAAAGCGCCTTCCTAAACGGTCCAATCAAGGGGGAGGTGTACGTAGAGCAACCACCCGGTTTTGAAGATCAAGAATATCTTAACTATGTGTTTAAATTGCATAAAGCTCTCTATGGCCTAAAACAAGCCCCTAGAGCTTGGTATGAATGTCTTAGAGACTTTCTTATTGATAATGGCTTTAAGATAGGCAAGGCAGATTATACTCTTTTCACAAAGAATGTAGATAATGATCTCTTCGTGTGCCAAATATATGTCGATGACATTATATTTGGTTCTACTAACAAATCTTTTTGTAATGAGTTTAGTAAGATAATGACGGATAGGTTTGAGATGTCCATGATGGCAGAGTTGAAGTTCTTCCTAGGATTTCAAGTCAAGCAACTCAAGGAAGGCACGTTCATTAGTCAAACAAAGTACACACAATACATACTCAAGAAGTTTGACATGGACAAGGCCAAATCCATCAAGACACCAATGGCAACAAACGGGCACCTTGACCTCAATGAAGATGGACCAAGCGTGGATCAAAAGGTATATCGCTCTATGATTGGTTCATTGCTTTATCTTTGTGCATCTAGGCCCGATATCATGCTTAGTGTATGTTTGTGTGCAAGATTTCAAGCATCCTAAAGAATGTCATTTAACAGCCGTTAAAAGAATCCTAAGATATCTAGTTCACACACCTAACCTAGGATTATGGTATCCAAAGGGATCTAAGTTTAATCTCATCGGATACTCCGATGCGTATTACGCCGGATGTAAAATAGATAGAAAAAGAACCTCAGGGGCTTAACAATTTTTGGGGAGGTCCCTAGTATCATGGTCATCCAAGAAACAAAACTCCATTGCCCTCTCCACAGCCGAGACGGAGTATGTTGCAGCCGGAAGTTGTTGTGCTCAACTTCTTTGGATGCGACAAACTCTAAGGGATTATGGTTACAATATGAACCGCATTCCACTCCTATGTGAAAATGAGAGTGCCATTAAGATAGCCCATAATCCTGTTGAGCACTCTAGAACCAAACACATAGACATCCGGCATCACTTTTTGAGAGGTCATTCTATAAAGGGGGACATAGCTATCTCACATTTAAGAACCGAAAAACAACTAGCTGATATTTTCACCAAGACACTAGATGAAAAACGATTTTGTGAACTTTGAAATGCACTAAATATCCTAGACTCTAGGAATGTGAGTTCAAAAGTTATGCATCTGAATGCTAACAATTAGAAGTCTTCAAAATTTTTCACAAACTTCAAAAATGTGCACGATTGTGAAAATTCCCTCTCTAATTCTTCTCTCATATTATTTTTTGGCTATATTGTGGTCATCATATATATATATATATATATATATATATATATAGACCATAGCTACCTAATAGAAGGTGCAAGTAAATTCACCGCAATCACGGGCAAAATTCTAATATATAAGAATTTCTCAGCCTCAAAGAGCCGGACTAGTCCGCCCTAGAGGCCGGACAAGTCTTGGTATCCTAAATAGTCCGAGATGCAGCAGACAAGTCCACAACGGACTAGTCTGGACTGCACCCGGACAAGTCTGGACGGTGGACTAGTCCGGACCTAATACGACAGACCGGACTAGTCCGGACTAGTCCGACCCCTGGAGACTTAACCTCCAAGGGTCGGGCTGACCCACCTCCCTCTCTCATTCATCTCTTCTTGACTCCTCTCCTCCAAAACTCGCCCCCATTAGCGATTTTGGAGCTCTCCCTCAAATCCCTCGAAGGAATCCTCGATTCAAGGCTTGTGGAGTGCGGGGAATCCTTCTCCGACCATCTCCGCTCCTTCGATCCGCGGATTTCACCAAATTTCTTCACTCTAAGGTACTTTTTGACCTAACCTTGATATTTCACGAAACTCTTGTTTCTAGGTCATACCTTTAGTGCCTTATGCCTTCCCTGATGTTCCTATGCCATATTGTTGCAATCCCTCGTAGCATTGCGTCTAATTTGCTGAATTAGTGATCAAATCACTTAAGTTACAGTTTAAAACTGTAGAGTCCGGACCCCAACTGGACAAGTCCGACCGGGGCGGACTAGTCCCGCCCTTGCCCGGACAAGTCTGGCAGATGCAGTTTTAGCCCCCAACTTTGGGAATGTAAACTATTTCAAACGCAATGCTCTCACATCTAAGCCTTTCCTTTCATATATCACCAGATCATGTCAGGATCCGGAGACAGTCCTCTTCCAAATCCTGAGGCCGAAGCGGCTCGCCAAGCCGCTTATCATGCGGCAGCCGAGGCAGAGGCAGGAGAGACTGCAGCAAGAGAATCTCGGACAAAGAAACGGGCTGATAGAGAAGCACAAGCCTCTCAGTCCGTTGATCCTCCAAGGAGGAAGAGGCTAGTAACATTGAAGGAGAAACAACATGCTGAATCCCAAAGAACAACCCAAGACAAAGGAAAGGGAAAAGCAGCTGATCCTCCCAGAAAAAGGCTTTGGCCAACAGGGGACTTGTCATTCGTGACAACCCTAGATGGGGAAGGGAGAACCCCCCCAAGCACCTATTGGGCCACTTGAGAGGGCACCTCCTATGCACAATACAAACCGCCAACCCAATTTGGCGAGTGCAACCTTCAAAGTGAAAGGAGCTGACAAAGCTCGAAGGTTCAGAGAAGAGGAGGTTTACAAATATGAGAAGTCCACACCATACCCTCGTTTCTGGTGTGACTTCCATTGTGACTACTACCGACTCGTCTATCTCTCAATGAAGACACCGGTAGTCGATGCTCAGTGGGTGGATTGGCCCTACATGGCAAACAAGAAGCATCAAGCATTTGATGCAGTAATTAAAGCAGCAGAACACCATGGGATCAAGGATTTATTGGCTTTTCAGTATGATTGGAACATCGAGGTGATAGTCCAATTCTACACCACCTGCTACTTCCACACCTATGGAAACAGAAAAATCACTTGGATGACAAATGGTGTGGTATACTCGGTGTTGTATGATGAATTTGCTAGGATCCTTGGACTTGAAGAGCACTTGAACTATGAGATAATAGTTCACAATGAGAGGACCTTGGGAAAGGATGACTTGGACTTCATGTATCCCTCATATCTCACCTATGAGCCATCCTCAACCCACAACATCAAACCCTTGGAGTGCTAAACAGAATCCTAAGGAAGACTCTAGCTCCAAAAGATGGAGACGCGGGAATGATACAAGGGTATCTCAGAAACTTGCTGAAGCTCCTCAATGAAGAAGAACGATTCAACGTCTTCGACTACATCTACAATGATATCTTCAACATCTCCTACACCCCGAGCAGGTCCTGTGGATATGCGCCATACATCATGTGCATGATAGAGAAAGTCAGAGGCCTGGAATTTGCAAAGGATGTGAAGCACAGGAAGCTACGCCCACAGATGCCGATTCCCCTTCCTCGCCCTCCTGCGTCTTTGGGCAGGAGCTCCTCTGCAGCTCCATCCTCCTCAGCTGCGCCATCTGCTCCTTCATCATCGAGTGGCTCCTCTAGTGGGCTGCTCAAAATATCCAAGGCCATTTTCTCCTCGCGCCGGAAAGTGGAAGTTCGCACGCAGAAAATGAAGCAACGCCAAGAGAAGTATCTCAAGGTAATGTGCGACAGGATGGAGATACCTATGTCTCCACCGTCATCAGACGATGACGAAGTGACAGAGTTTCCCACTCTCACCAAGGACGAGCTTGCCTACTTTGGTTCCTCCTCAGCTGCTCCTCCTACCTCCCATGCTCATCAAGAGGATGACGATGAAGACGAAGATGAAGATGAGGACGAGGAAACTCAGAGTGACCAAGATGAAGATCATGATGGAGATGCTAGCGATTAGTTCTTTCTCTCTTTTCTCTCCCTTTTTGGCGCTTTGATGCCAAAGGGGGAGAGAATAAGGGGGAGTAGTCTAGTCTAGCTCTTTAGTCCTTAGCCTCGCTCTTTAACACTCACTTTATGTTGGTTTGTAATATCTATGCCACATTATGTCACGTTATGTTCTTTTAATGACTATGCCATTTTGTGTCTTCATATTATTCCATACTGAGATGATTTTGTTTGTAAATGTTATATCCTCCTTAATGCGTTTAGTACTCACTTTATCACATCACACTTAGACACCCCACCATAACACATGTATGTATAAAATCCCCAAAGAACTCACTCTTGTGCATATTTTTCCTTGACAATCTTTTGTGCACACATCTAGGGGGAGTGAACCATACACACATGTGTTATGAAAACAATCTATTATATCTATTTATTGAGAATCTTAATGTGTTGTCATCAATCACCAAAAAGGGGGAGATTGAAAGTGCATCTAGGTAATCCCCGTGGGTTTTGGATGATTGATGACGACAATTAAGATGCTAATGAGTTTTACTGAGTATGAGCACAGGTTCTTATCAAAAGGAATGGATGTGGAGTCTCTCAAGAAGCAAAAAGGAAAAGAAGAAGACTTGCAAGATTAGAAAATAGAATTTCTCTATTGAGTTTTACATTTTCTAGTCGTGTACAAGGTCTCCTCTTTTAGAGTGCTTGAGAATCATTAGAGAGCTCAAACTAACGTTAGAATTGTGAGAGGAAGTAGTCATAGGTAACGCTGGAAAAGGAAGACCGAACTTGTCCGGATGGGGTCCGTACTAGTCCGTTCCAACCCGGACTACTCCGTTTTAGACCGGACAAGAAGTCTCTGAGTGAGTTTGGACTTGTCCGTTCCAAGCCGGACTAGTCCGTTGTCAAGTGAGTCTGAGCCTTTATGAGACTACCTCTCAGAAGGCCGGACTAGTCCGCCCATGTGGCCGGACTAGTCCGCTAAGTGGACTAAGCCATTTAGGTCCGAAGAAGGAGTAGTCCGCTCCATAGGCTAGACTAGTCCGGTCCTTTCAGACTAATCCGGTTTAGGACGGAACAAAGGTTCCTGTGTGAGCTCGGACTAGTCCAGAGTTGGCAAGACTAGTCCGCAGTCCTAGATTAGAGAGATTTCGAGACTAAGTCTGGTAAGACCGGACTAGTCCGCCCCTACCAGACTAGTCCGTTCTCATACGGAACAAAGGTTCCTGACTGAGATTGAACTAGTCCGCTCTTCACCGGACTAGTCCGGGATTTTATGACCGTTTGAATCCAACGATCACGAGACTTTAGTTGGTAGCCTTGTGACGTGAGTGATCCCTCAAGAACGGACTAGTCCGGGGTTCGCACCGGACTAGTCCGGACTTTAATAGGTAACAGCTAGATGCCGGGATTTCTATAAAAGGAGACCCCCCGGCTGAGAATTGGAAAGACAACAACCCTAGCGCTGAAAAATCATTCCTAGAGCTCTTCTAAGCCTCTTTCCTCACCTTCTTGACCCCTAAGATTGGATCTTAAGGGGTTTGTGGATTTGTGAGAGCATAGACGTAGTGATCGACGTTTGAGCTCTTGGTTTGACTGTCTTGCACTCTAATTGTTAATTTGAGTTCTTCACAATTATATTTTGATTCCTAGAACTGCTAGGTTGTTGTAGGGAGCCTCAAGTTGTGAGTAGTACCTAAGAGCATTGTATTCACAATTGATAGATAGTGAAAGAGCACGGGCTTGATCTTGGTGATCGCTTGGTGAGGGAAGGGTTGGAAAAGACCCGGTCCTTTGTGGACTCCTCAACGAGGACGTAGATTCCTGTGTGGAATCGAACCTCAGGATAAATCGTGTCACTTGGTTCCTTTACCTTCTCGCTTGCTCCCTAGAATTACTTGTTAAGCTTTCGTCTTGTTAATACTTGTGAATTGTTCCGCTGTCTTGCAATCTAATCATTCACAACTAATTAGTGAGATTGTTTGACTACTACATATTTTCCGCTTAAACAAACTTAAAAAGAAAACCTAAAACGCAACTTTATACCTAGACCGGACTAGTCCGCCCTCAGACCGGACTAGTCCGGCCTCCTTCAAGTTTAATCCACTGTTTGCAATAGTTTCAGGTTTTATTAGCCTATCACCCCCCTCTAGGCAACTTTCACGCGCGCAGCAATGGTGCAGGCAACGGTCGGCGGCAGTCCCCGCCTCTGCCACCACGCTGCCCGCGCCACCGTGGCGGAGATCATGGTGCCATCGTTGAGCGCGTCGTCGAGTAGACGTCGGCCAACATTATGTCCTACAATCACGAGGACCAACTACACTGAGTGGTCGCTCGTGATGATGGTGAACCTTCAAGCCACCGGGCTCTGGGACATCATCGAGTCCAGCGCCGACGACTACCGCGACGACCGTACCACGCTCGCCGCCATCCTCCGCGCCATGCCGCCGGAGATGCAGGCCGGATTGGCTGTGAAGCCTACGACGTCGGACGCGTGGGAGGCAATCCGCCAGGTGCGCGTCGGCGCCGACCGTGTTAAAGAGGCCAACGCCGAGCGCCTGTGGTGGGACTTCACCGGCATCGAGTTCAAACCTGGTGAGTCAGTCGAAGACTTCTCGTTGTGACTCAACGCAGTGACAAATCTGCTCCGCGTGCTCGGAGATGACATCTCTGACAAGGAGGTGATCAAGAAGATGCTGCACATCTTGATAGGGCCTCACGACCTCGTCGAGCTAGGATCATGCTGAGGGATGCTACGTTGCACAACACCGGATAACACACATAAAAGGTACAAAGCGAAAGCAAAGTTTTATTACATAAAAGAGTTTATGAACATGTTTACAACAAAATATGTTCAGTCCACACTCACGGGCGTAGACTACGCACAGAGTTCACGTTCAGCCCGTGAACGTGTCCCCTCTAGCACACACACGCGCACTAACATGGAGGTGTGCACTACTCCCACTCGACGGGGTTTCCCTCTTGGGGGTCCTTCTCCTCCTCGGGAGTCTCCTCCTCATAACACCCTGCAAAAGCTTCAAACACAAGCAGTGAGCACGATGACTCAGCAAGTCTGACCTGTCTTTCCTATACATGAAACTTCTACATGCTGGATTATAGTGTAAATGGGAAAGTAAGTTGCAAAGGACTCGCCTAAGTAGTCGAACCTTACTTTCAAGTTTTAGCAGTAAATTGTGGAAAACTTCATACTAAGGCACATAAGAGAGCCGCAATCAAACAAGAAACACATTTCTCTCATGCGCTTGCCCAAGGTTGAAAAGAACTTTAATTAGCTCTAAACTATAGCACTTCATTAGCAATCAAGGTCCATCCTTCAAATCAGCAAAATTTTAACATGTATCTAACCTATTCTTTCTACGTCACGGTACAGTGAACAAGTGGCACTCACTGACCGTGAGGGACGGCGATTATAATCGATTTAGACCTGCAGGGTTACCCGAATAACCCGTCACGTACGCCCGTACGCGATGTTGCCTACAGCACCCATCACGGACGTCGTACGCAACCATCTTTCACCCGTCAGCCAAATGTTGAACCGGTCCTATCGTCCCGAGCAAGAGGTCTCTGCACGCGCATCCGCAGTGCCGCCAACCGATTTACACCTCAAGCTCTC
The DNA here is from genome assembly GCA_030760725.1 of Neostapfia colusana. Lineage (NCBI taxonomy): Eukaryota > Viridiplantae > Streptophyta > Magnoliopsida > Poales > Poaceae > Neostapfia > Neostapfia colusana. Next base: position 37,421,176 of record JASWHV010000004.1, on the reverse strand, counting down.
AACCTACCCTCAGGACGACAAGCAATGCCTCAACACCTAGCTACCCGAATTACACCAGTTTCTCGGTTCCCATATATCCGGTAGGTCTTTGGTATTGTTCTAGCTTGTTCAATAGGACCGCACACGGCTCGGTCCTCAACCTACACAAGCAGAGCTATGGCACCCAGGCCCCAACGTCTTGCTGCCCTTACTCTCCGCTCGGTCTCATTTTTATTGCCATATGTTCCATTTGCTATCTTTACCCGAGTAGTGTGCCGCTAGCCTATTCTCGCGAGTAGTTCCAACTACTCGAATTGTACCAAATCCTACACTAACTTAGCATTGTAGTGGCTAATCAAGGTGTACAAACCTAAGCCCAAACCAGGGTTTTCTTGGCTATGCATCTAAGTTTTCAAACAAGACTCTAATGCATAATTTAAGTGAGTGCTCAAAGTAAGTTCTCAAAACAGTAAAATTTATAAAAAGGCTAATGCAAATCAGAGCTTGCCTTGCTACTATTGGTCGTAGGCTAGCTGTTCCTCCGGAGTGATGAAGTCTAAGACTTCGGGCTCCTCCTCAATCTTAGCGACTACATGAGATAAATACATGTATGTATCAATTTAAATGCATTTGAATTTGAAGTTGAATTTGTTAAGACAAAAGTATTGCTAGATAGGCCCAACGACTCTGAAATTATTACTGTGGTTTGGATACAACCTAAACAGAGACTTGGCCAAGCTTCATTTGCATCAAAGCTCATTTGAGCCCTCCACAAATAATTATGTATTTGGCCTTAATTGGAGCTCTTAGGGTGTTCTAGGGATTTTCATGGAGTAAGCCATGACTTTATGAAAACTAGATTTTCATAGGGTTCTAATGGAGTTGGTTTCACTTAATTTGAAGATTCCTAGCCAAAGATATGAGCTAAACAATTTCAGAGAAATTCTGAAAATGTTTGTGGACATTTTCCATTTTCTCTGGAACGGTTTTATTAATCACACCATTAGGTGGATCAATGAGCTCAAATGGATCTGAAGTTTTTATGGTAGCGCAGGGATATTTTGTTTAACACCCTAGCCAAATTTTAGAATTTTCAACTAAAGGGTTCTCCAGTTAAAATTCTAAACATTTTAAATTTTGAAGAATTAATTATGGAGAAATAAATATTTTCATAAAGTGAAACTTGGTTTGTTGGAAAGTACTCAGAGAGCTGAATCCAATAAAATTTGGTTCACCCGATTTGGAGTTTTCTAGCCAAAGTTATGTGGGTTTGAAGTTGAACTAAATCTGAAAATCAAGGAAATGTTTAAAACACTGCACGTGGGTCCCATGCACAGTGCCTTCTTCAACCTCCCGCTGGCGCCCATGCGCGTGACGAACAGACACCGTGGCGTGATCCGTTCTCCGGATACGGTGGACCATTTCCGGTGATCTTTCGCGCTACACGCTCCTCAGACCAAGCCCTAGTGGCCGGACAAGGTTGTGCAGCATGCCATCGCCGGAAAACCGGTCGGCATCGACGGCGGCGATCGGTGGTGCGGCACTGACGATGACCAACACGTCCTATGTCTATATCGATGCCCAAAGTGGCTGTAAAGCACCACTGGAGCTCGAGGAAGCTGTTGGTGCACTCAAACTGCGTGGAAAACGACCGGAGCTATGAGATCAACGGCGACCCGAGCCATTTCGGCCGGCGGCAGCGAGTTTGCTTTGCTCAGCCCTTTGGATGGATGCTGTCGAAGTGTTCGGTCGACACTTCCCCCGGGCCTGCACTGGGCAGCCCGCGGAGGTTCTTTTTTTCGGTGGGGCTAGTTCCTAGCGGAGAGCTTGCGCAGATGGAACGAGTTAGTAAGAGCTTGACACGGCGAGTTTTACGTGGTTCAGGCCGCCGGAGCGTAAAACCCTACGTCCACGGCGAGCTATGGAGCTCGCTGTATTGCTTGCTGCTCAGGACCGGAGGCCTGAGCTCGGGGGTGAGTTACAGCTTGAGAGTGTATGGCTAGCGTATGAGTTGCAAAATGCGAACCCTTGCTATCGACGCCTACTCGAGCCTTTTATAGTCCAAGACTCGGGCGGCTTACAAGGGGAGCCGGGACCCGACAGGTGGTCCCGGGAAGATTGTCTATTATCTACCGTATCTGCAGTTATGCCGGTAGCTGTCTCTGGTCGAAGGCTTCTGAGTCTTCATCTTGCCGCCCTGCCCATGCCGCATGCTAGTCGTAGTGGTTGACGACGGCGCAGGCGGCATGGGATGTCTTGTCGCGGTGTTTATTGGCTGGCAGGTTCTGACACCGCGCGCCAGTCTGTGATGCGACTGGGCGCAACGGCACCTGACAGACGCGTGCTCCGCACCTCCGCGTCTCGGGAAGACGCGGGCCTTGAATACCTTGTACGGGCAAGGTATGGGGCGCCTTTACGCCCGCTGCCTACCGCTCGAGGGAAGGCAACACCGTTCTTCTGGCCACGTGGCGGGTCCGGAGCCCTTCTCTGAGGAGAGAAGGGTCCGGCCTGTGGGGCACGTGGAACCTCCGGACCTCTCCCCGCGGAGGGGGAGGCTCGGCTTCTGTCGGCCACGTGGCGGGCCCGGAGCTCTCCTCTGAGGAGAGTGAGGTCCGGCCCTGCTGGACGCGTGGCGCCTTCGGACCTCTCTCCCGCGGAGGGGGAGGTCCGGCCTCTGTATGCCACGTGGCGGGCCCGGAGCTCTCCTCTGAGGAGAGGGAGGTCCGGCCCCGCCGGACGCGTGGCGCCTTCGGAGCTCTCCCTGTAGAGAAGGGTGAGTACCTTAGGCGTTTTACCCTGTGCGCGGGGGTACCCCATATCTCAGGTACCGACAGTGGCCCCCGGGCCCATCTCGGGGGAGATAGCGAGTCCGAGGTGGGACCTCCGTCTCTTTCGATCCGCGCACTTCCTCTAAGTCCCGAATTGACCGCTGCCGGAGCACGAACGGCCACGGGATCGTGGGAGCGTGCGCTCACTTGATGGTTGCTTTTACTGCGGCGGTTCCCAAGACCACCACTTCTGCACGTTGCGGCGCTTTCTTCAGAATCCGTCGAAGTGCCTTGCCGGCTCGTCTTCTCAGGAGACTGGCTCCTTGACCCCACCGCTTCAGTTAGGCGGCTTGGGCCCACCCGTCATCGGCACTTGGTCTAGGAACCGAAGAGGTCGCCGACGCGATGTTTCGGGAGGTTTTCGAATTACCTCGAACCATCCACGGAAAGTTTTAAAAGGGGATCTCACCCGCATCGCGGCTTCCCTTCGCATTGCGCTCGTACTTCCCTTGAACTCTTGCGCCCTGGCTCTCCTGCCCTTGCGCTCTCTTTCGCTATGGCTTCCAACTTGCTCCCGACGTGCCTCGTTCGCTCTTCCGAGCTCGGGCCAGTGCGCAGGCTGCTGGGCTGGCGCTCAGAAGAGCAGAAACATCAGCTTCGCCGAGGATCTCTCCCCCTGGTCCTGGAAAAGGGGGAGATAGTCTTCTTCACCGCTTATGCTCTGGCGGGGTTCGTTCCGCCGATTTCTTCCTTCTTTGTCACCCTGCTGGAGACATACGGTCTCCAGCTCCACCATCTTTCCCCCAATTCCTTCGCAATGGCTGCAGTTTTTGTCCACTTCTGCGAGATGTTCGTGGGGGTGCACGCCTCCATGACGCTCTTCCGCCACTTCTTTGTGCTGCGGACGACTGGGCGCGGCTCAAAGACTCAGATGGGGGCATACTACTTCCAGCATCGCTGCAAAGATCCCAAGGTTTCCGGATACCTCCTGCCCTTCAGCGCATCAAGGTGGGAGAACTGGAGGGAGAGCTGGGTGGTAGTGCAGACCGACGAGCACGATCGCCTACAACTCCCAACTGCCAGCCCAACCACTGATCGCCGCTTCTGGGAGGAGATCCCTGAGTTGGAGCAGGAGTACACCCCGGTCTTGGAGCGGATCCGGTTCTTGGCCAACGAGGGGCTGACGTCTCTAATGGTGCTGATGGACTTTGTGTCACGCCGTATTGCTCCCTTGCAGCAGCGTAGCCGCCCAGCGTGGTACTACACCGGCGAGCAGGACTGTACCAGGCTGGAGAGAGGCCCCGGCTCTGACCCTTCCGACGAGGAGCTGAACGAGATGGTGAGCAAGGTGAGCGGTGACTACATTCCCAGTGGCGACCCCGCCCTTCCGCCTTCTGCCACTCCCCTCTTCTTGGAGTCTCAGAGGAGGTCAGAGCTCCTGCGGAAGATGCCGAACCTTGATGATATCGGGATTGCCGTCTGGCAGGTCGGGGATGCCTTCCGGGGTATCACCATTCCAGGAACCGAGCACCCCGGATCAGGGCATGAGGTATCCGCTGCTGCCAAACCCTCCCCCAGAGCCGACGGAACCCAAGCCGCCGACAAATGGAAAGGAAAGGAGCCGGCCCCCGGGCATCTAGAGAAGAAACGCGCCCGGTCTCCTCCGAGGGTGCCGCCTGTGCCGAGTCAGGGTGCCGGAGCTACTTTGCTTCCATCTCCCGGAGGTGCTGGTCCATCGGGTGGCGACCCGAAGAGGTCCCGAGTGTCCCTCCCCGGCGGGTCTCTCCTCAGACAGCAGCCATCCGAATCAGCCCAAGTACCTCGCCATCCTTCCTCAAGCGGCGGGGCTCCCAGGACGGATGTTGGTGGGGCGACGCCGGTGAGTGCGCCGGGGATCCAGGCGTCCCATTCCGCGACCATTCCAGCCGCTGGTCCTGGTAGTTCAGCTACAGCCCAGAGGCCAGTGCTGCAAGCCCGCTGGAGCGCTCATGCCGCCCAGTAAGTGTTATTCTTTCTGGCTTATAGGAGCAGAGCTCTTGCCTCTTCTCTTATTCTGAGGGCTTCTTCTTCTTTGCAGGGACCGGCCGGCTGCCAGGGGCGGGCCTCTTATCCGGCCGCCTTCAACCAGCGGGAGCTCCGCGCCTCAGCACCTGGGGACCGTGGCGGCCCCCATGGCTCCCAAATCGACGGAGGCACCCTCTGCACCAGCGGGTTCATTTCCCGCAGTGGCCGCGTCTGCTCCTACCCGCCCTCCTTCACCAGTCCAGAAGCCAAGTCTTGAGACCGGGAGGGCTGCTGTAGGTGCGCCTGCTGGCCCCCTGGCCTGCTTAGGACAGCGCCCCACCGTAGCTGCTGAGGCGCCGGCGCCCCCGCCGGTCTTAGACTCGTCAGGGGGGTCCAGCGGCGCAACTCCTATCCCCCCCCGCTCCGGCGCCCATGTGGGACGCCCTGGGGCGTGTCCAGACCAGCGCCCGGCAGCTCCAATCTGCCTTTGAGCAGGAGCGGAAGGCATTGGCCGGTGAGGGGGAACGCCTTCTCAGCTGGCAGCAGCGGGCCCGGGCGGACCTTGACCCAAGGCACTCAAGGCTTGAGGCCATGAGTGCTCTGCTTGGCACTCAGAAGAAGGCCATTAGCCGCTTGGAGTCAGAGGCCCATCGGGTTCGTGCCACCTACCGCGAGGCTCTGGCCCAAGCTGAAGCCAAAGCCAAGGAGTGTTCCGCCGCCACGGAGGAGTTGCAGCTGCAGGTAGCTCGTCGGGAGCACGCCGCCGCTGATCGGGAACGCGCCGCTGCGGCCGAGGAGGAGAAGACCATCGCCCGGCTGAGGGCTAAGGTGGAGGAGCTAAGGGCTCGGTCCGAGGAGCTGGAGCTTCGTGAGTCGGCTGTCGCCGCGAGGGAGGAGCAGCTCTCCAAGGAGCGTCAGGCGGCGATGGATCGCGAGCTAGCGGCTCGCCAAGAGGTAGAGAGGCTCCAGTCCTTGCGGACTGCCGAGGCCCAGGCGGTCTGGTGCTTTATTGCCAAGGCGGGATCCGCCTTGGCTCCTCTTGGTTTCAGCCCTGTGCAGGTGGAGACCCCAGCGCGGCCGATGTCCGAAGCGACCCCAGCCCTTGAGTCTCTCGGCGACGAGCTAGGTCGGCTCGAATCAGTGATCGCCGACGAGCTGGAAGCGGAAGGTCGGGGCCTCGCGAAGGAGGTTGTGATGCACGTTCTGTCGTGCTTCGTTAGCCAAGACCCTTCCTTTTCTCTGGGGCCGGTTCGTCTAGGACCCATCGCCGAAAGGGAGGAAGCTGCCAGGGCCGAAGTCGAGGACCTAGCTGCCCTTGTGGCCTCTAGGTTTCATCGTGAGTCCGGTGACCCCTAGGCCTCTGCCCTCGTGTCCACAAGGCCATGTACTTTCTTTTTTATTTTTGTTGAGTCTGTAGCCCAGCTTGTGGAGCCTTCGTATGGATAGACTCCTGTTTCTTTCTGTGTCTGCATGTCCTAGTCTTCTTCTTGGCCTTTCCTGACCGAGTCCTTAGCTCCGCAAGGACTCGGAGGTCTTGACCAATCTCGAAGCTTTGCATAGACACCTTGTCCGGGTCCCCACTATATACTAAGGATTTCGGAGGTCTCCAGGACCCGCCTCACGAGATCGGAGGGGGGGTCCGGGCCTGTTGGTCACGTGGCGGGCCCGGAGCTCCCGCCTGAGAGGAGGTCCGGGCTTGCAGGGCACGTGGAGGCCTCAGACCTCTCCCCGCAGAGGGGGGAGGTCCGACTTCTGTAGACCACGCGGCGGTCCCGGAGCTCCCCTCAAGGAGGTGGGAGGTCTGGCCCTGCTGGACACGTGGGGCCTTCGGGCCTCGCCCCTGTGAGGTCTAACTCTTTGATCTTACCTTGGGGTTTTTGGCTTTGCGCGATCCCGTAGCGGCCCCCTGGTAGGTGCGTTCTATTGGATGGATGCGCCTACCATACTCCTACGGGGAGCTGAGGCTGAGAGGTCCTGCACACAAGTAAGGAAAAAGTAATTCTCCTTGGGCCCCCCCTCTATCTCTTAGTCGTATCTGCAGCAAATTCTGACTAAAGATGAGAATGAGAAGAGGGAGTTGAACGCATAGTGAGCACGCGTTAGTAGGGTAATCATAAAAATTTAATAAGTAAATTAAATGAGTACCAAAGAAGAGCAACGTAGGGCAGGTTTCTTTTCATATAAATTTCCAAACGGGGGAAGGCGGGCCGAATATGTAGGCCACGACCCACCTCAAGGGAAGCAAGACTCTACGCGCTTGGGGTCGGAACCAGGCGAAGCTGAACGTAGTCCTGGACCGTCCCCTGAGGCTTAGTTGCTCCAAGCCCTGCTCTTGGACTTTTATGGAATTTATTACAAAAAGAAGGGTCTGCCCTTTTGTTGCTCTAGGGACAGAACTTACAGCGGTGTTCCGTGCTCCGAAGGTTCGGGAGCGGGTCCCCGTATTCGGTTCTGGGGAATGGCCCCAGGCCAGGATGTCCAGCCCTAGTATGGCAAATGGCCATGCGGGCTGGATCATCTGTACCGTCCAAGCCGGTGTATGGATCTGCTTGGCGTGGAACAGGCACGCCTAGCAGCTCTCGACCAGCTCGACGGCATCCTGGAGTGTTGCCGGCTAGTAGAAGCCATGCCGAAAGGCTTTACCGACAAGCGTGCGTGAGGAAGAGTGACTCCCACATTCGCCTCCATGGATCTCAGCGAACAAGTCGCAGCCTTCCCCCTAGGTTATGCACCGCAATAGGATGTGGTTGGCGCCACATCGGTAGAGATCCCCCTCTACCGCCATGTGTCTCTTAGCCATACGCACAATCCGTTCAGCGGATACACGTTCATCAGGGAGGATATTGTCTTTCAAGTAGTCTCGGACCTCCGTGATCCATGCATCGGGTCTGACTTGAGCATCTGGATCTGGAGCACTGGGTTGCACGGAGTCCCCAGTGACGCTTATGATCCTTGGCGGCGTCCATGGCCGCCGGGACCGCCAGCTTCGAGGTGCTGGTCTAGCCCCCTTCGCCCGGCTTGGCGGGCCGGGCTGTGGGCCGCGGCAACGTCCTCTCGAGGCCCCCTTCAGGCACAGTGGCTCCGGTGGGGGTCTTCGTTGAAAGGCTGTCAGCTGCGGCCTTGCTAGCGCGCGGTACGTGGTGCAGGTCCAAGGCGAGGAGGTCTGTCTCCACCGTCTTGGTTGATAACCAGACTGGGAGTTGCCCTGAGCCAACGACTAGCAAAAAGGATAAGCACTTCATACTTTGCTATGTTGTTGGCTGCCTTGGAATTGAAACACGCCACATACCCAGACTGCTCCCCCGATGGCGTGAGGAACAGTACGCTAGCATCGGCCCCCTGCTTTCGCAAGGAGCCGTCGACGAACATCATTCGGTAAGGCCTGGCGAAGGTCAGGGCTCAGGGTCCTGTTTCATCGTCTTCGTGGCCCCCTGAGCGTGTGTCTACTTCAGCCACAAGTCAACTAATGCTTGGTTAATGTCTGCATGACGGGAAAGGGAGCCTAGATCAAATTTCAGTAGCTCCGCCGCCCATTTGGTGGCATTGTCCGCCGCGTGGGGGCTGTGGAGGATAGCTTTTAGCCCGGGGAGACTGCCGGGTGGTCGACACTCGGAGGTCCCCAGGCTGCTTTGGACCTTCCGGGAAGCTCCGCTGATGTCCCGGGAGCTCCGGGGAGGGGTCCCACTGCACCTCCGGGAGGTCCTGCTGGTCCTCCGGGAGGTTGTGTCGGGGATTCGAGGTCCGGTTTTCTGGTGCTTACTTCTTGGTAGCGAAACAAGTTACGGTGGTATGGGGTTAAAGCCATTGGCGCGAAGACCAGAAATTCGCGGGACCCCTAGCTATGCCGAGTCGGTTTATGCCGGGATTAGCAGATAAAGGGTGCCCTTCAACTACTCCAGACACAGGGGTCTGATGGGGGCCCTAGCAAGCATTTGGGAAGCACAGCATATCACAGCCTGGCATCGAGTCTACTAGAGAAAATAGGTCTTTAGGGCATGCCTTATTGAGACCGGTGTAGTGGATGCGCTTCCGGAGCTTCTCGCTGGCCTTCGGGATAATAACACGGTTTGCCAAGCGCCGGGAGCGGCGGGCTCTCCGTCTTGTCAGATGGCTGGACGTCGGGAAAGACCTTTAAGTAGTGCTCCATCACCTCCCTAGGGATCTCTGGCCTCGGCGACGGCTGTCATGCAGCACATCGACATTGTGCCGGAGGGGGGCAACGAGCGCGCCTTCCTATTTGCTATCCAGGCCCCCGGCTACCCGGGTGGTCTGGGTGGCATCGGCGCTGATTCGGACGAGCCTTGTGGGGACGTCGTCCTCATCGAGGGGTTGCACGCGGGGTGCTGTGGTAGAGGCACGGTGGCGTGCACTTGGGTGGAGCTGATTTGGTTCTGCACTGCCGAGGGCTGGCGCTCTAGTTGCTGTAAGCGCCTGAAGCTTTTCCAAGGCTAACACTGCGGCAGCACGGTCTCCACAAACCTTGAGGACGCCTGTAGGTGTAGGCATCTTCAAGACAAGGTAGCCGTAGTGGGCTACTGCCATGAATCGGTACAGGGCTGGCCTGCCGATTATGGCGTTGAAGGGGAGGTCAATCTCGGCCACGTCGAACAGAATGTACTCTGTCCGGTAGCTGTCCGGTGCCCCAAAGGTCACCGGGAGGCTGATGTGGCCGTAGGGAACGACCTGTCCCGGCCCTACCCCTGAGAACGGGCTCGATGGGGCGAGCTTGGCCATCGGGATCTGCAGCTTCTGGAAGGCTGCGCGACTGATGAGGTTCAGTACAGCCCCGCCATCCACCAAAACGTGGTACATCTTCACGTTGGCGATGGTGGGGGCCACCACGAGCGGCAGTTGGCCGGCCCCAGCCATGTTCCTGGGGCAGTCGGTGTCATCGAAGATGATGGGGGTTCCCATCCATCTGAGGTGCGGTGCTGCACCTGGGAGGGGAGCCACCGACGCTACCGCTCGGCGCAAGGCCTTAGCCATGCTTCGGGACGGGGGGTCAGCGGACCCGCCGAATATGACATAGAGCATCTTCCGGTGCTCGTCGTCACTGGAGCTGGAGCTCCCATGATTGCGCACTGCCTTTACGGCGTGCTGAAGTTCCTGGAACTCCACCTGGCGGTCGACACCGTCTCGGGCCTCGACCTTCTGCTTGCCCTCCCTTTGACTGTTTGGTGGGGCATCAGTTAGGGGCTGCTTCCTTTTCCGGAAGCGCTCCGCGAGCTTCTGGATTTCCCGGCATTCGGCAGCGGTATGATAACTGGTGCCATGCACAGGGCATAATTCATCCTGGCCCCCGTCTGGGGCCTGTGATTGTCGCGGCCTCTTGTCAGGGCGCGGCCCCCGAGCTCCACTAGGCGCCGCCGTTGTGGCTACGGGGACCGCGGCTGATGACTTTATCTTGCTTCCGCCTCCGCTCTTGATCTTCCTGCCGCTTTCGTACGAAGCGTCGCCGGATCCCGGCTGACCCCCTGGCTTGGGGGCCGGCAGAGAGTGCCAGTTCCGCCCTTCGGCTGCTCTGGCACACTTGTCCGCCAGGCTGAAGTGTTTTGAGACATCGTGGACCTCCCTGGTGGCGAGCTTCTCGAGCATCTTCTTGTCCCGGACACCCTGTCGGAACGCCACCACCACAGAGGCACTTTGGATATGCGGGATGGTGTTGCGTACCTGAGAGAACCGCTGGATGAAAGAACGCAGCGACTCCCCAGGTTGTTGCTTGATGGCGTGGAGGTCAAGCTCCGTGCCGGGACGGGTGTAGGAGCTGCCGAAGTTGGCGACGAACTGCCGGCAGTGCTCTCCCCAGGAGGTTATGGATCCCTGAGGTAGATTCATGTGCCAAGACCGAGCTGGGCCGGTCAAGGCGACGGGGAAGTAGTTGGCCATGACAGCCTCGTCCCCTCCTGCGGCAAGTACGGCGGTGGAGTAGATCTGGAGGAACTCCGCTGGGTTGACACTGCCGTCGTACTTCTCGGGCAGGTGCGGGCGAAACTTGCGTGGCCATCTTGCGAAGCGAAGGTGGGGTGCAAGGGCCGCACATACTGCACCTGCTGCTGCAGGTACAGGCGCTGCGAACGCTTGGTTCGCACTTGGCACTGCTTATCCCGGCATGGGCAAGGCTGCACCATAGACCGGGGCCGCTGCTTGCGGCGTATGTAGTTGTGGCATATGCTGCGCAGCATATGCCTGAGGCAGGGCTCGCGTGGCGAAGGCCTGCCCTTCTGGTTGTGTCGAGGCCGACGACATGCTGTCGCCTGCCTCATGGTTGCGACGCCTTTCTCGGCGTCGCTCGAGGTACACCCGGGCATCCTGGCCCAAGTGGCACCGTTCCAGTTCCCTTCGCAGGTCTGTCGACAGGAGCCTGGAGGAGCTGGAATCCGCCGTTAGCCCGTCAACTGTGGGTGTGCGCGTCAGCGACACAGCCGGTTGTCCTGGACGCCGTCCTCACCGAAACCGAGGGCTCGCGGCGGCGACGACGAGGCGGTCCACCTCGCAGACCCATTGCTGGGTCGCTGAATGGGGCGCATCCCCCGCAGGTGGGTTGCGCAGCAGCGCTCTTGCTGCAGCTAGCGCACCTCCATGGTGTACGCTCAGCGCTGCAGAAGATCTCACACTGGTCGGAGCCTGCATAGCCGGAGTCGGTGTTGCCGGAGTCGGCTGCTGGCTACCCGCTTGTGCCGACACACTCCGTCCTGAGTGTGTCGACATGTACTCCCCAGTGGTCACGGTTCGCCGTGAACGCGGAGGGGGAGAGTTTGCCGCTGAAGGAAGCTTGGTCATCTTCGTTGGCGGAAACTCGTCGCGCTAGGAGAAAAGCCCCCTACCTGGCACGCCAAATGTCGAAGTGTTCGTTCGACACTTCCCCCGGGCCTGCACTGGCCAGCCCGTGGAGGTTCTTTTTTTCGGTGGGGCTAGTTCCTAGCGGAGAGCTTGCACAGATGGAACGAGTTAGTAAGAGCTTGACACGGCGAGTTTTACGTGGTTCAGGACGCCGGAGCGTAAAACCCTACGTCCACGGCGAGCTATGGAGCTCGCTGTATTGCTTGCTGCTCAGGACCGGAGGCCTGAGCTCGGGGGTGAGTTACAGCTTGAGAGTGTATGGCTAGCGTATGAGTTGCAAAATGCAAACCCTTGCTATCGACGCCTACCCGAGCCTTTTATAGTCCAAGACTCGGGCGGCTTACAAGGGGAGCCGGGACCCGACAGGTGGTCCCGGGAAGATTGTCTATTATCTACCGTATCTGCAGTTATGCCGGTAGCTGTCTCTGGTCGAAGGCTTCTGAGTCTTCATATTGCCGCCCTGCCCATGCCGCATGCTAGTCGTAGTGGTTGACGACGGTGCAGGCGGCATGGGATGTCTTGTCGCGGTGTTTATTGGCTGGCAAGTTCTGACACCGTGCGCCAGTCTGTGATGCGACTGGGCGCAACAGCACCTGACAGACGCGTGCTCCGTGCCTCCGCGTCTCGGGAAGACGCGGGCCTTGAATACCTTGTACGGGCAAGGTATGGGGCGCCTTTACGCCCGCTGCCTACCGCTCGGGGGCAGGCAGCACCGTTCTTCTGGCCACGTGGCGGGTCCGGAGCCCTTCTCTGAGGAGAGAAGGGTCCGGCCTGCGGGGCACATGGAACCTCCGGACCTCTCCCCGCGGAGGGGGAGGCTCGGCTTCTGTCGGCCACGTGGCGGGCCCGGAGCTCTCCTCTGAGGAGAGTGAGGTCCGGCCCCGCTGGACGCGTGGTGCCTTCGGACCTCTCTCCCGCGGAGGGGGAGGTCCGGCCTCTGTATGCCACGTGGCGGGCCCGGAGCTCTCCTCTGAGGAGAGGGAGGTCCGGCCCCGCCGGACGCGTGGCGCCTTCGGAGCTCTCCCTGCGGAGAAGGGCGAGTACCTTAGGCGTTTTACCCTGTGCGCGGGGGTACCCCATATCTCAGGTACCGACAGATGCCTCCTCGTGGTTTTTGGTCAGGGTGGTCGTGAGGGACCCTAGTTGCTCTAGCTCGACCAGCTTTGGGCATGATCAACCATGCGAGATGAATTTTGAGTTCTTGTGGGCTTTGGTTATATCCGGCTATCCTTGGTAAACCTAAAATTCCGGCTAGCCGACGCTAAGAGAGAGCTAGAGAGTGTGGGGGAAGCTACTAGATCTCGATGCTAACCTCAGAGACCAGTTGGCTGCGCCGGAGAAGCTTGGAGCTGCCCGGGTGTCGATGTCAAGTCGGAGGCGCTTCGGGGTGAACAGGGCAGTGGAAGACCGGCTCGGAAAAGCTCGAGGGGAGCTGATCAAGAGCAGCTGAGGGCTGGAGCACGTCGAGTGAAGGTCGGCAGTGCCGTTTATGGCCTCAGCTCGATGTGGAAGGGACGGGTTTGGCCAGTCGACGGCGAGGTGGTGGTTTCGGGTGTGCTGCGGCTCTCTTCGGGTTTTCAGCGCGAGGAGGCATCGGGACAGAGGCGAGAAGACTTTGTGGCGCCCGGGACCGGATGATAATGAGCTGGGGACATCGGTTGGCAGATGGAATCACCGATCAGGAGGTGGCAGCGGCGAGCAGTGCCGTGGCGTCCGCGTGAGCGCGCGCAAGACCCGAGCCCGAGTGTTTCAGTCGGTTTGCTCGCTTGTGGGGCTGACAAGAGGGGCCCACCCCTAGTTTTAACCTATGAAATTCAGTTTTCCTACTGCTCTAAACAGTAATGCCCCTAATACCCTTTGCAATTTGAATTATCCACCAAATTCCCATTTGAAATTGGTAGAATTCAAATTTTGAAGTGTTTGACTATAGTCACAACACATATGAAGTTTGAAATTCAAATTGGATTTGAATTTGCTTAAATTGGCTCATGTCAAGATCAACTCCAAATGGAGTGAAAATTGGTGTGTGAGCTCACAAAAATGTTCTGAGTGTGAATATGAATCCCACTTTTGAATTCATGGGGGTGAAAGGAGTTTGAATTTGAATTTAAGTTCAAACTAGCCTCTTTCTAGCTATACCCAAAAATACTTCCAAAAAGGTTTGGATTTGGGTGAAATTTGGCATGAGCATCCTTAGCAAAGTGTAGGAGTTTTTCATATGCTCAGCCCCTATATATTGCATGTGGGAAATACCACTTTTGCATATTGTGAGTTTATCCTCTAATGACCATGTTGATGGTGTTTACTTGCTCTTCAAATGTGTTCATAAGTTTACCTCAAATGAGGTGGGTGTAGTGTGATGAACACTTTGATTGTGTGCAAAAACTTAGGCCCTTATAGTCGTCCCCGACAAGCTCGAGCAGGTGGCGATCTCCATGGAGACCCTCCTCAACCTTGGCTCCATGTCAATTGAGGAGGCGGTCGGGATGCTCCGTGCCGTCGAGACGAGGAAGAAGAAACCGTCCCCTGCGAAGGAGGGAGGGGGTCGTCTGCTTCTCATGGAGGAGGAGTGGATGGCCCGGATGAAGTCACGGGAGGGCTCCAGTTCCAACTTCGGCGCCCGGAACTCCAGCGGTGGCAAGGGTGCCGGCAAGAGCAAAGGGGATAAATTGAACCCCGTCGAAGGCTGGAAGAGCTCCGTGGGCGTGACAGCACATGTAACTACTGCGGTAAGAAAGGCCATTGAGCCAAGGAATATCGCAAGAAGAAGCGCGACGAGGCGGCCCAGGCTAACCTGGCCCAAGGAGAAGAGGAGGAGCACATCCTGCTAATAGCTCACTCCGTCGTCCTCGACCCTCGTCCACCTGCTTCCTCGACTCCGCTGCCACACCGCGTCATTCACATCCATGAGCATAATATTTTCACTGACCTCGGTTGGGGGGAGCAGAAGGATCACGGGCGATGGGTGCTCGACACCAGAGCCACGAACCACATGACGGGTTCCAACGAGATCTTCGCCGAGCTTGACACTCACATATACGACACCGTCAAGTTCGGCGACGGCTCCATCACCAACATCAACAGCCGGGGAACCATTATCCTCACTTGCAAGAACGGGGAGCACCGCGCACTCACCAGGGTGTACTATATTCCCCGATTGAAGGCGAGCATCCTTAGCATCGGCCAGCTAGATGAGACGGGCTGCCGCGTCGACATCAACGGCGGCATCCTGCACATCTTCGACCAGCACTGCATCCTCCTCGCCAAGGTCGCCCGGGACAAGTTGCGCCGCTACTACCTATATCTGGTAGTCAGGCGTCAGATATGCCTGGCAGCGCACGCCTCTGAGGCGGCATGGCAGTGGCACACCCGCTACGGGCACCTCAACTTTGACTCACTGCGGAAGCTGGCGACTCAGAAGATGGTGCGAGGGTTGCCGGAGCTCACCCAGGTGGAGAAGGTGTGCGACAATTGCCTAGTCGGCAATCAGCGTCGGGCACCGTTCCCGGCTCAGGCAAGACGGAGAGCAGAGTCGGCTCTTGAGCTGGTTCACAGCGATCTGTGCGGCCCCATCACTCTGGTAACACCCAGTGGTAACAAGTACTTTCTGCTTCTTGTTGATGACATGAGCCGACACATGTGGCTCCGACTCCTCTCCAGCAAGGATCAAGCGCCATCGAAGATCATGAATTTCCAAGCCGCCATTGAAGTGGAGACCGGGAAGAAGCTGAAGGTGCTCCGTACTGGTCGGGGAGGCGAGTTCACCTCCGTGGAGTTCGGGCGCTACTGCACCGAGCGTGGCCTTGAGCGCCAGCTCACCGCCCCTTACTTCGCGTAGCAGAATGGGGTGGTGGAGCGGCGGAATCAAAGTGTGGTCGCCATGGTGCGATGCATGCTCAAGGCGAAGTAGCCGACTAATCAAGGAGGCGATTTCACCTCCGTGGAGTTCGGGCGCTACTGTGCTGAGCACGGCCTTGAGCACCAGCTCACCGCCCCTTACTCCCCGCAGCAGAATGGGGTGGTGGATCGGCGGAATCAAAGTGTGGTCGCCATGGCGCGTTGCATGCTCAAGGCGAAGGGGCTGCCCGGCTACTTCTGGGGTGAGTCTGTGTCGACGGCGGTCCACATCCTCAACCGCTCCCCGACGCATGCGCTCGACGGTAAGACGCCTTACGAGGCCTGGCACGGTGAGGTTCTTGCCGTCCACTACTTCCGCACGTTCGGCTGTGTCACCCACATCAAGATCACGAGGACGAATCTGAAGAAACTCGATGACCGGAGTCGGAAGGCGATCTTTGTCGGGTATGAGGCCGGGTCCAAGGCATATCAGTGCTACGACCCGGCCGACCAACACGTCATCATCTCCCGTGACATCGTCTTCGATGAAGCCGTACAGTGGCGCTGGGAGAACACCGACAATAAGCAGGCCAACGACTCCAAACCGTTCATCGTGGAGTACAGCACCGAGACCGTACGCGACATCGAGCCGGCATCACCTTCACCAACTCTACCTCCAGCGTCATCACTTGTGGGGGAGCACACAGAGCCGGGGAAGCATGAGCAAGAGATCGAAGATGATAACCTTGACATGGATCACGACGATGCTCCGTTCCGGCTCTGCGCCATCGACAACTTGATTGGGGACACAGAACTGACCGGGCTCGTGCGCTGCATTTTGAAAACAGAGCTCATCTTCACCTCCGCCGAAGAACCGGCGTCGTTCAAGGAAGCCGAGCAGGACGCTGCCTGGCTCGCGGCAATGCGCGAGAAAATGAAGGTGATCGAGGACAAAGACACCTCGGAGCTCACCTCACCCCCCTCCGGCCATCGTGCGATAGGACTGAAGTGGGTGTATAAGGTGAAGCGCAACGAAGTCGGTGACATCGTGCGACACAAGGCATGACTGGTGGCGAAGAGCTACGTGCAGCACTCCGGCATTGACTTCGACAGGGTTTTTACTCCGGTGACGCGCCTGGAGTTGGTGCGGATGATGGTGGCACTGGCAGCGTACGAGGGCTGGGAGGTCCATCACATGGATGTCAAGAGTGCGTTCCTCAACGGCGTGATCAAGGAGGAAGTCTATGTTCAGCAGCCTCCCGGCTTCTCCACCACCGGCAGCGAAAAAAAGTGCTGCGCCTGCATAAGGCGCTGTATGGTATACGTCAGGCACCCAGGGCCTCGAATGCCAAGTTTGATTCCACCATAGGATTACTTGGTTTCCAGAGGAGCAGCTCCGAGCACGGCGTGTACACTCGAAGCAGACAAGGCGGTCGGCTGATTGTCGGCATGTACGATGTTGACTTGATCATCACTGGTACCAGCAAGGAGATCATCGACGCGTTCAAGCTTGAGATGAAGGACCGGTTGTAGATGAGTGATCTCGGTATTCTCTCATACTATCTTGGCATTGAAGTGAAACAGGGTTCTGACGGAATCTCCCTCTGCCAGTCGTCGTATCCAGCAAGCTGCTGAAGCGATGCGGACTGGGTTCCTGCAACCCCCGCGCGTCCCCCATGGAGAGTCACCTGAAGCTGAGCAAGCTGAGTACCGCAGAAACGGTGAACGCCACTGGATACAGGAGTGTGATCGGAGCTCTCCGGTACCTCCTGCACACTCGGCCGGACATGGCATTTTCGGTCGGCTATCTTAGCTGCTTCATGGAAGCGCCCCACGAGGATCATCTCATCGTCGTCAAGTGGATGCTCCAGTACCTGGCGGGAACACAGAGTCATGGGCTCCACTACACCAAGCGCCACGCTGGGCCGCCTAAGCTGGTCGGCTACAGCGATGCTGATATGGGCGGCGACATCGACGACCGGAAGAGCACGAGCGGGATCATCTTCTTCCTAGGTGGAAACCCAATTACTTAGCAGGCGGCCAAACAGAGGGTCGTTGCCCTGTCATCGTGCGAAGCAGAATACGTCGCTGCAGCGGCAGCGGCGTGTCAGGGCGTCTGGCTAGCTCGGCTTCTAACTTACATGATCAGGACAGAGTCTGGAGCGCTGGTGGACAATCAATCGACCATCACATTGAGCAATAATCCCGTCTTGTATGAGCAGAGCAAGCACATCGACGTGCGCTATCACTAACTCCGTGAGTGCGTCGACGAGGGTAGGATCATCATCAACTACACAACAACAGAAGAACAACTGGCGGATATACTGACCAAAGCTTTGGGATGAGTTCACTTCCTGGAGTTGCGTGGCAGGATAGGAGTCAAGGCTGTGGGTGACCATGATCAAGATTAGGGGGAGAAATGTTGTTACTCCATCCCACGGTCACCACATTAAGTCATTTTATATTTCTCTTAGCAATTAATCGCCTAGATTAGTTAATGCTCTAGCACACGTTATGTGGCCAAACATTTCTGTAGAGCTCCACTAATGTGTCTGGGTGGAGCGCGTCACGCGCATGGCACGCATGGCAGCCGAAACATCCAGTTCATTTAATGTTCGTTTCCTTTAAATAGTGGAGAAAAAGAGCAAGGTTACGCAGCACAAATCCTCCTGTC
Source organism: Neostapfia colusana (assembly GCA_030760725.1). Taxonomy (NCBI): domain Eukaryota; kingdom Viridiplantae; phylum Streptophyta; class Magnoliopsida; order Poales; family Poaceae; genus Neostapfia; species Neostapfia colusana. Next base: position 37,403,074 of record JASWHV010000004.1, on the reverse strand, counting down.
AATTCCCATTCGCTTGAGTTCTCCTGTATCTTTCGCTCCGGTGAGTTTACAACAACACCGAGCCACCTCCAGCTTCCTCCATCACGCTGGAGGCGTGCCCACCGAGTCCTATCACCTCAAAAGGTGATCGTTCGCTCACCCCACCATAGCAACCAAACTTTGCTTCCTCCTCGCACACGCAAAGAGCCGAGCTCACCGCCGCCTCTGTAAAACGACTGGGAGCCGGCTAAACACTGTGCACACCTCCACTCTGAACTGCAAAACGGCATTGGGGGACCCTCTTCTACCTCCTCGATGCGGAAATGGAACAATCTTCGGCCTCTTCTTCCCATGCGCGCTGTTTCTTCACAGCGACCGAGTGGTGCCGACGACCGGGCGCATGTGGACAGCCCAGCCGGGGAACTTTCAAGCCACAGCAAGCACGACAACAGGAGCGCCCGACCTCAGTGCTGCTCCTCCCCAAAACTCGGATCAAGCTGTGAACCCTAGCGCCCGAATTTGCCGTTCTTCTTCCGGTGCACCTCCACAGACCTTTCGGTATGAACTTTCAAAATGCATGCTCAATTCTCACTTAGAGTTAATCAAATCATGCACAAAGGAGCTAGAGTGGTCATCAACCAACTTCTCTTCGCAACCCTAGGCTTAAAAACACGTAGACCGATCAATTTCCAACTTTTCTGAGCTCAACCGCGGTGGACGTCGTGGGCACACAGTCAGAACCCCTTTGGAGGCGCTTTCGAGCTCCGTTGATTCCTTGCGGAGCTAACCTAGCACCCACTTGTTCTGTAGAGCCTTTTGGCCGAGTGTTTGGCGGGCTAGGGCGGTCGGCCGACGGCGCCGGAGTGGTTCCGAGGCCGCCGACCGGTTTCTGGCCACCGGCAGCTCGAGCTCGCCCCACAGATGGGTTCCCCGACCTCCCAAACGCACGGGCGGTGAGTCTCTGCCTGGGAGACAGCCGGAAACGAGTCGCCGTAGCGGCGCCGCCTCTGTCCGGCGAGCTAGCGCGAGAGAGAGGGAGGCAGGAGGAGGAAGAAAGGCGCTGGCCCCACACATCAGTGACCGAGAATTTAAAAATAGGATCGGCTGTGGCTCTCTGATCCAGTGTGGCTGCGTGATAATAACCGTATATGCCCGTGTGGCTCGAATCTCATTGGCTGCAGTTTAAAACTGTGGGCCCAGTCAATTTCCAGTAGCAAATCAATTACAGATTTTGCCACAACTTTGGAAATTCATATCTTGGTCTAGGAAACCCCAAATTGGATGATTCAAATTGGGTTGGATTCAGTTTGCAAATATCTATCCAAATAAGAACCCCAATTTGTATGAAAGTCAATAACAAATTCTGGAAAATTCTTTGAAGGTTTTTTGATAAAGAATTATTGAGGGAGTTTGGTTCATCCAGAAATCCTCAAATTTCTCCAGAATATTCTTTAGGATATTATTGACATTCTAGCAAATTTCAGCTCATTTGAAGTTGAATTGAGTAGGAAATTGCTGAGTGAAATCTGCTGCACTCTAAATGATCCAGAAACTTTTTCAGAAAAGGTTTCCGATTTGTAAAATCCATTCTAGGCAATTCATAGCTCCAAAAATCATGATAAAATTCAGGCATGTTATATGGGGCATAATTGAAATTTTACTAATTTTGTTGGGCATGACAATGCATATTACTTAAGAATTAATTCTTTTTAGTATAACTGCTTAAAAAATTATTCTGAAGAAACTACTCAAGTCAAAGACCTGATTTTGGATCAAAATACTTTCATGTGACCAGTAACTTACATGCAATATTTCATCTCGAGTTGATCCTTAGAACTCCCTGTATTGGTTTTCCATGCTTATGTATGTAGGGAAATACATAAGAGTCTTGTAGGAATTATTTGGGAGACATATTCCTTCCACTTTAGCTGCAATTTGGCAAGCTAAGTCCCTGTGTAGTATAGAACGTGCTGTAAAAGTTTTGAAAAGTCATTGGAGTTCTTGATCTTCAGTTTCATTCAAATCTTTTCCGCTCATCTCCCATGTCCATTAGGAACCATAGAACATGTGAAGGAAACCTCTTATGAACAAAGGGTTTTTCCTCAATTCTTCTGCACAACAGGGACCCCAAAACTCATTTTTAGAACTCCCACACAGTCCCCTGTTATTAACAAGTTCAAGTCTTTAATTCTTTAAATTGCATTATAACAACTTATGCATATACATATCGATAGTGCTCACGACGAAGGACTTCGACGGAGTCATCCCTTGACATGTGGATCAGTTGAGCAAATTCGGAAGGATCAAGGGATAGAAGATCACTAACTGCTATTATGTATTACTCCTCTGCAAAACAGGCAACTCCGGTTTGCATTTAACAACTTTTAAATTTTTACTTTGTATTCACTATGTTGGTTAGGAAATGAAATATGCATTAGGTCTAGTTGTTTTGATACTCCTCTTGCATGACCAGAGAAACCTATGGAGTATTGGGTAGGCGTCTTTTCATCGTGTAGAAACTGCCATGCTTATTTAGGGTTCGGTAGAAGTCGAGTGGTTGGACGCTACTCCCATGAACAGTAGAAAAAGGGGCATACGAGATTGGTTCAGAAATTTGTTAGCAAGTTGAAGTTGAGACCAGGCAGGTTGGAGGAGCAACAGGACATAGGGGCCTGGGTGCGTTAGACCTGTCCGTGTCGGTCAAGGACCGATACGTATGCGCCCTGTTGAGCAATTTTGAGTTGTGCACCGGACTCATGCTGGCTATATGGGACCCAGTAAACTGATGTACCTCAAGAAGCTTACGTTGAGACTTTTCCGGTTGCCTCAGGCGAGAGGCCGGTGTGCAGTATGTGGGTAACGCTCTCATGACATCTCATGTTGGTAGGTGCACCATGAGGGTGGCTACTGTATGAGACGATCGGATCGATTCGACATAGGTGGAACGGGGGAAAGGCTGCCATGTACGACGTCAGTGATGGTTGCTGTAGGCAACGTCAAGTACGAGCGTACGTGTCGTGTAGTCTGGGTATTTTTGATTCGAATCGTTGTCGCTCGTGGTAGTGATCATACTTGTTCTCATAGTCGTGACATAGTAGGAACTTGCATGAGAAAGGAACTAATCACTATGGTTTGAAGTTGATACTAGCATTGTGATGTTACTTTCTATGAATAGATTAGTGCAAACTCAATTCATCTCCACCGTGAGCAATTTACATCGGGGAAAAGCGTTTCTTGTTTGATTGTGGACTCCCGATGTGGCATGCCCAAGGTTACTATTCATTTGCTGCTAATAAGACTTGAAAGTAAGGAATCACATTTAGGCGAGTTCGTTATGCGATATACTATCCCACTGTATGTCTTTACCTTCATGTAGAGTTTCATCACTAGGTTTGACGGTCAAGTCTTGCTGAGCGTTATGCTCATGGATACTATACTAGTTGTTTTGCAGGTATTGACTCTACGTTTATGAGTACGGTTGTCCGATGAGACTCGGAACTCTCTGAGTGGCTACTCATGAGCAACCTTGCCGCTGCTGTTTGTGATTCGTGTTGCTAGTAAGAAACGTTCGCGGGCTGGACAGTTTCTTTGTTGCTGAGTTGAGTCGTGAGAGTTATAGTCTTCCGCTGTAGATTATTTTGAGATAAGTATTTGTAAATTAACTCTTTGTATGCTTCCGCAAATAATTTATGTAATATGGCTTCCTTTACTCGTGTGTTGTTGGGTGCCACATCGCACGACACCACCCAATGCGATTCCCGGGCGAACGTGCATGGACCCGAGATACGGGGCCGAGGCGTGCCTCGACAGCGTGGTATCAGAGCCGCGTCAGGAATAGCGCATGGATTGAGGATCATATTACGATAAAAACTTAGGATACAGTGAGAAAATGATACTAGGCTCATATAAGGACTACTATATTAGCATAATAGGAAGGTGGCAACCTAACTTACTTTCTTATGTCAGAAAATCATGCATCTTGGGACTTTCCATGTCTTGGGGGGTGCATGTAAGTGCTGTCCACCAGTGCACACAAGCTGAAGGGTGGAGCCCCACGGGTGGCAGGTAACCAGGCCGGCTTGGGTATCCTCTACGACTCTTCATGTCGTTTGGGGTATTTGAGCAATGCCCTTCCCTAGTGTGCTACGGGCAAGTAGGGGATACCCTGTCACATGGTTAGTAACGTGAACACGTAGCTCAAGGTGTGTTTGGCTTGAGAATACCCATGCGAGTGATGACGGACGGGTGTACGAAACTGTTATGGAGACGGGTTCGGTGTGCAGACGGACCTGATGATTGGTGTGTGACTTATACAGGTACTAACCACGAAACCATAGTACGAGTAGAACATGTTTGTGAGTGACCGCTCATAGTGCCACCTAAGTATACTTATATGCCGGTGTAATCCGGTTAGAATTTTCTTGTGAGGCAATGTAGTACCGTCATATCTCTTACGGTGCATCACCACTGTACTACACTGGATATTTCTTTCCTATGAAGAAATGATTCATGACTAACTTTCAACTAAAATGGAAGTTGGGAAACACACATATTAGTTACTGAGCTCTTTATTTCAACTAAGCTTCAAAGGAGAGAACTGCTAGGCTTCATTTGATCTGAAAACAGAGTGCTCTGTTCCGGCAGAAATTTTAGCTGGAGTTGGACAGAGCATAACTCTGAGTAGATTTACCCAATGGAGGTGTATGTTACAATTCTGGAAAGATATTGTAGTGTGCTCTACAACTTCTCTGTAGACATCCAGAGCAAAATCACATTCCAAATTGGTTGAATGTCTAGTTGAATGCAAACTGTCCAGAAACAGGACAGATGCAAACCTTCCCTGGACATTTTTGTAAATTAACCATAACTTTCTGTAGAAAAATCCCTAAGGATCATATGATAACTGTTGGAAATGTTATGAAAATTGCAAAAATTTTGTAGTTCAGAGTTTGTTCAGAATTTTACTGTATTTTGATGTACAACTGTGATAAAAACAGCCATATTCAGAGGAAATGCTGGCAAATTTTATCCAGAAACTCTGTCAACTTTGAGCAATCATAACTTTTGATACAGAGATGATCTAGGGGCATATGAGTACTCGTTGAAAAGAAACTAAAGTTAACTTTAACTTTGGTATTCAACTTGAAATATGAAAATGCTGTTAACTGGATCAAAATCTGGATTTAGTGCAGAAAGGTCTGATTTGTACAGCAAAGAATACTGATTATACCCATTTAAGAGAGATATGTAAACATGAATTTTTGTTATGCTTTCATAAAGTTTTAGCATGTTCATGTTTTACATATTTTCACATACTGCTGAGATCAAGTTTTGATTTCTCTCAAAATTATCCTTTTGCAGTATGGTCCGTACTCGTTCTTCGAGTAGGGCTGAAGGTTCTCGACGAAACGGCGATGACTCGACTCCACCGCAGGCACCACCATCAACTGTATGGGTGGATGTCGTGGATCAGATGGTCGAGTCGAATCAGGAGAACACAAGACTACTCCAAGCCTTGGTACAACAAGGCAGACTCCAACGAACACAACAGGTCGTTCCACCTCGGAATGCCTATTTGGACTTCTTGGCGACTCAATCGCCAATATTCACGGAAGCTACCGAACCCGTGGAAGAGGATCAGTGGCTTCGGGTTATGGAGTTCAAGTTTGGAGTGTTCGAGTGCGATGATTATCAGAAGACATTATTTGCAGCTCAACAACTCCATGGAGCCACCGGAAACTGGTGGTTCAAATATCTCACCACTATTTTGGAAGGCCATCAAGTGAAATGGACGGAATTTCGTGAAGCATTCTGTGCTTGTCACATTCCTATGGCTTTTATCAAGACCAAGCGGCAGGAATTCAGGAAGTTGAAGCAGGGGGACATGAATGTCTTTGATTATGTCAAACAGTTCAACCATTTGGCACAATATGCTTCCGACTATGTGACGAACGAAGCTGTAAGGTGTGATTAATTTTTCCATGGCCTGAGTGCCATATTAAAGGATAAGTTGGCTTTGTTCAATCAAGGTAATTACACTGAGTTGGTCAGTGCTGCTATGCTGCAATAACAGGCAACACTTGAGTGTCAAGCAGAGAAGAGGGACCGGAGTGATATGCAAGAAGACACATCCATTGTTCCTCGTAAATACCGTTTGGTGTATCGCACACCATCCGGTGAAATATGGCGGCCACCAGTAAGACCAACTTATCAAAGATTTCCTGTTCAAGAATCACGTCTTGAAGCACCACCACAGCCGCAGCAACGAGTGATTTTTGGTGCCTCATTGCTGGTACATCAACTTCTCAACCGCAAGTCAGCGAAGAACCGGGGAAATATCCTTGTTCTTATTGTCACCATTTTGGACATTTTACTCAAGAATGCTGGGAGAAGTCGTTGAACAACGGACAACCATCATCATCAGGTGGTATGCCGCCACGTGCTCAATTAGACATAACAGCATTGCAATCCAGGAGTCTGCAACATCTTGCCATCGAGGATATTCCGGAGGGAGCACCGGTGTTAGCGGGCATCTTCACTCTTAAAGACGTACCCGTGCTCATACTTTTTGATTCTGGTGCTACCCATAATTTCATCAGCAAATCATTCGTGGATCAGCACCGACTATCCACCAATACTCCCACGACTAGCTATCTTATACGTTCACTGGGAGGAAGTATCTCTGCCAAACAGATTGTGTCCCGAGCACCTTTATGTTTCAAAGGAAAAGTATACACAACATCGCTGATTATGTTGGATGAGCAGAAGATAGACGTAATATTGGGGATGTCATGGTTAAACCATCATGGTGCTGTTCTTAATATTGATAACCGGACTGTTTAGATTGACTCACCGATTCACGGACATCACACGCTGTTTTTAGACAGCGAAGATCAAGAAATGGCAGAGGCCTGCCACACGGAAGCGATTAAACTAGAAGATATTCCGGTGGTACGTGATTAGCCTGATGTTTTTCCTGAGGATTTACCGGGCATTGCTGCCCGAATGGGATGTCAAGTTCAAAATTAAACTGACGCCCGGAACAACACCTATCTCACGAAGGCCTTACAAGATGGCACCTAACAAGCTAGCAGAGTTGAAAGAGCAGCTAAATGAACTCATGAGCAAGGATTTCATACGACCAAGTTCTTCACCTTGGGGTTGCTCTGCGCTGTTCGTTAAGAAGAAGGACGAAACACTGAGGTTATGTGTTGACTATCGTCCTCTAAATGCTGTTACTATAAATAACAAGTATCTTTTGACCCACATCGACATTTATTTGACCAACTAGTGGGTGCAAAGGTATTTTCGAAGGTAGATCTTTGGTCTAGATATCATCAAATCAAAATCTGATCGGAGGACATATCGAAGACGGCTTTCTCGACGAGATACAGACTTTATGAGTACATCGTCATGTCATTTGAGTTAATCAATGCTCCGGCACATTTTATGTATTTGATGATTTCAGTGTTTATGCCGGAGTTAGAAAAGTTCGTCGTGGTATTCATCGACGACATCTTGGTTTACTCCAAGTCAGAAGAAGAGCACGCGGAACATTTGCATATAGTGCTACAATGGGCGAGGGAGCACAAATTATAAGCAAAGTTCAGCAAATGCGAGTTTTGGCTCGATGAAGTATCTTTTCTAGGCCATATTATTTCAGCAGAAGTCATTGCCGTGGACCTAAGCGAAATTGAACAAGTGCTGAAGTGGGAATCTCCCAAATCTGTCCACGAGATCCGAAGTTTCTTAGGTTTAGCAGGGAATTATTGGAGGTTGATTTTGAGCTTCTCAAAAATTGCTAAACCAATGACAGAGCTGCTGAAAAAGGGCACTAAATATGTGCGGGATGCAGCATGTGAATCCGCATTCAAAACTTTGGTGAAACATCTCACAACAGCTCCAGTTCTTGCTCAGCCGGACACGATAAAGCCATTTGATGTATATTGTGATGCATCCGGCATCGGTCTCGGCTGTGTTCTTTGCAAGAAGGGCGTATGGTTGCATATGGGTATCGTCAACTGCAAAACCATGAGCAGCATTATACAACTCATGATCTCGAGCTTGCTGCTGTGGTGTTGGCGTTAAAAATGTGGAAGCATTATTTACTTGGCAATCTTGTCCACCTCTATACCGACCACAAAAGTTTGAAGTATATCTTCACGTAGAAGGAGCTGAATATGACACAAATAAGATGGTTGGAGCTCATCAAATATTATGAAATCGAGATCCACTACTATCCGGGAAAAGCGAACGTGGTTGCCGACACGCTTAGTAGGAAAGCCCACGTTCACAACTTGGTGATTGCTGAGTTGGAAGAAGACGAACCGAGTCTCCGTGTCATTCCGTATGGAACACTCTATAATATTTCTCTCATTCCAACAATCCAAGAAGAGATTGTTGAGGCTCAAAAAAGACAGAGGGGTATGTCTCACATACGGAGAAGACTAGACAACGGAGAGATGAAGTGTTTCTGGAAGGATAATGACGGTACGCTATGGTTTAACGACCATATAGTTGTACTGCGTAATATGAAACTCCGGAATAAAATCTTGGATGAAACCCACCTGTCAAAGTTTTCCATTCATCCCGGCAGAAACAAAATGTACCAAGATTTGAAACAGAAATTTTGGTGCACATGGATGAAGCGGGAAAGTGCCAAGTACGTATCTGAGGGTGATACGTGTAGACGGGTCGAGGATGATCATATGCGGAAAGCCGGACCGCTACAACCACTGAAGATACCGGCATGGAAATGGGAGGATGTGAGTATGGACTTTATCGTCGGATTACCACTCACATTCCGGAAGCATGACTCGATTTTGGTGATCGTCGACCGGTTGACGAAATCAGCTCATTTCATACCGGTGAACACTCATTATCGAGCCAAATAATATGCAGAGTTATACATATCACGAATTATATGCTCACATGGTGTCCCGAAGACTATCATTTCAGATCGAGGTGCGCTGTTTGTTGCTCGTTTTTGGGAGCAGCTGCACGCTTCGTTGGGCACTCAGCTGATTAGAAGCTCCGCATATCACCCTCAAACCGACGGTCAAACGGAGAGGGTGAAACAAGTGCTAGAAGACATGTTGAGAGCGTGTGCCATCCACCACGGTAAGAATTGGGATGATCACTTACCGTTGACGGAGTTTTCATACAACAACGGGTATCAAGCGAGTATAAAAATGGCACCATATGAAGCTCTCTACGGCCGGAAGTGTCGCACACCGCTGAATTTGGTGTGAGTCCGGCAAAAGGATACTGTTTGGGGTTGATCTTATCAACGAAGCTGAAGACCGAGTTCGGTTCATACAAGAGAACTTAAAGGCTGCACAATCCCGACAAAAAAGCTACGCGGATCAGAGGCGTCGACCTCTGCATTTGTACGCCGGAGATTACGTTTATCTTCGTGTGTCCCCGATGAAGGGAATTCACCGGTTCAGTGTAAAGGGGAAACTCGCTATAGGTCCATTTGCTATCATGGAGAAGTGCGGACCCGTAGCCTACCGACTGGAATTATCGGCAAGCCTTGCTGGTGTTCATGACATATTCCATGTGTCACAGCTGCGGAAATGTCTCAAGTATACCGCTGCTATCCGCACCGAAGAAATTGATGAGTTGATGCCGGATCTTACCTACACCGAGCAACCGGTTCAGATTATTGACAAAAAGACCCGGACAACCCGGAACCGGATGATAAAATTTTACAAGGTGCTGTGGAGTAATCATACCGCGGAAGAGGCGACAGGGGAAAGTGAAGATTACCTCCGCACCAATTATCTGGAACTTTTATCAGCATACAGTTTGTAATTACCTCTCCCGTCTCGTTCTTCTTTTGTAATCTCGGGACGAGATTCTTTTAAGGGGGGAGGAATGTAAAAGTCCCAAAAATGTATATGAAATAAACTGAAGCTTGAATGGCTATGTGTTTCAAATTCATGAAAATGGGAGTTACAAAAACTTTTCTACACGTAAGGGTGTACATGGATGTTCATCAAAAAGAGGCTCACATGTTCATTTGAATGTGTTGAACCAATGTGGACTTAAACACCATGGATGAAATACTCCTTTGCATGAAAGATTAAAAATCAGATTTTCAAATTCAAAGTTCACCTCAAATTGTTGTCAAACTTTTGATACACATGCGGCCTCATACTTTTGAATTTTAGGAAATTTAGAATGGCAAACTTCTAATTTTAGGGTGGTCTAAAAAGGAATTAAATGGGGGCATTTTCAAATTCAAACTAACGCCAAATTCAAATTGAATTTGGAGAATTCAAATGCTATTCCACTTTTAAACTTCAGAATATTTGAATATAGGAGATTAACATGAGGAGATCTTTTGTGGGGAGGAAATTGGGTGCAGCCCACATGTCATGGAGGCAACTTAACTTGCACACGAAGTTGTTCTCTGTTTTTCACTCAAGCAACCGAAGGCTCTTGTCTCTGTTGCACTCGGACCACCCGAACTCACCTCAGAGCACCACTGAGTACCACACTGAGCCACCCCAAGCTTCCTCCATCACGCTGGAGGCGTGTCCACCGAGTCCTATCACCTCACGAAGTGATCGTTCACTCACCCCACAGAAGCAACTGGACTTTGCTTCCTCCTCGCACACGCAAAGAGCCGAGCTCACTACCGCCTCTGTAAAACGATCGGGAGCCGGCTAAACACTGCACACACCTCCACCCCGAGCTGCAAAACGGCATTGGGGGACCCTCTTCTACCTCCTCGGTGTGGAAACGGAACGATCTTTGGCATCTTCTTCCCATGCACGCCGTTTCTTCGCAGCGACCGAGCGGTGCCGACGACCGGGCACACATGACAGTCCAACCGGGAACTTTCTGTAAGGGCCTCAGTTTTTGACACACATTTGCAGTGTTCATCACCACACCACACACCTCATTTGAGGAAGGATGATGAACACAAATGAAGAGCAAGTAACAATTATCAACATGCTCATTAGAGAACAAACTCACACATTGCCAAAGTGGTATTTCACACATGTGATATAAGGGGGCTGGACATATGAAAACTCCTATACATTGCTAAGGATGTCCATGCAAAGTTTCACCCAAATTCAAAACCTTTTTGAGGTCATTTTGGGTATAGTTAGGAAGAGGGCAGTTTGAAACCATGTTCAAATTTCAAACTGTTTTTATCCCATGAATTTAAAAGTGGGAGGCATATTCTTACTCAGCACATTTTTGTGAGCCCACACACCAATTTTCACTCCATTTGGAGTTGATCTTGACATGAGCTAAGTGGGACAAATTCAAACTTCATTTGAATTCAAAACTGCACTTGTGCTGAAATTCACTCAAACCAAACCCAATGTGAACTTTGATCAATTCAAATGGTTCATGGGTGAATAATTTGAATTACCAGGGGTACTATGGGGTTCACTGTTTACAACAGTGATTAGGAGTAAATTTCAGAGGTTAAAACTGGAAGTGGGACCCACATGTCAGCCACTGCTCAGATCAAACCGACTGAGACATTTCTCACTCGGGTCGCTGAGCCGAAGCTGCGATCGCCACCGAGGGGAGCCGCCACGCCAGCAGCTGCTTGCCCACGCGCGGGTGTGAGGCGGTGCAGAGCCTTCTTAAGGCGCCTCTCCCCTCCTGGGCCGGAGCCTCACCCAGTTCTCCCTGCAAGAACTCAGCGCCGGCAAACAATTTCCGCAGCCCGGAGTCGATCGGAGAGCGCCGATCACAGCTTCCTCCGTCCCCTCCAGAGCCACGGCAAGGTACTAGAGACCTTCCTCCGTCCTCCCCGCTGCTAGAATTCAGTTGAAACCGATTGATATCGGCTGTGCCGAAAGATCAAATTCGGGACTTAGAACCGCCGCACCTCGGGCTCCCGTGGACAGCCCAACCAGGGCGTTGTCACGCCCGAGCCAAGGCACCCTTGGACGCGCTGATGACCGGTGCTGCTCACCCCCGAGCCACAGCTCGAGTGGTTGCTCACCGGCGGCGAATTTCCATTTTTCCCCTTTCTGTGTGCAGAACGACCTTCGGGTGCGGTTCTGTCAAATTCGTGCTCTAGAAAGGATTAGAGGGCCTCAATCCGCTCTCACACAAGCTAGACACGGTAACGCACAAGTTTCCTTCACAACTCTTGGCCGGAGAACCTCTGTACCCGGCGTAATTCGAGGTCTACCAATGGCGGAATGAACGGGCGGCATCGGGCGCACGGTGAGGACCTATTTTGGGCCTTCCCCAAGCTGTCTCGAGCTCATGTCGACCTTCTCTGAGGTCCACTGATGCTTCCCGACCGGTTCCTCGAGTAGTTGGGGTGCTAGGGAAGTCAGACGACGTGGCCGAAGTCTTTCCGAGGTGGCAGCTCGTCGCCGACCATGCTCCGGCCATTGTCATGAGCAGCTGACCCTAGAATACTGTTCCCTGAGTAAAAGTAGGCAGGGGCGGCCAGAATCGTGAAGTTTGGAGCTGTACAGAAGCCGGCGGCGAGCTCTCCGGCGAGGTCCCTCGGCGGCAGAGCGCGGGCGTCGGGAGGTTGACGAAGGGTGGACCCCAGCTGTCAGCGGGAGATATTTTGAATCGGGATCCGGCTGCGGCCGGGATCGGGTGTGCTGGCGCGCAAAAATCCTTGTGGGCCGCGGTGTGCTGTCGCCTCGGCGTGCGACGCGTGTCCCCTGGGCCCACGCGAGAGTTTAAACTTTTCCCCGATTTTTAGAATTCTTCCAAACTTCAAATCCTCATAACTTTGGCGAGAAAGCTCCAAATTGAGTGAACCAAATTTTGCTGGATTCAGCTCTCTGCGCACTTTCCAGCAAATCAAGTTTCACTTCATGAAATTCCTTATTTTTCCAGAATTAATTCCTCAAAGTTTAAACTGTTTGGAATTTTAACTGGAGAATCCTGTGGAGGAAAATCCTGAAATTTTGCTGGGATGATCACCAAAATATCCCTGAACTACCATAAAAATTCAGACCCATTGGAGCTCAATTAATCCACCTAATGGTGTGATTAGTGAAACTGTTCTAGAGAAAATAGAAAATGTTCAGAAACATTTTCAGAATTTTCTCTGAAATTGTTTAGCTCATATCTTTAGTTAGGAACTTCCAAATTAAGTGAGACCAACTCCATTAGAACCCTCTGAAAATCTAGTTTTCAGAAAGTCATAGTTTGTTTCATGAAAATCCCTAGAACACCCTAAGAGTTCTAATGAAGGTCAAGGACATAATTAATTGTGGAGGGCTCAAATGAGCTTTACTGCAACTAAAACTTGACCAAATCTCTGTTTAGGTTGTAACCAAGCCCCAGTAAAAGTTTCACAGTTATTGGGTCTGTCTAGCAAGGATTATAGACTTCACAACTTCAAACTTAATACAAATGCATTTAAATTGATACATGTATTCCTTCTATCATGTAGTCGCTAAGGTCGATGAGGAACCCGAAGTCCTAGACTTCGTAACTCCGGAGGAGCAGCTAGCCTACGACCAAGAGCAGCAAGACAAGCTCCGGTTTGCATTAACCTTTTTACAAATTTTTATTATTTTGAGCACATACTTGTTTACTTTATTCTTTGCATTAGAGTCTTGTTTGGAAATCCAACTGCATAGCCAAGAAAACCATGGGTTGGGTTTAGGATTTCAAACCCCGTTAGCTACTGCAATGCTAAGATAGTGTAGGATTCGGTACAAGTCGAGTAGTTGGAACTACTCGCGAGCATAGGCTAGAGGCACTCGACTCGGGTAGTGATAGCACATGAAACACATGGCAAGAAAATGAGACCAAGCGGAGGGTAAGGGCAGCAGGACTTTGGGGCCTGTGTGCTGTAGCTCCGCTTGTGTCGATTGAGGACCGAGCCGTGTGCGGGCCTGTTGAACAAGCTAGAACAGTACCGAAGACCTACCGGCTATATGGGAACCGGGAAACTGATGTAACTCGGGTAGCTGGGTATTGAGGCATTGCCCGTCGTTCAGAGGGTAGGTTGAGAGCTTAAGGTGTAAATCGGCTGGCGGCACTGAGATGCGCGTGCAGAGACCTCTTGCTCGGGATGATGGGACCGGTTCAATATTTGGCTGACGGGTGAAAGGTAGTTGCGTACGGCGTCCGTGATGGTTGTTGTAGGCAACATCGAGTACGGGCGTACGTGACGGGTTGTTCGGGTAACCCTGCAGGTGTAAATCAATTATAATCGCCGTCCCTCGCGGTCAGTGAGTACCACTTGTTCACTGTACCGTGACGTAGAAAGAACAGGCTAGTCACATGTTAAAATGTTGCTGATTGAAAGATGGACTCTGATTGTTAATGATATGCTGTAGTTTAGAGCTAACTAAAGTTCATTTCAACTTTGGGCAAAGTACATGAGAGAAATGCGTTTCTTGTTTGATTGCGGCTCTGTCATGTACCTTAGCGTAAGGTTCTCCAAAACCTGCTGCTAAAACTTGAAAGTAAGGTTCTACTAATTAGGCGAGTCCTTTGCAAATGATTTTTACCTCATGTAACCCATCACCCCTCATGTAGAAGTTCCATGTTTAGGTGAGACGGGTCAGACTTGCTGAGCCTTCGTGCTCACTGCTTGTGTTTGAAGCTTTTGCAGGGTTCTATGAGGAAGGGACTCCCGAAGAGGAGACGGAACCCCAGGAGGGGAACCCCGTCGAGTGGGAGTCGTGCACGCCACATAGTTAGTGTGCGTGTGTGCTAGCAAGGACATGTTCAAGGGCTGAACATGCACTTGATGCTTAGTCTACGCCCGCGAGTGTAGACTGAACTTATTTTGATGTAAACATGTTCATAACTTGTTTATGTAATAAAATTTCCGCTTCCGCTTTGTACCTTTGACGTGTGTTATATGGTGCTGTGCAACGCAGCACCCCTCAGCGTGATCCTGGCTCGACAGGACCTTGGGGTCGTGTCACTTTCATGCCCCAGCAAGCACATCCACAGGAGCGCCCAAGTCAGTGCTGCTCCTCACTGAAACTCGGATCAAGCCATGAACCCTAGCGCCCAAATTTGCCGTCCTTCTTTCGGTGCACCTCCACGGGCATTTTGGTATGAACTTCTAAAATTCATGCTCAATTATCACTTAGAGTTCATCAAATCATGCACAAGGGAGCTAGAGTAGTCGGCGACTGTGACACCCTCATTTTTGGTTTCCGCATGTATTCATGTTTCATGAAAAGAAAACATTTTAAAAGAAGTAGGAACAGAGAAAATATCAAAAAGATAGTCAAAAAGAGCCAAATCCAGTTCACAGAGAGCGCCGAAGACAACTTCCGCGGCCCGCTGGCCACGTGGCGTGTTCGGAGCTCATCCCTGCGAGGTGGGGAGAGGTCCGCCGCTAAACTGGCTACATGGCAGGCTCGGGACTCATCTCCGCAAAGGGGGAGAGGTCCGACCGTGTGGGACACGTGTTGCCCCCGTAGCTAGCCTCTGCGGAGAAGCGAAGGCAGTTCCGCAGGACACATGTCACCTTCGGAGCTAGTCACCGCGAAAATCAGAGGACCCGTCACGTGGGATACGTGTCGATCTCGAAGCTCACCTCCGAGAGGTCCGGTTCTATTGGACACATGTCGCCACCGGAGCTTATCTCCGGGGGGGGGGGTCCGTCACTGTTGGACACGTGTCTACCTCGGAGCTCGTCTCTGAGGAAAAAGGGAGTCCGGTGCTACTTGACGCGTGGCATTCACGGAGATCGCCTCCGAAGAGAGGGAGGTCCGAAATGAATATGTGGCACACCCGAAGCCACCTCCGAAGAGAGGGAAGGTCCGACTCTGACACGTGGCTTGCGTGGAGCCACCTTCGAATAAGAGAGGAGGTCCCGACCGCCAGGATACGTGGCGTATGCGGAGCTCACCTCCGAAGGAGAGGGAGGTCTCGCTCGCTTGACACGCGGCACAACCGGAGCTCGTCTCTACAGAAAGGGGGAGACCAGGCCCCGGTGGACACGTGGAGCTTCCGGAGCTCATCACCGCGGAGGTAACGAGTTCTGGAGCAGTTTTTGGATTCTGTACGCGTAGAAATATCGGTACGGAGGAGAAACCGACCTGAATTCCACAATGTTACAGCACCAAATCAACCAAAGATAAGTCGTAAAGATTGAACGACAATCTGAATAGAACTCTTATTCGAAGTCCAATCAGATTAGGACTCTTCTTCTCCCGTTTATAAACAGAACCCAGAACCTCTGGCCTAAAACCACAAACTTCTTTTCCAGCTCCTAAGCCGACGACTTAAAGCCCTAGCCCCAACTCTCCGAGTAAGCTCATCATCGAAGTTCAGTCGAGGAAGATCGCCGGAAGAGAGTCCCAACGATCTGTCTGATCAGAGAAGGATCCCGAGACCAAGAAGAACATAAGGTAGGTCTCCGATATCACCTTACAACATCGTCGTGTTTTCTTTGCATCTGTTCTTTGATTCCTTTTCGAACAGAAGCTTTCTCGAGGACAGATCACTTGTTGATCGGGTTGATCTAAAGACAAGATCATCACCACGTCCACATTTGATCCGAACACCTCTGTTCATCATAAAACCATGCAAGCCATGCAAGAATACGTACAAACCGATCTAATAAAACTGATTATAGGATAGCATGCATATGCATCATTGCATCTAGTTAAAGTTTGTGCATGATATTGATTGCTGTGGATCTTGTATGTGCGTGATCCTGTATAGCAGGACAAGCTCAGGGAGCTGTCTACGACGAGCTGCAACAACAAGGTTTCGAGATCCAAGAGCAACCGGAACCGCAAGAACAAGGCAAGTGCCCCTTGACCATATTGATCCTATGTTTTGGGAAAACTGTTTTGTTTTACGAAAAGGTGTGTGTGCTGAGTTAAAAATGATGGAAAACCCTTTTATAGGAGTTTACTAGCTTTGGTTAAACCACCCTTGTCGCCAGGAAAGTCTATGAGTTGGGTATGGTTTTTGTTTTATGCTTCGCTGAGTCCATGGGATTGGGAAGCGAGATAGATGTGTCTAGCTAACTGCACTCGTAATGCTAATGAGAAACTGATGTTGTTAATGAACATAAATCAGAGGGAGATCTAGGCAAGCCGGGTTCGTGAATGAGGTAGCATGAGTGTGACTCCTATTTAAAGGTGTAACCTACTGTCAACCCGTGGCTCTAATGTCAATCTAAGGTTTCTATCTAGGCGTGTAACCTACTGTCAACCCATGGCTCTGATACCAATCTGTGACGCCCTCAATTCTGTGGAAAACCACGGAACCGAGAACTAATGCATATGTGTGCCCAGGATGTTCATCACACATACACATATGTTCCACAAACTGAATTTCAGATTATATATTACCACAAATAACAGAGTTTATTACAATATCTCATGAGTCTTGGACTCATGCTTACAGCGGAAGTCTTATTTCTATGCAGCGGAAGTCTTTATTCTAATGCGGAAGCGATTTAACTGATGCGGAAGCAAATCTAAGCAGAAGTGGCTCCATCTCTACACCCTCCACAGGCAAGGTTGAGAATAGATCACACGCCTTAATGTTCCACTTGGTCTTCATAGTAGTGTTCTCCTGCTGCTGATGATGAAATAATAATGCAAGTTTGAGTACAATGATGTACTCAGCAAGTGCGGGAAAACATGATATGTAGCTCATAAAAAGGTAGGTATAAAAGGCTTATTTGCAGAAAAGCAGATTTATAAAACCATGATAAAACAGCAACTTAACTTTAGATGAATGTAATCCCAGCATGTATTAAATTACCAACATACCTCCATCGCTTTCCATGTTCCACCTGAACATTAACCAACTTCATTCTTACTCACGAATACCTCCTCGTATTCGCTACCATCTCACGAATACCTCTACGTATTCGCTACCATCTCACGAATACCTTTATGTATTCGCTACCATCTCATCTCATAAACAACTTTGTCTCACACCGAGACCAATCTCGTCGCCATGACTCAACAGTCATGCAACCATCTTATAACCCGGACTCAACAGTCCCAAAACCAAACCATAACCATAATCAACAACCATAACCAACAACCTTCCCAATAACCATCCCAACTAATCATGGCAGTTTAGCCAGGCGCTCGTGACCGTAAGCTCGGCTATCATGATAGTTTTAGACTCTGCAGAGTTTGCACCTCTTTACCCACAAGTTTGTGATTTCATCACCCGTCGGCGACTGCAGAACCTCCATTATACCAGTACACGACCGTCGGTGTATGGTCAAGAGATCACAAAATAGTTTTTACAAAGGGGCTACTAGATGTATGGACTCACTAATGTTTCACCGGCAGGCTAGAATCTCCAATTCTCCCACCCACGGGCCCCCTCTTGTGCCATGCAGTTCCCAGGGCAGTCCTCACTCGACTCCCATTCCCCGCACCTTCCACAGTCCATAACACTCTAGCAACTTACCTAATTACTCAGCTAAGCCGCACCCATACTTGGCCTTGTGGTGGCACTGTTATCCTAGCATGTGCATGCATGAACCGGTCCTTAGATCTACGGCAAGTAAACCACCATCTAATGCTACCTCATTCACAAACCCAGTCTTGCCTAGATCTCCCTCCGATCCATGTTTATTAACATCATCAGTTTCTCATATCATTACGAGTGCAGTTAGCTAGACACATCTATCTCGCTTCCCAATCCCATGGACTCAGCGAAGCAAAAAGCAAAAACCATACCCGACTCATAAACTTCCCTGGTGACAAGGGTGGTTTAACCAAAGCTAGTAAACTCCTATAAAGGGTTTCCCATCATGTTTGACTCAGTACGCACACCTTTTCGCAAAACAAAACAGTTTCATCCAAAACATAGGATCAATATGGTCAAGGAGCACTTGCCTTGTTCTTGCGGTTCCAGTTGTTCTTGAATCCCAAAACCTTGTTGTTGCAGCTCATCGTAGACAGCTTCCTGAGCTTGTCCTGCTAGGTAGGATCACGTGCATACAAGATTCACAGCAATCAATATCATGCACAAACCTTAAACTAGATGCGATGATGCACATGCATGCTATCCTATGATTAGTTTTATTAGATTGGTCTGTACGTGTTCTTGCATGGCTTGCATGGATTTTATGATGAACAGGGGTGTTTGGATCAAAGGTGGACGTGGCGATGATCTTGTCTTTTGATCAACCTGATCATCAAATGATCTGTCCACGAGAAGGCTTCTGTTCAAAAGGGATCAAAGAACAGATGCAAAGAAAACACAACAATGTCGTAAGGCGGTATTGGAGACCTACCTTACGTTCTTCTCTATCTCGAGGTCCTCCTCAGATCGTTGGGCTTTCCTCCGGTGTTCTTCCTTGCTGCACTCCGGCGATGATCTACTCGGCGGGTTGGGACTTAGGGCTCTAAGTCGTCGGCTCAGGAGTTGGAAAAGAAGTTTGTGGTTTTGGACAGGGGTTCTAGGTTCTATTTAGAATCGGGAAGAGAAGAGTCCTAATCTGATTGTATCCTGAATATGAGTCCTGTTAGAATCTTACAACTTATCTTTAGTTGATTTGGTGCGGTATCATCGTGGAATTCAGGTCAGTTTCTGTTCCGGTATTTCTACGCGTACAGATTCCAAAATCGCTGCAGAACCCGTCACCTTCGCGGTGATGAGCTCCGGAAGCTCCACATGTCCACCGGGCCTGGTCTCTTCCTTTCCGCAGAGACGGGCTCCGGTTGTGCCGCATGTCAAACGAGCAAGACTTCCCTCTTCCTCGAAAGTGAGCTCCGCGTGCGCCACGTATCCTGGCGGTCGGGACCTCCTCTCTTTTCGGAGGTGGCTCCACGCACGCCACGTGTTAAGTAGCGTCAGACTTTCCTTCCTTCTCAGAGACGAGCTCCGAGGTTAACACGTGTCCAGCAGCGACGGACCTCCTGGAGATAAGCTCCGGTGGCAACACGTGTTCGATAGAACCGGACCTCTCGGAGTTGAGCCTCGAGATCGACACGTATCCCGCATGACGGGTCCTCTGGTTTCCGCGATGACTAGCTCCGGGGGCAACACGTGTCCCATAGGGTCGGACCTCTCCCCTTTTGTGGAGATGAGCCCCGAGCCTACCACATAGCCTACTTTAGCGGCGGACCTCTCCCCACTTCGCAGGGATGAGCTCCGAACACGCCACGTGGCCAGCGGTCCGCGAAAGTTGTCTTCGGCGCTCTCTGAGAGCTGGATTCGGCTCTTATTGGCTATCCCTTTGATATTTTCCTCTGTTCCTACTTTTCTTAAAATATTTTCTCTTCATTAAACATGAACATATGCTGACACCAGAGATGAGGGTGTCACAATGAGATTGTGGTTTACTTGCCGTAGACCTAAGGACCGGTTCATGCAAGCACATGCCAGGATAACAGTGCCACCACAAGGCCAATTATGGGTGCGGTTTAGCTGACTAATTAGGTAAGTTCCTAGATTGTTATGGACCGTGGAAGGCCCGGGGAATGGGAGTCGAGTGATGACTGCGCTGGGAACTGCATGGCACAAGAGGGGGCCCGTGGGTGGGAGAATTGGAGATTTTAGCCTGCCGGTGAAACCTTAGTGAGTCCATAAATCTATTAGCCCCTTTGTAAAGGCTATTTTGTGATCTCTTGGCCATACACCGACGGTTGTGTACTGGTATAATGGAGGTTCTGCAGTCGCCGACGGTTGACGAAATCACAAACTTGTTGGTAAAGAGGTGCAAACTCTTTAGAGTCTAAAACTATCATGATAGCCGACTTACGGTCACGAGCGCCTGGCCAACTTCCATGATTAGTTGGGATGGTTATTGTTTATGGTTTTGGATGGTTTGGTTTTGGTTTGGTTTTTGGGACTGTTGAGTCCGGGTGATAAGATGGGTTGCACGACTGTTGAGTCATGGCAACAAGGTTGGTCTCGGTGGGAGACAAAGTGGTTTTATGAGATGTAATGGTAGCGAATACGAGATGGTATTCGTGAGATGGTAGCGAATATGAGGAGGTATTTGTGAGCAAGAATGAGGTTGATTGATGACTGGTTGTGACATGGAAGGTAATGAACATAATGGAGGTATGATCGGTATTTTAATACATGTTGGGATTACATTCACTTAAAGATGAGTTACTGTTTTATCATGGTTATAATAAATAACTTTGCTTTCTGCAATGAGCCTTTTTATACCTACCTTGTTATGAGCTACATATCATATTTTCCCGCACTTGCTGAGTACATCATTGTACTCAAACTTGCATTATTATTTCATCATCAGCAACAGGAGAAGGTTACTATGAAGACCAAGTGGAGCATTAGGCGTGTGCTCTGTTCTCAACCTTGCCTGTGGAGAGGGAGTAGAGATGGAGCCGCTACTGCTTAGATTGCTTCCGCGTTTAGTTAGAAGACTTCTGTTGTTAGATTAAGACTTCCGCTGTGGGCATGAGTCCAAGACTCATGAAACATTGTAATAAACTTGGTTATTCGTGGTTATATATATTCTGAATTCAGTTTGTGGAACATATGTGTATGTGTGATGAACATCCTAGGCACACATATGCATCAGTTCTCGGTTCTGTGGTTTTCCACAGAATTGAGGGCGTCACAGATTGGTATCAGAGCCACGGTTGACAGTGGGTTACACGCCTAAATAGGAAACACAGATTGGTATCAAAAGCCACGGATGAGGGTAGATTACACACCTGGATACAATCACAGATTGGTACTTGAACAACGGGTTGATGGTAGGTTACACACTTAGATAGATCACAGATTAGTATCCGACACATATTGGTAGCTAAGACACGCTGACCATAGGATGCAAGCCTAGGATGCATAGATTGGCCTTGAAACTACCTTGACATAGAAAAAGAACCTTGAATAGGAGTTGTGTGAGCCCTTGTGATGATTGTTTGTGATTGTGTGCTTAGTGTGAGTTGTGGGACATCTCAAAGCGTTGTCCATATCCACACATAAGTAGAAAGAGGTGTGAGATGCCTCGGCACTTGTTCACATCCTCATATGGGCTAATATATATATATATAGTCCAACCCACCTTGATGCATATAGTTGAAGGGATCTATCTAACCTTCTAACTTTCTATTCTATTTCGATCTCTCTCACAGATGGTGAGAGGAAACGCCGGCCAAAGGAACGTCCGTGACAACCAAGAGGATGGTCACGATGAAGTTCCTGTTAACCCCGGAGCTGGAGAGAACCACCTGGAACGGTTGATGGCCATGCAGAATCAACTTATGCAAACCATGATCCAAACTTTGGGTCAGTTGCAGGCCAACAACAACAACCCCGTTCCGGCACCACCGCCACCACCACCGCCGGCTCATAACAGACTGGGTGAGTTCATGAGGACTCGACCACCCACCTTTGCTCAAGCTAACGACCCCATGGAGGCCAACGATTGGTTCAAATTCATGGAGAAGAAGCTTGCCATAGTGCAGTGCAATGACCGAGAGAAGGTTCTCTTTGCGTCGCACCAACTTATGGGAGCTGCTGCTGACTGGTGGAATGCCCTATGTAACGCTCATGTCGACCCGGAGGTGATCACTTGGACTGAGTTCAAGGAGAGTTTCCGCTCTCATTACATCCCTGCTGGTGTAATGATGCTCAAGAGACAGGAGTTCGAAGGTCTCCGCCAAGGACAGAGAAGTGTGAATGAGTATCTCAACAAGTTCACACAACTGTCCCGATATGCCCCGAAGATGTCAACTCGGACCAGAGGAAGCAATATCTGTTCATGAGAGGATTGAACAATGAGATTCAGATTCAGCTCCTCAACAATGACTACGCAAGCTTTTAGAAGCTGGTTGACAAGGCTATAGTAGTCGAAAGCAAGATCCGAGAGATCGAGCAAGAGTGCAAGAGGAAGATGCCATACCAGCCTCAAAGGAGCAACGTACGACCTCGGTACATGCCCCCAGCTGCACCGCAGTATGGATCGACCACTCCTGCATACCGCCCTAGTCAGCTACCACAGCAACGACCCGTTGCACCAGCACCTCACGTGCCCACGCCTCCTGTGCCCCGACCCAACATGGGCGCTCCTGTTCAAAACCCCCGCTCCAACGTACCTGCGGCCGTGGGCAACAGGGCATGCTTTGCATGCAGGGAAACAGGACACTTCGCGAACCAGTGCCTGAGGAGAAGCCCTGGACAGCAAGGCAACATGCCCAAGTAGAACCCATGACCAAACGGAGGGGACAATCAAGGAAACCGTGGACAGCAGAACTATGCTCGCGGCAACGTGAACCATGTCTCTGTTGAGGAAGCACAACAGGCTGAGGACGTCGTAATTGGTATGTTCCTTGCCAACTCCAACCCAGCCACCATCTTATTTGATTCTGGAGCATCACATTCCTTCATATCATCCAATTATGTTGCCAAGCATAATCTACCCATATCACACTTAAAATGTGCTATATTAGTTAATTCTCCCGGTGGAGAGATGAAAACTAATATAGTATGTCCGAAAGTAAGTCTTAAAATTAGGGGGGTAGACTTCCTTGCCAACCTCATTGTCTTGGATTCCCAAGGGATTGACATAATACTCGGGATGGATTGGTTAAGCAAGCACAGCGGGGTAATCCAATGTGCTGAAAGAAGCATGCAGTTGACAAACGAGCACGATATCCATGTTGAGTTTGAGTCAGCCCAACAAACAAATGAAAAGGCAATCTTGAACCACGTCGAAGGAGCAACATTGGACAGCATTCCAGTGGTTCAGGAATTCTCGGACGTGTTTCCAGAGGAGCTTCCAGGTATGCCACCTGATCGGGACATTGAGTTTGCTATTGATTTGGTACCCGGAACTGCACCCATAGCAAAGAGACCCTATAGGATGCCTGTCAATGAACTAGTAGAACTCAAGAAGCAAATTCAGGAGCAGTTGGAGAAGGGTTTTATACGTTCAAGCTCGTCGCCATGGGGAGCTCCTGTGCTCTTCGTGGACGAAAAGGATGGGACCCAAAGGATGTGCGTGGACTATAGGTCTCTCAATGAGGTAACAATCAAGAACAAATACCCTCTGCCCCGTATAGAGGACCTATTCGACCAAATGAAAGGAGCCCGAGTGTTCTCCAAGATTGATCTTCGGTCGGGATACTTCCAACTGAAGATAAAACCCTCCGATATACCCAAGACTGCCTTTCGAACACGGTATGGTTCGTATGAATATACCGTCATGTCTTTTGGGTTAACAAATGCACCGGCATACTTCATGTACCTTATGAACAAGGTCTTCATGGAGTACTTGGATAAGTTCGTCGTGGTTTTTATCGACAACATTATGGTGTATTTAAAAAATGAGGAGGAGCATGAAGAAAATTTGAAATTGACCTTGCAGAAAATGCGTGAGCATCAATTGTATGCCAAGCTTAACAAGTGTCAATTTTGGCTAAAGGAAATATCGTTCCTAGGCCACATTATCTCGGAAGAAGGGGTATCGGTTGATCCCGGAAAAGTGAGAGATGTTCTGAAGTGGGACCAACCGCAAAATGTGAGGGATATTCGGAGTTTTCTTGGGATGGCTGGATACTATCGATGCTTCATTAAAGACTTCTCTAAGATAGCAAAGCCTATGACGGAGTTGCAAACGAAGGGAAAGCCTTTCAATGGACACCAGCGTGCCAAGGAAGTTTTGAGGAACTCAAGAAAAGGCTAACCACAGCGCCGGTTTTGGTATTGCTGGACGTAAGCAAGAGCTTTGACATATATTGTGACGCATCCAGACAGGGGCTCGGATGTGTGCTCATGGAAGAGGGACGAGTGGTAGCCTACGCCTCACAACAATTAAAGAAGCACAAGCTTAATTATCCTATGCATGACTTGGAGCTAGCAGCAGTAGTGCATGCATTGAAGATTTGGAGACATTATATCCTTGGTCATCGATGTGAGATCTATAAGGATCATAAAAGCCTCAAGTACATATTTACACAAACGGACTTGAATTTGAGGCAACGTCGATGGTTGGAACTCATCAAGGATTACGATGTTGGAATCAACTACCACCCTGGGAAGGCCAATGTAGTAGCTGATGCATTGAGCCGGAAGGGAGCATGTCACCAACTCAGGTTCGGGAGCTACCACCCGAACTACGTAAGGAGTTTGAATGGTTACACCTCGGATTCCTGAACAACATGAAAATGATGGAGATCCACTCTTCATTGGAGCAAGATATAAGAGATGGCCAAGCAATGGATGAGGAGATCAAGGAGATCAAGGAAAGGATCCGACAAGGAATAGAGAAGGATTTCAAAGAAGATGAGAAGGGTACGCTTTGGCTAGGAAAAAGGATTTGTGTGCCTAACGTGAAGCACCTCCACGACATGATATTAAAAGAGGCACATGATTCACCCTATTCCATACATCCCGGAAGTACCAAAATGTACAAGGATTTGAAGACTTGTTATTGGTGGGATGGTATGAAAAGGGATATAGCCGAATACGTTGCCCTATGCGACACATGCCAATGGTTGAAGGCCGAACATCAAAGACCTGCTAGATTGTTGCAGCCCTTGAAGGTACCCGAGTGGAAGTGGGAGGACATCAGTATGGATTTCATCGTCGGATTGCCATGTACTCAGTCAGGTTACGACTCCATCTGGGTTATCATGGACCAATTGACGAATACAGCCCATTTTCTCCCTATAAGGGCCAAGTACAACGTTGCACAATTAGCCGAGTTGTACATGGAGCAAATCGTGTGCCATCATGGAGTCCCGAGGAGGATAGTCTCCGATCGATGTTCTCAGTTTACCTCTAGATTCTGGAGGAAGCTGCAGAAAGCTATGGGTACACGACTGGATTTTAGCTCCGCCTATCACCCACAAACCGATGGACAAACCAAAAGGACAAACCAAATTTTGGAGGACATGTTAAGAGCTTGCGCCTTGAAACATGGGCGTAGTTGGGATAGGAGTTTACCATATGCCGAATTCTCCTATAACAACAGCTATCAAGCTAGCTTGAAGATGTCGCCTTTCGAAGCATTGTATGGAAGATGATGTAGAACACCTCTGTTCTGGAACGAGGCCGGAGAGAACCTGGTGTTTGGACCCGAAGTGCTACAAGAAGCTGAGAAGCAAGTCCAAATGATACGGGAGAACTTAAAGGCTGCTCAGTCACGACAAAAAGGCTATGCGGACAATAGGCGAAGGAAGTTGGCTTTCGAAGTAGGAGACTTCGTATACCTTAAGGTATCGACTATCTGTGGCCAACGACATTTCAACGTCAAAGGCAAGCTAGCACCTCGCTACATCGGACCATTTAAGATTTTGGACAAGCGAGGAGAAGCAGCCTATCAACTAGAGCTCCCAACTATCTCTCCGATGTACATGACGTGTTTCATGTATCCCAGCTCAAGAAGTGCTTGAGAGTACCAGAGGAGCAAATACCAATGGAAGAGCTTGAACTTCAAGAGGACCTGACTTATGCGGAGCACCCTGTCCGAATTTCGGACGTAAAGGAAAGGGTCACCAGGAACAAAGTGATCCGATGGTGCAAGGTACAATGGAGCCATCACACCGAAGCTGAAGCCACATGGGAACGCGAAGAAAACATCAAGACAGAATTTTCTTATCTATTCTCTACCAACGAATCTCGAGGCGAGATTCAATTTAAGGGGGGTAGATTTGTGACACCCTCATTTTTGGTTTCTGCATGTATTCATGTATCATGAAAAGAAAACATTTTAAAAGAAGTAGGAACAGAGAAAATATCAAAAAGATAGTCAAAAAGAGCCGAATCCAGTTCACAGAGAGCGCCGAAGACAACTTCCGCGGCCCGCTGGCCACGTGGCGTGTTCGGAGCTCATCCCTGTGATGTGGGGAGAGGTCCGCCGCTAAACTGGCTACGTGGCAGGCTCGGGGCTCATCTCCGCAAAGGGGGAGAGGTCCGACCCTGCAGGAGACGTGTTGCCCCCGGAGCTAGCCTCTACAGAGAAGCGAAGGCAGTTCCGCAGGACACATGTCACCTTCGGAGCTAGTCACCGCGGAAATCAGAGGACCCGTCGCGCGGGATACATGTCGATCTCGGAGCTCACCTCCGAGAGGTCCGGTTCTATTGGACGCATGTCACCACCGGAGCTTATCTCCGGAGGGGGGGGGTCCGTCACTGTTGGACACGTGTCTACCTCGGAGCTCGTCTCTAAGGAAAAGGGAGTCCGGTGCTACTTGACGCGTGGCATTCATGGAGATCGCCTCCGAAGAGAGGGAGGTCCGGAATGAATACGTGGCACACCCGGAGCCACCTCCGAAGAGAGGGAAGGTCCGGCACTGACACGTGGCGTGCGCGGAGCCACCTCCGAATAAGAGAGGAGGTCCCGACCGCCAGGATACATGGCGCACGCGGAGCTCACCTCCGAAGGAGAGGGAGGTCTCGCTCGCTTGACACGCGGCACAACCGGAGCTCGTCTCCGCGGAAAGGGGGAGACCAGGCCCCGGTGGACACGTGGAGCTTCCGGAGCTCATCACCGCGGAGGTAACGAGTTCTGGAGCGGTTTTTGGATTCTGTACGCGTAGAAATATCGGTACGGAGCAGAAACTGACCTGAATTCCACAATGTTACCGCACCAAATCAACCAAAGATAAGTCGTAAAGATTCAACGACAATCTGAATAGAACTCTTATTCGAAGTCCAATCAGATTAGGACTCTTCTTCTCCCAATTATAAATAGAACCCAGAACCTCTGGCCAAAAACCACGAGCATCTTTTCCAGCTCCTAAGCCGACGACTTAAAGCCTGCCCCAACTCTCCGAGTAAGCCCATCGCCGGAGTTCAGTCGAGGAAGATCGCCGGAAGAGAGTCCCAACGATCTGTCTGATCAGAGAAGGACCCCGAGACCAAGAAGAACGTAAGGTAGGTCTCTGATATCACCTTACAACATCGTCGTGTTTTCTTTGCATCTGTTCTTCGATTCCTTTTCGAACAGAAGCTTTCTCGTGGACAGATCACTTGTTGATCGGGTTGATCTAAAGACAAAATCATCGCCACGTCCACATTTGATCCGAACACCTCTTTTCATCATAGAACCATGCAAGCCATGCAAGAATACGTACAAACCGATCTAATAAAACTGATTATAGGATAGCATGCATATGCATCATCGCATCTAGTTAAAGTTTGTGCATGATATTGATTGCTGTGGATCTTGTATGTGCGTGATCCTGTATAGCAGGACAAGCTCAGGGAGCTGTCTACGACGAGCTGCAACAACAAGGTTTCGAGATCCAAGAGCAACCGGAACCGCAAGAACAAGGCAAGTGCCCCTTGACCATATTGATCCTATGTTTTGGGAAAACTGTTTTGTTTTGCGAAAAGGTGTGTGTGATGAGTCAAAAATGATGGGAAACCCTTTTATAGGAGTTTACTAGCTTTGGTTAAACCATCCTTGTCGCCAGGGAAGTCTATGAGTCGGGTATGGTTTTTGTTTTATACTTTTCTGAGTCCATGGGATTGGGAAGCGATATAGATGTGTCTAGCTAACTGCACTCGTAATCATAATGAGAAACTGATGTTGTTAATGAACATGGATCGGAGGGAGATCTAGGAAAGCCGGGTTCGTGAATGAGGTAGCATGAGATGGTGGTTTACTTGTCGTAGATCTAAGGACCGGTTCATGCGAGCACATGCCAGGATAACAGTGCCACCACAAGGCCAAGTATGGGTGCGGCTTAGCTGACTAATTAGGTAAGTTGCTAGATTGTTATGGACCGTGGAAGGCGCGGGGAATGGGAGTCGAGTGAGGACTGCCCTGGGAACTGCATGGCACAAGAGGGGGCCCGTGGGTGGGAGAATTGGAGATTTTAGCCTGCCAGTGAAACCTTAGTGAGTCCATACATCTAGTAGCCCCTTTGTAAAGGCTATTTTGTGATCTCTTGGCCATACACCGACGGTTGTGCACTGGTATAATGGAGGTTCTGCAGTCGCCGACGGGTGACGAAATCACAAACTTGTGGGTAAAGAGGTGCAAACTCTGCAGAGTCTAAACCTATCATGATAGCCGGTCTTACGGTCACGAGCGCCTGGCCAACTTCCATGATTAGTTGGGATGGTTATTGGTTATGGTTTTGGATTGTTTGGTTTTGGTTTGGTTTTCGGGACTGTTGAGTCCGGGTGATAAGATGGGTTGCATGACTGTTGAGTCATGGCAACAAGGTTGGTGTCAGTGGGAGACAAAGTGGTTTTATGAGATGTAATGGTAGCGAATACGAGATGGTATTCGTGAGATGGTAGCGAATACGAGGAGGTATTCATGAGCAATAATGAGGTTGATTGATGACCGGTTGTGACATGGAAGGTAATGAACATAATGGAGGTATGATTGGTATTTTAATACATGTTGGGATTACATTCACTTAAAGATGAGTTTCTGTTTTATCATGGTT
Source organism: Neostapfia colusana (assembly GCA_030760725.1). Lineage (NCBI taxonomy): Eukaryota > Viridiplantae > Streptophyta > Magnoliopsida > Poales > Poaceae > Neostapfia > Neostapfia colusana. The sequence goes on along the minus strand of JASWHV010000004.1, from coordinate 37,373,795 downwards.
TTTATAAATAACTTTGCTTTCTGCAATGAGCCTTTTTATACCTACCTTGTTATGAGCTACATATCATATTTTTCTGCACTTGCTGAGTACATCATTGTACTCAAACTTGCATTATTATTTCATCATCAGCAACAGGAGAAGGTTACTATGAAGACCAAGTGGAGCATTAGGCGTGTGATCTGTTCTCAAACTTGCCTGTGGAGAGGGAGTAGAGATGGAGCCGCTACTGCTTAGATTGCTTCCGCATTTAGTTAGAAGACTTCCGCTGTTAGATTAAGACTTCCGCTTTGGGCATGAGTCCAAGACTCATGAAACATTGTAATAAACTTGGTTATCTGTGGTTATATATATATATATTCTGAATTCAGTTTGTGGAACATATGTTTATGTGTGATGAACATCCTAGGCACACATATGCATCAGTTCTCGGTTCCGTGGTTTTCCACAGAATTGAGGGCGTCACAGAGAACAACTTCTCTTTGCAGCCCTATCCTTAACGCCGCGTACACCGATCAATTTCCAACTTTTCCGAGCACAACCGCGGTTGACATTGCGGGCACACGGTGAGAACCCCTTTGGAGGCGTTTCAAGCTCCGTTGCTTCCTTGCCGAGCTAAACTAGCACCCACTGGTGCTGTAGAGCCTTTTGGCCGAGCGTTTGGTGGGCTAGGGCGGTCGGCCGACGGCGCCGTAGTGGTTCCGAGGCCGCCGCACGCCACCGACCGGTTTCCGGCCACAGGCAGCTCGAGCTCGCCCCACAGATGGGTTTTCCGACCTCACAAACACATGGGCAGCGAGACTACGGCTGGGAGATGGCCGGAAACGAGTCGCCGGCGAGGTGCCACCTCTGTCTGGCGAGCTAGCGTGCGAGAGAGAGAGAGGCGGGAGGAGGAAGAAAGGTGCTGGCCCGCACATCAGTGACCGAGAATTTAAAAATAGGATCGGCTGTGGCTCTTTATCCAGTGTGACTGCGTGCTAATAACCGTGTAACCCCGTGTGGCTCGAATATCATTGGCTGCAGTTTAAAACCATGGGCCCAGTCAATTTCTAGTAGCAAATCAATTCCAGATTTTGCCACAACTTGGAAATTCATTTCTTGGTCTAGGAAATTCCAAATTGGACGATTAAAATTGGGTTGGATTCAGTTTGCAATTATATATCCAAATATGAACCCCAATTTGTATGAAAGTCGATAATAAATTCTGGAATTTTTTTTGAAAATTCCCTGAAAAACATTATTGAAGAAGTTTGGTTCATCCAAAAATCGTCAAATTTTGCCAGAATATTTTTAGGATATTATTAACCTTCTAGCAAATTTTAAGCTCATTTGAAGTTGAATTGAATAGGAATTTGCTGAGTGAAATCTACTGCACTTTAAATGATCCAGACACTTTTTCAGAAAGGTTTCTAATTTGTAAAATCCATTCTAGGCAATTCATAGCTCCAACAATCATGAGAAAATTCCGGCGTGCTCTATGAGTCATACTTGAAATTGTGGTTCACTTTATTGGGCATGACAATTAACATTACTTCATAATTAATTATTTTTAGCATAACTGCTTAAGGAATTATTCTGAAGGAACTACTCAAGTCAAAGAGCTGAATTTTGTATCAAAACAGCTTCATGTTACCAGGAACTCACATGCAAATTTTCAGCTCAGGTTGAGCTTTAGAACTCCCTGTATTGGTTTTCCATGCTTATGTATGTAGGGAAATACATAAGAGTCTTGTAGGAATTATTTGGGGCACATATTCCTTCCACTTTAGCTGCAATTTGGCAAGCTAAGTCCATGTGTAGTATAGAATGTTCTGTAAAAGTTTTGAAGTCAATGGATTTCTTGATCTTCAGTTTCATTCAAATCTTTTTCCGCTCATCTCCCATGTCCATTAGGAACCAACATGTGAAGGAAACCTCTTATGAACAAAGGGTTTTTTCTCAATTCTTCTGCACAACAGGTACCCCAAAACTCATTTTTAGAACTCCCACACAGTCCACTGTTATTAACAAGTTCAAGTCTTTAATTCTTTAAATTGCATTATAACAACTTATGCATATACATATCGATAGTGCTCATGACGAAAGATTTGACCGGAGTCATCCCTTGACATGTGGATCAGTTGAGAAAATTTAGAATGATCAAGGGATAGAAGATTACTAACTGCTATTATATATTACTCCCCTGCAAAACAGGCAAGCTCCGGTTTGTATTTAACAACTTTTAAGTTTTTACTTTGTATTCACTATGTTGGTTAGGAAATGAAATGTGCATTAGGTCTAGTTGTTTTGATACTCTTCTTGTATGACCAGAGAAATCTATGAAGTATTGGGTAGACGTCTTTTCGTCATGTAAAAACTGCCATGCTTATTTAGGGTTCGGTAGAAGTCGAGTGGTTCGACGCTACTCGCATGAACAGGAGAAAAAGGGGCATACGGGATTCGTTCAGAAATTTGTAGCAAGTTGAAGTTGAGACCGGGCAGGTTGTAGGAGCAACAGGACATAGGGGACTGGGTGCGTTAGACCTGTTCGTGTCGGTCAAGGACCGATGTGTATGCGGCCCTGTTGAGCAAGTTTGAGTTGTGTACCGGACTCATGCTAGCTATATGGGACCTAGTAAACCAATGTACCTCGGGAAGCTTACGTTGGGACTTTTCCGGTCGCCTCAGGCAAGAGGCCGTGTGCAGTATGTGGGTAACGCTCCCATGACATCTCATGTTGGTTGGTGCACCATGAGGGTGGCTACTGTACAGGACGATCAGATCGATTCAACGTAGGTGAAACGGGGGAAAGGCTGCCACGTACGACGTCAGTGATGGTTGCTGTAGGCAACGTCGAGTATGGGCGTACGTGTCGTGTAATCTGGGTGATTTTGATTCGAATCACCGTCGCTCGTGGTAGTGAGCATACTTGTTCTCACAGTCGTGACGTAGTAAGAATTTGCATGAGAAAGGAACTAATCACTATGGTTTGAAGTTGATACTAGCATTCTGATGTTACTTTCTATGAATAGATTAGTGCAAACTCGATTCATTTCCACCGTAAGCAGTTTACATCAGGGGAAGCGTTTCTTGTTTGATTGTGGACTCCCGATGTGGCGTGCCCAAGGTTACTCTTAATTTGCTGCTAATAATACTTGAAAGTAAGGAATCATATTTAGGCGAGTTCATTATGCAATCTACTATCCCACTGTATGTCTTTACCTTCATGTAGAGTTTCATAACTAGGTTTGATGGTTATGTCTTGCTGAGCGTTATACTCACGGATACTATACTAGTTGTTTTGCAGGTATTGACTCTAGCTTATGAGTACGGTTGTCCGATGAGACTCGGAACTCTCCGAGTGGCTACTCATGAGCAACCTTGCCGCTGCTGTTTGTGATTCATGTAGCTAGTAAGAAACGTCCGCGGGCTGGACAGTTTCTTTGTTGCTGAGTTATAAATGAGTCATGAGAGTTATAGTCTTCCGCTGTAGATTATTTTGAGATAAGTATTTGTAAATTAACTCTTTGTACGCTTCCGCAAATGATTTATGTAATATATGGCTTCCTTTACTCGTGTGCTGTTGGGTGCCGCATCGCACGACACCACCCAATGCGATTCCCGAGCAAGCGTACACGGACCCGAGATCCGGGGCCGGGGCGGGCTTCGAAAGAAGCCGCTGACGGGGTTGTTACTGACTTAATCCCTGACCATCACAAGCCCCGGTTACATAAGCCAAGTTTTAAAATTTTTCTTTTTTACACATGTATGTGTCGGTTTTTGTTATGCACTACAGGAAAATCAACATTTTACAACGGCTGAATTTATTTACGTGGGTCAGCCGTCGTAAATTAACGTACTTACCGTAGTCGTTGCGAGCTGTCGTAAGTAAACTACCTTACGACGGCTACGGGCCCATGGCCGTCGTAAGTTACTGGACCGTCGTAAGTTAACCGTAACTTACTACGGCCGTAACCCTATGCCGTCGTAAGTTACAACACCGTCGTAAACTAAATGTAACTTACAACGGCCATAACTTAAACCGTCATAAGTTACACAGCCGTCATAAGTGGATGGTTTTAACCGCTGCCTCGGCCCGGGCTCGGGCTCATTTAGCCCGAGCCCGCACCGCCGCCACCTCCCACACCGGCGCCGCCACGAGCCCGCGGTCCACCGCCGTCGCCCTGCGCCACCCCAGCACCGACGCCACGCGCCGCCCCCGCCGCCCGAGCTTCCCAGCGCCACCGCCCCGTGCCGCTCCAGCGCTGTGGCCGAACGCCGCCCCGCCACCCCGCACCGCTCCAGCGCCGCCGCCGCACCGCCACCGCCGCCCGAGCTGCCCAGCGCCGCCGCCCCACGCCGCTCCAGCGCCGCCGCCGCACGCCGCCCCGGCGCCCGAACCTCCCCGGTGCCCGAGCTGCCTGGCACCGCCCCAAGCCGCCCGAGCCGCCCCGGCGCCGCCGCCACTTTGAGGTACGTTTTATTTAGTAATTAATTAAGTTCATCTAGTTGATTTAGTAATTAATTTAGTTTATTTAGTAATTAATTTAGTTTTTTTAGTTCATTTAGTAATTTATTTAGTTTATTTAGGTCGTCTAAACGTTGTAAACGGGCTGAACAAAACAGTTTTGGGTCGGGTTTTAACGCTGTTTTGCCCCATTTATGTGAAGTATGTAAAACGAATACAAATTGGACCCTATCTGCACCCGTTAAGCGTCAACCAAATTGAGCACGCGCTGCAGCCTGCAGCCGTGATGCCTTCCGTGCGCCGCCGCCGCTGAGCCCGCGCATCTGCCGCCGCCGTCACTACAGGAAAATCAACATTTTATGACGGCTGAATTTATTTACGTGGGTCAGCCGTCGTAAATTAACGTACTTACAACGGCGCGTGGTAGCCGTCGTAAGTTTACTAACTTACGATGGTTGCTGGTTCTCGCCCGTCGTAAATAAAAGGACCGACGGAATTTAAGTACCATTTACGACAGCTAAAACGTAAACCGTCGTAAGTAAAGAAGCCGTCGTAAATAAAGAACATAACCCTACATCTCACGGGCCACGCGCGCGGCCCACTCACACGCGCGACCCGCCCACTGCCGCCGCACCGCTCCGCCTCGCCCTCGCCGAGCCGCACAGCCTCCGCCGCCACGCCCCGCCCTGCCACCGCGCACCACCGTCCCGCGCCCAGCCCCACCGCGCACCGCCATCCCGCGCCCCACCCCGCCGCAGCACGGCCGCCCCGCGCTCGCCCCGCCGCAGCGCGACCGCCCCGCGCCCCGCCCCGGCCTTCTGCAGCCGCCACCGTCCCGCCCCAAGCCCCACCCGGCCGCCCCTGCTCGCGCCAAGCCCCGGCCGCGCCTCGGCCGCCGCCGCTCGCCGCGCCCCGCCCCGAGCCCCGCCCTGCTGTGCCACCCGGCCCCGCCCCAAGCCCCGCCCTACCGCGCCGCCCGACCCCGCCCCGCCACGCCTGCCCCCTGCTCACGCCGCCCGGAGCCCCTGCTCGCCGCGCCGCCTGGCCCCTGCTCGCCACGCTCCGAGCTCCTGCTCGCCGCGCCGCCCGGCCCCTGCTCGCCGTGCCGCCTCACGACGTTGTGGGCGCCATGACCCGACACCGTGGGCGCCGCCTTCCGACACTGTCGCCGAGCCAAGGTTTGCCTCCAACGTCCACGTGTTAAATTGATGTTCCTCCTGTTAAATTGATTGTTATGTTCATGACATGCATGTGTAATGTTGAATTAGGTGGTAATTAGCTTTTTTACGTGTGTATGTGTGTATGTGGAGAAAGAGACAGAGAGAAAGAATCATTAGTTGAATTAGCTAGTAATTAGTTGTTTTCTTGTTGAATTATGGTAGCTTTCTCTTTGTTGAGTAATTAGTTGTTTTATTGCTGATTAGTTGTTAATTTATTTGTTGATTATTTGTTGAATTGTTGGTTATTTGATTAATAGGATAATTAGTTATTTAAATGGTTGAATTAGTTGATTACATGTTTAATTTGATCTTAGTTGATTAATTGTTTAATTAGTATTGTAATTGATTATTGTTTAATTAATACTTTGATTGATTGCGTGATTAGTTACTATATGTAAATAAATGGGTTTCGGTCCGGTCCGGCCTGACACGACCCATTTAGAGTCTGTCACGGCCCATTTAGTGGTAATGTGTTAGTCGAGATAGGCACGGAGGACGGCAAGCTCCCGCGCGTGGACGGCGGGCCCCGACGGGGCGGTTTCATCTTTGACCCACTTACAACGGGGCATAACGTACGACGACTAACCCTAAAGGCGTCGTAAGATAATGGAAGGCCCCAGCGGGGCATAACTTAGGACGGCTGACCCATTTCTTTGTCTCTCTCTCATTCTTTCCTTCTCTCTCGTTCTTTCCTATCTCTCTTTTAAATGACTCAAAAATGAAAGATTGACGTAAACCTATACAACATGTGTCACCCGTTTCGATCCGGCCCGTCTCACATGTGTTACGCATGTGAGGCGTGTTGGTTCGGAATTGTCCCTTTTTGGACAGCCTGGGAGTGACCGAGGGGGCGTGACTTGTGATGAGACGCGGGTTTAGATCTAGACAAGATTTCGACGGCATAACCCTGTTGTTCTCTGCTGCACCATTTTCGGGCGTGCAGTGGAGAACATCGGGGTTATGCTGCCGAAACTGACCACTCGTCTTGTCATGAGCACGCTCTGCTCGATCACTCTTGGGTGGGTTTAGGACCTATCCTTTCCAATAGATGTAGGGCCGTGACATAAATAAATTATAAAGTAACTATAATTTCCTTGACATTAAACTGCAGATTCAAACATGGGTGAGGACCGTAGTTGGATGTATACCGGTTGGAAGAACAGTTCTGGTGGTCACTCGGATGAGTGGTTCGCCAAGACAGATGCTTTTGTAGATCGAGCTTTTTCATTGTCAATGATCGATAAGGTGCGGTGCCCATGTACGAAATGTCGGAATACCAAGTTTTTGGACAAAATGACGGTCTCGATACACTTGTGTCGAAACGGTTACATGCCACATTATGAGGTGTGGACCGTCCACGGCGAGACAACTTCTGAAACTGTACAAGAAGTGGAAGAGGAAAATGATGATGACACGGGGGTTGATAGGATGGATGAGATGCTTGAAGCTATACAACCAGAGTTTACGGAGGATTCTCCTACAGCGGAGGTTGAAGCGTTCTTCAAGCTTCTCAAAGCTTCAGAAGAGCCGCTGCATGAACACACTTAAGTGACCCTCCTCACTTTCATGACTAGACTTATGGCAATTAAGTCTAAGTACTTCTTTTCTAATAACTGCTACAACAGCCTCATCAAATTGATCAGCGACATCCTTCCACAGCCTCATAAAGTAACTAAAGATATGTATCAGGCGAAGAAATTGCTTTCTGGTCTTAGTATGAAATATGAGAAGATTGATGTGTGTCCACATAATTGCATGCTTTTCTAGAAAGAGCATGCAAAAGAGAAGAAATGCTTAAAATGTGGTGAATCAAGGTTTGTCGAAGTTGTTAATAATGATGGTGATAATGTGATGACAGAAGTCGCACGTAAGCAACTTCGTTACTTACCGATGACACCTCGGTTGAAGCGGTTGTTTCTATCAAAAAGAATGGTCAGACACATGAGATGGCACAAGGAAGGTGTACGTGAGAACAATGCAGTCATGATACACCCGACCGACGATGAGGCATGGAAGACGCTTGACCGGTTCGATCCAAACTTCAGTCGTTGTGACGCCCTCAATTCCGTTGAAAACCACGGAACTGAGAACTAATGCATATGTGTACCCAGGATGTTCATCACACATACACATATATTCCACAAACTGAATTCAGATTATATATTACCACGAATAACAGAGTTTACTACACTATCTCATGAGTCTTGGACTCATGCTCACAGCGGAAGTCTTTATTTCTACGCAGCGGAAGTCTTTAACTAATGCGGAAGCAAATCTAAGCAGAAGTGGCTCTATCTCTACTCTCTCCACATGCAAGGTTGAGAACAGATCACACGCCTTAATGCTCCACTTGGTCTTCATAGTAGTCTTCTCTTGCTGCTGATGAAATAATAATGCAAGTTTGAGTACAATGATGTACTCAGCAAGTGCAGGAAAAAACACAATATGCAGCTCATAACAAGTAGGTATAAAAAGGCTCATTTGCAGAAAAGCAGATTTATAAAACCATGATAAAACAGCAACTTAACTTTAGATGAATGTAATCCCAGCGTGCATTAAATTACCAACATACCTCCATCACTTTCCATGTTCCACCCGAACATTAAACAACTTCATTCTTGCTCACGAATACCTCCTCGTATTCACTACCATCTCACGAATACCTTCTCGTATTCGCTACCATCTCATAAACAACTTCGTCTCACACCGAGACCAATCTCGTTGCCATGACTCAACAGTCATGCAACCATCTTATCACCCGGACTCAACAGTCCCAAAACCAAACCATAACCAAAATAAATAACCATAACCAAGAACCATCCCAACTAATCATGGCAGTTGGCCATGCGCTCGTGACGTAAGCTCGGCTATTATGATAGTTTTAAGAACCCTGCAGAGCTTGCACCTCTTTACCCACAAGTTTGTGATTTTGTTACCCGTTGGCGACTGCAGAACCTCCATTATACCAGTACACAACCATCGGTGTATGGTCAAGAGATCACAAAATAGCCTTTACAAAGGGGCTACTAGATGTATGGACTCACTAAGGTTTCACCGGCAGGCTAGAATCTCCAATTCTCCCACCCACGGGCCCCCTCTTGTGCCTTGCAGTTCCCAGGGCAGTCCTCACTCGACTCCCATTCCCCGCGCCTTCCACAGTCCATAACACTCTAGCAACTTACCTAATTACTCAGCTAAGCCGCACCCATACTTGGCCTTGTGGTGGCACTGTTATCCTGGCATGTGCATGCATGAACCGATCTTTAGATCTACGACAAGTAAACCACCATCTCATGCTACCTCATTCACAAACCCAATCTTGCCTAGATCTCCCTCCGATCCATGTTCATTAACATCATCAATTTCTCATATCATTACGAGTGCAGTTAGCTAGACACATCTATCTCGCTTCCCAATCCCATGGACTCAGCGAAGCATAAAAGCAAAAACCATACCCGACTCATAAAACATCCCTGGCGACAAGGGTGGTTTAACCAAAGCTAGTAAACTCCTATAAAAGGGTTTCCCATCATGTTTGACTCAGCACGCACACCTTTTCGCAAATCAAAATAGTTTCACCCAAAACATAGGATCAATATGGTCAAGGAGCACTTGCCTTTTCTTGCGGTTCCGGTTGTTCTTGGATCTCAAAACCTTGTTGCTGCAGTTCGTCGTAGATAGCTCCCTGAGCTTGTCCTGCTAGGTAGGATCACGTGCATACAAGATTCACAGCAATAAATATCATGCACAAACCTTAAACTAGATGCGATGATGCACATGCATGCTCTCCTATGATTAGTTTTATTAGATTGGTTTGCACGTGTTCTTGCATGGCTTGCATGGACAGAGGTGTTCGGATCAAAAGTTGATGTGGCGATGATCTTGTCTTTAGATCAACCTGATCATCAAATGATCTGTCCACGAGAAGGCTTCTGTTCGAAGGAATCAAAGAACAGATGCAAAGAAAACACAACGATGTCGTAAGGTGGTATTGGAGACCTACCTTACGTTTTTCTCGGTCTCGAGGTCCTCCTCGGATCGTCAGGCTTTCCTTCGGCGATCTTCCTTACCGCGCTTCGGCGATGGTTTACCCGGCGGTTTGGGACTAGGGCTCTAAGTCGTCGGCTCAGGAGTTGGAAAAGAAGTTTGTGGTTTCGGTCAGAGGTTCTGGGTTCTATTTATAATCAGGAAGAGAAGAGTCCTAATCTGATTGTATCCCGAATAAGAGTCCTATTCAGATCATCGCTGGATCCTAACATCTTATCATTAGTTGATTTGGTGCGGTATCATTGTGGAATTCAGGTCGGTTTCTGTTCCGGTATTTCTACGCGTACAGAATCCAAAAACTGTTCCTAGAACTCGTTACCTCCTCGGTGATGAGCTACGGAGGCTCCACGTGTCCACCGGGTCCTGGTATCTCCCTCTCTGCAGGGACGAGATCCGGTTGTGCCGCGTGTCAAGTGAGCAAGACTTCCCTTTTCTTCGGAGGTGAGCTCCGCGTGCGCCACGTATTCTGGCGATCGGGACCTCCTCTCTTACTCGGAGGTGGCTCCGCGCACGCCATGTGTTAGTGCCGGTCTTTCCTTCTTTCTTCAGAGACGTGCTCCAAGGTTGACACGTGTCCAACAATGACGGATTTCCTGAAGATAAGCTCCGGTAGCGACACGTGTTTAATAGAACCGGACCTCTCGGAGGTGAGCTCCGAGATCGACACGTATCCCGTGCGACTGGTCCTCTGGTTTCCGTGGTGACTAGCTCCGAAGGTAACACGTGTCCTGTGGAAAATGCCTTTGCTTCTTCCGCAGAGGCTAGCTCCGGGGGGCAACACGTGTCCCACAGGGTCAGACCTCTCCCCTTTTGCGGAGATGAGCCCCGAGCCTGCCACGTAGCCATTTTAGCGGCGGACCTCTCCCCACTTCGCAGGGATGAGCTCCAAACACGCCACGTGGCTAGCGGGCCACGGGAGTTGTCTTCGGCTCTCTCTGTGAACTTGATTTGGCTCTTACTTGCTATCCTTTGATATTTTTCTCTGTTCCTACTTCTTCTTAAAATGTTTTCTCTTTATAAAACATGAGTATATGCTGACACCAGGAATGTGTCACAAATCTACCCCCCTTAAATTGAATCTCGCCCTCAAGATTCGTTGGTAGAGAATAGATAAGGAAATTCTACCTTGATGTCTTCTTCACGCTCCCATGTGGCTTCAGCTTCGGTGTGATGGCTCCATTGCACCTTGCACCATCGAATTACCTTGGTCCTGGTGACCCTTTCCTTTACGTCCAAGATTCGGACAGGGTGTTCCGCATAAGTTAGGTCCTCTTGAAGTTCAAGCTCTCCCATTGATACTTGTTCCTCTGGTACTCTAAAGCACTTCTTGAGCTGGGATACATGAAACACGTCATGTACGTCGGAGAGGTGGGTTGGTAGCTCTAGTTGATAGGCTACTTCTCCTCGCTTGTCCAAAATCAGCGGAGCTAAAATCCAGTGGTGTACCCATGGCTTTCTGAAGCTTCCTCCAGAATCTAGAGGTAAACTTAGAACCTCGATCTGAGACTATCTTCCTCGGGACTCCATGATGGCACACGATCTGCTCCATGTACAACTTGGCTAATTGTGCAACGTTGTAATTGGCCCTTACAGGGAGAAAATGGGCGGTTTTCGTCAATCGGTCCACGATAACCCAGATGGAGTCGTAACCCGACTGAGTACGTGGCAATCCGATGATGAAATCCATACTGATGTCTTCCCACTTCCACTCTGGTACCTTCAAAGGTTGTAACAATCCAGCGGGTTTTTGATGTTTGGCCTTCACCCGTTGGCATGTGTTGCATAGGGCAACGTATTCGGCTATATCCCTCTTCGTACCATCCCACCAATAACAAGTTTTCAAGTCCTTGTACATTTTGGTACTTCCGGGATGTATAGAATAGGGTGAATCATGAGCTTCCTTTAATATCATGTCGCGGAGGTGCTTCACGTTAGGCACACAAATCCTATTTCCTAGCCAAAGCGTACCCTTCTCATCTTCTTTGAAATCCTTCTCTATTCCTTGTCGGATTCTTTCATTGATCTCCTCATCCGTTGTTTGGCCATCTCTTATCTCTTGCAACAATGAGGAGTGAATCTCCATTATTTCCATGTTGTTTAAGAATCCGAGGTGTAACCGTTCGAACTCCTTACGTAGTTCGGGTGGTAGCTCCCGAACCGTGAGTTGGTGACATGCTCCCTTTCGACTCAATGCATCAGCTACTGCATTGGCCTTCCCGGGGTGGTAGTTGATTCCAACATCGTAATCTTTGATGAGTTCCAACCATCAACGTTGCCTCAAATTCAAGTCCGTTTGTGTAAATATGTACTTGAGGCTTTTATGATCCGTATAGATCTCACATCGATGACCAAGGATATAATGTCTCCAAATCTTCAGTGCATGCACTACTGCTGCTAGCTCCAAGTCATGTGTAGGATAATTAAGCTCGTGCTTCTTTAATTGTCGTGAGGCATAGGCTACCACTTGTCCTTCTTGCATGAGCACACATCCAAGCCCCTATCTGGATGCGTCACAATATATGTCAAAGCTCTTGCTTACATCTGGCAACACCAGAACCGGTGCTGTGGTTAGCCTTTTCTTGAGTTCCTCAAAACTTCCTTGGGATGCTGGTGTCCATTGGAAGACTTTTCCCTTCATTAGCAACTCCGTCATAGGCTTTGCTATCTTATAGAAGTCTTTAATGAAGCGTGGATAGTATCCAGCCATCCCAAGAAAACTCCAAATATCCCTTACGCTCTGCGGTTGGTCCCACTTCAGAACATCTCTCACTTTTTCGGGATCAACCGATACCCCTTCCTTGGAGATAATGTGGCCTAGGAAAGATACTTCCTTTAGCCAAAATTGACACTTGTTAAGCTTGGCATACAATTGATGCTCACGCAATTTCTGCAATGTCAATTTCAAATGTTCTTCATGCTCCTCCTCACTTTTTGAATACACCATAATGTCGTCGATGAAAACCACGACGAACTTGTCCAAGTACTCCATGAAAACCTTGTTCATAAGTTACATGAAGTATGCGGGTGCATTTGTCAACCCAAAAGACATGACAGTATATTCATACGAACCATACCGTGTTCAAAAGGCTGTCTTGGGTATATCGAAGGGCTTAATCTTCAGCTGGAAGTATCCCGACCGAAGATCAATCTTGGAGAACACTCGGGCTCCTTTCATTTGGTCGAATAGGTCCTCTATAATGGGTAGAGGGTATTTGTTCTTGATTGTTACCTCGTTGAGAGACCTATAGTCCACGCACATCCTTTGGGTTCCATCCTTCTTGTCTATGAAGAGCACCGGAGCTCCCCATGGTGATGAGCTTGGACGTATGAAACCCTTCTCCAACTGTTCTTGAATTTGCTTCTTGAGTTCTACTAGTTCATTAACGGGCATCCTATAGGGTCTCTTGGCTATGGGTGCAGTTCCGGGTACCAAATCTATGGCAAACTCAATGTCCCGGTCAGGTGGCATACCTGGAAGCTCTTCCAGGAACACGTCCGAAAATTCCTGAACCACTGGAATGCTGTCCAATGCTGTTCCTTCGACGTGGTTCAAAATTGCCCGTTCGGTTATTTGCTGGGCTGACTCAAACTCGACACGAATACCGTGCTTGTTTGTCAACTGCACGCTCCGTTCAGCACATTGGATTACTCCGTTGTGCTTGCTTAACCAATCCATCCCGAGTATTATGTCAATCCCTTGGGATTCTAAGACAATAAGGTTGGCAAGGAAATCTACCCCCCTTATTTTAAGGTTTACTTTCGGACATACTATATTAGTCCTCATTTCTCCTCCGGGAGAATTTACTAACATAGCACATTCTAAGTGGGATATGGGTAGATGATGTTTGTCAACATATTTGGATGATATGAAGGAATGTGATGCTCCAGAATCAAATAAGATGGTGGCTGGGTTGGAGTTGGCAAGGAACATACCAATTACGACGTCCTCAGCCTGTTGTGCTTCCTCAGCAGAGACATGGTTCACGTTGCCGCGAGCATAGTTCTGCTGTCCACGGTTTCCTTGATTGTCCCCTCCGTTCAGTCGCAGGTTCTGCTTGGGCACGTTGCCTTGCTGTCCAGGGCCTCTCTTCGGGCACTGGTTCGTGAAGTGTCCTATTTCTCCGCATGCAAAGCATGCCCTGTTGCCTACGGCAGAAGGTACGTTGGGGCGGGGGGTTTTGAACAGGAGCGCCATTGTTAGGTCGGGGCGCAGGAGGCATGGGCACGCGAGGTGCTGGTGCAACGAGTTGTTGCTGTGGTGGCTGACCAGGGCGGTATGCAGGAGTGGTTGATCCATACTGTGGTGCAGCTGGGGGCATGTACCGAGGTCGTACGTTGCTCCCTTGGGGCTGATATGGCATCTTTCTCTTGCCCTCTCGCTCGATCTCTTTGATCTTGCTTTCGACCACTATAGCCTTGTCAACCAGCTTTTGGAAGCTCACGTAGTCATTGTTGAGGAGCTGAACCTGGATCTCATTGTTCAACCCTCTCATGAACAGGTACTGCTTCCTCTGGTCTGAGTTCACATCCTCGGGGGCATACCGAGACAGTTGCGTGAACTTGTTGAGGTACTCATTCACACTTCTCTGTCCTTGACGGAGACCTTCAAATTCCTATCTCTTGAGCATTATTACACCAGCAAGGATGTAATGAGAGCGGAAGCTCTCCTTGAACTCAGTCCAAGTGATTGTCTCCGGGTTGACATGGGCGTTGCATAGGGCATCCCACTAGTCAGCGGCAGCTCCCATAAGTTGGTGCGACGCAAAGAGAACCTTCTCTCGGTCATTGCACTGAACAATGGCAAGCTTCTTCTCCATGGATTTCAACCAATCATCGGCCTCCATGGGATCACTAGCTTGAGCAAAGGTGGGTGGCCGAGTCCTCATGAACTCTCCCAGTCTGTTGTGAGCCGGCGGTGGTGGTGGCGGTGGTGCCGGAACAGGGTTGTTGTTGGCCTGCAAGTGACCCAAAGTTTGGATCATGGTTTGCATAAGCTGATTTTGCATGGCCATCAACCTTTCCAGGTGGTTTTCACCAGCTCCGGGGTTAACAGGGACTTCCTCGTGACCATCCTCTTGGTTGTCATGGACGTTCCTTCGGCCAGTGTTTCCCCTCACCATCTGTGAGAGAGATCAAAATAGAATAGAATGTTAGGAGGTTAGGTAGATTCCCTCAACTATATGCATCAAGATGAGTTGGACTATATATATATATATATATATATATATATATATATATATATATATATATATATATATATATATATATATATATATTAGCCCATATGAGGATGTGAACAAGTGCTGAAACATCTCACACCTCTTTCTACTTACGTGTGGATATGGACAATGTTTGGGGACGTCCCACAACTCACACTAAGCACACAATCACAAACAATCATTGCAAGGGCTCATACAACTCCTATTCAAGACTGGTTTCCTATTCCAAGGTAGTTTTAAAGCCAATCTAAGCGTCCTAGGGTGCTTCCTTTGGTCAGCGTGGCTTAACTACCAATCGGTGTCTAATACCGATCTATGATTCCTATTTAGGTGTGTAACCTATTGTTAACCCGTGGCTCTAATATCAATCTGAGGTTTCTATCTAGGCGTGTAACCTACTGTCAACCCGTGGCTCTGATACCAATCTGTGACGCCCTCAATTCTGTGGAAAACCACGGAACCGAGAACTAATGCATATGTGTGCCCAGGATGTTCATCACACATACACATATATTCCACAAACTGAATTCAGATTATATATTACCACGAATAACAGAGTTTATTACAATATCTCATGAGTCTTGGACTCATGCTCACAGCGAAAGTCTTTATTTCTACGCAGCGGAAGTCTTTAACTAATGCGGAAGCAAATCTAAGCAGAAGTGACTCTATCTCTACTCCCTCCACAGGCAAGGTTGAGAACAGATCACACGCCTTAATGCTTCACTTGGTCTTCATAGTAGTCTTCTCTTGCTGCTGCTGATGAAATAATAATGCAAGTTTGAGTACAATGATGTACTCAGCAAGTGCAGGAAAAAACACAATATGCAGCTCATAACAAGGTAGGTATAAAAAGGCTCATTTGCAGAAAAGCAGATTTATAAAACCATGATAAAACAGCAACTTAACTTTAGATGAATGTAATCCCAGCGTGCATTAAATTACCAACATACCTCCCTCACTTTCCATGTTCCACCCGAACATTAACCAACTTCATTCTTGCTCACGAATACCTCCTCGTATTCGCTACCATTTCACGAATACCTTCTCATATTCGCTACCATCTCATAAACAACTTCGTCTCACACCGAGACCAATCTCGTTGCCATGACTCAATAGTCATTCAACCATCTTATCACCCGGACTCAACAGTCCCAAAACCAAACCATAACCAAAATCAATAACCATAACCAAGAACCATCCCAATAACCATCCCAACTAATCATGGCAGTTGGCCAGGCGCTCGTGACCGTAAGCTCAGCTATCATGATAGTTTTAAGAACCCTGCAGAGTTTGCACCTCTTTACCCACAAGTTTGTGATTTCGTCACCCGTCGGCGACTGCAGAACCTCCATTATACCAGTACACAACCGTCGGTGTATGGTCAAGAGATCACAAAATAACCTTTACAAAGGGGCTACTAGATGTATGGACTCACTAAGGTTTCACCGGCAGGCTAGAATCTCCAATTCTCCCACCCACGGGCCCCCTCTTGTGCCATGCAGTTCCCAGGACAGTCCTCACTCGACTCCCATTCCCCGTGCCTTCCACAGTCCATAACACTCTAGCAACTTACCTAATTACTCAGCTAAGCCGCACCCATACTTGGCCTTGTGGTGGCACTGTTATCCTTGCATGTGCATGCATGAACCGGTCCTTAGATCTACGGCAAGTAAACCACCATCTCATGCTACCTCATTCACAAACCCAATCTTGCCTAGATCTCCCTCCGATCCATATTCATTCACATCATCAGTTTCTCATATCATTACGAGTGCAGTTAGCTAGACACATCTATCTCGCTTCCCAATCCCATGGACTCAGCGAAGCATAAAAGCAAAAACCATACCCGACTCATAAAACATCCCGGCGACAAAGGTGGTTTATCCAAAGCTAGTAAACTCCTATAAAAGGGTTTCCCATCATGTTTGACTCAGCACGCACACCTTTTCGCAAATCAAAATAGTTTCACCCAAAACATAGGATCAATATGGTCAAGGAGCACTTGCCTTGTTCTTGCGGTTCCGGTTGTTCTTGGATCTCAAAACCTTGTTGCTGCAGTTCATCGTAGACAGCTCCCTGAGCTTGTCCTGCTAGGTAGGATCACGTGCATACAAGATTCACAGCAATAAATATCATGCACAAACCTTAAACTAGATGCGATGATGCACATGCATGATATCCTATGATTAGTTTTATTAGATTGGTTTGCACGTGTTCTTGCATGGCTTGCATGGACAGAGGTGTTCGGATCAAAAGTGGACGTGGCGATGATCTTGTCTTTAGATCAACTTGATCATCAAATGATCTGTCCAAGAGAAGGCTTCTGTTCGAAGGAATCAAAGAACAGATGCAAAGAAAACACAACGATGTTGTAAGGTGGTATAGGAGACCTACCTTACGTTTTTCTCGGTATCGAGGTCCTCCTCAGATCGTTGGGCTTTCCTCCGGCGATCTTCCTTACCGCGCTTCGGCGAGGGTTTACCCGGTGGTTTGGGACTAGGGCTCTAAGTCTTCGGCTCAGGAGTTGGAAAAGAAGTTTGTGGTTTCGGACAGAGGTTCTGGGTTCTATTTATAATCGGGAAGAGAAGAGTCCTAATCTGATTGTATCCCGAATAAGAGTCCCATTCAGATCGTCGCTGGATCCTAACATCTTATATTTAGTTGATTTTGTGCGGTATCATTGTGGAATTCAGGTCGGTTTCTGTTCCGGTATTTCTACGCGTACAGAATCCAAAAACCGTTCCTAGAACTTGTTACCTCCTTGGTGATGAGCTCCGGAGGCTCCACGTGTCCACCGGGTCCTGGTATCTCCCTCTCCGCAGGGACGAGCTCCGGTTGTGCCGCGTGTCAAGTGAGCAAGACTTCCCTCTTCTTCGGAGGTGAGCTCCGCGTGCGCCACGTATTCTGGCGGTCGGGACCTCCTTTCTTACTCGGAGGTGGCTCCGCGCACGCCATGTGTTAGTGCCGGTCTTTCCTTCTTTCCTCAAAGAAGTGCTCCGAGGTTGACACATGTCCAACAGTGACGGATTCCCCAAAGATAAGCTCCGGTAGCGACACATGTTCAATAGAACCGGACCTCTCGGAGGTGAGCTCCGAGATCTACACGTATCCCATGCGACTGGTCCTCTGGTTTCCGTGGTGACTAGCTCTGAAGGTAAAACGTGTCCTGTGGAAAATGCCTTTGTTTCTTCCGCAGAGGCTAGCTCCGGGGGCAACACGTCTCGTCTTTCTTCTTCACAAACAATACCGAACAGCCCCATGGCGAGGAGCTCAGCCTAATAAAACCCATCTCCAGCAGGTCCGTTAGCTGAGTCTTCAGTTCAGCCAATTCCTTGGGCGCCATCTTGTACGGCCTTCGGGATATTGGCATGGTTCCCGGTGCAAGTTCAATTTTGAACTCCACCTCTCCGTCGGGCGGCATCCCCGGTAAATCATCCGGGAACACGTCAGGGAACTCTCGGACCACTGAAATGTCTTCCAATCTGATGGTTGTGGATTGATAGACACTTGGAAGTTTTATTTCTGGACTGTCCAGAAATAAAAAGTGAGATCCGTGCACTTCTGAGTTCAAGTGCACGATTCGAAGGACGGTGTTTAAAACAGCGCCGTGGCGGGTTAACCACGACATCCCTAGGATGACATCGACCTTCTGTCCCTCTAAAATTATGAGAAATGTAGAGTATACTCTACCCGCTAAGCATAATGGTGCTTTTGGAACCATCATGCTTGCTGAAATCTTCCCACCCGGTGAACAAATCAAATATGGACTATCGGTGTGTAGTATTTGCAAGCTGTATTTAGCAATGAAAGCTTGGCTAATAAAATTGTGCGTGGCGACTGAATCAAACAATACTATGGTGGGATGCTGGTGGAGTTGGAACATACCCGCAAGGATTGGCTCACCCTCCGGCACGTCCTCTATGGCAAGTTGGTGGACGGTACTAGGCCTAGGATTTGCTCGCGCATTAGTAGGGTTCCAGGGCTGATTCCTCCCCGGAAGTTGTGGTGCAACTCCGCCGCCTTGCCTCTCTGGACAACTGCTGGCGAAGTGTCCTGGACGACCACATTTGTAGCATGTGGCCGCTGCTTGTCCGGTGCTTGGGGGACGAAAGCCGAACATGCGCTGCTGAGGTGCATACGCACGCGGCATCGCCCGCTGCTGCTGTTGTTGTTGCGGAGGTGGTACTGGCAGTGCCGGCCTGAATGCCGGTGAAGAATATGGCCGACTGCGGAATGGCATCGGCCTCTGTGGTGGCTGCCAGCGTGGACCCAATGGTGGGTGATTCACCATCCGGTATTTCTGAGAAGGACCACCTCCTTCTGCGCTGCTTTGCGGCGTGCTTCGCTTCCTCTCCACCGCCGCTAACTCCTTGCCGGAGTCTTCCTGAACAATCGCAGCATCAATTATATCGTTGAGGCTGCCACAATTGAACATCGCCAGTTTGTCCTTCAGGAGCGGGTTAAGCCCCTGGTAGAAGTGATCCCGCCGCTTCTCATCGGTATTGGCGTGATACGACGCATAGAGCGCAAGATCATTGAACGCCCTGGAATATTCCAGCGCGTTCCTGCTCCCTTGCTGCAGGCGCAAGAACTCCTGCGTCTTCCTCTTCATGAGACCCGGCGGTATGTGATAGGCCCTGAAGGCCGTCCAGAATTCCGCCCAGGTCATAATTCGCTCGGTGGGCTGCGAAGCATAGTAGTTTGCCCACCACGCACTCGCGGATCCTTGGAGCTGTTGGACCGCGAACTGAGTCTTGCGCTGCTCACTCACTTGGAGCAGCCCGAACTTCATTTCCATCGTGCGGAGCCAGTTGTCCGCATCGAGGGGTTCATCCGCCCTTGAGAATACCGGGGGATGAGTCGCTAGAAAGTTGGAGTAGGAGCTCTGTTGGCGCTCCTCACGATCTTGACGCCTCTCTGGTCGAGACGTATTTGCAATGAGGGTCTGCAGCAACTCCGTATGCTGCTGATGAGAGCCCGCCATTGCTGCCACAATATCTGCCAAAGCAACCGTTGGCGGTGGCGGTTGTTGCTGTCCCGAGGAGTCCTCGGGAGGCTGTTGGGAGGTTTCTCCCCCTTGACTGGAACCCCCAACGTCCGGGTTGGCACGAGTACGAGTCATTCTGAAATTCAAAACAGCAGCGATCAGCACATATCATACTTAAAATTCCATATGAAACATTAGGTATTGAAGTGACGCATGAATAATTTGCACAACATTCACATATATTGAAGTCGTCCTCATGTCGTCACAATCTATACATATGCTACTGTCTATCCGACATGTCACTGATTACAAAAGTTTGGGTCACATCACTCTAGCTGCTCTACTTGGCAACGGTAACCCCCTACTTGGAGTAGAACTCGACCTCCTGCGGTTCGTCCTCCTCCGGTACCTCTACTGGTGGCTCTGGGTCTACAACCTCCTCTTCTGGCTCGGGTTCTTCCATTGCCGAAAGACCCAAGACCACGGGTACGGCACCTACCACCGGTATGCCCATTACCGGGGGTACGAGGTCCTGCAACGCGTGCACCATGTCCATGGCCTGGTTGTAGTCCTCTTCCCAGCCTTGCTCCTCCTAAATAGCCTCGTCCCGCTCTTGAGTAAGGACCTCATTCTGCTGGGTCAGAACCTGCACCTGATGTTGCAACGGCGTGATGTCGACACGGCTTTTCCTCTTCGCCTGCTTCAGACGATGCAACTGATTATGTTGTTCGTTCAGTCGCTTAATCGTCGGAAGGAGCATATTGCGGAGTGCGCTGTGAGCACTCTCGAAATGGTCTCCACGGCTGTTGCTCTCCTTGAGCTTCATGGCGAGACACTCCGTATGAACAGCTTGGCTGTCCATCACGGCCTTTTCCGCCCTTATCTGGAGACTGAGGTTCGCCTCCGCGGGGTTGTACCTTGGGCAACCCGGATCTGTTGCCTCCATGTATCTCCCTTCCCACACGTGATTAGCCCGTCCCTCCACCGGAACGAGCGCGTATGGAGTGCCCTCCATAGCTCTCACTTGTAGCTGGCAGAAACGCGACATGGTGTCGCGGGCTGCCACTTGCCACATTCCCTCCGGTTGTCTACCTCTCACCGTGACGGTGAACGGTGCCCAACCGGGTGGCGTAGATCCTGCAGGAACTTCGACATGGATCGTCCACTTCTTGTTCCCCTTCTCGCCTTCTTCCTTGGCGAAGTACTGCGGCATCTTGCTGTACCCGAAATATTGAAGCATTTGCCTCAATGCTTCCGGATAGCCACTATGGTGAGAACAGTGGGACACCATCCACCCGTTCTCCAACTGTCTATCTGCTGTCATCTGTAGAAACATATTTGAGAAATGTAAAATATTTATTTAAACAGTAAACCATTGAATTATAACATAAAACATGTCACTGAACTCATAAGACATGGAAACATAGTTCAAACTTAAACAAATTTTACTGCTGATCTGCTGTCCACTATGACAGCCCTGACCAGTTTCAATTTCAACCTGATTTAGACCATGCTAAAGCAAAACCAATTCTGTAGCTAAACATCAAAGTTAATGTTAACTCCAATAGCTTTCCAGAAAGTATTTGCTTGGCCTAAGATCTGTCTTGGTTCAAAAGTTATGAGATGTCGAAGTTGATAGAATTTCTGGAGAAAATTGGACAGCACCTCCCTGCTTTAGGTACTGATTTGATCCAAGAATTCCAGTTAATTCTACTCCCAGTTGACACGACCCCACTGGTCCTGTCGGGCCAGGATCACGCTGAGGGGTGCTGCGTAGCACAGCACCGTATAACACACGTCAAAGGTACAAAGCGGAAGCGGAAATTTTATTACATAAACAAGTTTATGAACATGTTTACATCAAAATAAGTCCAGTCTACACTCGCGGGCGTAGACTAAGCATCAAGTGCACGTTCAGCTCTCGAACGTGTCCTCGCTAGCACACACGCACACTAACTCTGCGGCGTGCACGACTCCCACTCGACGGGGTTCCCCTCCTGGGGTTCCGTCTCCTCTTCGGGAGTCCCTTCCTCATAGAACCCTGCAAAAGCTTCAAACACAAGCAGTGAGCACGAAGGCTCAGCAAGTCTGACCCGTCTCACCTAAACATGGAACTTCTACATGAGGGTAATGGGTTACATGAGGTAAAAATCAGTTGCAAGGACTCGCCTAATTAGTAGAAGCTTACTTTCAAGTTTTAGCAGCAGGTTGTGGAGAACCTTACGCTAAGGCACATGAGAGAGCCGCAATCAAACAAGAAACGCATTTCTCTCATGTACTTTGCCCAAAGTTGAAAAGAACTTTAGTTAGCTCTAAGCTACAGCATATCATTAACAATCAATGTCCAGCTTTCAATCAGCAACATTTTAACATGTGACTAGCCTGTTCTTTCTACGTCACGGTACAGTGAACAAGTGGTACTCACTGACCGCGAGGGACGGCGATTATAATCGATTTACACCTGCAGAGTTACCCGAACAACCCGTCACGTACGCCCGTACTCGATGTTGCCTACAACAACCATCACGGACGCCGTACGCGACTACCTTTCACCCGTTAGCCAAATGTTGAACCGGTCCAATCGTCCCGAGCAAGAGGTCTCTGCAAGCGCATCTCAGTGCCGCCAGCCGATTTACACCTCGAGCTCTCAACCTACCCTCTGAACGACCAGCTATGCCTCAACACCCAGCTACCCGAGTTACATCAGTTTTCCGGTTCCCATATAGCCGGTAGGTCTTCGGTACTGTTCTAGCTTGTTCAACAGGCCCGCACACGGCTCGGTCCTCAATCGACACAAGTGGAGCTACAGCACACAGGCCCCAAAGTCCTGCTGCCCTTAACCTCCGCTTGGTCTCATTTTCTTGCCATGTGTTTCATGTGCTATCACTACCCGAGTCGAGTGCCTCTAGCCTATGCTCGCGAGTAGTTCCAACTACTCGACTTGTACCGAATCCTACTCTATCTTAGCAATGCAGTGGCTAACGAGGTTTTCAATCCTAAACCCAACCCATGGTTTTCTTGGCTATGCAGTTGGGTTTCCAATCAAGACTCTAATGCAAAGAACAATATTCAAAGATGTGCTCAAAACAATAAACATTTGTAAAAAGGTTAATGCAAACCGGAGCTTGCCTTCCTGCTCTTGGTCGTAGGCTAGCTGTTCCTCCGGAGTAACGAAGTCTAGGACTTCGGGTTCCTCCTCGACCTTAGCGACTACATGATATAAGAAACATATGTATCAATTTAAATGCATTTATATTAACTTTGAAGTTGTGAAGTCTATAACCCTTGCTAGACAGACCTAATGACTGTGAAACTTTTACTGTGGCTTGGTTACAACCTAAACAGAGACTTGGTCAAGTTTTAGTTGCAGCAAAGCTCAATTGAGCCCTCCACAATTAATTATGTCCTTGACCTTAATTAAAGGCTTTTAGGGTGTTCTAAGGATTTTCATGAAACAAACTATGACTTTCTGAAAACTAGATTTTCAGAGGGTTCTAATGGATTTGGTCTCACTTAATTTGGGGGTTCCTAACTAAAGATATGAGCCAAACAATTTCAGAGAAAATTCTGAAAACGTTTCTGAACATTTTCTATTTTCTCTGGAACAGTTTCACTAATCACACCATTAGATGGATTAAATGAGCTCAAATGGATCTGAAATTTTTATGGTAGTTCAAGGATATTTTGGTGAACATCTCAGCAAAATTTCAGGATTTTCCTCCAAAGGATTCTCCAGTTAAAATTCCTAACAGTTCAAACTTTGAGGAATTAATTCTGGAGAAATAAGGAATTTCATGAAGTCAAACTTGATTTTCTGGAAAGTACTCAGAGAGCTGAATCCAGCGAAATTTCTCAATTTGGAGCTTTCTAGCCAAAGTTATGAGGATTTGAAGTTTGAAGGAAATCTGAAAATCGGGGAAAGTTTAAACTCGCGCGTGGGCCCAGGGGACACGCGTCGCACGCCGAGGCGACAGCACACCGCGGTCCACAAGGATTTTGCGCGCCAGCACACCCGATCCCGGCCGCAGCTGGATCCCGAATCAAAATATCTCCCGCTGACAGCTGGGGTCCATCCCCTTCTTCAACCTCGCGACACCCGCGCCCCGCCGCCGAGGGATCACGCCGGAGAGCTCGCCGCTGGCCACTGTACAGCTCCAAACTTCTCGATTCTGGCCGCCCCTGCCTACTTTTACTCGGGGAACAGGATTCTAGGGTCTGCTGCTCATGACAATGACCGGAGCATGGTCGGCGACGAGCCGCCACCTCGGAACAACTTCGATCACGTCGGCTGAGCCCCCTAGCACCTCAGCTACTTGGGAAATCGGTCGGGGAGCATCAGTGGACCTTAGAGAAGGTCGACATGAGCTCGAGGCAGCTCGGGGAAGGCCCTAAATAGGTCCTCACCGTGCGCCCGATGCCGCCCGTTCATTCCGCCATTAGTAGACCTCAAATTACGCGGGGCACAGAGGTTCTCCGGCCCAGAGTTGTGAAGGCAACTTGTGCGTTACCGTGTCTAGCTCGTGTGAGAGCGGCTTGAGGCCCTCTAATCCTTTCTAGAGCACGAATTAAACAGAATCATACCCGAAGGTCGTTCTGCACACAGAAAGGGGAAAAGTGGAAATTCACCGCCGGTGAGCAACCACTCGAGCTGTGGCTCTGGGATGAGCAGCACCGGTCACCCGCGCGTCCAAGGGTGCCTTGGCTCGGGCGTGACAATGCCCTGGTTGGGCTGTCCACGGGAGCCCGAGGTGCGGCGGTTCCAAGTCCCGAATTTGATCGTTCGGCACAGCCGATATAAATCGGTTTTAACCGAATTCTAGCAACGGGGAGGACGGAGGAAGGTTTCTAGTACCTTGCTGGGGCTCTGGAGTGGACGGAGGGAGCTGCGATCGGCGTTCTCCGATCAAGTCCGAGCTGCGGAAGTTTTCGACCGGCGCTGAGTTCTTGCGGGGAAGAACGGCGGTGCCTCGGCCGAGGAGGGGGGCAGGCGCCTTAAAAAGGCTCTGCACCGCCTCACGCTCGCACGTGGGCAAGCAGCTGCAGGCGCGGCGGCTGCCCTCGGTGGCGATCACCGCTGCGGCTCGGCGACCCGAGTGAAACAGTCTCAGTCGGTTTGATCTGAGCAGTGGCTGACATGTGGGTCCCACCTCCAGTTTTGACCTCTGAAATTTACTCCTAATCACTGTTGTAAACAGTAAACCCCATACTACCCTTGGCAATTCAAATTATTCACCCAAGAGCCATTTGAATTGATCAAAGTTCAAATGAGGTTTGGTTTGAATGAATTTCAGCACAAGTTCAGTTTGAAATTCAAATAAAGTTTGAATTTCTCCCCCTTAGCTCATGTCAAGATCAACTCCAAATGGAGTGAAAATTGGTGTGTGAGCTCACAAAAATGTGCTGAGTAAGAATATGCCTTCCACTTTTAAATTCATGGGATAAAAACAGTTTGAATTTGAATATGGTTTCAAACTGCCCTCTTCCTAACTATACCCAAACTGACCTCAAAAAGGTTTTGAATTTGGGTGAAACTTGGCATGGACATCCTTAGTAAAGTGTAGGAGTTTTCATATGTCCAGCCCATCTATATCACATGTGGGAAATATCACTTTTGCAATGTGTGAGTTTGTTCTCTAATGAGCATGTTGATAATTGTTACTTGCTCTTCATTTGTGTTCATCATTCTTCCTCAAATGAGGTGTGTGGTGTGGTGATGAACACTGCAAATGTGTGTCAAAAACTGAGGCCCTTACATTCCTCCCCCCTTAAAAGAATCTCGTCCCGAGATTATAAGGTGAAAATGAGAGAGAGGACGGTGGAAACTTACCGGATATGCGACGTGAAAAAGTCGGGGTAGTTAGTGCGAAGGAATTCTTCGCTCTCCCATGTCGCTTCGTCCATGGAGTGATTACTCCATAGAACCTTGTAGAACCACAACGTACGGTTGCGTGTGGTTCGGGCCTTTTCATAAATAATCTGCACCGGTTCCTCCCGATAGGTGAGATCCGGTTGCAGTTCTTCAATGTCTTCCAGCTGAACGGTAGATGATAGCTTGAGACACTTCCTCAGCTGGGAAATGTGAAAGACGTCGTGCACACCGGAAAGTGCTTCTGGTAACTTCAGGCGGTATGCCACTGATCCACATCTCTCGGTAATCTGAAATGGACCGATGAATCGGGGTGCCAACTTTCCTCTCACCCCAAATCGGTTTACGCCCTTCACTGGAGACACCCGTAGATATACGTGATCTCCAACTTCGAATTGTAATGGGCGCCTTCTCCGGTCCGCATACTGTTTCTGACGGGATTGATCGGCTTTTAGGTTCGCTTGAATTAGTCAAACCTTTTCTTCCGCGTTGTTGACAAGGTCAATCCCGAAGGTAACCCTTTCGCCAGACTCACACCAGTTCAATGGTGTGCGGCATTTTTTTCCGTATAGCGCCTCGTAGGGCGCCATCTTGATGCTGGCTTGGTACCCATTGTTGTACGAGGACTCAGCTAACGGCAAGTGATCATCCCAATTCTTGCCGTGGTTGATAGCGCAAGCTCGTAGCATGTCTTCTAGGATTTGATTTACCCGCTCGGTTTGTCCATCCGTCTGCGGGTGGTAGGCTGAACTATGGATCAGCTTCGTCCCCAAGGCAGCGTGTAGCTGCTCCCAAAAACGGGACACAAATAAAGTGCCCCGATCTGATATGATAGTACGGGGTACGCCGTATAAGCATAGGATCCGTGAGATGTACAGTTCAGCGTACTTCTTGGCGTTGTAGTTGGTGTTGACCGGGATGAAATGGGAAACTTTGGTGAGCCGATCGACGATCACCCACACGGAATCATGTTTCTGTAAGGTGGTGGGTAAACCGACGATGAAATCCATGCTCACGTCCTCCCACTTCCAGGTAGGAATGCCCAGTGGTTGCAGCAGTCCCGGTTTCCGCATATGATCTGCCTTCACCCGTCGACATGTATCACACTCGGACACGTATTTTGCAACCTCGCGCTTCATCCGTGCCCACCAAAACTTTCTTCTGAGTTCTTGATACATCTTGTTACTGCCGGGGTGAATAGAGAACTTTGATAAGTGAGCCTCATCAAAGATCTTCTTCCGTAGTTCCGGGTTTCGGGGTACGACAATCCGGTCCTTGAACCATAGGACGCCGTCTCCGTCCTTCCGGAAACATTTCCACTCCCCACTGTCTACACGTCTCCGCAAATGTGACATGCCCTTGTCATTCTTCTGGGCTGTCGCTATCTCTTCACGGATGGTGGGGATTAAAGCTAGGTTGTAGAGAGCTCCGTGTGGAATCACATGTAGTGGTGGTTCGCTCTTTTCCAACGGTGTGATGGTCAGATTGTTGACGTGTGACTTGCGTCTCAGCGCATCTGCCACTACGTTTGCTTTGCCCGGATGATAATGGATCTCTATTTCGTAATCCTTTATCAGTTCTAACCATCTTCGTTGCCTCATGTTCAGCTCCTTCTGAGTGAATATGTACTTGAGGCTTTTGTGGTCGGTATATAAATGTACGAGGTTACCGAGTAGGTAGTGCCTCCACATCTTTAGTGCAAGTACCACGGCAGCGAGCTCCAAGTCGTGAGTTGGATAATTTTGCTCATGGTTTCTAAGCTGCCGTGATCCATACGCGACCACTCTTCGGTCTTGCATCAGCACACACCCGAGCCCAATGCCGGATGCATCGCAGTACACATCGAACGGTTTTGTTGTGTCTGGCTGCGCCAAAACCGGTGCTGATGTCAGGTGCTTGACTAAAGCCTTGAATGCTGCTTCACATGTTGGACTCCAAACATATTTGGTAGCCTTTTTCAGCAGCTCCGTCATTGGCTTGGCAATCTTTGAGAAGTTCGGAATGAACCTCCGATAATATCCCGCGAGTCCGAGGAAACTCCGTACCTCATGAACAGTTCTCGGGGATTTCCAATTCAGCACTTGCGTGATCTTGCTCGGGTCCACAGCGATACCCTCCGCTGAGATGATATGCCCGAGGAAAGGCACTTGCGATATCCAAAACTCGCATTTGCTGAATTTTGCGTATAACTTGTGATCCCGCAGCCGTTGCAAGACTATACGCAGATGTTTCTTGTGATCTTCCTCCGACTTGGAATATACTAGGATGTCGTCGATGAAGACCACGACAAACTTGTCCAGCTCCGGCATGAACACCGAGTTCATTAAGTACATGAAGTGAGCTGGAGCATTGGTGAGGCCGAAGGACATGACCAGGTACTCATAAAGTCCGTACCTCGTCGAGAAAGCCGTCTTCGGAATGTCCGCAGCCCTTATCTTAATCTGATGGTACCCGGATCTTAAATCCATCTTGGAAAAGATCTTTGCTTCGACCAACTGATCAAACAACATGTCGATCCGTGGCAATGGGTACTTGTTCTTGATGGTTACGACATTTAATGGATGGTAGTCGAAGCAAAGCCGCAACGTCTCATCCTTTTTCTTGACAAATAATGCCGAACAGCCCCATGGCGAGGAGCTCGGCCTAATAAAACCCTTCTCCAGAAGGTCTGTGAGCTGAGTCTTCAGTTCAGCCAACTCCTTGAGCGCCATCTTGTACGGCCTTCGGGATATTGGCATGGTTCCCGGTGCAAGTTCAATCTTAAACTCCACCTCTCTATCGGGTGGCATCCCCGGCAAATCGTCCGGGAATACATCAGGGAACTATCGGACCATTGGAATATCTTCCAATCTGATGGCTGTGGCTTGATAGACACTTGGACGTTTTATTTCTGGATTGTCCAGAAATAATGAGTGAGACTCGTGCACTTCGAAATTCAAGTGCACGACTCGGAGGACGGTGTCTAAAACAGCGCCGTGGCGGGTTAACCACGACATCCCTAAGATGACATCGACCTTTTGTCCCTCTAAAATTATGAGAGACGTAGGGTAAACTCTACCCTCTAAGCACAATGGCGCTTTTGGGACCATCATGCTTGCTGAAATTTTCCCACCCGGTGAACAGATCACATAAGGACTATCGGTGGGTAGTATTTGCAAGCTATACTTATCAATGAAAGCTTGGCTAATGAAACTATGCGTGGCACCTGAATCAAATAGTACTATAGCGGGATGCTAGTGGAGTTGGAACATACCCGCAAGGATTGGCTCGCCCTCCGGCACGTCCTCAATGGCAAGTTGGTGGACAGTGCCGGGCCTAGGGTTTGCCCGCCGCGCATTAGTAGGGTTCCGGGGTTGATTCCTCCCCGGAAACTGTGGCGCCACTCCGCCGCCTTGCCTCTCCGGGCAACTGCTCGCGAAGTGCCCTGGACGACCACACTTGTAACATGTGGCCGCTGCTGGTGGAGTGCTCGGTGGACGAAAGCCCGGCATGCGTTGCGGAGGTGCAAACGCACGCGGCATCGCCCGCTGCTGCTGTTGTTGTTGCGGTGGTACTTGCAGTGCCGTCCGGAATGCCGGTGAAGAATACGGCCGACTGCGGAACGGCATCGACCGCTGTGGTCGCTGCCAGCGTGGACCTGATGGTGGGCGATTCACCATCCGAAACTTCTGAGAAGGACCGCCTCCTTCTCCGCTGCTCTGCGGCACGCTTCGCTTCCTCTCCGCCGCTGCTAACTCCTTGCCGGAGTCCTCCTGAACAATCGCAGCATCAATGATGTCGTTGAGGCTGCCGCGATTGAACATCGCCAACTTGTCCTTCAGGAGCGGGTTAAGCCCCTGGTAAAAATGGTCCTGCCTCTTCTCGTCGGTATCAGCATGATACGACGCATATAGCGCGAGATTGTTAAACGCCCTGGAGTATTCCAGCGCGTTCCGGCTCCCTTGTTGCAGGTGTAGGAACTCCTGCGTCTTCCTCTTCATCAGACCGGGCGGTATATGATAGGCCCTGAAGGCCGTCCGGAATTCCGCCCAGGTCATCACTCGGTCGGTGGGCTGTGAAGCACAGAAGTTGGCCCACCACGCGCTCGCGGATCCTTAGAGCTGCTGGACCGCGAACTGAGTCTTGCGCTGCTCGCTGATTTGGAGCAGCCCAAACTTCATTTCTATGGCGCGGAGCCAGTTGTCCGCATCAAGTGGTTCATCCGCCCTTGAGAATACCGGGGGATGAGTTGCCAGGAAGTCGGAGTAGGAGCTCTGTTGACGCTCCTCACGGTCCTGACGCCTCTCTGGGCGAGACGTATTCTCAATTAAAGTTTGCAGAAGCTCCGTGTGCTGCTGATGTGAACCCGCCATTGCCGCGACAATGTCGGCCAATGTAACCGTCGGCAGTGGCGGTGGCGGTGTTTGCTGTTGCTGTTGCTGCTGTTGCTGTTGTTGTCCCGAGGAGTCCTCGGGAGGTGGTTGGGAGGTCTCTCCCCCTTGACTGGTACCCCCAACGTCAGGGTTGGCACGAGTACGCGTCATTCTGAAATTCAAAACAGCAGCAATTAGCACATGTCTTACTTAAAATCCCATACGCAACAGTAGGTATTGAAGTGACACATGATTAATTTGCACAACATTCACATATATTGATAAAGCATAAACTTTATACAAGATACATTATTCTCGGATCTCCGAGAAGTCGTGCTCATGTCGTCACTACCTATACATACGCTACTGTCTACACGACATGTCACCGATTACAAAAGTTGGGTTACACTACCCTGGCTGCCCTACTTGGCAACCGTAACCCCCTACTCGGAGTAGAACTCGACCTCCTGGGGGTCGTCCTCCTCCGGTACCTCTGCTGGTGGCTCTAGGTCTACCACCTCTTCTCCCATCCCGGGTTCTCCCATTGCTGGAAGACCCAAGACTACCGGTACGCCTAACACCAGGGGCACGAGGTCCTGCAAAGCATGCACCTCGTCCATAGCCTGGTTGTAGTCCTCTTCCCAGCCTTGTCCTTCCTCAATAGCGTCGTCCCGCTCTTGAGCAAGGTCCTCATTCTGCTGGGTTAGGGTCTGCACCAGCTCTTGCAACGCCGCGATGTCAACACGGCTCTTCTTCTTTGCCTTCTTCAGACGACGCAACTGATTATGTTGTTCATTCAGTCGCTTGATCGTCGGAAGGAGCACATTGCGGAGTGCGCTGTGAGCACTCTCGAAATGATCTCCACGGCTCGTGCTCTCCTTGAGCTTTGTGGCGAGATGCTCCGTATGAACAGCTTGGCTGTCCATCACGGCGTTTCCCGCCCTCATCTGGAGGTTGAGATTTGCCTCCGCGGGGTTGTACCTTGGGCAACTCGGGTCCGTTGCTTCCAGGTACCTCTCTTCCCACACATGCTGAGCTCGTCCCTCCACGGGAACGAGTGTGTATGGAGTGCCCTCCATAGCCTGCACGTGCAGTTGGCAGAAACGTGACATAGTGTCGCGGGCTGCCACTTGCCACATCTCTTCCGGTTGTCTTCCTCTCACCGTGACGGTGAATGGCACCCAACCGGGTGGCGTAGGTCCTGCAGGAACCTCGACATGGATCATCCACGTCTTGTTCCCCTCCTCGCCTTCTTCCTTGGCGAAGTATTGCGGCATCTGATTGTACCCGAAATATTGGAGCATTTGCCACAATGCTTCCGGGTAGCCGCTACGGTCAGAACAGTGGGAAGCCACCCACCCGTTCTCCAACTTGTTTATCTGCTGCCATCTGTAAAAATATATTTGAGAATTGTAAAATATTTATTTAAACAGTAAACCCCTGAGTTATAACATAAAACATGTCATTGAACCCATAAAACTTGGAAACATAGTTCAAATTTTTAAACAAATTTGACTGCTGATCTACTGTTCCCATGACAGCCTTGACCAGTTTCCATTTCAACCTGATTTAGGCCAGTTTAAAAGCAAAACCAATTCTGGAGCTCAACATCAAAGTTAAAGCTAACTTCAATAGCTTTCCAGAAAGTGTTTGCTTGGCCTAAGATCTGTCTTGGTTCAAAAGTTATGAGATGTCAAAGTTAACAGAATTTCTGGAATCAATTGGACAGCACCTCCCTGCTTTAGGTACCGAATTGATCCAAGAATCCCAATTAATTCTGTTCCCAATCTGACAAAACTTTTTGTTACAAAGTTGTAACCCATCTCATAAGCTTTCCAGAACTACCTCATTTTCTATTTTTGGATTTTTATGCTGGAAGTTATGCTCAATTTACAGAGAGTCTACAGAGAGTCTTTATTCTGTCCTGTTTTCTGGACAGTTTCAACTTTACTGCATTTTTCGAGTGGTTAAGGGATGAAACACCTCTGGAACTCAACAGAAAAGTTGTGAAGCTCTTCCAAAGATTTCCAGAAATGTATCATACGACCCCAACCTCGAAAGAACTCAACCTCTAACCTCTGATTAATTCCAGCCTTGATTCAGCTGAAAACAGAGTGCCCTGTCCTTAACAACCTATAAGTTGAAAACTTGTTAACTTTGAATATCCTGTTCAAGGGAAGTAGTTACATCAAGTTTTACTACTTTGGATCAAAACCTTCAAGTCTTTAAATGAAGTTGTTCATTTAGTTGGGTGTGACGTCGATGCGTCACCAGATTATGTCGGTACTACGTCCTCACAAAGGAAAAACCTATACCGGACTTAGCCGGCTTCGTTAGTTCAGTGGCACTACTCGTCACTCGCACACGGATGCTACACGTCTACCGTTTCGTGGTCAGGCTTCCTGCAGAAACTCAAACAATCATCAGACTCGGCTGCACACCGAGCCCGGAATCCATACAGTTCGTACACCCGGCCGTCATCACTCGCCCGGATGTTCTCAAGCCAACCACGCCTTAAGTTACGTGTTCACGTTTCAGACCACGTGACGGGGTCTCCCAAGTTGCATCACGCACGCCAGGGACAGACGTTGCTCAAATACCCCAAACGACATGAAGAGTCGTAGAGGATACTAAAGCGGGTCGGGTTACCTGCCACCCGTGGGGCTCCACCCTTCAGCTTGTGCGCACTGGTGGACAGCGCTTACGTGTACCCCCCAAGACATAAACGTCCCGAGATACACGATTTTCCGACATAACAAATAGGTTAATATGCCACTTTCTATAGGCTAATAACATCCTTATACGAGCTACTAACTCGTTCCTCACTGGATTTTTGAAAAAGAAGACCTTTGTACTGTGTTAAACCTCAAGCGAGCTCTGATACCAACGCTGACACGACCCCACTGGTCCTGTCGTGCCAGGATCACGCTGAGGGGTGCTGCGTTGCACAGCACCGTATAACACACGTCAAAGGTACAAAGCGGAAGCAGAAATTTTATTACATAAACAAGTTTATGAACATGTTTACATCAAAATAAGTTCAGTCTACACTCGCGGGCGTAGACTAAGCATCAAGTGCAAGTTCAGCCCTCGAACGTGTCCTCGCTAGCACACACGCACACTAACTCTGCGGCGTGCATGACTCCCACTCGACGGGGTTCCCCTCCCGGGGTTCCGTCTTCTCTTCGGGAGTCCCTTCCTCATAGAACCCTGCAAAAGCTTCAAACACAAGCAGTGAGCACGAAGGCTCAGCAAGTCTGACCCGTCTCACCTAAACATGGAACTTCTACATGAGGGTAATGGGTTACATGAGGTAAAAATCAGTTGCAAGGACTCGCCTAATTAGTAGAACCTTACTTTCAAGTTTTAGCAGCAGGTTGTGGAGAACCTTACGCTAAGGCACATGAGAGAGCCGCAATCAAACAAGAAACGCATTTCTCTCATGTACTTTGCTCAAAGTTAAAAAGAACTTTAGTTAGCTCTAAGCTACAGCATATCATTAACAATCAATGTCCAGCTTTCAATCAGCAACATTTTAACATGTGACTAGCCTGTTCTTTCTACGTCACGGTAAAGTGAACAAGTGGTACTCACTGACCACGAGGGACGGCGATTATAATTGCTTTACACCTGCAGGGTTACCCGAACAACCCGTCACGTACGCCCGTACTCGATGTTGGCTACAACAACCATCACGGACGCCGTATGCGACTACCTTTCACCCGTTAGCCAAATGTTGAACTGGTCCAATCGTCCCGAGCAAGAGGTCTCTGCACGCGCATCTCAGTGCCGCCAGCCGATTTACACCTCGAGCTCTCAACCTACCCTCTGAACGACCAGCTATGCCTCAACACCCAGCTACCCGAGTTACATCAGTTTCCCGGTTCCCATATAGCCGGTAGGTCTTCGGTACTGTTCTAGCTTGTTCAACAGGCCCGCACACGGCTTGGTCCTCAATCGACACAAGTGGAGCTACAGCACACAGGCCCCAAAGTCCTGCTGCCCTTAACCTCCGCTTGGTCTCATTTTCTTGCCATGTGTTTCATGTGCTATCACTGCCCGAGTCGAGTGCCTCTAGCCTATGCTCGCGAGTAGTTCCAACTACTCGACTTGTACCGAATCCTACTCTATCTTAGCAATGCAGTGGCTAACGAGGTTTTCAATCCTAAACCCAACCCATGGTTTTCTTGGCTATGCAGTTGGGTTTCCAATCAAGACTCTAATGCAAAGAACAATATTCAAAGATGTGCTCAAAACAATAAACATTTGTAAAAAGGTTAATGCAAACCGGAGCTTGCCTTGCTGCTCTTGGTCGTAGGCTAGCTGTTCCTCCGGAGTAACGAAGTCTAGGACTTCGGGTTCCTCCTCGACCTTAGCGACTACATGATATAAGAAACATATGTATCAATTTAAATGCATTTATATTAACTTTGAAGTTGTGAAGTCTATAACCCTTGCTAGACAGACCTAATGACTGTGAAACTTTTACTGTGGCTTGGTTACAACCTAAACAGAGACTTGGTCAAGTTTTAGTTGCAGCAAAGCTCAATTGAGCCCTCCACAATTAATTATGTCCTTGACCTTAATTAAAGGCTTTTAGGGTGTTCTAATGATTTTCATGAAACAAACTATGACTTTCTGAAAACTAGATTTTCAGAGGGTTCTAATGGATTTGGTCTCACTTAATTTGGGGGTTCCTAACTAAAGATATGAGCCAAACAATTTCAGAGAAAATTCTGAAAACGTTTCTGAACATTTTCTATTTTCTCTGGAACAGTTTCACTAATCACACCATTAGGTGGATTAAATGAGCTCAAATGGATCTGAAATTTTATGGTAGTTCAAGGATATTTTGGTGAACATCTCAGCAAAATTTCAGGATTTTCCTCCAAAGGATTCCCTAGTTAAAATTCCTAACAGTTCAAACTTTGAGGAATTAATTCTGGAGAAATAAGGAATTTCATGAAGTGAAACTTGATTTTCTGGAAAGTACTCAGAGAGCTGAATCCAGCAAAATTTGGTTCACTCAATTTGGAGCTTTCTAGCCAAAGTTATGAGGATTTGAAGTTTGAAGGAAATCTAAAAATCGGGGAAAAGTTTAAACTCACGCGTGGGCCCAGGGGACACGCGTCGCACGCCGAGGCGACAGCACACCGCGGTCCACAAGGATTTTGCGCGCCAGCACACCCGATCCCGGCCGCAGCCGGATCCCGATTCAAAATATCTCCCGCTGACAGCTGGGGTCCACCCCCTTCTTCAACCTCGCGACACCCGCGCCCCGCCGCCGAGGGATCTCGCCGGAGAGCTCGCCGCCGGCCGCTGTACAGCTCCAAACTTCTCGATTCTGGCCGCCCCTGCCTACTTTTACTCGGGGAACAGGATTCTAGGGTCAGCTGCTCATGACAATGACCGGAGCATGGTCGGCGATGAGCCGCCACCTCGGAACAACTTCGATCACGTCGGCTGACCCCCCCTAGCACCTCAGCTACTTTGGAAATCGGTCGGGGAGCATCAGTGGACCTTAGAGAAGGTCGACATGAGCTCGAGGCAGCTCGGGGAAGGCCCTAAATAGGTCCTCACCGTGCGCCCGATGCCGCCCGTTCATTCCGCCATTAATAGACCTCAAATTACGTCGGGCACAGAGGTTCTCCGGCCCAGAGTTGTGAAGGCAACTTGTGCGTTACCGTGTCTAGCTCGTGTGAGAGCGGCTTGAGGCCCTCTAATCCTTTCTAGAGCACGAATTAAACAGAATCGTACCCGAAGGTCGTTCTGCACACAGAAAGGAGAAAAGTGGAAATTCGCCGCCGGTGAGCAACCACTCGAGCTGTGGCTCGGGGATGAGCAGCACCGGTCACCCGCGCGTCCAAGGGTGCCTTGGCTCGGGCGTGACAACGCCCTGGTTGGGCTGTCCACGGGAGCCTGAGGTGCGGCGGTTCCAAGTCCCAAATTTGATCTTTCGGCACTGCCGATATCAATCGGTTTTAACCAAATTCTAGCAACGGGGAGGACGGAGGAAGGTTTCTAGTACCTTGCTGGGGCTCTGGAGTGGACGGAGGGAGCTTCGATCGGCGTTCTCCGATCAAGTCCGAGCTGCGGAAGTTTTCGGCCGGCGCTGAGTTCTTGCGGGGAAGAACGGCGGTGCCTCGGCCGAGGAGGGGGGCAGGCGCCTTAAAAAGGCTCTGCACCGCCTCACGCTCGCGCGTGGGCAAGCAGCTGCTGGCGCGGCGGCTGCCCTCGGTGGCGATCACCAGCTGCGGCTCAGAGACCTGAGTGAAAAAGTCTCAGTCGGTTTGATCTGAGCAGTGGCTGACATGTGGGTCCCACCTCCAGTTTTAACCTCTGAAATTTACTCCTAATCACTGTTGTAAACAGTGAACCCCGTACTACCCTTGGCAATTCAAATTATTCACCCAAGAGCCATTTGAATTGATCAAAGTTCAAATGAGGTTTGGTTTGAATGAATTTCAGCACAAGTTCAGTTTGAAATTCAAATAAAGTTTGAATTTCTCCCCCTTAGCTCATGTCAAGATCAACTCCAAATGGAATGAAAATTGGTGTGTGAGCTCACAAAAATGTGCTGAGTAAGAATATGCCTTCCACTTTTAAATTCATGGGATAAAAACAGTTCGAATTTGAATATGGTTTCAAACTGCCCTCTTCCTAACTATACCCAAACTGACCTCAAAAAGGTTTTGAATTTGGGTGAAACTTGGCATGGACATCCTTAGTAAAGTGTAGGAGTTTTCATATGTCCAGCCCATCTATATCACATGTGGGAAATACCACTTTTGCAATGTGTGAGTTTGTTCTCTAATGAGCATGTTGATAATTGTTACTTGCTCTTCATTTGTGTTCATCATTCTTCCTCAAATGAGGTGTGTGGTGTGGTGATGAACACTGCAAATGTGTGTCAAAAACTGAGGCCCTTACACCAGTCTGACAAAACTTTCTGTTAGAAAGTTGTAACCCATCTCTTAAACTTTTCAGAACTAACTCATTTTCTATTTTTCGATTTTTATGCAGGAAGTTATGCTCAATTTACATAGAGTTACAGAGAGTGTTTGCTCTGCCCTGTTTTCTGGACAGTTTCAACTCTACTGCATTTTTCGATTGGTTAAGGGATGAAACACCTCTGGACCTCAACAGAAAAGTTGTAAATCTCTTCCAAATATTTCCAGAAATGTATCTGATGACCCCAACCTCGAAAGAACTTAACCTCTAACCTCTGATTAACTTCAGACTTAATTCAGCTGAAAACAGGGGACCCTGTCCTTAGTACCCTATAAGTTGAAAACTTGTTAACTCTGAATATCCTGATTAAGGGAAGGAGTTACATCAAGTTTGAGTGCTCCTGTATTAAAACTTTCAAGTTTTACAATGAAGTTGCTCATTTAGTGGGGTGTGACGTTGATGCATCACCAGAGTATGTCGGTACTACGTCCTCACAAAGAAAAACCTATACTGGACTTAGCCGGCTTCGTTAGTTCAGTGGCACTAAGTGTCTCTCGCACACGGATGCTACACGTCTACCATTTCGTGGTTAGACTACCTGCAGATAACTCAAACAATCATCAGACTCGGCTACACATCGAGCCCGGTATCCATACAGTTCGTACACCCGGCCGTCATCACTCACCCGGATGTTCTCAAGCCAAACACGCCTTGAGCTACGTGTTCACGTTACTGACCACGTGACGGGGTCTCCCAAATTGCACCACGCACGCCAGGGACAGACGTTACTCGAATACCCCAAACGACATGAAGAGTCGTATAGGATATTAAAGCGGGTCGGGTTACCTGCCACCCGTAGGGCTCCACCCTTCAGCTTGTGCGCACTGGTGGACAGCGCTTACGTACATCCCCCAAGACATAGAACGTCCCGAGATGCACGATTTTCTAACATAAGCAAATAGGTTAGTATGCCACTTTCTATGCACTAATAACATCCTTATATGGGCTACTAACTCGTTCCTCGCTGGATTTTTGAAAAATACGACCTTTGTAGTGTGTTAAACCTCAAGCGAGCTCTGATACCACGGTGACACGACCCCTACGGTCTTGTCGAGCCAGGATCACGCTGAGAGGTGCTGCGTTGCACAGCACCGGATAACACACATCAAAGGTACAAAGCGGAAGCAAAGTTTTATTACATAAAGAGGTTTATGAACATTTGTACCACAAAATAGGTTCAGTCTACACTCACGGACGTAGACTACGCATTGAGTTCACGTTCAGCCCGTGAACGTGTCCTCGCTAGCACGCACGCACACTAACACGGCGGCGTGCACGACTCCCACTTGACGGGGTTCCCCTCCTGGGGTTCCGTCTCCTCCTCGGGAGTCCCTTTCTCATAGAACCCTGCAAAAGCTTCAAACACAAGCAGTGAGCACGAAGGCTCAGCAAGACTGACCTGTCTCTCCTATTCATGGAACTTCTACATGATGGTTGATAGATTACATGAGGTAAAACAAGTTGCAAAGGACTCGCCTAATTAGTGGAACCTTACTTTCAAGTTTTAGCAGCAGGTTGTGGAGAACCTTACGCTAAGGCACATGAGAGAGCCGCAATCAAACAAGAAACGCAATTCTCTCATGTACTTTGCCCAAAGTTGAAAAGAACTTTAGTTAGCTCTAAACTACAACAAATCAATAACAATCAAAGTCCATCTTTCATTCAGCAACATTTTAACATGTAACTAGCCTGTTCTTTCTATGTCACGGTACAGCGAACAAGTGGTACTCACTGACCGCGAGGGACGGCAATTATAATCGATTTACACCTGCAGGGTTACCCGAATAACCCATCACGTATGCCCGTACTCGACGTTGCCTACAGCAACCATCACGGACGTCGTACGCAACCACCTTTCACCCGTTAGCCAAATATTGAACCGGTCCTATCGTCCCGAGCAAGAGGTCTCTGCACGCGCATCTCAGTGCCGCCAATCGATTTACACCTCAAGTTCTCAACCTACCTCTGAACGACAGGCAATGCCTAAATACCCAGCTACCCGAGTTACATCGGTTTCCCGGTTCCCATATAGCCGGTAGGTCTTCGGTACTGTTCTAGCTTGTTCAACAGGCCCGCACACGGCTCAGCCCTCAATCGACACAAGCCGAGCTATAGCACCCAGGCCCCAACGTCCTGCTGCCCTTACTCTCCGCTCGGTCTCATTTTTCTTGCCATGTGTTTCATTTGCTATTTTTACCCGAGCGATGTGCCTCTAGCCTATTCTCGCGAGTAGTTCCAACTACTCGACTTGTACCGAATCCTACTCTATCTTAGCATTGCAGTGGCTAACGAGGTTTTCAATCTTAACCTGTCACACCCGGTTTTTCCGAAGAACAACCAAGTGAATATCACATGTATGCCAGGATCATTTTCTCATACATGTGATGACAAATAGTGAAGCATCATTTATTACAAGCCAGGTGTCGAATATAAATAAGTCTTACATTGCAAATGTCTCAATGGACACTAATGCTTCATCACAAGTAAATAAACTAGCAGCGGAATATTATTCTTTAGGGCTCCATCACAGGCGTTGCCCGGGGGTCTTCATGAACCTAAAAGCCTTCCTCGGGTCCAAAATCTTGGTCATTATACACCACCTCATTATCTTGACCTGAGCAGCAATATAAACCAACAAATATGCAAGGTTGAGTACCAATGGTACTCAGCAAGTGTGGGGAAATCATATCATGCATGGCTAGAACAAGGAGAGGTTGAACTCATGGTTAAAGCACTACGCAATTAACACCTATCACCTTAGCTTATTAAGCACCTACATTACTACAGAGGTGAAATGGTCCCAATCTCCCATCCCATCATCATAATCCAATAACCATAACATCACTTCCAATGTTAAGCTCCCCGCTTAACTTCCAAAACCATCAATCCTCTAATCATGAATAAGTCCAGGCCGCTCTTAACCGTGAGCACGGCTGTCAAGACAGTTTTGACTCTGCAGAGTTTGTACCACTGTACCCACAAGTAGTGATTTCATCCCCCGTTGCCGGGTGGACTAAAAGAACCTCCATTATGCCAGTGGCTATGATCCACATTCACACTTCCCAGGTGTGCAGCCAGGATATCACTACGAAGCCTTTACAAAGGGATTCCCGACGAGCGTGGGCCCACTGAGGTTTCACCCCTAACAGCATACAAGAGGCTCCAACCCCGCTGCAGTGGCCCCCTCTTGAGCCTTGCGGTTCATATGGTAGTCCAGCTGACACCTACTCCCCGCACCATCCAACACACCCATACTACGCCGGGGATACACCTAATTAATTGGCCAAGCTGCCCCATCTCAGCATGTGGTTGGCACTGTAAAGCCGGGTTACATGCTCCATGAACCGGTCCTTAGGATCCAGGCAAGTACTAAACACAAACCCAAGTCTCGTGCACCCAGCACACAACCAAAACATCCAACTTGCCTTGATCCCTAACTCTACATAACTCACAATGTCTCATTCAAGAGTATGGTAATATAAACTGATGATCCCATGTCCCAAACATCCCATTCTAAGCATGGCTAAGCATATGCATGTAAATAAATGACATGACAAAATAAATCCCAACCCAAGCTACAAGGAAACAAGGTAATGCAATTCTAGGGAAACTTCCTAGCATGGGTTTCATATTTCATTTGACAATGCAAATAATTCTATCTACACATCCTAGCATAGGATCAAAGTGGTCAAGGACACTTGCCTCCTTCTTGCTGCTCTTGAAATGGGTAGTCCTGATCTTGGAAAGGGTCAACTTGCTCTTGAACAGGTTCTACTTCATACCATCACACATAGCAAAAGAAAAACAACAATCATAAGACATAGTCCACACTTCTACTTTATACAAACCACACATTCATATTTATGAAATTCATTCACCATTATATGTGTTGTGGTTATTTTGTGTGTTGATCTGTGGCTTGCATACACTTTTATTTATATGTGTATGATTCCTACTTTGGTGTTCATATTTATACTTACATACTATATTTATATATATATATATATGTGTGTGTGTTTCAGTTTTAAATAAATTCCTTACATTAAACTACCAAGTATGTATGAAAAGTGTTTTTCTTCTCCATATGTGCCTTCCTAATTTCTATCAACCCTAAACTGAATTCTTTGGATTTTAGAAACTCCATTTATCTTTTACTAGTTGCTATATTTTCAGATTTATATTCCTATGCATAATTGTGTATTTTATTAGTAATACACATCATCTAAACAGTATAGGTTCTGGTCCTAAATGATTTAATAACATCTTTTGACCTTGGCTTCTGATGTAGACTATTTCATATTTATTTTCCCTATTTTTTCTATAACTATTCTTTACTTAAAAATGTGTCCCTATACTAATAAATGTGAATAATAGATGAAACAGATTTATTTCAGCCCAAAAATATATTTTTATCTCACTCCAAAGTTTCCTAAGTACTGAGAAAGTTTTTAATTAATTTTGACAATTATGTTTGTCCCCCTTTTAAATTTTTAAACACTAGTTACATATTCAATTTTCTAAATTAAATACTAAACAGGGCTAAAATAATGAATTCACCCCATTACAGGGTCTATAATATTATTTTCATAATTTCCAGGGGTCTAGCTACACTTATCAGAGGTGTTTTTCTTAATTTCTATTAAGTCCAGGGGCTAAAACTGATTTTTAAATGAATTTACATGATTTTCTGGAGTTCCAGGGGCTAGATCTGAAGTTTCCGGGGCTAGCTCTCAATTCCTGAGAACCCCAGGGGGTAGCACGTAAGAATTCCAGTCTTTATAATGCGGGGCTGACGTGGACCGTCCGATTTTAAACCGACGGCTGAGATTATAACATCGAACCGGTACGCGGGGTTTTAAAGTCTACCGTGCGATTTAAAATAAACGGCGCACAAGCGGCCACGTCGCTCTGATCGAGCGCGGGCGGCGCTGCCGGCGGCGCACGGCGGCGGGAAGCGGCGATCTCGCCGGAAAGTTTCGGATCCTCGAGAATTCTGCCTAGAACTGTGATCTTATGGCCTAGATCGGTAGAGGGGAGGTCAGGGATCTCACCTCGGGGGTTTTCTCGAGCTCGGGGGTCCTGGAAAGTGATCGGCGGCGAGGTCCGAGGCAAAACCACGGCGAAGCTCGTCGGCGCTGGGTTTACACCGTAACTCTCCGAGTTTTCTGCACCTGCAAAGTTCCCCGGAGGCGGTGGATCTAAACCAGCGAGTTAGATCAGAGTTTCCGAGCTTAGATCGGCCAGAATTCACCGGCGAAGTCTCGGTGCTCACCGGAGTGAAAATCGGCGATCGCGTGGGAAAAACTGATCGGATCGGGGGTTTTTATAGCCGGGGGAGGGCGGTGGGTCTGTTGTGATCGAGTTGGAGTCCTCTGGGACCAGAATTCGCGCGGCGGAACGGGTTTCCCGATCGGTTAAGATCGCGCGCGCTCGGGGGGAAAAGTCCGGGGTCGGCGCGAGCGAGGTTGGGGATGACAGGTGGGTCCCACCTGTCTGTGTGAGAGAGCGCGGGCGCGCGCGGGGGCGGGCTGCGCGGGGAAAGCTGGGCCGGCTGGCGGGTTTCGGCCCACTGGCCGGTTTTTTTCCCGTTTTTCTTTTTCTTTTTCCATTTCTTTTCTGTTTTGAGTATAATTTGAATTCCAGTTTGAATTTGAATTTTTGCAAAACATGCAATACGTCCAAAAATTTTTAAATTCTCCTTTGAACATGGTTTAGGGTTTTGAATCAAAAGTTGGGGTGTTACAACTCTACCCCCCTTAAAAGAAATCTCGTCCTCGAGATTGGTGTTTCTAAGAAAACAATTCTGGAAATTGTGCCTTGAGCTCATCTTCCCGTTCCCAGGTAGCTTCCTCTTCTGAGTGATGCTTCCACTGCACCTTGCACATCCGGATTCTCTTGTTTCTGGTGAGGCGTTCCATTGTCTCCAAAATCTTGTATGGTTGCTCGGCATAAGACAAATCTTCAGCTACATCCACTTCATTCATGGGTAACACCTCTTCAGGCGTCCTCAGACATTTCTTGAGTTGTGACACATGGAATACATCGTGTACATCTGATAGATGAACCGGTAACTCTAGTTGGTACGCCACTTCGCCTTTCCTTTCCAAAACTTGAAAGGGTCCTATGTATCGAGGCGACAACTTCCCTTTCACCTTGAACCGACGAAGTCCTCTGATAGGGGACACCTTGAGATAAACATAGTCTCCCACGTTGAAAACGAGTTCTCTTCTTCGTACATCAGCATAACTCTTCTGGCGTGTTTGTGCTATCCTCAAGTTGTTGCGAATCTCCCTCACCTTCGCTTCGGCTTCTTGTAGCACTTCTGGACCAAACACTTTACTTTCTCCTGTTTGGTTCCAAAATAGGGGAGTTCTGCACTTCCTTCCATACAAAGCTTCAAACGGTGACATCTTCATACTAGCTTGATAACTGTTGTTATAGGAAAACTCCGCATACGGTAGGTTCTTGTCCCAACTCCTATTGTTTTTGAGTGCACATGCCCTTAACATATCTTCAAGGATCTGATTGGTTCTCTCCGTCTGCCCATCAGTTTGAGGATGATAGGCAGAGCTGAAATTCATATGGGTTCCCATGGTTTCATGCAGCTTTTGCCAAAACCTCGAGGTGAAATGTGTCCCTCGTTCCGACACTATCTTCTTTGGCACTCCATGGTAGCATACAATCCTTGACATGTACAATTCTGCCAATTTGGATCCGCTGTAGCTTTCTTTCACAGGAATGAAATAAGCTACCTTG
This sequence comes from Neostapfia colusana, assembly GCA_030760725.1. Taxonomy (NCBI): domain Eukaryota; kingdom Viridiplantae; phylum Streptophyta; class Magnoliopsida; order Poales; family Poaceae; genus Neostapfia; species Neostapfia colusana. The sequence goes on along the minus strand of JASWHV010000004.1, from coordinate 37,329,890 downwards.
GTTAGCCTATCAATAATGACCCATATTGAATCATACCCGAATTGGGTCCTAGGCAATCCCACAACAAAATCCATGCTGATTTCTTCCCACTTCCATTCAGGCACTTTGAGTGGTTGCAATAATCCCGCGGGTCGTTGATGTTCTGCTTTCACCAACTGACATGTGTCACATAGGGCAACATGTTTCGCGACATCTCGCTTCATGCCATACCACCAATACCTGCTCTTGAGGTCCTGATACATCTTCGTACTCCCAGGATGAATGGAATAGTCAGAATCGTGAGCCTCCTTCAAAATTAATTCACGGATATCCTTTACTTCTGGCACACAGATCCTTTTCCCGTGCCACACCGTTCCGTGTTCATCCTCTCTAAAACCAGGAGCTTTATTTTCCTTAATGAGCTGTCTGATCTCTTGTATCTTCTCATCATTCTTTTGGCCCTCGCGTATATCTCGCTCGAGTGTGGAGTCCACTTCCATGGTGATGGCTTCACCACTATTTACTAGACATAGATTGAGCCTTATAACCTCGTCCTTCAATTCTGCAGGCATGTCCTTCAAGCTCAACTTATTGACCTGCACTTTCCGACTCAAAGCATCGGCCACGACGTTTGCTTTCCCAGGATGATAGTGGATGCCCACATCAAAGTCATTGATTAGCTCTAACCATCTCCTTTGTCGGAGATTGAGATCTGGCTGTGTGAATATGTACTTCAAACTCTTATGATCCGTATATATCTCTGTCCTCTTCCCCATCAAATAGTGCCACCAAATTTTCAACGCGTGTACCACTGCGGCTAGTTCAAGGTCATGTGTAGGATAGTTCTTCTCGTGCTTCCGAAGCTGCCGGGATGCATATGCCACGACATGTCCTTCTTGCATGAGAACACATCCCAACCCATTTCCAGAGGCATCGCAGTACACTGTGAAATTCTTCTGCATATCTGACATAACCAACACTGGGGCTGTTGTCAATCTCTTCTTTAGCTCCTGAAAGCTCGTCTCGCACTGTGGCGTCCAGGTGAATGTGATTCCCTTCTCCAACAGTTTGGTGAGAGGTCTCGAGATCTTGGAGAATCCCTCAATAAACCGTCGATAGTATCCAGCCAATCCCAAAAAGCTTCGAACTTCCCCGACATTTTCAGGGGTCTTCCACTTCTGGATATCCTCGATTTTGGCAGGATCTACGGAGATTCCTCCCTCCGAGATTATATGTCCTAAAAAGGGAACTCTCTTCAGCCAAAACTCACACTTGCTCAACTTGGCATATAGTTGGTGTTCTCTCAACCTCTGCAACACCAACCTTAGATGTTTCTCATGTTCTTCTTCATCTTTGGAGAAGACGAGAATATCATCTATGAAAACCACCACAAACTTGTCCAGATATTCCATGAATACCTTGTTCATGAGGTACATGAAATATGCCGGGGCATTGGTTAGCCCGAAAGGCATGACAGTGTATTCATACAGTCCGTACCGAGATACGAAAGCTGTCTTGGGAATATCAGATTGCCTTATCTTGAGCTGGTGGTATCCCGACCTGAGATCAATTTTCGAGAACACACAAGCTCCCCTCAACTGATCAACCAAGTCTTCAATGCGAGGCAATGGGTACTTGTTCTTGATGGTTACCTCATTCAAGGCACGGTAATCCACGCATAACCTTTGGGTTCCGTCTTTCTTGGGCACAAATATCACCGGAGCTCCCCATGGTGAGGAACTAGGGCGAATATACCCCTTCTCCGTCGATTCTCTCAAATGATCCTTGAGCTCTTCTAGCTGCTTGGAGTCCATTCGATAAGGTCTCTTGTATATCGGGGCTGTCCCCGGTACTAGCTCAATTGCGAATTCCACGTCACGGTCGGGAGGCATACCTGGCAACTCCTCCGGAAAAACATCCGGATATTCCCTGATGGTCCTGATTTCCTCAACTTTCACCTCCACTTGATTTAATTTAATGTCCCTCCTAGGCTCGTGTATTGTTATGAACTTTACTCTGGTACCACTGGGGTGAGTTAATTCCACCGTTCTGGTCGAACAATGGATGATTCCTTTATGTTTGGTCAACCAATCCATACCCAAAATAATATCTATCCCTTGTGAATCTATCACTATGAGGTTAGCAGTAAATACTACCCCATTAATGTCTAGGCTCACTTTGGGACACACTTGTCTTGTCCTTATTTCTCCACCTGGAGAGTTTACGGCTAGCATATGGTTCATTTGTGTGGTTGCTAGGTCATACTTCTTAACAAACCCTTGAGCAATGAGCGAGTGGGTAGCACCAGAATCGAACAGCAGAGTTGCAAGGTGTAAATTGGCAGGAAACTTACCAACTACCACGTCGGGTGCCTCTTGTGCTTCCTCCATAGTGACATGGTTCACCCGTCCTCTCACTACATTCTGCTGTTGTGGCGGCGCAGGCTTCTTCTTTGGGCATTTATGGGCGTAGTGCCCCACTTCACCACAGCTGAAACATTGCACCCCAATCTTAGATGCTTGGCCCTTGTTGTCTTGGGGTTGGTTTGGGGGTCCTTGTACTGCTGGTCGAGGTGGATATGCGGGGCGAGGCTGCTGCACAAACTGACGTGGCGGCTGTGCTGGTGCTGCGGGTGGCCTGTAGTTTGGGTTGTACCCTCTTGGTGCTGAATAGGGTACCGCAGCACGGCTCGTCTGCCCCGTAGGTTGCTGCATCATACGTGGGCGGGTGTTGCTCCCTGAGGCCTGATGTGACCATCCCGCCTTCCTCTTATTCTCATTTTCCAGGGCCTTTAGCTTCCTTTCCACCACAAACGCTCTGTCCACCATCTTTTGAAAACTTTCATACTCATTGGAGGACATGGCACACTGCATCTCTGCGGTAAGTCCTTCCACGAAACAATCTTGTTTCTGCTCATCAGTCTCTATGTCTCGTGGAGCATAACGGGATAGTTGAGTAAATTTAGTGAGGTATTCCCTCACCGTCATGTTTCCCTGCTGCAGTCCCAAAAACTCCTTTCTTTTGTTTTTGAGTTCACCTCTTGGAATGTAGTGGTTGCGGAAGCTACGCTTGAACTCTTCCCAAGTGATGTTCTCAGGGTCATGATGGGCGGCCACGTAGGCGGTCCACCAATCAGCAGCAGGTCCCTGCAATTGATGAGAGGCAAACAACACCCTCTCATTACCCTTGGCATTGTATTATCCTCATCTTACTTTCAATGGTCTTCAGCCAATCATCTGCCTCCAGAGGTTCAGCAGCACTTGCAAACTTTGGGGGTTGAGTTCCTAGAAACTCACTCAACCTTGGTTGGCGTGGTGCAGCTTGTGGAGGTGGAACTTGATGCAAGTTGGCCACCACTTGAGTCAAGTTCTGGATGAGCTGATTTTGATTCTCCAGCATTTGGTGGAGAGGGTCAACTTCATCACGGCGACCACCCCTGTCCTGGCCTCCAGAAAGATGAGGGTTGCATGCCTCATCATTGTTGTTGGCGGGGTTGGCAGCACGTCCTTTTCCTCTTCCGGCCATCTGGCAGAATCAACAAATGTTAATTTGATACCATTTAGTATCATCCTACTACTTTCATTTGTTGGTACTTTGAGATGTTGAGGCTTTGTTAAAATTTTACGAGGGTTTATATCTCACACCAAATAAATGCACTATTATTTCCTGTGGGTTCACACACCAAAGCAAAACAATCTGAAGACGAGGCTGTGGACAATTGCTCATGGCTTCCACAACTCACGTCACACACCAAGCATCATCACACCATTAACTACGTAACGACTCGACTACTCGACCTCTTGCTAGCTAGGGGAAAGACTCTACACTACTCGTCCTCTTGAGCTGGCTCCTCGGGATCTTCCTCCTCATTTCGGCTACCTTCTGACTCTGCTTTGGGTGGGGAGGCTGCTGGTGGAGAAGTGCGACGACGCCTGATCGCTCGGCGATCCGGGGAGTCAGGAGTCCATGGATCACTCACGGTGACACACAGTTCATTCCCATCTCCTCTTTCTCTTGCCTTTAAGCAAGCTCGCAGCAACGCCTCCGTTTCCTTCAGGGTGTCTCGGACATCCTGAAGCTCTTGTTGACACTCCTGCAGTTGAGTGCTGAGCATAGCAGCATCCTCCAAGCACAAGTCCATGTGCTCATGGGAAGTCCCTTGCTGCACCGGTGGGTACTTGTACTCCGTGGTACCACTCTCACGTTGGAGGACATACATGTACTCAGTTTTGTCCAAGTGGCGACGATAGATGTGACTCTGGCAGGTGATGGCCTCCCAGGTGACATCTTTCTCCGCGTCAACTTGTGTTGCTCGACAAGCTGGAGAGTGGTGAATCTTAAGCAGCTGATTCTCGTGTATAATCCTCATCTCCGAACTCCATTCTTCCCTCTTCTCACGGATGGTCCTGGTGGAGTTATAGTGGATGATTAGCTTGCCCGTATTGCCGGCGGCTTCGAGCATACGTCGAAGACGGCGCAACAAGTCTCCTACTGCCAATCCGTAGGAAAGGTACGTCACGGGGCGACTCTCCTCTCTTTCGGCAAGGGCAACTACGGGAACTCTCCCTCCTGTGGACTTACGAGCGGTGCGAATCATGCGAACCATCTAAAACAAAAGAATTTAAAATTAGGTTAGATAAATTCTCAAACAAAAATCCTATTTTGAATGAAAGTTGGGATAAGATGAAGAAAATGACTCCTTTAATAACACTTTTCCACCCACACCTTAGAAAATAGTTTTTAAGAAAATAGGGCCCTTAACTACGTCCATTTCTACCTAGGTCCACGTTCCTACGGGCAACCTTGGCTCTGATACCACCTCTGTCACACCCGGTTTTTCCGAAGACAACCAAGTGAATATCACATGTATGCCAGGATCATTTTCTCATACATGTGATGTCAAATAGTGAAGCATCATTTATTACAAGCCAGGTGTCGAATATAAATAAGTCTTACATTGCAAATGTCTCAATGGACACTAATGCTTCATCACAAGTAAATAAACTAGCAGCGGAATATTATTCTTTAGGGCTCCATCACAGGCGTTGCCCGGGGGTCTTCATGAACCTAAAAGCCTTCCTCGGGTCCAAAATCTTGGTCATTATACACCACCTCATTATCTTGACCTGAGCAGCAATATAAAACAACAAATATGCAAGGTTGAGTACCAATGGTACTCAGCAAGTGTGGGGAAATCATATCATGCATGGCTAGAACAAGGAGAGGTTGAACTCATGGTTAAAGCACTACGCAATTAACACCTATCACCTTAGCTTATTAAGCACCTACATTACTACAGAGGTGAAATGGTCCCAATCTCCCATCCCATCATCATAATCCAATAACCATAACATCACTTCCAATGTTAAGCTCCCCGCTTAACTTCCAAAACCATCAATCCTCTAATCATGAATAAGTCCAGGCCTCTCTTAACCGTGAGCACGGCTGTCAAGATAGTTTTGACTCTGCAGAGTTTGTACCACTGTACCCACAAGTAGTGATTTCATCCCCCGTTGCCGGGTGGACTAAAAGAACCTCCATTATGCCAGTGGCTACGATCCACATTCACACTTCCCAGGTGTGCAGCCAGGAGATCACTACGAAGCCTTTACAAAGGGATTCCCGACGAGCGTGGGCCCACTGAGGTTTCACCCCTAACAGCATACAAGAGGCTCCAACCCCGCTGCAGTGGCCCCCTCTTGAGCCTTGCGGTTCATATGGTAGTCCAGCTGACACCTACTCCCCGCACCATCCAACACACCCATACTACGCCGGGGATACACCTAATTAATTGGCCAAGCTGCCCCATCTCAGCATGTGGTTGGCACTGTAAAGCCGGGTTACATGCTCCATGAACCGGTCCTTAGGATCCAGGCAAGTACTAAACACAAACCCAAGTCTCGTGCACCCAGCACACAACCAAAACATCCAACTTGCCTTGATCCCTACCTCTACATAACTCACAATGTCTCATTCAAGAGTATGGTAATATAAACTGATGATCCCATGTCCCAAACATCCCATTCTAAGCATGGCTAAGCATATGCATGTAAATAAATGACATGACAAAATAAATCCCAACCCAAGCTACAAGGAAACAAGGTAATGCAATTCTAGGGAAACTTCCTAGCATGGGTTTCATATTTCATTTGACAATGCAAATAATTCTATCTACACATCCTAGCATAGGATCAAAGTGGTCAAGGACACTTGCCTCCTTCTTGCTGCTCTTGAAATGGGTAGTCCTGATCTTGGAAAGGGTCAACTTGCTCTTGAACAGGTTCTACTTCATACCATCACACATAGCAAAAGAAAAACAACAATCATAAGACATAGTCCACACTTCTACTTTATACAAACCACACATTCATATTTATGAAATTCATTCACCATTATATGTGTTGTGGTTATTTTGTGTGTTGATCTGTGGCTTGCATACACTTTTATTTATATGTGTATGATTCCTACTTTGGTGTTCATATTTATACTTACATACTATATTTATATATATATATGTGTGTGTTTCAGTTTTAAATAAATTCCTTACATTAAACTACCAAGTATGTATGAAAAGTGTTTTTCTTCTCCATATGTGCCTTCCTAATTTCTATCAACCCTAAACTGAATTCTTTGGATTTTAGAAACTCCATTTATCTTTTACTAGTTGCTATATTTTCAGATTTATATTCCTATGCATAATTGTGTATTTTATTAGTAATACACATCATCTAAACAGTATAGGTTCTGGTCCTAAATGATTTAATAACATCTTTTGACCTTGGCTTCTGATGTAGACTATTTCATATTTATTTTCCCTATTTTTTTCTATAACTATTCTTTACTTAAAAATGTGTCCCTATACTAATAAATGTGAATAATAGATGAAACAGATTTATTTCAGCCCAAAAATATATTTTTATCTCACTCCAAAGTTTCCTAAGTACTGAGAAAGTTTTTAATTAATTTTGACAATTATGTTTGTCCCCCTTTTAAATTTTTAAACACTAGTTACATATTCAATTTTCTAAATTAAATACTAAACAGGGCTAAAATAATGAATTCACCCCATTACAGGGTCTATAATATTATTTTCATAATTTCCAGGGGTCTAGCTACACTTATCAGAGGTGTTTTTCTTAATTTCTATTAAGTCCAGGGGCTAAAACTGATTTTTAAATGAATTTACATGATTTTCTGGAGTTCCAGGGGCTAGATCTGAAGTTTCCGGGGCTAGCTCTCAATTCCTGAGAACCCCAGGGGGTAGCACGTAAGAATTCCAGTCTTTATAATGCGGGGCTGACGTGGACCGTCCGATTTTAAACCGACGGCTGAGATTATAACATCGAACCGGTACACGGGGTTTTAAAGTCTACCGTGCGATTTAAAATAAACGGCGCACAAGCGGCCACGTCGCTCTGATCGAGCGCGGGCGACGCTGCCGGCGGCGCACGACGGCGGGAAGCGGCGATCTCGCCGGAAAGTTTCGGATCCTCGAGAATTCTGCCTAGAACTGTGATCTTATGGCCTAGATCGGTAGAGGGGAGGTCAGGGATCTCACCTCGGGGGTTTTCTCGAGCTCGGGGGTCCTGGAAAGTGATCGGCGGCGAGGTCCGAGGCAAAACCACGGTGAATCTCGTCGGCGCTGGGTTTACACCGTAACTCTCCGAGTTTTCTGCACCTGCAAAGTTCCCCGGAGGCGTGGATCAAAACCAGCGAGTTAGATCAGAGTTTCCGAGCTTAGATCGGCCAGAATTCACCGGCGAAGTCTCGGTGCTCACCGGAGTGAAAATCGGCGATCGCGTGGGAAAAACTGATCGGATCGGGGGTTTTTATAGCCGGGGGAGGGCGGTGGGTCTGTTGTGATCGAGTTGGAGTCCTCTGGGACCAGAATTCGGGCGGCGGAACGGGTTTCCCGATCGGTTAAGATCGCGCGCGCTCGGGGGGAAAAGTTCGGGGTCGGCGCGAGCGAGGTTGGGGATGACAGGTGGGTCCCACCTGTCTGTGTGAGAGAGCGCGGGCGCGCGCGGGGGCGGGCTGCGCGTGGAAAGCTGGGCCGGCTGGCGGGTTTCGGCCCACTGGCCGGTTTTTTTCCCGTTTTTCTTTTTCTTTTTCCATTTCTTTTCTGTTTTGAGTATAATTTGAATTCCAGTTTGAATTTGAATTTTTGCAAAACATGCAATACGTCCAAAAATTTTTAAATTCTCCTCTGAACATGGTTTAGGGTTTTGAATCAAAATTTGGGGTGTTACATAACCCCAACCCATGGCTTTCTTGGCTATGCAATTGGGTTTTCAAACAAGACTCTAATGCAAGAAGTAATGGTACTCAAAGGAAGTTCTCAAAAAAATAAAAATTTGTAAAAAAGGTTAATTCAAACCGGAGGTTGCCTTGCTGCTCTTGGTCATAGGCTAGCTGCTCTTCCGGAGTGACGAAGTCTAAAACTTCGGGTTCCTCCTCAACCTTAGCGACTACATGAGATAACATGTATATGTATTAATTTAAATGCATTTGAATTGAATTTAAACTTGTGAATACTATAAGTCTTACTAGACAGACCCAATGACTCTGAAATTTTTACTGTGGTTTGGATACAACTTAAGCAGAGACTTGGTCAAGTTTTATTTGCTTTAAAGCTCATTTGGGCTCTCCACAAATAATTATGTACTTGATCTTAATTGGCGCTCTTAGGGTGTTCTAGGGATTTTCATGGAGCAAGCCATGACTTTCTGAAAACTAGATTTTCAGAGGGTTCTAATGAAGTTGGTCCCACTTAATTTGAAGGTTCCTAGCTAAAGATATGAGCTAAACAATTTCAGAGAAATTCTGAAAATGTCTCTGGACATTTTCTATTTTCTCTGGAACAGTTTTATTAATCACACCATAAGGTGGATCAAATGAGCTCAAATGGATCTGAAATTTTTATGGTAGCTCAGGGATATTTTGTTGAACAGCATAGCAAAATTTCGGAATTTTCCTCCAAAGGATTCTCCAGTTAAAAATTCTAAACAGTTTATGTTTTGCAGAATTAATTCTGGAGAAACAAGGATTTTCATGATGTGAAACTTGATTTGCTGGAAAGTACTCAGAGAGCTGAATCCAAAAAAATTTGGTTCACTCGATTTGGAGTTTCCTAGCCAATGTTATGTGGGTTTGAAGTTTAAACTAAATCTGAAAATCGGGGAAATATTTAAATCTGCCAGTGGGTCCACGGATACACATGTCGGGCTCCGAGGCGACGGCCTACCGGGCTACAGGTTTTATTCCCGCGCTTCCACAGTCGATCCGTGTCCACATAAGATCAAACCGCCCGGTTTCCTCCCACTGACAGTGGGCCCGGCTCGGTCGTCTTCAACCTCGCGCCTCCCGCGCGGTAGCGCTGCCGGGGCCGCCGGAGCACCGCTGAACTCGATCGTCCGTTCAGCTCCCGAGCTCCAACTCGATGCTAGCCCCTAATTTGGTGCACTGAACACGTTGGGAGGGTTTCCCCTCGTCGACGTTGGCTCTAACCGAGCTCGCGACGGCGCAGCTGTTCGGGAAGAGTCCGGTGACGTTGTCCCGGCGCACTAGCCTGCCAAACGCCTGGTGAAGCAGCTCTACAGCACCTGTGGTGGCTCGGGAAGCTCGACATGGCGATGGGTAGGCTCGGGGAGGTCTCCAAAGTGGGTCTCACCGTGCGCCCGATGCTGCCCGAATAAGCCGCCGTTGGCAAGCTCGGAATTTTGCCATGTACAAGGGTTCTTACGCTATGTGTTGTGAAGCCAACTTGTGCACCCCTAAGTTTAGCTCCTATGTGCGAAGTTTGAGGGATTTAAACGAGAATCAAATGGGAATTTCAACGTTTCGTACCTGAAGGTGACTTTGCACCGGCTGAAAGCAAACTGCAAAATTCACCGTCGACGCTCAACCTCTTGGCTCAGGCTTCGGAGGTGAGTTGCAGGAGATGCTTGCATGTCCGAAACACAGCTTGGCTTGATCATGACAGGCCTGGGATGAGGCTGCCCACGAGAGCACCTCTTCTCGGCTTGGTGGCGACTGCCAAGGATCAGTGTGATTCTCGGGGTAGAGAGCACGAGATCACTGGATGATGGTTTGAGGGGGTAGTGGAGGGTGCTGTGGTGCCGTTTTGCTGCTCAGCTGAGGCTTGTGCGCGAGATTGGCGGGTGGACGACGCTCGGAGGAGCAGCGGCTGCTCTGATCAGTTTCTTGCGTGAGGAGGCGAGGGACTGATCGGTTCTGCCTCCGGCTGGCTCGGCTGCGGGGATAAGAAGACCGTGAGGCGGTTCAGCGGGTCGGGGCGGCAAGCAGATGCTGTCCCGATCGCTCTCTCGCCGTGGCGGCCGCTGGCTTGCGCGCGAGTAACCGAGTCCGGTGACTTCAGTCGGTTGAATTGCTTCAGTGGCTGACATGTGGGTCCCACCCGGGGTTTTAACCTCTGAAATTAACTTTTCTCCACTGCTCTAAACAGTAGAGACCAAATTAACCTCAGGCATTTGAATTATCTACCCCTGGGTCATTTGAATGGGATAGAATTCAAATTGGTTTGTGTTTGACTAAATTTCAGCACATATGCAGTTTGAAATTCAAATAAAGTTTGAATTTGCTAAACTTAGCTCATGTCAAGATCAACTCCAAATGGAGTGAAAATTGGTGTGTGAGCTCACAAAAATGTGCTGAGTAAGAATATGCCTCCCACTTTTGAATTCATGGGACAGAAGTAGTTTGAATTGGAATTTGAGTTCAAACCACCCTCTTTCTAGTTATACCCAAAAAGATCTCAAAAGGTTTTGGATTTGGGTGAATTTTGGCATGAACCTTCCTAGCAAGGTGTAGGAATTTTTCATATGCCCAGCCCCTATATGATGCATGTGGGAAATGCCACTTTTGCATTTTGTGAGTTTGTTCCCTAATGAGCATGTTGATGGTGGTTACTTGCTCTTCAAATGTGTTCATCAAGTTTCTTCAAATGAAGGTTGTGTGTGGTGATGAACACTTTGAATATGTGCCAAAAATTTAGTCCCTTACATCCGGTTGTTTAAATAGAAGGGAACGAGTGGCCGATCGGGCGTGAGCGGGCATGAAGAGGCGCAGGCGGTGATTGGGCACGCACGGAAGAGTCAGTTTTTTTTTATTATCACGTGGGATGTGACAGAGAGGTTTAGGAATGCTCAAGAACACTTATGAAAGCTCTGGGGTTGATCTCCTACAAAATGGAGACGAGATCCCTCCTTTTATAGGGCTCCCCAAAATATGACCGTTGCCCACCACTAAAGTTCGGACATGTCCGACATTGGGAACCATTAATGGTAAAATGACGTCCTCAACTGACACTAATTCAGACTGTGCTGTTGATTCCACTTTGGACGTGTCCGGACATGTCCGACATATTTCAAACATGTCCGAGCTAACATATCCGAACCAATTTTTGGATATCCTCAGACTTTGTACATGTCCGAACCCCACTTCGGACATGTCTGACCCTAAACAGAAGGTACATCTCCGAACTTTTCGGACATGTCCGGACCTATACAGAGGGTACATGTCCGACTTCTTCGGACATGTCTGACCCTACACAGAAGGTACACTTCTGACTTTTTCTGACATGCCCGACCTTCTGGACTTAGGAAATCCCAGAAACCCTAGACTTTGGACATGTATGAATTTCTTCGGATATGTCAGAGTCTACATAGAAGGTACTTCTTTGAAACCTTTGGACATGTACGAGTCTACACAGAGAACACTTTTCCGAATCTCTCTGACATGTCTAGGGTTATTGACCTAACGACTCTTTTCTACACTAAGGGTTATTTTATGGGATTGAGCTTGCTTTTATTTTGCTGCGTGCCGTGTCCCTCTTAATAGTGTGGCGTTCCTACACTCAAGAAAAATAAAAGCCCTAACTCTATCTGTAGCTTCACTCCGTCTTCTCCATTTGCCTTTTTGAAAAACCCTCAATCTCTTCTTGCCATCCAACTTATATGCACAAATGCTCATTTATATTTATTAGCATTTTAATTGTTCATCAACAATTCTCCAAAACCCACATGAGGACCTAGATGCACTTTCAATCTCTCCCTTTCTGGTGATTGATGGCAACCAATTAAAATTTTCCAAATACCAAATAAGAGAGTAAAAATATGAGTTTTGATCATGATGTTTGTATGAAAGAACCCCCCCCCCCCCTGAATGTATGATATATGAAAATGGAGTTTTCATATATACATCATGATCGTGGGGTGCCTAAGTGCAATGTATGACAAAGTGACAGTTATGTGTAATGCGAGAGATAAATTCATGAAGATAACACATCACATATGAGAATAACACATCAGAATATCACATATCACAATAATAGTCATCACACCATAAAATAGTCATAAAACACATCATAGTGTCATACATAAAGTTGGTCCATATGCCCCTACACATTGCTTAGAAAATAGAGACTATCATAAGAAACTAGCATAAGACTGCTCTCTGTCTCCCCCTTTGACATCGAGGCACCAAAAAGGGAAATAGAGCAAAGTAAAGGATGAAGCTAGGAATCGTCGTCCTCGTCCTCGTCATCATACTCCTCGTCGCCGTCATCGGCAGCAGGAGCAGCTGGAGCGGCACTCGAACTGGCACCGGTGCCGCCGAAGAAGGCTAACTCCTCGGAGGTAAACTCCGGAAACTCCAAGGGTACATCATCCTTGCTATCCTCAGAAATAAGGGAGTCGGTGGGAAGCTCGAGCTTTGCCTTCACTTCATTGATGTCCCTCCTCAACTCTTTGATGGCTTTCTCATTCTTATGGACCTTCACGTGAGTACTCCTACATATGGTGAAGATGGATCCAAGTACCTTGAAAAGGCCACTGGAGGAGGCTGAATCTCTCGCAGGCCGTGCTGGAGGAGGGGCAGAGGCAGTTGCCGCACGAGCGTGACTGGCATGAAGTCTGTCAGAGGGGTGGAGCTGAGGTGTTTCTGCCTGAGGCTGTAGCTTCTTATGTGCTACATCCTTTACAAACGTCTTCCACGAAACCTTCTCGATCATCTTCATAATGTAGGGTGCATAGATTCACGACCTTGAAGGAGTCTCAGAAGTTGAGTAGATCTCCATGTAAATAAAGTCAAATACATTGAACCTCCTTTCCCCTCTCAGCCACTTGAGCAGATTTCTGGAGTTTGAGTTGATTCTTGTTGCATCTCCATCCTTCAATGCCAAGATCTTCCTAGTAATTCTGTTGAACACTTGGAAGAATGGAAGAAGACCTTGGGTGTGAGGAGGGTTGAAGTAGAAATGAGTATCATACAGAAAGTTGATCTCATTGTTTTTCAGGATGAGCTCTTAATGAATCCTGTAATTGAACTTCAACGTCCTCTAGAGCCCAAGTATCTTGGCAAACTCATCATGCGTGACAGTGTATCTCTCACCTTCAGTCATCCAAGTTATCCTAGACCCCCCTCCCTCAGGATGGAAGAAGACTGTGGCATAAAACTGGCAGATGACCTCCACATTCCATCCATATTCAATGGCCATGAAGTCTTTAATCCCATGGTACTCACAGGCAGCTATGACTTCTTTGAAGACTTCGTTGTTCCTATTCTCCATGTATTTCCAGTCAATCCACTGCATGTCGATGACTGTATGCTTTTTGCTCATGAGGACGGAACGGTAGTAATCCACATGAAAGTCACTCCAAAAACGAAAGTCTGCTGCCATCTTCTCATACTCATAGATGTTCTCTCCCCAATGATCCTGAGCCCCGGAGATATTCCTTCGGTAATCCATAAGTGGAGTTGTCCTCTGAGAATCCCTAATTGGCACCGTCATGTGTAACATGCCAATGTCTCTTAGATTAGCTTGCTTCGGCTCTTCTGACCCTTCATAGCTTTCAAGCATAATCCGGACTGCCTTGCCAGTCTCATCGGCAGTCCTTGCCACTTTTCGAACCGTCCTCTTCCGCCGGATGTAAGCATTGACGTCCAGCGGGGATTCTGCACGGTCGTTCCTCTTCTTGCTCCGGATCTCATGTGGAGGAGCGTCCGGCATGATGCCTGAGCAATAGGACAGTTTGGAGGTCAGTATGAAGGAATTTGGAGTAGGCAACAACATAATTTATTGTTCAGTCTGTACAGGTTCGGATATGTCCGAAAAATTTTGGACATGCCCGAGTTTGTACAGTTTGAACCCTAAATCATTCAAATCTTGCTTAATTCGAGTCCAATTGTCACAAGGTTGTCTAGGAAGATTCCTAACATCATCTAGAATCTATTTCTATGCAGGGACTTGACAAAAAGGAAGAGGGATTCAACAAATCACGGAAGGGGGGAAAATACCTTCAAAAATGGGTGAAACCCTAACGATACGCGCCGAGATTGGAGAGGTCCGGGGAAGGTTTCCCGGGCTTGAATCCTTCAAGAACAGGCCGTAGAATGAGGGAATCACCGGTGGGAAGTGAAAATCACCTTGGGGTGCAAGGGAGGAGGAGAGCCGGTTGTGACAGAAGAGAAAAGAGAAGAAAATTTGTTCGGGCTCGGCCAGGGGGTCCTTATAACCCGACATCGGATATGTACGGACTTGACTTTGGACATGTCCAACTTCTTTGGATAAGTGTGGATCTCAGACTTTTCTAATGGTTCGGACATGTCCGAGTTATTCAGAAAAATGTCCTTAATAGCATTTTAAAGGGGCATATGTATGTATATATGTATGCCTATGGTTAATAAGATCGTATATAACACACCAAGCATGACAATACGGTTTTCACACACATTCTTACAAGATTTGACTAATTTTCAATCAAGTTTACGTTTTTCCCTATGTTTACCATAAAAATAGCATTTTGCGGAGAAAAGCTAAGAGTTTGCCGAATATGACATAAGAATCTATTCCAAGGCTTCAATTTTCAAGTTTCTCGTTATTCATAGCCTATGTTCAGTATATCAAGCCACATTCCTAAAGTCTAGTATGTTTAGCTCATTCCTAAGTTCACAAACCGTTTTTCATCTAGTGGCTTGGTAAATATGTCAGCTAGCTGTTTTTCAGTTCTAACATGAGAGATGACTATGCCTCCCTTAAGTGAGTGATACCTTAAGAAATGATGCCACATATCTATGTGTTTGGTCCTAGAGTGCTCAACGGGGTTATGAGCAATATTAATAGCACTCTCATTGTCGCAAAGAAGTGGGATATGGGTCATATTATGACCAGAATCCTTTAGGGTTTGTTTCATCTAAAGAAGTTGTGCACAACAACTTCCGGCTGCGACATACTCCACTTTCGCCATGGAAAGAGCAATGGAGTTTTGTTTCATTGAGGACCATGGCACAAGATATCTACCCAAAAATGACAAGTTCCAGATGTGCTTTTCCTATCAACTTTACATGCGACATAGTCGGCATCGGAGTATCTTATTAGATCAAATTTTGAGCCTTTAGGATACCATAGTCCTACGTTTGGCGTGTGTACTAGATATCTCAAAATTATCTTAACAACTATTCAATGACATTCTTTAGGGGCAGCTTAGAATCTAGCACACATACATACACTAAGCATAATGTCGGACAAAGATGCACAAAGATAAAGCAAAGAGCCTATCATGGAACGATATACGTTTTGGCCCATGCTAGTTCCATCTTCATTACGGTCAAGATGTCCATTTGTTCCCATGGGAGTCTTGATGGCTTTGGCCTTGTCCATGTCAAATTTCTTAAGTATGTCTTGAGTATACTTGGTTTGACTTATGAACGTGCCACCCTTGAGTTGCTTGACTTGAAAACCTAAGAAAAACTTCAACTCCCCCATCATGGACATTTCGAACCTCTCCATCGTTATCTTGCTAAACTCATCACAAAATAACTTGTTAGTGGAGCCAAATATAATGTCATCGACATATATTTGGCATACAAATAGGTCATCATCGAAATGCTTTGTAAATAGGGTATAATTAGCTTTTTCTATCCTAAACCGTTTTTAATAGGAAAGTCTCTAACACACTCATACCAAGCTCTAGGAGCTTGTCTGAGGCCATATAGAGCTTTGTGCAACTTGGAAACGTGGTTAGGATATTCTTGATATTCAAATCCTGGGGGTTGCTCCACATACACTTCCTCCTTGATTAGTTCGTTTAGGAATGCACTTTTCACGCCCATTTGATAAATCTTAAAATCATGGTGAGTAGCATAGGCTAATAAAACACGAATTGACTCAAGCCTAGCTACGGGAGTAAAGGTTTCATCGAAATCCAAACCTTCAACTTGTGAATATCCTTTGGCCACAAGTCTCGCCTTGTTCCTTGTTACCATTCCATGTTCATCTTACTTGTTTCAGAATACCCACTTGGTACCTACAATGTTGGCATTTGGTCTCTTGACCAATTCCCAAACTTCGTTCCTCTTGAAGTTGTTCAATTCTTCTTCCATGGCCACCACCCAATCCGGGTCTTGTAGTGCTTCCTCCACCCTTGGGGGTTCCAAAGAAGAAAACATCGAGTAATGCTCACAAAAGTTTGCTACACGAAATCGAGTGGTTACCCCTCTAGTGATATCACCAAGAATGTTGTCGACGGGGTGATCTCGTTGAATGCTTTGGTAGACCCTTGGTTGTGGTAACTGGGGTCTTGGATCAATTTCACCTTCATCATTGGCTCCCCCTTGATCAATGCCATCATCTTGATCTTGATCAACTTGAACTTGAGAGTCTTGTGGTTGATCATTTTGAGCTTGATCTTGTACTTGTGTTGGGGGAGCAGCTTGTGTTGAGGATTGATCCGCTTAACCTTGCTTTTTCTCTTACGGGCATACATAACCAAGGGCCATCCTTCTTAGTGCTATGTAAGGAGCTTCCCCTTCATCTAGCATGGATTGATCAACTTGCTCTACTTGAGAGCCATTAGTTTCATCAAACACTACATCACGTGCTATTTCAACACAACCAGAGTTTTTGTTTAAAACACGGTATGCATAAGTGTTTGAGTCATATCCAAGAAAGAATCCTTCAGCGGATTTGGATGCAAAATTTGAAGTTCTTGGTTTATTATTTAGAATGAAACATTTGCTACCAAAGACTCTAAAATATGAAACATTGGGCTTGTTACCGGTTAGAAGTTCATATGGTGTTTTCTTCAAGAGTTCATGAAGATAGGGTCGGTTTGTGGCATGACAAGTAGTGTTAAACGCTTCAGCCCAAAACCGATCCGAAGTCTTGTACTCATCAAGCATGGTTTTTGCCATCTTGATGAGTGTGTTGTTCTTCCTTTCGGCGACTCCATTTTTTTAGGAGAGTATGGAGCTAAAAATTCATGCTTTGTCCCTTCTTCATCAAGGTACTCTTCCACTTGAGTATTCTTGAACTCGATACCGTTGTCACTCTTAATCTTCTTGATTCTTAAATGGAATTCATTTTGAGCTCCCCTAAACAATTTCTTCAGCAGTTCTTGTGTTTCACTCTTTTCATACAAAAAGAACACCAAAGTAAAACGATAATAATCATCAATTATAACAAGACCGTATTTGTTACCGCCTATGCTTATGTAAGCAATGGGACCAAAAAGGTCTATATGAAGCAGCTCCAAAGGTCTTGTGGAGGTCATCACATTCTTTGCGTGATGAGGTGCTCCAACTTACTTTCTGGATTGACAAACGCTACAAGGCCTATCTTTCTCAAACATGACATTTGTTAGTCCTAAGATGTGATCACCTTTTAGAAGTTTTTACAAGTTCCTCATACCAACATGGGCTAGTCTCCTATGCCACACCCAACCCATGTTAGCCTTTGCAGTTAGGCATGTGTCAAGTTCAGCATTATCCATGGAAAAATACACAAGATAAAGCTTTCCCTTTAGCACACCCTTAAATGCAATTGAGTTATCGCTTCTTCTAAAGACAATCACACCTTCATTAGTGAACATGCAGTTGTATCCTTTTTCACAAAGTTGTGAAACGTATAGTAAATTATAATCAAGTGAATCTACATGCAAAACACGAGAAATTGAGTGTTGAGAGGATATAGCTATTTTACCAGCGCCGAGTACTCTTCCTTGACTATTGTCTCCAAAGGAGATACTTTCAGTTGGATCATCATTTTCTTCAAATGCAATGAACATCTTCTTGTCTCCGGTCATGTGATTAGTGCACCAACTATCAATTACCCATCTTGATCCACCGGATGAGTATGCCTACAAAACAAATAATTATGTCTTGGTTTTAGGTACCCAAGCTTGTTTGGGTGCTCTCACGGTAGTCACAAGAGTTTTGGGCACCCACGCACAAGTTTTTGGTTTATTATGGTGTGGCCCAACATATTTAGCAACAACTCTACCAAATTTGTTTCTCATAAGAACATAGAAAGCATCAAAATCATGAAAGGGCATAGTTGAAGCTAAATAATCATTTGTACGATAAGAATTGTTTTTGAGTGCACATATTTGGATGATCCTTCCTTAACAAAAGTAATGTGTTTCTTGTTGTCCTTAAATAATTCTAGTTTTTCTTTTCCACCTCTAACATATCCAAGACCATCTTTAACTAGGGGAGATCTAGAGTTCAAGTATGCACTCCTAGCATAATCAAGTTTTTCCTTATCAAGCACTTCTTTCTTGGCTTGAGATCTTCCTTCGACTGCACTAAGTTGTTCCTTTAAGTTGGTTATAAATTTTGCACACTTGCAACTTTTAGTAGTTGATTGCTTAGTTGATTTAAGTGAGTCTCTAGAGGATTCAAATTTTACTTCAAGTGATTTGTGAGTCTTTGATAAACTCTCAAATTCATGTTGAAGTGCAAAGTCCGAGATTTTGAGACTTGAACAAGTATCTTTGCTTGATGCGGGTTCTAACTCTAATTTCCTACTCTTTTATTTTTCAAGTTCTAAGAGTTTCTCTAATTCATGATTCTTTTCTTTCTCAACAATAAGTAATCGTTCTTTCTTATCAAGAAGTGTCTCCATATCAACTACTTGATCCATGAGGTTTTCCATTTTAGCAATTGTCTTTTTACTCATGCCCTTAAACATGAATTCTATGTCACTACCACTACTATCTCAAAGACTATCACTAGGAATGGACTTAGTTGAGGATTTTGAGGTTACCTTACGTTTTGTCTCCTTAGCCGTGAGACAGGTGTGTTTTTCCTTCCTCCAATTACCTCGGTTGGGCAAGAGCATCTTCTTGCTTGAAGACTTGTCAATGGCAATGTTTGCCACTCCTCCATCTTCGGATAATGAGCTTTCATCATTTGAGTCCCACTTGAGCTTTCATCATCCATAGAGCTTTCATCATCACTTCCTTCACTTGAGCTCTCTTCTTGCACTTCTTTCCCCATTGACATCTTGGATGCATTGAGTGCAACGTCATGTCTTTTGGATGATGTTATCTTGTGCAGCTCATTTACATTTTTGTCCTCTTTTTCCACCATCTCATGGTTGACGAATTTTCCGAGAACTTCATCGGCAGTCATGGATTCAAAGCAAGGGTTCTCCCGAATCAAAGTGCAAAGAGTGAGGTTACGCACCGTGAATGCTCTTATCATCCTCTTGACCACTTCATGGTCAGTCCACTTCTTGCACCCATAAGCTCTACTCTTGTTGATGAGTATCTTGAGCCGGTTGTACATCTCTTGGGGAGTCTCATTGTCTTCTATAGTGAACCTTCCAAGCTCCCCCTCAGCCATCTCAATCTTGGCTTCACGGATGGATTTGGTGCCTTCATGTGCAACCTTGAGTGTCCCAAATATCCTTGGCAATTTCCAACCCATCCACCTTGTGAAACTCTTTTTTTGATAATGAAGAGATGATGACAGCTGCGGCCTGAGCGTTGCGGAGAATTTGTTGCTCTTGCTCCAGAGTGAGCTCTTCATCATCTTCTGGAATTTCTACACTGTGAAATCCCACTTTTGATAAGAATATTTCTAGCTTTTCTGTAGGATTTAAATCAGCAGGGTCGACTTCAGTTTGAATTAGGTTTTTAAATTTGAAATCTTGCTACATGGAATAAAAGAATGGCTACAAAGCGAATTTAGCCACAAAGAAAAACAAACCACAACATTTAGAATTGGAGCACAAGAGAGGATTAACTCAACTATATTAAAATTCAGTTTTCGGAATTTGCTGCAAACTTTGAATTTGATTTTTGGGAGCCACTATTGTTCGTGGCCGGCTTCCTCCGATCGCTGCCACGCCGTTCTTCCTTCGCAAGTCTGAGCAAAGTCACGCCCTCACTGATCATCGGCGCCCGGATGTTCTGAGCCATATCGTGGCCAACCTTCTACAGCAAAAAGAGGCGCCCCAGGCTGCTCGAAACTCTGGTGAAAACCCCTCCTCTTTCCGTTCACTATCGAGGAAGAATTTCTCTTTTTACTACAAGTGTGTTCATAGAACCGAGCTGACCGAGTTTCCAAAATTTGTGATGCTAAGTCCATCCCAGCGCATGGCTATTGAACCACAAGTACTAGACCTCTCTACGAGCATCTAGAATCAACAACCATCAGAAACCATCGAGTATAGGCTCTGTTCTTCTTGTTTTTTGGGTCGCCGCCGGTTTTTGGCCTAGGTCGCTGATGTACTCCTATTTGCAGCTCGTTTGGAGGCGATTTGGATTCATATCGGTGATAAGTGTTCTATCACGGTGCTGTAGGAAGAAAAACCAAGTTGTTTTAACCATTTTTATGCGATCTTGAGATTGCCGGAGTCATGGCCACCGCTGCTGCCGTGGGGGACGCAATTCCCATCACCACTGGCCTGATTCGACCCCACCATCATGTTCCCCATCCCCCAAAACCTCCAGGCGGCCTGAATCGACGAAGTTGGAGGGGGGAATCACAGGACCGGCGAGGGCGCCGCTCAGAGCTGCTGCCCGAGCCTCTGTTCTGAGGTTGAAGACGACCCTGCAAGTGGGGCCCGCTGTCAGCCAGTATTAGGTTCTAGAAAATGTTCAAAGTTTGAGAGCCCATAACTCTCTGTAGGAAACTCCAAATATCCTCAAACAAGTTTTGTTGGAATCCTCTTGATAAGCATATCCAGAGGTGTATCATAATTTGTATGAAATCCCTGGATTTTCCTCATTAATTCCTTTAAATAAAATCTTAGAAAAATTAATTCTAGGAATTCTGCTAAATAGAAAATTCTCAATTTTGTCTAATAAGGTCCATCATAAATCCCCTGATCTTCAGTTAAAATTTCTGCATCATTGGACTTGATTTAGTCGGTCTAATGTGATTCCAATTGCCTAGGTCCCTGAAAAATTTGAAAACAACAGAAACTATTTTCAGCATTTTTCCCAAACTTGTAATTTGAATATAGCTCTGTAGGAAGCTCAAATAATGGTGAAACCAAATTCTATAGACTCATAATACTCTCAAGATTCTGAAAAGCCTAAATTGGGGCATACCAAGACCCTAGAATTTCCTTAGGAATTCAGGAAAGCCAAATAGCTTAGAGAATCTTTAGACCATATTCTACATCGATTTTATCTAAAATTTTGCAAGCCATGATTGAAGTCCTCTTCTCCAGTTTTCTGATGTTTCTTTCCACTCTCCTTCTTATGTCCATTATATAGCTCTTTGAACTTTACCCCAAAAACATCCACTCTGGTTCTGTACACAGCAGAGCTCACCACTCACCTCTAAGTTGGTATGAACCATTCTTATGTCAGAAAACCTTTTGTTTTATAATTCTCTTACTGGCAATCTAAACTTCTGCCTATTCATATCGATAGGAAACATGATGAAGGAGTTGCACGAGGAAATCGACTAGGAGCAGCAAGTTGAGGCATTACTCGTCGACAAGCTACTGACTTTTAATTTAGGATCAAACCTGCAGCAACATAAGGCAAGCCCCAGTTTGCATTTAACAGCTTGTGGATATATTTTATGTTGTATCACTTTTAATGGTCTAGTGTATATTATGCATTAGGTCAAGGGTGTTTGACACTCCAATTGCATGAACCAAAAATCCTTGGAGTGGAAGGGTAGAACAGGTTACCTTTGTGTAGTTTCTACTAGGCTTAAGTTGTATAGAAATCGGTACAAGTCGGGTAGTTGGAAGCTACTCGCGAGGCTAGGAATTTGGTTTAAAGGGGTATGATTCTAGAGAATGAATTCATTGGATTGGAAAATGAGACTGAGCTGAGAGTAGGAGCAGCAGGACGTTGAGGCCTGTGTTGCCGTAGCTCTGCTTGTGTCGGTTAATGACCGATGCGTATGCGGCCCTGTTGAGCAAGTTTGAACAGTACCGGATGCATACTGGATATTATGGGGGTCTAGGAACCGATGTAACACGGGTACCCTCGTGTAGAAACTTATACCGCCGTCCTTTGGGGTTGGTGTCAGAGGTGTAAACCTACTAGCGGAGCAACTTCGACGTGTTTCATGCAGTGGCCCTTATGATGGGCCGATAGAACTGGTTCGGCGTTGGGGTGATGGCTGAAAGGTTGCTACATACGACGTGTGTGAAGTAGTCGATAAGATGCTTCCATCGGGCGTATGTGTCATGAGTTCTGGGTGTGTCCTGATTCGAATCACTGTCCCTCGTTGTTATTGAGTACCACTTCACTGAGTTGTGACGTAGTAAATATTTCCATATGAGTTGAAATGAATCATTGTTGTTCTGAAATTGATAAGTTCATTGTATTGCAACCATGGATGCTATAGATGTAGAGCTCACTAAATTTATATTCCACTTTGGGCAAAACAACATCGGGAGGAAGCATTTATTGTTTGATTGTGGATTTCCGATGTTGGAATGCTCAAGGCCTATGAACTTGCTGCTGTAAAACTGCTATTAAGGATGCAGTCTTAGGCGAGTCCATAAGGCAAAAGCTACTGTCCTACTTTATAAATTCCTGCATATAGAGTTCTTATTTTGGGTAGACGGTTAAGCCTTGCTAACCTTTCGAGCTCACGGTTGCATTATTAGTGTTTTGCAAGTTGAATTATTTTGCTATGAAGACGGTTGTTCGGTGGGATATCGGACCCCATGGGTCGTATAACTCACCGGAAACCTTGCCGCTGCCTACACCCTTCTTGAAGCTAGTAAGAAGTGTCCGCAGGCTGGACGTCTTCTCTTTTGCGTAGCTAGGATCGAGAGTGCGTATTTATGTATATTCCACTGTGTGTACCTTCATGGTACATTATGTTGTAAATGATATTATGTTGAGAAATAAAAGACTTTGTATGTTTATGGTTTCTTTTCGTGTATGCTGTTGGGTGCCGCATCGCACGACACCACCCAATGTGATTCCTGGAGGGTGGACCCAGAGGGGTTCGTCACATACACCTGTACATACAACACTCCAAAGCCCGGGGTTAAGCGAGATAATGTGCATATTCATGTTATGTTTCTACATCGTGTAGTTTGTACCATCAAGATGAGGAGGCTGGCCAACAGGGATAGAAAGAAAATTTGCATTGTTATTAGTTAAACGCTCATAGTTAAAAGGATATCGGGAGTAGTCCTTGGGCTCCTCCTCCTCCTCCTTCTTCTTTTTGTTATTCTTGTCATCCTTTCTCTTCTTAAGCAAGACCATGAGACGCTCCACTTCTTTGTCTTCATCATTTGAGGTGACGAAGCATTCTATTCGACCTGCATGTTTCCTCCTTATGAAAGGAGTGACAGAATTGACTTCATCATCACTATCACTTGTTTGAGAGTGATGTGAGTCATCCTTCTTGCTGTTTCCTTGAGAACTTTTCTTCTTGCCCTCGTAGTAGGTGCTTGTATCTCCCATGACCTCTTCGAGCGGTTAAGCACTTAAAAGAAGAGTTAGGCTCTGATACCAATTGAAAGTTGTCTAGAGTGGGGGTGAATAGGCTAATTTAAATTTAACACACTATAATTAACTGACTTGTTCTGTCAGGTTCGGACAAGTCTGAGATTTCGGATAAGTCTGATGAAATCGTACTTGTCCGAAGTCATTCGCAGCAGAAATAAATCTACCTAGTTCTAGATCAAATGTACGAGTGATATGGTCTAGAAATAATTCGTAAACAAGTCTAGCAACCTACTAAGCAAACTTGATGATCTAAATGCTAAAGTAGTAGAACCCTAGAGTTTGATCAATAACAAGCAAGAGCAATGATGTAAAATTGAAGAATGAGTAAATGAACACAAGTGAACACGATGATTTGTTTACCGAAGTTTGATTCCACACAAGAATCTACGTCTCCGTTGAGGTGTCCACAGAGGACCGGGTCTCTTTCAGCCCTAACCCTCACCAAGTGATCACAAAGACCAAACTTGGTTGTTCCACTATCAACTCAAGGGTGATTACAAACTTCCCGGGTCTCACCACAAGTCGGGAGTCACCGGGTGACACCTAGCCTCCTAGGAACAATGCTCCAAGAGTAATAAACACAAACCACGCAGCAATACGGTGTGCAACTCAGCAAGCTCAACCCTAAGTGCTCCTCTTCTTGAATCTCCTCACAAAGTCTCAAATCCTCACAAGATTCAAGAATGAATGCTAGAGGGTGTGAGAGAGGTCTAGGAATGCTCAAGAACACTTATGAAAGCTCTGGGGTTGATCTACGAAATGGGGACGAGATCCATCCTTTTATGGGGCTCCCCAAAATATGACCGTTGTCAACTACTAAAGTTCGAACATGTCCAAGATTGGGGACCATTAACTGTAAAATGACGTCCTCAAATGACACTATTTCAGAATGTCATGTTGATTCCACTTCGGACATGTCCGATATATTTCGGACATATCCGAGCTGACATATCCAAACCCCACTTCGGACATGTTCGACCCTAAATAGAAGGTACATCTCTGAACTTTTCGTACATGTACGGACCTATACAGAGGGTACATGTCCGACTTCTTCAGACACGTCCGTCCCTACACAAAAGGTACACTTCTGACTTTTTCTGACAAATCCGACCTTCTCGACTTAGGAAATGCCAGAAACCCTAGACTTCGGACATGTCCAAATTCCTTCGGATATGTCCGAGTCTATGCAGAAGGTACTTCTCTGAAACCTTCAGACATGTCCGAGTCTACACAGAGAACACTTTTTTGAATCTCTCTGACATGTTCGAGGTTATTGACCTAATGATTCTTTTCTACACTAAGGTTTATTTTATGGTATTGAGCTTGCTTTTCTTTTGCTGCGTGTCATGTCCCTCATAATATTGCGGCATCCCTACACTCAAGAAAAATAAAAGGCCTAACTCTATGGTGTAGCTTCACGTTGTCCTCTCCATTTCCCTTTTGAAAAACCCTCTATCTCTTCTTGCCATCCAACTTATCTGCACACATATGCTCATTTAAATTCATTAGCATTTTAACTATTCGTCATCAATCCTCCAAAACCCACATGGGGACCTAGATGCACTTTCATTAACCGGGTACTCGGTATATGAAAGGTCTTCTTGGACGTCTAACTCATTCATTAGCAACCTCTCCTCGGGTGTTCTCAAACATTTCTTGAGTTGTGATACGTGGAACACATCATGCACGTCGGATAAGCGAGACGGTAAATCCAACCGATATGCAACTTCTCCTTTTCTCTCTAGAATCTGGAAAGTTATGATATACAGAGGTGCTAGTTTTCTTTTCACTTTGAATCAACGAAGTCCTCTGATAGGAGACACTTTGAGATATACGTAGTCCCTTACTTCAAAGGTGAGCTCTCTTCGTCTTGTATCCACATAGCTTTTGTCGAGTCTGAGCTATCTTCAAGTTGCTGCGGATTTCTTTCACTTTTGCCTAGGCATCTCATAACACTTCTGGCCAAAATACTTGACTCTCTCCCATTTGATTCCAGAACAAAAGATTCCTGCATCTTCTCCCATACAACGCTTCAAACAGAGACATTTTCATGCTGGCCTGGTAACATTATTATAGGAGAACTCAGCATATGGTAAGTTCTTGTCCCAACTCCTATTGTTCTTGAGTGCACAAGCTCTCAACATGTCCTCGAGGATCTGATTGATTCTTTATGTCTGCCCGTCGGTCTGTGGGTGATATCCAGAACTGAAATTGAGATGGGTCCCCATGGTTTCATGCAATTTCTGCCAGAATCTCGAGGTAAACTGTGTTCCTTGATCTGACACTATCTTCTTTGGCACCCAATGTAGGCACACGATTCTAGACACATACAATTCGGCCAACTTGGAACCGTTGTAGTGTTCTTTTACAGGAATGAAGTGAGCTACCTTGGTTAGTCGATCTACTATTACCCATATTGAATGATATCCCGATTGGGTTCTAGGCAGCCCAACTATGAAGTCCATGCTTATCTCTTCCCATTTCCATTCCGGTACTTTAAGTGGTTGCAATAGCCCCGCAGGTCTTTGATGTTCTACTTTCACGAACTGACACGTGTCACACAAAGCAATGTGTTCTGCGACATCTTGTTTCATGCCATACCACCAGTACCTACTCTTAAGATTCTAATACATATTAGTACTCCCAAGATGAATGGAGTAGTCAGAATCATGAGCTTCTCTCAGGATCAATTCACGGGTTTCCTTTATCTCAGGCACACATATCCTTTTCCCATGCCATACCGTGCCTTGTTCATCCTCTCTAAACCCAGGAGCTCTATTCTGCCCGATGAGTATTTTAATCTCCTGGATTTTCTCATCATGTTTCGGACCATTGCGTATATCCTGCTCCAGTGTGGAATCCACTTCCATTTCTATGGCCTAACTATTATTCACGAGACATAAATTGAGTCTCGCAAACTCTTCACATAATTGCGATGGTGTATCACTCGATCGTGCCACTCTCTCGCTGAGTAGTATACATGTATTTGGTCCTATCCAGATGACCACGGTTGATGTAGCTCTGACAGGTGATCGCCTCCCATGTGGCATCTTTCTCGGCCTCCACCATAGTTGCTCTCCATACGGGTGAGTTGTGTATCTTGATCATCTTGTTGTCATGGTAGATTCTGGCCTCCGACTTCCGTTCCTCGCGTTCGGCGCGAGTAACCTTAGTAGTGTTGTAGTACACTACTAGCTTGCTGGTGTAGCCGATGGTGTGGAGGAGACGTGACGCTGCACCATGCTTCCTACAGCTACCCCGTGAGAGTGATACTTGACAAGGTTTTCCACTTTCCTCCACGCGGGTGTAGCTATCGGAACTCGTCCTCCGGTGGACTTGCGAGTGGTGCGAAGCGTGTGAACCATCTAAAACATAAAACATTTCAAAATCAAGTGAGATATACGGTAGATAAATACTCTATTTTGAACATCAATAAGGTTAGATCATAAAGGAACAAGAGTATAATAAATAAATCACACACTAACACAACAGTCTTTTGTAAAATAGATTTTAGGAACATAGTGTCCTTAATACGTCCGTTTCTATCTAGGTTATTCCTATGGGCAACCTTCGCTCTGATACCACTTCTGTCACACCTGGTTTCTCCGAAGATCAACTGAGTGAATAAACACATGTATGCTAGGATATATTTCCTCATACATGTGATGACAAGAGTGAAACATCATTTAAATACAAGCCAAGTGTACGAATACATAAAAATCTTGCAATAATTTCAACATACTATTAAACGATCAGAGTACAACATAAGACAACGCAGCGGAAATGAAGTTTTGTGGAGCTCCATCACAGGTGTTGCCCGGGGATTCTGCAAGCCTAGAATACACCATCAGGGTCAAAGTCATCGTTGTTGTACTCCACGTCTTCACCACGGCCTGAGCAACAAATAAGTCCAACAACAAGCAAGCTTGAGTACCAATGGTACTCAGCAAGTGTGGGAAAGTAATGATATGCAGGCTAGGACAAGGAAAGGCTTAATTCATAGTTAAAGCATTCCATAAGAACTCATTCACATACACACTCATGCAAGTCAAACATGCATAAAACATAGCTTCACTTTATGCTTTTAGCCTAAAATCACTAAAGTCTACATATATGTATTCCTTTTGGGTCTCTCATGATGAAATCCTCATTTTTAACCTCATATAATATCCATACCAAACTTTGGTGCATATATATTACATTTAAACTTTAATTTTAACCAAATTTTGCACTGGATGAGTTGTATCCCTGCATACCTACACTTTTTGAACATATATATTGTTCCTGAGTTGAAATTAAGATGTCAAATTTATACCTAAACTGAATTCTCAATTCTATTCACTTTCCACTTTTCATACTACCATATTAGCCATGAGAATTGCATAAAAGAAAATATTTCCATCCTAAAACAGAATTTCACACCTTCTGACCATCTTTCAAACTGAAATTTCATATTCAAAACCCTATATGAAACTTCCCTAAACCATCCCAAATTTTTGACATACATTTATATTTGTTTCTATCCCTAATATAGGATATTTGCAATTAAACAGAAGTTAAATTATGTTTTCAGAATTTTCCATCT
This sequence comes from Neostapfia colusana, assembly GCA_030760725.1. Lineage (NCBI taxonomy): Eukaryota > Viridiplantae > Streptophyta > Magnoliopsida > Poales > Poaceae > Neostapfia > Neostapfia colusana. Next base: position 37,301,585 of record JASWHV010000004.1, on the reverse strand, counting down.
AAATCTAAATTTCAAACTGTTCTAAATGTTTTCAAAGTGCTAGAACAATTTAAAATGGATTTGCATAAGTATTTGCATTCCTAATGAATTCAAATCACATTCAAATGACTATGTGCCTAGATTAAATATTTCTACAGGGTCTAAATTCCGATTATACACTGCTGCAGGTCCAAAATCCTATTTTCCATAAACTTCAGGGGCCTAAACATCAAATACAGAAAGAATTTCCTAATTTCTAATAAATCCAGGGGCTAAAACAACTAAATTCAGACTTTTCCAGAATTCTGGAAAAGTACAGGGGGTAGAACAGAAGAATCTGGGGCTAGCATTGTTTTGTGACAAACTCAGGGGGTAGCGCGCTAAATTCCCGGCGGGAATCGGCGCTTTGAATGTGAGCCGTCTGATTTTAAATGGAGGGCCCAGATTAGATCGCGGAGGGGTACACGGGGCTTCTGTTCTCAGCCGCACGATTTAAAATGAACGGGCCACTGAGGGCCACGTCTCCCTGCCGGGGTGCGGGCGTCACGATCCGGCAGCGCGCCGTGGCGCCAGGCGTTCCGCGTCGGCGAGCTCGCCGGAGAACACGGATTTTGCGCCTACACTTGTTGAAACTCATAGTTCTTTGAATGGATCGAATGTGGGGGGTAGGGGATCTCACCTAGGGGGTTTTCTTGAATCCGAATAGCTCGGAAGTCGGTCGGCGACGAGGACTAGTGGCGGCGACCTTCGGTGCTCGTCGGAGCGGCAGTTGGGGTCGGAGATCCTTCGAGTTTTTCGGCCGTAGAGCTTCCCTATGATCGGTGGATGGTGTACCGAGGGTCAGAATGGATCCAAATAGAGGAATTCGGTTCTTTCACCGGCGAACGGTGGTGGCCTCTTACCGGCGTGTGTCGGTGTCAAGTTTCTCGGCATATTCTCGCTGCGAGATGGATGCCTACGGGTTGCTCATGTTGCTTCGGAGAAGGGAGACACATTAGGCAGAAGAAATCAACACAGAACGAGGGGAATTGCGGAGATCAACGGCGGCACTCACCGACGGGGTGCGGTTGGATGCGGGGAGTATCAGAGGGGCTCTTGGGGTTTATAAAGCCGATGGAGCCGGAGTTGGGAAGGTTGGACACGTGCGAAACGTGCGCGAGGAGCCCGAGATCGTAGGCGTGCGTGGAGAAAACAAAATCAGAGCGCGGAGTTTGGGCGCGGGAGAAGCCGGGAGATCGGCTGTCGGTTGGGGAAGAAAGCGCTGACATGCAGGGCCCGTGCAGCAGTGAGAGGAGGAGGTGGGGGAGAGCTGAGCTGGCTGCTGGGCTGAGCAGGGAATTCGGTCCACTGCTCCTTTTCATTTTCTTTTCTCTTTTCCATTTCTATTTCTATTTCTTTATTCAAATTTAAATTCTGGTTTGAATTTTCCAAATTTTGAACATGCACAACGTCCATAGGTTTGAAAATTGGGTTTGCAAATTTTTGGGCGTTACATGTAAAATTTTCAAAAGTTCAACTTCAGAGTGGTTTTAAATTAGCTTTAAAATTTCAGGTTGTTAGACACCTTGTAATTTATAAGGTTAGTCTCGTTTAGTTACAATGTAGGTTGATGTGGGTCCATTGTGCAACCTAAATAATGAACAGAAAACATGATCCTCGTACCCCCTCCTGCTGAATGTGAAAGTTGAAAAATGGTGCTACATGAGTATATGCTTGCGAGAAACCAACTCAAGTGGTTATGGAAACCAGTTTGATAGGTTTCATCGAAGTCTGACGAGAAGCCAACATGCGCTCTCTCAGGATGGACCTACCAGTGCAAGCGTGCGTCGAATTGTCTTAGCATTGGCAAGCCATTTAGGACATCTTCAAACATTGTCGAGTTGAAGGAGGAACAATAATAAGGTTGGAAAAGTATAGTAAATGGATAAAAGGTAAAAAATAACAAAATATATATTTTGATCGATTGGATGCTCTCCGTCGCTCATGAGCTTTTATATTTATGGAGTGGGGATATCTTGTCTAGGAGTCCAACTCTTGCAAATTTTTATGTCAAGCACGAACTTTCCTCTTAGACTATACAATCCGGTCAGATAGTCTTGCCAAAATCAGCCAGACCTATTTACAAACCAGTCAGACCAGTTTTCAGATAACCGAAATTTTCTAAATGTCAGAACTTTCATATTTGAAGTACTACACAATGGTCTTCTCAAGTTTGACATTTGAGTGCTACGCAGATAATCTACATATCTATTTTGATCTTCTTGATGAGTGCTACGCAGTGGTCTTCTCAAATTCGAGATTTGACCACATCTCCAAAACCGGCTTGAATGGTCTGCCTAAATCATTCTGATGGATTTCCCTGAACCTAGGTATTGCCAATTTTGATTGTGAACACTAAGGGTGTAACAGTTCACATTTCTATTCTCACCACTCCAATTAAACTCACTAGGATTTGCTAGTATATTTCATAGTTTTCTCCTCAAGGAGCATGTGAAACTTTCATATTTGCACATATGCATCTCACTGAGTTTTCATCATCAAGCATGGCATGGTGCATCACACTTCCATCATGTAAACTGTGTATTATCCACCTTATTTTCAGCTCTTCCAAGTTATTGCAAGAAGGTGTAGCTAAGTGTAGGCAAACCACTAAAATTTATATGTTGCCTCATATAATTGAAATTGGTATCATCGTGTTCATGCTCAAATTTTCATTTCCATCATCATGTTTACTCCATCCTATCATTCCTGTACAACAACAGCTAAATAGATCATCACATAGAGATTTAATAATGTCAATTGAGCTCATATGCATGTCTATACAAAAAAAATCATAAATCCCTGTTAATTCCACTCAATTGTGAGTTTGATATTTCATGTTTTAGTTTAAGATGTCCATGATCCGCCCTCAAAATTTCATAATTTTTTAGGCTCGTTTGCTATTTGTTTTGCAATTTTAAAGTCTTTCTGCCACTGTGAAAAACTTGTTGTTCTGTTTCTGGTCACTAGACCCCACCTAGCAGCTTCATACTCCTTTGTCTCTCTCCCTCCAGCACCCCCCATACCCAGAACCCTGCTGCCACGCATCCTTCTCACCGGCCAGCCACCACCCAAGCGAGTAAAGGCGCCACACTCTTGCCTTCTCCCGCGCTCCACCTCGCTCCCAATTAGCCCAGCTCACAGACACTCTCCACAAGGAAGTTATTTCCTCGTCCATCGTCATCTTCGCCAAGTCGCCGGAGCTCAAGGTGCATGACCGTTGGACACCCTTTTCCGCTCAACCGAGGCGACTATAAGGTGCCCCCAGCCCTGTTCTAGCTCTCTTACCCTTCGTTTCCCCACTCCCCAGCTCTAATGGCTTGGATTTAAGGTTCTTCTCCATGTGCAACCGGTAGAGCAAGATGTTGTCTAAGGAGAAATTCTCCATGCACACCGCAAACCGCCTCATTTCAGTTAGGGGGGCAGCCTATACACTTACTTTCGCACCTCCCTGAGATAGTAGAGGAACAAATGGCCATTTGGTTGCTCTAAAAAAACGAGATATCGTGGCCGCCACCATGGAAATGCCCCCACCCTCACGGTGCGCCCCACCTTAGGAGCCTCTCCATCGAAATTTGGGTATGTGTTGATGTTTTTCACCTTCCCACAAAGCTGTAGCAGCTTGCGCTGAGCCTTCACGTGCCTTCAGTTGCGAGCAGAACACCACCGAAGTTCGTCACCAGCTGTCACTCGCCGACAGCCCACTCCGCCCTCTTCCCCATTATTTCCACCCCACCATTGTGTTCTACATGTCTTCCTCCTCCGCATCAAGTAGAGTGGCAAGAAAAAACGGCCATTATATGTGCCCCCCAGGCGAGCTTCCTTCGTTTTCCGGTGAGCTCCCATGGCCCTCTGTACGTGCATTGGCTGGAGGAAGAAGAAAGGACCCTGGACCCCACCAGTCAGCTGCCCACCCTCTTTTCCCATTGATTCTCGGCCCAGAAAAATTCCAGAAAGTTGCCCCCACTTCAAAAATTCATAAAGAACTGTAGGAAACTCCAAAAAATATGAAACCAATTTCTTTGAGTCCATAAAATCCTCCTCTATCAAGCTGTGGTCTTTTTCTATCATGAAAAGCTATAATACTTTCTGGGTGATTTAATTTCTCTAAACAACATTATCTCAATTGTGGGCCCTCTGCTGCTTTGATTGAGCCCAAATTTTGCCAGAATGCTCCACCTATATATGCTAGACCACCATAAAAGTTTCGGCCTCATTTATCTTTCAGAACTGTGTTAATTATCACAGTGGCATAATAAGGCATATGTGTCTATTATTTTTATTGTGGGCCCACACTTAGGTGGTTTGACCTTAAAGTATGCAAGAGCTCTTTTAATAATACCAGAAGATTTCCATAAAAATTTCAGCTCCCTTGCCCATGTAAAACTATTTCAATTATAGGATTTGTAAAATGGCACATAAACACTAAAGTAAGAACTATATGTATGTTATTTCTTAAACCTTACTACCAGCTGCTATAGTTGATCATCATGTTGCTAAACACTCTTGAGTCACACTAAGTTTATGTTTAGGTTTATTTTAATCATAATTGCATCTGATGCACCTATACAATTGCGTTAGCGATTAATTAATTTCTGCATACATGGCATAAATTAGGGATCGAGTAGCTCGAGGAGGTACAACAAGAGGAGGAGGAGGAAGCTCAGCTGAACCTTAACTTAAGCACTAACATAGAGCAAGGAAAGCCCCGGTTTTGCCCATAATCCTTGAATTGAGTGCTTTTATATAATATCCTATGTTCGGATGTTTTATTTGTTTTATGTGCATTACGTTTAGGTGTTGGATGAAATCTACTTGCATGACCATAAAGCCTTGGGTCTGAATGGGATTTAAGAACAACTCATTCTACGCTAATCACCATGTTCTACCACTAGTAATGAGTAAGTGGGGACTACTCATTGACGTATGGCGTCCACATGAGGGTTTATGTGGATTAATCATCTTTTAATAAAATTTGAGACCGAGCGAGCATGTAGGGAAGTGGTACATGGGTGCCGTATGCATAGACTTGCTCGTGTTGATTGAGTACCGTGTCGTAGTCGGCCCCTTGAACAAGTATTGATTTTCTACCAGAAGGATGCTAGTATTATGGGAACTAGTAAACCGACGTACCACGGAACCTCGTGATGAACGATCCTGCGACCGACCTTGATCAGGCGTTGAGAGGACAATAAGTATATAATCCTACCCGGGGTACGCCTGAGATACCACGTGGGGAACCCTTTGTCCAGGCCGGTCACCTTTTTTTGACATTGGGCGAAATGGGAAAGATTGCCACATACGACTTGAGTGAGCGCGCCGTGCGTCTTCAAAAGTGCGTATGTGTCATTTTTTCTGGGTTATGTTCTGCAGAATAAAACAATTGGTTTGAATCGCCGTTCACACGCAGTAAAAATGAGTCCGCTTGTTTAAGTCATCGTTGTTTAGTAACAACTGGCATAATATTGAGATTCGATGATGGTGTAATTATAAATTCCAAATTTATTGCACTCTTGTATGTTTAGTTATAGTTGCTAATTAAGGTTACACTTTCAATAACACATTAACTTTAGGATAAAATATGATCACCCTCCTAATGTTAATGCTTTTATGCTACCCACTACCTTTTTGGACAAGTACTTGAGCCTTGCATACTAGTATGGTCTAGAAATTATTTTCGTCGGGTGAGTCTTGCTAAGCTTAGTAGCTTACCGGTTTGTTGATCCTATTTTTCAGGTGAGTCCCTCCTTTATGAGCATGATGCATATGAGGGATTCCTAATATTGCGCCACCGCCCGAGAGATGGGTGGCACAATGGGAGCCCGAGTCGCCGCCAGCTTGATTTGTGTGTTGCTAGTACGGCGTGCCATTGGGCTATGGCGCGCTATTTTTCTAAATGTCGTTATGAGAGAATACTCCGTTACTACTCGTATTTTTCTACTCTCATGTATTTTGCAACATTTAACCTTTATACGACACTTTAAAACTTTATATATGTTGTTTTTAAATTATATCGCTTGTATATGCAATTGGCGGTTGTCGGTACCCTACAGACCTGGTACCCCCGCGTGTATGAGCAAAAGAAGACATACGCCAGCACGTATACAGAAGATAGGGACCCAGCCTGTAGGCTGGGCCCAGCCGCCAGCTATGGAGCACTCATGAGAAGGAGCGTGCCCTAGGCCTCGGGTACGACCACCCGCTAAGGAAGGCTCCGAGGCTGCCACGTGTCTTCAGGCGCTGAGCCTGACTGCCGGTCGAGGATGGCTCCGAAGCCGCCATGTGTCCGATGGTACCGGGCCTGACCTCCCACCAGGGAGGGATCCAGCGCTGCCACGTGTCCGGAACCTCTGAGCCACACCCCCCTCCCGCCAGAGAGAGCTCTGGAAATGCCACGTGTCCTACGACTCCGGGCCCGACCTCCAGCGTGGGAGGGTACTAGTGCTGCCACGTGGGCAACAACTCTAGGCGTACCATCCCGCCAAGGACAGCTCCAAAGGTGCCACGTGTCTTACGGCTCCGGTCCCGACCTCCAGCGTGGGAGGGCTCCGGTGCTGCCACATGTCCAACGACTCTGGTCCCCTCACTACTCCGCAAGAGTGCTCCGGTAGAGACGCGTGTCCTAGGGGCCAGCCTCCCGGACGCCGCGTCGACGAGCAACGATCAGATAGCCAATGAGTAAGGAGAAGGTGCGCTGTCAGGCCGAGCATTTAAGGCTCACGCCTTCCCCAGAAGCATGGCTCGCGGCGCACGCTCCCATCCTCTGCCTGCTCACTATTACGGTGATGAGACAGGGCGGCGAGATGTGAGGGTGGAACTGTGCCGCTCAATAGCACAGAGCCGCTCAGCAGAGCGAGAGGTCACGGCAGACGGGGACTTAATCATCACCTGCAACTCGGTCAGAGGCGTCCGGTGCGCCAGGCAGCGCGCCTTAACTCCACCGACAGCGTCGGTGCATATAGGTGTAAGTGTCCTAGTTCTTGTATAGGGTACAGATAGTCGTGGGGCCACCTGTCGGGCCCCGAGTCACATTGTAACTGCCCCGACATCAGGCTATAAAAGGACCGGGGCAGCCTCCGGGCAAGGGGTTCGCAAGTTTGCAACAATGGCTCCCGGTTAACACTCTCCCACACTAATACGCGCAAGCAATACAACAAGCACTCCCGTGGACGTAGGGTATTACGCTCTGGCAGCCGAAACCACGTAAATCCTCGTGCCCACCTCGCCGTTGTGCTCTGACCTTCGAAACCACTAGACCCTCCGAAAAAAGAACTTCCGGGGGCTGCTTCCGAGCTGACCGGGGGAAGTGTCGTAGCGAACACTTCGACATTTGGTGTGCCAGGTAGGGGGCTTTTGGTCCTTCAAGTTGTTCGTGAAGCCCACAATGGTGAACATCCAATCACTCGGAGGTTCTTCCAGCCCCTCACGCCGCCAGAAGCAAAGGGAGTAGGAAGCGCTCTCTGGTCCCAAAGCAGGACCGTCTGTGCTGGCGCCAGTCTCTACGGCGATGGTTCCCGTTGCCTCCTGGCAGCCCTCGGTTGTGACGGCGTCGCAAGCACTGACTGAGGAAAGCCCGAAGAGCACGCTTCTAGCAGCTCGCGCGCTCCTTCACAACCCCCCGAGCATGTAAGCTTCCTTGTCCGCTGCTGAGCAGTGGCGCAACGACGTCGACAACCTTGTCGTCGCCGCGCTTAACTCGTCGTGCCACCAGAGACGGAAGCCATAGACAGTGCAGCTTCCGCCCCGTACCCTAACAAGGGATTACAGGATGGTAGAAACCCACTCGACGGTGACATCCAAGCTCTCCACCGCAGACCTCAGAGCCGAGCTGGACCGTCGCCGCCATCAGAAAGAAGATGGCCGCGTCACCATCGAGCGACAGCGCGAGCAGTGTCGCAACCTTGAGGAGGAGTATGGTACCCTTGGAACCATGCACCCCATCTACGCGGGCCAAAACCCCATCTCCCCAGGCTCAATGGGAGGCTACATGGCTCTAGCCCCACACCTTCGTATGGCGGTGTGTCCATGCAAGTTCCGGCCGCACTTGCCAGAGAAGTTTGACAGGACAGTCAACCCCATTGAATTCCTGCAGATCTACTCCACCGCCATTCTAGCTGCAGGAGGGAATAGGCCATTATGGCCAACTACTTCCCCGTGGCATTGACCAGGTCAGCCCGGTCATGGCTCATGAACTTGCCCCAGGGGTCTATAACCTCCTGGGAAGAGTTGTGTCGTCAGTTCACGGCGAACTTCGGGAGTTCCTACACCGGACCGGGCTTGGAGGCCGACCTCCACGCCCTGCAACAGCAATCGGGACAGTCGCTGCGCTCCTTCATCCAGCGTTTCTCCCAGGTTAAGAACACCATCCCCCGCATCTCCAACACCTCTGTCATCGTCTCCTTCCGACAGGGCGTCCGCAACAAGAAGATTCTCGAGAAGTTGGCCACGCACGACGTGCAGGACATCTCCAAGCTCTTCAGCATGGAGGACAAGTGTGCCAGGGTCGTGGAGGGCCGCAACTGGCACACACCGCCTGGCAAGGGGAGTGAGTCCGCTAGGGAGGGCACTGGCGGCATGAAGAAGAAGACCGTCGGTAGGGACAAGCCGCTGGCCGGAGCCCACACTGCAGCAACTGTAGCAGCTGCAGGGGCCCGGGGACCGTGCATCGACAAGCACCAGCGGCAGCTGTCCGACAGCGACGACGGCGACCAGAGGTGCTCGGTCCACAACACCAAACGGCACAGCGCCAGCGAGTGCTGGGAGATTTTGAAGCTGGTGGAGCGCTTTCGGGAGCTCCGACAGCAGCGCCAAGTTGGCGCACCCTTCCGCCAGCGGGAGGGCAAGCAGAAGGCTTGCTAGGAGGTCAGCAACGACCAGGAGATGGAGTTCCAAGAAGCCAAACGGGCGTTGAAGGTCATCTATAACCAAGGAGAGGGCTCCGATTCTGACCACAGTGAGCGACACAAGACGCTCCACGCCTAACCAGGCGTCCTCCCCCTCCGTCATGTGACGAGTGCTCACCCGACGTCCAGACATATGGCGAAGCCACACAGGATCAGCTTCTACGTAAAGAGTAGGCAGCCCAAGGTAGGTCAACCTGGTGCCTCGGCCAATGCTTTCTCGAGGAGGGGTGACAAACCATCCCCCCAGCTGGGAGGGTCCCTCCTGACCAGTACAAGCATGCCGCTCCAGGTGCGCCCGCCTGGCTGCAGGGGATGGGTATCTCTACTCAGACCACAGGACATAGAACACCTCTATAAGTTCTACCCTTAGCACAGTAGTAGGATATTTTTTCTTTTTCTCTTTCTTGTAAGGGTGTCATAGTGTCTAGGAACAGCGCTTAGAACAGCTAAATTCCCAGAAGGGTCCAGCTACTCTTGTTACCGGGGGTGGGTCACTGCCTTCTTACACTGCCTGTTACCTCCTATTGCCCAAAGGAAGCCAGAATAAGAAAAGTGTATCCTACCTTGCGCAGTTTATTTACACCTTGTACTAACTCGTGCATACCAATTGTAACGGCATGTCCGGAGCCCGTCCTACACACTTGTCCTAGGTCCCGTTCCACTGGAAGGTCTCCTAGCTGAAAGGTCAATGCCAACAGGAGGTCCAGGGTATGTAGCCTGCTATGCATGGTATCGTACCATAGCGTCCACATCCTGCCTCCCCAGCGCTACAATTGAGTACTCGGGGGCCAGAAAGAGCACGTTTATGAACAAGAGGAGTAACCGGACCCCGTACATTGCCCCAACACTCTTTACGTATTTTCTTTCCATTTCGCTCCGGTCGGGTGGCCAATCACTTTTTCCTGCATTCAACTGTAGCAGGAGTCGTGCTATCCTTCTGCAGGCGGGTATGCTTGAGGTACCTATGGCGTACTCGGGGTTCTGTGGTTGCCTCATTGCTCGGGGGCTCTATGGCGCCGAATGGCCTTACCCTGAAAGGCTTCAGCGCGAGTTCCAGGGTGTGTAGCATGCTTAGTCTGGTCCTATGCCCTAAGCATGCACACACTGCCTCTCCAAGGCTACAACTCAGTTTCGCGAACTGGACGGCTCATACCCCTGAGCAAGGCTTTAACCACATCCTGGACGACCCACATCGAATTATCCAAGCCCCATAGTTCGGATGGGGACCATAAGCCACAGTAATGCTACCAAATAAGGAAGAGTAACCAGAGAGCACGACTACTCCCTTTTCCTTTCATGCCTGCAGATCTGCATAGGTCCTTGGCGTCTCGGACCCCTCAGGAGGCCCGGTGCTGATGTCCTGCCTCATCCAGTGGTAGGTGCATCCCAACACAGGTGCCACACCTACTAGAGGGCCATCACGGTGAACCATGCAAGCAGGACGTCGGACCACGGCAGCAGCAAGCAAAAAACCCAGAGCGTCAGCTACGACAAGCTGAAGACAAGGGCTGAACTTCCCTCGGGTCCTTGCATTGCCAGGGACCCGGAGGGAGTGGTAGCCACACTGCCAGAGCGCCCTGGGTCCTTACACTGCTAAGGACCCAGAGGAACAAGCTTGGGACATTGGCAAAGAGCTACCCACATCAGCTAAGTCCTTTCCTTTCAAGCTTGCGTATATTTTTGTGTTCCTCTCGGCGTGTACATAGTTGTGTTTCTCTGTATCGCGCTTGGCCAAAAATATGCTGTCCAGCTACAAGACGGAAACGCTTGAGGCACCTGTGTTGTCTCCAGACCCTTTGGTTACCTTCCTTCTCGGGTCCCGTGGCGCCAGAAGGTTGCCTCCTCCTTCGTAGTGCCCTGCCAGCGGGAGGTCCAGGGTGTGTAGCTTGCTTAGCCTAGTCATGTACCCTAAGCATGCACACTCTGCCTCTTTAGCACGGCACCCGAGTGTTGGGGACCTGGATTACACACCGCCCTAGGAAGGATGGTAACCATGGTCTGGACACTCCTACACCGAATTGCCCAGGTCCCATAGCTTAGCAGAGGACCATAAGCCATAATAGAGCCATCGAATAGAGAAAATACAACTACACGGCAGGGTTACCCCTTTCTTCTAGTATCTGTGCAGGCCACAGAGCTCCGGTTCATGGGGCTGGAACCTTAACTTTCCCAGAGAGCCACTCTTGGACCCCCAAGGCTGGCGTCTCCTGAGGGGTTCGGAGCTGACGTCTTACACTTGGGCACACCTACCTCGTACGCGACGTGGGCCCTGGGCTCCGGTCTGAAGCCTCCCTACCGGGCGAGGTTCGGAGCTGCCATGTGTCCCTAGGCTCTGAGCCACCTCCCCATTGAGGACGGCTCCGGTGCTGACACGTGCCCCGGGCTCCCAGCCGCCTCCGCACTGAGGACGGCTCTAGCGATGACATGTGCCCCGAGGTCCAGGCAGAGTCTCCCTTCTGAGGAAAAGTCCGGAGCGGCCATGTGTCCCTCTAGATGGAGCTGGAGACAAGGGTCGAATTTCCTTCAAATCCGTGCACTGTTGAGGAACCAGAAGGAATGGTAGCCACACTGTCGGGGCGCCCTGGGTCCTTACGTCACTAAGGACCCAGAGGAACAAGCTCGAGGTGTCGAGAAAGAGGTACTCACGATGGCTAAGTTATCCCGGGCCCTTGCGCTGCTAAGGGTCCGAAGTCTACATCGACAACACAAGGAAATGAAAGGCTTGAAACAAAGATACTTTCATTAATAACAGAGTTCTGGTATACAAGAGGGGATACAAGACAACTAAGGAACTCAGCAGCTACAAGTCGAGTAGTCTCCTTCTTCGTGGCCTGCTTGGTTGTCCCGCCGAGCCGATCTCCACGCAGTGAGACTATCACCTGCTATTAGACTGAGGACGGCAGCAACGCATGTTGGACTGAGGCAACACTGACATCTAGTGTCGTGTGGACAAAATGCCATCTATGGCAGATTTTGTTGTCCACACAACAGTACCTGGAGGAAGGCTTGACCACTTTGGACTTAACCTTCCTCCGGACTGGCGGGTAGCCCTCCTTCGGCAAGGTGCCTAGAGGACATGCCCCTCTCGACACTAGCGTAGGGGCTCACTGCGAGCCGAGGACCCTATCCCTGACGGCCTCCCCGACCACCAGCACACCATCAGGATGGCTTGTGCTTCTACCTGAGGCCGTCAAGGAAAGGGACGCACCAGAGAACCTCACCAAAGGCCACACACACACGAACATCCCGCAGAAGTGGACGAAGACAGCTACCAGGGAGAAAGCATCTGGTGGGCGAAAGTGCCTGGAAGCAGAAACATCTAGCGCGCAAAAGGAGAACAAAGGCCACATGGTGAGGGGGGTGCCATCCTACACCGCAAGGCTCCTTTATACCCAACCACAGCCTCTGTCAGGGCAACAGGCGTGGCGATTGGGTTGCTACCACTGCACGCCACAGGTTATTCGCCTCCCCCAACAACGGTTGTATCCAGGTCCACCCGTCAGACACTGGGGGCCGGGAAGATAACCTCCCGGGAACGTCCGGCGGTTCCCAAGGAGAGCGGTGCGACCAGCCCATCGGTTGCCGCAGTAAAGGACCCGAGTCAACCCCTCGAGCACACCACCTTAGCACTCGCCCCCACCAATGACAGGTAGGGCACAGGTCCACCCGTCAGACACTGGCAGGACAAGCGAGTAAAAACTCGGGAACGTCCGGCGTTTCCCGAGGGAAGCAGCGCAGTACTTCGGCGGTTCCCGAAGCGACCACTCAACTGCATCGTCATGACCGGTCAAATCGGGAGTGGACACGACGATGCACTGCTGCTTTGACTGAGTGCGCCCACTACGCCGAAGACAAGCAACCTTTTCGTCTCCCAAGTACAACCACTTGCCCACTACGCGAAAATCTCACCACCACTTCGATTCGCAAATCGCAGGTTCAAAGCCACCACGTGGGAGAGATAGGGGCCCCACCTGCGGGCTCAATGCCTCCCCCGAGATGGGCTTGGGGCCACTATCAGTACCCTGCAGACCGGGTACCCCCGCGTGTATGAGCAAAAGAAGATATACGCCAGCACGTATACAGAAGACAGGGACTCAGCCTGCCGGCTGGGCCCAACCACGAGCTAGGGAGCACTCATCAGAAGGCGCGTGCCCTAGGCCTCGGGTCCGACCACCCGCTAAGAAGGGCTCCGAGGCTGCCACGTGTCTTCAGGCACTGAGCCTCACTGTCAGTCGAGGATGGCTCCGGAGCCGCCACATGTCCGATGGTGCCGGGCCCGACCTCCCGCCAGGGAGGGCTCCGGTGCTGCCACGTGTCCAAAACCTTTGAGCCACACCACCCGCCATAGGGAGCTCCGGAAGTGCCACGTGTCCTACCGCTCCGGGCCCGACCTCCTAAAGTGTCCCGACCCATAAGATCGGAACTAAACCTGTAATATTATGCCAGAAACAGAGTTCGGTACATAATATTACAACACAAGTAGGACCACAACCATACAGAGCTTTGTTACAACGGCATACACTTTAGTACAACAATAATAAGAACTAACATAAGGATGACTAACGACATAAACACATGGACGACTAGCTCCTCCTCGTACATGGTTCCACGGTAACACCTTGGGTGTAATTGCGACCCTACTCAAAGTCCTCCGAGTTGATGTCCGGATCCTCTAAAGATATCAGCAACAGTTGAGTACAAAAGTACTCAGCAAGCTCCACCTCACCCTTCGGAAGGGGAATGAAATAAACATAGATGCAATGCACAACCATAATAGTTATGCAACCTAATGCAACTAAATGCAACCAAATAACCCATCCAGAGACATCCCTCACCTCATCCTCACAACAGGTGGTTTCCTAGATGTTAAGACCCCACCATAACCTGTCCTATACCGAGGACACGGATGTCCGAACGGATTCTACACTCTGTAGAGGTTGTATGTTGTACCCACACGCACGGACCATCAAAGAAAGGCCGTCGTAACCGACACCCAGTCGAAGCATCACCCAGACCAGTCGTCTACAACCCAGTGTCATGACTTATCTTAATATCATCTCAGTTTTCACTCATAAATGCATATCTCTCTCTCCACCGTGGACAACTGTCGGGCTAGCCACCGGGGTTAGGCTAAGCTCCACCCATACAGGGTCATGTGGTCGTACTGAAGAAAGTTAGGTGAGATGTCAAAACAACTCAGTCCTTAAGGCTCACCAAGGAAGCCTCCATACCCAAACCATGAGCCTATCATCTTGATAGTACTCGCCGTAAGTCTACCACCACGGTAGCACTTACACCAACACTAACCCTTCTGCCCCTGTCTCAATTGAAGCTCTCCCCAACCATGCAACATACACAACACAACATAATCATGTGTAATCTCATCATATCAATATGCCGCAGAAAGCGAAACTAGTATGTTTACACTCTATCACTCGCATAACTCATGCTCAACAATGCAAAGACCTAATCTACTAGCCACAATGGATAAACCTCACATAGGAGAAAAATGATCAAAAAGGGGTCGATGGAACTTGCCTTTGCTATCGTCTGCAGCGTCGTGCTCTTGGTCACTTAGCTCCTCTAGGTTCTCCTCCAGCACTGGTTCTACACCGCGCACAAGCAAACATACAAACAATGCAAATATATATCATTCAGACTTGCTGACATTAACTATATTATGATATTAGATGATTTTTTAGAAGAAGAATCATATTAAGTGTTCTTTGTGTGTGGGTGAGATCTGGTCTAAGGCCAATCAACTGGTTGCTTGGGTTTGGGCTCAAATCAGCAAGAGTAAAAGGGAAGAGGTTGGTCAGAGAGTAAGAAATCGAACGTCGACGCTATGGCTCACTCGATTAAGCTGCCGATTTTGGGTAGGGAATATAGGAAGTTGGACAACTTCACGGAAGGACGGCCATGCCGCGGGGTGGTTGTGGCCATACCTGAGGGGAGGGAGAAGGGGGGATAACTCGAAAAAAAGAGTGGAGGTCGGGGTGCTCACCTTGGCCGTGGCTTGGCGGGGAGGGTTCCTTGTCGGAGATCGATGTTGGGGGAAGACATGAACGCCGGTTCTCAATGGTGTGTGGGGGGGGAGTGAGCTCCCGAGCCCCTTTTATAGATGAAGTAGAAGGGATAGGGATGGAGGAAGGTGAGGTAGGTAAGGTGTAATTAGTGCATGTTCTGGGAGCTTCTCGTGGAGTGGATAAGGATGGGGGAGGAAGAGATATTTGAGGGTGGTTCTAGAAGCTTCTCTCAGAATGGATAAGGATAAGGGAGGAAGGGGTATGTGACAGGTGGTTCTAGAAGCTTCTCGTAGAATGGATGAGGATGGATAAGGAAGGGGTATGTGAGGGGTGATTTCGGAAGCTTCTCGTGGAATGGATAAGGAGAGAAGAAGAAGAAGAAGAAGAAGAAGAAGAAGGGATATGTGAGGGGTGATTCCGGAAGCTTCTCGTGGGATGGATAAGGATGGGGGAGGAAGAGGTGGGTAGTGTGCGGTTCTAGAAGTTTCTCGTAGAATGGATGAGGATGGGGGAGGAAGATGAAAAATGGGTTTGCCTTTAGGCAAAGGTAGAGGGGTGATTGCACCAGTTTTGATGAAAGGCATATCTGAAATCAGCCAAGAGTGTGTGCGTAATATGTCTGTTGGTTAATTCTATAAAAATGATTTATTATCTTACGAAAAATGGGGCATTACAGACCTACCCCACTTAGGATGAATCTCGTCCTCGAGATTCTAGTGGTCTGCAAAGAGATGGGGGAACTCTGTCCGCAATGCATCTTCTCTTTCCAAAGTAACTTCGACCTTCGAGTGTCTGCTCCACTGGACCCGACAAAGGGTGATGGTGTTTCTCCGTGTCCCTCGGGTGACTGTTTCCAAGATCTTTACTGGCACCTCCTGGTAGCGCAGATCATATTGCAGGTCTAGGGTTTCTTGTGCCACCTATTCTTCGGGAACCCGTAGGCATTTTCTTAGCTGTGACACGTGGAAGATGTTGTGCATACCTGGCATTTCTTATGGTACCTGAATCTCATACGCTACTGATCCTACCCTTTTTAGGATTGAGAAAGGACCGATGTACCGTGGTGCCAACTTTCGATGTACCTGGAATCTGTGCGTGCCATGGATAGGAGATACTGTAAGGTACACATGATCTCCTGCTTGGAAACTGAGTTCATGCCTCCTCTTATCTGCGTAGCTTTTCTGACGTGATTGGGTGGCCTTGAGATTCGCTCAAATCTCTGCTACTTTGTCCTCTGCTGCCAACATGATGTCTGGTTGCTCCACAATGCGGTCCCCAACTTCTGACCACATGAGCGGGGTTCGACACTTCCTTCCATAGAGGGCTTCATATGGTGACATCTTGATGTTGGCCTGATAACTGTTGTTGTATGAGAACTCGGCATACGGTAAACTGTCTTCCCAATCCTTTCTGTAGGTGAGAACAGCGGCCCTCAGCATGTGTTCCAAGATTTGGTTGATCCTCTCTGTCTGACCATTCGTCTGAGGGTGATATACTGAACTAAAGTCCAACTTGGTACCAAGTGCCTTTTGAAGACTCCTCTAAAACCTTGACTTAAACTGAGTACCTCGATCTGAGACTATCCTCGAGGGTACTCCATGTTCACAATACGGTCTATGTACAACTTGGCCAGCTTACTCCCATTGTAGGTAGTGCGCACAGGAATAAAGTGTGCAACTTTAGTCAGACGGTCGACCACTACCCACCATGGAGTCATTACCATTCTTGGTCCTTGACAGGCCAGTGATGAAATCCATTCCTACCTCATCCCATTTCCAAACAGGAATCAGTAAGGGCTGTAATAGGCCACTCGGCTTTTGATGCTCAGCTTTGACCCTTCTACACACATCACAATAAGCCACTAATTTGGCTATGTTATCCTTCATGCCAACCCACCAATACTTCTGCTTAATATCCATGTACATCTTTGTGGCTCCAGGGTGGATAGAGTAGGCAGAGTTATGAGCTTCATCCATGATCGTATTCCGATAGTGACCTTGTGAAGGCACACACAACCATTTCTTGAACCACAATATTCTATCTCTATCAACTCTATCTGGTGCCTTGCCGTCACCGGTTTCTTCATTGATCTTCATTAACTTTTCATCCTCCTGTTGAGCCTTCCTAATCTGGTCATCCAGGACAGGATGGACGCTATTGTTGTAGTTGTAGGAGTGTGGTACAATACTTAGGTTCAACTTCATCATCTCCTCGCACAGTTGTGGTACTTGAGTCACCAAGTGATTACAGTATGCCTTCCTACTGAGAGCGTCTGCCACAACATTTGCTTTACCCAGGTGGTAGTGGATCTCCACATCATAATCCTTAATTAGTTCCAACCATCTTCATTGTCTTAGTGTGACACCCTCGCCTCGGGTGTCAGCATATGTTCATGTTAGAGGAAACATCTTAATGAAAAATAGGAACAGAGAGAATTATCAAAATAATAGCCAATAAAGCCCTCAGAGAGCGTCGAAGGCAACTTCCGCGGCCAGCAGGCCACGCGGCGTGTTCGGAGATCATCCCCAAGAAGTTGGGAGAGGTCCGCCGCTAAACTGTCTACGTGGCAGGCTCGGGGGTCACCTCCGCAATTGAAAAGAGGTCCGACCCTGTGGGACACGTGTTGCCCATGGAGCTAGCCTCTGCGGAAGAAGCAAAGGCATTTTTCGTAGGGCACGTGTCATCCTCGGAGCTAGTCCTTGCGGAAATCAGAGGACCAGTCGCGCGGGATACGTGTCGATCTCAGAGCTCATCTCCGGGAAAGTCCGGTTCTATCGAACACGTGTCGTCACCGAAGCTTATATCCGGGAGGTGCGTCGCAGCTAAACATGTGTCAACCTCGGAGCATGTCCCTGAGGAAAGAAGAGAGGGAAGACCGGCGCCAACACGTGGCGTGCGCGGAGCTCACCTTCGAAGAAGAGGGAGGTCTCGCTCGTAACACGCGGCACAACCGGAGCTTGTCTCTGCGGAGGAGGAGATACCAGGTCCCGGAGGACACGTGGAGCTTCCAGAGCTCATCATCACGGAGGTAACGAGTTCTGGAGCGGTTTTTACGCGTAAAGATACCGGTACGCAACAGAAACCGATCTAAATTCCACGATGTTACTAAAGATAAGACATTAGGATCCAACAAAGATCTGAATAAGACTCTTATTCGGGATCCAATCAGATTAGGACTCTTCTCTTCCCGATTATAAATAGAACCCAAAACCTCTGGCCGAAACCACAAACTTCTCTTTCAACTCCTGAGCCGACGACTTAGAGCCCTAGCCCTAACTCGCTGAGCAAAACATCGCCGAAGCGCAACAAGGGAGATCATCGGATAAGAACCGAGCGGTCTGAGGAGGACCTCGAAGTCAAGAAGAACGTGAGGTAGGACTTCAATACCACCTTACGACATCATTGTGTTCATCTCTTTGTATCTGTTCTTCAATTCTTTCGAACAGATGCCTTCCCGTGGGCAGATCACTCGATGATCAGTTTGATCTAAAGACAACATCATCGCCACGTCCACCTTTGATCCAAACACCTCTGCCCATGCAAGCCATGCAAGAGCACACCAATCTAATAAAAATCATAGGATAGCATGCATGTGCATCATCGCATCTAGTTTAAGGTTTCTGCATGATATTGATTGCTGTGAATCTTGTATGCACGTGAATCCTACATAGCAGGACAGGCTCAGGGAGCTGTCTACGACGAGCTACAGCAACAAGGTTTTGAGAATCAAGAACAACCGGAACCGCAAGTACAAGGCAAGTGCTCCTTGACCATATTGATCCTATGTTTTGGGTGAAACTGTTTTGTTTTGCGAAAAGGTGTGCGTACTGAGTCAAACATTATGGGAAGCCTTTTTATAGGAGTTTACTAGTTTTGATTAAACCACCCTTGTCGCCTGGGAAGTTTATGAGTCGGGTATGGTTTTTTCTTTATGCTTCGCTGAGTCTATGGATTGGGAAGCGAGATTGATGTGTCTAGCTAACTGCACTTGTACTGATAATAAGTAACTGATGAGTTTAATGAATATGGATCGGAGGGAGATCTAGGCAAGCATGGGTTTGTGAACGAGGTAGCATGGTGGTTTTGCTTGCCGTAGATCTAAGGACCGGTTCATGCATGCACATGCCAGGATTACAGTGCCACCACAAGGCCAAGTATCGGTGCGGCTTAGCTGAGTAATTAGGTAAGTTGCTAGAGTGTTATGGACTGTGGAAGGCGCGGGGAATGGGAGTCGAGTGAGGACTGCCCTGGGAACTGCATTGCACAAGAGGGGGCCCGTGGGTGGGAGAATTGGAGATTCTAGCCTGCCGGTGAAACCTTAGTGAGTCCATACATCTAGTAACCCCTTTGTAAAGGCTATTTTGTGATCTCTTGACCATACACCGACGGTTGTGTACTAGTATAATGGAGGTTTTGCAGTCGCCGACGGGTGAAGAAATCACAAACTTGTGGGTAAAGAGGTGCAAACTCTGCAGAGTCTAAAACTATCATGATAGCCGAGCTTACGGTCACGAGCACCTGGTTAAACTGCCATGATTAGTTGGGATGGATATTGGGATGGTTATTGGGATGGTTATTGGGAAGATTCTTGGTTATGGTTATTGGTTTGTTTTGGAAACTGTTGAGTCTGGGTGATGAGATGGTTGCATGACTGTTGGGTCATGACATGAGATTGGTCTCGGTGTGAGACGAGGTTGATTTGTGAGATGAAATGGTAGCGAATACGAGGAGGTATTCGTGAGTATGAATAAAGGATTGGTTAATGTTCGGATGGAACACGGGAAGTGATGGAGGTATGTTGGTAATTTAATACATGCTGGGATTACATCTAATGTTAAGTTGCTGTTTTATCATGGTTTTACAAATCTGCCTTTATGCAAATAAGCCTTTTATACCTACCTTGTTTATAAGCTGCATATCATGTGTTTTCCCGCACTTGCTGAGTACATCATTGTACTCAAACTTGCATTATTACTACATCATCAGCAGCAGGAGAAGCCTACTATGAAGATCAAGTGGAACATTATGGCGTGTGATCTATTCTCAACCTTGCCTGTGGAAGGAGTAGAGATGGAGCCACTTCTGCTTATATTTGCTTCCGCATTTGCTAAATTGCTTCCGCTTTAGAATAAAGACTTCCGCTGCATAGAAATAAGACTTCCTCTGTGAGCATGAGTCCAAGACTCATGAGGTGTTGTAATAAACTCTGTTATTCGTGGTAATATATATATAATCTGAATTCAGTTGGTGGAACATATGTGTATGTGTGATGAACATCCTGGGCACACATATGCATTAGTTCTTGGTTCCGTGGTTTTCCACAGAATTGAGGGCGTCATAGATTGGTATCAGAGCCACGGGTTGATAGTAGGTTACACGCCTAGATAGAAAACCTTAGATAGACATTAGAGCCACAGGTTAACAGTGGGTTACACCCTTAAATAGGAGTCACAAGCGTCCTAGGGCGAATAGCTTAGATTGGCCTTTAAAACCACCTTGACATAGGAAACCATCCTTGAATAGGAGTTGTGTGGGCCCTTGTGATGATTATTTGTGATTATGTGCTTAGTGTGAGTTGTGGGACGTCTCAAAAACGTTGTCCATATCCATACGTAAGAAGAAAGAGGTGTGAAATGCTTCGGCACTTGATCACATCCTCATAAGGGCTAATATATATAGTCCAACTCACCTTGATGCATATAGTTGAAGGGACCTACCTAACCTTCTAACCTTCTATTCTATTTCATTCTCTCTCACAGATGGTGAGAGGAAACGCCAGCCGAAGGAACGTCCTGGAGGATGACCATGAGGAAGTTCCTGCTAACTCCGGAGCTGGTGAAAATCACCTGGAACGGCTGCTGGCCATGCAAAACCAGCTTATGCAAACCATGATCCCAACTTTGGGTCAGTTGCAGGCCAACCAAAACCCCGTTCCGGCACCACCGCCACCACCACCGCCGGCTCATAACAGGTTGGGAGAGTTCATGAGGACTCGACCACCCACCTTTGCTCAAGCTAGTGACCCCATGGAGGCCGATGATTGGTTGAAATCCATGGAGAAGAAGCTCGCCATTGTTCAGTGCAACGACCGAGATAAGGTTCTCTTTGCGTCGCACCAACTTATGGGAGCTGCCGCTGACTGGTAGGATGACTTGAGCAACGCCCATGCCAACCCAGAGACAATCACTTGGACTGAGTTCAAGGAAAGTTTCCGCTCTCACTACATCCCCGTTGGTGTAATGATGCTCAAGAGGCAAGAGTTTGAAGGTCTCCGCCAAGGACAGAAGAGTGTGAACGAGTATCTCAACAAGTTCATACAACTGTCCCGGTACGCCCCCGAAGATGTCAACTCAGACCAGAGGAAGCAGTACCTGTTCATGAGATGGTTGAACAATGAGATCCAAGTTCAGCTCCTCAACAATGACTACGTAAGCTTCCAGAAGCTGGTTGATAAGGCTATTGTGGTTGAAAACAAGATCCGAGAGATCGAGCGAGAGTGCAAGAGGAAGATGCCATACCAGCCCCGAGGGAGCAACGTACGACCTAGGTACATGCCCCCTGCACCGCAGTATGGATCGACCACTCCTGCGTACCGCCCTGGTCAGCCACCACAGCAACAATTCGTTGCACCGGCACCTCGTGTGCCCATGCCTCCTGCGCCCCGACCTAACAATGGCGCCCCTGTTCAAAACCCCCGCCCCAACGTACCTGCTGCCGTTGGCAACAGGGCATGCTTTGCATGCGGGGAAGTAGGCCACTTCACTAACCAGTGCCCGAGGAGAGGCCCTGGACAGCAAGGTAACGTGCCCAAGCAGAACCAGCGACCAAATGGAGGGGATAACCAAGGGAACCGTGGACCGCAGAACTATGCTCGTGGCCATGTAAACCATGTCACTGCTGAGGAAGCACAACAGGCTGAGGACGTCGCAATTGGTATGTTCCTTGCCAACTCCAACCCAGCCACCATTTTATTTGATTCCGGAGCATCACATTCCTTCATATCATCCAAATATGTTGCCAAACATCATCTACCCGTATCCCACTTAGAATGTGCTATGTTAGTTAATTCTCCCGGAGGAGAAATGAGGACTAATGTAGTATGCCCTAAAGTAAGCCTTAAAATAAGGGGGGTAGACTTCCTTGCCAACCTTATTGTTTTGGACTCCCACGGGATTGACATCATACTCGGAATGGATTGGTTAAGCAAGCACAATGGAGTAATCCAATGTGCTGAAAGGAGCGTGCAGTTGACAAACAAACACGGTATTCGTGTCGAGTTTGAGTCAGCCCAGCAAACAACCGAACGGGCAGATTTGAACCACGCCGAAGGAACAACGTTGGACAGCATTCCAGTGGTTCAGGAATTTTCGGACGTGTTCCTGAAAGAGCTTCCAGGAATGCCACCTGACCGGGACATCGAGTTTGCCATAGATTTGGTACCCGGAACTGCACCCATAGCTAAGAGACCATATAGGATGCCCGTCAACGAGCTAGTTGAACTCAAGAAGCAACTTCAAGAACAGTTGGAGAAGGGTTTTATCCATCCAAGCTCGTCACCATGGGGAGCTCCGGTACTCTTCGTGGACAAGAAGGACGGAACCCAAAGAATGTGTGTGGACTACAGGTCTCTCAACGAGGCGACAATCAAGAATAAATACCCTCTACCTCGTATAGAGGACCTGTTCGATCAAATGAAAGGAGCTCGAGTATTCTCCAAGATTGATCTTCGGTCAGGATACTTCCAGCTGAAGATTAAGCCCTCCGATATACCTAAGACAGCCTTTCGGACACGGTATGGTTCATATGAATATACCGTTATGTCTTTTGGATTGACGAATGCACCCGCATACTTCATGTACCTTATGAACAAGGTTTTCATGGAGTACATGGACAAGTTCGTCGTGGTTTTCATTGACGACATTATGGTGTATTCAAAAAGTAAGGAGGAGCATGAAGAACATCTGAGATTGACCTTGCAGAAGTTGCGCGAGCATCAGTTGTATGTCAAGCTCAACAAGTGCAATTTTGGCTAAAGGAAATATCTTTCCTAGGCCACATCATCTCCAAGGAAGGGGTATCGGTTGATCCTGGAAAGGTGAGAGTGAAGTGGGACCAACCGAAGAGCATGAGGGATATCCGAAGTTTCCTTGGGATGGCAGGATACTATCGGCGCTTCATTAAAGATTTCTCTAAGATAGCAAAACCTATGACGGAGTTGCTAATGAAGGGAAAAGTCTTTCAATGGACACGAGCCTGCCAAGAAAGTTTTGAGGAACTCAAGAAAAGGCTAACCACAGCACCAGTTCTGGTATTACCATATGTAATCAAAAGCTTTGACATATATTGTGACGCATCCAGACAAGGGCTCGGATGTGTGCTCATTCAGGAAGGACAAGTGGTAGCCTACACCTCACGACAATTAAAGAAACACGAGCTTAACTACCCTACGCATGACTTGGAGCTAGCAGCAGTGGTGCATGCATTGAAGATTTGGAGACATTATATCCTTGGTCATCGATGTGAGATCTATACGGATCATAAAAGCCTCAAGTACATATTCACACAAACGGACTTGAATTTGAGGCAACGTCGATGGTTAGAACACATCAAGGATTATGATGTGGGAATCAACTACCACCCCAGAAAGGCCAACGTAGTAGCTGACGCATTGAGCAGAAAGGGAGCATGTCACCAACTCACGGTTCGGGAGCTACCACCCGAACTACGTAAGGAGTTCGAACGGTTACACCTCAAATTCTTGAATAACGTGGAGATAATAGAGATCCACTCCCCATTGGAGCAAGAAATAAGAGAGGGCCAAGCAACGGACGAGGGGATCAAGGAGATCAATGAAAGAATCCGACAAGGGATAGAGAGGGATTTCAAGGAGGATGAAAAGGGTACGCTTTGGCTAGGAAAAAGGATTTGTGTGCCAAACATAAGACACCTTCGCGACATGATATTGAAGGAGGCACATGATTCACCCTATTCCATACATCCAGGAAGCACCAAAATGTACAAGGATTTGAAAACTTGCTATTGGTGGGATGGTATGAAGAGGGATATAGCCGAATACGTTGCCCTATGTGACACATGCCAATGGGTAAAGGCCGAACATCAAAAACCCGCTAGATTGTTGCAACACTTGAAAATACCCGAATGGAAATGGGAGGACATCAGTATGGACATCATCGTCGGATTACCACGTACTCAGTCAGGATACGACTCCATCTAGGTCATTGTGGACCGGTTGACGAAAACCGCCCATTTTCTTCCGGTAAAGGCCAGTTACAACGTTGCACAATTGGCACTGTTGTACATGGAGCAGATCGTGTGCCGTCACGGAGTTCCGAAGAGGATAGTCTCAGATCGAGGTTCTCAGTTTACCTCTAGATTCTGGAGGAAGCTGCAGAAAGCCATGGGTACACGACTGGATTTTAGCTCCACCTACCACCAACAAACAGTTGGACAAACCGAAAGGACAAACCAAATTTTGGAGGACATGTTGAGAGCTTGCGCCTTGAAATGTGGGTGTAGTTGGGATAGGAGTTTACCATATGCCGAATTCTCCTATAACAACAGCTATCAAGCTAGCTTGAAGATGTCGCCTTTCGAAGCTTTATATGGTAGACGGTGTAGGACGCCACTGTTCTGGAACGAGACTGGAGAGAACCAGGTGTTTGGACCCGAAGTACTACAAGAAGCTGAAAAGCAGGTCCAAACGATACGGGAGAATTTAAAGGCTGCTCAGTCACGACAGAAAGGCTATGCGGACAATAGGCGTAGGAAGTTGACCTTTGAAGTAGGAGACTTCGTATACCTTAAGGTATCTCCTATCCGAGGCCAACGACGTTTCAACGTCAAAGGCAAGCTAGCACCTCGCTATATCGGACCCTTTAAGATTTTGGACAAGCGAGGAGAAGTAGCCTATCAACTAGAGCTCCCAAACCACCTCTCCGACGTACATGGCGTGTTTCATGTATCCATGCTCAAGAAGTGCTTGAGAGTACCAGAGGAACAAGTGTCAATGGGAGAACTTGAACTTCAAGAGGACCTGACTTACGCAGAACACCCTATCCGAATCTTGGACGAAAAGGAAAGGGTCACCCAAAACAAGGTGATTCGATGGTGCAAGGTACAGTGGAGCCATCACACTGAAGCTGAAGCCACATGGGAGCGTGAAGAGGATATTAAGGCAGAATTCCCCCATCTATTTCCTACTAACGAATCTCGAGGGCGAGATTCAATTTAAGGGGGGTAGATTTGTGACACCCTCGCCTCAGGTGTCAGCATATGTTCATGTTAGAGGAAACATCTTAATAAAAAATAGGAACAGAGAGAATTATCAAAAGAATAGCCAATAAAGCCCTCAGAGAGCGTCGAAGGCAACTGCTGCGGCCAGCAGGCCACGCGGCGTGTTCGGAGCTCATCCCCGAGAAGTTGGGAGAGGTCCGCCGCTAAACTGTCTACGTGGCAGGCTCGGGGGTCACCTCCGCAATTGAAAAGAGGTCCAACCCTGTGGGACACGTGTTGCCCACGGAGATAGCCTCTGCGAAAGAAGCAAAGGCATTTTTCGTAGGGCACGTGTCATCCTCGGAGCTAGTCCTCGCGGAAATCAGAGGACCAGTCGCGCGGGATACGTGTCGATCTCAGAGCTCATCTCCGGGAAAGTCCGGTTCTATCAAACACGTGTCGTCACCGGAGCTTATCTCCGGGAGGTCCGTCGTAGCTAAACACGTGTCAACCTCGGGGCATGTCCCTGAGGAAAGAAGAGAGGGAAGACCGGCGCCAACACGTAGCGTGCACGGAGCTCACCTTCGAAGAAGAGGGAGGTCTCGCTCGTAACACGCGGCACAACCGGAGCTCGTCTCTGCGAAGGAGGAGATACCAGGCCCCGGAGGACACGTGGATCTTCCGGAGCTCATCATCGCGGAGGTAACGAGTTCTGGAGCGGTTTTTACGCGTAAAGATACCGGTACGCAAGAGAAACCGATCTAAATTCCACGATGTTACTAAAGATAAGACGTTAGGATCCAACAAAGATCTGAATAAGACTCTTATTCGGGATCCAATCAGATTAGGACTCTTCTCTTCCCGATTATAAATAGAACCCAAAACCTCTGGCCGAAACCACAAACTTCTCTTTCAACTCCTGAGCCGACGACTTAGTGCCCTAGCCCTAACTCGCCGAGCAAAACATCGCCAAAGCGCAACAAGGGAGATCGTCGGAGAAGAACCGAGCGGTCTGAGGAGGACCTCGAGGTCAAGAAGAACGTGAGGTAGGACTTCAATACCACCTTACGACATCATTGTGTTCATCTCTTTGCATCTGTTCTTCAATTCCTTTCGAACAGAAGCCTTCTCGTGGGCAGATCACTCGATGATCAGTTTGATCTAAAGACAAGATCATCGCCACGTCCACCTTTGATCCGAACACCTCTGCCCATGCAAGCCATGCAAGAGCACACCAATCTAATAAAAATCATAGGATAGCATGCATGTGCATCATCGCATCTAGTTTAAGGTTTGCGCATGATATTGATTGCTGTGAATCTTGTATGCACGTGAATCCTACATAGCAGGACAGGCTCAGGGAGCTGTCTACGACGAGCTACAGCAACAAGGTTTTGAGAATCAAGAACAACCGGGACCGCAAGTACAAGGCAAGTGCTCCTTGACCATATTGATCCTATGTTTTGGGTGAAACTGTTTTGTTTTGCGAAAAGGTGTGCGTACTGAGTCAAAAATTATGGGAAGCCTTTTTATAGGAGTTTACTAGTTTTGATTAAACCACCCTTGTCGCCTGGGAAGTTTATGAGTCGGGTATGGTTTTTGCTTTATGCTTCGCTGAGTCTATGGATTGGGAAGCGAGATTGATGTGTCTAGCTAACTGCACTTGTACTGATAATAAGTAACTGATGAGGTTAATGAATATGGATCGGAGGGAGATCTAGGCAAGCCTGGGTTTGTGAACGAGGTAGCATGGTGGTTTTGCTTGCCGTAGATCTAAGGACCGGTCCATGCATGCACATGCCAGGATTACAGTGCCACCACAAGGCCAAGTATGGGTGCGGCTTAGCTGAGTAATTAGGTAAGTTGCTAGAGTGTTATGGACTGTGGAAGGCGCGGGGAATGGGAGTCGAGTGAGGACTGCCCTGAGAACTGCATGGCACAAGAGGGGGCCCGTGGGTGGGAGAATTGGAGATTCTAGCCTGCCGGTGAAACCTTAGTGAGTCCATACATCTAGTAACCCCTTTGTAAAGGCTATTTTGTGATCTCTTGACCATACACCGACGGTTGTGTACTGGTATAATGGAGGTTCTGCAGTCGCCGACGGGTGACGAAATCACAAACTTGTGGGTAAAGAGGTGCAAACTCTGCAGAGTCTAAAACTATCATGATAGCCGAGCTTACGGTCACGAGCACCTGGTTAAACTGCCATGATTAGTTGGGATGGATATTGGGATGGTTATTGGGAAGATTCTTGGTTATGGTTATTGGTTTGGTTTGGAAACTGTTGAGTCTGGGTGATGAGATGGTTGCATGACTGTTGGGTCATGACATGAGATTGGTCTCGGTGTGAGACGAGGTTGATTTGTGAGATGAAATGGTAGCGAATACGAGGAGGTATTCATGAGTATGAATAAAGGATTGGTTAATGTTTGGATGGAACACGGGAAGTGATGGAGGTGTGTTGGTAATTTAATACATGCTGGGATTACATCTAAAGTTAAGTTGCTGTTTTATCATGGTTTTACAAATCTGCTTTTCTGCAAATAAGCCTTTTATACCTACCTTGTTTATAAGCTGCATATCATGTGTTTTCCCGCACTTGCTGAGTACATCATTGTACTCAAACTTTCATTATTACTTCATCATCAGCAGCAGGAGAAGCCTACTATGAAGATCAAGTGGAACATTATGGCGTGTGATCTATTCTCAACCTTGCCTGTGGAAGGAGTAGAGATGGAGCCACTTATGCTTAGATTTGCTTCGGCATTTGCTAAATTGCTTCCGCTTTAGAATAAAGACTTCCGCTGCATAGAAATAAGACTTCCGCTGTGAGCATGAGTCCAAGACTCATGAGGTGTTGTAATAAACTCCGTTATTCGTGGTAATATATATAAAATCTGAATTCAGTTTGTGGAACATATGTGTATGTGTGATGAACATCCTGGGCACACATATGCATTAGTTCTCGGTTCCGTGGTTTTCCACAGAATTGAGGGCATCATACTTAGGTTCAGATCAGGCTGGGTAAGGATATACTTGAGGCTCTTGTGGTCTGTGTAGATTTCACACTTGTTACCGATCACTTGTTCCCATATGTCAGTAAGCATCTGGTACACAACTCAATACCTGCTCCTGGGTGCCGCACACGCATCGGTCCTTAACCGACACAGGCAGAGCTACTCGACCAAGACCTTGTCTTGTCGCTGCCTAACCATCCTGCCCGGTCTCATCTTTGGAAATGTAAACTTTAGTTTGCCCTCTTTTTCCATCTACACCCAGGTAGTCCCGTCTATAGCTCGCGAGTAGATTCCGACTACTCGTCTTCTACCGGATGTCCTAGCCTATTTAGCACGGCCTTATTCTACAGCGATGACACAATTCTACCCTTGACATCAGGGTTCATGTTTGGTTATGCAAGTGGAGTATCAAACATCCTTGACCTAATGCACATACCAACTTTGACCAATAGTAGTGAACAAAGGGAAAACTTTAAAAACAACTTAAGTGCAAACCGGGGCTTGCCTTGGTTTTGCAGGTGACTAAAGTCAGATAAGATGATGAAGTTAATTGCTGCTGCCTTGAAGCTGAATCACTGCCTTCTTGCTTCTTGATCCAAGCTCAACTCCCCCTTCTTCACTTTCCACGTTTAATCACTACATGTTATAAATATGTATACATGTTTAATTATAAAACTTGGTTTGGGTGTGTGTTTAAGTACTATCATCAAGTGAGAAGTGAGGTTCATCACTTGGGTGGTGATCACCTAATAGGTTGAACATAACACTACTGATCCAGGGCTCCAATGGAGTTGGAAATTTTCTTGTGAGTTCCTTGTCACAAGAAAGTCCTCTGGACCAAAATTCAGAATATTTAACTAAGTAGATCACCCACAACAATTCCATAAGCATTTAGGCAACAAGGAATTAATTCTAGATAAATTTGCACTTTCATGCAAATTCAAGTGAACTACAATTTCAAACATAGCTCAGAGAGTATTCCTGAATTTTCCTAGGATTTTTGGAGCTAAGGAATGCCCAGAACTGAATTTCCAAGTTTTGGAAATTCTCTGAAAATGTTTCTGTATTCATTTGAATACAGAAACTTGAAATCAGAATTACCCTAACTAAATCAACTCTAAATGAGCTGAAACTTTTACAGGACTCTCCTAATAACCTAAAGAATATCCTGGCAAAAATTGGGAATTTTTGGATGAACCAAACTCCCTCTAAAATTCTCTTGCTGAAAAGATTTAAAGAATTTTCCAGAATTTCTATTGGTTTTCATGCAAATTGGGTTGCATATTTGGATAGAGTTTTTCATCCTGAATCCAACCCAATTTGAAACACTAAATTTGGATCTCCCTACCAAAAGTTATGAGGTTCTAAAGTTTGAACTAAATCTGGAAATTTAAACTAATCGGGAAATATTCAAACTCTGACTGGGGGTCCATCCTACACGTGTCAGCCGCTGGAATCATGCCACACGGGGCCACAGGACCCTTCCCGCGCCACCACACTGGATCCTGGGGCCGCAGCGGATCGATGATTTAAAATATCGTCACTGACAAGCGGGGCCCCCGGTCGTCTTCAACCTCCGGCTGGCCGCGCCCCAGCGCCGCCGGGCTCGCCGGAGATCTCGCCGGGAGGGGGTTCCGGCCCTCGGAACTTGTTGATTTTTGCCGCCCCTGTATAAGTCCGTGCGAGGAACACGTTGCCGGTCTCACCTCAGATCGAGGATGGCCGGAAACCTAGGCGCGACGGCGACAGTAGCTGCGGCAACTTCGGCGACGTTGCTAGGGCACTGTAATGCTCTAACCTTGCTCCGGTTAGCTCCTACAGCATCGTCACCACCTAGGGAGCAACGTCCCGGGCTCTGATCTCGCGAGAAACGTCGGCAACTAGGGGCTCACCGTGCGACCTAGGTCGATTTCGGTGAAAATTCGAAAAACTTAAAGAACCGAGGGTTTCCTCAACGGTTCTCCCTAGTTCTTGAACCCACGTGCCCGCACGGATGTCTACAACTGGGGTTGCTAGGTCTGGTGATGAGTGGTGCACCGTGCTCCCCTAATTTCCCGATTCTCTACTCCTGGTTCATATTGTATGTCAGCGGGAAAAGCCAAATTCCGGCGAGCACGGTCTGTGACACGCTGCCGGCGTTGCTGTGAAGCAAGAAGAGTTACAGGCGCACCTTTTTGCTTTTGCAACTCGATAGGAGATGCTCTGTGGTGGCCGGGCGACGTGATCTGGTCGCGGCGGCTTCCTTCGGTGCTGTGGAGGAGAACTGAGCTCGACGCCGACGTTCCGACAGGGCTAGCGCCCGGTTCTTGCTTCTGCCATGCTGAGGGAGGTCCGGCGGTGCTGTGGGGCGGCTTAGCTCGGCGTGGAAGCTGCTGAGGCGTCCGGGCGCCGGTGCTCCGAGAATTTTTCTCCGTGCGGCAGGAGATCGACGAGAGAGGCGCGTGGTAAGGACGGCAGTGGCGTGAGGCGGTCGTGTGAGGCGCTTTGCTCTCAGTGGAGATTGATAAGGGCGAGGGGAACCGCCTCTGAAGCTGCTCGGGAGCTGGCGCCGGGGTGCTGCTGCTTTCGCGCACTCGGCAGAGGAGAAACAGAGTCCGGGTTCCCTCTCACAGACAACTGGGCCCCACTGAACAGAAGACTTAAGGATCAAGTCTATATGGCTCAATGGCAAGTGGGTCCACCCCTGTTCCTCCCTAAAAGATCTTCTAAACTTTGGCACAAAGCAAATTTGCATTATGAAGAGCTCAGATTCAAAAGTTGTTTGGAATTTTGACTTGGTGTTCTTCAGTTCAAATTTGAATTCAAATTTGAAGGAAATTCATAAGCCCTTTGAAACTAATATCAAAGCACCTCCAAATTTGCCCAAAATTTGCCTCCCTCATAATTTGGACCTGAAGAATTCAATTATGCCCTCTGATTCTTCAGTTGACCATTGCAAATACAACTTCTTAAACAACAGTTTGAATTTCTCTTTGGAAATGGCCTTCTTTTTCTTGAAGTGAACCATTTGCTTCAAACTGAATATTTAAATCCTCTTTGGTGATGACCCATCTGAATTTGGGTGAAACACTTTGGTTTGCTCCTAGCCCATGCTTGATCAACCTTAGTCTTAATCTGAACTTCACAAGTTCAGTTTGACTACGCCCCTCAAATTTGAGTTTGAAGGTGATCTCAAATAATGCTTTGAACACAGGGTATATGAGCTCCAAATTTCTCCAAATTTAGAACTTAAGCTCTTTTATAACTGGGGACTGCAATGGTCATCTCACATATAAGCCTTTGGACCATCTGAACATGAATGCTTTGCAAGGGTTCAAAAATGGGGTTTAAACTTCCCTCCCCTCTGCTCATAGAGAATGTGCCTATGAGTTAGATTTTTGGGAGTGAAATTCTTCCCTCGGTTAACATGTGTTCAGTATGAGCTAAAGAACATTTTAGCTCTCCCCACATGTCCATGTTTGAGTTTATCATTTCATGTGACATAACTCAAGTCATTCCCTTGCCTTAACATGTTTTGAATTCAGCATGAACTCAATCATGAGCATAATCCATTCCTTTTTAGCTTACCCGCAAATTAGAAAGTTGCCACCATAATTATCCTCACCTTCATCTGTGTGAGGTTCCATGTGTGTTCAAAAACTTGGCAGCACTTTGAGGTGAGCATTTGGAGTCGAAAAGGTCTTATTTTTGTTCTTTCTCATACACATGTATGACTACTCATGAGTTTAACTCCACCTTGGTCCAACACATTCAAATGAATGCTTGAACCCGTGTTGTTGAACCTCACGTAGACCATCTCATGTAAGAAAGTTTTTGTAAGTCCCATTTTTCATGAACCAGAAACATGATGACGTTCAATCACCCGTTTCTTTGCATTCACGTTTTTGGCACTTTTACACTTCAGTCCACACAAACTTCTTATCCTTTTTGAGTAGTTTCGTCATTGGTCGGGCTAGCATGGAAAATCCTTCGATGAACCTCCGATAATAACCAGCCATACCCAGAAAACTATGAATCTCCGAGACTGAAGTTGGTTGCTTCCAAGATGATACAGCTTTGACCTTCTCTAGATCAACTGCAACTCCCTCGGCTGTCAGCACATGCCCAAGAAAACTAACTTTCTGTAACCAAAACTCACATTTGCTGAACTTGACATAAAGTTGATGGCTCCTGAGCCGGTCCAGAACAACACGCAGGTGTTGCGCGTGCTCTGCTTCGCTTCATGAATAGACTAGAATGTCGTCGATGAAGACAAAGACAAACTTGTCCAACTCTTGCTTCAACACCCGGTTCATTAGGTTCATGAAATAGGCAGGGGCATTGGTTAATTCAAAAGACATCACTATGAATTCGAACTGACCGTAGTGAGTCACAAATGTTGTCTTAGGTATATCTTCGGGCTTAATTCTCACTTGATGATATCTAGACCTCAAGTCAATCTTTGAGAAAAACTTGCCCCCCTTTAGCTGGTTGAATAGATCATCTATTCGTGGTAGAGGGTATTTGTTCTTGATGGTCACCGCATTATTAGCTCGGTAATATACACAAAGTCTCTTACTTCCATCCTTTTTCTCTACGAAGAGGATTGGTGCGCCCCATGGTGATGCACTAGGCCTTATGTACCCTTTCTCTTGCAACTCATCTAACTGTTTCTTTAACTCGGCTACTTCTGGCGCTGCCATTCTATAAGGCCTCTTAGCTATTGGGGCAGTTCCAACAACTAGATCAATGGAGAACTCCACTTCTCTTTTCTGGTGGCATGCCTGGCAACTCCTCAGGAAACACATCAACATACTCCTTAATCACTGGCACTTCCTGAGGTGTTTTCGTCTTCAAGTGATTTACTATTGGCTTAGACAGGTTGGACTTGACATGACATGTGACAGTCTTCCCTTCAAGGTTTGTCACTGTCACAGTCCTCTATGCACAAGCTATACTCCCATTGCACTTGGCTAACCAATCCATACCGAGGATCACATCTATCCCATGGGAGTCAAGCACTACTAGATTAACCAAGAACTCTACCCCACTTAGGTTTAAAGGTCTGTTGTTAACTCCTAGGAGGCAAAGTATATAACCTCCTGGTGATCCAGTCACTAAGGGCCTCTTAAGGGCTACCGTATATATATCATGTGTCTCTACGAAGTGTGATGATATCAAAGAATGCGATGCACCAGAGTCAAATAGTACTGAAGCCAAAACTGACTGAACCAAGAGCTCACCAAGTAGAACTCCTGGTTTTGCATCTGCCTCTTCGGCGTAGACGTGATTTACTGTGGCCTTTCCAAAGGAGTGTTGAATCCTTGATGGCACTCCACGGCTACCTCCGGCTGGTTGCCTTGGTCCGTTAACCGAGTTGGAGACGGTAGATGGTGCTGGCTTAATCTTGTAAGGGCAGTTAACGGCGATATGCCCAGGCTCACGGCAGCTGAAACAAACCCTCTGGCCACCAGTCTAATTGACTCCAGACTGCTGAGGACAGAATGAGCCATGTGATTTAGCATGTTGTACCAATTTATTGAAGGTGGTGGTTGGTACTTTGTAGGATACACCACTATGAGCCATCTGCCCAGAGTAAATAGGTTGTTGGGTCTTCTGCACAAAGCAGGTCGGTTGTTGGGCCCTCTGTACTGAACAAACAGGTTGATTAGTCCTGTGAAGTTTCACCTGGTGGAACACCTTCTTGTCCTCAAATTTCCTTTTCTTCTCCTGTATCTCATCTTATATGTTCTTTTCCGTAGTGATGGCCTTGTTAACCAGGGTACTGCAATCTAGATGAACAGATGCTTCAAGAAATTTCCTGATCTCAGTGTTTAATCCACACAGAAAGGCTTCTTGCTTCTTCTCTTTCCGTATCCACAACGTGGGGGTGATAGCGGGATAACCCGGTGAACTTGTGTAGATACTCCGTCACGGTTAGACCCTTTTGTTTAAGGTTCATAAACTCTTCCCTCTTTAGCTTCACAATGCTACTTGGGATGTGTTGCTCTCTAAACAACTTCACAAACTCATCCCGTATCATGGTCCTGGCATGTGGATGCATCTCTCTGTAGCTGTGCCACCAAGCCAAAGTAGATCCTCTCAGTTGTTGGACTGCAAGCAGAACCTTATCTTGCTCATCTACATGCACAACCTCGAGTTTCATCTCAATCTCTCTTAGACACTCATCCGCCTAAATAGGGTCCTCAGATCCAGAAAACTTGGGCGGGTTCATCCTGTTGAAGTCCGCGATCTGGTGATTGTTCTACGGCGCTGGTTAATGGTTGTTGAGACCATTGTTGTTCCGAGCAGCCAGGGTGTTCGACAGTATCTTGAGGAGTCAAGTCTGGTGGTCCAGAATGGCAATCAGGTCACAGTTAGGTGCTTGGGGATGTGGCCGGACAGGTGCACTCTCCGTAGTCTCATGCTCGTGAAGTGCAGGCGTAATCTCTCGTAGTCCCTGGTCCGCCTCGTGTCCATTTGTGGCTCGGCTCGAGCGGCGAGGCATCTGTGGCAAGGGAATCGATGGGTTTAGATTTTCTTCTTCTTATTATTACTATGGTGCATCAAAATTAGTTATGCTTACTGTCTTTAATTATTGTAATTTTTACTATTTTACTATGTGTATCTAAATACACATATGTAGTATTATACCACACAATTCACGCAAACATCAAACCATTGCAAGCAACACACCAAGCATTCATTCAGGCAAGCGGGTACAAGATACATAGCGCATGTCGTCCCTGGGTCCATTACCTTAAGGGTCAGCCGGGACCTACATCCTGATATTCAGGGTCTTCGTTGGTCCCGCGAGGTGAGGTCGGAGGGGTAGGTGGCACGGGCTCACAAATCCTCCTACGGGGGTTGGATAAGTGATATGCTAGAGTTCCTTCTAGGATCAGTGGCTCCGTCATTGCACCTGCCTGATGGTCCTTCCGCTTGGCCTGGTCTACGAGGTAAACACCCCTAAGCAGCTGGCTGTGGCGGTCGGCCTGCTCCGTAAGGTTCTCCTCTGCCAAGGCGACATGACTTTCGGTGCTGGCAACCCGGGCTTTAGCCTGCGCTAGTTCTAGATTAGCCTTTAGCCAGCGGTTCTCCAATGTCTCAGCACGCTGGACGAGGGTCTTCACACGCTGGTTCAGCTGGCCGCACAAGTCGTCCAGGCTCAATAAATAACTGGACAAGGCGACAATGGTGGGGTCATCTTCGGTCGACCCGAGGCCTTCCATGTTGCGAATCATCGCCATCCATGCGGGACGACTACGATACAGTGGTGGGAAGTACTTCATGGGTGTGGAACCCAAATGTCAGTCAAACATGTGGCAGAGGTACTTCAGGGCTTTGCAGGTGCCACGTATCTTTCATGCGGCATCAAATGGCGGAGACATTCCATGGCTTCATGTCCAGGAACCTCTCACCGGCACCGATGTGCACAATGACCTTGCAGCTTTCGATGCCATGCTCCACGAACTCATGACCCACGTACTCCAAACGGTCTGGAATACCGAGTCGCGCTGTGGCGGCATAGAGCACCTTGGAGAAGCCATCTTTGTTGATGCAGAAGGTGGTGATACGGTCGTCGGCCATCTGTAAAATCCCCAAAAGTGATAGCAAGAAATTCAGCACGTTTACACTTAGGAAAAATGAGGGGAATTAAAACTTTGAATTATAACGGTGTGAGTTCAAAGTGATGATTCAAACTTCCCCAAAACTTCCCAACATGGAGATCTAAATTCATAACTTGGGTATTCATATTTCAAATATTCAACCTCCAAAATTTCAGCTCACTTGGAGGGGTTATACTATTTGTTTGGGATTAAAAGAGGAAGCCCTCGAATCTGAAATTAAATTTCAGTTTCAAATCCCAACTTCCTCAATTTGCAAATTTAGTTCCACAAATGTGTTCTCCACATTTGAATTAGCATCCATTAAAAAATTCAGAATTATTTGAGTTGGTTTGCTATGCTTTTGGAGCAATGGAAGGAGGGGGATTCAAATTCAAATTCCCAATTGCCATCCAAATTCCTTGACCCAAATGAATTCAGTTGAATTCAACAGTTCGAATCCATGACTTTGAGGTGAAGCAAGGTTTTTAATTTGGAGACCAAAGGGAAAAATATCAGTGGAAAAATTAGGTGAGAGGGGCCCACACGTCAGCCACAGAAATTCCTTACAGACTGTGTTTTCCCTCAGCGCGCCACCGAGCTGCGCCTGCTTCCCCCGAGCAGCTTGCATCACCGTGCTCCCGAAGGCAACTTCGTGCGTGGGAAGTGCTCAAGTGCTAAAGAAGCAGCACAATTCTACTTCTCTCCTCTGCCTCCAACCGAAGCGTCCCTCACCCCCCTCGCTCGAGCGCGCGACCGAGAAACACAAAACCGCGCCCTCCTTAGCTACGTGTCGCCCGGCCGACGCCGACCTCCCTGGCACCAGAAAAACCACCCAAAAGGTGCGCCACAAAGTGTAGACACTCCTCCCGTGGTCCTTTTGCTCTTCCCCATCGCCGACTAGCCGGAATTTACGTTCTACCACCAGAGCACATGAAGAACCGACTCTAGCGAAGTCTTGAAATTCTTCCAAACTGCTTGATCATTCGTTCTACACTTCAAACCATAGCAACCTTGAGCCCTAGCGCCTCCCATGCTCAAGCACGAAGCAAAACGTCCCTTCTCTACCTCGGGCGACGAGAATTCGCTGCCGCCGTCCAAAACGGCTTGGTTCACCGTCGAGCTCCAATTTGCGGACGTTTTCGGCTCGTGTTAGGGGTAGCATCTTGTTCTGCGTGCTCTAGGGATGGTGTGCAGTACCTTAGCTCATCGGAAGAGGCAAGGGAAATGCCGGAATGCGTCGAGGCCGCGCCGCCGAGCCGCCCTGACACGACCCCACGGTCTTGCCGAGCCAGGATCACGCTGAGGGGTGTGCGTTGCACAGCACCGGATAACACACATCAAAGGTACAAAGCGGAAGCAAAATTTATTACATAAAGAGGTTTGTGAACATTTTTACAACAAAATATGTTCAGTCTACACTCACGGGTGTAGACTACGCATCAAGTTCTTGTTCAGCCCGTGAACGTGTCCTAGCTAGCACACACGCACACTAACACGGCGGCGTGCACGACTCCCACTCGACGGGGTTCCCCTCTTGGGGTTCCGTCTCCTCCTCGCGAGTCCCTTCCTCATAGAACCCTGCAAAAGCTTCAAACACAAGCAGTGAGCACGAAGGCTCAGCAAGACTGACCCGTCTCTCCTAAACATGAAACTGCTACATGGAGGGTGATGGGTTACATGAGGCAAAATAAGTTGCAAGGACTCGCCTAATTAGTGGAACCTTACTTTCAAGTTTTAGCAGCAGGTTGTGGAGAACCTTACGCTAAGGCACATGAGAGAGCCGCAATCAAACAAGAAACGCATTTCTCTCATGTACTTTGCCCAAAATTGAAAAGAACTTTAGTTAGCTCTAAACTACAACAAATCATTAAAAATCAAAGTCCATCTTTCAATCAGCAACATTTTAACATGTAACTAGCATGTTCTTTCTACGTCATGGTACAGTGAACAAGTGGTACTCACTGACCGCGAGGGACGGCGATTATAATCGATTTACACCTGCAGGGTTACCCGAATAACCCGTCACGTACGCCCGTACTCGATGTTGCCTACAGCAACCATCACGGACGCCGTACGCAACCACCTTTCACCCGCTAGCCAAATGTTGAACCGGTCCAATCGTCCCGAGCAAGAGGTCTCCGCACGCGCATCTCAGTGCCGCCAGCCGATTTACACCTCGAGCTCTCAACCTACCCTCTGAACGACCAGCTATGCCTCAACACCCAGCTACCCGAGTTACATCGGTTTCCCGGTTCCCATATATCCGGTAGGTCTTCGGTACTGTTCTAGCTTGTTCAACAGGCCCGCACACGGCTCGGTCCTCAATCGACACAAGCGGATCTATAGCACACAGGCCGCAAAGTCCTGCTGCCCTTACTCTCCGCTTGGTCTTATTTTTCTTGCCATGTGTATCATGTGATATCTCTACCCGAGTCCAGTGCTTCTAGCCTATGCTCGCGAGTAGTTCCAACTACTCGACTTGTACCGAATCCTACACTATCTTAGCATTGCAGTAGCTAACGGGGTTTTCAATCCTAATCCCAGCCCATGGCTTTCTTGGCTATGCAATTGGGTTTTCAAACAAGACTCTAGTGCAAGAAATAATGATACTCAAGTAAGTGCTCAAAACAATAGAACTTTATAAAAGGTGAATGCAAACCGGAGCTTGCCTTTCTGCTCTTGGTCGTAGGCTAGCTGCTCCTCCGGAGTAACGAAGTCTAGGACTTCGGGTTCCTCCTCGACCTTAGCGACTACATGATATAAGAAGTACATGTATTAATTAAATGCATTTGAATTGGGTTTTAAACTTGTGAACCTTCTAAGTCTCACTAGACAGACCCAAAGACTAAAACTTTTACTGTGGCTTGGTTACAACCTAAACAGAGACTTGGTCAAGTTTCAGTTGCCGCAAAGCTCATTTGAGCCCTCCACAGTTAATTATGTCCTAGATCTTAATTGGAACTCTTATGGTGTTCTAGGGATTTTCATGGGGCAACTCATGACTTTCTGAAAACTATATTTTCAGAGGGTTCTAATGGAGTTGGTCTCACTTAATTTGAAGGTTCCTAGCTAAAGATATAAGCTAGACAATTTCAGAGAAAATTCTGAAAATGTTTCTGAACATTTTCTATTTTCTCTTGAACAGTTTAATTAATCACCCCATTAGGAGGATCAAAAGAGCTCGAATGGATCTGAAATTTTATGATAGCTCAGGGATATTTTGGTGAACATCCCAGAAAAATTTCAGAATTTTCCTCCAAAGGATTCTCCAGTTAAAATTCCAAACAGTTTAAACTTTGAGGAATTAATTCTGGAAAAATAAGGATTTTCATGAAGTGAAACTTGGTTTGCTAGAAAGTGCCCAGAGAGCTGAATCCAACAAAATTTGGTTCACTCAATTTGGAGTTTCCTAGCCTATGTTATGAGGATTTGAAGTTTGAATGAAATCTGAAAATCGGGGGAAAACTTTAAATCTGCTGGTGGGCCACGGGGACACGTGTTGTGTGCTGAGGCGTCGGCACACCGGGTTGTACGGAGTCTTTTGCGCGCCAGCACACTGGATCCGAGCCGCAGCCCAATCCCAATTTAAATTATGAGCCGCTGACTGCCGGACCCCGTGTCTTCTTCTTCTTCCTCCCGCCTCCTTCCCCGCGCCCGCGCGCTCCCCCCTCGCCGGAGCAGACTGCTGCTCGCCGGACCAGCGTTTCCGGCCGCCGCCCAGCTAGAGACTCGCCGCCAGAGGGTTTAGGGTACCGAGGAACATGATGGTGGGCTCTGCTTGGGCTGCTGGTGGCCGGAACCAGCTCGGCGACATGCGGCGGCTACTGCTGTGGTTCGGCGCCGTCGCCCGAGGTCTCTAGCCCGCCAATACTTGCACTGATGGGCTCTACACCGCCAGTGCAGCTCTAGGAAGCTCGGCACAATCTCAGAGTAGCTCGGGAGTGGCCGCAAGTATGGTTTCACCGTGCGACCGAATGGGTCCGCGGCGAACACCCTTAGTAGAGCTTGAATTCCGCCGCTCCGAGGCGTTTTCATGCGATGGATGCTAAAGGATAATTGATCGCCGGCTAATCCAGCACACACATGCAAAGTTTGATGACTTAAGGAGGACTAGAGAAGGAGAATTTTTAGGAACCATACCGGAAGCTCGGGTCGAGGCCGCTGGAGCAAAATCTCGGAATTCGCCGGCGAGAGCTCACGGCGTGGCTTGAGATTCAGGTGGAAGCAGCGTGGAGCCCGTGCGCTCCTTTTGCCGCCCTTTCTCGGCCGTGGAAGTGGCTGTGGTGTGCTGCCCACGTGAGACCGATCGCCGTTCTTGAACTAAGTCATGGCGGTCGTCGTTGATCACGGGAACAGAGGCCGAAACTCGGTGGTCTAGGCGTCGGGCGAGTGGTGCTTGAGCTCAGGGCGTTGCCTAGCAGCTCGGGGGGCGAGGGCGCGACTGTTTGCTCTGTTTTCCCGATCGACCGAGAGCTCGGGGGGAAAAGAATGGCGCTGCTCGATGTCGCCCGCGAGGATAAGAAGGCATCCGGTCTTCGCTCAGCTGAGGCGGTGAGGGTCAAGTGGGGGTACGAGAAGGCCGCCCTGGGCGCCAGCGCACGAGGCAGGAAGCAGCTGGTGGCGCCGGCTTCCTCTCGATGGCACACCCGGCAGCTGCTCGGTGGAATTTCCCGCCGAGGCTGTGACTTTGTGTGCAGGTCACCCCTCTTAGCTCTATGACATGTGGGTCCCACACCCAATTTTAACCCCTGAACTTAACTCCAATTCACTGTTGTAAACAGTAGTTCCCACAAAGCCCATGGTGATTTGAATTATCTACCCTTGAGCCATTTGAATTGGTTAGAACTCAAATTGGGTTTGGTTTGAATAAATTTCAGCACATGTTTCAGTTTTGAAATTCAAATGAAGTTTGAATTTGCTCCACTTAGCTCATGTCAAGCTCAACTCCAAATGGAGTGAAAATTGGTGTGTGAGTTCACAAAAATGTGCTGAGTAAGAATATGCCTCCCACTTTTGAATTCATGGGATAAAAAACAGTTTGAATTTGAATTTGAGTTCAAACTACCCTCTTTCTAGCTATACCCAAAATGACCTTAACAAGGTTTTGAATTTGGGTGAAACTTGGGATGGGCATTCCTAGCAATGTGTAGGAGTTTTCCCAATGCCCAGCCCCTATATGATGTATGTGGGAAATGCCACTTTACACTTTGTGAGTTTATTTTCTAATGAACATGTTGATGGTGGTTACATGCTCTTCAAATGTGTTCATCAACTTGCTTCAAATGAGGTGTGTGTGTGTGGTGATGAACACTTCAAACATTTGTCAAAAACTGAGGCCCTTACATTCCTCCCCCCTTAAAAGAATCTCGTACCGAGATTATAAGGTGAAAATGAGAGAGAGGACGGTGGAAAATTAACGAATGTGCGACTTGAAAAAGTCGGGGTAGTTAGCGCGAAAAAATCCTTCGCTCTCCCATGTCGCTTCGTCCATGGAGTGATTACTCCATAGAACTTTGTAGAACCACAACGTGCGGTTGCGTGTGGTTCGGGCCTTTTCGTCAATGATCTGAACCGGCTCCGCCCGATAGGTTAGATCCGGTTGCAGTTCTTCAATGTCCTCCAGCTGAACGGTAGTTGATAGCTTGAGACACTTCCTCAGCTGGGAAATATGAAAGACGTCGTGCACACCGGAAAGTGCTTCTGGTAATTTCAGCCGGTATGCTACTGATCCACATCTTTCAGTAATCTGGAATGGACCGATGAGTCGGGGTGCCAACTTTCCTTTCACCCCAAATCCTTTTACGCCATTCATTGGAGACACACGTAGGTATACGTGATCCCCTACTTCGAATTGTAATGGGCGTCTTCTCCGGTCCGCATACTGTTTCTGACGAGATTGGGCGGCTTTTAGGTTCGCTTGAGTCAGTCGAATCTTGTCTTCCGCGTTGTTGACAAGGTCAATCCTGAAGGTAACCCTTTCGCCAGATTCACACCAATTCAGTGGTGTGCGGCATTTCCTCCCGTATAGCGCCTCGTAGGGCATCATCTTTATGCTGGCTTGGTACCCATTGTTGTACGAGAACTCGGCTAACGGCAAGTGATCATCCCAATTCTTGTTGCGGTTGATAGCGCAAGCTCTTAGCATGTCTTCTAAGATCTGATTTACTCGCTCGGTTTGCCCATCCGTCTGTGGGTGGTAGGCTGAACTACGGATCAGCTTCGTCCCCAATGCAGCGTGTAGCTGCTCCCAAAAACGGGACACAAATAAAGTTCCCCGATCCGATATGATGGTACGGGGTACGCCGTACAAGCATAGGATCCGTGAGATGTATAGTTCAGCGTACTTCTTGGCGTTGTAGTTGGTGTTGACCGGGATGAAATGGGCAACTTTGGTGAGCCGTTCGACAATCACCCACACAGAATCATGCTTCTGAAAAGTGGTGGGTAAACCGACGATGAAGTCCATGCTCACATCCTCCCACTTCCAGGCAGGAACGCCCAGTGGTTGTAGCAGTCCCGGTTTCCGCATATGATCTGCCTTCACCCTTCGACATGTATCAAACTCGGACACGTACTTTGTGATCTCCCGCTTCATCCGTGTCCACCAAAACTTGCTTCTGAGTTCTTGATACATTTTGTTGCTGCCGGGGTGAATAGAAATTTTTGATAAGTGAGCCTCATCGAAAATTTTCTTCTGTAGCTCCGGGTTACGGGGTACGACGATCCGGTTCTTGAACCATAGGACGACGTCTCGGTCTTTCCGGAAACATTTCAACTCCCCACTATCTACACGTCTCCGCAAATGCGACATGCCCTTGTCATGTTTCTGAGCTGCCGCTATTTCTTCACGGATGGTGGGGATCAAAGCTAGGTTGTAG
Source organism: Neostapfia colusana (assembly GCA_030760725.1). Lineage (NCBI taxonomy): Eukaryota > Viridiplantae > Streptophyta > Magnoliopsida > Poales > Poaceae > Neostapfia > Neostapfia colusana. Next base: position 37,258,921 of record JASWHV010000004.1, on the reverse strand, counting down.
AGAGCTCCGTGTGGAATCACATGTAGTGGTGGTTCGCTCTCTTCCAACGGTGTGATGGTCAGATTGTTGACGTGTGACTTGCGGCTCAGCGCATCTGCCACTACGTTTGCCTTGCCCTGGTGATAATGGATCTCTATTTCGTAATCCTTTATCAATTCTAACCATCTTCGCTGCCTCATGTTCAGCTCCTTCTGAGTGAATATGTACTTGAGGCTCTTGTGGTCGGTATATAAATGCACGAGGTTACCGAGTGGGTAGTGCCTCCACATTTTCAGTGCAAGTACCACGGCAGTGAGCTCCAAGTCTTGAGTTGGATAGTTCTGTTCATGATTTCTAAGCTGCCGTGACCCATACACGAGCACTCTTCGGTCTTGCATCAGCACACATCCGAGCCCAACGCCGGATGCATCGCAGTACACATCGAATGGTTTTGTTGTTTCTGGCTGCGCCAAAACCAGTGCTGATGTTAGGTGCTTAACTAAAGCCTTGAATGCTGCTTCACATGCTGGACTCGAAACATATTTGGTAGCCTTCTTCAGCAGCTCCGTCATAGGCTTGGCAATCTTTGAGAAGTTCGAGATGAACCTCCGATAATATCCCGCGAGTACGAGGAAACTCCGTACCTCATGAACAGTCCTCGGGGACTTCCAATTCAGCACTTAAGTGATCTTACTCGGGTCTACAGCGATACCCTCCGCTGAGATGATATGCCCGAGAAAAGGCACTTGCGATATCCAGAATTCACACTTGCTGAATTTCGCGTATAGCTTGTGATCCCGCAGCTGTTGCAAGACTATACGCAGATGTTTCTTGTGATCTTCCTCCGACTTGGAATATACCAGTATGTCGTCGATGAAGACCACGACAAACTTGTCCAGCTCCGGCATGAATACCGAGTTCATCAAGTACATGAAGTGAGCTGGAGCATTGGTGAGGCCGAAGGACATGACCAGGTACTCATAAAGTCCGTACCTCATCGAGAAAGTCATCTTTGGAATATCCTCAGCCCTTATCTTAATCTGATGGTACCCGGATCTTAAGTCCATCTTGGAAAAGATCTTTGCTTCGACCAACTGATCAAACAACATGTCGATCCGTGGCAACGGGTACTTGTTCTTGATGGTTACGGCGTTTAATGGATGATAGTCCATGCAAAGACGCAACGTTTCATCCTTCTTCTTTACGAATAATGCCGAACAGCCCCATGGCGAGGAGCTCGGCCTAATAAAACCCTTCTCCAGGAGGTCCGTTAGCTGAGTCTTCAGCTCAGCCAATTACTTGGGCGCCATCTTGTACGGTCTTCGGGATATTGGCATGGTTCCCGGTGCAAGTTCAATCTTGAACTCCACCTCTCTATCGGGTGGCATCCCCGGTGAATCATCCGGGAACACGTCAGGGAACTCTTGGACCACTGGAATATCTTCCAATCTGATGGTTGTTGATTGATAGACACTTGGAAGTTTTATTTCTGTACTGTCCAGAAATAAGGAATGAGATTCATGCACTTCTGAGTTTAAGTGCACAACTCGGAGGACGGTGTCTAAAACAGCGCCGTGGCAGGTTAACCACGACATCCCTAGGATGACATCGACCTTTTTGTCCCTCTAAAATTATGAGAGACGTAGGGTATACTCTACCCTCTAAGCACAATGGCGCTTTTGGGACCATCATGCTTGCTAAAATTTTCCCACCCGGTGAACAGATTACATAAGGACTATCAGTGGGTAGTATTTGCAAGCTATATCTATCAATGAAAGCTTGGCTAATGAAGCTATGCGTGGCGCCTGAATCAAATAATACTATGGCGGGATGCTGGTGGAGTTGGAACATACCCGCAGAGATTGGCTCACCCTCCGGTACGTCCTCTATGGCAAGTTGGTGGACAGTGCCGGGCCTCGGGTTTGCCCGCCGTGCATTAGTAGGGTTCCGGGGCTGATTCCTCCCCGGAAGTTGCGGTGCAACTCCGCCACCTTGTCTCTCCGGACAACTGCTGGCGAAGTGTCCTGGGCTACCACATTTGTAGCATGTGACTGCTGCTTGCCCGGTGCTTGGGGGACGAAAGCCCGGCATGTGCTGCTGAGGTGCATACGCACGAGGCATCGCCCGCTGCTGCTATTGTTGTTGCGGAGGTGGTGCTGGCAGTGCCGGCCTGAATGCAGGTGAAGGATACGGCCGGCTGCGGAATGGCATCGACCTCTGTGGTGGCTGCCAGCGTGGACCTGATGGTCGGCGATTCACCATCCGAAACTTCTGAGAAGGACCGCCTCCTTCTCCACTGCTTTGCAGCGCGCTTCGCTTTCTCTCCGCCGCCGCTAACTCCTTGCCGGAGTCCTCCTGGACAATCGCAGCATCAATGATGTCGTTGAGGCTGCCGCGATTGAACATCGCCAATTGGTCCTTCAGGAGCGGGTTAAGCCCCTGGTAGAAGTGGTCCCGCCGCTTCTCGTCAGTATCGGCGTGATATGATGCGTAGAGCGCGAGATCGTTGAACGCCCTGGAGTATTCCAGCGCGTTCCGGCTCCCTTGCTGCAGGTGTAGGAATTCCTGTGTCTTCCTCTTCATCAGACCTGGCGGTATGTGATAGGCCCTGAAGGCCGTCCGGAACTCCGCCCAGGTCATAACTCGGTCGGTGGGCTGTGAAGCACAGAAGTTTGCCCACCACGCGCTCGTGGATCCCTGGAGCTGTTGGACCGCGAACTGAGTCTTGCGCTGCTCACTTAATTGGAGCAGCCCGAACTTCATCTCTATCGCGCGGAGCCAGTTGTCCGCGTTGAGAGGTTCATCCGCCCTTGAGAATACTGGGGGATGAGTCGCTAGGAAATCGGAGTAGGAGCTCTGTTGACGCTCCTCACGGTCTTGACGTCTCTCTGGGCGAGACGTATTGGCGATGAGAGTTTCCAGCAACTCCGTGTGCTGCTGATGAGAACTCGCCATTGCCGCCATGATGTCGTCCAATGTAACCGTTGGCGGTGGCGGTGTCTGCTGTTGCTGTTGTTGCTGCTGCTGTCCCAAGGAGTCCTCGGGAGGCGGCTGGAAGGGTTATCCCCCTTGACTAGAACCCCCAACGTCTGGGTTGGCACGAGTACGAGTCATTCTGAAATTCAAACAGCAGCGATCCGTACATGTCATACTTAAAATTCCATATGCAACAGTAGGTATTGAAGTGACGCATGAATAATTTGCACAATATTCACATATATTGATAAAGCATAAACTTTATACAAGATACATTATTCTCGGGTCTCCGAGAAGTCGTGCTCATGTCGTCACTACCTATACATACGCTACTGCCTACACGACATGTCACTGGTACAAAAGTTTGGGTCATACTACTCTGATTGCCCTACTTGGCAACGGTAACCCCCTACTCGGAGTAGAATTCGACCTCCTGTGGGTCGTCCTCCTCCGGTACCTCTGCTAGTGGTTCTGGATCTACAACCTCTTCTCCCATCTCGGGCTCTCCCATTGCCGGGAGACCCAAGACCACCGGTATGCCCAATACCGGAGGTACGAGGTCCTGCAATGCATGCGCCTCGTCCATAGCCTGGTTGTAGTCTTCTTCCCAGCCTTGCCCTTCCTCAATAGCATCGTACCACTCTTTAGTGAGGTCCTCATTCTGCTGGGTTAGCGTCTGCACCAGATCTTGTAATGCCGCGATGTCAACACGGCTTTCTTCTTCGCCTTCTTCAGACGATGCAACTGATTATGCTGTTCGTTCAGTCGCTTGATTGTCAGAAGGAGCACATTGCGGGGTGCGCTGTGAGAACTCTCGAAATGATCTCCACGGCTTGTGCTTTCCTTGAGCCTTGCGGCGAGATGCTCCGTATGAACAGCTTGGCTGTCCATCACGGCGTTTCCTGCCCTCATCTGGAGGCTGAGGTTTGCCTCCGCGGGGTTGTACCTTGGGCAACACGGGTCTGTTGCCTCTCGGTACCTCCCTTCCCACACATGATGAGCCCGTCCCTCCACCGGAACGAGCACGTATGGAGTGCCCTCCATCGCTCTCACGTGTAGCTGGCAGAAATGTGACATGGTGTCACGGGCTGCCACTTGCCACCTTCCCTCGGGTTTTCTACCTCTCACCGTGACGGTGAGCGGCGCCCACCCGGGTGGCGTAGGACCTGCAGGGACCTCGACATGGATTGTCCATGTATTGTTCCCCTCCTCGCCTTCATCCTTGGCGATGTACTGCGGCATCTGGTTGTACCCGAAATATCGAAGCATCTGCCTCAATGCTTCCGGATAGCCGCTGTGGTGAGAACAGTGGGATTCCACCCACCCATTCTCGAACTGTTTATCTGCGGTCATCTGTAAAAATATATTTGAGAAGTGTCAAATATTTATTTGAACAGTAAACCATTGAGTTATAACATAAAACATGTCATTGAACCCATAAAACTTGGAAACATAGTTCAAATTTAAACAAATTTGACTGCTGATCTGCTGTCCAACATGACTGCCCTGACCAGTTTCCATCTCAACCTGATTTAGGCCATGCTAAAGGCAAAACTAATTCTGGAGCGCAACATCAAAGTTAAAGATATCTTCAATAGGGTTCAAGAAAGTATTTGCTTGGCCCAAGATCTGTCCTGGTTCAAAAGTTATGAGAGGTCAAAGTTAACAGAATTTCTGGAGAAAATTGGACAGCACCTCCCTGCTTTAGGTACTGATTTGATCCAAGAATTCCAGTTAATTCTGCTCCCAATCTGACAAAACTTTCTGTTACAAAGTTGTAACCCATCTCATAAGATTTCCAGAACTACCTCACTTTCTATTTTTGGAGTTTTATGCAGGAAGTTATGCTCAATTTACAGAGAGTTTACAGAGAGTCTTTGCTCTGCCTTGTTTTCTGGACAGTTTCAACTCTACTGCATTTTTCGATTGGTTAAGGGATGAAACACCTATGGACCTCAACGGCAGAGTTGTAAAGCTCTTCCAAATCTTTCCAGAAATGTATCATATGACCCCAACCTCGAAATATCTCAATCTCTAACCTCTGATTAACTTCAGCCTTAATTCAGCTGAAAACAGAGTGCTCTATCCTTAGCAACCTATACGTTGAAAACTTGTTAACTTTGAATATCCTGATTAAGGGAAGAGGTTACAGCAAAGTTTTAATGCTCCAGATTAAAACTTTCAAGTTTTACAATGAAGTTGTTCATTTAGTGGGGTGTGACGTCGATGCGTCACCAGATCATGTCGGTACTACGTCCTCACAAAGAAAAACCTATACCGGACTTAGCCGGCTTCATTAGTTCAGTGGCACTAAACGTCACTCGCACACAGATGCTACACGTCTACCGTTTCATGGTTAGACTACCTGCAGAAACTCAAACAATCGTCAGACTCGGCTGCACACCGAGCCCGGTATCCATACAGTCCGTACACCCGGCCGTCATCAATCGCCCGGATGTTCTCAAGCCAAACACGCCTTGAGCTACGTGTTCACATTACTGACCACGTGACGGGGTCTCCCAAATTGCACCACGCACGCCAGGGACAGACGTTGCTCGAATACCCCAAACGACATGAAGAGTCGTAGAGGATATTAAAGCGGGTCGGGTTACCTGCCACCCGTGGGGCTCCACCCTTCAGCTTGTGCGCACTGGTGGACAGCGCTTACGTGCACCCCCCAAGACATAAACGTCCCGAGATGCACGATTTTCCGACATAGACAAATAGGTTAGTATGCCACTTTCTATACACTAATAACATCCTTATACGGGCTACTAACTCGTTCCTCACTGGATTTTTGAAAAAGATGAGCTTTTTAGTGCGTTAAACCTCAAGCGAGCTCTGATACCTACGCTGACATGACCCCATGGTCTTGTCGAGCCAGGATCATGCTGAGGGGTGCTGCGTTGCACAGCTCCGGATAACACACATCAAAGGTACAAAGCGGAAGCAATGTTTATTACATAAAGAGGTTTGTGAACATTTTTACAACAAAATATGTTCAGTCTACACTCACGGGCGTAGACTACGCATCAAGTTCACGTTCAGCCCGTGAACGTGTCCTTGCTAGCACACACGCACACTAACACAGCGGTGTGCACGACTCCCACTCTACGGGGTTCCCCTCCGGGGGTTCCGTCTCCTCCTCAGGAGTCCCTTCCTCATAGAACCCTGCAAAAGCTTCAAACACAAGCAGTGAGCACGAAGGCTCAGCAACACTGACCCGTCTCTCCTAAACATGAAACTTCTACATGGAGGGTGATGGGTTACATGAGGCAAAATAAGTTGCAAGGACTTGCCTAATTAGTGGAACCTTACTATCAAGTTTTAGCAGCAGGTTGTGGAGAACCTTACGCTAAGGCACATAAGAGAGCCGCAATCAAACAAGAAACGCATTTCTCTCATGTACTTTGCCCAAAGTTGAAAAGAACTTTAGTTAGCTCTAAACTACAACAAATCATTAACAATCAAAGTCCATCTTTCAATCAGCAACATTTTAACATGTAACTAGCCTGTTCTTTCTATGTCATGGTACAGTGAACAAGTGGTACTAACTGACCACGAGGGACGGCGATTATAATCGATTTACACCTGCAGGGTTACCCGAATAACCCGTCACGTACGCCCGTACTCGATGTTGCCTACAGCAACCATCACGGACGCTGTACGCAACCACCTTTCACCCGCTAGCCAAATGTTGAACCGGTCCAATCGTCCCGAGCAAGAGGTCTCCACACGCGCATCTCAGTGCCGCCAGCCGATTTACACCTCGAGCTCTCAACCTACCCTCTGAACGACCAGCTATGCCTCAACACCCAGCTACCCGAGTTACATCGGTTTCCCGGTTCCCATATATCCGGTAGGTCTTCGGTACTGTTCTAGCTTGTTCAAAGGCCCGCACACGGCTCGGTCCTCAATCGACACAAGCGGAGCTATAGCACACATGCCCCAAAGTTCTGCTGCCCTTACTCTCCGCTTGGTCTTATTTTTCGTGCCATGTGTATCATGTGCTATCTCTACCCGAGTCGAGTGCTTCTAGCCTATGCTCGCGAGTAGTTCCAACTACTCGACTTGTACCGAATCCTACACTATCTTAGCATTGCAGTAGCTAACGGGGTTTTCAATCCTAATCCCAGCCCATGGCTTTCTTGGCTAAGCAATTGGGTTTTCAAACAAGACTCTAGTGCAAGAAATAATGATACTCAAGTAAGTGCTCAAAACAATAGAACTTTATAAAAGGTGAATGCAAACTGGAGCTTGCCTTGCTGCTCTTGGTCGTAGGCTAACTGCTCCTCCGGAATAACGAAGTCTAGGACTTCGGGTTCCTCCTCGACCTTAGCGACTACATGATATAAGAAGTACATGTATTAATTAAATGCATTTGAATTGAGTTTTAAACTTGTGAACCTTCTAAGTCTCACTAGACAGACCCAAAGACTGTGAAACTTTTACTGTGGCTTGGTTACAACCTAAACAGAGACTTGGTCAAGTTTTAGTTGCCGCAAAGCTCATTTGAGCCCTCCACAATTAATTATGTCCTAGACCTTAATTGGAACTCTTATGGTGTTCTAGGGATTTTCATGGGGCAACTCATGACTTTCTGAAAACTATATTTTCAGAGGGTTCTAATGGAGTTGGTCTCACTTAATTTGAAGGTTCCTAGCTAAAGATATGAGGTAGACAATTTCAGAGAAAATTCTGAAAATGTTTCTAAACATTTTCTATTTTCTCTGGAACAGTTTCATTAATCACCCCTTTAGGAGGATCAAAAGAGCTCAAATGGATCTGAAATTTTTATGGTAGCTCAGGGATATTTTGGTGAACATCCCAGAAAAATTTCAGAATTTTCATCCAAAGGATTCTTCAGTTAAAATTCCAAACATTTTAAACTTTGAGGAATTAATTCTGGAGAAATAAGGATTTTCATGAAGTGAAACTTGGTTTGCTGGAAAGTGCTCAGAGAGCTGAATCCAACAAAATTTGGTCACTCGATTTGGAGTTTCCTAGCCCAAGTTATGAGGATTTGAAGTTTGAATGAAATCTGAAAATCGGGGGAAAAGTTTAAATCTGCTGGTGGGCCACGGGGACACGTGTTGTGTGCTGAGGCGTCGGCACACCGGGATCTACGGAGACTTTTGCGCGCCAGCACACTGGATCCGAGCCGCAGCCCGATCCCGATTTAAATTATGAGCCGCTGACAGCCGGGACCTACGTCTTCTTCTTCCTCCCACCTCCTTCCTCGCGCCCGCGCGCTCCCCCCTCGCCGGAACGGCGTTTCCGGCCGCTTCCCAGCTAGAGACTCGCCGCCAGAGGGTTTAGGGTACTGAGGAACACGATGGTGGGCTCTGCTTGGGCTGCTGGTGGCCGGAACCAGCTCGGCGACGTGCGGCGGCTACTGCTGTGGTTCGGCGCCGTCGCCCGGGGTCTCTAGTCCGCCAATACTTGCACCGATGGGCTCTACACCACCAGCGCAGCTCTAGGAAGCTCGGCATAATCTCAGAGTAGCTTGGGAGTGGCCGCAAGTATGGTTTCACCATGCGACCAAATGGGTCCGCGGTGAACACCCTTAGTAGAGCTTGAATTCCGCCGCTCCGAGGCATTTTCATGCGATGGATGCTAAGGGATAATTGATCGCCGGCTAATACAGCACACACGTGCAAAGTTTGATGACTTAAGGAGGAGTAGAGAAGGAGAATTTTAAGGAACCGTACCGGAAGCTCAGGTTGAGGCCGCCAGAGCAAAATCTCGGAATTCGCCGGTGAGAGCTCACGGCGTAGCTTGAGCTTCAGGTGGAAGCAGCGTGGAGCCCGTGCGCTCCTTTTGCCGCCCTTGCTCGGCCGTGGAAGTGGCTGTGGTGTGCTTCCCACGTGAGACCGATCGCCGTTCTTGAACTAAGTCGCGGCGGTCATCATTGATCACAGGAACAGAGGCCGAAACTCGGTGGTCTAGGCGTCGGGCGAGTGGTGTTTGAGCTCAGGGCGTTGCCTAGCAGCTCGGGGGGGGGGGGGGGGCGAGGGCGCGATTGTTTGCTCTGTTTTCCCGATCGACCGAGAGCTCGGGGGAAAAAGAATGGCGCTGCTCGATGTCGCCCGCGAGGATAAGAAGGCATCCGGTCTTCACTCGGCTGAGGCGGTGAGGGTCGTGTGGGGGCACGAGAAGGCCGCCCTGGGTGCCAGTGCGCAAGGCAGGAAGCAGCTGGTGGTGGCGCCGGCTTCCTCTCGGTGGCACACCCGGCAGCTGCTCGGTGGAATTTTCCACCGAGGCTGTGACTTTGTGTGCAGGTCACCCCTCTTAGCTCTATGACATGTGGGTCCCACTCTCAATTTTAACCCCTGAACTTAACTCCAATTCACTGTTGTAAACAGTAGTTCCCACAAAGCCCATGGTGATTGAATTATCTACCCTTGAGGCATTTGAATTGGTTAGAACTCAAATTGGGTTTGGTTTGAATAAATTTCAGCACATGTTCAGTTTTGAAATTCAAATGAAGTTTGAATTTGCTCCACTTAGCTCATGTCAAGCTCAACTCCAAATGGAGTGAAATTGGTGTGTGAGCTCACAAAAATGTGCTGAGTAAGAATATGCCTCCCACTTTTGAATTCATGGGATAAAAACAGTTTAAATTTAAATTTGAGTTCAAACTACCCTCTTTCTAGCTATACCCAAAATGACCTCAACAAGGTTTTGAATTTGGGTGAAACTTGGCAGGGCATTCCTAGCAATGTGTAGGAGTTTTCCCAATGCCCATCCCCTATATGATGTATGTGGGAAATGCCACTTTTACACTTTGTGAGTTTGTTTTCTAATGAGCATGTTGATGGTGGTTACTTGCTCTTCAAATGTGTTCATCAACTTGCTTCAAATGAGGTGTGTGTGTGTGGTGATGAACACTTCAAACATGTGTCAAAAACTGAGGCCCTTACACGCCCCGCCGATGCCGACATGTTTCCGGTTGTTCTCATGAGGTGAGACCTTGCCCAGCTGCTAGATCTCGATGTGAGGATGGTGTCGAGCGAAACTGGAGCCGATTTGGTTGAGAAATGAGGGAGAATGGAGCGCGCCATGATTCGTTTTTCGGTGTGCACGAGTGCCTGTCGGGAGGTTGAAGAAGAGCCTATCAGGAGGGGCCCATGTTTGAATTTTTTGTGGAGAATTAAATCCGTAAAATGGTCAATCTTTGCAAGCCCATAACTTTGTGTAGAAAACTCAAAAATGGGTGAGACCAGTTTTGTTGGAATCCTCATAAAGAGTACTTCACAGAGGAACAAATTTCTTGCTATGAAAATGCCCAGTATTTTCTGTGGAATTCTTTTTAGTAAATTTTTAGGAATTAATTCCAGGAAGTATTCTCTATGAAAAAATCCCAAATTTGGGCAGAAGATACTTCATAATAATAGTGATCTCCTGTAAAAGTTTGAGCTTCATTGGAGTTCATTTGTTAGGCTAAATTGTCTTCCAAAGTTCAGCCTTTATTTGAAAAATCAAATTCTAAACAGAAACTTTTCAGAAATCCTGTCCAACTTTAAAAAAAATCATTTCTCACTGTAGGTAGCTCCAAAAATGGTGAAACAAATTTTGTTAGACTCAGGGCAACCTCCTCTAATTAGATCTTCCACTGTTAGCCATGTCAAAACTTCAGATTTGAGATCAAAATTCAGAGAAGCCTTGTACTTGTGGGAATTTTGCAGACCACAAGCTTCAATGAAATTTCTGCAAATTTTGTTCAGATCATCTTTATAGAGTCTAGTATCCACTGGAAAAACCCAAAGCCAATTAAGGAACCTAAATAGAAGTAGCTATGAATAGAAGTGTAATTCTTATACTTCACTAGTACTTATACATATATTTTGCTACATTTCATATAGTGACCGAAGTTGAGGACACACCGGAGCCATTGGACATCCTCCCACCCGACGCTAACTTATCTTTTGACTCGCAACCAGGCAAGCCCCGGTTTGCATTTAATTACCTTTTGCAAAGTTTTCATTTGTATCACTTATGTCTAGGATGAATGGTTGCATTAGAGTTAAGGTGTTTGAAACCCCACTTGCATGACTTTAAAACCTATGTAGGGTTGGGTAGTTTATAAACTCGACGAGTAGAAAATGCCATGCTAATATTCTTTGGATCTCGGTAGAAGTCAAGGGGTTGGAATCTACTAGCGAGATAGGGATTTATTCACACGGGATGGAAAGAGGTACAGAATGACTTAAGAATGTGAAACTGAGACCCAGCACGGGGGGTAGGATGCAGTGAGCGGAGGTCTCACGTGCGTAGCCCTGTTGGTGTCGATTGAGGACCGAGACGTGTGTGGACCTGCTGGACAAGTTTGAACAGTACCGGATGCATACTGGCATATGGGAACCAGGAAACTGATGTAATTGGTTAACCTTAGTGCCAAGGCTTACCCAACTGTTTTATAGGAGTGGGTTGAGGGTAACAAGGTGTAAATCTGCTGGTGGGCACAGACACGCTCCACGCGGGGACCTCCTGCCCGTTACGGATGGACCGGTTCGACATTTGGGTTTCCTTTGAAAGGTTGTTACATACAATAGAGTAGGAAGGTGTGAAGCACCACACTTCTGAAAGTGGGTGTATGTGACGTGTTGTCCGGGTGTCTCCTGATTGCAATCACCGTCCCTCACGGTTATTTGAGTACCGCTTGTTCACTGTTCTGTGATGTAGTAAAAAGTGAAATAAGCCAGATGAATGTGCTGTATTGAATTAATAGTGTCTTGTTACCATGTATGCTGTAGATGTACAGCTCATTAAGTTTATCTTCCACTTTGGGCATCACCACATCATAGGAAAGTGTTTCTTGTTTGATTGTGGACTTCCGATGTGAGGACTGCCTAAGGCTCATTAATCTGCTCCTATAAAACTGAAAGTAAGTGTCAAAGTGTTCAGTCGACACTTCCCCCGGGCCTGCACTGGGCTGCCCGCGGAGGTTCTTTTTTCGGTGGGGCTAGTCTCTAGCGGAGAGCTTGCGCAGATGGACGAGTTAGTAAGAGCTTGACACGACGAGTTTTACGTGGTTCAGGCTGCCGGAGCGTAAAACCCTACGTCCACGGCGAGCTATGGAGCTCGCTGTATTGCTTGCTGCTCAGGACCGGGGGCCTGAGCTCGGGGGTGAGTTACAGCTTGAGAGTGTATGGCTAGAATATGAGTTGCAAAGTGCGAACCAACAGGGTTCGAACCCTTGCTAACGTTGCCTACCCGAGCCTTTTATAGTCCAAGACTCGGGTGGCTTACAAGGGGGGCCCGGGACCCGACAGGTGGTCCCGGGGAGATTGTCTATTATCTACCGTATCTGCAGTTATGCCGGTAGTTGTCTCTGGCGAAGGCTTTTGAGTCTTCGTCTTGCATCCCTGCCCATGCCGCATGCTAGTCGTAGTGGTTGATGACGGCGGGGGCGGCATGGGATATCTTGTCGCTGTATTTATTGGCTGGCAGGCCCTGACACCGCGCGCCAGTCTGTGATGCGACTGGGCGCAACGGCACCTGACAGAGGTGTGCTCCGCGTCTCCGCGTCTTGGGAAGACGCGGGCCTTGAATACCTTGTACGGGCAAGGTATGGGGCGTCTTTACGCCTGCTGCCTACCGCTCGGGGGCAGGCAGCGCTGTTCTGCTGGACACGTGGCGGGCCCAGAGCTCTCCTCTGAGGAGGGGGAGGTCCGGCCCCGCAGGACACGTGGAGCCTTCGGACCTCTCCCCCGCGGAGGGGGGAGGTCCGGCTTCTGTCGGCCACGTGGCGGGTCCGGAGCTCTCCTCTAAGGAGGGGGAGGTCCGGTCCCGCGGGACATGTGGCACCTTCGGAGCTCTCCCCACGGAGGGGGGAGGTCTGGCTGCTGTAGGCCATGTGGCGAGCCCGGAGCTCTCCTCTGAGGGGAGGAAGGTCTGGCCCCACTGGACACGTGGCGCCTTCGGAGCTTTCCCTGCGGAGAAGGGCGAGACCCTTAGGCATTTTCCCCTGTGCGCGGGGGTACCCCATATCGCGGGTACCGACAGTTGCCCCCGGGCTCACCTCGGGGGAGGTAACGAGCCCGAGGTGAGGCCTTCTCCTACCCGCACACTTTCTTGTCTTGAGTACTCCCTGTGCTGGCAGGGTCTTGACGGCTTCGGAGTTCAGCCTCTTAGGAGAGGGTGAAGCCTGGCATCGGAGCTCGGCCCGGCTGTGGGGGCGGAGGTCCGGAAGTCATCGGAGCACAGGTCCACGAAGGGCGTGAGGTCCGGCATCAGGGCTTGCCTCTGAAAGGAGGGCAAGGGCTGGCATCGGAGCTCGGCCCAGCTGCGGGGGCGGAGGTCCGGAAGTCGTCGGAGCTCAGGCCAGCGAGGGGCGTGAGGTCCAGAGGTCATCGGAGCTCAGGACAGCGAAGTGCGTGAGGTCCGGCATCAGCGCTCGCCTCTGAAAGGAGGGCGAGGGCTGGCCTCGGAACTTGGCCCAGCCGTGGGGCAGAAGGTCCGGAAGTCATCGGAGCTCAGGCCAGCGAAGGGCGTGAGGTCCGGCATCAGCGCTCGCCTCTGAAAGGAGGGCAAGGGCTGGCCTCGGAGCTCGGCCTGGCTGTGGAGGCGGAGTCCAGAAGTCATCGGAGCTCAGGCCAACGAAGGGCGTGAGGTCCGGCATCAGCGCTCGCCTCTGAAAGGAGGGCGAGGGCTGACCTCGGAGCTCGGCCCAGCTGCGGGGACGGAGGTCCGGAAGTCATCGGAGCTCGTGCCAGCGAAGGGCGTGAGGTCCGGCATCAGCGCTCGCCTCTCAAAGGAGGGCGAGGGTTGGCCTCGGAGCTCGGCCTGGCTGTGGAGGCGGAGTCCGGAAGTCATCGGAGCTCAGGCCAGCGAAGGGCGTGAGGTCCGGCATCAGCGCTCGCCTGTGAAAGGAGGGCGAGGGATGGCCTCGGAGATCTGCCTGGCTATGGAGGCGGAGTCCGAAAGTCATCGGAACTCAGGCCAGCGAAGGGCGTGAGGCCCGGCATCAGCGCTCGCCTCTGAAAGGAGGGCGAATGCTGGCATCAGAGCTCGGCCCAGCTGTGGGGGCGAAGTCCGGCACTGCTCAGTGGTCCCCCTTTCCTGTCCCTTAGTCTCATTTGGCTTACTGTCCCAGGCCGGAATACGGGGCTCGGGTAATCCAATGCACTTGGTCCCGGAGGTCTAGCCCCAGCCCCAGTCAGGGTGTAACCGTCCGGCCCCCTGGTACTCAGACCGTAGCGGTGGGGGGCAGAGTGCGCATGCTTTGGGTGCAAGACCGGGCAAAGCAAGGCTACTGACCCCCCGGTCTAGCGTAGGTCTTTTCTCGGAGGAGACCAACTTGCGGTACAGTACCCTCACAGGGGGAGATCCAAAAGGCCACCGGGCCTTTGGCAGGTACCCCAAGCACTACCGTTTTTGGCAGGACGGCAAATATCGACTATGCATGAGAACAGGAAAGAGGAACCAAGTGTACAATAGACGCACACTTTCTAGAGCGTGGGGAGGTGTTCATATAAATTAATGCGTAATTTAAATGAACACCTAAGTAAGCATGGTGAACTTACAGGGGTAGCGTCGGGGCGCCTGTCTTCACGCAGAGCGGGTCATGCGTGGCTTCGTCGTACGCCGGACACGGGGGGACCCCCATGGCGATCTCAGGGGGAAGCATGGCTTCGGCCCCCGCATACCATGTGGAAGGGTAGTTCCCGTGACCCGGCCTGGGAAGTCCGGCTGGCCCTCGACATGGAGGAGCCGGTATCCCCCGACGGCTCTGGGTGCGCGTCTGCACCGGTTGTGTGGGTCTCCTTGGCGTGGACCTGGCACGCATTGCATCCCTAACCGGTTTGACGGCGTCCAGGTGGCTCTCGGTCAGTAGGAGCCATGCCGGGTGGCTTAACTGACCAACGTGCAGGACGATGAGCGTTCCCAGCACTTGCCTCCTTGGACTACTGCGAGCTAATCGCAGCCTTCCTCCTGGGTTATGCACCGCAATAGGATGTCGTGGCGCCACGCCAGTAAAGATACCAGCGCGTAGCACTTAGCCATCCGCACCACCCGTTCAGCGGATGCACGTTCATCAGGAAGGATGTCCTTCAAGGAGTCCCGGACCTCCGTGGTCCATGCATCGGGACTACTTGAGCTTCTGAATCTTGAGCGCTGGGTTGCACGGAGTTCCCAGTGACTCTTACGATCCTTTGGCGGCATCCAGGGCTGCCGGGACTGCCTAGCTTCAAGGCACTGGTTCAGCCCCCTTCGCCCGGCTCGGCGGGCCGGGCTGTGGACCGCAGCAACGTCCTCTCGAAGACTCCTTCGTGCGCAGGGGCTCCGATGGAGGCTTTCATTGAGAGGTCGTCAGCTGCGGCCGTGCAAGCGCGCGGTACATGGCGCAGGTCCAAGGCGAGGAATTCTTTCTCCAACATCCGCACGTGAAGTAGATAAGCAGCTAGCTGTGGGTCATTGCAGGGGCATTCACCCTTAACTTGCTTGATAACTAGCTGGGAGTCGCCCTGCGCCAACAACTGGCGACCGCCCAGAGACAGGACTGTCTTTTAGGCCAAAGATGAGTGTTTCATACTCTGCCAAGTTGTTGGTTGCCTTGGAATTGAGACGCACTATGTACCCAGACTGCTCCCCCGATGGCATGAGAAGCAGTACGCCGGCACCGGCCCCCTGCTTTCGCGAGGAGCTGTCGAAAAAGAGCGTCCAGTGAGGCCCGGTGAAGACCGGAGCTCAGTACATTGGTTCACCGTCTTCGCGGCCCCCTGGGTCAGCCTTCGTTGGCATCCACTCAGCCACGAAGTCAGCCAGTGCTTGGCTATTGGCTGTCTGACGTGGTCGGGAGCTCAGCTTGAACTCCGCCATCTTCGGGCTGTCTTCCGGCTTCGGAAGCTGGCAGTGAGTGCCAGATCCGCCCTCCGGCTGCTCTGGCGCACTTGTCCGCCAGGCTGAAGGGCTCGGAGGCATCGCAGACCTCCCTGGTTGCAAGCCTCTCAAGCATCTTCTTGTCCTGGACACTGTCGAAGTGCCGCCACCACAAAAGCACTTTGAATATGTGGAATGGTGTTGCGTACCTGGGAGAACCGCTGGATGAAGGAGCGCAGCGACTCCCCAGGTTGTTGCTTGATGGCTTGGAGGTCAAGCTCCGTGCCGGGACGGGTGTAGGAGCTGCCGAAGTTGGCGATGAACTGCCGGCAGAGCTCTCCCCAGGAAGTTATGGAACCCCGAGGGAGGTTCATTAGCCAAGACCGGGCAGGGCCGGTCAAGGCGACGGGGAAGTAGTTTGGCCATGACGGCCTCATCCCCTCCTGTGGCAAGTACGGCGGTGGAGTAGATCTGGAGCAACCCCGCCGGATTGACGCTGCCGTCGTACTTCTCAGGCAGGTGCGGCCGAAACTTGCGCGGCCACCTCGTGAAGCGGAGGTGGGTCTCCAGGGCCATACATCCTGCCTGCGAACGCTTGGTTCGCCGCTGGCACAGTGTACCCCGGTATGGGCAAGGTTGCGCCATAGACCGGGGGCGCCGTTTGGAGGACATATGGCTGTGGCATATGCTGCGTGGCGTATGTCTGGGGCAGAGTTCGCGTGGTGAAAGTCTGCGCCTCAGGCAGGGTTGAGACAATTGGCATGCTGACGCCGACCTCTTGGCTTCGACGCCTTTCTCGTCGCCACTCGAGGAACATTCGGGCGTCTTGGCCCAGGTGGCATCGTTCCAGCTCAGTCCTCAGGTCCGTCGACGGAAGCCTGGTAGAGCTAGAATCCGCCGTCTGTCCATCAACCGTTGGCGTGCGCGTCAGCGACACAGCCGGTTGGCCGGAGCGTCGTCCCCGCCGAAGTCAAGGGTTTGCAGCGGCGACGACAAGACGGTCTACCTCGCGAATCCACTGCTGGGTCGCTGCCTGAGGCGCGTCCCCAGCAGGCGGATTGTGCAGTAGCGCTCTTGTTGCGGCTAGCGCACCCCCGCCGGGTACGTCCAGCGCTACTGAAGACCTGACGCTGGTTGGAGCCTGCATTGCCGGGGTCGGCGCTGCCAGAGCCGGTTGCTGGCTCCCAGTGCAGGTACTGGTGCCGCGAACGCTTGGTTGCGCCTGGCACAGTGTACCCCGGTATGGGCAAGGTTGCGCCATAGGCCGGGGACGCCGCTTGCAGAGCACATGGTTGTGGCTTATGCTGTGTGGTGTACGCCTGGGGCAGAGCTCGCGTAGCGAAGGTCTGCCCTCCAGGCTGGGTCGAGGCCGACGTCATGTTGTCACCAGCCTCTTGAGTGCGACGCCTTTCTCGACGTCGCTCGAGGAACACTCGGGCATCTTGGCCCAAGTGGCACCGTTCCAGCTCTGTCCTCAGGTCCGTCGACGGAAGTTTGGTGGAGCTGGAACCCGCCGTCTGCCCGTCAACCGTTGGCGTGCGCGTCAGCGACACAGCCGGTTGGCCGGAGTGTCGTCCCCGCCGAAGTCGAGGGTTTGCGGCGGCGATGACGAGACAGTCTACCTCGCAAATCCACTGCTGGGTTGCTGCCTGAGGCGCGTCCCCAGCAGGCGGATTGTGCAGTAGCGCCCTTGCTGCTGCTAGCGCACCCCCACCGGTTACGCCCGGCGCTACTGAAGGCCTGACGCTGGTTGGAGCCTGCATTGCCGGGGTCGGCGCTGCCAGAGCCGGTTACTGGCTCCCAGCTTGCCCTGACACACTCCGTCCTGAGTGTGTCATCATGTACTCTCCCCTGGTCACGGTTTGCCGCAGACGCAGGGGGGAGAGTTTGCCGCTGATGGAAGCTTGGTCATCTTCGTCGTCGGAAACTCGTCGCGCAAGGGGAAAAGCCACCTTCCTGGCGCGCCAAATGTCGAAGTGTTCAGTCGACACTTCCCCCGGGCCTGCACTGGGCTGCCCGCGGAGGTTCTTTTTTCGGTGGGGCTAGTCTCTAGCGGAGAGCTTGCGCAGATGGACGAGTTAGTAAGAGCTTGACACGGCGAGTTTTACGTGGTTCAGGCCGCCGAAGCGTAAAACCCTACGTCCACGGCGAGCTATGGAGCTCGCTGTATTGCTTGCTGCTCAGGACCGGGGGCCTGAGCTCGGGGGTGAGTTACAGCTTGAGAGTGTATGGCTAGCGTATGAGTTGCAAAGTGCGAACCAACAGGGTTCGAACCCTTGCTAACGTTGCCTACCCGAGCCTTTTATAGTCCAAGACTCGGGTGGCTTACAAGGGGGGCCCGGGACCCGACAGGTGGTCCCGGGGAGATTGTCTATTATCTACCGTATCTGCAGTTATGCCGGTAGTTGTCTCTGGCGAAGGCTTCTGAGTCTTCGTCTTGCAGCCCTGCCCATGCCACATGCTAGTCGTAGTGGTTGATGACGGCGGGGGCGGCATGTGATGTCTTGTCGCTGTATTTATTGGCTGGCAGGCCCTGACACCGCGCGCCAGTCTGTGATGCGACTGGGCGCAACGGCACCTGACAGAGGTGTGCTCCGCGTCTCCGCGTCTTGGGAAGGCGCGGGCCTTGAATACCTTGTACGGGCAAGGTATGGGGCGTCTTTACGCCCGCTGCCTACCGCTCGGGGGGCAGGCATCGCTGTTCTGCTGGACACGTGGCGGGCCCGGAGCTCTCCTCTGAGGAGGGGGAGGTCCGGCCCTGTAGGACACGTGGAGCCTTCGGACCTCTCCCCCGCGGAGGGGGGAGGTCCGGCTTCTGTCGGCCACGTGGCGGGTCCGGAGCTCTCCTCTAAGGAGGGGGAGGTCCGGCCCCGCGGGACATGTGGCACCTTCGGAGCTCTTCCCACGGAGGGGGGAGGTCTGGCTGCTGTAGGCCACGTGGCGAGCCCGGAGCTCTTCTCTGAGGGGAGGGAGGTCCGGCCCCACTGGACACGTGGCGCCTTCGGAGCTTTCCCTGCGGAGAAGGGCGAGACCCTTAGGCATTTTCCCCTGTGCGCGGGGGTACCCCATATCGCGGGTACCGACAGTAAGGATTAACATTTAGGCGTGTCTTTATCGCAAATGTCATTTCCTATATTACACATCCCTGCATGTAGAGTTCCATGACTAGCATTGTCGGTTAAGCCTTGTTGGGCCATCGTGCTCATGGTTGCAATATTTGAGCTGTGTGCAAGTGAGAGTTATGAGGAGGGATCCGAGGATGAGGCGATTCCACCATCGGAGTACACGGCCGAGCTGGATCTCTGCACGCCCCCATGATTGTGGTGTGAGTATTGCTAGTGTGTAGCGTCCCTGGGCTGGACAGCTGCACTTTTGCTTAGTTAGTATAAGAGACTAGTTACATATAATACTTCCGTTGTATAATTAAGTTTGTAAAAGACTTCTGCTGTTTTATGTAAAATAAAAGTTTTTATGTTGTTCGTATTCTTTTCTTGTGTGATGTTGGGTGCCGCATCGCACGACACCACCCCCTGCGATCCCGGAGTGGGTGAACCACGGGGTGGTCTCCACAGTCGTGGTATCAGAGCCGCATGGGGAATAACACGCTTGAAAAGAGCCTATTGAAAACTTAGAAGTATTCGAGTGAGGATTAGTCATTATGCCCACATAAGGTCTATGATAGTAGTAGATATTAAGGTGAAAATGCTAACATACTTGTTATACATTCTGTAATAACGCTTCGACGTCAGATAAGAGGTAAGGTACGCCACCGCAGGCGGATCAATTGCGGTAAGCTCGCCTTACGAGCAATAGTATGGAATGGTTTACCGTGGCTTGGTATGGTAGTGAATATGAGTCTCTGAACCTTCTCATGGTTCTGAGAGCATATGAAAATGCTGATCTCCAGCGTGCTTTATGCAAAAGTGAGAATACCCCATCGTGTGGTAAGCAACACGATAGTATGCAACTCTTGAATGTTCAATGTTCAAAGGGCCATACGCGACGCTCATCATCGGCGTGCCTCAACGGTCATGAGGCAGTAGGTGGTATCCGTTGGGCTTATGAAATTCCCAACCGTGACGACCCGTTCGGGCTCTACTCGGGTTCCCCTTCATGTGGTGTGAAAACACGACATGTATCTTGAGACGTGGTTTGACTCAAGGACGATCCCTATGGCAATGATACGGACCGTATGTTTTTACTATGATATGACCTGCCTGAAATGTCGAAACCTTTGTGTGCACCATTATTGTGTGGTCTTCTGCAGGTACCTTAACCACGTTAGAGCATGACACTTAGAAATCGTTTGTGAGTGACTGTTGAAGCGTCTGTGGTCGACACTTCCCCCGGGCCTGCTCTGGGCAGCCCACGGAGGTTCTTTTTCGGAGGGGATAGTCCTCTCGGAGGGTCTCGCCGTTGGACGATGGAAGGAGATGGCCGACACAGGGATTTTTACGTGGTTCGGGCCGCCGTAGCGTAAAATCCTACGTCCACGGGAGCAGTTTTGCTCGTTGTATTGCTTCAAGCTCAGAACCGGAGTTCTAAGCCTGGGTATGAGGATGAATTGGTTAGGTTTCGAACCCTTGGTAACGTTGCCTACCTGAGCCTGTTATAGCTCAAGGTTCAGGCGACTTACAAGGGGGGGGCCGGGGCCCGACAGGTGGCCCCTGGGTGATCTCCTGCCATCTACCGTATCTTGCAGTAAATGCCGGTAGCTGTCTCTGGCGGTAGCTTCTTAGCCTTTGTCCTGTCGCCCTGCCCGCGCCGTAAGATAGGCGTAGTGGTTGATGATGGCAGGGGCGGCAGGGGTTGTCTTGTCACCGTAGTTATTGGTCTGCGGCTTCTGACATTCTGCGCTCGTCTTCACTGTGATGTGACTGGGCGCAACGCCTCCTGACAGAGGCGTGCTCCGCGTCTCCGCGTCTTGGGAAGGCGCGGGTCTTGAATGCCTTGTACGGACAAGGCATAGGGTGCCTTTACTCCTGCTGCCTACGCGCCGGGCGGGCAGCGCTGCTCTGCTGGCCACGTGGCGGGCCCGGAGCTCGCCTCTGAGGAGAGGGGAGGTCTGGCCCCGCTGGACACATGGAGCCTTCGGAGCTCACCCCCGCGGAGGGGGGAGGTCCGGCTCTGCTGGCCACGTGGCGGGCCCGGAGCTCACCTCTGAGGAGAGGGGAGGTCTGGCCCCGCTGGACACGTGGAGCCTTCGGAGCTCAGACCCGCGGACGGGGGAGGTCCGGCTCTGCTGGCCACATGGCGGGCCCGGAGCTCACCTCTGAGGAGAGGGGAGGTCCGGCCCCGCTCGACACGTGGAGCATTCAGAGCTCACCCCCGCGGAGGGGGGAGGTCCGGCTCTGCTGGCCACATGGCGGGCCCAGAGCTCACCTCTGAGGAGAGGGGAGGTCCGGCCCGCTGGACACGTGGCACCCTCAGAGCTCACCCCTGCGGGGAGGGGGGGCAGGTCCTTAGGCGGCTTTTTCCTGTGCGCAGGGTACCTGGTATTGAGGGTACCGACAGTGGCCCCTGGGCCCATCTCGGGGGAGATAACAAGCCCGAGGTGGGGCCTTCTCCTTTTCTACCCCGCGCACTCTCTTCAAACTTCTTTGAACCGTCGCCTGGGCAACGGAAGGTCGTGGGGACTTGACTCTTGCTTTGAAAGTTGCTTTTACTGTGGCGGTTTCCAAGGCTGCCACTACTGCACATCGCAGCGCACTACTGCACGTCGCAGCGCTTTGCCAGGAACCTCCGAGTTGCCCGCTTGAGTGGCTGACTTCCTAGCCCACCGCTTCTGCAGGACGGCTTGGGCCCACTTGTCATCGTCGCTGGGGCTTGGACCTGGGGTGTCTGCCCCGAGCGGCGCATACGAAGCATTTCGAATCGCCTCTGAGAAGTTTAAAGGGGATTCCTTCTGCATCGCAGGCTTCCCTTTGCACTTCTCCCTACGCCTGAGCCTTCGGGATTCTTCCGTGTGCCCAAGCCTTCTCTGCCTTCCAAGTTCTTGCATGTTTGTCTCTGATGGCTCTCAGCTTGCCTCCGCCGCGCATCGCCCGGACGAAAGACCTCGGGTCGGTGCGCAAGCTGCTGGGATGGCACTCGGAAGAGCAGAGGCATTGTCTTCAGCAAGGATCTCTCCTCCTGCGTCTGGAGAGAGGGGAGACTGTCTTCTTCGGCACCTACGCCTTAGCGGAGTTCGTCCCACCAATTTCGTCCTTCTTGGTGACTCTGCTGGAGACCTATGGCCTCCAGCTTCATCACCTCTCCCCGAACTCCTTCGCTCTGGCCGCCATCTTCATGCACTTCTGCAAGATGTTCGTGGGAGTGCGCGCCTCAGTGACGCTCTTCTGGCACTTCTTCTTGCTGCGGACGACTGGGCGTGGCTCGAAGAACCAGCTGGGAGCCTACTACTTCCAGCACCGCTGCAAGGATCCGAAGGTCTCCAAGTACCTTCTGCCCTTGAGCGCGTCGAGGTGGGAAGGCTGGAGGGATGACTGGGTGATCGTGAAGAATGATGAGCACGATAGCTTCCAGTTGCCGACTGAGGAAACATCCACCGGGTGCCGCTTCTGGGAGGAGAGCCCGGAGCTGGATACGGAGTACGTGCCAGTCCTAGAGCAGATCCAGTTCCTGGCGGAGCGGGGGCTGACATCCCTGATGGTGCTGGCGGACTTCTTGTCGCGCCGCCTTGCGCCGCTGAAGCAGCATGATCGCCCGACATGGCACTACACCGGCATTCACGACTGCACCAGGCTGGAGACGGGTTTAGGGTCTGACCCGTCCGACGAACTACTGAGGGAGATGCTAATGAGGGTAAGCAGCGACTTCCTTGATGACCGCTCCCTCACAGTTCCAACTTCCTGCCTCCCCCTCTTCTTGGAGCCGTTGTGGAGGTCAAAGCTGCTGCGGGAGTTGCCGAACCTGGATGATATTGGCCTTGCCGTTCATCAGGTCGGTGATGCTTCCCGTGGGATCTCGATCTCCAAAGTTGACCGCTCTGGAGCTCAGCGCGAGGCGTCGGCCGAAGCCCAACCCGCACCGAGGGGCGACGGAGCTCGGACCGTCGACAGGGGGAAAGGCAAGGAACCGACCTCCAGTTCACCAAAGAGGAAGCGCTCCCGATCTCCGCCGAGGGCATCGTTCACGCCGAGTCAGGGGACCGGAGTGCCCCCATGCCCTTCATCAGGGGGCGTCGGCTCGTCAAGCGGTAACCCAAAGAGGCCTCGGGACCTCCGCGCCGACGGGACTCCTCTTGGACAGCGGCGGTCGGAGGAGCCCCGGGCGTCCCACACTCCTTCCACTGGTGGAGCTCCAAGGAGGGACGCCGGTTCTGCGGTGCCTAGGGCTGAGCCAGGGGCTCAGGCACCCAGGTCGTCGAGTGTCCCTGCTGCAGGATCTGCAAGCGGCAGTGCCGGAGGGAGCGCAGCTGGGACTCATCCAAGGGCGCAGGTGCCCCGGGCTTCAGGTGCTCCAGGGGATGGTACGACGAGTGGTGCCAGAGGTGCTGCTGGCGGGAGCTCCGCTACTCCATCTCCTAGGGGGGCTCCAGGAGCACCCCCTGCTCCACCGGTCCGGGTGCCTTCGGCGCAGGCCCCAATGGCGACGGCATGCTCTGGCGGCCCTGCTCCGGCTCGAAAGCCAGGGCTTCATGCCCGCTGGAGTGTTCGCGTTCCTCGGTAAGTTTGCACCTACCGGATCTTAGTACTTGCGTACTTCTTTTCTTGTCTTGAGAGCTCCCTGTGCTTGCAGGGATTCGTCGGCTGCCGGGGACGCGTACATTCCCCGGCCACCTCCGGTTGGCGGGGGCCCAGTGCCACAGCATCAGGACGCTGCGGTAGCTTCACCGGCCCCCGTGCAGGTCCAGATGTCTCCTCCTTCTGGCCCGGTGGAACCGGCTTCTGTGACGGCGGTGGCGCCCACTCCTCCTCCTTCGCCAGCTCGGGAGCTGGCTGTTGACGAAGACTTGGCGGAGCCAGCTGCCGGCGACTAGCCTTTGGGTGCTGAAGCGGGAGGAGCTGATGCAGGTCCTCAGGCGGGCGACGAGTAGGGGCGTGTCGGGACTGGCCCTGCCTCAGCGTCGTCTTCTCCTGACCGGTGCATCGTCGTGGTCTCCGTGGAAGCTGTGGTGCCGGCGTCTCCTCCGTCGGATGATGACGTCATGGAGGAGGTCTGCGGGGCGGCTTCGGCCTCTGCCTCCCCGCTGCCCCTGTCAGACGCACTGGAGCTCGCCCAGTCCAGCGTCCGGCAGGTCCAGGCTGCGCTTGAGTGCGAGCGGGAGGCCCTGGCGGATGAGATGGACCGCCTCCACGGTTGGGGGCAGCTCTTGAAGCTGCGGACCCGAGAGGTCGAGGAGGGGCTCGATGCCAAGCGGGACAGGCTCGATGCTGAGGAGGAGCTCCTCGATGTGCAGAAGAGAGCCGTCGACCGCCTAGACGCCGAGACCCCGCGGATCATGCAGGAGGCCCGCGAGGACTATAACAGTGTCCGGGCTTGCTCCGACGCCAACGAGGAGATGCGGCTGCAGCTGGCACGCCGCGAGTGCGCCATCGCAGAGCGGGAACGCGCCAGGGCGGCCAAGGAGAAGGAGGTCGCCGAGCAGCTGGAGGTAGGCGAAGGCGACCTGAGGGTCAGGACCAGAGAGCTGGAGCTCCGGGAGGCTTCCTTGGCCGAAAGGGAGGAGCAGGTTGCCTAGGACCGCCAGGCGGTGCTGGACCGGGAGCTTGCTGCTGACTTCCGGGCATCGGAGTTGGAGAGGCTCGCCCGGGACTTCACGGCGAAGGAGAGGAGGTTCGCCGAGGAAGGTCCTGGTGCCCTGCTGGCGGCTTGCCAGGAGGTGGAGCAGCTCCGAGCTTCGCGGACCGTCGAGGCCCGAGCATTCTGGGACTTCGTCGGCCAGGCGGAGTCTGCCCTGGTGCCTCTTGGCTTCAGCCCTGTGAGGACGGGGCTCCAGTGCAAGAGGTGGTCCAGGAGATCCCGGCGATCGAGTCCATCGTTGCCAAGCTGGAGAGGCCGGAGGTCATGATCGCCGATGAGCTCGAGGTTGAGGGGAGGAGCTTGGCGAAGGATATCGCCGCGCACGTGCTGACATGCTTCCGGAGCTGGGACTCCTCTATCTCTCTGGAGCCGGTGGTGCAGGGCCCCGTTACCGAGCAGGAGGAGGTCGCCAGGGCTGGAGTCGGAGACGTCGCCGCCCTCGTTGCGTCTAGGTTCCAACGGGAGGCCGCGGACTCCTAGGCGCTCGCCCTTGTAGCTGGAGGGCCTTGTATTTTTTTTGTTTTCTTGTCTGTAATCCAGCTCGTGGAGCTTTTGAATGAACAAACTTTTGTCTTGTGTGCCTGTGCTTTTCGCCTTTTATTCTTGGCTTGTCCTGCACGGGTCCTTAGTTTCGTAAGGGCCCCGGGAGGTCTCCACCGATCTTGAAGCTTGCACAGACACCTTCCTCGGGCCCTTGTTGGCATAAGGACCCAAGGGGTCTTCGGAGCTCGCCCCTGCGGAGGGGGCGAGGTCCGGCCCTTCTGGCCACGTGGCAGGCCCGGAGCTATCCTCTTAGGAGAGGGGGAGCTCTGGCCCTGCTGGACACATGGCGCCTTCGGAGCTCTCCCCGGCGGAGTGGGGGAGGTCTGGCTTTGCTGGCCACGTTGCAGGCCCGGAGCTCACCTCTGAGGAGAGGGGAGGTTCGGCCCTGCTGGACACGTGGAGCCTTCGGAGCTCGCCCCCTTGGGGGGATGAGGTCCGGCTCTTCTAGTCTTTGGTTGGAGTCAGGAGCTCCGGTCTTGAGAAGCCCTGGGACTTCAGTACCGCCGGGTGCTCCGGTCTTCCCTTGCGCAGTCCCTGTAGTGGCCCCCTGGTAGGTGTGGCCAATGTATTGGGCACACCTACCACTTTACTGCGGGGGAGCTAAGGCCAGGGCCCCCCTGTCCGCCCGGAGCACACCGGTGTTGGAACCCCGGCTCTGGAGCTCCGGGAGGCCTCTCAGGAGGTCCCACACATGAGTAGGGAAACGGTAATTCCGCTTGGGCGCTCTCCCTTCCTTGTCTCTTAGTCTTATTTGGCTTACGGTCCTGGACCGATATACGGGGCTTGGGCAATTCAGTGCCTTCGGCACCGGAGGCCCGGCTCCCTCCGAGGTCAGGGTGCAACCGTCCGACCCCTAGTACTAGACCGTAGCGCTCGGGAGGCAGAGTGCACACGCTTTGGGTACGGAACCAGGAAAAGCAGGCTGCACACCCTGGACCTCCCGAGAGGCAGAGTGTGTACGCTTTGGGTACGGAACCAGGCAAAGCAGGCTACACACCCTGGACCCCCCATGACTGGCGTAGGTTTTTCCTGGAGGTGACCAACTGGCGTCACAGTACCTGACTGGGGGAGGTCTGAGAGACCCCCTAGCCTTCAGCAGGTACCTCAAGCACGACCGCCTTCGGTCAGGATAGCAAATGCCGACTAGGGATGAGAGTGGGAAAGGAGAGCTGAGTGTATGATGAGCATACACTGTTTCTGAGCATAGGGAGGTGATCATAAAAATAAATTGCATAATTTAAATGAACACATGAGAGAGCGTGGTAGGACATGGTTCTTTCCATATATAAACATCCATAGGAGGAAGGCGGGCTGTACATGGAGGCAACGACCCACCCCATTATGAAGGGGGGTAGGCCTACGCGCTTAGGGTACAGAACCAGACCAAGCTGGACGTAGTCTTGGACCGCCTCTGGGCTTAGTTGCTCCGAGCGCTGTTCCTGGACTCTATGGGATCTATTACAGAAAGAAAAGGAAACCTGTCCTACTACTGCTCTAGTGATAGAACTTACGGAGATGTTCTATGTTCCAAGGGTTTGGGAGCGGGTCCCCGTCCTCGGTGGAAAGGCGCACGCACCCGGGGCGGCAAACTTTCGTGACTCGGAAGGGACGTTCCCAGCTGGGGGAGAGTTTGTTGGTCCCTTCTCCAGAAAGTATGCGCCGCAGCACCAGGTCGCCTTCTTTGAGCTCCTGGACACGCACGATCCTCTGGTGGTAACGCCGGAGCGCCTGCTCGTACCGTGCATTGAGGAGCGTAGCTTGCCATCTTGCCTCGTCGACGAGGTCGATGTCCTCACGCCAGCTGGTCCTGCGCGGCTTCGTCGTAAGCTCGGACGCGGGGGGACCCCATGGTGACCTCCGGGGGAAGCACGACTTCGGCCCCGTAGACCATGAAGAAGGGTGTCTCCCCTGTGGCCCGGCTCTGGGATGTCCGGCTAGCCCACAGTGCGATTGAAAGCTCATCCACCCACTGGGCACCATGTTTCTTCAAGCTGGCATAGGTGCGAGTCTTGAAGCCCCAAAGGATCTCGATGTTGGCCCTCTCGACTTGCCCATTGCTCTTTGGATGAGTGACAGAGGCATAGCACACCTGGATGCCAAGGTCTTCGCAGTACTCTTGGAACTCTGCACTGGTGAATTGGGTCCCGTTGTCGGTGATGATTCTGTTCAGGACCCCGAACCTGCAGACGATTGACTTGATGAACTTGACTGTGGATTGCTTGTTGATGTTGATGACTAGTGCAGCTTCCGGCCACTTGGTGAACTTGTTGATGGCGATGTAGAGGTACCGGAATCCACCAACAAGAGACCACGGCAGTCACCCGGCGGTGGCAACCGTGGCGAGCCGTGCTCGGTACACAACACCAGGAGCCACACTGCTGGTGAGTGACGGGAGATCAAGAAGCTCGCGGAGCGCTTTCGCGAGGGGAAGCAACCGCGCGCAGATGCTCCTCCCTTCTGCCAGAGAGAGGGCAAGCAGAAGGTCGACCCCCGGGACGGCGGCGACCAAGATATGGGGTACCAGGAGCCCCAGCGCACTCTGAAGGCGGTCCATCACCGTGGGGACTCTAGCTCCGGTGAAGACGAGCACCGGAAGGCGCTCCACATCATCTACGGCGGGTCCTCGGACCCCTCATCCCGAAACACAGTCAAGACCCTGCACCGAGCAGTGGCGTTGGTGGCTCCTACCCCAGGCGCAGCACCGCACCTCAAGTGGGTAGGGACCCCCATCACCTTTGACGCCTCCGACTGCCCCAAGAATATGGCTGGAGCCAGACAGCTACCACTCTTGGTAGCTCCAACCATCGCCAACGTGAAGATGTACCACGTCCTGGTGGATGGCGGGGCCGGTTTCAACCTCATCAGCCATGCAGCTTTCCAGAAGCTGCAGATTCCGATGGCCAAGCTCACCCTGTCGAGCCCGTTCTCAGGGGTAGGGCCGGGACAAGTCGTCCCATACGGAAACATCAGCCTTCCGGTGACCTTCGGAGCACCAGACAACTACCGGACAGAATACATTCTGTTCGACATGGCGGAGGTCGACCTCCCCTTCAACGCCATCATCGGCAGGCCGGCCCTGTACCAATTCATGGCAGTAGCCCACTACGGCTACCTCGTCCTGAAGATGCCTACACCAACCGGCGTCCTCAGGATCCATGGAGACCGCACTGCTGCAGTGTCAGCCTTGGAGAAGCTCCAAGCACTTGCGGCAGCCCGAGCACCTGCCCCTGGCGGTGCGGAACCAGGCCAGCTCCACCCAAGTGCACGCCACCGTGCCTCAACCTCTGCACCCTGAGTGCAACCCCTAGACGAAGGCGACGTCCCCCTGAAGGTCGTCCAAGTCGGCGCCGAAGCTGCCCAGACCACCCGGATAGCCGGGGCCTGGACAGCAAATAGAAAGGCACGCTCATCACCTTCCTCCAGGACAACGTCGACGTGTTTGCATGGCAACCGTCACAGACGCCCGGGATCCCTAGGGAGCTGATCAAGCACCATCTGAAGATCTTCCCCGACGCTCGGCCGATCCAGCAGAAGAAATCAAGAAGCTGCTGGATGCTGGCTTCATACGGGAGGTCCACCACCCTCGGTGGCTGGCAAACCGTGTTGTCGTCCCAAAGGCCGGTATTGTTATGTCTCCATGCCTTATGGTCTGAAAAATGAAAAACACACTGCTTTTACTACAGTAGATGGCCTGTATTGTTATGTCCCCATGCCTTATGGTCTTAAAAATGCTCTCCCTACTTTTGTACGCGCTATGCATAAATATTTGGAGAGCTAATCCGAGACTTAGTTGAGGTGTATGTCGATGACATCGTTGTCAAAGTCAGACAGAGTGCATCCTTGTTAGATAACCTAGCTCTAGTCTTTGACAAGCTGCACTCCACGCGCACCAAATTAAACCCGTACAAGTGTGTGTTCGGTGTTTCCTCTCGGAAGCTCCTTGGATTCCTGGTCTCACACTGAGGGATCGAGGCCAATCTAGAGAAGATCAAGGCCATCGAGCTGATGCGGCCCCCGGCTCGCATCAAGGATGTCAGAAGCTCACAGGATGTCTAGCTGCGCTCAGTCGGTTCATACCAAGGCTAGCTGAGCGGGCTCTTCCCTTCTTCAAGCTTCTGCGCAAGGCCGGTCCATTTGTTTGGACCGAAGAAGCAGAAGAAGCATTCCAGGAGCTGAAGAAGCACCTTATGACACTGCCCATCATGGTAGCTCCTGAGCCCGATGAGCACCTACTGCTCTACATCGCGGTGACGACAGAAGTGATGAGCATGGTCCTCGTCGCAGAGCGGCCGGACCCCTCGCCACTACAACCTGTTCCAGCAGCAGAAGTCAAGCACCGAGGCAGTCTGGACCTCATGGGGTGCCCCGACAGTCAGGAGATCTCTGAGGCCTAGGCTCCAGAGACCACAGTTGTCACACCCGGTTTTTCCGAAGAACAACCGAGTGAATATCACATGTATGCCAGGATCATTTTCTCATACATGTGATGACAAATAGTGAAGCATCATTTATTGCAAGCCAGGTGTCGAATATAAGTAAGTCTTACATAGTAAATGTCTCGATGGACAATAATAAGTTCATCACAAGTAAATAAACTAGCAGCGGAATATTATTCATTAGGGCTCCATCACAGGCGTTGCCCGGGGTCTTCATGAACCTAAAAATCTTCCTCGGGTTCAAAATCTTGGTCATATACACCACCTCATTATCTTGACCTGAGCAGCAATATAAACCAACAAATATGCAAGGTTGAGTACCAATGGTACTCAGCAAGTGTGGGAAAATTTTATCATGCATGGCTAGAACAAGGAGAGGTTGAACTAATACCTATCACCTTAGCTTATTAAGCACCTACATTACTACACAGGTGAAATGGTCCCAATTTCCCATCCCATCATTGTAATCCAATAACCATAACATCATTACCAATGTTAAGCTCCCCGCTTAACTTCCAAAACCATCAATCCTCTAATCATGAATAAGTCCAGGCCGCTCTTAACCGTGAGCACGGCTGTCAAGACAGTTTTGACTCTGCAGAGTTTGTACCACTGTACCCACAAGTAGTGATTTCATCCCCCGTTGCCGGGTGGACTAAAAGAACCTCCATTATGCCAGTGGCTACGATCCACATTCACACTTCCCAGGCGTGCGGCCAGGAGATCACTACGAAGCCTTTACAAAGGGATTCCCGACGAGCGTGGGCCCACTGAGGTTTCACCCCTAACAGCATACAAGAGGCTCCAACCCCGCTGCAGTGGCCCCCTCTTGACCCTTGCGGTTCATATGGTAGTCCAGCTGACACCTACTCCCCGCACCATCCAACACACCCATACTACGCCGGGGATACACCTAATTAATTGGCCAAGCTGCCCCATCTCAGCATGTGGTTGGCACTGTAAAGCCGGGTTACATGCTCCATGAACCGGTCCTTAGGATCCAGGCAAGTACTAAACACAAACCCAAGTCTCGTGCACCCAGCACACAACCAAAACATCCAACTTGCCTTGATCCCTACCTCTACATAACTCACAATAACTCATTCAAGAGTATGGTAAAATAAATTGATGATCTCATATCCCAAATATCCCATTCTAAGCATGGCTAAGCATATGCATGTAAATAAATGACATGACAAAATAAATCCCAACCCAAGCTACAAGGAAACAAGGTAATGCAATTCTAGGGAAACTTCCTAGCATGGGTTTCATATTTCATTTGACAATGCAAATAATTCTATCTACACATCCTAGCATAGGATCAAAGTGGTCAAGGACACTTGCCTCCTTCTTGCTGCTCTTGAAATGGGTAGTCCTGATCTTGGAAATGAATAACTTGTTCTTGAACAGGTTCTACTTCATACCATCACACATAGCAAAAGAAAAACAACAATCCATAAGACATAGTTCACACTTACACTTCATACAAACCACACATTCACATTTATGAAATTCATTCACCATTATATGTGTTGTGGTTACTTTATGTGTGTTGACTTGTGGCTTGCATGCACTTTTATCCATGTGTATATGATTCCTACTCTTATGTTCATATTTATACTTACATACTATATATATATATATGTGTGTGTGTGTTTCGGTTTTAAATAAATTCCTTACACTAAACTACCAAGTATGTATGAAAAGTATTTTTCTTCTCCATATGTGCCTTCATAATTTTTACCACACTTAAACTGAACTCTTTAGATTTTAAAAACTCCATTTATCATTTACTAGTTGCTATATTTTCAGATTTATATTTCTATGCATAATTGTGTATTTTATTATGAAACTAGTAATACACATCATCTAAACAGTATAGGTTCTGGTCCTAAATGATTTAATAACATCTTTTGACCTTGGCTTCTGATGTAGACTATTTCATAATTATTTTCCCGATTTTTCTATAACTATTCTTTACTTAAAAATGTGTCCCTATACTAATAAATGTGAATAATAGATGAAACAGATTTATTTCAGCCCAAAAATATATTTTTATCTCACTCCAAAGTTTTCTAAGTACTGAGAAAGTTTTTAATTAATTTTTGACAATTATGTTTGTCCCCCTTTTTAAATTTTTAAACACTAGTTACATATTCAATTTTCTAAATTAAATACTAAACAGGGCTAAAATAATGAACTCTCCCCATTACAGGGTCTATAATATTATTTTCATAATTCCCAGGGGTCTAGCTACACTTATCAGAGGTGTTTTACCTAATTTTTATTAAGTCCAGGGGCTAAAACTGATTTTTAAATGAATTTACACGATTTTCTGGAGTTCCAGGGGCTAGATCTGAAGTTTTCGGGGCTAGCTCTCAATTCCAGAGAACCCCAGGGGGTAGCACGTAAGAATTCCAGTCTTTATAATGCGGGGTTGACGTGGACCGTCCGATTTTAAACCGACGGCTGAGATTATAACATCGAACCGGTACGCGGGGTTTTAAAGTCTACCGTGCGATTTAAAATAAACGGCGCACAAGCAGCCACGTCGCTCTGATCGAGCGCGGGCGGCGCTGCGGCGGCGCACGGCGGCGGGAAGTGGCGATCTCGCCGGAAAGTTTCGGATCCTCGAGAATTCTGCCTAGAACTGTGATCTTATGGCCTAGATCGATAGAGGGGAGGTCAGGGATCTCACCTTGGAGGTTTTCTCGAGCTCGGGGGTCCTGGAAAGTGATCGGCGGCGAGGTCCGAGGCAAAACCATGGCGAAGCTCGTCGGCGCTGTGTTTACACCGTAACTCTCCGAGTTTTCTGCACCTGCAAAGTTCCCCGGAGGCGGTGGATCAAGACCAGCGAGTTAGACCAGAGTTTCCGAGCTTAGATCGGCCAGAATTCACCGGCGAAGTCTCGGTGCTCACCGGAGTGAAAATCGGCGATCGCGTGGGAAAAACTGATCGGGGCTTGGGTTTTTATAGCCGGGGGAGGGCGGTGGGTCAGTTGTGATCGAGTTGGATTCTTCTGGGACCGGAATTCGGGCTGAGGGACGGGTTTTCCGATCGGTTAAGATCGCGCGCGCGGGAGAGAGTCCGGGGTCGCGGGGTTGGGGATGACAGGTGGGTCCCACCTGTCTGTGTGAGAGAGCGCGGGCGCGCGCGGGGGCGGGCTGGCACGGGGAAAGCTGGGCCGGCTGGCGGGTTTCTGCCCACTGGCCGGTTTTTTTCCCGTTTCTCTTTTTCTTTTTCCATTTCTTTTCTGTTTTGAGTCTAATTTGAATTCCAGTTTGAATTTGAATTTTTGCAAAACATGCAACACGTCCAAAAATTTTTAAATTCCCCACTGAACATGGTTTTGGGTTTTGAATCAAAATTTGGGGTGTTACAACAGTCGACCTTCCGGAGGTCCAAGGGGACCTCCCGGAGGTCCAAGACAATCTCCCGGAGGTCCAAGGGGACCTTCCAGAAGTCCAAGACAACCTACCGGGGGTCCAAGGGGACCTCCCGGAGGTCCAAGACAACCACCCAGAGGTCCAAGACGACCTCCCGGAGATCCAAGATGACCTCCCGGACGTCCAGGATGGCCGAAAAGCCTTCGGGTCCCAGCCCCCGGAGGTTGCTCCAGACCTAGAGGACAGGAGGTCCCCAGGTCCGGCGCCTATGGAGGAAAATGTCCCGGATCCCCTAGGAAGGGTCCGGACCATCCAGAGGCTCGTCTACTACATCAGCAAAGTCCTCCACGACGCCAAGACGAGGTACCTGGAGGTTCATAAGCTGTTGTGTGCAGTGCTCGTGGCGTCCAGGAAGCTCCGGCACTATTTCCAAGCCCACCGGATCTCGGAGGTCACCTCCTACCCGCTGAAGACCATCCTCCACAGCCCCAACGCGACCGGCAACGTCGCCAAGTGGGAAGCGGAGCTGGCGGAGTTCGAGCTGGACTTCCTAGCACGTCACGCGGTCAAGAGCCAAGCACTGGCTGACTTCGTGGCCGAGTGGACGCCGTCGCCAACCAACCCAGGGGGCCCCGAAGGCGGCGAACCGAAGCCCCGAGCACCGGTCTTCACTATGCCCCACTGGACGCTCTACTTCGATGGCTCCTCGCGGAAGCAGGGGGGCGGAGCCGGCGTACTGCTCCTCATGCCATCGGGGGAGCAGTTCAAGTACATGGTGCATCTCAACTTCAAGGCAACCAACAACATGGCCGAGTATGAAGCTCTCATCTTCGGCCTGAAGAAGGTGCTGTCCCTCGGCGTCCACGAGTTGCTGGTCAAGGGTGACTCCCAGCTGATCATCAAGCAAGTCAAGGGTGAATGCTCCTGCAACGACCCACAACTAGCTGTCTACCTCCTCCTTGTGCAGATGCTGGAGAAGGACTTCGATGCCTTGGACCTGTGCCATGTACCATGCACCGACAACACCGTGGCCGATGACCTGTCAACGAAGGCCTCCACCGGAGCCCCGGTGCCTGAAGGAGCCTTCGAAAGGACGTTTCCACGGCCCATAGCCAGGCCTGCCGAGACGGGCGAAGGGGGCGAGACCAGCACCTCAAAGCTGGCGGTCCCCGCGGCCCTGCAACCATGGTGCTCGCCAAGGATCGTATGCGCCACTGGGGACTCCGTGCTACCCAGCGCCCAAGATCCAGAAGATCAAGTCAGTCCTGATGCATGGATCACGGAGGTCCGGCACTACTTGAAAGACAACATCCTTCTTGATGAACATGTATCCGCTGAACGGATTGTGCGGATGGCTAAGATATACATGCTGGTAGAAGGGGATCTCTACCGGCGTGGCGCCAATGGCATCCTATTGCGGTGCATAACCAAGGAGGAAGGCTGCGACCTGCTCGGAGAAATCCATAGAGGCGAGTGCGGGAACCATGCTTCCTCACGCACGCTGGTCGGTAAAGCCTTCCGGCATGGCTTCTACTGGCTGACAGCTCTCCTGGATGCCGTCAAGCTGGTCAAGAGATGCAAGGTGTGCCAGTTCCACACCAAGCAGATCCACACACCGGTGCAGATGCTTCAGATGATCCCGCCCTCATGGCCGTTCGCGGTATGGGGGTTGGACATCCTGGGGCCCTTCCACAAAGCCGTCGGTGGATTCCAGTACCTCTACATTGCCATCGACAAGTTCACCAAGTGCTCGGAAGCTGCACCGGTCGTCACCATCAACAAGCAATCCGAAGTCAAGTTCATCAAGTCCATCGTCTGCAGCTTCGGGGTCCCGAACAGGATCATCACCGACAACGGGACCCAGTTCACCAGTGTAGCTGTCGGTACCCTCAATATGGAGTACCCCCGCGCACAGGGGAAACTTCCTAAGGACCTCGCCCTTCTCTGCAGGGGGAGCTCCGAAGGCGCCATGTGTCCAGCGGGGCCGGACAACCCTCTCCTCAGAGGTAAGCTCCGGGCCTGCCATGTGGCCAACTGAGCCGGACCTCCACCCCCCTCCACGGGGAGAGCTCCAGAGGCCCCCACATGTCCAGCGGGGCCAGACCTCCCTCTCCTCAGAGGAGGGCTCCGGGCCTGCCACGTGGCCAGCAGAGCCGGACCTCCCCCCTCCGCGGGGAGAGCTCCGATGGCTCCACGTGTCCCGCGGGGTCGGGCCTCCCTCTCCTCAGAGGAGAGCCCCGGGCCCGCCGGGTGGCCAACTAAGCCGGACCGCCCCCCCCTCCGCGGGGAGAGCTCCGAAGGCTCCACGTGTCCCGTGGGGCCAGAGCTCCCTCTCCTCAGAGGAGAGCTCCAGGCCCGTCACGTGGCCAGCAGTGCCGCGCTACCTGCCCCCGCACGGTAGGCGCAAGAGTAAACACACGCCATACCTTGCCCGTACAAGGTATTCAAGACCCACGTCTTCCCAAGGCTCGGAGACGAGGAACACGCCTCTGTCAGGTGCTGTTGCGCCCAGTCACATCGCAGACTGGCGCGCTGCGTCAGAGGCTGCACGCCAATAAACACAGCGACAAGACATCCCCTGCCGCCCCTGCCATCATCAACCACTACGACTAGCTGGCAGCATGGGCAGGGCGGCAGAACGAAGACTCGGAAGCCCTCGCTAGAGGCAGCTACCGGCGTAACTGCAGATACGGTAGATGGCAGACAATATCCCCGGGACCACCTGTCGGGTCCCGGGCCCACCTTGTAAGCCGCCCGAGCCTTGGACTATAAAAGGCTCGGGTAGGCAACGTTAGCAAGGGTTCGCACTCCAGCCATTCACATCCTTAGGTTCGACTCTTTGCACACATACGCTCTAGCATCCGAGCACTTAGGTCATCCTCAAGCTCAGGACTCCGGTTCTGAGCAGCAAGCAATACAACGAGCAACTCAGCTCACCGTGGACGTAGGGTATTACGCTCCGGCGGCCTGAACCACGTAAAAATCCCTGTGTCAAGCTTCTCCCTCCATCGTCCTTAATGCGTGAGCTCTCCGTGAGTGACTAGCACCTCCGAAAAAGAACCTCCGCGGGCAAATGTCAAAGTGTGTAGCCGACACTTCCCCCGGGCCTGCTCTGGGCAGCCCGCGGAGGTTATTTTTCAGAGGGGCTAGTCACTCACGGAGATCTCACGCGTTAGGGACGATGGAGGGAGAAGCTTGACACAGGGATTTTTACGTGGTTCAGGCCGCCGGAGCGTAATACTCTACATCAACGGTGAGCTGAGTTGCTCGTTGTATTGCTTGCTGCTCAGAACCGGAGTCCTGAGCTTGAGGATGACCTAAGTGCTCGGATGCTAGAGCGTATGTGTGCAAAGAGTCGAACCTAAGGATTCGAATGGCTGGAGTGTGAACCCTTGCTAACGTTGCCTACCCGAGCCTTTTATAGTCCAAGGCTCGGGCGGCTTACAAGGTGGGCCCGGGACCCAACAGGTGGTCCCGAGGATATTGCCTGCCATCTACCGTATCTGCAGTTACGCCGGTAGCCGCCTCTGGCGAGGGCTTCCGAGTCTTCGTTCTGCCGCCCTGCCCATGCCGCCAGCTAGTCGTAGTGGTTGATGATGGCAGGGGCGGCAGGGGATATCTTGTCGCTGTGTTTATTGGCGTGCAGCCTCTGACGCGGCACGCCAGTCTACGATGTGACTGGGCGCAACGGCACCTGACAGAGGCGTGTTCCTCGTCTCCGCGCCTTGGGAAGGCGCGGGTCTTGAATACCTTGTACGGGCAAGGTATGGCGTGTCTTTATGTTACGCCCTCAATTCTGTGGAAAAACCACGGAACCGAGAACTAACGCATATGTGTGCCCAGGATGTTCATCACACATACACATATGTTCCACAAACTGAATTCAGATTATATATTACCACAAATAACAGAGTTTATTACAATATCTCATAAATCTTGGACTCATGCTCACAGCGGAAGTCTTTATTTCTATGCAGCGGAAGTCTTCTAACTAATGCGGAAGCGATTTAACTAATGCGGAAGGAAATCTAAGCAGCAATGGCTCCATCTCTATTCCATTCCCACAGGCAAGGTTGAGAACAAATCACACGCCTAATGCTCCATTTGTTCTTCATAGTAATCTTCTCCTGCTGCTGATGATGAAATAATAATGCAAGTTTGAGTACAATGATGTACTCAGCAAGTGCGGGAAAATATGACATGTAGCTCATAACAAAGTAGGTATAAAAAGGCTCATTTGCAGAAAAGCAAAGTTATTTATCAAAAGCACGATAAAACAGCGACTTATCTTTAAGTGAATGTAATCCCAACATGTATTAAAATACCAATTGTACCTCCGTTATGCTCATTACTTTCCATGTCTCAATCAATCAACCTCATTCTCGCTCACGAATACCTCCTCGTATTCGCTACCATCTCTACCATTTCACCTCATAAAACAACTTCGTCTCCCAATGAGACTAACCTTGTTGCCATGACTCAACAGTCATGCAACCCATCTTATCATCCGGACTCAACAGTCCCAAAACCAAACCATAACCAAACCATCCAAAACCATAACCAATAACCATCCCAACTAATCATGGCAGTTGACCAGGCGCTCGTGACCGTAAGCTCGGCTATCATGATAGTTTTAAAAACTCTACAGAGTTTGCACCTCTTTACCCACAAGTTTGTGATTTCGTCACCCGTCGGCGACTGCAGAACCTCCATTATACCAGTACACAACCGTCGGTGTATGGCCAAGAGATCACAAAATAGCCTTTACAAAGGGGCTACTAGATGTATGGACTCACTAAGGTTTCACCGGCAGGCTAGAATCTCCAATTCTCCCACCCACGGGCCCCCTCTTGTGCCATGCAGTTCCCACGGCAGTCCTCACTCGACTCCCATTCCCCGCACCTTCCACAGTCCATAACAATCTTGAAACTTACCTAATTACTCAGCTAAGCCACACCCATACTTGGCCTTGTGGTGGCACTGTTATCCTGGCATGTGCATGCATGAACCGGTCCTTAGATCTACGGCAAGTAAACCATCATCTCATGCTATCTCATTCACAAACCCAGGCTTGCCTAGATCTCCCTCCGATCCATGTTCATTATCAACATCAATTTTCTCATTATCATTATGAGTGCAGTTAGCTAGACACATCTATCTCACTTCCCAATCCCATGGACTCAGCGAAGCATGAAAGTAAAAACCATACCCGACTCATAAACTTCCCTGGCGATAAGGGTGGTTTAACCAAAGCTAGTAAACTCCTATAAAAGGGTTTTCCTATCATGTTTGACTCAGCACGCACACCTTTTCGCAAATCAAAACAGTTTTACCCAAAACATAGGATCAATATGGTCAAGGAGCACTTGCCTTGTTCTTGCGGTTTCGGTTGCTCTTGGATCTCGAAACCTTGTTGTTGCAGCTCGTCGTAAACAGCTCCCTGAGTTTGTCCTGTTATACAGGATCACGCACATACAAGATTCATAACAATCAATATCATGCACAAACTTCAAACTAGATGCGATGATGCATATGCATGTTATCCTATAATGTAGTTTTATTAGATCGGTTTGTACGTGTTCTTGCATGGTTTTATGATGAACAGAGGTGTTCGGATCAGATGTGGACGTGACGATGACCTTGTCTTTAGATCAACCCGATCAACAAGTGATCTGTCCACGAGTGTCGGTACCCGCGATATGGGGTACCCCCGCGCACAGGGGAAAATGCCTAAGGAACTCGCCCTTCTCCGCAGGAAGAGCTCCGAAGGCGCCACGCGTCCGGCGGGGCCGGACCTCTCTCTCCTCAGAGGAGAGCTCCGGGCCTGCCACGTGGCATACAGAAGCCGGACCTCCCCCTCCGCGGGAGAGAGGTCCAAAGGTGCCACGTATCCGGCGGGGCCGAGCCTCCCTCTCCTCAGAGAGGAGCTCCGGGCCTGCCACATGGCCGACAGAAGCCGAACCTCCCCCTCCGAGGGGAGAGGTCCCAAGGCTCCACGTGTCCCGCGGGGCCGTACCCCCCCTCTTCTCTGAGGAGGGCTCCGGGCCCGCCACGTGGCCAGCAGAATGGCGCTGCCCGCCCCCGAGCGATAGGCAGCGGGCGTAAAGACGCCCCATACCTTGCCCGTACAAGGTATTCAAGGCCCGCATCTTCCCAAGACGCGGAGACGCGGAGCACGCCTCTGTCAGGTGTTGTTGCGCCCAGTCGCATCACAGACTGGCGCGCAGTGTCAGAGCCTGCCAGCCAATAAACGCAGCGACAAGACATCCCATGCCGCCCGCGCCGTCATCAACCACTACGACTAGCATGCGGCATGGGCAGGGCTGCAAGACGAAGACTCAGAAGCCTTCGCCAGAGACAACTACCGGCATAACTGCAGATACGGTAGATGACAGACAATCTCCCCGGGACCACCTGTCGGGTCCCGGGCCCCCCTTGTAAGCCACCCGAGTCTTGGACTATAAAAGACTCGGGTAGGCGACGATAGCAAGGGTTCGCACTCTAGCCATTCGCACCCTGGGTTCGCACGCCTGCAACTCATACGCTAGCCTTTCACCCCCAAGTTGTAACTCATCCTCAAGCTCAGGACTCCGGTTCTGAGCAGCAAGCAATACAGCGAGCTCCATAGCTCGCCGTGGACGTAGGGTTTTACGCTCCGGCGGCCTGAACCACGTAAAACTCGCCGTGTCAAGCTCTTACTAACTCGTCCATACGCTCAAGCTCTCCGCAAGGGACTAGCCCCACCGAAAAAAAAACCTCCGTGGGCTGCCCAGTGCAGGCCCGGGGGAAGTGTCGACCGAACACTTCGACATTTGGCGCGCCAGGTAGGGGGCTTTTCCCATTGCGCGACGAGTTTCCACCGACGAAGATGACCAAGCTTCCTTCGGCGGCAAACTCTCCTCCTCCACGTTCACGGCGAACCGTGACCAGCGGGGAGTACATGTCGACACACTCAGGACAGAGTGTGTTGGCACAAGCTGGTAGCCAGCAGCCGACTCCGGCAATGCAGGCTCCGACCAGTGTGAGATCTTCTGCAGCACTGAGCGTACACCATGGGGGTGCGCTAGCTGCAGCAAGAGAACTACTGCGCAACCCACCTTCTGGGGATGCGCCCCATTCAGCGACCCAACAGTGGGTCCGCGAGGTGGACCGCCTCGTCGTCGCCGCCGCGAACCCTCGGTTTCGGCGAGGGCGACGCCCCGGCCAACCGGCTGTGTCGCTGACGCGCACGCCAACGGTTGACGGGCAGACGGCGGATTCCAGCTCCTCCAGGCTCCCGTCGACGGACCTGAGAAGGGAGCTGGAACGGTGCCACTTGGGCCAGGATGCCCGGGTGTACCTCGAGCGACGTCGAGAAAGGCGTCGCAACCATGAGGCTGGCGACAGCATGACGTCGGCCTCGACACAGCCTGGTGGGCAGATCTTCGCCACGAGAGTCCTTCCTCAGGCATACGCCGCACAGCATATGCTACAACCATATGTGCCGCAAGCAGCACCCCCGGCCTATGGTGCAGCCTTGCCCATGCCAGGGTACACGGTGCCAAGTGCGAACCAAGCGTTCGCAGTGCCAATACCTGCGGCGGCAGGAGCAGGATGTGCGGCCCTTGCACCCCACCTTCGCTTCGCGAGGTGGCCGCGCAAGTTTCGGCCGCACCTGCCCGAGAAGTACGACGGTAGCGTCAACCTGGCGGAGTTCCTCCAGATCTACTCCACCGCCGTACTTGCCGCGGGAGGGGATGAGGCTGTCATGGCCAACTACTTCCCCGTCGCCTTGACCGGCCCAGCTCGGTCTTGGCTCATGAATCTCCCTCAGGGGTCCATAACTTCCTGGGGAGAGCTCTGCCGGCAGTTCGTCGCCAACTTCGGCAGCTCCTACACCCGTCCCGACACGGAGCTTGACCTCCACGCCGTCAAGCAACAACCTGGGGAGTCGCTGCGCTCTTTCATCCAGCGGTTCTCCCAGGTACGCAACACCATCCCGCATATTCAAAGTGCTTCTGTGGTGGTGGCGTTCCGGCAGGGAGTCCGGGACGAGAAAATGCTTGAGAAGCTCACGACCAGAGAGGTCCGCGATGTCTCTGAGCTCTTCAGCCTAGCGGACAAATGCGCCAGAGCAGCTGAAGGGCGGAACTGGCACTCTCTGCCAACCTCCGAGTCAGGAGGACAGCCCGGGTCCGGCGCTGCTGCCTATGGGGGTGGCAAGAAGGCCAAGAACCGGGGGAGTGGCAAGATGAAGTCATCGTTCACGGCTCCCGTCCCCGCAGCAGCGACGACTAGTGGAGCTCGGGGGCCATGCCCCGACAAAAGGCAGCGGCAGTCACCGGCCCCAGATAGTAACCAGGGCGGGCTCCCCGTGCATGGCGCCGGCAACCATACTGCTGCCCAGTGCTGGGATATCCAGAGGCTCGCAGAGCGCTTCCGCAAAGGAAGACAGCAGAGAGCTGAAGCACCGCCCTACCCTCAGAGGGATGGCAAGCAGAAGGTCGATGCTCCAGTCAGCGCCGCCCACCAGGTGGGGTTTCAGGAGCCTCAGCGTGCCATAAAGACAGTGCATAACGGTGAGGACTCCAGCTCCGATGGTGACGGGCCGGGGCGGTAGCCGGCTGTCGCTGCCGTCCCAGGTCAGTGGAGGCTGCACTGCTGCGGCATCAACCTTGGAGAAGCCCCAAGTAGTCGCAGCAGCCCAAGCACCGATCACAATGGTGCATGGTCGGGCCAGCCTCACCCGAGAGCACGCCTCCGTGCCTCGGACATACCTCCCGGGGGCCGCCCAAGGTCTGTCAACCCCTTGAAGGCCTTGCCAGAAGGGGAAGACGCCTTAGGTCATCCAAGACAAGCCCGGGTCCACCTACCCCTTGAAGGCCTTAGCCAGAAGGGGAGAACTCCCCGGGGGCCCCCAGGAGAAGCCGCGCAGGACCTGATCCAGCGTGAAGATGACAACCTCGTCGACGAGACTCGGCTGCAGGTAACACCCCACAACGCACGGTCTCAGCTGATGCTCTAAGCACTACCGCTAAAGAACCAAACGCGTCAGGGACCTGCAGAAGGGCAACCTGGTGTCGCGGCACGCTCTTTCCCGAGAAGGACCTATAAACTCTCCCCCAGCAGGGAAGGTCCCTTCCGAATCACGAAAGCTTCCGCCCCAGGTACACATGCCTTTCAACCGAGTGTGGGATCCATTCCCAAAACCCTTGGCATGAAGCAACACTGTAAGTCCTACTCCCCGAGCATTAGTATAACAGGGCCATTCCCTTCTGTAATGAATCCCATAGATTTTAGGAACAGTGCTTGGGGCAGCTAAGTCTCAAGGGACGGTACAGGACTACGTCCAGTTTAGCCTGGTTCCGACCCTAAGCGCGTAGAGTCTTGCTTCCCTTGTAGACGAGGTGGATAATTGCCTCCATGTACAGCCAGAATTCCACCCATGGGCATGAACACAAAAACTTGTTCTACTTAGCTCTCTCTCACGCGCTCATTTAAATTATGCATTAATTTTTATGATTGCACTATCTATGTATGTTCATCGCACATCTAGCTCCCTCTCTCCCGCGCTCATCCATAGTCAGCATTTGCTATCCTACCGAGGGTGGCCACGCTTGAGGCACCTGCCGATGGCCGAGTGAGTCTCTCGAGCCTCCCCCAGTCAGGTGTTGCGGTGCCAGTTGGTCACCTCCAGGAAAGGCCTGCGTTGTGCATGGGGGGTCCAGGGTGCGTATCCCGCTTAGCAGGCCCCGAGCCCAAAGCGTGCGCATCCTGCCCTCCGGAGGTACAGGGGAGTACAACCGCTTTGCCTGGTCATGAACCCAAAGCACGTGCACTCTGCTTTCCCAGCGCACGGCTCGGTACTAGGGATCGGACGACCGTACCCGGACCTCGGAGGGAGCCGGAGCTCCGGCGCCTCGAGCACAGAATTGCCCAAGCCCCGTATAACGGATCAGGATCGTAAGCCGAATAAGACTAGGAGACGGGAGGGGAGGACCCCCCGAGGAGAATTACGTTTCCTCTGCCTGTGTGCAGGACCTCCAGGTTACGGCAACGGGGACTGCATGAAGCGGGGGGAAAGGAGCTACCAACTACTCCGGCCTAGGACTGGAAGGACCGGGTCCCGCCCCTTCAGCAGGGGCGAGGCCCGAAGGCCCCACGTGTCCAGTGGGCCCGGGGCTCCCGCCTCCCCTGAGGGGGGCTCCGGACTTGCCACGTGGCAGGCAGAAACCGGACCTCCCCCTCGGTGGTTGGGCTCCGAAAGCCCTACGTGTCCAGCAGGGCCAGAGCTCCCGCCTCCTGAGGAGGGGCTCCGGACCCGCCATGTGGCAGGCAGATCTGGAGCTCCCCATAGGGCGAGATCCAGAGACCCCCGGGGGCCCCTAACACAGTTAGGACCCGGGAAAGGTGTCTGTGCAGAGCTCCGAGATA
Organism: Neostapfia colusana; assembly: GCA_030760725.1. NCBI lineage: Eukaryota > Viridiplantae > Streptophyta > Magnoliopsida > Poales > Poaceae > Neostapfia > Neostapfia colusana. The sequence continues at coordinate 37,215,618 of JASWHV010000004.1, read as the reverse complement.
GGAGAAGGCCTCTGAGTACCTTGCGGAGCTAAGGACTCAGTCATGCAAAGCCAAGAAGGAGAGAAAAGGCATCACAGACACAAATATCTAAAAGAGTCAAATTATGTGAGGCTCCATGAGCTGGACTACAGACTCGATAAAAAGGGAGAAACAAGTCCTAAGGACCTCCCGGCTCACGCTGGAACCTAGCGGCTACAAGGGCGGCCACATCCTCGACTTCAGCCCTGGCAGCTTCCTCCCGCTCCGCGGCTGGGCCCTCTCTCGCTGGTTCCAGGGAGAAAGAGGGGTCGCGGCTCTTGAAGCATGCCAGCACATGTGAGGCGACCTCTAAGGCTAGGCCGCGTCCCTCGGCCTCAAGCTCGCTGTCGACCACCGAGTTTAGCCTGTCCAGCTTGGCGCCGATCGACTCCAGCGCGGGGATCACCTCCGCCACCTTCAACGCAGGAGCCGCTGCCCTCACCGGACTGAAGCCAAGAGGGATCAGGGCGGACCCCGCTCGATCAACGAAGCTTGAGACCGCATGAGCCTCGGAAGACCGCAAGGCCGAGAGCTCCTCCACCTCGCGGCGGGCTGCCTGAAGGGCCTCTAGGTTTCTCTTGGAGAATTCCTTCTCCTTGGCCGCCAGGGAGCTCTCCCGAAGGTGGAGAGTCTTGGCGAGCCGCTCCAACTCAGAAGCCTTGAAGTCGGCGGCCAACTCCCATTCCAAGACCGCCCGACGTTCGCGGGAGACCTGTTCCTCCCTCAAGTCGAGGTCTGCCTTCAGAATCTCTAGCTCCTCGATCCGAGCTCGAAGGTCATCCTCGCCCGCCGCCAGCTGCGCGGCGACCCTCTCCGCCTCGGCTGCCGTGGAACGCTCCCGTTCCTCAACGACGAATTTACGGCGCTCCAACCGCTGCCGTATCTCAGCGGCAGAGAGGCTCTCCTTGGCCCGGGCGTGTGCCTCCAGGGCCTCCCTGTTGATCCGCCGCAATTCGGCGTCCATGCGGTTGACAGCCCGCTTCAGCCGGTCGAGGAGCACTTCCCTGAAGTCGAGCAACTCCTGCCTGGAGTCGAGCTCGCTCTTGACCTTCGCGGTCCGCTCCCGCAAAAGGTTCCCCAAGGTGAGGAGGCGATCCCGTTCAACTGTATACTCCTCCCGCTCGCGACCTAGTGCAGCCAAGACCTGCCGGACGCTCATCTCGGCAAGCGTGAAGGCGTCTGCCAAGGGCAATGGAGCAAAAGAGGCCGGGGCAGTTCCCCCAACCTCCTCCATCACCTCGTCCTCAAGAGGAGTCGATGCACCAGCGACCGAGACGAGACGCCGGTCAGGGAAAGCTGGCGCCGGGGCTCTGGCAGCCGGACCTGCCGGGCCATCTTTAGCTTCTGGCTTCTTGACCTGTGGAGGGGGGCGAGCCGGGGAAGGCGGCGCTGGAATAAAGGCCGGGCCGCCTGGTGCAGGGTCGACCTGCGCTGGCCTGGGGGCCGCGGCGGCCATCTCGGCAGGAAGAGATGACACCGCCACGGAGTCCGGGCACAGCGGAACAGGAGAAGCTCGCGCTGGCTTGGGGGCCGCGGCAGCTGTCCCGGGTTCCGAGCGCAACGGCACAGACTCCCCGCCAGTCGGGGATGGCCGGGAAGCGCGGACACTCCAGCAAGCTCTGAACCCCAACTTCCGAGCCGGGGTAGGACTCCCAGAGCCCGTTGCTGTCACTGACGGCCGCTCCGCAGTCGCTTGAACTGGCGGAGCAGGGGATGCCCTAGAAGCTCCCCTCAACACATCAGCCCGGGGCCTCTTTGAGTCGCTACCGGAAGGAGTGCCAGGCACCCCAGGTTCCCGACTTGGCACAGATGCCGCCGCTGGAGGAGGTCGAGCGCGCTTCTTCTCTAGTGGCGGGTTGGAGGCCATGACGAGGGAGGACTCAAGGGCAAGAGGGCAAAGGCACAAGAGTCCAAGAAGAAGCGCTGGGAAGTGCGAAGGGAAGCTGTAATGCGGGTAAGATCCTCTCTAAAACCTTCCCGGGTGCAATTCCAAGCGATTCGGAACTCTTCGAATACGCCGCATCGGCAACCGTTCGGCTCCAAGACCGAGCGCTGATGACAGGTGGACCCAAGCCGCCCGACTGAAGCGGTGGGTCAAGGAGTCAGTCTCCTAAGAATACAAGCCGGCAAAGCACTTCAGCGGTTCCCGAAGAAAGCGCCGCAACGTGCAGAAGTGGCAGTCTTGGGAACCGCGGCAGTAAAAGCAATATGGGGTAGTTCGTGCTCCGGCAGCGGTCAATGCGGGACTTAGAGAAAGTGCGAGGATCAGAAGAGACGGAGGTCCCACCTCGGGCTCGCTATCTCCCCCGAGATGGGCCCGGGGGCCACTGTCGGTACCCGCGATATGGGGTACCCCCGCGCACAGGGGAAAATTCCTAAGGAACTCGCCCTTCTCCGCAGGGAAAGCTCCGAAGGTGCCACGCGTCCGGCGGGGCCGGACCTCCCTCTCCTCAGAGGAGAGCTCCGGGCCCACCACGTGGCATACAAAAGCCGGACCTCCCCCTCCGCGGGAGAGAGGTCCGAAGGTGCCACGTATCCGGCGGGGCCGGGCCTCCCTCTCCTCAGAGAGGAGCTCCGGGCCTGCCACGTGGCCGACAGAAGCCGAACCTCCCCCTCCGAGGGGAGAGGTCCGAAGGCTCCACGTGTCCCGCGGGGCCGAACCCCCCCTCTCCTCTGAGGAGGGCTCCGGGCCCGCCACGTGGCCAGCAGAATGGCGCTGCCCGCCCCCGAGCGATAGGCAGCGGGCGTAAAGACGCCCCATACCTTGCCCGTACAAGGTATTCAAGGCCCGCGTCTTCCCAAGACGCGGAGACGCGGAGCACACCTCTGTCAGGTGCCAGTGCGCCCAGTCGCATCACAGACTGGCGCGCAGTGTCAGAGCCTGCCAGCCAATAAACGCAGCGACAAGACATCCCATGCCGCCCGCGCCGTCATCAACCACTACGACTAGCATGCGGCATGGGCAGGGCTGCAAGACGAAGACTCAGAAGCCTTCGCCAGAGACAACTACCGGCATAACTGCAGATACGGTAGATGACAGACAATCTCCTCGGGACCACCTGTCGGGTCCCGGGCCCCCCTTGTAAGCCACCCGAGTCTTGGACTATAAAAGACTCGGGTAGGCGACGATAGCAAGGGTTCGCACTCTAGCCATTCGCACCCTGCGTTTGCACGCCCGCAACTCATACGCTAGCCATTCACCCCCAAGCTGTAACTCATCCTCAAGCTCAGGACTCCGGTTCTGAGCAGCAAGCAATACAGCGAGCTCCATAGCTCGCCGTGGACGTAGGGTTTTACGCTCCGGCGGCCTGAACCACGTAAAACTCGCCGTGTCAAGCTCTTACTAACTCGTCCATACGCTCAAGCTCTCCGCAAGGGACTAGCCCCACCGAAAAAAGAACCTCCGCGGGCTGCCCAGTGCAGGCCCGGTGGAAGTGTCGACCGAACACTTCGGCAGTACGGAACCAGGCTAAGCTGGACGCAGCCCTGGACCGCCCCCTGGGGCTTAGTTGCTCCGAGCGCTGCTCCTGGGCTCTATGGGACCTATTACAGAAAGAAGAAAAAACCTGTCCTACTACTGCTCTAAAGATAGAACTTACGGAGGTGTTCTATGTTCCAAGGGTTCGGGAGCGGATCCCCGTCCTCGGTAGCAAGGCACACACACCTGGGGCAACAAACTTTCGTGACTCGGAAGGGACCTTCCCAGCTGGGGGAGAGTTTGTTGGTTCCTTCTCAAGAAAGTATGCGCCGCAGCACCAGGTCACCTTCCTTGAGCTCCCGGGCACGCACGGACCTCTAGTGGTAGCGCCGGAGCGCCTGCCGGTACCGTGCGTTGCGGAGCGTTGCTTGCCATCTTGCCTCATCGACGAGGTCCATGTCCTCATGCCGAAGCTGGTCCTGCGCGGCTTCGTCGTAGGCTCGGACGCGGGGGGGCCCCATGGTGACCTCTGGGGGAAGCACGGCTTCGTCCCCGTAGACCATAAAGAAGGGTGTCTCCCCTGTGGCCTGGCTCTGGGATGTCCGGCTAGCCCAAAGTGCGCACAGAAGCTCGTCCACCCACTTGGCACCATGCTTCTCCAAGCTGGCATAGGTGCGAGTCTTGAGGCCCCAAAGGATCTCGGCGTTGGCCCTCTCGACTTGCCCATTGCTCTTTGGATGAGCGACAGAGGCATATCACACCTGGAGGCCATGGTCTTCACAGTACTCTTGGAACGCTGCTGTCGAAGTGTGTAGCCGACACTTCCCCCGGGCCTGCTCTGGGCAGCCCGCGGAGGTTCTTTTTCGGAGGGGCTAGTCACTCACGGAGAGCTCACGCGTTAGGGACGATGGAGGGAGAAGCTTGACACAGGGATTTTTACGTGGTTCAGGCCGCCGGAGCGTAATACCCTAAGTCCACGGTGAGCTGAGTTGCTCGTTGTATTGCTTGCTGCTCAGAACCGGAGTCCTGAGCTTGATGATGACCTAAGTGCTCAGATGCTGGAGCGTATGTGTGCAAAGAGTCGAACCTAAGGATGCGAATGGCTGGAGTGCGAACCCCTGCTAACGTTGCCTACCCGAGCCTTTTATATTCCAAGGCTCGGGCGTCTTACAAGGTGGGCCCGGGACCCGACAGGTGGTCCTGGGGATATTGCCTGCCATCTACCGTATCTGCAGTTACGCCGGTAGCTGGCTCTGGCGAGGGCTTCTGAGTCTTCGTTCTGCCGCCCTGCCCATGCCGCCAGCTAGTCGTAGTGGTTGATGATGGCAGGGGCAGCAGGGGATGTCTTGTCGCTGTGTTTATTGGCGTGCAGCCTCTGATGCGGCGCGCCGGTCTGTGATGTGACTGGGCGCAACGGCACCTGACAGAGGCGTGTTCCGTGTCTCCGCACCTTGGGAAGGCGCGGGTCTTGAATACCTTGTACGGACAAGGTATGGCGTGTCTTTACTCTTGCCGCCTACCGTGCGGGGGCAGGTAGCGTGGCACTACTGGCCACGTGGCGGGCCCGGAGCTCTCCTCTGAGGAGAGGGAGCTCCGGCCCCGCGGGACATGTGGAGCCTTCGGATCTCTCCCCGCGGAGGGGGGGGGGAGGTCCAACTTAGTTGGCCACCCGGCGGGCCCGGGGCTCTCCTCTGAGGAGAGAGAGGCCCGACCCCGCGGAACACGTGGAGCCATCGGAGCTCTCCCCGTGGAGGGGGGAGGTCCGGCTCTGCTGGCCACGTGGCAGGCCCGGAGCCCTCCTCTGAGGAGAGGGAGGTCCGTCCCCGCTGGACACGTGGGGCCTCCGGAGCTCTCCCTGCGGGGGGGGGGGGGCGGGGGAGGTCCGGCTCAGTTGGCCACGTGGCGGGCCCGGAGCTTACCTCTGAGGAGAGGGTTGTCCGGCCCCGCTGGACACATTGCGCCTTCGGAGCTCTCCCTGCGGAGAAGGGTGAGGTCCTTAGGCAGTTTCCCCTGTGCGCGGGGGTACCCCATATTGAGGGTACCGACAATCGCCCCCGGGCCCATCTCGGGGGAGATATCGAGTCCGAGGTGGGGCCCCCGTCTCTTCCGCTCCGCGCACCTTCTCGAAGACCCGCATTGACCGTTGCCGGGGCACGAACAGTCGTGGGATTGTGGGAGCGTGTGCCCCACTTGATGGCTGCTTTTACTGCGGCGGTTCCCAAGGCTGCCACTTCTGCACGTCGCCGCGCCATTTCGGGAACCGCCGAACCGTCTCGCCGGCTCGTCTCCTTGGGAGACTGACTTCTTGGCCCACCGCTTCAGCCGGACGGCTTGGGTCCACTTGTCATCGACGCTTGGTCTTGGAGCCGAAGCGGTTGTCCAAGCAGCGTATTCGAAGAGTTTCGAATCGCTTTGAATCGCGCCAGGGAAGTTTAAAAGGGGATCTCACCTGCATCGTGGCTTCCCTTCGCACTTCCCAGCTCTTGCATCTTCCTTGAGCTCTTGCGTCCTTGTCTTCCCTGTTCTTGAGCTTTCTCCTGCCATGGATTCCAACCTGCCTCCGCCGCGTCTTGCCTGGTCGGCCGAGCTCGGGTCAGTGCGCAAGCTGCTGGGCTGGCGCACGGAGGAGCAGAAGCACTGGCTCCGGCAGGGATCTCTCCCCCTGCTCGTGGAGAACAGGGAAATAGTCTTCTTTACCGCCTACGCCATGGCGGGGTTTGCCCCGCCAATTTCTTCCTTCTTCGTGATGCTGCTGGAGACGTACGGTCTCCAGCTTCATCACCTCTCCCCCAACTCCTTCGCGATGGCCGCCGTCTTCGTGCACTTCTGCGAAATGTTCGTGGGGGTGCACGCTTCAGTGACACTCTTCCGCTACTTCTTTGTGTTGTGGACGACCGGGCGCAGCTCGAAGAATCAGCTGGGGGCGTACTACTTCCAGCATCGCTGCAAGGATCCGAAGGCCTCTGGGTACCTTCTATCTTTCGGTGCGTCGAGGTGGGAAAACTGGAGGGAGAACTGGGTGATCGTGCAGACCGACGAGCATGATCGCCTGCAGCTCCCAACTGCCGGCCCGACCACCGAGCGTCGCTTCTGGGAGGAGATCCCAGAGCTGAAGCCGGAGTACGCGCCGGTATTTGAGCGGATCTGGTTCCTGGCCAACGAGGGGCTGACGTCCCTGATGGTGCTGATAGATTTCCTGTCGCGCCGTATTACGCCCTTGCAGCAACGCAACCGCCCGGCGTGGTACTACACTGGCGAGCTCGACTGCACCAGGCTGGAGAGGGGTCTCGGCTCCGACCCATCTGAGGAGGAGCTGTACGAGATGGTGGCCAAAGTGAGCAGCGACTTCGTCACCGGCGGCGACCTCACCTTCCCGGCTTCTGGCACTCCCCTCTTCTTGGAGCCACAGAGAAGGGCGGAGTTGCTGCGGAAGATGCCGAATCTTGACGACATCGGGATCACCGTTCGTCAGGTTGGGCATGCCCTCCGGGACAGAGTGCGAGGCGTCTACTGCTGTCCATCCCGCACAGAGGGTCAACGGAGCTCAGACCGTCGACAAGGGGAAGGGAAAGGAGCCGGCCCCCGGGCAGCCAGAGAAGAAACGTGCCCAGTCTCCTGCAAGAGCGTCGTTTGCGCTGAGCCAGGGGGCCGGGGTACCTTGCGCCCATCTCCCAGAGGCGCTGGTTCGTCGGGTGGTGACCCAAAGAGACCTCGGGTCTCCAGCTCCGGCGGGTCTCTTCTATGACAGCGACGGTCCGAGGAGCTCCAGGCGTCCCGCCTCCCTTCCTCAGGCAGAGGAGCTTCAAGGAGGGACGCCAGTGGGGTGATGCCCAGGGGTGAGCGGAGGGCTCAAGCGCCGCAGCCAGCGAGCGTCCCGGCTGCAGGCCCGGCCAGCAGCGGTGTCGGAAGGAGCAGTGCTGGGACTCACCCGGGGACGCAGGTGCCTCGGGCCTCAGGGGCCGGATCGGCGAGCAGCGCTAGGGGCGCCACTGACGGGGCCCCTACTGCTCTGCCTCCTACTCCGCCGGTCTGGGTGCCTGCGGCGCAGGCGTAGGCGCCGGCGGCAGGCTCTGGTGGTCCTGTCCCTGCTCAGAGGCTGGGGCTCCAAGCCCGTTGGAACGCTCACGTCCCCTGGTAAGTGTTGCTCTTTCCGGCTTTTAAGAGTAGCGTTCCTTTCTCCTTTCTTAGCCTGAGAGCTCCTTATGTCGACAGGGACTCACCGGCTGCTGGGGGCGAGTCTGTTCCCCGGCCATCTCCGGCCAGCGGAGGCTCTGTGCCACAGCGTCCGGGAACTGCGGCAGCTCCGACGGCCCTCAAGTCGGCGGAGGCTTCTTCTGTGCCAGCGGAACCATCCCCCGCGGTGGCGGCGGCAGCACCCGCCCGTCCTCCTTCGCCAGCTCGGCAGACCGGTGCTGAGGCTGGAAGGGCAGCTGTGGGTGCAGCTGCTGGCCCCCTGGCTTCCCCAGATCGGCGCCTCGCCTCAGTTGCCGAAGCACCAGCGCCTCCACCGGTCGTGGACGTGACGGGGGAGGTCAGGGGCGTGGCTCCTGCTTCCGCCGCCCCGCTGCCCCTAGCGGATGCCTTGGGGCTTACCCAGGCTGGCGTCCAGCAGGTCCAGGCCGCCTTTGAGCGAGAGCGGGAGATGCTGGCTTGAGAGAGAGACCGCCTCCTTAACTGGGGGCATCTCCTGAAGCAGAAGACCCAGGACGCTGAGGCAGAGATCGACTCTAGGCAGTCGAGGCTTGATGCCGTGGGGGCGCTGCTCAATGCTCAGAAGAGGGCCATCGACCGCCTGGGTTCAGAGACCCGGCGACTCCGTCAGGAGGCCCGCGAAGCTCACGCCAAGGCCGAAGCGCGTTCCACTGCCGCGGAGGAGCTGCGGCTGCAGGTAGCTCGCCGCGAGTGCGCTGTCGCGGATCGGGGACGCGCCGTGGCGGCCGAGGAGAAGAAGGTCGCCGCACGGCTCGAAGCCAGCAAGGGAAAGCTGAGGGCTCGGGCCGAGGGGCTGGGGCTCCGTGAGTCGGCTGTTGCCGCGAGGGAGGAACAGGCCTCCCGGGAGCGCCAGGTGGTGCTGGACCGCGAGCTGGCGGCCCGCCAAGAGGTGGAGAAGCTCCAGGCTTCGCGATCTGTCAAGGCTCGAGCGGTCTGGAGCTTTGTCACTGAAGTGGGGTCCGTCCTTGTTCCCCTTGGTTTCAGCCCGGTGCAGACGGCGGCTCCAACATAGGAGGTGCTCGAGGCAATCCCGGCGCTTGAGTCCATCGGTGCCAAGCTGGGCAGGCTTGAGGCGGTGATCGCCGACGAGCTTGAGGCGGAGGGACGAGGCCTGGCGAAGGAGGTCGCCATGCACTTGCTGGCGTGCTTCCGGAGTCAAGACCCTTCCTTCTCTCTGGAGCCGGTGAGACTAGGCCCCGCCGCCGAGCGGGAGGAAGGTGCCAGGGCCGAGGTCGAGGACATGGCCGCCCTTGTGGCCTCTAGGTTCCAGCGGGAGTCCGGGGACTCTCTTAGGCAGTCACCCCTGTGGCCAGGAGGCCCTGTATCTCTCCTTTTTTGCTTTTGTTGAGTCTGCAATCCAGCTCATGGAGCTTTGAATGAATGAACAGGCTCTTTGTTTTTTGCGTTCATGCTTATCTTCCTCTTGGCTTGACCTGGCCGAGTCCTTAGCTCCACAAGGACCTCGGAGGTCTCCACCAATCTTGAAGTCTTGCACAGACATCTTCCTTGGGTCCTTGTGTTAAGGGCCCATGGGGTCTCCGAAGCTCGCTCCGTGAGAACGGGGAGGTCCAGATCTGCCGGCCACGTGGCGGGCCCGGAGCTACCCTCTGAGGAGAGGGGAGCTCCGGCTCCCCCGGACACGTGGGGCCTTCGGAACCCGCCCCTGTGGGGGGGGGGCGAGGTCCGGATCCTGTGGTCTTGCGTTGGAGCTCCTGTCCTTCCTTGCGTGGTCCCCGCAGTGTACCCCTGGTCGGTGTGGCCAATGGTTTGGGCACACCTATCATAATTCTGCAGGGGAGCTAAGGCTTGGAGGTCCTGCACACAAGTAAGGGAAGTGTAATTCTCCCTGGGGCTCTCCCTTCACTATCTCATAGTCTTATTTGTCTTACAATCCTGGTCCGGTAGCGCCCGGAGCTGGTGGCCCGGCTCCCTCTGAGGCCAGGGTACGATTGTCCGGCGCTCAGTACTGGACCAACTGGCATCGCAACACCTGATTGGGGGAGACCCGAGAGGCTCCCTGGCCATTGGCAGGTACCTCAAGCGCGACCGTCTTTGGTAGGATAGCAAATGCCGACTAGAGATGAGAATGGGAAAAGAGAGCTGAGTGTATGGTGAGCATACACAGAAAGTGCGGTCATAAAAATTAATGCGTAATTTAAATGAGCACAAGGGCGAGAGCAAAGCAGGACAGGTTTCTTTTCATATAAATATCCATAGGAGGAAGGTAGGCTATACATGGAGGCAACGACCCGCCCCATTAAGAAGGGAAGCAAGACTCTACGCGCTTAGGGTCGGAACCAGGCCAAGCTGTACGTAGTCCTGGACCGTCCCTTGAGGCTTAGCTGCTCCGAGCGCTGTTCCTGGACTCTATGGAATCTATTACAGAAAGAAAAAGCACCGTCCTACTATTTCTCTAGGGATAGAACTTACAGAGGTGTTCTATGTTCCAAGGGTTCGGGAGCGAGTCCCCATCCTCGGTGGAAAGGCGTACGCACCCGGGGCGGCAAACTTTCGTGACTCGGAAGGGACCTTCCCAGCTGGGGGAGAGTTTGTCGGTCCCTTCACGAGAAAGTATGTGCCGTAGTACCAGGTCGCCTTATTGCAGCTCCCGGACACGCACGGACCTTTGGTGGTAACGCCGGAGCGTTTGCCGGTACCGTGCGTTGCGGAGCGCTGCGTGTAATCGAGCCTCATCGACGAGGTCAATGTCTTCACGCCAGAGGTTGTCCTGCGCGGCTTTGTCGTAAGGTCGGACACGAAGAGACCCCATGGTGATCTCTGGGGGAAGCACAGATTCGGCCCCGTATACCATGAAGAAGGGTGTCTCTCCGGTGGCCCGACTCTGGGATGTCCGGTTAGACCACAGTGTGCTCGGAAGCTCATCCACCCACTTGGTGCCATGCTTCTTCAAGCCGGCATAGGTGCGAGTCTTGAGGCCCCAAAGAATCTCGGCATTGGCCCTCTCGACTTGCCCATTGCTCTTTGGGTGAGCAACAGAGGCATAGCACACCTGGATGCTGCCCTGGTGTAAAAGCCCAAGAAAAGGGACTTGCAAAAACATTTCATCACCTCACAACACCACAGTTTTTATTGTGGATATCTTAGGAAAAATTGTGAAGAGCAAGTAACCTCCATCAAAAGAGTGATTAGAGGGGAAAGCCTTCACTTTAATAAAGTAGGATTTCTACACATGAACATGAGAGGTTGAGCTCACCCCTAGGACTTAAAAGGTCTTGGGAAGGTTCAAGCCAAGTTTCATGCAAATCCAACACTTTTTGAGGCACTTTTGGAGATATTTGAAAAAGAGGCCAATTTGAATGTAAATTCAAATTGCAGCAACTTTCATCCCTCAAATTCAAAAGTTAGTTTCATATTCAAACTCAGCACATTTTTCTGAGTTAGCCCACCAATTTTCACCCCCATTGGAGTTCATCTTGTCGGGAGCTAATTTTGCAAGAATTCAAAACTGAATTTGAATTTCAGTTCAAACATGAACCAAATTTAGCCAAACAAATATTAAATTTGAGAACTAAAATTTAAACCAAGACTTGGGGGCTAAGTCTCTCATTCAATGTTTAGTAGCTAGGGATATTTACAGCAGAAGGGGGAGAAAGAATTAGAGGGGAGAAGAGGGCCCACTGGTCAGCCACACAGGGATCAAACCGACTCAGGCACTCGGTCGAACACCTCTGCTGGTGACAGCGCACGGGGTCAACCCCGTCCCAACGCGGCCACCGCGCCACCTCCTGCTCAGGGGATGAGGACGCCGGCTACAATACACTCGATCGCACCCTGGTCTGCGTGAATTCCCTCCCCATTCTCTCGGTTCCACCCGCACACATCCGAAGCGGCGCGCCCTGAGTTCGCCGCCCTCTGATCGCCGGCACCCAGACAGCACAGGCTTCCTCATGCCTAATGCTCAACACAAGAAACGACTGCCATAAGGTGCTGGTTCTGCTCCTCCATACCGTTCAGCATTTCATGCACCGTCGGGGGAGAATTTTCCCAAGGAACGTTTCTGTGTTCTTAAGGCCGAGCTGTACCAAATCCAAAAATTCACGGGTGTTGGATTATCACCGGGCATAGCGAGCTAAACACACGATCTACACCCTGCCACGACCACCTAGGATCAAAAATCAGCAAGAGCCAGGGGCTAGGGTTACGGTTCTTTGAAGTTTGCTGAGCACAGCCGATATCGGGCCTAGGTCGACGGTGAGGTCCTAGTTCCGGCCATTTCCATGGCCAACCGAGCTCGTATTCGTGCTTAGCATGCCACGGTGGAGCTGTAGAAGCAAACCGCTTGAGAAATAAGGCCCTGAGTAGTCCGGGCGACATCGCCGGAGTAGAGAGAAGCTCTGTCACCGCCGCGGGCATAGCTCCGGCCATTGCCGAGCTCCGGTGAGGGCACCAGCATGTTCTCCGAGTCGAGTTAGGCACAGGCGGCAAGTTTCGTCGAAGGTCAGGCGGTGAAACGCCCGGCGGCGAGCGCTCCGGCGAAGCGCCGCCGCGGGAGCTGCGGGATAGCGCGAGGTAGACGAAGAGGGGGCCGGGTCCACCGGTCAGCCTCTGATCTCGCACGGGGATCTGTTTGTGGCCGGGATTCGATGCGGCAGCACAGGTAAAACCACGTGGGCCGCGGTGTGGCCGCATTCTGAGTGGGCCGGCTCGAGGAGTGGGCCCTACCCGCAGAATTTAAACATTTTGGGAATTTTCCAGTTTAGTTCAACTTCAAATGCATAGAACTTTTGCTAGGAAGCTCCAAATCCAATGAAACAAAATTTTCTGAACTCAGGATTCTGAGTACTTTCCAGCAATACCAATTTCAGCCCATGAAACTTAATAGTTTTCCAGAATTAAATCCCTAAAATTTAAACTGTGGGGCATTTTATCTGGAGAATTACTTTATGAAAAATGCTGAATTTTTGCTGGGAGGTTCATTGGAAAATACTTGAGTCACAGAAAAATTTTCAGACTCATCCAAGTTCATTTAGCCCCCCTAATGGGGTGATTAAGAGGACTGCCCTGAGAAAATAGAAAAATGTACAGAAACATTTTTCAGATTTTCTCAAATCTTATTTAGGGCATAACTTTCAGTAGAATTCTTCAAATTACATGAAACCAATTCCATTAGAACCATCTTAAATTCTAGTTTCCTTAAAGTAATGGTTGGAGCCATGAAAACCCCTGGAATTGCTTAGAGACTCAAATATTGACCAAATGGGCTTTTATTTGTACAAGGTTCAAATGAATTTTGTTTCAAATAAAACTTGGTCAAGACTCTAGTTAGGACCCTAACAAGCCACCATAAAAATTTCAGAACCAAAGTGGAGGGCTAGCTGGAATTATTAGTAATTAAGTATTCAAGTTTACACATTGCATTTAAAATGACATGTAGTGTTACATTAACGTGTAGTCGCTGAAGGCGAAGAGGCTCCGGAAGTGCTGGACTTCCTTCTTCCGGATGAAGACCTAACCCCTGACCAGCAGCAACAAGGCAAGCCCCGGTTTGCATTAAGCCTTTTATAAAGTTTTTACTTTGTTACATACGTAGGGTGAAGTATGTATGTGCATTAGGTATAGGATGAATGAAACCCCACTTGCATAACCAAAGGTTCCTAAAAGAGTGAGGGTAGTGTCTAAGACCTCGAGTAGACAGGCTATGATTAATGAGTCATAGGACTTCGGTACAAGTCGAATAGTTGGAGTCTACTCGCGAGATAGGCTTGGGACACACAGGTTCGGTTGAGTGATGTGAGATCACTTTAGTAATGAAAATGAGACTAGGAAGGGGCTAGGGCGCAGCAAGAGGAAGTCTTGTGTGCGCAGCCCTGCCTGTGTCGATTGAGGACCGATCCGTGTGCGGCCCTGCTGAACAAGTATTGAACGTAACGAAGGCATATCGGATATATGTGCCCCGATAAACCAATGTAGCCTAAACCTCCGGGCGTCGAGGCATAGCACACTGATTTATAGGTGTAGGTTGAGGGCAGCAAGGTGGAAATCTGCCAACGGGCATAGAGAGATGTTCCGTGTGGGGAACCTCCTGCTCGTTTTGGTGCGACCGGTTCGACGTTTGGGCTGTTGGGTGAAAGGTTGTCCCATACGACATCGAGTGAGCGTGCTGTGCAGCTCCATGGGTGGGCGTATGTGACGTGCTCTTTGGGTTTCCCTGCAGGTGTATATCGAGTCGATTCGCTGTCCCTCGCGGTGACAAGTACCGCTTGTTCACTGCGTCGTAACGTAGTTAATGTATGAAATGTTATGCTTCAATATTGCTGTCATGATATAATTGTATTGCTACATGTGTGCCACCAAATCTTGCTTACTAAATTTCAGATTTCCGAACTGTTAACTTGTGGCTAAAAGATGAACTAAGGATGAACTTGTAGGCATGTCCATTGATGCACTGTTACTATCCTATGTCCATTGTACCCCTCATGTAGAGTTCCATGCTTAGGTGAGTCGGTTAAGTCTTGTTGAGCCATCGTGCTCACGGTTGCTGCTTAAGTGTTTTTCAGGTGAGGAGCCACCCACGGACTCGGAGTACGAGTCCACCGGCGAGGGTCACCCTACGTCGGGGACCACGGCTGAGTGGGAGCTGTACACGCCGCGCTGAGCTGAGACATGTAGCTAGAGTGGGTTGCCCTAGGGCTGGGAAACCGACTTTTGCTAGATAGGCGGGTGTGAGTTGTATAAAAGAAACTTCCGCTGTGTAATACAGACAATAGTTTGTAACTGAAGGTTGTACCTGTTTGTACAGTTTCAGTTTGTTTTTCCCATGTAATATATGGTGTCCTTATGACGTGTTCTGTCAGGTGTCGCATCGCGCGGCACCACCCTCTGCGATCCTGGATGAGCGGATTCCGGTCCGCCACAGCCTGGTATCAGAGCTGCTTTGGGGATAGCACAGTACTTAAGGACTGTATTACGGGAAAACTTAGGTTTACGGTGAGGATTCAGTAGTTGCCCAAGTAAGGACTATATTAGCATAGTTACTTAAAGTGGCAAAGACTAACCTATGTGTTATAATTCTGAATTTTAATTATGTAACGACGCACCTACGCTCTGGTAAGATTGGTAAGGAACGCCACCGAAAGCGGTACAATTTCGGTTAGCTCCCCTGACGAGGAACGTGGTTCAGGGATAGGTCTCACAGCTTGGTGTGAGACGTCAATATGAAACTCTTGGACTCTTCATGTTCCTGAGTTCATATGAAACGCTGATCCCTAGCGTGCATTAGGCAAGTAAGTGGAGACCCCGTCGCATGGTCAGTAACGCGAGAGTGTGTTCGTCTGGAAATAGCCTAGAAGGACATACGCAGCGCTTGCCATCGGCGTGCCCTGCAGGGCAGTAGGTGGTATCTGTTGGGTTGATAACATTCCCAACCGTGATGACCCGTTCATGACATACCCGGGTTCCCCGTCGTGTGGTGTTGAAACACGATCACGTACCTTGAGACGTGACCTAACTCAAGGACGGCCGTATGGCAATGATACGGGAGTTTGTATTTACTTTTAAATATGAATCCTGCCTGAAATGAAAACAACCATTGAGTGCATCAATATTTTGTGGTCTTCTGCAGGTACTAACCACGTATGTATCCGTGTAGTAAACGTGTGCGAGAGACCGTTTAGTGCCACACTTGAGACATATATGCCGGTATAATCCGGGTAGGATTTTCTTTTGTGAGGAACGTAGTACCGAGATATTATAGGCATATGCATGAAAAATGATGATAACAAGGAATTAAAATCACTAGGTTCAACATCTAGGACCCTGGTTGGGTAGAAAAATGTAAGGGCCTCAGTTTTTGACACATGTTTGAAGTGTTCATCATCACACACACACCTCATTTGAAGAAAGTTGATGAACACATTTGAAGAGCAAGTAACCACCATCAACATGCTCCTTAGGGAATAAACTCACATATTGCAAAAGTGGTATTACCCACATGTAATATATAGGGGCTGGGCATAAGAAAAACTCCTACACATTGCTAGGAATGTCCATGCCAAGTTTCACCCAAATTCAAAACTTTTTGATGTCATTTTGGGCATAGCTAGAAAGAGGGCAGTTTGAAACTACATTCAAATTCAAACTGTTTTTATCCCATAAATTCAAAAGTGGGAGACATATTCTTACTCAGCACATTTTTGTGAGCTCACACTCCAATTTTCACTCCATTTGGAGTTGATCTTGACATGAGCTAAGTGGGGCAAATTCAAACTTTATTTGAATTTCAAACTGAACATGTGCTGAAATTTATCCAAACCAAAACCAATTTGAATTCTAACCAATTCAAATGGCTCAGGGGTGAATAATTTGAATCACCATGGGCATTTTGGGGCTTACTGTTTACAACAGTGATGAGGAGTTAATCTCAGAGGTTAAAAATGAAAATGGACCCACATGTCAGCCAAGGGATGATTCAACCGACTGAGACTTTTCTCACTCGGGTCCCCGAGCTGCAGCTGCGATTGCCACCAAGGGAGGCCGCGCCGCCAGCAGCTGCTTGGCCACGCGCTGGCACGAGTCGGTTCAGAGCCTTCTTAAGGCGTTCTTCCCCCTCCTTGGCCGAAGCCTCGCCAGTTTCTCCCCGCAAGAACTCAGCGCCGGGAAACATTCTTTCGCCGCTCAGAACCGATCAGAAAGCTCCGATCACAGACTCCCCGTCTCCTTCAGAGCTACGGCAAGGTACCAGGAACCCTCCTCGTTCTCCCCCATTGCTAGAATTCAGCTGAAACATGTCGATCTCGGCTATACCGAGAGTTCAATTCGGTGATCTAAAACCGCCGCACTTCGGGCTCCCATGGACAGCCCAACCGAGAGGTTGTCACGCCCGAGCCAAGGCACCCTTGGACGCGCTAGTGATCGGTGCTGCTCACCCCCGAGCCACAGCCCGAGCGCTTGCTCACCGGCGGCGAATTTCCAGTTTTCCCCTTTCTGGGTACAGACTGACCTTCGGGTACGGTTCTGGCGAATTCATACTCTATAAAGGATTAGAGGGCCTCAATTCGCTCCCACACAAACTAGACCCGGTAGAGCACAAGTTGCCTTCACAACCTTTGGCCTAAAAACCCCTGTACCCGGCGTATTTTGATGATTGCCGACGGCGGAGCTTGCGGGAGGCATCGGGAGCACGGTGAGAGCCTACTTCAGGCCTCCCCCGAGCTACTTCAAGCTCATGTGGACCTTCCCTAAGGTCCACTGATGCTCCCCGACCGGTTTCTCGAGTGATTATGGTGCTAAGGAGGTCGGCCGACACGGCCGAAGTCTTCCCGAGGCGGCGGCTCGTCGCCGACCATGCACCGGCCATTGTCATGACGAGCTGAGCCCAGAATCCTGTTCCCCGAGTGAAAGAAGGCAGGGGCGTCCAAAATCGTGAAATTTGGAGCTCCACAGAAGCTGCCGGCGAGCTCTCTGGCGAGGTACGCCGGCGGCAGAGCGCGGGCGGCGAGAGGTAGACGAAGGGGGTGGACCCCAGCTGTCAGCGGCAGATATTTTAAATCGGGATCGGGCTGGGGCTGGGATCTGATGTGGTTGCGCGCAAAAACCCTATGGGCCTCAGTGTGCTGACGCCTCCGCGCCCAACACGTGTCCCAGTGGGCCCCCGCAGATTTAAACTTTTCTCCGATTTTCAGATTTCATTCAAACTTTAAATCCTCATAACTTGGGCCAGAAAGCTCCAAATCAAGTGAACCAAATATTTCGGATACAACCAGATGCCGCAGTACTTCGCCAAGGAAGAAGGCGAAGAGGGGAACAAGACGTGGACAATCCATGTCGAAGTCCCTACAGGACCTACGCCACCCGGGTGGGCGCCGTTCACCATCACGGTGAGAGGTGGACAACCCGAGGAAATGTGGCAAGTGGCAGCCCGTGACACCATGTCACGTTTCTGCCAACTACACGTGCAGGCTATGGAGGGCACTCCGTACGCGCTCCTTCTGGTGGAGGGACGGGCTCAGCATGTGTGGGAAGGGAGGTACCGGGAGGCAGCCGATCCGAGTTGCCAAAGGTACAGCCCCGCGGAGGCAAACCTCAGCCTCCAATTGAAAGCAGGGAAGACCGTGATGGACAGCCAAGCTGTTAATACAGATCATCTCGCCGCAAAGCTCAAGGAGAGCACAAGCCGTGGAGATCATTTTGAGAGTGCTCACAGCACACTCCACAATGTGCTCCTTCCGACGATCAAGCGACTGAACAGCACAATCAGTTGCATCGTCTGAAGAAGGCAAAGAAGAAGAGCCGTGTTGACATCACGGCGTTGCAAGAGCTGGTACAGACTCTAACCCAGCAGAATGAGGACCTTGCTCAAGAGCGGGACGACGCTATTGAGGAAGGGCAAGGCTGGGAAGAAGACTACAACCAAGCCATGGACGAGGTGCATGCATTGCAGGACCTCGTGCCTCCGGTATTGGGCATACCGGTGGTCTTGGGTCTTCCGGCAATGGGAAAACCCAAGATGGGAGGAGAGGTGGTAGATCCGGAGCAACCACCAGAGGTACCGGAGGAGGACGACCCGAGGAGGTCGAGTTCTACTCCGAGTAGGGGATTACAGTTGTCAAGTAGGGCAGCTAGAGTAGTGTAACCCAACTTTTGTAATCGGTGACATGTCGTGTAGGCAGTAGCGTATGCATAGGTAGTGACGACATGAGCACGACTTCTCGGAGACCCGGGAATAATGTATCTTGTATAAAGTTTACGCTTTATCAATATATGTGAATGTTGTGCAAATTATTAATGTGTCACTTCAATACCTACTGTTGCATATGGAATTTTAAGTATGACATGTGCTAATCGCTGCTGTTTTGAATTTCAGAATGACTCGTACTCGTGCCAACCCGGACGTTGTGGGTACTAGCCAAGGGGGAGAGACCTCCCAACAGCCTCCCGAGGACTCCTCGGGACAGCAGCAGCAACAGCAGCCACAGAAACAGCAAACACCGCCACCGCCACTGCCAATGGTTACATTGGCCGACATTGTCACGGCAATGGCGGGTTCGCATCAGCAGCACACGGAGTTGCTGCAAACTCTCATCGCTAATACGTCTCGCCCAGAGAGACGTCAAGACCGTGAGGAGCGTCAACAGAGCTCCTACTCCAACTTCTTAGCGACTCATCCCCCGGTATTTTCAAGGGCGGATGAACCTCTCGACACGGACAACTGGCTCCGCGCAATAGAGATGAAGTTCGGGCTGCTCCAGATAAGCGAGCAGCGCAAGACTCAGTTCGCGATCCAACAGCTCCAAGGATCCGCGAGCGCGTGGTGGGCAAACTTTTGTGCTTCACAGCCCACCGACCGAGTTATGACCTGGACAGAGTTCCGGACGGCCTTCAGGGCCTATCACATACCGCCAGGTCCGATGAAGAGGAAGACGCAGGAATTCCTACACCTGCAGCAAGGGAGCCGTAACGCGCTGGAATACTCCAGGGCGTTCAACGATCTCGCGCTCTATGCGTCATATCACGCCGGTACTGATGAGAAGAGGCGGGATCACTTCTACCAGGGGCTTAACCCGCTCCTGAAGGACAAGTTAGCGATGTTCAATCGCGGCAGCCTCAACGACATCATTGATGCTGCGATTGTTCAGGAGGACTCCGGCAAGGAGTTAGCGGCGGCGGAGAGAAAGCGAAGCGCGCCGCAAAGCACCGGAGATGGAGGCGGTCCTTCTCAGAAATTCCGGATGGTGAATTGCCCACCATCAGGTCCACGCTGGCAGCCACCCCAGAGGTCGATGCCATTCCGCAGTCGGCCGTACTCTTCACCGGTGTTCAGGCCGGCACTGCCAGCACCACCTCCACAACAACAACAGCAGCAGCAGGCGATGCCGCGCGCGTATGCACCTCAGCAGCGCATGCCGGGCTCTCGTCCCCCGAGCACTGCACAAGCAGCGGCCACATGTTACAAGTGTGGTCGTCCAGGACACTTCGCCAGCAGTTGCCCAGAGAGGCAAGGCGGCGGAGTTGCACCACAGTTTCCAGGGAGGAATCAATCCCGGAACCCTACTAATGCGCGGCGGGCAAACCCTAGGCCCGGCACCGTTCACCAGCTTGCCATAGAGGACGTGCCGGAGGGTGAGCCAATCCTTGCGGGTATGTTCCAACTCCACCAGCATCCCACCATAGTACTATTTGATTCAGGCGCCACGCATAGCTTCATTAGCCAGGCTTTCATTGATAAATATAGCTTGCAAATACTACCCACCGATAGTCCTTATGTGATCTGTTCACCGGGTGGGAAAATTTCAGCAAGCATGATGGTCCCAAAAGCACCATTGTGCTTAGAGGATAGAGTCTACCCTACGTCTATCATAATCCTAGAGGGACAAAAGGTCGATGTCATCCTAGGGATGTCGTGGTTAACCACCACGGCGCTGTTTTAGACACCGTCCTCCAAATCGTGCATTTGAATTCAGAAGTGCACGAATCTCATTCTTTATTTCTGGACAGTCCAGAAATAAAACTTCCAAGTGTCTATCAAGCCACAACCATCAGATTGGAAGATATTCCAGTGGTCCGAGAGTTCCCTGACGTATTCCCGGACGATTTGCCAGGGATGCCGCCCGATAGAGAGGTGGAGTTCAAGATCGAACTTGCGCCGGGAACCATGCCAATATCCCGAAGGCCGTACAAGATTGCACCCAAGGAATTGGCTGAATTGAAGACCCAGCTAACGGACCTCCTGGAGAAGGGTTTTATTAGGCCAAGCTCCTCGCCATGGGGCTGTTCGGCATTATTCGTGAAGAAGAAGGATGAGACGTTGCGGCTTTGCCTGGACTATCGTCCATTAAATGCCGTAACCATCAAAAACAAGTACCCGTTGCCACGGATCGACATGTTGTTTGATCAGTTGGTCGAAGCAAAGATCTTTTCCAATATAGATTTAAGATCCGGGTACCACCAGATTAAAATATGGGCTGAGGACATTCCGAAGACGGCTTTCTCGACGAGGTACGGACTGTACGAGTACCTGGTCATGTTCTTTTGGCCTCACCAATGCTCCAGCTCATTTCATGTATTTTATGAACTCTGTATTCATGCCGGAGCTGGACAAGTTTGTCGTGGTCTTCATCGACGACATATTAGTATATTCCAAGTCGGAGGAAGATCACAAAAAGCATCTGCGTATAGTCTTACAACGGCTGCGGGATCACAAGCTATACGCAAAATTCAGCAAGTGCGAATTCTGGACATCACAAGTGCCTTTTCTCGGGCATATCATCTCAGCAGAGGGTATCGCTGTAGACCCGAATAAGATCACTCAAGTGCTGAATTGGAAGTCCCCGAGAACTGTTCACCAGGTACGGAGTTTCCTCGGACTCGCAGGATATTATCGGAGGTTCATTCCGAACTTCTCGAAGATTGCCAAGCCAATGACGGAGCTGCTGAAGAAGGCTACCAAATATGTTTAGAGTCCAGTGTGTGAAGCAGCATTCAAGGCTTTAGTCAAGCACCTGACATCAACACCGGTTTTGGCGCAGCCAGACACAACAAAACCGTTCGATGTGTACTGCGATGCATCCGGCATTGGGCTCGGATGTGTGCTAATGCAAGACCGAAGAGTGGTCGCGTATGGATCACGGCAGCTTAGAAACCATGAGCAGAATTATCCAACTCACGACTTGGAGCTCGCTGCCGTGGTACTTGCACTGAAAATGTGGAGGCACTACCTACTCGGTAACCTCGTACATCTATATACCGACCACAAAAGCCTCAAGTACATATTCACTCAGAAGGAGCTGAACATGAGGCAGCGAAGATGGTTAGAACTGATAAAGGATTACAAAATAGAGATCCATTATCATCCAGGCAAGGCAAACGTAGTGGCAGATGCGCTGAGCCGCAAGTCACACGTCAACAATCTGACCATCACACCGTTGAAAGAGAGTGAACCACCACTACATGTGATTCCACACGGAGCTCTCTACAACTTAGATTTGATCCCCACAATCCGTGAAGAGATAGCGGCAGCTCAGAAACATGACAAGGGCATGTCGCATTTGCAGAGACATGTAGATAGTGGGGAGTTGAAATGTTTCCAAAAGGACGGAGGCGGTGTCCTATGGTTCAAGGACCGGATCGTCGTACCCCGTAACTCGGAGTTACGGAAGAAATTTTTTGATGAGGCTCACTTATCAAAATTTTCTATTCACCCGGCAGCAACAAAATGTATCAAGAACTCAGAAGCAAGTTTTAGTGGACACGGATGAAGCGGGAGATCGCGAAGTACGTGTCCGAGTGTGATACATGTCGAAGGGTGAAAGCGGATCATATGCGGAAACCGGGACTGCTACAACCACTGGGCGTTCCTGCACGGAAGTGGGAGGATGTGAGCATGGACTTCATCGTCGGTTTACCCACCACCTTTCAAAAACATGATTCTGTGTGGGTGATCGTCGACTGGCTCACCAAAGTTGCCCATTTCATCCTGGTCAACACCAACTACAACGCCAAGAAGTACGCTGAACTGTACATCTCACGGATCCTATGCTTGTACGGCGTACCCCGTACCATCATATCGAATCGGGGCACTTTATTTGTGTCCCGTTTTTGGGAGCAGCTGCACGCTGCCTTGGGGACGAAGCTGATCCGTAGTTCAGCGTACCACCCGCAGACGGATGGGCAAACCGAGCGGGTAAATCAGATCTTAGAAGACATGCTACGAGCTTGCGCTATCAACCACGGCAAGAATTGGGATGGTCACTTTCCGTTAGCCGAGTTCTCGTACAACAATGGGTACCAAGCCAGCATCAAGATGGCGCCTTATGAGGCGCTACATGGGAGAAATGCCGCACACCACTGAATTGGTGTGAATCTGGCGAAAGGGTTACCTTCAGGATTGACCTTGTCAGAAGAGGTTCGACTGATTCAAGCGAACCTGAAAGCCGCCCAATCCCGTAAGAAACAGTATGCAGACCGGAGAAGACGCCCGTTACAATTCGAAGTCGGGGATCATGTATACCTACGTGTGTCTCCAATGAAGGGTGTAAACAGATTCCGGGTGAGAGGAAAGTTGGCACCCCTATTCTCGGTCCATTCCAGATTACCGAAAGATGTGGATCAGTAGCATACCGGCTGAAATTACCAGAAGCACTTTCCGGTGTGCACGACGTCTTTCACATTTTCCAGCTGAGAAAGTGTCTCAAGCTATCCACTACCGTTCAGCTGGAGGACATTGAAGAACTGAAACCGGATCTCACCTATCGGGAGGAACCGGTTCAGATCATTGACGAAAAGGCCCGAACCACACGCAACCGTACGTTGTGGTTCTACAAGGTTCTATGGAGTAATCACTCCGTGGACGAAGCGACATGGGAGCGCGAAGGATTTCTTCGTGCTAACTACCCCGACTTTTCCACGTCGCACATCCGGTAATTTTCTACCGTCCTCTCTCTCATTTCTACCTTATGATCTCGGGACGAGATTCTTTTAAGGGGGGAAGAATGTAAGGGCCTCAGTTTTTGACAAATGTTTGAAGTGTTCATCACAACACACACACCTCATTTGAAGAAAGTTGATGAACACATTTGAAGAGCAAGTAACCACCATCGACATGCTCCTTAGGGAATAAACTCACATATTGCAAAAGTGGTATTTCCCACATGTAATATATAGGGGCTGGGCATAAGAAAAACTCCTACACATTGCTAGGAATGTCGATGCCAAGTTTCACCCAAATTCAAAACTTTTTGAGGTCATTTTGGGCATAGCTAGAAAGAGGGCAGTTTGAAACTACATTCAAATTCAAACTTTTTTTATCCCATAAATTCAAAAGTGGGAGACATATTCTTACTCAGCACATTTTTGTGAGCTCACACTCCAATTTTCACTCCATTTGGAGTTGATCTTGACATGAGCTAAGTGGGGAAAATTCAAACTTTATTTGAATTTCAAACTGAACATGTGCTGAAATTTATCCAAACCAAAACCAATTTGAATTCTAACCAATTCAAATGGCTCAGGGGTGAATAATTTGAATCACCATGGGCATTTTGGGGCTTACTGTTTACAACAGTGATGAGGAGTTAATCTCAGAGGTTAAAAATGAAAATGGACCCACATGTCAGCCACAGGGATGATTCAACCGACTGAGACTTTTCTCACTCGGGTCCCCGAGCTGCAGCTGCGATCGCCACCGAGGGAGGCCGCCGCGCCAGCAGCTGCTTGGCCACGCGCGGGCACGGGCCGGTTCAGAGCCTTCTTAAGGCGTTCTTCCCCCTCCTCGGCCGAAGCCTCGCCAGTTTCTCCCCGCAAGAACTCAGCGCCGGGAAACTTTCTTCCGCTGCTCAGAACCAATCGGAAAGCTCCGATCACAGCCTCCCCGTCTCCTTCAGAGCTACAACAAGGTACTAGGAACCCTCCTCATTCTCCCCCATTGCTAGAATTCAGCTGAAACCTGTCGATCTCGGCTATACCGAGAGTTCAATTTGGTGATCTAAAACCGCCGCACTTTGGGCTCCCGTGGACAGCCCAACCGGGAGGTTGTCACGCCCGAGCCAAGGCACCCTTGGACGTGCTAGTGATCGGTGCTGCTCACCCCCGAGCCACAGCCCGAGCGCTTGCTCACCGGCGGCGAATTTCCAGTTTTCCCCTTTCTGGGTACAGACCGACCTTCGGGTACGGTTCTGGTGAATTCATACTATAGAAAGGATTAGAGGGCCTCAATTCGCTCCCACACAAACTAGACCCGGTAGCGCACAAGTTGCCTTCACAACCTTTGGCCTAAAAACCCCTGTACCCGGCGTATTTCGATGATTGCCGACGGCGGAGCTTGCGGGAGGCATCGGGCGCACGGTGAGAGCCTACTTTGGGCCTCCCCCGAGCCACTTCAAGCTCATGTAGACCTTCCCTAAGGTCCACTGATGCTCCCCGACTGGTTGCTCGAGTGATTGGGGTGCTAAGGAGGTCGGCCGACACGGCCGAAGTCTTCCCGAGGTGGCGGCTCGTCGCTGACCATGCACCGGCCATTGTCATGACGAGCTGAGCCCAGAATCCTGTTCCCCGAGTGAAAGAAGGCAGGGGCGTCCAAAATCGTGAAGTTTGGAGCTCCACAGAAGCTGCCGGCGAGCTCTCCGGCGAGGTACCCCGGCGGCAGAGCGCGGCGGCGAGAGGCAGACGAAGGGGGTGGACCCCAGTTGTCAGCGTCAGATATTTTAAATCGGGATCGGGCTGCGGCTGGGATCTGATGTGGTGGCACGCAAAAACCCTGTGGGCCTCAGTGTGCTGACGCCTCCACGCCCAACACGTGTCCCCGTGGGCCCCCGGCAGATTTAAACTTTTCTCCGATTTTCAGATTTCATTCAAACTTCAAATCCTCATAACTTGGGCTAGAAAGCTCCAAATCAAGTGAAGCAAATTTTGTTGGATTCAGCTCTCTGAGCACTTTATGGCAAATCAAGTTTCACTTCATGAAAACCTTTAATTCTCCAGAATTAATTCCTCAAAGTTTAAACTGTTTGGGATTTT
Organism: Neostapfia colusana; assembly: GCA_030760725.1. Classification (NCBI taxonomy): domain Eukaryota; kingdom Viridiplantae; phylum Streptophyta; class Magnoliopsida; order Poales; family Poaceae; genus Neostapfia; species Neostapfia colusana. The sequence continues at coordinate 37,190,501 of JASWHV010000004.1, read as the reverse complement.
AACTGGAGAATCCCTTGGAGGAAAATTCTGAAATTTTGCTGGGATGTTCACCAAAATATCCCAGAACTACCATAAAAATATCAGGTCCATTTGAGCTCATTTGATCCACCTAATGGTGTGATTAGTGAAACTGTTCCAGAGAAAATACAAAATGTTCAGAAACATTTTCAGAATTTTCTCTGAAATTGTTTAGCTCATATCTCTAGCTAGGAACCTTCAGATTAAGTGAGACCAACTCTATTAGAACCCTCTGAAAATCTAGTTTTCAGAAAGTCATGGATTGTTCCATGAAAATCCCTAGAACATCCTAAGAGTTCCAAGTAAGGTCAAGGACATGATTAATTGTGGACGGCTCAAATGAGCTTTGCTGCAACTAAAACTTGACCAAATCTCTGTTTAGGTTGTAACCAAGCCACAGTAAAAGTTTAACAGTCATTGGGTCTGTCTAGTAAGAGTTATAGACTTCACAAGTTTAAATTCAATTAAATGCATTTAAATTAATACATATACTTGTATATCATGTAGTCACTAAGGTCGAGGAGGAACCCGAAGTCCTAGACTTTGTTACTCCGGAGGAGCAGCTAGCCTACGACCAAGAGCAGCAAGGCAAGCTCCGGTTTGCATTAACCTTCTTACAAATTTTTATTGTTTTGAGCACTTACTTGAGTATTATGAGTCCTTGCATTAGAGTCTTGTTTGGAAACCCAAATGCATAGACAAGAAAACCATGGGTTGGGTTTAGGATTGCAAACCCCGTTAGCTACTGCATTGCTAAGATAGAGTAGGATTCGGTACAAGTCGAGTAGTTGGAACTACTCGCGAGCATAGGCTAGAGGCACTCGACTCGGGTAGAGATAGCACATGATAGACATGGCAAAAAAGATGAGACCGAGCGGAGGGTAAGGGCAGCAGGACTTTGGGGCCTGTGTGCTATAGCTCCGCTCGTGTCGATTGAGGACCGAGCCATGTGCGGGCCTGTTGAATAAGCTAGAACAGTACCGAAGACCTACCGGCTATATGGGAACCGGGAAACCAATGTAACTCGTGTAGCTGGGTGTTGAGGCATAGCTGGTCGTTCAGAGGGTAGGTTGAGAGCTCAAGGTGTAAATCGGCTGGCGGCACTGAGATGCGCGTGCAGAGACCTCTTGCTCGGGATGATTGGACCGGTTCAACATTTGGCTAACGGGTGAAAGGTAGTTGCGTACGGCGTCCGTGATGGTTGCTGTAGGCAACATCGAGTACGGGCGTACGTGACGGGTTATTCGGGTAACCCTGCAGGTGTAAATCGATTATTAATCGCCGTCCCTCACGGTCAGTGAGTACCACTTGTTCACTGTATCGTGACGTAGAAAGGACAGGCTAGTTACATGTTAAAATGTTGCTGATTGAAAGATGGACTTGATTGTTAATAATTGCTGTAGTTTAGAGCTAATTAAAGTTCTTTTCAACTTTGGGCAAAGTACATGAGAGAAATGCGTTTCTTGTTTGATTGCGACTCTCTCATGTGCCTTAGCGTAAGGTTCTCCACAACCTGCTGCTAAAACTTGAAAGTAAGGTTCCAATAATTAGGCGAGTCCTTTGCAAATTGTTTTATCTCATGTACCCATCACCCCTCATGTAGAAGTTCCATGTTTAGGAGAGATGGGTCAGTCTTGCTGAGCCTTCGTGCTCACTGCTTGTGTTTGAAGCTTTTGCAGGGTTCTATGAGGAAGGGACTCCAGAAGAGGAGACGGAACCCCAGGAGGGGAACCCCGTCATGTGGGAGTCGTGCATGCCGCCGTGTTAGTGTGCGTGTGTGCTAGCAAGGACACGTTCACGGGCTGAACGTGAACTTGATGCGTAGTCTACGCCCGTGAGTGTAGACTGGACATATTTTGATGTAAACATGTTCAGAAACCAGTTTATGTAATAAAATTTTACTTCCGCTTTGTACCTTGTATTGTGTTATCCGGTGCTGTGCAACGCAGCACCCCTCAGCGTGATCCTGGCTCGACAAGACCGTGGGGTCGTGTCAAAAAACTGGATAGTGATGAGTGTTGTTCCAAAAGATTGGAAAACAGAGTGCTCTGTTTTAGGCAGCAAGTTTTCTGATCTTCAACAGGGCATAACTTACAGGTCTTTTAGCCCAGGGAGGTGTCGTATATAGTTCTGGAAAGGTATTTAAGTACTCTACAACTTTGTTGTAGACTTCCAGGGCTAAAACGCATCTTAAGATGGCTTAAAACCCAGATGGATGTAAACTGTCCAGAACCAGGACAGAGTGAAACATTCTCTGGACTGTTCTGTTTTTCAAATCTAACTCCCAGTATAAAAATCTAAAAGTTTCATACGATACATCCTTAGAAAAGGGTAGAAGATGTGTTACATCTTTGCAATTCAATGTTTCGGAAATTTCAGCACAGAATTTAGTGGGAATCAGAGTTGAAAACAGCAACGTCCCCACGGAGGTGCTGTTGAAATTCTTCCAGAAATTCTGCTGACTTTGAATTACCATAACTTTTTAACCAGAGCTGATCTTAGGGAATATAAGTACTAGTTGGAAAGATACTGAAGTTAACTTTAACTTTGGTATTCAGCTTGAGTCATGAAAATGCAAGAACCAGATCATAATCTGGGATATGTAGAAACTGGTCATTCTGACAGAGGAATGACAGTTGAGCTCAGTTGAGAGGTTGTTGTACCCTAGGGTGGGTTTGAGTACTTCCAATGTGGTAGAACATACTCATGAGAGGTTATCTTCAACTAGTGAAAGATTTGAGTATAGGTCTCACTCAAGTTTCTTTTACTAGAGACCATGTTTGTGTCGTATTGAAGATAAACGGGTGGTATACGTGATGACAACGCGATAGTGACATCTCTTAGTGACCAAACCTAGTTGTGGTGAGCTGCCAAAGAGGAGGTTCATCAAGTTGGATTAAACTAGCTTGTATTTGGTCTGGTAATGGTGTAGCTTGTGCAAAGTTATTACATTACATATGAGATGTATCGCATGTTTTATTGTCATTATGTTTTTACGCCTATTTCATTTGACTGCAGTGCAATATGTTGCTGGACTGATGTTTATTGTCGTATGGTTTCAAATGGTTCGCACTAGGACCACGCACGAGGTGTTGGTGGCTCTAGCCAACAGGGAGGCGATGACTCCCGGCCACCGGCCTACGACAGCACCCCGCAGCAGCAGCCACCACCGCCGCCACCGCTTACCCTAGCGGATGTGATAGCGGCACTGGTGGGTGGTCGTGAGGAGCAGACCGACCTGCTCTGCACGATCGTGCAGAATACGTCCCAGGCGGGGGGACGTCAAGAGAGGGGACCCCATGAGCCCCGTGAGGTGTCGTACTCGGACTTCATGAGTATGCACCCTCCAGTGTTCACAGAAGCCGAAGAACCACTGGAGGCCGACAACTGGCTGCGGACCATCGAGTCCAAGTTCGGGCTGCTCCAATGCACGGAGCGGCAAAAGACTTTGTTTGCAGCGCAGCAGCTTCATGGTGCCGCTGGTGCGTGGTGGGCGAATTACGTCGCCTCACGTCCGGCTGGCCATGCCGTGGAGTGGGAAGAGTTCCGGGAGGCGTTCCGCGCCTATCACATTCCTCCCGGAATAATGAAGAGGAAGTTCAAAGAATTCTTGGAGCTGAAGCAGGGCGGGAGAAGTGCCCATGACTACTCCCGTGCCTTCAACCATCTGCGCAATATGCGTCAGACTACATCTCCACTGAGGAGAAAAAGCGGGAGCACTTCTATCGGGGGTTACACCCCGAGATGAAGACACATCTCGTTCAGTGGAATCGCGGCACCTTCAACGACCTACTCAATGCCGCGATCATGCAAGAGGACGCTCAGCGGGAGTTGGAAGCTGAGCAGCGGAAGCGCAGCGCTCCACCCAGCAGTGGGAGTGGCGCTCCCCAGAAGTACCGCATGGTGTATCGGACACCATCCGGGCAGCAGTGGCATCCACCGGCGCGACCTCAGCGGTTCGGGGGACGTTCCTTTCAGTCACCTCCGTTCCGACCGCCGGTGCCACCACCGAGACAGCAGCAGCAGACGGCACCCCGGGCGTTTCCACCACCACAACGTGCCCCGGGTTTCCGTCCACCGATCAGCGGGGGACCGCCCCGTTTCACCTACTTCACGTGTGGTCAGGCGGGCCACTTCGCGAAGGACTGTCCCCAGGGGCAGCAGAGCAGCGGGCTAGCCCAGTTCCAGGGCGGTGCTCGAGGCCGACATCCGGTCAAGAATATTGGTCAGCGGACTGGGGGCATTCGCCACCTTGACAATGAGGACGCCCCAGAGGGAGACAACGTGCTGGCAGATACGTTTACTCTCAACAATCAAGCCATCATCATACTGTTTGATTCTGGTGCAACCCACAGCTTTATAAGTGCATCCTATGTGGCTAAGCATCATATGCAAGTCTTCCCAACCGACTGCACCTATATGATCTGCTCACCGGGAGGGAAGATCTCAGCAAATATGATGATCCCAAAGGCACCGCTGTGCTTAGGTGGGAAACTATATCCCACCACCTTGATAATCCTTATGGGGCAAAAGATTGATGCAATCTTAGGGATGTCATGGCTACAATACCATGGCGCTGTCCTGGAGACTCGGACACGGACGGTTCATTTAAACTCTCCATTCCACCGTCCACATTCCATGGTATTAGACACGCCAGTCCGGGAAATTTCAGCAATTAATAATGCTGAAGCTCTCAAGTTAGAGGACATCCCCATAGTCCGGGAGTACCCCGACGTGTTCCCGGATGATCTTCCGGGTATGCCACCTGAGCGGGATGTCGAGTTCAAGATCGAGCTTGCACCCGGGACTACGCCCATATCACGGAGACCATAGAAGATGGCTCCAAACTAGCTGGCTGAATTAAAAGAACAACTCAATGATCTGTTGAGCGAAGGTTTCATTAGGCCGAGTTCCTCGCCTTGGGGATGCTCGGCGCTGTTCGTGAACAAGAAGGATGAAACCTTGAGGCTGTGTGTGGACTACCGGCCGCTCAACACCGTCACCATCAAGAATAAATACCCACTGCCCCGTATTGACATTTTGTTTGATCAACTAGTGGGTGCAAGTGTGTTCTCCAAGATGGACCTTCGCTCTGGATATCATCAGATCAAGATCCGGGCGGAGGATATCCCGAAGACGGCCTTCTCGATGAGATATGGATTATATGAATACCTCGTCATGCCCTTTGGTCTCACAAACGCTCCAGCCCATTTCATGTATCTCATGAACTCGGTGTTCATGCCGGAGCTGGACAAGTTCGTGGTAGTGTTCATCGACGATATCTTGGTTTACTCCAAGACAGAAGCCGAACATGCCGAACACTTGCGGATCGTTCTTCAATGATTGCAAGACTACAAGCCCTACGCCAAGTTCAGTAAATGCGAGTTTTGGATCAGCCAAGTGCCATTCTTGGGACATATCATCTCAGCAGAAGGCATTGCGGTTGACCCAAGCAAAATAGAGCAAGTGCTGAAATGGAAATCTCCCACTTCAGTCCATGAAGTCAGAAGCTTCCTCGGGTTAGCGGGATACTATCGGAGATTCATTCCAAGCTTCTCCAAGCTCGCTAAACCGATGACAGAATTGCTGAAGAAGGGAACAAAATATGTTTGGAACACGGCGTGTGAAGGAGCGTTCTGAGCATTGGTGAAGCATCTCACCACAGCCCCGGTCTTAGCTCGGCCGGATACAACAAAGCCCTTCGACGTGTATTGTGACGCGTCCGGTATTGGGCTCGGCTGCGTGCTGATGCAGGAAGGACGTGTGGTCGCCTATTGCTCACGCCAACTTCAGAACCATGAGCAGCACTATCCGACTCATGATCTTGAGCTTGCTGCAATGGTTTTGGCACTAAAAATGTGGAGGCACTATCTCCTGGGGAATCTGGTGCATCTCTACACTGACCACAAGAGTTTGAAATATATTTTCACCCAGAAGGAGCTGAATATGAGGCAAAGGAGGTGGTTAGAACTGATCAAAGATTATGAAATTGAGATTCATTACCACCCCGACAAGGCGAATGTGGTTTCCGACGCACTGAGCCGGAAATCACATGTCCATCACCTCACCATTACCCCGGTGGAAGAGGAAGAGCCAAGTTTATACTTGGTTCCTTATGGATCGCTTTACAACCTTGCCCTCATTCCTACTATTAGGGAGGACATCATTGCAGCTCAGAAGACTGATAAAGGCATGGCACATCTCCGGAGACGGATAGACAATGGGGAGATCAAATGTTTCCGGAAGGATGATGAGGGGACGCTATGGTTCAATGACCGCATAGTCGTACCCCGGGATATGGAACTGAGGAAGAAGATCCTCGATGAAGCTCACTTGTCTAAATACTCCATTCATCCGGGCAGCAACAAAATGTACCAAGATTTGAAAAAGAAATTTTGGTGGACATGGATGAAGCGGGAGGTAGCTAAGTACGTATCCGAGTGCGATACGTGTAGACGAGTGAAAGCTGATCACATGAAGAAATCAGGGCTGCTACAACCCCTGAAGATCCTGGCATGGAAATGGGAAGATGTGAGCATGGATTTCATTGTAGGATTGCCCCTGACTTCCAACAAACATGATTCCATTTGGGTAATCGTTGACCGATTAACCAAGACGGCTCACTTCGTCCAGGTGAATACACGTTACAATGCCGGCAAATATGCGGAGCTGTACATAGCAAAGATTCTGTGCTTATACGAGGTACCCAAGACCATCGTCTCGTATCGAGGTGCATTATTTGTATCTCGTTTTTGGGAGCAGCTACACGCTGCATTGGGTACCAAGCTGATTAGGAGCTCCGCCTATCACCCTCAAACAGATGGGCAAACAGAGAGGGTGAACCAAGTATTAGAAGACATGTTGAGAGCATGTGCCATCCACCATGGTAGGAACTGGGATGATCACCTACCATTGGCGGAATTCTCGTACAACAACGGCTATCAGGCGAGTATCAAGATGGCACCCTATGAAGCTCTCTACGGTCGCAAATGCCGCACCCCATTAAACTGGTGCAAGTCCGGTGAAAGGGTCACATTCGGGGTTGATGTGGTGAACGACGCTGAAGAGCGTGTTCGGACGATTCAATCTAATTTGAAGGCCTCTCAATCCCGGAAAAAGAGCTACGCTGATAAGAGGCGTAGGCCGTTGCACTTCGACGTCGGTGAACACGTGTACCTCCGCGTGTCTCCGATGAAGGGCGTGCACCGGTTCGGTGTGAAGGGGAAGCTCGGTCCACGTTTCATTGGACCCTATGCTATCACCAAGAAGTGTGGACCAGCGGCATATAGACTGGAGCTACCGGCGTCTCTTGCTGGTGTCCATGACATTTTCCATGTCTCACAGCTGAGAAAATGTCTGAAGCATACCGCTGCTGTTACTACCGAAGACATCGGTGAGTTGCAACCGGATTTGACATATGATGAATATCCGGTGGCAATTCTTGATGAGAAAGCTCGAACCACGCGTAGCCAAACGCTGTGGTTGTACAAGATACTCTGGAGAAACCACACCGCCGAAGAAGCGACGTGGGAGAGCGAGGAATTCCTTCGCTCAAATTACCCAGAGTTCATGGCACCTCAGCACGGGTAAGTCCCTATTACATCACCATCTCTTCTTTTGTAATCTCGGGGCGAGATTCTTTTAAGGGGGGAGGGATGTAAAAGCCCAAGAAAATGGACTTGTAAAAACTTTTCATCACCTCACAACACCACAGTTTTTATTGTGGATATCTTAGGAAAAATTGTGAAGAGCAAGTAACCTCCATCAAAAGAGTGATTAGAGGGGAAAGCCTTCACTTTCACAAAGTAGGATTTCTACACATGAACATGAGAGGTTGAGCTCACCCCTAGGACTTAAAAGGTCTTGGGAAGGTTCAAGCCAAGTTTCATGCAAATCCAACACTTTTTGAGGCACTTTTGGAGGTATTTGAAAAAGAGGCCAATTTGAATGTAAATTCAAATTGCAGCAACTTTCATCCCTAAAATTCAAAAGTTAGCTTCATATTAAAACTCAGCACATTTTTCTGAGTTAGCCCACCAATTTTTACCCCCATTGGAGTTCATCTTGTCGGGAGCAAAATTTGCAAGAATTCAAAACTGAATTTGAATTTCAGTTCAAACATGAAGCAAATTTAGCCAAACAAAGTTTAATTTCAAGAACTCAAATTTAAACCAAGACTTGGGGGCTAATTCTCTCATTCAATGTTTAGTAGCTAGGGATATTTACAGCAGAAGGGGGAGAAAGAATTAGAGGGGAGAAGAGGGCCCACTGGTCAGCCACACAGGGATCAAACCGACTCAGGCACTCGGTTGAACACCTCTGCGGGCGACAGCGCACGGGGTCGACCCCGTCCCAACGCGGCCACCGCACCACCTCCTGCTCGGGGGATGAGGACGCCGGCTACAATACACTCGATCGCACCCTGGTCTGCGTGAATTCCTTCCCCATTCTCTCGGTTTCACCCGCACACATCCGAAGCGGCATGCCCTGAGTTCGCCGCCCTCTGATCGCCGGTGCCCGGACAGCACAGGCTTCCTCGTGCCCGATGCTCAACACAAGAAACGACCGCCATAAGGTGCTGGTTCTGCTCCTCCATACCGTTCAGCATTTCATGCACCGTCGGGGGAGAATTTTCCCAAGGAACGTTTCTGTGTTCTTAAGGCCGAGCTGTACCAAATCCGAAAATTCACGGGTGTTGACTTATCACCAGGCATACCGAGCTAAACACACGATCTACACCGTGCCACGACCACCTAGGATCAAAAACCAGCAAGAACCAGGGGCTAGGGTTACGGTTCTTCGAAGTTTTCTGAGCACAGCCGATATCAGTCCTAGGTCGACGGTGAGGTCCTAGTTCCGGCCATTTCCATGGCCAACCGAGCTCGTATTCATGCTCAGCATGCCACGGCGGAGCTGTAGAAGCAAACCGCTTGAGAAATAAGGCCCTGAGTAGTCCGGGCGACATCGCCGGAGTAGAGAGAAGCTCTGTCACCACCGCGGACATAGTTCCGGCCATTGCCGAGCTCCGGTGAGCGCACCAGCGTGTTCTCCGAGTCGAGGTAGGCACAGGCGGCAATTTTCGTCGAAGGTCGGGCGGTGAAACGCCCGGCGGCGAGCGCTCCGGCGAAGCGCCGCCGCGGGAGCTGCGGGATAGCGCGAGGTAGACGAAGAGGGGGCCGGGTCCACCGGTCAGCCTCTGATCTCGCGCGGGGATCTGTTTGCTGCCGAGATTCGATGCGGCAGCACGAGTAAAACCCCGTGGGCCGCGGTGTGGCCGCATTCTGAGTGGGCCGGCTCGAGGAGTGGGCCCCACCCGCATAATTTAAACATTTAGGGAATTTTCCAGTTTAGTTCAACTTCAAATGCATAGAACTTTTGCTCGGAAGCTCCAAATCCAATGAAACAAATTTTGCTGAACTCAGGATTCTGAGTACTTTCCAGCAATACCAATTTCAGCCCATGAAACTTAATAGTTTTCCAGAATTAAATCCCTAAAGTTTAAACTGTGGGGAATTTTATCTGGAGAATTACTTTATGAAAAATGCTGAATTTGGCTGGGAGGTTCATTGGAAAATACTTGAGTCACAGAAAAGTTTTCAGACTCATCCAAGTTCATTTAGCCCCCCTAATGGGGTGATTAAGAGGACTGCCCTGAGAAAATAGAAAAATGTACAGAAAGATTTTGTAAGGGCCTCAGTTTTTGACACACAATTGCAGTGTTCATCACCACACCACACACCTCATTTGAGGAAGAATGATGAACACAAATGAAGAGCAAGTAACAATTATCAACATGCTCATTAGAGAACAAACTCACACATTGCAAAAGTGGTATTTCCCACATGTGATATAGATGGGCTGTACATATGAAAACTCCTACACTTTACTAAGGATGTCCATGCCAAGTTTCACCCAAATTCAAAACCTTTTTGAGGTCAGTTTGGGTATAGTTAGGAAGAGGGCAGTTTGAAACCATATTCAAATTCAAACTGTTTTTATCCCATGAATTTAAAAGTGGAAGGCATATTCTTACTCAGCACATTTTTGTGAGCTCACACACCAATTTTCACTCCATTTGGAGTTGATCTTGACATGAGCTAAGGGGGAGAAATTCAAACTTTATTTGAATTTCAAACTGAACTTGTGCTGAAATTCATTCAAACCAAACCTCATTTGAACTTTTCAATTCAAATGGCTCTTGGGTGAATAATTTGAATTGCCAAGGGTAGTATGGGGTTCACTGTTTACAACAGTGATTAGGAGTAAATTTCAGAGGTTAAAACTGGAGGTGGGACCCACATGTCAGCCACTGCTCAGATCAAACCGACTGAGACTTTTTCACTCGGGTCACCGAGCCACAGCGGTGATCGCCACCGAGGGCAGCCACCGCGCCAGCAGCTGCTTGCCCACGCGCGAGCGTGAGGCGGTGCAGAGCCTTTTTAAGGTGCCTGCCCCCCTCCTCGGCCGAGGCACCGCCGTTCTTCCCCGCAAGAACTCAGCGCCGGCCGAAAACTTCCGCAGCTCGGACTTGATCAGAGAACGCCGATCGCAGCTCCCTCCGTCCACTCCAGAGCCCCAGCAAGGTACTAGAAACCTTCCTCCGTCCTCCCCGTTGCTAGAATTCGGTTGAAACCGATTGATATCGGCTGTGCCGAAAGATCAAATTCGGGACTTGGAACCGCCGCACCTCGGGCTCCCGTGGACAGCCCAACCAAGGCGTTGTCACACCCGAGCCAAGGAACCCTTGGACGCGCGGGTGACCGGTGCTGCTCATCCCCGAGCCACAGCTCGAGTGGTTGCTCACCGGCGGCGAATTTCCACTTTTCCCCTTTCTGTGTGCAGAACGACCTTCGGGTACGATTCTGTTTAATTCGTGCTCTAGAAAGGATTAGAGGGCCTCAAGCCGCTCTCACATGATCTATACACGGTAACGCACAAGTTGCCTTCACAACTCTGGGCCGGAGAACCTCTGTGCCCGGCGTAATTTGAGGTCTACTAATGGCGGAATGAACGGGCGGAATCGGGCGCACGGTGAGGACCTATTTAGGGCCTTCCCCGAGCTGCCTCGAGCTCATGTCGACCTTCTCTAAGGTCCACTGATGCTCCCCGACCGATTTCCCAAGTAGCTGAGGTGCTAGGGGGGTCAGCCGACGTGATCGAAGTTGTTCCGAGGTGGCGGCTCGTCGCCAACCATGCTCCGGTCATTGTCATGAGCAGCTGACCCTAGAATCCTGTTCCCCGAGTAAAAGTAGGCAGGGGCAGCCAGAATCGAGAAGTTTGGAGCTGTACAGCGGCCGGCGGCGAGATCCCTCGGCGGCGGGGCGCGGGTGTCGAGAGTTGAAGAAGGGGGTGGACCCCAGCTGTCAGCGGGAGATATTTTGAATCGGGATCCGGCTGCGGCCGGGATCGGGTGTGCTGGCACGCAAAATCCTTGTGGACCGCGGTGTGCTGTCGCCTCGGCGTGCGACGCGTGTCCCCTGGGCCAACGCGTGAGTTTAAACTTTTCCCCGATTTTCAGATTTCCTTCAAACTTCAAATCCTCATAACTTTGGCTAGAAAGCTCCAAATTGAGTGAACCAAATTTTGCTGGATTCAGCTCTCTGAGTACTTTCCAGAAAATCAAGTTTCACTTCATGAAATTCCTTATTTCTCCAGAATTAATTCCTCAAAATTTGAACTGTTAGGAATTTTAACTGGAGAATCCTTTGGAGGCAAATCCTGAAATTTTGCTGAGATGTTCACCAAAATATCTTTGAACTACCATAAAAATTTCAGATCAATTTGAGCTCATTTAATCCACCTAATGGTGTGATTAGTGAAACTGTTCCAGAGAAAATAGAAAATGTTCAGAAACATTTTCAGAATTTTCTCTGAAATTGTTTGCCTCATATCTTTAGTTAGGAACCTTCAAATTAAGTTAGACCAACTCCATTAGGACCCTCTGAAAATCTAGTTTTCAGAAAGTCATAGTTTGCTTCCAGAAAATTCCTAGAACACTCTAAGAGATCTAATTAAGGTCAATGCCATAATTAATTGTGGAGGGCTCAAATGAGCTTTGCTGCAACTAAAACTTGACCAAATCTCTGTTTAGGTTGTAACCAAGCCACAGTAAAAGTTTCACGGTCATTAGGTCTGTCTAGCAAGGGTTATAGACTTCACAACTTCAAAGTTAATATAAATGCATTTAAATTGATACATATGTTTCTTATATCATGTAGTCGCTAAGGTCGAGGAGGAACCCGAAGTCCTAGACTTCGTTACTCCGGAGGAACAGCTAGCCTACGACTAAGAGCAGCAAGGCAAGCTCCGGTTTGCATTAACCTTTTTACAAATGTTTATTGTTTTGAGCACATCTTTGAATATTGTTCTTTGCATTAGAGTCTTGATTGGAAACCCAACTGCATAGCCAAGAAAACCATGGGTTGGGTTTAGGATTGAAAACCTCGTTAGCCACTGCATTGCTAAGATAGAGTAGGATTCGGTACAAGTCGAGTAGTTGGAACTACTCGCGAGCATAGGCTAGAGGCACTCGACTCGGGTAGTGATAGCACATGAAACACATGGCAAGAAAATGAGACCAAGCGGAGGTTAAGGGCAGCAGGACTTTGGGGCCTGTGTGCTGTAGCTCCACTTGTGTCGATTGAGGACCGAGCCGTGTGCGGGCCTGTTGAACAAGCTAGAACAGTACCGAAGACCTACCGGCTATATGGGAACCGGGAAACTGATGTAACTCGGGTAGCTGGGTGTTGAGGCATAGCTGGTCGTTCAGAGGGTAGGTTGAGAGCTCGAGGTGTAAATCGGCTGGCGGCACTGAGATGCGCGTGCAGAGACCTCTTGCTCGGGACGATTGGACCGGTTCAACATTTGGCTAACGGGTGAAAGGTAGTCGCGTACGGCGTCCGTGATGGTTGTTGTAGGCAACATCGAATACGGGCGTACGTGACGGGTTGTTCGGGTAACCCTGCAGGTGTAAATCGATTATAATCGCCGTCCCTCGCGGTCAGTGAGTACCACTTGTTCACTGTACCGTGACGTAGAAAGAACAGGCTAGTCACATGTTAAAATGTTGCTGATTGAAAGCTGGACATTGATTGTTAATGATATGCTGTAGCTTAGAGCTAACTAAAGTTCTTTTCAACTTTGGGCAAAGTACATGAGAGAAATGCGTTTCTTGTTTGATTGCGGCTCTCTCATGTGCCTTAGCGTAAGGTTCTCCACAACCTGCTGCTAAAACTTGAAAGTAAGGTTCTACTAATTAGGTGAGTCCTTGCAACTGATTTTTACCTCATGTAAGCCATTACCCTCATGTAGAAGTTCCATGTTTAGGTGAGACGGGTCAGACTTGCTGAGCCTTCGTGCTCACTGCTTGTGTTTGAAGCTTTTGCAGGGTTCTATGAGGAAGGGACTCCCGAAGAGGAGATGGAACCCCAGGAGGGGAACCCTGTCGAGTGGGAGTCGTGCACGCCGCAGAGTTAGTGTGCGTGTGTGCTAGCGAGGACATGTTCGAGGGCTGAACGTGCACTTGATGCTTAGTCTACGCCCGTGAGTGTAGACTGAACTTATTTTGATGTAAACATGTTCATAAACTTGTTTATGTAATAAAATTTCCGCTTCCGCTTTGTACCTTTGACGTGTGTTATACGGTGCTGTGCAACGCAGCACCCCTCAGCGTGATCCTGGCCCGACAGGACCAGTGGGGTCGTGTCAGCGTTGGTATCAGAGCTCGCTTGAGGTTTAACACAGTACAAAGGTCTTCTTTTTCAAAAATCCAGTGAGGAACGAGTTAGTAGCCCGTATAAGGATGTTATTAGCCTATAGAAAGTGACATATTAACCTAATTGTTATGTCGGAAAATCGTGTATCTCGGGACGTTTATGTCTTGGGGGGTACACGTAAGCGCTGTCCACCAGTGCGCACAAGCTGAAGGGTGGAGCCCCATGGGTGGCACGTAACCCGACCCGCTTTAGTATCCTCTACGACTCTTCATGTCGTTTGGGGTATTCGAGCAACGTCTGTCCCTGGCGTGCGTGGTGCAACTTGGGAGACCCCGTCACGTGGTCTGAAACGTGAACACGTAACTCAAGGCGTGGTTGGCTTGAGAACATCCGGGCGAGTGATGACGGCCGGATGTACGAACTGTATGGATTCCGGGCTCGGTGTGCAGCCGAGTCTGATGATTGTTTGAGTTTCTTCAGGTAGCCTTACCACGAAACGGTAGACGTGTAGCATCCGTGTGCGAGTGACGAGTAGTGCCACTGAACTAACGAAGCCGGTTAAGTCCGGTATAGGTTTTTCCTTTGTGAGGACGTAGTACCGACATAATCTGGTGACGCTTCGACGTCACACCCAACTAAATGAACAACTTCATTTAAAGACTTGAAGGTTTTGATCCAAAGTAGTAAAACTTGATGTAACTACTTCCCTTGAACAGGATATTCAAAGTTAACAAGTTTTCAACTTATAGGTTGTTAAGGACAGGGCACTCTGTTTTCAGCTGAATCAAGGCTGAAGTTAATCAGAGGTTAGGGGTTGAGTTCTTTCGAGGTTGGGGTCGTATGATACATTTCTGGAAAGCTTTGGAAGGGATTTACAACGTTTCTGTTGAGTTACAGAGGTGTTTCATCCCTTAACCAATCGAAAAATACAGTAGAGTTGAAACTGTCCAGAAAACAGGGCAGAGCAAAGACTCTATGTAAACTCTCTGTAAATTAAGCATAACTTCCTGCATAAAAATCCAAAAATATCAAATGAGGTAGTTCTGTAAATCTTATGAGATAGGTAACAACTTTGTAACAGAAAGTTTTGTCATATTAGGAACAGAATTAACTGGGATTCTTGGACCAAATCAGTACCTAAAGCAGGGAGGTGCTGTCCAATTGTTTCCAGAAATTCTGTTAACTTGAACATCTCCTAACTTTTGAACCAGGACAGATCTTGGGCCAAGCAAACACTTTATGGAAAGCTATTGAAGTTAGCTTTAACTTTGATGTTGAGCTCCAGAATTGGTTTTGCTTTTAAACTGGCCTAAATCAGGTTGAAATGGAAACTGGTCAAGCCTGTCATGGAACAGTAGATCAGCAGTCAAATTTGTTTAAAAATTTGAACTATGTTTCCAAGTTTTATGGGTTCAATGACATGTTTTATGTTATAACTCAGGGGTTTACTGTTTAAATAAATATTTGACAATTCTCAAATATATTTTTACAGATGGCAGCAGATAAACAGTTGGAGAACGGGTGGGTGGCTTCCCACTGTTCTGACCGTAGCGGCTACCCGGAAGCATTGTGGCAAATGCTCCAATATTTCGGGTATAGTCAGATGCCGCAGTACTTCGCCAAGGAAGAAGGCGAGGAGGGGAACAAGACGTGGATGATCCATGTCGAGGTTCCTGCAGGACCTACGCCACCCGGTTGGGTGCCATTCACCGTCACGGTGAGAGGAAGACAACCGGAAGAGATTGGCAAGTGGCAGCCCGCGACACTATGTCACGTTTCTGCCAACTGCACGTGCAGGCTATGGAGGGCACTCCATACGCACTCGTTCCGGTGGAGGGACGAGCTCAGCATGTGTGGGAGGAGAGGTACCTGGAAGCAACGGACCCGAGTTGCCCAAGGTACAACCCCGCGGAGGCAAATCTCAGCCTCCAGATGAGGGCGGGAAACGCCGTGATGGACAGCCAAGCTGTTCATACGGAGCATCTCGCCACAAAGCTCAAGGAGAGCACGAGCCGTGGAGATCATTTCGAGAGTGCTCACAGCGCACTCCGCAATGTGCTCCTTCCGACGATCAAGCGACTGAATGAACAACACAATCAGTTGCGTCGTCTGAAGAAGGCAAAGAAGAAGAGCCGTGTTGACATCGCGGCGTTGCAAGAGCTGGTGCAGACCCTAACCCAGCGGAATGAGGACCTTGCTCAAGAGCGGGATGACGCTATTGAGGAAGGACAAGGCTGGGAAGAGGACTACAACCAGGCTATGGACGAGGTGCATGCTTTGCAGGACCTCGTTCCCCCGGTGTTAGGCGTACCGGTAGTCTTGGGTCTTCCAGCAATGGGAGAACCCGGGATGGGAGAAGAGGTGGTAGACCCAGAGCCACCAGCAGAGGTACCGGAGGAGGACGACCCCCAGGAGGTCGAGTTCTACTCCGAGTAGGGGGTTACGGTTGCCAACTAGGGCAGCCAGGGTAGCGTAACCCAACTTTTGTAATCGGTGACATGTCGTGTAGACAGTAGCGTATGTATAGGTAGTGACGACATGAGCACGACTTCTCGGAGATCCGAGAATAATGTATCTTGAATAAAGTTTATGCTTTATCAATATATGTGAACGTTGTGCAAATTAATCATGTGTCACTTCAATACCTACTGTTGCTTATGGAATTTTAAGTAAGACATGTGCTAATCGCTGCTGTTTTGAAATTCAGAATGACGCGTACTCGTGCCAACCCGGATGTTGGGGGTACCAGTCAAGGGGGAGAGACCTCCCAACCACCTCCCGAGGACTCCTCGGGACAACAACAGCAACAGAAGCAACAGCAACAGCAAACACCGCCACCGCCACTGCCGACGGTTACATTGGCCGACATTGTCGCGGCAATGGCGGGTTCACATCAGCAGCACACGGAGCTGCTGCAAACTTTAATTGCGAATACGTCTCGCCCAGAGAGACGTCAAGATCGTGAGGAGCGCCAACAGAGCTCCTACTCCGACTTCCTGGCGACTCATCCCCCTGTATTCTCAAGGGCGGATGAACCACTTGACGCGGACAACTGGCTCCGCGCCATAGAGATGAAGTTCGGGCTGCTCCAAATCAGCGAGCAGCGCAAGACTCAGTTCGCGGTCCAGCAGCTCCAAGGATCTGCGAGCGCATGGTGGGCCAACTTTTGTGCTTCACAGCCCACCGACCGAGTGATGACCTGGGCGGAGTTCCGGACAGCCTTCAGGGCCTATCATATACTGCCAGGTCTGATGAAGAGGAAGACGTAGGAGTTCCTACACCTGCAACAAGGGAGCCGGAACGCGCTGGAATACTCCAGGGCGTTTAACGATCTCGCGCTATATGCGTCGTATCATGCTGATACCGATGAGAAGCGGCGGGACCATTTCTACCAGGGGCTTAACCCGCTCCTGAAGGACAAATTGGCGATGTTCAATCGCGGCAGCCTCAACGACATCATTGATGCCGCGATTGTTCAGGAGGACTCCGGTAAGGAGTTGGCGGCGGCAGAGCGAAAGCGAAGCGCGCCGCAGAGCAGCGGAGAAGGAGGTGGTCCTTCTCAGAAGTTTCGGATGGTGAATCGCCGACCATCAGGTCCACGCTGGCAGCCACCACAGCGGTCGATGCCGTTCCGCAGTCGGCCGTATTCTTCACCGGCATTCCGGCCGGCACTGCCAGTACCACCGCAACAACAACCGCAGCAGCGGGCGATGCCGCGTGCGTTTGCACCTCCGCAACGCATGCCGGGCTTTCGTCCACCGAGCACTCCACCAGCAGCGGCCACATGTTACAAGTGTGGTCGTCCAGGGCACTTCGCGAGCAGTTGCCCGGAGAGGCAAGGCGGCGGAGTGGCGCCACAGTTTCCGGGGAGGAGTCAACCCCGGAACCCTACTAATGCGCGGCAGGCAAACCCTAGGCCTGGCACCGTCCACCAGCTTGCCATTGAGGACGTGCCGGAGGGCGAGCCAATACTTGCGGGTATGTTCCAACTCCACCAGCATCCCGCTATAGTACTATTTGATTCAGGCGCCACGCATAGCTTCATTAGCCAAGCTTTCATTGATAAGTATAGCTTGCAAATACTACCCACCGATAGTCCTTATGTGATCTGTTCACCGGGTGGGAAAATTTCAGCAAGCATGATGGTCCCAAAAGCGCCATTGTGCTTAGAGGGTAGAGTTTACCCTACATCTCTCATAATTTTAGAGGGACAAAAGGTCGATGTCATCTTAGGGATGTCGTGGTTAACCCGCCACAGCGCTGTTTTAGACACCGTCCTCCGAGTCGTGCACTTGAATTCCGAAGTGCACGAGTCTCACTCATTATTTCTGGACAATCCAGAAATAAAACTTCCAAGTGTCTATCAAGCCACAACCATCAGATTGGAAGATATTCCGGTGGTCCGAGAGTTCCCTGACGTATTCCCGAACGATTTGCCAGGGATGCCGCCCGATAGAGAGGTGGAGTTCAAGATTGAGCTTGCACCGGGAACCATGCCAATATCCCGAAGGCCGTACAAGATGGCGCCCAAGGAGTTGGCTGAACTAAAGACTCAGCTCACGGACCTTCTGGAGAAGGGTTTTATTAGGCCGAGCTCCTCGCCATGGGGCTGTTCGGCATTATTTGTCAAGAAAAAGGATGAGATGTTGCGGCTTTGCGTGGACTATCATCCATTAAATGCCGTGACCATCAAGAACAAGTACCCGTTGCCACGGATCGACATGTTGTTTGATCAGTTGGTCGAAGCAAAGATCTTTTCCAAAATGGATTTAAGATCCGGGTACCACCAGATTAAGATATAGGCGGAGGACATTCCAAAGACGGCTTTCTCGATGAGGTACGGACTTTATGAGTACCTGGTCATGTCCTTTGGCCTCACCAATGCTCCAGCTTACTTCATGTACTTGATGAACTCGGTATTCATGCCGGAGCTGGACAAGTTTGTCGTGGTCTTCATCGACGACATCCTGGTATATTCCAAGTCGGAGGAAGATCACAAGAAACATCTGCGTATAGTCTTGCAACGGCTGCGGGATCACAAGTTATACGCAAAATTCAGCAAATGCGAGTTTTGGATATCGCAAGTGCCTTTCCTCGGGCATATCATCTCAGCAGAGGGTATCGCTGTGGACCCGAGCAAGATCACGCAAGTGCTGAATTGGAAATCCCCGAGAACTGTTCATGAGGTACGGAGTTTCCTCGGACTCGCGGGATATTATCGGAGGTTCATTCCGAACTTCTCGAAGATTGCCAAGCCAATGACGGAGCTGCTGAAGAAGGCTACCAAATATGTTTGGAGTCCAACATGTGAAGCAGCATTCAAGGCTTTAGTCAAGAACCTGACATCAGCACCGGTTTTGGCGCAGCCAGACACAACAAAACCGTTCGATGTGTACTGCGATGCATCCGGCATTGGGCTCGGGTGTGTGCTGATGCAAGACCGAAGAGTGGTCGCGTATGGATCACGGCAGCTTAGAAACCATGAGCAAAATTATCCAACTCACAACTTGGAGCTCGCTGCCGTGGTACTTGCACTAAAGATGTGGAGGCACTACCTACTCGGTAACCTCGTACATTTATATACCGACCACAAAAGCCTCAAGTACATATTCACTCAGAAGGAGCTGAACATGAGGCAACGAAGATGGTTAGAACTGATAAAGGATTACGAAATAGAGATCCATTATCATCCGGGCAAAGCAAACATAGTGGCAGATGCGCTGAGCCGCAAGTCACACGTCAACAATCTGACCATCACACCGTTGGAAGAGAGCGAACCACCACTACATGTGATTCCACACGGAGCTCTCTACAACCTAGCTTTAATCCCCACCATCCGTGAAGAGATAGCGACAGCCCAGAAGAATGACAAGGGCATGTCACATTTGCGGAGACGTGTAGACAGTGGGGAGTTGAAATGTTTCTGGAAGGACGGAGACGGCGTCCTATGGTTCAAGGACTGGATTGTCGTACCCCGAAACCCGGAACTACGGAAGAAGATCTTTGATGAGGCTCACTTATCAAAGTTCTCTATTCACCCCGACAGTAACAAGATGTATCAAGAACTCAGAAGAAAGTTTTGGTGGACACGGATGAAGCGCGAGGTTGCAAAATACGTGTCCGAGTGTGATACATGTCGACGGGTGAAGGCAGATCATATGCGGAAACCGGGACTGCTGCAACCACTGGGCATTCCTACCTGGAAGTGGGAGGACGTGAGCATGGATTTCATAGTCGGTTTACCCACCACCTTACAGAAACATGATTCCGTGTGGGTGATCATCGATCGGCTCACCAAAGTTGCCCATTTCATCCCGGTCAACACCAACTACAACGCCAAGAAGTACGCTGAACTGTACATCTCACGGATTCTATGCTTATACGGCGTACCCCGTACCATCACATCGGACCGAGCCACTTTATTTGTGTCCCGTTTTTGGGAGCAGCTACACGCTGCCTTGGGGATGAAGCTGATCCGTAGTTCAGCCTACCACCCGCAGACGGATGGACAAACCGAGCGGGTAAATCAAATCCTAGAGGACATGCTACGAGCTTGCGCTATCAACCACGGCAAGAATTGGGATGATCACTTGCCGTTAGCTGAGTTCTCGTACAACAATGGGTACCAAGCCAGCATCAAGATGGCGCCCTACGAGGCGCTATACGGAAGAAAATGCCGCACACCATTGAACTGGTGTGAGTCTAGCGAAAGGGTTACCTTCGAGATTGACCTTGTCAACAACGCGGAAGAAAAGGTTCGACTAATTCAAGCGAACCTAAAAGCCGCTCAATCCCGTCAGAAACAGTATGCGGACCGGAGAAGGCGCCCATTACAATTCGAAGTTGGAGATCACGTATATCTACGGGTGTCTCCAATGAAGGGCGTAAACAGATTTGGGGTGAGAGGAAAGTTGGCACCCCGATTCATCGGTCCATTTCAGATTACCGAGAGATGTGGATCAGTGGCATACCGGCTGAAGTTACCAGAAGCACTTTCCGGTGTGCACGACGTCTTTCACATTTCCCAGCTGAGGAAGTGTCTCAAGCTATCATCTACCGTTCAGCTGGAAGACATTGAAGAACTGCAACCGGATCTCACCTATCGGGAGGAACCGGTGCAGATTATTGATGAAAAGGCCCGAACCACACGCAACCATACGTTGTGGTTCTACAAGGTTCTATGGAGTAATCACTCCATGGAAGAAGCGACATGGGAGAGCGAAGAATTCCTTCGCACTAACTACCCCGACTTTTTCACGTCGCATATCCGGTAAGTTTCCACCGTCCTCTCTCTCATTTTCACCTTATAATCTCGGGACGAGATTCTTTTAAGGGGGGAGGAATGTAAGGGCCTCAGTTTTTGACACACATTTGCAGTGTTCATCACCACACCACACACCTCATTTGAGGAAGAATGATGAACACAAATGAAGAGCAAGTAACAATTATCAACATGCTCATTAGAGAACAAACTCACACATTGCAAAAGTGGTATTTCCCACATGTGATATAGATGGGCTGGACATATGAAAACTCCTACACTTTACTAAGAATGTCCATGCCAACTTTCACCCAAATTCAAAACCTTTTTGAGGTCAGTTTGGGTATAGTTAGGAAGAGGGCAGTTTGAAACCATATTCAAATTCAAACTGTTTTTATCCCATGAATTTAAAAGTGGAAGGCGTATTCTTACTCAGCACATTTTTGTGAGCTCACACACCAATTTTCACTCCATTTGGAGTTGATCTTGACATGAGCTAAGGGGGAGAAATTCAAACTTTATTTGAATTTCAAACTGAACTTGTGCTGAAATTCATTCAAACCAAACCTCATTTGAACTTTGATCAATTCAAATGGCTCTTGGGTGAATAATTTGAATTGCCAAGGGTAGTATGGGGTTCACTGTTTACAACAGTGATTAGGAGTAAATTTCAGAGGTTAAAACTGGAGGTGGGACCCACATGTCAGCCACTGCTCAGATCAAACCGACTGAGACTTTTTCACTCGGGTCGCCGAGCCGCAGCGGTGATCGCCACCGAGGGCAGCTGCCGCGCCAGCAGCTGCTTGCCCACGCGCGAGCGTGAGGTGGTGCAGAGACTTTTTAAGGCGCCTGCCCCCCTCCTCGGCCGAGGCACCGCCGTTCTTCCCCGCAAGAACTCAGCGCCGGCCGAAAACTTCCGCAGCTCGGACTTGATCGGAGAACGCCGATCGCAGCTCCCTCCGTCCACTCCAGAGCCCCAGCAAGGTACTAGAAACCTTCCTCCGTCCTCCCCGTTGCTAGAATTCGGTTGAAACCGATTGATATCGGCTGTGCCGAAAGATCAAATTCGGGACTTGGAACCGCCGCACCTCGGGCTCCTGTGGACAGCCCAACCAAGGCGTTGTCACGCCCAAGCCAAGGCACCCTTGGACGCGCGGGTGACCGGTGCTGCTCATCCCCGAGCCACAGCTCGAGTGGTTGCTCACCGGCGGCGAATTTCCACTTTTCCCCTTTCTGTGTGCAGAACGACCTTCGGGTACGATTCTGTTTAATTCATGCTCTAGAAAGGATTAGAGGGCCTCAAGCCGCTCTCACATGATCTAGACACGGTAACGCACAAGTTGCCTTCACAACTCTGGGCCGGAGAACCTCTGTGCCCGGCGTAATTTGAGGTCTACTAATGGCGGAATGAACGGGCGGCATCGGGCGCACGGTGAGGACCTATTTAGGGCCTTCCCCGAGCTGCCTCGAGCTCATGTCGACCTTCTCTAAGGTCCACTGATGCTCCCTGACCAATTTCCCAAGTAGCTGAGGTGCTAGGGGGGTCAGCCGACGTGATCGAAGTTGTTCCGAGGTGGCGGCTCGTCGCCGACCATGCTCCGGTCATTGTCATGAGCAGCTGACCCTAGAATCCTGTTCCCCGAGTAAAAGTAGGCAGGGGAGGCCAGAATCCAGAAGTTTGGATCTGTACAGCGGCCGGCGGCGAGCTCTCCGGCGAGATCCCTCGGCGGCGGGGCGCGGGTGTCACGAGGTTGAAGAAGGGGGTGGACCCCAGCTGTCAGCGGGAGATATTTTGAATCGGGATCCGTCTGCGGCTGGGATCGGGTGTGCTGGCGCGCAAAATCCTTGTGGACCGCGGTGTGCTGTCGCCTCGGCGTGCGACGCGTGTCTCCTGGGCCCACGCGTGAGTTTAAACTTTTCCCCGATTTTCAGATTTCCTTCAAACTTCAAATCCTCATAACTTTGGCTAGAAAGCTCCAAATTGAGTGAACCAAATTTTGCTGGATTCAGCTCTCCGAGTGCTTTACAGAAAATCAAGTTTCACTTCATGAAATTCCTTATTTCCCCAGAATTAATTCCTCAAAGTTTGAACTGTTAGGAATTTTAACTGGAGAATCCTTTGGAGGAAAATCCTGAAATTTTGCTGAGATGTTCACCAAAATATCCTTGAACTACAATAAAAATTTCAGATCCATTTGAGCTCATTTAATCCACCTAATGGTGTGATTAGTGAAACTGTTCCAGAGAAAATAGAAAATGTTCAGAAACATTTTCAGAATTTTCTCTGAAATTGTTTGGCTCATATCTTTAGTTAGGAACTTTCAAATTAAGTGAGACCAACTCCATTAGGACCCTCTGAAAATCTAGTTTTCAGAAAGTCATAGTTTGCTTCAAGAAAATTCCTAGAACACTCTAAGAGTTTTAATTAAGGTCAAGGCCATAATTAATTGTGGAGGGCTCAAATGAGCTTTGCTGCAACTAAAACTTGACCAAATCTCTGTTTAGGTTGTAACCAAGCCACAGTAAAAGTTTCACAGTCATTAGGTCTGTCTAGCAAGGGTTATAGACTTCACAACTTCAAAGTTAATATAAATGCATTTAAATTGATACATATGTTTCTTATATCATGTAGTCGCTAAGGTCGAGGAGGAACCCGAAGTCCTAGACTTCGTTACTCCGGAGGAACAGCTAGCCTACGACTAAGAGCAGCAAGGCAAGCTCCGGTTTGCATTAACCTTTTTACAAATGTTTATTGTTTTGAGCACATCTTTGAATATTGTTCTTTGCATTAGAGTCTTGATTGGAAACCCAACTGCATAGCCAAGAAAACCATGGGTTGGGTTTAGGATTTAAAACCTCGTTAGCCACTGCATTGCTAAGATAGAGTAGGATTCGGTACAAGTCGAGTAGTTGGAACTACTCGCGAGCATAGGCTAGAGGCACTCGACTCGGGTAGTGATAGCACATGAAACACATGGCAAGAAAATGAGACCAAGCGGAGGTTAAGGGCAGCAGGAC
The DNA here is from genome assembly GCA_030760725.1 of Neostapfia colusana. Classification (NCBI taxonomy): domain Eukaryota; kingdom Viridiplantae; phylum Streptophyta; class Magnoliopsida; order Poales; family Poaceae; genus Neostapfia; species Neostapfia colusana. The sequence continues at coordinate 37,166,489 of JASWHV010000004.1, read as the reverse complement.
TTTGGGGCCTGTGTGCTGTAGCTCCACTTGTGTCGATTGAGGACCGAGCTGTGTGCGGGCCTGTTGAACAAGCTAGAACAGTACCGAAGACCTACCGGCTATATGGGAACCGGGAAACTGATGTAACTCGGGTAGCTGGGTGTTGAGGCATAGCTGGTCGTTCAGAGGGTAGGTTGAGAGCTCGAGGTGTAAATCGGCTGGCGGCACTGAGATGCGCGTGCAGAGACCTCTTGCTCGGGACGATTGGACCGGTTCAACATTTGGCTAACGGATGAAAGGTAGTCGCGTACGGCGTCCGTGATGGTTGTTGTAGGCAACATCGAGTACGGGCGTACGTGACGGGTTGTTCGGGTAACCCTGCAGGTGTAAATCGATTATAATCGCCGTCCCTCGCGGTCAGTGAGTACCACTTGTTCACTGTACCGTGACGTAGAAAGAACAGGCTACTCACATGTTAAAATGTTGCTGATTGAAAGCTGGACATTGATTGTTAATGATATGCTGTAGCTTAGAGCTAACTAAAGTTCTTTTCAACTTTGGGCAAAGTACATGAGAGAAATGCGTTTCTTGTTTGATTGCGGCTCTCTCATGTGCCTTAGCGTATAGGTTCTCCACAACCTGCTGCTAAAACTTGAAAGTAAGGTTCTACTAATTAGGCGAGTCCTTGCAACTGATTTTTACCTCATGTAACCCATTACCCTCATGTAGAAGTTCCATGTTTAGGTGAGACGGGTCATACTTGCTGAGCCTTCGTGCTCACTGCTTGTGTTTGAAGCTTTTGCAGGGTTCTATGAGGAAGGGACTCCCGAAGAGGAGACGGAACCCCAGGAGGGGAACCCCGTCGAGTGGGAGTCGTGCACGCCGCAGAGTTAATGTGCGTGTGTGCTAGCGAGGACACGTTCGAGGGCTGAACGTGCACTTGATGCTTAGTCTACACCTGCGAGTGTAGACTGAACTTATTTTGATGTAAACATGTTCATAAACTTGTTTATGTAATAAAATTTCCGCTTCCGCTTTGTACCTTTGACGTGTGTTATACGGTGCTGTGCAACGCAGCACCCCTCAGCGTGATCCTGGCCCCACAGGACCAGTGGGGTCGTGTCACTACACCCATCGTCACCATCAACAAGCAATCTGCAGTGAAGTTCATCAAGTCGATCATCTGCCGGTTCGGGGTCCCGAACAGAATCATCACCAACAACGGGACCCAGTTCACCAGCGCAGCGTTCCAAAACTACTGCGAAAACCTCGGCATCTAGGTGTGCTATGCCTCCGTTGCTCACGCAAAGAGCAATGGGCAAGTCGACAGGGCCAACGCTAAGATTCTTCGGGGCCTCAAGACTCGCACCTATGCCGGCTTCAAGAAGCATGGCGCCAAGTGGGTGGACGAGCTTCCAAGCACACTGTGGGCTAACCGGACATCCCAGAGCCGGACCACCGGAGAGACACCCTTCTTCATGGTATACGGGGCCGAAGCTGTGCTTCCCCCAGAGATCACCATGGGGTCTCTCCGTGTCCGACCTTACGACGAAGCCGCGCAGGACAACCTCCGGCGTGAAGACATCGACCTCGTCGATGAGGCTCGATTACACGCAGCGCTCCGCAACGCACGGTACCAGCAAACGCTTCGGCGCTACCACCAAAGGTCCGTGCGTGTCCAGGAGCTGCAAGAAGGCGACCTGGAACTACGGCGCATACTTTCTCACGAAGGGACCGACAAACTCTCCCCCAGCTGGGAAGGTCCCTTCCGAGTCACGAAAGTTTGCCGCCCCGGGTGCGTACACCTTTCCACCGAGGATGGGGAACCGCTCCCAAACCCTTGGAACATAGAACACCTCCGTAAGTTCTATCCCTAGAGCAATAGTAGGACAATGCCTTTTCTTTCTGTAATAGATTCCATAGAGTCCAGGAACAGCGCTCGGAGCAGCTAAGCCTCAGGGGACGGTCCAGGACTACGTACAGCTTGGCCTGGTTCCGACCCTAAGCGCGTAGAGTCTTGCTTCCCTTCTTAATGGGGCGGGTCATTGCCTCCATGTATAGCCTACCTTCCTCCTATGGATATTTATATGAAAAGAAACCTGTCCTGCTTTGCTCTTGCCCTTGTGCTCATTTAAATTGCGCATTAATTTTTATGAACGCACTTTCTGTGTATGCTCACCATACACTCAGCTCTCTTTTCCCATTCTCATCTCTAGTCGGCATTTGCTATCCTACCAAAGACGGTCACGCTTGAGGTACCTGCCAATGGCCAGGGGGCCTCTCGGGTCTCCCCCAGTCAGGTGTTGCGATGCCAGTTGGTCCAGTACTGAGGACCGGTCGATCGTACCCTGACCTCGGAGGGAGCCGGGCCACCAGCGCCGGGCGCACTGAATTGCCCAAGCCCCGTATACCAGACCAGGATTGTAAGCCAAATAAGACTATGAGATAGTGAAGGGAGAGCCCCAGGGAGAATTACGCTTCCCTTACTTGTGTGCAGGACCTCCAAGCCTTAGCTCCCCTGTAGAATTATGGTAGGTGTGCCCAATCCATTGGCCACGCCGACCAGGGGGCCACTGCGGGGACCGCGCAAGGAAGGACAGGAGGTCCAACGCAAGACCACAGGATCCGGACCTCGCCCCCCCCCCCCCCCCCCCCCCCCCCCCCCCCGCAGGGGCGGGTTCCGAAGGCCCCACGTGTCCGGCGGAGCCGGAGCTCCCCTCTCCTCAGAGGGTAGCTCCGGGCCCACCACATGGCCTGCAGATCTGGACCTCCCCGTTCTCACGGAGCGAGCTCCAGAGACCCCTTGGGCCCTTCACACAAGGACCCGAGGAAGGTGTCTGTGCAAGACTTCAAGATTGGTGGAGACCTCCGAGGTCCTTGTGGAGCTAAGGACTCGGCCAGGTCAAGCCAAGAGGAAGATAAGCACGAACGCAAAAAACAAAGAGCCTGTTCATTCATTCAAAGCTCCATGAGCTAGATTACAGACTCAACAAAAGCAAAAAAGGAGAGATACAGGGCCTCCTGGCCACAGGGTGACTGCCTAAGAGTCCCCGGACTCCCGCTGGAACCTAGAGGCCACAGGGGCGGCCATGTCCTCGACCTCGGCCCTGGCATCTTCCTCCCGCTCGGCGGCGGGGCCTAGTCTCACCGGCTCCAGAGAGAAGGAAGGGTCTTGACTCCGGAAGCATGCCAGCATGTGTGTGGCGACCTCCTTCGCCAGGCCTCGTCCCTCCGCCTCAAGCTCGTCGGCGATAACCGCCTCGAGCCTTCCCAGCTTGGCACCGATGGACTCAAGCGCCGGGATTGCCTTGAGCACCTCCTGTGTTGGAGCCCCCGTCCGCACCGGGCTGAAACCAAGGGGAACAAGGACGGACCCCGCCTCAGTGACAAAGCTCCAGACCGCTCGAGCCTCGACAGACCACAAAGCCTGGAGCTTCTCCACCTCTTGGCGGGCCGCCAGCTCGCGGTCCAGCACCGCCTGGCACTCTTGGGAGGCCTGTTCCTCACTCGCGGCAACAGCCGACTCACGGAGCCCCAGCTCCTTGGCCCGAGCCCTCAGCTTGCCCTCGCTGGCTTCGAGCCGTGTGGCGACCTTCTTCTCCTCGGCCGCCACGGCATGTTCCCGATCCGCGACAGCGCACTCGCGGCGAGCTACCTGCAGCCGCAGCTCCTCCGCGGCAGTGGAACGCGCTTCGGCCCTGGCGTGAGCTTCACGGGCCTCCTAACGGAGTCGCCGGGTCTTTGAACCCAGGCGGTCAACGGCCCTCTTCTGAACATTGAGCAGCGCCCCCACGGCATCAAGCCTCGACTGCCTAGAGTCGAGCTTTGCCTCAGCCTCCTGGGTCTGCTGCTTCAGGAGATGCCCCCAGTTAAGGAGGTGGTCTCTCTCTCCAGCCAGCATCTCCCGCTCTCGCTCAAAGGTGGCCTGGACCTGCTGGACGCCAGCCTGGGTAAGCCCCAAGGCATCCGCTAGGGGCAGCGGGGCAGCGGAAGCAGGAGCCACGCCCCTGACCTCCCCCGTCACGTCCACAACCGGTGGAGGCGCCGGTGCTTCTGCAACTGAGGCGAGGCGCCGATCTGGGGAAGCCAGGGGGCCAGCAGCTGCACCCACAGCTGCCCTCCAGCCTCAGCACCGGGCTTCCGAGCTGGTGAAGGAGGATGAGCGGGTGCTGCCGCCGCCACCGCGGGGAATGGTTCCGCCGGCACAGAAGAAGCCTCCGCCGACTTGAGGGCCGTCGGAGCTGCCGCAGTTCCCGGACGCTGTGGCACAGAGCCTCCGCTGGCCGGAGATGGCCGGGGAACAGACTCGCCCCCAGCAGCCGGTGAGTCCCTGTCGACATAAGGAGCTCTCAGGCTAAGAAAGGAGAAAGGAACGCTACTCTTAAAAGCCGGAAAGAGCAACACTTACCAGGGGATGTGAGCGCTCCAAAGGGCTTGGAGCCCCAGCCTCTGAGCAGGGACAGGACCACCAGAGCCTGCCGCCGGCGCCTACGCCTGCGCCGCAGGCGCCCGGACCGGCGGAGTAGGAGGCAGAGCAGTAGGGCCCCCATCAGTGGCGCCCCTAGCGCTGCTCGCCGATCCGGCCCCTGAGGCCTGAGGCACCTGCGTCCCCGGGTGAGTCCCAGCAGTTCTCCTTCCGACGCCGCTGCTGGCCAGGCCTGCAGCCAGGACGCTCGCTGGCTGTGGCGCTTGAGCCCTCCGCTCACCCCAGGCATCGCCCCACCGGCGTCCCTCCTTGAAGCTCCTCCGCCTGAGGAAGGGAGGCGGGACGCCTGGAGCTCCTCGGACCGTCGCTGTCCGAGAAGAGACCCGCCGGAGCTGGAGACCCGAGGTCTCTTTGGGTCACCACCCGACGAACCAGCGCCTCCGGGAGATGGGCGCAAGGGTACCCCGGCCCCCTGGCTCGGCCCAAACGACGCTCTTGCAGGAGACCGGGCATGTTTCTTCTCTGGCTGCCCGGGGCCGGCTCCTTTCCCTTGTCGACGGTCTGAGCTCCGTTGACCCTCGGTGCGGGATGGGCAGCAGTAGACGCCTCGCGCTCCGCACCGGAGCGCTCGACCCTGGGAATCGAGATCCCCTAAGGGGGTCCACAACCTGACGAACGGCGATCCCGATGTCGTCAAGATTCGGCATCTTCCGCAGCAACTCCACCCTTCTCTGCAGCTCCAAGAAGAGGGGAGTGCCAGAGGCCGCGAAGGTGAGGTGGCCGCCGGTGACGAAGTCGCTGCTCACTTTGGCCACCATCTCGTACAGCTCCTCCTCAGATGGGTCGGAGCCGAGACCCCACTCCAGCCTGGTGCAGTCGAGCTCGCCGGTGTAGTACCACGCCGGGCGGTTGCGTTGCTGCAAGGGCGTAATACGGTGCGACAGGTAATCTATCAGCACCATCAGGGACGTCAGCCCCTCGTTGGCCAGGAACCGGATCCGCTCCAAGACTGGCGCGTACTCCGGCTCCAGCTCTGGGATCTCCTCCCAGAGGCGATGCTCGGTGGTCGGGCCGGCAGTTGGGAGCTGCAGGCGATCGTGCTCGTCGGTCTGCACGATCATCCAGTTCTCCCTCCAGTTTTCCCACCTCGACGCACAGAAAGGTAGAATGTACCCAGAGGCCTTCGGATCCTTGCAGCGATGCTGGAAGTAGTATGCCCCCAGCTGATTCTTCGAGCTGCGCCCGGTCATCCGCAACACGAAGAAGTAGCGGAAGAGTGTCACTGAAGCGTGCACCCCCACGAACATTTCGCAGAAGTGCACGAAGACGGCGGCCATCGCGAAGGAGTTTGGGGAGAGGTGATGAAGCTGGAGACCGTACGTCTCCAGCAGCGTCACGAAGAAGGAAGAAATTGGCAGGCCAAACCCCGCCATGGTGTAGGCGGTAAAGAAGACTATTTTCCCCTTCTCCAGGAGCAGGGGGAGAGATCCCTGCCGGAGCCAGCGCTTCTGCTCCTCCGTGCGCCAGCCCAGCAGCTTGCGCACTGACCCGAGCTCGGCCGACGAGGCAAGACGCGGCGGAGGCAGGTTGGAAGCCATGGCAGGAGAAAGCTCAAGAACAGGGAAGACAAGGACGCAAGAGCTCAAGGAAGATGCAAGCGCTGGGAAGTGCGAAGGGAAGCCGCGATGCAGGTGAGATCCCCTTTTAAACTTCCCTGGCGCGATTCAAAGCGATTCGAAACTCTTCGAATACGCCACTTGGACAACCGCTTCGGCTCCAAGACCAAGCGTCGATGACAAGTGGACCCAAGCCGTTCGGCTGAAGCGGTGGGCCAAGAAGTCAGCCTCCCAAGGAGACGATACAGCGAGACACTTCGGCGGTTCCCGAAAAGGCACGGCGATGTGCAGAAGGGGCAGCCTTGGGAACCGCAACAGTAAAAGCAGCCATCAAGTGGGGCACACGCTCCCACGACTATTCGTGCCTCGGCAACGGTCAATGCGGGTCTTCGAGAAGGTGCGCGGAGCGGAAGAGACGAGGGCCCCACCTCGGGCTCGATATCTCCCCCGAGATGGGCCCGGGGGCCACTGTCGGTACCCTCAATATGGGGTACCCCCACGCACAGGGGAAACTGCCTAAGGACCGCGCCCTTCTCCGCAGGGGGAGCTCCGAAGGCGCCATGTGTCCAGCGGGGCCGGACAACCCTCTCCTCAGAGGTAAGCTCCAGGCCCGCCACGTGGCCAACTGAGCCGGACCTCCTCCACCTCCGCGGGGACAGCTCCGGAGGCCCCACGTGTCCAGAAGGGCCGGACCTCCCTCTCCTCAGAGGAGGGCTCCGGGCCTGTCACGTGGCCAGCAGAGCTGGACCTCCCCCCTCCGTGGGGAGAGCTCCGATGGCTCCACGTGTCCCGCGGGGTCGGGCCTCCCTCTCCTCCGAGGAGAGCCCCGGGCCCGCAGGGTGGCCAACTAAGCCGGACCTCCCCCCCTCTGCGGGGAGAGCTCCGAAGGCTCCAGTGTCCCGCGGGGCCGGACCTCCCCCTTCTCAGAGGAGAGCTCTGGGCCCGCCACGTGGCCAGCAGTGCCGCGCTACCTGCCCCCGCACGGTAGGCGGCAAGAGTAAAGTGTGACACCCTTGTAAGGGCCTCAGTTTTTGACACACATTTGCAGTGTTCATCACCACACCACACACCTCATTTGAGGAAGGATGATGAACACAAATGAAGAGCAAGTAACAATTATCCACATGCTCATGAGAGAACAAACTCACACATTGCCAAAGTGGTATTTCACACATGTGATATAAGGGGGCTGGACATATGAAAACTCCTATACATTGCTAAGGATGTCCATGCCAAGTTTCACCCAATTCGAAACCTTTTTGAGGTCATTTTGGGTATAGTTAGGAAGAGGGCAGTTTGAAACCATATTCAAATTCAAACTGTTTTTATCCCATGAATTTGAAAGTGGGAGGCATATTCTTACTCAGCACATTTTTGTGAGCCCACACACCAATTTTCACTCCATTTGGAGTTGATCTTGACATGAGCTAAGTGGGACAAATTCAAACTTCATTTGAATTCAAAACTGCACTTGTGCTGAAATTCACTCAAACCAAACCCAATTTGAACTTTGATCAATTCAAATGGTTCATGGGTGAATAATTTGAATTACCAGGGGTACTATGGGGTTCACTGTTTACAACAGTGATTAGGAGTAAATTTCAGAGGTTAAAACTGGAAGTGGGACCCACATGTCAGCCACTGCTCAGATCAAACCGACTAAGACTTTTCTCACTCGGGTCGCCGAGCCGCAGCTGCGATCGCCACCAAGGGGAGCCGACGCGCCAGCAGCTGCTTGCCCACGCGCGGGCGTGAGGCAGTGCAGAGCCTTCTTAAGGCGCCTCTCCCCTCTCGGGCCGGAGCCTCACCCAGTTCTCCCCGCAAGAACTCAGCGCCGGCAAACAATTTCCGCAGCCCGGAGTCGATCGGAGAGCGCCGATCACAGCTTCTTCCGTCCCCTCCAGAGCCACGGCAAGGTACTGGAGACCTTCCTCCGTCCTCCCCGCTGCTAGAATTCAGTTGAAACCGATTGATATCGGCTGTGCCGAAAGATCAAATTCGGGACTTAGAACCGCCGCACCTCAGGCTCCCGTGGACAGCCCAACCAAGGCGTTGTCACGCCCGAGCCAAGGCACCCTTGGACGCGCTGGTGACCGTTGCTGCTCACCCCCGAGCCACAGCTCGAGTGGTTGCTCACCGGTGGCGAATTTCCATTTTTCCCCTTTCTGTGTGCAGAACAACCTTCGGGTGCGGTTCTGTCAAATTCATGCTCTAGAAAGGATTAGAGGGCCTCAATCCGCTCTCACACAAGCTAGACACGGTAACGCACAAGTTGCCTTCACAACTCTTGGCCGGAGAACCACTGTACCCGGCGTAATTCGAGGTCTACCAATGGCAGAATGAAGGGGCGGCATCGGGCGCATGGTGAGGACCTATTTCGGGCCTTCCCCGAGCTGTCTCAAGCTCATGTCGACCTTCTCTGAGGTCCACTGATGCTTCCCGACCGGTTCCTCGAGTAGTTGGGGTGCTAGGGAAGTCAACCGACGTGGCCGAAGTCTTTCCGAGGTGGCGGCTCGTCGCAGACCATGCTCCGGCCATTGTCATGAACAGCTGACCCTAGAATCCTGTTCCCCGAGTAAAAGTAGGCAGGGGCGGCCAGAATCGTGAAGTTTGGAGCTGTACAGAAGCCGGCGGCGAGCTCTCCGGCGAGGTCCCTCAGCGGCAGAGCGCGGGCGTCGGGAGGTTGACGAAGGGGTGGACCACAGCTGTCAGCGAGAGATATTTTGAATCGGGATCCGGCTGCGGCCGGGATTGGGTGTTCTGGCGCACAAAATCCTTGTGGGCCGCAGTGTGCTGTCGCCACGGCGTGCGACGCGTGTCCCCTGGGCCCACGCGAGAGTTTAAACTTTTCCCCGATTTTCAGAATTCTTCCAAACTTCAAATCCTCATAACTTTGGCTAGAAAGCTCCAAATTGAGTGAACCAAATTTTGCTGGATTCAGCTCTCTGAGTACTTTCCAGCAAATCAAGTTTCACTTCATGAAATTCCTAAATTCTCCAAAATTAAATCCTCAAAGTTTAAACTGTTTGGAATTTTAACTGGAGAATCCTGTGGAGGAAAATCCTGAAATTCTGCTGGGATGTTCACCAAAATATCCCTGAACTACCATAAAAATTTCAGACCCATTGGAGCTCAATTAATCCACCTAATGGTGTGATTAGTGAAACTGTTCTAGAGAAAATAGAAAATGTTTCTGGTTTAGCTCATATATTTAGTTAGGAACTTCCAAATTAAGTGAGACCAACTCCATTAGAACCCTCTGAAAATCTAGTTTTCAGAAAGCCATAGTTTGTTTCATGAAAATCCCTAGAACACCCTAAGAGTTCCAATTAAGGTCAAGGACATAATTAATTGTGGAGGGCTCAAATGAGCTTTACTGCAACTAAAACTTGACCAAATCTCTGTTTAGGTTGTAACCAAGCCCCAGTAAAAGTTTCACAGTCATTGGGTCTGTCTAGCAAGGATTATAGACTTCACAACCTCAAACTTAATACAAATGCATTTAAATTGATACATGTATTCCTTCTATCATGTAGTCGCTAAGGTCGAGGAGGAACCCGAAGTCCTAGACTTCGTAACTCCGGAGGAGAAGCTAGCCTACGACCAAGAGCAGCAAGGTAAGCTCCGGTTTGCATTAACCTTTTTACAAATTTTTATTGTTTTGAGCACATACTTGTTTACTTTGTTCTTTGCATTAGAGTCTTGTTTGGAAATCCAACTGCATAGCCAAGAAAACCATGGGTTGGGTTTAGTATTTCAAACCCCGTTAGCTACTGCAATGCTAAGATAGTGTAGGATTCGGTACAAGTCGAGTAGTTGGAACTACTCGCGAGCATAGGCTAGAGGCACTCGACTCGGGTAGTGATAGCACATGAAACACATGGCAAGAAAATGAGACCAAGCGGAGGGTAAGGGCAGCAGGACTTTGGTGCCTGTGTGCTGTAGCTCCGCTTGTGTCGATTGAGGACCGAGCCGTGTGCGGGCCTGTTGAACAATCTAGAACAGTACCGAGGATCTACCGGCTATATGGGAACCGGGAAACTGATGTAACTCAGGTAGCTGGGTATTGAGGCATTGCCCGTCATTCAGAGGGTAGGTTGAGAGCTTGAGGTGTAAATCAGCTGGCGGCACTGAGATGCGCGTGCAGAGACCTCTTGCTCGGGACGATGGGACCGGTTCAATATTTGGCTGACGAGTGAAAGGTAGTTGCGTACGGCGTCCGTGATGGTTGTTGTAGGCAACATCGAGTACGGGCGTACGTGACGGGTTGTTCGGGTAACCCTGCAGGTGTAAATCGATTATAATCGCCGTCGCTCACGGTCAGTGAGTACCACTTGTTCACTGTACCGTGACGTAGAAAGAACAGGCTAGTTACATGTTAAAATGTTGCTGATTGAAAGATGGACTCTGATTGTTAATGATATGCTGTAGTTTAGAGCTAACTAAAGTTCATTTCAACTTTGGGCAAAGTACATGAGAGAAATGCGTTTCTTGTTTGATTGTGGCTCTCTCATGTACCTTAGCGTAAGGTTCTCCACAACCTGCTGCTAAAACTTGAAAGTAAGGTTCTACTAATTAGGCGAGTCCTTTGCAAATGATTTTTACCTCATGTAACCCATCACCCCTCATGTAGAAGTTCCATGTTTAGGTGAGACGGGTCAGACTTGCTGAGCCTTCGTGCTCACTGCTTGTGTTTGAAGCTTTTGCATGGTTCTATGAGGAAGGGACTCCCGAAGAGGAGACGGAACCCCAGGAGGGGAACCCCGTCGAGTGGGAGTCGTGCACGCCGCAGAGTTAGTGTGCGTGTGTGCTAGCAAGGACACGTTCAAGGGTTGAACGTGCACTTGATGCTTAGTCTACGCCTGCGAGTGTAGACTGAACTTATTTTGATGTAAACATGTTCATAACTTGTTTATGTAATAAAATTTCCGCTTCCGCTTTGTACCTTTGACGTGTGTTATATGGTGCTGTGCAACGCAGCACCCCTCAGCGTGATCCTGGCTCGACAGGACCTTGGGGTCGTGTCAGCGGTTGTATCAGAGCTCGCTTGAGGTTTAACACAGTACAAAGGTCTTCTTTTTTAAAAATCCAGTGAGGAATGAGTTAGTAGCCCGTATAAGGATGTTATTAGCATATAGAAAGTGGCATATTACTCTATTTGACTATGTCTGAAAATCGTGCATCTCGGGACGTTCATGTCTTGGGGGGTGCACGTAAGCACTGTCCACCAGTGCGCACAAGCTGAAGGGTGGAGCCACACGGGTGGCAGGTAACCCGACCCGCTTTGATATCCTCTACGACTCTTCATGTTGTTTGGGGTATTCGAGCAACGTCTATCCCTGGCGTGCGTGGTGCAACTTGGGAGACCCCGTCACGTGGTCGGAAACGTGAACACGTAACTCAAGGCGTGTTTGGCTTGAGAACATCCGGGCGAGTGATGACGGCCAGGTGTACGAACTGTATGGATTCCGGGCTCTGTGTGCAGCCGAGTGTGATGATTGTTTGAATTTCTGCAGGTAGCCTAACCACGAAACGGTAGACGTGTAGCATCCGTGTGTGAGTGACGTTTAGTGCCACTGAATTAACGAAGCCGGCTAAGTCCGGTATAGGTTTTTTCTTTGTGAGGACGTAGTACCGACATAATCTGGTGACGCATCGACGTCACACCCAACTAAATGAACAACTTCATTGTTAAAAACATGAAGGTTTTGATCCAAAGTAGTAAAACTTGATGTAACTCCTTCCCTTGAACAGGATATTCAAAGTTAACAAGTTTTCAACTTATAGGTTGTTAAGGACGGAGCACTCTGTTTCCAGCTGAATCAAGGCTGAAGTTAATCAGAGGCTAGAGGTTGAGTTCTTTCGAGGTTGGGTTCATATGATACATTTCTGGAAACTTTTGGAAGAGCTTTACAACTCTTCTGTTGAGGTCCATAGGTGTTTCATCCATTAACCACTCGAAAAATACAGTAGAGTTGAAACTGTCCAGAAAACAGGACACAGTAAAGACTCTCTGTAAATTAAGCATAACTTTCTGCATAAAAATCCAAAAATAGAAAATGAGGTAGTTCTGGAAATCTTATGAGATAGGTTACAACTTTGTAACATAAAGTTTTGTCAGATTAGGAAAATAATTAACTGGAATTCTTGGATTAAATCAGTACCTAAAGCAGGGTGGTGCTGTCCAATTTTCTCCAGAAATTCTGTTAATTTTGACATCTCATAACTTTTGAACCAGGACAGATATTAGGCCAAGCAAACACTTTCTGGAAAGCTATTGAAGTTAGCTTTAACTTTCATGTTGAGCTCCAGAACTGGTTTTGCCTTTAACATGCCCTAAATCAGGTTGAACTGGAAACTGGTCAGAGCTGTCATGGGAACAGCAGATCAGCAGTCAAATTTGTTTAAAATTTGAACTATGTTTCCAAGTTTTATGGGTTCAATGACATATCTTATGTTATAAATCAATGGTTTACTGTTTAAATAAATATTTGACATTTCTCAAATATATTTTTACAGATGACAGCAGATAAGAAGTTGGAGAACGGGTGGGTGATGTCCCACTGTTCTCACCGTAGCGGCTACCCGGAAGCATTGTGGCAAATGCTCCAATATTTCGGGTACAATCAGATGCCGCAGTACTTCGCCAAGGAAGATGGCGAAGAGGGGAACAAGATGTGGACGATCCATGTCGAAGTCCCTGCAGGACCTACGCCACCCGGTTGGGTGCCGTTCACCGTCACGGTGAGAGGAAGACAACCGGAAGGGATGTGGCAAGTGGCAGCCCGTGACACCATGTCACGTTTCTGCCATCTACACGTGCAGGCTATGGAAGGCACTCCATACGCGCTCGTTCTGGTGGAGGGACGGGCTCAGCATGTGTGGGAAGAGAGGTACTTGGAGGCAATGGACTCGAGTGGCCCAAGGTACAACCCCGCGGAGGCGAACCATAGCCTCCAGATGAGGGCGGGAAACGCCATGATGGACAGCCAAGCTGTTCATACGGAGCATCTCACCACAAAGCTCAAGGAGAGCACAAGCCGTGGAGATCATTTCGAGAGTGCTCACAGCGCACTCCGCAATGTGCTCCTTCCGACGATCAAGCGACTGAATGAACAGCATAATCAGTTGCATCGTCTGAAGAAGGCGAAGAGAAAAAGCCGTGTCGACATCGCGGCGTTACAAGAACTGGTACAAAATCTGACCCAGCAGAACGAGGAACTTACTCAAGAGCGGGACGACGCTATTGAGGAAGGGCAAGGCTGGGAAGAAGATTATAACCAGGCTATGGACGAGGTGCATGCTTTGCAGGACCTCGTACCCCCGGTGTTAGGCATACCGGTGGTCTTGGGTCTTCCAGCAATGGGAGAACCCGGAATGGGAGAAGAGGTGGTAGATCCAGAGCCACCAGCAGAGGTACCGGAGGAGGACGACCCACAGGAGGTCGAGTTCTACTCCGAGTAGGGGGTTACAGTTGCCATGTAGGGCAGCCAGGGTAGTGTAACCCAACTTTTGTAGTCAGTGACATGTCGTGTAGACAGTAGCGTATGTATAGGTAGTGACGACATGAGCACGATTTCTCGGAGACCCGAGAATAATGTATCTTGTATAAAGTTTATGCTTTATCAATATATATGAATGTTGTGCAAATTAATCATGTGTCACTTCAATACCTACTGTTGCATATGGAATTTTAAGTAAGACATGTGCTAATCGCTGCTGTTTTAAATTTCAGAATGACGCGTACTCGTGCCAACCCGGACGTTGGGGGTACTAGTCAAGAGGGAGAGACCTCCCAACCACCTCCCGAGGACTCCTCGGGACAGCAGCAGCAACAGCAACTGCAAACACCGCCACCGCCTCTGCCAACGGTTACATTGGCCGACATCGTCGCGGCAATGGCGGGTTCACATCAGCAGCACATGGAGTTGCTGCGAACGCTTATCGCCAATACGTCTCGCCCAGAGAGACGTCAAGATCGTGAGGAGCGCCAACAGGGCTCCTACTCCAACTTCCTGGCTACTCATCCCCCGGTATTCTCAAGGGCGGATGAACCTCTTGACGCGGACAACTGGCTCCGCGCCATAGAGATGAAGTTCGGGCTGCTCCAGATAAGCGAGCAGCGCAAGACTCAGTTCACGGTCCAGCAGCTCCAAGGATCCGCGAGCGCGTGGTGGGCCAACTTCTGTGCTTCACAGCCCACCGACCGAGTGATGACCTGGACGGAGTTCCGGACGGCCTTCAGGGCCTATCATATACCGCCAGGTCTGATGAAAAGAAAGACGCAGGAGTTCTTACACCTGCAACAAGGGAGCAGGAACATGCTGGAATACTCCAGAGCGTTCAACGATCTCGCGCTTTACACGTCATACCACGCAGATACGGACGAGAAGCGGCGGGACCACTTTTACCAGGGGCTTAACCCGCTCCTGAAGGACAAGTTGGCGATGTTCAATCGCGGCAGCCTCAATGACATCATTGATGCTGCGATTGTTCAGGAGGACTCCGGCAAGGAGTTAGCGGCGGCGGAGCGAAAGCGAAGCGCGCCGCAAAGCAGCGGAGAAGGAGGCGGTCCTTCTCAGAAGTCTCAGATGGTGAATCGCCCACCATCAGGTCCACGCTGGCAGCCACCACAGCGGTCGATGCCGTTCCGCAGTCGGCCGTACTCTTCACCGGCATTCAGGCCGGCACTGCCAGTACTACCGCAACAACAACAGCAGCAGCGGGCGATGCCGCGTGCGTTTGAACCTCAGCAACGCATGCCGGGCTTTCGTCCACCGAGCACTCCACCAGCAGCGGCCACATGTTACAAGTGTGGTCGTCCAGGACACTTCGCGAGCAGTTGCCCGGAGAGGCAAGGCGGCGGAGTGGCACCACAGTTTCCGGGGAGGAATCAACCCCGGAACTCTACTAATGCGCGGCGGGTAAACCCTAGGCCCGGTACCGTCCACCAGCTTGCCATTGAGGACGTGCCGGAGGGCGAGCCAATCCTTGCGGGTATGTTCCAACTCCACCAGCATCCCGCTAGAGTACTGTTTGATTCAGGCGCCACGCATAATTTTATTAGCCAAGCTTTCATTGCTAAACACAGCTTGCCAATACTACCCCGATAGTCCATATTTAATTTGTTCACCGGGTGGGAAGATTTCAGCAAGCATAATGGTTTCCAAAGCACCATTATGCTTAGCGGGTAGAGTGTACCCCACGTCTCTCATTATCTTAGAGGGACAGAAGGTCGATGTCATCCTAGGGATGTCGTGGTTAACCCGCCACGGCGCTGTTTTAGACACCGTCCTTCGAGTCGTGCACTTAAACTCAGAGGTGCACGGTTCTCACTCATTATTTCTGGATAGTCCAGAAATAAAACTTCCAAGTGTCTATCAAACCACAACCATCAGATTGGAAGATATTCCGGTGGTCCGAGAATTCCCTGACGTATTCCCGGATGATTTGCCGGGGATGCCACCCGATAGAGAGGTAGAGTTCAAGATTGAACTTGCACCGGGAACCATGCCAATATCCCGAAGGCCGTACAAGATGGCACCCAAGGAGTTGGCTGAACTGAAGACTCAGCTCACGGACCTCCTGGAGAAGGGTTTTATTGGGCCGAGCTCCTCGCCATGGGGCTGTTCGGCATTATTTGTCAAGAAGAAGGATGACACGTTGCGGCTTTGCGTGGACTATCGTCCATTAAATGCCGTAACCATCAAGAACAAGTACCCGTTGCCACGGATCGACATGTTGTTTGATCAGTTGGTCGAAGCAAAGATCTTTTCCAAGATGGACTTAAGATCCGGGTACCATCAGATTAAGATAAGGGCGGAGGACATTCCAAAGACAGCTTTCTCGACAAGGTACGGACTTTATGAGTACCTGGTCATGTCCTTCGGCCTCTTCAATGCTCCAGCTCACTTCATGTACTTGATGAACTCGGTATTCATGCCGGAGCTGGACAAGTTTGTCGTGGTCTTCATCAACGACATCCTGGTATATTCCAAGTCGGAGGAAGATCACAAGAAACATCTGCGTATAGTCTTACAACGGCTGCGGGATCACAAGTTATACGCAAAATTCAGCAAATGCGAGTTTTGGATATCGCAAGTGCCTTTCCTCGGGCATATCATCTCAGCGGAGGGTATCGCTGTGGACCCGAGCAAGATCACTCAAGTGCTGAATTGGAAATTCCCGAGAACTGTTCACGAGGTACGGAGTTTCCTCGGACTCGCGGGATATTATCGGAGGTTCATTCCGAACTTCTCGAAGATTGCCAAGCCAATGACAGAGCTGCTGAAGAAGGCTACCAAATATGTTTGGAGTCCAGCATGTGAAGCAGCATTCAAGGCTTTAGTCAAGCACCTGACATCAGCACCGGTTTTGGCGCAGCCAGACACAACAAAACCGTTCGATGTGTACTGCGATGCATCCGGCATTGGGCTCGGATGTGTGCTGATGCAAGACCGAAGAGTGGTCGCGTATGGATCACTGCAGCTTAGGAACCATGAGCAGAATTATCCAACTCATGACTTGGAGCTCGCTGCCGTGGTACTTGCACTGAAGATGTGGAGGCACTACCTACTCGGTAACCTCGTACATTTATATACCGACCACAAAAGCCTCAAGTACATATTCACTCAGAAGGAGCTGAACATGAGGCAACGAAGATGGTTAGAATTGATAAAGGATTATGAAATAGAGATCCATTATCATCCGGGCAAAGCAAACGTAGTGGCAGATGCGCTGAGCCGCAAGTCACATGTCAACAATCTGGCCATCACACCGTTGGAAGAGAGCGAACCACCACTACATGTGATTTCACATGGAGCTCTCTACAAATTAGCTTTGATCCCCACCATCCGTGAAGAGATAGCGGCAGCCCAGAAGAATGACAAGGGCATGTCACATTTGCAGAGACGTGTAGACAGTGGGGAGCTGAAATGTTTCCGGAAGGACGGAGACGGCGTCCTATGGTTCAAGGACCGGATCGTCGTACCCCGTAACCCGGAATTACGAAAGAAAATCTTTGATGAGGCTCACTTATCAAAGTTTTCTATTCACCCCGGCAGCGACAAAATGTATCAAGAACTCAAAAGCAAGTTTTGGTGGACACGGATGAAGCGAGAGACTGCAAAATACGTGTCCGAGTGTGATACATGTCGAAGGGTGAAGGCAGACCACATGCGGAAACCGGGACTGCTACAACCACTGGGCATTCCTGCCTGGAAGTGGGAGGACGTGAGCATGGATTTCATCGTCGGTTTACCCACCACCTTGCAGAAACATGATTCTGTGTGGGTGATCGTCGATCGGCTCACCAAAGTTGCCCATTTCATCCCGGTCAACACAAACTACAACGCCAAGAAGTACGCTGAACTATACATCTCACGGATCCTATGCTTGTACGGCGGACCCCGTACCATCATATCGGATCGGGGCACTTTATTTGTGTCCCGT
Source organism: Neostapfia colusana (assembly GCA_030760725.1). Taxonomy (NCBI): domain Eukaryota; kingdom Viridiplantae; phylum Streptophyta; class Magnoliopsida; order Poales; family Poaceae; genus Neostapfia; species Neostapfia colusana. The sequence goes on along the minus strand of JASWHV010000004.1, from coordinate 37,149,017 downwards.
TTTTGGGAGCAGCTGCACGCTGCCTTGGGGACGAAGCTGATCCGTAGTTCAGCCTACCACCCGCAGACGGATGGGGAAACGGAGCGGGTAAATCAGATCTTGGAAGACATGCTACGAGCTTGCGCTATCAACCACGGCAAGAATTGGGACGATCACTTGCCGTTAGCCGAGTTCTCGTACAATAATGGGTACCAAGCCAGCATCAAGATGGTGCCCTATGAGGCGCTATACGGGAGGAAATGCCGCACACCATTGAATTGGTGTGAGTCTGACGAAAGGGTTACCTTCGGGATTGACCTCGTCAACAACGCGGAAGAAAAGGTTCGACTGATTCAAGCGAACCTAAAAGCCGCTCAATCCCGTCAGAAACAGTATGTGGACCGGAGAAGGCGCCCATTACAATTCGAAGTTGGAGATCACGTATATTTACGGGTGTCTCCAATGAAGGGCGTAACCAGATTTGGGGTGAGAGGAAAGTTGGCACCCCGATTCATCGGTCCATTCCAGATTATCGAAAGATGTGGATCAGTAGCATACCGGCTGAAATTACCAGAAGCATTTTCCGGTGTGTACGACGTCTTTCACATTTCCCAGCTGAGGAAGTGTCTCAAGCTATCAACTACCGTTCAGCTGGAAGACATTGAAGAACTGCAACCGGATCTCACCTATCGGGAGGAACCGGTGCAAATTATTGATGAAAAGGCCCGAACCACACGCAACCGTACGTTGTGGTTCTACAAGGTTCTATGGAGTAATCACTCCATGGACGAAGCGACATGGGAGAGCGAAGAATTCCTTCGCACTAACTACCCCGAATTTTTCACGTCGCATATCCGGTAATTTTCCACCGTCCTCTCTCTCATTTTCACCTTATAAACTCGGGACGAGATTCTTTTAAGGGGGAGGAATGTAAGGGCCTCAGTTTTTTACACACATTTGCAGTGTTCATCACCACACCACACACCTCATTTGAGGAAGGATGATCAACACAAATGAAGAGCAAGTAACAATTATCCACATGCTCATTAGAGAACAAACTCACACATTGCCAAAGTGGTATTTCACACATGTGATATAAGGGGGCTGGACATATGAAAACTCCTATACATTGCTAAGGATGTCCATGCCAAGTTTCACCCAAATTCAAAACCTTTTTGAGGTCATTTTGGGTATAGTTAGGAAGAGGGCAGTTTGAAATCATATTCAAATTCAAACTGTTTTTATCCCATGAATTTAAAAGTGGGAGGCATATTCTTACTCAGCACATTTTTGTGAGCCCACACACCAATTTTCACCCCATTTGGAGTTGATCTTGACATGAGCTAAGTGGGACAAAATCAAACTTCATTTGAATTCAAAACTGCACTTGTGCTGAAATTCACTCAAACCAAACCCAATTTGAACTTTGATCAATTCAAATGGTTCATGGGTGAATAATTTGAATTACCAGGGGTACTATGGGGTTCACTGTTTACAACAGTGATTAGGAGTAAATTTCAGAGGTTAAAACTGGAAGTGGGACCCACATGTCAGCCACTGCTCAGATCAAACCGACTGAGACTTTTCTCACTCGGGTCGCCGAGCCGCAGCTGCGATCGCCACCGAGGGGAGCCGCCGCGCCAGCAGCTGCTTGCCCACGCGCGGGCGTGAGGCGGTGCAGAGCCTTATTAAGGCGCCTCTCCCCTCTCGGGCCGGAGCCTCACCCAGTTCTCCCCGCAAGAACTCAGCGCCGGCAAACAATTTCCGCAGCCCGGAGTCGATCAGAGAGCGCCGATCACAGCTTCCTCCGTCCACTCCAGAGCCACGTCAAGGTACTAGAGACCTTCCTCCGTCCTCCCCGCTGCTAGAATTCAGTTGAAACCGATTGATATCGGCTCTGCCGAAAGATCAAATTCGAGACTTAGAACCGCCGCACCTCGGGCTCCCGTGGACAGCCCAACCAGGGCGTTGTCACGCCCGAGCCAAGGCACCCTTGGACGCGCTGGTGACCGGTGCTGCTCACCCACGAGCCACAGCTCGAGTGGTTGCTCACCGGCGGCGAATTTCCATTTTTCCCCTTTCTGTGTGCAGAACGACCTTCGGGTGCGGTTCTGTCAAATTCGTGCTCTAGAAAGGATTAGAGGGCCTCAATCCGCTCTCACACAAGCTAGACACGGTAACGCACAAGTTGCCTTCACAACTCTTGGCCAGAGAACCTCTGTACCCGGCGTAATTCGAGGTCTACCAATGGTGGAATGAACGGGCGGCATCGGGCGCACGGTGAGGACCTATTTCGGGCCTTCCCCGAGCTGTCTCGAGCTCATGTTGACCTTCTCTGAGGTCCACTGATGCTTCCCGACCGGTTCCTCGAGTAGTTGGGGTGCTAGGGAAGTCAGCCGACGTGGCCGAAGTCTTTCCGAGGTGGCGGCTCGTCGCTGACCATGCTCCGACCATTGTCAAGAGCAGCTGACCCTAGAATCCTGTTCCCCGAGTAAAAGTAGGCAGGGGCGGCCAGAATCGTGAAGTTTGGAGCTGCACAGAAGCCGGCGGGACCTCGCCGGCAGAGCGCGGGCGTCGGGAGGTTGATGAAGGGGTGGACCCCAGCTGTTAGCGGGAGATATTTTGAATCGGGATCCGGCTGCGGCCGGGATCGGGTGTGCTGGCGCGCAAAATCCTTGTGGGCCGCGGTGTGCTGTCGCCTCGGCGTGCGACGCGTGTCCCCTGGGCCCACGCGAGAGTTTAAATTTTTCCCCGATTTTTAGAATTCTTCCAAACTTCAAATCCTCATAACTTTGGCAAGAAAGCTCCAAATTGAGTGAACCAAATTTTGCGGGATTCAGCTCTCTGAGTACTTTCCAGCAAATCAAGTTTCACTTCATGAAATTCCTTAATTCTCCAGAATTAAATCCTCAAATTTAAAATGTCTGGAATTTTAACTGGAGAATCCTGTGGAGGAAAATCCTGAAATTTTGCTGGGATGTTCACCAAAATATCCCTGAACTACCATAAAAATTTAAGATCCATTGGAGCTCAATTAATCCACCTAATGGTGTTATTAGTGAAACTGTTCTAGAGAAAATAGAGAATGTTCAGAAACATTTTCAGAATTTTCTCTGAAATTGTTTAGCTCATATCTTTAGTTAGGAACTTCCAAATTAAGTGAGACCAACTCCATTAGAACCCTCTGAAAATCTAGTTTTCAGAAAGTCATAGTTTGTTTCATGAAAATCCCTAGAACACCCTAAGAATTTCAATTAAGGTCAAGGACATAATTAATTGTGGAGGGCTCAAATGAGCTTTACTGCAACTAAAACTTGACCAAATCTCTGTTTAGGTTGTAACCAAGCCCAAGTAAAAGTTTCACAGTCATTGAGTCTGTCTAGCAAGGATTATAAACTTCACAACCTCAAACTTAATACATATGCATTTAAATTGATACATGTATTCCTTCTATCATGTAGTCGCTAAGGTCGAGGAGGAACCCGAAGTCCTAGACTTCGTAACTCCGGAGGAGCAGATAGCCTACGACCAAGAGCAGCAAGGCAAGCTCCGGTTTGCATTAACCTTTTTACAAATTTTTATTGTTTTGAGCACATACTTGTTTACTTTGTTCTTTGCATTAGAGTCTTGTTTGGAAATCCAACTGCATAGCCAAGAAAACCATGGGTTGGGTTTAGGATTTCAAACCCCGTTAGCTACTGCAATGCAAAGATAGTGTAGGATTCGGTACAAGTCGAGTAGTTGGAACTACTCGCGAGCATAGGCTAGAGGCACTCGACTCGGGTAGTGATAGCACATGAAACACATGGCAAGAAAATGAGACCAAGCGGAGGGTAAGGGCAGCAGGACTTTGGGGCCTGTGTGCTGTAGATCCGCTTGTGTCGATTGAGGACCGAGCCGTGTGCGGGCCTGTTGAACAAGCTAGAACAGTACCGAAGACCTACCAGCTATATGGTAACCGGGAAACTGATGTAACTCGGGTAGCTGGGTATTGAGGCATTGCCCGTCGTTCAGGGGGTAGGTTGAGAGCTTGAGGTGTAAATCGGCTGGCGGCACTGAGATGCGTGTGCAGAGACCTCTTGCTCGGGACGATGGGACCGGTTCAATATTTGGCTGATGGGTGAAAGGTAGTTGCGTACGGCGTCCGTGATGGTTGTTGTAGGCAACATCGAGTACGGGCGTACGTGACGGGTTGTTCGGGTAACCCTGCAGGTGTAAATCGATTATAATCACCGTCCCTCGCGGTCAGTGAGTACCACTTGTTCACTGTACCGTGACGTAGAAAGAACAGGCTAGTTACATGTTAAAATGTTGCTGATTGAAAGATGGACTCTGATTGTTAATGATATGCTGTAGTTTAGAGCTAACTAAAGTTCATTTCAACTTTGGGAAAAGTACATGAGAGAAATGTGTTTCTTGTTTGATTGCGGCTCTCTCATGTACCTTAGCGTAAGGTTCTCCACAACCTGCTGCTAAAACTTGAAAGTAAGGTTCTACTAATTAGGCGAGTCCTTTGCAAATGATTTTTTACCTCATGTAACCCATCACCCCTCATGTAGAAGTTCCATGTTTAGGTGAGACGGGTCAGACTTGCTGAGCCTTCGTGCTCACTGCTTGTGTTTGAACCTTTTGCAGGGTTCTATGAGGAAGGGACTCCCGAAAAGGAGACGGAACCCCAGGAGGGGAACCCCGTCGAGTGGGAGTTGTGCACGCCGCAGAGTTAGTGTGTGTGTGTGCTAGCAAGGACACGTTCAAGGGCTGAACGTGCACTTGATGCTTAGTCTACGCCTGCGAGTGTAGACTGAACTTATTTTGATGTAAACATGTTCGTAACTTGTTTATGTAATAAAATTTCCGCTTCCGCTTTGTACCTTTGACGTGTGTTATACGGTGCTGTGCAACGCAGCACCCCTCAGCGTGATCCTGGCTCGACAGGACCTTGGGGTCGTGTCAACCCTCATCCCTGATTTCTGCATGTATTCATATTTCATGTAGAGAAACATTTTAAAAGAAGTGGGAACAGAGGAAATATCGAAAAGATAGCCAATAATAGCCGAATCCAGTTTTCGGAGAGCGCTGAAGACAACTTCCGTGGCCCGCTGGCCACGTGGCGTGTCCGGAGCTCATCCCTGCGAAGTGGGGAGAGGTCCGCCGCTAAACTGGCTACGTGGCAGGCTCGGGGCTCATCTCCGCAAAGGGGGAGAGGTCCGACCCTATGGGACACGTGTTGCCCCGGAGCTAGCCTCTGCGGAAGAAGCAAAGGCATTTTACGCAGGACACATGTCATCTTCACAGCTAGTCACCACGGAAATCAGAGGACCGGTCGTCCAGGATACGTGTCGATCTCGGAGCTCACCTCCGAGAGGTCCGATTCTATTGGACACGCGTCGTCACCGGAGATTATCTCCGGGAGGTCCATCACTGTTGGACATGTGTCTACCTCAGAGCTCGTCTCTAAGGAAAGAGGGAAAGTCCGGCGCTAATTGACGCGTGGCATTCACGGAGCTCACCTCCGAAGAGAGGAAGGTCCGGAATTGATACGTGGCACACCCGGAGCTACCTCCGGAGAGAGAGGAAAGGTCCGGCACTGACATGTGGCGTGGGCGGAGCCACCTCCGAACAAGAGAGGAGGTCCCGACCACTAGGATACGTGGCGCACGTGGAGCTCACCTCCGAAGGAGAGGGAGGTCTTGCTCGCTTGACATGCGGCACAACCGGAGCTTGTCTCTGCGGAAAAGCAGAGACCAGACCCGATGGACACGTGGGGCTTCCGGAGCTCATCACCAAGGAGGTAACGAGTTCTGGAATGGTTTTTGGATTCTGTACGCGTAGAAATATCGGTACAGAGGAGAAACCGACCTGAATTCCACAATGTTACTGCACCAAATCAACTAAAGATAAGATGTTAGGATTCAACGACGATCTGAATAGGACTCTTATTCGGAATCCAATCAGAATAGGACTCTTCTTCTCCCTATTATAAATAGAACCCAGAACCTCTGGCCGAAATCACGAACTTCTTTTCCACCTCCTAAGCCGACGACTTAGAGCCCTAGCCTCAACTTGCCGAGAAAGCCACCGCCGGAGTTCAGCAAGGAAGATCGCCAGAAGAGAGCCCAACAATCTGAGAAGGACCGACGACCGAGAAGAACGTAAGGTAGGTCTCCAATACCACCTTACGACATCATTGTGTTTTCTTTGCATCTGTTCTTTGATTCCTTTCAAACAGAAGCTTTCTCGTGGACAGATCACTTGTTGATCGGGTTGATCTAAAGACAAGGTCATCGTCACGTCCACATCTGATCCGAACACCTCTGTTCATCATAAAACCATGCAAGAACGCGTACAAACCGATCTAATAAAACTGCATTATAGGATAACATGCATATGCATCATCGCATCTAGTTTGAAGTTTGTGCATGATATTGATTGTTGTGAATCTTGTATGTGCGCGATCCTGTATAACAGGACAAACTCAGGGAGCTGTTTACGACGAGCTGCAACAACAAGGTTTCGAGATCCAAGAGCAACCAGAACCGCAAGAACAAGGCAAGTTCTCCTTGACCCCATTGGTCCTATGTTTTGGGTAAAACTGTTTTGATTTGCGAAAAGGTGTGCGTGCTGAGTCAAACATGATGGTAAAACCCTTTTATAGGAGTTTACTAGCTTTGGTTAAACCACCCTTGTCGCCAGGGAAGTTTATGAGTCGGGTATGGTTTTTACTTTTATGCTTCACTGAGTCCATGGGATTGGGAAGGGAGATAGATGTGTCTAGCTAACTGCACTCATAATGATAATGAGAAAATTGATGTTAATAATGAACATGGATCGGAGGGAGATCTAGGCATGCCTGGGTTTGTGAATGAGGTAGCATGAGATGGTGGTTTACTTGCCGTAGATCTAAGGACCGGTTCATGCATGCACATGCCAGGATAACAGTGCCACCACAAGGCCAAGTATGGGTGCGGATTAGCTGAGTAAAATTAGGTAAGTTGCTAGATTGTTATGGACTGTGGAAGGCGCGGGGAATGGGAGTCAAGTGAGGACTGCCCTTGGAACTGCATGGCACAAGAGGGGGCCCGTGGGTGGGAGAATTGGAGATTCTAGCCTGCCGGTGAAACCTTAGTGAGTCCATACATCTAGTAGCCCCTTTGTAAAGGCTATTTTGTGATCTCTTGGCCATACACCGACGGTTGTGTACTGGTATAATGGAGATTCTGCAGTCGCCGATGGGTGACGAAATCACAAACTTGTGGGTAAAGAGGTGCAAACTCTGCAGAGTTCTTAAAACTATCATGATAGCCGAGCTTACGGTCACGAGCGCCTGGCCAACTGCCATGATTAGTTGGGATGGTTACTGGTTATGATTTTGGATGGTTTGGTTCTGGTTTGGTTTTGGGACTGTTGAGTCCGGGTGATAAGATGGGTTGCATGACTGTTGAGTCGTGGCAACAAGGTTGCTCTCGGTGGGAGACGAAGTTGTTTTTTGAGGTGAAATGGTAGCGAATACAGGATGGTATTCGTGAGATGGTAGCGAATACAAGGAGGTATTCGTGAGCGAGAATGAGGTTGATTGGTTGAGACATGGAAAGTAATGAGCATAACGGAGGTATGATTGGTATTTTAATACATGTTGGGATTACATTCACTTAAAGATAAGTCGTTGTTTTATCGTGCTTTTGATAAATAACTTTGCTTTTCTGCAAATGAGCCTTTTTATAACTACTTTGTTATGAGCTACAAATCATATTTTCCCACACTTGCTGAGTACATCATTGTACTCAAACTTGCATTATTATTTCATCATCAGCAGCAGGAGAAGATTACTATGAAGAACAAATGGAGCATTAGGCGTGTGATCTGTTCTCAACCTTGCCTGTGGGAATGGAATAGAGATGGAGTCATTGCTGCTTAGATTTGCTTCTGCATTAGTTAAATCGCTTCCGCATTAGTTAGAAGACTTCCGCTGCATAGAAATAAAGACTTCCGCTATGAGCATGAGTCCAAGACTCATGAGATATTGTAATAAACTCTGTTAATTCAGTTTGTGGAACATATGTGTATGTGTGATGAACATCCTGGGCACACATATGCATTAGTTCTCGGTTCCGTGGTTTTTCCACAGAATTGAGGGCGTCACAGATTGGAATCAGAGCCACGGGTTGACAGTAGGTTACACGCCTAGATAGAACTCATAGATTGATATTAGAGCCATGGTCGATAGTGGGTAACACACTGTCGGTACCTGCAATATGGGGTACCCCCGCACACAGGGGAAAATGCCTAAGGAACTCGTCCTTCTCCGCAGGAAGAGCTCCGAAGGCGCCACGCGTCCAGCGGGGCTGGACCTCCCTCTCCTCAGAGGAGAGCTCCAGGCCCGCCACGTGGCATACAGAAGACAGACCTCCCCCTCCGCGGGAGAGAGGTCCGAAGGTGCCACGTATCCGGCGGGGCCGGGCCTCCCTCTCCTCAGAGAGGAGCTCTGGGCTCACCACGTGGCCAACAGAAGCCGAACCTCCCCCTCCGCGGGGAGAGGTCCGAAGGCTCCACGTGTCCTGCGGAACCGGACCCCCCTCTCCTCCGAGGAGGGCTCCGGGCCCGCCACATGGCTAGCAGAACGGCGCTGCCTGCCCCTGAGCGATAGGCAGCGGGCGTAAAGACTCCCCATACCTTGCCCGTACAAGGTATTCAAGGCTCGCGTCTTCCCAAGACGCGGAGACGCGGAGCACGCCTCTGTCAGGTGCCGTTGCGCCCAGTCGCATCACAGACTGGCGCGCAGTGTCAGAGTCTGCCAGCCAATAAACGTAGCGACAAGACATCCCATGCCGCCCCCGCCGTCATCATCCCCTACGACTAGCATGCGGCATGGGCAGGGCTGCAAGACGAAGACTTAGAAGCCTTCGCCAGAGACAACTACCGGCATAACTGCAGATATGGTAGATAACAGTCAATCTCCCCGGGACCACCTGTCGGGCCCCGGGCCCCCCTTGTAAGCCACCCGAGTCTTGGACTATAAAAGGCTCGGGTAGGCAACGTTAGCAAGGGTTTGCACTCTTGCAACTCATACGCTAGACATCAGTCATCCCCAAGCTCAGGACTCCAGTTCTGAGCAGCAAGCAATACAGCGAGCTCCATAGCTCGCCGTGGACGTAGGGTTTTACGCTCCGGCGGCCTGAACCACGTAAAACTCGCCGTCTCAAGCTCTTACTAACTCGTCCATACGCTCAAGCTCTCCGCAAGTGACTAGCCCCACCGAAAAAAGAACCTCCGCGGGATGCCCAGTGCAGGCCCGGGGGAAGTGTCGACCGAACACTTTGACATTTGGCGCGCCAGGTAGGGGGACTTTTCCCTTGCGCGACGAGTTTCCGCCGACGAAGATGACCAAGGTTCCTTCAGCGGCAAACTCTCCTCCCCCGCGTCCGCGGCGAACTGCGACCAGGGGGGAGTACATGTCAACACACTCAGGACGGAGTGTGTTGGTACAAGCTGGGAGCCAGCAACCGGCTCTGGCATCGCCGACCCCGGCAATGCAGGCTCCAACCAGCGTCAGGTCTTCAGTAGTGCTGGGCGTACCCGGTGGGGGTGCGCTAGCTGCAGCAAGAGCGCTACTGCACAATCCGCCTGCTGGGGACGCGCCTCAGGCAGCGACCCAGCAGTGGATCCGCGAGGTAGACCGTCTCGTCGTCGCCGCCGCAATCCCTCGACTTCGGCGGGGACGACGCTCCGGCCAACCAGCTGTGTCGCTGATGCGCACGCCAATGGTTGACGAGCAGACGGCAGATTCCAGCTCCACCAGGCTCCACTCGACAGATCTGAGGACAGAGCTGGAACGGTGTCACTTGGGTCAAGATGCCCGGGAATGCCTCGAGCAACGCCGAGAAAGGCGTCGCTACCAAGAGGCTGGCGACAGCATGACATCGGCCTCAACCCAGCCTGAAGAGCAGACTTTCGCCACGCGATCTCTGCCCCAGGCCTACGCCGTGCAGAATATGCCACAGTCATATGTCCCGCAAACGGCGCTCCCGGCCTATGGCGCAGCCTTGCCCATACCGGGGTACACTGTGCCCTGTGCGAACCAAGCGTTCGCGGCACCAATACCTGCGGCAACAGGAGCAGGATGTGCGGCCCTCGCGCCCCACCTTCACTTCGCGAAGTGGCCGCGCAAGTTTCGGCCGCACCTGCCCGAGAAGTACGACGGCAGCGTCAACCCGGCGGAGTTCCTCCAAATCTACTCCACCGCCGTACTTGCCGCAGGAGGGAATGAAGCCGTCATGGCCAATTACTTCCCTGTCGCCCTGACCGGTCCAGCTCGGTCTTGGCTCATGAACCTCCCCCAGGGTTCCATAACTTCCTGGGGAGAGCTCTGCCGGCAGTTCATCGCCAACTTCGGCAGTTCCTACACCCGGCCTAGCACGGAGCTCGACCTCCACGCCATCCAGCAACAACCGGGGGAGTCGCTGCGCTCCTTCATCCAGCGGTTCTCCCAGGTGCGGAACACCATTCCACACATTCAGAATGCTTCTGTGGTGGTGGCGTTCCGGCAAGGCGTCCGGGACAAGAAGATGCTCGAGAAGCTCGCGACCAGAGAGGTCCGCGATGTCTCCGAGCTCTTCAGCCTGGCAGACAAGTGCGCCAGAGCAGCCGAAGGGCGAAACTGGCACTCACTGCCGTCCTCCGAGTCAGGAGGACAGTCCGGATCTGGTCCTACTCCCTATAGAGGCAGCAAGAAGACCAAGAACCGAGGCAGAGGCAAGATAGAATCACCGACCGCAGCGCCAGTCGTCGCTGCAGCGACACTCAGTGGGGCTCGGGGGCCGCGCCCCGACAAGAAGCAGCGAAGATCACCAATCCCAGAAGGTGATCAAGGCAAGATATGCCCCGTGCACGGCAGCTGTCGCCACACTACTGCAGAGTGCCGGGAGATCAGGAAGCTCGCAGAGCACTTCCGCAAAGGGAAGCAGCAGCGGACTGACGCCCCACCCTTCCGTCCAAGGGAGGGCAAGCAGAAGGACGACGTCCCAGACAGCGTCGACCACCCAGTGGAGTTCCAGGAGCCTCAGCGCGCCGTGAAGGCGGTACGCAACCATGAGGACTCCAGCTCCAGCGATGATGAGCGTCGAAAGAAGCTCGACGTCATATACGGCGGGTCCGCCGACCCCTCGTCTCGAAGCGCAGTCAAGACTCTGCGCCGAGCGGTAGCGTCGGTGGCTCCACTCCCAAGTGCCGCACCACACCTCAAGTGGATGGGAACCCCCATCAGCTTTGACGCCACCGACTGCCCCAGGAACATGGCTGGGGCTGGCCAACTACCGCTCTTGGTAGCTCCGACCATCGCCAACGTGAGGATGTACCATGTTTTGGTAGATGGTGGAGCTGGGCTGAACCTCATCAGCCGTGCAGCTTTCCAGAAGCTGCAGATCCCGATGGCCAAGCTCACCCCGTCGAGCCCATTCTCAGGGGTAGGGCCAGGACAGGTCGTTCCCTACGGCAACATCAGCCTCCCGGTGACCTTCGGAGCTCCGGACAGCTATCAGACAAAGTACATTCTGTTCGATGTAGCGGAGATCGACCTCCCCTTCAACGCCATAATCGGCAGGCCAGCCCTGTACCGATTCATGGCAGTAGCCCACTACGGCTACCTCGTCCTAAAGATGCCTACACCAACGGGCGTCCTCAGGATTCGTGGAGACCGCACTGCTGCAGTGTTGGCCTTAGAGAAACTCCAAGCGCTCTCAACAGCTGGGGCACCAGCCCCTGGCAGTGCAGAGCCGGACCAGCTCCGCCCGAGCGCACGCCACCGTGCCTCCGCCACAGCACCCCGGGTGCAACCCCTCGACGAGGACGGCGTCCCCTTAAAGGTCGTCCAAGTCGGCGCCGAAGCCACCCAGACCACCCAGGTAGCCGGGGGCCTGGATAGCAAATAGGAAGGCGCGCTCGTCACCTTCCTCCGGCACAACGTTGACGTGTTTGCATGGCAGCCGTCACAGATACCGGGGATCCCCAGGGAGGTGATCGAGCACCACTTAAAAGTCTTCCCCGACGCCCGACCAGTTCAACAGAAGCCCCGCAAGCAGTCCATCGAGCGGCAAAACTTCATTCGTGAAGAAATCAAGAAGCTGCTGGACGCTGGCTTCATACGGGAGGTCCACCACCCCCGGTGGTTGACGAACCCCGTCATTGTCCCGAAGGCCGGCAGGAAGCTCCGGATGTGCATCGACTACACCAGTCTCAATAAGGCATGTCCCAAAGATCCATTCCCTCTCCCTAGAATAGATCAAATAGTAGACTCAACATCAGGCTGTGATATGCTGTGCTTTCTAGACGCCTACTCGGATTTCCATCAGATCCCCATGTCTAGGGAGGATGAAGAGCACACCTCCTTCATCACAGTAGATGGCCTTTATTGTTATGTGTCTATGCCTTACGGCCTAAAGAATTCACTCCCCACCTTTGTGCGAGCGATGCACAAAACCTTTGGGGAGTTAATAAGAGTCTTAGTTGAGGTGTAAGTCGATGACATCGTTGTCAAGGTCAAGCAGGGTTCATCTTTGTTAGATAACCTAGCCTTAGTCTTTGACAAATTGCGCTCTACGCGCACCAAGCTGAACCCCGACAAATGTGTGTTCGGTGTGTCCTCTGGGAAGCTCTTAGGATTCCTGGTCTCGCACCGAGGGATTGAGGCCAACCCAGAGAAGATCAAGGCCATCGACTTGATGCGGCCTCCTGCCCGCGTCAAGGATGTCCAGAAACTCACGGGATGCCTAGCCGCGCTGAGTCGGTTTATACCGAGGCTAGCAGAGCGGGCACTCCCTTTATTTAAGCTCCTGCGCAAGTCAGGCCCATTTGCCTGGACCGACGAAGCAGAAGAGGCTTTACAGGAGTTGAAGCGACTCCTGATGACCCTACCTATCATGGTAGCCCCTGAGCCCGGAGAGCACCTGCTGCTCTACATCGCGGCGACAACTGAAGTGGTGAGTATGGTCCTCGTCGCAGAGCGGCCGGACCTCCCATCTTCACAACCTGCTCCGGCAGCAGAAGACAGACGCCAGGAGGCCCCGCAGGACCAAGACGGTCTCTCGGACCTCCAAGGCAACCTCCCAGAGGTCCAGGTCGGCCTCCCGGAGGTCCAGGGCGGTCTTCCGGACCCCCGAGATAAACCCCAGGGGGTCCTGTGGGACCCCCCTGGGGCCAAACGGGACCTCCCGGAGATCCCTCAAGACCCCCCGGAGCTCCCGGAGAACCCGCGGGCCCCCCCGGAGAACCAAGATAGCTTAAGGGCCTCCGGGTCCCAGCTCCCGGAGGCCCCTGTGGGTCCACTCACCTCCAGCGGGCCAGGGCCAATGGATGAAGACCTCCCAGACCTAAGAGAGAGGGTTCGAACCATCCAGAGGCCTATCTACTACATCAACGAAGTACTTCATGATGCCAAGACAAGGTACCTAGAAGTCCACAAGCTGTTGTATGCGGTGCTCGTGGCCTCCAGGAAGCTCCGCTATTACTTCCAGGCCCACCGGGTCTCGGTAGTGACCTCGTATCTGCTGAAGACGATTCTTCACAGCCCCCATGCGACTGGCAACGTTGCTAAATGGGCGGCGGGGCTGGCGGAGTTCGAGCTGGATTTCCTCCCACGCCATGCAGTCAAAAGCCAAGCACTGGCCGACTTTGTGGCAGAGTGAACACCAACGAAGACTGACCCAGGGGGCCACGAAGACGGTGAACCAGAGCACCAAGCTCCGGTCTTCACCGAGCCCCACTGGACACTTTTCTTCGACGGCTCCTCGCGAAAGCAGGGGGCCGGTGCCGGCGTACTGCTCCTCATGCCATCGGGGGAACAGTTTGGGTACATGGTGCGTCTCAATTTCAAGGCAACCAACAACATGGCAGAGTATGAAGCACTCATCTTTGGCCTGCAGACAGCCCTGTCTTTAGGCGCTCGCCAGTTGTTGGCACAGGGCGACTCCCAGCTGGTCATCAAGCAAGTCAAGGGCGAATGCTCCTGCAATGACCCACAGCTAGCTGCATATCTGCTTCACGTGCAGATGTTGGAGAAAGAATTCCTCGCCTTGGACCTGTGCCACGTACCGCGCGCTGGCAATGCCGCAGCTGACAACCTTTCAACGAAGGCTTCCACCGGAGCCCCCGCGCCCGAAGGAGTTTTCGAGAGGACGTTGCTGCGGCCCACAGACCGGCCCACCGAGCTGGGCGAAGGGGGCTTGACCAGCACCTCGAAGCTGGCGGTCCCGGCGGCCCTACAGCCATGGATGCCGCCAAGGATCGTAAGCGTCACTGGGGACTCCGTGCAACCCAGCGCTCAAGATCCAGAAGCTCAAGTCAGACCCGATGCATGGATTACGGAGATCCGGGACTACTTGAAGGACAACATCCTCCCTGATGAACATGCAACCGCTGAACAGATTGTGCGTATGGCTAAGAGATACGCGCTGGTAGAGGGGGATCTCTACCGGCGCGGCGCCAACCACATCCTATTGCGGTGCATAACCCAGGGGGAAGGCTGCGACTTGCTCGCTGAGATCCATGGAGGCGAATGTGGAAGTCACTCTTCCTCACGCACGCTTGTCGGTAAAGCCTTCCGGCATGGCTTCTACTGGCCGACAGCACTCCAGGATGCCGTCAAGCTGGTCGAGAGCTGCAAGGCGTGCCAGTTCCACGCCAAGCAGATCCATACACTGGCTCAGGCGGTACCGATGATCCCACCCTCATGGCCATTTGCCGTATGGGGGCTGGACATCTTGGGACCATTTCCCAGAACCGTCGGGGGATTCCGGTACCTCTATGTCGCCATCGACAAGTTCACCAAGTGGCCAGAAGCCACACCAGTTGTCACCATCAACAAGCAATCCGCAGTAAAGTTCATCAAGTCTATTGTCTGCCGGTTCGGGGTCCCGAACAGAATCATCACCGACAACGGGACCCAGTTCACCAGCGCAGCCTTCCAAGACTACTGCGAAGACTTCGGCGTTCAGGTGTGCTATGCTTCTGTCACCCATTCAAAGAGCAATGGGCAAGTCGAGAGGGCCAACACGGAGATTCTACGGGGCCTTAAGACCCGCACCTACGCCGGTCTGAAGAAACATGGTTCCAATTGGGTGGATGAGCTTCCGAGCACACTATGGGCTAACCGGACATCCCAGAGCCAGGCCACCAGAGAGACACCCTTCTTCATGGTGTATGGGGCCGAAGCTGTACTTCCCCCAGAAATCAGCATGAAGTCTCACCGTGTCCAGGCTTACGACGAAGCCGTGCAGTACAACCTCCAGCGTGGGGAAATCGACCTCGTCGACGAGGTCCAATTGCATGCAGCACTCCGTAACGCACGGTACATACAAGCGCTTCGTCACTACCACCAGAGATCTGTGCGTGCCCGGGAGTTGCAGGAAGGTGACCTGGTGCTGCGGCGCATACTTTCTCGTGAAGGGACCCACAAACTCTCCCCTAGTTGGGAAGGTCCCTTCCGAGTCGCAAAAGTGTGCCGCCCCGGGTGTGTGCTCCTTTCCACCGAGGACGGGGATCTGCTCCCAAACCCTTGGAACATAGAACACCTCCGTAAGTTCTACCCCTAGAGCAAAGATAGGACAGTCCTTTCTTTTCGTAATAAACTCCATAGAGTCCAGGAACAGCGCTCGGAGCAAGTAAGCCCCAGGGGACGGTACAGGACTAAGTTCAGCTTTGCCTGGTTCCGACTCCAAGCGCGTAGAGTCTTGTTTCCCTTCTTATTGGGGCGGGTCGTGGCCTCCATGTTTAGCCTGCCTTCCTCCTGTGGAAAGTTATACGAAAAGAAACCTGTTCTACTTTGCTCTTTCCTCGTACTCATTCAAATTATGTACTAAGTTTTTTATGACTACCCTTGCGGTGCATGGCCGCCATGTGCTCAGCTCCCTCTTCTCATTCTCACCACTAGTCGGCATTTGCTGCCCTACCAGAGGCGGTTGCATCGGGGGTACCTGCCGATAGTCGAAGGGGCCCTGAGCCCCCGGCACTTCGCGCACTACAGTCCCCAAGCACCGTGCATATGGTCAGGGACCGTGAGTCAAATAAGACTATGAGATAAGGGAGGGGGAGCCCCCAAGGAGAATTACGTTTTCCCTACTTGTGTGCAGGACCTCTCGGCCTCAAATCCCTACAGGAATGTGGTAGGAGCACCTGACCAATGGGACGCCCCTACCAGGGGACCACTACGGGATCACGCAAGACCGGAACTCCAAGGCAAGACCGAAGGATCCACGGGCCCCGAGGGGGGGCCCGAAGACCCCACGTGTACCGCGGGTCCGGACCTCCCTCTCCTCAGAGGAGAGCTCCGGGTCCGCCACGTGGCCGGCTGATCTGGGCCTCCCCATCCTCATGAGGTGGGCCCCGAGGACCTCCGGGGCCCTTAATACAATGAGGACCCGGGGAAGGTGCCGGAGCAGAACGTCGAGATTGGTGGAGGCCTCTGAGCACCTTGCGGAGCTAAGGGCTCGGCCAAGCAAAACCAAGAAGAAGACAGAAAACATCGCAGGCACGAAGGGTCGTAAGAGTTCATGTATTCATGGCTCCATGAGCTGGACTACAAACTCGATGAAAAAGAAAGAAACAAGCCCCAGGGTTCCCCTGACACGACCAGAGTCTAGAAGTTACAAGAACGGCCACGTCACCAGGCTTCAGCCCTGGCGGCGTTCTCCCGCTCCGTGACTCGAGCGCAGGAATCGCCTCGGCCATCACCAGCACAAGGGCCGGTATCATCAAGGATGCTCCTGAAGCCCC
This sequence comes from Neostapfia colusana, assembly GCA_030760725.1. Classification (NCBI taxonomy): domain Eukaryota; kingdom Viridiplantae; phylum Streptophyta; class Magnoliopsida; order Poales; family Poaceae; genus Neostapfia; species Neostapfia colusana. The sequence goes on along the minus strand of JASWHV010000004.1, from coordinate 37,132,277 downwards.
CTCTGCTGCTTCAGCGGTTTCCTTCTCCTGAAGTTCCCTCATCACCAGCGCAAAGGCCGGTGTCATCAAGGGTGCTCCTGAGGCCCCTTCCGCAGCTTCAGTGGTCTTCTTGGAGACTCTGCCGCCTGGAATTCTCCTTGGTGCTTCAGCGGTTTCTTTGAAGACTCCACCATCTGAGAAGGGACGCAACGCCAGGGAACTTTCTGCCTGCCGTCACTGAGGAAGGGCCCCGTCGGGAGGACAAACCTGAGACCCCTTGGAGGCGCCACCTCCAGAGGCAGGGCATGCACGCTCCCTGGGTCCCAGACTTGGTGCAGACGCTGTCGCTGGAGGAAATCGAGAGCGATTTCCTCCCCAAAAAGCGGGTTAGAAGCCATGGAAGAATACAAGACCGCAGAGACTCGAGGGAGGTGCAAGGGCTGGAAGCCTTATAAGGGGAGCGTACCCACGTGGCGGTTTCTTTTCACACCTTCCAGGTACGAGTCAAAGCAATTTGAAACTCTTCGAATACGCCGCGTCGGCAACCGCTTCGGCTCCAAGACCAAGCGCCGATGACAGGTGGGCCCAAACCGCCCAACTGAAGCGGAGGGCCAAGGAGTCAGTCTCCTAAGAAGACAAGCCGGCAAGGCACTTCGGCGGTTCCCGAAGAAAGCGCCGCAACGTGCAGAAGTGGCAGTATCGGGAACCGCCGCAGTAAAAGCGACCATTAAGTGGGCGCACAATCCCACGATCACGCGGCCGTTCGTGCTCCGGCAGCGGTCAATGCGGGACTTAGAGAAAGTGTGCGGATCAGAAGAGACGGAGGTCCCACCTCGGGCTCGCTATCTCCCCCGAGATGGGCCCGGGGGCCACTGTCGGTACCTGCAATATGGGGTACCCCCGCGCACAGGGGAAAATGCCTAAGGAACTCACCCTTCTCCGCAGAAAGAGCTCCGAAGGCGCCACGCGTCCAGCAGGGCCGGACCTCCCTCTCCTCAGAGGAGAGCTCTGGGTCCGCCACGTGGCATACAGAAGCCGGACCTCACCCTCCGCGGGAGAGAGGTCCGAAGGTGCCACGTATCCGGTGGGGCCGGGCCTCCCTCTCCTCAGAGAGGAGCTCCGGGCTCACCACGTGGCCGACAGAAGCCGAACCTCCCCCTCCGCGGGGAGAGGTCCGAAGGCTCCACGTGTCCTGTGGAACCGGACCCCCCTCTCCTCCGAGGAGGGCTCCGAGCCCGCCACGTGGCCAGCAGAACGGCGCTGCCTGCCCCCGAGCGATAGGCAGCGGGCGTAAAGACGCCCCATACCTTGCCCGTACTAGGTATTCAAGGCCCGCGTCTTCCCAAGACGGGGAGACGCGGAGCACGCCTCTGTCAGGTGCCGTTGCGCCCAGTCGCATCACAGACTGGCGCACAGTGTCAGAGCCTGCCAGCCAATAAACGCAGCGACAAGACATCTCATGCCGCCCCCGCCGTCGTCATCCACTACGACTAGCATGCGGCATGGGCAGGGCTGCAAGACAAAGACTCAGAAGCCTTCGCCAGAGACAACTACCGGCATAACTGCAGATACGGTAGATAACAGTCAATCTCTCCGGGACCACCTATCGGGTCCCGGGCCCCCCTTGTAAGCCACCCGAGTCTTGGACTATAAAAGGCTCGGGTAGGCAACGTTAGCAAGGGTTCGCACTCTTGCAACTCATACGCTAGACATCAGTCATCCCCAAGCTCAGGACTCCAGTTCTGAGCAGCAAGCAATACAGCGAGCTCCATAGCTCGCCGTGGACGTAGGGTTTTACGCTCCGGCTGCCTGAACCACGTAAAACTCGCCGTGTCAAGCTCTTACTAACTCGTCCATACTCTCAAGCTCTCCGCAAGTGACTAGCCCCACCGAAAAAAGAACCTCCGCGGGCTGCCCAGTGCAGGCCCGGGGGAAGTGTCGACCAAACACTTCGACACACACCTAAATAGGAAACACAGAGTGGTATCAAAAACCACAGATAGGGGTAGATTACACACCTAGATACAATCACAGATTGGTATTGGACACAGATTGGTAGCTAAGCCACGCTGACCCAAGGAAGCATCCTAGGACGCTTAGATTGGCCTTAAAACTACCTTGACATAGGAAACCATCCTTGAATAGGAGTCGTGTGAGCCCTTGTGATGATTGTTTGTATGCTCAGTGTGAGTTGTGGGACGTCTCAAAACGTTGTCCATATCCACACATAAGTAGAAAGAGGTGTGAGATGTTTCGGCACTTGTTCACATCCTCATATGGGCTAATATATACATATATATATATATATATATATATATATATATATATATATATATATATAGTCCAACTCACCTTGATGCATATAGTTGAGGGAATCTACCTAACCTTCTAACATTCTACTCTATTTTGTTCTCTCCCACAGATGGCGAGAGGAAACGCCGGCCGAAGGAACGTCCGTGACAACCAAGAGCCTGGTCACGATGAAGTTCCTGTTAACCCCGGAGCTGGCGAGAACCACCTGGAACGGTTGATGGCCATGCAGAACCAACTTATGCAAACTATGATCCAAACTTTGGGTCAATTGCAGGCCAACAACAACAACCCTGTTCCGGCACCACCGCCACCACCACCGCCGGCTCATAACAGGCTGGGAGAGTTCATGAGGACTCGACCACCCACCTTTGCTCAAGCCAATGACCCCATGGAGGCCGACGACTGGTTGAAATCCATGGAGAAGAAGCTTGCCATAGTGCAGTGCAATGACCGAGAGAAAGTCCTCTTTGCATCGCACCAACTTATGGGAGCTGCCGCTGACTGGTGGGATGCCCTATGTAACGCTCATGTCGACCCAGAGACAATCACTTGGAATGAGTTCAAGGAAAGTTTCCGCTCTCATTACATCCCTGCTGGTGTAATGATGCTCAAAAAGCAGGAGTTCGAAGGTCTCCGCCAAGGACATAAAAGTGTGAATGAGTATCTCAACAAGTTCACACAACTGTCCCGGTATGCCCCCGAAGATGTCAACTCAGACAAGAGGAAGCAATATCTGTTCATGAGAGGGTGGAACTACGAGATCCAGGTTCAGCTCCTCAACAATGACTACGCAAGCTTTCAGAAGCTGGTTGACAAGGCTATAGTGGTTGAAAGCAAGATCCAAGAGATTGAGCGAGAGTGCAAGAGGAAGATGCCATACCAGCCCCAAGGGAGCAACGTACGACCTCGGTACATGCCCCCAGCTGCACCGCAGTATGGATCGTCCACTCCTGCATACCGCCCTAGTCAGCCACCGCAGCAATGACCCGTTGCACCAGCACCTTGTGTGCCCATGCCTCCTGTGCCCCGACCTAAAGTGGGAGCTCCTGTTCAAAACCCCCGCCCCAACGTACCTTCTGCCGTAAGCAACAGGGCATGCTTTGCATGCGGGGAAATAGGACACTTCGCGAACCAGTGCCCGAGCAGAGGCCCTGGACAGCAAGGCAACATGCCCAAACAGAACCCACGACCAAACGGAGGGGACAATCAAGGAAACCGGGGACAGCAGAACTATGGTCGCGGCAACATGAACTATGTCTCTGCTGAGGAAGCACAACAGGTTGAGGACGTCGTAATTGGTATGTTCCTTGCCAACTGCAACCCAGTCACCATGTTATTTGATTCTGGAGCATCACATTCCTTCATATCATCAAAGTATGTTTCCAAGTATAATCTACGCATATCACACCTAAAATGTGCTATGTTAGTTAATTCTCCCGGAGGAGAAATGAGGACTAATATAGTATGTCCGAAAGTAAGCCTTAAAATAAGGGGTGTAGATTTCCTTGCCAACCTTATTGTCTTGGATTCCCAAGGGCTTGACATAATACTCGGGATGGATTGGTTAAGCAAGCACAACGGGGTAATCCAATGTGCTGAAAGGAGCGTGCAGTTGACAAATGAGCACGGTATTTGTGTCGAGTTTGAGTCAGCCCAACAAACAACCGAAAAGGCAATCTTGAACCACGTTGAAGGAGCGACATTGGACAGCATTCCAGTGGTTCAAGAATTCTTGGACGTGTTTCCAGAAGAGCTTCCAGGTATGCCCCCTGATCGGGACATTGAGTTTGCCATTGATTTGGTACCTGGAACTGCACCCATAGCCAAGAAACTCTATAGGATGCCTGTCAATGAACTAGTAGAACTGAAGAAGCAAATTCAAGAGCAGCTGGAAAAGGGTTTTATACGTCCAAGCTCGTCACCATGGGGAGCCCCCGTGCTCTTCATATACAAGAAGGATGGGACCCAAAGGATGTGCGTGGACTATAGGTCTCTCAATGAGGTAACAATCAAGAACAAATACCCTCTGCCCCGTATAGAGGACATATTCGACCCAATGAAAGGAGCCCGAGTGTTCTCCAAGATTGATCTTCGGTCGGGATATTTCCAGCTGAAGATTAAGCCCTCCGATATACCCAAGACTGCATTTCGAACACGGTATGGTTCGTATTAATATACCGTCATGTATTTGGGTTTAACAAATGCACCCGCATACTTCATGTACCTCATGAACAAGGTTTTCATGGAGTACTTGGATAAGTTCGTCGTGGTTTTCATCGATGACATTATGGTGTATTCAAAAAGTGAGAAGGAACATGAAGAACATTTGAAATTGACCTTGCAGAAAATGTGTGAGCATCGATTGTATGCCAAGCTTAACAAGTGTCAATTTTGGCTAAAGGAAATATCGTTCCTAGGCCACATTATCTCCGAAGAAGGGGTATCGGTTGATCCCGGAAAAGTGAGAGATGTTCTGAAGTGGGACCAGCCACAAAACGTGAGGGATATTCGGAGTTTTCTTGGGTTGGCGGGATACTATCGAAGATTCATCAAAGACTTCTCTAAGATAGCAAATCCTATGACGGAGTTGCTAACGAAGGGAAAAGCCTCTCGATGGACACCAGCATGCCAAGAAAGTTTTGAGGAGCTCAAGAAAAGGCTAACCACAGCGCCGGTTTTGGTATTGCCGGACATAATCAAGAGCTTTGACATATATTGTGACGCGTCCAGACAGGGGCTCGGATGTGTACTCATGCAAGAAGGACAAGTGGTAGCCTATGCCTCACGACAATTAAAGAAGCATGAGCTCAATTATCCTACACATGACTTGGAGCTAGAAGCAGTAGTGCATGCATTAAAGATTTGGAGACATTATATCCTTGGTGATCGATGTGAGATCTATACGGATCATAAAAGCCTCAAGTACATATTTACACAAATGGACTTAAATTTGAGGCAACGTCGATGGTTGGAACTCATCAAGGACTACGATGTTGGAATCAACTACCACCCCGGGAAGGCCAATGTAGTAGCTGATGCATTGAGCCGGAAGGGAGCATGTCACCAACTCACAGTTCGGGAGCTACCACCCGAACTACGTAAGGAGTTCGAACGGTTGCACCTCGGATTCTTGAACAACATGGAAATGATGGAGATCCACTCTTCATTGGAGCAAGAGATAAGAAATGGCCAAGCAACGGATGAGGAGATCAAGGAGATCAAGGAAAGGATCCGGCACGGAATAGAGAAGGATTTCAAAGAAAATGAGAAGGGTACGCTTTGGCTAGGAAGAAGGGTTTGTGTGCCTAACATGAAGCACCTCCGTGACATGATATTGAAGGAGGCACATGATTCACCCTATTCTATACATCCCGGAAGTACCAAAATGTACAAGGACTTGAAAACTTGTTATTGGTGGGATGGTATGAAGAGGGATATAGCCGAATACGTTGCCCTATGCGACACATGCCAATGGGTGAAGGCCGAACATCAAAGACCCGCTGGAAGTGGGAAGACATCAGCATGGATTTCATCGTCGGATTGCCACGTACTCAGTCGGGTTATGACTCTATCTGGGTAATTGTGGACCGATTGACAAAAACAGCCCATTTTCTCCCTATAAGGGCCAATTACAACGTTGCACAATTAGCCGAGTTGTACATGGAGCAGATCGTGTGCCGTTATGGAGTCCTGAGGAGGATAGTCTTAGATCGAGGTTCTCACTTTACCTCTAGGTTATGGAGGAAGCTGCAGAAAGCTATGGGTACACGACTGGATTTTAGCTCCGCCTATCACCCACAGACCGATGGGCAAACCGAAAGGACAAACCAAATTTTGGAAGACATGTTGAGAGCTTGTGCCTTGAAACAAGGGTGTAGTTGGGATTGGAGTTTACCATACACTGAATTCTCCTATAACAACAGCTATCAAGCTAGCTTGAAGATGTCGCCTTTCGAAGCATTATACGGTAGACGGTGTAGAACACCGCTGTTTTGGAGCGAGACCGGAGAGAACCAGGTGTTTTGACCTGAAGTGCTACAACAAGCTGAAAAGCAAGTCCAAACGATACGGGAGAACTTAAAGGCTGCTCAGTCACGACAGAAAGGCTATGCGGACAATAGGCGAAGGAAGTTGACCTTTGAAGTAGGAGACTTCGTATACCTTAAGGTATCGCCTATCCGAGGCCAACGACGTTTTAACGTCAAAGAAAAGCTAGCAGCTCGCTACATCGGACCATTTAAGATTTTGGACAAGCGAGGAGAAGTAGCCTATCAACTAGAGCTCCCAGCGCACCTCTCCGACGTACATGACGTGTTTCATGTATCCCAGCTCAAGAAGTGCTTGAGAGTACTGGAGGAGCAAATACCAATGTAAGAGCTTGAAATTCAAGAAGACCTGACCTATACGGAGCACCCTGTCTGAATTTTGGACGTAAAGGAAAGGGTCACCAGGAACAAAGTAATTCGATGGTGCAAGGTGCAATGGAGCCATCACACCAAAGCTGAAGCCACATGGGAGCGTGAAGAAGACATCAAGGCAGAATTTCCCCATCTGTTCTCTACTAACGAATCTCGAGGGCGAGATTCAATTTAAGGGGGGTAGATTTGTGACACCCTCATCCCTGATTTCTGCATGTATTCATATTTCATGTAGAGAAACATTTTAAAAGAACTGGGAACAGAGGAAATATCGAAAATATAGCCAATAAGAGCCGAATCCAGTTTCCGGAGAGCGCCGAAGACAACTTCCGCGGCCCACTGGCCACGTGGCGTGTCCGGAGCTCATCCCTGCGAAGTGGGGAGAGGTCCGCCGCTAAACTGGCTACGTGGCAGGCTCGAGGCTCATCTCCGCAAAGGGGGAGAGGTCCGACCCTGTGGGACACGTGTTGCTCCGGAGCTAGCCTCTGCGGAAGAAGCAAAGGCATTTTATGCAGGACACATGTCACCTTCGGAGCTAGTCACCACGGAAATCAGAGGACCGGTCACGCGGGATACGTGTCGATCTCGGAGCTCACCTCCTAGAGGTCCGGTTCTATTGGACACGCGTTGTCACCGGAGCTTATCTCTTGAAGGTCCATCACTGTTGGACACGTGTCTACCTCGGAGCTCGTCTCTGAGGAAAGAGGGAAAGTCCGGCGCTACTTGACACGTGGCATTCACGGAGCTCACCTCCGAAGAGAGGAAGGTCTGGGATGGATACGTGGCACACCCGGAGCTACCTCCGGAGAGAGAGGAAAGGTTCGGCACTGACATGTGGCATGCGCGGAGCCACCTCCGAATAAGAGAGGAGGTCCCGACCGCTAGGATACGTGGCGCACGCGGAGCTCATCTCCGAAGGAGAGGGAGATCTTGCTCGCTTGACACGCGGCACAACAGGAGCTTGTCTCTAAGGAAAAGGAGAGATCAGGCCCGATGGACACGTGGAGCTTCCGTAGCTCATCATCAAGGAGGTAACGAGTCTGGAACGGTTTTTGGATTCTGTACGCGTAGAAATATCGGTACAGAGGAGAAACCGACCTGAATTCCACAATGTTACCGCACCAAATCAACTAAAGATAAGATGTTAGGATTCAACGACGATCTCAATAGGACTCTTATTTGGAATCCAATCAGAATAGGACTCTTCTTCTCCCCACGAACTTCTTTTCCACCTCCTAAGCCGATGACTTAGAGCCCTAGCCTCAACTCGCCGAGAAAGCCATCGCCGGAGTTCAGCAAGGAAGATTGCCGGAAGAGAGCCCAACGATCTGAGAAGGACCGACGACCGAGAAGAACGTAAGGTAGGTCTCCAATACCACCTTACGACATTGTTGTGTTTTCTTTGCATTTGTTCTTCGATTCCTTTCGAACAGAAGCTTTCTCATTGTCGAAGTGTTCGGTCGACACTTCCCCCGGGCCTGCACTGGGCAGCTCACGAAGTTTCTTTTTTCGGTGGGGCTAGTCCCTTGCGGAGAGCTTGAGCGTATGGACGAGTTAGTAAGAGCTTGACACGGCAAGTTTTACGTGGTTCAGGCCGCCGGAGCGTAAAACCCTACGTCCACGGCGAGCTATGGAGCTCGCTGTATTGCTTGCTGCTCAGAACCGGAGTCCTGAGCTTGAGGATGAGTTACAGCTTGGGGGTGAATGGCTAGCGTATGAGTTGCGGGCATGCGAACCCAGGGTGTGAATCGCTAGAGTGCGAACCCTTGCTATCATCGCCTACCCGAGTCTTTTATAGTCCAAGACTCGGGTGGCTTACAAGGGGGGCCCGGGACCCGACAGGTGGTCCCGGGGAGATTGTCTGTCATCTACCGTATCTGCAGTTATGCCGGTAGTTGTCTCTGGCGAAGGCTTCTGAGTCTTCGTCTTGCAGCCCTGCCCATGCCGCATGCTAGTCGTAGTGGTTGATGACGGCGCGGGCGGGCATGGGATGTCTTGTCGCTGCGTTTATTGGCTGGCAGGCTCTGACACTGCGCGCCAGTCTGTGATGCGACTGGGCGTAACGGCACCTGGCAGAGGCGTGCTCCGCGTCTCCGCGTCTTGGGAAGACGCGGGCCTTGAATACCTTTTACGGGCAAGGTATGGGGCGTCTTTACGCTCGCTTCCTATCGCTCGGGGGCGGGCAGCGCCATTCTGCTGGCCACGTGGCGGGCCCGGAGCCCTCCTCAGAGGAGAGGGGGGGTCCGGCCCCGCGGGACACGTGGAGCCTTCGGACCTCTCCCCTCGGAGGGGGAGGTTCGGCTTCTGTCGGCCACGTGGCGGGCCCGGAGCTCCTCTCTGAGGAGAGGGAGGCCCAGCCCCGCCGGATACGTGGCACCTTCGGACCTCTCTCCCGCGGAGGGGGAGGTACGGCTTCTGTATGCCACGTGGCGCGCCCGGAGCTCTCCTCTGAGGAGAGGGAGGTCCGGCCCCGCCGGACGCATGGCGCCTTCGGAGCTTTCCCTGCGGAGAAGGGCGAGTTCCTTAGGCATTTTCCCCTGTGCGCGGGGGTACCCCATATCGCGGGTACCGACAGTGGCCCCCGGGCCCATCTCGGGGGAGATAGCGAGCCCGAGGTGGGACCTCCGTCTCTTCTGATCCGCGCACTTTCTCTAAGTCCCGCATTGACCGCTGCCGGAGCAAGAACGGCCGCGGGATCATGGGAGCGTGCTGTGACACCCTCATCTCGGGTGTCAGCATATGTTCATGTTTATGGAAAAGAAAAACATTTTTAGAAAAGAGGGAACGGAGACAAGTATCAAAAAGATAGCCCATAATGCTCTCCGAGAGCGCCGAAGGCAACTTTCACGACCAGCAGACTACGTGGTGTGTTCAGAACTCATTCCCAAGAAATAGGGAGAGGTCCGACGCTAAACTGGATACGTGGCAGGCTCGGGGGTCACCTCCGCAATTGGAAAGAGGTCCGACCCTGTGGGATACGTACTACCCACGGAGATAGCCTCTGCGGAAGAAGCAAAGGCATTTTTCATAGGACACGTGTCATCCACGGAGCTAGTCCTCGCGGAAATAAGAGGACCAGTTGCGGGGGATACGCGTCAATCTCGGAACTCATCTCAGAGAAGTCCGGATCTATCGAACACGTGTCGCCACCGGAGCTTATCTCCGGAGGTCCGTCGCTGCTGGACACGTGTCGACCTCGGGGCATGTCCCTAAGGAAAGGAGAGCGGAAAGACCGGCACCCACACGTGGCGTGCGCGGAGCTCACCTCCAAAGAAGAGGGAGGTCTCGCTCGTGACACGCGGCACGACCGGAGCTCGTCTCTGCGGACGAGGAGATACCAGGCCCGGAGGACACGTGGAGCTTCCGGAGGTCATCATCACGGAGGTAACGAGTCTGGAGCAGTTTTTACGCGTAAAGATACCAGTATGCAACGAAACCGATCCAAACTCCACAATGTTACCAAAGATAAGACGTCAGGATCCAACAAGATCTGAATAAGACTCTTATTCAGGATCCAATCAGATTAGGACTCTTCTCTTCCCGATTATAAATAGAACCCAAAACCTCTGGCCGAAACCACGAACTTCTCTTTCAACTCCTGAGCCGACGACTTAGCGCTCTAGCCCTAACTCGCCGAGCAAGACATCGCCGAAGCACAACAAGGGAGATCACCGGAGAAGAACCAAGCGGTCTGAGGAGGACCTCAAAGACAAGAAGAGCGTGAGGTAGGACTTCAATACCACCTTACGACATCATGTTGTTCATCTCTTTGCATCTGTTCTTCAATTTCTTTCGAACAGAAGCCTTTTCGTGGACAGATCACTCGATGATCAGTTTGATCTAAAAACAAGATCATCGCCACGACCACCTTTGATCCGAATACCTCTGACCATGCAAGCCATGAAAGAACACGTACAGATCAATCTAATCATAGGATAGCATGCATGTGCATCATCGCATCTAGTTTAGGGTTTTGTGCATGATATTGATTGCTGTGAATATTGTATGCACGTGAATCCTACAATAGCAGGACAGGTTCAGGAAGCTGTCTACGACGAACTACAGAAACCAGGTTTTGAGAATCAAGAACAACCGGAACCGCAAGAACAAGGCAAGTGCTCCTTGACCATGTTGATTCTATGTTTTGGGTAAAACTATTTTGTTTTGCGAAAAGGTGTGTGTGCTGAGTCAAACATGATGGGAAACCCTTTTATAGGAGTTTACTAGTTTTGGTTAAACTATCCTTGTCACCTGGGAAGTTTTATGAGTCGGGTATGGTTTTTGTTTTATGCTTCGCTGAGTCCATGGGATTGGGAAGCGAGATAGATGTGTCTAGCTAACTGCACTCATAATAATAATGAGAAACTAATAAACATGGATCGGAGGGGGATCTAGGCAAGCCTGGGTTTGTGTATGAGGTAGCATGAGATGGTGGTTTTACTTGCCGTAGATCTAAGGACCGGTTCATGCATGCACATGCCAGGATAACAGTGCCACCACAAGGCCAAGTATGGGTGCGGCTTAGCTGAGTAATTAGGTAAGTTGCTAGAGTGTTATGGACTGTGGAAGGCGCGGGGAATGGGAGTCGAGTGAGGACTGCCCTGGGAACTGCATGGCACAAGAGGGGGCCCGTGGGTGGGAGAATTGGAGATTCTAGCCTGCCGGTGAAACCTTAGTGAGTCCATACATCTAGTAACCCCTTTGTAAAGGCTATTTTGTGATCTCTTGACCATACACCGACGGATGTGTACTGGTATAATGGAGGTTCTGCAGTCGCCGACGGGTGACGAAATCACAAACTTGTGGGTAAAGAGGTGCAAACTCTGCAGAGTTGTTAAAACTATCATAATAGCCGAGCTTACGGTTACGAGCACCTGGCTAAACTGCCATGATTAGATGGGATGGTTACTGGAATGGTTATTGGGAAGGTTCTTGGTTATGGTTTTGGTTATGGTTTGGTTTGGAATTGTTAAGTCTGGATGATGAAAGGGTTGCATGACTGGTGGGTCATGATATGAGATTGGTCTCGGTGCGAGACAAGGTTGTTCATGAGGTGAGATGGTAGCGAATACGAGGAGGTATTCGTGAGTATGAGTAAAGGATTGGTTAATGTTCGGATGGAACACGGGAAGTGATGAAGGTATGTTGGTAATTTAATACATGCTGGGACTACATTCATCTAAAGTTAAGTTGCTGTTTTATCATGATTTTATAAATTTGCTTTTATGCAAATAAGCCTTTTATACCTACCTTGTTTATGAGCTGCATATCATGTGTTATTCCCGCACTTGCTGAGTACATCATTGTACTCAAACTTGCATTATTATTTCTTCATCAACAGCAAAAGAAGGCTACCATGAAGACCGAGTAGAGCATTATGGCGTGTGATCTCTTCTCAACCTTGCCTGTGGAGGGAGTAGGGATGGAGCCACTTCTGCTTAGTTTTGCTTCCGCATTAGTTTTTGCTTCCGCATTTAAATAAGATTTCCGCTGCGTAGAAATAAGGACTTCCTCTGTGAGCATGAGTCCAAGACTCATGAGGTGCTGTAATAAACTCTGTTATTCATGGTAATATATATAATCTGAATTCAGTTTGTGGAACATATGTGTATGTGTGATGAACATCCTGGGCACACATATGCATTAGTTCTCGGTTCCGTGGTTTTCCACAGAATTGAGGGCGTCACACGTGCGCCCACTTGATGGTTGCTTTCACTGCGGCGGTTCCCAAGACTGCCACTTCTGCACGTTGCGGCGCTTTCTTCGGGAACCACCGAAGTGCTTTGCCGGCTTGTCTTCTTAGGAGACTGACTCCTTGACCCACCGCTTCAGTCGGGCGGCTTGGGTCCACCTGTCATCGGCGCTCGGTCTTGGAGCCGAAGCGGTTGCCGATGCGGCGTATTCGAAGAGTTCCGAATCGCTTGGAATTGCACCCGGGAAGGTTTTAGAGGGGATCTTACCCGCATTGCGGCTTCCCTTCGCACTTCCCAGCGCTTCTTCTTGGACTCTTGTGCCTTTGCCCTTTTGCCCTTGAGTCCTCCCTCGTCATGGCCTCCAACCCGCCACCAGAGAAGAAGCGCGCTCGACCTCCTCCAGCGGCGGCGTCTGTGCCAAGTCGGGAACCTGGGGTGCCTGCCACTCCTTCCGGTGGCGACTCAAAGAGGCGCCGGGCTGATGTGTTGAGGGGAGCCTCTGGGGCATCCCCTGCTCCGCCAGTTCAAGCGACTGCGGAGCGGCCGTCAGTGACGGCAGCGGGCTCTGGGAGTCCTACCCCGGCTCGGAAGTCGGGGTTCAGAGCCCGCTGGAGTGTCCGCGCTTCCCGGCCATCCCCGACTGGCGGGGAGTCTGTGCCGTTGCGCTCGGAACCCAGGACAGCTGCCGTGGCCCCCAAGCCAGCGCACGCTTCTCCTGTTCCGCTGTGCCCGGACTCCGCGGCGGCATCATCTCTTCCTGCCGAGACGGCCGCTGCGGCCCCCTGGCCAGCGCAGGTCGACCCTGCACCAGGCGGCCCGGCCTTTATTCCAGCGCCGCCTTCCCCGGCTCGCCCCCCTCCACAGGTCAAGAAGCCAGAAGCTAAAGAGGGCCCGGCAGGTCCGGCTGCCAGAGCCCCGGCGCCAGCTTCCCCTGACCGGCGTCTCGTCTCGGTTGCTGGTGCATCGACTCCTCTTGAGGACGAGGTGATGGAGGAGGCCGGGGGAACTGCCCCGGCCTCTGTTGCTCCATTGCCCTTGGCAGACGCCTTCGCGCTTGCCGAGATGAGCGTCCGGCAGGACTTGGCTGCACTAGGTCGCGAGCGGGAGGAGTATACAGTTGAACGGGATCGCCTCCTCACCTGGGGGAACCTTTTGCGGGAGCGGACCGCGAAGGTCAAGAGCGAGCTCGACTCCAGGCAGGAGTTGCTCGACTTCAGAGAAGTGCTCCTCGACCGGCTGAAGCGGGCTGTCAACCGCATGGACGCCGAATCGCGGCGGATCAACAGGGAGGCCCTGGAGGCACACGCCCGGGCCGAGGAGAGCCTCTTTGCCACTGAGGAGATACGGCAGCGGTTGGAGCGCCGTAAACTCATCGTTGAGGAACGGGAGCGTTCCATGGCAGCCGAGGCGGAGAGGGTCGCCGCGCAGCTGCCGGCGGGCGAGGATGACCTTCGAGCTCGGATCGAGGAGCTAGAGATTCTGAAGGCAGACCTCGACTTGAGGGAGGAACAGGTCTCTCGCGAACGCCGGGCGGTCTTGGAACGAGAGTTGGCCGCCGACTTCAAGGCTTCTGAGTTGGAGCGGCTCGCCAAGACTCTCCACCTTTGGGAGAGCTCCCTGGCGGCCAAGGAGAAGGAATTCTCCGAGAGAAACCTAGAGGCCCTGCAGGCAGCCCGCTGCGAGGTGGAGAAGCTCTCGGCCTTGCGGTCCTCTGAGGCTCATGCGGTCTCAAGCTTCGTTGATCGAGCGGGGTCCACCCTGATCCCTCTTGGCTTCAGTCCGGTGAGGGCAGCGGCTCCTGCGTTGAAGGTGGCGGAGGTGATCCCCGCGCTGGAGTCGATCGGCGCCAAGCTGGACAGGCTAGACTCGGTGGTCGCCAGCGAGCTTGAGGCCGAAGGACGCGGCCTAGACTTAGAGGTCGCCTCACATGTGCTGGCATGCTTCAAGAGCCGCGACCCCTCTTTCTCCCTGGAACCAGCGAGAGAGGGCCCAGCCGCGGAGCGGGAGGAAGCTGCCAGGGCTGAAGTCGAGGATGTGGCCGCCCTTGTAGCCGCTAGGTTCCGGCGTGAGCCGGGAGGTCCTTAGGACTTGTTTCTCCCTTTTTATCGAGTCTGTAGTCCAGCTCATGGAGCCTCGCATAATTTGACTCTTTTAGATATTTGTGTTTGTGATGCCTTTTCTCTCCTTCTTGGCTTTGCCTGACTGAGTCCTTAGCTCCGCAAGATACTCAGAGGCCTTCTCCAATCTCGGAGCTCTGCACAGACACCTTCCCCGGGTCCTAACTGTGTTAGGGGCCCCCGGGGGTCTCCGGATCTCGCCCTATGGGGAGCTCCAGATCTGCCTGCCACATGGCGGGTCCGGAACCCCTCCTCAGGAGGCGGGAGCTCTGGCCCTGCTGGACACGTAGGGCTTTCGGAGCCCAACCACCGAGGGGGAGGTCCGGTTTCCGCCTGCCACGTGGTGAGTCCGGAGCCCCCCTCAGGGGAGGCGGGAGCCCAGGGCCCGCTGGACACATGGGGCCTTCGGGCCTCGCCCCTGCTGAAGGGGCGGGACCCGGTCCTTCCAGTCCTAGGCCGGAGTAGTTGGTAGCTCCTTTCCCCCTGCTTCATGCAGTCCCCGTTGCCGTAACCTGGAGGTCCTGCACACAGGCAGAGGAAACGTAATTCTCCTCGGGGGTCCTCCCCTCCCGTCTCCTAGTCTTATTTGGCTTACGATCCTGATCCGTTATACGGGGCTTGGGCAATTCTGTGCTTGAGGCGCCGGAGCTCCGGCTCCGTCCGAGGTCCGGGTACAGTCGTCCGATCCCTAGTACCGAGCCGTGCGCTGGGGAAGCAGAGTGCACGTGCTTTGGGTTCATGACCAGGCAAAGCGGTTGTACTCCCCTGTACCTCCGGAGGGCAAGATCCGCACGCTTTGGGCTCGGGGCCTGCTAAGCGGGATACGCACCCTGGACCCCCCATGCACAACGCAGGCCTTTCCTAGAGGTGACCAACTGGCACCGTAACACCTGACTGGGGGAGGCCCGAGAGACTCACTCGGCCATCGGCAGGTGCCTCAAGCGCGGCCGCCCTCGGTAGGATAGCGAATGCTGACTATGGATGAGCGCGGGAGGGGGGGAGCTAGATGTGCGATGAACATACATAGATAGTGCGATCATAAAAATTAATGCATAATTTAAATGAGCACATGAGAGAGAGCTAAGTAGAACAAGTTTCTGTGTTCATGCCCATAGGTAGAATTCTGGCTGTACATGGAGGCAATTATCCGCCTCGTCTACAAGGGAAGCAAGACTCTACGCGCTTGGGGTCGGAACCAGGCTAAACTAGACGTAGTCCTGTACCGTCCCTTGAGACTTAGCTGCCCCAAGCATTGTTCCTAAAATCTATGGGATTCATTACAGAAGGGAATGGCCATGTTCTACTAATGCTCGGGAAGTAGGACTTACAGTGTTGCTTCATGCCAAGGGTTTTGGGAACGGATCCCACACTCGGTTGAAAGGCATGTGTACGTGGGGCGGCAGCTTTCGTGATTCGGAAGGGACCTTCCCTGCTGGGGGAGAGTTTATAGGTCCTTCTCGGGAAAGAGCGTGCCGCGACACCAGGTTGCCCTTCTGCAGGTCCCTAACGTGTTTGGTTCTTTGGCGGTAGTGCTTAGAGCATCAGCCGAGACCGTTCGTTGTGGGGTGTTACCTGCAGCGGAGTCTCGTCGACGAGGTTGTCATCTTCACGCTGGATCAGGTCCTGCGCGGCTTCTCCTGGGGGCCCCTGGGGAGTTCTCCCCTTCTGGCTAAGGCCTTCAAGGGGTAGGTGGACCCGGGCTCGTCTTGGATGACCTAAGGCGTCTTCCCCTTCTAGCAAGGCCTTCAAGGGGTTGACACACCTTGGGCGGCCCCCGGGAGGTATGTCCGAGGCACGGAGGCGTGCTCTCGGGTGAGGCTGGCCCGACCTTGCACCATTGTGATCGGTGCTTGGGCTGCTGCAACTACTTGGGGCTTCTCCAAGGTTGACGCCACAGCAGTTCAGCCTCCACTGACCTGGGACGGCAGCGACAGCCGGCTACCGCCCCGGCCCGTCACCATCGGAGCTGGAGTCCTCACCGTTATGCACTGTCTTTATGGCACGCTGAGGCTCCTGAAACCCCACCTGGTGGGCGGCGCTGACTGGAGCATCGACCTTCTGCTTGCCATCCCTCTGAGGGTAGGGCGGTGCTTCAGCTCTCTGCTGTCTTCCTTTCCGGAAGCGCTCTGCGAGCCTCTGGATATCCCAGCACTCGGCAGCAGTATGGTTGCCGGCGCCATGCACGAGGCATAGCCCGCCCTTGTCACTATCTGGGGCCGGTGACTGCCGCTGCCTTTTGTCGGGGCGTGGCCCCCGAGCTCCACTAGTCATCGCTGCTGCGGCGACGGGAGCCGTGAACGATGACTTCATCTTGCCACTCCCCCGGTTCTTGGCCTTCTTGCCACCCCCATAGGCAGCAGCGCCGGACCCGGGCTGTCCTCCTGACTCGGAGGTCGGCAGAGAGTGCCAGTTCCGCCCTTCAGCTGCTCTGGCGCATTTGTCCGCCAGGCTGAAGAGCTCAGAGACGTCGCGGACCTCTCTGGTCGCGAGCTTCTCAAGCATTTTCTCATCCCGGACTCCCTGCCGGAACGCCACCACCACAGAAGCACTTTGAATATGCGGGATGGTGTTGCGTACCTGGGAGAACCGCTGGATGAAAGAGCGCAGCGACTTCCCAGGTTGTTGCTTGACGGCGTGGAGGTCAAGCTCCGTGCCGGGATGGGTGTAGGAGCTGTCGAAGTTGGTGACGAACTGCCGGCAGATCTCTCCCCAGGAAGTTATGGACCCCTGAGGGAGATTCATGAGCCAAGACCGAGCTGGGCCGGTCAAGGCGACGGGGAAGTAGTTGGCCATGACAGCCTCATCCCCTCCTGCGGCAAGTACGGCGGTGGAGTAGATCTGGAGGAACTCCGCCAGGTTGACGCTACCGTCGTACTTCTTGGGCAGGTGCGGCCGAAACTTGCGTGGCCACCTCGCGAAGCGAAGGTGGGGTGCAAGGGCCGCACATCCTGCTCCTGCCGCCGCAGGTATTGGCGTTGCGAACGCTTGGTTCGCACTTGGCACCGTGTACCCCGGCATGGGCAAGGCTGCACCATAGACCGGGGGCGCTGCTTGCGGCGCATATGGTTGTGGCATATGCTGCGCGGCGTATGCCTGAGGCAGGACTCGCGTGGCGAAGATCTGCCCTCCAGGCTGTGTCGAGGCCGACGTCATGCTGTCTCCAGCCTCATGGTTGCGACGCCTTTCTCGACGTCGCTCGAGGTACACTCGGGCATCCTTGCCCAAGTGGCACCGTTCCAGCTCCCTTCTCAGGTCCGTCGACGGGAGCCTGGAGGAGCTGGAATCCGCCGTCTGCCCGTCAACCGTTGGCGTGCACGTCAGCGACACAGCCGGTTGGCTGGGGCGTCGCCCTCACCGAAACCGAGGGTTCGCGGCGGCGACGACGAGGCAGTCCACCTCGTGGACCCACTGTTGGGTCGCTGAATGGGGCGCATCCCCAGCAGGTGGGTTGCACAGTAGTGCTCTTGCTGCAGCTAGCGCACCCCCATGGTGTACGCTCAGCGCTGCAGAAGATCTCACACTGGTCGGAGCCTGCATTGCCGGAGTCGGCGTTGCTGGAGTCGGCTGCTGGCTACCAGCTTGTGCCGACACACTCCATCCTGAGTGTGTCGACATGTACTACCCGCTGGTCACGGTTCGCCGTGAACGCGGAGGAGGAGAGTTTGCTGCTGAAGGAAGCTTGGTCATCTTCGTCGGCGGAAACTCGTCGCGCAATGGGAAAAGCCCCCTACCTGGCGCGCCAAATGTCGAAGTGTTCGGTCGACACTTCCCCCGGGCCTGCACTGGGCAGCCCGCGGAGGTTCTTTTTTCGGTGGGGCTAGTCCCTTGCGGAGAGCTTGAGCGTATGGACGAGTTAGTAAGAGCTTGACACGGCGAGTTTTACGTGGTTCAGGCCGCCGGAGCGTAAAACCCTACGTCCACGGCGAGCTATGGAGCTCGCTGTATTGCTTGCTGCTCAGAACCGGAGTCCTGAGCTTGAGGATGAGTTACAGCTTGGGGGTGAATGGCTAGCGTATGAGTTGCGGGCGTGCAAACCCAGGGTGCGAATGGCTAGAGTGCGAACCCTTGCTATCGTCGCCTACCCGAGTCTTTTATAGTCCAAGACTCGGGTGGCTTACAAGGGGGCCCGGGGCCCGGGACCCGACCGGTGGTCCCGGGGAGATTGTCTGTCATCTACCGTATCTGCAGTTATGCCGGTAGTTGTCTCTGGCGAAGGCTTCTGAGTCTTCGTCTTGCAGCCCTGCCCATGCCGCATGCTAGTCGTAGTGGTTGATGACGGCGCGGGCGGCATGGGATGTCTTGTCGCTGCGTTTATTGGCTGGCAGGCTCTGACACTGCGCGCTAGTCTATGATGCGACTGGGCACAACGGCACCTGACAGAGGCGTGCTCCGGCCCCGTGGGACACGTGGAGCCTTCAGACCTCTCCCCTCGGAGGGGGAGGTTCGGCTTCTGTCGGCCACGTGGCAGGCCCGGAGCTCCTCTCTGAGGAGAGGGAGGCCCGGCCCCGCCGGATATGTGGCACCTTCGGACCTCTCTCCCGCGGAGGGGGAGGTCCGGCTTTTGTATGCCATGTGGCGGGCCCGGAGCTCTCCTCTGAGGAGAGGGAGGTCCGGCCCCGCCGGACGCGTGGCGCCTTCGGAGCTTTCCCTGCGGAGAAGGGCGAGTTCCTTAGGCATTTTCCCCTGTGCGCGGGGGTACCCCATATCGCGGGTACCGACATGTACCCTAAGCGCGTAGGCTATGCCCCCCTTCACAATGGGGTGGCTCGTTTCCTCCATGTACATCTTGTTTTCCTCCTATGAACGTATATGAATGAAGAGAACCCTGTCCTACCATGCTCTCTTATGTGTTCATTTAAATTACGCATTAATTTTTATGATCACCTCCCCATGCTCAAGTCAGTGTGTACCCATCGTACACTCGGCTCTCCTTTCCCACTCTCATGACTAGTCGGCATTTGCCATCCTACCGAAGGCGGTCGTGCTTGAGGTACCTACTGAAGGCTAGGGGGCCTCTCGGACCTCCCCCAATTAGGTACTGTGACGCCAGTTGGTCCCCTCCAGGAACAACCTACGCCATGGCAGGGGGGTCCAGGGTGCATAGCCTGCTTTGCCTGATTCCGTACCCAAAACGTGCGCACTCTGCCTTCCGGGAGGTCCAAGGTGTGCAGCCTGCTTTGCCTGGTTCCGTACCCAAAGTGTGTGCACTCTGCCTCCCCAGCGCTACGGTCTAGTACTAGGGGCCGGATGGTTGCACCCTGACCAAGGAGGGAGCCGTACCTCCGGTGTCGGGCGCACTAAATTACCCAGGCCCCGTATACCGGCTCAGGATTGTACGTCAAATAAGACTAAGAGACAGGGAAGGGAGAGCCCCCGAGCAGAATTACGGTTTCTCTACTTGTGTGCAGGACCTCCTGAGAGGCCTCCTAGACCTCCGGTGTGACACCCTCATCTCGGGTGTCAGCATATGATCATGTGTTATGAAGAAGAAAACATTTTAAGAAAAGGAGGAACAATGACAAAGGATAGCCAACAAAGCTTTCAGAGAGCACCGAAGGCAACTTCCGCGGCCAGCAGGCCACGTGGCGTGTTCGGAGCTCACCCCTGCAAGGTGAATAGAGGTTCGCCTCTAAACTGGCTACGTGGAAGGCTCGGGGGACACATCCGCAATTGGAAAAGGGTTCGACCCTGCGGGACACGTGTTGCCCAAGGAGCTAGCCTCTGCGGAAGAAGCAAAGGCATTTCTGGAGGACACGTGTCATCCCCGGAGCTAGTCCTCGCGGAAATTAGAGAGCCAGTCGCGGGGGATACGTGTCAATCTCGGAGCTCATCTCAGAGAAGTCTGGATCTATCGAACACGTGTCGCCACCGGAGCTTATCACCGGAAGGTCCGTTGCAGCTAAACACGTGTCGACCTCGGGGCATGTCCCTGAGGAAAGGAGAGCGGAAAAACCGGCACCAACACGTGGCGTGCGCGGAGCTCGTCTCCGAAGAAGAGGGAAGTCTCACTCGTGACACGCGGCACAACCGGAGCTCGTCCCTGCGGGAGAAGAGATACCAGGCTTGGAAGGACACGTGGAGCTTCCGGAGCTCATCACCACGGAGGTAACGAGCCTGGAGCAGTTCTTACGCGTAAAGATATCGGTACGCAACGGAAACCGATCTAAACTCCACAATGTTACCGAAGATAAGACATCAGGATCTAACAAGAATCTGAGTAAGACTCTTATTCGGGATCCAATCAGATTATGACTCTTCTCTTCCTGATTATAAATAGAACCCAAAACCTCTGGCCGAAACCACGAACTTCTCTTTCAACTCCTGAGCCGACGACTTAGAGCCCTAGCCCTAACTCGCCGAGCAAGACATCGCCGAAGCACAACAAGGGAGATCATCGGAGGAGAACCAAGCGGTCTGAGGAGGACCTCGAAGACAAGAAGAGAGCGAGGTAGGACTTCAATACCACCTTACGACATCATGGTGTTCATCTCTTGCATCTGTTCTTCGATTCCTTTCGAACAGAAGCCTTTTCGTGGGCAGAACGCTCGATGATCAGTTTGATCTAAAGACAAGATCATCGCCAGATCATCTTTGATCTGAACACCTCTGTCCATGCAAGCCATGCAAGAACACGTACAGATCAATCTGATAAAACTAATCATAGGATAGCATGCATGTGCATCATCGCATCTAGTTTAAGGTTTATGATATTGATTGCTGTGAATCTTGTATGTGCGTAAATCCTACATATCAGAACAAGCTCAGGAAGCTATCTACGACGAACTGCAGCAACAAGGTTTTGAGAATCAAGAACAACCGGAACCGCAAGAACAAGGCAAGTGCTCCTTAACCATTTTGATCCTATGTTTTGGGTAAGACTGTTTTGATTTGCGAAAAGGTGTGCGTACTGAGTCAAACATGATGGGGAACCCTTTTGTAGGAGTTTAATAGTTTTGATTAAACCACCCTTGTCGCCTGGGAAGTTTATGAGTCAGGTATGGTTTTTGCTTTATGATTCGCTGAGTCCATGGGATTGGGAAGCGAGATACATAGCTAACTGCACTCATATTGATAAAAAAAAGAAACTGATGTTAATAATGAACATGGATCGGGGGAGATCTAAGCAAGCCTTGGTTTGTGATTGAGGTAGCACGAGATGGTGGTTTTGCTTGTCGTAGATCTAAGGACCGGTTCATGCATGCACATGCCAGGATAACAGTGCCACCACAAGGCCAAGTATGGGTGCGGCTTAGCTGAGTAATTAGGTAAGTTGCTAGAGTGTTATGGACTGTGGAAGGCGCGGGGAATGGGAGTCGAGTGAGGACTGCCCTGGGAACTGCATGGCACAAGAGGGGGCCCGTGGGTGGGAGAATTGGAGATTCTAGCCTGCCGGTGAAACCTTAGTGAGTCCATACATCTGGTAACCCCTTTGTAAAGGCTATTTTGTGATCTCTTGACCATACACCAACGGTTGTGTACTGGTATAATGG
Source organism: Neostapfia colusana (assembly GCA_030760725.1). Classification (NCBI taxonomy): domain Eukaryota; kingdom Viridiplantae; phylum Streptophyta; class Magnoliopsida; order Poales; family Poaceae; genus Neostapfia; species Neostapfia colusana. Next base: position 37,110,267 of record JASWHV010000004.1, on the reverse strand, counting down.
AGGTTCTGCAGTCACCGACGGGTGACGAAATCACAAACTTGTGGGTAAAGAGGTGCAAACTCTGCAGAGTTATTAAAACTATCATGATAGCCGAGCTTACGGTCACAAGCACCTGGCTAAACTGCCATGATTAGATGGGATGTTTACTGGGATGGTTATTGGAATGGTTATTGGGAAGGTTCTTGGTTGTGGATATTGATTATGGTTTGTTTTGGGACTGTGGAGTCCTGGAGGTGAGATGGTTGCATGACTAGTGGGTCATGACATGAGATTAGTCTCAGTACGAGACGAGGTTGTTTTATGAGATGGGATGGTAGCAGATACGAGGAGGTATTCGTGAGAATGAGTAAAGGATTGGTTAATGTTCGGATGGAACACGGGAAGTGATGGAGGTATGTTGGTAATTTAATACATGCTGGGACTATATTCATCTAAAGTTAACTCGCTGTTTTATCATGATTTTATAAATTTGCTTTTCTGCAAATAAGCATTTTATACCTACCTTGTTTATGAGCTGCATATCATGTATTATTCCCGCACTTGCTGAGTACATCATTGTGCTCAAACTTGCATTATTATTTTTCAACAGCAAGAGAAGACTACTATGAAGACCGAGTAGAGCATTATGGCGTGTGATCTGTTCTCAACCTTGCCTGTGAAGGGAGTAGAGATGGAGCCACTTCTGCTTAGTTTTGCTTCCGCATTAGTTTTTGCTTCCACATTTAAATAAGGACTTCCGCTGCATAGAAATAAGACTTCCGCTGTAAGCATGAGTCCAAGACTCATGAGGTGATTGTAATAAACTCTGTTATTCGTGGTAATATATAATCTGAATTCAGTTTGTGGAACGTATGTGTATGTGTGATGAACATCCTGGGCACACATATGCATTAGTTCTCGGTTCCGTGGATTTCCACAGAATTGAGGGCGTCACATCCGGCGTGCTCCGGACGGTCAGGGGGGCCCTGGCCTCATCTCCCCCACAGGAAGGTGGTAGGTGTGCCCAATACATTGGCCACACCTACCAGGGGGCCGCTACGGGGACTGCATAGGGGAAGACCGGAGCTACCAGCTCAAACCCAAGACCAGAAGAGCGGGACCTCGTCCCGCCCCCTCCCCCCCCCCCCCCCCCCCCGCGGGGGCGACCTCCGAAGGTGCCATGTGTCCAGCAGGACCAGGGCTCCCCTCTCCTCAGAGGAGAGCTCTGGGCCTGCCACGTGGCCAGAAGGGCCGGATCTAGCCCCCACCGCAGGGGTGAGATCCGAAGACCCCTTGGGTCCTTATGTCAGCAGGGGCCCAAGGAAGGTGTCTGTGCAAAGCTTTGAGATCGGTGGAGACCTCCCGGGGCCCTTACAGAGCTAAGGACTCGGGCAGGACAAGCCAAGGAAAGAAAGCAAAAAAGCACAGGCACACAAGACAACAAGTCTGTTCATTCAAAAGCTCCACGATCTGGTCTACAGACAGAAAACAAAAGAAAAAATGCAAGGCCCTCCAGCTACAAGGGCGAGCTCCTAGGAGTCCCCGTCCTCCCGCTGGAACCTAGACGCGACAGGGGTGGCGACGTCTCCGACTCCGGCCCTGGCGACCTCCTCCCGCGCAGCAACGGGGCCCTGCACCACTGGCTCCAGAGAGACAGAGGAGTCCCAGCTCCGGAAGCACGTCAGCACGTGCGTGGAGACCTCCTTCGCCAAGCTCCTTCCCTCGGCCTCAAGCTCGTCGGTGATCACGTCCTCCAGCCTCTCCAGCTTGGCGCCGATAGACTCGAGTGCCGGGAGCGCCTGGACCACCTCTTGCGCTGGTGCCCCCGACCTCACGGGGCTGAAGGCGAGAGGCACCAGAGAAGACTCCGCCTGGCCGACGAGGTCCTAGACTGCTCGGGCCTCGACGGTCCGTGAAGCTTGGAGCTGCTCCACCTTCTGGCGAGCCATCAGCAGGGCACCGGGTCCATCCTCGGCGAACCTCCTCTCCTTGGCCGCCAGAGAATTCTCCCAGAGCTGGAGGTCCCGGGTGAACCTCTCCAACTCCGACGCTCGGAAGTCGGCAGCAAGCTCCCGGTTCAACATCACCTGGCGGTCCCGGGCGACCTGCCCCTCCCTTTCAGCCAAGGCAGCCTCCCGAAGTTCCAGCTCTCCGGCCTTGGCCTTCAGGTCGCCTACTCCCACATTCAGCTGCTCGGCGACCTCCTTCTCCTTGGCCGCCACGGCGCGCTCCCACTCCGCGATGGCACACTCGCGTCGCACCAGCTGCAGCCGCATCTCCTCGTTGGCGTTGGAGCGGGCCCAAACACTGTCATAGGCCTCACGGGCCTCCCGCATGATCCTCCTGGTCTCTGTATCCAGGCGGTCGACGGCTTCCATCTACGCATCAAGGAGCTTCTCCTTGGTGTCGAGCCTCGCTGTCTTAGCGTCAAGCTTCGCCTCGACCTCCTGGTCCGCAGCTTCAAGAGCCACCCCCAGCCATGGAGGCGGTCCCTCTCATCCGCCAAGACCTCCCTCTCGCGCTTGAGTGCGGCCTGAACCTGCCGGATGCCAGACTGGGCAAGTTACAGGGCGTCCGGCAGGGACAGCGGAGCAGTAGAGGCTGAAGCCACGCCGCGAACCTCCTCCATGGCGTCACCATCTGTCGGAGGAGACGCTGGCGCCGCAAGACTCGGGGGAGCCATGACGACGCGCCAATCAGGAGAAGATAACGCTGAGGCAGGGAAGGCCCCGGAGTGTCCCTGCTCATCGCCCGCCTGAGGGCCTGCATCAGCTCCTCCAGCACCAGCACCCGAAGGCTGGTCGCCACAAGCCTGCTTCGCTGAATCTTCATCAGCAGCCAGCTCCCGAGCTGGCGAAGGAGGGGGAGCAGGTGCCACAGTCATCGCAGGGGCCGGTCCCGCCGGGCCAGAAGGAGGAGACATCTGGGCCTGCACAGGGGCCAGCGAAGCGGCTGCGGCGTCCGGACACTGCAGCACAGGGCCCCTGCCGACCGGAGGTGGCCGGGGAACAGACGCATCCCCGGCAGCCGACGAGTCCCTGCAAGCACAGGGAGCTCTCAAGACAAGAAAAGAAGTACGCAAGTACTAAGATCCGGTGAGTGTAAACTTACCGAGGAACACGAACATTCCAGCGGGCCTGAAGCCCTGGCTTCTGAGCCGGGGCAGGGCCTCCGGAGCCTGCCGTCGTCGCCGGGGCCTGCGCCGAAGGCACCTGGACTGGCGGAGCAGGGGGTGCTCCTGGAGCCCCCCTAGGAGATGGAGCAGCGGAGCTCCCGACGGCAGCACCTCTGGCGCCGCTCATCGTACCAGCCCTTGAAGCACCTAAAGCCCGGGGCGCCTGCGTCCCCGGGTGAGCCCTGGCTGCGCTCCCTCCGGCACCGCCACTTACCGAGCCTGCAGTAGGGACACTCGATGATCGGGGCACCTGAGCCCCTGGCTCAGCCCCAGACACCGCAGCACCAGCGTCCCTCCTCGGAGCACCACCAGTGGAAGGAGTGTGGAACGCCCAGGGCTCCTCTGACCGCCGCTGTCCGAGATGGGTCCCATTGCTGCGGAAGACCCGAGGCCTCTTTGGGTCGCCGCCCGATGAGCCGACGCCTCCTGATGAAGAGAGCGGGGGCACTCCGGTCCCCTGACTCGGCGCGAATGACGCCCTCGGCGGAGACTGGGAGCGCTTCCTCTTCGGCGAACTGGAGGCCGGCTCCTTGCCCTTCCCCTTGTCAACAGACCGAGCTCTGTCGCTCCGGGCGCAGGTTGGGCGTTGGTAGTCCAAGCTCTGTCACTCCTCGGCGCGGGTTGGGCATCGGCCGACCCCTTGCGCCGTTCTCTGGAGCGGTCGACCTCGGTGATTGAGATCCCCCGGGAAGCATCACCAACCTGGCGCATGGCGATACTGATATCGTACAAGGTCGGCAGCTCCCGCAGCAGCTTCGAACTCCACAACGGCTCCAAGAAGAGGGGGAGGTAGGAAGCTGGAACTGTGAGAGAGCGGTCATCAAGAAAGTTGTTGCTTACCCTCATCAGCATCTCCCTCAGCAGTTCGTCGGACGGGTCAGAGCCTAAGCCCGTCTCCAGCCTGGTGCAGTCGTGTATGCCGGTGTAGTACCACGCCGGGCGATTGCGATGCTGCAGTGGCGCAAGGCGACGCGACAAGAAGTCCGCCAGCACCATCAGGGATGTCAGCCCCTGCTCCGCCAGGAACTAGATCCGCTCCAGAACTGGCGCGTACTCTGGCTCCAGCTCCGGGCTCTCCTCCCAGAAGCGGCGCCCGGTGGATGGAGCATCAGTCGGCAACTGGAGGTGATCGTGCTCATCGGTCTTCACGATCACCCAGTCATCCCTCCAGCCTTCCCACCTCGAGGCGCTGAAGGGTAGAAGGTACCTGGATACCATCGGATCCTCGCAGCGGTGCTGGAAGTAGTAGGCTCCCAGTTGGTTCTTCGAGCCACGCCCAGTCGTCTGCAGCAAGAATAAGTGACGGAAAAGCGTCACTGAAGCACGCACTCCCACAAACATCTCGCAGAAGTGTACGAAGACGGTGGCCAGAGCGAAGGAGTTTGGGGAGAGGTGTTCAAGCTGGAGGCCATAAGTCTCCAGCAGAGTCACAAAGAAAGAAGAGATCGGCGGGACGAACCCCGCCAAGGCATAGGCGATGAAGAGGACGGTCTCCCCACTCTCCAGACGTAGGGGAAGAGATCCCCGCCGAAGACAAAGCCTCTGCTCTTCCGAGTTCCATCCCAGCAGCTTGCGCACCGACCCAAGGTCTTTCGTCCGGGCGATGCACGGTGGAGGCAGGCTGGAGGCCATCGAAGGTGAAGGAGCAGGAACTTGGAAGGCAGAGAAGGCTTGGGCGCACGGAAGAGCAAGGAAAGTTCAGTCGTAGGGAGATGTGCGAAGTGAAGCCTGCGATGCAGAAGGGCTTCCCTCAAACCTCCCAGAAGCAATCTGAAACGCTTCGTATGCGCCGCTCGGGGTAGACGCCCCCGGTCCAAGCCCCAACGACAATGACAAGAGAGCCCAAGCCATCCTGCAGAAGCGGTGGACTAAGAAGTCAGTCCCTCAAGCAGACAACCTGGAGATTCCTGACAAGGCGCTGCAACGAGCCGTGGTGGCAGCCTTGGGAACCGCCGGTGTTGTAACTAGCAATAGTGGCAGCCTTGTGAACCACCGCAGTTAAAGCAAATTTCTAAGCAGGAGTCACGTCCCCACGATCCTCTGTTGCCCTTGCAACAGTCCAAAGGAGTTTCCAAGAAAGTGCGCGGGGTAGAAAAGGTGAAGCCCCCACCTCAGGATTGTTATCTCCCCCGAGGTGGGCCCCAGGGCCACTGTTGGTACCCTCAATACCGAGTACCCCCGCGTACAAGAGAAAACTGCCTAAGGACCTCGCCCCCTCCACTGGGGTGAGCTCCGAGGGTGCCACATGTCCAGTGGGGTCGGAGCCCCTGGCTTCACAGAGGAGATCTCCGGGCCTGCCACGTGGCCAGGAGAGCTGGACCTCGCCCCCTCCGCCAGGGGCGAGCTCCGAAGGCGCCACGTTTCCCGTAGGGCCGGAGCCCCCCTCTCCTTAGAAGAGAGCTCCAGGCCTACCACGTGGCCACGAGCAGTGCTGCCCACCCTGGCGCGGTAGGCAGCGGGAGTAAAGGCACATCATGCCTTGCCCGTACAAGACATTCAAGACCCGCACCTTCCCAAGATGCGGAGGCGTGGCGCACGCTTGTCAGAGGGCACTGTGACCAGTCACAGTCAAGAAAGGTCGCACCTTCCGAAGACACGGAGGCGCGGCGCACGCCTGTCAGGAGGCACTGTGACTAGTCACAGTCAAGACAGGCGCACAGTGTCAGAAGCTGTAGACCAATAAACTCAGCGACAAGACATGCCCTGCCGTCCCTGTCATCATCAGCCGCTACGCCTAGCTTGCGGCACTGGCAGGACGACAGAACGGAGACTAAAAAGCTACTGCTAGAGATAACTATCAGCATTCACTGCAAGATATGGTAGATGGCAGGAAATCACCCCGGGGCCACCTGTCGGGTCCTGGGGGCCCACTTTGTAAGCCGCCCGACCCTTGGACTATAAAAGGCTCAGGTAGGCAACGTTGCAAGGGGTTTGGATCCTTTGGCATTCGACCCTAGTTAGACAGCCCAGCCAGTTCATCCCCAAGCTTAGAACTCCGGTTCTAAGCCTCAAGCAATACAACAAGCAACTCTGCTCCCGTGGATGTAGGGTTTTATGCTCCGGCGGCCTGAACCACGTAAAAATCCTTGTGTTACCATCTCCTTCCTTCGTCCAACGCGCGAGACCCTCCGAGAGGACTAGCCCTCTGAAAAAGAACCTCCGCGGGGTGTCCAGAGCAGGCCCGGGGGAAGTGTCGACCGCAGACGCTTCGACAGTGTCGATTGAGGACTGAGCCGTGTGCGGACCTGCTGGACAAGTTTGAATAGTACCGGATGCATACTGGCATATGGGAACCAGGAAACCGATGTAATTGGTTAACCTGGGTGCCGAGGCTTACTCAACCGTTTTATAGGAGTGGGATGAGGGTAGCAAGGTGTAAATCTGCCAGTGGGCACAGACACGCTCCACGCGGGGACCTCCTGCCCGTTACCAATGGACCGGTCTGGCATTTGGGTTTCCATTGAAAGGTTGTTGCATACAATAGCGTAGGAAGGTGTGAAGCACCACACTTATGAAAGTGGGTGTATGTGACGTGTTGTCCGGGTGTCTCCTGATTGCAATCATCGTCCCTCGCGGTTATTGGAGTACCGCTTGTTCACTGTTCTGTGATGTAGTAAGAAGTGAAATAAGTCAGATGAATGTGTGTATTGAATTAATAGTGTCTTGTTACCATGTATGCTGTAGATGTAGAGCTCATTAAGTTTATCTTCCACTTTGGGCATCACCACATCGGAGGAGAGTGTTTCTTGTTTAATTGTGGACTTCCAATGTGAGGACTGCCTAAGGCTCATTAATCTGCTGCTATAAAACTGAAAGTAAGGATTAACATGTAGGCGTGTATTTATCACAAATGTCATTTCCTATATTACACATCCCTGCATGTAGAGTTCCATGACTAGTGTTGTCGGTTAAGCCTTGCTGAGCCATCATGCTCACGGTTGCAATATTTGAGCTGTGTGCAGGTGAGAGTTATGAGCAGGGGTCCGAGGATGAGGCGATGCCCCTGTCGGGGTACACGGCCGAGCTGGAGCCCTGCACGCCGCTGTGATCGTGGTGTGAGTGTTGCTAGTGTGTAACGTCCCCGGGCTGGACGGCTGCACTTTTGCTTAGTTAGTATGAGAGACTAGTTATGTATAATACTTCCGCTGTATAATTAAGTTTCTAAAAGACTTCCGTTGTTTTATGTAAAATAAAAGTTTGTATTTTGTTTGTATTCTTTTCTTGTGTGCTGTTGGGTGCCGCATCGCACGGCACCACCCTCTGCGATCCCGGAGTCGGTGAACCACGGGGTGGTCCCCATACCATCTGGCTTAGAACAGGGCACAAGGATTAGATTAGAGCAAAACCTATCACCAAGGCTCTAAGATCCAGGTTCCCTACAGGCAACCAATTTTACGGTCACCTAAGTACTAGGTGTAACGGCCCTAACTTTTGTAAAGTTTGATGTCAGCTCATGAAACAAAGTTAAGGCGATAAAAGACTATAATTGTGTCACATGAAATGATGAACACATAAATGGACATGTGAGGGAGTTAAAAAATTTCTCTAGCCCATGCTCAACACATGTTAACCTAGGGGAAATAATTACACTCCTAAAACTTTAACAAATGTGCACCTCCTCTATGAGTAGAGTGGAGGGAATTTAAACGCAATTTGAATCTTCTGAAAGGATTTCTGTTCAGATTGTCCAAAGGTCTATATATGAGATCATAGATGCATCTCTCATGTATTCAAGAGCCTAAGTTTCAAATTTGGAGAATTTTTGGTTTCATATACTATTTATTCCGAGGATTAAATGAGGGCACGTTTAAATTCAAACTTGAATTTGAATTTTGAACCAAACAAACTCAATTTCAAAATATGATTTCAGATTTGAGTTCCTCATAATTCCTTTAACCTATCCTCCAAGTTTGATCACAATTGGAGCTCATTTGCTATTTTAAATCAAATTGAGGATAAGAAGCAAAATTGGGGCTGTGGACCCCACCGGTCAGTCTCACAAATCACAGAACAGACTCTGTCCACGGGAGCACGCCACCTCCTGCTCACCGGCGTCAACCGACGTACCACCGAGGCCAGCTCCTTCTTGCTTGCTCGATCTGATCCTCCCCACAGCAAGTGCAACAGGGCTATTTTGCTTCCTCCCCATGCTGCCTCGTTCCCATGCGTTTGCTCCCGAGAAGAAAAACAGCAGCCACCGTTCTCTCTGTTTTCTCTGATCACCCAAGCAACCCAGCGTCCTTTACCCAGGCTTCCAACAGAAAAAAGGTTCGCCCATGAGTGCTCTAGCCGGCTAGCACCTTCCCTCCACCATCCCGAGCTCACAAGCGCCAACAAACAGAAAAGTTCTGCTGCTCCCGTGTTGAACGTCGGAGGAACCGAAACTGGACGCCGTGGACAGCCCAAACCAGAAGGGATCACGCCCAAGCAAGCCACTCCATCTGTGCACCAACAAGTCTAGTTTCTCACCTCCAAAGCTCAGCCCTAGCTGTTGATCACAGAGGGAGAATTTCAAGTTTTTCTCCCGGGCGGCAGAAACGGACCTTGAGGTAAGGAATTGTAAAATTCGTCCTCAAATCGTGTTTGTTGGGTCTCAAACTTCACACACAGGATGTTAACTTCCTAGCACACCTTCTCCATCGGTTTTAGACCAAGAAATTGAGTGTAGAGTGAGCAATCCGAGCTCTTTTAGAGGGTATGCCGCTGGACCCTATCGGGTGCACGGTGCCGATAGGTTTAGAGCCCTCTCCAGCTTGTTTAGACCTCATGCCGGTCTTCTACATGATCCCCTGATGCTGTAGAGCCCAAGAACCGATCATTTGGTGGAGAATTCACCGTGCAAGACCTCGCCGGAGCCCTAGGGTTTGCTGTGGCCGGTGCGCCCTGTTTTCCGGCGAGTTTCAGCCGCCGGCGACCTCACCAACGTGTTCAGTGTGGGGAAATATGGGGGGGGGGGGGGCAGCAGGGGGGTCTGGAGGTGGCTGGGAACTGGTTTTCTGGCGACCTCACCGGAGGGGGCCGCCACTGGTGTGTTTGGCGCGAGTCTGGAGGTTAGGGATGACAGGTGGGACCCACTGTCAGCATTTAAACATTTTCCAGATTTTCCCACTCTAGTTCAAACCTTGGAGGGCCATAACTTTGTGTAGGAATGTCCAAAAATTGTGAAACAAATTTTGTTGGATTCCTATCAAAGAGTACTATCCAGGTATGCAGCCCAATGTTTATGAAAATCCCTGGATTTGGCTCATTAATTCATTTAAGTAAAATCTTGTATGAATGGTTACAGGAGTTCTGTTTATTGAAAAATTCCCAAATTTGTACAGAACATTCTACCAAAATTCCTTGAACTCCAGTAAAAATTTCAGAGGCATGGACCTCATTTGCTTGGTCAAATGATGGGTTCAGTCCTTATGTCTCTGAAAAATGGGAAAATAAACAGAGACATTTTCAGCTTTTTCCCAATCCTTCTAAAATCCATATCTCCATGTAGGAAACTCCAAAAATGGTAAAACCAATTCCTATGGACTAAGGACATTTTGTACTTGACAAAAAGTCTACTTTTCAGCATAGTAAAGCTTAATACCTAGGGGGTAAAGGCAGATTAGTGAAAATCACATAAGGAATTATTGTGATCACCTTGAGCCATTTCATGAGCTAAATTTTTGCACACTGCCTAAATACCTACCATAGAAGCTGTGGTTAAATTTTCAGCTTCATTGGACCTGTAGAACTTGAGCTACCATCTTTAAGGTTTAAGTGTTCATATAATGGACTTAATCATATGGTGATTACTAGTATCTCTTTTCACCCTAGCTTTCATCTTCTCTAAGGTTTAGATCCAACAACAGAAAACTTGCTGTTGTTTATCTCTTTTAGGTGTGAGTTAACTGGTACAACAGTTTTGAATCATTTTCTAAATTGCTTTTGAATACATGTGCATAAATCATCTTAATAGCACGTGACGTCGACATTCGACGAGGACTCAACTCCGCAGCGAGGATCTCCATCTCGTGACGAGCTTGGCGGATTCTCCAGAGGAAGACTAACTCCTAGCTTCTAACAAAACCGTTGAGCAAGGCAAGCCCCGGTTTGCATATCGTTACCGTTTTAAATTTTGCTTTACTTCACATCATATTTATTAGACTTGATATTGTGCATTATGTCTAGGATGATTGAAACCCACTTGCATGCCTATTACATCCCTCGTTAAAAGGTTTAGTGTAGGCTTTGCCTCGTTGTAGATGCTAGGCTAATGTTGTACCTAGCTCGGTAGAAGTCGAGTAGTAAAAAGCTACTCGCGAGAAAGTTCGAGTAATGGAGTTACTCGCGACAGATAAATGATAAGAGCACCCTCATGAATATGAGATGGGGACGGGGATGTTCCTGTAGGATGGAGGGCTCAAGGATGGTCTCGACCTGCGATGGGTGTGACAATGCTTGAGACCACATTTGGCCTGGACCGGGATGGTAAGGCAAATGTGGAGGTTGGTTGTAGCCCCATCCGTGTCGGTTAAGGACCGTATGTATGCGGCCCTGCTAGACAAGATTGAGCTGTACCGGATATATAGTGGGGTATGGGACCCATGAAACCGATGTAACTCGATGGACCGTAATATAGAAACTCATCCTTCGTGTGGGAATGGCGTTGAGAAGGCGGGAGGTGTAAATCCTTTAGCGGGCAATTTCGACGTGTCCGCGTAGAGGACCATCCTGCTCGGCGCGAAATGTTTTTCTATGTCAGGGTGTCGTGTGAAAGGTTGCTTCATACAACATAAGAAAGAGCTCTTGAGAGAGTCTTTCGAGGCGGGTGTATGTGTCATGTATTCCGGGTTGTTATTGATTCGAATCACCGTCCCTCGCGGAAGAGGATTGAGCATACTTGCCCACTGCGTCGTGACTTAGTAAGAAGATGAACTAAGTCTCTTAACTTGCTGTTTGTGGAGTAATCACTGTATTGGAACCTTGACTGAAGTAGATATAGAGCCAACTAAATTTCATTTCCACCTTAGGCTAGCAACATCGGGATAAGCGTTTCTTGTTTGATTGTGGACTTCCGATGTTGTGAGGCGTGAGGACCACTAAAATGAAGGCTATAAGAATCCGAATATAAGGATCAAGTTTAGTCAAGCTGCATTTTGCAAATTCCTGTTCCTACTGTGTCACTACCCCTGCATTTAGAGTTACATGTTTAGGAGTGACGGTTAAGTATTGCTGAGCCTTAGTGCTCACGGTTGCTTCTGAGTTGTTTTTGCAGGTAGCAGGATGCCTGCTATGAAGAGGGTTGTTCAGTGAGACGACGAACCTCAGGGTTCGTTCAACTCATCGGAAACCTAGCCGCTGCCTTCCTTTGGTGAAGCTAGTAGGAAGCGTTCACGGGCTGAACGACTTCTCTTCGGCGTAGTTAGGGTCGAGAGTGAGTAGATTGTCCAGCTAGTTTTAATTTCCGCTGCGTGTGTACTTATGTTGTAAAAAATCTTATGTTGAGTAACAAAATGATTCCGTTATGTTCTTATCGTCTTTTCGTGCATGCTGTTGGGTGCCGCATCACACGGCACCACCCACTGCGATTCCCGGGCGTCACAGACGTGGTATCAGAGCCGCATTGGGAATAGCACGCATGAAAAGAGTCTATTTTCGAAAACTTAGAGGTACACGAGTGAGGAACGTATAGTATGCCCACATAAGGAGTATTATTAGCATAGTTACTTAAGGTGGCAAGCTAACAGTGTGTTATCATTCAGTATTTCAATTCTGTAACGACACACCTACGTGGAGGTAAGAATGGTAAGGAACGCCACCGAAAGCGGATCAATTTCGGTTAGCTCACCCATACGAGGAAAGTAGTGTTGGATGTCCCGTTCAGCAATGGACGGGAAGTGAATATGTTTTCTAAGACTCTTCATGTCTTAGAGACATATGAATGGCACTAGCCTCCAGTGTGCAAACCCTGGGGCAAGAGGAGGAGACCCCATCGTGTGGTTTGTAACACGAAGTGTGTTCTTTAGGACTCTTCATGTCCTATGAGGCATACGAAAGCGCTGTTCCACCGGTGTGCTTTATTGCAAAGGTGTGAAGCCTCCGTCGGGTGGTGAATAACCCGATCATGTACCTTGAGACGTGGCTTGACTCAAGGATGGCCCGTATGGCAATGATACGGGGCGTATGTTTTTACTATGATATGGACCTGCCTGAAATGATAAACCAATGTGTGCATCATTATTGAGTGGTTTTATGCAGGTACCTTAACCACGTTAGTACATGTCGTGTAGACAACGTTTGTGAGTGATCATTTTAGTGCCACCATCTGAAACATATATGCCGGTATAAAGCCGGTTAGGATTTTAATTTGGTGAGGAAACGTAGTACCTTGACATGTTTTGAACGGCATGAAAAGAAGGTTTGAAAAAAAGGAGTAAATTTGGAGTCTAGGATTCTATTAGGGGTTAATGAACTCATATATTGAACTAAGAGTCAGTTGGGAGTAGAATTATTCACAAAGACTTAGGAGAAACCTCCCCTGTTTTCGGCAGAATTTTGCTGAAGTTGAACAGGACATAACTTTTGTTTCGTTGAACCAATGGAGGTTAGTGATACATTTATGGAAAGCTATTGAAGTCTACTACAACTCTTCATTAGAACTCCAGATCAGAATCACCTTCCAAATGGATGAAATTCTCAGAGGAGTGTGAACTGCCCAAAAACAGGGCAGGCACAAATTGCTCTCTGGAAATTTCTGTATTTCGACCATAACATTCTATAGAAAAATTTCTAAGGGTCATGTAATACACCGTTGGAAAGCTTCTGATATATTATATGACTTTGTAATTCAAAGCTTCTCCAGATTTGGAGTTTAATTGTATGAAATCTTGCGGACAAAACAGCCACTTTCAAAGGAGGTGCTGTCAAAATTGTTCCATATTTCTGTTAACTTTGAAATATCACAACTTTTGATCCAGAACTGATATGAAGGCACATGAAGACTCGTTGGAAAGATATTGAAGTTAACTATAACTTTGATATTCAACTTGAGACATGAAATTGCCATTGTCATATTCAAATTCTGCGATTAAGACCTATTGGTCATTCTGAACAGAGTAGTGCTTATTGCCTATGTAACTTAAGACTTGTTGTGGACAGGGATGTTTCAGACTTCTCTAAGCTCCATAACATGTTCTTGAGTTATTTTCAGTTTGTCCTACTGTTGGAATTAAGGGATTGGACAAACTTGCTCACATTTGATAGATTTCAGTATTGTCAAAACCCTAGTTAGCTTGTGTAATGCTGCAATATTGATGTGATGCTTTTACGGTTATGTTTTCAATTCAAGTTGAGTTTAAAACTTTGAATTTTAACCGTAAATTGATCACTCTTGCAGCATGGATCGTGATCATTCCTGGAGTGAGGTTGGTGAGTCGAGTCACAGCGAAAGTAATTCGCCACGACAAGAAGTGCCGACATCATCAACCGGATTGGCGGGAATCATGGCAAAGATGGCTGAGTCTCTGGATCTGTTGGTGCGACAAAGCATACGACAGGAGACACTACAGCAAAATCCCCCGCCAAGCACTTATCTGGATTTCTTAGCAAGACAACCACCAGTTTTCTCGGAAGCGAAAGAACCATTGGAGTCGGCTCATTGGCTCCAATGTATTGAAGCCAAGTTCGATACGCTTGAGTGCGATAAATATCAGAAGACTCTATTTGCTGCTCAACAACTCCACGGAGCCGCTGGAGCCTGGTGGGAGGGGTACATCGCTACTCTTCCTGACGGTCATCGAGTGACGTGGGATGAATTCCGGGATGTTTTCCGGGCACGTCACATTTGTTCGGGAATTCTTCGAACAAAGTATCAAGACTTTCTAGAATTAAAGCAAGGAGAAAGGAGTGCGTACGAGTACTTCAAAGAGTTTGAAGACTTGATGCAATACGCCACTCATATGGTAGACTCGGAAGCGTTGAAGTGCGAATATTTCTTCCGAGGTTTGAATGTCGAACTTCAGGAACAAGTGACATTGTTCAATAACGGTATTTACAATGAGTTGGTAAATGCCGCTATCATTAAAGAAGACATGCATGTCCGTTGTGAAGCGGAGCTGAAAAGAAGTATACCGCCGGACAGTGACATCGAGGTTCGTCCGAACTATCGAGTGCGGTATTACTCGGCAGTTAGGCAACAAATTCAGCCTGTGGTGCAACTCTCACAACCACGGCTGGAGTTACTCACTTATGAGCCTCCACCTCAACAGCAGCGGTCAGAAATTATTCGTGCAACCCTACCGCAACCAGCTACGCACGAATTATCTCCACCTCGTGTTAGTAGAGAGCTGAGGATTTCTGCAGCACGAAACCGTCGGGATCTGAGCAGAGCCACACTCATGTATCATCTCCTCAATGCTCAGATCAGCACCGTGAACCTTCAAAGAAGAATCTTTCAAAAGCTGGCAGGGTTAATTACACTGCTATTGAGGATATTGCTAAAGTCGAACCAGTTTTGGCGGGCATGTTCACTTTACATGAACAACCCATTTTCGTGTTATTTGATTCCGGGGCCACCGACAATTTTATTAGCAGAGACTATGTGCTGAAGAATAATCTTCCGTTTAGCACAGTTAAGCATCCGTTTCATATCAGCTCACCCGGAGGCAAGATATCAACAGATGAGATGGTCTCTCGGGCACCGTTATGTTTGGGTGGAAATATCTATCCTGCGAGCCTTATCATACTCAAAGGCCAAAGGATTGATATTATCTTGGGGATGTCATGGTTGACACATTATGGAGCTATCTTTGACATCAGCTCTCGGACTGTCCAACTGAATTCCCCAATACATGGTTGCAACATATTGAATCTTGTGAATCCATCACAACGTGTTGCAGCAGTGCATCAGATTGAAGCTCCTAAACTTGAGGATATTCCAGTGGTATGTGAATATCCAGATGTGTTTCCCGAAGACTTGCCGGGCATGCCGCCTGAACGTGATGTAGAGTTCAAGATTGAACTAGCACCGGGAACCACACCTATTTCTCGGCGACCATACAAAATGGCACCGAAGGAGCTAGAAGAATTGAAGGAGCAGCTTAATGACCTCATGGACAAAGGTTTTATACGCCCAAGTTCATCACCTTGGGGCTGTTCCGCACTCTTCGTGAAGAAGAAGGACGAGACTTTGAGACTATGCGTAGATTATCATCCACTGAATGCTGTCACTATCAAGAATAAGTATCCACTACCGCACATTGATATTTTATTTGATCAACTAGTGGGTGCTAAGGTATTCTCCAAGATGGATCTTCGGTCTGGGTATCACCAGATAAAAATCCGGGCAGAAGATGTACCTAAGACGGCGTTCTCGACAAGATATGGTCTTTATGAATATCTTATCATGTCTTTTGGGTTGACCAATGCTCCGGCTCATTTTATGTATCTCATGAACTCCGTGTTCATGCCGGAGTTAGACAAGTTCGTCGTGGTTTTCATCGACGACATTTTGGTCTATTCAAAGTCAGAAGAAGAACATGCTGAACATTTGCGTATTGTACTCCAACGCTTGAGAGATCACAAGCTATATGCAAAGTTCAGTAAATGTGAGTTTTGGATCAGCAAAGTGCCGTTTATTGGGCATATTATTTCAGCGGAAGGCATCGCTGTGGACCCAAGTAAAATCGAGCAAGTGCTGAATTCGAAATCTCCAACATCTGTTCATGAAGTGAGGAGTTTCCTAGGTTTAGCGGTCTATTACCGGAGATTCATTCCAAACTTCTCCAAAGTCGCTAAACCTATGATGGAGCTGTTGAAGAAAAGCACCAAATATGATTGGAGCGATTCATGTGAACAAGCTTTTCAAACATTAGTGAAGCATCTCACTACAGCTCCAGTTTTGGCCCAGCCGGACACCACGAAGCCTTTTGATGTCTATTGTGATGCATCCGGCACTGGTTTGGGTTGTGTGTTGATGCAAGAAGGACGTGTGGTCACGTATGGATCCCGACAACTCAGGGGTCATGAGCAGAATTACCCGACGCACGACCTTGAACTAGCTGCAGTGGTCTTAGTATTGAAAATGTGGAGACATTATCTACTAGGCAATCTAGTACATCTCTATACTGACCACAAAAGCTTAAAGTACATCTTCACACAGAAGGAACTGAATATGAGGCAGCGAAGATGGCTCGAATTGATCAAGGATTATGAACTTGAAATTCATTACCACCCGGGTAAAGCGAATGTGGTTGCCGACGCACTTAGTCGGAAAGCCCACGTTCACCATTTAGCCATGGCTGCACATGAAGAAGGAGAACCAAGCCTGCGCTTAATTCCTTACGGATCGCTGTTCAACCTCGCTCTTATTCCTACAATCCGAGATGAGATTGTAGAGGCTCAGAAGAGAGACAGGGGTATGTCTCATATCCGGAGGAGAGTGGACAGCGGTGAATTGAAGATGTTCCGCAAGGATGAAGAGGGTACTCTATGGTTTAACAACCGTATAGTTGTACCCCGAAATATGAAATTACGAAGGAAGATATTGTGAAGTACGTATCCGAGTGTGATACGTGTCGGCGGGTTAAAGCCGACCATATGAGGAAAGCCGGACCACTTCAACCGCTGAAGGTTCCAGCATGGAAGTGGGAAGACATAAGTATGGACTTCATCGTCGGTTTACCCATGACCAGCAACAAGCATGATTCTATTTGGGTAATCATCGATCATTTGACCAAGACAGCACATTTTATTGCAGTCCATACCAAATATGTGGCAAAGAAGTATGCGGAGCTGTTCATCTCAAGAATCGTGTGTTTACACGGGGTTCCCCGCACCATCGTGTCTGATCGAGGTGCGTTGTTCGTATCCAGATTTTGGGAGCAACTGCATGCTTCCTTGGGAACCAAGTTAATCAGGAGTTCAGCGTATCATCCGAAAACTGATGGTCAAACAGAGAGACTAAATCAGATTCTGGAGGATATTCTACGGGCATGTGTCATCAATTATGGGAAGAATTGGGATGACCATCTACCGTTAGCAGAATTCTCATATAACAACAGTTATCAATCCAGCATCAAAATGGTCCCGTATGAAGCTCTTTATGGCCGGAAGTTCCGCACACCACTGAATTGGTGTGAGTCCAGCGAGAGAGTGGTCTACGGGATTGATCTTGTGAATGAAGCCGAGGAACGAGTGCGAGTGATCCAAGCCAATTTAAAGGCTGCTCAATCTCGGCAGAAAAGCTATGCAGACAAAAGACGTCGACCTCTTCACTTTGACATCGGGGACCACGTTTATCTTCGTGTCTCTCCGATGAAAGGAGTTCATCGTTTCGGAGTGAAGGGAAAGCTTGCTCCACGATTCATCGGGCCGTTTGCTGTCACTGAGATATGCGGACCCGTGGCCTATCGTCTGGAGTTACCGACGTCAGTTTCGGGTATTCACAATGTTTTCCACGTCTCTCAGCTGCGGAAATGTCTTAAGTACCCAACCGCAGTTCATATGGAGAACATTGAGGATCTTCAACCGGATCTCACTTATTCTGAGTATCCGATACAGATTATCGACGAGAAGACTCGCGCCACAAGAAATCGGACATTGCGATTTTACGAAGTCTTGTGGAGCAACCACACCGCTGATGAAGCTACGTGGGAAAGCGAGGAATTTCTCCGTTTAAACTTTCCCGACTTGTTTGTACCATATGTCCAGTAGTCATTCTCCCTTCTTCTTTCTTTTTGTAATATCGGGACGAGATTCTTTTAAGGGGGGGGGGGGGGGGGGTGAATGTAACGGCCCTAACTTTTGTAAAGTTTGATGTCAGCTCATGAAACAAAGTTAAGGCGATAAAAGACTATAATTGTGTCACATGAAATGATGAACACATAAATGGACATGTGAGGGAGCTAAAAATTTTCTCTAGCCCATGCTCAACACATGTTAACCTAGGGAAAATAATTACACTCCTAAAACTTTAACTCATGTGCACCTCCTCTATGAGTAGAGTGGAGGGAATTTAAACGCAATTTGAATCTTTTGAAAGGATTTCTATTCAGATTGTCCAAAGGCCTATATGTGAGATCATAGATGCATCTCTCATGTATTCAAGAGCCTAAGTTTCAAATTTGGAGAATTTTTGGTTTCATATACTATTTATTCCGAGGATTAAATGAGGGCACGTTTAAATTCAAACTTGAATTTGAATTTTGAACCAAACAAACTCAATTTCAAAATATGATTTCAGATTTGAGTTCCTCATAATTCCTTTAACCTATACTCCAAGTTTGATCACAATTGGAGCTCATTTGCTATTTTAAATCGAATTGAGGATAAGAAGCAAAATTGGGGCTGTGGACCCCACCGGTCAGTCTCACAAATCACAGAACAGACTCTGTCCACGGGAGCACGCCACCTCCTGCTCACCGACGTCAACCGACGTACCACCGAGGCCAGCTCCTGCTTGCTTGCTCGATCTGATCCTCCCCACAGCAAGTGCAACAGGGATATTTTGCTTCCTCCCCGTGCTGCCTCGTTCCCGTGCATTTGCTCCCGAGAAGAAAAATAGCAGCCACCGTTCTCTCTGTTTTCTCTGATCACCCAAGCAATCCAGCGTCCTTTGCCCAGGCTTCCAACAGCAAAAAGGTTCGCCCATGAGTGCTCTAGCCGGCTAGCACCTTCCCTCCACCATCCCGAGCTCACCAGCGCCAACAAACAGAAAAGTTCTGCTCCTCCCGTGTTGAATGTCGGAGGAACCGAAACTGGACTCCGTGGACAGCCCAAACCAGAAGGGATCACACCCAAGCAAGCCACCGCATCTGTGCACCAACAAGTCTAGTTTCTCACCTTCAAAGCTCAGCCCTAGCCGTTGATCACAGAGGGAGAATTTCAAGTTTTTTCTCCCGGGCGGCAGAAACGGACCTTGAGGTAAGGAATTGTAAAATTCGTCCTCAAATCATGTTTGTTGGGTCTCAAACTTCACACACAGGATGTTAACTGCCTAGCACACCTCCTCCATCGATTTTAGACCAAGAAATTGAGTGTAGAGTGAGCAATCCGAGCTCTTTTAGAGGGTATGCCGCTGGACCCTAGCGGGTGCACGGTGCCGATAGGTTTAGAGCCCTCTCAAGCTTGTTTAGACCTCGTGCCGGTCTTCTACATGATCCCCTGATGCTGTAGAGCCCAAGAACCGATCATTTGGTGGAGAATTCACCGTGCAAGACCTCACCGGAGCCCTAGGGTTTGCTGTGGCCGGTGCGCCCTGTTTTCCGGCGAGTTTCAGCCGCCGGCGACCTCACCAACGTGTTCAGCGTGGGGAAACATGGGGGGGCGGCCAGCAGGGGGTCTGGAGGTGGCTGGGAACTGGTTTTCCGGCGACCTCACCGGAGGGGGCCGCCACTGGTGTGTTTGGCGCGAGTCTGGAGGTTAGGGATGACAGGTGGGACCCACTGTCAGCATTTAAACATTTTCCAGATTTTCCCACTCTAGTTCAAACTTTGGAGAGCCATAACTTTGTGTAGGAATGTCCAAAAATTATGAAACAAATTTTGTTGGGTTCCTATCAAATAGTACTATCCAGGTATGCAGCCCTATGTTTATGAAAATCCCTGGATTTGGCTCATTAATTCATTTAACTAAACTCTTGTATGAATTTTTACAGGAGTTCTGTTTATTGGAAAATTCCCAAATTTATACAGAACATTCTACCAAAATTCCTTGAACTCCAGTAAAAGTTTCAGAGGCATTGGACCTCATTTGCTTGGTCAAATGATGGGTTCAGTCCTTATGTCTCTGAAAAATGGGAAAATAAACAGAGACATTTTCAGCTTTTTCCCAATCCTTCTAAAATCCATATCTCCATGTAGGAAACTCCAAAAATGGTAAAACCAATTCCTATGGACTCAGGACATTTTGTACTTGACAAAAAGTCTACTTTTCAGCATAGGAAAGCTTAATACCTAGGGGGTAAAGGCAGATTAGTGAAAATCACATAAGGAATTATTGTGATCACCTTGAGCCATTTCATAGCTAAATTTTTGCACACTGCGTAACTACCTACCATAGAAGCTGCGGTTAAATTTTCAGCTTCATTGGACCTCTAGAACTTGAGCTACCATCTTTTAGGTTTAAGTGTTCATATAATGGACTTAATCACATGGTGATTACTAGTATCTCTTTTCACCCTAGCTTTCATCTTCTCTAAGCTTTAGATCCAACAACAGAAACCTTGCTGTTTTTTTTCTATTTTAGGTGTGACTTAACTGGTACAACAGTTTTGAATCATTTTCTAAATTGCTTTTGAATACATGTGCATAAATCATCTTAATAGCACGTGACGTCGACATTCGACGAGTACTCAACTCCGCAGCGAGGATCTCCATCTCGTGACGAGCGTGGCGGATTCTCCGGAGGAAGACTAACTTCTAGCTTCTAACAAAACCGTTGAACAAGGCAAACCCCGGTTTGCATATCGTTACCGTTTTAAATTTTGCTTTACTTCACATCATGTTTATTAGAATTGATATTGTGCATTATGTCTAGGATGATTGAAACCCACTTGCATGCCTATTACATCCCTCATTAAAAGGTTTAGTGTAGGCTTTGCCTCGTTGTAGATGCTAGGCTAATGTTGTAGCTAGCTCGGTAGAAGTCGAGTAGTAAAAAGCTACTCGCGAGAAAGTTCGAGTAATGGAGTTACTCGCGAGAGATAAATGATAAGAGCACCCTCATGAATATGAGATGGGGACGGGGATGTTCCTGTAGGATGGAGCGCTCAAGGTTGATCTCGACCTGCGATGGTTGTGACAATGCTTGAGACCACATTTGGCCTGGACCGGGATGGTAAGGCAAATGTGGAGGTTGGTTGTAGCCCCGTCCGTGTCGGTTAAGGACCGTATGTATGCGGCCCTGCTGGACAAGATTGAGCTGTACCAGATATATAGTGGGGTATGGGACCCATGAAACCGATGTAACTCGATGGATCGTGATATAAAAACTCATCCTTCGCGTGGGAATGGCGTTGAGAAGGCGGGAGGTGTAAATCCTTTAGAGGGCAACTTCGACGTGTCCGCGTAGAGGACCATCCTGCTCGGCGCAAAATGTTTTTCTATGTCAGGGTGTCGTGTGAAAGGTTGCTGCATACAACGTAAGAAAGAGCTCTTGAGAGAGTCTTTTGAGGCGGGTGTATGTGTCGTGTATTCCGGGTTGTTATTGATTCGAATCACCGTCGCTCGCGGAAGAGGATTGAGCATACTTGCCCACTGCGCCGTGACTTAGTAAGAAGATGAACTAAGTCTCTTAACTTGCTGTTTGTGGATTAATCACTGTATTGTAACCTTGACTGAAGTAGATATAGAGCCAACTAAATTTCATTTACACCTTAGGCTAGCAACATCGGGATAAGCGTTTCTTGTTTGATTGTGGACTTCCGATGTTGTGAGGCGTGAGGACCACTAAAATGAAGGCTATAAGAATCCGAAGATAAGGATCAAGTTCAGTCAAGCTGCATTTTGCAAATTCCTGTTCCTACTGTGTCACTACCCCTGCATTTAGAGTTACATGTTTAGGAGTGACGGTTAAGTCTTGCTGAGCCTTAGTGTTCACGGTTGCTTCTGAGTTGTTTTTGCAGGTAGCAGGATGCCTGCTATGAAGAGGGTTGTTCAGTGAGACGACGAACCTCACGGTTCGTTCAACTCATCGGAAACCTAGCCGCTGCCTTCCTTTGGTGAAGCTAGTAGGAAGCGTTCACGGGCTGAACGACTTCTCTTCGGCGTAGTTAGGGTTGAGAGTGAGTAGATTGTCCAGCTAGTTTTAATTTCTGCTGCGTGTGTACTTATGTTGTAAAAAATCTTATGTTGAGTAACAAAATGATTCCGTTATGTTCTTATCATCTTTTCGTGCATGCTGTTGGGTGCCGCATCACACGGCACCACCCACTGCGATTCCCGGGCGTCACACTAGAGTCCGCAACCTACAGCCAAGTATGGCTCTGATACCACTTGAAGCGTCCCGACCCATAAGATCAGAACTTAACATGTAATATTATGCTAGAAACAGAGTTCGGTACATAATATTACAACACAAGTGGAACCACAACCATACAGAGCTTTGTTACAACGGCATACACTTTAGTACAACAATAATAAGAACTAACATAAAGATGACTAACGACATAAACACATGGATGACTAGCTCCTCCTCATACATGGTTCCACGGTAACACCTTGGATGTGGATGCGACCCTACTCGAAGTCCTCCAGGTTGAAGTCAGGATCCTCTGAAGATATCAGCAACAGTTGAGTAAAAAGTACTCAGCAAGCTCCACCTCGCCTTTCGGGGGGGGGGATGAAACAAACATAGATGCAATGCACAACCATAAGAGTGATGCAACCTAATGCAACTAAATAACCCATTCAGAGACATCCCTCACCTCACCCTCACAATAGGTGGTTTCCTAGTTGTTAGGACCACACCATAACCTGTCCTATACCGAGGACACGGCCGTCCGAATAGATTCTACACTGTGCAGAGGTTGTACGCTGTACCCACACGCGGACCATCAAAGACAGCCCGTCATAACCGACACCCAGTCAAAGCACCAGTCGTCCGCAACCCAGTGTCATGACTTATCCCAATATCATCTCAGTTTTCACTCATAAATGCATATCTCTCTCTCCACCATGGACGACTGTCGGGCTAACCACCGTGGTTAGGCTAAGCCTCGCCCATACAGGGTCATGTGGTTGTACTGAAGAAAGTTAGATGAGATGTCAAAACAACTCGGTCCTTAAGGCTCACCAGGGCAGCCTCCATACTCAAACCATGAGACTATCATCTTGATAGTACTCGCCGTAAGTCTGCCACCACGATAGTGCTTACACCAACACTAACCGTTCTGTCCCGGTCTCAATTCACGCTCTCCCCAACCATGCAACATACACAATTACAACATCATCATGAATAATCTCATCATATCAATATGCCCCAAAAAGAGAACTAGTATGTTTACACTCTATCACTCGCATAACTCATGCTCAACAATGCAAAGACCTAATCTACTGGCCACAATGGATAAAGCTCACATAGGATCAATACGATCAAAAAGGGATCGATGGAACTTGCCTTCGCTACCATCTGCGGCATCGTGCTCTTGGTCACTTGGCTCCACTGGGTTCTCCTTTGCCACTGGTTCTACACCGCGCACAAGCAAACATACAAACAAAGCAAATACATATTATTCAGACTTGCTTGCATTAACTATATTATGATATTAGATGATTTTTAGAAGAAGAATTGGATTAAGTGGTCTTTGTGTGTGGGTGAGATCTGGTCTAAGGCCGGTCAACTGGTTGCTTGGGTTTGGGCTGAAATCAGCAAGAGTAAAGGGGAAGAGGTTGGCCAAAGAGTAAGAAATCGAACGTCGACGCTATGGCTCACTTGATTAAGCTGCCGATTTTGGGTAGGGGATATAGGAAGTTGGACAACTTCACGGAAGGGCAGCCATGCCGCGGGGTGGTTGTGGCCATACCCGAGGGGAGGGAGAAGGGGGGGGTGACTCGGGAAAAAGAGTGGAGGTCGGGGTGCTCACCTTGGCCGTGGCTTGGCGGAGCTCGGCGGGGAGGGTTCCTCGTCGTAGATTGATGTTGGGGGAAGACGTGAACGCCGATGCTCAATGGGGCGGGGGGAAAAGTGAGCTCCCGAGTCCCTTTTATAGATGAAGGGGGAAGGGATAGGTATGGAGGAAGGGGAGGTAGGTAAGGTGTAATTAATGCATATTCCGGGAGCTTCTCGTGGAGTGGATAAGGATGGGGGAGGATGAGATATGTGAGGGGTGGTTCTAGAAGGTTCTCTCAGAATGGATAAGGACAGGGGAGGAAGGGGTATGTGAGTGGTGGTTCCGGAAGTTTCTCGTGGAATGGATAAGGATGGAGGAGGAAGGGGTATGTGAGGGGTGATTTCGGAAGCTTCTCGTGGAATGGATAAGGATAGAGGAAGAAGGGGTATGTGAGGGGTGATTCTGGAAGTTCTCGTTTAATGGATAAGGATGGGGTAGGAAGAGGTGGGTGGTGTGTGATTCTAGAAGTTTCTCATAGAATGGATGAGGATGGGGGAGGAAGAGGAAAAAGGTGTCTGCCTTTAGGCAAAGGTAGAGTGGTGGTTGCACCAGTTTCGATGAAACGCATATTTGAAATCAGCCAAGAGTGTGTGTAATATGTCTGGTGGTTAATTTATAACCATGATTTATTAGCTTACGAAAAATGGGGCGTTACACCTCCAGTGTGGGAGGGCTCCGGTGCTGCCACGTGGACAACGACTCCAGGCGTACCATCCCGCCAAGGAGAGCTTCGGAGGTGCCATGTGTCCTACAGCTCTATTCCCGACCTATAGCGTAGGAGGGCTCCAGTTTTGCCACGTGTCTAACGACTCCGGACCCCTCACTACTCCACAAGACTGCTTCGGTAGAGACGCGTGTCCCGGGGGTCATCCACCCGGACGCCGCATCGACGAGCAACGAGCAGATAGCCAAAGAGTAAGGAGGAAGGCACGCTGTCAGGCCGAGCATTCAAGGCTCGCGCCTTCCCTAGAAGCATGGCTCGTGGCGCATGCCCCTGTCCTTCGCCTGCTCACTATTACGGTGATGAGACAGGGCGGCGAGGCGTGACGGCGGAACAGTGCCGCTCAACGGCACAGATCCGCTCAGCAGAGTGATAGGACGCGGCGACAAGACGGGGACTTCATCATCACCTGCAACTCGGTCAGAGGCGCCCGGCGCGCCAGGCGGCGCACCTTAACTCCACCGACAGCGACAGTGCATATAGTTGTAAATGTCCTAGCTCATGTATAGGGTACAGATAGCCGTGGGTCACCTGTCGGGCCCCCGGCCATATTGTAACTGCCCTGTCCTTGGGCTATAAAAGGACCGGGGTAGCCTCCGGGCAAGGGGTTCGCAAGTTTGCAACTCTGGCTCCCGGTTAACACTCTCCCATACTAATACGTGCAAGCAATACAACAAGCACTCCCGTGGATGTAGGGTATTACGCTCCGGCGGCCCGGACCACGTAAATCCTCATGTCCACCTCGCCGTTGTGCTCTGACCTTCTAAACCACTAGCCCCTCCGAAAAAAGAACCTCCGCGGGCTGCTTACGAGCAGACCGGGGGAAGTGTCGTAGCGAACACTTCGACAGCGGTGATGCATCGCGTGTCACCATCCCGTGCAAAGATCCTGTGGTGTGATTGTGTCGGTTGCTTTCGGGCGACCGGCGTCACAGCGTGGCATCAGAGCAGGTTGGGAACAATTGCATATTTTAAAAGTGACTTATTTTTGAAAGTGAATTACAGTGATGATTAGTACTAAGCCCACATAAGGATGTTGTTAGAATATACGGAAGGTGGCAAAACTAACATTGTTTCCATACTTGCAACTACGAACATGATTGAAGTAGGAAGGTAAATTATGTTGGTTGATGAAGTGATTTTTCGGTGTTTATTTATTTTATTTTTGGTGCTCTTTTAGTATAATTAGGTTGTGAGTGTGACTTTATTTGGTTGTTTGTGGATATTGTTTTATGGATTGTTTTTGGGTCTTCATTCGTCTATGAGTTTTATGTGATATTTATGATATGTTTAGTAGATTTTTAGGAGTTGAAGTGAAGAATCTGTTGGTTTGATCCATCTTTTGCAGGTACACTAACTACGGTAGTACGTATAGAATGCGTTTGCGAGAGACTGATTAAGTGCCACCAATATGAGTTTGCCGGGTATAATTCGGACTAGTATTTTTCTTTTGAGAGCCACATAGTACCAACATTCTCATTTATAAATCATGAACCCCTTGACATACATCATTATCATTATGCAAAAAAACAATAATATTCATATATTATCAATGGTACCAAAAATTGAGTCCTTTTACCAAATTTGGCTTAAACGACTAATCCGAGCCTCTAACCTTCTCATGGACCTTGATACTACATAAAATATTCTTTAAACCTTGTAATATCCTACCATTTTCAAAAGGGAACCACCTTGATTGCCACTGTTTTATGCTTATGAAAATAGGGTAAACTCTGTTTCCATAACAGATTTTTAGTCCGACTTTAACAGAGCACAACATATAATGTGTTTAACCAACAGGAGTATGTGGTAAAATCATTGGAAAGGTATGGAAGTCTTTTCTGACTCTTCTTTTGATGTCAAAAACAGAATTTCGTCCCAAGTTGGTGAAATGCCCCATTTCTACAGATTGTTCCAGAATCAGCATTGAGAAAAGTGCCTCTGGATGTTTCTGTATTGTGGCCAAATTTCCTCGTCGAAAACTCAATTCGGGCCATACTATACACCATCAGAAATCATGTGAGATACTTTACATCTTTGTAGTTCTGAGTATTTGCATATTCTAATCAGAACTGTCTGGAAAATGGCCACGAAGTCAGGTACCTCAATGGGCAACCTGCTGCTGGAATTCTTCGGCTTAGCTGTCAAACTTGGAATCTCATAACTCCTTACCCTTAAATGATTTTGGTGTGTATTATACATATTTCAAAAGGTGTCTAGGTTTCCTTTAACTTTAATGTTCACCTCGAACTCATATAATGCACTTAAGTCACCTTAAACTGATATTATTGTACCAAGGTCCTGTGTACAGCAAAGCTGTTACAGTTTTGAGTTGTGCACCGGTTCAATTTTACTTGTGGCTGACATTTGGACTTTACAAGTATTTATTATGTCTATGTTAATTAACTTGTAAGGTGGTGATTTTTCAAAGTGATCATCGTGCAGTGTGACCATTTGGTTGATCGAGTTGTAATATCATCTTGTACCCATGTTTACCATGCTAATGCGAAGTTGTTGCTGCCCGTATAGATGTAATGTGCTTACTATGGCTATTAATTTTTTTAGAGATGCTTATTGTAGGGCAAATCTTAAAAATTAACCATGTGTTCATCATTTCTTATACAGAATGCCTCGTATGCGTTCCATGAACGAGCTCATTGGCACTTGTGGCGGCGATGATGACTCTTCACAGCAGCCGCCGCCACATCAATCCCAACAGCCACAGTCCTCACAGCAGCGACAGCAGTCACATCAATCACATGAGCAGCAGCAGAAACAACAGCCACAAGGAGAGCAACAGAAGCCCCAGCAGGAGCCACCGCAGCTGCCGCCGCCACCCACCTTGGCAGAGGCGATTCTGATGATACTGGGATCACATCAAAAGAACATGGAGCTCCTCCATGCTCTGTGCAGAACACTGCTACCGGGTGTCGTAATGAGGGTGATCCTCATCAACCTCAAGGGAGCACTTATGCAGACTTCCTCGCAACTCACCCGTCCGTGTTCACCGAGGCGGCTGAACCACTTGAAGCGGACAACTGGTTGAGAACCATTGAGTTAAAGTTTGGTCTTCTCCAATGCTCCAAAGTCTAAAAGACACTCTTTGCAGCACAACAACTCCATGGTTCGGCGGGAGCTTGGTAGGCGAACTACATGGCCACAGTCCCCGCTGGTCATCAAGTGACATGGTCTGGATTTTGCGAAGCTTTCAGTACCCATCACATCCCTACGGGTGTTATGCAAAAGAAGCTTCAAGAATCTCTCGAGGTAAAGACAGGAAGCAAAAGTGCACTTGAATACTCGAAGGCTTTTAACCACTTGGCACGTACGCATCGGAGTACATGAATACTGATGCCAAGAAAAGAGAATGCTTCTTCCATGGTCACAACACCAAGTTGAGTGATAAGTTTGCCTTACACCATGGTAGGTCTTTCCTAGACCATGTGAATGCAGCAATCATTCAAGAAGAGGCACACCACACTCATCAAGCTGAAAAGAAAAAGAGCAGTATTGCTCAGAGTGGATCTGGTGGTGGCAGCTCTAGTGGACCACCACCAACATACCGGTTGGTTTATCGCTCTCCGACCGGGCAGAAATTTAAGGCAATGCTACGCCCACAACCGGGATGATTTTTCCGGCCAAACTACTACTCAATTCAGCCCCAACAACAATACTTGCAGCCACAACACAAGAAGCCTGCCTGTATGATTCCTACTGCCTACCCGCAGCAGCAAGGCACCGATGGAAATCATCCACCTCAGGGTGCCAGAATCCAGAGCCTACAGTGCTATACTTGTGGGCAGTCGGGCCATTTTCATGTGATTGCAGGCAGGCAAAGTGTACTAATGTGGCCACTCAGTCCGCTCAGGGATCCAACTCGTCCGGTGCTGCACAAAGGAAAGTCACCTCAAAATCAGGACGAGTGAATTATGTTGAAGCCGAGGAAATTCCTGAGGGAGAACCGGTACTTGCGGGTATGTTCTCGGTCTTTGGTCAACCCCCTCTCATTATTTTCAATTAAGGAGCAACTCATAGTTTCATTAGTAAAATCTTACACGCAAAGGCATGAATTACCAACTATCATAGTGGGCTCTTCCTTTATTATTCACTCTCCTGGTGCTACAATTTCAGCAAACCATATGGTTCGTAGAGCCTCAATTCTCTTGAATGATAAAGTCTATCCTACTAATCTTTTGGTCTTGGAAGGTCAAGGGATAGATATCATACTCGGTATGTCTTGAATGACTCAACACAAGGTTGTTTTGAATGTTGGGCCGTGTACTCTTTGAATAAATTCTCCTGAACATGGCCTTCAATTTATATCCCTTCCAGAAACTTCTCCTAAAATTTCAGCGGCCTATCACATCAAAGGAGCTCAACTCAAAAACATCCCAGTTGTATGTGAATATCCCGATGTCTTCCCCGATGACCTTCCGGGTATGCCACCTGATCGAGAGGTCGACCTCAAGGTCGAGTTGGTACCAGGAACTACTCCTATCTCATGGAGACCTTATAAAATGGTGCCTAATGAGTTGGCCAAATTGAAGGAGCAACTCAAAGGGCTCATGGAGAAGTGATTTATCTATCCAAGCTCTTTGCCTTGGGGTTGTCCGGCATTATTTGTGAAGAAGAAAGATGAATCATTATGGCTATGTGTTGACTACCGCCCACTAAACGCCGTCACCATCAAGAATAAATATCCTCTACCTCGCATCGACATTCTCTTCGATCAACTTGTTGGTGCTAAGGTATTTTCCAAAATTGATCTCCGATCCGGGTATCATCAAATCAAAATTCGACACGAAGATGTTCCAAAAACAGCTTTCTCAACTAGATATGGTGTATATGAATATCTGGTGATGTCATTTGGTCTTACTAATGCACCGGCTTATTTCATGTATCTCATGAATTTGGTTTTCATGCCAGAGTTGGACAAGTTTGTTGTGGTCTTTATTGACGACATTCTTGTGTATTCTAAATTGTAGGAGGAACGTTCTTAACATCTTCGCATTGTTCTCCAATGCCTTCGTGATCACAAGAAATATGCCAAATTTAGCAAATGTGAGTTTTGGCTCACATCAGTTCCATTCCTTGGACATATCATTCTTGCTGAAGAGATTTCCATACATCCTAGTAAAGTGAGGGATGTTCTCAAGTGGAAATCTCCCACCTCGGATCATGAAATTCGAAGTTTCTTGGGATTAGCCGGATATTACCAAAGGTTTATTCCCAACTTCTCAAAAATCTCCAAACATATGACTGAGCTCTTGAAGAAGGGTGTAAAATATTCTTGGAGTGATGAGTGTGAGAAAGCCTTCCAAACCCTCAAAAAGCATCTCACCATCCCGCCAGCTCTAGCTCAACCGAACATCTCTAAACCCTTCGATGCATATTGTGATGCATCGGGCATGGAACTTGGTTGCGTGCTCATGTAAGATGGAAGGGTGATTGTGTATGCCTCTCGTCAACTTTGAAGGAACGAGCAAAACTATCCCACTCATGATCTCGAGCTTGCCGCATAGTTCTTGCTCTTAATATATGGCGTCATTATCTACTCGGCAACCTTGTTCATGTTTACTCTGATCACAAAAGCATCAAATACTTCTTCACTCAAAAGGACCTCAACATGAGACAACGACGATGGTCGGATCTTATCAAAGATTATGAACTAGAAATCTATTATCATCCGGGAAAGGCCAATGTTGTAGCCAATGCTCTAAGTCGTAAGTCTCATGTTCATCACCTCTCTATCACTCCCGATGCAAACTCGGAACCTAGTATTTGTGTACATCCTTATGGAGCTCTCTACAACCTTACTTTTGTACCAACCATAAGAGAAGAAATTGTGCCAGCTAAGAGGAGTGACAAGGGCATCTCTCATATTTGAAGACGAATAAAGGAAGGTGAAGCCAAATGTTTCTGGGAGGATGAGGAAGGTGTCGTATGGTTCAATGACCGACTTGTGGTGCCGAAAAATATGGATTTGAGAAAGAAAGTCCTAGATGAGGCTCATATGTCCACATACTCTATTCACCCGGGGAGTGATAAAATGTACCAAGACTTGAAAAGGTGGTTTTGGTGGACCCTTGTGAAAATAGAAATTGCAACATACGTGGCCGAGGGTGACGTGTGTCGACGGGTGAAGGCCGACCACATCAAGAAGGTTGGGTTATTGCAATCACTAAGTGTACCGTAGTGGAAATGGGACGATATTAGTATGGATTTCATTGTTGGACTACCTCTCACCTTCCGTAAACATGATTCCATATGGGTGATTGTAGACCGTCTCACAAAGTCAGCTCATTTCAATGCACGATATAGAGTAAAGCAATATGTCAAATTGTACATATCTCAATTGTATGCCTCCATGGAATTCCCCGAACCATTGTATCCGACAGAGGGGGGCCTTTCGTATCTCGGTTCTAGGAACAGTTGCAAGAAGCACTTGGTACTAAGCTCATTCGAGGGTCCGCATACCTCCCTCAAACGGATGGACAAACCGAGATGGTTAATCAAATCTTAGAAGATATGCTACAATCTTGTGCTCTCATTCATGGTAAGAATTGGGATGATCACTTACCATTAGCAAAGTTCTCATATAACAGCAGTTGTCAAGAAGGTATCAATATGGCCCCTTACGAAACTCTATATGGCCCAAGTGTCGGGCTCCATTGAATTGGTTGTGAGTCTAGTGAAAGGGTTATATTTTTGGTTGATCTTGTAAAGAAGGCCAAAGAACAAGTAAGAATCATCCAAGCCAATCTTCAGGTTGCATAGGCAAGACAAAAGAGCTATGCGAACAAGCGTTAACCGATTCGAGTCAAAAGAGCTATGCGAACAAAAGAGGTTGGGTCCACGTGTACCTACGTGTGTCTCCCATGATAGGAGTTAACCGATTTGAGTCAAAGGCAAACTAGATCCACGGTTCATCGGTCTATTTCCTATTGTGGAGAAATGTGGAGTCGTGGCGTATCGGTTGGAATTACCGACCTCACTATCTGAAGTCCACAACATATTTCACGTCTCTCAACTCCGAAAGTGTATCAAATGGCCATCCGAGGTTCACATAGAGAATTAGAAGGATTGCGATCCGATCTCTCATATGTTGAGCATCCCATCGAGATTCTTGACGAAAAGACAAGAGAGACTTGGAACCGCACTCTTTGTTCTACAAGGTACAATGGGCTAAGCACTCCATGGAGGAGGGTACATGGGAACAAGAGAGATACCTCCATGAGCACTACCCGGAATTATTAGACTCATATATCAACCAGAAATAGCCATTCTCTCCTTTACTCAACTCCACATTCTCTAAAATCTCAGGGCAAGATTTCTTTTAAGGGGGGAGGGTTGTAAGAGTTCACATTTCTATTCTCACCACTCCAATTAAACTTACTAGGATTTGCTAGTATATTTCATAGTTTTTTTCCTCAAGGAATATGTGCAACTTTCATATTTGCAAATATGCATCTCACTGAATTTGCATCATCAATCATGGCATGGTGCATCACACTTCCATCATGTAAAATGTGTATATTCACCTTGTCGAAGTGGTTTTACGACACTTCCCCCGGTACCACTACTGGAGTATCCCGTGGAGTTTCGTTGTTTAGAGGGGCTAAGTCCCTGGACCGTTCGAGCCTGAAGAACACGAGGTGAACACAAGGATTTATGTGGTTCGGGCCACCAGAGCGTAATACCCTACGTCCACGGGAGAGTGTGTTGTATTGCTGTGTGTTTCCAAACCCGAGCTTGTCTAGATGGATCCCTGAGGCTTAGATTGCCTGACCGTCTATCGGATGCTGCCCGGTCCTTTCATAGCCCAAGGCCAAACAACTACACTAAGAACCGGGGCTCAATAGGTGGCCCCGCGGTGGTGCATACCCTATACACAATTAATGGCTACTTGTAGTATCCACTATTGATAGAGTTAAGGCGCGCCGCCTGACATGCCGAGCGTCCTAGGCTAAGTACCGGTTGACGATGGCGGGAGAAGGCTCCGTCTTGTCGCCGCAGCCTACTCGGTCAGCTGTGCGGCGCTGTAGTGTTGCTTCCATTGTCATGCCACACCATTCTGTCCTATCACTGTAATGCCTGGCAGGTGCGGGCGGAAGCGTGCATTGCGTGCCATGCTCCTACGGAACGCACGAGTATTTAATGCCTGACTGGACTGGTCACGTCTTCCTTGACTCCTGAGTCTCACGGCCCATGGCGGGGTCGTGGGACATGTGGCAGCTCCGGAGCCTGCCTCAGAGGGGAGGCCGGGTTCAGAGCTAGAGGACACGTGGCAGCTCCAGAGCTCACCTCAGTAGGGAGGCCGGGTCCAGAGCCGAAGGACACGTGGTGGCACCGGCCGTCTCTCGCCGCCAGCCTGCTCCGGCATCTTCTCCATTATTTCCACCCCACCATTGTGTTCTACATGTCTTCCTCCTCCGCATCAAGTGGATTGGCAAGAAAAACAGCCATTGGATACCCCCCAGGCAAGCTTCCTTCGTTTTCTAGCGAACTCCTATGGCCCTCTATACGTGCCTTGGCTGGAGGAAGAAGAAAGGGCCCTGGGCCCCACCAGTCAGCCGCCCACCCTCTTTTGCCCATTCATTCTCGGCCCAGAAAAATTCCAGAAAGTTGTCCCACTTCAAAAATTCATAGAGAATTGTATGAAACTCCAAAAATTATGGAACCAATTTTGTTGAGTCCATAAAATCCTCCTCTATGAAGCTGTGATCTTTTTCTATCATGAAAACCTATAATAATATCTGGGTGATTTAATTTCTCTAAAAAACATTATCTCAATATTGGGCCCCTGCTGCTTTGATTGAGCCCAAATTTTGCCAGCATGCTCCACAAATATATTCTAGATCACCATAAAAATTTCAGCCTCATTTCTCTTTCAGAACTGTGTTAATTACCACAGTGGCATAATAAGGCATATCTGTCTATTATTTTTACTTTGGGCTCACACTTAGTTGGTTTGACCTCAAAGTTTTCAAGAGCCCTTTTAATAATACCAGAAGTTTGCCATAAAATTTCAGCTCCATTGTCCATGTTAAAATATTTTAATTCCAGAATTTGCAAAATGACACATAAACACTAAAGTGAGAACTATATGTATGTTCTTTCTTAAACCTTACAACCAACTGCTATAGTTGATCATCATGTTGCTAAACACTCTTGAGTCACACTAAGTTGATGCTTAGGTTCATTTTAATCATAATTGCACCTTATGCACCTATACAATTGCGTTAGCGATTAATTTTCTTTTTGCGTACATGGCATAAATTAGGGATTGAGTAGCTCGAGGAGGTACAACAAGAGGAGAAGTAGGCTCAGCTGAACCTTAACTTAAGCACTAACATAGAGCAAGGCAAGCCCTAGTTTTTCTCATAATCCTTGAATTTAGTCCTTTTATATAATCTCTTGTGTTCGGGTGTTTTATTTGTTTTATGTGCATTACGTTTAGGTGTTGGATGAAACCTACTTGCATGACCATAAAGCTTTGGGTCTGAATGGGATCTAGAACCTACCCATGCTACACTAATCACCATGTTGTACCACTAGGAATGAGTAAAAGGGGACTACTCATAGGGGTATGGCATCCACATGAGGGTTTATGTGGATTATTAATGAAATTTGAGACCGAGCGAGCATGTAGGGTAGTGGTACATGTGTGTCGTATGCATAGGCTTGGTCATGTCGATTGAGGAGCGTGTCGTAGTCGGTCTCTTGAACAAGTATTGATTTTGTACCGGAAGAATGCTAGTATTATGGAAACTAGTAAACCAACATACCATGAAACCTCGTGTTGGATGATCCTATGACCAATCTTGGTCAGGCGTTGAGAGGACAATAGGTTATTCTACAAGGGGTATGTCTGAGACATCACGTGGGGAACCCTTTGTCCGGCCCGTTCACCTTGTTTCAGCATTGAGTGAAATGGGAAGGGTTGCCACATACAACTTGAGTGAGTGTGTCGTGCGTCTTAAAAAGTGTGTTTATGTCATTTTTCCGGGTTATGTTTTGCAGAATAAAACAATTGGTTTGAATCGTCATTCACTCGTGGTAAAAATGAGTGTAACACCCCAAAATTTTGATTCAAAACCCTAAATCATGTTAAGAGGGGAATTTAAAATTTTTTGGACGTGTTGCATGTTTTGCAAAAATTCAAATTCAAACTGGAGTTCAAATTTAACTCAAATCAGAAAAGAAATAGAAAAAGAAAAAGAGAAAACAGAAAAAAACCGGCCAGTGGGCCGAAACCCACCAGCCGGCCCAGTCAGCGCCCGAGCCAGCCCGCAGCCGAGCGCGCTGCTTCCTCACGCTGACAGGCGGGACCCACCCGATCTTCGTCTACCTCGCGACAGCGCCGGACTCCCTCGCACCCGAATCGAAACCGATCGCGATTTTGGCGTATCCCCGCTGAATTCTTTTCGTAAGCGACGCGGACATGATCTAAACCACCCTGCCGCCCTCCCCCGTCTATAAAAACCCCGGCCTCATTCTGTTTTTCCCACGCGATTGGCTGTTTTTACTCCGGTGAGAACCGACACTTCTCCAGCGAATTCTGGCCGATCTAAGCTCGGAAATTCCGATCTAACTCGCTGGTCTTGATCCACCGCCTCTGGGGAACCTTGCAGGTGCAGAAAACTCGGTGATTTGCGGTGTAAACGCAGCGCCGACGAGCTTCGCCGTGGTTTTGCCTCGGACCTCGTCGCCGATCACCTTCCAGGACCTCCGAGCTCAAGAAAACCCCCGAGGTGAGATCTCCAACCTCCCCTCTACCGATCTATACCATAAGATCACAGTTCTAGGAAGAATTCTCGAAGATCCGAAAGTCTCCGGCGAGATCGCCGCTTCCCGCCGCCGTGCGCCGCCGGCAGCGCCGCCCGCTCGATCAGAGCGACGTGGCCGCTTGTGCGCCATTTATTTTAAATCGCACAGTAGGGTTTAAATCCCCGCGTACCGGTTCGACGTTATAATCTCAGCCGTCGGTTTAAAATCGGACGGTCCACGTCAGCCCCGCGTTATAAAGACTGGAAATCTTACGTGCTACCCCCTGGGGTTCTCGAGAAATAAGAGCTAGCCCCGGAAACTTCTGATCTAGCCCCTGGAACTTCAGAAAATCGTGTAAATTCATTTAAAAATCAGTTTTAGCCCCTGGACTTAATAAAAATTAGGAAAAACACCTCTGATAAGTGTAGCTAGACCCCTGGAAATTCTGAAAATAATATTATAGACCCTGTAGTGGGGTGAGTTTACCTTTTTGGCCCTGTTTAGTATTTAATTTAGGAAATTGAATATGTGGCTAGTGTTTAAAAATTAAAAAGTGGGACAAACATATTGTCAAAATTAAATTAAAGACTTCTACAGTATTTAGGAAACTTTGGAGTGAGATAAAAACATATTTTGGGCTGAATTGGATCTGTTTAATTTATTATTCATATTTAGGGACACATTTCTAAGTAATGAATAGTTTTAGAAAATAGGGAAAATAATTGTAAAATAGTTTACATCAGAGGCAAAGGTCAAAAATATATTAGTAAATATTTTAGATCAGAACCTATTCTGTTTAGATGATGTACTTTGTTATTTTCATAATAAAGCTCACATTTAAGCATAAGAAATAAATCTGAAAATATAGCAACTAGTAAGTGATAAATGAAGTTTCTAAAATCTAAAGAATTCAGTTTAGGGTTGGTAGAAATTCTGAAGACACATATGGAGTAGGAAAATACCTTTCATGCATATTTGGTAGCTAAAAGGTGTAATAATTAAATATAAGGAATTTATTTAAATTGGAAGCTCATATATATAGTATGTAAGTATAAATGTGAACACAAAAGTAGGAACCATATACACATGATTAAAAGTGCATGCAAGCCCCAAATCAACACACATAAAGTAACCACAACACATATAATGGTGAAGGACTTTCATAAATGTGAATGTGTGGTTTGTATGAAGTAGAAGTGTGAACTATGTCTTATGGATTGTTGTTTTTCTTTTGCTATGTGTGATGGTATGATGTAGAACCTGCTCAAGAGCAAGTTATTCCTTTCCAAGATCAGGACTACCCATTTCAAGAGCAGCAAGAAGGAGGCAAGTGTCCTTGACCACTTTGATCCTATGCTAGGATGTGTATATAGAATTATTTGCATTGTCAAATGAAATATGAAACCCATGTTAGGAAGTTTCCCTTGAATTGCATTACCATGTTAGCTTGGGTTGGGATTTATTTTATTATGTCATTTATTATTATGCATATGCTTAGCCATGCTTAGAATGGGATATTTGGGATATGAGATCATCAATTTATTTTACCATACTCTTGAATGAGATATTGTGAGTTATGTAGAGGTAGGGATCAAGGCAAGTTGGATGTTTTGGTTGTGTGCTGGGTGCACGAGACTCGGGTTTGTGTTTAGTACTTGCCTGGATCCTAAGGACCGGTTCATGGAGCATGTAACCTGGCTTTACAGAGCCAACCACATGCTGAGATGGGGCAGCTTGGCCAATTAATTAGGTGTATCCCTGGCGTAGTATGGGTGTGTTGGATGGTGCGGGGAGTAGGTGTCAGCTGGACTACCATATGAACCGCAAGGCTCAAGAGGGGGCCACTGCAGCGGGGTTGGAGCCTCTTGTATGCTGTTAGGGGTGAAACCTCAGTGGGCCCACGGTCGTCGGGAATCCCTTTGTAAAGGCTTCGTAGTGATCTCCTGGCTACACACCTGGGAAGTGTGAATGTGGATCATAGCCACTGGCATAATGGAGGTTCTTTTAGTCCACCCGGCAACGGGGGA
This sequence comes from Neostapfia colusana, assembly GCA_030760725.1. NCBI lineage: Eukaryota > Viridiplantae > Streptophyta > Magnoliopsida > Poales > Poaceae > Neostapfia > Neostapfia colusana. Next base: position 37,073,009 of record JASWHV010000004.1, on the reverse strand, counting down.
TGAAATCACTACATGTGGGTACAGTGGTACAAACTCTGCAGAGTCAAAACTGTCATGACAGCCGTGCTCACGGTCAAGAGCGGCTTGGACTTATTCATGATTAGAGGATTGATGGTTTTGGAAGTTGTGGATGTTAAGCGGGGAGCTTAACATTGGAAATGATGTTATGGTTATTTGACTATGATGATGGGATGGGAGATTTGGACCATTTTACTTGTGTAGTAATGTAGGTGCTTAATAAGCTAAGGTGATAGGTATTAATGGCATAGTGATTTAACCATGAGTTCAACCTCTCCTTGTTCTAGCCATGCATGACATAACTTTCCCACACTTGCTGAGTACCATCGGTACTCAACCTTGCATATTTTGTTGGTTTATATTGCTGCTCAGGTCAAGATAATGAGGTGGTGTATAATGACCAAGACTTTGGACCCGAAGAAGGTTTCTAGGTTCATGGAGACCCCCGGGCAACGCCTGTGACGGAGCCCTCAAGAATGATATTCCGCTGCTAGTTTATTTACTTGTGATGAACTTATTATTGTCCATCGAGACATTTGCTATGTAAGACTTATTTATATTCGACACCTGGCTTGTAATAAATGATGCTTCACTATTTGTCATCACATGCATGAGAAAATGATCCTGGCATACATGTGATATTCACTTGGTTGTTTCTTCGGAAAAACCGGGTGTGACAGAGGTGGTATCAGAGCCAAGGTTGCCCGTAGGAACGTGGACCTAGGTAGAAATGGACGTATTTAAGGGCCCTATTTTCTTAAAAACTATTTTACAAAGGTGTGGATTGAAAAGTGTTATTTAAGTGAGTCACTTTCTTCATCTTACCCCAACTTTCATTCAAAATAGGATTTTTGTTTGAGAGTTTATCTAACCTAATTTTAAAATCTTTTTGTTTTAGATGGTTCGCATGATTCGCACCGCTCGCAAGTCCACAGGAGGGAGAGTTCCCGTAGTTGCCCTTGCCGAGAGAGAGGAGAGCCGTTCGGTGACGTACCTTTCCTACGGATTGGCAGTAGGAGGCTTATTGCGCCGTCTTCGGCGTATGCTCGAAGCCGCCGGCAATACGGGCAAGCTAATCATCCACTATAACTCCACCAGGACCATCCGTGAGAAGAGGGAAGAATGGAGTTCAGAGATGAGGATCATACACGAAAATCAGCTGCTTAAGATTCACCACTCTCCAGCTTGTAGAGCGACACAGGTCGATGCGGAGAAAGATGTCACCTGGGAGGCCATCACCTGCCAGAGCCACATCTATCGTAGCCACTTGGACAAAACTGAGTACATGTATGTCCTCCAGCGTGAGAGTGGTACCACGGAGTACAAGTACCCGCCAGTGCAGCAAGGGACTTACCATGAGCACATGGACTTGTGCTTGGAGGATGCTGCTATGCTCAGCACTCGACTGCAGGAGTGTCAACAAGAGCTTCAGGATGTCCGGGACACCCTGAAGGAAACGGAGGCGTTGCTGCGAGCCTGCTTAAGGGCGAGAGAAAGAGGAGATGGGAATGAACTGTGTGTCACCGTGAATGATACATGGACTCTTGACTCCCCAGATCGTCGGGCGATAAGGCGTCGTCGCACTTCTCCACCAGCAGCCTCCCCACCCAAAGCAGAGTCAGAAGGCAGCCGAAATAATGAGGAGGATCCCGAGGAGCCAGCTCAAGAAAATGAGTAGTGTAGAGACCTTCCCTTAGTTAGAAAGATGTCGAATAGTCGAGTCGTTAAGTTAAGTTAATGGTGTGATAAGGCTTGGTGTGTGACGTGAGTTGTGGAAGCCATGAGCAATTGTCCACAGCCTCGTCTTTAGATTGTTTTGCTTTGGTGTGTGAACCCACATGAAATAATATTGCATTTATTTTTGTGTGAGAAATGAACCCTCAGAAAAGTATAACAAAGCCTCAACACTTCAAAGTACAAACAAATGAAAGTAGTAAGATGATACTAAATGCTTTCAAATTAACATTAGTTGATTCTGTCAGATGGCCGGAAGAGGAAAAGGACGTGCTGCCAACCCCGCCAACAACAACGATGAGGCATGCAACCCTCATCTTTCTGGAGGCCAGGACCGGGGTGGTCGCCGTGAAGAAGTTGATCCCCTCCACCAAATGCTGGAGAATCAAAATCAGCTCATCCAGAACTTGACTCAAGTGGTGGCCAACTTGCATCAAGTTCCACCTCCACAAGCTGCACCACGCCAACCAAGGTTGAGTGAGTTTCTAGGAGCTCAACCTCCAAAGTTTGCAAGTGCTGCTAAACCTCTGGAGGCAGATGATTGGCTGAAGACCATTGAAAGCAAGATGAGGATCATCCAGTGCCAAGGGTATGAGAGGGTGTTGTTTGCCTCTCATCAATTGCATGGACCTGCTGCTGATTGGTGGACCGCCTACGTGGCCGCCCATCATGACCCTGAGAACATCACTTGGGAAGAGTTCAAGCGTAGTTTCCGCAACCATTACATCCCAAGAGGTGAACTCAAAAACAAGAGGAAGGAGTTTTTGGGGACTGCAGCAGGGAAACATGACGGTGAGGGAATACCTCACTAAATTTACTCAACTATCCCGTTATGCCCCACGGGACATAGAGACTGATGAACAGAAACAGGATTGTTTCGTGGAAGGACTTACCGCAGAGATGCAGTGTGCAATGTCCTCAAACGAGTATGAAAGCTTTCAAAAGATGGTGGACAGAGCGTTTGTGGTAGAAAGGAAGCTGAAGGCCTTGGAAAATGAGAACAAGAGGAAGGCCGGGTGGTCACATCAAGCCTCAGTGAGCAACACCCGCCCACGTCTGATGCAACAACCTGCAGGGCAGACGAACCGTGCTGCGGTACCCTATTCAGCACCAAGAGGGTACAACCCGAACTACAGGCCTCCCGCAACACCAGCACAACCGCAACGTCAGTTTGTGCAGCAGCCTCGCCCCGCATATCCACCTCGACCAGCAGTGCAAGGACCCCCAAACCAACCCCAAGACAACAAAGGCCAGGCACCTAAGGTTGGGGTGCAATGTTTTAGCTGCGGTGAACTGGGGCACTACGCCCATAAATGCCCAAAGAAGAAGCCCGCACAGCCACAACAGCAGAATGTAATGAGAGGACGGGTGAACCACGTCACTATGGAGGAAGCACAAGATGCACCCGACATGGTAGTTGGTAAGTTTCCTGCCAATTTACACCTTGCAACCCTGCTGTTTGATTTTGGTGCTACCCACTCGTTTATTGCTCAAGGGTTTGTTAAGAAGTATGACCTAGCAACAACACAAATGAACCATATGCTAGCCGTAAACTCTCCAGGTGGAGAAATAAGGACATGACAAGTGTGTCCCAAGGTGAATCTAGACATTAATGGGGTAGTGTTTACTGCTAACCTCATAGTGATAGATTCCCAAGGGATCGATACTATTTTGGGCATGGATTGGTTGACCAAACATAAGGGAATCATTCATTGTTCGACCAGAACGGTGGAACTAACTCACCCTAGTGGCACAAGAGTAAAGTTCATAACAATACACGAGCCTAGGAGGGACATTAAATTAAATCAAGTTGAGGTGAAAGTGGAGGAGATCAGGATTATCCGGGAATATCCAGATGTTTTTCCGAAAGAATTGCCAGGTATGCCTCCCGATCGTGAAGTGGAATTTGCAATTAAGCTAGTGCCTGGAACAGCCCCGATATACAAGAGACCTTATCGGATGGACTCCAAGCAGCTAGAAGAACTCAAGGATCATTTGAGAGAATTGACGGAGAAGGGGTATATTCGCCCTAGTTCCTCACCATGGGGAGCTCCGGTGATATTTGTGCCCAAGAAGGACGGAACCCAAAGGTTATGCGTGGATTACCGTGCTTTGAATGAGGTAACCATCAGGAACAAGTACCCATTACCCCGCATTGAAGACTTGTTTGATCAGTTGAGGGGAGCTTGTGCGTTCTCGAAAATTGATCTCAGGTCGGGATACCACCAACTCAAGATAAGACAATCTGATATTCCCAAGACAGCTTTCGTATCTCGGTACGGACTGTATGAATACACTGTCATGCCGTTCGGGCTAACTAATGCCCCGGCGTATTTCATGTATCTCATGAACAAGGTATTCATGGAATATCTGGACAAATTTGTGGTGGTTTTCATAGATGACATTCTCGTCTTCTCCAAAGATGAAGAAGAACATGAGAAACATGTAAGGTTGGTGTTGCAAAGGCTGAGAGAACACCAACTATATGCCAAGTTGAGCAAGTGTGAGTTTTGGCTGAAGAGAGTTCCCTTCTTAGGACATATAATCTCAGAAGGAGGAATCTCCGTAGATCCTGCCAAAATCGAGGATATACAGAAGTGGAAGACCCCTGAAAGTGTCGGGGAAGTTCGAAGCTTCTTGGGATTGGCTGGATACTATCGACGGTTTATTGAGGGATTCTCTAAGATCTCTAGACCCCTCACCAAACTGTTGGAGAAGGGAATCACATTCACATGGACGCCACAATGCGAGACGAGTTTTCAGGAGCTAAAGAAAAGATTGACAACAGCCCCAGTGTTGGTTATGCCAGATATGCAGAAGAATTTCACAGTGTACTGCGATGCCTCTGGAAACGGGTTGGGATGTGTTCTCATGCAAGAAGGGCATGTCGTGGCTTATGCATCCCGGCAGCTTCGGAAGCACGAGAAGAACTATCCTACACATGACCTAGAACTAGCCGCAGTGGTACACGCGTTGAAAATTTGGCGGCACTATTTGATGGGGAAGAGGACCGAGATATATACGGATCATAAGAGTTTGAAGTACATTTTCACACAACCAGACCTCAACCTCAGACAAAGGAGATGGTTAGAGTTAATCAATGACTTTGATGTGGACATCAACTATCATTCCGGGAAAGCAAACGTCGTGGCCGATGCTTTGAGTCGGAAAGTGCAGGTCAATAAGTTGAGCGGGAAGGACATGCCTGCAGAATTGAAGGACGAGGTTATAAGGCTCAATCTATGTCTAGTAAATAGTGGTGAAGCCATCGTCATGGAAGTGGACTCCACACTAGAGCGAGACATACGCGAGGGTCAAAAGAATGATGAGAAGATACAAGAAATCAGGCAACTCATCAAGGAAAATAAAGCTCCTGGTTTTAGAGAGGATGAACAAGGAACAGTGTGGCACGGAAAAAAAATCTGTGTGCCTGAAGTAAAAGAGATCCGTGAATTAATTTTGAAAGAGGCTCATGACTCTGACTATTCCATTCATCCTAGGAGTACGAAGATGTACCAGGACCTCAAAAGCAGGTATTGGTGGTATGGCATGAAGCGAGATGTCGCGGAACATGTTGCCCTATGTGACACATGTCAGTTGGTGAAAGCAGAACATCAACGACCCGCAGGATTATTGCAACCACTCAAAGTGCCTGAATGGAAATGGGAAGAAATCAGCATGGATTTCATTGTGGGATTTCCTAGGACCCAATCAGGGTATGATTCGATATGGGTCATCATTGATAGGCTAACCAAGGTAGCTCACTTCATCCCCGTGAAGGAAAGCTACAGCGGATCCAAATTGGCAGAGTTGTACATGTCAAGGATCGTGTGTTACCATGGAGTGCCAAAGAAGATTGTGTCGGATCGAGGGACACAGTTCACCTCAAGGTTCTGGCAGAAGTTGCACGAAACCATGGGAACCCATCTGAACTTTAGTTCTGCCTATCATCCCCAAACCGACGGGCAGATGGAGAGAACCAATCAGATCCTTGAAGATATGCTAAGGGCATGTGCACTCAAAAACAATAGGAGTTGGTACAAGAACTTACCGTATGCGGAGTTTTCCTATAACAACAGCTATCAAGCTAGTATGAAGATGTCACCGTTTGAAGCCTTGTACGGGAGGAAGTGCAGAACTCCCCTATTTTGGAACCAAACAGGGGAAAGTAAAGTGTTTGGTCCAGAAGTACTACAAGAAGCCGAGGCGAAGGTGAGGGAAATTCGCAACAACTTGAGGATAGCACAAACACGCCAAAAGAGCTATGCCGATGTACGAAGGAGAGAGCTCGTTTTCAACGTGGGAGACTATGTTTATCTCAAGGTGTCCCCTATCAGAGGACTTCGTCGGTTCAAGGTGAAAGGGAAGTTGTCACCTCGATACATCGGACCCTTTCAAGTTTTGGAGAGGAAAGGCGAAGTGGCGTATCAACTAGAATTACCGGCTCGTCTATCGGATGTGCACGATGTGTTCCATGTGTCACAACTTAAGAAATGTCTGAGAACGCCTGAAGAGGTGTTACCCATGAATGAAGTGGACGTAGCTGAGGATTTGTCATATGCCGAGCAACCATACAAGATTTTTGAGACGATGGAACGACTCACCAGAAATAAAAGAATCCGGATGTGCAAGGTGCAGTGGAAGCATCACTCAGAAGAGGAAGCCACCTGGGAGCGGGAAGATGAGCTCAAGGCACAATTTCCGGAATTGTTTTCTTAGAAACACCAATCTCGAGGACGAGATTTCTTTTAAGGGGGGTAGAGCTGTAACACCCCAAAATTTTGATTCAAAACCCTAAATCATGTTAAGAGGGGAATTTAAATTTTTTTGGACGTGTTGCATGTTTTGCAAAAATTCAAATTCAAACTGGAGTTCAAATTTAACTCAAATCAGAAAAGAAATAGAAAAAGAAAAAGAGAAAACAGAAAAAAACCGGCCAGTGGGCCGAAACCCACCAGCCGGCCCAGTCAGCGCCCGCGCCAGCCCGCATCCGAGCGCGCTGCTTCCTCACGCTGACAGGCGGGACCCACCCGATCTTCGTCTACCTCGCGACAGCGCCGGACTCCCTCGCACCCGAATCAAAACCGATCGGGATTTCGGCGTATCCCCGCTGAATTCTGTTCGTAAGCAACGCGGACATGATCTAAACCACCCTGCCGCCCTCCCCCGTCCATAAAAACCCCGGCCTCGTTCTGTTTTTCCCACGCGATTGGCTGTTTTTACACCGGTGAGAACCGAGACTTCTCCGGCGAATTCTAGCCGATCTAAGCTTGGAAATTCCGATCTAACTCGCTGGTCTTGATCCACCGCCTCCGGGGAACCTTGCAGGTGCAGAAAACTCGGTGATTTGTGGTGTAAACGCAGCGCCGATGAGCTTCGCCGTGGTTTTGCCTCGGACCTCGTCGCCGATCACCTTCCAGGACCTCCGAGCTCAAGAAAACCCCCGAGGTGAGATCTCCGACCTCCCCTCTACCGATCTATACCATAAGATCACAGTTCTAGGAAGAATTCTCGAAGATCCGAAAGTCTCCGGCGAGATCGCCGCTTCCCGCCGCCGTGCGCCGCCGGCAGCGCCGCCCGCGCTCGATCAGAGCGACGTGGCCGCTTGTGCGCCATTTATTTTAAATCGCACAGTAGGGTTTAAATCCCCGCGTACCGGTTCGACGTTATAATCTCAGCCGTCGGTTTAAAATCGGACGGTCCACGTCCGCCCCACGTTATAAAGACTGGAAATCTTACGTGCTACCCTCTGGGGTTCTCGGGAAATAAGAGCTAGCCCCGGAAACTTCTGATCTAGCCCCTGGAACTTCAGAAAATCGTGTAAATTCATTTAAAAATCAGTTTTAGCCCCTGGACTTAATAAAAATTAGGAAAAACACCTCTGATAAGTGTAGCTAGACCCCTGGAAATTCTGAAAATAATATTATAGACCCTGTAGTGGGGTGAGTTTACCTTTTTGGCCCTGTTTAGTATTTAATTTAGGAAATTGAATATGTGGCTAGTGTTTAAAAATTAAAAAGTGGGACAAACATATTGTCAAAATTAAATTAAAGACTTCTACAGTATTTAGGAAACTTTGGAGTGAGATAAAAACATATTTTGGGCTGAATTGGATTTGTTTAATTTATTATTCACATTTAGGGACACATTTCTAAGTAATGAATAGTTTTAGAAAATAGGGAAAATAATTGTAAAATAGTTTACATCAGAGGCAAAGGTCAAAAATATATTAGTAAATATTTTAGATCAGAACCTATTCTGTTTAGATGATGTACTTTGTTATTTTCATAATAAAGCTCACATTTAAGCATAAGAAATAAATCTGAAAATATAGCAACTAGTAAGTGATAAATGAAGTTTCTAAAATCTAAAGAATTCAGTTTAGGGTTGGTAGAAATTCTGAAGACACATATGGAGTAGGAAAATATCTTTCATGCATATTTGGTAGCTAAAAGGTGTAATAATTAAATATAAGGAATTTATTTAAATTGGAAGCTCATATATATAGTATGTAAGTATAAATGTGAACACAAAAGTAGGAATCATATACACATGATTAAAAGTGCATGCAAGCCCCAAATCAACCCACATAAAGTAACCACAACACATATAATGGTGAAGGACTTTCATAAATGTGAATGTGTGGTTTGTATGAAGTAGAAGTGTGAACTATGTCTTATGGATTGTTGTTTTTCTTTTGCTATGTGTGATGGTATGATGTAGAACCTGCTCAAGAGCAAGTTATTCCTTTCCAAGATCAGGACTACCCATTTCAAGAGCAGCAAGAAGGAGGCAAGTGTCCTTGACCACTTTGATCCTATGCTAGGATGTGTAGATAGAATTATTTGCATTGTCAAATAAAATATGAAACCCATGTTAGGAAGTTTCCCTAGAATTGCATTACCTTGTTTCCTTGTAGCTTGGGTTGAGATTTATTTTATTATGTCATTTATTATTATGCATATGCTTAGCCATGCTTAGAATGGGATATTTGGGATATGAGATCATCAGTTTATTTTACCATACTCTTGAATGAGATATTGTGAGTTATGTAGAGGTAGGGATCAAGGCAAGTTGGATGTTTTGGTTGTGTGCTGGGTGCACGAGACTCGGGTTTATGTTTAGTACTTGCCTGGATCCTAAGGACCGGTTCATGGAGCATGTAACATGGCTTTACAGTGCCAACCACATGCTGAGATGGGGCAGCTTGGCCAATTAATTAGGTGTATCCCCGGCGTAGTATGGGTGTGTTGGATGGTGCAGGGAGTAGGTGTCAGCTGGACTACCATATGAACCGCAAGGCTCAAGAGGGGGCCACTGCAGCGGGGTTGGAGCCTCTTGTATGTTGTTAGGGGTGAAACCTCAGTGGGCCCACGGTCGTCGGGAATCCCTTTGTAAAGGCTTCGTAGTGATCTCCTGGCTACACACCTGGGAAGTGTGAATGTGGATCGTAGCCACTGGCATAATGGAGGTTCTTTTAGTCCACCCGGCAACGGGGGATGAAATCACTACATGTGGGTACAGTGGTACAAACTCCGCAGAGTCAAAACTGTCATGACAGCCGTGCTCATGGTCAAGAGCGGCTTGGACTTATTCATGATTAGAGGATTGATGGTTTTGGAAGTTGTGGATGTTAAGCGGGGAGCTTAACATTGGAAATAATGTTATGGTTATTTGACTATGATGATGGGATGAGAGATTTGGATCATTTTACTTGTGTAGTAATGTAGGTGCTTAATAAGCTAAGGTGATAGGTATTAATGGCATAGTGCTTTAACCAAGTTCAACCTCTCCTTGTTCTAGCCATGCATGACATAACTTTCCCACACTTGCTGAGTACCATCGGTACTCAACCTTGCATATTTTGTTGGTTTATATTGCTGCTCAGGTCAAGATAATGAGGTGGTGTATAATGACCAAGACTTTGGACCCGAAGAAGGTTTCTAGGTTCATGGAGACCCCCGGGCAACGCCTGTGACGGAGCCCTCAAGAATGATATTCCGCTGCTAGTTTATTTACTTGTGATGAACTTATTATTGTCCATCGAGACATTTGCTATGTAAGACTTATTTATATTCGACACCTGGCTTGTAATAAATGATGCTTCACTATTTGTCATCACATGCATGAGAAAATGATTCTGGCATACATGTGATATTCACTTGGTTGTTTCTTCGAAAAAACCGGGTGTGACAATGAGTCCGCTTGTTTAAGTCGTCATAGCATAATAGCAACTGGCATAATATTGAGATTTGATCATGGTGTAATTATAAATTCCAAATTTGCTTGCACTCTTGTTTGTTTAGTTATAGTTGCTAATTAAGTTTACACTTTCATTAACCATTAGCTTGAGGCTAAATGTGATCACCCTCCTAATGTGTGACGCCCTCAATGCTGTGGAAAACCACGGAACCAGGAACTAATGCATATGTGTGCCCAGGATGTTCATCACACATATACATATATTCCACAAACTGAATTCAGAATATATATAACCACGAATAACAGAGTTTATTACAATGTCTCATGAGTCTTGGACTCATGCTTACAGCGGAAGTCTTATTTCTATGCAGCGGAAGTCTTTATTCTAATGCGGAAGCGATTTAACTAGTGCGGAAGCAAATCTAAGCAGAAGTGGCTCCATCTCGATACCCTCCACAGGCAAGGTTGAGAATAGATCACACGCCTTAATGCTCCACTTGGTCTTCATAGTAAGCTTCTCCTGCTGCTGATGACGAAATAATAATGCAAGTTTGAGTACAATGATATACTCAGCAAGTGCGGGAAAAACATGATATGCAGCTCATAACAAGGTAGGTATAAAAAGGCTTATTTGCAGAAAAGCAGATTTATAAAAACCATGATAAACAGCAACTTAACTTTAAGTGATTGTAATCCCAACATGTATTATATTACCAACATACCTCCATCGCTTTCCATGTTCCACCCAAACATTAACCAACCTCATTCTTACTCACGAATACCTCCTCGTATTCGCTACCATCTCACGAATACCTTCATGTATTCGCTACCATATTATCTCATAAACAACTTTGTCTCACACCGAGACCAGTTTTGTTGCCGTGACTCAACAGTCATGCAACCATCTTATCACCCGGACTCAACAGTCCCAAAACCAAATCATAACCATCATCAATAACCATCCCAACTAATCATGGCAGTTCAGCCAGGTGCTCGTGACCGTAAGCTCGGCTATCATGATAGTTTTAATAACTCTGTAGAGTTTGCACCTCTTTACCCACAAGTTTGTGATTTTGTCACTCGTCGGCGACTGCAGAACCTCCATTCTACCAGTACATAACCGTAGGTGTATGGTCAAGAGATCACAAAATAGCCTTTACAAAGGGGTTACTAGATGTATGGACTCACTAAGGTTTCACCGGCAGGCTAGAATCTCCAATTCTCCCACCCACGGGCCCCCTCTTGTGCCATGCAGTTCCCAGGGCAGTCCTCACTCGACTCCCATTCCCCGCGCCTTCCACAGTCCATAACACTCTAGCAACTTACCTAATTACTCAGCTAAGTCGCACCCATACTTGGCCTTGTGGTGGCACTGTTATCCTGGCATGTGCATGCATGAACCGGTCCTTAGATCTATGGCAAGTACACCACCGTCTCATGCTACCTCATTCACAAACCCAGCCTTGCCTAGATCTCCCTCCGATCCATGTTCATTTAACATCATCAGTTTCTCGTTATCATTACGAGTGCAGTTAGCTAGACACATCTATCTCGCTTCCCAATCCCATAGACTCAGCGAAGCATAAAGCAAAACCATACCCGACTCGCAAACTTCCCAGGCGACAAGGGTGGTTTAACCAATACTAGTAAACTCCTATAATAGGGTTTCTCATTATATTTAACTCAGCACACACACCTTTTCGTAAAACAAAACAGTTTCACCCAAAACATAGGATCAATATGGTCAAGGAGCACTTGCCTTGTTCTTGCAGTTCCGGGGGTTCTTGGATCTCAAAACCTTGTTGCTGCAGCTCGTCGTAGACAGCTCCCTGAGCTTGTCCTGCTAGGTAGGATCACGTGCATACAAGTTTCACAGCAATCAATATCATGCACAAACCTTAAACTAGATGTGATGATGCATATGCATGCTATCCTATGATTAGCTTTTATTAGATTGGTTCGCACGTGTTCTTGTATGGCTTGCATGGACATAGGTGTTCGGATCAAAGGTGGATGTGGCGATGATCTTGTCTTTAGACCATCCTGATCATCAAGTGATCTATCCACGAGAAGGCTTCTGGAAGGAATCAAAGAACAGATGCAAAGAGAATACAACGATGCCGTAAGGTGGTGTCAGAGTCCTACCTTACGTCCTTCTTGGTTTTCGAGGTCCTCCTCAGACCGCTCGGTTCTCCTCCGATGATCTCCCTTGTTGCGCTTTGGCGATGGTTTACTCGGCGAGTTAGGGCTAGGGCTCTAAGTCGTCGGCTCAGAAGTTGGAAAAGAAGTTTGTGGTTTCGGCCAGAGGTTCTGGTTCTATTTATGATTGGGAAGAGAAGAGTCCTAATCTGATTATATCCCGAGTATGAGTCCTATTCAGATCGTTGTTGTATCCTAACGTCTTATCTTTAGTAACATCGTGGAATTCAGGTCGGTTTTACGTACCGTTATTCTTACGCGTAAAAACCGCTCCAGAACTCATTACCTCCGCGGTGATGAGCTCCGGAAGCTCCATGTGTCCTTCCGGGGTCTGGTATCTCCTTCTCCGCAGGGACGAGCTCCGGTTGTGCCGCGTGTCAACGAGCGAGACCTCCCCCTCCTTTGGAGGTGAGCTCCGCGCACGCCACGTGTTGCGCAGGTCTTTCCTCTCTTCTTTCTTCAGGGACGTGCCCCGAGGTCGACACGTGTCCAGCAGCGACAGACCTCCCGGAGATAAGCTCTGGTGGGGACACGTGTCCGATAGAACCGGACCTCTCGGAGGTGAGCTCCGAGATCGACACGTATCCCGTGCGACCGGTCCTCTGATTTCTGTGATGACTAGCTCCGCAGGTGACATGCGTCCTGCGGAAATGCCTTTGCTTCCTCCGCAGAGGAAGGCTCCGAGAGCAACACGTGTCCCCCAGAGTCGGACCTCTCCCCTTTTGCGGAGATGAGTCCTGAACCTGCCACGTAGCTATTTTAGCGGCGGACCTCTCCTCACCTCGCAGGGACGAGCTCCGAACACGACACGTGTCCAGCAGTCGTGGTAAGTTGTCTTCGCCGCTTTCTGAGAGCTGGATCCGGCTCTTATTGGCTATCCTTTTGATATTTTTCTCTGTTCCTACTTTTCTTAAAATGTTTCCTCTTCTTAAAACATGAACATATGCTGACACCCGAGATGAGGGTGTCACATAATGTTAATGCTTTTATGCTACTCACTACATTTTTGGACAAGTACTTGAGCGTTGCATACTAGTATGGTCTAGAAATTATTTTCGTCGGGTAAGTCTTGCTAAGCTTAGTAGCTTACCGGTTTGTTGATCCTATTTTTCAGGTGAGACCCTCCTTTATGAGCATGAAACATATGAGTGTTTCCCTAATATTGCACCACCGCCTGAGGGATGGGTGGCACAATGGGAGCCCGAGTCGCCGGCGGCTTGATTCGTGTGTTGCTAGTACGGCGTGTCATTGGCCCATGACGCGCTGTTTTGCTAAATGTCGTTACGACAGAATGCTCCGTTACTACTCGTATTTTGCTACTCTCATGTATTTTGCAACGTTTAACCTATGTACGACACTTTAAAACTTCATGTATGCTGTTTTTAAATTATGTCGCGTGTATATGAAATTGGCGGTGATGCATCATGTGTCACCATCCCGTGCAAAGATCCTGTGGCATGATTGTATCGGATGCTTTCGGGGGACCGGCCGTCACAAAAGGCGTGTTTGATATGGCTCTGCTCCATAGTGGAGCAGCTCTACTCCAAAACTTTATGGTGGAGCAACTCTATTGTGGAGTCGAAGCTGTATGTGATGATGTTTGGCTAGAAAACTGTCGTTAGCTCCTAAAAAGAGAGTTTTGAAGGTGTAATCATTCTCGCCCTTTGTTAGGCTGGTTGTGTGTATATTGATAATAATAAAGTGTATATAACTATTTTTATTCAACAAAATTGTGAATTATTTGTAGGTACCATCAATTGCTTTCTCTTTGATGCTTTCCCTAATAACTCGGGTCACAACTAAATATGTCATAGATACAAACAGTGCTTAAAAGATAAACCATATGTTATTGTAGGAAATATCACAAGTGAACACAAACAACACTACCATGAATTGAGAATATGAATCAAGTACTTCATTACATCTTGAAAACATCACAGGAGGGGCAGATGCTATTCTTATGTGTGGACGATATATATGGTTCCCTTTGATGCTTTCCCTAATAACTTGGGTCACAACTAAATATGTCATAGATACTAACAGTGCTCAAAAGATAAACCATATGTTATGGTAGGAAATATCACAAGTGAACACAAACAACACTACCATGAATTGAGAATATGAATCAAATACTTCATTACATATCTTGAAAACATCACAGGAGGGGCAGATGCTATTCTTATGTGTGGACAAGTTGCAAAAAATAGAAACCATTAGCTACCATAAATGCTGTGTGGCCTAACAAGAACAGTCTTGAGCCTATAAAACTGACTCACAGTCTATCTTCCAACACAATAATTGCTTGCCATTGCAGTAGTTACCCGCCACCTGAATCTTGCCAGCAATCTTCATCTCAAACAAATCACATAAACTGATTTCAACAGGGCAGAGATGCAAGGGCGTCAGGGCAGCGCGGAGGCAGGCGTGCACTACAGGAAAAACGATCATTGACGACGGCCAAATTTATTGACGACGGAGCCGTCGTCTTTAATGTTATTGACGACGGCTTTATTTAGCCGTCGTCAATAACTTAGTTATTGACGACAGCCAGACGAGAACCGTCGTCAATAAATTATTGACGACGGTGGCCGTCGTCTTTAACTAAATTCGGGCTCACCCGAGGAGTTATTGACGACGGTGACCTAGCACCATCGTCAATAACGGGGTATATAACCCGTGCGCAAGCCGGGAGGCGGCCAGTGCCGCCTCCCGACTCGCACCGGACTTCCCCGTCGCTGCCGCCGTCCCGGTCGCCGCCGCCCCTCCCCGCCGGACTTCCCCGTCGCCGCCGCCGTCCCGGTCGCCGCCGCCGCCCGGAGGTAAGTCCCCTCCCCCTCCCCGGAGATAGCAGAGACCTACAGCAGCGAGGCTCTTCGCTTGCTCAGCTCCTCTGCCCCTGGTTTCTTCTTCTTCTTCCTGTGCTTCTTGTTTTGCTTCTTAGCATTAGGTGTATAGTGATTTCTGTCTGTAGGTATATTCATCTCAGTTGGTATATTTTCTATAGTTGTCGTTGTATCATGATGAGATACTTGTTTATTAGTAAATGGATTTGTATCCTGTAGTTTCAATTGATTCAAGAGGTACCCAGTGATTGGGTACACAAGGTAGCCTATGCTTACGTGCTTTTCTTCCCGTAGCGGCGCTTGAAGAAGGAAGGACTGAGAACTCTCCATACTATCTAGTGGCAAGGGAATGGCCCTGTTAAGTTTATGTAAATTTAGTGAGTGATTATTCCAGTGTTCAATTACAACCATGAAATCATCCTGATCCCCGCTAAGTAAATAAAAGGAGAGAGGAGATCGCCGTTCCTGGTCGAGATCCTCCTATCATGCGAGACATGAATCAAGCCGAGTTTGGACGCCTGACTCATCCCCACACCAGCCCTCCCTCACATTCCAGTGAAATTGGCCTTGAATTTCATATTATATTGGCATGCCTGTACATTTATATAAGTGGATAACATACAAATATTTTAGCTGTGCGAGCTAGATACTTCTGTTTTCAAATGTTTGAGCCGATTACTTCTGTTTTCACATTAGGTCTGTGCGAGCTGAAAAAGATGCAATTAATTGCATAAAAAGGGCTCTACAGATTTCCCATGTGAAGGGAACCCCTCAGGTGGCGTTGGTCTCAGACACTCCATCATTTGTTAAGGACACAAACTCAAATGTCAGCGAGTTCGCAGAGGTTTGCTGTATTATGGAATATTATCAGATGAACTCTATATTTATCATCAAACACCATTGTGCTTGAACAGATTTTTAGAAAATGTGATTGTTCTCTGTTGAATGATCTCCCCCCTGTGCCCAGGCCGGCCCAACCCAGGTCCTGGTCGGACCAGAGTGGGGGTTGCCAGGAAGTGAGAGTTGGAGTCGGTTTTGATTCTGTTCAGACCACAACAGAACCAGATTGGAATGTGGGATGACCTGCCGTTGGGCCTGGGCGGCCAGAACAGGGGGGGGGGGGGGGGGGGGGCAACCTTAATCCCCCCTTGTATGTGCGCCCAGGTCTAGGGGGCTGTCAGCCCCTACATGGTGCAGCTGCACCTGTTTTAGGCAGAGTTATTTTCTCCAGCAGTTTAATCTTTTTAGAGATAAAATAAGAGATAGCCTAGAAGTTATAATAGTTCAGGACTCTTGTAAGAGGGGGCTATATAATGAATCCAAGACACCCTAGTTTATTCAGATCAATAAAGCAATTGTTTCTCCACCTCAATCCTAGCCGCCACCTGTCCCCTGGAGGAGCCGCCGCCGCCACCCCTGCTGTTCCCCTCTGTTCCGCGCCTCCACCTCCAAGAACAGGCGGCAACTCTCCTCTCTCCCCTGTTCTGAGCGCCTGGATCAGAAGTACCTATCTCTCTGTTTCTGTTCTGTCCAGGACAGAACCAGAAACCTCTGGTTTTCTTCTGTTCTAGCCTTTATTCTTTTTGTAGATCAATTCTGGTCTGTCTCCTTGGAGGGCAGACTGATCTGCTAGTTCAGATTGGATTATACAGCAAGATTAGACGCCGTTTCAGCAGGAAACAGGACCGGAGTTGCAACAATAGTCTTGAGGGCCGACGCATTTTTCTTCAGCCCGGGATTCTTGAGCTGTTGTGTTCTTGAGGGCCATGACATGTAGATCCGCTCATTTTTGCACTTGTATGTCCAGTGCCCATGCTGGAAACACTTCTGACATTGGGTATATGCACCACCAGAAGAAGTTTCTAAAGCTTTTGGTTTCACAGTACCCAGTTTTGCAGCCTTCTCTGTACTCATCAGATACATCTGTCTCTTAGCTTCCTTTCTCTCCTGCCAGCGTCTTGGCCCCTCTTCCTTCTGCCCATAGGCATTGACATTGCGGGCAGCGGCGGCAGAAGCACGTTCAGCTTGAGCCCTGCTCATCCCCTTGGCAGCTGATATCGCGGCTGCCTTTATTTTTTCAGCAGCCTGAGACTTATCATCATGCACAGACATCTGGAATCACACAGTAAGAACCAACCTAAAATCAAGAATCACACCACCCTGCAAGGAAAACAAATTATACTGTTCAGTAACTATGTCAAGTCAAAGTCATACCTTCAGCAATAAAAAGATACAACCTGAGGCTAGTCAGATTCAGTCATGTAAGCACTAGACTTCAAACCTAAGCTTTTGTTCCCTTTATTGTAAAAATAACAAAGGAGCAAAAGTAAACGGCATCAGGACAAAAAGTTACTAATTACATTCAGCCGTTCAGGTCTATTCAGTTCCAAATATTTTGATTTCAGTCCAGAAAATTACAGAACTAAAAGGACAAACAGAACCCAAAGCCAACGCAACAGACGGGGCTATCCACTTGTAGCACGACGTTGTTGCTCTTGCTGAATTGTAGGTGAAGAGACAATAGGAACTAGTTACTGCACAGCACCAATGAATGGAGAACGCTTAGCTGCACCATCTTGAGACCTACCCCAGCAAAAGAGGTACTAGATTGCTGCCGGTTCTAAGAAAGTGAGATAGATTGACCATCATAGGATCGACTACGTCCTTCTTGCTGAATTTTTCTCTCAATGCACATAGCATGATCCAGAAGACTTTGTGATCATGATATGAAAACATCTCACCAATCAAAAAATTCATTATTGAGACCATGCAAAAATATTGTCATCAACTGATTTGGAGCCTTGTCTCAACTGTCGCGCCCCGCCCCGAGCCCCGCCCTGCTGTGCCGCCCGGCCCCGCCCCAAGCCCCGCCCTGCCGCGCCGCCCGATCTTAGTTGATTAATTGTTTAATTAGTATTGTAATTGATTATTGTTTAAATAATACTTTGATTGATTGTGTGATTAATTACTATATGTAAATAAATGGGTTTCGGCCCGGTCCGGCCTGACACGACCCATTTAGGGTCTGTCACGGCCCATTTATTGGTAATGTATTAGTCGAGACGGGCACGGAGGACGGCAAGCTCCCGCGCGTGGACGGCGGGCCCCGACGGTGCGATATCATCTTTGACCCATTTACGACGGGCCATAACGTACGACAGCCAACCCTAAATGCGTCGAAAGATAATGGCAGGCCCCAGCGGGGCATAACTTAGGACGGTTGACCCACTTCTTTGTCTCTCTCTCGTTCTTTCCTTCTCTCTCGTTCTTTCCTCTCTCTCTCTCTCTCTTTTAAATGACTCAAAAATGAAAGATTGACGTAAACCTATACAACATGTGTCACCCTTTTCGAACGGGCCCGTCTCACATGTGTTACGCATGTGAGGCGTGTACGTTCGGAATTGTCCCTTTTTGGACAGTCTGGGAGTGACCGAGGGAGCGTGGCATGTGATGAGACGTGGGTTTAGATCTAGACGAGATTTCGACGGCATAACCCTGTTGTTCTCTGCTGCACCATTTTCGGGCGTGCAGTGGAGAACAGCGGGGTTATGCTGCCAAAATTTCGTTCGGATCCATACCACGCGTCTCGTCATGAGCACGCTCCGCTCGATCACTCTTGGGTAGGTAAGTAAATCTATAACAAATCAATTTAGATATTTTAACACTTATATATATACTAATTGAGAATCGTGTATTAGGTCTTGGGCCGATGACTCGTTCATGGGTCAAGGACGCCACCGCCAGGTCAACGCTGTCCTGGGCTAGCTCATCCGTTGTCACTACCCCGGTCTAGTGAACGGATGGGCTGCTACGTCTTGGGACGATTACGCTATGGCCCAGGACATTACCTACGGCAACCACCAGGAGCATGTGTGGCATGAATTCATGGTAAGTAAATCGTCTATTCGTTAAATGCGAACCTATTATATGTTAAATACATTAACTTGTATATTTCTTCTTGTAGAAATATTACTGTTTAGAGGATGAGGCCCAGCTAGATCACGCTCGCCTGGTCTTCAACAACAACGCTAGGAAGCTCCTGACGCAGTCGATTTCAACGGCTCGCATTCAGGCTACGAAGGCGTACTATAAGTTGCATCCGGACGAGGGTGAGCCGGGGCAGTTTAGGGTTGTGGCGGACAAGTACTTGACGGAGGCACAGTACGCAAAGGTAAATTCTTTATTTTACTTTGCTTCATTATCCAATTTTCATCAATGTTTTCATCCAACAACAAATGTGTGCAGGTCAGCGTATCGTGGCTTGAGTCCTGTCCGGGCGCCTACAGTTCCCTATGTGCTCGTTGGGCGAGCCAGGTCTTCCAAGGCGTGTCGATGACCCGTCGACAGAGTCGAGGGACGGACGGGGAACACCGCCTTGGCGGGGACGGCTACGTACGCCTTGCTAAACGGATGGTAAGTGATACTCGAATTATATTATAGTTAATTTCTATCGCTATCATTGTGCTAACACGTATCGATAGGAGAGCGAGATTGGTCAGGAGCTGACCGCTATCCAGGTGTGGAGGAGGGGTCACATGGGAAGTGACCCCTCGCAGCCTGATCAGCTGTCTTCTCAGACAGCGACGGAGACGTTGGTGAGTTCTTTAGTTGACTTAATTGTATTCTCTTTAAAACTTCTGATGACTTTAATTTTCTGTATTTTCAGGAATAGTATGGGGAGGAGGTGCGGAGGCTTCGAGGCGACGATTACGATTGACAGAACTCGCCGATCGTACCTGAAGCCGCCTATGCAAGCGGTGGCGGTAAACCTCACGGCCGGTGAGTTCTATTGTTTTTCATTTACTTTCATGAACTTCGAGACACGAAACTTTAATACTCTTACTTCGTTGTGTAGGTTAGCCATCTTCGATGGAGTAGTAGACTCGAGGGAGGCGCGGTCTTACTCGAGGGCCTCTTCATCGCAAGGTGGATCCAGCAGGTGTGGCAGCCGTGATCTGGAGCTCCAGAGTGTCCAGGAGGAGCTTCAGAGGACGCACGAAAAGCTGAGGCTCACGAACGAGAGGCAGGCAACCGAGCTCCGGGCTAGGGACGAGTATCAACACTCGTACATGCTACAGCTGCAAGCTGCCATGCAGGTAAGTTCAGATCGTTGTAAACGTTTATAATATATAAATGACATGTATAATAATTTACTTCATATTTGCAGGCTATGGCCACAGGACAGCCTGTTGTCTTTCCTCAGTGGGCGCCGTCACCGATACAGCTACCACAGGGGCCGACGTCAGGAGCACAGGTACAAAATTTCTCATAATAGCTGCAACTAGTTAAACTTGCTCAAATTTAGTTGAATTTGATCAAACTTACTCAAACTTAGAGAAAACTAGTTAAACATCCTCAAACTGAGTAAAATATGGTACAACTTACTCAACTATAGTCAAATATGACCAAACTTACTCAAACATAGCCAAAACTATTTGAACTAGCTCAAACACAAACACTACTAGTCCATACTTCTCAAACTTAGTAAAATATGAGCAAACTTACTCAAATATAGCCAAATCTAGCTAACTTGCTCAATTCTAACTTGTAATGAGTTTATTTAATCATATAAACACTTGTGAACTTCTAATTTGTCTAACTATACATGTACATCATAGGGATCAGCGACGCGGGCTCAAGAAACTCCATCCCCTCAGCAACCAGCGTTTGGACGAGCGCACGACGACTTCCTGGACTCTGGTGGCAGCGGTCGGGGTAGCGTAGGATAGTGTGGCGTGCGTATAGTGCTTTTGTGCCTGCCTGTGATGTATATTTTGATTGCCTGTGATCTGGCCATCGAGCCAGGGCTGGCCTCGAAGCCAGGGCAGGATTTTCTGTTTTAAAAAAAATTGGAAAGCTTATTGACGACGGTTTCTGGTACTTGGCCGTCGTCAATAAGCCATTAGTATTGACGACGGCCAGGTACCAGAAACCGTCATCAATAAGCCATTGTTATTGACGACGACCAAGTAGAAACCGTCGTCAATAAGCCATGGTTACTGACGATGGTTCAAATCCTAGCCATCGTCAATACTCTGCTCTAGCTTATTGACGACAGCCTGATTTAGCTATCGTCAATAAATCATTGTTATTGACGACGGCCAGGTACCAGAAACCGTCTTCAATAAGCCATCATTACTGACGACGGTTCATATCCTAGCTGTCATCAATAAGGTTATTGACGACAGGTTATCGTCGTCAATAAAGTTATTGACGACTAATAATTGACGACAGCCGAAAACCGTCGTCTATAAAGTTTTACCGTCGTCAATAAGTTATTGACGACGGTAGTGTTCTTATTGACGACGGTTTCTGGCCGTCGTCTATTGTCCGGATTCCTGTAGTGGTGGGGCGGCGCGGAGGCTGCGCATGCGGGTTCAGGGTGCATGGAGGCGACGGACAGCATTTGGGCGGCGCGTAAATTTATATATTTGACTTTGTACCGCATGTAGGGTGGTAAACGGGCACGGGTTATTTCACAATTTATTTTGTCCTTTATTAAATATTAGTTTAAAAATAAATATAAATTTAGCTTGGCTCTAATCTGAGCCGGCCCTTGATATTGTTAGTTTATTTTTTGTCCCTTTGTCGGCCCTAACCACGTGTTGTTTTTTGATGCATTTTACTAGCAGGCAGAGTTGTATTGGTTGTGTAATACTAGTTCCGCCATGTTTGATGCTGATGACGCGCCTCAAAAGGTACATGGCAAATCCTGTGAACTATTCATAACATCGTTATAATGTTCATCTACACCTCCGTAAAATTTCATGTGTTAGACATGATCCGCATACCAAAACAAAGAAAAATCAAGTTCTCTGGCTATTTCCCTATACTATTTGGTTGTGTTGATGTGTGCTGGAAGGGAGGCCCCCATACTGTCGTATACTTGCGCTACTGGGCTCATTATCAGTTCAAGCATGGGCCAGGGCCAAAACACAACATGAGTGCTTCTGTTAGTGGGCTTGCTTTTCGAGTCTCACGGTCTCATATATAAGAGACATTTGCTTAGTCTTAGTAGGTTCCGTTCCAAATGCACACACTGTTACCTTTACTGATCCTCATTATATCTTAATATGTGTGCTTAATGCAGGTTCATCATTGGACGGGTGAAGGAAGTCAGGAAAGGCCGATGCCACATCCTCAGAGGCCGAATTCTGGAGTCCAGAGATGCATGCTAACCTGTAGTTTTTTTGTTTTTATAAAGTAGGCTTAAAATATTTTTAATCTCGAGAATAAACCGGAACTTGCGTGCGTTACCGTGTGCCTTCTGGATCTCTGATCCTTGACATGACTCTACATATAAACGGGAAGAAAAAAGAAAAGGACTGACGTCAAATCCCCTTATGCAATGCTATTGTTCTCCATGCCTCTCTTAACCGTGCACATAACAAACTGTTAGAAGAAAGTGTCTGGCCTGTGGTGGTTAACGCGTCAACGTCCAGAAGCTTGTTAGATTTCGCTCTCCTAAGCCTGAACCTGCCGGCCGCATTATGAACTGTATGATATCGTCCTAATCGCGGGCGCATTCAATCAGTCGTCACCTGGTCCAATCGATCGCTAGATTGAGTTGAGCTGAGCCAGTGCATGCAACGACCACCAGAAGACGGAACTGTGGAGTGTGTCCTACCACCACCGTTAGGTCGGCTTGCAAAGATTCGGCTCCGAGATCTTGCTTTGAATGCTGACGGCGATTTGGGTCCCGGCCGGGAACAAGTTATCTATATGTGCTTTGCCTGGACGTCCGGCTAGCTAGAGCTTATTCAAAGCTGGTGGCGAGATCACCCGCGATCCGTCAGCTGGATACGGAGGCCAGGAACTCGGACTCGGCAACAAACCGGATGGACCACGGCGATGGGTACTTTCCAGCAGGAGGACCACCCCTCCTCTTGATTGTCTTTTCGTCACTGTTACTCGCGTGATAAACTGTGCTGCCTGTCGCTTGCTTGTTTGCCGCTCCGGATGATTTGGAGCGCTCCAAAAGCTAGCAAAGCGTCATGTTTTTACGCTTTAAAGCATAGCAGTAGATAGGCTGGAGTGATTGGTAAAGACCGGCGATCGAGTGACGAATGTAATCGGACTATCCGGACTGATCGATGGTCGTGGCTGTGCATGTCCGGGCCTGAAATGGTTTTCTTTTCGCGGGAAAGATTTGCCAGTTCTGCCGATGCCTTGGTTACTCCGAGTGAGCTAGGATGGACGCCGCCGTGCGTGCTCTCGCAAAGCTGCGGTGGAGGCTTGATTAGCCGATGCGACCAGGGTCCGTCGCCTGCCTGCCCCCACACGGCGGCCGCGCGCGACGGCGACGGCGGCGTCGGGCGTATGATGACGCGACGGAAAGCCAGCGACGGGCGCGCTTGGCGCCTCTTGCCGGGTAGGGTGCTCATCGGGTGACTGGCCCCGGCCGGCCGGCCCGCCACCACGAGGCCGCGTGGTCCGCGCGCATAACTTGCATCCGGCCGACGACGACAGCGACGGCTCGGCCGGTGGTCCTGCTCGACGGAAGGGCCGGGCGCCGCTGTGCGCGCCCGATCGGCAAGGGACCACGCTCGGCGGGCGCCTCGAAATGGCAACTCAAATGGGACACCTGTTGCTTCTCTAGGCATGATATGTCATTGATGATCAATTAATTTGTGTTGATCTAAGTGTTGTCGGTCTGTTCAGGTATAACATTGTATTCAAATACCGACATTCCTTCAATGTGTATTCGACAACATACTCACAGGGAGGACTAAGCAAGAATTTGATTTATTGTTTTTAGCTGGTAAACTAGTAGAATTAATTTGATTGGAATACGAAGGATACCGACAAACTTAGTATAACTCAAAAAAATGTAAATTGAAAAGGGGGTAACAACATTATTTTTTTCTTTTGGTTAATCCAGGCTAGGTATCGTGCTTGTGAAATAAAGTTACCGCAAACCCTCATCATCTTATTTTGTCATACTCCCTATGTCGAAGTGTTTCCTACGATACTGCCGAAGTGTGTAGCTGACACTTCCCCCGGGCCTGCACTGGGCAGCCCGCGGAGGTTCTTTTTCGGAGGGGCTAGTCACTCGCGGAGAGCTTCAGCGTTAGGGATGATCGAGGGAGAAGCTTGACACAGGGAGTTTTACGTGGTTCAGGCCGCCGGAGCGTAAAACCCTACGTCCACGGTGAGCAGAGATGCTCGCTGTATTGCTTGCTGCTCAGAACCGGAGTTCTGAGCTTGAGAGTGAGTGATGTCTAGAGTGCGAGTCAACAGAGTTCGACCCCTTGCTAACGTTGCCTACCCGAGCCTTTTATAGTCCAAGGCTCGAGCGGCTTACAAGGTGGGCCCGGGGCCCGACAGGTGGTCCCGGGGAGATTTCCTGTCATCTACCGTATCTGCAGTTATGCGGGTAGTTGTCTCTGGCGAAGGCTTCCGAGTCTTTGTTCTGCCGCCCTGCTCATTCCGCAAGCTAGTCGTAGTGGTTGATGATGGCACGGGGCGACAGGGGATGTCTTGTCGCTGTGTTTATTGGCGGGCAGGTGTTGACACGGCGTGCCAGTCTACGATGTGACTCGGCGCAACGGCACCTGACAGAGGCGTGCTCCGCGTCTCCGCGTCTTGGGAAGGCGCGGGCCTTGAATACCTTGTACGGGCAAGGTATGGCGCGTCTTTACTCCTGCTGCCTACCGCGCAGGGGCAGGCGGCGTTGCTCTACTGGCCACGTGGCGGGTCCGGAGCTCTCCTCTGAGGAGAGGGAGGTCCGGTCCCGCGGGACACGTGGAGCCTTCGGAGCTCTCCCCACAGAGGGGGGAGGTCCGGCTGCTGCTGGCCACGTGGCGGGCCCGGAGCTCTCCTCTGAGGAGAGGGAGGTCCGGTCCCGCAGGACACGTGGAGCCTTCGGAGCTCTCCCCACGGAAGGGGGAGGTCCGGCTCAGTTGGCCACGTGGCAGGTCCGGAGCTCTCCTCTGAGGAGAGGGAGGTCCGGTCCCACTGGACACGTGGCGCCTTCGGAGCTCTCCCTGCGGAGAAGGGCGAGGTCCTTAGGCATTTTCCCCTGTGCGTGGGGGTACCCCATATCGAGGGTACTGACAGTGGCCCCTGGGCCCATCTCGGGGGAGATAGCGAGCCCGACGTGGGGCCTCCGTCTCTTCCATTCCGCGTACCTTCTCTAAGTCCCGCATTGACCGTTGCCGGAGCACGAACAGTCGCGGTCGTGGGAGCGTGAGCCCACTTGATGGTTGCTTTTACTGCGGCGGTTCCCAAGGCTGCCACTTCTACACGTCACGGCGCTTCTTTCGGGAACCGCCAAAGCGCCTTGCCGACTCGTCTCCTTGGGAGACTGACTTCTTGGCCCACCGCTTCAGTTGGACGACTTGGGTCCACTTTCATCGACGCTTGGTCTCGGAGCCGAAGCGGTTGCCCAAGCGACGTATTCGAAGAGTTTCGAATCGCTTTGAATCACACCTGGGAAGTTCTAAAAGGGGATCTTACCCGCATCGTGGCTTCCCTTCGCACTTCCTAGCGCTTGCACCTTCCTTGAGCTCTTGCGCCTTTGTCTTCCCTGTTCTTGAGCTCTCCCCTTCCATGGCTTCCAACCTGCTTCTGTCATGTCTCGCTCGGTCGGCCGAGCTTGGACCAGTGCGCAGGCTGCTGGGCTGGCACACGGAGGAGCAGTAACGCCGGCTCCGCCGGGGATCTCCCCCCCTGCTCCTCGAAAAGGGGGAGATGGTCTTCTTTACTGCCTACGCCATGGCGGGGTTCGTCCCGCCAATTTCTTCCTTCTTCGTCACGTTGCTGGAGACGTACGGTCTCCAGCTCCACCACCTTTCCACCCACTCCTTCACGATGGCCGCCGTCTTCGTCCATTTCTATGAGATGTTTGTGGGGGGTGCATGCTTCAGCGACGCTCTTCCGCTACTTCTTCGTGTTGCGGACGATCGGACGCAGCTCAAAGACCCAGCTGGGCGCGTACTATTTCTAGCATCGCTGCAAGGACCCGAAGGCCTCTGGGTACCTTCTACCTTTCAGTGCGTCGAGGTGGGAAAACTGGAGGGAGAACTGGGTGATCGTGCAGACCGACGAGCACGATCGTCTGCAGCTCCCAACTGCCGGCCCAACCACCGAGCGTCGCTTCTGGGAGGAGGTCCCAGAGCTGGAGCAGGAGTACGCACCAGTCTTGGAGCGGATCCGGTTCCTGGCTAACGAGGGGCTGACGTCCCTGATGGTGCTAGTGGATTTCTTGTCGCGCCGTATTGCACCCTTGCAGCAGCGCAATCGCCCGGCATGGTACTACACTGGTGAGCACAACTGCACCAGGTTGGAGAGGGGTCTCGGCTCTGATCCTTCCGATGAGGAGCTGTACGAGATGGTGGGCAAGGTTAGCGGCGACTACATCACTGGTGGCGACCTTGCCTTCTCGACCTCTGCCACTCCCCTCTACTTGGAGCCACAGAGGAGGTCGGAGCTGCTGCGGAAGATGCCGAACCTCGACGACATTGGGATCGCCGTTCATCAGGTTGGGGATACCCTCCGGGGCATCTCGATCCCTGGGACCGAGCGCTCCGGATCGGAGCACGAGGCATTTGTCACTGCCCAACCTGCACCGAGGGCCGGCGGAACTCAAGCCGCCGACAAGGGGAAGGGGAAGGAGCCGGCCCCCGGGCAGCCAGAGAAGAAACGTGCCCGGTCTCCTCCGAGGGTGTCGCTTGCGCCGAGCCAGGGGGCCGGGGCACCCTTGCGCCCATCTCCCGGAGGCGCTGGTCCGTCTAGTGGTGACCCAAAGAGACCCCAGGTGTCCCACTCCGGCGGGTCTCTTCCCGGACAGCGGCAGTCTGAGGAACCCCAAGCGTCCCGCCACTCTTTCTCTGATGGAGGGGCTTCCAGGAAGGACGCCGGTGGGCCGACGCCCGGGAGTGTGCCGAGGCCTCAGACGCCACAGCCAGCGAGCGTTCCGGCCGCAGGTCTTGGCGGTTCTGTCCCGGCCCAGAGGCCGGGGCTACAAGCCCGTTGGAGCGCTCACGTCGCCCAGTAAGTGTTGCTCATTCTGGCTTGTAGGAGTAGCGTTCCCTTCTCCTCTCTTAGCCTGAGAGCTTTCTTTGCCTGCAGGGACTCACCGGCTGCCGGGGGCGAGCCTATTCCCCGGCCATCTCTAGTTGGCGGAGGCTCCGCGCCGCAGCATCCGGGAACTGCGGTGGTTCCAACGGCCCCTAAGTCGGCGGGGGCTTCTTCTGTGCCGGCGGGTCCGCCCTCTGCGGTGGCTGCGGCAGCACCTGTTCGTCCTCCTTCGCCAGCCCGGAAGTCCGGTGCTGAGGCTGGAAGGGCTCCTGTAGGCGCAGATGTTGGCTCCCTGGCTCCCCCGGGTCAGCGTCTTGCCTCAGTTGCCGAGGCACCAGCACCTTCGCCGGTCGTGGACGCGACAGGGGAGGTCAGGGGCACGACTCCTTGCCCCGCCGCCCTGCTACCCATGTGGGATGCCTTGGGGCGTGCTCAGACTGGCGCCCGACAGATCCAGGCCGCCTTTGAGCGGGAGCGGGGGGCGCTGGCTGGAGAGAGGGAGCGCCTTCTTAGCTGGGAGCATCTCCTGCAGCAGCGGACCCAGGAGGCTAAGGCAGAGCTCGACTCGAGGCAGTCAAGGCTTGACACCATGGGTGCTCTGCTCGACGCTCAGAAGAAAGCCGTCGGCCGCCTGGACTCAGAGACCCGGCGGCTCCGCGCTACCTTCCGTGAAGCTCTTGCCAAGGCCGAAGCCAAGGCCGAAGCGCGCTATGCTGCCATGGAGGAGTTGCGGCTGCAGGTAGTTCGCCGAGAGTGCGCCATCGCCGATCGGGAACGTGCCGTGGCGGCCGAGGAGGAGAAGGTTGC
The DNA here is from genome assembly GCA_030760725.1 of Neostapfia colusana. NCBI lineage: Eukaryota > Viridiplantae > Streptophyta > Magnoliopsida > Poales > Poaceae > Neostapfia > Neostapfia colusana. Next base: position 37,045,185 of record JASWHV010000004.1, on the reverse strand, counting down.
CGCACGGCTGAAGGCCAGAGAGGGCGAGGTGAGGGCTCGGGCCGAGGAGCTGGAGCTCCACAAGTCGGCTGCTGCCGCGAGGGAGGAGCAATCCTCCTGGAAGCGCCAGGCGGCGCTGGATCACGATCTGGGGGCCCGCCAATAGGTAGAGAAGCTCCAGGCTTCGCGGTCTGTCGAGGCCCAGACGTTCTGGAGCTTTGTTACCAAGGCGGGGTCCGCGTTGGTTCCTCTTGGTTTCAGCCCGGTGCGGACGGAGGCTCCAGCGCAGGAGATGTCTGAGGCAATCCCGGCACTTGAGTCCATCGGCGGCAAGCTGGGCCGGCTCGAAGCGGTGATCGCCGACGAGCTTGAGGTGGAGGGACGGCGCCTGGCGAAGGAGGTCGCTACGCATGTACTGGCGTGCTTCCGGAGCCAGGACCCTTCCTTCTCTCTGGAGCCAGCCCGTCTAGGGCCCGTCGCCGAGCGGGAGGAAGCTGCCAGGGCCGAGGTTGAGGACGTGGCCGCCCTTGTGGCCTCTAGGTTCCAACGGGAGTCCGGGGACTCTTAGGCATCTGCCCCCGTGGCTAAAAGGCCCTGTACCTCCTTCTCCTTCTTTTTTATTTTTGTTGAGTCTGTAGCCTAGCTCATGGAGCCTTGAATGAATAGACTCTTGTTATCTTCTGCGTCTGTGTGCTTTAGCCTTCTTCTTGGCTTGGCCTGACCAAGCCATTAGCTCCGCAAGGTACTCAGAGGCCTTCACCAATCTTGCAGCCCTGCACAGACACCTTCCCCGGGTCCTTATTATGTTAAGGGCCCCGGAGGTCTCCGGAACTCGCCCCTTGAGAACGGGGAGGTCCGGGTCTACCGACCACATGGCAGGCCCAGAGCTCTCCTCTGAGGAGAGGTGATATGCCCACACCGACCACACCATCAAGTATACCGACTACATCAAGTAAGATGGAACAATCATCAAGTCAAGCTGCACCAGCTCATGTCTTCGATGGACCAATTACTCGTAGCCGAGCTAAACAGCTACAACAAGAGGTGCACACACTACTTTATGAAATTCCATTTATTAATGAGAATTATATACTTCCTAAATTGTACATGTTTCTATTACTCAGGTTCACCAAGGAGGATGACAAGGACACGCCGAGACTGAACCAGAGAGGAGAACTACGTCGAACAAGTTCGGCTTGGCAGAACTGTCATGAAGAAACAGTCATATCTCTTGATTCATAGAATCTGTGAAGGTCCATGAGTACTTGTTGGAAAGGTGTTGAAGTCAACTTTCTAATGCCACTAAGTGCCGAGTGCTTTAGAGCTCCCAGCTTGGCAGCCGAGTGCTTTTGGTGCAGACTGTTCAGAAGATCAATAGTCAGCCTGATATCCAAGTTTCCGTGAGAAACTGTATCACTCTACAATATTTCGTGAAGCATGCTACACATGGTGTGAAAGGTTATCGAATTAGCTTTCCAACGCATCTGGTCCCGTGTCTTTTAGATATCCCTAGGTGGAGTTATGATTAAAACATTGAAGACCACTCAAAAGGCCAGAAGACATGCGGGAAATTGATGACCACTGCATGAATAATCAAGCCAGTTGGCCTTCCACCTTCCCACGTGGCCTTTTCAGTTCACATCTTTCTTTAGACTAGTTGTTGGCATAAATACCGCTCTTTTTGTAAGCCAAGGGAGACTTTTTGATGAATTAAGATTAATCCAGTGATATTTGCAGCCGAGCTGCTTAAGTGTCTTACTCAACCCTTGTTCTTCCTTGTTCTTCTTGAACTTGTGGAGAGATCTCTCTGAGATCCACTAATTCGTGCTCTGCGGGTTCCAGTACGGCTGCCCCGTCTTGTGTGGATTAGCTCCGGTTGTGGTTCTGCGGTCGTTCGGAGATCGAGTCGAAGTCTTCGCGGTTTCGGTGTCTCTCTCCCCGTCGCTTGGTCGCATCCAACCTTGGTCAGGTATAAAGCTAGTTATGCTCGCTGTTTCTACAGCAAGTTATCTTGTTCTTGAGCCTCCTGTCGTGAAGATCGTGCCACCCTTCGCCGAACCAAATTCGGTATATATCATGTGGTAATCAGAGCTATCGTTGTCACGGTAGGTTCATTTTTTTTATCACCCACCCTCCCACCCTTTTTCAATCTGTTACAGTTTTCACCATCCACATATTCATCCCTGTGTTTATCTTTTACATATATTTGTTTGTCCTATAGTCCAAAGCCTAAAAAAATACCTATAGCCCTTTTGACGGTACTGTTATCTTGTGTTTGTGTTCTTCCAGTTGCTCGTCACCACCGTTTACCTATATCTTTTGTAATCAGCACCCCTGTTAGTGTTATAAAAAAAAGAAGAGTAAAAAAAAAGAGAGCACAAGTGAAAAGATTCTGAAGAATTTTGTATTACGGTTGGGTGTTGAAATTTTCAGTTTTCATATCCAAGTTGGTTGTAATCTTGATAGCAGCAATTTTTTTTATCTTTTGAGCACATCTTTTTCACTTGATTGGCAGTACCGTAGTCCTTCTTGTTCAGCCACCTATAGCTCCACCAAAAACCTGAACTGGGACTTTCAATTTGTACTCCTTACGGCCTCTTTACCACCTCCATTGAAGCTGTCACACCAGCACCATCACAGTTCTTGAGATCAGGCAAGAACTTGGGTAAGTAAGAGGTGAGATCGAGTGTGTCCACATATATATATATATATATATATATATATATATATATATATATATCTTTTTTTTGCTGCTCCTAACATGGCAGACTCAGATTCAAGTGTTCATGGTGGACACCATGGTGATAGGGAACCCCCTGTCTCACGGGATGAGATGCGTCGCATGGCTGATTCACTCATGGAGGCCATGGGCAGGCTCCTCGATGAGCGTCTTCCCGTGGCTGGAGGACGTCGAGCATGTCGTGATCAAGAGGACCGTCATCGAGAGGAGTCCGGTGATGAGAACTCTGGTTTCGGCCATGGATTCAATCGCTTCGGAGATGGCCCTGACGGATCTGGTGGTGGTCGCCATGCTGATTTTAATAATTACCATGGTGGGCGTCGCGCACATAGGCACAATGCTGATGGTCGCCGTGTGCATTTTAAAGACGAAGAGTTTGAAGATCAAGATCATGAAGTAGGATCTCATGATGATGAAAATCCTTTCGGTCAAGGTGGCAGGTTTGATCGGTGTCATCATCGCCGGCCTGCTGATTTTGAAGAAAGGGAATACCATCGTGGTCGACGTCCTCATGACAACCCAGATAACATCGATCGTGTCAAGTTGAGTATTCCAAAGTTTACTGGAAAGGAGAATCCTGATGAATTTCTTGAATGGGCTGAGCAGTGTGATCAAATATTCCGAGTACATAATCTTTCGGCTCAGCGCCGTGTGAATCTTGCTTCGGTGGAACTCTCACTTGGTGGAACCAAGTGCAGGAGAATCAACGTGATTTGGGACGCGGATATATCAATACATGGGAGGAGATGAAGCAAGTGATGAGAAGGCGATTCGTGCCATCTAGCTATCAGCGTGATCTCAGGAACCGGTTGCAAATGTTAAAGCAAGGGAAGAGATCAGTTGATGAGTATTTCAAGGAGATGGAGCTACTGTTGGTGCGGGCTGGAATAAGAGAAGATGCAGAGTCAACAATGGCAAGATTTCTAGGTCTTAATGAAGAAATTTCTGGTTTTGTGGAGATGTTTCCATATCGTACATTGCAGGATCTTGTTGATCAAGCTATGCGAACAGAAAAGAAGATTCAGCAAGAGTCACGTGGAAAATCTTATGGCAGTTATTCTATTGCCGCCCCATGGCGCAAACAGCAGTCAAGTACTTCCTATCGTGGTGGACGATCTCAAGGGGCTGCAGCCAAGTCTTCTCAATCATTTGTTCCATCGAAGATGGCAGCCTCCACCGCGTCATCACCAACAACTCAGCAGTGACCCGCTGCAAGTTCAGCAGCCCACAGCAATGTCTCGGGAGCTACATCTTCTTCTCGAAGCAGAGAAATTGTATGCCATAAATGCCACGGCCGTGGGCACATTGCTGCCCAATGCCCAAGTAAGAGGGCCATGTTGTTGAATGAGAAAGGTGAATGGGAATCCGAGAGTGATCCGGAAGATGCTGGACCGATATGTGATGAAGAAATTGAGGAGGAAGGGAATGAGATCCAGCCTGAAGAAGGAGAACATAATTGCTTTATTTCTCTACGAGTGCTTAGTGTAACAGCAGAAAAGGAAGACAACAGGCAGCGACATAATTTGTTCCATACCCGTGGACTAATCAAAGATAAGGTGTGTCGCATCATTGTTGATAATGGCAGCTGCAACAATATTGCTAGCCAAGAATTAGTGGACAGATTGGGACTGAAACCACGGCGTCATCCTAGTCCATACAAGATGCAGTGGCTTAATGATTGTGGTGCACTACGTGTCAGTCATACTGTGACTGTACCATTCTCTGTTGGTAAATACAATGATCATGTGGAGTGCGACGTGGTGCCTATGCAAGCCTGCCAGCTTCTGCTCGGTCGACCATGGCTATATGATCGTAATGTCCAGATTTTTAGAAGGACCAACAAGCTGTCTTTTGTGTACAAAGGAGAGCGAATTTCCTTGCTTCCTTTGACACCGGAAGAAATTTTGAAGGATGATATCAGGAAGAAACAGCGCGAGAGCAAGCACCACTTGCGAGTGAGCCACAAAAATAGTAAGGAAGAGTGTCCACAGCCAAATCAAACCCCACAGCTGCAAGGAACCCAGAAACCGGGAAAAGAGGGTTTAGTAATGATGGCTAGGAAGGGGGATATCAAAACATTGAGTGAACCTGATGCCATGTTCTTTGTACTTATGTACAAGGACACTTTTCTTTCTACTAATGCCTTACCCTCTACCCTGCCGAGTACTCTTTTGAATGTCTTGCAGGAATATGAAGATGTCTTTCCGGACGAAGTACCACCAGGACTGCCACCTAAGAGAGGGATCGAGCATCAAATTGACTTGGTTCCTGGTGCGTCACTTCCGAACAGGGCTGCATACCGCACCAACCCAGAGGAGACAAAAGAAATTCAGTGACAAGTGGAGGAATTGATGAAAAAAGGGTATGTACAGGAAAGTCTTTCCCCTTGTGCTGTCCCTGTTCTTTTAGTGCCTAAGAAAGATGGGTCTTGGAGACTGTGTGTGGATTGCCGCGCAATTAACAACATCACAGTAAGATATAGGCATCCCATTCCTCGCTTAGATGATATGCTTGATGAACTTAGTGGTGCTAACTTTTTCACTAAAATTGATTTAAGAAGTGGCTATCATCAGATTCGTATGAAAGGAGATGAGTGGAAAACAGCCTTTAAAACAAAATTTGGATTGTATGAATGGTTAGTGATGCATTTCGGTTTAACCAATGCACCTAGTACATTTATGCGATTAATGAATCATGTGCTTAGAACTTTCATTGGTAAATTTGTTGTGGTTTATTTTGATGACATCCTAATCTACAGCAAGACTCTTGAAGAACATGTTGCACATATCCAGAGCGTGCTTGCTGTCCTGCGTAAACAAAAATTGTACGCTAACCTTGAGAAGTGCACCTTCTGCACCGATAAGGTAGTTTTCCTTGGTTTTGTTGCTTCAGGACAAGGCGTGGAGGTGGATGCTGAGAAAGTCAAGGCTGTACACGAATGGACGCCTCCACAGAACGTGAGCCAAGTGAGAAGCTTCCTTGGACTTGTTGGTTTCTACCGGCGCTTCGTGAAAGATTTCAGCACGATCGCTGCTCCAATCAATGAGCTGACCAAGAAAGACGTACCTTTCAAATGGGGAGAAGCACAACAAAAGGCTTTTGAAGAATTAAAGAAGAAGCTCACAACATACCCAGTCCTTGCACTTCCTGATTTCAACAAGACATTTGAAATTGAATGTGATGCAAGTGGAGTTGGTATAGGATGCGTGCTGATGCAAGAAAAGAGACCAATTGCATTCTTCAGTGAAAAGCTAAGTGGTCCGACTTTGAATTATTCAGTTTATGATAAAGAATTATATGCCCTCGTTCGGAGTTTGGAAACTTGGCAACACTACCTTTATCCTAAAGAATTTGTAATACATTCAGACCATGAATCATTGAAACATATTAAGGGACAACTAAAACTGAATAAACGACATGCTAAGTGGAGTGAATTTATTGAGTCCTTTCCTTATATTGCCAAATATAAGAAAGGTCAAGACAATATTGTAGCTGATGCTTTATCTCGACGTCATGCTTTGCTCACACAACTTGATGCTAAAATTCTCGGATTGGAAAGTATAAAGGAATTATATGCCAGTGATTCGTACTTTGCTGAACCATATGCCAAGTGCCGTAATGGCAAAGGATGGGAAAAATATCATGTGCATGATGGATTTTTATTTCGCACTAACAAACTTTGTATTCCAGATTGCTCTGTTCGACTTTTACTCGTGCAGGAAGCTCATGCAGGTGGACTTATGGGCCATTTTGGAGCCAAGAAGACGGAGCAAGTGCTGGCCGACCATTTCTTTTGGCCAAAAATGCGACGAGATGTAGAGAGACATGTTCTTCGCTGCGAAAACTGCCACAAAGCTAAGTCTCGTCTGAACCCTCATGGTTTATATACTCCTCTTCCTATTCCTAATGCACCTTGGGAGGACATTTCAATGGATTTTGTTCTTGGGTTACCACGGACCAAAAGGGGAAGGGATTCAATTTTTGTCGTGGTTGATTGTTTCAGCAAAATGGCACATTTTATTCCTTGCCACAAGAGCGACGATGCTTCCCGTATTGCTGAATTATTTTTCAGGGAAATCGTGCGACTACATGGAATGCCACGTACCATTGTGTCGGATCGTGGCACCAAGTTCTTGAGCTACTTTTGGAAGACATTGTGGGGCAAACTTGGGACAAGACTGTTGTTCTCCACAACATGTCATCCGCAAACGGACGGCCAAACTGAAGTTGTGAATCGAACACTATCAATGTTGCTCCGAGCTGTCCTTAAGAAGAACCTGAAACTATGGGAAGAAACCTTGCCACATGTTGAGTTTGCATACAATAGGGCAGTACACTCGACCACTAGATTTTGTCCATTTGAAATTGTATATGGATTCATACCCAGTGCTCCCATAGATCTTTTGTCTTTACCCATGCAGGAACGTGTGAACTTCGATGCAAGCAAGCGAGCTGAATTTGTCAAGAACATTCATGATAGGGCTTGGGCCAATATTGAAAAGATGACCAAGAAGTATGAGAAGCACGGTAACAAGGGTCGCAGGAAGGTGTTATTCGAACTAGGGGACTTGGTTTGGGTGCACCTTCGAAAGGATCATTTTCCAGAGCTGCGCAAGAGCAAGTTGCAACCCCGGGCTGATGGACCATTCAAAGTTCTACGCAAGATCAACGACAACGCTTATGAAATTGATCTGCCAAGTACTTATCGTGTGAGTACCAGTTTCAATGTGTCCGACCTCTCTCCATTCTTTGGATTGGAAGAGTCGAGGATGACTCTTTTTCAAGGGGGAGGATGATATGCCCACGCCGACCACACCATCAAGTATACCGACTACATCAAGCAAGATGGAACAATCATCAAGTCAAGCTGCACCAGCTCATGTCTTCGATGGACCAATTACTCGTAGCTGAGCTAAACAGCTACAACAAGAGGTGCACGCGCTACTTTGTGAAATTCCATTTATTAATGAGAATTATATACTTACTAAATCGTACATGTTTCTATTACTCAGGTTCACCAAGGAGGATGACAAGGACACGCCGAGACTGAACCAGAGAGGAGAACTACGTCGAACCAGTTCGGCCTGGCAGAACTGTCATGAAGAAACAGTCATATCTCTTGATTCATAGAAGCTGTGAAGGTCCATGAGTACTTGTTGGAAAGGTGTTGAAGTCAACTTTCTAATGCCACTAAGTGCCGAGTGCTTTAGAGCTCCCAGCTTGGCAGCCGAGTGCTTTTGGTGCAGACTGTTCAGAAGATCAATAGTTAGCCTGATATCCAAGTTTCCTTGAGAAACTGTATCACTCTACAATATTTCGTGAAGCATGCTACACATGGTGTGAAAGGTTATTGAATTAGCTTTCCAACGCATCTGGTCCCGTGTCTTTTGGATGTCCCTAGGTGGAGTTATGATTAAAACATTGAAGACCACTCAAAAGGCTAGAAGACATGCGGGAAATTGATGACCACTGCATGAATGATCAAGCCAGTTGGCCTTCCACCTTCCCACGAGGCTTTTTCAGTTCACATCTATTTTTAGACTAGTTGTTGGCATAAATACCACTCTTTTTGTAAGCCAAGGGAGACTTTTTGATGAATTAAGATTAATCCAGTGATATTTGCAGCTGAGCTGCTTGAGTGTCTTACTCAACCCTTGTTCTTCCTTGTTCTTCTTGAACTTGTGGAGAGATCTCTCTGAGATCCACTAATTCGTGCTCTGTGGGTTCCAGCACGGCTGCCCCGTCTTGTGTGGATTAGCTCCGGTTGTGGTTCTACGGTCGTTCGGAGATCGAGTCGAAGTCTTCGCGGTTTTGGTGTCTCTCTCCCTGTCGCTTGGTCGCATCCAACCTTGGTCAGGTATAAAGCTAGTTATCCTCGCTGTTTCTACAGCAAGTTATCTTGTTCTTGAGCCTCCTGTCGTGAAGATCGGGCCACCCTTCGCCGAACCAAATTCGGTATATATCAAGAGGGGAGCTCCGGCCCCGCTGGACACGTGGGGCCTTCGGGGCTCGCACCTGCGGAGGGGGCGAGGTCTGGATCCTTCGGTCTTGCCTTGGAGCTCCGGTCTTGCGCGGTCCCGTAGTGGCCCCCTGGTAGGTGTGGCCCATTGCTTGGGCGCTCCTACCATACTCCTGCGAGGAGCTAAGGCCGGGAGGTCCTGCACACAAGTAAGGGAAACATAATTCTCCTTGGGACTCCCCCTTCCCTATCTCATAGTCTTATTTGGCTTACGGTCCTGATCCGGTGTACGGTGCTTGGGAACTACAGTGCGCGAAGTGCCGGGAGCCCGGGGCCCCCTGGCCATCGGCAGGTACCTCAAACGCAACCGCCTTCGGTAGGATAGCAAATGTCGACTAGAGGTGAGAATGGGAAAAGGGAGCTGAGTGCATGGTGAGCATACACAGGAAGTGCGGTCATAAAAAATTAATACATATTTTAAATGAGCACAAGGGAAGAGCAAAGTAGGACAGGTTTCTTTTCATATAAATTTCCATAGGAGGAAGGCAGGCTAAACATGGAGGCAACGACCCGCCCCATTAAGAAGGGAAGCAAGACTCTACACGCTTAGGGTCGGAACCAGGCCAAGCTGAACGTAGTCATGGACCGTCCCCTGAGCCTTAGCTGCTTCGAGCGCTGTTCCTAGACTCTATGGAATCTATTACAAAAAGAAGAGACTGTCCTATTATTGCTCTAGGGGTAGAACTTACGGAGGTGTTCTATGTTCCAAGGGTTCGGGAGTGGGTCCCCATCCTCAGTGGAAAGGCGTACGCACCCGGGGTGGCATACTTTTGTGACTCGGAAGGGACCTTCCCAGCCAGGGGAGAGTTTGTCGGTCCCTTCGCGAGAAGGTATGCGCCGCAACACCAGGTCACCTTCCTGCAGCTCCCGGACACCCACAGACATTTGGTGGTAGCGCCGGAGCGCTTGTCGGTATCGTGCGTTGCGGAGTGCTGCATGTAATCGAGCCTCGTCGACAAGGTTTGTCGTAAGCTCGGACATGGAGGGACCCCATGGTGATCTCTGGGGGAAGCACAGCCTCGGCCCCGTATACCATGAAGAAGGGTGTCTCTCCAGTGGCCTGGCTCTGGGATGTCCGGTTAACCCATAGTGTGCTCGGAAGCTCGTCCACCCACTTGGCGCCATGTTTCTTCAAGCCGGCATAGGTGCGGGTCTTGAGGCCCCGAAGAATCTCGGCGTTGGCCCTCTCAACCTGTCCATTGCTCTTTGGATGAGCAACGGAGGCATAGCACACCTGGATGCCGAGGTCTTCGTAGTATTCTTGGAACGCTGCGCTGGTGAACTGGGTCCCGATGTTAGTGATGATTCTGTTTGGGACCCCGAACCGACAGACGATCGACTTGATGAACTTTACTGTGGATTGCTTGTTGATGGTGACGACGAGTGTGGCTTCCGGCCACTTGGTGAACTTGTCAATGGCGACGTAGAGGTACCGGAATTCCCCGACGGCTCTGGGGAATGGTCCCAAGATGTCCAACCCCCATACGGCGAACGACCATGAGGGCGGGATCATCTGAACCGCCTGAGCCGGTGTATGGATCTGCTTGGCGTGGAACTGGCGCGCCTTGCAGCTCTCGACCAGCTTGACGGCATCCTAGAGTGCTGTCGGCCAGTAGAAGCCATGTCCGAAGGCTTTACCGACAAGCGTGCGTGAGGAAGAGTGACTCCCACATTCGCCTCCATGGATCTCAGCGAGCAAGTCACAGCCTTCCCCCTAGGTCATGCACCGCAATAGGACGTGGTTGGCGCCACGCCGGTAGAGATCCCCTTCTACCAGCGCGTACCTCTTATCCATGCGCACGATCCGTTTAGCGGATACACGTTCATCAGGGAGGATGTTGTCTTTCAAGTAGTCCCGGATCTCCGTGATCCATGCATCGGGTCTGACTTGAGCTTCTGGATCTTGAGCGCTGGGTTGTACAGAGTCCTCAGTGACGCTTACGATCCTTGGCGGCGTCCATGGCTGCAGGGCCGCCGGGACCGCCAGCTTCGAGGTGCTGGTCCAGCCCCCTTCGCCCGGCTCGGTAGGCCGGGCTGTGGGCCGCAGCAACGTCCTCTCGAAGACTCCTTCGGGCACAGGGGCTCCGGTGGAGGCCTTTGTTGAGAGGTCGTCAGCTGCGGCATTGCCAGCGCGCGGTACATGGCGCAGGTCCAAGGCGAGGAAGTCTTTCTCCAATATCTGCACATGGAGCAGATAAGCAGCTAGCTGTGGGTCATTGCAGGAGCATTCACCTTTAACTTGTTTGATGACTAGCTGGGAGTCGCCCTGTGCCAATAACTAGCGAGCGCCCAAAGATAGGGCTGTCTTTAGACCAAAGATGAGTGCTTCATACTCTACCATGTTGTTAGTTGCCTTGAAGTTGAGACGCACCATGTACCCAAACTGCTCCCCCGATGGCATGAGAAGCAGTACGCCGGCACCGGCCCCCTGCTTTCACGAGGAGCCGTCGAAGAAGAGCGTCCAGTGAGGCCCGGTGAAGACCGGAGCTCAGTGCTTCGATTCACCGTCTTCGTGGCCCCCTGGGTCAGTCTTCGTTGGCGTCCACTCAGACACAAAGTCAGCCAGTGCTTGGCTCTTGACTGCATGGTGAGGAAGGAAGTCCAACTCAAACTCCGCCAGTTCCGCTGCCCATTTAGCGACATTGCCGGTCGCGTGAGGGCTGTGAAGGATCGCCTTCAGCAGATAGGAGGTGACCACCGAGATCCGGTGGGCTTGAAAGTAGTGGCGGAGCTTCCTGGATGCCACGAGCACTGCATACAGCAGCTTGTGGACCTCCAGGTACCTTGTCTTGGCGTCGTGGAGGACTTCGCTGATGTAGTAGACAGGCCTCTGGACGGTCCGGACCCTCCCTCCCGGGCCAGAGATGTCTTCATCCATTGGCTCAGGCCTACCGGAGGTGGGTGGGTCCAGGGGGGGCTTCCGGGAGCTGGGACTCGAAGGCTCCTAAGACGCCTTGGATCTCCGGGAGATCCCGCTGGTTTTTTGGGAGCTCCGGGGGGTCCCGTTGGACCTCCAGGAGGTTGTCGTGGAGGTCCGGGGGTCCATCTTGGACCTCCGGGAGGTTGTCTTGGAGGTCCGGGAGGCCGTCTTGGACCTCTGGGGTCTCCTGGTGCTTGTCTCCTGCTACCGGAGCAGGCTGTGGTGACGAGAGGTCCGGCCGCTCTGCGACGAGGACCCTGCTCACCACTTCAGTTGTTGCTGCGATGTAGAGCAACAAATGCTCTTCGGGCTCGGGGGCTACCATGATGGGTAGGGTCGTCAGGAGTTGCTTCAACTCCTGGAAAGCTTCTTCTGCTTTGTCGGTCCACGCAAATAGACCGGATTTGCGCAGGAGCTTAAAGAAGGGGAGCGCTCGCTCTGCTAGCCTCGGTATAAACCGACTCAACGCATCTAGGCATCCCGTGAGTTTCTGGACTTCTTTGATGCGGGCGGGAGGCCACATCAGGTCGATGGCCTTGATCTTCTCTGGGTTGGCCTCAATTCCTCGGTGTGAGACCAGGAATCCTAAGAGCTTTCCAGAGGATACACCGAACACACACTTGTCGGGGTTCAGCTTGGTGCACGTGGAGCGCAGTTTGTCAAAGACTAAGGCCAAGTTATCTAACAAGGATGAACTCTGCCTGACCTTGACAACGATGTCATTGACATACACCTCAACTAAGTCTCTTATTAACTCTCCAAAGGTTTTGTGCATTGCACGTACAAAGGTGGGAAGAGCATTCTTTAGGCCATAAGGCATAGAGACATAACAATACAGGCCGTCTACTGTGATAAAGGAGGTGTGCTCTTCATCTTCTCTAGAAATAGGAATCTGATGGAAACCCGAGTAGTCGTCTAGGAAGCACAGCATATCACAGCCTGATGTCGAGTCTACTATTTGATCTATTCTAGGGAGAGGGAATGGATCTTTGGGACATGCCTTATTGAGACTGATGTAGTCGATGCACATCCGGAGCTTCCCGCCGGCCTTCGGGACAACAACGGGGTTCGCCAACCACCGGGAGTGGTGGACTTCCCGTATGAAGCCAGCGTCCAGCAGCTTCTTGATTTTTTCTCGGATGAAGTTTTGTTGCTCGATGGACTGCTTGTGTGGCTTCTGTTGGACTGGCCGGGCGTCGGGGAAGACCTTCAAGTGGTGCTCGATCACCTCCCTAGGGATCCCCGGCATCTGTGATGGCTGCCATGCAAACACGTCGACGTTGTGCCGGAGGAAGGTGACGAGCGCGCCTTCCTATTTGCTATCCAGGCCCCCGGCTACCCAGGTGGTCTGGGCAGCATCGGCGCTGACTTGGATGACCTTCAGGGGGACGTCACCCTCGTCGAGGGGTTGCACACGGGGTGCTGCGGTAGAGGCACGGTGGCGTACACTCGGGTGGAGCTGGTCCGGTTCTGCACTGCCAGGGGCTGGTGCTCGAGCTGTTGCAAGTGCCTGGAGCTTTTCCAAGGCTGACACTGCAGCAGTGCGGTCTCAACGAATCCTGAGGACGCCTGTTGGCGTAGGCATCTTCAAGACGAGGTAGCCGTAGTGGGCTACTTCCATGAATCGGTACAGGGATGGCCTGCCGATTATGGCGTTGAAGGGGAGGTCGATCTCCGCCACGTCGAACAGAATGTACTCTGTCCGATAGCTGTCCGGTGCCCCAAAGGTCACCGGAAGGCTGATGTTGCCGTTGGGAACGACCTGTCCCGGCCCTACCCCTGAGAAAGGGCTCGATGGGGTGAGCTTGGCCATCGGGATCTGCAGCTTCTGGAAAGCTGTGCGGCTGATGAGGTTCAGCCCAGCCCCGCCATCTACCAAAACATGGTACATCCTCGCGTTGGGATGGTGGGCGCTACCAAGAGTGGTAGTTGGCCGGCCCCAGCCATTTTCCTAGGGCAGTCGGTGGCATCGAAGCTGATGGGGGTTCCCATCCACTTGAGGTGCGGTGCGGCACTTGGGAGGGGAGCCACCGACGCTACCGCTCGGCGCAGAGTCTTAACCGCGCTTCGGGACGAGGGGTCAGCGGACCCACCGTAGATGACATAGAGCATCTTCCGGCGCTCTTCATCACTGGAGCTGGAGTCCTCATGGTTGTGCACCGCCTTCACGGTGCGCTGAGGCTCCTGGAACTCCACTTGGTGGTCGACGTTGTCTGGGGCGTCGACCTTCTGCTTGCCCTCCCTTTGACGGAAGGGTGGGGCATCAGTTCGCTGCTGCTTCCCTTTCCGGAAGCGCTCCGCGAGCTTCTGGATCTCCCGGCACTCGGCAGCAGTATGGTAACTGGTGCCGTGCACGGGGCATAGCTCGCCTTGGTCACCATCTGGAGCTGGTGACTGTCGCTGCCTTTTGTCGGGGCGTGGCCCCCGAGCTCCACTGGGTGCTGCTGCTGCAGCAATGGGAGCCGCGGCCGGTGGCTTCATCTTGACACCGCCCTGGTTCTTGATCTTCTTGCTGCTTCCATAGGAAGCAGCGCCAGATCCGGGCTGTCCTTCTGACTCGGAGGCTGGCAGAGAGTGCCAGTTCCGCCCTTCTGCTGCTCTGGCGCACTTGTCCGCCAGGCTGAAGAGCTCTGAGACGTCACGAACCTCTCTGGTCACGAGCTTCTCAAGCATCTTCTTGTCCTGTACACCCTGCCGGAACGCCACCACCACAGAAGCATTTTGGATATGCGGGATGGTGTTCCGTACCTGGGAGAACCGCTGGATGAAGGAGCGCAGCGTCTCTCCAGGTTGTTGCTGGACGGCGTGGAGGTCGAGCTCCATGCCAGGCCGGGTGTAGGAGCTTCCGAAGTTAGCTGTAAACTGCCGGCAGAGCTCTCCCCAAAAGGTTATGGAACCCTGGGGGAGGTTCATGAGCCAAGACCGGGCCAGGCCGGTCAAGGCGACGGGGAAGTAGTTGGCCATGACGGCCTCGTCCCCTCCTGCAGCAAGGACGGCGGTGGAGTAGATCTGGAGGAACTCCACCGGGTTGACGCTGCCGTCGTACTCCTCGGGCAGGTGCGGCCGAAACTTGCGCGGCCACCTCGCGAAGCGAAGGTGTGGCGCCAGGGCTGCACATCCTGCTCCTGTTGCTGCAGGCGTTGGTGCCGCGAACGCTTGGTTCGCTGCTGGCGCTGTGTACCCCGGTATGGGCAAGGCTGCGCCATAGACCGGGGGCACCGCTTGCAGGGCATATGGCTGGGACATATGCTGTGCGGCGTATGCCTGGGGCAGAGATCGCGTAGCGAACGTCTGCGTCTCAGGCAGGGTTAAGGCAGACGTCATGCTGTCACCGGCCTCTTGGTTGCGACGCCTTTCTCGCCGTCGCTCAATGAACACTCGGGCATCCTTGCCCAAGTGGCATCATTCCAGCTCTGTCCTCAGGTCCATCGATGGGAGCCTGGTGGAGCTGGAATCTGCCGTCTGCCCGTCAACCGTTGGCGTGCGCGTCAGCAACACAGCCGGTTGGCCGGGGCGTCGTCCCCGCCAATGCCGAGGGTTTGCGGCGGTGACGACGAGACGGTCTACCTCGCGAATCCACTGCTGGGTCGCTGACTGAGGCGCATCCCCAGCAGGTGGATTGTGCAGTAGCGCTCTTGCTGCAGCTAGCGCGCCCCCGCGGGGGACGCTCAGCGCTGCAGAGGATCTCACGCTCGCTGGAGCCTGCGTTGCCGGAGTCGGCGCTGCCGGAGTCGGCTGCTGGCTTCCAGCTTGCACCGACACACTCCGTCCAGAGTGTGTCGAGACGTAGTCCCCGCTAGTCACTGTCCGTCGTGAACGCGGGGGAGGAGAGCTTGCCGCTGAAGGAAGCTTGGTCATCTTCGCCGGCAGAAGCTCGTCGCGCAAGGGAAAAGCCCCCTACCTGGCGCGCCAAATGTCGAAGTGTGTAGCCAACACTTCCCCCGGGCCTGCACTGGGCAGCCCGTGGAGGTTCTTTTTCGGAGGGGCTAGTCACTCGCGGAGAGCTTCAGCGTTAGGGACGATCAAGGGAGAAGCTTGACACAGGGAGTTTTACGTGGTTCAGGCCGCCGAAGCGTAAAACCCTACGTCCACGGTGATCAGAGATGCTCGGTGTATTGCTTGCTGCCCAGAACCGGAGTCCTGAGCTCGTGGGTGAGTGATGTCTAGAGTGCGAGTCAACAGAGTTCGACCCCTTGCTAACGTTGCCTACCCGAGCCTTTTATAGTCCAAGGCTCGAGCGGCTTACAAGATGGGCCCGGGGCCTGACAGGTGGTCCCGGGGATATTTCCTGCCATCTACCGTATCTGAAGTTATGCCGGTAGTTGTCTCTGCCGAAGGCTTCCGAGTCTTCGTTCTGTCGCCCTGCCCATTCCGCAAGCTAGTCGTAGTGGTTGATGATGGCAGGGGCGGCAGGGGATGTCTTGCCGCTGTGTTTATTGGCAGGCAGGCGCTGACACGGCGCGCCAGTCTGCGACGTGACTGGGCGCAACGGCACCTGACAGAGGCGTGCTCCGCGTCTCCGCGCCTTGGGAAGGCGCGGGTCTTGAATACCTTGTACGGGCAAGGTATGGCGCGTCTTTACTCTTGCTGCCTACCGCGCAGGGGCAGGCGGCGTTGCTCTGCTGGCCACGTGGCGGGTCCGGAGCTCTCCTCCGAGAAGAGGGAGGTCCGGTCCCGCGGGACACGTGGAGCCTTCGGAGCTCTCCCCGCGGAGGGGGAAGGTTGGCTGCTGCTGGCCACGTGGCTGGCCCGGAGCTCTCCTCTGAGGAGAGGGAGGTCCGGTCCCGCAGGACACGTGGAGCCTTTGGAGCTCTCCCCACGGAAGGGGGAGGTCCGGCTCAGTTGGCCATGTGGCAGATCCGGAGCTCTCCTCTGAGGAGAGGGAGGTCCGGTCCTGCTGGACACGTGGCGCCTTCGGAGCTCTCCCTGCGGAGAAGGGCGAGGTCCTTAGGCATTTTCCCCTATGCGCGGGGGTACCCCATATCGAGGGTACCGACGGATACTTTCCCCGGTCTGTCCTAGAGCAGCCCACGAAGATTCTTTTTTAGGAGGGGCTTAGTGGATTTGTGCGTCGTAGCACAATGGCGAGATGAACACGAAGATTTACGTGGTTCGGGCTGCCTGAGCGTAAGATCCTACGTCCACGGAGTGTAGGTGTTCTTTGTTGCCTGGGTGTAAGCGCTTGTGCGTGAGGTTGCAGGATTGCGAACCCTTTGCCCGGAAATTGCCCCGATCCTTTTATAGTCCAAGGCCAAGGCAGTTAGAATGTGGCCCAGAGCCCGATAGGTGGCCCCGCGACTGTCCGTACCCTATATATGAGCTAGGGCATTTATAGTTATATGTATTGTCGTTGTCGGAGGAGTTAAGGCGCGCCGCCTGACGCGCCGGGCGCCTATGACCAGGTAGCAGGTGATGATGAAGACCCTGTCTTGTCGCCGCGTCTTCTCACTCTACTGAGTGGCTCTGTGCCGTTGGGTGGCACTGTTCCGCTGTCACGCCTCACCGCTCTGTCTTATCACCGTAATTGTGAACAGGCGGAGGACGGAGGCGTGCGCCGTGAGCCATGCTTCTGGGGAAGGCGCGAGCCTTGAATGCACGGCCTAACAGCGCACCTTCCTCTTTACTCCTTGGCTATCTGCATGTTGCTTGTCAGCGCGGCGTCCGGGTGGCCGGCCCCCGGGACACGCGTCATCACCGTAGCAGACTTGCGGAGTAGCGAGGGATCCGGAGTCGTTGGACACGTGGCAACACCGGAGCCCTCCTTGGCGGGAAGGAACATCTGGAGTTGTTGCCCACGTGGCAGCACCGGAGCCCTCCCATGCTAGAGGTCGGGCCCGGAGCCGTAGGACACGTGGCACCTCCGGAGCTATCCTTGGCGGGAGACGTGGCTCGGAGGTTCCATACACGTGGCAGTGCCGGAGCCCTCCCTGGCGGGAGGTAGGGTCCGGCACCATCTGACGCGTGGCAGCTTCGGAGCCATCCTCGGCCGGTAGTGAGGCTCAGAGCCTACGCGCACGTGGCAGCCTCGGAGCCCTCCTTAGCAGGTGGTCGGACCTGAGGCCTAGGGCACGCACCTTCTCATGAGTGCTCCCTAGCTAGCAGTTGGGCCCAGCCTGCAGGCTGGGTTCCTGTCTTCTGCATACGTGCTAACGTATGTCTTCTTTTGCTCTTACACGTGGGGTACCCGGTCTTGAGGGTACCAACAGTGGCCCCCAGGCCCATCTGGACAGAGAAGAAGGCTCTTGCAGATGGGGGCCCCGTCAAAAATCCCACATGGTGGTCTTCCAATCTTGCTTTGGAGTGACACCAACCCCGGACCCTTCGGGAGACGCCGGCCTAGGGGGTCCAAGAGTTGTCCCCTAGAAAGCTGGTGTTCCGGAACTGTCCCCACGGACCGGAGCCCTGTGGCCTGCACAAACAGCAGAAGAAGGAGGTAACCATGCCGAGTAGTTGTACTTTCTCTACCCGCTTACCACATTATGGCTTATGGTCCTTGACTAAGCTACGAGACCTGGGCAATTCGATGTAGTAGTGTCCAGACCATGGTTACCATCCTTCCCGTGGTGGTGTGCCATCCGGGGCCCCAACACTTGGTTGTTGCGCTGAAGAGGCAAAGTGTGCATGCTTAGGGTACAGGACCAGGCTAAGCAGGCTACACACCCTGGACCTCCCGCTGGCATGGCATTCCGAAGGGGGGCGTCCTTCTGGCGCCACGGGACCTGAGCAGGAAGGTAACCAAGAGGGTCTGGAGACAACACAGGTGCCTCAACCGTTTCTGCCTTGTAGTAGGACGACATAATTTTGGCCAAGAGCGAGACAGAGAAACACAACTATGTACATGTCGAGAGGCACGCAAAAATATACGCGAGCTTGAAAGGAAAGCTGCATAAATATAGACGTGCATAAGGTAGGGCAAGAGAGTGCAAAGATTCGGAATGACTTAGCTGATGTGGGTAGCTCTTTGCCAAAGTCCCGAGCTTGCTCCTCTGGGTCCTTAGATGTGTAAGGACCCATGGCGCTCCGTCAGTGTGGCTACCACTCCTTACGGGTCCCTGGCAACGCAAGGACCTGAGGGAAGTTCGCCCCTTGTCTTCAGCTTGTCGTAGCTGACGCTCCGAGTCTTCTGCTCGCTGCTGCAGTAGTCCGACGTCCACTGGATGAGGCAGGATGTCAGCATCGGGCCCCGTTGGAGGTCCGAGACTCCAAGGACCTGTGCAGGCCTGCATACATGGCAGAAAGATGGAGTAGTCGTGCTCTCCAGTCGCTCTTCCCTGTTTGGTAGCTTGACTGTGGCTTACGGTCCTCAGCTGAGCTACAGGACGGGTATTTCGATGTAAGTCGTCCAGGCTATGGTTGAAGCTTTGCTCAGGGGTATGAGCCGTCCGGTTCCCCGGTACTGAGCTGTAGCGCTGAAGAGGCAGGGTGTGCACGCTAGGGGTACGGAACCAGGCATAGCAGGCTACACACCTTGGACCTCCCGCTGCTGTAAGCCTTTCAGGGGAGGGACCATTCGGCGCCATAGGGCCCCCGAGCAATGAGACAACCACAGAACCCCAGGTACGCCACAGGTACCTCCTCCTGTAGATGGTTATGAAAATACCCTATATTTTTTATGAATAATGTGTATCTATTATACTATATATATATATATATATATATATATATATATATATACTTATACTCCCTCCGTTTCAAAATATTTGACGCTTATTAGTTCAATTTTGAACTAATCAGCGTCAAATATTTTGAAATGGAAAGGGTATTTAATAAAATGATTTGAAGAATCGCTCCATATCCTTATTTTTGGATAACAGTAAACTACCTTCTAATAGTGTAAATAGGGTATGTAAAGGGTATGCAAAATCAGATAAGACCAGGATATGACAACAATACTGGTCAGCCGAGAACCAACCACCGTGTGTACTTATCTATCCTCACTAAAAACCGAGACGTGATAATTCCCTCGGTTTCGTACATAGCTTTTTTTATACGAGAAGGTTCCCCAAGTATATCTATATACTGGGATCTAGGACAGGTCATATTCCCGATCTCTGTTCATCTCTTCTAGCTAGGTTTGGTTTATTTCTCAAGGTAGGTTTTTATTACTTTGCAAGGAGAACATACACGAGTTAAAGGTTTGGTCTATCTCTTTCACAAATCACAACCCATAGCGATAAGCTAAGCTTAATTAGGACGAGCTGTATGCAGTATGAGAATTTTATTCCATTCTTGATGAAACTAATTACTTAAACCACCAGCAGGTCAAGCCCTGTTTGGCACATCTTCTTCACAGAAATAAGCAGAAATTATATCAAATAATAGGTTTCTACGACACTTCATAAGTCCAGCCGTTTCTTAGGATGAACTAAAAGCAGAATATAAATACGACATGTATTTCACTAACTTTTAAATAAGCTGTTTTTTCTTAACAAGCACAAGCTCTGCCAAACATGTCCAGTCGAGAGGATATTTAACAAGAAATAAGGTAACCAAAACCTGAAGAGGTACGTGTGGAACTCAATGCAAGGGACATATCAACGGTGCAGATATAGCAGTATACTATGAGTTCCATATCTATAGCTTTCTACAAGGGGCACTTCTCATCACCAAATGGACATATCCCTTAATGCAAACACGGGTGCGGGCGTCAAGCGTGGACCAGAACGTGAGAAATAATATATCAAAAAAGACAAGGCACTACAGGAAAAACGATCATTGCCAAATTTATTGTCGACGGGGCCGTCGTCTTTAATTGTCTAGCCGTCGTCAATAACACTGTTATTGACGACGGCCAGACGAGCACCGTCATCAATAAATAATTGACGACGGCGCCCGTCGTCTTTAACTTAATTCGGGCCCACCCGAGGAGTTATTTACGACGGTGACCTAGCACCGTTGTCAATAACACAGTTATTGACGACAGCTGAACGAGTACTGTCATCAATAAATAATTGACGATGGTGCGCGTCGTCTTTAACTTAATTCGGGCCCACCCGAGGAGTTATTGACGACGATGACCTAGCACCGTCGTCAATAACACAGTTATTGACGACAGCTGAACGAGTACCGTCGTCAATAAATTATTAACGATGGTGCCCGTCGTCTTTAACTTAATTCGGGCCCACCCGAGGAGTTATTAACGACGGTGACCAGGCACCGTCGTCAATAACGGGACATATAACCCGTGCGCGAGCCGGGAGGCGGCCAGTGCCGCCTCCTGGCTCGCGCCGAGGTCTCGTCGCCGCCGCCCTCCCCGCCCGTCCCCGCCGCCGCTGCCGTCGGTCCCCGCCGCCGCCGCCGCCGGTCCCCGCCGCCGCCGCCGCCGGTCCCCGCCGCCGCCGCCCGAGGTAAGTCCCCCTCCCCCTCCGGCCCTCCCCCCGCTCTCCCCTCCCCCTCCGGCCCTCCCCCCGCTCTCCCCCTCCCCCTCTGGCCTCTCCCCCCGCTCTCCCCTCCCCCTCCGGCCTCTCCCCCCGCTGCTATGAATTCGGGTCTATCAAAGATTACCAAGTTTGAGAATGAATGCACATTTTCCTACTGGGGCACATATTGGATCAGATTTTGTGGATTCCCGCCAGCGAGTGCGAGTGCAAACATTTTCTATGTTTTTCGTATGCGCCTTCAGAAACGTTGACCTTTCAATCCTGTTTTATTGTTCTATTGCTTGCTGTATGGTTGTATTTGCTTAACTGCCCGTAATTGACATAAGTATATAAAATCATAGCATGTTTGAAATGTCCAAATACTTAGTTGTGGATGAGTATTGCAATCACAGAGTTTAGTGACTGGACGAGAGTATTGCAATCGCTGACTTTGGCGGATGCATCATGCCTTTTTGTATTATTTACCTTAGTAGGATTTGCAATTGGGTTCCCAAAATGATATTCTTATTAGAACAGTTTCGATATCATCTTCACAAGAGACAACTTGCCATTTTACCATATTTGTTTCTTTAGGAAGAAATATCACCTTTTTATGTTGGTATCGTTGCCTTGTCAATGAAAGTATAGAATGCACAACACCTTCTACACTAACTGTGTATGTACAGTGTATTCACATCATCAGTGCAGTTGTCAGTTATTACATACCCTACCCCCGCTCTCCCCCTCCCCCTCCGGCCCTCCCCCCGCTCTCCCCTGAGACGGGCGCGGTACCGACTGAGACAGGGCTCAGCTCTGATACCACGCTGGCGCGGCCCCGCCCAACCGAGACAGGCCACTCGCCCTGGAATCGCATTGGGTGGTGCCGTGTTGTGCGGCACCCAACAGCACACATATGAGGAACAATGTATTACATAAAACAATAGCGGAAGCTTACAAGTTTTTCTTTGTAAATACTTTAGATCAAGTAACTACAGCGGAAGTCTATGAAGTCCAGCCCGCGGACTCCTCTCGCTAGCAACACGAAGACAACAGCAGCGGGTGGGTTCCCCCGGTGTTAAACGACTCGGAAGTCTCCGAGCCTCACCACACAACCTCCATCTTAGCATCGATGTTAACCTGCAAAACCACTTATATAGCAAGCGTGATCACATAGGCTCAGCAAGTCTGACCCGTCTCTCCTAAACAAGAAACTCTACATGCACGACGTTGCAATTGGGTTGGCTAGATTTGCATAAAGGACTCGTCTAAAGATGATCCTTAACTTTCAGATTTTAAGCCTCATTGTGCAAACCTTGAGCCGAAAAGCATCACAACTCAACAATCAAACAAGGAATGCTTTGTTGCGATGCTCCTTGCACAAAGTGAAAGTAAAGTTTAATGAGCCTATCTCTAATTCAATCATGGTTGCAATACAAGTTACAGCACAGCCTTATCAGTTTCAAAGATAAACAATTCCAGTTGTTACTACATCAAGACGCAGTGGGCAAGTATGCTCATATAACCACGAGCGACGGTGATTCGAATCAGTACACGCCCGGACTACACGACACGTACACCCGTACTCCGAGGTTCCGGAAGCAACCTCGACTGACGTTGTACGCGGCCACCTTTCCCAAGCTCTTCCACATTGGACGCAGTCCAACTGCCCCGAGTACGCAAGCTCCCTCAAGGTACATACCCGCAGTGGTATGTTCTTGAGCGAGGTACCTCCTGCTACCCTGACGCCGAAAGTCTAAGGCAGTTGGAAAAGTTCCACTATGGATCTTCCAAGGTACATCGGTTTCCTGGGTCCCATATAGCCAGTATGTGCCCGGTACACAACTCAAACTTGTCCAACAGGGCCAAGCACAGACGGGTCTTAACCGACACAGGCAGGGCTATGCACGCACGGCCTGCAACCTGCTGCATCTAAACCTCCCTGCCCGGTCTCCATTTCTTATGTGTGAACCTTCTTCATCTTTTCTAAATCGGACCCGTTCCAAGTAAACCAGCCCTAAACTCGGGAGTAGCTTCCAACTACTCGACTTCTACCGGACCTTTCCTACTAACATTTAGCGTAGCCAATCCATTCGAGGAGGTGCTATTCTACCCTTTCTCTCTTAGGTATTTCTGGTCATGCAAGTGGGGTTTTCAATATCATCTAGACTTACTGCAATCAATGATGCAAAACTTATGATCTCTACAAATGAAAATGCTTTATAAAATTGTTCAAATGCAAACCAGGGCTTGCCTGTTTTGCAGGTGACTAAGATTACAATTAGTTAGTGATGATCACTTGGAGCTTGATCACTTGTTTTCCTCCCTCCTTGATCTTCACCTCAAGTTCTTCTCACCTTCTTCACGTATATGCTACACGATATGATCATGCATATGTATTTAATTGAAAAGCTTTTGCTAATAAGATCTAATGACAGTTTTAAAAATGGAACTCTGTTTAAGAATTTAAAATGACACTGGTGCTAGTGGTTTGGGTTGGGTTTAAACACTATGATCAAGTGTTGAGTGCTTTTCCCACTTAATGTTAATCACCTTAAGTGATCACACATGACAGTGGTGATCCAGGGCTCTAATGGAGCTGAGAATTTTCATGTGAGTTCTTTGTCACAATAAAGTCCTCTGGACCAAATTTTAGAACTTTTCAGTGAGTGGTTTATTCAGAATAATTCTCTAAGTGTTTAGTCAAAGATGAATAAATTCTGAGGTAACACCCATGTTCATGTCAAACTCAGTGAACCACAATTTCAATTATAGTTCATAGAGTCTACGTGGATTTTCCTAGGATTTTTGGAGCTAAGAATTTTCCCAGATCTGAATTTACAAGTTTTGGAAATTCTCTGAAAATGTTTCTGTATTCATTTGAACACAGTAACTTAAAATCTGAATTCTCCTGACCAAATCAACTCCAAATGAGTTGAAACTTTTACAGGAGTCTAATAACACCATAAAGAATGTTCTGGCAAAATTTGGGGATTTTTGGATAAACCAAACTCCCTCTAAAATTCTTTTACTGAAAATTTTAAAGAATTTTCTAGAAATAAATAAAGACTTTCATACAAATTGGGTTGCATATTTGGATAGAGTTTGTCAATCTTAATCTAACCCAATTTGAATCACTAAATTTGGAGGTTCCTAGCAAAAGTTATGATCTTCTAAAGTTTGGGGAAAAATCTGGAATTTGAATAAATCCGGGAAAAAGTTTAAACCTGACTGTGGGACCCGGGACACGTGTCTGCTGCCGGGAGCGTGCCGCACGGGGTCACAGGGTTGTTTCCCACGCTGTCACAGCCGATCCGGCGCCACAGAGGATCTAGCTCTTCTATCCCGAGTCACTGGCACGCGGGCCCGGGGAGGTCGTCTTCCACCTCTCGCTCCCGCGCGATTCCGCCGCCGGGCTCGCCGGAGAAGCTCCGGAATCGGTCGTCCGGCCACCCTGACGCTGGAACTCTCCGCCAGCCCCTAATTCAACGTGAGGAACACGCTGGTGGGGTTTGCTCGAGCTGGTAGGGCCCCCAAACTAGCCCGCGACGGCGCACCAGCTCGGATGAAGTCCGGCGACGTCGCCCTGGCGCTATAGCCCGCCAAAAGCTCCCTAGAAAGGCTCTACAGCACCAGTGGAGGTTGGCCAAGCTCGGCATGGCCGCATAGGGGCTCGGGGACGGCTCTACCCAAGGGTTCACCGTGCACCCGCACCTTCCCGCCATAGCCGCCTTCGGAAAGCTTGAAATTGCGCCGTGCACAGGGTGTTTCATGCGAGGTTACAAAAGAGAACCGGTGCACCTACATGTCTAGCCAGTGTGTGCGTAGTTTCGTGGTGCCTAAACAACAATCAATCGGTAATTCTGCAGATTCATACCGGAAAGTTGGTTTTCACCGGCCGGAGAGGATCTTCAAAATTTGTCGTCGAGGGGCAGAGACAGGCTCTGTGCTTCGGGTGGAAGCTGCACGGAGCTCCTGTACGACCCAGAGTGGCCTTGCTTGGTCGTGACAAGCTCTGGAGGAGGCTGTCCATGGGAGCACGTCGCTGCCGTGGTATGGCGGCCGCCGTGGAAACTGGGTGAACTCGGTGTGGAGAGCACGAACTCCTTCGGTGATGGTGCAAGGAGGTCGTGGAGGGTTCTGTTGTGTGGTTTTGCCGATCAGCCGGGGCTTGCACGCGAGCTGGGTGGTGGGCGATCGGTTTAGAGCTCGGCGGCAGCGCTCGGTTCGCTTGGTGCGCGAGGAAAGATCAACAGCGTCGCAGCCTCGATAAGGGAAAAAGGGGGCACGGCAGTGGTTAAAGGTGTCCAGCAAATCTCCAGCGCGCCGAATTTCCACCAGGAGGTGGCTGCCGGCTGAGCTCGGTGTCGAGCGGAAGGAAGTCGGCTTCGGCCGTTGCTTCGCGTGGGAGGAGAGCAAATGAAGACTGAGGACTGAAGATCTTTTGCAATTTCAGTGCTCCCCATGACATGTGGGTCCCACATGTCAGTCCTCCTTATCCCCTCTAAAGTATCTACCCAATTTGAATATTGATGGAATTCAATTGTGGAAGTTTAAATCTGAGAGGCATTTGGATAATTGGGCAAGTTTTATCCAAATTCAAATGTGCATTTGAATTCTTTGTCATTTAAAGTCCATTTTGGAAAATGGGTTGCAAATCATTTTCATAAATCATGAAACTTTGCACACCCCCTAATTTGGACTCAAGGAATTCAAATATGAAATCTGATTTTTATTTTGGCTGCTGCAAATGAGATTTTTAGCACAACAGTTTTGAATTCCATTGTGTTGTTCTCATTTGAATTTTTGTTTGAAAAAAAATTGTTTCAAATCTGATTTTTGTTTTCTCACACATATGGGAACTTCCCATTTTGGTTTTAGACCTCTCTAGGGTTCCAAGTTCTCAAATAAACATTTGACTTGTGTGAAGAAAACCCTCATGTGTGTTATCACATGTGGGGAAAGTTTTAACAACTCCCAAATTTCACTCATATGAAACAAAACTTTTGCAAACAAGAGTTTCTTTGTATTCACATTTTTGGGACCTTTACATCCCCCTCCCCCTCCGGCCTCTCCCCCGCGAGGACGAGGAGGAGCGTGACAGTATGTAATATGCTTAGAACTAGAAGCAATATGAATCTAACTCAATCTGAAAGTGGAGCGGGCTTGTCCACTAGCCACTTAGTCCACCTCACTGAAAACATGCTAACGACCATCACAACGACCCGCAACTTTGCTAGCGGGTTGAAGTGGGTCTCATCCATGCGCCTGCTGGATACTGTGGACGCGCCGCACAAACCCGCTAATCCCACATATATCTGCAAGGCCCGCTTTCAGAATTCGTTCCTCTACTGTTCAAATCAACGTATCGAGCTCTAAGACAGCACCACCTGTGAGCCGCCGCCAGCCAGCCAATGACGCTGGGCAGGGAGGACATTTTGGAGGACGTGTGCTAGTAGAATCGCAACGGACCTGCCGATAATCAGTGTAGGTTCACCCTGGCCAAAGCACATCAAACCACCCATCGATCTCATAAGATGGCACTCGTGCCGTTTCCTTTCTCTCCTTTTCGTTCTTGTTGTTCAAGTCAATCACATCCACGTGCTTGGATTTGCAGGAGGCCACCAATCCCGGTTTTGTGCATTTCCTAGGCCTTGGCGGTTGTTATTTAGAAACGTTTTTATTATAGTATCTTGGTGTGGTTCAGAATTTATAAAATACAATAAAATTATTGGTTAGACGTGTGGTCGCAGGATCCTGCAGCGACTGCGAGCCGCAAAGCATACACCCACTGCGCCCACCAACATAGATGTGGGCAGTATCATCTGATCAACAGGGCCTGTTAAAGCCACAAAAAAATGAAGTGGACATAGCAGACGGTGGTGGACTGCCCACAGCCCGCCCCGCTTTCAGCTCGAAACCTAACTCACCTTAGTTGCGTTAAGGGCATCCTCAACTCTCAACTTCTTCTCTTTTAATTCAGTCTCAGTTTGTGCTCCCACCTGTCACATAACAGAAGCCATGGGTTACATCCTTTCAAAAATAAATGGAGTTCATTCAGAGTCACTACCTGGAGTCAGGGGTGACTCAGGTAGAGTTCTGTTGTCAATATTTTCAGTTGTTGTCCACTGAACCCTGAAATAAGACACATGCTTCTTTTCAACTGAATGTTCTTCATCCCACTGCCAAGGCTTCTTTTCATCAAACTTGATGTCTCTCCCCCTCCCCCGACGCGCTGATCTTGGGTATATGTGTGTGTCAGCTTTAGAGATTCACTATGAAACAATGAACAGGAGTATGGAACAAAATTTTGAGCCAAAACTAACTTAGAAATAACATATACATGAGAAATCCAAACCACTTGGTATATTTTAAAGACCAACCTCAAAAGAGAATTAATGGTGATAGCCCACCCAACCGTTCTGCAGTCCTCCTCATTATCTGAAACAAGCACATTCTATGACGGGCTGCAGGAATAACCTCAGTAATAGCCCACCCAACCGTTCTGCAGTCCCCCGCCATTGGTCGCGCCGAGCCCTGGCCACGCCTCGGCCGCCGCCGCTCGCCGCGCTCCGCCCCGAGCACCGCCCTGCTGTGCCACCATGCCCCGCCCCAAGCCCCGCCCTGCCGCGCCGCCCGACCTTAGTTGATTAATTGTTTAATTAGTATTGTAATTGATTATTGTTTAAATAATACTTTGATTGATTGCGTGATTAGTTACTATATGTAAATAAATGGGTTTCGGCCCGGTCCGGCCTGACACGACCCATTTAGGGTCTGTCACGACCCATTTATTGGTAATGTATTAGTCGAGACAGGCACGGAGGATGGCAAGCTCCCGCGCTTGGACGGCGGGCCCCGACGGTGCGGTTTCATCTTTGACCCACTTACGACGGGGCATAACGTACGACGGCTAACCCTAGGCGTCGTAAGATAATGGCAGGCCCCAACGGGGCATAACTTAGGACGGATGACCCACTTCTTTGTCTCTCGTTCTTTCCTTCTCTCTCGTTCTTTCCTCTCTCTCTCTCTCTCTCTTTTAAATGACTCAAAAACGAAAGATTGGCGTAAACCTATACAACATGCATCACCCGTTTCGAACGGGCCCGTCTCACATGTGTTACTTATGTGAGGCGTGCACGTTCGGAATTGTCCCTTTTTGGACAGCCTGGGAGTGACCGAGGGGGCGTGGCATGTGATGAGACGCGGGTTTAGATCCAGATGAGATTTCGACGGCATAACCCTATTGTTCTCTGCTGCACCATTTTTGGGCGTGCAGTGGAGAACAGCGGGGTTATGCTACCGAAATTTTATTCGGATCCATACCACGCGTCTCGTCATGAGCACGCTCCGCTCGATCACTCTTGGGTGGGTTTAGGACCTATCCTTTCCAATAGATGTAGGGTCGTGACATAAATAAATTATAAAGGGTTGAAGGATGCATCACCGAAGCATTTACACTTCAGTAGATAGGATACTTTTCAAGTGTCTACTTTGCAGAAGAACACAATGTTAATGCATCGGTGTTGCGGTACAATATGGCTGAAGCAACCTCTTGTAGCGAACTCTCACTTTTTCAAACGAGAGGCACCACTGTTGGTAGTGGCACGAGCTATGATGCTTCAACAGATGAAAAGACAGCTGCTTTGTTATACATGTACGCTAACATAGATGGGATGGACAATTTTTTTCAGTAAGTGGTTGTTCAACATCTGTACTAATTTGCGTGATGTGTTATACATCTATGCTAATAATTCTGTTTTATCCTTATTTAGTGAGTTCGATCGATAAAATTAGAAGTCTAAGCAATAACCTACTAGCAAGCAAATACAAACAATGCGACATTATGGAGTAAATGGAGGACCTAACTTCCAAACCCAGTTTCGAAATCATGTAACGTTTTCCTTGTCTTGTTCCTCTTAGTAATTATGTTCATAGCATAAAATAGTCTTCTTAATTCATATGTTGGACAGTGCAAGACACAAGCCGGTGTTCATGAAGATTTGCGACAACTGTCTAACAGATCCATTAAAGTTAAACTCTTTGGTCGATATGATGTCAATGGGTTCTGATTTCGTTCAACTCAATTTGAAGCTCAACGTCCTCTGAGGGCAACATCAAACACCGGAGTTGTGACGAGGGCCGTTGATGCCGAAGGACGTGAAACTAATTTCTATGGGATCATAAACAAAATCCTAGAATTTAGTTTTGTCGGGAGTAAAGACCTTAAAGTAGTCTTCTTTAACTGCGATTGGTTTGATAATAACAATGGAACTCGACAAAACCAATTTGGCATGGTAGAAGTCAAACACAAGGACCGACTACGAGGCTACGACACCTTTGTCCTTGCACACCAAGTCGAACAAGTATACTATCTACAATATCCATGCGAAAAACTTAGTGCATGGTGGGTTGTACAAAAGCTGAATCCTCGTGAGCGGTTGTATACACCGGACAATACTGGTTACATTGATGAGGCTGATGTTGTTTACCAAGAAGAAGAGTTGCTGGATTCTTTTGTCGATGAGCCTGGTCTACGACTCGATGAATTAGTTGGAGATGCACAAGATGTACAGACTCATAATGTGAAAAAACGAAAACGGCGAACAACCACGACAAAAGATCGATGGTCCGGTTTACGAAGTAGAGTACATAATCGTGATCTTGATGAATTTTGAAATTGAGTACAAGTAACGTTTCCTTCATCTCTTCTTTCGTCTTCTATATTTTCCTTTAAATTCATTACCAAATTTCCTTTCATCAGGATGTCGTCGAGCAGTAGACGACGGGGGACGCGGGGCTTTCTGCCCCCGAGAGCAGACTCCGTTTTCCAGGGCTGTCAGTCTAGCAATGGTATACTGTCTCAGCTGTTGGGCTTCGACAGAGGCCAGGGGTCACGAGAGCGGTCACGACAGGTAAAGAATATTAAATTACATAAATTATATAAATAACTTTCTTAAATCTATATTACCAATCTTCAAATTTTTAGGACGACTCTACGTCTGGGGAGACAGAGGCTAGGGGTCCTCTTTAGACACCACAGGTTTCGGAGCCTGTTACAGATTCTGCTTCGGATCCTCTTCAGGTTCCGGCACCGCAGGCTTCAGACCCTGCTTCGGAGCCTTCCACAGAGCTTGATGTGGAGCCGGCTCCACAGCGGCGTTACAGGAGGAGCCAATACATGGCTCCTCCTCCAGTTCCTGCACGGCCAGAAGATCGGGTCGTTATTCGTTCGGTTGGCGATAGGTAAGTAAATCTATAACAAATCAATTAGATATTTTAACACTTATATATATACTAATTGAGAATCGTGTATTAGGTCTTGGGCCGATGACTCGTTCACGGGTCAAGGACGCCACCGCCAGGTCAACGCTGTCCTGGGCCAGCTCATCCGTTGTCACTACCCCGGTCTAGTGAACGGACGGGCTGCTACGTCTTGGGACGATTACGCTACGGCCTAGAACATTACCTACGGCAACCACCAGGAGCATGTGTGGCATGAATTCATGGTAAGTAAATCGTCTATTCGTTAAATGCGAACCTATTATATGTTAAATACATTAACTTGTATATTTCTTCTTATAGAAATATTACCGTTTGGAGGACGAGGCCCAGCTGGATCACACTCGCCTGGTCTTCAACAACAACGCTAGAAAGCTCCTGACGCAGTCGATTTCAACGGCTCGCATTCAGGCTACGAAGGCGTACTATAAGTTGCATCCGGACGAGGGTGAGCCGAGGCAGTTTAGAGATGTGGTGGACAAGTACTTGACGGAGGCACAGTACGCAAAGGTAAATTCTTTATTTTACTTTGCTTCATTATCCAATTTTCATCAATGTTTTCATCCAACAACAAATGTGTGCAGGTCAGCGTACCGTGGCTTGAGTCCTGTCCGAACGCCTACAGTTCCATGTGTGCTCATTGGGCGAGCCAGGGCTTCCAAGGCATGTCGATGACCCGCCGACAGAGTCGAGGGATGGACGGGAAACACCGTCTTGGCGGGGACGGCTATGTACGCCTTGCTAAACGGATGGTAAGTGATACTCGAATTATATTCCAGTTAATTTCTATCGCTATCATTATGCTAACACATATTGATAGGAGCGCGAGATCGGTCAAGAGCCGACCGCTATCCAGGTGTGGAGGAGGGGTTACATGGGAAGTGACCCCTCGCAGCCTGATCAGCTGTCTTCTCAGACAGCGACGGAGACGTTGGTGAGTTCTTTAGTTGACTTAATTGTATTCTCTTTAAAACTTCTGATGACTTTAATTTTCTGTATTTTCAGGAAAAGTATGGGGAGGAGGTGCGGAGGCTTCGAGGCGACGATTACGATTGGCAGAACTCGCCGATCGTACCTGAAGCCGCCTATGCAAGCGGTGGCGGTAAACCTCACGGCCGGTGAGTTCTGTTGTTTTTCATTTACTTTCATGAACTTCGAGACACGAAACTTTAATACTCTTACTTCGTTGTGTAGGTTGGCCATCTTCGATGGAGTAGTAGACTCGACGGAGGCGCGGTCTTACTCGAGAGCCTCTTCATCGCAGGGTTGATCCAGCAGGCGTGGCAGCCGCGATATGGAGCTCCAGAGTGTCCAGGAGGAGCTCCAGAGGACGCATAATTGCTGAGGCTCGCGAACGAGAGGCAGGCAGCCGAGCTCCGGGCTAGGGACGAGTATCAACACTCGTACATGCTACAGTTGCAAGCTGCCATGCAGGTAAGTTCAGATCATTGTACTCAATATTTCTAATATATAAATGACATGTATAATAATTTACTTCATATTTGTAGGCTATGGCCACAGGACAGCCTGTTGTCTTTCCTCAGTGGGCGCCGCCACCGATACAGCTACCACAGGGGCCGACGTCAGGAGCACAGGTATAAAATTTCTCATAATAGCTGCAACTAGTTAAACTTGCTCAAATTTAGTTGAATTTGATCAAACTTACTTAAACTTAGAGAAAACTAGTTAAACATCCTCAAACTGAGTAAAATATGGTACAACTTACTCAACTATAGTCAAATATGACCAAACTTACTCAAACATAGCCAAAACTATTTGAACTAGCTCAAACACAAACACTACTAGTCCATACTTCTCAAACTTAGTAAAATATGAGCAAACTTACTCAAACATAGCCAAATCTAGCTAACTTGCTCAATTCTAACTTGTAATGAGTTTATTTAATCATATACACATTTGTGAACTTCTAATTTGTCTAACTATACATGTACATCATAGGGATCGGCGACGCGGGCTTAGGAAACTCCATCCCCTCAGCAACCAGCGTTTGGACGAGCGCACGATGACTTTCTGGACTCCGGTGGCAGTGGTCGGGGTAGCGTAGGGTAGTGTGGCGTGCGTATAGTGTTTTTGTGCCTACCTGTGATGTATATTTCGATTGCCTGTGATCTGGCCATCGAGCCAGAGCTGGCCTCGAAGCGAGGGCAGGATTTTCTGTTTTTTAAAAAAAATTGGAAAGCTTATTGACGACGGTTTCTGGTACTGGCCGTCGTCAATAAGCCATTAGTATTGACGACGGCCAGGTACCAGAAACCATCGTCAATAAGCCATTGTTATTGACGACGGCCCTGTAGAAACCGTCGTCAATAAGCCACTGTTATTGACGACGGCCAAGTAGAAACCGTCGTCAATAAGCCATGGTTACTGACGACGGTTCAAATCTTGGCCGTCGTCAATACTCTGCTCTAGCTTATTGACGACAACCTGATTTAGCTGTCGTCAATAAGCCATTGTTATTGACGATGGCCAGGTACCAGAAACTGTCTTCAATAAGCCATCGTTACTAACGACGGTTCATATCCTAGCTGTCGTCAATAAGCTAGCTTATTGACGACAGCTAGATTTAGCTGTCGTCAATAAGATTATTGACGACGGTTATCATCGTCAATAAGGTTATTGACGACTAATAATTGACGACAGCCGAAAACTGTCGTCTATAAAGTTTTACCGTCGTCAATAAGTTATTGACGATGGTAATGTTCTTATTGACGACGGTTTCTGGCCGTCGTCTATTGTCCGGATTCCTGTAGTGAGGAGAGATATCGGCACAATTTAGCAAGTAACACGGTATTTTTAGTCTAGAAACGTGAACACGTGAGAGTAATGCAGAATTCATAATCTGACCATGCATCAAAGGTGGAACGTCTGTCATAGCGTTGCGTGTACAAGTAGGTCGATGTAGTGAATCCTTATTCGGATAGCGCGCGCTTGTATTCAGGTCACCAGTGGCACTGTCTTGCCACCTGAGTTCAGATCGATCCAGCGCCCTTAGGCTACTCGCATCGGGCCACGTTACCCGCACCGCGCCTGCAAACTCAGTGAGCGCGCGGTTAGCGGCTACGCGCAAAGGGAGCAGTACAGGAACTGTAAAATGGCGGTTTGCACAGAAAGTCTCCAATGGTAGGCTGTAGCACCGAAGAAGAAGAGAGAGGGAGAAATAGAAGAGGAAGAAAGGAAAGGAAAAAGAAAAAAAAAGAAGGAAAAAGGAAAAAAGGAAAGAAAAAAAAAAGAAGAAGGGAGGGAAAAGTGAGAAAAGAAAAAACGAGCAAAAGGAAAAAATAAAAACAAAAGAGAGAATAAAAGAAGCTAAAAATATTTTTTGATTTTTTATAAGTTGTAATTATAATATTATTAACATAAAAATAATTATATGAAATATTTTAAAATATGAGATAGTTGTATTATCTAATATAAAATATGTGATAGTTGATATAGAGGTCTGTTTTAGAGGTGAACGAGTGCAGTGAATTGAACTGTAAATGTTGGAATCTTTTAGAGTTGACTGTAAAAGGCTAAAAATATTCGTTTAGAGGTCTAATATAAAGGTCCACGAGTGCGAGAGCGTCGCCCGCTACAGTGTCACACCCGGTTTCTCCGAAGAACAACCGAGTGAATATCACATGTATGCCAGGATCATTTCTCATACATGTGATAGTAAATAGTGAAGCATCATTTATTACAAGCCAGGTGTCGAATATAAATAAGTCTTACATAGCATATGTCTCGATGGACAATAATAAGTTCATAACATATAAATAAAATAGCAGCGGAATATTATTCTTGTGGGCTCCATCACAGGCGTTGCCCGGGGGACTCCATGAGCCTAGAATCCTTCTTCGGGTCCGAAGTCTTGGTCATTGAACACCGCATCATCCCCTTGACCTGAGCAGCAATTTAAACCAACAAATATGCAAGGTTGAGTACCGTTGGTACTCAGCAAGTGTGGAAAAGTTATGTCATGCATGGCTAGAACAAGGAGAGGTTGAACTCATGGTTAAAGCACTACGCAATTATTGCCTACCACCTTAGCATATTAAGCACCTACATTACTACACAGGTGAAATGGTCGCAATCTCCCATCCCATCATCATAACCAAACAACCATAACATCATTTCCAATGTTAAGCTCCCCGCTTAACATCCACAACCTCCAAGGTCATCATACTCTAATCATGAATAAGTCCAAGCCGCTCTTGACCGTGAGCATGGCTGTCATGAGAGTTTTGACTCTGCAAAGTTTGCACCACTGTACCCACATGTAGTGATTTCATCCCCCGTTGTCGGGTGGACTAAAAGAACCTCCATTATGCCAGTGGCTACGAACCACATTCACACTTTCTAGGTGTGTAGCCAGGAGATCACTACGAAGCCTTTACAAAGGGATTCCCGACGAGCGTGGGCCCACTGAGGTTTCACCCCTAACAGCATACAAGAGGCTCCAACCCCGCTGCAGTGGCCCCCTCTTGAGCCTTGCGGTTCATATGGTAGTCCAGCTGACACCTATTCCCCGCACCATCCAACACACCCATTCTACGCCGGGGATACACCTAATTAATTGGCCAAGCTGCCCCATCTCAGGATGTGGTTGGCACTGTAAAGCCAGGTTACATGCTCCATGAACCGGTCCTTAGGATCCAGGCAAGTACTAAACACAAACCCGAATCTCGTGCACCCAGCACCAACCAAATCATCCAACTTGCCTTGATCCCTACCTCTACATAACTCATAACATCTCATTCAAGAGTATGGTAAATAAACTGATGATCTCATATCCCAATTATCCCATTCTAAGCATGGCTAAGCACAAGTAATATGAGTGAATGACATAATAAAACAAATCCCAACTCAAGCTACAAGGAAACAAGATAATGCAATTCTAGGGAAACATCCTAGCATGGGTTTCATATTTCAATTGACAATGCAAATAATTCTATCTACACATCCTAGCATAGGATCAAAGTGATCAAGGACACTTGCCTTCTTCCTGCTGCTCTGGGAATGGATAGTCTTGATCTTGGAAGGGAAGAACTTGCTCTGGGGCAGGTTCTACTCATGCCAACACACATAGCAAAAGAAAACAACAATCCATAAGACATAGTTCACACTTTCACTCCACATATACATACATACGATAGTCATCCACATTTCTGAGTGTTGTGTTTACTGTAGCTGTGTTGATTTTTAGCCTTCATGCACTTTTAAACATATGTATATGATTTCTAACTTTTGTATTTCAGATTTCTGTTTGCACACTATATATGAATTTCCAATTTAATCAAATTCTTTAATACACTCTTTAGCTACCAAGTTTACATGGAAGGTAATTTCCTACTCCAAATGGATTTTTGAACCTTCTACCAAATCCCAAACTGAAGTCTTTGGATTTGGAGACTTCATTTATCATTTTCTAATTATGCATACCTATTTTTCCTTTATTTTCCAGATTTATTTTCTATGCCTAAAAGTGAGTGTTAAATATTAAATAGTAGGGCATAACATCTAAACAGAATAGGTTCTGATCTAATATATTAAATAATATGTTTTTGAACTTCTCCTCTGATGAACTAATTTAAATTTATTTTACCCATTTTCAGAATTTATTTATTAACCTAAAAATGTGTTCCTAGAACTAATAAATATGAACACACCCAAACAGATTTTATTTCAGCCAAAAATTTATTTCTAGTTCATTCTAAAGTTTTCCAAGTGTTAGTAGAGTTTAAACTTGAATTAGCACATGTGTTTGTCTTTCCTTTTAAATTTAAAGCCTAGTCACACATTCAAATTTCTAAACTTAATACCATATAGGGTCAAAAAGGTAAGTTCACCCTACTATAGGGTCTAATTTATTATTTTACAAATTTCCAGGGGTCTAACTATGCATAACAGAGGGGTTTTGTTAAATTTTATTAAGTCCAAGGGCTAAAACTGATTTTTAATTGAATCTACATGAATTTCCAAAGTTCCAGGGGCTAGATCAGAAGTTTCCGGGGCTAGCTCGTATTTTCCGAGATCCCCAGGGGGTAGCACATAAGAATCCCAACCTTTATAACGCGGGGCTGACGTGGACCGTCCGATTTAAAACAGACGGCTGAGATTGTCACGTCGAACCGGTACGCGGGGATTTCAATTCTACCGTGCGATTTAAAATAGACGGCGCACAAGCGGCCACGTCGCTCTGACCGTGCGCGGGCGGCGCTGCCCGGCGGCGCGCGGCGGCGGGAGGCGGCGATCTCGACGGAAAACTTCGGATCTTCGTCTATTCCTCCTAAAACTGGGATTTCATGGCATAGATCGGTAGAGGGGAGGTCGGGGATCTCACCTCGGGGTTTTTCTTGAGCTCGGAGGCCCTGGAAGGCGTCCGGTGACGAGGTTCGAGATGGAATCGCGGCGATGCTTGTCGGCGCTGTGTATGGGGCGAAATCTACCGAGTTTTCTGCACCTGCGTGATTCCCCGGAGGCGGTGGAACAGGATCGGCGTGTTAGATCAGAAAACCCGAGCAAAGATCGAGAGAAAACGGTGATCGGAGCTTCGGTTCGCACCGGGAGGAAAAACAGCTGATCGGGTGGGGAAAACGGGACGATGCCGGCGTTTATATAGACGGGGGAGGGTGGCGTGTCGGTTGTGATCGAGTTGGAGTCGTCCGGGACCAGAATTCGGCTGGGGTCGAGGGTTTCCGGGGGTAGTTTTGATTCGGGAGAGAGAGGAGTCCCGGGATCGGCCGAGCGCGCGCGCGAGGAAGAAGACGACGGTGGGCCCCGCGTGTCAGTGAGAGGGAAAAGGGGCGCGCGGCTGCGGGCTGGCGCGGGGGTATGGTGGGCCGGCTGGTGGGTTTTGGCCCACTGGCCGCGGTTTTGTTTATTTTCTTTTTCTTTTCTGTTTTGAGTTGAATTTGAATTCCAATTTGAATTTGAGTTTCTGCACCACATGCAATACGTCCAAAATTTTTTAAATTCCCCTCTTAACAGGTTTTGGGGTGTTACATACAGGCGCCACGCCGCCAAATACCGCGGCTGCCGCGGTAGCGGCCGCACGCAGGGGAGCCTTGGAAGGGGCCTGTAAAATACAGACTCGTATAGGGTTTCTGTAAAAGCAGTGGTGCCCTGTAGCGCCGGTAAGACAAGAAAGAAAGGAAAAGGGGAGGAAGAAAGGAAAGAAAAAAGAAGAAAGATAAGGAAAAAAGGAAAAATAGAAAGGAAGAAAAAAAGGAAAAGAAAGGGAAAGGAAAAGGAAAAAGGAAAGGGAAGAAAAAAAGAGGGAAACGTGAAAAGAGAGAAATAAGAAGAAAAGAGAATGAAACAAAAAAAGTTAGTGACTTTTTATAAGTTGTAAATATAATATTATTAACATAAATTTAGTTATATAAAATATGAGTTAGTTATGTTATATAATATAAAATAGTTGATAGTTGATATAGATGTCTGATTTAGAGTTGAACGAGTGCAGAGAATTGAACTGTAAAAGTAGGAATCTTTTAAATCGACTATAAAATGTCAAAAATATTCTTTTATAGATCTGTTATAAAGGTTCACGAGTGTCAATAGTCTTAGACTGCCCGCACTAGGCAGAGCCACACCACTTCATTTACAGGCTGAGTCTGTGGATATGGACCGTAGTGAGCATCTGTATACGAGAAGGTATAATCACAGTGGGTACAGTGTTCCGCTGAACCAAATGTCTCCATCGCCCTGCATAGCTCCGGAGGAGAGGCAAGAACGCCGGTTATGGTTGGGAAATGTTGTATTTCTAGCCCATCAAATTTCCTAGTGTTATTTATCTTTCACTATCACCAAATCATGATCTGAAAATTTGTTTGTACGAGTGATTTGAAGGGTAAGACAGATGATCTTTCTGGTATAATTATTTCACATATCTATCATACCAATTAGTTTAGTACGTGGATTCATAAACTACTCAGCTCCGTACCTGCAACAGTATAATTTGGTATTTTTTATAAGTTGTATATATAATATTATTAACATAAAAGTAGTTATATAAAATGAGATAGTTGTAGGTTATAGTTGATATATAGAGGTCTGGTTTAGAGGTAAACGAGTATAGAGAACTAAACTGTAAAGGTAGGAATCTTTTAGAATTAACTGTAAAAGGCTAAGAATATTTTTTTAGAGGTCTAATACAGAGGTCCACGAATGCGATAAGCCTTAGGATCTATTAGAGTTTGTGAAGGTAAATCGGTCACACATGAAAATATTGGTCACACGGTGGAGCCGATCATCCCCTTTATTTACATGATGCTGGTCGATCCGTGGCCATAACTATGAGTTAGTTGCACCTTCGATCAGGAAATGAAATCTTAGGGATCCGTTAGGCAGGGTTTCCAAATAGGATGAACATTTCCGCATTTTGTTTGCTTTGGTAGATCACTTTCCTAACACAGAAATCGTGCGGCGTCCCGATCATATTAGTGGATCAACACCACCCAAAGTAGTATAGAACCGCTAGGAATTACAGGACAGCTCGCGCTCACACAGGAAGAAGAACTGCGTGCAGCCAGTTGCCGGCCGGTAGCTAGCCACTCTGTGCAGGACGCTGCAGGTGATTACTCTCTCTGATCACTTGGTCGAACAATGCGTTAGCTTACCTCGACCGAGCGAGCTACATGCTGCGCCGTGACTATACTATACTGATCCACCATGAAAAAACAAGGTGCAGCCTCCGTTTTAAATTATTTGACACTGATTAGTTTAAAATTGAACTAGCCAACGTCAAATAATTAAAAATAGAAGGCATATTTGGATTGGGCGACGTCAAAAAGGAGAATACTCAAGGGGCCTTGAAGAAGAGGCCGCATAAGGTAAAACTCTTCCTCTCTTAAACATATTACATATATGAAACTCATTTAGCTAAATTATATAAACAACAGTAAAGTCGTCTTTATTGGACTGGCAATTGTAATTAGGGTTTCCACAATAGAGTGTTAAGGATACATATAGCCCACAGGGCTGGATACATGGGCCAGGCCCAATATTCCCCACATACACACAATCTAACACCCCCCCCCCCGCAATCCTAACATCTAGCCACGGCAGATGTTGAGCTGGACCGAAACCCGGAGAACAACGACGAAGGGAGACCCTTCGTGAAGATGTCGGCGAATCGCGACGTCGTCGGGACGTGGAGGACCCGGACCTCGCCACGGGCAACCTGCTCATCAACGAACTGAAGATCAATTTTCACATGCTTCGTGCGCTGATGCTGGACTGGGTTGGTGGAGAGGTAGACGGCACTGACATTGTCGCAGTAGATCAACATGCTCCGGGCGATGGGGGAGTGGAGCTCCTGAAGCAACAGCTGGAGCCAGGGAGGCCTCAGCCACGCCGTTGGCTACGGCGTGGTACTCTGCCTCAGAGCTCGAGCGTAACACCACGGGCTGCCTCTTCGAGGACCAGGAGACAAGGTTACCGCCCAGGAAGACGGCGTAGCCAGAGGTGGACCAACTGGTGTCCGAGCAGCTCGCCCAGTCGGCGTCGGTGTAGATGACCAACTCAGAAGCCGAGTCACCCCGAAGGAGGAGGCCGTAGTCGAGGGTGTCGTGCAAGTACCAAAGTATCCGCTTCACAGCGGTGAAATGCGGCTCCCGCGGATCATGCATGTGGAGGCACATCTACCAAACTGCATAGGAGATATCCGGCCTAGTGAAGGTGAGGTACTGGAGAGCACCTGCAGGACTCCTGTAAATGGTGGGGTCAGCAACAGGAGTGCCATCGGCAGAGGAGACCTTCGCCTGGGTGTCCACCGTAGTAGAGCACGGCTTGCACTTAGCCATGCCCGCTCGCTGGAGGATGTCCAAGCAGTACTGTCACTGGTGAAGGAACAGATCGCCCGATCGGTGCTCGACCGTCACGCCCAGGAAGTGGTGAAGCTGGCCCAAGTCCTTCATCATGAACTCCCGCTGCAGGGCAGAGATCGCGCGCTGAAGGAGAGCCGAACTGGACGCCGTAAGGACGATGTCGTCGATGTACAGGAGGAGGTACACAGTGTCCCCCTCACAGCCGCAGACGAAGAGCGAGGTGTCCGACTTGGCCTCGATGAAGCCGAGCGAGGCCAGGAAGCAGGCGAACCGGTTGTACCAAGCCCGGGGCGCCTGCTTCAGGCCATACAGGGACTTGTTCAGCCGGCAGACCATGTCTGGACGAGCTGAATCAACGAACCCTGTCGGCTGACTGAAGTACACCGTCTCCGTCAGCGTGCCATGGAGAAAGGCGTTCTTGACGTCCAACTAGTGGACAGGCCAAGAACACGAAAGAGCCAACAACAGAACGGTCTGAACCGTTGTCGGCTTCACCACCGGGCTGAAGGTCTCATCGTAGTCGATACCAGGGCACTGGATGAAGCCCCGAAGGACCCACCGAGCCTTGTACCTCCCCAAGGACCCATCTGCCTTCCGCTTATGCGTGAATACCCACTTGCCCGTGACAACATCGCCACGACCAGGACGGGGAACCAAATCCTAGGTCTGGTTGGCAAGCAGGGCCGCATACTCTTCTTCCATAGCCCGGCGATAGTGGGGATCGGTAAGGGCGCTACGGCTAGAAGAGGGAATAGGCGAGATGAGTGAAGAGGCAGGCGATGGGGAGGTCGTCGAGGAGAGGACGACCCTAGAAAACCGCTCCACCGGACGGAGAACACCAGCCGCCCGTTGGGTCACCATCGGGTGGACATAGCTGGGGCCCCGATGGAGTAGTGGGGGTGGTATACCAGAGGCTCAGGCCGGAAAGAGGTTGGTGCACCAACCCGCGCTCGTCGCTGGTAGACAAGAGTGGGGTCAACATACCATGATGCCGAG
This sequence comes from Neostapfia colusana, assembly GCA_030760725.1. Lineage (NCBI taxonomy): Eukaryota > Viridiplantae > Streptophyta > Magnoliopsida > Poales > Poaceae > Neostapfia > Neostapfia colusana. The sequence continues at coordinate 37,004,060 of JASWHV010000004.1, read as the reverse complement.
GCTGCACGTGGCGCAGCGAACGACGTCAGGGATGTCGGAGCCCTGCGTGGCGCAGCGAGCAACGTCGGAGACGCCGGGACCGCGCGTGGCACAGCAGGTGACGTCGGGGATGCCGGGGCTGCACGTGGCGCAGCGGGTGACGTCGGGGCCGAACATGGTGCAGCGGGAGATGCCGGAGGCGCCGGGGCCGCTCGTGGCACGGCGGGGGATGCCGGGGCCGAGCGTGGTGCAGCGGGTGACGTCGGGGCCGCGCGTGGCGCGGTGGGCAATGTCGGTGGTTACGAGGCCGCGCGGGGTGCAACGGGTGGGTAACGTACAGAAGGTAAAGACCAAGGTCGTTGGATAGGAGCTGCCTCGGGGTTAGTAGAGAAGAGGGAATCCAACTAAGCGACAGAGTCAGAGGATGAAGTGGAAAAGAGAAAGGAAGACTCGTCAACGATGACATGTTGAGAGACCAAGATACGACGGTAGCAAGGTCAAGGCACCGGCACCCCTTATGATCAGGGGAGTACCCGAGGAAGACACACCAAGTCGAATGAGGCACAAGCTTATGAGGAGCTGTGGCAGACACGTTAGGGTAGCATGCACACTCGAAGACTCGAAGGTGGTCGTATAGAGGAGTGGTGCCGAAAAGAGCAAAGTGAGTGGTCGTATAGGAAGGCGATTAATGAGGAAAGTGGCGGTGTGAAGAGCCTCTGCCTAGTTTCGAGCAGAAATGGAGGCCCTAAATATCAGGAACGCATGACATTGTTAGTGGTACTAATCATATGTTCGGCCTTTCCATTTGAGGGGAAGCGTATGGGCAAGACATGCGCAACTCAACACCGCAAGAGAGAAGGAAGTCATGGAACGCAAAGTTATCGAACTTGTGCCCGTTATCGCACTGGACGGCTCAAATAATACGCCCAAATTGGGTGGACACCCAAGCGAAGAAGTGAGAAAGAGTGACGAACATATAAGACTTCTGTCGCAAGGGAAAAGTCCACAAATAGTGGGAAAAATCATCAAGTATCACCAAGTAATATGTATAACTCGAAACACTAACATAGGAGAAGTCCAAAGATCACAGTGAATCAGATCAAAATTCCGCTCAACATGAGTAACAAAATGCGGAAATGGAAGCCGAACAAGGTGGCCATGCTGACAACCATGGCACATAGACTCATGAGTGCCCCTAGTACACGAAATCACTGAACTACTAGACAACTTAGACAGAACATTAACACCAGGGTGGCCTAGCCGGCAATACCAAGTCATGGAAGAAGCTATCGTAGCCAGGGCAAAAGGCGAAGCCGAAGCGGAAGCAAGAAGACAAAACGTGAATAGGGGCCCCGAACTCTCACAGCGGTGAAGAAGACGTCGGGTAGTAAGATCCTTCACAGATAAACCAAAAGGATCAAACTCAATGGAAACATGTGTAAGTGCATCTAGGTATCCATGTGAATTTTGGATGATTGATGACAACAATTAAGAGACTAATGAGCTGAGATGATCATAAGCACAAGATGTTTCCAAGGCGGACACCTAAACTCTCAAAAAGGAAAAGGATGAAAAACGGCGTCGAAGACTCGAAGAGTAGAAATTAGGTTTTCACTTGAGTCTTTAGCGGGCTAGCCGTGTAAAAGTGAGAGTATGTGTGTGTCAAGTGCATTGAGATCATAGAAGAGAGCTCAAATCGTTAGAAGTGTCAAAACCGTAGTGGAGAGAGGTGGAGAGGTAAAATTGGGCAGGCCGGACTTGTCCGGGCCAGTAGCCGAACTAGTCCGGAAGTCCCCCCGACTTAGTCCGTTTTGGGGCGGACTAAGAGTTCCTGACTGAGTTCGGACTTGTCTGTTTTGGAACGGACTAGTCCGTTTCTCTGTTGAAAATAGTGTTTTGGGACTAAGTCCTGGTAGACCGGACTTGTCCGCCTCAATGGCCGGACTAGTCCGGGCTAGCCAGACTTGTCCGGTTTCACCCGGACAAAGAGTCCCTGAGTGAGTTCGGGCTAGTCCGTTCTGAGGCGGACTAGTCCGTATGGTTGTGATATGAGAGCTCCCACGGCTAAGTCTTGGTGGACCGGACTTGTCCGCCTCAGTGGTCGGACTAGTCCGGGTCATCCAGACTTGTCCGTTCTCACCCGGACACAGAGTTCGTGTGTGAGATCGGACTATTCCGAGTCCCGACCGGACTAGTCTATACTTTTGGTAAATGGCAACTGTTGGCTTCGGGACTTCTATAGAAGGAGATGCCCCGACCTCATTTAGATACCTCTGGAACCCTAGCGCCACCACAACCTTTCTAGAGCCTCTCTAAGCCTTCTCCATTGTCTACTCACCCTCTTGAATCAAATCCTAAGTGAATTTGGGTGTGTTAGAAGGGGAGAAGGAAGAACTTCGCGTTTAAGGCTCTCAGAATGATCTCGTGCACTTGGTGTGACCTGTGGCTTGTAAGATCGGTGAAACTTTGTAGAAGTGATCAAGTGGGAGCCTCGGATTTTGAGCAGCCCCAAACTTTGTAAGTTCACCCATGAGATAGTGAAGAACCGAGTTGGCCTTAGTGGCGACTTGGTGAGGAAAGGGTTGTTAGACCCGGTCCTTGATGTAGATTCCTGAGTGGAATCAAACCTCGGGGAAAAATCCTCAGTGTCTCTCTTGCATGTACATTTCTTTGAAGATCAATATTGCTTAGGGTTTGTTTTAATTATCTCGTGATTAGAGTATACATCATCACAATCTTGCAATCCATTTCAATATTCTATCACACTTGTCATATAGGATTGCTAGTTGTTTCATCCACGTTTTGTTAAACTAAAATCTGAAAAAAACCCATAAAAACCAAGTTTTAAGCCTTTCCAGCAATTTGACCAGACTAGTCCGCCCCTAAGGCGGACTACTCCAGCCCTTTTAGGTTTTTCATCAATCAAACCGGACTAGTCCGCCCCTGATCCAGACTAGTCTGGCCACTATGTTCTAATTTTATTTAATTAAGTCATTTCAGGTATTTTAGCCTATTCACCCCCTCTAGGAAATTTCAATTGGTATCAGAGTAGGTCTCTCCATTAAGAGTCTAACCACTCGGAGAGAAGATGGCCGGAGTTGAGGGATTCGAGATTCCACCGACGTCACAAGGCAAAAACACATATGACAAGAAAAAGGACGCTGATGTGCTAAAAGATCACTCAAGTGATGATGAAGAAGTTTACCAGCTCAAGGCACAACTTCGTGAGAAGCTAGGTCACTCTAGCAAAGAGAAGAAGAAGCCGAAGGATCAAGAAAGGAGTAGTCAACTGGACTACTCCCAATATCCTTTCAACTATGAATGATTAAATTCTAACAATCATTACATATCCATTCCTCTTGGCAAACCTCCTCGATTCGATGGAAATGATTACTCAATGTGGAAGAATAACATGGAAATGCATCTAATATCCTTAAACCCTAACTTGTGGCAAATTGTCTTAACAGGTGTTCATCTTCCCAGGAATGAAGAAGACGTCACCCCGGAGCAAGCCATCCTACTTCATTGCAATGCTCAAGCAGTTGGGGTCATCACCTCATCCTTGACTCGAGAAGAGTTCAACCGAGTCAATGGATTGGAGGTGGCCAAAGATATATGGGACACACTCAAGACGGCGCATGAAGGCAACCGAGTCATTAGGGAGGCCAAGATTGAGATGATAGAAGGAGATCTTGGGAGGTTCACCATCATGAATGGTGAGTCCCCTCAAGACATGTACAACCGTCTCAAGGTCCTCGTCAACAAGATCTGATCTTATGGATGCACTCTGTGGATGGATCATGAGGTGGTGAAGAGGATGCTTCGGGCATTCATGCCTCGAAACATTGCTCTTTGCTCCTTGATCCATGAGAGCCCGGGATATGCTCAAATGACCCCGGAGGAAGTGCTTGGAAGAATCATCAACAACGAGATGAGAAGGAAGCCATGTTCTACAGCGACCTCCAAAGGCTTGCCTCCTTAAAGAAGAAAGATGTTGCTTTTAAAGCAACATCCTCATCACAAGACTTTGAAGCAAGTGATGATGAGGGCCTCGACACTGATGAAGAAGAGGCGCTCTTCATCAACAAATTCAAGAGAATGATGAGAAGAAGGAAGGGAAGCAACCATTATGAGAACAAGAACAAAGAAAGGTCCAAGCCCAAAACGGAAAGAGCGTGCTACAACTTTGGTGAATATGGACACTTTATTGTGGATTGTCCATATGAAGAAAGTAAGAAGAAGAAAGATGGCAAGTATCAAGAGAAGAAATTCTTCAAGAAGAAGACGTCATCAGGACACGCTCACCTTGGGACGGAATGGGACTCAAACAAAGACTCATCCTCCGAGGATGAAAAGAAAGTGGCAACACTTGCCATTGGAAGGAGCAAGCTCTTCCCAAACCTTGAAGATTTCAAGTCTACATGTCTCATGGCTAAGGAGGGAAGAAGAAAGGTTAAATATAAATCATCCTCCTCTACTTCTTCACTTGATAGCTTTGATAGTAGTAGTGAAAATGAATCCATGCTTAAGGATCTAAGTAAGAGCACCTTGAAAAGGATGAGATTGTTGTCGGAATAAATCTTTGAGAAGGATGAACTCATCAACCGTCAAGAAGACATGCTCATTCTTAAAAAGGAGAGATGTCATGAGCTTGAAGAGATCCTTGAGGTTGAAAGGGAAAGAAGCAAGGCACTTGGGCGTGAACTCGCTTTGAGCAAGGAAACTTGCTCAAATCTTGAGGACACAACTGTTGTGCTCAAGGATGAAATTGTTAACTTGACAAAAGTCAACAAGATCCTTGAAACACAAGTTGAGTCTCTCAAGATCAATGCACCTTCTTCCTCTATGATTTCACCCTCCTCAAATAAATCTCTCGAAGCAACTAAACTTGCAAGTGCCCAAACTTAATTCTAAAACTTAAAGATGAACTCAGTTGGCACAAAACAAGCAATCATCGAAAGGTGGTATCTTTGACAAGGAAAAAGTGGCATATGCACGAAGTGCATATACCAATGTAAGACATCTACATGTCAAAGATGGTCTTGGCTATTCTTGAGAGTGGAAGCAACATGCTAAAACTCCCAAGAAAGGAAAAGACTTGATTGTATTTGTCAATGAAGGTTCATACAACAAAGAAAATGTAAAGAACATTGCAAACTCATCTAACATGCCAAAAAATAAACCTCATCCTTTGTTCCATGATTTTGATGCCTCATATGTTTTATTGAGAAACAAATTTGGAAAGATCTATGCTAGGTATGTTGGTCCGCTCCGTAAGAGTCCAAAACCTTGTGTGTGGGTGCCAAAGTGCCTCTTAACTAACATGAAAGGACCCAACTCCGCTTGGGTACCAAAAGGTAAGGCATAACTCTATTTTGTAGGCATACTCCTCCGGTGGATCAAAATGGGTGCTCGACAGTGGATGCATAAACCATATGACCGGAGAGAGAAGGATGTTTGTTGAATATGAGGAAAACGAAGATCCAAGTGAAGGAATATACTTTGGGGACAATAGCCAAGGGAAAATCCTTGGCACCGGTAAAATTGCTATCTCTCCCCATCATACTCTTTCAAATGTTTTGCATGTTGACTCCCTTAATTATAACCTTGTATCCATATCCCAATTATGTGATAAAGGTTATAATTGTATTTTTACTAACGAGGGTGTGACTGTCTTGAGAAGAAACAATAACTCAATCGCCTTTAAGGGTGTGCTCAAGGAAAAGCTTTACCTTGTGGATTTCACCACGGATAAAGCTCAACTTGACACATGCTTAATGGCGAAGACCAACATGGGATGGCTTTGGCATAGAAGGCTAGCCCATGTTGGGATGAGGAACTTGCAAAAACTTCTCAAGGGAGAACACATTCGTGGCTTGAATTTTTTTTTGATAAAGACAGGCCATGTAGTGCTTGTCAAGCCGGAAAGCAAGTTGGATCTCAACATCCATCCAAAAATGTCATGACAACCACAAGACCCTTGGAGCTACTTCACATGGACCTTTCCAGCCCAATTGCCTACATAAGCATCGGCGGTAACAAATATGGTCTTGTTGTTTTAGATGATTATTCTCATTTCACTTGGATGTCCTTTTTGCATGACAAAGGAGAAACTCAAGGTGTGCTCAAGAAATTCTTGAAAAGAGCTCAAAACGAGTTCTCCTTAAGAATCAAGAACATAAGGAGCGATAACGGCACTGAGTTCAAGAACACTCAAGTGGAAGAATACTTGGATGAAGAAGGCATCAAGCATGAGTTTTCAGCCCCCTACTCCCCTCAACAAAACGGGGTGGCTGAGAGGAAGAATATAACTCTCATTGAGATGGCAGGAACCATGATTGATGAGTACAAGACGTCGGTTTGGTTTTGAGCGGAAGCGGTTAACACCCCTTGCCATGCCATAAACCGGTTGTACCTTCTTCGAATTTTGAAGAAGACGTCCTATGAACTTCTAACCGGTAACAAAACCAACATCTCTTATTTTCGTCTCTTTGGGAGCAAGTGTTATATTCTCAACAAGAAGTCTAGGACTTCGAAGTTTGCTTCAAAGTACGATGAAGGTTTCTTGGTTGGTTATGACTCAAACACCTACGCCTATCGTGTTTTTAACAAAACTTCCGAAATTGTTGAAATAGCGAGAGACATAGTGTTTGATGAGACTAATGGCTCCCAAGTGGAGCAAGTTGATCAAAGAGTGCTAGATAAAGAAGAGGCTCCACAAGAAGCACTTAAAAGGATGGCACTTGGAGACATTTTTCCTCAAGAACATCCTCAAGACTCAAATGATCATCCAACAAACAAAGATATGTCTCCCTCCCATGATCAAGCTCAAGATGAACAAGGCCAACCTCAACAAGATCAAAACGATCAAAGTCAATAGGGAGGATTGGATCAAGAGGGAGACGAAGAAAAGAGCGACAATGAAGATGAAGATCAAAGAGTTTAACCACCTCATCCAAGAGTGCACAAAAGTGTTCAATGTGATCATTCAAGGAAGGAACATTCATAAGTCAAACCAAGTATACTCAAGACGTACTTAAGAGGTTCGACATGGACAAAGCCAAACCCATCAAGACTCCCATGGGAACCAACGGACATCTTGACCTTAATGAAGATGGTCCAAGTGTGGACCAAAAGGTATTTCGTTCCATGATAGGTTCTTTGCTTTACCTTTGTGCATCTAGGACCGACATAATGCTTAGTGTGTATATGTGTGCACGGTTCCAACCCGCTCCTAAGGAGTGTCACTTGACGGTCGTTAAGCGGATTCTTAGATATTTGGTTCACACTCCTAACCTAGGACTTTGGTATCCCAAAGGATCCAAGTTCAATCTCATTGGATACTCCGATGTCGATTATGCCGCTTGTAAGGTAGATAGGAAGAGCACGTCAGGGACTTCCCAATTCCTGGTAGGTCTTTGGTTTTATGGTCTTCAAAGAAACAAAACTCCATTGCCTTATCCATAGCCGAAGCGGAGTACGTCGCAGCCGGGAGCTGTTGTGCTCAACTCCTATGGATGCGACAAACTCTTAGGGACTATGGTTACACTTTGAGCCATATTCCACTCCTATGTGACAATGAGAGTGTTATCAAGATTGCTCACAATCCCGTGGAGCATTCTAGAACCAAACACATTGATATCCGTCAGCATTTCCTGCGACATCACTCTATCAAGGGAGATATTGTTATCTCTCATGTTAGGAGTGAGAAGCAATTGGCAGACATCTTTAGAAAACCCCTTGATGAGAAACGCTTTTGTGATCTAAGGAGTGAACTGAATATCCTAGATTCTCGAAATGTTGCTTGAAGTGTGCACATCTATTTGTTGCTTGTTTATAAACTTCAAAAATTGCATGTTTTCGACATACTACCCTTATCTCTCTTACTCTATGAAAACTATGTTCAAAAGGATTCTTTGTCAAATATGGTCATTGTTTGTTTGATGTATGCTTACTGACCATGTTTGCCAAAGATATTTGCAAGAACTTGTCCAAAAGGATCATATTCTTGAGCTAAAATTCAAATTATATGAATTTCAGCATGTAACCGGACTAGTCCGCCCATGGGCCGGACAAGTCCGGAATATCTAGGTCGGACTTCACAGCGGACAAGTCCAAACCGGACTAGTCCGCCTGGGAGGCCGGACAAGTCTGGCTGAAAGTGCATCTAGGCATCCCTTGTGGGTTTTGGTTGATTTATGACAAACAAATGAGATCCTAACAAAATCGTTGAGGTGAGCGCAGGTTTTTAAAGAAATTAGGAAGAAAGCGCAAAAAAGAAAGGAGAATGAGGATCTAAAATGATAAGAGCTCAGGAGCTGAAAAGATTAGATTACTTAGTATGGAGTGTGTTGGAGAAACACACCCCAAGAGTACAAGTGAAAGAAATCACACTAACTACACAAAAATCAGCATGTGCAAACTAGTCAGATACCAACCGGACTAGTCCAATTTCTCTCTGACTAGAAAACGGACTAGTCCGATATGGACCGGACTAGTCCGATTTGTCTCTGAGTAGACAACAGACTAGTCCGCACTCTTACAGACTAGTCCGGTATCTCACAACACTTATAGTTTTCCACACGCCGCACACCGGACTAGTCCAGAGTCCACCACGGACTAGTCCGGACATCGCAAACCCTAACGGTAACCTTTGGAAACCCTAGTATAAATAGAGGTGTATGGCCATACTACCACATCTCTCGACCCCCTGCGCCGTCACACCTTCCAAGAGCCCAAAATTCACATCTCTCCACACATTCCAATCCTAAAACGATCAAATCTTTGAGGATTAGCAATTGATCAAAGGAGAGACTTGTTCTACACATCTTGAGCTCTTGGGTTTGATCTCTCGCACACTCTTGTTCATTTATTGTTCATCTTTTGAGTGTGCTTGGTGGTATTCATTCATTGTAATTCTTGGGGAGCCCTCAACTTGTGAGAAGGCCCCTTGAACGATTTATTTGACCTTTGTGATTAGTGGAAGAGAATCGGCCTCCGTGGCGATTCGACGAGGGTAGGGTTGGTGAAGACCCGGTCCTTCGTGGACTCCTCAACGGGGACGTATATTTCCTTCGTGGAATCAAACCTCGGGATAAAATCTTATCTCTTGCTCTTGTGTTTTATTGTTCATCATATTCTAGGGTTTACTTAATCTTGTGTAATTCACGTTGAAGCATTGAAACTAAATTTGATCTCTGTCATTCATTGTTTCACTGTTGTAATACATCTAAGTTCCCAATTAATTTCCACTACATAGGGTACTAGAATTGAAAATATTGATCAACCTTGATCTTTCTAGTCCACGCATACTAGACTAGTCCGCACAGTACCGGACTAGTCCAATTTGTCTCTGAGTAGACAACGGACTAGTCTGCACTCTACCGGACTAGTCCGATTTCCCTGTATTTGATAAATCTATTAAGTGTTTCAGGGATTAACAAAGAATCGAAAAGCCTATTGTCACAGTTTTGACTCTGCAGAGTTTGTACCACTATACCCACATATAGTGATTTCATCCCCCGTTGCCGAGTGGACTAAAAGAACCTCCATTATGCCAATGGCTACGAACCACATTCACACTTCCCAGATGTGTAGCCAGGAGATCACTACGAAGCCTTTACAAAGGGATCCCCGACGAGCGTGGGCCCACTGAGGTTTCACCCCTAACAGCATACAAGAGGCTCCAACCCCGCTGCAGTGGTCCCCTCTTGAGCCTTGCGGTTCATATGGTAGTCCAGCTGACACCTACTCCCCGCACCATCCAACACACCCATACTACGCCGGGGATACACCTAATTAATTGGCCAAGCTGCCCCATCTCAGCATGTGGTTGGCACTGTAAAGCTAGGTTACATGCTCCATGAACCGGTCCTTAGGATCCAGGCAAGTACTAAACACAAACCCGAGTCTCGTGCACCCAGCACACAACCAAAACATCCAACTTGCCTTGATCCCTACCTCTACATAACTCACAATATCTCATTCAAGAGTATGGTAAAATAAACTGATGATCTCATATCCCAAATATCCCATTCTAAGCATGGCTAAGCATATGCATAATAATAAATGACATGATAAAATAAATCCCAACCCAAACTACAAGGAAACAAGGTGATGCAATTCTAGGGAAACTTCCTAGCATGGGTTTCATATTTAACTTGACAATGCAAATAATTCTATCTACACATCCTAGCATAGGATCAAAGTGGTCAAGGACACTTGCCTCCTTCCTGCTGCTCTTGAAATGGGTAGTCCTGATCTTGGAAAGGAATAACTTGCTCTTGAGCAGGTTCTACATCATACCATCACACATAGCAAAAGAAAAATAACAACCCATAAGACATAGTTCACACTTCCACTTCATACAAACCACACATTCATATTTATGAAAGTCATTCACCATTATGTGTGTTGTGGTTACTCTATGTGTGTTGATTTGTGGCTTGCATGCACTTTTAATCATATGTATATGATTCCTACTTTTGTGTTCACATTTATACTTACATACTATATATATATATATGAGTTTCCAATTTAAATAAATTCCTTATATTCAACTACTACACCTTTTTACTACCAAGTATGTATGAAAGGTATTTTTCTTCTCCATATGTGCCTTCAGAATTTCTACCAACCCTAAACTGAATTCTTTGGATTTTAGAAACTCCATTTATCATTTACTAGTTGCTATATTTTCAGATTTATTTTCCTATGCATAAATGTGTACTTTATTATGAAATTAGTAATACACATCATCTAAACAGAATAGGTTCTGGTCCTAAATAATTTGATAACATATTTTGACCTTTTCCTCTGATGTAAACTATTTCACAATTATTTTCCCAATTTTCTAAAACTATTCATTACTTAAAAATGTGTCCCTAAATGTGAATAATAAATTAAACAGATTCAATTCAGCCCAAAATATGTTTTTACCTCACTCCAAAGTTTCCTAAATACTGAGAAAGTCTTTAATTAAATTTTGACAATATGTTTGTCCCACTTTTTAATTTTTAAACACTAGCCACATATTCAATTTCCTAAATTAAATACTAAACAGGGCTAAAAAGGTAAACTCACCCCACTACAGGGTCTATAATATTATTTTCAAAATTTCCAGGGGTATAGCTACACTTATCAGAGGGGTTTTTCCTAATTTTTATTAAGTCCAGGGGCTAAAACTGATTTTTAAATGAATTTACATGATTTTCTAAAGTTCCAGGGGCTAGATCAGAAGTTTCCGGGGCTAGCTCTTATTTCCCGAGAACCCCAGGGGGTAGCACGTAAGATTTCCAGTCTTTATAACGCGGGGCTGACGTGGACCGTCCGATTTTAAACCGACGGCTGAGATTATAAAGTCGAACCGGTACGCGGGGATTTAAACCCTACCGTGCGATTTAAAATAAACGGCGCACAAGCAGCCACGTCGCTCTGATCGAACGCGGGCGGCGCTGCCGGCGGCGCACGGCGGCGGGAAGCGGCGATCTCGCTGGAGACTTTTGGATTTTCGAGAATTCTTCCTAGAACTGTGATTTTATGGTATAGATCGGTGGAGGGGAGGTCGGGATCTCATCTCGGGGGTTTTCTTGAGCTCGGAGGTCCTGGAAAGTGATCGGCGACGAGGTCCGAGGCAAAACCACGGCGAAGCTCGTCGGCGCTGTGTTTACACCGCAAGTCACCGAGTTTTCTGCACCTGCAAGGTTCCCCGGAGGCGGTGGATCAAGACCAGCGAGTTAGATCGGAATTTCCGAGCTTAGATCGGCCAGAATTCGCCGGAGAAGTCTCGGTTCTCACCGGAGGAAAATCGGCGGATCGCGTGGGAAAAACAGAACGAGGCCGGGGTTTTTATAGACGGGGGAGGGCGGCGGGGTGGTTTAGATCAAGTCCGCGTCGCCTACGAACAAAATTCAGCGGGGATACGCCGAAATCCCGATCGGTTTTGATTCGGGTGAGAGGGAGTCCGGCGCGGGCGCGAGGTAGACGACGATCTGGTGGGTCCCACCTGTCAGCGGAAGGAAGCGGCGCGCGCGGCTGCGGGCTGGCGCGGGCGCTGGCTGGGCCGGCTGGTGGGTTTCGGCCCACTGGCCGGTTTTTTTCTGTTTTCTCTTTTTCTTTTTCTATTTCTTTTCTGATTTGAGTTTAATTTGAATTCCAGTTTGAATTTGACTTTTTGCAAAACATGCAACACGTCCAAAAATTTTTAAATTCCCCTCTTAACATGATTTAGGGTCTTAATAAGATTTTTGGGGTGTTACAGCTCTATCCCCCTTAAAAGAAATCTCGTCCTCGAGATTGGTGGCTCTAAGAAAACAATTCCGAAAATTGTGCCTTGAGCTCATCTTCCCGCTCCCAGGTGGCTTCCTCTTCTGAGTGATGCTTCCACTGCACCTTGCACATCCGGATTCTTTTATTTCTGGTGAGGCGTTCCATTGTCTCCAAAATCTTGTATGGTTGCTCGGCATAAGACAAATCCTCAGCTACATCCACTTCATTCATGGGTAACACCTCTTCAGGCGTTCTGTCACACCCGGTTTTTCCGAAGAAACAACCAAGTGAATATCACATGTATGCCAGGATCATTTTCTCATACATATGATGACAAATAGTGAAGCATCATTTATTACAAGCCAGGTGTCGAATATAAATAAGTCTTACATCGCAAATGTCTCAATGGACACTAATGCTTCATCACAAGTAAATAAACTAGCAGCGGAATATTATTCTTTAGGGCTCCAACACAGGCGTTGCCCGGGGGTCTTCATGAACCTAAAATCCTTCCTCGGGTCCAAAGTCTTGGTCATTATACACCACCACATTATCTTGACCTGAGCAGCAATATAAACCAACAAATATGCAAGGTTGAGTACCAATGGTACTCAGCAAGTGTGGGAAAATTATATCATGCATGGCTAGAACAAGGAGAGGTTGAACTCATGGTTAAAGCACTACGCAATTAATACCTATCACCTTAGCTTATAAAGCACCTACATTACTACACAGGTGAAATGGTCCCAATCTCCCATCCCATCATCATAATCCAATAACCATAACATCATTTTCAATGTTAAGCTCCCCGCTTAACATCCACAACTTCCAAAAACCTTCACTCCTCTAATCATGAATAAGTCCAGGCCGCTCTTAACCGTGAGCACGGCTGTCAAGACAGTTTTGACTCTGCAGAGTTTGTACCACTGTACCCACAAGTAGTGATTTCATCCCCCGTTGCCGGGTGGACTAAAAGAACCTCCATTATGCCAGTGGCTACGTTCCACATTCACACTTCCCAGGTGTGCGGCCAAGAGATCACTACGAAGCCTTTACAAAGGGATTCCCGACGAGCGTGGGCCCACTGAGGTTTCACCCCTAACAGCATACAAGAGGCTCCAACCCCGCTGCAGTGGCCCCCTCTTGAGCCTTGCGGTTCATATGGTAGTCCAGCTGACACCTACTCCCCGCACCATCCAACACACCCATACTACGCCGGGGATACACCTAATTAATTGGCCAAGCTGCCCCATCTCAGCATGTGGTTGGCACTGTAAAGCCGGGTTACATGCTCCATGAACCGGTCCTTAGGATCCAGGCAAGTACTAAACACAAACCCAAGTCTCGTGCACCCAGCACACAACCAAAACATCCAACTTGCCTTGATCCCTACCTCTACATAACTCACAATGTCTCACTCAAGAGTATGGTAATATAAACTGATGATCTCATATCCCAAATATCCCATTCTAAGCATGGCTAAGCATATGCATGTGTATAAATGTCATGACAAAATAAATCCCAACCCAAGCTTCAAGGAAACAAGGTAATGCAATTCTAGGGAAACTTCCAAGCATGGGTTTCATATTTAACTTGACAATGCAAATAACTCTATCTACACATCCTAGCATAGGGTCAAAGTGGTCAAGGACACTTGCCTCCTTCTTGCTGCTCTTGAAATTGGTAGTTCTGATCTTGGAAAGGGTTAACTTGCTTTTGAACAGGTTCTACTTCATACCATCACACATAGCAAAAGAAAAACAACAATCCATAAGACATAATTCACACTTACACTTCATACAACCCACACATTCTCATTTATGAAATTCATCCACCATTATATGTGTTGTGGTTACTTTATGTGTGTTAAGTTGTGGCTTGCATGCACTTCTAACCATGTATATATGATTCCTACTTTTGTGTCCACATTTATACTTGCATACAATGTGCCTTCACAATTTCTATCAACCCTAAACTGAATTCTTTGTATTTTAGAAACTCCATTTATCATTTACTAGTTTCTATATTTTCAGATTTATATTCCTATGCATAATTGTGTATTTTATTATTAAATTAGTAATACACATTACCTAAACAGATTAGGTTCTGGTCCTAAATAATTTAATAACATATTTTGACCTTGGCTTCTGATGTATACTATTTCATAATTATTTTCCCTATTTTTCTATAGCTATTCTTTACTTAAAAATGGGTCCCAATACTAATAAAATGTGAATAATAGATAAAACAGATTTATTTCAGCCCAAAAATATATTTTTATCTCACTCCAAAGTTTTCTAAGTACTGAGAAAGTTTTTAATTAATTTTGACAATTATGCTTGTCCCCCTTTTAATTTTTAAACACTAGTTACTTATTCAATTTTCTAAATTAAATACTAAACAAGGCTAAAATAATGAATTCACCCCATTACAGGGTCTATAATATTATTTTCATAATTTCCAGGGGTCTAGCTACACTTATCAGAGGTGTTTTCCTAATTTCTATTAAGTCCAGGGGTTAAAACTGATTTTTAAATGGATTTACATGATTTTCTGGAGTTCCAGGGGCTAGATCTGAAATTTCCGGGGCTAGCTCTCAATTCCAGAGAACCCCAGGGGGTAGCACGTAAGAACTCCAGTCTTTATAATGCGGGGTTGACGTGGACCGTCCGATTCTAAACCGACGGCTGAGATTATAACATCGAACCGGTACGCGGGGTTTTAAACCCTACCGTGCGATTTAAAATAAACGGCGCACAAGCGGCCACGTCGCTCTGACCGAGCGCGGGCGGCGCTGCCGGCGGCGCACGGCGGCGGGAAGCGGCGATCTCGCCAGAAAGTTTCGGATCTTCGAGAATTCTGCCTAGAACTGTGATCTTATGGCCTAGATCGGTAGAGGGGAGGTCAAGGATCTCACCTAGGGGGTTTTCTCGAGCTCGGGGGTCCTGGAAAGTGATCAGCGGCGAGGTCCGAGACAAAACCACGGCGAAGCTCGTCGGCGCTGTGTTTGCACCGTAACTCTCCGAGTTTTCTGTACCTGCAATGTTCCCCGGAGGCGGTGGATCAAAACCAGCTAGTTAGATCAGAGTTTCCGAGCTTAGATCGGCCAGAATTCACCGGCGAAGTCTCGGTGCTCACCGGAGTGAAAATCGGCGATCGCGTAAGGAAAACTGATCGGATCGGGGGTTTTTATAGCCGGGGGAGGGCGGTGGGTCTGTTGTGATCGAGTTGGAGTCCTCCGGGTCCAGAATTCGGGCGACGGGACGCGGTTTCCAGATCGGTTGCGATCGCGCGCGCGGGAGAGTCCGGGGTCGCGGGGTTAGGGATGACATGTGGGTCCCACCCGTCGGTGAGAGGCAGCGCGGCGCGCGCGGGGGCGGGCTGGCGCGGGAGTTGCTGGGCCGGCTGGCGGTTTCGGCCCACTGACCAGTTTTTTTCCCGTTTTCCTTTTTCTTTTTCCATTTCTTTTCTGTTTTGGGTATAATTTGAATTCAAGTTTGAATTTGAATTTTTGCAAAACATGCAACACGTCCAAAAATTTTTAAATTCCCCTCTGAACATGGTTTAGAGTTTTGAATCAAAATTTGGGGTGTTACAGCTCTACCCCCCTTAAAAGAAATCTCGTCCTCGAGATTGGTGTTTCTAAGAAAACAATTCCAGAAATTGTGCCTTGAGCTCATCTTCCCGTTCCCAGGTGGCTTCCTCTTCTGAGTGATGCTTCCACTGCACCTTGCACATCCGGATTCTTTTATTTCTGGTGAGGCGTTCCATTGTCTCCAAAATCTTGTATGGTTGCTCGGCATAAGACAAATCTTCAGCTACATCCACTTCATTCATGGGTAACACCTCCTCAGGCGTCCTCAAGCATTTCTTGAGTTGTGACACATGGAATACATCGTGTACATCCGATAGATGAACCGGTAACTCTAGTTGGTACGCCACTTCGCCTTTTCTTTCCAAAACTTGAAAGGGTCCGATGTATCGAGGTGACAACTTCCCTTTCACCTTGAACCGACGAAGTCCTCTGATAGGGGACACCTTGAGATAAACATAGTCTCCCACGTTGAAAACGAGCTCTCTTCTTCTTACATCAGCATAACTCTTCTGGCGTGTTTTTGCTATCCTCAAGTTGTTGCGAATCTCCCTCACCTTCGCCTCGGCTTCTTGTAGCACTTCTGGACCAAACACTTTACTTTCTCCTGTTTGGTTCCAAAATAGGGGAGTTCTGCACTTCCTTCCATACAAAGCTTCAAACGGTGACATCTTCATACTAGCTTGATAGCTGTTGTTATAGGAAAACTCCGCATACGGTAAGTTCTTGTCCCAACTCCTATTGTTTTTTAGTGCACATGCCCTTAACATATCTTCAAGGATCTGATTGGTTCTCTCCGTCTGCCCGTCAGTTTGGGGATGATAGGCAGAACTGAAGTTCAGATGGGTTCCCATGGTTTCATGAAACTTCTGCCAAAACCTCGAGGTGAACTGTGTCCCTCGGTCCGACACTATCTTCTTTGGCACTCCATGGTAACACACAATCCTTGACATGTACAATTCTGCCAATTTGGATCCGCTGTAGCTTTCTTTCACAGGGATGAAATGAGCTACCTTGGTTAGCCTATCAATAATGACCCATATTGAATCATACCCGGATTGGGTCCTAGGCAATCCCACGACAAAATCCATGCTGATTTCTTCCCACTTCCATTCAGGTACTTTGAGTGGTTGCAGTAATCCCGCGGGTCGTTGATGTTCAGCTTTCACCAACTGACATGTGTCACATAGGGCGACATGTTCCGCGACATCTCGCTTCATGCCATACCACCAATACCTGCTCTTGAGGTCCTGGTACATCTTCGTACTCCCAGGATGAATGGAATAGTCAGAATCGTGAGCCTCCTTCAAAATTAATTCACAGATCTCCTTTACTTCTGGCACACAGATCCTTTTTCCGTGCCACACCGTTCCTTGTTCATCCTCTCTAAAACCAGGAGCTTTATTTTCCTTGATGAGCTGTCTGATCTCTTGTATCTTCTCATCATTCTTTTGGCCCTCGCGTATGTCTTGCTCGAGTATGGAGTCCACTTCCATGGCGATGGCTTCACCACTATTTACTAGACATAGATTGAGCCTTATAACCTCGTCCTTCAATTCTGCGGGCATGTCCTTCAAGCTCAACTAATTGACCTGCACTTTCCGACTCAAAGCATCGGCCACGACGTTTGCTTTCCCGGGATGATAGTTGATGCCCACATCAAAGTCATTGATTAGCTCTAACCATCTCCTTTGTCTGAGGTTGAGATCTGGTTGTGTGAATATGTACTTCAAACTCTTATGATCCGTATATATCTCTGTCCTCTTCCCCATCAAATAGTGCCGCCAAATTTTCAACGCGTGTACCACTGCAGCTAGTTCTAGATCATGTGTAGGATAGTTCTTCTCGTGCTTCCGAAGCTGCCGGGATGAATATGCCACGACATGTCCTTCTTGCATGAGAACACATCCCAACCCATTTCCAGAGGCATCGCAGTACACTGTGAAATTCTTCTGCATATCTGGCATAACCAACACTGGGGCTGTTGTCAATCTCTTCTTTAGCTCCTGAAAGCTTGTATCGCACTGTGGCGTCCAGGTGAATGAGATTCCCTTTTCCAACAATTTGGTGAGAGGTCTCGAGATCTTGGAGAATCCCTCAATAAACCGTCGATAGTATCCAGCCAATCCCAAAAAGCTTCGAACTTCCCCGACATTTTCAGGGGTTTTCCACTTCTGGATATCTTCGATTTTGGTGGGATCTACGGAGATTCCTCCCTCCGAGATTATATGTCCTAAAAAGGGAACTCTCTTCAGCCAAAACTCACACTTGCTCAACTTGGCATATAGTTGGTGTTCTCTCAGCTTCTGTAACACCAACCTTAGATGTTTCTCATGTTCTTCTTCATTTTTGGAGAAGACGAGAATATCATCTATGAAAACCACCACAAATTTGTCCAGATATTCCATGAATACCTTGTTCATGAGATACATGAAATATGTCGGGGCATTGGTTAGCCCGAAAGGCATGACAGTGTATTCATACAGTCCGTATCGAGATACGAAAGCTGTCTTGGGAATATCTGATTGCCTTATCTTGAGTTGGTGGTACCCCGACCTGAGATCAATTTTCGAGAACACACAAGCTCCCCTCAACTGATCAAACAAGTCTTCAATGCGAGGCAATGGGTACTTGTTCTTAATGGTTACCTCATTCAAAGCACGGTAATCCACGCATAACCTTTGGGTTCCGTCTTTCTTGGGCACAAATATCACTGGAGCTCCCCATGGTGAGGAACTAGGGCGAATATACCCCTTCTCCGTCAATTCTCTCAAATGATCCTTGAGCTCTTCTATCTGCTTGGAGTTCATTCGATAAGGTCTCTTGTATATCGGGGCTGTTCCCGGTACTAGCTCAATTGCAAACTCCACTTCACGGTCGGGAGGCATACCTGGCAATTCCTCCGGAAAAACATCTGGATATTCCCTGATAGTCCTGATTTCCTCAACTTTCACTTCCACTTGATTTAATTTAATGTCCCTCCTAGGCTCGTGTATCGTTATGAACTTTACTCTTGTGCCATTGGGGTGAGTTAGTTCCACCGTTCTGGTCGAACAGTGGATGATTCCTTTATGTTTGGTCAACCAATCCATACCCAAAATAATATCTATCCCTTGTGAGTCTATCACTATGAGGTTAGCATTAAATACTACCCCATTAATGTCTAGGCTCACTTTGGGACACACTTGTCTTGTCCTTATTTCTCCACCTGGAGAGTTTACGGCTAGCATATGGTTCATTTGTGTGGTTGCTAGGTCATGCTTCTTAACAAACCCTTGAGCAATGAACGAGTGGGTAGCACCAGAATCAAACAGCAGAGTTGCAAGGTGTAAATTGGCAGGAAACTTACCAACTACCACGCCGGGCGCCTCTTGTGCTTCCTCCATAGTGACGTGGTTCACCCGTCCTCTCACTACATTCTGCTGTTGTGGCGGCGCAGGCTTCTTCTTTGGGCATTTATGGGCGTAGTGCCCCACTTCACCACAGCTGAAACATTGCACCCCAACCTTAGGTGCTTGGCCTTTGTTGTCTTGGGGTTGGTTCGGGGGTCCTTGCACTGCTGGTCGAGGTGGATATGCGGGGCGAGGCTGTTGCACAAACTGACGTTGCGGCTGTGCTGGGGCTGCGGGTGGCCTGTAGTTTGGGTTGTACCCCCTTGGTGCTGAATAGGGTACCGCAGCACGGCTTGTCTGCCCCGTAGGTTGCTGCATCATACGTGGGCGGGTGTTGCTCCCTGAGGCCTGATGTGACCACCCCGCCTTCCTCTTATTCTCATTTTCCAGGGCCTTTAGCTTCCTTTCTACCACAAATGCTCTGTCCACCATCTTTTGAAAGCTTTCATACTCATTGGAGGACATTGCACACTGCATTTCTGCGGTAAGCCCTTCCACGAAACAATCTTGTTTTTGCTCGTCGGTCTCTATGTCTCGTGGAGCATAACGGGATAGTTGAGTAAATTTAGTGAGGTATTCCCTCACAGTCATGTTTCCCTGCTGCAATCCCAAAAATTCCTTCCTTTTGTTTTTGAGTTCACCTCTTGGGATGTAATGGTCGCGGAAGCTACGCTTGAACTCTTCCCAAGTGATGTTTTCAGGGTCATGATGGGCGGCCACGTAGGCGGTCCACCAATCAGCAGCAGGTCCATGCAATTGATGAGAGGCAAACAACACCCTCTCATACCCTTGGCACTGTATAATCCTCATCTTGCTCTCAATGGTCTTAAGCCAATCATCTGCCTCCAGAGGTTCAGCGGCACTTGCGAACTTTGGAGTTTGAGTTTCTAGAAACTCACTCAACCTTGGTATCGTGGTGCAGCTTGTGGAGGTGGAACTTGATGCAAGTTGGCCACCACTTGAGTCAAGTTCTGGATGAGCTGATTCTGATTCTGCAGCATTTGGTGGAGGGAATCAACTCCTTCACGGCGACCACCCCGGTCCTGGCCTCCAGAAAGATGAGGGTTGCATGCCTCATCGTTGTTGTTGGTGGGGTTGGCAGCACGTCCTTTTCCCCTTCCGGCCATCTGGCAGAATCAACCAATGTTAATTTGAAAGCATTTAGTATCATCTTACTACTTTCATTTGTTTGTACTTTGAAGTGTTGAGGCTTTGTTATACTTTTCTGAGGGTTCATTTCTCACACAAAAATAAATGCAATATTATTTCATGTGGGTTCACACCAAAGCAAAACTATCTAAAGACGAGGCTGTGGACAATTGCTCATGGCTTCCACAACTCTCGTCACACACCAAGCATTAACACACCATCAACTTAACGTAATGACTCGACTATTCGACATCTTGCTAACTAAGGGAAGGACTCTACACTACTCGTTTTCTTGAGCTGGCTCCTCGGGATCTTCCTCATCATTTCGGCTGCCTTCTGACTCTGCTTTGGGTGGGGAGGCTGCTGGTGGAGAAGTGCGATGACGCCTGATCGCTCGACGATCCGGGGAGTCAGGAGTCCATGTATCATTCACAGTGACACACAGTTCATTCCCATCTCCTCTTTCTCTCGCCCTTAAGCAGGCTCGCAGCAACGCCTCCGTTTCCTTCAGGGTGTCCCGGACATCCTGAAGCTCTTGTTGACACTCCTGCAGTCGAGTGCTGAGCATAGAAGCATCCTCCAAGCACAAGTCCATGTGCTCATGGGAAGTCCCTTGCTGCACCGGCGGGTACTTGTACTCCGTGGTACCACTCTCACGCTGGAGGACATACATGTACTCAGTTTTGTCCAAGTGGCGACGATAGATGTGACTCTGGCAGGTGATGGCCTCCCAGGTGACATCTTTCTCCGCATCTACCTGTGTCGCTCTACAAGCTGGAGAGTGGTGAATCTTAAGCAGCTGATTTTCGTGTATAATCCTCATCTCTGAACTCCATTCTTCCCTCTTTTCACGTATGGTCCTGGTGGAGTTATAGTGGATGATTAGCTTGCCTGTATTGCCGGCGGCTTCGAGCATACGCCGAAGACGGCGCAATAAGCCTCCTACTGCCAATCCATAGGAAAGGTACGTCACCGGACGGCTCTCCTCTCTCTCGGCAAGGGCAACTACGGGAACTCTCCCTCCTGTGGACTTGCGAGCGGTGCGAATCATGCGAACCATCTAAAACAAAAAGAATTTAAAATTAGGTTAGATAAACTCTCAAACAAAAATCCTATTTTGAATGAAAATTGGGGTAAGATGAAGAAAGTGACTCATTAAATAACACTGTTCAACACACACCTTGTAAAAATAGTTTTTAAGAAAATAAGGCCCTTAAATACGTCCATTTCTACCTAGATCCACGTTCCTATGGGCAACCTTGGCTCTGATACCACCTCTGTCACACCCGGTTTTTCCGAAGAAACAACCAAGTGAATATCACATGTATGCCAGGATCATTTTCTCATACATGTGATGACAATAGTGAAGCATCATTTATTACAAGCCAGGTGTCGAATATAAATAAGTCTTACATTCGCAAATGTCTCAAATGACAATAATAAGTTCATCACAAGTAAATAAACTAGCAGCGGAATATTATTCTTGAGGGCTCCATCACAGGCGTTGCCCGGGGGTCTCCATGAACCTAGAAACCTTCTTCGGGTCCAAAGTCTTGGTCATTATACACCACCTCATTATCTTGACCTGAGTAGCAATATAAACCAACAAAATATGCAAGGTTGAGTACCGATGGTACTCAGCAAGTGTGGGAAAGTTATGTCATGCATGGCTAGAACAAGGGGAGGTTGAACTCATGGTTAAAGCACTACGCAATTAATACCTATTACCTTAGCTTATTAAGCACCTACATTACTACACATGTGAAATGGTCCCAAGCTCCCATACCATCATCATAATCAAATAACCATAACATCATTTCCAATGTTAAGCTCCCCGCTTAACATCCACAACTTCCAAAACCATCACTCCTCTAATCATGAATAAGTCCAAGCCGCTCTTGACCGTGAGCACGACTGTCATGACAGTTTTGACTCTGCAGAGTTTGTACCACTGTACTCACATGTAGTGATTTCATCCCCCGTTGCCGGATGGACTAAAAGAACCTCCATTATGCCAGTGGCTACGAACCACATTCACACTTCCCAGATGTGTAGCCAGGAGATCACTACGAAGCCTTTACAAAGGGATTCCCGACGAGCGTGGGCCCACTGAGGTTTCACCCCTAACAGCATACAAGAGGCTCCAACCCCGCTGCAGTGGCCCCCTCTTGAGCCTTGCGGTTCATATGGTAGTCCAGCTGACACCTACTCCCCGCACCATCCAACACACCCATACTACGCCGGGGATACACCTAATTAATTAGCCAAGCTGTCCCATCTCAGCATGTGGTTGGCACTGTAAAACCAGGTTACATGCTCCATGAACCGGTCCTTAGGATCCAGGCAAGTACTAAACACAAACCCGAGTCTCGTGCACCAAGCACACAACCAAAACATCCAACTTGCCTTGATCCCTACCTCTACATAACTCACAATATCTCATTCAAGAGTATGGTAAAATAAACTGATGATCTCATATCCCAAATATCCCATTCTAAGCATGGCTAAGCATATGCATAATAATAAATGACATGATAAAATAAATACCAACCCAAACTACAAGGAAACAAGGTGATGCAATTCTAGGGAAACTTCCTAGCATGGGTTTCATATTTAACTTGACAATGCAAATAATTCTATCTACACATCCTAGCATATGATCAAAGTGGTCAAGGACACTTGCCTCCTTCCTGCTGCTCTTGAAATGGGTAGTCCTGATCTTGGAAAGGAATAACTTGCTCTTGAGCAGGTTCTACATCATATCATCACACATAGCAAAAGAAAAATAACAACCCATAAGACATAGTTCATACTTCCACTTCATACAAACCACACATTCATATTTATGAAAGTCATTCACCATTATGTGTGTTGTGGTTACTCTATGTGTGTTTATTTGTGGCTTGCATGCACTTTTAATCATATGTATATGATTCCTACTTTTGTGTTCACATTTATGCTTACATACTATATATATGAGATTCCAATTTAAATAATTTTCCTTATATTCAATTACTACACCTTTTAGCTACCAAATATGCATGAAAGGTGTTTTCCTTCTCCATATGTGTCTTCAGAATTTCTACCAACCCTAAACTGAATTCTTTGGATTTTAGAACTCCATTTATCATTTACTAGTTGCTATATTTTCAGATCTATTTCCTATGCCTAAATGTGAACTTTATTATGAAAATAACAAGACACATCATCTAAACAGAATAGGTTCTGATCTAAAATATTTGCTAATATATTTTTGACCTTTTCCTCTGATGTAAACTATTTTACAATTATTTTCCCTATTTTCCAGAACTATTCTTTACTTAAAAATGTGTCCCTAAATGTGAATAATAAATTAAACAGATTCATTTCAGCCCAAAATATATTTTTATCTCACTCCAAAGTTTTCTAAATACTGTGAAAGTTTTTTCTTTAATTTTGACAATATGTTTGTCCCACTTTTTAAATTTTAAACACTAGCCACATATTCAATTTCCTAAATTAAATATTGAACAGGGCTAAAAAGGTAAACTCACCCCACTACAGGGTCTATAATATTATTTTAACAATTTTCAGGGGTCTAGCTACTCATAACAGAGGAGTTTTTCCTAATTTTTATTAAGTCCAGGGGCTAAAACTGATTTTTAAATGAATTTACATGATTTTCTGAAGTTCCAGGGGCTAGATCAGAAGTTTCCGGGGCTAGCTCTTATTTCCCGAGAACCCCAGGGGGTAGCACGTAAGATTTCCAGTCTTTATAACGTGGGGCTGACGTGGACCGTCCGATTTTAAACCGACGGCTGAGATTATAACGTCGAACCGGTACGTGGGGATTTAAACCCTACCGTGCGATTTAAACTAAACGGCGCACAAGCGGCCACGTCGCTCTGATCGAGCGCGGGCGGCGCTGCCGGCGGCGCACGGCGGCGGGAAGCGGCGATCTCGCTGGAAACTTTCGGATCTTCGAGAATTCTTCCTAGAACTGTGATCTTATGGCATAGATCGGTGGAGGAGAGGTCGGGGATCTCACCTCGGGGGTTTTCTTGAGCTCGGAGGTCCTGGAAGGCGGTCGGCGATGAGGTACGAATTGAAACCACGAAGAGGCTCGTCGGCGCTGTGTTTGAACCGCAAGTCACCGAGTTTTCTGCACCTGCAGGGTTCCCCGGAGGCGGTGGATCAAGACCAGCGAGTTAGATCGGAATTTCCGAGCATAGATCGGCCAGAATTCGCCGGAGAAGGCTCGGTTTCTCACCGGAGTAAAATCGGCGGATCGCGTGGGAAAAACAGAACGAGGTCGGGGTTTTTATAGACGGGGGAGGGCGGCGGGGTGGTTTAGATCGAGTTTGCGTTGCCCCCGATTGAAATTCGGCTAGTTCTAAGTCATGTGTAGGGTAGTTTTTCTCGTGCTTCCGGAGCTGTCGGGATGCATAAGCCACGACGTGCCCTTCTTGCATGAGAACACATCCCAACCCATTTCCAGAGGCATCGCAGTACACTGTAAAGATCTTCTGCATATCTGGCATAACTAGCACTGGGGCCGTTGTCAATCTTTTCTTTAACTTCTGAAAACTCGTTTCGCACTGTGGCGCCCATGTGAATGTGATTCCCTTCTCCAACAGTTTGGTAATGGGTCTCGAGATCTTAGAGAATCCCTCAATAAACCGTCGATAGTATCCGGCCAATCCCAAAAAGCTTCGAACTTCCCCGACATTTTCAGGGGTCTTCCACTTTTGTATATCCTCGATTTTGGCAGGATCTACGGGGATTCCTCCCTCCGAGATTATATGTCCTAAGAAGGGAACTCTCTTCAGCCAAAACTCACACTTGCTCAACTTGGCATATAGTTGGTGTTCTCTCAGCCTCTGCAACACCAACCTTAGATGTTTCTCATGTTCTTCTTCATCTTTGGAGACGACGAGAATGTCATCTATGAAAACCACCACAAATTTGTCCAGATATTCCATGAATACCTTGTTCATGAGATACATGAAGTATGCCGGGGCATTAGTTAGCCCGAAAGGCATGACAGTGTATTCATACAATCCGTACCGAGATACGAAAGCTGTCTTGGGAATATCAGATTGCCTTATCTTGAGTTGGTGGTATCCCGACCTGAGATCAATTTTCGAGAACACACAAGCGCCCCTCAACTGATCAAACAAGTCTTCAATGCGAGGTAATGGGTACTTGTTCTTGATGGTTACCTCATTCAAGGCACGGTAATCCATGCATAACCTTTTGGGTTCCGTCTTTCTTGGGCACAAATATCACCGGAGCTCCCCATGGTGAGGAACTAGGGCGAATATACCCCTTCTCCGTCAACTCTCTCAAATGATCCTTGAGTTCTTCTAGCTGCTTGGAGTCCATCCGATAAGGTCTCTTGTATATCGGAGTTGTTCCAGGCACTAGCTCAATTGCGAATTCCACTTCACGATCGGGAGGCATACCTGGCAACTCCTCCGGAAAAACATCTGGATATTCCCTGATGGTCCTGATCTCCTCCAATTTCACCTCAACTTGATTTAATTTAATGTCCCTCCTAGGCTCATGTATTGTTATGAACTTTACTCTTGTGCCACTAGGGTGAGTTAGTTCCACCGTTCTGGTCGAACAATTGATAATCCCTTTATGTTTGGTCAACCAATCCATACCCAAGATAATATCTATCCCTTGTGAATCTATCACTATGAGGTTAGCAGTAAATACTACCCCATTAATGTCTAGGTTCACCTTGGGACACACTTGTCTTGTCCTTATTTCTCCACCCGGAGAGTTTACGGCTAGCATATGGTTCATTTGTGTGGTTGCTAGGTCATGCTTCTTAACAAACCCTTGAGCAATGAACGAGTGGGTAGCTCCAGAATCAAACAGCAGGGTTGCAATGTGTAAATTGGCAGGAAACTTACCAACTACCACGTTGGGTGCCTCTTGTGCTTTCTCCATAGTGACGTGGTTCACCCGTCCTCTCATTACATTCTGCTGTTGTGGCTGCGTGGGCTTCTTCTTTGGGCACTTATGGGCGTAGTGCCCCACTTCACCACAGCTAAAGCATTGTACCCCAACCTTAGGTGCCTGGCCTTTGTTGTCTTGGGGTTGGTTTGGGGGTCCTTGTACTGCTGGTCGAGGTGGATATGCGGGGCGAGGCTGCTGTACAAACTGACGTTGTGGCTGTGCTGGTGCTGCCGGAGGCCTGTAGTTCGGGTTGTACCCCCTTGGTGCTGAGTAGGGTACCGCAGCACGGTTCGTCTGCCCAGCAGGTTGCTGCATCAGACATGGGCGGGTGTTGCTCCCTAAGGCCTGATGTGACCACCCGACCTTCCTCTTATTCTCATTTTCCAAGGCCTTCAGCTTCCTTTCTACCACAAACGCTCTGTCCACCATCTTTTGGAAGCTTTCATACTCATTTGAAGACATTGCACACTGCATTTCTGCGGTAAGTCCTTCCACGAAACAATCTTGTTTCTGCTCATCAGTCTCTATGTCTCGTGGGGCATAACGGGATAGTTGAGTAAATTTAGTGAGGTATTCCCTCACCGTCATGTTTTCCTGCTGCAGTCCCAAGAACTCCTTCCTCTTGTTTTTGAGTTCACCCCTTGGTATGTAATGATTGCGGAAGCTACGCTTGAACTCTTCCCAAGTGATGTTCTCAGGATCAGGATGGGCAGCCACGTAGGCGGTCCACCAATCAGCAGCAGGTCCATGCAATTGATGAGAGGCAAACAGCACCCTCTAATACCCTTGGCACTGTATGATCCTCATCTTGCTCTCAATGGTCTTAAGCCAATCATCTACCTCCAGAGGTTCAGCAGCACTTGCGAACTTTGGAGGTTGAGTTCCTAGAAACTCACTCAACCTTGGTTGGCGTGATGCAGCTTATGGAGGTGGAACTTGATGCAAGTTGGCCACCACTTGAGTCAAGTTCTGGATGAGCTGATTTTGATTCTCCAGCATTTGGTGGAGGGGATCAACTCCTTCACGGCGACCACCCCTGTCCTGGCCTCGAGAAAGATGAGGGTTGGAGGCCTCATCGTTGTTGTTGGTGGGGTTGGCAGCACGTCCTTTTCCTCTTCCGGCCATCTGGCATGATCAACCAATGTTAATTTAAAGCATTACGTATCATCTTACTACTTTCACTTGTTTGTACTTTGAAGTATTGAAGCTTTGTTATACTTTTCTGAGGTTTCATATCTCACACAAAAATAAATGCAATATTATTTCATGTGGGTTCACACACCAAAGCAAGACAATCTGAAGACGAGGCTGTGGACAATTGCTCATGGCTTCCACAACTCACGTCACACACCAAGCATTAACACACCATTAACTAACGTAACGACTCGACTACTCGACATCCTTCTAATTTAAGGGAAAGGTTCTACGCTACTCGTTTTCTTGAGCTGGCTCCTCGGGATCTTCCTCATCATTTCGGCTGCCTTCTGACTCTGCTTTGGGTGGGGAGGCTGCTGGTGGAGAAGTGCGACGACGCCTAATCGCTCGGCGATCTGGGGAGTCAGGAGTCCATGTATCATTCACGGTGGCACAGAGTTCATTCCCATCTCCTCTTTCTCTCGCCCTAAAGCAAGCTCGCAGCAATGCCTCCGTTTCCTTCAGGGTGTCCCGAACATCCTGAAGTTCTTGCTGACACTCCTGCACTCGAGTGCTGAGCATAGCGGCATCCTCCAAGCACAAGTCCATGTGCTCATGGGAAGTCCCTTGCTGCACCGGCGGGTACTTGTACTCCGTGGTACCACTCTCACGCTGGAGGACATACATGTACTCGGTCCTGTCCAAGTGGCGACGATAGATGTGACTCTGGCAGGTGATGGCCTCCTAGGTGACATCTTTCTCTGCATCGACCTGTGTCGCTCTACAAGCTGGAGAGCGGTGGATCTTAAGTAGCCGATTTTCGTGTATAATCCTCATCTCTGAACTCCATTCTTCCCTCTTCTCACGGATGGTCCTGGTGAAGTTATAGTGGATGATTAGCTTGCCCGTATTGCCGGCGGCATCGAGCATACGTCAAAGACGGCGCAACAAGCCTCCTACTGCCAAACCGTAGGAAAGGTACGTCACCGGACGGCTCTCCTCTCTTTCGGCAAGGACAACTACGGGAACTCTCCCTCCTGTGGACTTGCGAGCGGAGGGAATCATGCGAACCATCTAAAACAAAAAGCATTTAAACTTAGGTTAGATAAACTTTTTAAACAAAAATCCTATTTTGAATGAAAATTGGGGTAAGATGAAGAAAGTGACTCATTAAATAACACTTTTCAACACACACCTTGTAAAAATAGTTTTTAAGAAAATAAGGCCCTTAAATACGTCTATTTCTACCTAGGTCCACGTTCCTATGGGCAACCTGGCTCTGATACCACTTCTGTCACACCCGGTTTTTTTGAAGAACAACCAAGCGAATATCACATGTATGCCAGGATCATTTTCTCATACATGTGATGACAAATAGTGAAACATCATTTATTACAAGCCAGGTGTCGAATATAAATAAGTCTTACATAGCAAATGTCTCGATGGACAATAATAAGTTCATCACAAGTAAATAAACTAGCAGCGGAATATTATTCTTGAGGGCTCCGTCACAGGCGTTGCCCGGGGGTCTCCATGAACCTAGAAACCTTCTTCGGGTCCAAAGTCTTGGTCATTATACACCACCTCATTATCTTGACCCGAGCAGCAATATAAACAACAAATATGCAAGGTTGAGTACCGATGGTACTCAGCAAGTGTGGGAAAGTTATTCCATGCATGGCTAGAACAAGGGGAGGTTGAACTCATGGTTAAAGCACTACGCAATTAATACCTATCACCTTAGCTTATTAAGCACCTACATTACTACACAGGTGAAATGGTCCCAATCTCCCATCCCATCATCATAATCAAATAACCATAGCATCATTTCCAATGTTAAGCTCCCCGCTTAACATCCACAACTTCCAAAACCATCAATCCTCTAATCATGAATAAGTCCAAGCCGCTCTTGACCGTGAGCATGGCTGTCATGACAGTTTTGATTCTGCAGAGTTTGCACCACTGTACCCACATGTAGTGATTTCATCCCCCGTTGCCGGGTGGACTAAAAGAACCTCCATTATGCCAGTGGCTACGAACCACATTGACACTTCCCAGGTGTGTAGCCAGGAGATCACTACGAAGCCTTTACAAAGGAATTCCCGACGAGCGTGGGCCCACTGAGGTTTCACCCCTAACAGCATACAAGAGGCTCCAACCCCGCTGCAGTGGCCCCCTCTTGAGCCTTGCGGTTCATATGGTAGTCCAGCTGACACCTATTCCCCGCACCATCCAACACACCCATACTACGCCGGGGATACACCTAATTAATTGGCCAAGCTGCCCCATCTCAGCATGTGGTTGGCACGGTAAAGCCAGGTTACATGCTCCATGAACCAGTCCTTAGGATCCAGGCAAGTACTAAACACAAACCCGAGTCTCGTGCACCCAACACACAACCAAAACATCCAACTTGCCTTGATCCCTACCTCTACATAACTCACAATATCTCATTCAAGAGTATGGTAAAATAAACTGATGATCTCATGTCCCAAATATCCCATTCTAAGCATGGCTAAGCATATGCATAATAATAAATGACATGATAAAATAAATCTCAACCCAAGCTAAAAGGAAACAAGGTAATGCAATTCTAGGGAAACTTCCTAGCATGGGTTTCATATTTCATTTGACAATGCAAATAATTCTATCTACACATCCTAGCAATGGATCAAAGTGGTCAAGGACACTTGCCTCTTTCCTGCTGCTCTTGGAATGGGTAGTCCTGATCTTGGAAAGGGAGAACTTGCTCTTGAGCAGGTTCTACATCATACCATCACACATAGCAAAAGACAAACAACAATCCATAAGACATAGTTCACACTTTCACTTCAAACAAACCACACATTCACATTTATGAAAGTCATTCACAATTTTATGTGTTGTGGTTACTCTATGTGTGTTGATCTTTGGCTTACATATACTCTTAATCATGTGTATATGATTCTTACTTTTGCATTCACATTTATGCTTACATACTATATATATGAGTTTCCAATTTAAATAATTTTCCCTATATTCAATTACTACACCTTTTAGCTACCAAATATGCATGAAAGGTATTTTCCTTCTCCATATGTGTCTTCAGAATTTCTACCAACCCTAAACTGAATTCTTTGGATTTTAGAACTCCATTTATCATTTACTAGTTGCTATATTTTCAGATATATTTCCTATGCCTAAATGTGAACTTTATTATGAAAATAACAAGACACATCATCTAAACAGAATAGGTTCTGATCTAAAATATTTACTAATATATTTTTGACCTTTTCCTCTGATGTAAACTATTTTACAATTATTTTCCCTATTTTCCAGAACTATTCTTTACTTAAAAATGTGTCCCTAAATGTGAATAATAAATTAAAAAGATTCATTTCAGCCCAAAATATATTTTTATCTCACTCCAAAGTTTTCTAAATACCGAGAAAGTTTTTACTTTAATTTTGACAATATGTTTGTCCCACTTTTTAAATTTTAAACACTAGCCACATATTCAATTTCCTAAATTAAATATTGAACAGGGCTAAAAAGGTAAACTCACCCCACTACAGGGTCTATAATATTATTTTAACAATTTTCAGGGGTCTAGCTACTCATAACAGAGGAGTTTTTCCTAATTTTTATTAAGTCCAGGGGCTAAAACTGATTTTTAAATGAATTTACATGATTTTCTGAAGTTCCAGAGGCTAGATCAGAAGTTTCCGGGGCTAGCTCTTATTTCCCGAGAACCCCAGGGGGTAGCACGTAAGATTTCCAGTCTTTATAACGTGGGGCTGACGTGGACCGTCCGATTTTAAACCGACGGCTGAGATTATAATGTCGAACCGGTACGCGGGGATTTAAACCCTACCGTGCGATTTAAAATAAACGGCGCATAAGCGGCCACGTCGCTCTGATCGAGCACGGGCGGCGCTGCCGGCGGCGCACGGCGGCGGGAAGCGGCGATCTCGCCGGAAACTTTTGGATCTTCGAGAATTCTTCCTAGAACTGTGATCTTATGGCATAGATCAGTGGAGGAGAGGTCGGGGATCTCACCTCGGGGGTTTTCTTGAGCTCGGAGGTCCTGGAAGGCGATCGGCGACAAGGTCCGAATTGAAACCATGGCGAGGCTCGTCGACGCTGTGTTTGAACCGCAAGTCACCGAGTTTTCTGCACCTGCAGGGTTCCCCGGAGGCGGTGGATCAAGACCAACGAGTTAGATCGGAATTTCCGAGCTTAGATCGGCCAGAATTCGCCGGAGAAGGCTCGGTTTCTCACCGGAGTAAAATCGGCGGATCGCGTGGGAAAAACAGAACGAGGTCGGGGTTTTTATAGACGGGGGAAGGCGGCGGGGTGGTTTAGATCGAGTTTGCGTTGCCCCCGATCGAAATTCGGCTGTGATTCTCAGAAATCCGGGTTGGTTTGGATTCGGGGTGAGAGAGTCCCGACGCGGCGCGAGGTAGAAGAAGGGCTGGCGGGTCCCGCCTGCCAGTGGGAGGAAGGGACGCGCGCGGCTGTGGGCTGGCGCGGGGCTGGTTGGGTGGGCCGGCTGGTGGGTTTCGGCCCACTGGCCAGTTTTTTTCTGTTTTCCTTTTTCTTTTTCTATTTCTTTTCTGTTTTGAGTTTAATTTGAATTCTAGTTTGAATTTGAATTTTTGCAAAACATGCAACACGTCCAAAAATTTTTAAATTCCCCTCTTAACATGATTTAGGGTTTTAACAAGATTTTTGGGGTGTTAGAAGCCAAGATAGAAATGGTTGAAGGTGAATTGGGAAGATTCGCGATAGAAGAAGATGAATCACCACAAGATATGTACAATCGACTGAAGAATCTTATCAACAAAGTCCGAGCTTATGGCAGCAAAAAGTGGAACGATCATGAGGTCGTGAAGTTGATTCTCAGAGCATTCATGCCTCGCAACGTGACTCTTTGCTCTATGAGAAAGCCCCGAGTATCGGAAAATGACCCCAGATGAACTTCTTGGAAAGATCATCAACTTTGAAACGATGGAGAAGCAAGCCAAGCATGTCAAGGAAATTGCCGATCTCACCTCGGCAAAGAAGAAAGGAGTTGCTTTGAAGTCAACTTGTAAACTCGTATCAAAAGAAGCTCATGGAGAAGACAACAGTGATGATGAAAGTAGTGATATCGATGAAGAAGACATGATCTTGTTTATGAAGAAATTCAAGAAAATGATGAGAAGAAGAAAGGGTAGCAGCTCAAACGAAGGAAGACAAAGGGACAAACAAAGACCAAAGATGAGATGGGTGTGCTACAACTGCGGAGAATATGATCACTTCATAGTAGATTGTCCATATGAAGAAAATAAGAGAAAGACTAAAGACAACAAGTCTCAACCAAAGAAAATGTTCAAGAAGAAGAAGCAATATGGCCAAGCGCATCTTGGGAAGGAGTGGGACTCTAATGATGAATCCTCATCCGTATAAGAAGAGAAGATGGCCACCATAGCCATAAAGAAGACTACCGAGAAATCTAGTCTCTTCCCAACCATGGGCGCATGTAAGGACACTGACAACACTTGTCTAATGGCAAAGGAAGGTAAAAGAAAGGTAACGACTAAATCTTCCTTCTCGCATTCTTTTACTAGTGATAGTGATAATTCTAGTGAGGATGGTAGCGGTGATGAAAATGAATATATGCTTAGGGGTTTAGACAATAAGACAACTGCTAAGATGAAATTTCTATTTGATAAGCTTGTTGATATGGAGAAGTTAGTCAATCGTCAGGAAGATATGATCATCTCCCAAAAGGAGGAATATCTTGAGATTGAAAATCTTCTTGAACTTGAAAAGGAGTGAAGTAGATCACTAGAACTTGAGTTAGCTTCAAGCAAGGAAGCTTGCTTGAAGTTAAAAGACTCCAACGCCACCATCAAGGATGAACTTGCTAACTTAACCAAATTTAACAAGATCCTTGAGATACAAGTTGAGTCACTCAAGCAAAGTGGTTCTTCATCCACTTCAAGCTCACCTTCCCAACATATAAAATCTGAAACTAGTATTACTTGTGCTTGTGCCAAAAGTGACACTAACTTAAAGAAAAAGCCAAACTCGACAAAGGACAAGTAATCTTCTCAAAGTGGCATATTTGACAAGGAGAAGATCAAGTATGCATGCAGTGCATACTGGGTCACAAGACCTCCTAATGTCAAATATGACATTGGATATTCTTATTGTGAAAAGCAAAATGCTAGAAGCCACAAGAATAACAAGGGTTGCATTGCCTTTGTCAAGGGAAACTCTTCTCAAGTTAGAAAACTTAATAATGTTGATAAATTTAGCACTATGAACACATATGAACAACAACTTCTATTTAGAATTTTCGATGCTTCATATGTACTTATGAAAAGTAATCTTGGAAGAGTTTATGCTAAATATGTTGGTCCATGCCATGGGAACACCAAGTCTCATGTGTGGGTGCCCAAATCACTTGTGACTAACCTCAAAGGACCCAAGCAAGCTTGGTACCTAAGACCAAGGCATAATTTGTCTTTTGCAGACTTATTCATCCGGTGGAGCAAAATGGGTGCTAGATAGTGGATGCACCAATCACATGACCGGATAAAGAAGAATGTTCGTGGAATATGAAGAAAATGAAAATCCAAGCGAAGGCATTTACTTTGGTGATAATAGTCAAGGAAGAGTGCTTGGTACCGGTAAAATTACAATTTCATCACAACATACTCTCTCTCATGTTTTACACGTTGACTCCTTGGATTATAACTCTTTGTCCATATCTCAATTATGTGACAAGGGTTATAATTGTTTATTCACTAATGAGGGTGTGACTGTCTCTAGAAGGAGTGATAACTCAATTGCATTCAAGGGTGTGTTAAAGGGAAAACTTTATCTAGTTGACTTCAACAAAGATAAAGCCGAACTTGACACATATTTGATTGCAAAGACCAACATGGGTTGGCTGTGGCATAGACGGCTAGAACATGTTGGTATGAGGAATCTTCAAAAACTCCTTAAAGGCAATCACATCCGAGGTTTAAAGGATGTTGTTTTTGAGAAAGACAGGCCTTGTAGAGCGTGCCAGCAGGGAAGCAAGTAGGAGCACCCCATCCCGCGAAGAATGTCATGACTACAACAAGACCTCTTGAGCTCCTCCCCATGGATCTATTCGGTCCAATTGCTTACATAAGCATCGGCGGTAATAAATACGGTCTAGTCATTATTGATGATTTTTCACGCTTCACGTGGGTTTTCTTTCTGCATGATAAGACATAAACTCAAGGAACCCTCAAGAAGTTCATCAAGATTGCCCAAAATGAATTCTCATTGAAGATCAAGAACATACGAAGTGACAATGGGACAGAATTCAAGAACACCCAAGTTGAGGAGTATCTAGACGAAGAAGGGATAAAGCACGAATTTTCAGCACCATATAGTCCTCAACAAAATGGAGTAGCCGAAAGGAAGAACAGAACTCTCATTGAGATGACAAGGACAATGCTCGATGAATACAAGACTTCGGACAGGTTTTGGGCTGAAGCGGTTAACACCACTTGTCACGCCATAAACCGACTATATCTTCATCGATTACTCAAGAAAACTTCATATGAACTACTCACAGGTAACAAGAAGAATATTTCATATTTTAGAGTTTTTGGTTCAAAATATTATATTTTAAACAAGAAGCCAAGGGCTTCAAAGTTTGCTTCAAAGTCCGATGAAGGTTTCTTATTTGGCTATGAATCGAACTCCTACGCTTATCGTGTCTTCAACAAAACCTCCGGACTTGTTGAAGTAGCACGTGACGTAGTGTTCGATGAAACTAACAGCTCTCAAGAAGAGCAAGTTGATCAATGTGTGCTAGATCAGGAAGAAGCTCCATGTCAAGCATTGAGAAGAATGGCATTGGGCGATGTTCGACCACAAGTGCCACCTTCAAATGCGAATGAAGAAAATGAACCACAGGTGGAGGAAAATGATCAAGGGGGAGCTTCCATACAAGATCAACCTCAAGAAAATCAAGAAGATCAAAACATCAATGAGGGCAACAATCTAGGGGGAGAAGAAGAAGATAATAAAAATTCAAGACCACAAGTGCCACATCCAAGAGGACACCAAAGCATCCAAAGAGATCACCCCGTCGACAACATAATCGGTGACATCCAAAAGGGAGTAATAACTCGATCTCTCCTAGCTAATTTTTGTGAACACTATTCTTTTGTATCTTCTTTGGAACCATACAGGGTTGAGGATGCATTAAAATATCCGGATTGGGTCATGGCGATGCAAGAAGAATTGAACAACTTCAAAAGGAATGAAGTGTGGGAGCTTGTTGAAAGACCCAAGTCCAACGTCGTCGGCACTAAATGGGTCTTCCACAACAAGTAAGACGAACATGGAGTGGTAACAAGGAACAAGGCACGACTTGTGGCAAAAGGGTACTCACAAGTCGAAGGTTTGGATTTCGACGAGACTTTTGCTCCCGTAGCTAGGCTTGAATCGATTTGTATATTACTTGCATATGCTACTCACCATGATTTCAAGCTTTATAAAATGGACGTGAAAAGTGCCTTTCTCAACGGACCGATCAAGGAGGAGGTGTACGTGGAGCAACCACTCGGTTTTGAAGATCAAAAGTACCCTAACTATGTGTTCAAACTGCGTAAGGCTCTCTATGGCCTCAAACAAGCTCCTAGAGCTTGGTATGAGTGCCTTAGAGATTTTTTTATTGAAAATGACTTCAAGATTGGAAAAGCTGATTACACTTTGTTTACTAAACACTTTGATGATGATCTCTTCATTTGCCAAATCTATATTGACAATATTATATTTGGTTCAACTAACAAATCCTTTTGTCAAGAATTTAGTAAGATTATGATAGATAGATTCGAGATGTCCATGATGGGAGAGTTGATGTACTTTTTGGATTTCCAAGTGAAGCAACAAAAGGACGGGGCGTTCATAAGCCAAACAAAGTACACTCAAGACATTCTCAAGAAGTTTGGAATGGACAAAGCAAAGCCCATAAAGACTCCCATGGTGACAAATGGACATTTGGATCTCAATGAAGACGGACCAAATGTGGATCAAAAGGTATATCGTTCCATGATTGGCTCCTTTATTTATGTGCATCTAGGCCTGATATCATGTTGAGTGTATGTTTGTGTGCAAGGTTTCAAGCTAATCCTAAGGAATATCATTTGACAGCCGTTAAAAGGATCTTGAGATATTTAGTTCATACACCCAACCTAGGCCTTTGGTATTCCAAAGGTTCAAAAGCCAATCGCATTGGATACTCCGATGCAGATTATGCCGGATGCAAGGTAGATAGAAAAAGTACTTCCGGTACTTGCCAATTCCTAGGTAGATCCTTAGTTTCTTGGTCCTCCAAGAAACAAAATTCAATTGCCTTATCCACGGCCGAAGCGGAGTATGTTGCAGCCGGGAGTTTTTGTGCACAACTCCTTTGGATGCGACAAACTCTAAGCGATTACGGTTACAATATGAGCCGTATTCCACTCCTTTGTGATAATGAGAGTGCAATTAAAATTGCCCATAACCCTGTTGAGCACTCTAGAACCAAACACATAGATATCCGGCATCATTTTTTGAGAGATCACTCAATGAAAGGAGACAAAGCCATTTCCCATGTCAACACTGAAAAACAACTAGCTGATATCTTTACCAAGCCACTTGATGAAAAACGCTTTTGTGAGCTCCGAAATGAACTAAATATCCTTGATGCTCGGAACGTGCCTTTAAAACTTGCATACCTGTATGCCATCCTTAAAATCATGTCAATTGTGTTGAAAAATCGTCTATCTCTATTTTTCTCCTAAAAACTATGTTAGTTACTTGATCTTGATGAATTATGGTCATAGCTTGATTGTTGTATGTTTACTGATCATATTGATCATATTCATCAAGAATATTTGTGTGTCTTTTTCCCCTATTCCTTATTAGGAACCATTGAATACATATATATAAGTGTTTTGTACTTTTCTGTACAAGGGACCACGGACTAGTCCGTGGTCACCCCGGACTAGTCCGCACATTGCAGCCTAGTCCGCACTTGGTCCGCTAGTCCGGACTAGTCCGGTTCGACCACGGACTAGTCCGATATTTTGACTCCATAACCCTAGGACCGGCTCAAACCCAATCTCCTTCAACCTCACAACTCCTCCCACGTTCTCTCTCCTCACTCAAGTGCTCCCAAGGTGGATTTGCGAGTTCTCCATCAAATCCACCCAAATCTCCGTGGGAATCGATCTCCACTGCAAGAGGATCGAAGACCCCGGACTAGTCTGCATCAAGAACTCCTTCAACGCCTCGAATTGAAGGATTTGGTGAACTTCTCTCCAAACCCTAGAACCTTCGATTTTCCTTGCTTTTGCTCAATTAGCTTAGCTCCTCCAGTCAATACATGCTCTATTAATGTATTCCATGTACCCGAGGTTATATTTGCATTGAATAACCTCAAATTTTGATAAGTTATGGTTTGAGCAGCCTCATAACGGACTAGTCCGTTCTTAGGGCGGACAAGTCCGGTACTCCGGACTAGTCTGACCGTGAACACCGGACAAGTCTGGTATGCCCTATTCAAAACCTTAGTGCTTATATCAATTCAATGCAATCCCTTGTCATCCTTGCTTATTCATATCCTTTATATCTTCCTTGTCAGAAATCATGTCGGGATCGAATGAGAATATCTCCGGCTTTGAAGCCGAGATGGATCAAGATGTGATGTCTCATATTCCGGAGTCTCGCTCCAACAAGAGACAAGAGCGTGCTGCCGAGCCTTCGCTCACCCCACCTAGGGTGCGTCGAAAGGTTACAGTCAAGAGACCAGCTTCAAAAGCAAATATGGTTGGTTCTAGCTCGGCGGCTCAACGCCAAACCAAGGGCAAGGGAAAGGGACTTGCTTTCGGTTTGATTGGTCCCCTTAAAATGACAGCTCCAAGACAGGGGAATAGGGATCCCTCGGAGGAGAAGTTCAATGGCAAGGGGAGTGATGTGGCATGGAAGCTGAGGAAGATTGACGCCTATAGCACTGGCAAAAAGGTAGCTGACAAGAGATTTTGGAGCAACTTTCACTCGGACTACTACAGTTTGGTGTACCTCCAAATGAAGACTCCAGTGGTCCGCAGCCAATGGATCGACTGGACATATTTTAAAAGGAAGAGCTTTGAAGCCTCTGAGAATGTAATAGAGGCTGCAGAGAGACACGGACTCAAGGACTTGCTCTCCTTTAGATACAACTGGAATGATGAGATCATCACCCAGTTCTTTGCAACTTGCTACTTTGCCCACGATAAAGAAGACAGAGTGACTTGGATGACACATGGATCCAAGTACACAGTTTCCTATGTTGAGTTTGCCAAACTGCTGCACCTTGAGGACACCGGCAGTAATTAGATTGTGATTCACAATCTTGGTGTTGTGGAGAAGGACAAGATGGAATTCCTCTATTATACTCGACTCCCATACAATCCTCCCTCAACCAAGAACATGAAGCCCCTCTTCATTGTTCTCAAAAGAGTGCTCCGGAAGACCATTGCTCCAAAGGATGGAGATGTTAGGAGTGTCCAAGGTTACTTGAGAACCTTGATGAAAGTAATCAGCAGGAGGAGATAATTTGATATCTTCGATTACATTTGGAATGACATGGTGAACATATCCTGCACACCAAACCGTTCCTGTGGCTATGCACCATACTTGATGTTCATGATTGAAAAAGTTACAGGAATTGAGTTTGTGAAGGATGTGGAGCACACTACTCTAAGGCCTCAGAAGCCTCCTCAAGCCTCTCTCCCAGCTGATCCCGCACCTGGCTCACCTGAAGAACATCCAGAGAGAGCTCAAGAAGATGCAAGGCCTTCATCCAAGAGTAGGGCCCCTCCTCACAAAGGGTCCCCTAGTGGGATTATGAAGTATTTGGCTGCTATTTTTGGTTCTTGCCGCAAAACTGAGGTGAAGCTTCATAAGATGAACAAGGCAGGAAAAGAAGAAATGAGATACATGAAGGCCAATGTCAAAGCAATATGCCAAAAACTGGAGATTGAGCCCATTGGATCTCCAGTCATCTCAGAGGACTCTGCATCTGACTTCATAGAGCTTCCTCCTCTCTCTTCATCAGAGCGTGCCTACTTTGGCTCCCGGGGCACGACGAGTGGTTATTCTCCTACTCCTCCTCCTCCTCCTCCTCCTCAGCCTAATGATGAAGACAAAGAAAGGACCGACAACGAGGAGTGAGCCGGCGACAACAAGTAGATCCCTCCTCTCCTTCTTTTTGGTGCCTTGATGCCAAAGGGGGAGAGATTGAGGGGGAGTCTTAGGTCGTTGGTTCTTCTTTTTGTGTCCTAGTTTAAGAAGTGGGCTTCTGTAAGACTTATGCTATCATTATGCTTTTGGACATGTGCTGTGAAATGATGACTATGTTATGCTTATGATTAATGGTGTATGTTTAAAACTACTATGTAGGCTTGAGACTCTTGATGATATTATGATTATGCTTATTATGATATTCACATCAAAATTATTGCTCACACATATAGTTTTGCACCCCACCATAAAGAGTGCACATATGTCTACATTTCCTATTTTGCTCAAAGCTCATATGTGCACACTTTATGAAAATCTGAATTTTTTTATCATATTTGTGTGTCTCAATTGGTTGTCATCAATCACCAAAAAGGGGGAGATTGAAAGTGCATCTAGGCATCCCTTGTGGGTTTTGGTTGATTTATGATAAATAAATGAGACCCTAACAAAATCGTTGAGATGAGCACAGGTTTCTAAAGAAATTAGGAAGAAAGCGCAAAAAAGAAAGGAGAATGAGGATCTAAAATGATAAGAGCTCAGGAGCTGAAAAGATTAGATTACTTAGTATGGAGTATGTTGGAGAAACACACCCAAGAGCTCAAGTGAAAGAAATCACACTAACTACACAAAAATCAGCATGTGTGGACTAGTCCGATATCAACCGGACTAGTCTGATTTCTCTCTGACTAGAAAACGGACTAGTCTGATATGGACCAGACTAGTCCGATTTGT
Organism: Neostapfia colusana; assembly: GCA_030760725.1. Taxonomy (NCBI): domain Eukaryota; kingdom Viridiplantae; phylum Streptophyta; class Magnoliopsida; order Poales; family Poaceae; genus Neostapfia; species Neostapfia colusana. The sequence goes on along the minus strand of JASWHV010000004.1, from coordinate 36,963,584 downwards.
CTCTGAGTAGACAACGGACTAGTCCGCACTCTTACGGACTAGTCCGGTATCTCACAACACTTACGGTTTTCCACACGCCGCACACCGGACTAGTCCGGAGTCCACCACGGACTTGTCCGGACATCGCAAACCCTAACGGTAACCTTTGGAAGCCCTAGTATAAATAGAGATGTATGGCCATACTACCACATCTCTCGACCCCCTGCGCCGTCACACCTTCCAAGAGCCCAAAATTCACATCTCCACACATTCTAACCCTAAAAGGATCAAATCTTTGAGGATTAGCAATTGATCAAAGGAGGGACTTGTTCTACACATCTTGAGCTCTTGGGTTTGATCTCTCGCACACTCTTGTTCATTTATTGTTCATCTTTTGAGTGTGCTTGGTGGTATTCATTCATTGTAATTCTTGGGGAGCACTCAACTTGTGAGAAGGACCCTTGAACGATTTATTTGCCCTTTGTGATTAGTGGAAGAGAATCGGCCTTCGTGGCGATTCGATGAGGGTAGGGTTGGTGAAGACCCGGTCCTTCGTGGACTCCTCAACGGGGACGTAGATTTCCTTCATGGAATTGAACCTCGGGATAAAATCTTGTCTCTTGCTCTTGTGTTTTATTGTTCATCATATTCTAGGGTTTCCTTAATCTTGTGTAATTCACGTTGAAGCATTAAAACTAAAGTTGATCTCTGTCATTCATTGTTTCACTGTTGTAATACATCTAAGTTCCCAATTAATTTCCACTGCATATGGTATTAGAAGTGAAAATATTGATCAACCTTGATCTTTCTAGTCCATGCATATCGGACTAGTCCGCACAGTACCGGACTATTCCGCACTCTACCGGACTAGTCCGATTTCCCTGTATTTGATAAATTTATGAAGTGTTTCAAAGATTAACAAAGAATCGAAAAGCCTATTCACCCCCCTCTAGGCTACATTCACCGGCCCCAGAGAAGATTGGCTCTGGACCACCAATCGGACTTGTCCGGGCACCTGGCTGGACTAGTCCGCTCCCTGGAGACTTAACCCCCGAGGGGCGGCTAGACCTCTCTCTTCACACAGACTAGTCCGCTCACGCCCTCACTTAAGCCGGAAGCGCCACCAAATTGGTGATTTTTTATTTCTTCCACCAAAAATCTCATCCAATCCACGGATTGGAGCCCTAAGAAGTGCGGAAACTCTTCCACGTGCTTTGTTGCTCAAGCCTCGACTTCGATTTCATCACATTTGAAGAGGTATTCTTAACCTAACCAAAAATCCGTCCTTTTCTTCATTCTTAGGTCTTTTGCTAGAAACCTCTTCACAAATTTTGTACCTAGTGTCAATGCGATCGTAGCCTACACTACAGGAAAAGGCTAAATTTATGACGGCCAAGTTATTTACGACGGCTAGCTGTCGTAAGTAACCTAACTTACGACGGTCACTATGCGTCATCGTAAGTAAACTAACTTACGACGGCCATGGGCCTAAGGCCATTGTAAGTTAAGGGACCGTCGTAAGTTACACGTAACATACGACGGCCGTATCCCTAAGCCGTCGTAAGTTACGGAGCTGTCGAAAACTAAACCTAACTTATGACGGCTTGTGTTAGCCGTCGTAAGTTGTGGGTTTTAACCGCCGCCCCGGTCCGGGCTCGGGCACATTCAGCCCTAGCCCGAGCCCGCCGCCGCCGCTGCCCTCGGCGCCGCCCCTAGCACCGCCCCCCAGCGCCGCCGCCACCGCCGCCGCCGCTGCCCTCGGCGCCGCCCCCAGCGCTGCCCCCCTGCGCCGCTGCTGCTGCTGCCACCCCGTGCCACCCCCAGCGCCGCCGCCGAGGTCCCCTGGCCCCCCACGCTGCCCCTGCTGCGCGCCGCCCCGAGGTCCCTCGGCCTCTCCACGCCGCCCCACGCTCCCCCGGCCACGCCGCCACCCGGGCGCCGCCGCCGCGTGCCTCGCCGCGCCGTCCCGGCGCCGCCGCCGCCGCTAGGCCCCAAGCCCACCCCGCTTCGCCGCCACTTCAAGGTACGTTTTATTTAGTAATTAATTTAGTTAATTTAGTTTGTTTAGGAATTAATTTAATTTATTTAGATCATTTAGTAATTATTTTAGTTAATTTAGTAAGTAATTTAGTTCATTTAGTTTTTTATTAAGTAGTTACTTAATGATTTAATTTATTACTTAAATAGATTACTTAATTTTTGTATAGTTGAGTATTAAGTTAGTTTTATATTTCTTTTAAAATTTTGAGTTAGTTGATTATTAAGTTAGTAATTTTAGTTTAATTTGATTGCTTTAGTGTGTGTGGGTGTATATATATAAACGAGTTTCGGGCTGACTCAGCCCGACACAGCCCATATATGGCCTGACACGGGCCATTTAAAGGTCAATGGCCATGGCCATGGCCGCCGCCGAGACAACCGTTGAGAACCGTGTGGTTTCGATCAAGACGTGCGGTTGGGTCAACTACAGGAAAATCAACATTTTACGACACCTGAATTTATTTACGTGGGTCAGCCATCGTAAATTAACGAACTTACGACGGCGCGTGGTAGCCATCGTAAGTTTACTAACTTACGACGGTTGCTGGCTCTCGGCCGTCGTAAATAAAAGGACCGACGGAATTTAAGTACCATTTACGACAGCTAAAACCTAAACCGTCGTAAGTAAAGAAGTCGTCGTAAATAAAGAACATAACCCTACATCTCACAGGCCGCGCTCGCCCTCGCCTAGCCGCACTGCCTCCGCCGCCACGCTCCGCCCTGCCGCCGCGCACCACCGTCCCGCACCCCGCCCAGCCGCAGCGCGGCCGTCCGGTGCCCCGCCCTGCCGCGGCGCGGCCGCCCCGCGCCCCGCCCCGCCCAGCCCCGCCCTGCCGCAGCCTCCGCCGTCCCGCCCCAAGCCCCGCCCGGGCGCCCCTGCTCGCGCCGAGCCCCGGCTGCGCCTTGGCCGCCGCCGCTCGCCGCACCCCGCCCCGAGCCCATCCCTGCTGCGCCGCCCGGCCCCGCCCCAAGCCCCGCCCTGCCGCGCCGCCTGACCCCGCCCCAAGCCCCGCCCCACCGCGCCCGGCCCCTGCTCGCGCCGCCCGCAGCCCCTGCCTGACACGACCCATTTAGGGTCTGTCACGGCCTATTTAGTGGTAACATATTAGTCGAGACAGGCACGGAGGACGGAAAGCTCCCGCGCGTGGACGGCGGGCCCCGACGGGGCGGTTTCATCTTCGAACCACTTACGACGGGGCAAAACGTACGACGGCTAACCCTAAAGGCGTCGTAAGATAATGGCAGGCCCCAGCAGGGCATAACTTAGGATGGATGACCCACTTCTTTGTCTCTCTCTCTCTCTCTCTCGTTCTTTCCTTCTCTCTCGTTCTTTCCTCTCTCTCTCTCTCTCTCTCTCTCTTTTAAATGACTCAAAAATGAAAGATTAACGTAAACCTATACAACATGCGTCACCCATTTCGAACCGGCCCGTCTCACATGTGTTACGCATGTGAGGCATGTAGGTTCGGAATTGTCCTTTTTTGGATAGCCTGGGAGTGACCGAGGGGGCATGGCTTGTGATGAGACGCGGGTTTAGATCTAGACGAGATTTTGACGGCATAACCCTGTTGTTCTCTACTGCACCATTTTCGGGCGTGCAGTAGAGAACAGCGGGGCTATGCTGCCGAAATTTCGTTTGGATCCAGACCACGCGTCTCGTCATGAGCACGCTCCGCTCGGTCCCTCTTGGGTGGGTTTAGAACCTATCCTTTCCAATAAATGTAGGGCCGTGACATAAATAAATTATAAAGTAACTATAATTTCCTTGAAATTAAACTGCAGATTCAAACATGGGTGAGGACCGTAGTTGGATGTATACCGGTTGGAAGAACAGTTCTGGTGGTCACTCGGATGAGTGGTTCGCCAAGACAGATACTTTTGTAGATCGAGCTTTTTCATTGTCAATGATCGATAAGGTGTGGTGCCCATGTACGAAATGTCGGAATACCAAGTTTTTGGACAAAATGACGGTCTCGATACACTTGTGTCGAAACGGTTACATGCCACATTATGAGGTGTGGACCTTCCACGGCGAGACAACTTTTGAAACTGTACAAGAAGTGGAAGAGGAAAATGATGATAACACGGGGGTTGATAGGATAGATGAGATGCTCGAAGCTATACAACCAGAGTTTACGGAGGATCCTCCTACAACGGAGGTTGAAGCGTTCTTCAAGCTTCTCAAAGCTTCAGAAGAGCCGCTGCATGAACACACTGAAGTGACCCTCCTCACTTTCATGACTAGACTTATGGCAATTAAGTCTAAGTACTTCTTTTCTAATAACTGCTACAACGACCTCATCAAATTGATCAGCGACATCCTTCCACAGCCTCATAAAGTACCTAAAGATATGTATCAGGCGAAGAAATTGCTTTCTGGTCTTGGTATGAAATATGAGAAGATTGATATGTGTCCAGATAATTGCATGCTTTTCTGGAAAGAGCATGCAAAAGAGAAGAAATGCTTAAAATGTGGTGAATCAAGGTTTGTCGAAGTTGTTAATAACGATGGTGATAATGTGATGACAGAAGTCGCACGTAAGCAACTTCGTTACTTACCCGTGACACCTCGGTTGAAGCGGTTGTTTCTATCAAAAAGAACGGCCAGACACATGAGATGGCACAAGGAAGGTGTACGTGAGAACAATGCAGTCATGATACACCCGGCCGACGGTGAGGCATGAAAGACGCTTGACCGGATCGATCCAGACTTCAGTCGTGATGCGAGAAATGTTCGCATCGGGTTGGCGACAGATGGATTCTCGCCGTTCAGTACAAATGCCACACCATACTCCTGTTGGCCCGTCTTTGTCATTCCGTACAACCTACCACCAGCTCTTTGCATGAAGTACGAGTTTATGTTCCTTAGCCTCATTATACCTGGGACGGATCATCATGGGCCACGTCTCAACATGATGTTGAAACCGCTGATCGAAGAATTGAAAATGTTGTGGACAGGAGTCAAAGCGTACGACTGTTACAAAAAGCAGAAATTCAACCTTCGAGCTGCTTATTTATGGTCCGTCCATGATTTCCCAGCATACAGTATGTTTTCTGGATGGAACACTCACGGTCGTTTGACGTGTCCAATATGTGCTTCTGACACGGACTGTTTTCGACTTACTCATGGAGGAAAGATATGCTACTTCGATTGTCACAGACGTTGGCTGCCTCCGAATCACATGTTTAGGCAATAGAGGAATGTCTTTAAAAAAGACACCGTTGTCACTAAAGGACCACCGAAACGTCTAAACGGATGTGAAATATCTGATATGCTGGACAAACTGGTGCCAGATAAAGGACGTCCTGGATATGTTATCGGTTACGGAGAGGATCACAATTGGACTCATATATGTGGACTATGGGAGCTACCATATGTGAAGTCGTTGATACTAATGCATAACGTTGATGTAATGCATCAAGAGCGTAATATGGCCGAATGTATTATAAGCACATGCATGAACATGATGGGCAAAACGAAAGACAATATAAAGGCTCGAAAGGACCTGGCAGAGCTTTGTAACCGTCCAACTCTTGAGCTCTCTGAAAGTGGTGCTAAACCACGTGCTTCTTTCTGTCTTCGACCTAAAGAAAAGAAACAAGTACTCAAATGGTTGAAAAATTTGAAATTCCCGGATGGTTACGCAACTAGTCTGAAACGAGCCGTGAATATCAAAACGGGAAAGCTGACAGGGTTGAAGAGTCATGATTATCACATAATTATGGAAAGACTTCTACCTGTTATGTTTCGGGGCTATTTTGATGATGCAGTGTGGAAGGTGCTATCCAAGCTTAGTCACTTCTATAGACAGCTTTGTGCAAAAGAAATCACGATAGAGATGATGCGTAAATTGGAGGAGATACCGGTACTATTATGTAAGATGGAAAAAAAATTCCTCTAGGGTTCTTCAATCCAATGCAACATCTCCTCATCCATCTTCCATTTGAAGCTAAAGTTGGAGGTCTCGTGCAATATAGGTGGATGTATAATATTGAAAGAGCACTAAGATATCTGAAACCAATGGTTCGTAACAGGGCAAAGGTAGAAGGATGCATCGCCAAAGCATTTACTCTTAAAGAAGTAAGATACATTTCAAGTGTTTACTTTGTAGAGGAAAACAATGTCAACACTTCGGCAATGCGGTACAATGTGGATGAGCAACTTCCTTGTAGCGATCTCGCTATTTTTGCAACAAGAGGCACTACTGTTGGTAGTTCCACTTCCTACAACCCTACTGTAGAAGAAAGGAGTGTTGCTTTCCTTTACATGTACGCGAATATAGATGAGATGACAAATATTTTGAGTAAGTGTTTGTCTTACATTTATACTAATCAGCGTATTTTGTAACACATCTATTCTAAAAAGTTTTATTTTCATACAGTGAATTCCACAAGCAAAATTAGACACATAGGCATCAACCTACGAGCAAACAAGTAGAAGTGATGCCACAGGAAGGAATAAACGGAGGACCTAATTTCCTATCCTGATTTCGAGATCATGTAACATTTTCTCGTTAACTTAGCAATATTTACAAAGTATTCTTATAACTTACGAGTATTTATAAAGTTTTCTTATAACAGTGCATGAAAGATGCCGACGTCCATGAAGACTTGCGATAACTATCCTATGGATTGATTAAAGTTAGGAGCTACTGTCGATATGACGTCAATGGCTACCGATTCCGTACAACTCAATTTGAATCTCTTCGTCCTCTCGCGGCAACATCTAATACCAGAGTTGTGACGAGGGCAGTCGACTCTCAAGGACGTGAAACTAATTATTATAGAATCATTAATAAAATCCTCGAATTTGCTTTTGTCGGGGATAAGGATCTTCGAGCAGTATTCTTTGACTGTGATTGGTTTGATATCAATCATGGAACTCGACTAAACCAATTTGGCATGGTGGAAGTCAAACACAACGAACGGCTATGGGGATACGATTCATTTGTTCTTGCACACCAAGTGGAGCAAGTGTATTATCTATCTTATCCATGCAAAAAACTCAAAGCTTGGTGGGTTGTACATAAGGTTAATCCTCGTGAGCTATGTTTTATGCATTACTATCTTTTATGTAAGATTATGTGTTGGATTTCATGGCTTATATTTGATCACTGTTGCTCCTTGCTATGTTTATTGTCTTATCACATTTTTTGAGCACAACACGTAGGCACCCCACCATAACATGTGAATGTATGTCACTGCCCCTCTTTTACTCTTGCATACATTCAGGGGGAGTTTACATACGTACACTTGTTATGAAAATAATTTTTTTACCTCTTATGTTGAAACTTAATGTGTTGTGATCAATCACCAAAAAGGGGGAGATTGTAAGTGCATCTAGGTATCCTCGTGGGTTTTGGATGATTGATGACGACAATTAAGAGACTAATGAGCTGAGATGATCATAAGCACAGGATGTTTCCAAGGCGGACACCTAATCTCTCAAAAAGAAAAGGATGAAAAACGACGTCGAAGACTCGAAGAGTAGAAACTAGGTTTTCACTTGAGTCTTTAGCGGGCTAGCCGTGTAAAAGTGAGAGTATGTGTGTGTCAAGTGCATTAAGACCATAGAAGACAGCTCAAAGCATTAGAAGTGTCAAAACCATAGTGGAGAGAGGTGGAGAGGTAAAATTGGGCAGGCCAAACTTGTCCTGGCCAGTGGCCGGACTAGTCCGGAAGTCCCCCCGGCTTAGTCCATTTTGGGGCGGACTAAGAGTTCCTGACAGAGTTCAGACTTGTCCGTTTTGGGACGGACTAGTCCGTTCTCTGCTGAAAAGAGTGTTTTAGGAATAAGTCCTAGTAGACCGGACTTGTCCACCTCAGTGGTCGGACTAGTCCGGGCTAGCCAGACTTGTCCGGTTTCACCCGGACAAAGAGTCCCTGAGTGACTTTGGGCTATTCCATTCTGAGGCGGACTAGTCCGTATGGTTGAGGCGGAATAGTTGGTATGGTTATGAGATGAGAGCTCCCACGGCTAAGTCTTGGTGGACCGGACTTGTCCGCCTCAGTGGCCGGACTAGTCCGGGTCATCCAGACTTGTCCGTTCTCACCCGGACAAAGAGTTACTCTGTGAGATCGGACTAGTCCAGGTCCTGACCGGACTAGTCCGGACTTTTGGTAGGTGGCAATGGCTGGCTTCGGGACTTTATAAAAGGAGATGCCCCGACCTCATTTAGATATCTCTGGAACCCTAGCGCCGCCACAGTCTTTCTAGATCCTCTCCTTCCCTGAGTGGAATTGAACCTCAGGAAAAAATCCTCAGTGTCTCTCTTGCATGTACATTTCTTTGAAGATCAATATTGCTTAGGGTTTGTTTTAATTATCTCGTGATTAGAGTATACATCATCACAATCTTGCAATCCATTTCAATATTCTATCGCACTTGTCATATAGGATTGCTAGTTGTTTCATCCACATTTTGTTAAACTAAAATCTGAAGAAAAACACATAAAAACCAAGTTTTAAGCCTTTCCAGCAATTTGACCAGACTAGTCCGCCCCTAAGGCAGACTAGTCCGGCCCTTTTAGGTTTTTCAGCAAGCAAACCAGACTAGTCCGCCCCTGAGCCAGACTAGTCTGGCCACTGTGTTCTAATTTTATTTAATTAAGTCATTTCAGGTATTTTAGCCTATTCACCCCCCTCTAGCCAATTTCAACATGGATGTCAGTGGTAAAACGACGAACAGAAAGAAGAATCTGAATAATGTCAGGAGCAACGAGAACATCTCTGAGCCGAAAAGAACCCGAAGAACCTAAGTCACCTACTGAGGTGACACGAAGAACAGACCCATTCCCAACAATGATAGATGAAGGATAAGAAGGGTGGGAAGGGTAGGTAGAAGAGAGTATACCAGCATCAGGAGTAGTGTGGTATGATGCGCCAGAATCAGCAAACCAGACAGCACCGGGTGGAGTGAGTCATCGTGCTGAAGGGGGATGCCAGCGACTGATGGTCCCACCTGTCAGGAGTGGTGTGCTGCGCCAATGACTCAGCACCCAAGCCCTAGTGGGTGGACAACCCACCAGAGGTCGGAGTCCACTGTCCTCCAGGAGGGTAGCCAGGGCTGCCGTGGGTAGTAGTGGCCACGTAGGCCACCTGAGGTCACGAAGGACAAGGTGGCGGGAGACCCGGAGACGGTCTAGGCCACATGGAGATCTAGCCGGTCCACGGGTTACAGGGAGTGGGCCAGGGTGGCAGAGTACCTGCGCCACCACCCTGACCGGTGCCACCACCGCTAGTAGTACCACCTCCTACTGTAGAACCTCCACGACCACCGCGCTTACGACCACCACAACGATGATTACTACTGCTAGAGCTGGCGGAGGTCCTTGGAGTGGTAGGCGGGTGCGGAGGCTGTCCCCCTGAAGGAGCAGCAGGTGGAGGAGGTCGGTAGGGCTGCCCAGAGCCGTAGAACGCGGTGGTAGTCAAGGAGACGACATGGTCTCTAGAAGTGATATTCTCGAGCTCGAGATCAGACCAGACCTTCTCAAAGGTTGGGAGCGGCTCCTCGCGAAGAATCACAGTCTGGAGGTTGGAGTAACGCTCATTCAGGCCCTACAGGACCTTGAGAACGAGAGAAGTCTCCCGAACGTGATCACCAAGGTTGTGAAGGGCATCCGCCATACCCTTCATCTGCGACAGTAGGTGGAGACCGACAGGTCCCCCTAGACAGCAGCCCCAAACTGCGCCCGGATGTGAGGAGCTCGGGTCGCGCGGTTCCCCTGGAAGTGTTGCTCGAGGATGAGCCATGCCTGACGAGCAGTGCCACCCCCACGCTGCCCGACAATATCCTGCAGCTCCTCAGAGAGAGAGAGCCAAGGATCTAGGCAAGGACCAGGCTGTCCATGTTGATCCAGGAATCATCCAACGGGGAGTCGTCTCGAAGGACATGATCGTCAAGACAAAAACGCCTCAATGTAAGGAGAAACATGTGGCGCCACCTCGCATACGAGGTGGAGTCGGTGCTGAGGACAACCGGGACGAGCGCCCGATGTTCTGGACACCAGCCACCTAAGCATGGAGAGCGGCGAGGGAAGCCACGTAGGTGATGTAGGCAGTTCCGTTGCCTGGGGAGGGCTCATGGGTGGCACTCCACTATGGGTGTGTGGCCTCCTCGAGCTGGTGAGTGAGAGCCACCATGGACGCTCGCTCCTGCTCCAAGGCAAGAGCGAGAGTCCGCTCACGCTCGCTAGCAGCCGCCAGAGCAGCGACGACGCCGGAGGCAGTCGCAAACGGCTGACCAGTACCACTGGTGGGATCCACCAGATTGGTGAGAGTAGCGAAGGCGGCAGCCGGCGGCGGCGGCGACGAGGCACGCAACACCAAAGAAGCAGGACATCCCAGTGAGGACGTGATCTACAGACCCGCCGGCGGCCACGGGCCGGGCAGTAGCGGCGGCTGGACGCCAGCTAGCGGTGGCCACACATGAGGGACTGGTAGCAGCCACACATCAGGGGCAGGCGGCAACGGTTGACCAGGGGCCAGTGGCGGCTGAGTGCCCAGCGGCGGCGGCCCAAGGCGGCATAGGTGAGGCGGCGGCGGCCCGGGGCGGCGCGGCCGAGCCGTCGACGGCCGACCCCGAGGGCGGGGCGGCCCAGGGCGGCGCAGGCGAGGCGTCGGCGGCCCAGGGCAGTGCTGATGAGGCGGCGGCGGCCCGGGGCGGCGCTGGGGAGGCAGCGGCGGCCAGGGGCGGCGCGGTCGAGCCGGCGGCGGCTGGCCCCGAGGCCGGGGCGGCCCCAAGCGGTGCTGGCGAGGCGGCGGCGGCCCAGGGCGGCGCGGACGTCGTGCCGGCGGCGGCCGGCCCCGAGGCCGGGGCATCGGCGGCGGCGGCGGCCTGCTCGAGTTGAGAGAGAGAGAGAGAAAAGCATGATACCATATTGGACTGGAAATTGTAATTAGGGTTTGCACAATAGAGTGTTAAGCATACATATAGCCCACAGGGCTCGATACATGGTCCAGACCCAATATTATCCACATACACACAATCTAACAGTCTTATATACAAAAACAGTTATGTCATCGTGTTTTGGACAGACATCAAACTGTAGATCAACTGAAACGGCACACGGTTAGAAAAACAGCAGTACATCCTCTGTGTTGACTGAAACTGCAGTCAGTGGGAGCTCAGGAATCTCCCCTGCGCCACCCTTGCCAGTGCACACAGCACATCCCTACCGTTTTTAAATTTGGTCCCCAAAGGCTGCGCCAGACTCTCTCCACACTCTTGAATATGCTCCAGACTTGTCGTCTACCGTTTGCAAGCATGTCCAGGCACACATTCCATATCCTAGCAGCAGATCTCTCTCTCTCTCTCTCTCTCTCTCTCTCTCTCTCTCTCTTATTCTAACAACTAGCAAGGATTTCTGTTCATGTGCGCCTACAAATCTCACTCTCGTGTCTTTCTCCTTGGTGTATACTGCTGGCTAACTAGAGTGCACCGGTTGATTAGTTGGACGTGTCCCGCAGCAGTTTGGAGACACACTGTTCGATCGATCAGGACGTTCCCAACCAGCAGCTAGCGGCCTCTTTCCTGATGATCTGTTAAGTTGTTGTTCTCTTGTCACTACACACGCTCACTGGCGAGCAACAGTGACATTGATGAAGCAACAAGCTAGGCTGTCGTCTCCCCCTTGTCTAATTCTCTTTTGGGTGTTTGTTTCGTTTACAGGATTAACCGCATGTGTTATGTGTATCTTCTGCTTTGTCCGGGTAACTAAGAAACAAGTTGTTTTATATGAACGAATTGATCTGGATACAAAGCACTGCTCCGGATGTTGTTCGCACAGTTGCTAGGTAGTGCTGCTTGTTTGAATCACCAGCTCTTTTTCCTGCAGTCCATTGTATGCAAGAATTAGAGAAGAAATTAACTAGTATCTCTTCAAAATGACACGCAGTAATGATTTGAGATTTCCACTGGACTTCATTGATTGGATAAAGACTGGTTGCTAAAAGAGTCGTAGAGAACGGAAAGTCCAAACAGTAGTGTCATGTAGTAACAAGCTAAGAAGTGACATTATGGGAAGCTAGTCTCAGTCCATAACGTACGGGTCACCGTCGTCATAGTATGCATCCACGGCCAGGCAGGCAGACACATTTGTGCACACGATCCAGGTCGTCGGTGTCGTCGTGTGCATCTGTCGTGCACCGCTCCTATTTACGTTGGCCACCAAGTACCAATGTCTAGCTGCAGCACAGGGCTTCGGTAGTTGGAGAAAGCACTGTTGGTCAAATAATTTGAAACGGAGGGGACACCATGTCCCCCTATAGACATCCTCTTCTAGCATTGCGATATTAATTGCAGGTGTGTAGTCTGATGCTAATATAACAATGTGTGCATGATTGTTTTTATATCTACTGCATGCACATCATCAACAGCCTATGGTGGAGTAAATCTGGGGCATGCATATACCCACGCATGAAAGTGCCCAAGCTATAAAGTTGTGCGTCAGATTGTTTCTCATCTCACTACATAGTGAAAGTAAAAACTATTTCACACCCCTTTCTTCTTTCTTTCTTTTTTCTTCTTTCTTTCTTTCTTTCTTTCTGAATGGTACTGTACATTGGTAATTTAGTCCATTATCAATCTCTATTGTAAAAACAAAGGACGAAGTAATACATATCCACACATGCATGATGATATGTGCATTGTGTTGCATAGTATAGGCGACAAGAGGCAGTGGCGCTCATGAGCTCTCTCCCAACACATATAAAAGCTCCCTTCCCCCTCCATAAAAAACACCAGTACTTTGATCAATCACTTTCCAACATAGGGCCTGTTTGGGACTGTTCCACTCTACCTTTTTCTGTTTCACTCTTAATCATACTCAAATCATAGCAATGCACCTAGCTCTTAGATGCACCTAATTAATAAATGCCAGTAGTACTTTTGCTCTCTCTCCCCTCCCCACCTCTCTCCTCTGGAGGCTGTTATATTAATTCATGTTTAAGTACATAGGGAGTAATCCAATTCCATATAAATCCTGTCCTGTTGTTCTGATAGGATTTGGAGACAGCGTATATATAAACTCGGTTAGTCATAGTGAGCAGTAGTATTGTACAACCATATAATTCAGCCCTACCTGCACCTATATGTACAGGTCTAGGCTATCTAGGCTAAGCAGGACTGTGCTACAGTAGAGTAAAGGCCCTAGTGGCTAGAGCTTATCTTTCAGAACCCAATTAAGGCCATTTATTAGCGATGCAGACCAAAGTGAGTGATGCTACTACATTAAAGGGGCAGCTCTACTGAAGAGCATCTAGCACAAAATGTGTGTCAAATGTGAGGACCATCTAAGTACGTCTACTTCCATATATATGCAGTGCAGACGCATCTATTCCTTGGTTAGCCCCTGCCCCTTAATAAGAGCATGCCTGTTCTTCCCTGAAGCCTTTTGCTAGAGCACACTGCTTGCGCACACCACGAGAGAGAGAGAGAGAGAGAGTACTGTAGCTAAGTTTGCATGCTCCACAGCAAATCTAAAAGTAGTGTCCTGAGTAGCTCGCCGCAGGCAGACATCTTGTCTTATTGCTTTCTTTGATCCATCGCCTTTTTGCAGCGGCACAGAGCTCCCCTCTCCTCCGACCTCCAGCTCGAGACAGTAGGTTTAATGCATGAGTGCTCTTTCATCAGTGTTACCTAGCTTCTTCTCCATATTGATATTCATACCACCTACTCCCCCTAGTGCAGCTGCCTAGCTTAGCTACCGAGCATTAGATCAACAGTGCGGTGAAAGTGTAGTGCCAGCCACCACTCATCACCTCGGATCGACCTGGAGCTTGGCGTAGCATTAATCAAGGTACGTTGCGCTATCCCAGTGCAAGTTCTTGATCAGTTTAATGGCGAACAGCTTCCTTCCAACTTCGATGGCTGCATTCATGTCCCTCCTCGTGGTCAGAATACATCGGCTCTGCGCTGGCGTGAGCTTCCTAATCGAACAGATCAGCTGCTCCATATATAGCTAACTTGCACATCCTTTCTTCTTGATCATAGGTTTTATTACCATATGGATCATAGCTTCAGCGACATGATCTTAAGTGAGAGCGCATGGAGTGGTGGCGGCGGCGATGGCGGAGCCGTCGTGCTGCCCTCGGATTTTACCAGCGGCGCTAGTGGAGTCGACGGGAGCAACATGACGGTGCTGGAGAGGCTGGTGCTGGACGAGGCACTGGCAGCAGCGATCCTGGAGCTGCAGCAGGGCATCCCGGCGGCGTCCTGCGTCGGAAAGGCGCTGACGGTGCCGGAGGCGGCGTCCAGTGGCGTCGTCGGGGACACCTTCGCCTTCTCCGAGATGGCGACGCCAACGCCCGCCTACGCGGACGTTGACACCGATGTCCTGCAGCGACAGCAGCATCACCATCGCCATCAGGGCGTGATGGGGATGGCTGCCGACTACGACCTCACACCAGCAACAGCCACTGTCGCGGTAACTTCTTCTGCACAAGCCGCGTTCACAAACGCCGCGCCGGTTGATGGAGGACTCGTCGACCCGCCGGTCTTATCTGGCAACGAAACCGCCTTGACAACAACCGCGGCGGCGCCCATGACAACGACGACGAGCCAGCACCAGCAGTGCGAAGAAGGCAGAGACGGCGGCGGTGGTGGCAGAAAACAACGCCGCCCGAACAAGAAGCGGAAGGCTGCCGAGGCATCCTTTACCGCGCCGACGCAGGAGAGCTCTCTGTGCAGCCTGCTGGCGTCCACCACTGCCGGCCATGGTGGCATCCAGATAGCCTTCAGCTCGAGCGCTCAGGCCCCGGGCGCCAAGTGGTCGAAGCCGTCACTTAGCAGCGGCTCGTCGAGCATCAGCTTCGACGGCAGGAACGCCGGCGCCGGAGGCAGCGACCCCATGTACGAGCCGGACACGGAGGCGCTGGCGCAGGTGAAGGAGATGATCTACCGCGCGGCGGCGATGCGCCCGGTGTCCGTCGGCTCCGAGGACGCCGGCGAGCGGCCGCGCCGGCGCAACGTGCGCATCTCATCCGATCCGCAGACGGTGGCGGCGCGGCAGCGGCGGGAGCGTATCAGCGAGCGTCTCCGCGCGCTGCAGAAGCTCGTCCCCGGTGGCGCCAAGATGGACACGGCCTCCATGCTGGACGAAGCCGCCAACTACCTCCGCTTCCTCAAGTCCCAGATCAGGGAGCTGCAAACCCTAGACCGCTGGAATTACGGGAACGCCAACTTGAACAGCGCCGCCGCCACAATCGCTGGACCGTTGTGCTACAACAGCGGCAATGGCGTGCCTGCCTTCGCATTCCCGGCAGCAGCAGTAGAAGCCCTACGAGGGGGAGGAGGAGGAGGTGTTGAACAGCAGATTTAGTGATAGATTTGAGACATGCAAGCACACATGTTTCTTTAACTTGTTATGCTTGTCCAACGTGAGGCCATCGTATGATAAATTCATCATTGTTAGCTCAAAGACTAGAGCGATACGATGATCATGTCGATGGAATCAATCATGCATCATGCCATTGTAGGAGCTAAATTCAAGTTACCACCTCAGTTTTCAATTCAAATTCCCTTTGAAAACTATCCAGTACACGCATGTATGTATGCTTAACGTGACCAGGAGATTGAGTAGGATTCTTTTCGCCGAGCACAAGGACGAGGGCTCGGAAAGTTTGCGCCTTTTTTGAACAAGCTTTCTAGGGTTATCGAGTCCATTCGGTTATTTAGTCGTCTCCATCTTTTCATGTGCGTGCATTGCATGCGCAAAAGCAAGCTTTCCAGCGCGTGTGATGCAAAGCTTTCCAAGTCCCGATCCAAATGGTGTTGGAGGAGGAGAAGAGGTCAGGTCTTGCTTGTAGTTGCTCCTTGCAATCACTACACAAAACACGATCATTTGCGATGGCTAAAATTATTTGTGAAGGATGACCATCGCAAATAAAGTAAATTGCGACGGCTAACCCTAGACCCTCACAGAAAAGCCGTCGCAAATAGAACCCTATTTGCAACGGCTACGACTTCAGCCATCGCAAATAGACATTGATTTGCGACGACCAGACCTGTGGCCGCCGCAAATTAAATAACCATCGTAATTAAATGTCTGTTTACAACGGCCGAAGAAAAAGCCGTCGCAATTAACAAAGCCGTCGCAATATAACCTGATATACCCGACCGAGCGCCGTCCCGACTCACACAACTCTCGCCGCCGCCTCCCGCCGCCGCGCTCCGCCGCGCACGCCGCGTCCCGCCGCCAGCACCCGGTCGTCCCCGCCTCCAGTTTCCTGCATCCCGCTGCCGCGCCCCGCCGCGCCCGCCGCCGTCGCCGTCTCCAGACGCGCCCGCCTCCCGTCGCCGCCGCGTCTGCCGCCATCGCCGCCTCTAGGTAACATCCTCCATCTAAATGCATTTTATCATTTTTTTCTTGTTATTAGTTAGATTTGGTTAGAGTATAGTTAATTCAATATTGTTTTAGAGTAATATATAATTGATCTGGCAATTAAATTATTTTTTTGTAATTAGTTAGGTAATTAGGGTGTTTATAGTTTAATTTGGTTTATAGTTAATTGATTTGCGACGACCGCCCCGCCGCTCCCGCCGCCGCGCCCGCTTCCGTTTGCGACGGTCGTCTTTCATTTGTCAATTATGCTAATTTATGTTTGTGTTACGTGTTGAACATGTTATTTTATGTGCCTTTGTTTGTGTTATGTGTTGAACATATTCTGTTATGTGCTAAAATGTTGCGGGTAATGGGTACGGGTTCGGGTACGAATTTTATCCAGCGAGTACGGGTAACCCATAGTAATATCTACCTAGGCGTAGTCAGGCGCATACTAGGCCATTGCTCGTAGGCATACCTCCCTCCTTGTTGCGCTGCGTATAATACTTTCTGATGTTCGGTGCACTGGAGCAACCCAAACTTAGACTCGATGGTAGAATCCAGCTATCCGCCACCAGAGGATTCTCGGCCTCTATGAAGACCAGTGGTTGAGTCACCAAGAACTCAACATATGAACTTGTTTGAGGTTGACGAGAGTCTTCATCTTGACGTCCCCCTTAACGGGACATATTCTTGACGTTATGTGTCAATTGTGCTAACATCATATAAAGTCCTATTTGCGACGGCCAAAGAAAAAGCCGTTGCAAGTAAAATAAATTGCGACGGCCAACCCTAAATGGGATATACCCGACCTCGACTCACACACCCCGCTCCCGACTACGCGGCGGCGGCCCCGGTGAGAGGCATACGTGGTGGCTTCGAGATGGCATGGAAGCAAACCGCAACGGTAACCGTCGCAAATAAAGTCTCCAAGCCATAATTGGCGACGGTAACCGTCGTTCGTCCCCAGGATGTCGTTACTTACGACAAGCTCCCTCGCATGGACGGCGGGCCCCAGCGGGTGGTTTTCTCCCGTTCATTCCTCCTCTTTTGTTATTTCCTCGCCTCCTCCCTTGTTGTTGGACAATTGACCCCAAAGTTTGAAGTATTGCACCATTTTTAGGGGGTGCAGTGTAATACAAGCGAGGTTATGCTGCCAAAAGTTTGTTGTCATTCAGATATTGTGTCTCATCAGAACTAGGATAAATCCTGCATATATTAACGTAATTTCTTCAGATTTAAACTGCATAGTCAACATGGGTGAAGACCGCAGTTGGATGTATACTGGCTGGAAGAGCAGAATTGGTGGTCACTCGGATGAGTGGTACACCAAGTTAGATAAATTCTCGGATCGAGCATTTTCATTGTCAACGGATGATAAGGTGCGGTGCCCATGTACGAAATGCTGGAACACCAAGTTTTTGAGCAGATTGAAACTTTCGTTTCACTTATGTCGAAACGGTTTCACGCCAAGCTATGAAGTGTGGACCTTCCACGACGAGACTAAATCTTGAGACATAGTAGAAGTGGATGAGGATGATGATATAACGGGGGTTGATAGGATGAATGAGATGCTAGAAGCTCTGGAAGTAGAGGATGCCCTTACAAAGGAGGCAGACGATTTCTTTGAGGAGCTCAAGAAATCACAACAGACATTGCATGAACACATGGATGTGACTGTCCTTGCTTTCTTGACCATATTTATGGCAATTAAGTCTAAGTACTTTTTTCTATCAACTGCTACAATGATATCATGAAAATGATATGCGATATCCTTCCACAACCTCACAAAGCGCCTAAAGATATATATCATTTGAAGATCCGGATATCTGGTCTCGGTATGAACTATGAGAAAATCGATGTGTGCCCAGACAACTGCATGCTATTATGGAAAGAGCACGCCAACGAAAACATGTCCTTGAAATGTGGTAAACCGATGTATGTCGAAGTTGTTAACGACGATGGCGATAATGTGATGACAGATGTCACACATAAGCAGCTTCGTTACTTGCTTGTGACACCTCGATTGAAGCGGTTGTTTCTTTCAAAAAGAACCGCAAGACACATGAGATGGCACAAAGAAGGTAAACATGAGAACAAAGAATTCACGACGCATCCGTTTGATGGTGATGCATGGAAGGCGCTAGACCGTTTTGATCCAAATTTTTCTCGTGATGCGAGAAATGTTTGCATCAGGTTAGCGACAGACGGATTCTCACCGTTCAGTACAAACGCCACGCCTACTCCAGTTGGCCCATCTTTGTCATTCCCTACAACCTGCCACCGGCTTTGTGTATGAAGAACGAGTTCATTTTCCTCAGCCTCATTGTACCTAGACCGGATCATCCTGGGTCACGTCTCAACGTGATGTTAAAACCATTGATCGAAGAATTGAAAGTGTTTTGGATAGGAGTCGAAGCGTACGACAGTTACAAGAAGCAGAAATTCAACCTTCGAGATGCTTATTTGTGGTTCGTCTATGATTTGTCGGCATATGGCATGTTTTCCGGATGGAGCACTCACAGTCGTCTGACGTGTTCGATATGTGCTTCAGACACAGATTGCTTTTGACTAACTCATGGAGGCAAGATATCTCTATTTTTGAAACGAGAGGCACTACCGTTGGTAGCTACAGGACTGCTGCTTTACTGTACATGTACGCAAATATAGAAGGCATGCAGGAATACTTCGAGTAAGTGTTTCTCCTACATTTATGCTAATCGACATATTTTGCTACACATGTATTCTAAAAATTATTTATTCATGTTCAACGAGTTCCACAGACAATGTTGGCCACATAGGCATCAACCTACGGACGAACAAGTAGAAGGGATGCGACAAGAAGGAATAAATGGAGGGCTAGGTTTCCTATCCTGGTTTCGAGATTATGTAACACTTTCTCGTCTTCTATATATTATAAGTTACTGTTATTAAAGAAATCATTATTTTAACTTACGATCATGTTTGACAGTGTCGGACTCACAATGTCCATAAAGATTTGCGGCAGCTATCTTATGGATGGTGAATGTTAGAAGCTATGGTCGATATGACGTAAATGGCTTTCGATTCCGTACAACTCATTTTGAACCTCTTCGTCCTCTCGCGGCAACATCAAATTCCAGTGTTGTGACGAGAGCAATTGACACTCAAGGGAATGTAACCGATTGTTATGGGATCATTAACAAAATTCTTGAATTTACTTTTACCGGAAATAAGACACTTCGAGTTGTCTTCTTTGACTGCGACTGGTTTGATAGCACTCATGGAACTCGAGAAAACCAATTTGGAATGGTGGAAGTCAAACATAAGGAGCGACTACGAGGTTACGATACATTTGTTCTTGCACACCAAGTGGAGCAAGTGTATTATCTACCTTATCCATGCACAAAGTTTAGTGCTTGGTAGGTGGTATATAAGGTGAATCCTCGTGAGCGGTTATATACTCCTGGGGATGATGGTTACCATGATAGTGAAGATGTTGAAGAAGTGTACCAAGAAGAAGAGTTGTCAGACACTTTTACCGTCGAGCCTGGTGTAGAACTCGATCAATTAGTTGGAGATGTTGAAGATGTAGAGACAGATGATATGCGAAAACAAAAATTAAAACAGGTCACGATGGAAGATCGTTGGGCTGGTTTCAGGAGTAGGGCACATGATAATGACGTTGATGAATTTTGAAAGTGATTACAAGTGACATTTTCTTTTAGATAGTAACATGAATTTTGTATATCTTATTTGCATATTTACCGATTATCTATCAAAACAGGATGGCGTCAAAGAAGAGTAAGAATATGCATCTTACGAGGGGGTTCTTCCCCTCTAGAGTTGAGGACGCTTTCACTGGTGCCTCGTTGACCGGGAGCAGATGCTCTCAGCTGCTGGGTTACGTTCGGAGCAGCTCTAGGGCTTCGTCACAGCAGTCCACACAGATAAATTTCACTATTCTTTGACAAATTCTTCGAATTCAATTTCCAATTAAACTTACTTATGAATCATTTGAATGTTGTAGTCCTCACCGACTGACTCAGTGGCTATGGTGCCAGTTGAGCTTGGCTACCCTTCGGTGAGCTAGCCCTCGGCCAGCCAGCCATTGGCTGGCGATCCTTCGATTTCTGACCCCTTAAACTTGACTGGTGACGAGCCTTCTGGGTCACCAGACGTGGTTCCTCAGCAGACGCGGAGAACAAGGAGGACTCACTTTGTCAGTCCTCTTGCGGTCACTTCACAAAGGATTGTGATTCATCCGGTTGGAGATAGGTAAAAAAATCATAGTGTCCAATTCTGGTTTATTTTTGTTACTTAAGTAATGAATTAATAAACTCTTTTAATGTACATCTCTTCAATATATTCTTCATAACTGGAAAGGTATATTTTAGAGGACCCAGACGACCCTCGCATGTTTGAGGATACGAGGAAAGTGTTTCACATTAACGCTGCGAAGGTGGATCGGCAAGCTTTATCGAACGCTCCTATTCAAGTTATCAATGAGCACTTGAAGGCGAACCAACACCACGTGCTACACTTCTGGTAGGAGAGCGAGAGGCACCTGATGGAGGAAGAGTATGCGCAGGTACATTTGCTGTAGTAAATATTTTTTCTGAGCATGGGGCAGATCCGTCAATGGTATTTTTAACGACCTACAACTATGTGCAGGGTCACGTAAGCTAGTTGCAGGGTCGGTATGATGCATACCGGGCCCTTTGTCAGTACTGGGCTAGCGATGAGTTTAATGCTAAGTCCCAGAGGGTTCGAGGGTGTAGAGGGGTCGAGGGGAAGCACAAACATGGCCAAGATAACCACTTGCATTTAGCTAAATAGATGGTAAGTGTATCTAACTTATATTTATATATTCACAATATACTGTTCGTACTAACACATATTGACAGGAGCGCGAGACGGGGGTGCCGCTGACCCCTGCTGAGATCTGGAAGAGAGGTCACAGGGACCCTTCTCAGCCCCAGGGGTGCAGTCAGGCCGCAGCCGAGCGGTTGGTAAATGTAGAAATCATTCATAGTAAATATAACTATATGGATTGATGAACTTACACGTTTTCTTGTTTTTCAGGCTAGGTACGTGGACGAGGCTAGGAGGATACACAACGTAGATTTCGATTTGGAACATGAACCAATCGATCCTCAAGCCGCGTATGCAAGCGGAGGTGGAAAAGCCCACAGAAGATGAGTTCATAAGTCATTTTATCATTTTCAATTCAAAATATTCAAGATATTTCAATTCCATATTACTGATTTTTTATAGGCTCGCTATATTCAACGGAGTTGTCGACTCTAGGGTGACGAGACTTGAGAGAGGCAGCTCCACATAGTCTTCGTCGGCGGGCTCGAGTCGCCGTGTCTCACAGGTAGAGACTCTCACCCGTCAGGTCTAGGAGAATCACGAGCAGTACCAGGCGGCGATGGAGGTGCAGAGGGTGGCGATGGAGGCCATCATCTCCTACCAGTGAGCCTGCATGGAGCAGATGCGGCAGGCGATGGAGATGCAACAGCAGGCGATGGCGGTAAGTTAAAGTAATTTAAATTTATCGCATTCTTAATAATATGTAATAGCCTGTAACATTTGCAATGACAGAGTTTCTTTCAAGGTGGCCAAGTCCAGGGGTTGCACCTCGAGCTACCACCACTGCCACCGCCAATTCCACCGCCAGAACTGGAGCTACCGCCGTCGGTGCACATTTCTCCGTGTTTTCAGGTAATCAAAAACGTTCTTACTTAGTCTTAATTCATCAAATATAGACAAATCTAATTCAACTTAGCTATTGTAGTCTTACTTAGTCTTAAATAATCAAACATAGCAAATCTAACTCAAATTAACTAAATTAAGTTCAATATGTGTAAAGGTCCCAAAAATATGAATACAAAGAAACTCTTGTTTGCAGCAAGTTGGTTTCCTATGTATGAAAAATAGGACTTGTTTAAACTTTTTCACATGTGATAATACACATGGGAGCTCTCTTCACACAAGTTCAAATATTTATTTGAAGACTTGGAACCCAAGAGGGATCTAAAACCAAAATGGGAAGATCCCATATGTGTGAGAAAGCTAAAGTCAGATTTTGGAACAACTTGTTCAACTCAAAAATTCAAATGAGAGTGACACAATGATTTTCAAACTGTTGTGTTAAAAATATCATTTGCAGCAGCAAAATCAAAGAACAGATTTCATATTTGAATTCCTTAGGTCCAAATTAGGGGGTAGGCAAAGTCTCATGAATTTTTGGAGATATTTGCTATCCATTTTCCAAATGGACTTGAATTTGCAATGAATTCAAATATACATTTGAATTTGGATGAAACTTGTCCAAATTATCCAAACACAATATAGGTTTGAATTCTCACAATTTGATTTCCAGCATTTGCCAAAATGAGGAGATATTTGTGACAAAATGAGAGGGGATAAGGGGGAAGGTGGGGCCCACTTGTCATATGCCCAAAAAGATCTTCAGTTCTAGCAGTGCACGGTCTCTGTTTTTCGTTCTCCACTCGAAGCAACCGCGCCACCGAGACAAGCCGAGGCTCCCGCCGTGCGCCACAGGGACAAACCGGAGCCACCTCCTCTTTGATTTCCTTGAGCTGGCGACCTGTTTACCCCTTTCTTATCACCGCAGCTCGTTCTTCGCTCTCTGTTTCCGCTCTCGCGCACAATGGATGTCCGCCGGCGCTGCTTCTGCTTTTCCTGTTTGCAAACCGGCGTTGCTCCTCCGTTGCTTGAGTGATCCACGGCAAAAGTGAGCGCCAACACGTACTTTAGCTACTCAACTCGCTACTTCGCAGCATCGTCGCCCTGATTGATCACAGTTCGACGATCACCGCTGAGAACCGAAGCCCACCGGCGGAAAACCGAAGTCGGTCTCCGTGGACAGCACGCTACGGCCGTTTTCACCGTCCCTTCTCTACACGAAAAAGGTGCGCCTTAACCTCCAGATCATGTAGCTGCAACCCTTATAGCAAGTGATCGACCAAGCGTGGAGAATTTCCAATGTTCATGAAACCTAGTACATGCGGGTAGGGTTCGGTCTACCCCAAAATTCTGGTTGCACGGTTCACCAAAGCTCGGGCAAGGTTGCACACAGCTTCTACACTTCCTAGTGTTGGTGATATGCCCAAGAGGCAATCATAACAATTCGGATAAAGGCCTGATGGATATTTGATCCATATGAAATTAGGGTACTAATGGGCCTGTGACCTAAAAGCCCATTAGCGCGCCTATAAATATGAGGGGTAGGGTTAGGGACAGAGGACTCCACCAGATAGCAGTCCCAGCCGCTGCCCCTCACAGGTCAGCCGCCGAAACCCCTGCCGCGCGCATGGTGCTAGCACACCGACACACGGCGTTCCTCCCTGTACGTGTGGACTCCGTGGAGGCGCTGCTGTTACTGCTGCGCTGATCGGCTACGACGCGCATCTACGATCCGCTGCGCGTCTAGTGGTAACGATCCATGACCTTCTTACTCACATGTTTCCTGGGTGATACGGTCGAATTGCTAGAGTAGTGCATCCCTATTTCCCTACAGTGGTATCAGAGCCAACTTGCGTAGTTTTTGGTCTAGATCTTAGATGCGATCTACTGCAGACAAGTTCATATGATGAATTTTTATAGTTCGGCTTTTGGGGTTTGGAATTGGTTAGAGTAGATTGCCATCATATGACTAAAGGATTAGTTCGTGCTCCTTCTCTACTATGTGCGCAACCTGTCCCTACCGGCTGGAATCACCATCGGGACTAATAGTGTACATAGCTAACAGATTGAGCCAACAGATCACAGTCATGTGTCGCGATCTTCTCGTGGATAACCAGTCAAAATGAAAATTGAGGCATTCTGAATGGCTCAAATTCGGGTTGATCTGATCAATTCGATTAGATTTTCATAGTGATTTCATAGATGCGATCTATGTAATTCCGTTGTTTCGCGATAGTGACATCATTAAGTTGTTTCGCGATAGACATCGTTCTACGCTTAACTTGTTTTTGTAGGGAATGATGTGAATGGTATGGCCTAAATATGATGTGATAATCTGTGTGTAAAATTCGTGCAGCCTGCGTGTTGCAAATTTAACACAACCGGGTTGAGGTTGTCACATATTTGTATAACCTGCGTGTCGCCCTGTGATGCCTGATCTCTCATGTAATTTATTTGATAGCTATTAGATGTATTAGCTTCTTTTATATTCATTGAGAAACCTCAAGCATGATGGCGATGGTGATCACCATAAGAAGGGAGACATGGCGGTGTAGATCATGATGGAACCATGGTGATGGAGACCACTATGATCCTAAAAGCCATACTATTCACATATATGATATGATCGTATGCCTGTGATGTTTTACTATTCTTTTCATGCTTTTCATATGGTGGATGTTTTGTCATGATAGAATAGCTTCCCTCGGAAAAGTTGAGTATTTGATGCCATTTACCTATAGCTGCACCTATGTTGTTTTGATCGTTGTATGGTAGGTTTGCCAAAGCAAAATACCGTCATCTATCATAATGAATTGGGTGAATGTTGGACATTCACATGCATAGTATTGGTTTACTCAACAAAGCTATCAAAACGGTTTTGGGCTTTATGGCATAGTGTTGGGAGCCGGGGCATTGGATGTCACCCAACAAACAAGAATCATATAGAGATATGATTAACAATGATTGTTTACCTATGTCACTAATTTTTTAGCAGTGAAGCCAAAGCTCACTAGGAATTAGTGAATATGGATCTTGGACCACTATATGTCGTTAGAGGGAGGACGATGCTCATATAGTGGTGGTGTCTTTTATTAAACTGTTAATAAAAGATTGGTACATAACATAGTGCTAAAACCTTTCATATTTGTTTTCTATTGTAGATCATGTCTGCTAGTAACAATTCCGGTTTCAATTTGCGATCTGTGCTTGAGAAAGAAAAGCTCAATGGAGCTAACTTTATTGATTGGTACCGCAACCTGAGAATTGTTCTCAGGCAAGAGAAAATTGAGTATGTTCTTGAGCAACCATACCCCAATGACCTCCCCGATGATGCAAATGTCACAACTCGCAGGACTTATGAGAAGAACTGCGATGATGCGCTTAATGCAAGCTGCCTCATGCTTGCCACAATGTCCCCTGATCTACAGAAACAATATGAGCATGCAGATGCTTATTCTATGATTCACGGACTACGTGGAATGTTTGAGAACCAATCAAGGGCTGAGAGGTACAACATCTCAAAGTCCTTGTTCTCATGCAAGCTGGCAGAAGGTAGCCCGGTCAGTCCCCATGTAATCAAGATGACTGATTACATTGAGACTTTGGACAAACTTGGTTCTGAACTCAAGGATGACCTGGCTATTGATGTTATTCTCCAGTCACTCCCACCGAGCTATGAGCCATTTATATTGAATTATCAAATGAATGACATGGAGAAAACGTTGGCTGAATTGCATGGGATGCTTAAAACAGCCGAGTAAAGCATTAAGAAAAACACCACTCATGTGATGATGGTTCAAAAGGAGAATAAAAAGAGGAAGCGTGTGATGCATCCTAAAGGCAAGGGAAAGGTTCCCAATGAGTCTTCAAGCTCAAAGCCAAAGGGCAAATCAGGCCCTTCTCCTAATGATGAATGCTTCCACTGTCATGCTAAGGGGCATTGGTCTAGGAACTGCAAGAAGTACTTGGAGGATAAGAAGAAGAAAGGGAGTGAGACTTCCACTTTAGGTATAAATGTTATAGAAATCAATATTTCTACATCTTCTAGTGAATCATGGGTATTTGATACCGGATCAGTGATTCACACTTGCAAATCGTTGCAGGGTCTAAGTGAGAATAGAAGATTTGCAAAAGGCGAGTTGGATGTTCGGGTCGGCAATGGAGCAAAGGTTGCTGTCATAGCTGTCGGAACTTATCACTTGTCATTACCCTCAGGATTAGTTTTGGAATTAAATAATTGTTATTGCATTCCTTCTTTGAGCAAGAACATTATATCTTCTTCATGTTTGGAAGAAGTTAATGGTTATGAGATTATAATAAAGAACAAATGTTGTTCTATTTATTATAATAATATTTTATATGCTCAATGTCCATTAGTGAATGGATTATATGTTCTTGATCTTGAGGATAAAACAGTCTATAACATTAATACAAAAAGGGCTCGACAAAATGATCTAAATCCCACTTTTATTTGGCATTGTCGCTTAGGTCATATGAATGAGAAACGCATTGAGAAACTCCATAAAGATGGTTTGTTAAGTTCATTTGATTTTGAATCACTTGACACATGCGAGTCTTGTTTGCTTGGGAAGATGACCAAAGCACCCTTCACTGGTCAAAGTGAGAGGGCAAGTGACTTGTTGGGACTAATACATACTGATGTATGTGGACCAATGAGTTCGGTAGCTAGAGGTGGTTTTCAATATTTCATTACTTTTACCAATGACTTTAGTAGATATGGATATGTCTATCTAATGAGGCACAAGTCTGAATCTTTTGAAAAGTTCAAAGAATTTCAGAATGAAGTACAAAATCAGTTGGGCAAGACAATTAAACTTCTACGATCTGATCGTGGGGTGAATATTTGAGCCATGAATTTTATGATCATTTAAAACAATGTGGAATTGTTCCACAGTTGACTCCACCTGGAACGCCCCAATGGAATGGGGTGTCCGAGCGGAGGAACCGAACCTTGTTAGACATGGTTAGGTCGATGATGAGCCAGACTGATCTTCCACTATCCTTTTGGGGTTATGCTCTTGAAACTGCTGCGTTTACACTAAACAGAGTCCCAACTAAGTCTGTTGAGAAGACACCATATGAGATGTGGACCGGGAAACGTCCTGGATTGTCTTTCCTCAAAGTTTGGGGATGTGATTCTTATGTCAAACGTTTGACGTCAGACAAACTTACTCCCAAATCAGACAAATGCTTCTTTGTGGGATATCCTACGGAAACCAAAGGATATTATTTTTATAATAAAACAGAGGGTAAAGTGTTTACTGCTCGCAATGGTGTCTTCTTGGAGAAAGAGTTTTTCTCAAAAGGAGTTAGTGGGAGCAAGGTGCATCTTGAAGAAATTCAAGAAATATCTGAAAATGTTTCGGCACCCTCTAACCCTATACAGGATGTACAAGATGTTGTACAACCACTTCATGAAACACCAGCCCCACGAAGGTCTACAAGAGTACGTCGTGCAACTGAAAAGTTGACACTCCTAACCATGAAACCACAGGATATGGTATTGTTGGAGAATAATGAGCCTGTGACCTACACTGAAGCAACAATGGGACCCGACTCTGACCAATGGCTTGGAGCCATGGAATCCGAAATAGAATCCATGCATGAGAATCAAGTTTGGAACTTGGTTGATCCAATCGATGGTGTGAGACCGATCGATTGCAAATGGATTTTCAAGAAAAAGACTGATATGGATGGAAAAGTTCACATCTATAAAGCACGATTGGTGGCGAAAGGTTTCAAACAAATTCAAGGTGTTGATTATGATGAAACATTTTCGCCCGTCGCTATGCTAAAGTCTATTCGGATTCTCCTAGCAATTGCTGCATATTTCGATTATGAAATATGGCAGATGGATGTCAAAACAGCCTTTTTTAATGGGAGTCTGACTGAGGATGTGTACATGACACAACCTTAGGGTTTTGTCGATCCTAAAAATGCTAGAAAAATATGCAAACTTCAAAAGTCCATCTATGGATTGAAGCAAGCATCTCGGAGTTGGAATCTACGTTTTGATGAAGTGGTCAAAGGGTTTGGTTTCATCAAGAACGTAGAAGAACCTTGTATTTACAAGAAGGTTAGTGGGAGCGCACTTATATTTCTGGTCCTATATGTAGATGACATATTGTTGATCGGAAATGACATTCCAGTACTAGATGCTGTTAAATCCTCATTAAGGAAAAGTTTCTCAATGAAGGATTTAGGAGAGGCAGCGTACATTTTGGGCATAAAGATCTATAGAGATAGATCTAAAAGGTTAATTGGATTAAGCCAAGACACATATATTGACAAGATATTGAATCGGTTCAATATGCAAGATTCTAAGAAAGGTTTCTTGCCAATGTCACATGGCATCACTCTAAGCAAAAGTCAGTGTCCTTCGACGCCTGATGAGCAAAAGAGGATGAGAGCGATTCCTTATGCTTCGGCTATTGGATCTATCATGTATGCCATGTTGTGTACACGCCCAGATGTATCCTATGCTCTAAGTGTTACGAGCAGGTATCAATCAGATTATGGTGAGGCTCATTGGACAGTTGTCAAAAACATTCTTAAGTACTTGAGAAGAACTAAGGATGTATTCCTAGTGTTTGGAGGTGAAGAAGAGCTCGTTGTAAGAGGTTACACCGATGCTAGCTTCCAAACAGACAAGGATGACTCTAGATCGCAATCCGGTTTTGTGTTCTGCCTCAATGGAGGGGCAGTGAGCTGGAAAAGTTCCAAGCAAGACACAGTAGCAGATTCAACGACGGAGGCGGAGTATATTACAGCTTATGAAGCTGCAAAGGAAGCTGTTTGTATCAGAAAATTTGTTTCTGAGTTGGGTGTTGTTCCTAGTGCGTCCGGACCTGTGGATCTCTATTGCGACAATAATGGAGCCATTGCACAGGCAAAGGAGCCTAGATCACACAAAAGATCCAAATATATACTACGACGCTATCATCTGATTTGAGAGATTATCGACCGAGGTGATGTGAATATATGCAAGGTGCATACGGATTTGAATATGGCAGATCCGTTGACAAAGCCTCTTCCACAATCAAAACATGAGACGCACACGAGATCTATGGGTATTAGATACTTACATCAGTGATCCTAGTGTGTAGTGGGAGACATGTGTCATAGCTATGTTTATGTACTATTTGAGTAACTATTATTCACATTGATCATCAAGTATGTGACTTGTTCGTGAGACTCTTTGTTAATTATAATGTTACTCAAAATGATCCCTAGTCTACGTCGTTATATGAGATAATGATAGTACGCAGACTAGCACATGTATTAATTGATGATCACGTTTCACGGATCATAGATATGGAGATATCAAATTAATAATGTGAACACATGTTAGTGAACATGGTGTTGGATAGACCCATTCCGAGACACTGTTGGGATTGTTATTTACATATGTGCCATCAGTTGGTCTTGAGTGATACACCTGCTAGATTCTTTGACCTGAGATCGCCATTGTTTCTCACTATGTGTAGTTGTGCACTTTGAAACTATCAAACGCTACTCCATAACTGGGTGGTCATAAAAATAGTCTTCAGGTGCATGATGAAGCATGGAATGAGATGTGTGCGGATCAAGATGGGATTTGCCCCTCCTAAATAACACGAGAGATATCTCTGGGCCCCTCGAGATAGTTGGATTGAAAGTGCATGGCCATGCCAAAATGATTAAAGAGTTAATCATTATGACTAAAAGTTAGTCATAGATTGAATCCACTATTTGATCGAGTGAATGGTCGAGCTATCACAAGGATGGCACGTATCTCGCCTTGAGCTTGACTGGTATCGTGTGGCAAAGGAATTAGCATGTGAATGTATCTAGGTTCAGCCGATATGATCTTTATGTACATTCAGGAGTCAGTATGTCCTGCTAGGTACCTCTACTGACTTGTGTTTGAAAACGGTTTTCATTCATAACCGACTGTACATGAACCTAACGGGTCACACACTTAAGGGGATGGAATATTGAAAAACTTGGCTATATGATTGTCTCTAGTGCAAGTGGGAGATTGTTGGTGATATGCCCAAGAGGCAATCATAACAATTCGGATAAAGGCCTGATGGATATTTAATCCATATGAAATTAGGGTACTAATGGGCCTGTGACCTAAAAGCCCATTAGCGCGCCTATAAATATGAGGGGTAGGGTTAGGGACAGAGGACTCCACCAGATAGCAGTCCCAGTCGCCGCCCCTCACAGGTCAGCCGCCGAAACCCCTGCCGCGCGCACGGTGCTAGCACACCGACGCACGGCGTTCCTCCCTGTACGTGTGGACTCCGTGGAGGCGCTGCTGTTACTGCTGCGCTGATCGGCTACGACGCGCATCTACGATCCGCTGCGCTGCGCGTCTAGTGGTAACGATCCATGACCTTCTTACTCGCATGTTTCCTGGGTGATACGGTCGAATTGCTAGAGTAGCGCATCCCTATTTCCCTACACCTAGCGGCCCTCCTCGACCAAGAATCAAGCTAAATTATCTAGAAACGACCGTGTTCTTGCTGTTTTTCGGGCCGCCATGGAAAAACATCTCGGGTCACCGTGGAGCTCGATGTTGCCGGCCTTTTCACGAGGTTTGGCGTCTAGTTTCGACACCCTCAAGATCCCACGGTGCTCTCCGATCAATTCCCGACCGTTTTGATGCGGTGTAGCAGATTTCCGACCATGCCGAAACTCTAACAGCCGCTGCCGCCATCGGGCCACCCTGTTCCGGTGATCTACGGCCGCCGGCGACCCTCTAGATGGGTTCAGCACCACAAATTAAGGGGGGGGCGAGTTTGAGGTTGGGGGATGGCCGGGAAGGCTGTTCCGGCGACGCTAACCGGAGGGCGCCGCCGCGGTCTCTGTTTGGCGCGAGGAAGAAGACGATCTGCCGGGTGGGACCCACTAGCAGGCGTTTAAACATTTTAGGATTTCTAGTTTTCAGTTCAACCTTTGAAGAGCCACAACTTGGTGTAGGAATGTCCAAAAATTGTGAAACAAAATTTGTTGGATTCCTCTCAGAGATTACTATCCAGGGTACATCCCAATATTTATGAAAATCCCTGGTTTTGGCTCATTAATTCATATAAGGAAAATTTTGTAGGAATTTTTCCATGAGTTCTGTGTATTGGAAAATTCCCAAATTTGGGAAGGAGATTCTTCCAAAAATACTTGAACTCCATTAAAATTTTCAGAATCATTGGACCTAATTTGCTAGGCCAAATGTGGTGCTAATTTCTTATGTCTCTGAAAATTGAAAATAAATAGAACAGAGGGCAATTTCAGATTTTCTCAAACTTTAGAACCTCATAACTTTTGCTAGGAAGCTCCAAATTTAGTGATTCAAATTGGGTTGGATTCATATTGAATATATATATCCAAATATGCAACACAATTTGTATGAAACCCATTATTTAATTCTGTAACATTCTTTAAATCTTTTCAGAAAAAGAATTTTTGAGGGCGTTTGGTTCATCCAAAAGTCCTCATATTTTGCCAGAATATTCCTTTGGAAGTTAGTGAACTCCTGTAAAAATGTCAGATCATTTGGAGTTCATTTATTTAGGGCAATTCAGATTTGAAGTTGCTGTGTTCAAATGAGTACAAAAACAATTTCAGAAAATTTCCAAAACTTGGAAATTCGGTCCTAGGAAATTATTAGCTCCAAAAATCCTAGTAAAATTCATGCATACTCCCTGAGCTATGTTTGAAAGTGTAGTTCACTTGAATTTGCATTAAAGTGCAAGTTTATTCAGAATTAATTTCTTTTTTGCCTGAATGCTTAGGGAATTATTCTGAGTGATCTATTCATTGACAAATTCCAAATATTGGTCCAGATGACTTTCTTGTGACAAGGAACTCACAAAAAAATTTCCAGCTCCATTGGAGCCCTGGATAAGTAATGTTCTGTTCAACTTCATTAGGTGATCACCACCCAAGTGATGAATCCCACTTATCACTTGATCATAATACTTTAACCCAAACCCAAACCACTAGCACCAGTGCCATTTTAAATTCTTAAACATAGTTCCAGTTTTAAACTTGTCTTTAGCACTTGTTAGCAAAAGTTTTACAATCAAACATATATGCATATTCATTACGTGTAGTATCTACGTGGAGAATTTGAAGTCATCGGAGTGGAGATCAAGGAAGGAGGAAAACGATTGATCAAGCCAAGTGGTCTTCACTAACTGAACTTCATATATATAAGTCCCCTACAAAACAAAGACAATCCCCGGTTTGCATCAAAACTTACAAGTTTTTATTTGTATTCACTTTATATCGTCTAGCATTTTGTTTATTGCATTAAGTCTAGGTGATATGACACTCCAAATGCATGACCCAGAAAACCCTGGAGTAAAATGTAGATTAGGTTATCAATTGATTATAACTGTTGATCTCAAATTAACAAAAGTGGATTAAAAGAAGCAAAACTCGAGTGGGCAGTTTCGTACTCGTGAAACGGGGTTAAGGGGGATCAATCGGAAGAGTTGGGAATTGATCATCATAGTTGGGAATGGAGACCAGGCAGTGGATGGAAGGATCAAGGACGTGGTCCTATGAACCTAGTCTATGTCTGAGTCGATTAAGGCCCGTTCTCATGTGCGGCCTGTTGGACAAGTTTGAGTTGTGCACGGGATGCATACTGGCTATATGGGACCCAAGAAACCGATGTAACATGTTAACCTGGGTGTCGAGGCATACCTCACCGTCTGATGCAGATGCTGAAAGGATAGAGAAGTCGGCTCTACGAGGGTTTGCCGTAGTGAGACTTAATCCCAGTCGGTGGGACCGGTTCGACATTTGGGTGTCGTGTGAAAGGTTGCCACGTACGACGTCAGTGATGGTTGTTGTGTGCAACGTCGAGTACGGCCGTACGTGTCGTGTCAGCCGGGTGTTTTTTATTGCAATCACCGTCGCTCGCGGTAGTGAGCATACTTGTTCTCTTCGTCGTGACGTAGTAATAAACTGGGAAAAAACCTTAATAATGCTTCGTGAGTAATCCTCATAATGGAGATGAGGAATGATCAACACTTCACTAAATTTATTTTCCACCTTGGGCTAGTAGCGTCGAGGCAAAGCGTTTCTTGTTTGATTGTGGAGTCTCGACGTTAATGGCGCAAGGTCCGCATGAGCCTAGGGTAGCTCACTAAAGTTACTTTCACCTCGGGCAAGTGACATCAAGATAAAGCGTTTCTTGTTTGATTGTGGAGTCTCGATGTAAATTGTGCGTGGGCTATAAAAGTTGCTTAAAACTAGAAGTAAGGACTCTCCTTTTAACTCAAGAGCATCGTTTGTGCAAACTGCTATATTCAGCCCTCTATTTTCAGCATGTAGAGTTTCATGACTAGGGTGATAGTTAAGTCTTGCTGAGCTTCGTGCTCACGGATACTGCATAAGTTGTTTTGCAGGTAATAACTATACGCTGATATGTACGGGTATCCGATGAGACTCGGAGCTCTCCGAGTGGTGAACTCATGACAACCCCTGCCGCTGCTATTGTGATAGTGTTGCTAGCGAGAAGGGTCCGCGGGCTGGACACCTTCTCTGTTGCTTAGCATAGGTATGAGACGTGAGTTGTAACAGTCTTCCTCTGTAGATTATTTTGAGAAGTATTTGTAGAACTGACACTTTGTAAGCTTCCGCGTGATTTATGTAATATGATGCTTTATTATGTGTGCTGTTGGGTGCCGCATCGCACGTCACCACCCAATGCGATTCCCGGGCGAGCGGCACTGCCCCGTGATCGGGACCGGGCTCTCACAATATGATCAATTCTAGCTTGTTTGATCAATTCTAGTAAAAAACAAAGTTCTAAACTAATCAATATGTCAAATAACTTCTATATGTTGCAGCTATAGGCGACGGAGGATCAAACTCCGTCGCCGTAAATACCGGCGCCTGGACTGACACGCGGCGAGGACGTTGGCGGCTCTGGAGGTAGTGAACGCTAGATAGGCTCTATTCTTTCTTTTTCTATTCTTGTGATGATATGCGAGACACTTTTGTGTTGTGATCGATTGAGATGTTATATATTATCTTTTGGATATGCATTTGTGACTATTGCGAGACACTTTTGTTGTTGCTGTTATATATTTTGTCTCTGTCGTGTTTCTGCCCACCGAGCGGGTAGAATGTTCTTTTTTTTTTAAAAAAAACCTATATTGCGACGAAGTTTTATACAGTACCGTCGTAAATAAGGTTACTGGCCGTCGCAACTTAACCTATGTTATTTGCGACGGCTGTATTAAGGCCGTCGCAAATAAGTTCTTATTTGCGACGGCCACCACCTGTCGTTGCAAATTGTCGTGTCGGGCCCATTTGTTGGGCCCGGGCACTTATTTGCGACGGCAGGCCAAAGCCGTCACAAACAAACTTATTTGCGACGGTGGCCATCGCAAATAAACTTAATTGCGATAAAATACAAAGACCGTCGCTCATAAGTAAAACTGTCGCAATTAGACATTTGCGACGATTTTTCACTTATTTGCAACAGCCATAACCGTCACAAATCGTCGGGATTCCTGTAGTGAGTTGCAGCTCGAAAAGACACCATCATGGCAACTTTCTAAGGCCAGCTGCTCAAATAGTAAAGGCCCAGCTTTATTACCTTGGTACATGCATGGAAAACCCTAACAAAATTAAAGGCGGTTGAAGGTTATCATAGGGTTATCATTGCTCACTTTTCTCGTCGTCGATGGGAGGGGAGAAGAGAAGGCAGCAAAGGCAGAAGGTAAAGCATCGCTTAATGGTATTTTAATGGCGTCGTCGTCGCCGAGGAGAGGAGGACGACGACGGAGGCTCGCTCGTGCTGGCATGGCGATGCGTGGATGTGAGGGGGTTTGAGCCCACTACTGGGGTCGTCGCAGGCCAGGGGGCCGGCCGGCTGAGTTTTTTAGACTGGCCTGGGCAGAGCGAGGCACACTGCACTGCACTGCATCAAAAGAGACGTAAAGGAATCAGTCCCTTTCCCCTTTTTGATTCAATCCAGCGATTTGTTTAAAAGGGCGTTGAAGATAACAGGGCCTTTTTGATCCTCGAGATGCGTGTGTAGAATTCTTGATGAGATATTGTTGTGTATCGTAACAGATGTGGATCTTAATTATCTGATTTGTCTTCTGTTTCCAAATGGATAGCATTGGTTACACGTTCCGTTCATGATTAATTCCCAGTCTCTTAGCAGTTAGCACTTCCATCATATTGATCGCCCAACCAAAGAACACGACTCAATTGCTTTGGTCTCGAATTCTTCTCCGACTTTTACACAAGTACACTACATCGGCCACTACCTTGGTCAACTATTGGCATGACTACCCGTGTACCACCTTGCCATATATTGGGCTACGACGCGACCAGGACCTCAAAAGCGTTGGGGCTTTGGTGAACTCCCGGTAACCTGATCGATCCAATGAGCTCAGATTAAATGCATATGAAAACCCGCTTATTTCCCTTCATCATGCATGTGGGATGGGTGCACAACATGCATGCACATAGTATATTTTATACTTTCATCATCGCTTCATGTAAAACACCGTTAACCTAGAGGTTCTACAATTGAAAAATATAAAGAGTCATATGTTGATCTTCACCAATCTATACAAACCGTCCTAGTTCACCAGATTTATTGTTAAATCGTAGCCTTGCATTTTATCACACGTTGATTTGTGTTCACCAATAATAACATGCATGTGTGTCATGTCCGATAGAGTTTAGACAAGCTTGCTCGTCTGCAGCTTCTCAAGCTTAAGAGGGCTACTGTAATACTCTCTTCCATGGACCCTAATATAAGTTCATATCTAGACTTGATCAAAGGCAAACTGTTTCATGTTTGATCTAACTTCTATGAAAAAAGTAGTTATACTTATGACACCAAACTTGCACCGTCGTCTCTATTTCAGTGTCTTTATTTGATATTGTAATGGTTGACAATAAACTTTATCAAACCTAAACTAGTTTGGCATTGATGTTTCTCAAAGTAAAAACTTGTAATGTAACAAAGGATGCTGCATTACCCTTTGGGAGAAGATCACAGAAATGTTTCAAGAAGAAAACTATCAGGGGGTCGATATAACGTCCTCAAGTGTGTATCAGGGCGGAACCGACACGCCCTCTGGGCCTAGATAGGCCCACGTGCGGCAGGGCTCCAAGCATCGAGCGGAGCGAGCTCTGGAGAAGAGAGCCCACCCCACCCGTGCTTTCCATCCTCGCACCCGTGGGTGTGGGTTTCCATCCACGCACCCGTGGGTGTGGGCCTTCGACGACTGTGCTGTGCCTGTGCATGGCAATGCGCGCGTGGATCGAGCAAAACCGCCGATGCGCGTATAGCTTTATTTGACGATGGGTACCCAAGCAGGACAAGCCGTCGAGGCCGGCGTCAACATCAGATTCCGCGCGCGCTCTACCGCGACACGCAGCGGTGGAGCTAGCGCGACGAGCTGCATCCATCGGCCACTGGTTTTTGTTGTCCCTGTTCAAGGACGTTATAATACTTGCTCATCAGTCATCACCAGTGGATACATAAGCTCTTGTGAATGTTGACACGACAAGCCTGGCGTATGAATAATCAGCATGTTATTTGCTTTAGACCACTGCATTGGATGTTAGTTGGGCTGTTGTTTGATTTCCTAAAATCATGTATGCGTGGACCGAGTTGGAGGCCACGTCTTTGCATGCCGAGCGACGTTCGGGTCTTTGGACGTGGGCGAGCTTCGCGCGATCATAGAGATGCATGCATCACATGCATAGTTTGTTAAGCTCTCGATGGTATTTGTATTCGGTTAAGAAAACAGAAAAGCACTAAGTGTTCTCTCGTGCAAAAAACATCCCAGTGTATTCCAGCGCGTGTGTGGTCGTCAGAGCTCAGAAGCTCGCCGGAGAAGATTGTTCACCTGACATTTGGCATCAGAGTTGGGTGAAGTTTTTGGCGATCATGACAGTCAATGGATCAAGCACCCCGACCGGCTAGGAGTGTCGTGATAGATCCTTGTCGCGTAGGCCCCAGGGAGGTCGCAGCGGCAGCGAGCGCCTGGTGGTGGAGCGGGTGGTGGAGAAGGTGACATCGGCAGGCCCGGCGAACTATCCACTGCTGACGAAGACGAACTACAACGACTGGGCATTACTGATGAAGATCAAACTAGAGGCGCGCCTGCTCTTGGCAGCGATCGAATCCGACGATGTTGATTTTCAGGTGGATTGCATGGTTCTCGACGCCATTTGCAGTGCGGTCCCGCCTGAAATGATCTCTACTCTGGCGACCAAGCCGTCGGCGAAGGATGCATGGGAGAGTATCATGTCCATGAGAATCGGCATCGATCGTGTTCGCAAGGCGAGAGTACGTGCAGCTGATGATCCAGAGCCAAATGACAAGATCATCGCCAAGTAGTTGCGTGTTGCACACCCAAGGTATCACCAGCTTGTCGTTTCCATTGAAACTCTTCTTGACATCACCACCATGTCCTTGGAAGAGGACACGGCTCGGCTGAAGGCAGTCGAGGATGATGAAAGGCGCAGCAACGATGGTAGAGATAAGTTATATCTCACTGAGGAGGAGTGGCTCGAGCGCTACAAGCAGATGGACGGCGGCCGGTGCGACAGTTTTCCTGGCACTGGTAACAATTCAAGAGGGAGTCGCAACAGAGGCTGGGGCGGGAAAAAGGGTACTTTCTCTGGTTCAAACGGTGAACGTACTAGACCACCGAGCCGCGGCAAGGACAAGTTCTGGAGTTGCGGCAAAACTGGTCATTGGGCAAGAGAGTGTCGTAACCGGCACAAACAAGATGAACAAGTTCATGCGGCCAAAGATGATGAGCCTACACTCATGATGGAAGAAACAAAGATCGTGCCGGACTTGTCACAACTCTCACCCGGGATTCAATGTGCATCTCAACACAATGTCCAGGTGAAGGAGCAAGAGATGTATGCAGTGCTGGAAAGTGGAGGCGAGAACCCTGATAAGAACAGATGGATCTTTGACACCGGGGCTTAAATCACATGGCAGGACTAAGAGAAGCCTTCACAGATCTTGATACAAGCATTGTTGGGTCAGTTCGGTTTGATGATGGCTCTGTTGTGCGGATTGAGGGCTGTGCTACCATTCTTCTTGCATGTAAGAATGGAGAGCATCATTCTTTGTCCAATGTCTATTACATACCACGTCTCACGGCTAACATTGTTAGCTGTGGTCAGCTCGACGAGAGTGGGTTCCGAATCCACATCGAAGGGGGAGTCATGAGGATCCGTGATGAACAGAAGAGGCTGTTGGCCAAGATTCATCGCAACGCCGGGAGACTGTATGTACTTGACATTGCCATCTCACAACCAGTTTGCTTTGCAGCACTTGCTGTTGAGGACGCTTGGAGATGGCATGCATGCTTTGCACACATTAACTTTGGTGCATTGCGTAAGATGGGAAGAGAAGGTCCGGTGCGTAGTTTGCCAATTATTTTGCAAGTCGATCAATTTGCGAGGCATGTTTGTGACACGACCCCAAGGTCCTGTCGAGCCAGGATCACGCTGAGGGGTGCTGCGTTGCACAGCACCGTATAACACACGTCAAAGGTACAAAGCGGAAGCGGAAATTTTATTACAAAAACAAGTTTATGGACATGTTTACATCAAAATAAGTTCAGTCTACACTCGCGGGCGTAGACTAAGCATCAAGTGCACGTTCAGCCCTTGAACGTGTCCTTGCTAGCACACACGCACACTAACTTTGCGACGTGCACGACTCCCACTCGACGGGGTTCCCCTCCTGGGGTTCCGTCTCCTCCTCGGGAGTCCCTTCCTCATAGAACCCTGCAAAAGCTTCAAACACAAGCAGTGAGCATGAAGGCTCAGCAAGTCTGACCCGTCTCACCTAAACATGGAACTTCTACATGAGGGTAATGTGTTACATGAGGTAAAAATCATTTGCAAGGACTCGCCTAATTAGTAGAACCTTACTTTCAAGTTTTAGCAGCAGGTTGTGGAGAACCTTACGCTAAGGTACATGAGACAGCCGCAATCAAACAAGAAACGCCTTTCTCTCATGTACTTTGCCCAAAGTTGAAATGAACTTTAGTTAGCTCTAAACTACAGCAAGTCATTAGCAATCAAGTCCATCTTTCAATCAGCAACATTTTAACATGTAACTAGCCTGTTCTTTCTACGTCACGGTACAGTGAACAAGTGGTACTCACTGACCGCGAGGGACGGCGATTATAATCGATTTACACCTGCAGGGTTACCCGAACAACCCGTCACGTACGCCCGTACTCGATGTTGCCTACAACAACCATCACGGACGCCGTACGCAACTACCTTTCGCCCGTCAGCCAAATATTGAACCAGTCCCATCGTCCTGAGCAAGAGGTCTCTGCACGCGCATCTCAGTGCCGCCAGCCGATTTACACCTCAAGCTCTCAACCTACCCTCTGAACGACGGGCAATGCCTCAATACCCAGCTACCTGAGTTACATCAGTTTCCCGGTTCCCATATAGCCGGTAGGTCTTCGGTACTGTTCTAGCTTGTTCAACAGGCCCGCACACGGTTCGGTCCTCAATCGACACAAGCGGAGCTATAGCACACAGGCCCCAAAGTCCTGTTGCCCTTACTCTCCGCTCGGTCTCATTTCTTGCCATATGTTTCATGTGCTATGACTACCCGATTCGAGTGCCTCTAGCCTATGCTCGCGAGTAGTTCCAACTACTCGACTTGTACCGAATCCTACTCTATCATAGCAATGCATTAGCTAACGGGGTTTGCAATCCTAAACCCAACCCATGGTGTTCTTGGCTATGCAATTGGGTTTCCAAACAAGACTCTAATACAAAGAATAAAGTAAACAAGGATGTGCTCAAAACAATAAAAATTTGTAAAAGGTTAATGCAAACCGGAGCTTGCCTTGCTGCTCTTGGTCGTAGGCTAGCTGTTCCTCCGGAGTAACGAAGTCTAGGACTTCGGGTTCCTCCTCGACCTTAGCGACTACATGACATAAGACATACATGTATTAATTTAAATGTAGTTGTATTAACTTTTAACTTGTGAGGTCTATAACTCTTACTAGACAAGCCCAATGACTGTGAAATTTTTACTGTGGCTTGGTGACAACCTAAACAGAGACTTGGTCAAGTTTTAGTTGCAGCAAAGCTCATTTGAGCCCTCCACAATTAATCATGTACTTGACCTTAATTAAAGGCTTTTAGGGTGTTCTAAGGATTTTCATGAAACAAATTATGACTTTCTGAAAACTAGATTTTCAGAGGGTTCTAATGGAGTTGATCTCACTTAATTTGGAAGTTCCTAACCAAAGATATGAGCTAAACAATTTCAGAGAAATTTCTGAAAATGTTTCTGAACATTTTCCATTTTCCCTGGAACAGTTTCACTAATCACACCATTAGGTGGATCAAATGAGCTCAAATGGATCTGAAATCTTTACGGTGTTTCAGGGATATTTTGGTGAACATCCCAGCAAAATTTCAGGATTTTCCTCCAAAGGATTCTCCAGTTAACATTCCTAACAGTTTAAACTTTATGGAATTAATTCTGGAGAATTAAGGGTTTTCATGAAGTGAAACTGGATTTGCTGAAAAGTGCTCAAAGAGCTGAAGCCAATAAAATTTGGTTCACTCGATTTGGAGCTTTCTAGCCAAAGTTATGAGGATTTGAATTTTGGAAGAATTCTGAAAATCGGGGAAAAAGTTTAAACTCTCGGGGGTCCGCGGGGACACGTGTCGAGCGCGGAGGTGCCCAGCACACTGGAGCTCACAGGGTATTTGCGTGCCAGCACAGCCGATCCCGGCCACACCCTATCCCGGCCACACCCGATCCCGATTTAAATTCTTCAGCCGCTGACACGTGGGCCAGCCGGCTTCGTCTTC
The DNA here is from genome assembly GCA_030760725.1 of Neostapfia colusana. Taxonomy (NCBI): domain Eukaryota; kingdom Viridiplantae; phylum Streptophyta; class Magnoliopsida; order Poales; family Poaceae; genus Neostapfia; species Neostapfia colusana. The sequence continues at coordinate 36,922,677 of JASWHV010000004.1, read as the reverse complement.
CTCCCGCCGTTCTCCCGCGCCCGCGCCGCCAACCTCGCCGGAGCAGGCTCAGGGTTCGCCGGCTCGCCGCTGCCGGACCTCCCAGGGTCTGAAACACGTCGGACTGAATCATCATGAACAAGAAGCAAATTTGTTGATGGCGGACACTGAAGAGCCTGCCACGTTCCAGGAGGCTCAGGTGCATGAGTGTTGGCGCAAGGCCATGCTTGATGAACTGAATGTGATCGAGGGAAACAGTACATGGCAGCTGACAGAAGCTCCGACTGGTCATCGTCCGATCAGCTTGAAGTGGGTATTCAGGACAAAGAAGGATGCGGCGGGAAAGATCATTAAGCACAAGGCAACACTTGTAGCTAGAGGTTTTGTGCTGAAACAAGGAGTGGATTCCGATAAGGTGTTTGCACCGGTAGCACGGCTTGAATCGTTGCGGCTCTTGTTGGCTTATGCAGCAAGTCAGTGGTGGGACATTCATCACATGAATGTAGCCTAGAGGGGGGTGAATAGGCTTTTTGACGCTTTGTTGAAACCTGAAACACTTAGTAGGTTTATCAAATGCAGGGAAATCGGACTAGTCCGGTAGAGTGCGGACTAGTCCGTTTTCTACTCAGAGAAAAATCGGACTAGTCCGGTACCGTGCGGACTAGTCCGGTATGCGTGGACTAGAACGATCAAGATTGATCAATGTTCACTTCTAGTACTCTAAGCAGCGGAAATTAATTGATAACTTAGATATATTGCAACAGTGATACAATGAGTGACAAGAATCAACTTTGATTTTAATGTTTGAACGTGAATTTCAAAGGATTGATTAAACACTAGAATATGATGAACAATTAATGAACAAGAGTAGGAGACAAGTGTTTATCCTGAGGTTCGATTCCATGAAGGAAATCTACGTCCCCGTTGAGGAGTCCACTAAGGACCGGGTCTTCTCCAACCCTACCCTCGTCGAATCGCCACAAAGGCCGATTCTCTTCCACTAATCACAAAGGGGAACAAATCGTTCAAGGGGCCTTCTCACAAGCTGAGGTCTCCCCAAGAGTTACAATGAATGAACACAACCAAACACACTCAACAGATGAACAATTAACAAACAAGAGTGTGCGAGAGATCAAACCCAAGAGCTCAAGAGTGTAGAACAATTCTCTTCTTTGATCAATTGCTAATCCCTAAAGAATTGATCCTTTTTTGGGTTAGAATGTGTGGAGAGATGTGAATTTTGGGCTCTTGGGAGGTGTGACGGCGTAGGGGGTCAAAGAGTTATGATGGTATGGCCGTACACCTCTTTTTATAGTAGGGTTTCCAATGGTTATGTTAGGGTTTGCGATGTCCGGACTAGTCCGTGGTTGGCTCCAGACTAGTCCGGTGTGTGGTGTGTAGAAAACCCTTAGTGTTGTGAGATACCGGACTAGTCCATAGTAGTGCGGACTAGTCCGATGTCTACTCAGAGATATATCGGACCGTTTTGTGGTCAGAAAGAAAATCAGACTAGTCCGGTTGATATCAGACTAGTCCGCACATGCTGAAATTGTGCAGTTAGTTTGATTTCTTCCACTTGAGCTCTTGGGGTGTGTTTCTCCAACACACTCTATAATAAGTATTTTAACATTTTCAGTTCTTGAGCTCTTATCAATTTAGATCCTCCTTCTCCTTTCTTTTTGCGCTTTCTTCCTAATTTCTTTGAGAACCTACGCTCATCTCAACAATTTTGTTAGGGTCTCATTTGTTTGTCATAAATCAACCAAAACTCACAAGGGATGCCTAGATGCACTTTCGATCTCCCCCTTTTTGGTGATTGATGACAACCAATTGAGATCTCACAAATATGACAATAAGAATTTAGATTTTCATAAAGTGTGCACATATGCGCTTTGAACAAAATAGGCAAAGTAGACATAAGACATATGTGCACCCTTTATGGTGGGGTGCAGAACTATGTGTGTGAGCAATAATTTTGATGTGAATAACATAATGAGCATAGTAATAACATCATCAAGAGTCTCCATGCTACATAGCGGTTTTAAACATACACCATTAATCATAAGCATAACATAGTCATCTCACAAAAAGCATAATGATAACATAAGTACAAATGCATAATGGTAGCATAGGTCTTACAGAAGCATAATGATAGCATAGGTCTTAACAAAAGCTCATTTCTTAAGCTAGAATATATAAAACAAGAAGAGCCTATGACCTAAGACTCCCCCCTCAATCTCTCCCCCTTTGGCATCAGGGCACCAAAAAGAAGGAGAGGAGGGATCTACTTGTCCTCACCAGCTCACTCCTCGCTGTCGGTCCTTTCTTCATCTTCATCATCAACCTGAGGAAGAGGAGGAGAGGAACCACTCGTTGTGTCAAAGTAGGCACACTCTGATGGAGAGAGAGGAGGAAGCTCTGTAAAATCAGATGCAGAGTCCTCGGAGATGACCGGGTATCCAATGGGCTCAATCTCCAGTTTTTGGCATATAGATTTGACATTGGCCTTCATGTATCTCATTTCTTCTTTCTTGCCTTGTTCAGCTTATGAAGCTTCAGCTCAGTTTTGCGGCAAGAACTGAAAATAGCAGCCAAAAACTTCATAATCCCATTAGAGGAATCTTTTTGTAGAGAGGCCCTAGTCTTGGATGTAGGTCTTGCATCTTCTTGAGCTCTCTCTGGATGTTCTTCAGGTGATCCAGGTGAGGAGGCAGCTGGGAGGGAGGCCTGAGGAGGCTTATGAGGCCTTAGAGCAGTGTGCTCCACATCCTTCACAAACTCAATTCCTGTGGCTCTTTCAATCATGAACATCAAGTAAGGTGCATAGCCACAGGAACGGTTTGGTGTGCAGGATATGTTCACCATGTCATTTTAAATATAATCGAATATATTAAATCTTCTCCTCCTGTTGATTACTTTCATCAAGGTTCTCAAATAACCTGGACGCTCCCGATATCTCCATCCTTTGGAGCAATTGTCTTCTGGAGCACTCTGTTGAGAACAATGAAGAAGGGCTTCATGTTCTTGGTTGAGGGAGGATTGAATGGGAGTCGAGTATCATAAATAAACTCTATCTTGTCCTTCTCCACAACTCCCAGATTGTGAATCACAATCTCATCATTGCCGGTGTCCTCAAGATGCAACAGTCTGGCAAACTCAGTGTAGGAGATTGTGTACTTGGATCCATGTGTCATCCAAGTCACTTTGTCTTCTCCATCATGGGCAAAGTGGCAAGTTGAATAAAACTGGGCAATGATCTCATCATTCCAGTTGTATTTGAAGGCGAGCAGGTCCTTGAGTCCGTCTCTCTCTGCAGCCTCTATGACCTCCTCAAAAGCTTCACAACTCTTCCTTTCAAAGTATGTCCAGTCGATCCATTGACTTCGGACCACTGGAGTTTTCATTTGGAGATACACCAAACTGTAGTAGTCGAGTGAAAGTTGCTCCAAAACCTCTTGTCAGCTGCCTTTTTGTCGGAGCTATAGGCATCAACCTTCCTCATGTTCCATGCCACATTACTCCCCTTGCCATTGAACTTTACTCCGAGGGATCCCTATTTCCCTGCCTTGGAGCTGTGATCTTGAGGGGACCAATCGGGCCGGAAGCAAGCCCCTTTCCCTTGCCCTTGGTTTGGCGTTGAGCCGCTGAGCTAGAACCAGCCACATTTGCTTTTGAAGCTGGTCTCTTGATTGTAACCTTTCGACGCACCCTAGGTGGGGTGAGTGAAGGCTCGGCAGCACGCTCGTGTCGCTTGTTTGAGTGAGACTCCGGAGGATGAGACATTACATCTTGATCCATCTCGGCCTCAAATTCGGAGAGACTTTCATTCGATCCCGACATGATTTCTGACAAGGAAGATATAGCGGGTATGAATAATCAAGGATGACAAGGGATTGCATTGAACTGACATAAGCTAAGATTCTGATCAGGGGCATACCGGACTAGTCCGACAAGGCCGGACTAGTCCAAAGTACCGGACTTGTCCACCCTAAGAACGGACTAGTCCGTTATGAGGCTGCTCAATCCCTAACTTGTTGAAATTTGAGGTTATTCAATGCAAATATGGTCTAGGGTACATGGAATGCATCAATAGAGCATGCATTGACTAGAGGTGCTAAGCTATTTGAGCAAAAACAAAGAAAATCAAAGGTTCTAGGGTTTGGAGTGAAGTTTACCAAATCCATCGATTCGAGGCGTTGAAGGAGTTCTTGATCCGGACTAGTCCGTGATCTTTGATCCCTTTGCAGTGGGGATTGATTCCCACGGAAATTTGAGAGGTTTTGATGGAGAACTTGCAAATTCACCTTGGGAGCACTTGAGTGAGGAGAGGGAGAGTGGGGAGGGTTGTGAGTATGAAGAAGATTAGGTTTGAACCAGCCTTAGGGTTATGGAGTCGAAATATTGGACTAGTCCGGACCATATCGGACTAGTCCGTTTTCTGGTCAGAGAGAAAATTGGACTAGTCCGTGGTGGTCCGGACTAGTCCGGTCTTACGGACCTAGTGCGGACTAGTTCTTGATGACCACAGACTAGTCCGTGGTCCCTTACACACACACACACACACACACACACACACACACACACACACACACACACACACACACACACACACACACACACACACACACACACACACACACACACACACACACACATATGTATATGTATTTAAAAGTTCCTATTAAGGAATAAGGGACAAAGGCACACAGAAATTCTTGATGAATATGATCAGTAAATATACAACAATCAAGCTATAACCATGATTCACCAAGATCAAGTAACTAACATAGTTTTTAGGAGAAAAAATAGAGAGAGAGATGATTTTTTAACATAATTAGAATGATTTTGAGGATGTCATACAAATATGCAAGTTTTCAAGTCATGTTTCGAGCATCAAGGATATTTAGTTCATTTTGGAGCTCACAAAAGTGTTTTTCATCAAGTGGCTTGGTAAAGATATCGGCTAGTTGTTTTTCAGTGTTGACATGGGAGATGGTTATGTCTCCTTTCATTGAGTGATCTCTCAAAAAATGATTCCAGACATCTATGTGTTTGGTTCTAGAGTGCTCAACAGGGGTATGGGCAATTTTAATTGCACTCTCATTGTCACAAAGGAGTGGAATACGACTCATATTATAACCGTAATCTCTTAGAGTTTGTCGCATCCAAAGAAGTTGTGCACAACAACTCCCGGCTGCAACATACTCCGCTTCGGCCGTGGATAAGGCAATTGAATTTTGTTTCTTGGAGGACCAAGAAACTAAGGATCTACCTAGAAATTGGCAAGTGCCAGAAGTACTTTTTCTATCTACCTTGCATCCAGCATAATCTGCATCGGAGTATCCAATGAGATTGAATTTTGAACCTTTGGGATACCAAAGGCCTAGGTTGAAAGTATGAACTAAATATCTCAAGATCCTTTTAACGACTGTCAAATGACATTCCTTAGGATTGGCTTGAAACCTTGCACACAGACATACACTCAACATGATATGAGGCCTAGATGCACATAAATACAGTAAGGAGCCAATCATGGAACGATATACCTTTTGATCCACATTTGGTCCGTCTTCATTTAGATCCAAGTGTCCATTTGTCGCCATGGGAGTCTTTATGGGCTTTGCTTTGTCCATTCCAAACTTCTTGAGAATGTCTTGAGTGTAGTTTATTTGGCTTATGAACGTCCCATCCTTTTGTTGCTTCACTTAGAATCCCAAGAAGTATCTCAACTCTCCCATCATGGACATCTCAAATCTATCTGTCATAATCTTGCTAAATTCTTGACAAAAGGATTTGTTAGTTGAACCAAATATAATATCGTCAACATAGATTTGGCAAATGAAGAGATCATCATCAAAGTGTTTAGTAAACAAGGTGTAATCAGATTTTCCGATCTTGAAGTCATTTTCAATCAAAAAATCTCTAAGGCACTCATACCAAGCTCTAGGAGCTTGTTTGAGGCCATAGAGAGCCTTACGCAGTTTGAACACATAGTCAGGGTGCTCTTGATCTTCAAAACCGAGTGGTTGCTCCACGTACACCTCCTCCTTGATCGGTCCGTTGAGAAAGGCGCTCTTCACGTCCATTTGATAAAGCTTGAAATCATGGTGAGTAGCATATGCAAGTAATATACGAATTGATTCAAGCCTAGCTACAGGAGCAAAAGTCTCATCGAAATCCAAACCTTCGACTTGTGAGTACCCTTTTGCCACAAGTCATGCCTTGTTCCTTTTTACCACTCCATGTTCTTCTTGCTTGTTGCAGAAGACCCATTTAGTGCCGACGAAGTTGGACTTGGGTCTCTCAACAAGCTCCCACACTTCGTTCCTTTTGAAGTTGTTCAATTCTTCTTGCATTGCCATCACTCAATTCGGATCTTTTAATGCATCCTCAACCCTGTATGATTCCAAAGAAGATACAAAAGAATAGTGTTCACAAAAAATTAGCTATGCGAGATCGAGTTACTACTCCCTTTCGGATGTCACCGATTATGTTGTCAACTGGGTGATCTCTTTGGATGCTTTGGTGTACTCTTGGATGTGGCACTTGTGGTCTTGAATCTTCATTATCATCTTCTTATCCCCTGGATAGTTGCCCTCATTGATGCTTTGATCTTCTTGACCTTATTGAGGTTGATCTTGTATGGAAGCTCCCCCTTGATCATTTTCCACCACATGTGGTTCATTTTCTTCATTCGCATTTGAAGGTGGCACTTGTGGTCGAACATCGCCCAATGCCATTCTTCTCAATGCTTGACATGGTGCTTCTTCTTGATCTAGCACAAACTGATCAACTTGCTCTTCTTGAGAGCCGTTAGTTTCATGGAACACTACGTCACGTGCTACTTCAACAAGTCCGGAGGTTTTGTTGAAGACACAATAAGCGTAGGAGTTCGAATCATAGCCAAGTAAGAAACCTTCATCGGACTTCGATGCAAACTTCGAATCCCTTGGCCTCTTGTTTAAAATATAACATTTTGAACCAAAAACTTGAAAATATGAAATATTTGGCTTGTTACTCGTGAGTAGTTCATATGAGGTTTTCTTGAGCAACCGATGAAGATATAGTCGGTTTATGGCGTGACAAGCGGTGTTAACCGCTTCAGCCCAAAACCTGTCCGAAGTCTTGTATTCATCGAGCATTGCCCTCGACATCTCAATGAGAGTTCTGTTCTTCCTTTCGACTACTCCATTTTGTTGAGGAGTATATGGTGCTGAAAATTCGTGCTTTATTCCTTCTTCATCTAGATACTCCTCAACTTGGGTGTTCTTGAATTCTGTCCCATTGTCACTTCGTATGTTCTTGATCTTCAATGAGAATTCATTTTGGGCACTCTTGATGAACTTCTTGAGGGTTCCTTGAGTTTCTGTCTTATCATGCAAAAAGAAAACCCACGTGAAGCGTGAAAAATCATCAACAATGACTAGACCGTATTTGTTACCTCCGATGCTTATGTAAGCAATTGGACCAAATAGATCCATGTGAAGGAGCTCAAGCGGTCTTGTTGTAGTCATGACATTCTTCGCGGGATGGGGTGCTCCTACTTGCTTCCCTGCTTGGCACGCTCTACACGGCCTGTCTTTCTCAAAAACAACATCCTTTAAACCTCGTATGTGATCGCCTTTGAGGAGTTTTTGAAGATTCCTCATACCAACATGTGCTAGCCGTCTATGCCACAGCCAACCCATGTTGGCCTTTGCAATCAAGCATGTGTCAAGTTCGGCTTTATCTTTGTTGAAGTCAACTAGATAAAGTTTTCCCTTCAACACACCCTTGAATGCAATTGAGTTATCACTCCTTCTAAAGACAGTCACACCCTCATTAGTGAACAAGCAATTATAACCCTTGTCACATAATTGAGATATGGACAAAAGTTTATAATCCAAGGAGTCAACGTGTAAAACATGAGAGAGAGTATGTTGTGTGATGAAATTGCAAATTTACCGGTACCAAGCACTCTTCCTTGACTATTATCACCAAAATATATGCCTTTGTTTGGGTCTTCATTTTCTTCATATTCCATGAACATTCTTCTTTCTCCGATCATGTGATTGGTGCATCCACTATCTAGCACCCATTTTGCTCCACCAGATGAATAGGTCTGCAAAAAAATTATGCCTTGGTCTTAGGTACCCAAGCTTGCTTGGGTCCTTTGGGGTTAGTCACAAGTGATTTGGGCACCCACACATGAGACTTGGTGTTCCCATGGCATGGCCCAACATATTTAGCATAAACTCTTCCAAGATTACTTTTCAAAAGTACATATGAAGCATCAAAGGTTCTAAATAGAATTTGTTGTTCACATGTGTTCACATTGTTAAATTTATCAACATTACTAAGTTTTGTAACTTGAGAAGAGTTTCCCTTGACAAAGGCAATGCAACCCTTGTTATTCTTGTGGCTTCTAGCATTTTGCTTTTCACCGTTAGAATATCCAATGCCATATTTGATATTGGGAGGCCTTGTGACCGAGTATGCACTGCGTGCGTACTTGATCTTCTCCTTGTCAAATATGCCACTTTGAGAAGATTGCTTGTCCTTTGTCAAGTTTGGTCTTTTCTTCATGTTAGTGTCATTTTTGGCACAAGTACATGTAATACTAGTTTCAGACTTTATGTGTTGAGATTGTGAGCTAGTAGTTGATGATGAACCATTTTGCTTGAGTGACTCAACTTGTCCCTCAAGGATATTGTTAACTTTGGTTAAGTTAGCAAGTTCATCCTTGATGGTGGTGTTTGAGTCTTTTAACTTCAAGCAAGCTTCCTTGCTTGAAGCTAACTAAAGCTCTAGTGATTTATTTTGTTCCTTTTCAAGTTCAAGAAGCTTTTCAATCTCAAGATATTCCTCCTTTTGGGAGATGATCATATCTTCCAGACGATTGACTAACTTCTCAATATCAACAAGCTTATCAAGTAGAAATTTCATTTTAGCAGCTGTCTTTTTGTCTAAACCCCTAAGCATATATTCATCTTCATCACTGCTATCATCCTCACTAGAGTTATCACTAGTAAAAGAATGTGAGAAGGAAGATTTATTTGGTACCTTTCGTTTACCTTCCTTTGCCATTAGACAAGTGTTGTCGGTGTCCTTCCATGCGCCCATGGTTGGGAAGATAGTGAATTTCTTGGTAGTCTTCTTTATGGCTATGGTGGCCATCTCCTCTTCTTCTTCGGATGAAGATTCATCATTGGAATCCCACTCCTTCCCTAGATGCGCTTGACCATATTGCTTCTTCTTAAACATTTTCTTTGGTTGAGGCTTGTTGTCTTTTGTCTTCTTCTTGTTTTTATCATGTGGACAATCTACTATGAAGTGATCGTATTCTCCGCAGTTATAGCACCCCGTCTCATCTTGGGTCTTTGTTTGTCCCTTTGTCTTCCTTCATTTGAGCTGCTACCCTTTCTTCTTCTCATCATTTTCTTGAACTTCTTCATGAACAAGATCATGTCTTCTTCATCGATATCACTACTTTCATCATCGCTGTCGTCTTCTCCATAAGCTTCTCGAGCTTCCTTTGATACGGGTTTACAAGTTGACTTCAAAGCAACTACTTTCTTCTTTGCCGAGGTGAGATCGGCAATTTCCTTAACATGCTTGGCTTGCTTCTCCATCATTTCAAAGTTGATGATTTCACCAAGAAGTTCGTCTGGGGTCATTTTCTGGTACCCGGGGCTTTCTCTAATCATAGAGCAAAGAGTCACGTTGCGAGGCATGAATGCTCTGAGAATCAACTTCACGACTTCATGATCATTCCACTTCTTGCTGCCATAAGATCGGACTTTGTTGATAAGATTCTTCAGTCGATTGTACATATCTTGTGGTGATTCATCTTCTTCTATCAATCTTCCCAATTCACCTTCAATCATTTCTATCTTGGCTTCGCGTACGTGACGGTCACCTTCATGTGCAGTTTGTAGTGTGTCCCATATCTCCTTGGCAATTTCGAGTCCGTCCACCTTGGTGAACTCGTCTCGGCTCAGTGATGATGTGATCACAGCTGCTGGTTCAGCATTCCGATGAATGGCTTGTTCTTGGCTTGGGGTCAGCTCTTCATCATCATCCGGGATATCTATCCCTGTACACACTATATGCCACAAACTTGGGTTAAGAGATATAAGGTGCATTTTCATGTTTTGTCTCCACATTGAATAGTCATTGCCATCAAAGTAAGGTGCTTTCCCTAGGAGAATTGATAAGTAATGATTATTGTTAGAATTCAAACGCTCATAATCAAAAGGATATCAGGAGTAGTCTGTGTGACTACCCCCTTTCTTCTTCTTTTCATCATCGGTATTCCTCCCTTTTGCGGAGATTGCCTTCTTCCGTAGAAGGGCCTTGAGTTCAAGCACCTCCTCAGCATCGTCCTCACTGTCTTGAGTGGCGTCGAGTAGCTTCTTTAGCTTTTGAGTCCTTTCATCATTACTCTTTTCGTCTTCGATCTTCTTGTGTACATCCTTGACGTCCATATCGTCTCTTCGAGCGGTGAGTCTCTTTTGAAGAGTTTGGCTCTGATACCAATTGAATGTAGCCTAGAGGGGGGTGAATAGGCTTTTTGATGCTTTGTCGAAACCTGAAACACTTAATAGGTTTATCAAATACAGGGAAATCAAACTAGTCCGGTAGAGTGCAGACTGATCCGTTTTCTACTTAGAGAAAAATTGGACTAGTCTGGTACCGTGCGGACTAATCCGGTATGCATGGACTAGAACGATCAAGATTGATCAATGTTCACTTCTTGTACTCTATGCAGTGGAAATTAATTGATAACTTAGATGTATTGCAACAGTGATACAATGAGTGACAAGAATCAACTTTGATTTTAATGTTTGAACGTGAATTTCAAAGGATTGATTAAACACTAGAATATGATGAACAATTAATGAACAAGAGTAGGAGACAAGTGTTTATCCTGAGGTTCGATTCCACGAAGGAAATCTACGTCCCCGTTGAGGAGTCCATTAAGGACCGGGTCTTCTCCAACCCAACCCTCGTCGAATCGCCACAAAGGTTGATTCTCTTCCACTAATCACAAAGGGGAACAAATCGTCAAAGGAACCTTCTCACAAGTTGAGGGATCCCCGGGAGTTACAATGAATGAACACAACCAAACACACTCAACAGATGAACAATTAACAAAAAAGAGTGCGAGAGATCAAACCCAAGAGCTCAAGAGTGCAGAACAAGTCTCTCCTTTGATCAACTGCTAATACCCAGAGAATTGATCCTTTTTGGGTTACAATGTGTGGAGAGATGTGAATTTTGGGCTCTTGGGAGGTGTGACGGCGCAGGGGGTCAAAGAGTTATGGTGGTATGGCCGTACACCTCTTTTTATAGTAGGGTTTCCAATGGTTACGTTAGGGTTTGCGATGTCCGGACTAGTCCGTGGTTGGCTCCGGACTAGTCCGGTGTGCGGTGTGTAGAAAACCCTAAGTGTTGTGAGGTACCGTACTAGTCCATAGTAGTGCGGACTAGTCTGATGTCTACTCAGAGACATATCGGACTAGTCCAGACCTTATCGGACTAGTCCGTTTTGTGGTCAGAAAGAAAATCGGACTAGTTCGGTTGATATCGGACTAGTCCGCACATGCTGAAATTGTGCAGTTAGTTTGATTTCTTCCACTTGAGCTCTTGGGGTGTGTTTCTCCAACACACTCTATACTAAGTATTTTAACATTTTCAGTTCTTGAGCTCTTATCAATTTAGATCCTCCTTCTCCTTTCTTTTTGCGCTTTCTTCCTAATTTCTTTGAGAACCTGCACTCATCTCAATAATTTTGTTAAGGTCTCATTTGTTTGTCATAAATCAACCAAAACCCACAAGGGATGCCTAGATGCACTTTCATCACATGGATGTGAAATCAGCTTTTCTCAATGATCATCTTCAGGAGGAGGTATATGTCTCCTAGCCACCCGGGTTCATCGTCCCTGGATAGGAGAATAAGGTGCTTCGGTTGTTGAAGGCATTGTATGGACTGCGTCAAGCCCCTCTGAATGTAGCCTAGAGGGGGGGTGAATAGACTCTTTGAATTTTTAATGATTCCCTGAAACACTTAGCGAACGATCAAATCCAGGTAGACCTGACTAGTCCGATGTGGTGCGGACTAGTCCGGTATGAGCGTAATTTAAAAGGTTAAATTTAGACCTATTCTTACTTCAAGTATTTATGCAGTGGAAAGTAAATGACAACTCGAGTGTAATATGATAATAAAGTAAGAGACAACAACTTTCCAGTTTAATACAAGATATCTATGTAAATCAAATGAGTGCTAGCAAATCCTAATTGATAATTGAAATAAGAATAAGAAGATACGAGACAAGGTTTTTATCCCAAGGTTCGATTCCACCCAGCAATCTACGTCCCTATTGAGGAGTCTACCAAGGACCGGGTCTTCACCAACCCTTCCCTCATTGAATCGCCACAAAGGCCGATTCAAATCCACTAACCACACACAGGTTTAAATAATCGTACGTGGATCGTTCTCACAATTTGAGTGCCCCCACAAGATTACAATGAGTAACACTGTCTTCCACACACACTCAGAGAACAATGATCAGCAGTTGTGTGAGAGAAACAAACCAAGAGCTCAATGTCGAGAAGAACGATTCTCTCCTTGATCCAATCCCTAATCCTCAAAGATTTAATCTTTTTAGGCTTAGAATGAGTGGAGAGAAGTGTTTTTTGTGCTCTTAGGACGTGTGATGGCGCTAGGGTTCGTGTCCCTTGGAATGTGTGGTCGTGCACCTCTATTTATACAAAGTTGTCGTTAAAGTTTCCTGGTGGCCGGACTAGTCCGCTCTGTTGACTGGACTAGTCTGGTGTGCTGTGTAACAGTGGAAACCCTAATTTAAAGTGGTTACAGAAAGTTGAACGGACTAGTCCGGTCCACGAGCGGACTAGTTTGGTGCAAGGTGAATGGTCGGTTCCAGAGAGTTGAACGGACTAGTCCGGTGCGTGAGCGGACTAGTCCGGTTCCTTGTGTTAAGCCGGTTCTAGAGAGTTGAACGAACTGGTCCGATCAACGAGAGGATTAGTCTGATGCACTGTGTAAAAGTGGTTCCAGAGAGTTGAACGGACTAGTCCGGTTTCTGAGCGGACTAGTCTGGTGCACAGTGTTGTGAAGCAACAAAGAGTTAAACGGACTAGTCCGGTTTCTGAGAGTAGACTAGTCCGGTGCACGGTGAGTGATTAGGATATGTTTTAAGCCCATACCCCTACGCAAATATTGTGAGATCTTGGGATGTGTCTCTCACACACATTCTATACAAGTACGTCTACATTGCACTTTGTTCATGGATCGGTCCTTTTCCTTTTTCTTCATCACTTCATTTTTCACTTTTTAAGTGCACCAATCCTACCTTACACGAGTTAATCTGCATTCATCTCAACAAGTTCATTAGGATCTCAATTCGTTTGTCATCAATCGTCCAAAACCCACAAGGGAATGCCTAGATGCACTTTCAATCTCCCCCTTTTTGGTGATTGATGACAACCAACTGATATTACATAATTAATAATAAAATTTGATTTTAATAAAGTGTGCATATATGAGAATGACAAATGAGTAACAAGAACTTGTCACATATATGCACCCTTTATGGTGGGATGCCTAAAGAGTGTGTGATAAAAGAATGTGACATGCCACAAGATGAGAACATATCAATAATAAAGGTAATCATCACATCAATATCAATTAAGCATCACACATCCAAAGGAGTTTGAAATAAAAAGTGCATGAAACTTAAAATACATGTCCATGATTACTAGTCCTTAAGGCTCACAAGAAGATAAAGCAAATAAGACTAATCTCAATCTCTCCCCCTTTGGCATCAAGGCACCAAAAAGAGAAAAATTGAGTAGAATCACTCATCGCCGCTCCCTCCCTCACTCTCGGTCCTATCTTCATCTTCGTCTTCATGACCATGCTGAGGAGGAGGAGCAGAGACACCTGCAAGCCCAAAAGACATAAACTCTTGTTCAGTGAGTGGACCCATCTCAGTGAAGTTTTCTTTAGTGTCTTCCAAAATCTGTGGTGATCCAACTGGCTCAATATCTAGCTTCTCACAAATGTCTTTTATGTTGGCCTTCATGTATCTTTGATGTCTCTTCCGGGCCAAGCTCTCCTTTTGTTGCTTAACTTCAATTTTGCGACAGCAGCCAAAGATAGAGGAGAGCATCTTGAGCACACCACTGGAGGACTCTCTAGAGGGTGGAGGAACAGGAGTAGGTGTAGCATCCGACGCCCTTGAGCCTTCATGAGAAGAGAGAACAGTGTAGACTATAGGCTTCTAGGGCTTGAGACCCGTGTGAGAGACATCTTTAACAAACTCAAGTTCTGTCACCTTCTCAATCATGTACATGATATAAGGTGCATAGCCACAGGACCTATTGGGAGTGATAGAGATGTTCACAATGTCATTGTAGATATACTCAAAGACATTGAAGGTCCTTTTCTTGCTTATCACTTTCATCAAGGTCTTTAGGGTCCCTTGGATTGTCCCTGCATCTCCATCATTTGGAGCTATGGTCTTTCTGAAAATCCTATTGAGCACGGCAAATAATGGCTTCAAGTACTTGGTAGTAGGAGGTACATATGGCATTCTTGTATCATACAAGAATTCCAGCTCATTCTTCTCCAAAGGCTTCAAGTTATGAATGACAAGCTCATTTTCCAAGGTATGTTCAAGGAGAAGTATCTTGGCAAATTCCTCATTGGTGACACTATATTTGGATCCATGTGTCATCCAAGTCATCTCATCCGCATCATCACGGGCAAAGTAAAGAGTTGAGTAGAACTGTGTGATGAACTCATTGTTCCAGTCATATTGAAAGGATAGAAGATCCTTCAAGCCATGCCTCTCTAATGCCTCTAGGATCTCATGATAGGACTGGCATCTCTTAGACTGGAAGTAAGCAATGTTGAGTGTGATGGACCGGAATCCGCTCGCCCAGGATCTCAAAGGGTGGTGCCGCACGATGCGACACCCGACATCACACATCATAAGGAAAACATTGTATTACATAGAAAACCGCTGAATATGTACAAAGTAGTACAAGCCTTTAGTTACAACTAAGTATTGAGGTTACAATAGCGGAAGCTAAATTTATACAACTCACGCCCACCTAACTAGCAAAAGCCGGTTGTCCAACCCTATGGACAACCCACACTAGCTTCACTCCTCAGCTCACCGCGGCGTGTATGGATCCCACTCATCCGTGGTCCCCGACGGAGGGTAGCCCTCGCCGGTGGACTCGTACCCCGAGTCCGTGGGGTAATCCTTACCTGAAAAACACTCATAGCAGCAACCGTGAGCACGATGGCTCAGCAAGTCTTAACAGACACACCTACACATGAAACTCTATATGCAGGTCATAACAAATATAGGATGGCACGTTGCATCAAAGGACACGCCAACAAGTTCATCCTTAATTCATCTTTTAGCCACAAGTTAACAGTTCATGAATCTGAAATTTAGTAAGCGATATTTGGTGGCACACATGTAGCAATACAATGTATACATATCAGCAGAATCGAATCACCATATTCCATAATTTATCTACGCCATGACGCAGTGAACAAGCGGTACTCATCACCACGAGGGACGGTGAATCGACTCGATATACACCTGCAGGGATACCCGAAGAGCACATCACGTACGCCCACCCGTGGATCTGCACGGCACGCTCACTCGATGTCGTACGGGACAATCTTTCACCAAACAGCCCAAATGTCGAACCGGTCGCACCCAAATGGACAGGAGGTTCCCTACACGGAGCATCTCTCTATGCCTGTTAGCGGATTTCCACCTTGCTGCCCTCAACCTACACCTATAAATCGATGCGTTATGCCTCGACGCCCGGAGGTATAGGTTACATCGGTTTATCGGGGCCCATATATCCGATATGCCTTCGGTACGTTCAATACTTGTTCAGCGGGGCCGCACACGGATCGGTCCTCAATCGACACGGACAGGGCTGCGCCCACAAGACTTCCTCTTGCTGCGCCCTAGCCCCGGCCTAGTCTCATTTTCTTACTAAAGTGATCTCACATCACTCGAACCAATCCCGTGTGTCCCGACACCTATGCTCGCGAGTAGATTCCAACTACTCGACTTGTACCGAAGTCCTATGAATCTTACGCACAGGCAGACTACTCGAGGTCTTAGACACTACCCTCACTCTTGTAGGAATAATCTGGTTATGCAATTGGGGTTTCATCCATCCTACACCTAATGCACATACATACCTCATGCTAAGTATACAGAAAGCAAAACTTTGTAAAACTTGTTAATGCAAACCGGGGCTTGCCTTGTTGCTGCTGGTCAGGGGTTAGTGCTTCGTCCGGAAGAAGAAAGTCCAGCACTCTTGGGGTTTCCTCGCCTTCAGCGACTACATGTAAGCAATATACTATATGTCAATTTAAATGCAATGTTTGGAACTGAATAGGTAAATACCATTACTCTAGCTAGTCCTCTCCTTTGGCTCTGAAATTTTTATGGTGGCTTGGTAGGGTCCTAGCCAGAAACTTGACCAAGTTTCATTTGAAACAAAGTTCATTTGAGCTCTGTACAAATAAAAGCCTATTTGGTCATTATTAGAGCCTCTAAGGATTCCTAGGGCTTTCTGGAAACTAGAATTTGAGATGGTTCTAATGGACTTGGTTTTATGTCATTTGAAGAATTCTAGATGAAGTTATGCCCTAAACAAGATTTGAGAAACTCTGAAGAATGTTTCTGTATATTTTTCCATCTTCTCAGGGCAGTTCATTTAATCACACCATTAGGGGGACTAAATGAACTTGGATGGATCTGAAGTTTTTCCTGTGATTCAAGGATTTTCAAATGAACATTCTAGCCAAATTTCAGAATTTTCCATAAAAGAATTCTCCAGATAAAATTCCCCATAGTTTAAACTTTAGGGAATTAATTCTGGAAAAATAATATGTTTCATGAGCTGAAACTTGTTTAGCTGGATAATACTCGAAGAGCTGAATCCAACAAAATTTGGTTCACTAAATTTGGAGCTTCCTAGCAAAAGTTACAGCTAGTTGAAGTTTGAACCAAATTTTGAAATTCAAATAAAAGTTTAAACCGGCTGGTGGGTCCCAGGGCTACGTGTCAGCTCTATAGCAAAACCACACGGGGGTCCGCAGAGTCTCCCGCGTAGTCACACAAAATCCCAGCGCCACATCAGATCCGGCGCGGTTTTAACAGAGGCTGACACGTGGGGCCCATGGGGCTTCGTCTTCCTTGCGCTCCCGCGGCTCACCGCCGCCCCCCTCGCCGGAGAGCTCAACGCCGGTCGCTATACTGCCCGACCTTCGACGAAACTTGCCACCTGTGCACATCTTCGCCCGAGGAACACGTTGGTGCACTCACCGGAGCTTGGCAATGGCCGGAACAGTGCTCGCGACGGTGACAGCGGCCGGGAGCTCATCGGCGACGTCGAACTCGGTGTTCTTGTGACACCCGGTTCCGAAAAAAGAACCAAGTTAATGCATATGTGTGCACAGGATGTTCATCACACATACACATGTAATCCACAAACTGAATTCAGAATATAACCATGAATAAATAGTGTTTAAGTACTTTATTACATCGACTCATTGTCTCACTCATGAATCTCTATCTTATTCTTGTAGCGGAAGTCTCCAAACGACAGCGGAAATAACTAAATAGCAGCAGGCTCCATCTTCAACTCCACAGGCACGTTGACGGTAGTTCACACGCCTAGTACTCCACATGATCTTGGAAGTACTCTTCTCCTGTAGCTGATGTTTATGTGATAATGCAAGGGTGAGTACATGACGTACTCAACAAGTGCGGAAAAAGTATGACATGTAGCTTACAATAAGGTATGGAATAAAAAGGCTCATTGCAGCAAGCAAATTTTATTTCATAAACATGGTAAAAACAGCAACTATTTCTAGGTGAAATTTATCCCATTATAATCAAGTAATTCAACAACGTTCTCTCATCATAATTCATCATTTATCAAGTCTCAACCAGCCATTAATATTTCTCATGTTCATCTCGTGCTCATAAATATTCATAACCATCTCATATTCATATAACCAAAACCAAACTCATTGTCAAGACTCAAATGGTCCCAAAACCAATCCAAATAACCATACCACAACCATATCGAACATCCATCCCAAGTTTTCCCTCTAATCATGTGAGTTGGCTAGGTGCTTGTGACAGTAAGCACGGCTATCATGATAGTTTTACACTCTGTAGAGGTGGCACCACTTTACCCACAAGTTTACAATTTCTTCACCCGTCGGTGACTGCAAAACCTCCATTATACCAGTACACAACCGTCGGTGTATGGCCAAGAGATCACAAAATAGCCTTTACAAAGGGGCTACTAGATGTATGGACTCACTGAGGTTTCACCGACAGGCTCGAATCACCATTCTCCCACCCACAGGCCCCCTCTTGTGCCATGCAGTTCCCAGGGCAGTCCCTCTCGACTCCCCATCCCCGCGCCATCCACGGTCCATAACAAGCTAGCAACACACCTAATTAGTCAGCTAAGCCGCACCCATATTTGTCCTTGTGGTGGCACTGCTTTCCTGGCATGTGCTGGCATGAACCGGTCCTTAGATCTACGGCAAGTAAACCACCATCTCATTCAGCAACATCCACGAACCAAGCTTGCCTAGATCTCCCCCAATTCCATGCTCATTTACATCATCAAGTTCTCATCATCATTATTCATATGAGTGCAGTAGCTAACCATGTTTTAATTCAGCTTCCCGTATCCCGTAGATTAAACGAAGCAAAAAGGAAAAACGAACATGCCCGACTCATCAACTTTCCCGGCGATAAGGATGGTTAACAAAACTAGTAAACTCCTATAAAAGGGTGTCCCATCAAGTTGTGACACCCTCATTTTTGATTTCTGCATATATTCATATTTTATATGTAGAAAACATTTTAAAATAAGTTGAAACCAAGAAAGAATCAAAAAGTTAGCCAAAAAGAGTAAATTTCAGTTCACCAGAAGCGCCGAAGACAACTCCCGTGGCCCGCTGGCCACGTGGCGCCTTCGGAGCTCATCTCCGCAAATGGGGAGAGGTCCACCTCTAAACTGGCTACGTGGCAGGCTCGGGGCTCATCCCCACAAAGGGAGAGAGGTCCGACCCCGTGGGACACGTGTTGCCCCTGGAGCTAGCCTCTGCGGAGAAGCGAGGGCAGTCTCGCAGGACACGTGTCACCTTTAGAACTAGTTACCACAGAAATCAGAGGACCAGTCACGCGGGATACGTGTCGACCTCGGAGCTCACCTACGAGTGGTCCGGTTCTATTGGACACATGTCACCACTGGAGCTTATCTCCGGGAGGTCCGACCCTGTTGGACACGTGTCGACCTCGGAACTTGTCTCTGAGGAAAGAGGGAGTCTGACGCTACTCGACGCGTGGCATTCACGGAGCTCGCCTCCAAAGAGAGGGAGGTCCGAAATGGATACGTGGCACACCCGGAGCCACCTCAGGAGAGAGTAAAGGTCCGGCACTGACACGTGGCGTGCGCGGAGCCACCTCTAAATAGAGAGGAGGTCCCGACCGCCAGGATACGTGGCGCACGCGGAGCTCACCTCCGAAGGAGAGGGAGGTCTCGCTCGCTTGACACGCGGCACAACCGGAGCTCGTCTCTGCGGAAAAGGGGAGACCAGGCCCCAGTGGACACGTGGTACTTCCGGAGCTCATCACCGCGGAAGTAACGAGTTCTGGATCGGTTTTTGGATTCTGTACGCGTAGAAATATCGGTACGGAGAGGAAACCGACATGAATTCCACAATGTTACCGCACCAAATCGACTAAAGATAAGTTGTTAAGATTCAGCGACAATCTGAATAGAACTCTTATTCGAAGTACAATCGGATTAGGACTCTTCTTCTCCCGATTATAAATAGAACCCAGAACCTTTGGCCGAAACCACAAACTTCTTTTTTCAACTCTTGAGCCGACGACTTAGAGCCCTAGCCCCAACTCGCCGAGTAAGCCCATCGCCGGAGTTCAGCCAAGGAAGATCGCCAGAAGGGAGCCCAACTATCTGCCTGATCAGAGAAGGACCCCGAGACCAAGAAGAACGTAAGGTGGGTCTCCAATACCACCTTACGACATCGTCGTATTTTCTTTGCATCTGTTCTTCGATTCCTTTCGAACAAGAAGCTTTCTCATGGACAGATCACTTGTTGATCGGATTGATCTAAATACAAGATCATCGCCACGTCCACATTTGATCTGAACACCTCTGTTCATCATAAAATCCATGCGAGCCATGCAAGAAGACGTAGAAACTGATCATAGGGTAGCATGCATGTGCATCATCGCATCTAGTTAAAGTTTATGCATGATATTAATTGTTGTGAATCTTGTATGTGTGTGATCCTATATAGAGGGACAAGCTCAGGGAGCTGTCTATGACGAGCTGCAACAACAAGGTTTCGAGATCCAAGAGCAACCGGAACCGCAAGAACAAGGCAAGTGCCCCTTGACCATATTGATCCTATGTTTTGGGAAACTGTTTTGTTTTGCGAAAAGGTGTGTGTGCTGAGTTAAATATGATAGGAAACCCTTTTATAGGAGTTTACTAGTTTTGGTTAAACCACCCTTGTCGCCAGGGAAGTTTGAGTTGGGTATGATTTTTACTTTTATGCTTCGCTGAGTCCATGGGATATGGGAAGCGAGATAGATGTGTCTAGCTAACTGCACTCGTAATGATAATGAGAAACTGATGTTGTTAATGAACATGGATCAGAGGGAGATCTAGGCAAGCCGGGTCTGTGAATGAGGTAGCCTGAGATGGTGGTTACTTGCCGTAGATCTAAGGACCGGTTCATGCGAGCACATGCCAGGATAATAGTGCCACCACAAGGCCAAGTATGGGTGCGGCTTAGCTGACTAATTAGGTAAGTTGCTAGATTGTTACGGACCGTGGAAGGCGCGGGAATGGGAGTCGAGTGAGGATTGCCTGGGAACTTCATGGCACAAGAGGGGGCCCGTGGGTGGGAGAATTGGAGATTCTAGCCTGCCGGTGAAACCTTAGTGAGTCCATACATCTAGTAGCCCCTTTGTAAAGGCTATTTTGTGATATCTTGGCCATACACCGACGGTTGTGTACTGGTATAATGGAGGTTCTGCAGTCGCCGACGGGTGACGAAATCACAAACTTGTGGGTAAAGAGGTGCAAACTCTGCAGAGTCTAAAACTATCATGATAGCTGAGCTTACGGTCACGAGCGCCTGGCCAACTTCCATGATTAGTTGGGATGGTGATTGGATATGGTTATTGGTTATGGTTTTTGATGGTTTGGTTTTTGGAACTGTTGAGTCCGGGTGATGAGATGGGTTGCATGACTGTTGAGTCATGGCAACAAGGTTGAACGGTGTGAGACGGAAATTGTTTATGGGATGAAATGGTAGCGAATACGAGATTGTATTCGTGAGATGGTAGCAAATACGAGGAGGTATTCGTGAGCAAGAATGAGGTTGATTGATGTCTGGATGGGACATGGAAGGTAATGAACATAATGGAGGTATGTTAATACATATTGGGATTACATTCACCTAAAAATAAGTTGCTGTTTTATTGTGGTTTTTGATAAATAACTTTGCTTTCTGCAATGAGCCTTTTTATACCTACCTTGTTATGAGCTACATATCATATTTTCCCGCACTTGCTGAGTACATCATTGTACTCAAACTTGCATTATTATTTCATCATCAGCAACAGGAGAAGATTACTATGAAGACCAAGTGGAGCATTAGGCGTGTAATCTGTTCTCATCCTTGCCTGTGGGGATGGAGTAGAGGTGGAGCTACTGCTGCTTAGAATTGCTTCCGCATTAGTTAGATTGCTTCCGCATTAGAATAAAGACTTTTGCTGTTAGATTAAGACTTCCACTCTGAGCATGAGTCCAAGACTCATGGGACATTGTAATAAACTCTGTTATTCATGGTCATATATATTCTGAATTCAGTTTGTGGAACATATGTGTATGTGTGATGAACATTCTGGGCACACATATGCATCAGTTCTCGGTTCCGTGGTTTTCCACAGAATTGAGGGCGTCACAGATTGGTATCAGAGCCACGGTTGAGGGTAGATTACACACCTAGATACAATCACAGATTGGTATCAGAGCCACGGTTGACGGTGGGTTACACGCCTAAATAGGAAACACAGATTGGCATTAGAGCCACGGGTTGACGGTAGGTTACACGCTTAGATAGATCACAGATTGGTATCAGACACAGATTTCTATCAACCTGCCAGGGATAGATCACACAACCTAGATAGACACATATTGGTAGCTAAGCCACGCTGACCATAGGATGCAAGCCTAGGGTGCTTAGATTGGCCTTGAAACTACCTTGACATAGGATACAAGCCTAGGAGAAGCCATAGTTGGATCACAAATTTGACATCACCCTAAGTCATATAGGACCCCCATTGAACAAAGCCTTGAATAGGAGTTGTATGAGCCCTTGTGATGATTGTTTGTGATTGTGTGCTTAGTGTGAGTTGTGGGATGTCTCAAGACGTTGTCCATATCCACACACAAGTAGAAAGAGGAGTGAGATGCTTCGGCACTTATTCACATCCTCATATGGGCTAACATATATAGTCCAACCCACCTTGATGCATATAGGTGAGGGGATCTACCTAACCTTCTACTCTATTTCGTTCTCTCTCACAGATGGTGAGAGGAAACACCGGCCGAAGGAACGTCCGTGACAACCAAGAGGATGGCCACGATGAAGTTACTGTTAACCCCGGAGCTGGTGAGAACAACCTGGAACGGTTGATGGCCATGCAGAATCAACTTAGCAAACCATGATCCAAACTTTTGGTCAGTTGCAGGCTAACAACAACAACCCCGTTCCAGCACCACCGCCACCACCACCACTGACTCATAACAGACTGGGAGAGTTCATGAGGACTCGACCACCCACCTTTGCTCAAGCTAACGACCCCATGGAGGCCGACGACTGGTTGAAATCCATGGAGAAGAAGCTTGCCATAGTGCAGTGCAATGACCGAGAGAAGGTTCTTTTTGCGTTCGCACCAACTCATGGGAGCTGCCGCTGACTGGTGGGATGCCCTATGCAACGCTCATGTCGACCCGGAGACGATCACTTGGACTGAGTTCAAGGAGAGTTTCTGCTCTCATTACACCCCTGCTGGTGTAATGATGCTCAAGAGACAGGAGTTTGAAGGTCTTCGCCAAGGACAGGGAAGCGTGAATGAGTATCTCAACAAGTTCACACAATTGTCCTGGTATGCCCCCGAAGATGTCAACTCAGACCAGAGGAAGCAATACCTGGTCATGAGAGGGTTGAACAATGAGATTCAGGTTCAGCTCCTTAACAATGACTACACAAGCTTTCAGAAGCTGGTTGTAAAGGCTATAGTGGTTGAAAGCAAGATCCGAGAGATCGAGCGAGAGTGCAAGAGGAAGATGCCATACCAGCCTCAAGGGAACAACCTACGACCTCGGTACATGCCCCCAGCTGCACCG
This sequence comes from Neostapfia colusana, assembly GCA_030760725.1. Lineage (NCBI taxonomy): Eukaryota > Viridiplantae > Streptophyta > Magnoliopsida > Poales > Poaceae > Neostapfia > Neostapfia colusana. The sequence goes on along the minus strand of JASWHV010000004.1, from coordinate 36,899,172 downwards.
CAGTATGGATCGACCGCTCCTGCATACCGCCCTAGTCAGCCACCACAGCCACGACCCATTGCACAAGCACCTCGTGTGCCCTTGCCTCCTGTGCCCCGACCCAACATGGGCGCTCCTGTTCAAAACCCCCGCCCCAACGTACCTGCTGCCGTAGGCAATAGGGCATGCTTTGCATGCGGGGAAACAGGACACTTCGTGAGCCAGTGCTCGAGTAGAGGCCCTGGACAGCAAGGCAACGTGCCCAAGCAGAACCCACGACCGAACGGAGGGGACAATCAAGGAAACCGTGGACAGCAGAACTATGCTCGCGGCAACGTGAACCATGTCTCTGCTGAGGAAGCACAACAGGCTGAGGACGTCGTAATTGGTATGTCCCTTGCCAACTCCAACCCAGCCACCATCTTATTTGATTCTGGAGCATCACATTCCTTCATATCATCCAAGTATGTTGCCAAGCATAATCTACCCATATCACACTTAAAATGTGCTATGTTAGTTAATTCTCCCAGTGGAGAGATGAGGACTAATATAGTATGTCCGAAAGTAAGCCTTAAAATAAGGGGGATAGACGTCCTTGCCAACCTCACTGTCTTGGATTCCCAAGGGATTGACATAATACTCGGGATGGATTGGCTAAGTAAGCACAACGGAGTAATCCAATGTGCCGAGCGTGCAGTTGACAAACGAGCACGGAACTCATATCGAGTTTGAGTCAGCCCAACCAACGACCGAGAAGGCAGAATTCCCTCATCTGTTCTCTACTAACAAATCTCGAGGGCGAGATTCAATTTAAGTGGGGTAGATTTGTGACACCCTCATTTTTTATTTCTGCATATATTCATATTTTATATGTAGAAAACATTTTAAAATAAGTTGAAACCAAGAAAGAATAAAAAAGTTAGCCAAAAAGAGCAAATTCCAGTTCACCAGAAGCGCCGAAGACAACTCCCGCGGCCCGCTGGCCACGTGGCACCTTCGGAGCTCATCTCCGCAAATGGGGAGAGGTCCACCGCTAAACTGGCTATGTGGCAGGCTCGGGGCTCATCCCCGCAAAGGGAGAGATGTCCAACCCCGTGGGACACGTGTTGCCCCAGGAGCTAGCCTCTGCGGAGAAGCGAGGGCAGTCCCGCAGGACACTTGTCACCTTCGGAACTAGTTACCGCGGAAACCAGAGGACCAGTCGCGTGGGATACGTGTCGACCTCGGAGCCCACCTCCGAGTGGTACGGTTCTATTGGACACATGTCGCCACCGGAGCTTATCCCCGGGAGGTCCGACACTGATGGACACGTGTCGACCTCGGAACTCGTCTCTAAGGAAAGAGGGAGTCCGACGCTACTCGACGCGTGGTATTCACGGAGCTCGCCTCCGAAGAGAGGGAGGTCCGAAATGGATACGTGGCACACCCGGAGCCACCTCAGGAGAGAGGGAAGGTCCGACATTGACATGTGGCGTGCGCGGAGGCACCTCCGAATAGAGAGGAGGTCCCGACCGCCAGGATACGTGGCACACGCGGAGCTCACCTCCGAAGGAGAGGGAGGTCTCGCTCGCTTGACACGCGGCACAACCGGAGCTCGTCTCTGCGGAAAAGGGGAGACCAGGCCCCGGTGGACACGTGGAGCTTCCGGAGCTCATCACCGCGGAAGTAACGAGTTCTGGATCGGTTTTTGGATTCTGTACGCGTAGAAATATCGGTACGGAGAGGAAACCGACCTAAATTCCACAATGTTAGCGCACCAAATCGACTAAACATAAGTTGTTAAGATTCAGCAACAATCTGAATAGGACTCTTACTCGAAATACAATCAGATTAGGACTCTTCTTCTCCCGATTATAAATAGAACCCAGAACCTTTGGCCGAAACCACAAACTTCTTTTCAACTCCTGAGCCGACGACTTAGAGCCCTAGCCCCAACTAGCCGAGTAAGCCCATCGCCGGAGTTCAGTCGAGGAAGATCGCCGGAAGGAAGCTCAACGATCTGTCTGATCAGAGAAGGACCCCGAGACCAAGAAGAACGTAAGGTAGGTCTCCAATATCACCTTACGACATCGTCGTGTTTTCTTTGCATCTGTTTTTTGATTCCTTTCGAACAAGAAGCTTTCTCGTGGACATATCACTTGTTGATCAGATTGATCTAAAGACAAGATCATCACCACGTCCACATTTGATTTGAAGACCTCTGTTCATCCTAAAATCCATGCGAGCCATGCAAGAACACGTAAAAACTGATCATAGGGTAGCATGCATATGCATCATCGCATCTAGTTAAAGTTTATGTATGATATTGATTGCTGTGAATCTTGTATGTGCGTGATCCTGTATAGAGGGACAAGCTCAGGGAGCTGTCTACGACGAGCTGCAACAACAAGGTTTCGAGATCCAAGAGCAACCGGAACCGCAAGAACAAGGCAAGTGCCCTTTGACCATATTGATCCTATGTTTTGGGAAACTGTTTTGTTTTGCGAAAAGGTGTGCGTGCTGAGTTAAATATGATGGGAAACCCTTTTATAGGAGTTTACTAGTTTTGGTTAAACCACCCTTGTCGCTAGGAAAGTTTGAGTCGGGTATGGTTTTTACTTTTATGCTTCGCTGAGTCCATGGGATATGGGAAGCGAGATAGATGTGTCTAGCTAACTGCACTCGTAATGATAATGAGAAACTGATGTTGTTAATGAACATGGATCGGAGTGAGATCTAGGCAAGCCGGGTTTGTGAATGAGGTAGCCTGAGATGGTGGTTACTTGCCGTAGATCTAAGGACCGGTTCATGTGAGCACATGCCTGGATAACAGTGCCACCACAAGGACAAGTTTGGGTGCGGCTTAGCTGACTAATTAGGTAAGTTGCTAGATTTTTATGGACCGTGGAAGGCACGGGAATTGGAGTCGAGTGAGGACTGCCCTGGGAACTGCATGGCACAAGAGGGGGCCCGTGGGTGGGAGAATTGGAGATTCTAGCCTGCCGGTGAAACCTTAGTGAGTCCATACATCTAGTAGCCCCTTTGTAAAGGCTATTTTGTGATCTCTTGGCCATACACCGGCGGTTGTGTACTGGTATAATGGAGGTTCTACAGTTGCCGACGGGTGACAAAATCACAAACTTGTGGGTAAAGAGGTGCAAACTCTGCAGAGTATAAAACTATCATGATAGTCGAGCTTACGGTCATGAGCGCCTGGCCAACTTCCATGATTAGGTTAGATGGTGATTGGATATGGTTATTGGTTATGGTTTTGGATGGTTTGGTTTTCAGGACTGTTGAGTCCGGGTGATGAGATGGGTTGCATGACTGTTGAGTCATGGCAACAAGGTTGAACGGTGTGAGACGGAAATTGTTTATGGGATGAAATGGTAGCGAATACGAGATGGTATTCGTGAGATGGTAGCGAATACGAGGAGGTATTCGTGAGAAAGAATGAGGTTGATTGATGTCTGGATGGGACATGGAAGGTAATGAACATAATGGAGGTATGATTGGTATTTTAATACATATTGGGATTACATTCACCTAAAGTTAATTTGCTGTTTTATCGTGGTTTTTGATAAATAACTTTGCTTTCTGCAATGAGCCTTTTTATACCTACCTTGTTATGAGCAACATATCATATTTTCCCGCACTTGCTGAGTACATCATTGTACTCAAACTTGCATTATTGTTTCATCATCAGCAACAGGAGAAGATTACTATGAAGACCAAGTGGAGTATTAGGCGTGTAATCTGTTCTCATCCTTTGTAACACCCCAAAAATCTGTTAAGAGGGGAATTTAAAATTTTTTGGACGTATTGCATGTGGTGCAGAAATTCAAACTACCCCCGGAAACCCGCGTCCCCCACCTCTCGCTCGCGCCAACAGTCGGGACTCCTCTCTCTCCCGAATCCAAACTACCCCCGGAAACCCGCGTCCCCCAGCCGAATTCTGGTCCCGGATGACTCCAGCTCGATCCTAACAGACCGCCGCCCTCCCTCGTCTATATAAACGCCGGCATCGCCCTGTTTTTCCCCCACGATCGGCTGTTTTTCCTCCCGGTGAGAACCGAAGCTCCAATCACCGTTTTCTCTCGATCCTTGCCCGAGTTTTCTGATCTAACGCTCCGATCATGTTCCACCGCCTCCGGGGAATCACGCAGGTGCAGAAAACTCGGTGGTTTGCGCTCTAGAAACAGCTCCGACGAGCACCGCCGCGATTCCACCTCGGACCTCGTCGCCGACCGCCTTCCTGGACCTCCGAGCTCAAGAAAAACCCCAAGGTGAGATCCCCGACCTCCCCTCTACCGATCTATGCCATGAAATCCCAGTTTTAGGAGGTATAGACGAAGATCCGAAGTTCTCCAGCGAGATCGCCGCCTCCCGCCGCCGCGCGCCGCCGGGCAACGCGGGCTGGCTCCGGCAGGGCGACGTGGCCGCTTGTGCGCCGTCTATTTTAAATCGCACGGTAAAATTAAAACCCGCGCGTACCGGTTCGGCGATCTAATCTGAGCCGTCTGTTTTAAATCGAACGGTCCACATCAGCCCCACGTTATAAAGGCTGGGATTCTTACGCGCTACCCCCTGGGGATCTCGGAAAATACGAGCTAGCCCCAGAAACTTCTGATCTAGCTCCTGGAACTTCAGAAATTCGTGTAAATTCATTTAAAAATCAGTTTTAGCCCCTGGACTTAATAAAAATTTGGAAAACCCCTCTGTTATGTCTAGTTAGACCCTTGAAAATTTATGAAATAATGAATTAGACCCTGTAGTAGGGTGAATTTACCTTTTTGACCCTATGTGATATTAAATTCAGAAATTTGAATATGTGATTAAGATTTAAATTTAAAAAGTTGAGGCAAACACATAGTAAATTAAAATTTAAACTCTCCTCACACTTGGAAAACTTTAGAATGAGTTAAAAATAGATTTTAAGCTGAAATGAATCTGTCTAATTGATTGTTCATATTTATTAGTCATAGGGACACATTCTTAGGTTAGGAAATAATTCTGAAAACTGGTAAAATAAATTTAAATTAGTTCACATCAGAGGAGAAGTTCAAGAATATATTATTCAATATTTTAGATCAGAGCCTATTCTGTTTAGATGATATGTCCTACTATTTAATATTAAAACTCACTTTTATGCATAGAAAATAAATCTGAAAAATATAGGAAAATAGGTATGCATAATTATAAAATGATAAATGAAGTCTCCAGATCCAAAAACTTCAGTTTAGGATTTGGTAGAAGATCTGAAAACCTATTTGGAGTAGGAAATTACCTTCCATGCAAAATTGGTAGTTAAGAAGTATATTAATTAAATATAAAGAATTTGTTCAAATTGAAAATTCATATATGGTGTGCAAACAGAAATCTGAAATACAAAAGTTAGAAATCATATACATATGTTTAAAAGTGCATGAAGGCTAAAAATCAACACATCTAGAGTAACCACAACACTTAGAAATGTGAATGACTATCATATGTATGTATGTGTTGAGTGAAAGTATGAACTATGTCTTATGGATTGTGTTTTCTTTTGCTATGTGTATTGGCATGAGTAGAACCTGTCCCAGAGCAAGTTCTCCCCTTCCAAGACCAAGACTTTCCATTCCGAGAGCAGCAGGAAGAAGGCAAGTGTCCTTGACCACTTTGATCCAATACTAGGATGTATAGATAGAATTATTTGCATTGTCAATTGAAATATGAAACCCATGCTAGGAAGTTTCCCTAGAATTGCATTACCTTGTTTCCTTGTAGCTTGGGTTGGGATTTATTTTATCATGTCATTTATTTATATGCTTATGCTTAGCCATGCTTAGAATGGGAAAATTGGGATATGAGATCATCAATTTATTTACCTTACTCTTGAATGAGATGTTATGAGTTATGTAGAGGTAGGGATCAAGGCAAGTTGGATGATTTGGTTGGTGCTGGGTGCACGAGACTCGGGTTTGTGTTTAGTACTTGCCTGGATCCGAAGGACCGATTCATGGAGCATGTAACCTGGCTTTACCGTGCCAACCACATGCTGAGATGGGGCAGCTTGGTTAATTAATTAGGTGTATCCCCGGCGTAGTATGGGTGTGTTAGATGGTGCGGGGAATAGGTGTCAGCTGGACTACCATATGAACCGCAAGGCTCAAGAGGGGGCCACTGCAGCGGGGTTGGAGCCTCTTGTATGCTGTTAGGGGTGAAACCTCAGTGGGCCCACGCTCATCGGGAATCCCTTTGTAAAGGCTTCATAGTGATCTCCTGGCTACACACCTGGGAAGTGTGAATGTGGTTCGTGGCCACTGGCATAATGGAGGTTCTTTTAGTCCACCTGGCAACGGGGGATGAAATCACTACATGTGGGTACAGTGGTGCAAACTCTGCAGAGTCAAAACTGTCATGACAACCGTGCTCACGGTCAAGAGCGGCTTGGACTTATTCATGATTAGAGGATGATGAATTTGGAAGTTGAGGATGTTAAGCGGGGAGCTTGACATTTGATATGATGATTATGGTTACTTGATTTTGATGATGGGCTGGGAGTTTGGACCATTTCACCTGTGTAGTAATGTAGGTGCTTAATAAGCTAAGGTAATAGGTATTAATTGCGTAGTGCTTTAACCACGAGTTCAACCTCTCCTTGCTCTAGCCATGCATGACATAACTTTCCCACACTTGCTGAGTACCAATGGTACTCAAACTTGCATATTTGTTGGTTTAAATTGCTGCTCAGGTCAAGGGGATGAGGTGGTGTTCAATGACCAAGACTTTGGACCCGAAGAAGGATTCTAGGTTCATGGAGCCCCCGGGCAACGCCTGTGACGGAGCCCACAAGAATAATATTCCGCTGCTATTCTATTTACATGTTATGAACTTATTATCGTCCATCGAGACGTATGCTTTGTAAGGCATATTTATATTCGACACCTGGTTTGTAATAATTGATGCTTCACTGTTTGTCATCACATGTATGAGAAAATGATCCTGGCATACATGTGATATTCGCTCGGTTGTTCTTCGGAGAAACCGGGTGTGACAGAAGTGGTATCAGAGCCAAGGTTGCCCATAGGAACATGAACCTAGGTAGAAATGGACGTATTTAAGGACCCTATTTTCCTAAAAACTATTTTACAAAGGTTTGGGTTGAAAAGTGTTATTTAATGGGGTCACTTTATTCATCTTACCCCAACTTTTATTCAAAATACAATTTTTGTTTAACTCTTATCTAACGTAATTTTAAATGCTTTATGTTTTAGATGGTTCGCATGATCCGCACCGCCCGCAAGTCCACTGGAGGGAGAGTTCCCGTAGTTGCCCTTGCCCTGAAAGAGGAGAACCGTCCGGTGACGTACCTCTCCTACGGATTGGCAGTAGGAGGCTTGTTGCGCCGTCTTCGGCGTATGCTCCACGCCGCCGGCAATACGGGCAAGCTAATCATACACTACAGCTCCACCCGGACCATCCGTGAGAAGCGGGAAGAATGGAGTTCAGAAATGAGGATTATCCATGTAAATCACCTGCTCAAGATCCACCGCTCTCCAGCTTGTCGAGCGACACAGGTCGATGCGGAGAAGGATGTCACCTGGGAGGCCATCACCTGCCAGAGTCACATCTACCGTCGCCATCTGGACAGGACTGAGTACATGTATGTCCTCCAACGTGAGAGTGGTACAACGGAGTACATGTACCCGCCAATGCAGCAGGGGACTTCCCATGAGCACATGGACCTGTGCTTGGAGGATGCTGCTATGCTCAGCACTTGACTGCAGGAGTGTCAGTAGGAGCTTCAGGATGTTCGTGACACTCTGAAGGAGACTGAGGTGTTGCTTCGAGCCAGCATGAGGGCGAGAGAAAGAGGAGATGGGAATGAACTGTGTGTCACCGTGAATGACACATGGACTCCTGACTCCCCAGATCGCCGGGCGAGCAGGCGCCGCCGCACTTCTCCGCCAGCAGCTTCCCCACCCAAAGCAGAGTCAGAGGGCAGCTGCAATAATGAGGAAGATCCCGAGGAGCCGGCTCAGTGATACGAGTCGTGTAGAGTCCTTTCCCATAGTTCAGCAGGTTATCGAGTAGGCGAGTCAATACCTTAGTTAATGGTGTGTTAGTGTTTGGTGTGTGACGTGAGTTGTGGAAGCCATGGGCATTTGTCCACAACCTCGTCTTCAGGTTGTTTTGCTTTGATGTGTGAACCCCTACGAATTAAGAGTGCATTTATTTTCTCGTGAGACATGAAACCCTCAGAAAATATAAGTATAATAAGGTCTCAAAATTTTAAAGTTAAACAAGCAAAATTGGAAATTTAGTACGTAATGCTTTAAATTGACATCTGGTTGATCATGATAGATGGCCGGAAGAGGAAAGGGTCGTGGTGCCAACCCCGCCAACAACAACGATGAGGCCAGCAACGCTCATCTTTCTGGAGGACAAGACAGGGATGGTCACACCAAGCCTCGGGTAGCAACACACGCCCACATCTGATGCAGCAACCCGCAGGGTAGACGAGCCGTGCTGCGGTACCCTACTCAGCACCGAGAGGGTACAACCCAAACTTCAGGCCTCCGTCAGCACCAGCACGGCCACAACGTCAGTTTGTACAGCAGCCTCGCCCCACATATCAACCTCGACCAGCAGTACAAGGACCCCCAAACCAACCCCAAGACAACAAAGGCCAGGCACCTAAGGTTGGGGTGCAATGTTTTAACTGTGGTGAAGTGGGGCACTACGCACATAAGGGCCCAAAGAAGAAGCATGTGCAGCCGCAACAGCAAAATGTGATGCGAGGACGGGTGAACCACGTGACCATGGAGGAGGCGCAAGAGGCACCCGACGTGGTAGTTGGTAAGTTTCCTGCCAATTTACACATTGCAACCCTGTTGTTTGATTCTGGTGCTACCCACTCGTTTATTGCTCAAGGGTTTGTTAAGAAGCATGATCTAGCAACCACACAAATGAACCATATGCTAGCAGTGAACTCTCCATGTGGAGAAATAAGGACAAGACAAGTGTGTCCCAAGGTGAATCTAGACATTAATAGGGTAGTATTTACTGCCAACCTCATAGTGATAGATTCACAAGGGATAGATATTATTTTGGGTATGGATTGGTTGACCAAACATAAAGGAATCATCCATTGTTTGACAAGAACGGTGGAACTAACTCACCCTAGTGGCACAAGAGTAAAGTTCATAACTATACAAGAGCCTAGGAGGGACATTAAACTCAATCAAGTTAAGGTGGAAGTGGAGGAGATCAGGATCATCAGGGAATATCCAGATGTTTTTCTGGAGGAGTTGCCTGGTATGCCCCCCGATCGTGAAGTGGAATTCGCGATTGAGCTAGTGCCTGGAATAGCTCTGATATACAAGAGACCTTATCAGATGGACTCCAAACAGCTGGAAGAACTCAAGGAACATTTAAGAGAATTGATAGAAAAGGGGTACATTCGTCCTAGTTCCTCACCATGGGGAGCTCCAGTGATATTTGTGCCCAAGAAGGACGGGACCCAAAGGCTATGCGTGGACTACCATGCGTTGAATGAGGTAATCATCAAGAACAAGTACCCATTACCCCGCATTGAAGACTTGTTTGATCAGTTGAGGGGAGCTTGTGTGTTCTCGAAAATTGATCTCAAGTCGGGATACCACCAACTTAAGATAAGGCAAACTGATATTCCAAAGACAGCTTTCGTATCTCGGTACAGACTGTATGAATACACCGTCATGCCTTTCGGGCTAACTAATGCCCCGGCATAATTTATGTATCTCATGAACAAGGTATTCATGGAATGTCTGGACAAATTTGTGGTGGTTTTCATAGATGACATTCTCGTCTTCTCCAAAGATGAAGAAGAACATGAGAAACATCTAAGGTTGGTGTTGCAAAAGCTGAGAGAACACCAACTATATGCCAAGTTGAGCAAGTGTGAGTTTTGGATGAAGAGAGTTCCCTTCTTAGGACACATAATCTCGGAGGGAGAAATCTTCGTAGATCCCGCCAAGATCGAGAATGTACAGAAGTGGAAGACCCCTGAGAATGTCGGGGAAGTTTGAAGCTTCTTAGGATTGGTTGGGTATTATCGACGGTTTATCGAGGGATTCTCCAAGATTTCGAGACCCCTCACTAAATTGTTGGAGAAGGGAATCACATTCAAATGGACACCGCAGTGCGAGACGAGTTTTCAGGAACTGAAGAAAAGATTGACAACAGCCCTAGTGCTAGTTATGTCAGATATGCAGAAGAACTTCTCGGTGTACTGCGATGCCTCTGGAAACGGGTTGGGGTGTGTTATCATGCAAGAGGGGCATGTCGTGGCTTATGCGTCCCGGCAGCTCCGGAAACACGAGAAGAACTATCCTACACATGACCTAGAGCTAGCTGCAGTGGTACACGCGTTGAAGATTTGGCGGCACTACTTGATGGGGAAGAGGACAGAGATATATACGGATCATAAGAGCTTAAAGTATATTTTCACATGGCCAGATCTCAATCTCAGACAAAGGAGATGGTTAGCGCTGATCAACGACTTTGATGTGGGCATCAACTATCATCCTAGGAAAGCGAACACCGTAGCAGATGCTTTAAGTCGGAAGGTGCAGGTCAATAGGTTGAGCTTGAAGGACATGCCTGCAGAATTGAAGGAAGATGTTCTAATACTCAATCTATGTCTGGTGAATAGTGGTGAGGCCATCGCCATGGAAGTGGACTCCACATTAGAGAAAGACATCCGCAATGGTCAGAAGAATGACGAGAAGATAAAAGAGATTAGAGAACTCATCAAGGAAAATAAAGCCCCTGGTTTCAGAGAGGATGGACAAGGTACGGTGTGGCACGGGAAAAGAATCTGTGTGCCTGAAGTGAAGGAGATCCGTGAATTGATTTTAAAGGAGGCTCATGATTTCGACTATTCCATTCATCCTGGGAGTATGAAGATGTATCATGACCTCAAGAGCAGGTATTGGTGGTATGGCATGAAGCGGGATGTCGCGGAACATGTTGCCCTATGTGATACATGTCAGTTGGTGAAAGCAGAACATCAACGACCCGCGAGATTATTGCAACCACTCAAAGTGCCTGAATGGAAATGGGAAGAAATCGGTATGGATTTCATAGTGGGGCTACCTAGGACCCAATCAGGATATGATTCGATATGGGTCATCATCGACAGGCTAACCAAGGTAGCTCATTTCATCCCCGTGAAAGAAAGCTTAAGCGGATCCAAATTGGCATAATTATACATGTCAAGGATTGTGTGTTTCCATGGAGTGCCAAAGAAGGTAGTGTCAGATCGAGGGACACAGTTCACCTCAAGGTTCTGGCAAAAGTTGCATGAAACTATGGGAACTCATCTGAATTTTAGTTCTGCCGATCATCCCCAGACTGACGGACAGACGGAAAGAACCAATCAGATCCTTGAGGATATGCTGAGAGCGTGTGCGCTCAAGAACAATAGGAGTTGGGATAAGAACTTACCATATGCGGAGTTCTCCTATAACAACAGCTATCAGGCTAGTATGAAGATGTCACCATTTGAGGCTTTGTATAGGAGGAAGTGCAGAACTCCCCTATTTTGGAATCAAACTGGGGAAAGTAAAGTGTTTGGCACGAGGTACTACAAGAAGCCGAGGCGAAAGTGAGGGAAATCTGCAACAACTTGAGGATAGCACAAACACGACAAAAGAGTTATGCCGATGTGCGGAGAGGAGAGCTTATTTTCAATGTGGGAGACTATGTCTATCTCAAGGTGTCCCCTATCCGAGGACTTCGTCGGTTCAAGGTGAAAGGGAAATTATCACCTCGATACATCGGACCCTTTCAGATTCTGGAGAGGAAAGGCGAAGTGGCATATCAACTAGAACTACCGGCTCGCCTATCAGATGTGCACGATGTATTCCATGTGTCACAGCTCAAGAAATGTTTAAGAACGCCCGAAGAAATGTTACCCATGAATGAGGTGGATGTACGAGAGGATCTTTCTTATGCCGAACAACCGTTCAAGATTTTGGAGACAATGGAACGCCTCACAAGAAATAAAAGAATCCGGATGTGCAAGGTGCAGTGGAAGCATCACTCGGAAGAGGAAGCCACATGGGAGCGAGAAGACGAGCTTAAGGCACAGTTTCCGGAATTGTTTTCCTAGAACCACCAATCTCGAGGACGAGATTTCTTTTAAGAGGCGTAGAGCTGTAACACCCCAAAAATCTGTTAAGAGGGGAATTGAAAATTTTTTTGGACGTATTGCATGTGGTGCAGAAATTCAAATTCAAATTGGAATTCAAATTCAAATCAAAATAGAAAAGCAATGGAAAAAGAAAAAGAAAAAAAGAAAACCCCACCGGCCAGTGGGCCGAAACCCACCAGCCGATCCACCATCCCCCCCCCCCCCGCGCCAGCCCACAGCCGCGCGCCTCTCCCTCTCACTGACACGTGGGGCCCACGTGTCATCCCCCACCTCTCGCTCGCGCCAACAGTCGGGACTCCTCTCTCTCCCGAATCCAAACTACCCCCGGAAACCCGCGTCCCCCAGCAGAATTCTGGTCCCGGACGACTCCAACTCGATCATAACAGACCGCCGCCCTCCCTCGTCTATATAAACACCGACATCGCACTGTTTTTCCCCCACGATCGGCTGTTTTTCCTCCCGGTGAGAACCGAAGCTCCGATCACCGTTTTCTCTCGATCCTTGCCCGAGTTTTCTGATCTAACGCTCCGATCATGTTCCACCGCCTCCGGGGAATCACGCAGGTGCAGAAAACTCGGTGGTTTGCGCTCTAGACACAGCTCCGACGAGCACCGCCGCGATTCCACCTCGGACCTCGTCGCCGACCGCCTTCCTGGACCTCCGAGCTCAAGAAAAACCCCGAGGTGAGATCCCCGACCTCCCCTCTACCGATCTATGCCATGAAATCCCAGTTTTAGGAGGTATAGACGAAGATCCGAAGTTCTTCGGTGAGATCGCCGCCTCCCACCGCCGCGCGCCGCCGGGCAACGCGGGCTGGCTCCGGCCAGGGCGACGTGGCCGCTTGTGCACCGTCTATTTTAAATCGCACGGTAAAATTAAAACCCGCGCGTACCGGTTCGGCGATCTAATCTGAGCCGTCTGTTTTAAATCGAACGGTCCACATCAGCCCCGCGTTATAAAGGCCGGGATTCTTGCGCGCTACCCCCTGGGGATCTCGGAAAACACGAGCTAGCCCCGGAAACTTCTGATCTAGCCCATGGAACTTCAGAAATTTGTGTAAATTCATTTAAAAATCAGTTTTAGCCCCTGGACTTAATAAAAATTTGGAAAACCCCTCTGTTATGCGTAGTTAGACCCCTGGAAATTTATGAAATAATGAATTAGACCCTGTAGTAGGGTGAATTTACCTTTTTGACCCTATGTGATATTAAATTCAGAAATTTGAATATGTGATTAGGATTTAAATTTAAAAAGGTGAGGCAAACACATTGTAAATTAAAATTTCAACTCTCCTCACACTTGGAAAACTTTAGAATGAGTTAAAAAATAGATTTTAAGCTGAAATGAATCTGTCTAATTGATTGTTCACATTTATTAGGTATAGGGACACATTTTTAGGTTAGGAAATAATTCTGAAAACTGGTAAAATAAATTTAAATTAGTTCACATCAGAGGAGAAGTTCAAGAATATATTATTTAATATTTTAGATCAGAGCCTATTCTTTTTAGATGATATGTCCTACTATTTAATATTAAAACTCACTTTTATGCATAGAAAATAAATCTGAAAAATATAGGAAAATAGGTATGCATAATTATAAAATGATAAATGAAGTCTCCAGATCCAAAAACTTCAGTTTAGGATTTGGTAGAAGATCTGAAAACCTATTTGGAGTAGAAAATTACCTTCCATGTAAAATTGGTAGTTAAGAAGTATATTAATTAAATATAAAGAATTTGTTCAAATTGAAAATTCATATATGGTGTGCAAACAGAAATCTGAAATACAAAAGTTAGAAATCATATACATATGTTTAAAAGTGCATGAAGGTTAAAAATCAACACATCTAGAGTAACCACAACACTTAGAAATGTGAATGACTATCATATGTATGTATGTGTGGAGTGAAAGTGTGAACTATGTCTTATGGATTGTGTTTTCTTTTGCTATGTGTATTGGCATGAGTAGAACCTGCCCCAGAGCAAGTTCTCCCCTTCCAAGACCAAGACTTTCCATTCCCAGAGCAGCAGGAAGAAGGCAAGTGTCCTTGACCACTTTGATCCTATACTAGGATGTGTAGATAGAATTATTTGCATTGTCAATTGAAATATGAAACCCATGCTAGGAAGTTTCCCTAGAATTGCATTACCTTGTTTCCTTGTAGCTTGGGTTGGGATTTATTTTATCATGTCATTTATTTATATGCTTATGCTTAGCCATGCTTAGAATGGGATAATTGGGATATGAGATCATCAATTTATTTACCTTACCCTTGAATGAGATGTTATGAGTTATGTAGAGGTAGGGATCAAGGCAAGTTGGATGATTTGGTTGGTGCTGGGTGCACGAGACTCGGGTTTGTGTTTAGTACTTGCCTGGATCCTAAGGACCGGTTCATGGAGCATGTAACCTGGCTTTACCGTGCCAACCACATGCTGAGATGGGGCAGCATGGCCAATTAATTAGGTATATCCCCGGCGTAGTATGGGTGTGTTGGATGGTGCGGGGAATAGGTGTCAGCTGGACTACCATATGAACCGCAAGGCTCAAGAGGGGGCCACTGCAGCGGGGTTGGAGCCTCTTGTATGCTGTTAGGGGTGAAACCTCAGTGGGCCCATGCTCGTCGGGAATCCCTTTGTAAAGGCTTCGTAGTGATCTCCTGGCTACACACCTGGGAAGTGTGAATGTGGTTCATGGCCACTGGCATAATGGAGGTTCTTTTAGTCCACCCAGCAACGGGGGATGAAGTCACTACATGTGGGTACAGTGGTGCAAACTCTGCAGAGTCAAAACTGTCATGACAGCCGTGCTCACGGTCAAGAGCGGCTTGGACTTATTCATGATTAGAGGATGATGGATTTGGAAGTTGAGGATGTTAAGCGGGGAGCTTGAAATTGGATATGATGATTATGGTTACTTGATTTTGATGATGGGCTAGGAGTTTGGGACCATTTCACCTGTGTAGTAATGTAGGTGCTTAATAAGCTAAGGTAATAGGTATTAATTGCGTAGTGCTTTAACCACGAGTTCAACCTCTCCTTGCTCTAGCCATGCATGACATAACTTTCCCACACTTGCTGAGTACCAATGGTACTCAAACTTGCATATTTGTTGGTTTAAATTGCTGCTCAGGTCAAGGGGATGAGGTGGTGTTCAATGACCAAGACTTTGGACCCAAAGAAGGATTCTAGGTTCATGGAGTCCCCGGGCAACGCCTGTGACGGAGCCCACAAGAATAATATTCCGCTGCTATTCTATTTACATGTTATGAACTTATTATCGTCCATCAAGATGTATGCTTTGTAAGACATATTTATATTCGACACCTGGCTTGTAATAATTGATGCTTCACTGTTTGTCATCACATGTATGAGAAAATGATCCTGGCATACATGTGATATTCGCTCGGTTGTTCTTCGGAGAAACCGGGTGTGACATCCTTGCCTGTGGGGATGGAGTAGAGATGGAGCCACTGCTTCTTAGAATTGTTTCCGCATTAGTTAGATTGCTTCCGCATTAGAATAAAGACTTCCGCTGTTAGATTAAGACTTCGGCTGTGAGCATGAGTCCAAGACTCATGAGACATTGTAATAAACTCTGTTATTCGTGGTCATATATATTCTGAATTCAGTTTGTGGAACATATGTGTATGTGTAATGAACATCCTGGGCACACATATGCATCAGTTCTCGGTTCCGTGGTTTTCCACAGAATTGAGGGCGTCACACAAGTTGACTCAAGCATACGAGTTTTCGCAAACAAAACAGTTTCTAAACATGGGATCAATATGGTCAAGGGGCACTTGCCTTGCTCCCGTGACTCTTGTTGCTCAAGCGTCTCAAAGTATTGGTGTTGTAGTTCTTTGTAGATGACCTCTTGAGATTTTACAGCAATCAATCATCATGCACAACTTTACTCAAGATGCAATGGAGTAGATGGATGCAAATCCTATGGTGCTGTTTTACTAAACCAGTTTGTACTTGTTCTTGCATGTTTTAATGGGCTTTCATGGGGTTTTATGATGAACAAGGGTGTAGGGATCAAGTGTGGACGTGGTGATGATCTTGACTCAAGATCTATATCAATTCCACCGTCAAAAACCGATCAAAACGTGATCTGTCCACACGAAAAAGTTTCAGTTGAAGGGAGCGAAGAAAATGGATGCGTAGAAACAGCGACGACGTTGTAAGATGGGTAACGGAGACCTACCTCACTTCCTTTTGGTGGCAGGGCCTTCCTCCTAGTGATGGCAGCAGCGGGAGGTTTTTCTATGGATGATTAGGGCAGGACAGATCGTCGGTTCTTTTTCCGGCGACGGCGAGGCGTGACGGGGCTCGTCGGCGGGCTCACCGGTGACTGAAGTCCGGCAAAAAGGGGGGGGTCTAACTCGGCGAGTTGGGGGCTAGGGCCTCCAAGTCGCCGACTTGGGAGAGGGAAAAAGGGAAAGGGGTTGCGGCCAAGGGGGGGGGGGGGGGGTTGGGCTCTATTTATAAGGGGGGGAAAGAGGAGTCCTACTCAAATTGGAGCTCAAATAAGAGTCCAACTCAATTTTGGATCTCAACAAACTTATCTTTTCAGTTAGGTGCGGCAGCCTTGGGGATTTTGTCCCCCAAAATGTAGAGAAAATTTGGGGGAAATTGTGTCGGTACCCTCAGTACCGGGTACCCCCGCGCACAGGAGAAAAAACCCCTAAGGGCCTCGCCCCCTCTGCAGGGCCGAACTCTGAGGGTGCCACTGTCCAGCGGGGCCAGGCCTCCCCTCTCCTCAGAGGCGAGCTCTAAGGGAGTCATGTGTCCAGCGAGGCCAGTCCCTTCTCCTCAGAGGCGAGCTCCGAGTGTGCCACGTGTCCAGCGGGGCCGGGCCTCCCTTCTCCGCAGAGGAGAGCTCTGAGGGCACCACGTGTCCAGCTGGGCCGGGCCTCCCTTCTCTGCAGAGGTGAGCTCCAAGCGTGCCACGTGTCCAGTGGGGCCGGGCCTCCCTTCTCTGCAGAGGCGAGCTCCGAGGGCGCCACATGTCCAGCAGGGCCGGGCCTCCCTTCTCCGCAGAGGCGAGCTCTGAGGGCGCCACGTGTCCAGCGGGGCTGGACCTCCCTTCTCCTCAAAGGCGAGCTCTGAGAGCGCCACGTGTCCAGCAGGGTTGGGCCTCCCTTCTCCTCAGAGGTGAGCTCCGAGGGCGCCACGTGTCCAGCGGGGCCGGGCCTCCCTTCTCCTCAGAGGCGAGCTCCGAGAGCACCACGTGTCCAATGGGGCGGGGGGACGTGTCGACAGCGCACTTCGATAAATTGAAATTGGATCATTTCAGCTATCTTTTTCCCATTTCCCACCATTTTTATGATTCTTTCTCCATTCCTATGGTTCCTTCCTCCATTTATACGGTTCGTTTCTCTATTTCTACTTTTTTTATAATGTTTCTCTATATGAAAAATGTATGCAATGCATGGAAATGAATTTGAGGGTGTTACAAACCTACCCCCCTAAACTGAATTTCGCTCTCGAGATTCGATATAGTAGAGAATAGATGAGAGAATTCTACCTTGAGGTCTTCCTCACACTCCCATGTAGTTTCGGCTTCCGTGTGATGGCTCCGCTGTACCTTGCACCAACGGATCACTTTGTTCCTCGTGACCCTTTCGTTCAAGTCCAAAATTTGGACGGGATGCTCCACATAGGTCAGATCCTCTTGAAGCTCGAGCTCATCCATCGGTACTTGTTCTTCCGGTACTCTTAAGCACTTTTTGAGTTGGGATACGTGAAACACGTCTTGTACGTCGGAGAGGTGTGTTGACAGCTCTAGTTGATAGGCTACTTCTCCTCGCTTGCCCAAAATCTTAAATGGCCTGATGTAGCGAGGTGCTAATTTGCCCTTGACGCTGAACCGTTGTTGGCCTCGGATAGGCGATACCTTAAGGTACACGAAGTCTCCTACTTCGAAGGTCAATCTTCTTCGCCTATTGTCTGCATAACCTTTTTGTCGTGACTGAGCAGCGTTCAAATTTTCTCGTATTGTTTGGACTTGCTTTTCGGTGTCTTGCAGCACTTCAGGTCCAAACACTTGGCTCTCTCCGGTCTCATTCCAGAACAGCGGCATTCTACACCGTCTACAATACAATGTTTCGAAAGGTGACATCTTCAAGCTGGCTTGATAGTTGTTGTTGTATGAGCATACGGCAAGCTCCTATCACAACTGTGCCCATGTTTCAAGGCGCAAGCTCTCAACATGTCTTCCAAAATTTGATTTGTCCTCTCAGTTTGCCCGTCAGTTTGCGGGTGATAAGCGGAGCTGAAATTCAGCCGTGTACCCATGGCTTCATGCAGCTTCTTCCAGAACCTAGAGGTAAATTGAGAACCCCGATCTGAAACTATCCTCTTCGGAACTCCATGACGACACACGATTTGCTCCATATACAGCTCGGCTAGTTCTGCGACGCGGTACGTGGTTCTAACAGGAAGGAAATGGGCTGTTTTCGTCAATCAGTCCACAATAACCCAAATGGAGTTGTAACCTGACCGAGTACGTGGTAATCCGACAATGAAATCCATGCTGATGTCTTCCCACTTCCACTCGGGTACTTTCAATGGCTGCAACAGTCCAGCGGGTCTTTGATGTTCGGCCTTCACCCGTTGGCATGTGTCGCATAAGGCAACATATTCAGATATGTCCCTTTTCATACCATCCCACCAATAGCAAGTTTTCAGGTCCTTGTACATCTTTGTACAGCCGGGATGTATGGAATAAGGTGAGTCATGTGCCTCCTTAAATATCGTGTCACGATGTGCTTCACGTTAGGCACACAAATCCTTTTCCCTAACCAAAGCGCGACATTCTCGTCTTCCTTGAAATCCTTTTCTATGCCTTGTCAGATTCTTTCCTTGATTTCTTTGATTTCCTCATCCGTTGCTTGGCCATCTTGTATCTCTTGTTCTAGCGAAGAGTTGAGTTCTATCACTTCCATCTCATTCAAGAACCCGAGATGTAACCGTTCAAACTCCTTACGCAGCTCGGGCGGTAGCTCCTGAACCGTGAGTTGGCGACATGCTCCCTTTCGGCTCAACGCATCAGCTACTACATTGGCCTTTCTGGGGTGATAATTGATTCCAACATCATAATTCTTGATGAGTTCCAACCATCGACGTTGCCTCAAATTCAGATCCGTTTGCGTGATATATACTTGAGGCTTTTGTGATCCGTATAGATCTCACATCGGTGGCCAAGGATATAATGCCTCCAAATCTTCAAGGCATGTACCATGGCTGCAAGTTCCAAATCATGCGTGGGGTAATTCAGCTCGTGTTTGTTTAGTTGTCTCGACGCATAGGCTACCACTTGTCCTTCTTGCATGAGCACGCATCCAATCCCTTGTCTTGACGTGTCACAATATATATATCGAAACTCTTGCTCATGTCCGGCAATACCAAAACCGGCGATGTGGTTAGTCTTTTCTTAAGCTCCTCAAAGCTTTCTTGGCGCACTGGTGTCCACTGAAATGATTTTCCCTTCATTAGCAATTCAGTCATATGCTTCGCTATTTTGGAGAAATCCTTGATGAACCGTCGGTAGTATCCAGCCATCCCAAGGAAACTCCGAATATCTCTCACATTCTACGGTTGGTTCCACTTCAGAACATCTCCCACTTTTCCGGGATCAACCGATACTCCTCTCTCGGAGATGATGTGGCCTAGGAACGATATCTCCTTTAGCCAAAATTGACACTTGTTGAACTTGGCATACAATTGATGCTCTCGCAGTTTCTGTAATGTCAATCTTAAGTGTTCTTCATGTTCTTCCTCGCTTTTTGAATACACCATGATATCGTCGATGAAAACCACGACGAACTTATCCAAGTACTCCATGAAGACCTTATTCATGAGGTACATAAAGTATGCGGGTGCATTCGTTAACCCAAAAGACATAACGGTATATTCATACGAACCATACCGTGTTCGAAATGCAGTCTTAGGTATGTCAGAGGGCTTAATCTTCAGCTGGAAGTATCCCAACCGAAGATCAATCTTGGAGAAAATATGGGAACCTTTCATTTGGTCGAACAGGTCATCTATACGGGACAGCGGGTATTTATTTTTGATCGTCACCTCAGTGAGAGACCTATAATCTACACACATCCTTTGGGTCCCATCCTTCTTGTCTACGAAGAGCACGGGGGCTCCCCACGGTGACGAGCTTGGGCGTATAAAACCCTTTTCTAGCTGCTCCTTAATTTGCTTCTTAAGTTCCACTAGTTCATTAGCGGGCATCCTATATAGCCTTTTCGCTATAGGTGCAGTTCCAGGTACTAAATCAATGGCAAATTCAATGTCCCGGTCAGGTGGCATACCAGGAAGTTCTTCCGGGAACACATCTGAAAATTCTTGAACCACCGGAATGCTTTCCAATGTTGCTTCTTTGACGTGGTTCAACGCTGCCTCCTCGGTTGCCGGTTGGGCTGACTCGAACTCAATACGAGTACCGTGCTCATTTGTCAACTGCACACTCCTCTCGGCACAATGGATTACTCCGTTGTGCTTTCTTAACCAATCCATTCCAAGTATTATATCAATCCCTTGGGAATCCAAGACAATAAGGTTGGCAAGAAAGTCTACCCCCTTATTTTAAGGTTTACTTTCGGACATACTATATTAATCCTCATCTCTCCACCGGGAGAATTAACCAACATAGTGTGTTTCATGTGTGATATGGGCAGATTATACTTGGAAACATACTTGGATGATATGAATGAATGTGATGCTCCGGAATCAAATAAAACAGTGGCTGGGTTGGAGTTGGCAAGGAACATACCAATCACGACGTCCTCAGCTTGTTGTGCTTCCTCAGCGGAGACATGATTCACGTTGCCACGAGCGTAGTTCTGCTGCCCACGGTTACCTTGCGTAGCTCCTCCATTCGTCTGTGGGTTCTGTTTTGGTGTGTTGGTCGGCTGTCCAAGGCCTTTCTTCAAGCATTGACTTGCAAAGTGTCCCGCCCCTCCGCATGAAAAACATGCTTTGTTGCCCAAAACAGCAGGAACGTTGGGGCGAGGCTGGTTTTGAGCTTAGGCGCCCATGTTGGGAAAGGGCGCAGGAGGCAAAGGCATACGAGGTGCTTGCATAACAGGACGTTGCTGCGATGGTTGATTAGGGCGAGGCGGGTTTGCAGGGCGGAAAGTAGAAGTGGACGAGCCATACTGCGGTGCAGCTGGTGGCATGAAACGGGGACGTACATTGCTCCCTTGTGGCTGGTATGACATCTTCCTCTTGCCCTCTTGCTCGATCTCACGGATCTTGCTCTCAACCACTATAGCTTTGTCAACGAGCTTCTGGAAGTTTGCATAATCATTGTTGAGCAGTTGTACTTGGATCTCATTGTTCAATCCTCTCATAAACAAGTATTGCTTCCTTTGATCCGAGTTGACGTCTTCGGGAGCATACCTTGACAGCTGCGTGAACTTGTTGAGGTACTCATTCACGCTCTTCTTTCCTTGGCGGAGACCTTCAAACTCTTGCCTTTTAAGCATCATGACTCCAGCAGGGACGTAATGAGAGCGGAAACTCTCCTTGAATTCAGCCCAAGTGATAGTATTCTGGTTGACATGAGCATTGCAAAGAGCATCTCACCAGTCAGCAGCTGCTCCCATAAGTTGGTGCGATGCGAAGAGAACTTTCTCCCGATCATTGCACTGAACAATAGCAAGCTTCTTTTCCATGGATTTCAACCAATCATCAGCCTCCATGGGATCATTAGCTTGTGCAAAAGTAGGCGGTTGAGTCCTCATGAACTCTGCCAATCTGTTGTGAGTCGGCGGTGGTGGGGTGGGGGTGCAGGAACGGGGTTAGGATTGTTGTTGTTGTTGGCTTGCAGCTGTCCCAAAGTTTGTATCATAGTTTTCGTGAGCTGGTTCTGCATAGCCATCAACCGTTCAAGGTTGTTTGCATCAGCCCCGGGGTTGGCATTTTCAGGAACTTCAACGTTACCATCCTCTTATGGTTCATGGTTGCCACGAACGTTCCTCCTTTGACGGCTGGCGTTTTCCCTCACCATCTGTGAGAGAGAGTTCGGTAGAAAAGAAAAGAGAAGTTTAGATTTCTCCCCCAAATATATGCATCAAAGTGTATGAACTAAATATCTTCTTTCATTAATTTTAGCCTATGTGAGGATGTGAACACATGCTGAAGCATCTCACATCCCTCTACTATGTGTGGATGTGGACATTCGCCGAAGCGTCCCACAACTCACACCAGCACACGAACACAAGGAATCATCACAAAAGTTCAACACACCACTCCTATTCATGCTACTAGGATTTAACCGTTCCTATTACATCTTATTCAATGGGAATCCTAAACTTAATCATGTGAACTGGTGCTGTTCCCGCTGTGTGACGGGGGTGGTCCATCGGACACCTCAATGGGGTTAAGTGCACTCCCACGTGGTGGTGAACGAGTACTTATGTGTGTCATGCTCCTGATCACCGACATCTATGAGAAACTTTAGAGAAGGAAGAAAATACGTCAAAACTTCAGAAGCTATGAAGCAAGAAAGCAAAAGTGTTATTGTCCAAAAGAAGAGAGAAGAGGGGCTGAAAATAGCACTTTGCGGTGGCTGAATTGACAAGAAAGGTGCAGCAGCAAGCAATTTTCAAAAATAGCAGTTTAGAGGGGTGTGCCTATGTATTTTAGAGTGTACATTCTACCTAGTCTTATATCCTACGGTCAACGTGGCTCTGCAACCAATCTGTGACACCCGGTTCCGAAAACAGAGCCAAGTTAATGCATATGTGTGCCCAGGATGTTCATCACACATACACATGTAATCCACAAACTGAATTCAGAATATAACCACGAATAAATAGTGTTTAAATACTTTATTACATCGACTCATTGTCTCACTCATGAATCTCGATCTTATTCTTGCAGCGGAAGTCTCTAAACGACAGCGGAAATAACTAAATAGCAGCAGGCTCCATCTTCAACTCCACAGGCATGTTGATGGTAGTTCACACGCCTAGTACTCCACATGATCTTCGAAGTACTCTTCTCCTGTAGCTGATGTTTATGTGATAATGCAAGGGTGAGTACATGACGTACTCAGCAAGTGCGGAAAAAGTATGACATGTAGCTTACAACAAGGTATGGAATAAAAAGGCTCATTGCAGCAAGCAAATTTTATTTCATAAACATGGTAAAAACAGCAACTATTTCTAGGTGAAATTTATCCCATTATAATCAAGTAATTCAGCAACGTTCTCTCATCATAATTCATCATTTATCAAGTCTCAACCAGCCATTAATCTTTCTCAAGTTCATCTCATGCTCATAAATATTCATAACCATCTCATATTCATATAACCAAAACCAAACTCATTGGCAAGACTCAAACGGTCCCAAAACCAATCCCGATGACCATACCACAACCATACCGAACATCCATACCAAGTTTTCCCTCTAATCATGTGAGTTGGCCAGATGCTTGTGACCGTAAGCACGGCTATCATGATAGTTTTACACTCTGCAGAGGTGGCACCACTTTACCCACAAGTTTGTGATTTCGTCACCCATCGGCGACTGCAAAACCTCCATTATACCAGTACACAACCGTCGGTGTATGGCCAAGAGATCACAAAATAGCCTTTACAAAGGGGCTACTAGATGTATGGACACACTGAGGTTTCACCGGCAGGCTCGAATCACCATTCTCCCACCCACGGGCCCCCTCTTGTGCCATGCAGTTCCCAGAGCAGTCCCTCTCGACTCCCATTTCCCGCGCCATCCACGGTCCATAACAAGCTAGCAACACACCTAATTAGTCAGCTAAGCCGCACCCATATTTGGCCTTGTGGTAGCACTGTTTTTCTGGCATGAACCGGTCCTTAGATCTACGGCAAGTAAACCACTATCTCATTCAGCAACATCCACGAACCAAGCTTGCCTAGATCTCCCACAATTCCATGCTCATTTACATCATCAAGTTCTCATCATCATTATTCATATGAGTGCAGTAGCTAACCATGTTTTAATTCAGCTTCCCGTATCCCGTAGATTAAGCGAAGCAAAAAAAGAAAAACGACCATGCCCGACTCATCAACTTTCCCGGCGACAAGGATGGTTAACAAAACTAGTAAACTCCTATAAAAGGGTTTCCCATCAATTTGAATCAAGCATACGAGTTTTCATAAACAAAACAGTTTCTAAACATGGGATCAATATGGTCAAGGGGCACTTGCCTTGCTCCCGTGGCTCTTGTTGCTCAAGCGTCTCGAAGTCTTGGTGCTGTAGTTCTTCGTAGATGGCCTCTTGAGCTTGTCCTTCTACTCACGAACACACACATACAAAATTTACAGCAATCAATCATCATGCACAACTTTACTCAAGATGCAATGGAGTAGATGGATGCAAATCCTATGGTGCTGTTTTATTAAACCAGTTTGTACGTGTTCTTGCATGTTTTAATGGGCTTTCATGGGTTTTATGATGAACAAGGGTGTAGGGATCAAGTGTGGACGTGGTGATGATCTTTACTCAAGATCTAGATCAATTCCACCGTCAAAAACCGATCAAAACGTCATGTCCACACGAAAAAGTTTTTGTTCAAAGGGAGCGAAGAAAACGGATGCGTAGAAACAGCGATGACGTCGTAAGATGGGTAACGAAGACCTACCTCACTTCCTTTTGGTGGCAGGGCCTTCCTCCTAGCGATGGCAGCAGTGGGAGGTTTTTCTATGGATGATTAGGGCAGGACAGATCATCGGTTCTTTTTCCGCCGACGGTGAGACGTGACGGGGCTCATCGACGGGCTCACCAGCGACTGAACTCCGGCAAAAAGGGGGGGTCTAACTCGGCGAGTTGGGGGCTAGGCCTCCAAGTCGCCGACTTGGGAGGGGAAAAAGGGAAAGGGGTTGCGGCCAAGGGGGGGGGGGTTGGGCTCTATTTATAAGGGGAAAAAGAGGAGTCCTACTCAAATTGGAGCTCAAATAAGAGTCCAACTCAACTTTGGACCTCAACAAACTTATCTTTTCAGTTAGGTGCGGCAGCCTTGGGGATTTTGTCCCCCCAAATGTGGGGAAAATTTGGGGGAAATTGTGTCGGTATCCTCAGTACCGGGTACCCCCGCGCACAGGAGAAAAACCCCTAAGGGCCTCGCCCCCTCTGCAGGGGCGAGCTCCGAGGGCGCCACGTGTCCAGCGAGGCCGGGTCTCCCTTCTCCTCAGAGGCGAGCTCCGAGGGCGCCACATGTCCAGCGGGGCCAGGCCTCCCTTCTCCACAGAGGCGAGCTCCAGGGGCGCCACGTGTCCAGCGGGGCTGGGCCTCCCTTCTCCGCAGAGGCGAGCTCCGAGGGCGCCACGTGTCCAGCGGGGCCAGGCCAGAGGTGAGCTCCGAGGGCGCCACGTGTCTAGTGGGGCCGGGCCTCCCTTCTCCGCAGAGGCGAGCTCCGAGGGCGCCACGTGTCCAGCGGGGCCGGACCTCCCTTCTCCTCAGAGGCGAGCTCCGAGAGCGCCACATGTCCAGCAGGGCCGGGCCTCCCTTCTCCTCAGAGGTGAGCTCCGAGGGCGCCACGTGTCTAGCGAGGCTGGGCCTCCCTTCTCCTCAGGGGTGAGCTACGAGAGTGCCACGTGTCCAGCGGGGCCGAGCCTCCCTTCTCCTCAGATGTGAGCTCTGAGGGCGCCACGTGTCCAGCGGGGCCAGGCCTCCCTTCTCCTCAGAGGCGAGCTCCGAGAGCGCCATGTGTCCAGCGGGGCCGGGGGACGTGTCGACAGCGCACTTTGACAAATTGGAATTGGCTCATTTCAGCTATCTTTTCCCATTCCCCACCAATTTTATGATTTTTTCTCCATTCCTACGGTTCCTTCCTCCATTTATGCGGTTCTTTTCTCTATTTCAACTTCTTTTATAATGTTTATCTATATAAAAAATGTATGTAATACATGGAAATGAATTTGAGGGTGTTACAGTTCTCTACACCTTTTTTGACACGGTTTGCTCGAAGAGCTCTGCTGAGACTTGTTGATCACGGATATGAGCACTGATCCTCGTGAAAACAGCCGCAACTAGGAGCTCACCGTCGACCTAGGGCTAAAACGGCGACGATCGGAAAATTTTGAAGAATAGCAACTTTAGTCTATGGTTTTCGCCGGTTTTGGACCATAGATGGCCGTGGGGACGTGTAGACCATGTGGGTAGCTTGGCATACACGGTGGTGGAGTAATCCCTCCGAATTTTTGAGTTTCAGCTGGCTCGGTTCTTTGAGCACCGAACGGATAACCGGAAAAATTCTACCCCGGCGATGCACGAGAGGAGGAGTGGTCGGCACGGGCGTGTTAAGCACCTTGGAGCGGGCCTTTTCCGTGTAGCTCGTCAGGCACGAAAAGGCTTCTATCTCTTGGACGCCGGGGAGCAGAGAGGGTCGGCCGGCGATGGTTTCTTCATGCGCGGGAGCGGACGCAGCAGCGCTAGCTGGTGAAGGAAGCAAAGTCCGTTTGTGCAGCGTACGTGGGAGATCGTACTGAGTGCGGGTTGATACGTAGCATCGCTGGCAGCGTGTGGTTGCGAGGGGGTGAGGCGGCAGCATTCCCACCAGCCAACCGAAGGCAACAGAGGTGGTTCTTTCCTCCTTCAGTCTCTGACCAGTGGGTCCCCCTCCCCTCTAATTCTTTTTTTTTGTTTTTCATTTTTGTTTTCACTGAAAAGATCTCAGCTACTCACAATTGAATGAGAGACTTAGCCACAAAGTCATGGGTTGAATTTGATTTCCTCAATTTGAAATTGGTTTGACTAAATTTGCTGCACATTTGAATTTGAAATTCAAATTCAGTTTTGAATTAATGCAAATTTAGCTCCCGACAAGATGAACTCCAATGAGGATGAAAATTGGTGGACTAACTCAGAAAAATGTGCTGAGTTTGAATATGAAGTCAACTTTTGAATTCAAGTGATGAAAATGGCTGCAATTTGAATTTGCATTCAAATTAGCCCTTTACACAAATGTCTCCAAAAGTGCCTCAAACTGATTTGAATTTGCATGAGACTTGGCATGAGCATCCCCAAGAGTGTTTAGGGCCTAATGGGAAACCCATACTCTCATGTTTATGTGTGTGATCTCCTGCTTTTTGGAGTTATGGGTTTTGCCTCTAATCACCCTCTTGATTGTGTTTACTTGCTCTTTTCAAATGTTCATGAGCTATCCACCAAATGAGATGTGGTGTGGTGCTGTGATGAACCTTTTAGCAAGTGACTTCTTGGGCTATTACATCCCTCTCCCCTTAAAAGAATCTCGTCCCGATATTATAAAAGAAGAGACAAAGATGTAAGAGAAATTACCCGTGATGAGACGCCATGAAATCCGGGTAGTTTGAGCGAAGGAATTCCTCGCTCTCCCACGTCGCTTCTTCAGCGGTGTGGTTACTCCACAGTATCTCATAGAACCACAGCGTTCGACTACGTATGGTCCGAGCCTTCTCATCAATAATCGCCACCGGATATTCAACATATGTCAAATCCAGTTGCAACTCGCCAATGTCTTCGGTGGGAACAGCAGGCGTATACTTCAGACATTTCCGTAGTTGTGACACATGGAAAATGTCGTGAACACCAGCGAGAGATGCCGGCAGTTCCAGTCTATATGCCACTTTTCCACACTTCTCGGTGATAACATAGGGTCCAATAAATCGTGGAGCGAGTTTCCCCTTCACGCCGAATCGGTGTATGCCTTTTATCGGAGATACACGGAGGTACACGTGTTCCCCGACATCAAAGTGCAGCGGCCTACGCCTCTTATCAGCATAGCTTTTCTGCCGGGATTGGGCAGCTTTTAAGATTGCTTGAATCATCCGAATGCGCTCTTCGGTGTCATTCACCACATCAACCCCAAACGTGACCCTTTCACCGGACTCGCACCAGTTCAATGGGGTGCGGCACTTGCGACCGTAGAGAGCCTCATATGGTGCCATCTTGATACTCGCTTGATAGCCGTTGTTGTACAAGAATTCCGCCAACGGTAGATGATCATCCCAGTTTCTACTGTGGTGGATGGCACACGCTCTCAACATGTCTTCTAACACTTGATTCACCCTCTCCGTTTGCCCATCTGTCTGAGGGTGATAGGTGGAGCTTCGAATCAGTTTGGTACCCAAAGCAGCGTGCAACTGCTCCCAGAAACGAGATACAAATAGTGCCCCTCGATCTGAGATTATGGTCTTGGGTACCCCATGCAAGCATAGGATCCTTGCAATGTACAACTCCGCATACTTGCTGGCATGGTAACGTGTATGCACGGGAATGAAGTGAGCCGACTTGGTTAACTGGTCGACGATTACCCAAATGGAATCATGCTTGTTGGAAGTAAGGGGTAATCCCACAATGAAATCCATGCTCACATCTTCCCACTTCCATGCTGGAATTTTCAGGGGTTGCAACAGCCCTGATTTCATCATGTGATCTGCTTTCACTCGTCTACACGTATCACACTCGGATAAGTATTTAGCCACTTACCGCTTCATCCGTGTCCACCAAAATTTTCTTTTCAAATCTTGGTACATTTTATTGCTGCCCGGACAAATGGAGAATTTAGCCAAGTGAGCTTCATCAAGGATATTTTTCCTCAGCTCCATATTCCGGAGTACGACTATGCGGTCATTGAACCACAATGTCCCCTCAACATCTTTCCGGAAACATTTGATATCCCCGATATCTATCCGTCTCCGGATATGTGCCATGCCCTTGTCAACTTTCTGAGCTACACTGATATCCTCCCTAATGGTAGGGATGAGAGCAAGGTTGTAGAGTGATCCATAAGGAACCAAGTATAAACTCGGCTCTTCCTCTTCCATCGGTGTAATGGTTCGGTTATGTACATGTGATTTCTGACTCAGCGCGTCGGCAACCACATTCGCCTTGCCGGGGTGGTAATGAATCTCAATCTCATAGTCTTTGATTAGTTCTAACCACCTCCTTTGTCTCATATTCAGCTCCTTCTGGGTGAAGATATACTTTAAGCTCTTGTGGTCGGTGTAGAGATGCACCAAATTCCCCAGGAGATAGTGCCTCCACATTTTCAGCGCCAAAAATACCGCAGCGAGCTCAATATCATGAGTCGGATAGTGCTGCTCATGGTTTTGAAGTTGGCGTGAACCATACGTAACCACACGTCCTTCTTGCATCAACACGCAGCCGAGCCCGATACCGGATGCATCACAATACACGTCGAAGGGCTTGATCGTATCTGGTTGAGCTAAGACCGGCGCTGTTGTGAGATGCTTCACCAATGCTTGGAACGCTCCTTCACACGCTGCGCTCCAAACATATTTTGTTCCCTTCTTCAATAATTCTTTCATCAGCTTAGCAAGCTTGTAGAAGCTTGGAATGAATCTCCGGTAATATCCCGCTAAACCGAGGAAGCTTCTGACTTCATGGACAGAAGTGGGAGCTTTCCATTTCAGCGCTTGTTCGATTTTGCTTGGGTCAACCGCAATGCCTTCCGCTGAGATAATATGTCCCAAAAATGGAACTTGGCTGATCCAAAACTCGCATTTGCTTAACTTGGAATAGAGCTTATGGTCCTGCGATCATTGAAGAACGATTCTCAAGTGTTCGGCATGTTCTGCTTCTGTCTTGGAGTAAACCAAGATATCATCAATGAACACCAACACGAACTTGTCCAGCTCCGGCATGAACACGGAGTTCATGAGATACATGAAACGTGCTGGAGTGTTAGTGAGACCAAAACACATGATGAGATATTCATATAGGCCATATCTCGTCGAGAAGGCCGTCTTTGGAATATCCTCCGCCCAGATTTTTATTTGATGATACCCGGAGCGAAGGTCCATCTTGGAGAACACCATTGCACCCACAAGATGATCAAACAGTATGTCAATGCGGGGCAGTGGATATTTGTTCTTGATGGTGATGGCGTTGAGCGGCCGGTAATCCACACACAGCCTCAAGGTTTCATACTTCTTCTTGACGAACAGCGTCGAGCATCCCCAAGGCGAGGAACTCGGCCTAATGAAACCCTTGCTCAACAAATCATTGAGCTGTTCTTTCAACTCAGCCAGCTCGTTCGGAGCCATTTTGTATGGTCTCCGTGATATGGGAGTAGTCCCGGGTGCAAGTTCTATCTTGAACTCCACATCCCGTTCAGGTGGCATGCCCGGAAGATCATCCAGAACACGTCGGGATACTCTCGGACTACAGGGATGTCCTCTAACTTGGAAGCTTAAGTAGTATATGCGGCTGAAACTTTCGGGACTGGGTTGTCTAGTATGAGGGACTGCGGACGGTGTAGCGGGGAGTTGAGGTGAACCGTCCATGATAATGTGTCTAGGACAGCGCCATGGTAACTTAGCCATGACATTCCTAAGATTGCATCAATCTTCTGCCCCTCAAGAATAATCATAGTAGTGGGATATATCTTCCCACCTAAGCACAGTGGTGCTTTCGGAATCATCATAGTTACTGAAATCTTCCCTCCCGGTGAGAAGATCATATAAGAGCACTTGGTTGGAAAGACTTCTAGTTGATGCTTAATCACATATGATGCACTTATGAAGTTGTGGATTGCACCAGAATCAAATAATATGATGATTGCTTGATCGTTGAGAGTGAACGTATCCGCCAGCACGTTTTCTCCCTCTGGGGCGTCCTCATTGTCGAGGTTGCGAACGCCCTCGGTTCGCTGACCAAGCTTCTTTACCGGAGGTCGGCCTCGAGCACCGCCCTGATATTGGGATTGCCCGCTGCTCTGCTGCCCCTGGGGACAGTCCTTCGAGAAATGGCCCACCTATCCACACGTGTAGCAGGTGTAGCGAGGCGATCCTCCGCTGATTGGCTGACGGAAACCCGGGACGCTTTGTGGTGGTGGAAATGCCCGGGGTACCATCTTCTGCTGCTGTTGCGGTCATGGTGGTGGCATCGGCGGTCGGAACGGGGGTGGCTGAAATGAACGACCCTCAAGCTGCTGAGGTCGCACCGGTTGATGCCACTGCTGACCGGATGGTGTCCAATACACCATGCAGTATTTTTGTGGAGCTCCACCCCCGCTGCTGGGTGGAGCGCTGCACTTTCGCTTCTCAGCCGCCAATTCCTGCTGAGCATCTTCCTGCATGATCGCGGCGTTGACGAGGTCATTGAAAGTGCCACGATTGCATTGTACGAGATGTGTCTTCATCTCGGGGTTTAACCCCCGATAGAACTGCTCCCGCTTCTTCTCCTCGGTGGAGACATAATCCGACGCATACTGCGCCAGGTGTTTGAAGGCATGGGAGTAGTCGTGGGCACTCCTCCCGCCCTGCTTCAGCTCCAAGAATTCTTGGAACTTCCTCTTCATTATCCCGGTAGGGATATGATAGGCGCGGAATGCCTCCCGGAATTCTTCCCACTCCACGTCGTGGCCAGCCGGCAGTTAGGTGACATAGTTCACCCACCATGCACCAGCGGCACCGTGAAGTTGCTGCACCGCGAAGAGAGTCTTCTGCCGCTCCGTGCATTGGAGCAGCCTGAACTTGGACTCGATCGTCTGCAGCCAGTTGTTGGCCTCCAGGGGTTCTACCGCTTCGGTGAACACCGGAGGGTGCGTACTCATGAAGTCCAAGTATGTCACAGTGTGGGGCTCACGAGGCCCCCTCTCTTGATGCCCCCCCTGTCTGGGACGTATTCTGCACGATCGTGCGGAGCAGATCGGTCTGCTCCTCACAATTACCCACCAGTGCCGCGATCACATCCGCTAGTGTAAGCAGAAGTGGCGGTGGTGGTTGTTGCTGCGGGGTACTGTCGTAGGCAAGTGGCTGGGAGTCATCACCCCCCTGCTGGCTAGAGCCACCGACCTCATGCGTGGCCCGTGTACGAACCATCTGAAATCATACGACGATAAAAATCAGTCCCACAACATACTTCATGCAGTCCAGCAAAAATAGGCATAAAAACATAATGACAATAAACATGCAATACATCTCGCAATAGATAATGGAATAACTTTGTACAAGCTACACCATTACCAGACCAAATACAAACTAGTTAAATCCAACTTGATGGACTTCCTCTTTGGAAGTTCATCTCAACTAGATTTGGTCACTACGAGACGTTAATATCGCTTTGTCCTCACATATACTACCCTTTATCTTCAATACGACACAAACATGGTCTCTAGCAAAAGAACTTGAGTAGGAAATATACTCAAACCTTTCAGTAGTTGAAGATAACAATTAATGATTATGTGCTACCCCCTTTGGAAGTAATCAAACCCCCTAGGGTACAACAATCTCTCAAATGAGTTCAACTGTCCATTCCTCTGCCCAGAATGACCAATTTCTACATATCCCAGATTTTGATCTGGTACTGGGCATTTTCATGACTCAAGTTGAATACCAAAGTAAAATTTAACTTCAGTAGATTTCTAACGAGTATTTATTTGCCCTCATATCAGCTTTGGTTAAAAAGTTATGTTAATTCAAAGCCAACAGAATTTCTGGAAGAATTTCAACAGCACCTCCTTTGGAAGTTGCTGTTTTCAACTCTAAATTCCCCTGAATTCCGTGCTGCAATTGCAGAAACTTTGAATTACAAAGATTCAATATATCCCCTACCCTTTCCAAAAATGTATCATATGAAAAATTTAGATTTGTCTACAGGAAGTTATGCTTGAAAAACAGAACAGTCCAGAGAGTGTTTTGAATCTGTCCTGGTTCTGGACAGTTTACAATCATCTGGAGTTTCAACCAGTTTAAGGTGTGATTCTGCTCTGGAAGTCTACAACAAGGTTGTAGAGCACTTAAACCTATTTCCAGAACTATATCCCACACCCCCATTGGCTAAGTAAACTGTGAGTTATGCTCTGTTAAATTCAGCAAACTTGCTGCCAAAACAGAGCACTCTGTTTTTCAATCCCTTTGAACTAACTAATCAACTAATGAATTTTTCTACCCAACCAGGGTCCTAAATATTGAGACTTGGTTATTTTAGTTCCTTGTTACCATTATCTTTAATACAAATTCCTATTATATGTCGGTACTATGTTCCTCACAAAAGAAAACTCCTAACCGGATTATACCAGCATATACGTCTCAATTGTGGCACTAAACGGTCTCTCGCACACGTATACTACACGGTTTACATACGTGGTTAGTACCTGCAGAAGAACACTCAATAGTGATGCACTCAAAGGTTGTTGTCATCTCAGGCAGGCCCATATTTGAAAGTAAATACATGCGCCCATATCATTGCCATACGGCCGTCCTTGAGTTAAGCCACGTCTCAAGGTACATGATCGTGTTTTTACACCACACGACGGGGAACCCGAGTACAGCACAAACGGGTCATCACGGTTGGGAATTTTATCACCCCAACAGATATCACCTACTGCCATGCAGGGCACGCCGATGGCAAGCGCTGCGTATGTCCTCCTAGGCTATTTCCATAAGAACACACTGTCGCGTTACTGACCACACGATGGGGTCTCCACTTGCTTGCCTAATGCACGCTAGGGACCAGTGTTTCATATGAACTCAGGAACATGAAGAGTCCAAGAGTTTCATATTGACGTCTCACACCAAGCTGTGAGACCTATCCCTGAACCACATTCCTCGTCAGGGGAGCTAACCAAAATTGAACCGCTTTCGGTGGTGTTCCTTACCATTTTTACCTGAGCGTAGGTGCATCGTTACATAATCAAAATTCAGAATTATAACACATATGTTAGTCATGCCACTTTAATTAACTATGCTAATATAGTCCTTACTTGGGCATACTAGCGAATCCTCATCGCAAACCTAAGTTTTCCCGTAATACAGTCCTTAATTAGTGTGTTATCCCCTAAGCAGCTCTGATACCAGCCTGTGACGGACCGGAATCCGCTCTCCCAGGATCTCAGAGGGCGGTGCCGCATGATGTGACACCCGACAGCACACATCATAAGGAAAACATTGTATTACATAGAAAACAACTGAATATGTACAAAGTAGTACAATCCTTCAGTTACAACTAAGTATTGAGGTTACAATAGCGGATGCTAAATTTATACAACTCACGCCCGCCTAACTAGCAAAAGTTGGTTGTCCAGCCCTATGGACAACCCACACTAGCTTCACTCCTCAGCTCAGCGCGGCGTGTATGGCTCCCACTCAGCCGTGGTCCCCGACGGAGGGTAGCCCTCGCCGGAGGACTCGTACCCCGAGTCCGTGGGGTAATCATCACCTGAAAAACATTCATAGCAGCAAGCGTGGGCACGATGGCTCA
The DNA here is from genome assembly GCA_030760725.1 of Neostapfia colusana. NCBI lineage: Eukaryota > Viridiplantae > Streptophyta > Magnoliopsida > Poales > Poaceae > Neostapfia > Neostapfia colusana. The sequence continues at coordinate 36,864,818 of JASWHV010000004.1, read as the reverse complement.
GCAAGTCTTAACCGACTCACCTACACATGAAACTCTATATGCAGGTCATAACAAATATAGGATGGCACGTTGCAGCAAAGGACACGCCTACAAGTTTCCTTAATTCATCTTTTAGCCACAAGTTAACAGTTCATGAATCTGAAATTTAGTAAGCGATATTAGGTGGCACACATGTAGCAATACAATTTATACATATCAGCAGAATCGAATCACCATATTCTATAATTTATCTACGTCACGACCCAGTGAACAAGCAGTACTCATCAACGCGAGGGACGGCGAATCGACTCGATATACACCTGCAGGGATATCCGAAGAGAACATCACGTACGCCCACCCGTGGAGCTGCACAGCACACTCACTTGATGTCGTACGGGACAACTTTCACCAAACAGCCCAAACATCGAACCGGTCGCACCCAAACGGATAGGAGGTTCCCTACACGGAGCATCTCTCTATGCATGTTAGCGGATTTCCACCTTGCTGCCCTCAACCTACACATGTAAATCGGTGCGTTATGCCTCGATGCCCGGAGGTATAGGTTACATCGGTTTATCGGGGCATATATATCTGATATGCCTTCGGTACGTTCAATACTTGTTCAGTGGGGCCGCACACGGATCGGTCCGCAATCAATACGGACAGGGCTGCGCCCACAAGACTTCCTCTTGCTTCACCCTAGACCCTGCCTAGTCTCATTTTCTTACTAAAGTGATCTCACATCACTCGAACCAATCCCGTGTGTCCCGACACCTATACTCGCAAGTAGATTCCAACTACTCGACTTGTACCGAAGTCCTATGAATCTTACGCACAGCCAGACTACTCGAGGTCTTGGACACTACCCTCACTCTTGTAGGAATAATCTGGTTATGCAATTGGGGTTTCATCCATCCTACACCTAATGCACATACATACCTCATGCTAAGTATACAGAAAGCAAAAACTTTGTAAAACTTGTTATTGCTAACCGGGGCTTGCCTTGTTGCTGCTGGTCAGGGGTTAGTGCTTCATCCGGAAGGAGAAAGTCCAGCACTTCCGGGGTTTCCTCGCCTTCAGCGACTACGCGTAAGCAATATACTATATGTCAGTTTAAATGCAATGTTTGGAACTGAATATGTAAATACCATAAATCTAGATAGCACTTCCCTTTATCTCTGATATTTTTATGGTGGCTTGGTAGGGTCCTAGCCAGAAACTTGACCAAGTTTCATTTTAAACAAAGTTCATTTGAGCTCTGTACAAATAAAATCCTATTTGGTCATTATTAGAGCCTCTAAGGATTCCCATGGCTTTTCATGGTTCAACCAATTACTTTCTGGAAACTAGAATTTGATATGGTTCTAATGGACTTGGTTTCATGTCATTTGAAGAATTCTATATGAAGTTATGCCCTAAACAAGATTTGAGAAACTTTGAATAATGTTTCTGTATATTTTTCCATCTTCTCAGGGCAGTTCACTTAATCACACCATTAGGGGGACTAAATGAACTTGGATGGATCTGAAGTTTTTCCTGTGACTCAAGGATTTTCAAATGAACATTCTAGCCAAATTTCAGAATTTTCCATAAAAGAATTCTCCAGATAAAATTCCCCACAGTTCGAAATTTAGGGAATTAATTCTGGAAAAATAATAGGTTTCATGAGCTGAAACTTGTTTTCTGGATAATACTCGAAGAGCTGAATCCAACAATATTTGGTTCACTAAATTTGGAGGTTCCAAGCAAAAGTTACAGCTAGTTGAAGTTTGAACCAAATTCTGAAATTCAAATAAAAGTTTAAACCGGCTGGTGGGTCCCAGTGCTACGTGTCAGCTCTACAGCCAAACCACACGGGGGTACGCAGAGTCTCCTGCGTAGTCACATGAAATCCTGGCGCCACATCAGATCTGGCGCGGTTTTAACAGAGGCCGACACGTGGGGCCCGCGGGGCTTCGTCTTCCTCGCGCTCCCGCGGCTTACCGCTGCCCCCCCTCGCCGGAGAGCTCGCCGCCGGTCGCTCTACTGACCGACCTTTGACGAAACTCACCGCCTGTACACATCTTTGCCTGAGGAACACGTTGGTGCACTCACCGGAGCTTGGCGATGGCCGGAACAGTGCTCACGACGGTGACAGCGGCCGCGAGCTCATCGGCGACGTCGAACTCGGTGTTCTCTACACCTTTTTTGACGCGGTTTGCTCGGAGAGCTCCGCTGAGACTTGCTGATCACAGATATGAGCACTGATCCTCCTGAAAACGGCCACAACTAGGACCTCACCATAGACCTAGGGCTAAAACGGCGACGATCAGAAAATTTTGAAGAATAGCGACCCTAGTATATGGTTTTCGCCGGTTTTTTACCATAGGTGGCAGTGGGGACGTGTAGACCATGTGGGTAGCTTGGCATACACGGTGGTGGAGTAATCCCTCCAAATTTTTGAGTTTCAGCTGGCTCGGTTCTTTGAACACCGAACGGATAACCGGTACCCCGGCGATGCACGAGAGGAGGAGCAGTCGGCACGGGCGTGTTAAGCACCTTGTAGCGGACCTTTTTCGTGTAGCTCGTCAGGCACGAAAAGGCTTCTAGCTCTTGGACGCCAGGGAGCAGAGAGGGTCGGCCGGTGATGGTTTCTTCGCGTGCGGGAGCGGATGCAGCAGCGCTAGCTGGTGAAGGAAGCAAAGTCCGTTTGTGCAGCATGCGTGGGAGATCGTACTGAGCGCGAGTTGATCCGTAGCAGCGCTGGCGCGCGCGTGGTTGCGAGGGGGTGAGGCGGCAGCATTCCCGGCAGCCGACCGACGGCAACAGAGGCGGTTCTCTCCTCCTTCAGTCTCTGATCAGTGGGTCCCCCTCCCCTCTAATTCTTTTTTTGTTTTTCATTTTTGTTTTCAATGAAAAGATCTCAGCTACTCACAATTTAATGAGAGACTTAGCCACAAAGTCATGGGTTGAATTTGATTTCTTCAATTTGAAATTGGTTCGACTAAATTTGCTGCACATTTGAATTTGAAATTCAAATTCAGTTTTGAACAAATGCAAATTTATCTCCCGACAAGATGAACTCCAATGAGGTTGAAAATTGGTGGACTAACTCAGAAAAATGTGCTGAGTTTGAATATGAAGTAAACTTTTGAATTCAAGTGATGAAAATGGCTGCAATTTGAATTTGCATTCAAATTAGCCCTTTTCACAAATGTCTCCAAAAGTGCCTCAAACTGATTTGAATTTGCATGAGACTTGGCATGAGCATCCCCAAGAGTGTTTAGGGCCTAATGGGAAACCCATCCTCTCATGTTTATGTGTGTGAGCTCCTGCTTTTTGGAATTATAGGTTTTGCCTCTAATCACCCTCTTGATTGTGTTTACTTGCTCTTTACAAATGTTCATGAGCTATCCACCAAATGATATGTGGTGTGGTGCTGTGATGAACCTTTTAGCAAGTGACTTCTTGGGCTTTTACATTGAGCCACTGACTCTCAACAACAGGATTCTTCATCTTCATGTATGCATGCTCATAGTAGTCAGCATGGAAGTTGCTCCAAAATCTTAGGTCAGCACATTTCTTTGGCTGCTCATAAAGTTGACTTTTTCTAAACTTGTCAGCAAGTTCACTTTCCTTTCTAGTAAAGCCATCACTTGATGGCTGCCTGTCACGGTGCATGGGGGCCTTCTTCTTCATTGGACCAATAGGACCACTAGCAAGTCCTTTGCCCTTGCCAACACTTCCTCTAGGAGCCGTAGAGCTTCCAACAATATATTTGCTTTGTGCTTTCTTACCAACCACTCTCCTCTTTTTAGGAAGAGAATCATCGGGAGAAGAGGATTGAGCACTGTGGTCATGTCTCTTCTTCATGGCCTCGGAGGCCGACGACATTGTGCCTGACAGGAAAATCAAGGATTGATTGACGAGATGGATTATAGATTCTATGGAAATAATAAGTTAGAGGTTTAATTGACAGGTAACGGACTTGTCCATTTTCAGAGTGCGGACTTGTCCGCACCTGATACCGGACTAGTTCGGACCTGCTGAAAAACCCTAATTTCCTATTTTCAATAAATCTAGCACAAATTGATGCAAAACATGGAGGGATACACTAGGAATGCATCGAGAAAGGTAATGTATGCCCTAGGAAGCAGGAAAATTGAGCAAAAGTATAGGAAAGATGACAACTTGAGTTGAGGGAGATTTTACCGAAAAAGTGAAGGTTTGAGTCGAAACGCGAAGTTTGATCCAGATTAGTCCGGAGAGACGAATCCACGGGTCAAGAACAAGGTTTCCCGTGGAGAGGACTTTGATTTCATTGGCCAAAGTTGAAAATCACCTTGGGGGCTAGGGTTTGAGGAGTGAGAAGCCAAAACGTGCTTGTGGGGCGAAGAGGCACTGGTTGGCGTGGGTATAGACTTTTTAAACCTAGACATATGGACTAGTCCGGTGAAGGACCAGACAAGTCCGGTATGGCAGATCTGTCCGGACTAGTCTGAGGGAGCAGACTAGTCCGGTGTTGACACCGAACTAGTCCGGGTCAACTAAACAGATAAGAGTAGAAATCAACGAAATATTGGGAATTTGATCTAATAGTAATTTAAGGACATAATTTTCACAAATGATCTTGATGAACATGCCCAGTAGGCAACCAACAATCAAACAATGGTCATTATTCAACAAGATTCACAAATTTAAATAGTTTTCAAGAGAAAATCAAGATAAGGGATAGTTTTTCACAAAGTAAGTAATATTTTGAGGATTCAAGCAGGTATGTAATGTTTCAAACCACGTTTCGAGAGTCAAGTATATTTAGTTCATTCCTAAGCTCACAAAAGCGTTTTTCATCAAGTGGCTTGGTGAAGATATCGGTTAGTTGTTTCTCGGTTTTGACATGGGAAATGGCTATGTCTCCTTTGATTGAATGGTCTCTCAAAAAATGATGTCGGGTACCAATATGTTTGGTCCTAGAGTGCTCAATAGGGTTATGTGCAATCTTAATTGCACTCTCATTGTCACAAAGGAGCGGAATACGGTTCATATTGTAACTGTAGTCCCTTAGAGTTTGTCGCATCCAAAGGAGCTGTGCACAACAACTCCCGGCTGCAACATACTCCGCTTCGGCTAAGGACAAGGCAATGGAGTTTTGCTTCTTGGGGGACCAAGAAACTAGGGACCTACCCAAGAATTGGCAAGTCCCGGAGGTACTTTTTCTATCCACTTTGCATCCGGCATAATCTACATCGGAGTATCCAATGAGATTGAACTTTGAACCTTTAGGATACCAAAGGCCTAGGTTGGGTGTATGAACTAAATATCGCAAGATCCTCTTTACAGCTACCAAATGACATTCCTTAGGATTGGCTTGAAACCTTGCACACATACAAACACTCAACATAATATCAGGCCTAGATGCACAAAGATGAAGTAGAGAGCCCCATCATGGAACGGTATACCTTTTGATCCACGTTAGGTCCATCTTCATTAAGGTCTAATTGTCCATTTGTTGACATGGGAGTCTTTATGGGCTTCGCTTTGTCCATGCCAAATTTCTTGACATTGTCTTGGGTGTACTTTGTTTGGCTTATGAATGTTCCTTCCTTTAGTTGTTTCACTTGGAATCCCAAAAAGTATCTCAATTCTCCCATCATGGACATCTCAAATCTACCTGTCATGATTTTACTAAACTCTTGACAAAAAGATTTGTTAGTTGAACCGAATATGATATCATCAACATAGATTTGACAAATGAATAATCATCATTAAAGTGCTTGGTAAAAAAGGTGTAATCAGCTTTACCAATTTTGAAGCCATTTTCAATTAGAAAATCTCTAAGGCACTCATACCAAGCTCTAGGAGCTTGTTTGAGGCCATAGAGAGCCTTACGCAGTTTGAACACATGGTCGGAGTACTCTTGATCTTCAAACCCAGGGGGTTGCCCCACGTACACGTCCTCCTTGATAGGTCCGTTGAGGAAGGCGCTTTTGATGTCCATTTGATACAGCTTTAAATCATGGTGAGTAGCATATGCAAGTAATATACAAATTGATTCAAGCCTAGCTACGGGAGCAAAAGTCTCGTTGAAATCCAAACCTTCGACTTGTGAGTAACCTTTAGCCACAAGTCGTGCCTTGTTTCTTGTTACCACTCCGTGTTCGTCTTGCTTGTTGCGGAAGACCCATTTAGTGTCGACGATGTTGGACTTTGGTCTTTCAACAAGTTCCCATACTTCGTTCCTCTTGAAGTTGTTCAATTCTTCTTGCATCACCATCACCCAGTTCGGATCTCTTAGTGCATCTTCAACCCTATATGGTTATAAAGAGGATACAAAATAATAGTATTCACAAAGATTAGCTACACGAGATCAAGTTGTCACTCCCTTTTGGATATCACCAATTATGTTGTCGACGGGGTGATCTCTTTGTACGCGTTGGTGTACTCTTGGATGTGGCACTTGTGGTGTTGAATTTACAAGATCATCATCTTCTTTGGCTCCCCCTGGATCGTTGACGTCATTAATGCTTTGATCATCTTGTTGATCTTCATGATCTTGATTTTGTGCATGAGCTCCCCCTTGATCATAGCTCTCCTATTGAGGTTCATCTTGAGCACTTGATTCTTGTGATTGTTCTTGAGGTCGAATATCACCAAGTGCTATTCTTCTCAATGCTTGACATGGGGCTTCTTCTTGGTCTAGCACACACTTATGAACTTGTTCCGCTTGGGAGCCATTAGTTTCATCGAACACTACGTCACGTGCCACTTCAACAAGTCTGGAGACCTTGTTGAAGACACGATAAGCATAGGAGTTCAAATCATAACCAAGCAAGAAACCCTCATCAGACTTCGAAGCGAACTTCCAGGTCCCAGGCTTCTTCTTTAGAATATAACATTTTGAACCAAAAACTCGAAAATATGAAATATTTGGTTTGTTACCGGTGAGTAGTTCATATGAGGTTTTCTTGAGTAGGCGATGAAGGTACAGTCGGTTTCTTGCATGACAAGCGTTGTTGATAGCTTCAGCCCAAAATCGGTCAGAGATCTTGTATCCGTCAAGCATTGTCCTTGCCATCTCAATGAGCGTTCAGTTCTTCCTTTCGGCTACCCCGTTTTGTTGTGGGGAGTAGGGTGTCGAAAGTTCATGATTTATTCCTTCTTCATCTAGATATTCATCGACTTGTGTATTCTTGAATTCTGTTCCATTGTCACTTCTTATGTTCTTGATCGACAATGAGAATTCATTTTGGGCTCACTTGAGAAACTTCTTGAGTGTTCCTTGAGTTTCTAACTTATCATGCAAAAAGAAAACCCACGTGAAGCGTGGAAAATCATCGACAATGATTAAACCATATCTATTACCGCTGATGCTTATATAAGCAATTGGACCAAATAGGTCCATGTGGAGGATCTCGAGCGGTCTTGTTGTAGTCATGACATTCTTCGCGGGATGGGGTGCTCCTACTTGCTTCCCGGCTTGGCACGCGCTACAAGGCCTGTCTTTCTCAAAAACAACATCATTGAAACCTCGGATGTGATCACCCTTTAGAAGTTTTTGTATATTCCTCATACCAACATGTGCTAGCCGTGTATGCCACAGCCAACCCATGTTGGTCTTTGCAATCAAGCATGTGTCAAGTTCGGCTTTATCTTTGTTGAAATCAACTAGATAAAGTTTTCCCTTTAACACACCCTTGAAAGCAATAGAGTTATCACTGCTTCTAGAGACGGTCACACCCTCATTAGTGAATAAACAATTATAACCTTTGTCACATAGTTGAGATATGGACAAGAGGTTACAATCTAAGGAATCAACATGTAAAATATGAGAAAGTGTGTGTTGTGATGAAATAGCTATTTTACCGGTACCTAGCACCTTTCCTTGACTATTATCACCGAAACAGATACCTTCGCTTGAGTCTTCATTTTGTTCGTACTCCATGAACATTTTTCTTTCTACGGTCATGTGATTGATGCATCCACTATCTAGCACCCATTTTGTTCCACCGGATGCATATGCCTACAAGAAAGAAACTATGCTTTGGTCTTAGGTACCCAAGCTTGCTTGGGTCTTTTGTGGTTAGTGACAAGTGACTTGGGCACCCACACACAAGATTTGGTGTTCTCATGGCGTGGCCCAACATATTTGGCATGAACTTTTCCAAGACTATTTTTCATAAGCACATATGAAGCATCAAAGGTTCTAAACAAGATTTGTTGTTCATATGAGTTTTCAATGTTAATTTTGTCAACATTATTATGTTTTCCAACTTGGGAAGAGTTTCCCTTGACAAATACAATGTGTTTCTTTTCATTCTTGTGGCTTCTAGCGTTTTGCCTTTCACCATAAGAATTCCCAATTCCATGTTTAACATTAGGAGGTCTTGTGACCAAGTATGCACTACGTGCATACTTGACCTTCTCCTTGTCAAACATGTCACTTTGGAAGGGATGCTTGTCTTTTGTCAAGTTTGACTTTTCTTTCAAGTTGGTGTCATTTTTAGCACATGTACAAGTTATGAGAGTTTTGGATTCAACATGTTGAGAAGGTGAGCTTAAAGAGGATGAAGAACCACTTTGCTTGAGTGACTCAACTTGTGCCTCAAGAATCTTGTTAACCTTGGTTAAGTTAGCAAGTTCATCCTTGAGTGTAATGTTTGAGTCTTTTAGCTTCAAACAAGTCTCCTTGCTTGAAGTTAACTCAAGCTCAAGTGATTTGCTTCGCTCCTTTTCAATCTCAAGAAGCCCTTCAATCTCAAGATATTTCTCCTTTTAGAGAATGATCATATCTTCTTGGCGATTGACTAGCTCCTCCTTATCAACAATCTCATCCATTAGAATTTTCATTTTAGCCATAGTATTTTTATCTAAACCTCTAAGCATGTCTTCATCATCACTAGAATTATCAATATCACTAGTAAAGGAATGCAAGGAGGAAGATTTAGTTTTAACCTTTCTTTTTCCTTCCTTGGCCATTAGGCATGTGTGGTTGGTGTCCTTCCATGCTCCCATGGTTGGGAAGAGAGTGGATTTCATGGTAGGATTCTTGATAGCTATAGTGTCCATCTCCTCTTCTTCTTCAGATGAGAGCTCATCATTGGAGTCCCATTCCTTCCCTAGATTTGCTTGGCCATATTGCTTCCTTTTCTTGAATATTTTATTTTGTTGAGGCTTGTTGTCTTTACTCTTCCTCTTATTGTCTTCATGTGGACAATCCACTATGAAATGATCATATTCTCCACAATTGTAGCATGCGCGCCTCGTCTTGGATCTTTGTTTGTCCTTATATCTTCCTTCATTTGAGTTACCACCCTTTCTTCTTCTCATCATTTTCTTGAAGTTTTTGATGAACAGGATCATGTCTTCATCATTGATATCAGTGCTTTCATCATCACCATCATCGTCCTCACGAGCTTCTCGAGTTTCTTTTGATGCTGGCTTGCATGTTGCCTTTAGTGCAACTCCTCTCTTCTTTGCCGAGGTAAGGTCAGCAAGTTCCTTGACATGCTTGGCTTTCTTCTCCATCATTTCAAAGTTCATGATCTTGCCAAGAATCTCGTCCGGGGTCATTTTGTGAAACTCGTGACTTTCTCTAATCATGGAGCAAAGTGTCAAGTTTCGAGGCATAAATGCTCTAAGAATTAATTGGACCACTTTATGATCTTCCGCTTCTTGCTACCATAGGCTCGGACCTTATTGATGAGAGATTTTAGTCGATTGTACATCTCTTGGGGTGATTCACTTTCTTCGATAGCAAACCTTCCCAATTCAGCTTCTGTCATTTTAATCTTAGCTTCACGCACATGACGATCACCTTCATGTGCGGTTTTGAGAGTGTCCCAGATTTCCTTAGCAATTTTGAGTCCATCCACCTTGGTGCACTCGTCTCGGCTCAATGATGAGATGATTACTGCTGCGGCTTGAGCATTCTGATGAATAGCTTGTTCTTGATCTAGGGTTAGCTCTTCATCATCATCAGGTATATCTAGACCTGTACACGCTATATGCCAAAGACTTGGGTTAAGAGATATAAGGTGCATTTTAATGTTTTGTTTCCATATTGTATAATCATTTCCATCAAAGTAAGGTGGTTTGCCTAATGGAATTGACAAGTAATGATTATTTGAATTTAAACGCTCATAGTTAAAAGGATATCAAGAGTAGTTTTTGTGACTACCCCCTTTTTGCTTTTTGTCTTTAATCTTCTTCCCTTTGGGGGAGAATGCCTTCTTGCGCATAAGTGTGTTTAGTTTGAGCATCTCCTCATCATCATCCTCGCAGTCCTGAATGGCATTGAGGAGCTTCTCCAACTTTTGGTTTCCTTCGTCACCACCATTTTCATGATTGAAGCCCTTGGATTCACCCTTGATTTCCGATATCATCTCTTTGAGCGGTGATTCTCTTTTGAAGAGTTAGACTTTGATACCAATTGAATGTAGCCTAGAGGGGGGTGAATAGGCTCTTTGAATTTTTAACGATTCCCTGAAACACTTAGCGAACAGATCAAATCCAGGTAGGCCGGACTAGTCCGGTGTGGTGCGGACTAGTCTCGTATGAGCGTAATTTAAAAGTTACATTTAGACTTATTTTTCAAGTATTTATGCATTGGAAAGTAAATGATGACTCGAGTGTAATATGATAATGAAGTAAGAGACAGCAACTTTCCAGTTTAACACAGGATATCTATGTAAATCAAATGAGTACTAGCAAATCTTAATTGATAATTGAAACAAGAATAAGAAGGCACGAGACAAGGTTTTTATCCCAAGGTTCGATTCCACCCAGGAATCTACGTCCCCGTTGAGGAGTCCACCAAGGACCGGGTCTTCACCAACCTTTCCCTCATTGAATCGCCACAAAGGTCGATTCAAATCCACTAACCACACACAGGGGTAAATAATGGTACGTTGGGCGTTCTCACAATTTGAGTGCTCCCACAAGATTACAATGAGTAACATTGTCTCCCACACACACAGAGAGAGAACAATGATCAACAGTTGTGTGAGAGAAAACAAACCAAGAGCTCAATGTCGAGAAGAACGATTCTCTCCTTGATAAATCCCTAATCCTCAAAGACTTGATATTTTTAGGCTTAGAATGGGTGGAGAGAAGTGTTTTTGTGCTCTTGGGACGTGTGACGGCGCTAGGGTTTGTGTCCCTTGGAATGTGTGGCCGTGCACCTCTATTTATACAAAGTTTCCAAAAGTTGCCGTTAAAGTTTCCTGGCGGTCGGACTAGTCCGCTCTGTTGACCGGACTAGTCCGGTGTGCTATGTAACAGTGGAAACCATAATTTAAAGTGGTTACAGAAAGTTGAACAGACTAGTCCGGTTCATGAGCGGACTAGTCCGGTGCAAGGTGAATGGCTGGTTCTAGAGAGTTGAACGGACTAGTCCGGTGCGTGAGCGGACTAGTCCGGTTCCTTGTGTTAAGCCAGTTCCAGATAGTTGAACGGACTAGTCTGGTCCAGGAGAGGACTAGTCCAGTGCACTGTGTAAAAGTGGTTCCAGAGATTTGAACGGACTAGTCTGGTTTCTAAGCGGACTAGTCCAATGCACAGTGTTGTGAAGCAACAGAGAATTGAACGGACTAGTCCAGTTTCTGAGAGTGGACTAGTCCGGTGCACGGTGAGTGATTAGGATATGTTTTAAGCCCTTACCCCTACGCAAAGATTTTGAGCTCTAGGGATGTGTCTCTCCACACATCCTATACAAGTAAGTCTACATTGCACTTTGTTCATGGATCGGTCCTTTTCCATTTTCTTCATCACTTCATTTTTCACTTTTTGAGTGCACCAATCCTACCTGACGCGAGTTAATCTGCATTCATCTCAACAAGTTCATTAGGATCTCAATTCGTTTGTCATCAATCGTCCAAAACCCATAAGGGAATGCCTAGATGCACTTTCACCCTCACGCATGGTACGCCAAGTTGGACAATTTACTGGTTTGAAAGTGCATCTAGGCTAAATCCCCATGGGTTTTGATGATTGATGACAACACTTAAGGGACTAATGAGCATTAAAGTGTAAGTACAGGTGATTAAAAGATCAATGGAGATGGATGCACTCAAAAAGGGAAAAGAGGAGAAAAAGGCAAAAATACACGAAGAATAGAATTTAGGGTTTAAGTTCTCTTGCATTGAGTTTAGCCTTTTAGTATGAGTGTGTTCATAGGGTATAAGTGTTGAGAATTATCTAAGAGCTCTTAGTCCAAGTTTAGGTTAGGTGGAGAGAAGAGTTGAGGAAGCCCTAAGAACAGGGTCGGACTTGTCCGGGCTGGAAGGTCGGACTAGTCCGGCCACATTGGACTAATCCAATGTTAGACGGACCAGGAGTTTCCGTGTGAGTTTGGACTTGTCCATTTGGGAACGGACTAGTCCGTGGTGAGTGTGTCTGAGTCCTTCAGGAACTAAGTCCTGAAGGACCGGACTAGTCCGCCTTTGGGGGCTGGACTACTTTGCTCTGTTAGACTAGTTCGTTTCTAACCGGAAGAAGAGTTTCCGTGTGAGATCAGACTAGTCCGTTGTGGGTCAGACTAGTCCGTTTGAGACTTGTAAGTGGCTGCGGTGACTAAGTCTTGGATGGCTGGACTTGTCCGCCCACTGAGGGCAGACTAGTCCGGTGGACCAGACTTGTCCGTTTCCAATCGGAACAGTTGTTTCTGTGTGAGATCGGACTGGTCTGTTATTGAATGGACTAGTCTGTGGTGTTGTGAATGTTTGAATTCAAAAGGAGGCGGGGGACCATGTGGTTCGTGAAGTGTGACATCATCGGTACCCACAGGCCGGACTAGTCCGGACTTTTTCTAGTGGCAACGGCTAGTTTCTGGGACCTCTATAAAAAGGGGATCATCTAGCCTCTAAGGCATCAACTCAAACCCTAGCACCACCATAGCCTTCCTAGAGCTTTTCTAGCCCCTTCTCTTCAATTCCTTGAGCCCTAAGAGTGATTCTTTAGGGTTTGTGAGATTTGGGAATAGGATAAAAAGGGGAGTGATTAGTATTGAGATCTTGGTTGATACTCTCACACTGACTGGGTTAAGTGAGTTGTTGAGGGTGCTGATTTGGAAGTTCTTCGACCTGCAATCTTGTGGGAGCCTCAGTTTGTAAGCTGCCCGATGAATCATTGTAAACTCTTTGTGATCTAATGAAAAACGATCCAACCTTTGTGGTGGCTTAGTGAGGATAGGGTTGAGAGCAACCCGGTCCTTTTTGGACTCCTCAACGTGGACGTAGGCTTCTTTGTGAAGCTGAACCACGGGATAAACGTGTGCCTTGCATTTTTGCTTTGCCTCTCGTTTCTTGCTCACTTTAAAGTTCTTTTCATGTATTATTTAGGTTTTGTGATACACCTAGTTCTGGTAAATTACTCTCTCTATCAATCTCACCACTAGATTGCTAGGTGATAACACTTCACTACTTGTTAAATAGATCAGCAAAAACTTCTAAAGATCTCTGCTTTTGTGTTTAATTTCCTTGTGACCAGACTAGTCCGCCCCAAGGATGGACTAGTCCGCGCTCTACAAACTAATTAGTTTGTAGTAAGTTAAATTTCAGATACTCCGCCTATTCAACCCCCCTCTAGGCAACTTTCAATTGGTATCAGAGCTTAACTCTCCTAAAAGCTTAACCGCTTTGGAGAGGAGATGGGAGAAAACGGCAAGAAGGAGTTATTGATCGTCGACACCACTGGCACCGACGAGAATAGCGCTCACAGCGATGAAGGACTTAAGTTCTCTCCCCACAAGACCGTCAACTCAAGCAAGGACAAGCCAAGGTCTCCTCCCTTCGACTTTGAGACCGATGATGAAGATGAAGAAGTGAAGTGCCTTGCTGATCTTCTTCAAAAAGCAAAAGACGAAGCTAGAAGGAAGAGGAGACTTGAGAAAGAAAAGAAACTCAAGAAGCCCGAAGAGGACTACACGCAATATCCTTTTAACTATGAGCGCTTAAATTCTCATACAAATTACTTGTCTATTCCTTTTGGCAAACCTCCACATTTTGATGGAACCAACTATACTATGTGGAAACACAACATGAAATTGCACCTTATTTCTCTCAACTCTATACTTTGGCACATTGTTTGTACATGTGTAGATATCCCAGTGGATGATGAAGAGCTTAACCCAGAGCAAGAACAACTTATTCACCGCAATGCTCAAGCGACGGTCGTACTCAACTCTTCTTTAAGCCAAGAAGAGTTCAATAAGGTGGATGGGTTGGAGCAAGCCAAATAAATCTGGGACATGCTCAAAATTGCACATGAAGGAAACCGCTCCATCCAGGAAGCAAAGATTGAGATGATTGAGGGGGAGCTTGGATGATTTTTCATGAAAGATGGCGAGACCCTCCAAGAGATGTACAATCTACTCAATACTCTCATCAACAAGAGTCGAGCGTACGGTTGCAAGAAGTGGATGGACCACAAAGTGGTCAAGAGGATGATAAGACCTTTCATGCCTCACAACGTGATACTTTGCACCCTCATCCATGAAAGTCCAAACTTCAACAAAATGACTCCGGATGCGATGCTTGGTAGAATCATCCACGCCATGTCAATGACCTTGCCAAGGTTACATCCTCCAAGAATAAGGGCATTGCTCTCAAAGCATCACCAAAGTCCAAAAGTAAAAAGGTACATGCTTCAAGTGATGATGAAGAAAGAGAAGAAGAAAGCAGTGATATGGATGATGAGGGGTTGGCCTTCTTCATCAAGAGATTCAAGAGAATGATGAAGAAAAGAAGAGGGCCTGTGACACCCTCATTTCTGGTGTCAGCATATATTCATGTTTTATGAAGAGAAAACATTTTAAGAAAAGTAGGAACAGAGAAAAGTATCAAAAGGATAGCCAATAAGAGCCGAATCCAGTTCACAGAGAGCGCCAAAGACAACTTCCGCGGCTCGCTGACCACGTGGCGTATTCGGAGCTCATCCCTACGAAGTGGGGAGAGGTCCGCCGCTAAACTAGCTACGTGGCAGGCTCGGGGCTCATCTCCGCAAAGGGGGAGAGGTCCGAACCCTGTGGGACACGTGTTGCCCCCGGAGCTAGCCTCTGCGGAAGAAGCAAAGGCATTTCTGCAGGATACATGTCACCTTCGGAGCTAGTCACCGCGGGAATCAGAGGACCAGTCTCGCAGGATACGTGTCGCCACCGGAGCTTATCTCCGGGAGGTCCGCACTGTTGGACACGTGTTAACCTCGGAGCTCGTCTCTGAGAAGAAAGGAAGTCTGGCGCTGGAGCCACCTCCGGAGAGAGGGAAGGTCTGGCACTGACACGTGGCGTGTGCGGAGCCACCTCCTAGTAGAGAGGAGGTCCCGACCGCCAGGATACGTGGCGCACGCGGAGCTCACCTCCGAAGGAGAAGGGAGGTCTCGCTCACTTGACACGCGACACAACCGGATCTCGTCTCTGCGGAAAGAGAGAGACCAGGCCCCGAAGGACACGTGGAGCTTCCGGAGCTCATCACCGAGGAGGTAACGAGTTTTGGAACGGTTTTTGGATTCTGTACGCGTAGAAATATCGGTACGGAGAACAAACCGACCTGAATTCAACAATGTTACCGCACCAAATCGACTAAAGATAAGATATTAGGATTCAACGACGATCCGAATAGGACTCTTATTTGGAATCCAATCAGAATAGGACTCTTATTCTCCTGATTATAAATAGAACCCAGAACCTCTGGCCGAAACCGCAAACTTCTTTTCCAATTCCTAAGCCAACGACTTAGAACCCTAGCCTCAACTCACCGAGAAAGCCATCGCCGGAGTTCAGCAAGGAAGATCGCCGGAAGAGAGCCCAATGATCTGAGAAGGACCCGAGACCGAGAAGGACATAAGGTAGGTCTCCAATACCACCTTACGACATCGCTGTGTTTTCTTTGCATCTGTTCTTCGATTCCTTTTGAACAGAAGCTTTCTCGTGGACAGATCACTTGTTGATCGGATTGATCTAAAGACAAGGTCATTGCCACGTCCACATCTGATCCGAACACCTCTGTTCACCATAAAGCCATGCAAAAACACGTACAAACCGATCTAATAAAAGCTGATCATAGGATAGCATGCATATGCATCATCACATCTAATTTAAGGTTTGTGCATGATATTGATTGCTGTGAATCTTGTATGCACGTGATCCTACATAGCAGGACAAGCTCAGGGAGCTGTCTACGACGAACTGCAGCAACAAGGTTTCAAGATCCAAGAACAACCGGAACCGCAAGAACAAGGCAAGTGCTCCTTGACCATATTGATCCTATGTTTTGGGTAAAACTGTTTTGTTTTGCGAAAAGGTGAGTGTGCTGAGTCAAACATGATGGGGAAAACCCTTTTTATAGGAGTTCACTAGCTTTGGTTAAACTACCCTTGTCGCCAGGGAAGTTCATGAGTCGGGTATGGTTTTTGCTTTTATGCTTCGCTGAGTCCATGGGATTGGGAAGCGAGATAGATGTGTCTAGCTAACTGCACTCGTAGGGATAATGAGAAAATTGATGTTGTTAATGAACATGGATCGGAGGGAGATCTAGGCAAGCCTGGGTTTGTGAATGAGGTAGCATGAGATGGTGGTTTACTTGCCGTAGATCTAAGGACCGGTTCATGCATGCACATGCCAGGATAACAGTGCCACCATAAGGCCAAGTATGGGTGCGGCTTAGCTGAGTAATTAGGTAAGTTGCTAGAATGTTATGGACTGTGGAAGGCGCAGGGAATGGGAGTCGAGTGAGGACTTCCCTGGGAACTGCATGGCACAAGAGGGGGCCCGTGGGTGGGAGAATTGGAGATTCTAGCCTGCTGGTGAAACCTTAGTGAGTCCATACATCTAGTAACCCCTTTGTAAAGGCTATCTTGGGATCTCTTGACCATACACTGACAGTTGTGTACTGGTATAATGGAGGTTCTGCAGTCGCCGACGGGTGACGAAATCACAAAATTGTGGGTAAAGGGGTGCAAACTCTGCAGGGTTCTTAAAACTATCATGATAGCTGAGCTTGCGGTCATGAGCGTCTGGCCAACTGCCATGATTAGTTGGGATGGTTATTGGGATGGTTCTTGGTTATGGTTATTGATTATGGTTATGGTTTGGTTTCGGGACTGTTGAGTCCGGGTGACAAGATGGTTGCATGACTGTTGAGTCATGGCAACGAGATTGGTCTCGGTGTGAGACGAAGTTGTTTATGAGATAAGATGGTAGAGAATACGAGAAGGTATTTGTGAGATGGTAGCGAATACGAGGAGGTATTCGTGAGCAAGAATGAAGTTGGTTAATGTTTGGGTGGAACATGGAAAGTGATGGAGGTATGTTGGTAATTTAATACATGCTGGGATTACATTCATCTAAAGTTAAGTTGCTGTTTTATCAAGGCTTTATAAATCTGCTTTTCTGCAAATGAGCCTTTTTATACCTACCTTGTTATGAGCTACATATCATGTTTTTCCCGCACTTGCTGAGTACATCATTGTACTCAAACTTGCATTATTATTTCATCAGCAGCAGAAGAAGATTTCTATGGAGACCAAGTGGAGCATTAGGCGCGTAATCTGTTCTCAACCTTGCCTGTGGGAATGGAATAGAGATGGAGTCATCGCTGCTTAGATTTGCTTCCGCATTAGTTAAATTGCTTCCGCATTAGAATAAAGACTTCTGCTGCATAGAAATAAAGACTTCTGCTGTGAGCATGAGTCCAAGACTCATGAGATATTGTAATAAACTCTGTTATTCGTGGTAATATATAATCTGAATTCAGTTTGTGGAACATATGTATATGTGTGATGAACATCCTGCTCACACATATGCATTAGTTCTCATTTCCGTGGTTTTCCACAGAATTGAGGGCATCACAGGGCCAAACTATGACAGCAGGGGCAAGGACAAGAGCAAGTCAAGAACCAAAATAGCTTGCTACAATTGCTGCGAGTATGGGCATTACATCATTAATTGCCCATACGAAAAGGAAGAAGACAAGCAGAAGAAGAACATGGATGAAAAGCCTCAAGAGAAGAGGATGATCAAGAAGAAGAAGGCACATGGGCACGCTCATGTTGGCAAAGAGTGGTATTCCAACAATGAGTCCTCCTCCGATGATGAGGCGGAAGTGGCAACCGTCGCCATCAAGAAGCCAACATTGAATAAGACTCTCTTGCCTAACAAGAGAGAGTGAAAGAGCTCAAGCCACACATGTCTCATGGCAAAGGAGAGAAAACGGAAGGTAAAAACTAAACTCACCCTGTGTTCTATTGAAGATGTAGACTTCGATATTGATAATGAGAATGAGTATATGTTTGAAGGGTTGAGTAAAAGTGCCTTGACTAAAATGAAAAAACTCTTTGAGCTTGAGAAGGACAAGAACATGGCGCTTGAACTTGAACTTGCGGAATGCAAGGAGACCTCCTCATGTCTCAAGAGTTTGAATGTTGTGCTCCAAGATGAGCTTGTGAGTTTGAACAAAGATCACAAGAATCTTGAGGCACAATTCGCAACTCTCAAGTCAAGTGTTCCCTCTTCCGCCTCAACAAGCTCAAACTTGTCCAATATAGAGTCAAACACTAAAATCTGTAAATGCACAAATCTTATACTTAATTTCAAAAATGAGCTTAATGTGGCAAAGAGTAAGAGTACACCTAAGGGTGGCATCTTTGACAAGGAGAAGATCAAGTATGCACGTAGTGCATACTCGGCTGCAAGGTCTCTCTTGATCAAAAATGGTCTTGGCTATTCAAGGGAATGAAAGCAAAATGCTAAAATTCCCAAGAATAACAAGATGCATATTGCCTTTGTCAAGGAAGGATCATACCAAACCATGAATGAATGTCATGTTTCTACCTCTCTTGAAATGGTAAAATTTGATAAATATTCTAAATATGCTAAAATTGCTAAGAATATTAACCTAAATATGTGTCATGATTTTACTTAATCTTATGTACTAATGAGAAGCAAATTTGGGTATGTCTATGCAAAATATGTTGGGCCACTGCGCAAGAGCCCAAACCTTGTGTGTGGATACCCCAAACTCTTGTCACTAACCTCAAAGAACCCAACCAACTTTGGTACCTAAAACCAATGCCTAAACTTGTTTTGTAGGCTTACTCCTCCGACGGTACAAAGTGGGTGCTAGATAGTCGATGGACCAACCACATGACCGGAGCAATAGAGATGTTTGTGGAGTAGGAAGAAACCAATGACCCAAGTCAAGGTATCTAATTTGACGACAATAGGCAAGGGAAGGTACTATGTATGGGTAAAATTTCTATTTGTCCACAACACACTATTTCTCATGTTATGCATTTTGAGTCACTAGATTATAATCTTTTATCCATATCCCAATTATGTGCAAAAGGTTATAATTGCTTATTCACTAACAAAGACATGATTGTCACTAGAAGAGTTGATAACTCTTGCACAAGGCAAAGCTTTATCTCGTGGACTTCTCCACGGATGAAACTCGACTTGACACATGCTTGATGGCAAAGACCAACATGGGATGGTTGTGGCATCGTAGGCTAGCCCATGTTGGTATGAGGAATCTGTAAAAAACTTCTTAAAGGCAGTCACGTACGAGGACTTAAGAATGTTGTTTTTGAGAAAGATAGGCCTTGTAGCACGTGCCAAGTCGGGAAACAAGTCGGAGCAGCTCATACCGCCAAGAGTGTGATGACGACAACGAGACCGCTAGAGATGATTCACATGGACCTTTTCGATCCCATTGCTTACATAAGCATTGGCGATAACAAATATGGTTTAGTTATTGTCGATGACTTTTTCACGCTTCACTTGGGTGTTTTTCTTACATGATAAAAGTGAAAACACAAGGTGTCCTTAAGAGTTTCTTGAGAAGGGCTCAAAATGAGTTCTCTTTGAGAATAAATAAGATAAGTAGCAACAACGGCACCGAATTCAAGAACATCCAAGTAGAAGAGTACTTGGACGAGGAGGGCATCAAGCATGAATTTTCGACATCCTACACACCCGAACAAAATGGGGTAGACGAAAGGAAGAACAGGACTCTAATAGAGATGTCAAGAACCATACTTGATGAACACAGGACATCCGAACGGTTTTGGGCGGAAGCGGTCAACACCGCTTGCCATGCCACAAACCATCTCTACCTCCATTGCCTCTTGAAAAAGACTCTGTACGAACTTCTAACGAGTAACAAACCAAATATCTCCTACTTTAAAGTATTTGGTACCAAGTATTACATTCTTAACAAGAAGCCTCAAATTTCAAAGCTCGCATTGAAATTCGATGAAGGTTTCCTGCTTGGCTATGATTCAAACACCTACACCTATCATGTATTCAACAAAACCTCCAGTTGTGTTGAAATCGCAGGTGACGTGGTTTTTGATGAAACTAATGGCTCCCAAAGGGAGCAAGTTGATCAATGTGCGCTAGATGAAGAAGATGCACCATGTATGGCGTTAACAAGGATGGCACTTGGTGATATAGGATCACAAGAGCAACAAGACCAAAGTGACCCATCCTCATCACAAGAAGTGAACCAAGCACAAGATCAAGCACAAGCTCCCCTATATCAAGAACAAGATCAAGATCACCACGTTCAAGACATCGGAGGTCAAGATGGTGGCAGCGATCAAGGAGGAGATGAATAGGAAGAAGAAGTTGACTCAAGGTCAAGTGTGCCACACCCTAGAGTCCATCAATGTGTTCAACAGGATCATCATGTTGACAACACACTTGGAGATATCTCCAAGGGGGTAATGACTCACTCTCGTATGGCTAACTTTTGTGCTCACTACTATTTGGTGTCTTCTTTGGAGCCTTTCAAGGTTGAAGATGCCCTATGAGACCCGGATTTGGTGATGGCAATGCAAGAGGAGCTCAACTACTTCAAAAGAAACAAAGTGTGGGAGCTTGTGAAAAGACCAAATGCAAACGTAGTAGGCACCAAGTGGGTCTTTCGCAACAAGCAAGATGAGCATGGAGTAGTGACAAGAAACAAAGCTAGACTTGTGGCCAAGGGGTACTCACAAGTCAAAGGTTTGGACTTCGACGAAACCTTTGGTCCCGTAGCTAGACTTGAATCAATTCGTATATTATTAGCCTATGCTACTCACAATGATTTCAGTTGTATTAAATGGACGTGAAAAGCGCCTTCCTCAACGGACCAATCAAGGAGGAGGTGTATGTGGAGCAACCGCCCGGTTTTGAGGACGATAAGTATCCTAACCATGTTTTTAAGCTTCACAAAGCTCTCTACGGTCTCAAACAAGCTCCTAGGGCTTGGTATGAGTATCTTAGAGATTTCCTCATTGACAATGGTTTTAGGATAGGAAAGGCCGACTATACACTT
This sequence comes from Neostapfia colusana, assembly GCA_030760725.1. NCBI lineage: Eukaryota > Viridiplantae > Streptophyta > Magnoliopsida > Poales > Poaceae > Neostapfia > Neostapfia colusana. The sequence continues at coordinate 36,843,549 of JASWHV010000004.1, read as the reverse complement.
TTCACTAAAAACTTGGATGATGACTTATTTGTGTGCCAAATTTATGTCGATGACATAATATTTGGTTCTACTGATCAATCTTTTTGTGAAGAATTTAGCAAAATCATGATGGAGAGGTTTGAGATGTCAATGATGGAAGAGTTGAAGTCCTTTCTAGGTTTCCAAGTGAAACAACTCAAGGAAGGCACCTTCATATGTCAAACCAAGCACATTCAAGATATACTTAAGAAATTTGACATGGAGAAGGCCAAACCCATCAAAACGCCAATGACGACAAACAAACACCTCGACCTCAACCAAGACAGCCCTAGCGTGGATCAAAAGGTATACCGTTCCATGATTGGATCCCTTCTTTACCTTGGTGCATCTAGACCCGATATTATGTTAAGTGTATGCATGTGTGCAAGGTTTCAAGCCGCTCCTAAAGAGTGTCATTTAACAGCTGTAAAGAGAATATTGCGCTATTTAGTTCATACACCTAACCTAGGGTTGTAGTATCCTAGGGGGTCCAAGTTCAATCTCATCAAATACACCGATGCGCATTATGCCGGATGCAAAGTAGATAGGAAAAGTACCTCCGGTACTTGTCAATTCTTGGGTAGTTCTCTAGTATCATGGTCATCCAAGAAACAAAATTCTATTGCCCTATCCACAGCCGAAGCGGAGTATGTCACAACCGGAAGTTGTTGTGCACAACTTCTCTGGATGCGACAAACTCTAAGGGACTATGGTCTCAATATGGACCATATTCTACTCCTATGCGATAATGAGAGTGCTATTAAGATTGCCCATAGCCCTGATGAACACTCTAGGACCAAACACATTGACATCTGGCACCACTTCATGAGAGATCACTCAATAAAGGGGGGCATTTTTATTTCACATGTGAGAACTGAAAGACAACTAGCCGATATCTTCACCAAGCCACTAGAAGAAAAATGATTTTGCGAATATAGAAATGAGTTAAATATCCTTGATTCTCGAAATGTGGCTTGATATGTTGCACATTTGATTGTTAGTTGTTTAATATTTTCAAAATTAAGCACGTTTTCGAAAATCTGTCTCTCTCAATTTTCTATCAAACTATTTTCGATTATTGTCTCCTTGAATCATGGTCATTGTATGATTGTTTGTGTGCTCTACTAGCCGTGTTCATTGAGAATACTTGTGAAAAATTAGTCCATCTGGATCATTCCTTGCAAATCTCTCCGGATATATGAGAGTTGAGTGTCAAGGGCCAGACTAGTCCGCCATAGGGGCCGGACAAGTCTGACGTTCTAGAGAAGTCCGGACAGGCTCAAACAAGTCCACATCGGACTAGTCCGGCCTGTCACCGGACTTGTCTGGACAACCAAACTAGTACGGACCTGGTCCGGCGACCGGACTTGTCCGGTATCTACCGCCGAGCTAGTTCGGACCTTTGTGACTTAACCCAACTGTCGGGCCCAACTTCCTCCACTTCATCAAAAACACATCTCAATGCGCCCCCTCCCTCAAACTTGCACCCATTGGCGGCTTTTGAGGATTTCCACCAAAACTTTCAAAGGATTTGAGTCCTCTACCCTTTGGAGCCTTGAGAAGTCAATCTCCAGACTTCTCCGCCCTTCAATCCAACGATTTCTTTGGATTTGAACCGTCAAGGTGCGTTCTTGGGGCAAATCCCAATTCTTCAAATCTCTGATTTTAGGTTGTTTTTTTCATAGACTAGGGTGCCTAGTGCCTCATCAACTCATTGCGACTTCTTTCTAGGATTATTACGACCTATTAATAGGATTTGTAGAAAAATCACCCAGTTAGGGTTTAACCCTGGGTGGTCCGGACTAGTTCGGACTTCTGGCGGACAAGTCCGTTCTTGACCGTACTAATCCGGTTAGGGACCGGACAAGTCCGGCCAAACCTAGAGTTGACCCCTCACTTAGTGTTTTGATACACCCCTATCGCAACAATCTTTCGTCCGAAACTCATACCTTCTCTTGATTGTTCTTTCAGCATGTCTCAACACGACGATTCTCCTCCCCCCTCCGTCCCAGAACAAGAAGCAGCTCGGCAAGAGATTTATCGCCATAGGGAAGAGGAGGACACGACAATTGCGCAAGAGCTATGTAACACCCCAAATTTTGATTCAAAACCCTAAACCATGTTAAGAGGAGAATTTAAAAAATTTTGGACGTATTGCATGTTTTGCAAAAATTCAAATTCAAACTGGAATTCAAATTATACTCAAAACAGAAAAGAAATGGAAAAAGAAAAAGAAAAACGGGAAAAAAAACCGGCCAGTGGGCCGAAACCCGCCAGCCGGCCCAGCTTTCCCCGTGCAGCCCGCCCCCGCGCGCGCCCGCGCTCTCTCACACAGACAGGTGGGACCCACCTGTCATCCCCAACCTCGCTCGCGCCGACCCCGGACTTTTCCCCCCGAGCGCGCGCGATCTTAACCGATCGGGAAACCCGTTCCGCCGCCCGAATTCTGGTCCCAGAGGACTCCAACTCGATCACAACAGACCCACCGCCCTCCCCCGGCTATAAAAACCCCCGATCCGATCAGTTTTTCCCACGCAATCGCCGATTTTCACTCCGGTGAGCACCGAGACTTCGCCGGTGAATTCTGGCCGATCTAAGCTCGGAAACTCTGATCTAACTCGATGGTATTGATCCACCGCCTCCGGGGAACTTTGCAGGTGCAGAAAACTCGGAGAGTTACGGTGTAAACCCAGCGCCGACGAGCTTCGCCGTGGTTTTTCCTCGGACCTCGCCACCGATCACTTTCCAGGACCCCCGAGCTCGAGAAAACCCCCGAGGTGAGATCCCTGACCTCCCCTCTACCGATCTAGGCCATAAGATCACAGTTCTAGGCAGAATTCTCGAGGATCCGAAACTTTCTGGCGAGATCGCCGCTTCCCGCCGCCGTGCGCCGCCGGCAGCGCCGCCCGCGCTCGATCAGAGCGACGTGGCCGCTTGTGCGCCGTTTATTTTAAATCGCACGGTAGACTTTAAAACCCCGCGTACCGGTTCGATGTTATAATCTCAGCCGTCGGTTTAAAATCGGACGGTCCACGTCAGCCCCGCAATATAAAGACTGGAATTCTTACGTGCTACCCCCTGGGGTTCTCAGGAATTGAGAGCTAGCCCCGGAAACTTCAGATCTAGCCCCTGGAACTCCAGAAAATCATGTAAATTCATTTAAAAATCAGTTTTAGCCCCTGGACTTAATAGAAATTAAGAAAAACACCTCTGATAAGTGTAGCTAGACCCCTGGAAATTATGAAAATAATATTATAGACCCTGTAATGGGGTAAATTCATTATTTTAGCCCTGTTTAGTATTTAATTTAGAAAATTGAATATGTAACTAGTGTTTAAAAATTTAAAAGGGGGACAAACATAATTGTCAAAATTAATTAAAAACTTTCTCAGTACTTAGGAAACTTTGGAGTGAGATAAAAATATATTTTTGGGCTGAAATAAATCTGTTTCATCTATTATTCACATTTATTAGTATAGGGACACATTTTTAAGTAAAGAATAGTTATAGAAAAAATAGGGAAAATAAATATGAAATAGTCTACATCAGAAGCCAAGGTCAAAAGATGTTATTAAATCATTTAGGACCAGAACCTATACTGTTTAGATGATGTGTATTACTAATTTCATAATAAAATACACAATTATGCATAGGAATATAAATCTGAAAATATAGCAACTAGTAAAAGATAAATGGAGTTTCTAAAATCCAAAGAATTCAGTTTAGGGTTGATAGAAATTAGGAAGGCACATATGGAGAAGAAAAACACTTTTCATACATACTTGGTAGTTTAATGTAAGGAATTTATTTAAAACTGAAACACACACACATATATATATATATATATAAATATAGTATGTAAGTATAAATATGAACACCAAAGTAGGAATCATACACATATAAATAAAAGTGTATGCAAGCCACAGATCAACACACAAAGTAACCACAACACATATAATGGTGAATGAATTTCATAAATATGAATGTGTGGTTTGTATAAAGTAGAAGTGTGGACTATGTCTTATGATTGTTGTTTTTCTTTTGCTATGTGTGATGGTATGAAGTAGAACCTGTTCAAGAGCAAGTTGACCCTTTCCAAGATCAGGACTACCCATTTCAAGAGCAGCAAGAAGGAGGCAAGTGTCCTTGACCACTTTGATCCTATGCTAGGATGTGTAGATAGAATTATTTGCATTGTCAAATGAAATATGAAACCCATGCTAGGAAGTTTCCCTAGAATTGCATTACCTTGTTTCCTTGTAGCTTGGGTTGGGATTTATTTTGTCATGTCATTTATTTACATGCATATGCTTAGCCATGCTTAGAATGGGATGTTTGGGACATGGGATCATCAGTTTATATTACCATACTCTTGAATGAGACATTGTGAGTTATGTAGAGGTAGGGATCAAGGCAAGTTGGATGTTTTGGTTGTGTGCTGGGTGCACGAGACTTGGGTTTGTGTTTAGTACTTGCCTGGATCCTAAGGACCGGTTCATGGAGCATGTAACCCCGCTTTACAGTGCCAACCACATGCTGAGATGGGGCAGCTTGGCCAATTAATTAGGTGTATCCCCGGCGTAGTATGGGTGTGTTGGATGGTGCGGGGAGTAGGTGTCAGCTGGACTACCATATGAACCGCAAGGCTCAAGAGGGGGGCACTGCAGCGGGGTTGGAGCCTCTTGTATGCTGTTAGGGGTGAAACCTCAGTGGGCCCACGCTCGTCGGGAATCCCTTTGTAAAGGCTTCGTAGTGATCTCCTGGCCGCACACCTGGGAAGTGTGAATGTGGATCGTAGCCACTGGCATAATGGAGGTTCTTTTAGTCCACCCGGCAACGGGGGATGAAATCACTACTTGTGGGTACAGTGGTACAAACTCTGCAGAGTCAAGACTGTCTTGACAGCCGTGCTCACGGTTAAGAGCGGCCTGGACTTATTCATGATTAGAGGATTGATGGTTTTGGAAGTTAAGCGAGGAGCTTAACATTGGAAGTGATGTTATGGTTATTGGATTATGATGATGGGATGGGAGATTGGGACCATTTCACCTGTGTAGTAATGAAGGTGCTTAATAAGCTAAGGTGATAAGTATTAATTGCGTAGTGCTTTAACCATGAGTTCAACCTCTCCTTGTTCTAGCCATGCATGATATAATTTTCCCACACTTGCTGAGTACCATTGGTACTCAACCTTGCATATTTGTTGGTTTATATTGCTGCTCAGGTCAAGATAATGAGGTGGTGTATAATGACCAAGATTTTGGACCCGAGGAAGGCTTTTAGGTTCATGAAGACCCCCGGGCAACGCCTGTGATGGAGCCCTAAAGAATAATATTCCGCTGCTAGTTTATTTACTTGTGATGAAGCATTAGTGTCCATTGAGACATTTGCGATGTAAGACTTATTTATATTCGACACCTGGCTTGTAATAAATGATGCTTCACTATTTGTCATCACATGTATGAGAGAATGATCCTGGCATACATGTGATATGCACTTGGTTGTTCTTCGGAAAAACCGGGTGTGACAAGAGGTGGTATCAGAGCCAAGGTTGCCTGTAGGAACGTGGACCTAGGTAGAAATGGACGTATTTAAGGGCCCTATTTTCTTAAAAACTATTTTCCAAGGTGTGGGTGGAAAAGTGTTATTAAAGGAGTCATTTTCTTCATCTTACCCCAACTTTCATTCAAAATAGGATTTTTATTTGATAATTTATCTAACCTAATTTTAAATTCTTTTGTTTTAGATGGTTCGCATGATTCGCACCGCTCGTAAGTCCACAGGAGGGAGAGTTCCCGTAGTTGCCCTTGCCGAAAGAGAGGAGAGTCGCCCCGTGACGTACCTTTCCTACGGATTGGCAGTAGGAGACTTGTTGCGCCGTCTTCGACGTATGCTCGAAGCCGCCGGCAATACGGGCAAGCTAATCATCCACTATAACTCCACCAGGACCATCCGTGAGAAGAGGGAAGAATGGAGTTCGGAGATGAGGATTATACACAAGAATCAGCTGCTTAAGATTCACCACTCTCCAGCTTGCCGAGCAACCATACAAGATTTTGGAGACAATGGAACGCCTCACCAGAAACAAGAGAATCCGGATGTGCAAGTTGCAGTGGAAGCATCACTCAGAAGAGGAAGCTACCTGGGAACGGGAAGATGAGCTCAAGGCACAATTTCCGGAATTGTTTTCTTAGAAACACCAATCTCGAGGACGAGATTTCTTTTAAGGGGGGTAGAGCTGTAACACCCCAAATTTTGATTCAAAACCCTAAACCATGTTCAGAGGAGAATTTAAAAATTTTTGGACGTATTGCATGTTTTGCAAAAATTCAAATTCAAACTGGAATTCAAATTATACTCAAAACAGAAAAGAAATGGAAAAAGAAAAAGAAAAACGGGAAAAAAACCGGCCAGTGGGCCAAAACCCGCCAGCCGGCCCAGCTTTCCCCGCGCAGCCCGCCCCCGCGCGCGCCCGCGCTCTCTCACACAGACAGGTGGGACCCACCTGTCATCCCCAACCTCGCTCGCGCCGACCCCGGACTTTTCCCCCCGAGCGCGCGCGATCTTAACCGATCGGGAAACCCGTTCCGCCGCCCGAATTCTGGTCCCAGAGGACTCCAACTCGATCACAACAGACCCACCGCCCTCCCCCGGCTATAAAAACCCCCGATCCGATCAGTTTTTCCCACGCGATCGCCGATTTTCACTCCGGTGAGCACCGAGACTTCGCCTGTGAATTCTGGCCGATCTAAGCTCGGAAACTCTGATCTAACTCGCTGGTCTTGATCCACCGCCTCCGGGGAACTTTGCAGGTGCAGAAAACTCGGAGAGTACGGTGTAAACCCAGCGCCGACGAGCTTCGCCGTGGTTTTGCCTCGGACCTCGCCGCCGATCACTTTCCAGGACCCCCGAGCTCGAGAAAACCCCCGAGGTGAGATCCCTGACCTCCCCTCTACCGATCTAGGCCATAAGATCACAGTTCTAGGCAGAATTCTCGAGGATCCGAAACTTTCCGGCGAGATCGCCGCTTCCCGCCGCCGTGCGCCGCCGGCAGCGCTGCCCGCGCTCGATCAGAGCGACGTGGCCGCTTGTGCGCCGTTTATTTTAAATCGCACGGTAGACTTTAAAACCCCGCGTACCGGTTCGATGTTATAATCTCAGCCGTCGGTTTAAAATCGGACGGTCCACGTCAGCCCCGCAATATAAAGACTGGAATTCTTACGTGCTACCCCCTGGGGTTCTCAGGAATTGAGAGCTAGCCCCGGAAACTTCAGATCTAGCCCCTGGAACTCCAGAAAATCATGTAAATTCATTTAAAAATCAGTTTTAGCCCCTGGACTTAATAGAAATTAAGAAAAACACCTCTGATAAGTGTAGCTAGACCCCTGGAAATTATGAAAATAATATTATAGACCCTGTAATGGGGTGAATTCATTATTTTAGCCCTGTTTAGTATTTAATTTAGAAAATTGAATATGTAACTAGTGTTTAAAAATTTAAAAGGGGGACAAACATAATTGTCAAAATTAATTAAAAACTTTCTCAGTACTTAGGAAACTTTGGAGTGAGATAAAAATATATTTTTGGGCTGAAATAAATCTGTTTCATCTATTATTCACATTTATTAGTATAGGGACACATTTTTAAGTAAAGAATAGTTATAGAAAAAATAGGGAAAATAAATATGAAATAGTCTACATCAGAAGCCAAGGTCAAAAGATGTTATTAAATCATTTAGGACCAGAACCTATACTGTTTAGATGATGTGTATTACTAATTTCATAATAAAATACACAATTATGCATAGGAATATAAATCTGAAAATATAGCAACTAGTAAAAGATAAATGGAGTTTCTAAAATCCAAAGAATTCAGTTTAGGGTTGATAGAAATTAGGAAGGCACATATGGAGAAGAAAAACACTTTTCGTACATACTTGGTAGTTTAATGTAAGGAATTTATTTAAAACTGAAACACACACATATATATATATATAAATATAGTATGTAAGTATAAATATGAAAACCAAAGTAGGAATCATACACATATAAATAAAAGTGTATGCAAGCCACAGATCAACACACAAAGTAACCACAACACATATAATGGTGAATGAATTTCATAAATATGAATGTGTGGTTTGTATAAAGTAGAATGTGGACTATGTCTTATGATTGTTGTTTTTCTTTTGCTATGTGTGATGGTATAAAGTAGAACCTGTTCAAGAGCAAGTTGACCCTTTCCAAGATCAGGACTACCCATTTCAAGAGCAGCAAGAAGGAGGCAAGTGTCCTTGACCACTTTGATCCTATGCTAGGATGTGTAGATAGAATTATTTGCATTGTCAAATGAAATATGAAACCCATGCTAGGAAGTTTCCCTAGAATTGCATTACCTTGTTTCCTTGTAGCTTGGGTTGGGATTTATTTTGTCATGTCATTTATTTACATGCATATGCTTAGCCATGCTTAGAATGGGATGTTTGGGACATGGGATCATCAGTTTATATTACCATACTCTTGAATGAGACATTGTGAGTTATGTAGAGGTAGGGATCAAGGCAAGTTGGATGTTTTGGTTGTGTGTTGGGTGCACGAGACTTGGGTTTGTGTTTAGTACTTGCCTGGATCCTAAGGACCGGTTCATGGAGCATGTAACCCGGCTTTACAGTGCCAACCACATGCTGAGATGGGGCAGCTTGGCCAATTAATTAGGTGTATCCCCGGCGTAGTATGGGTGTGTTGGATGGTGCGGGGAGTAGGTGTCAGCTGGACTACCATATGAACCGCAAGGCTCAAGAGGGGGCCACTGCAGCGGGGTTGGAGCCTCTTGTATGCTGTTAGGGGTGAAACCTCAGTGGGCCCACGCTCGTCGGGAATCCCTTTGTAAAGGCTTCGTAGTGATCTCCTGGCCGCACACCTGGGAAGTGTGAATGTGGATCGTAGCCACTGGCATAATGGAGGTTCTTTTAGTCCACCCGGCAACGGGGGATGAAATCACTACTTGTGGGTACAGTGGTACAAACTCTGCAGAGTCAAAACTGTCTTGACAGCCGTGCTCACGGTTAAGAGCGGCCTGGACTTATTCATGATTAGAGGATTGATGGTTTTGGAAGTTAAGCGGGGAGCTTAACATTGGAAGTGATGTTATGGTTATTGGATTATGATGATGGGATGGGAGATTGGGACCATTTCACCTGTGTAGTAATGAAGGTGCTTAATAAGCTAAGGTGATAGGTATTAATTGCGTAGTGCTTTAACCATGAGTTCAACCTCTCCTTGTTCTAGCCATGCATGATATAATTTTCCCACACTTGCTGAGTACCATTTGTACTCAACCTTGCATATTTGTTGGTTTATATTGCTGCTCAGGTCAAGATAATGAGGTGGTGTATAATGACCAAGATTTTGGACCCGAGGAAGGCTTTTAGGTTCATGAAGACCCCCGGGCAACGCCTGTGATGGAGCACTAAAGAATAATATTCCGCTGCTAGTTTATTTACTTGTGATGAAGCATTAGTGTCCATTGAGACATTTGCGATGTAAGACTTATTTATATTCGACACCTGGCTTGTAATAAATTATGCTTCACTATTTGTCATCACATGTATTAGAAAATGATCCTGGCATACATGTGATATGCACTTGGTTGTTCTTCGGAAAAACCGGGTGTGACAAGCTAGCAAGAGCTAGAACCAAAAAACGACACGAGAGAGAGGCAGCTCAAGCTTAAGCAGCAGAAGAGCAATCTAGCCGAAGGAATAGGCTAGTATCGATGGGAGAGAAGGAAAGAGCCCAAGCAGCCGATAAAGGAAAAGGACCCGTGACTGAAGGAGAAACAGTAAAGGGCAAAGGCAAGGACCCAATCAAGAAGGTGCCCGTCAAAAAGGCCGCACCAAGGAGAAAGGCACTTGCTAGCAGGGTACTAGTCATCCGAGACCGTCCCGTGGGGTCAAGTGCTCCTCCACGAGGCCCCATTGGACCCTTGGTCATGACTCCTCCCATGCATAACCCTAACCGGCAACCGGAGCTTTTAAGCAACATCTTTTGAGGGAAAGGCTCTGAGAAAGCGAAAAGGTTTAGAGAAAATGATCCATACAAATATGAGAAGGCCACACCAGATCATCGCTTCTGGTGTGACCTCCATTGCGATTACTATCGCCTTGTATACTTGAGGATGAAGACGTCGGTTGATGATGCTCAGTGGGTCAATTGGCCTTATATGGAGAAGAAAAATCACCAAGCCTTCAATTCAGTTATACAAGCAGCTGAGCATCATGGCCTCAAGGAACTTCTTGGTTTTCAATATGACTGGAACACAGAGGTGGTGGCTCAGTTTTACACCACGTGCTACTTCTCCACCTTTGGAGACAGGAAGATCTCATGGATGACAGACGGGGTCCAATACTCTATCTTATATGCTGAGTTTTCTATGATTATTGGACTTGAGGAGTTTCTGATCCATGAGTTGACCATTCACAACCTAACAGCGATAGATTTGCACTACAGGGATTCGAGAAACTTACGATGGCTAAGGCCATCATAATTAAGTCATAAACCGTCGTAAGTTAGCTACTTACGACGGTATTTCTTTAATTACGACGGTATACAGCCGAGGTAATTACCCGATCGTAAATAACGTAACTTACGACGGCTACCGTCGTAAGTAACTTAACTTATGATGGTGTCGCACATCCGTCGTAAGTAACGGCCCAGGCCACGTGGTGGCCGGCTCGGGGGCGGCGCCAGGCGGCGCCCGCCGGCGGCTAGGCGGCGGCGAAACAGCGGTGGCGGTGGGCGGCGCTGCGATGCTCGGGCTCGGGCTAATTAGCCCGAGCCCGAGCCGGGGCGGCGGTTAAACCCACCTACGTACGACGGCCAGGTAACTTACGACGGCTTAGGTCACGTCCGTCGTAAGTTATGCTTATTTGACGATGGTGGCGTAACTTACGACGGCTTAGGGTTGCGGGCGTCATAAGTAACGGTTATCTTACGACAGCCAGTTAACTTACGACGGCCATGGGCCCGTAGCCGTCATAAGTTAGTTTCTTACGACAGCCCAGGGCAACCATCGTAAGTTAGTTGACTTATGATGGCTAGCCGTCGTAAATTACATGTGGCGGACCGGAATCCGCTCATCCAGGATCGCAGAGGGTGGTGCCGCGCGATGCGACACCCGACAGCACACGTCATAAGAACACATTATATTACATGGGAAAACAAACTGAATGTACAAAATAGTACACTTCTCAGTTACAAACTAGGGTCTTTTATTACACAGCGGAAGTTTCTTTTGTACAACTCACGCCCGCCTATCTAGCAAAAGTCGGTTGCCCAGCCCTAGGGCAACCCACACTAGCTGCACGTCTCAGCTCAGCGCGGCGTGTACGGCTCCCACTCAGCCGTGGTCCCCGACGGAGGGTAACCCTCGCCGGTGGACTCATACTCCGAGTCCGTGGGTGGCTCCTCACCTGAAAAACACTTAAGCAGCAACCGTGAGCACGAAGGCTCAGCAAGGCTTAACCGACTCACCTAAGCATGAAACTCTACATGAGGTGTACAATGACATAGGTTGGTAATATTGCAGAAAAAGGACACGCCTACAAGTTCATCCTTAGTTCATCTTTTAGCAACAAGTTAACAGTTCAGGAAGCTGAAATTTAGTAAGCAATATTTGGTGGCAAGCATGTAGCAATACAATGTTATATCATATCCGCAGTATTGAATCACCATATTTCATACATTAGTCTACGTCACGACTCAGTGACCAAGTGGTACTCTTCACCGTGAGGGACGGCGAAACGACTCGATATACACCTGCAGGGAAACCCAAAGAGCACGTCACGTACGCCCACCCATGGAGCTGCACAGTACGCTCACTCGGTGTCGTACAGGACAACCTTTCACCCAACAGCCCAAACGTCGAACCGGTCGCACCGAAACGAGCAGGAGGTTCCCCACAAGGAGCATCTCTCTATGCCCGTTGGCAGATTTCCACCTTGCTGCCCTCAGCCTACACCTATAAATCGGTGCGTTATGCCTCGACGCCCGGAGGTTTAGGCTACATCAGTTTATCGGGGCCCATACATCGGTTTAGGCTACATCGGTTTATCGACGCTGGAAAGTACTCAGAATTCTGAGTTCAGCAAAATTTGGTTCATCGAATTTGGAGTTTCCTAGCCAAAGTTCTATGCATTTTAAGTTTGAACTAAAACTGGAAATTCCAAAAATGTTTAAATCCTGCGGGTGGGACCCACTCTTCGAGCCGGCCCACTCAGAATGCGGCCACACCGCGGCCCACGGGGTTTTACCCGTGCTGACGCACCGAATCCCGGCCGCAAACCGATCCCCGTGAGAGGTCAGAGGCTGACCGGTGGACCCGGCCCCCCCCTTCGTCTACCTCGCGCTCCCCCGCAGCTCCAGCGGTGGCGCCTCACCGGAGCGCTCGCCGCTGGGCGTTTCAGTGCCCGAACTTCGACGGAACTTGCCGCCTGTGTCTAACTCGACTCGGAGAACACACTGGTGCCCTCACCGGAGCTTGACAACGGCCGGAACAGTGCTCCCGCCGGCAACAGCGGCCGGGAGCTCACCGGCGACGTCAAACTCAGCATCCCCTGCACCTTTTTCGATGCGGTTTGCCCGGGGAGCTCCGCTGACACCTGCTGGTCACAGACAAGGACACCGATCCCCGTGAAAATGGCTGCAACTACGACCTCATCGGCGACCTAGGCCGGATATCGGTTGTGCTCAGAAAACTTCGAAGAACCGTAACCCTAGCCCACGGTTCTTACTGGTTTTCGATCCTAGGTGGTCGTGGAAGTGTATAGAGCATGTGCGTGACTCGGTTTGCCCGGTGATGAGCTAACCCCCACGAATTTTGGGATTTGGTGGGAGCTCGGTCTTAGGACCCCCGAAACATTCCAGGCGAAATACTCCCCCGACAGCCCATGAAATGAAGAACGGTTGGGACCAGAAGAATCAGCACCTCAAGGCGGTTCTTTCTTGTGTTGCTCGTCGGGCAGAAGAAGCCTGTGCTGTCCGGGCGCCGGCGACCACAGGGCGGCGACTCCGGGTGCGCTGCTTCGGATGTGGGCGGGTGGAACCGAGAGAATGGGGAGGGAATTCACGCCGACCAGGGTACGATCACGTGTTTTGTAGCCGGCGCCCTCATCCCCCCGAGCAAGAGGTGGCGCGGTGGCCGCGTTGGGACGGGGTCGACCCCGTGTGCCCGAGTCGGTTTGCTCCCCAGGGTGGCTGACCAGTGGGCCCTCTTCTCCCCTCTAATTCTTTCTCCCCCTTTCTTTTGTAAATATCCCAGCTACTGAACATTGAATGGGAGACTTAGCCCCCAAGTATTAGTTTGAATTTGAGTTCTCAAATTTAAACTTTGTTAGGTTAAATTTGCTTCATGTTTAAACTGAAATTCAAATTCAGTTTTGAATTATCGCAAATTTAGCTCCCGACAAGATGAACTCCAATAGGGATGAAAATTGGTGGGCTAACTCAGAAAAATGTGCTGAGTTTGAATATGAAGCTAACTTTTGAACTTGAGTGATGAAAGTTGCTGCAATTCGAATTTACATTCAAATTGGCCTCTTTTTCAAATACCTCCAAAAGTGCCTCAAAAAGTGTTGGATTTGCATGAAACTTGGCTTGAACCCTCCCAAGACTTTTTAAGTTCTAGGGGTGAGCTCAACCTCTCATGTTCATGTGTACAAATCCCACTTTGTGAAAATGAAGGCTTTCCCCTCTAGTCACTCTTTTGATGGAGGTTACTTGCTCTTCACAATATTTCCTAATATATCCACAATAAAAACTGTGGTGTTGTGAGGTGAAGAAAAGTTTTTGCATGTCCCTTTTCTTGGGCTTTTACATCCCTCCCCCCTTAAAAGAATCTCGTCCCGAGATTACAAAAGAAGGGATAGTGATGTAGTAGGGACTTACCCGTGTTGAGAAACCATGAACTCCGGGTAATTTGAGCGAAGGAACTCGCTCTCCCACGTCGCTTCCTCAGCAGTGTGGTTGCTCCAGAGGATCTTGTAGAACCACAACGTTCTGCTACGCGTGGTTCGGGCTTTCTCATCAAGAATTCCCACCGGATACTCATCATAGGTCAAATCCGGTTTCGGCTCGCCGATGTCTTCGGTAGGAACCGCAGCTGTATGCTTCAAACATTTTCGCAGTTGCGAAACATGGAAAATATCATGGACACCAGCAAGGGATGCCGGTAGCTCCAATCGATACGCCGCTGGTCCACACTTCTCGGTGATAGCATAGGGTCCAATAAAACGGGGAGCGAGCTTCCCCTTCACACCAAACCGGTGCACACCCTTCATCGGGGACACGCGGAGGTACACGTGTGTTCACCGATGTCAAAGTGCAACGGTCTATGCCTCTTATCAGCGTAGCTCTTCTGCCGGTATTGAGCAGTCTTCAAGTTAGCTTGAATTGCACGAACGATCTATTCGGCGTCGTTCACCACATCAACCCCGAATGTGACCCTTTCACCGGACTCGCACCAATTTAATGGGGTGCGGCATTTACGATCGTAGAGAGCTTCGTAGGGTGCCATCTTGATACTTGCCTGATAGCCGTTGTTGTACGAGAATTCCGCCAATGGTAGGTGATCATCCCAGTTCCTACCATGGTGGATGGCACATGCTCTCAACATGTCTTCTAGAACCTGATTCACCCTCTCTATTTGGCCATCTGTCTGAGGGTGGTAGGCGGAGCTTCTAATCAGTTTAGTACCCAAAGCAGCACGCAACTGCTCCCAAAAGCGAGATACAAACAATGCACCTCGGTCTGAGACTATGGTCTTGGGTACGCCATGCAAACATAGGATCCTAGCGATATATAACTCCGCATATCTGTTGGCATGGAAATGTGTATGTACGGGGATGAAGTGAGCTGATTTGGTTAGTCGGTCAACGATCACCCAGATGGAATCATGTTTGTTGGATGTTAAGTGTAATCCCACAATGAAATCCATGCTCACATCTTCCCATTTCCATGCTGGAATTTCAGGGGTTGCAACAGCCCTGACTTCCTCATATGATCTGCTTTCACTCGTCGGCACGTATCGCACTCGGATACGTACTTCGCTACCTCCCGCTTCATCCGTGTCCACCAAAATTTCTTCTTCAAATCTTGGTACATTTTGTTGCTGCCCGGATGAATGGAGTACTTAGACAAGTGAGCTTCATCGAGGATCTTTTTCCTCAACTCCATATGTCAGGGTACGACTATTCGGTCATTGAACCAAAGCGTCCCCTCATCATCTTTCCGGAAACACTTGATCTCTCCATTGTCTATCCGTCTCCGGAGATGTGCCATGCCTTTATCCTCTTCTGAGCTGCAACGATATCTTCCCTAATGGTAGGGATGAGGGCAAGGTTGTACAGTGATTCATAAGGAACCAAGTATAAACTCGGCTCTTCCTCCTCCACCGGTGTAATGGTGAGGTGATGGACATGTGATTTCTGACTCAACGCGTCGGCAACCACATTCGCCTTGCCGGGGTGGTAATGGATCTCAATCTCATAATCCTTGATTAATTCTAACCACCTCCTTTGCCTCATGTTCAGCTCCTTCTGGGTGAAAATGTACTTTAAGCTCTTGTGGTCGGTGTAGAGATGCACCAGATTCCCCAGGAGATAGTGCCTCCACATTTTCAGCGCCAAAACCACTGCAGCAAGCTCAAGATCATGAGTGGGATAATGCTGCTCATGGTTCCGAAGTTGGCGTGAACCATAAGCGACCACACGTCCTTCCTGCATCAACACGCAGCCAAGCCCAATACCGTACGCGTCAGAATACACATCGAAGGGCTTTGTTGTATCCGGCTGAGCTAAGACTGGGGCTGTGGTGAGATGCTTCACCAATGTTTGGAATGCTCCTTCACACGCCGTGTTCCAAACATATTTCGTCCCTTTCTTCAGCAATTCTGTCATCGGCTTAGCGAGCTTGAAGAAGCTTGGAATGAATCTCCGATAGTATCCCGCTAACCCGAGGAAGCTTCTGACTTCATGGACTGAAGTGGGAGCTTTCCATTTCAGCACTTGCTCTATTTTGCTTGGGTCAACCGCAATGCCTTCTGCTGAGATGATATGTCCCAAGAATGGCACTTGGCTGATCCAAAACTCGCATTTACTGAACTTGGCGTAGAGCTTGTGGTCTCGCAATCGTTGAAGAACGATCCGCAAGTGTTCGGCATGTTCGGCTTCTGTCTTGGAGTAAACCAAGATATCGTCGATGAACACTACCACGAACTTGTCCAGCTCCGGCATGAACACCGAGTTCATGAGATACATGAAATGGACTGGAGCATTTGTGAGACCAAAGGACATGACGAGATATTCATATAGTCCATATCTCGTCGAGAAGGCCGTCTTTGGAATATCCTCCGCCCGGATTTTAATCTGGTGATATCCAGAGCAAAGGTCCATCTTTGAGAACACACTTGCACCCACAAGTTGATCAAACAATATGTCGATGCGGGGCAGTGGGTACTTATTCTTGATGGTGACGGCGTTGAGCAGCCGGTAGTCCACACACAACCTCAAGGTTTCATCCTTTTTCTTCACAAATAGTGTCGAGCATCCCCAAGGCGAGGAACTCGGCCTAATGAAACCCTTGCTCAACAGATCATTGAGCTATTCTTTCAGTTCAGACAGCTCATTTGGAGCCATTTTATATGGTCTCCGTGATATGGGCGTAGTCCCGGGTGCAAGTTCAATCTTGAACTCGACATCCCGCTCAGGTGGCATGCCCGGAAGATCATCCGGGAACACGTCAGGATACTCCCGGACTACGGGGATGTCCTCTAATTTGAGAGCTTCAGCATTGTTGATTTCTGAAACCTCCCGGACTGGATTATCTAATAGGAGGGACTGCGGATGGTGTAATGGGGAGTTGAGGTGAACCGTCCGTGATAGGGTTTCCAGGACAGCACCATGGTAACTTAACCATGACATTCCCAAGATTGCATCAATCTTCTGCCCCTCAAGGATAATCATAGTGGTGGGATATATCTTCCCACCTAAGCACAGTGGTGCTTTCGGAACCATCATCGTTGCTGAAATCTTTCCTCCCGGTGAGCAGATCATACAAGAACACTCGGTTGGAAAGTCTTCCAGCTGATGCTTAACCACATATGATGCACTTATGAAGTTGTGGGTTGCACCAGAATCAAAAAGTATGATGATGGCTTGATGGTTGAGAGTGAACGTACCCGCCAGCACGTTATCTCCCTCTGGGGCGTCCTCATTGTCGAGGTTGCGGACACCCCCAGTCCGCTGACCAACCTTCTTCACCGTAGGTCGGCCTCAAGCACCACCCTGGAACTGGGCTTGCCCGCTGCTCTGCTGCCCCTGGGGACAGTCCTTCGCGAAGTGGCCCGCCTGGCCACACGTGAAGCAAGTGAAACGGGGCGGTCCCCCGCTGATCGGTGGGCGGAAATCTGGGGCGCGTGGTGGCGGTGGAAACGCCCGGGGTACCGTCTGCTGCTGCTGCTGTCTTGGTGGTGGCATCGGCGGTCGGAACGGGGGTGACTGGAAAGGACGTCCCCCGAACCGTTGAGGTCGCGCCGGTGGATGCCACTGCTGCCCGGATGGTGTCCGATACACCATACGGTACTTCTGAGGCGCGCCACCACCGCTGCTAGGTGGAGCGCTGCGCTTCCTCTGCTCAGCTGCCAACTCCCGCTGAGAGTCCTCTTGCATGATCGCGGCATTGACTAGGTTGTTGAATGTGCCGCGATTCCACTGAACGAGATGTGTCTTCATCTCGCGGTGTAACCCCCAATAGAAGTGCTCCCGCTTCTTCTCCTCAGTGGAGATATAATCTGACGCGTACTGCGCCAGATGGTTGAAGGCACGGGAGTAGTCATGGGCACTCCTCCTGCCCTGCTTCAGCTCCAAGAATTCTTGGAACTTCCTCTTCATTATTCCTGGAAGAATATGATAGGCGCGGAACGCCTCCCGGAACTCTTGCCATTCCACGGCATGGCCAGCCGGACGTGAGGCGACATAGTTCGCCCACCACGCACCAGCGGCACCGCGAAGCTGCTGTGCTGCGAACAGGGTCTTCTGCCGCTCTGTGCATTGGAGCATCCCGAACTTGGACTCGATGGTCCACAGCCAGTTGTCCGCCTCCAGTGGTTCTTCGGCTTCGGTGAACACTGGAGGGTGCGTACTCATGAAATCCGAGTACGACACTTCCCGGGGCTCACGAGGCCCTCTATCTTGACGTCCCCCCGCCTGTGACGTATTCTGCACGATCATGTAGAGCAGGTCGGTCTGCTCCTCACGACCTCCCACCAGTGCCGCTATCACATCCGCTAGAGTAAGCGGAGGCGGCGGTGGTGGCTGCTGCTGCGGGGTGCTGTCGTAGGCCGGTGGCTGGGAGTCATCGCCTCCACCTTGGCTAGAGCCACCAACCTCGTGCGTGGTCCTAGTGCGAACCATCTGCAACCATACGACAATAACATCAGTCCCGCAACAGATGGCATGCAGTCCAATAAAAATAGGCGTAAAACATAATGACAATAATTCATGCGATACATCTCGTATGTAGATAATGTAATAACTTTGCACAAGCTACACCATTACCAGACCAAACACAAGCTAGTTTAATCCAACTTGATGAACCTCCTCTTTGGAAGCTCACCATAACTAGGTTTGGTCACTACGAGACATTACTATCGCGTTGTCATCACGTATACCACCCTTAGGGTCCAACACCCTCTCCAATGAGTTCAACTGTCATTCTTCTGTCAGAATGACCAGTTTATACCTACTCCAAGTTTTGATCTGGTTCTGGGCATTTTCATGACTCAAGTTGAATACCAAAGTTAAAGTTAACTTCAGTATCTTTCCAACGAGTATTCATTTGCCCCCATATCAGCTTTGGTTAAAAAGTTATGCTAATTCAAAGTCAGCAGAATTTCTGGAAGAATTTTAACAGCACCTCCTTTGGAAGTTGCTGTTTTCCATCCGAGTTTCCACTGAAACCTGTGCTGAAACTTCAAAAACTTTGAATTGAAAAGATGTCACACATCTTCTACTTTTTCTAAGGATGTAGCATATGATAATTTTAGATTTTTCTACTGGGAGTTATGTTTGAAAAACAGAACAGTTCAGAGAATGTTTTAACTCTGTCCTGGTTCTGGACAGTTTACATCCCTCTGGGATATCAGCCATCTTAAGGTGTGTTTAAGCTCTGGAAGTCTACAACAAAGTTGTAGAGCACTTAAATACCTTCCCAGGGCTATACACCACACCTCCCTGGGCTAAAAGACCTGTGAGTTATGCCCTGTTGAAGATCAGCAAACTTGCTGCCCAAAACAGAGCACTCTGTTTTTCAGTCTTTTGGAACTACACTCATCAATTATCAACTTTTCTACCCAACCAAAGTCCTAGATGTTGATCCTAGCGATTTTAATTCCTTGTTATCATTATTTTCATGCATATGCCTACAATATCTCGGTACTACGTTCCTCACAAAAGAAAATCCTAACCGGATTCTACCGGCATATACGTCTCAAGTGTGGCACTAACGGTCTCTCGCACACGTTTACTACACGGATACATACGTGGTTAGTACCTGCAGAAGACTACACAATAGTGGTGCACTCAATGGTTGTATTCATTTCAGGCAGGATTCATATTTAAAAGTAAATACAAACGCCCGTATCATTGCCATACGGCCGTCCTTGAGCTAGGTCACGTCTCAAGGTACGTGATCGTGTTTCAACACCACACGACGGGGAACCCGATTATGTCATGAACGGGTCGTCACAGTTGGGAATGTTATCAACCCAACAGATACCACCTACTACCCTGCAGGGCACGCCGATGGCAAGCGCTGCGCATGTCCTCCTAGGCTATTTCCAGACGAACACACTCTCGCGTTACTGACCACGCGATGGGGTCTCCACTTACTTGCCTAATGCATGCTAGGGATCAGCGTTTCATATGGACTCAGGAACATGAAGAGTCCAAGAGTTTCATATTGACGTCTCACACCAAGCTGTGAGACAAATCCATGAACCACATTCCTCGTCAGGGGGAGCTAACCGAAATTGAACCGCTTTCGGTGGCGTTCCTTACCAAACTTACCAGAGCGTAGGTGCGTCGTTACAATAATTGAAATTCAGAATTATAACACATAGGTTAGTCTTTGCTACTTTAAGTAACTATGCTAATATAGTCCTTACTTGGGCAAACTACCGAATCCTCACCGTAAGACTAAGTTTTCCCATAATGCAGCCCTTAAGTATTGTGCTATCCCCAATGCAGCTCTGATACCAGGCTGTGGCGGACCGGAATCCGCTCATCCAGGATCGCAGAGGGTGGTGCCGCGCGATGCGACACCCGACAGCACACGTCATAAGAACACATTATATTACATGGGAAAACAAACTGAATGTACAAAATAGTACACTTCTCAGTTACAAACTAGGGTCTTTTATTACACAGAGGAAGTTTCTTTTGTACAACTCACGTCCGCCTATCTAGCAAAAGTCGGTTGCCCAGCCCTAGGGCAACCCACACTAGCTGCACATCTCAGCTCAGCGCGACGTGTACGGCTCCCACTCAGCCGTGGTCCCCGACGGAGGGTAACCCTCGCCGGTGGACTCATACTCCGAGTCCGTGGGTGACTCCTCACCTGAAAAACACTTAAGCAGCAACCGTGAGCACGAAGGCTCAGCAAGGCTTAACCGACTCACCTAAGCATGAAACTCTACATGAGGTGTACAATGACATAGGTTGGTAATATTGCAGAAAAAGGACGCGCCTACAAGTTCATCCTTAGTTCATCTTTTAGCAACAAGTTAACAGTTCAGGAAGCTGAAATTTAGTAAGCAATATTTGGTGGCTAACCCCCACGAATTTTGGGATTTGGTGGGAGCTCGGTCTTAGGACCCCCCAAACTTTCTCGGCGAAATACTCCCCCGACAGCCCATGAAATGAAGAACGGTTGGGACCAGAAGAATCAGCACCTCAAGGCGGTTCTTTCTTGTGTTGCTCGTCGGGCACGAAGAAGCCTGTGCTGTCCGGGCGCCGGTGATCAGAGGGTGGCGACTCCGAGTGCGCTGCTTCGGATGTGGGCGGGTGGAACCGAGAGAATGGGGAGGGAATTCACGCCGACCAGGGTACGATCGCGTGTTTTGTAGCCGGCGCCCTCATCCCCCCGAGCAGGAGGTGGCGCGGTGGCCGCGTTGGGACGGGGTCGACCCCGTGCGCTGTCGGCCGCAGGGTGTT
Organism: Neostapfia colusana; assembly: GCA_030760725.1. NCBI lineage: Eukaryota > Viridiplantae > Streptophyta > Magnoliopsida > Poales > Poaceae > Neostapfia > Neostapfia colusana. The sequence goes on along the minus strand of JASWHV010000004.1, from coordinate 36,822,266 downwards.
CGACCGCGTGCCCGAGTCGGTTTGCTCCCTAGGGTGGCTGACCAGTGGGCCCTCTTCTCCCCTCTAATTCTTTCTCCCCCTTTCCCAGCTACTGAACATTGAATGGGAGACTTAGCCCCCAAGTATTAGTTTGAATTTGAGTTCTCAAATTTAAACTTTGTTGGGTTAAATTTGCTTCATGTTTAAACTGAAACTCAAATTCAGTTTTGAATTATCGCAAATTTAGCTCCCGACAAGATGAACTCCAATAGGGATGAAAATTGGTGGGCTAACTCAGAAAAATGTGCTGAGTTTGAATATGAAGCTAACTTTTGAACTTGAGTGATGAAAGTTGCTGCAATTCAAATTTAAATTCAAATTGGCCTCTTTTTCAAATACCTCCAAAAGTGCCTCAAAAAGTGTTGGATTTGCATGAAACTTGGCTTGAACCCTCCCAAGACTTTTTAAGTTCTAGGGGCGAGCTCAATCTCTCATGTTCATGTGTACAAATCCCACTTTGTGAAAATGAAGGCTTCCCCCTCTAATCACTCTTTTGATGGAGGTTACTTGCTCTTCACAATATTTCCTAATATATCCACAATAAAAACTGTGGTGTTGTGAGGTGAAGAAAAGTTTTTGCAAGTCCCTTTTCTTGGGCTTTTACATTATAGTGGCCGTCGTAAGGTGCGTCGTTTCCTATAGTGTTGGGGGGTGGAATTCATGTACAAGGTTGGCTTTTACAATCCCCACACAACTAAGATCCTCCGTCCATTCTTCAGTGTGCTAAGCCGAATCTTGAGAAAGACTCTAGAACCTAAAGAAGGGGATGCGGGGATGATCCAAGGCCACCTCCAACACCTGCTAAAGCTATTAAGTGAAGATGAGAAGTTCAATGTGTTTGACTACATCTACAACGACATTTTCAACATATCCCACACTCCCAACCCCTCGTGTGGATATGCTCCATTCAATATGTTCCTCATTGAAAAGGTGTTGGTACTGCAGTCTGTGAAGGATGTCAAGCATAGACCCTTTCACCCTTAAAGTCCTCCTATCGTGCCGAAGATTGGCGGAGTTTCTAGGAGGGGTGCCCCCAATGCACCAACTCCTCCTCCCGCTCCCGCCTCTTCCTCCTCTGGTGACTCTTCAAATGCTATTCTCAAATTCTTGAAGTCTATCTTGACCTCTTGCCAAAAAGTTGAAGTCAAAACCCAGAAGATGGCTAGAAGGCAAGACAAGTACCTGAAGAAGCTCTGTGAGAAGACGTACATTGATATGTCCATGTAGGCTTCCGATGACGAGGAGCTAACATCCTTTCCAAATCTCACAGAGGCCGAGGTTGCTCTTTTTGGTGGTGGGGGTGGCCCCTCGAGTGTTGCTCCCGCCATTGAGGAAGAAGAGGACGATCAAGATGATGAGGAGGAAGATGAAGAAGCAACCCAAAGTGATGAAGATCGTGGTGAGGAGAGTGAGAGTGATGATGATAGACTTAGGCTCTCTTCTGTGGCGGACCGGGATCCGCCCATCCAGGATCGCAGAGGGTGGTGCCGCGCGATGCGTCACCCGACAGCACACGTCATAAGAACACAATATATTACATGGGAAAACAACTGAACTGTACAAACAGGTACAATATTCAGTTACAAACTATTGTCTTTATTACACAGCGGAAGTCTACTTTTCTACACTCACGCCCGCCTATCTAGCAAAAGTCGGTTGCCCAGCCCTAGGGCAACCCACACTAGCTGCACGTCTCAGCTCAGCGCGACGTGTACGGCTCCCAATCAGCCGTGGTCCCCGACGGGGGGTAACCCTCGCCGGTGGACTCGTACTCCGAGTCCGTGGGTGGCTCCTCACCTGAAAAACACTTAAGCAGCAACCGTGAGCACGAAGGTTCAACAAGGCTTAACCGACTCACCTAAACATGAAACTCTACATGAGGTGTACAATGACATAGGATAGTCATATTGCAACAAATGGACTCGCCTACAAGTTCATCCTTAGTTCAGCTTTTAGCAACAAGTTAACAGGAAGCTGAAATTTAGTAAGCAATATTTGGTGGCAAACATGTAGCAATACAATATTATATTATATCAGCAATATTGAATCAACGTATTTCATACATTATTCTACGTCACGACTCAGTGACCAAGTGGTACTCTTCACCGGGAGGGACGGCGAATCGACTCGATATACACCTGCAGGGAAACCCAAAGAGCACGTCACGTACGCCCACCCGTGGAGCTGCACAGCACGCTCACTCGATGTCGTACGGGACAACCTTGCACCCAACAGCCCAAACGTCGAACCGGTCGCACCGAAACGAGCAGGAGGTTCCCCACACGGAGCATCTCTCTATGACCGTTGGCAGATTTCCACCTTGCTGCCCTCAGCCTACACCTATAAATCGGTGTGTTATGCCTCGACGCCCGGAGGTTTAGGCTACATCGGTTTATCGGGGCCCATATATCCGATATGCCTTCGGTACGTTCAAACTTGATCAGCATGGGCCGCACACGGATCGGTCCTCAATCGACACGGACAGGGCCGCGCACACAAGACTTCCTATTGTTGCGCCCTATCCCCTGCCTAGTCTCATTTTCATTACTAAAGTGATCTCACATCACTCAACCGAACCCGTGTGTCCCAAGCCTAAACTCACGAGTAGATTCCAACTACTCGACTTGTACCGAAGTCCTATGAAACATTAAGCATAGCCTGTCTACTCGAGGTCTTAGACACTACCCTCACTCTTATGGAAAATTTCTGGTCATGCAAGTGGGGTTTTCATCCACCCTACACCTAATGCACATAAACACTTCACACTACATATGTAAACAAAGCAAAACTTTATAAAAGGCTTAATGCAAACCGGGGCTTGCCTTGTTGCTGCTGGTCAGGAGTTAGTTCTTCCTCTGTAAGCAGGAAGTCGAGAACCTCCGGAGCTTCCTCGCCTTCAGCGACTACACGTTATTGAAATACTACATGTTAATGAATATGCATACAAGTTTATTGTAGTGCTGCTGCTATTAGTTCTAATAACCAGTTTCTAACAACTGGAACTCTGTTCAAGAATTTAAAATGGAACTGGGGTTTAGGGGTTTGGGTTTGGACCTAAGTACATGGTTAAGTGCTAAGTGGTTTTCCCTCTTTTCCATATTAATCTCTCAAGTGGTTAAACAGGACAGGGGTGATCCAGAGCTCCAATGGAGCTGGGAATTTTTGTGTGAGTTCCTTGTCACGAGAAAACCCTCTGGACCAAAATTTAGCACTTGTGGACCCCAGCGTGCCAAGAAAGTTTTGAGGAGCTCAAGAAAAGGCTAACCACAGCACCGGTTTTGGTATTGCAGGACGTAAGCAAGAGCTTCGATATATATTGTGACGCATCAAGACAAGGGCTTGGATGTGTGCTCATGCAAGACGGATAAGTGGTAGCCTATGCGTCGAGACAACTAACGAAACACGAGCTGAATTATCCCACACATGATTTGGAACTTTCAGCCGTGGTGCATGCATTAAAGATTTGGAGACATTATATCCTTGGCCACCGATGTGAGATCTATACGGATCATAAAAGCCTCAAGTACATATTCACCCAAACAGATTTGAATTTGAGGCAACGTCGATGGTTGGAACTCATCAAGGATTATGATGTTGGAATCAGCTATCACCCCGAAAAGGCCAATGTAGTAGCTGATGCACTGAGCCGAAAGGGAGCATGTCACAACTCACGGTTCGGGAGCTACGCCCGAGCTACGCAAGGAGTTCGAACGGTTACATCTCGGGTTCTTGAACGAGATGGAGGTGATGGAACTCCACTATTCACTGGAATGAGAGATAAGAGATGGCCAAGCAATGGATGAAGAAATCAAGGAGATCAGGGAAAGGATCCGACAAGGCATAGAAAAGGACTTCAAGGAAGACGAGAAGGGTGCGCTTTGGCTAGGGAAAAGGATTTGTGTGCCTAACGTGAAGCATACCCGTGACACGATATTAAAGGAGGCACATGACTCACCTTATTCCATACATCCCGGCAGTACAAAGATGTACAAGGATATGAAAACTTGTTATTGGTGGGATGGTATGAAAAGGGACATAGTTGAGTATGTTGCCCTATGCGACACGTGCCAATGGGTGAAGGCTGAACATCAAAGACCCGCTGGACTGTTGCAACCTTTGAAAGTACCCGAGTGGAAGTGGGAAGACATCAACATGGATTTCATTGTCGGATTACCACGTACTCAGTCGGGTTACGACTCCATCTAGGTTATTGTGGACCGATTGACGAAAACAACCCATTTCCTTCCTGTTAAAACTAAGTACAACGTTGCACAACTAGCCGAGCTGTACATGGAGCAAATCGTGCGCCGCCATGGAGTCCCGAAGAGGATAGTCTCAGATCGGGGTACTCAGTTTATCTCTAGGTTCTGGAGGAAACTGCATGAAGTCATGGGTACATGACTGGATTTTAGCTCCGCTTACCACCCGCAGACTGATGGACAAACCGAGAGGACAAACCAAATTTTGGAGGACATGTTGAGAGCCTGCGCCTTGAAACATGGGTGTAGTTGGGATAGGAGCTTACCGTATGCCGAGTTCTCGTACAATAATAGCTATCAAGCCAGCTTGAAGATGTCACCTTTTGAAGCATTGTACGGTAGACGATGTAGAACGCCGCTGTTTTGGAACGAGACCGGAGAGAACCAAGTATTTGGACCCGAAGTGCTGCAAGAAGCTGAGAAGCAAGTCCAAACGGTACGGGAGAACTTGAAGGCTGCTCAGTCACGACAAAAAGGTTATGCGGACAATAGGCGAAGAAAGTTGACCTTCGAAGTAGGAGACTTCGTGTACCTTAAGGTATCGCCTATCCGATGCCAACGACGTTTCAACGTCAAAGGCAAGCTAGCACCTCGCTACATCAGGCCATTTAAGATTTTGGGCAAGCTAGGAGAGGTAGCCTATCAACTAGAGCTCCCAAAGCACCTCTCCGACGTGCATGACGTGTTTCACGTATCCTAGCTCAAGAAGTGTTTGAGGGTACCAGAAGAACAAGTACCAATGGATGAACTCAAACTTTAAGAGGATCTGCCCTATGTAGAGCACCCTGTACGAATTTTGGACGTGAAGGAAAGGGTCATGAGGAACAAAGTGATCCGTTGGTGCAAGGTACAATGGAGCCATCACACGGAAACAGAAGCTACATGGGAACGAGAGGAAGACATCAAGGCAGAATTCCCTCATCTATTCTCCACTCTATTGAATCTTGAGGGCGAGATTCAATTTAAGGGGGGTAGGTTTGTAACACCCTCAATTTTGTATTCATGCATGCATACATAATTCATATAGTGAAACATTTTTAAAAGAAGTAGAAACGGAGAAAGAATAAAAAAGATAGCCGAAAAGAGCCAATTCCAGTTTGTCGAGGAGCGCTGTAGACACCTCCCGCGGCCCGCCGGCCACGTGGCGCCTTCGGAGCTCATTCCCGTGGCGGGGGATGAGGTCCGACACTGCTGACTACGTGGCAGGCTCGGAGCTTGCCTCTGCGGAAGGGGCGAGGTCCGGCCCCGTGGGACACGTGTTACCCCCGGAGCTAGCCTCTGCAGAGAAGCGAGGCCACCCCCGCAGGGCAGGTGTCGCCTTCGGAGCTACTCACTGCGGAGAAGCAAGGCCCAGCCGCGCGGGACACGTGGAGCCCTCGGAGCCTGCCTCCGAGAGGTCCAACCCCGTGGGACACGTGTCACCTTCGGAGCACACCTCCGGGAGGTCCGGCCCCGTTAGACACGTGTCATCCTCATTGCTCACCTCCGAGTGGTTTGTTCAGAATAATTTTCTTAGCAATTAAGCAAAGAAGATTTAATTCTGAGGTAACACTCCTGTTCATGCCCAACTTAGTGAAGTACAATTTCAATTATAGCTCATAGAGTTTGCAATAATTTTCCTAGCATTTTTGGAGCTAAGGTCTGTCCAGAACTGAATTTCCAAGTTTTGGAAATTCTCTGAAAATGTCTCTGTATTCAAATGAACACAGCACCTTCAAATTTGAATTTCTCTGATCAAATCAACTCCAAGTGTTCTGAAACTTTTACAGGGATTCACTAACATCCTAAGGAACATTCTGGCAAAATTTGGGTATTTTTGGATGAACCAAACTCCCTCTAAAATTCTTTTGCTGAAAAGATTTAAAGAATTTTCCAGAACTAAATAATAGGTTTCATACAAATTGGGTTGCATATTTGGATAGAGCTATGCAAGATGAATACAACCCAATTTGAATCACTAAATGTGGAGATTCCTTGCAAAAGTTATGAGGTTCTCAAGTTTGAACTAAATCTGGAAATTCAAATTAATTCGGGAAACATTCAAACTCTGACTGTGGGTCCCTCCTACACATGTCGGCTGCTGGAATCACGCCACACGGGGCCACAGGACCCATCTCGTGCCACCACACTGGATCCTGGTCCACAGCGTATCCGACGATTTAAAACATCACCACTGACATGCGGGGCCCCCAGTCATCTTCCTCCTCCCGACGCCCGCGCGATCCCGCCGCCGAGCTCGCCGGAGCTCTTGCCGGAGAGGGGTTCCGGCCCTCGGAACTTGCCGATTCTCGCCGCCTGTGCCTATCTCGGCCTGGGGAACACGGTGTTGCCCTCACCAGAGCGTGACAACGGCTGGAACAGTGCTCCCGCCGGCAACAGCGGCCGGAAGCTCACCGGCGACGTCGAACTCGGCATCCCCTGCATCTTTTTCGATGTTGTTTGCTCGGGGAGCTCCACTGACACCTGCTGGTCACGGACATGGACACTGATCCCCATGAAAACGGCTGCAACTATGACTTCACCGGTGACCTAGACCAGAAATCGGCGCCGATGCAAAAAGCTCGAAGAACGTCGCCCATACTCGATGAAACTTGATGGTTTCTGATCTCAGAGACGCGTGGGCGAGTCTAGATCATGTCTTTAGCTCGGTCTAAGGAGTGGTGGCTTACTTGCTACGAATTTCCGGATTTCGCATGGTTCGGTTCTAAACAATCTGACGCGCTAATCCCCCAAATTCTTTGCCGACCGTGCGAGAGAGAGGGCGAGGTCAGTACGGTTGTGATCAGTACCTCGAGGCGGTTCTTTCTTGTGTTGCTCGTTGGGCACGAGAGCGCCTGGTTTGCTCGGACGCCGGTGATCAGTGGGTGGCGAAACACCGAGTGTGTGGCCGGGTTTGTGGGCGGTGGAACAGAGAGGATACGGGGGTTTTCATGCAGCCCAGCAGTGCAACCGCACGCTTTGTAGCCGGCGCCCTCATCCCCCGAGCAGGAGGTGGCGCGGTGGCCGCGTTGGGACGGGGTCGACCCCGTGCGCTGTCGGCCGTAGGGTGTTCGACCGCGTACCCGAGTCGGTTTGCTCCCCGGGGTGGCTGACCAGTGGGTCCTCTTCTCCCCTCTAATTCTTTCTCCCCCTTTCTTTTGTAAATATCCCAGCTACTGAACATTGAATGGGAGACTTATCCCCCAAGTATTGGTTTGAATTGGAGTTCTCAAATTTCAACTTTGTTGGGATAAATTTGCTTCATGTTTAAACTGAAATTCAAATTCAGTTTTGAATTATTGCAAATTTAGCTCCCGACAAGATGAACTCCAATAGGGATGAAAATTGGTGGGCTAACTCAGAAAAATGTGCTGAGTTTGAATATGAAGCTAACTTTTGAATTTGGGTGATGAAAGTTGCTGCAATTTGAATTTACATTCAAATTGGCCTCTTTTTCAAATACCTCCAAAAGTGCCTCAACAAGTGTTGGATTTGCATGAAACTTGGCTTGAACCCTCCCAAGACTTTTTAAGTTCTATGGGTGAGCTCAACCTCTCATGTTCATGTGTACAAATCCCACTTTGTGAAAATGAAGGCTTTCCCCTCTAATTACTCTTTTGATGGAGGTTACTTGCTCTTCACAATATTTCCTAAGATATCCACAATAAAAACTGTGGTGTTGTGAGGCAAAGAAAAGTTTTTGCAAGTCCCTTTTCTTGGGCTTTTACATCCCTCCCCCCTTAAAAGAATCTCGTCCCGAGATTACAAAAGAAGAGATAGTGATGTAATAGGGACTTACCCGCGTTGGGATGCCATGAACTCCGGGTAATTTGAGCGAAGGAATTCCTCGCTCTCCCACGTCGCTTCTTCGGCGGTGTGGTTGCTCCAGAGTATCTTGTAGAACCACAAAGTTCTGCTACGCGTGGTCCTGGATTTTTCATCAAGAATTGCCACTGGATACTCATCATATGTTAAATCCGGTTTCAGCTCGCCGATGTCTTCGGTAGGAACAGCAGCTGTATGCTTCAAACATTTTCGCAGTTGCGAAACATGGAAAACATCATGGACACCAGCAAGGGATGCCGGTAGCTCCAGTATATACGCTGCTGGTCCACACTTCTCGGTGATAGCATAGGGTCCAATAAAACGGGGAGCGAGCTTCCCCTTCACACCGAACCGGTGCACGCCCTTCATCGGAGACACGTGGAGGTACACATGTTCACCGACGTCAAAGTGCAACGGTCTACGCCTCTTATCAGCGTAGCTCTTCTGCCGGGATTGAGCGGCCTTCAAGTTAGCTTGAATCGTCCGAACGCGCTCTCGGCGTCGTTCACCACGTCAACCCCGAATGTGACCCTTTCACCGGACTCGCACCAATTTAATGGGGTGCGGCATTTGTGACCGTAGAGAGCTTCGTAGGGTGCCATCTTGATACTCGCCTGATAGCCGTTGTTGTACGAGAATTCCGCCAATGGTAGGTGATCATCCCAGTTCCTACCACGGTGGATGGCACATGCTCTCAACATGTCTTCTAATACTTGATTCACCCTCTCTGTCTGGCCATCTGTCTGAGGGTGGTAGGCGGAGCTTCTAATCAGTTTAGTACCCAAAGCAGCATGCAACTGCTCCCAAAAGCGAGATACAAACAATGCACCTCGGTCTGAGACTATAGTCTTGGGTACACCGTGCAAGCATAGAATCCTGGCGATATACAACTCCGCATATCTGTTGGCATGGAAATGTGTATGCACGGGGATGAAGTGAGCTGACTTGGTTAGTCGGTCAACGGTCACCCAAATGGAATCATGTTTGTTGGATGTTAAGGGTAATCCCACAATGAAATCCATGCTCACATCTTCCCATTTCCATGCTGGAATTTTCAGGGGTTGCAACAGCCCTGATTTCCTCATATGATCCGCCTTCACTCGTCTACACGTATCACACTCGGATACGTACTTCGCTACCTCCCGCTTCATCCGTGTCCACCAAAATTTCTTTTTCAAATCTTGGTACATTTTGTTGCTGCCCGGATGAATGGAGTACTTAGACAAGTGAGCTTCATCGAGGATCTTTTTCCTAAACTCCATATCTCGGGGTACGACTATGCGGTCATTAAACCATAGCGTCCCCTCATCATCTTTCCGGAAACACTTAATCTCCCCATTGTCTATCCGTCTCCGGAGATGTGCCATGCCTTTATCATCTTTCTGAGCTGCAATGATGTCCTCCCTGATGGTAGGGATGAGGGCAAGGTTGTACAGCGACCCGTAAGGAACCAAGTATAAACTTGGCTCTTCCTCCTCCCCCCGTGTAATGGTGAGGTGATGGACATGTGATTTCCGACTCAGCGCATCGGCAACCACATTCGCCTTGCCAGGGTGGTAATGAATCTCGATCTCATAATCCTTGATCAGTTCTAACCACCTCCTTTGCCTCATGTTCAGCTCCTTCTGGGTGAAAATGTATTTCAAGCTCTTATGGTCGGTGTAGAGATGCACCAGATTCCCCAGGAGATAGTGCCTCCACATTTTTAGCGCCAACACCATGGCAGCAAGCTCAAGATCATGAGTCGGATAGTGCTGCTCATGGTTCCGAAGTTGGCGTGAGCCATAAGCGACCACACGTCCTTCCTGCATCAACACGCAGCCGAGCCCAATACCGGACGCGTCACAATACATGTCGAAGGGATTTGTTGTATCCGGCTGAGCTAAGACCGGGGCTGTGGTGAGATGCTTCACCAATGCTTGGAACGCTCCTTCACACGCCGTGTTCCAAACATATTTCGTTCCCTTCTTCAGCAATTCTGTCATCGGCTTAGCGAGCTTGGAGAAGCTTGGAATAAATCTCCGATAGTATCCCGCTAACCCAAGGAAGCTTCTGACTTCATGGACTGAAGTGGGAGCTTTCCATTTCAGCACTTGCTCTATTTTGCTTGGGTCAACCGCAATGCCTTCTGCTGAGATGATATGTCCCAAGAATGGCACTTGGCTGATCCAAAACTCGCACTTGCTGAACTTGGCGTAGAGCTTATGGTCTCGCAATCGTTGAAGAACGATCCGTAAGTGTTCGGCATGTTCGGCTTTTGTCTTGGAGTAAACCAAGATATCGTCGATGAACACTACCACGAACTTGTCCAGCTCCAGCATGAACACTGAGTTCATGAGATACATGAAATGGGCTGGAGCGTTTGTGAGACCAAAAGACATGACGAGATATTCATATAATCCATATCTCGTCGAGAAGGCCGTCTTCGGAATATCCTTCACCCGGATCTTTATCTGATGATATCCAGAGCGAAGGTCCATCTTGGAGAATACACTTGCACCCACAAGTTGATCAAATAGTATGTCAATGCGGGGCAGTGGGTACTTATTCTTGATGGTGACGGCGTTGGGCAGCCGGTAATCCACACACAGCCTCAGGGTTTCATCCTTCTTCTTTACAAACAGCGCCGAGCATCCCCAAGGCGAGGAACTCGGCCTAATGAAACCCTTGCTCAACAGATCATTGAGCTGTTCTTTCAGTTCAGCCAGCTCATTTGGAGCCATTTTGTAGGGTCTCCGTGATATGGGCCTAGTCCCGGGAGCAAGTTCAATCTTGAACTCGACGTTCCGCTCAGGTGGCATGCCCGGAAGATCATACGGGAACACGTCGGGGTACTCCCGTACTACGGGGATGTCCTCTAACTTGAGGGCTTCAGTATTGTTGATCGCTGAAACCTCTCTGACTGGATTATCTAATAGGAGGGACTGTGGACGGTGTAATGGGGAGTTGAGGTGAACCGTCCGTGATAAGGTTTCCAGGACAGCGCCATGGTAACTTAGCCATGACATTCCCGAGATTGCATCAATCTTCTGCCCCTCAAGGATAATCATAGTGGTGGGGTATATCTTCCCACCTAAGCACAGTGGTGCTTTCGGAACCATCATCGTTGCTGAAATCTTTCCTCCCGGTGAGCAGATCATATACGAACACTCGGTTGGAAAGGCTTCCAGCTGATGCTTAACCACATATGATGCACTTATAAAGTTGTGGGTTGCACCAGAATCAAAAAGTATGATGATGGCTTGATTGTTGAGAGTGAACGTACCCGCCAGCTCGTTGTCTCCCTCCGGGGCATCCTCATTGTCGAGGTTGCGGACGCCCCTAGTCCGCTGACCAACCTTCTTCACCGGAGGTCGGCCTCGAGCACCGCCCTGGAACTGGGCTTGCCCGCTGCTCTGCTGCCCCTGGGGACAGTCCTTCGCGAAGTGGCCCGCCTGGCCACACGTGAAGCAAGTGGAACGGGGCGGTCCCCCGCTGATCGGTGGACGGAATCCCGGGGCACGTTGTGGCGGTGGAAACGCCCGGGGTACCGTCTGCTGCTGCGGCTTCTGTCTTGGTAGTGGCATCGGCGGACGGAACAGAGGTGACTGAAACGAACGTTCCCCGAACCGCTGAGGTCGCGCCGGTGGATGCCACTGCTGCCCGGATGGTGTCCGATACACCATACGGTACTTCTGAGGCGCGCCACCACCACTGCTGGGTGGAGCGCTGCGCTTCCGCTGCTCAGCTGCCAACTCCCGCTGAGCGTCCTCTTGCATGATCGCGGCATTGACTAGGTCATTGAAAGTGCCGCGATTCCACTGAACGAGATGTGTATTCATTTCGGGGTGTAACCCCCGATAGAAGTGCTCCTGCTTCTTCTCCTCAGTGGAGATATAGTCTGACGCGTATTGTGCCAGATGGTTGAAGGCACGGGAGTAGTCATGGGCACTCCTCCCGCCCTGCTTCAGTTCCAAAAATTCTTGGAACTTTCTCTTCATGATCCCGGGAGGAATATGATAGGCGCGGAACGCCTCCCAGAACTCTCCCCATTCCACGATATGGCCAGCCGGACGTGAGGCGACATAATTCGCCCACCACGCACCAGCGGCACCGTGGAGTTGCTGCGCTGCGAACATAGTCTTCTGCCGCTCCGTACATTGGAGCAGCCCGAACTTGGACTCGATGGTACGCAGACAGTTGTCAGCCTCCAGTGGTTCTTCAGCTTCGGTGAACACTGGAGGGTGCGTACTCATGAAATCCGAGTACGACACTTCATGGGGCTCATGAGGCCCTCTGTCTTGACGCCCCCCTGCCTGGGACGTATTCTGCACGATCGTGCGGAGCAGGTCGGTCTGCTCCTCACGACCACCCACCAGTGCCGCTATCACATCCGCTAGAGTAAGCGGAGGCGGCGGTGGTGGCTGCTGCTGCGGGGTGCTGTCGTAGGCCGGTGGTTGGGAGTCATCGCCTCCCTGCTGGCTAGAGCCACCAACCTCGTGCGTGGTCCTAGTGCGAACCATCTGCAACCATACGACAATAAACATCAGTCCCGCAACATATTACATGCAATCCAATAAAAATAGGCGTAAAAACATAATTACAATAAAACATGCGATACATCTCGTAGGTAGATAATGTAATAACTTTGCACAAGCTACACCATTACCAGACCAAACACAAGCTAGTTTAATCCGACTTGATGAACCTCCTCTTTGGAAGCTCACCATAACTAGGTTTGGTCACTACGAGACATTACTATCGCTTTGTCATCACGTATACCACCCTTAGGGTACAACACCCTCTCCAATGAGTTCAACTGTCACTCCTCTGTCAGAATGATCAGTTTCTACCTATTCCAAGTTTTGATCTGGTTCTGGGCATTTTAATGACTCAAGCTGAACACCAAAGTTAAAGTTAACTTCAGTATATTTCCAACGAGTACTCATTTGCCCACAGATCAGCTCTGGTTAAAAAGTTATGGTAATTCAAAGTCCACAGAATTTCTGGAAGAATTTCAACAGCACCTCCTTTGGAAGTTGCTGTTTTCCATTCGAGTTTCCACTGAAATCTGTGCTGAAACTTCAGAAACTTTGAATTGCAAAGATGTCACAAATCTTCTACTCTTTCTAAGGATGTATCATATGACAATTTTAGATTTTTATATTAGGAGTTATGTTTAAAAAACAGAATAGTTCAGAGAATGTTTTACTCTGTCCTGGTTCTGGACAGTTTACATTCCTCTGGGATTTCAGCCATCTTAAGGTGTGTTTCAGCTCTGGAAGTCTACAACAAAGTTGTAGGGTACTCAAATACCTTTCCAGAACTATATACCACACCTCCCTGGGCTAAAAGATCTGTGAGTTATGCTCTGTTGAAGATCAGCAACTTGCTGCCCAAAACAGAGCACTCTGTTTTTCAGTCTTTTGGAACTACACTCAAACCCCCTCCAATTTTTCTACCCAACCAGGGTCCTAAATGTTGAACCTAGTGATTTTAATTCCTTGTTATCATTATTATCATGCATATGCCTACAATATCTCGGTACTACGTTCCTCACAAAAGAAAATCCTAACCGGATTATACCGGCATATACGTCTCAAGTGTGGCACTACACGGTCTCTCGCACACGTTTACTACACGGATACTTACGTGGTTAGTACCTGCAGAAGACCACACAATAATAGTGCACTCAATGGTTGTTTTCACTTCAGGCAGTTCCATATTTGAAATTAAATACAAACGCCCGTATCATTGTCATACGGCCGTCCTTGAGTTAGGTCACGTCTCAAGGTACGTGATCGTGTTTCAACACCACATGATGGGGAACCCGAGTAGGTCATGAACGGGTCATCACGGTTGGGAATGTTATCAACCCAACGGATACCACCTACTGCCCGGCAGGGCACGCCGATGGCAAGCGCTGCGTATGTCCCCCTGGGCTACTTCCAGACGAACACACTCTCGCGTTACTGACCACGCGATGGGGTCTCCACTTACTTGCCTAATGCACGCTAGGGATCAGCGTTTCATATGAACTCAGGAACATGAAGAGTCCAAGAGTTTCATATTGACGTCTCACACCAAGCTGTGAGACAAATCCCTGAACCACGTTCCTCGTCAGGGGAGCTAACCGAAATTGAACCGCTTTCGGTGGCGTTCCTTACCATTCTTACCAGAGCGTAGTGCGTCGTTACATAATTGAAATTCAGAATTATAACACATAAGTTAGTCTTTGCCACTTTAAGTAACTAGGCTAATATAGTCCTTACTTGGGCAACTACCGATTCCTCACCGTAATCCTAAGTTTTCCCATAATACAGTCCTTAAGTACTGTGCTATCCCCAATGCAGCTCTGATACCAGGCTGTGGCGGACCGGGATCCGCCCATCCAGGATCGCAGAGGGTGGTGCCGCGCGATGCGTCACCCGACAGCACACGTCATAAGACCATAATATATTACATGGAAAACAACTGAACTGTACAAAAAGGTACAATATTCAGTTACAAACTATTGTCTTTATTACACAGCGGAAGTCTACTTTTCTACACTCACGCCCGCCTATCTAGCAAAAGTCGGTTTCCCAGCCATAGGGCAACCCACACTAGCTGCACGTCTCAGCTCAGCGTGGCGTGTACGGCTCCCACTCAGCCGTGGTCCCCGACGGAGGGTAACCCTCGCCGGTGGACTAGTACTCCGAGTCCGTGGATGGCTCCTCACCTGAAAAACACTTAAGCAGCAACCGTGAGCACGAAGGCTCAACAAGGCTTAACCGACTCACCTAAACATGAAACTCTACATGATGTGTATAAAGACATAGGATAGTCATATTGTAACAAATGGACTCGCCTACAAGTTCATCCTTAGTTCAGCTTTTAGCAACAAGTTAACAGTTCAGGAAGCTGAAATTTATTAAGCAATATTTGGTGGCAAACATGTAGCAATACAATATTTGGTTCCCCACACGGAGCATCTCTCTATGCCCGTTGGCAGATTTCCACCTTGCTGCCCTCAGCCTACACCTATAAATCAGTGCGTTATGCCTCGACGCCCGGAGGTTTAGGCTACATCGGTTTATCGGAGCCCATATATCCGATATGCCTTCGGTACGTTCAAACTTGATCAGCGTGGGCCGCACACGGATCGATCCTCAATCGACATGGACAGGGCCGCGCACACAAGACTTCCTCTTGCTGCGCCCTAGCCCCTGCCTAGTCTCATTTTCATTACTAAAGTGATCTCACATCACTCAACCGAACCCGTGTGTCCCAAGCCTAAACTCGCGAGTAGATTCCAACTACTCGACTTGTACCGAAGTCCTATGAAACATTAAGCATAGCCTGTCTACTCGAGGTCTTAGACACTACCCTCACTCTTATGGAAAATTTCTGGTCATGCAAGTGGGGTTTTCATCCACCCTACACCTAATGCACATAAATACTTCACACTACGTATGTAAACAAAGCAAAACTTTGTAAAAGGCTTAATGCAAATCGGGCTTGCCTTGTTGCTGCTGGTCAGGAGTTAGTTCTTCCTCTGGTAGCAGGAAGTCGAGAACCTCCGGAGCTTCCTCGCCTTCAGCGACTACACGTTATTGAAATACTACATGTTAATGAATATGCATACAAGTTTATTGTAATGCTGCTGCTATTAGTTCTAATAACCAGTTTCTAACAACTGGAACTCTGTTCAAGAATTTAAAATGGGACTGGGGTTTAGGGGTTTGGGTTTGGACCTAAGTACATGGTTAAGTGCTAAGTGGTTTCCCCCTTTTCCATATTAATCCCACAAGTGGTTAAACAGGACAGGGGTGATCCAGTGCTCCAATGGAGCTGGTAATTTTTGTGTGAGTTCCTTGTCACAGTAAAACCCTCTGGACCAAAATTTAGCACTTTTCATTGAGTGGTTTGTTCAGAATAATTTTCTTAGCAATTAGGCAAAGAAGAATTAATTCTGAGATAACACTCCTGTTCATGCCCAACTTAGTGAACTAAAATTTCAATTATAGCTCATAGAGTTTGCATGAATTTTACTTGCATTTTTGGAGCTAAGGTCTGTCCAGAACTGAATTTCCAAGTTTTAGAAATTCTCTGAAAATGTCTCTGTATTCAAATGAACACAGCACCTTCAAATTTGAATTGCTCTGATCAAATCAACTCCAAATGGTCTGAAACTTTTACAGGGATTCACTAACATCCTAAGGAACATTCTGGAAAATTTGGGGATTTTTGGATGAACCAAACTCCCTCTAAAATTCTTTTGCTGAAAATCTTTAAAGAATTTTCCAGAATCAAATAATAGGTTTCATACAAATTGGGTTGCATATTTGGATAGAGCTATGCAAGATGAATCCAACCCAATTTTAATCACTAAATTTGGAGCTTCCTAGCAAAAGTTATGGGGTTCTCAAGTTTGAACTAAATCTGGAAATTCAAATTAATTCGGGAAACATTGAAACTCTGACTGTGGGTCCCTCCTACACGTGTTGGCTGCTGGAATCACGCCACACGGGGCCACAAGACTCTTCTCGCGCCACCACACTGGATCCCGGGCCGCAACAGATCCGACGATTTAAAATATCACCACTGACATGCGGGGCCCCCAGTCATCTTCCTCCTCCCGACGCCCGCGTGATCCCGCCGCCGAGCTCGCCGGAGCTCTTGCCGGAGAGGGGTTCCGGCCCTCGGAACTTGCCGATTCTCGCCGCCTGTGCCTATCTCGGCCTGGGGAACACGGTGTTGCCCTCACCAGAGCGTGACAACGGCCGGAACAGTGCTCCCGCCGGCAACAGCGGCCGGAAGCTCACCGGCGACGTCGAACTCGGCATCCCCTGCACCTTTTTTGATGTGGTTTGCTTGGGGAGCTCCGCTGACACCTGCTGGTCACGGACATGGACACCGATTCCCGTGAAAACGGCTGCAACTACGATTTCACTGGTGACCTAGACCGGAAATCGGCGCCGATGCAAAAAGCTCGAAGAACGTCGCCCATACTCGATGAAACTCGATGGTTTCTGATCTCAAAGACGCGTGGGCGAGTCTAGATCACGTCTTTAGCTCGGTCTAAGGAGTGGTGGCTTACTTGCTACGAATTTCCGGATTTCGCATGGTTCGGTTCTAAACAATCCTACGCGCTAATCCCCCAAATTCTTTGCCGACCGTGAGAGAGAGGGCGAGGTCAGTACGGTTGTGATCAGTACCTCGAGGCGGTTCTTTCTTGTGTTGCTCGTTGGGCACGAGAGCGCTGGTTTGCTCGGATACCGGCGATCAGTGGGTGGCGAAACACCGAGTGTGTGGCCGGGTTTGTGGGCGGTGGAACAGAGAGGATACGGGGGTTTTCACGCAGCCCAGCAGTGCAACCGCACGCTTTGTAGCCGGCGCCCTCATCCCTCAAGCAGGAGGTGGCGCGGTGGCTGCGTTGGGACGGGTTCGACCCGTGCGCTGTCGGCCGTAGGGTGTTCGACCGCGTGCCCGAGTCGGTTTGCTCCCCGGGGTGGCTGACCAGTGGGCCCTCTTCTCCCCTCTAATTCTTTCTCCCCCTTTCTTTTGTAAATATCCCAGCTACTGAACATTGAATGGGAGACTTAGCCCCCAAGTATTGGTTTGGATTGGAGTTCTCAGATTTCAACTTTGTTGGGTTAAATTTGCTTCATGTTTAAACTGAAATTCAAATTCAGTTTTGAATTATTGCAAATTTAGCTCCCGACAAGATGAACTCCAATAGGGATGAAAATTGGTGGGCTAACTCAGAAAAATGTGCTGAGTTTTAATATGAAGCTAAATTTTGAATTCTAGTGATGAAAGTTGCTGCAATTTGAATTTACATTCAAATGGGACTCTTTTTCAAATACCTCCAAAAGTGCCTCAACAAGTGTTGGATTTGCATGAAACTTGGCTTGAACCCTCCCAAGACTTTTTAAGTTCTAGGGGTGAGCTCAACCTCTCATGTTCATGTGTACAAATCCCACTTTGTGAAAATGAAGGCTTTCCCCTCTAATTACTCTTTTGATGGAGGTTACTTGCTCTTCACAATATTTCCTAAGATATCCACAATAAAAACTGTGGTGTTGTGAGGCGAAGAAAAGTTTTTGCAAGTCCCTTTTCTTGGGCTTTTACATCTTCTTTCTTCTCTCTTAGTCTTTTCCTTTTTGGTGTCTTGATGTCAAAGGGGGAGAGGTTGAGGGGGAGTACTATGAACTTCGGTTGTAACATTGCTATTTGGGTTGTAATAACTTTCTACTATGCTACTCTATATTACCTTTATTGATGACTCTACCTTGGATTACGTATTATTCCATATGTGTGATGATCCTTAATTTCAATTGAGATGCATGTTTCACTTCTATCCATCAAATCTCAACATTTGCATCACACGTAGGCCCCCACCATAACACACAACTCTATAAATCTCGCATAGAACTCACTCTCGTGCATTACTTTTATTGCAAATTATTCATGCAGGGGAGCTATTTATACACTTGTGTGTTATGAAAACCAACTCATATTTTTATCAAAAACCTCAATGTGTGTCATCAAATCACCAAAAAGGGGGAGATTGAAAGTGCATCTAGGATAAATCCTCGTGGGTTTTGATGATTGATGGCAACACTTAAGAGAATAATGAGCATTACAAGTGTAAATACAGATGATTAAAAGATCGACGAAGATGGATGCACTTAAAAAGGGAAAAAAGGAGAAAAAGATGAAAATACACGAAGAATAGAATTTAGGGTTTAAATTCTCTTGCGTTGAGTTTAGCCATTTAGTATAAGTGTGTTCACAGAGTCAAATTGTTGAGAATCATCTAGGAGCTCTTAGTCCAAGTTTAGGTTAAGTGGAGAGAAGAGTTGAGGCAGCCCTAAGAACAGGTCCAGACTTGTCCGGGTTGGAAGGACGGACTAGTTCGTCCACATCGGACTGATCCGTTGTTAGACGGGCCAGGAGTTTCTGTGTGAGTTCAGACTTGTCTATTTGGGGAGGGACTAGTCTATGGTGAGTGCGTCTGAGTCCTTCAGGAACTAAGTCCTGAAGGACCGGACTAGTCCGCTCTGTGAGACTAGTCTGTTTCTAACCGGAACAAGAGTTTTTGTGTGAGATCAGACTAGTCTGTTGTGTCTCAGACTAGTCCGTTTGAGACTTGGAAGTGGTTGTAGGGACTAAGTCCTAGATGGCCGAACTTGTCCACCAGTTGATGCCGGACTAGTCCGGTGGATCAGACTTGTCCGTTCTCAATCGGAAAAGTTGTTTCTGTGTGAGATCGGACCAGTCCGTTATTGAACGGACTATTCTGTTATTGAACGGACTAGTCCGTGGTGTTGTGACCGTTTGATTCAAAAGAAGGTGGGGACCATGTGGTTGGTGAAGTGTTACATCACCGGTCCCCACAGGCCGGACTAGTCTAGGGTTAATGACTGGACTAGTCCAGACTTTTTCTGATGGCAACGGCTAGTTACTGGGACCTCTATAAAAAGGGGATCCCCGGGCCTCTAAAGAATCAACTTGAACCCTAGTGCCACCATAGCCTTCCTAGAGCTTTTCTAGCCCCTTCTATTCAATTCTTTGAGCCCTAAGAGTGATTCTTGAGGGTTTGTGAGATTTGGGAAGAGGGGAAAAAGAGGAGTGATTAGTTGTAAAGGTCCCAAAAATATGAATACAAAGAAACTGAAGTTTAAATGCAAGTTGATTTCATATGTATGAAATTTGGGACTTGTTTAAACTTTTTCATATGTGTTTATACACATGAGATCTCTCTCTACACAAGCAAATGTTTGTTTGAATGCTTGGAACCAAGGTGAATTTAAAACCACAGATGTGAAGTTATAATGTGCAAGAGAAAGTCTCAAATCACATTTTGGAAACTAAGTTATTCAACTCAAATTTCAAAAGAGGGCAACACAATGGAAGTGCAAACTGTTGTGTTCAAACTCACACTTGCAGCAGCTAAATTTAAAATCAGATTTCATATTTGAATTCCTTAGGTCTAAATTAGTGGGTATGCAAAGTTTCATGAATTTCGGAGATGTTTTGCTACCCACTTTCCAAAAGGACTTAAATTTGCAACGAATTCAATTACACATTTGAATTTGGATGAAACTTGCCCAATTATCCAAATGCAGTTCAGATTTCAACTTCAAAAAATTGAATTTCATCATTTGCCAAATTTTGGAGTATTTGAGAGGGTAAGAGGGGCAGTGGGACCCACTTGATAGTTGCATGTTAAAAGATCTTCAGTGGAGGCGAGTCTCTCTTTTGCTTCTCCCAGGAGATCGACAGCAGCTGCCTCGCCAGCGCACACCAGCAGTCGGTCGACCACCTCAACAACCGACTCCAGCGCTGATTCAACCACCCCTCGGCGATCTTATCACCCTTTGCCGTGTTCATTTTGCCACAACACTGCAAGCCCCGCTCTGTTCTTCCCCTTGCGCTAGAACTGAACAGAGGTCGCCGCCTCTCCGGACTCGATAGGGAGCCGGCGTTGCCGTGCATACGAAGCCCCAGCTAGTTGCAAAACGGCACCAGAACCTTTCCCTCTACCTCCTCGACGCACCTCCGAGTGAGCTCGGCCTCCCCAACCTGGAGAACCTCGTGTTCCCGCGGCGGTCGAACAACAACCGAAGGGAGGTCGCGCGTGGACAGCCCTATAGAGAACTTCTCACGCCCGAGCGAGAGCACCTTTGGACGCGCCAAGGACTCACGCAGCTCTCCTCCAAATCTCAGCCCAAGCCATGGAAGCTCCTCGGAGGATTTCCAGTTTTTCCTCTGGCCGGCTTAAACCGAGGTTCGGGTAAGAATCCCTCAAATTCTCACTCCATAATCGTTTAGGGCTCTGCAAATTGCACACACATGGTTTAGACTTGCTAGCGCACCTTTACCCTCCACGCCATAGCCTAAGATCGTCTGTAGAAGCTCTAATTGGAGGTTTTCCAACGGCCAAACACGATTTCACCATCGGGCGCATGATGAAAGCTACCTTGGAGCCCTTCCCGAGCCTTTGTGCGTCCATGTCAAGCATCACCGTAGCCCACTGATGCTGTAGAGCCTTTTAACCAGGCATTTGGCGGGCTAGCACGTCGGGGCGACGTCGCCAGAGTCGGAGTGTAGCCGCCGCACGCTGCAAGCTATGTTTGAGCCGCCGCCGGTCCGGGGAAACCCTCCTACCATGTTCCTCGCTTGTTTTTAGGGGTTGGCGGTGAGCAGGAGGTCGGGAGAGTGATCTCCGGTGAGGGGTGGCGGCGCGGTCGCGCGAGAGCCGGAGGTTGAAGATGAAGCCGCCGAGCCCGCTGTCAGTGAGAGGGGAATTAGAGTTGGGATCCTCTGCGGCATCGGTTTGGTCTGTGGCTGCACGGGGATGACCCTGTGGCCCCGTGTGTCTTTGTCTCGGCAAGTGACACGTAGCCTCTGGACCCACAGTCAGAATTTGAACTTTTTTGATTTAATTTAAATTACAGATTTCCTCCAAACTTTAGAAGGCCATATCTTTTGCTAGGAAACTCCAAAATTAGTGATTCAAATTGGGTTAGATTCAGATTGAAAAACTCTATATAACTATGCAACTAAATTTGTGTGAAATTAAATAAATAAATCTGGAAAATCCTTTAAATATTTTCAGAAAAAAGAATTTTAGAGTGAGTTTGGTTCATCCAAAAATACTCAAATTTTGCCAGAATATTCCCTAGGATGTTATTGAACTCCTGTAAAATTTTAATTTAGAGTTGATTTGGTTAGGAGAATTCAGATTTCAAGTTGCTGTGTTCAAATGAATACAGAAACTTTTTTAGAGAATTCCCAAAATTTGAAAATTCAGTTCTGGGAAAATTCTTAGCTCCAAAAATCCTAGGAAAATTCATGCAGGCTCTATGAACTATAATTGAAATTGTAGTTCACTAAATTTGACATGAACATGTGAGTTACTTCAGAATTTATTCCTTTCGCATTATTGCTTAGAGAATTGTTCTGAATAAACCACTTAGTGAAAAGTTCTAATTTTTGGTCCAGATGACTTTCTTGTGACAAGGAAGTCACATGGAAATTTTCAGCTCCATTGGAGCTCTGGATCACCACTGTTCTGTTTAACCTCTTTAGGTGATCAAAACACAAGTGAGGAATGCACTTATCACTTGATCACTTTGCTTAACCAAACCCAACCCCTAGCACCAGTGTCATTTTAAATTCTTAAACAGAGTTCTAGTTTCTAGCTTGTCATTAGACCATGTTAGCAAAAGCTTTACAATTAAATACTTGTGCATATTCATAACGTGTAGCATCAACATGAAAATTGTGAAGTAATTGAAGTGGAGATCCAAGAGGGAGGAAAGCAAGTGATCAAGCCTCAAGTAATAATCACTAACGAAAATTATATACATTCTTAGTCACCTGCAAAACAGGCAAGCCTCGGTTTGCATTCAAGCAATTTTATAAAGTCTTTTCATTTCTAGAGATCATAGCTTTGAATTGTTGATTGCATTAGGTCTAGATGATATTGAAAACCCAATTGCATGACCAGAATTACTTAAGAGAGAAATGGTAGATTAGCATCTCCTCGAGTGGTTTTGGGCTACGCTAATTGTTAGTTTGGAAGGACCAGTAGAAGTCGGGTAGTTGGAATCTACTCGCGAGTTTAGGGCTTGGTTTCATTGGAGCGGGTCGTGAATAGAATCATTGAGGAAAGTTTACAAGTAAGAAATGGAGACCGGGCAGGCAGATTGAGATGTAGCAGGCTGCGGACCGTGCGTGCATAGCCCTGCCTGTGTCGGTTAAGGCCCGTCCGTACATGGCCCTATTGGACAAGTTTGAGTTGTGTACCAGGCGCATACTGGCTATATGGGACCCAGAAAACCAATGTACCTCGTGAGATCCACATTGGAACTTTTCTAATGGGCTTAGGCTTTCAGCGTCAGTACAGCAGGAGGTAACTCGCTCAAGAACATATCACTGCGGGTATGTACCTCAAGGGAGCTTGCTTTTCGGGGCGATCGGACTATGTCCTGTGTGTAAGAACTTGGGAAAGGTGGCTGCGTACAACATCAGTTGAGGCTGCTGACGGCAACTCCGAGTATGGGTGTACGTGTCGTGTAGTCTGGGCATGTACTGACTCGAATCACCGTCGCTTGCGGTTATGAGCGTACTTGCCCACTGCGTCTTGACGTAGTAAGAACTGAAGTGAATTCCTTGAATTTGATAAGGTTTGTGACCATGCTTGAATTAGAGATAGGGATAATTAAACTTTACTTTACTTTGTGCAAGAAGCATCACAACAAAGCATTTCTTATTTTATTGTGGAGTTGCAATGCTGTTCGGCTCAAGGTCTTCAAAATGAGGCTTAAAATCTGAAAGTTAGGGATCAACTGTAGGCTAGTCCTTTATGCAAATTCAGGAATCTTATTCAATCCGTCGTGCATGTAGAGTTTCTTGTTTAGAGGAGACAGATCAGTTTTGCTGAGCCTATGTGCTCACGCTTGTTATATGAGTGGTTTTGCAAGTTAACATCGATGCTATGAGGAGGTTGTCCGGTGAGACTCGGAGACCTCCGAGTCGTTTAACACATGGAGAACCCAGCCGCTGCAGATGTCTTCGTGTTGCTAGCGAGAAGAATCCGCGGGCTGGACATCTTCTCGATTGCTTAGTAGTTATTCAATGTGAGGTAAGTATAGTCTTCCGCTGTAGTTATTTGATGTAAATTATTTACAAAAAACACTTGAAAACTTCCGCTTTTGATTTATGTAATACAAGTTTCCTTATATGTGTCCTGTTGGGTGCCGCATATCACGGCACCACCCAATGTGATTCCCGGACGAGCGTCACAGCCCCGTGATCGGGTTCGGGCCCTCACAGCGTATCAGAGCCGCATCAGGAATAGCGCACAGAATAAGGATCGTATTACGACAAAAACTTAGGATACAGTGAGGAAACGGTATTAGGCCCATATAAGGACTACTATATTAGCCTAATATGAAGGTGGCAACCTAACTTATGTGTTATATCGGAAAATCATGCATCTCTGGACTTCATATGTCTTGGGGGTGCATGTCAGTGCTGTCCACCAGTGCGCACAAGCTTAAGGGTGGAGCCTCACGGGTGGCAGATAACTCGGCCAGCTTTAGTATCCTCTACGACTCTTCATGTCGTTTGGGGTATTCGAGCAACGCCCTTCCCTGGAGTGCTACGGGCAAGTATGGAAGACCCCGTCACGTGGTTAGTAACGTGAACACATAGCTCAAGGTGTGTTTGTATTGAGAACACCCGTGCGAGTGATGACGGACGGGTGTATGGAACTGTATTGGGACAGGGTTCGGTGTGCTGCCGAACCCGATGATTATATGTGACTTATGCAGGTTTAACCAGCACACCGAACCCAATAATTGTGTGTGACTTATGCAGGTTTAACCACGAAACCATAGTACGAGTAGCACATATTTGCGAGTGACCGTTTTAGTGCCACCTATGATACTGATATACTGGTATAATCCGGTTAGAATTTTCTTTTGGCGAGGCTACGTAGTACTGACATGATACTTACGGTGCATCGACACCGTACTACCCTTAATAATATCTTCCCTATGAATAAATGATTCATGAACTAACTTTAAACTAAAAATGGAAGTTTGAAACAAATATTAGTTACTAAACTCTTATTTTGAGCTAAGATTCAAATGACAGAATGACTAGGCTTCAAAGACTTTAAAAACAGAGTGCTCTGTTTCTGGCAGGAATTTCTGGTGGACTTTGATAGAGCATAACTCTGAGTAGCTTTACCCAATTAAGGTGTATGATATAGTTATGGAAATATTTTTAAGTGCTCTACAACTTATATGTAGACCTCCAGAGCAAAATCACATGCCAAATTAGTGAAAAGTCCTTGAAGCAAACTGTCCAGAACCAGGACAGCAGCAAAATCTCTCTGGACATTTCTGTTTTTAAGCCATAACTCTCTGTAGAAAAATCCCTAAGGAGCTTATGATATACCATTGGAAAGGTTATAAAATGTGCAACATTGTTGTAGTTCAAAGTTTGTTCAGATTGTAATTATATTTGCATATATGTCACACCCGGTTTCTCCGAAGAACAACCGAGTGAATATCACATGTTTGTCAGGATCATTTTCTCATACATGTGATGACAAATAGTGAAGCATCATTTATTACAAGACAGGTGTCGAATTTAAATAAGTCTTACATAGTATCTGTCTCGATGGACGATAATAAGTTCATAACATGTAAATAAAATAGCAGCGGAATATTATTCTCGTGGGCACCGTCACAGGCGTTGCCCGGGGGACTCCATGAACCTAGAATCCTTCTTCGGGTCCAAAGTCTTGATCATTAAACACCATATCATTCTCTTGTCCTGAGCAGCAATATAAACAACAAATATGCAAGGTTGAGTACCAATGGTACTCAGCAAGTGTGGGAAAGTTATGTCATGCATGGCTAGAACAAGGAGAGGTTGAACTCATGGTTAAAGCACTATGCAATTAATACCTATCACCTTAGCTTATTAAGCACCTACAGTACTACACAGGTGAAATGGTCCCAATCTCCCATCCCATCATCATAATCAATTAACCATAACATCATTTCCAATGTTAAGCTCCCGCTTAACTTCCACAACTTCCAAAACCATCAATCCTCTAATCATGAATAAGTCCAAGCCGCTCTTGACCGTGAGCACGGCTGTCATGACAGTTTTGACTCTGCAGAGTTTGCACCACTGTATCCACATGTAGTGATTTCATCCCCCGTTGCCGAGTGGACTAAAAGAACCTCCATTATGCCAGTGGCTACGAACCACATTCACACTTCCCAGGTGTGTAGCCAGGAGATCACTACGAAGCCTTTACAAAGGGATTCCCGACGAGCGTGGGCCCACTGAGGTTTCACCCCTAACAGCATACAAGAGGCTCCAACCCCGCTGCAGTGGCCCCCTCTTGAGCCTTGCGGTTCATATGGTAGTCCAGCTGACACCTACTCCCCGCACCATCCAATACACCCATACTACGCCGGGGATACACCTAATTAATTGGCCAAGCTGCCCCATCTCAGCACGTGGTTGGCACGGTAAAGCCAGGTTACATGCTCCATGAACCGGTCCTTAGGATCCAGGCAAGTACTAAACACAAACTCGAGTCTCGTGCACCCAGCACCAACCAAATCCTCCAACTTGCCTTGATCCCTACCTCTACATAACTCATAATATCTCATTCAAGAGTATGGTAAAATAAACTGATGATCTCATATCCCAATTATCCTATTCTAAGCATGGCTAAGCATAATCATATAAGTAAATGACATGATAAAATAAATCTCAATCCAAGCTACAAGGAAACAAGGTAATGCAATTCTAGGGAAACATCCTAGCATGGGTTTCATATTTCAATTGACAATGCAAATAATTCTACCTACACATCCTAGTATAGGATCAAAGTGGTCAAGGACACTTGCCTTCTTCCGGCTGCTCTTGGAATGGGTAGTCCTGATCTTGGAAAGGAAGAACTTGCTCGGGAGCAGGTTCTACTCATACCATCACACATAGCAAAAGAAAACAACAATCCATAAGACATAGTTCACACTTCCACTTCATACAAACCACACATTCACATTTATGAAAGCCATTCACATTTCTATGTGTTGTGGTTACTCTATGTGTGTTGATTTCGGCTTACATGCACTTTTAAACATGTGCATATGATTTCTACTTTTGTATTCATATTTATGTTTGCATACTATATATGAGTTTCCAATTTAAATAAATTCCTTATATTCAATTGATACACCTTTTAGCTACCAAGTGTGCATGGAGGGTATTTTCCTACTCCAAATGTGTCTTCAGACCTTCTACCAACCCTAAACTGAATTCTTTGGATTTTGGAAACTTCATTTATCATTTACTAGTTATTCATACCTAGCTTGTTATATTTTCAGATTTATTTCCTATGCCTAAATGTGAACTTTATTATGAAAATAGTAAGACACCTCATCTAAACAGAATAGGTTTTGGGTCTAAAATATTAAATAATATATTTTTGAACTTCTCCTCTGATGCGAACTATTTTACATTTATTTTACTAATTTTCAGAATTATTCTCTACTTAAAAATGTGTCCCTATAACTAATAAATGTGAATAATCAATTAGACAGATTCACTTCAGCCAAAAATCTATTTTTATCTCACTCCAAAGTTTTCCAAGTACTAGGAAAGTTTTTAATTTGAATTTACAATGTGTTTGTCCCATCTTTTTAAATTTTAAATACTAAACACATATTCAAATTCCTAAATTTAATATCACATAGGGTTAAAAAGGTAAACTCACCCCACTACAGGTTCTATTATATTATTTTAAGAATTTCCAGGGGTCTAACTACAAATAACAGAGGGGTTTTCCTAATTTTTATTAAGTCCAGGGGCTAAAACTGATTTTTAAATGAATTTACATGATTTTCTGAAGTTCCAGGGGCTAGATCAGAAGTTTCCGGGGCTAGCTCGTATTTTCCGAGAACCCCAGGGGGTAGCACGTAAGAATCCCGGCCTTTATAACGCGGGGCTGACGTGGACCGTCCGATTTAAAACAGACGGCTGAGATTATAACGTCGAACCGGTACGCGGGGATTTAAATTCTACCGTGTGATTTAAAATAGACGGCGCACAAGCGGCCACGTCGCTCTGATCGAGCGCGGGCGGCGCTGCCCGGCGGCGGGAGGCGGCGATCTCGCCGGAGAGTTTCGGATCTTCGTCAATTCTTCCTAAAACTGTGATTTTATGGCATAGATCGGTAGAGGGGAGGTCGGGGATCTCACCTCGGGGGTTTTCTTGAGCTCAGAGGTCCTGGAAGGCGGTCGGCGACGAGGTCCGAGGTGAATTCACGGCGAGGCTCGTCGGCGCTGTGTTTGAAGCGCAAACCACTGAGTTTTCTGCACCTGCGTGATTCCCCGGAGGCGGTGGAACACAATCGGCGCGTTAGATCAGAGAATTCGAGCAGAGATCGAGAGAAAACGGTGATCGGAGCTTCGGTTCTCACCGGGAGTAAAATCAGCCGATCGCGTGTGAAAAACGGGACGATGCCGGGGTTTTTACAGACGGGGGAGGGTGGCGTGTTAGTTTAGATCGAGTTGGAGTCCTCCGGAACCAGAATTCGGCTGGGAACACGCGGTTTTCCGGGTTAGTTTCGATCGGGTGCGAGCCCGGAGGAGTCCCGGGTTCGGACGAGCGGGAGGTCGGGGATGACAGGTGGGTCCCGCCTATCTGCGAGAGGTGCGCGGGCGCGCGGCTGCGGGCTGGCGCGGGGGTTGGGTGGGCCGGCTGGTGGGTTTCGGCCCACTGGCCGGGAAGGTTTATTTTTTCTTTTTCTTTTTCTTTTTCATTTCTGTTTTGAGTTTAATTTGAATTCTAGTTTGAATTTGAATTTTTGCAACACATGCAATACGTCCAAAAAATTTTAAATTCCCCTCTTAACAGGATTTTGGGGTGTTACAGTTCTACTCCCCTTAAAAGAAATCTCGTCCTCGAGATTGGTGGTTCTAAGAAAACAATTCCGGAAATTATGCCTTAAGCTCATCTTCTCGCTCCCAGGTCGCTTCCTATTCCGAGTGATGCTTCCACTGCACCTTGCACATCCGGATTCTTTTATTTCTTGTGAGGCGTTCCATTATTTCTAAAATCTTGGATGGTTGCTCGGCATAAGACAAATCCTCAGCTACGTCAACCTCATTCATGGGTAACACCTCTTCAGGCGTTCTCAGACATTTCTTGAGCTGTGACACATGGAATACATCGTGCACATCCGATAGGCGAGCCGGTAATTCTAGTTGATACACCACTTCGCCTTTCCTCTCCAGCACTTGAAAGGGTCCGATATATCGAGGTGACAACTTCCCTTTCACCTTGAACCGACAAAGTCCTCGTATAGGGGACACCTTGAGATAGACATAGTCTCCCACATTAAAAACGAGCTCTCTTCTCCGTACATCGGCATAGCTCTTTTGTCGTGTCTGTGCTATCCTCAAGTTGTTGCGAATTTCCCTCACTTTCGCCTCGACTTCTTGTAGTACTTCGGGACCAAACACTTTACTTTCCCCCGTTTGGTTCCAAAATAGGGGAGTTCTGCACTTCCTCCCATACAAAGCTTCAAACGGTGACATCTTCATACTAGCCTGATAGCTGTTGTTATAGGAAAACTCCGCATACGGTAAGTTCTTATCCCAACTCCGATTGTTTTTGAGTGCACACGCTCTCAGCATATCCTCAAGAATCTGATTGGTCCTTTCCGTCTGCCCGTCAGTTTGGGGATGATAGGCAGAGCTGAAATTCAGATGGGTTCCCATGGCTTCATGCAACTTCTGCCAGAACCTTGAGGTGAACTGTGTCCCTCGATCCGACACTATCTTCTTTGGCACTCCATGGTAACATACGATCCTTGACATGTACAATTCTGCCAATTTGGATCCGCTGTAGATTTCTTTCACGGGGATGAAATGAGCTACCTTGGTTAGCCTGTCGATGATGACCCATATTGAATCATATCCTGATTGGGTCCTAGGCAATCCAACTATGAAATCCATATTGATTTCTTACCATTTCCATTCAGGCACTTTGAGTGGTTGCAATAATCCCTCGGGTCGTTGATGTTCTGCTTTCACCAACTGGCATGTGTCACATAGGGCAACATGTTCCGTGACATCTCGCTTCATGCCATACCACCAATACCAGCTCTTGAGGTCCTGGTACATCTTCGTACTCCCAGGATGAATGGAATAGTCGGAATCGTGAGCCTCCTTCAAAATCAATTCCCGGATCTTCTTTACTTCTGGCACACAGATTCTTTTCCCGTGCCACACCGTTCCATGTTCATCCTCTTTGAAACCAGGGGCTTTATTTTCCTTGATGAGTTGTCTGATTTCTTGTATCTTCTCGTCATTCTTTTGACCCTCGCGTATGTCTCGCTCTAGTGTGGAGTCCACTTCCATGGCGATGGCTTCACTACTATTCACCAGGCATAGATTGAGTCTTATAACATCATCCTTCAATTCTGCAGGCATGTCCTTCAAGCTCAACTTATTGACCTGCACTTTCCGACTTAAAGCATCTGCCACGACGTTTGCTTTCCTAGGATGATAGTTGATACCCACATCAAAGTCATTGATTAGCTCTAACCATCTCCTTTGTCTGAGATTGAGATCTGGCTGTGTAAAAATGTACTTTAAACTCTTATGATCCGTATATATCTCTGTCCTCTTCCCCATCAAGTAGTGCCGCCATATTTTCAACGCGTGTACCACTGCGGCTAGTTCTAGGTCATGTGTAGGATAGTTCTTCTCGTGCTTCCGAAGCTGCCGGGATGCATAAGCCACGACATGCCCTTCTTGCATGAGAACACATCCCAACCCGTTTCTAGAGGCATTGCAGTACACCGTAAAGTTCTTCTGCATATCTGGCATAAGTAGCACTGGGGCTGTTGTCAATCTTTTCTTTAACTCCTGAAAACTCGTCTCGCACTGCGGCGTCCATGTGAATGTGATTCCCTTCTCCAACAGTTTGGTGAGGGGTCTCGAGATCTTAGAGAATCCCTCAATAAACCGTCGATAGTATCCAGCCAATCCCAAGAAGCTTCGAACTTCCCCGACATTTTCAGGGGTCTTCCACTTCTGTATATCCTCGATTTTGGCGGGATCTACGGAGATTCCTCCCTCCGAGATTATATGTCCTAAGAAGGGAACTCTCTTCAGCCAAAACTCACACTTGCTCAACTTGGCATATAGTTGGTGTTCTCTCAGCTTCTGCAACACCAACCTTAGATGTTTCTCATGTTCCTCTTCATCCTTGGAGAAGATGAGAATGTCATCTATGAAAACCACCACAAATTTGTCCAGATATTCCATGAACACCTTGTTCATGAGATACATGAAGTATGTCGGGGCATTAGTTAGCCCGAAAGGCATGATGGTGTATTCATACAGTCCGTACCGAGATACGAAAGTTGTCTTTGGAATATCAGCTTGCCTTATCTTAAGTTGGTGGTATCCCGACCTGAGATCAATTTTCGAGAACACACAAGCTCCCCTCAACTGATCAAACAAGTCTTCAATGCGGGGTAATGGGTACTTGTTCTTGATGGTCACTTCATTCAAGGCACGGTAGTCTACGCACAACCTTTGGGTTCCGTCCTTCTTGGGCACAAATATCACTGGAGCTCCCCATGGTGAGGAACTAGGACGAATATACCCCTTCTCCGTCAGTTCTCTCAAATGATCCTTGAGTTCTCCCAGCTGCTTGGAGTCCATCCGATAAGGTCTCTTGTATATCGGGGTTGTTCCAGGCACTAGCTCAATTGCGAATTCCACTTCACGATCAGGAGGCATACCTGGCAACTCCTCTAGAAAAACATCTAGATATTCCCTAATGGTCCTGATCTCCTCCACTTTCACCTCCACTTGATTTAATTTAATGTCCCTCCTAGGCTCTTGTATTGTTATGAACTTTACTCTTGTGCCACTAGGGTGAGTTAGTTCCACCGTTCTGGTCGAACAATGGATGATTCCCTTATGTTTGGTCAACCAATCCATACCCAAAATAATATTTATCCCTTGTGAATCTATCATTATGAGGTTAGCAGTAAATACTACCCCATTAATGTCTAGGTTCACCTTGGGACACACTTGTCTTGTCCTTATTTCTCCACCTGGAGAGTTTACTGCTAGCATATGGTTCATTTGTGTTGTTGCTAGATCATGCTTCTTAACAAACCCTTGAGCAATGAACGAGTGGCTAGCACCAGAATCAAACAACAGGGTTGCAATATGTAAATTGGCAGGAAACTTACCAACTACCACGTCAGGTGCCTCTTGCGCTTCCTCCATGGTGACGTGGTTCACCCGTCCTCTCATTACATTCTGATGTTGCGGCTGCGCGGGCTTCTTCTTTGGGCACTTATGGGCGTAGTGCCCCACTTCACCACAGTTAAAACATTGCACCCCAACCTTAGGTGTCTGGCCTTTGTTGTCTTGGGGTTGGTTTGGGGGTCCTTGTACTGCTGGTCGAGGTTGATATGTAGGGCGAGGCTGCTGTACGAACTGACGTTGTGGCTGTATTGGTGCTGCCGGAGGCCAGTAGTTCGGGTTTTACCCTCTTGGTGCTGAGTAGGGTACCGCAGCACGGTTCGTCTGCCCTGCGGGTTGCTGCATCAGACGTGGGCGGGTGTTGCTCCCTGAGGCTTGGTGTGACCACCCGGCCTTCCTCTTGTTTTCATTTTCCAAGGCCTTGAGCTTCCTTTCTTTCACAAATGCTCTGTCCACCATCTTTTGGAAGCTTTCATACTCGTTGGAGGACATTGCACACTGCATTTCTGCGGTAAGTCCTTCCACGAAACAATCCTGTTTCTGCTCATCTGTCTCTATGTCCCGTGGGGCATAACGGGAGAGTTGAGTAAATTTAGTGAGGTATTCCCTCACAGTCATGTTTCCTTGCTGCAGCCCCAAGAACTCCTTCCTCTTGTTTTTGAGTTCACCCCTTGGTATGTAATGGTTGCGGAAGCTACGCTTGAACTCTTCTCAAGTGATGTTCTCAGGGTCATGATGGGCAACCACGTAAGCGGTCCAACAATCAGCAGCAGGTCCATGCAATTGATGAGAAGCAAACAGCACCCTCTCATACCCTTGGCACTGTATGATCCTCATCTTGCTCTCAATGGTCTTTAGCCAGTCATCTGCCTCTAGAGGTTCAGCAGCACTTGCAAACTTCGGAGGTTGAGTTCCTAGAAACTCACTCAACCTTGGTTGGCGTGGTGCAGCTTGTGGAGGTGGAACTTGATGCAAGTTGGCCACCACTTGAGTCAGGTTCTGGATGAGCTGATTTTGATTTTCAAGCATTTGGTGGATGGGATCAACTCCCTCACGGCGTCCACCCCTGTCTTGGCTCCCAGAAAGATGAGGGTTGCAGGCCTCATCGTTGTTGTTGGCGGGGTTGGCAGCACGACCCTTTCCTCTTCCGGCCATCTAGCATGATCAACCAAATGTTAATATAAAGCATTATGTATTATCTTACTACTTTCACTTGTTTTTTCTTTGAGGTGTTAAGGCTTTGTTATACTTTCTGAGGGTTCATGTCTCACACAAAAATAAATGCACTATTATTTCATGTGGGTTCACACACCAAAGCAAAACAATATGAAGACGAGACTGTGGACAATTGCTCATGGCTTCCACAACTCACGTCACACACCAAGCATTAACACACCATTAACTAAGATAACGACTCCACTACTCGACATCTTGCTAAACTAAGGGAAGGACTCTACACTCGTATCACTGAGCTGGCTCCTCGGGATCTTCCTCATTATTGCGGCTGCCTTCTGACTCCGCTTTGGGTGGGGAAGCTGCTGGTGGAGAAGTGCGACGACGCCTGATCGCCTGGCGATCTGGGGAGTCAGGAGTCCATGTGTCATTCACGGTGACACACAGTTCATTCCCATCTCCTCTGTCTCTCGCCCTCAAGCAGGCTCGAAGCAACGCCTCGGTTTCCTTCAGGGTGTCACGAACATCCTGAAGCTCCTGCTGACACTCCTGCAGTCGAGTGCTAAGCATAGCAGCATCCTCCAAGCACAAGTCCATGTGCTCATGGGAAGTCCCTTGCTGCACTGGCGGGTACTTATACTCCGTTGTACCACTCTCGCGCTGGAGGACATACATGTACTCAGTTCTGTCTAGGTGTCGACGATAGATGTGACTCTGGCAGGTGATGGCCTCCCAGGTAACATCCTTCTCCGCATCGACTTGTGTTGCTCGACAAGCTGGAGAGCGGTGGATCTTGAGCAGCTGATTTTCGTGGATAATCCTAATCTCTGAACTCCATTCTTCCCTCTTCTCACGGATGGTCCTGGTGGAGCTATAGTGTATGATTAGCTTGCCCGTATTGCCGGCGGCTTGGAGCATACGTCGAAGACGGCGCAACAAGCCTCCTACTGCCAATCCGTAGGAAAGGTACGTCACCGGACGGCTCTCCTCTCTTTGGGCAAGGGCAACTACGGGAACTCTCCCTCCTGTGGACTTGCGAGCGGTGCGAATCATGTGAACCATCTAAAACAGAAAGCATTTAAACTTAGGTTAGACAAACTTTTAAACAAAAATCCTATTTTGAATGTAAGTTGGGATAAGATGAAGAAAGTGACTCTATTAAATAACACTTTTCAACACACACCTTGTAAAATAGTTTTTAAGAAAATAGGGCCCTTAAATACGTCCATTTCTACCTAGGTCCATGTTCCTACGGGCAACCTTGGCTCCGATACCACTTCTGTCACACCCGGTTTCTCCGAAGAACAACCGAGTGAATATCACATGTATGCCAGGATCATTTTCTCATACATGTGATGACAAATAGTGAAGCATCATTTATTACAAGCCAGGTGTCAAAGATAAATAAGTCTTACATAGCATGTGTCTCGATGGACGATAAATAGTTCACGACACGTAAATAAAGCAGCAGCGGAAATGTTATTCTTGTGGGCTCCGTCATAGGCGTTGCCCGGGGGACTCCATGAACCTAGAATCCTTCTTCGGGTCCGAAGTCTTGGTCATTGAACACCACATCATCCCCTTGACCTGAGCAGCAATTTAAACCAACAAATATGCAAGTTTGAGTACCGTTGGTACTCAGCAAGTGTGGAAAAGTTATGTCATGCATGGCTAGATGTGACGCCCTCAATTCTGTGGAAAACCACGGAACCAAGAACTAATGCATATGTGTGCCCAGGATGTTCATCACACATACACATACGTTCCATAAACTGAATTCAGATTATATATATTACCACGAATAACAGAGTTTATTACAGCACCTCATGAGCAACCTTTTCTCGCATCGAGACCAATCTCATATCATGACCCACCAGTCATGCAACCCTTTCATCATCCAGACTTAACAATTCCAAACCAAACCATAACCAAGAACCTTCCCAATAACCATTCCAGTAATCATCCCATCTAATCATGGCAGTTTAGCCAGGTGCTCGTAACCGTAAGCTCGGCTATCATGATAGTTTTAACAACTCTGCAGAGTTTGCACCTCTTTACCCACAAGTTTGTGATTTCGTCACCCGTCGGCGACTGCAGAACCTCCATTATACCAGTACACATCCGTCGGTGTATGGTCAAGAGATCACAAAATAGCCTTTACAAAGGGGTTACTAGATGTATGGACTCACTAAGGTTTCACCGGCAAGCTAGAATCTCCAATTCTCCCACCCACAGGCCCCCTCTTGTGCCATGCAGTTCCCAGGGCAGTCCTCACTTGACTCCCATTCCCCGCGCCTTCCACAGTCCATAACACTCTAGCAACTTACCTAATTACTCAGCTAAGCCGCACCCATACTTGGCCTTGTGGTGGCACTGTTATCCTGGCATGTGCATGCATGAACCGGTCCTTAGATCTACGGCAAGTAAAACCACCATCTCATGCTACCTCATACACAAACCCAGGCTTGCCTAGATCCCCCTCCGATCCATGTTTATAAGTTTCTCATTATTATTATGAGTGCAGTTAGCTAGACACATCTATCTCGCTTCCCAATCCCATGGACTCAGCGAAGCATAAAACAAAAACCATACCCGACTCATAAAACTTTCCAGGTGACAAGGATGGTTTAACCAAAACTAGTAAACTCCTATAAAAGGGTTTCCCATCATGTTTGACTCAGCACACACACCTTTTCGCAAAACAAAATAGTTTTACCCAAAACATAGGATCAACATGGTCAAGGAGCACTTGCCTTGTTCTTGCGGTTCCGGTTGTTCTTGATTCTCAAAACCTGGTTGCTGTAGTTCGTCGTAGACAGCTTCCTGAACCTGTCCTGCTATTGTAGGATTCACGTGCATACAAGATTCACAGCAATCAATATCATGCACAAAACCCTAAACTAGATGTGATGATGCACATGCATGCTATCCTATGATTAGATTGATCTGTACGTGTTCTTTCATGGCTTGCATGGTCAGAGGTATTCGGATCAAAGGTGGTCGTGGCGATGATCTTGTTTTTAGATCAAACTGATCATCGAGTGATCTGTCCACGAAAAGGCTTCTGTTCGAAAGGAATTGAAGAACGGATGCAAAGAGATGAACAACATGATGTCGTAAGGTGGTATTGAAGTCCTACCTCACGCTCTTCTTGTCTTCGAGGTCCTCCTCAGACCGCTTGGTTCTTCTCCGGTGATCTCCCTTGTTGTGCTTCGGCGATGTCTTGCCCGGCGAGTTAGGGCTAGAGCGCTAAGTCGTCGGCTCAGGAGTTGAAAGAGAAGTTCGTGGTTTCGGCCAGAGGTTTTGGGTTCTATTTATAATCGGGAAGAGAAGAGTCCTAATCTGATTGGATCCCGAATAAGAGTCTTATTCAGATCTTGTTGGATCCTGACGTCTTATCTTTGGTAACATTGTGGAGTTTGGATCGGTTTCGTTGCGTACTGGTATCTTTACGCGTAAAAACTGCTCCAGACTCGTTACCTTCGTGATGATGAGCTCTGGAAGCTCCACGTGTCCTCCGGGCCTAGTATCTCCTCGTCCACAGAGACGAGCTCCGGTCGTGCCGCGTGTCACGAGCGAGACCTCCCTCTTCTTTGGAGGTGAGCTCCGCGCACGCCACGTGTGGGTGCCGGTCTTTCCGCTCTCCTTTCCTTAGGGACATGCCCCGAGGTCGACACGTGTCCAGCAGCGACGGACCTCCGGAGATAAGCTCCGGTGGCGACACGTGTTCGATAGATCCGGACTTCTCTGAGATGAGTTCTAAGATTGACGCGTATCCCCCGCAACTGGTCCTCTTATTTCCGCGAGGACTAGCTCCGTGGATGACACGTGTCCTATGAAAAATGCCTTTGCTTCTTCCGCAGAGGCTATCTCCGTGGGTAGTACGTATCCCACAGGGTCGGACCTCTTTCCAATTGCGGAGGTGACCCCCGAGCCTGCCACGTATCCAGTTTAGCGTCGGACCTCTCCCTATTTCTCGGGAATGAGTTCCGAACACACCACGTAGTCTGCTGGTCGTGAAAGTTGCCTTCGGCGCTCTCGGAGAGCATTATGGGCTATCTTTTTGATACTTGTCTCTGTTCCCTCTTTTCTAAAAATGTTTTTCTTTTCCATAAACATGAACATATGCTGACACCCGAGATGAGGGTGTCACACTAGAGCAAGGAGAGGTTGAACTCATGGTTAAAGCACTACGCAATTATTACCTATCACCTTAGCTTATTAAGCACCTACATTACTACACAGGTGAAATGGATCCCAATCTCCCAACCATCATCAATATCAAGTAACCTTAACATCATTTCCAATGTTAATCTCCCTGCTTAACATCCACAACTTCCAAAGTCATCATCCTCTAATCATGGATAAGTCCAAGCTGCTCTTGACCGTGAGCACGGCCGTCATGACAGTTTTGACTCTGCAGAGTTTGCACCACTGTACCCACATGTAGTGATTTCATCCCCCGTTGCCGGGTGGACTAAAAGAATCTCCATTATGCCTGTGGCCGCGAACAACATTCACACTTCCCAGGTGTGTAGCCAGGAGATCACTACGAAGCCTTTACAAAGGGATTCCCGACGAGCATGGGCCCACTGAGGTTTCACCCCTAACAGCATACAAGAGGCTCCAACCCCGCTGCAGTGGCCCCCTCTTGAGCCTTGCGGTTCATATGGTAGTCCAGCTGACACCTACTCCCCGCACCATCCAATACACCCATACTACGCCGGGGATACACCTAATTAATTGGCTAAGCTGCCCCATCTCAGCACGTGGTTGGCACGGTAAAGCCAGGTTACATGCTCCATGAACCGGTCC
This sequence comes from Neostapfia colusana, assembly GCA_030760725.1. Taxonomy (NCBI): domain Eukaryota; kingdom Viridiplantae; phylum Streptophyta; class Magnoliopsida; order Poales; family Poaceae; genus Neostapfia; species Neostapfia colusana. The sequence goes on along the minus strand of JASWHV010000004.1, from coordinate 36,784,372 downwards.
TTAGGATCCAGGCAAGTACTAAACACAAACTCGAGTCTCGTGCACCCAGCACCAACCAAATCCTCCAACTTGCCTTGATCCCTACCTCTACATAACTCATAATATCTCATTCAAGAGTATGGTAAAATAAACTGATGATCTCATATCCCAATTATCCTATTCTAAGCATGGCTAAGCATAATCATATAAGTAAATGACATGATAAAATAAATCTCAATCCAAGCTACAAGGAAACAAGGTAATGCAATTCTAGGGAAACATCCTAGCATGGGTTTCATATTTCAATTGACAATGCAAATAATTCTACCTACACATCCTAGTATAGGATCAAAGTGGTCAAGGACACTTGCCTTCTTCCGGCTGCTCTTGGAATGGGTAGTCCTGATCTTGGAAAGGAAGAACTTGCTCGGGAGCAGGTTCTACTCATACCATCACACATAGCAAAAGAAAACAACAATCCATAAGACATAGTTCACACTTCCACTTCATACAAACCACACATTCACATTTATGAAAGCCATTCACATTTCTATGTGTTGTGGTTACTCTATGTGTGTTGATTTCGGCTTACATGCACTTTTAAACATGTGCATATGATTTCTACTTTTGTATTCATATTTATGTTTGCATACTATATATGAGTTTCCAATTTAAATAAATTCCTTATATTCAATTGATACACCTTTTAGCTACCAAGTGTGCATGGAGGGTATTTTCCTACTCCAAATGTGTCTTCAGACCTTCTACCAACCCTAAACTGAATTCTTTGGATTTTGGAAACTTCATTTATCATTTACTAGTTATTCATACCTAGCTTGTTATATTTTCAGATTTATTTCCTATGCCTAAATGTGAACTTTATTATGAAAATAGTAAGACACCTCATCTAAAAAGAATAGGTTTTGGGTCTAAAATATTAAATAATATATTTTTGAACTTCTCCTCTGATGCGAACTATTTTACATTTATTTTACTAATTTTCAGAATTATTCTCTACTTAAAAATGTGTCCCTATAACTAATAAATGTGAATAATCAATTAGACAGATTCACTTCAGCCAAAAGTCTATTTTTATCTCACTCCAAAGTTTTCCAAGTACTAGGAAAGTTTTTAATTTGAATTTACAATGTGTTTGTCCCATCTTTTTAAATTTTAAATACTAAACACATACTCAAATTCCTAAATTTAATATCACATAGGGTTAAAAAGGTAAACTCACCCCACTACAGGGTCTATTATATTATTTTAAGAATTTCCAGGGGTCTAACTACACATAACAGAGGGGTTTTCCTAATTTTTATTAAGTCCAGGGGCTAAAACTGATTTTTTAAATGAATTTACATGATTTTCTGAAGTTCTAGGGGCTAGATCGGAAGTTTTCGGGGCTAGCTCGTATTTTCCGAGAACCCCAGGGGGTAGCACGTAAGAATCCCGGCCTTTATAACGTGGGGCTGACGTGGACCGTCCGATTTAAAACAGACGGCTGAGATTATAACGTCGAACCGGTACGCGAGGATTTAAATTCTACCGTGCGATTTAAAATAGACGGCGCACAAGCGGCCACGTCGCTCTGATCGAGCGCGGGCGGCGCTGCCCGGCGGCGCACGGCGGCGGGAGGCGGCGATCTCGCCGGAGAGTTTCGGATCTTCGTCAATTCTTCCTAAAACTGTGATTTTATGGTATAGATCGGTAGAGGGGAGGTCGGGGATCTCACCTCGAGGGTTTTCTTGAGCTCGGAGGTCCTGGAAGGCGGTCGGTGACGAGGTCCGAGGTGAATTCACGGCAAGGCTCATCGGCGCTGTGTTTGAAGCGCAAACCACCGAGTTTTCTGCACCTCCGTGATTCCCCGGAGGCGGTGGAACACGATCGGCGCGTTAGATCAGAGAATTTGAGCAGAGATCGAAAGAAAACGGTGATCGGAGCTTCGGTTCTCACCGGGAGTAAAATCAGCTGATCGAGGGTGAAAAACGGGACGATGCCGGGATTTTATAGACGGGGGAGGGCGGCGTGTTAGTTTAGATCGAGTTGGAGTCCTCCGGAACCAGAATTCGGCTGGGAACGCGCGGTTTTCCGGGTTAGTTTCGATCGAGTGCGCGCGCGGAGGAGTCCCGGGTTCGGACGAGCGGGAGGTTGGGGATGACAGATGGGTCCCGCCTGTCTGCGAGAGGTGCCGGGCGTGCGGCTGCGGGCTGGCGCGGGGGTTGGGTGGGCCGGCTGGTGGGTTTCGGCCCACTGGCCGGGAAGGTTTATTTTTTTCTTTTTCTTTTTCTTTTCTGTTTTGAGTTTAATTTGAATTCCAGCTTAAATTTGAATTTTTGCAACACATGCAATACGTCCAAAAATTTTTAAATTCCCCTCTTAACAGGATTTTGGGGTGTTACAATATACAACTGTGATAAAAATAGCCACATACAAAGGAGATGCTGGCAAATTTTATCCAGCAATTCTGTCAACTTTGGAAAATCATAACTTTTGATCTATAGATGATCTGAAGGCATATGAATACTCGTTGGAAAGACATTGAAGTTAAATTTAACTTTGGTATTCAACTTGAGTTATGAAAATTCTTTTAGCTAGATCAAATCTAGATTTAGTGCGTAAAGGTTTGTTCTCTACAGATAGGCTGTCTAACTATGCCTACTCTAAGGAGTTGTGTAAAAATGGATTTTGTTACTGATTTCATAAAGTTTTGACATATTCATGTTTTCATTAGTTTCAAATACTTCTGAGTTCATGTTTAACTCGTCTCGAAATATATTTTGCAGTACGGTTCGTACGCGTTCTTTGAGTACGGCCGGGAGTTCTCGTCGAGGTGGTGATGAATCTATTCCACCGTCGGAATCACCATCCACGGGATGGATGGATCTTATGACTCGAGTTGTCGAGTCTAACCAAGAGAACACCAGGCTACTCCAAGAAGCAACTCAAGAGAACACACGCTTACTCCAAGCTTTGGTACAGCAAGGCGTACTCCAGAACACGCAACAAGTCGTTCCACCTCGGAATGTTTATCTAAATTTCTTGGCGACTCAACCGCCAATGTTTACAGAAGTTGTAACACCCTCAGCTTCGTAATTCATGTATGCATTCATATTTCATATAGAGAAAATATTTTAAAAGAAGTAGAATGGTGAAAGATAGCTAAAAAGAGCCAATTCCAATTCACCGAGAGCGCCATCGACACTTCCCGCGACCCGCTGGCAAGGTGGTGCCTTCGGAGCTCATCCCTGCGGAAGGGGTGAGGTCCGGCATCGCTGGCTATGTGGAAGGCTCGGAGCTTGCCTCTGCGGAAGGGGCGAGGTCTGGCCCCGTGGGACACGTGTTGCCCCTGGAGCTAGCCTTTGTGGAAGGGGGCGAGGTCCGCCCCGCTGGACGCATGTCGCCTCCGGAGCTAGCCTCTGCAGAGAAGCGAGGCTTAGCCCCGACGGACACGTGTCACCCTCGGAGCTCGCCTCCAAGAGGTCCGGCCCTGCTGGACACGTGTCATCCCCGGAGCTCGCCTCCGGGAGGTCCGACACCGATGGACACGTGTCATCCTCGGAGCCAATCTCCGAGGAGTAGGGAAGTCCGACACTACAGGATGTGTGTCGTCCTCGGAGCTCACCTCCGAGGAGAAGGGAAGTCTGACGCTGCTGGACATGTGGCAGTCCCAGAGCTCCCCTCTGAAGAGAGGGGAGGTCCGGAACTGACACGTGGCACTCTCGGAGCTCGCCTCTGGAGAGAGGGAAGGTCCCGACCCACCAGACATGTGGCGTACTTGAAGCTCGCCTCTGAGAAAGAGGGAGGTCCCGCCCGCTAGACATGTGGCGCAACCGGAGCTCGTCTCTGCGGAAAAGGGAGACCAGGCCTCCGCTGGACACGTGGAGCCTCCGGAGCTTATCCCTACGGAAGGACGAGATCCTTAAGCGGTTTTCCCCTGTACGCAAGTACCTGATACTGAGGAAACCGACGCGAATTCTTCCACGATTGAATACTGCAACCAAATCGATTGGAGATAAGTTGTTAAGATCCAAAAACAAATCAAATAGGACTCTTATTTTGAAATCCGATCAGAGTAGGACTCTTCTTTTTCCGGTTATAAATAGAACCCGAAACACCCCTTGGTCGTAACACTTTCCCAAGCCAACAACTTAGAGACCCTAGCCCCCAATTCGTCGAGCTAACCCCTTCACCGGAGTTCAGCCATCGTTGAGACCGCCAACGAGCCCCGACACGCTCACCGTCGCCGGAAGAAAGTCGACGCGTTGTTTTCTTCCATTGCTTGGAGGAAGGCCGACACCGAGGAGAAGTGAGGTAGGTCTACGTTACCACCTTACGACGTCATCGCAGTTTTCTTCACATATGTTTCTTCGATCCCTTCGAACAGAAGCTTTTTCATGTGGACAGATCACGTGTTGATCGGTTTGATCTAGATCTTGAGACAAGATCATCACCATGTCCACACTAGATCCTTACACCTTTTTTCATCATAAAACCCCATGCAAAGCCATTAAAACATGCAAGGACACGTACAAACTGGTATTAATGAAACTGCATCATAGGATTAGCATGCATCTACACCATTGCATCTTGAGTAAAGTTGTGCATGATGATTGATTGCTATAAATTTTGTATATGCATGGTCGTAAGTAGAAGGACAAGCTCAGGGAGCTATCTACAAAGGACTACAGCACCAAGAATTCGAGATCCGTGAGCAAGAGAAGCCACAGGAACAAGGCAAGTGTCCCTTGACCATATTGATCCCATGTTTTAAAACTGTTTTGTTTGCGAAAACGTGTGTGTGCTTGAGTCAACTTGATGGGAAACCCTTTTATAGGAGTTTACTAGTTTTGTTAACCACCCTTGTCGTCGGGGAAGTTGATGAGTTGGGTATGGTCGTTTTTCTTTTTTGCTTCGCTTAGCTTACGGGATACGGGAAGCGAAGTAGAACATGTCTAAGTAATGCACTCATATGAATAATGATAATGAGAACTTGATGATGATAATGAGCATAGAATCAGGGGAGATCTAGGCAAGCTTGGTTCGTGGATGAGGTAGAATGAGATGGTGGTTTACTTGCCGTAGATCTAAGGACCGGTTCATGTGAGCACATGCCAGGAAAATAGTGCCACCACAAGGCCAAGTATGGGTGCGGCTTAGCTGACTAATTAGGTAAGTTGCTAGATTGTTATGGACCATGGAAGGCGCGGGGAATGGGAGTCGAGAGAGGACTTCCCTGGGAACTGCATGGCACAAGAGGGGGCCCATAGGTGGGAGAATGGTGATTCGAGCCTACTGGTGAAACCTTAGTGAGTCCATACATCTAGTAGCCCCTTTGTAAAGGCTATTTTATGATCTCTTGGCCATACACTGACGGTTGTGTACTGGTATAATGGAGGTTCTGCAGTTGCCGACGGGTGACGAAATCACAAACTTGTGGGTAAAGTGGTGCCACCTCTGCAGAGTGTAAAACTATCATGATAGCCGTGCTTACGGTCACAAGTGCATGGCTAACTTTCATGATTAGATGGGATGGTTTTTGGGATGGTCATCGTAAGGTTAATTGGTATGGATGTTATTGGTATGGTTATGGTTTAGTCTTTGGTAATGGTTTCGGGACTGTTGAGTCTTGGTAATGAGATTGGTTTGGGACTGCTGAGTCTTGAACATGAGATGGTTTCGAATATATAATCATGAGATGGATATGATCATGAGATGGTTATTATGATCATGAGAAAGAGTTGAGAAAGATAAATGTCTGGATGAGACATGGAAAGTGATGGAATATGAAGGAGGTATGTTGATGTTTTTAAATGTATATATGTTGGGACTAAATTCACTTAAAGATAGCTGCTGTTTTATCTAATTTGTGAAATAAACTTTGCTTTTCTGCAATGAGCATTTTTATTCCTACCTTGTTGAAAGCTACATGTCATACTTCTCGCTCTTTCTGAGTACGACATGTACTCACCCTTGCATTATCATACAACACATCAGCAACAGGAGAGGAGTACTTCAAAGACCATGTGGAGTATTAGGCGTGCGAACTACCGTCAACTTGCCTATGGGGATGGAGTTGAAGATGGGGCCGCTGTCGTGCTTAGTTTGCTTCCGCTATAGTTTAGAAGACTTCCGCTGCTAGAATAAGTTAGAGACTTTCGCTGCAAGTACAAGTTAGATATTGATGTAATAAAGTACTTAAACCCTATTATTCGTGGTTATATTCTGAATTCAGTTTGTGGATTACAAGTGTATGTGTGATGAACATCCTAGGCACACATATGCATTAGTTCGGATCCATTTTCACGGGACCGAGCGTCACAGATTCATATCAGAGCCACGGTTGACCGTAGGACGCAGGCCAAGTCACAGAATGGCATTAGAACCACCCTGACCATAGGACGCAAGCCTAGGTAGAATGCGTAGATTGGCATCAGAACCCCCTTGACCATAGGATGCAAGCCTAGGAAGAAAAGACACCCTAAAAACGTTTGAACCATAGAAGATTGAATAGGATTGGTTGAACTTTTGTGATGATTGCTTGTGTTTGAGTGCTTATTGTGAGTTGTGGGGCGTCTCAGTGTTGCCCATATCCACACATAGTAGATGTGAGATGATTCGGCATGTATTCACATCCTCATATAGGCTAATATATTTAGTCCATCCACCTTGATGCATATAGTTGGGGGGATCAATCTAAACTTCTAACTTCTATTCTACTCAACTCTCTCTCCCACAGATGGTGAGAGAAACGTCGGCCGTCCAAGGAGGAACGTTCGTGGCAACCAGGAACCACAAGAGGATGATCACGTTGAAGTTCCTGAGAATGTTAACCCCGGGGCTGGTGCAAACAACCATGAACGGTTGATGGCTATGCAGAATCAGCTCAGGCAAACTATGATCCAAACTTTGGGTCAGCTGCAAGCCAACAACAACCACCCTAACCCCGTTCCTGCACCACCACCACCACCACCGCCACCACCGCCGGCTCACAACAGATTGGGAGAGTTCATGAGGACTCAACCACCTACCTTTGCACAAGCTAATGATCCCATGGAGGCTGATGATTGGCTGAAGTCCATGGAGAAGAAGCTTGCTATTGTTCAGTGCAATGATCGGGAGAACTTGAAGGCCGCTCAGTCACGACAAAAAGGCTATGCGGACAATAGGCGAAGAAGATTGACTTTCGAAGTAGGAGACTTCGTGTACCTTAAGGTATCGCCTATCCGAGGCCAACAACGTTTCAACGTCAAAGGCAAGTAAGCACCTCGCTATATCGGGCCATTTAAGATTTTGGGCAAGTGAGGAGAGGTAGCCTATCAACTAGAGCTGCCAACGCACCTATCCGACGTGCATGACGTGTTTCACGAATCCCAGCTCAAGAAGTGCTTGAGAGTACCGTAAGAACAAGTACCAATGGATGATCTCGAGCTTCAAGAGGATCTGACCTATGTAGAGCACCCTGTCCAAATTTTGGACATAAAGGAAAGGGTCACGAGGAACAAAGTGATCTGTTGGTGCAAGGTACAATGAAGCCATCACACGGAAGCTGAAGCTACATGGGAACGTGAGGAAGACATCAAGGCAGAATTCCCTCCTCTATTCTCCACTCTATTGAATCTTGAGGGCGAGATTAAGTTTAAGGGGGGTAGGTTTGTAACACCCTCAACTTCGTAATTCATGCATGCATTCATATTTCATATAGAGAAAATATTTTAAAAGAAGTAGAATGGTGAAAGATAGCTAAAAAGAGCCAATTCCAATTCACCTAGAGCGTTGTCGACACTTCCCGCGGCCCGCTGGCCACGTGGTGCCTGCGGAGCTCATCCCTGCGGAAGGGGTGAGGTCTGGCATCGCTGGCTACGTAACAGGCTCGGAGCTTGCCTCTGCAGAAGGGGCGAGGTCCGGTCCCATGGGACACGTGTTGCCCCTGAAGCTAGCCTCTGCGGAAGGGGGCGAGGTCCGCCCTGTTGGACGTGTGTCGCCTCCGGAGCTAGCCTCTACGGAGAAGCGAGGCTCAGCCCCGACGGACACGTGTCACCCTCGGAGCTCGCCTCCGAGAGGTCCGGTCCTGCTGGACACGTGTCATCCCCGGAGCTTGCCTCCGGGAGGTCCGACACTGATGGACACGTGTCATCCTCGGAGCTCATCTCCGAGGAGTAGGGAAGTCCGACACTACGGGACACGTGTCGTCCTCGGAGCTCACCTCCGAGGAGAAGGGAAGTCCGACGCTGCTGGACACGTGGCACTCTCGGAGCTCGCCTCTGAAGAGAGGGGAGGTCCGAAACTAACACATGGCACTCTCGGAGCTCGCCTCTGGAGAGAGGGGAGGTCCCGACCCACCAGACACGTGGCATACGTGGAGCTCGCCTCTGAGGAAGAGGGAGGTCCCGCCTGCCAGACACGTGGCGCAACCGGAGCTCATCTCTGCGGAAAAGGGAGACCAGACCTCCGCTGGACACGTGGAGCCTCCGGACCTTATCCCTGCGGAAGGACGAGATCCTTAAGCGGTTTTCCCCTGTACGCGAGTACCCGATACTGAGGAAACCAACACGAATTCTTCCACGATTGAATATTGCAACCAAATCAATTGGAGATAAGTTGTTAAGATCCAAAAACAAATCAAATAGGACTCTTGCTTTGAAATCCAATCGGAGTAGGACTCTTCTTTTTCCGGTTATAAATAGAACCCGAAACACCCCTTGGTCATAACACTTTTCCAAGCCGACAACTTAGAGGCCCTAGCCCCCAATTCGCTGAGCTAACCCCTTCACCAGAGTTCAGCCATCGTTGAGACCGCCGACGAGCCCCGACACGCTTGTCGTAGCCAGAAGAAGTCGACGCACAGTTTGCTTCCATTGCTAGGAGGAAGGCCGACACCAAGGAGAAGTGAGGTAGGTCTACGTTACCGCCTTATGACGTCATCGCGGTTTTCTTCGCATCTTTTTTGTGTGGACAGATCACGTGTTGATCGGTTTAATCTAGATCTTCCACGTCCACACTAGATCCTTACACCTTTGTTCATCAAAAAACCCCATGCAAAGCCATTAAAACATGCAAGGACACGTACAAACTGGTATTAATGAAACTGCATCATAGGATTAGCATGCATCTACACCATTGCATCTTGAGTAAAGTTGTGCATGATGATTGATTGCTATAAATTTTGTATATGCGTGGTCGTAAGTAGAAGGATAAGCTCAGGGAGCTATCTACGAAGGACTACAACACCAAGAATTCGAGATCCGTGAGCAAGAGAAGCCACAGGAACAAGGCAAGTGACCCTTGACCATATTGATCCCATGTTTTAAAACTGTTTTGTTTGCGAAAACGTGTGTGTGCTTGAGTCAACTTGATGGGAAACCCTTTTATAGGAGTTCACTAGTTTTGTTAACCACCCTTGTCGTCGGGGAAGTTGATGAGTTGGGTATGGTCGTTTTTCCTTTTTGATTTGCTTAGCTTACGGGATACGGGAAGCGAAGTAGAACATGTATAAGTACTGCACTCATATGAATAATGATAATGAGAACTTCATGATGATAATGAGCATAGAATCGGGGGAGATCTAGGCAAGCTTGGTTCGTGGAAGAGGTAGAATGAGATGGTGGTTTACTTGCCGTAGATCTAAGGACTGGTTCATGTGAGCACATGCCAGGAAAACAGTGCCACCACAAGGCCAAGTATGGGTGCGGCTTAGCTGACTAATTAGGTAAGTTGCTAGATTTTTATGGACCGTGGAAGGCGAGGGGAATGGGAGTCGAGAGAGGACTGCCCTGGGAACTGCATGGCACAAGAGGGGGCCCGTAGGTGGGAGAATTGGAGATTCTAGCCTGCTGGTGAAACCTTAGTGAGTCCATACATCTAGTAGCCCCTTTGTAAAGGCTATTTTGTGATATTTTGGCCATACACCGACGGTTGTGTACTGGTATAATGGAGGTTCTGCAGTCGCTGATAGGTGATGAAATCACAAACTTGTGGGTAAAGTGGTGTCACCTCTGCAGAGTGTAAAACTATCATGATAGTCGTGCTTACGGTCACAAGTGCCTGACTAACTTCCATGATTAGATGGGATGGTCATCGGGGGGTTAATCGGTATGGATGTTATTGGTATGGTTATGGTTTAGTCTTTGGTATTGGTTTCGGGACTGTTGAGTCTTGGTAATGAGATTGGTTTGGGACTGTTGAGTCTTGAACATGAGATGGTTTCGGATATATGATCACGAGATGGGTATGATCATGAGAAAGAGTTGAGAAAGATAAATGTCTGAATGAGACATGGAAAGTGGTGGAATATGAAGGAGGTATGTTGATGTTTTTAAATGTATATATGTTGGGACTAAATTCACTTAAAGATAGCTGTTGTTTTATCTTATTTGCAAAATAAACTTTGATTTTCTGCAATGAGCCTTTTTATTCCTACTTTGTTGAAAGCTACATGTCATACTTCCCGCACTTGCTCAGTACGACATGTACTCACCCTTGCATTATCATACAACACATCAGCAACAGGAGAGGAGTACTTCAAAGACCATGTGGAGTATTAGGCGTGCGAACTACCGTCAACTTGCCTGTGGGGATGGAGTTGAAGATGGAGCCGCTGTCGTGCTTAGTTTGCTTCCGCTATAGTTTAGAAGACTTCCGCTGCTATAATAAGTTAGAGACTTCCGCTGCAAATACAAGTTAGAGATTGATGTAATAAAGTACTTAAACCCTATTATTCGTGGTTATATTCTGAATTCCGTTTGTGGATTACATGTGTATGTGTGATGAACATCCTGGGCACACATATGCATTAGTTCGGATCCGTTTTCACAGGACTGGGCATCACAGAAGCTACCGAATCCGTAGAAGCGGATCAGTGGCTTCGTGTCATGGAGTCTAAGTTTGGAGTATTCAAGTGTGATGAAGTTCAGAAGACAATGTTTGCCGCTCAACAACTCCATGGAGCTGCCGGAAACTGGTGGGTTGTACATCTAGCCACCATTTCGAAAGGCCATCAAATAATATGGAGTGAATTCTGTGAAGCCCTGCGTACTCGTCACTTACCTATAGGTATTATCAAGACAAAGCGAGAGGAATTTATGAAGTCGAAGCAGAGGGACATGAGTGTCCTTGAGTATGTCAAAAGGTTTAACCATTTTGCTCAATATGCTCCCCAATATGTGGCTATAGAAGAGGCACTGTGTGACTTATTCTTCCATGGCCTGAGTGCCATAATACAGGAGAAGTTGGTTGTGTTCAAGAAAGGCAATCACACCGACATGGTTGATGCGGCTATCATTCAAGAAAAACCGACACTCGAGTGTTAAGCTGAGAAAAGAAAATGGGTGAGATTGAGCAGGCCAGCACAAGTTATGTGCCCCAAAAATACCGTTTGGTGTACCGAATGTCATCCGGTGAAAGATGGAGGCCACCTGTACGATCAACTCCTGAGTGGTTGATTGCTGGTCAAGTACCACAACTTGCACCACCTCCACAGCGGCAGCATCAGACGGTGGTTTGTGATCCATCGCTGCAGCCATGTGTACCTAGCATCCAACCGCGAGTCAGCGAAAAACCGGAGAGATATCCGTATTTCACTTGTCGGCGTATGGGCCATTATGCTAGGTATTGTCCGAAGGGAATTCAAGATTGCGGGTCATCATATTTTCAATATTCAGACCCGTACCGAAATCTGCAGAAAAGAGGGCATACAAGGGGCAGTATTCACTACACAGTGATGGATGATGTTCTGGAAGGAGAATCCGCTTTAGCAGGGATGTTTTCTCTGAATCAGCTATCGGTTTTAATTCTCTTTGATTCCGGTGTCACACACAACTTCATTAGCCAATCTTTTGTGACTCAACATCAGCTCCAAACCACTTTTACAAAGAGCCAATACCTCATATCTTCGCCCGGGGGCAGCAGTATCACGAGTGAGATTGTCTCCCGAGCACCTCTTTGTTTAGGGGGTACAATATACCCACAACTCTCATTATTCTTGAGGGTCTGAAGATCGACATCATTTTGGGGATGTCATGGTTGATTAACTACAATGTGGTTCTTAACATCAGCTCTAGGACCGTTAAGCTCAACTCCCCACAACACGGTCTTCATATATTATTTCTGGGCGCTAGTCGGCAACATATTGCAACATTGCACCACATGGAAATTGTGAAGATAGAGGACGTTCCGGTGGTACATGAGTATCCGGATGTGTTCCCCGATGATTTACCGGGCATGCCGCCCGAACGATACGTAGAGTTCAAGATTGAACTTGCACCGGGAACAACACCAATTTCACGAAGGCCGTACAAGATGGCACCCAATGAACTAGCAGAATTAAAGGCACAGCTGAATGACATAATGAGCAAGGGCTTTTTACGACCGAGTTCGTCACCTTGGGGTTGTTCAGTGTTGTTTGTTAAGAAGAAGGACGAAACACTATGACTTTGTGTTGATTATCGTCCTCTTAACGCCGTGACCATCAAGAACAAGTATCCACTACCTCACATTGATATGCTCATCGATCAATTAGTGGGTGCTAAAGTATTCTCGAAGATGGATCTTCAAGTCGAATATCATCGGATTAAAATCCGGGCAGAATTTATTCCGAAGACGGTATTCTTGATGAGATACGGGCTATACAAATATCTCGTCATGTCTTTTGGGTTGACCAACGTCCCGGCACACTTTATGTACCTTATGAATTCAGTGTTCATGCCGGAGTTGGATAAATTCGTCGTGTTCTTCATCGACGATATCTTGGTGTACTCTAAGTCAGAGGAAGAACATGCTGAGCATCTGTATATTGTGCTACAAAGATTGTGAGATCACCAGCTCCATGCAAAATTTAGCAAGTGTGGATTGTAGATTAATCAAGTACCTTTTCTCGGACACATTATTTCAACGAAGGGCATCGTTGTTGATCCGCGTAAGATTATCCAAGTGCAGAAATGAGAGTCACCAAAGTCTGTGCGTGAAATCCGTAGCTTCCTTGGTGTAGCGGGTTATTACCGGAGGTTTATTCCAGGCTTCTCCAAGATCGCTAAATCGATGACGGAGCTATTAAAGAAGAGTACCAGATTTGTATGGGGTGATGCGTGTGAACAAGCTTTCAAGACTTTAGTAAAGTATCTCACAACAGCCCCATTTCTTGCTGAACCGGATACGACGAAGCCATTCGACGTTTATTGCGATGCATCTGGCATCGGTCTTGGCTGTGTGCTGATACAAGAAGAACGAGTGGTCACTTATGGATCTCGTCAACTCAGAAATCACGAGTGGCATTATCCAACTCATGATATTGAGTTAGCTGTCGTGGTCCTTGCTTTGAAGATGTGGAGGTATTACTTGCTCGAAAATCTTGTAAAACTCTATACCGACCACAAAAGTTTGAAATACATCTTCACTTAGAAAGAACTGAACATGAGACAACGAAAATGGCTAGAGCTCATTAAAGATTAAGAACTTGAGATTCGATAATCAGGAAAAGCGAATATGATCGCCGATGCGCTCAGTTGTAAGGCGCATGTCCACCACTTGACTGTTGCTGAAATGGATGATGAAGAACCAAGTCTCCGTATCATCCCGTATGGAGCACTCTATAATCTCGCTCTCGTTCCTAACATCATTGAAGCTCAAAGAAAAGATAAGGGTATATCTCACATATACCGAAGAATAGACAATGGAGAAATAAAATACAAACTTACACCGTAAGGTGAAGCTTAGAGTCATTTAAAATTCTAACTGCGGCTCGAATAAAATCTATCTCAGTCCCTACATCTGAGTGAGTGAAACAATCAAACTTTGGTGGCAAATATAAAAAGGCAATGTAATCCATTCCGGCAGCCCCAACTCCGAAGACGGGAGGCCGCGTTTCCGTTACGTCAGAGTTCGCGCCTGGAAGGGGGACCCCACCTGCCATAGCGAACAAATCGAATGTCTCAGATTGAGCCACGTAGGCCCACGATCTCTGCTACAAAGATGTGCGCAGCCTTCCTCCTTCCCAGCCCAGTCCTCCGTGGCTTCCACGCCACTCGCTAACCGACTCCTTCGAGTCACCCCGAACCCCTTCCCATTCCGCTGCCGCCAACGCCGCTATGAAGGGTCCCGTGGAGATCACCTTGACGAAGGCCACTACGCCGCTCCGCGGCTGGGAGTGGTGGCGCGACGAAGACTATGTCGACGACGGCGACGTCGGCGTACTCCGGATCGGCCGCGACCTGGCCGTCGTCGACACCACCTTCTCCGAGAGCGACGACGTCACCAAGCGCTGGCTCACCGAGGCCTCCGCCGAATCCCGCGGCCGCCGCCTCCGCGCACCCCGCGTCGTGGGCCTTGTCGCGCTGCGCGGGCACGACCCCGCCGCAAGGGACCGCCACTTGTGGGGCGGGGGCGGCGTCTCCGGGTTCAAGCCCAACGACCCCGCAAACCCGATCCGCGCCATCGCGCTCTGCCTCGGCGGCTCGCGCGCCCTCGTATACTCGCCCAAGGCGCAGGGCAACGGCATCCTCAGGCCCGACCGCGGCGCCGCCGGCCGCCTCAAGTTCTACAACAACAACATGAACCGGCTCCGCGCGTTCCTGGACGACAAGCGGATCACCGTCGCCTGCTTCGGCGCGCGGGAGGCCGCGAAGAAGCTGTCCAGGCAGTGGGCGCTGCACGTGGCCTGCCCCGCCGAGGTGACGGATCTGTTCGCGCGCGCCTACGGGGAGGCCGCGGGGTTGCACGAACGGAAGGCCAAGCTGAAGTTGCCTGCCAGGTACAGGATGGGTAAGGCCGCGCTCGCCAGGGAGAGGGCCAAGGCCGAGCTGGACGGATACTACACCGACGACTACGACGAGGACGGCACCGAGCCGTGGAACCGGGCGAAGAAGATGGTGAGGGGCCTGAGCCTGGAGTACATGGCGCGCGTCGCGATCGGCCCGGAGATGCGGCTGGCGCGCTGGCCGGCGAAGGTGGCGGGCGCGGACTGGGGCGGGTACCGCGACGTGGGCGAGGAGGAGTGGGCGTACGCCACCCGCGACGCGTTCCTCTGCTTCGAGATCGCGGCCCGCTGCCTCCAGAAGCTCCGCGTGCCCACTGGCCCCTGAGGAGCGGCCGGAGTGGTGACTGCTACATACAGCTGCTGTGATCCTGCCTCACTGGTGCTCCTGATCTGATCTTTGCTCTGGGTATCGATCGTTCCGTATTGCTGCCGCCTTTAATTGGCTCTGTCTCGTTACTCGTTAACGTTAGTCCGTAACCACTAGCGACTAGTATAGTAGTATGATAATCAGTAGTAACTGGAATATGCATACGCAAATGCTGGCTTGATGTGGCATCAGCAGTAACTAGTATGGTATGTGACGTGCATTGGTGGCTGTGATATGGTATGCAATGTTGGAATTATGTATCTGATGAACGCCTTATGGCTGGAGATATTTGGATCAAAATTGATGCATTGCTGTTACTTGAGGTGTGCTTAACTAGCCCATGATTCTGTTGCAATTGCAGTGTTCTTTTGAGTTCAATAGCTTCTTTGCATTGGCATTATGATGTACCGTTGGTTCAGTTAATAACATAATGTATGTTATCCTTGTTTTTGTTAATTAGTTTATGTGACCTCCCTCTTCTAAGTGCTTGACGGTGATCAAAATGCCTAAGATCAGAATGTGGAGTAGAATGCATTGTTGACAGTGGCTTAGGGAGGCCATATCTCCAAATTTATGCAGCTTCGTGTAAAAAAGTGTTTCAGCAGTTATGTAGTATGGAGCCTTTGCAGATATTTGATTTCTGTCAAAAGTGTGTTGTTCGTTTGGAAACAGAAGAATATACATTGCTTTCGTTAAAAGGTTCATGTCTTAAGTCAACTTAGTTCTAGATATTGTCCGTTCTGTTTTGATGCTTCATTTGGTTAGCAAATCTTGGTTTGTAATCCCTGAGTACTGGTATGGTGTTGCAAGTTATCAGTAGTCTAATGTGCAATTCAGCTGCAAATGATGGCTTGATATGGTAACTGGGTAATGGGTATTGGTGGTGTGTACCAGATGCCTGGTGCAATTTGGATTGGTATGGATGGGCACTTCAGATGTGGTTCTATAGACTATGACCCTGTTTGGCACGGCTTAAACTTGTTAAAAAAACAGCTTGTCTGAAAAGCTGGTGAACAGCAGTTTAAACTTATATCCTGCTTTTAGTTCATTCTGAGAAGCAGCTGAACTAATAAGCTGCTAGAAAAGTTGACTGTTTGGTACACCCGCAACTTATATTTATAAAAAAGCTGGTTCAGAAGCTGTGCCAAACAGGGCTATGATTTGATTTGTGTCGTTGATTCAGTGTTCTTGCATTTGAGTTCTACTTGTACATTGCCGACTTAATTCCAATTTGCATATCACTACAATTGAGATACATAAACAAGGCAATCATATTTAGATCAGATGAGACCAAAAAACAAATATGGGAACGATGAGTAGGTGACAATCTGTTGATTATATTTAGGTTTTTGGAGAACAACGTTTGAAGAGAAGTTAGTCCAACATCGACTTAGGTGGTTTGGACATATCCAACAGAGACCTCTAGAAGCACCGGTTAACAGTGGGATTTTAAGAGGTAGAGAAAATATTAGGAGGGGTAGAGGACGACCAAGGTTGACCTAGGAAGAGGCGGTAAAACGAGATTTGAGAGATTGGAATGTATCCAGAGACTTAGCTCATGATAGGACCGCATGGAAAGTAGCAATCCATGTGCCAGAATCGTAGTCTTGTTTTTTTCTTTTTTCTTTTCTCTTTTTTCTTTTCTTTTTTCTTTTTTTTTTCTTTTTTCTTTTTTCTTTTTCTTTTTTTTTCTTTTTTTTTCTTTTTTTACCTTTTTTTCTTTTTTCCTTGTTCTTATAACTCTTCCTCTCTTTTACTTCATTGATATTGGGTTTCATGTCTAGCCGACCCCAACAGGCTTGGGATAAAGGCTTGGTTGTTGTTGTTGTTGTTGGAGAACAACGTTTATCAATGATTTGCTTACAATCTTTTGATCCCTTATATTAGATGACCAGAGAATTAGCTCACATCCTGTTTATCAGCGAGTCAGCGAGATATGTTTGATTCAATTATAATAAGGAATGTCAATTCTGCTGCGGGTTACTTAACTTGCAGCAGTGTTGTTCTCACCTTACCTAAGCCGTGTATCATCTGAACTACATCACAAACCAATCAAGATATCAGGCCATAAAACATCCATATACCATGCGGCAAAATTATATCACTATTTACTAACCAGGTTAGCCACACCAAGGCTAATTAGCACATTACTAATCAGCTGTACCATAAATAGACCAAATGCTATGGCTAACCAAACATGTGGAAAATCCTGTGTATGAATGGGAGATTACAGGTGTAAGCAACAAGGATTGATTGTAAAGAAAAGTATCAAAATGACATAAGTCAATTTATCAAGTTGAGTCATTTCAATTTGGATTTCAAATAGAACTCTCAAGACAGAAGAAGACTGCCTCCCAAAATATAAAAAGCTCCAGTGGCATCTTCCATTCATTTCAATTTTGGTCTTTCTGCACCATATTTAGATGTTCCCTTTCTACAACCCAGGCTAGCATATGTAACAGCAGAAACAATAAAGCAATGACCAAACAAGATTTGCAACGATTCAACCTTAGCAGCTCATCATTGATAAAACTTATAAATAACATAATAAAATCTGTTGATGATCCAACCAAGTCATTTGCTATTCATTTAAATCTGCCTACATGGCCAGCTCCTCTTTTCTGATAGACTCTGTTTCACTGAATACGGTAATATCAACCTAGTTAGCGGTGCGGTACAGCTTTCCAAAAACATGCAGCATAGCGACAACGGCGATGAACCCTATGCTCATGATCAGAACAGTATTCGGGGACATCTTGCGCCCCGCAGCCTCATCTGTGTAGAACTGGAGCATCGAACTGGCACCACCACCACCAGCGGCACCACTCGTGGTTCTACGTCTGCGCAGGCTTGCAGCTGCAGCTGCAGTTCCTCTAGCAGGTGCATCACCATTGGCCATCTTGTCTTAGATCTCCCTGCATTGCAACAAAAGGTTCCTATTAATATAAGACTTGCAGTACCGAGAAAGATCAGACATATATTTGGTATGATGATCAAGTAGTATGTATAGAAGTAAATAATAATACATGTTAGTGTATAAGGAACCATAAATTGAATTTGATTCAAAAAATTTACTATGATTTTGATATATTGTTGCAGAATTTAAACAGTAACCATTGGCCATAAATTGAAAAATGAATCCAGAACTTGCGTAAAGAGTCGTGATAACAATTTAGCCGAGTACACATTGACTGATTGCTTGATCTACTAGTAGGACGGTGGGCGTACGTGTGGCAAAGTTTGAGATTAAACAAACAATTCACAGGCTCATAGCATGATAATAATTGATTTATACAATGTAGAGCTGGAACAGAACGAATTGCAGGCAAGCATGTAGATTGCAAGGAACATTCGAAGTTGAACAGGGTACTTTAACATAGCGACTACACAGGGATCACCTACACATGGCTATACAATCGATCGATATTTCAGAATTCAGTTCTCATCTAACCATCGTCAGATTTATTACTCGAAATTAATCTGATCAAGAGAACTACATGTGCACACAGGCGGAACAGTTCCGCACGGCCATGATAAAATACAATCGCCCCGCATAACAGAATACGGCATAGAGTGAATCATGGTAGCAAAACCTTCGAAGTCCGATTCCCAGTAGAACCCAAACAAATTGAACATGCAAATCAAATCCTAGACGACCAAATCCTAAACACCTAGGCGGAGCCAGATCTAGGCAACGAACGGCAAACGAATCGAACACACAAATCACGCAGATCTAAGCACCACCGATCAACAAGACCGACAGAGCGATCTAACAAAAACGCCCCAACAATCCGAAGGGCCTGACTCTACGGGCACGGACGCACCCGATCCGGGAAGAGCGTCTCTGGACCAGAGATGGGGGCGGGTGCGGGGGAGCCGCGCGCCTCACCTGACGGTGACGGACCCACGGCTCCTTCCTCTTCGCCTCCTGCCTGTGCCCGACGTGAGATCCGGGTGACTCGGCGCGTACGCCCCGCGCCCGGCCCGCCGCGCGATGATATACGCCGAGTCGCGTGTGGGCCCGGCCGGGTGAAAAGATCCGGGCTCCGGTCCGGCGCGGTGACGTGCCCCGCGCGATCTGATTGGCTGCCGAGGCCGGATACGGTTTCCGCCTCTCCGTGGGTCGACCAGGCTCCGGTCAAAGAAGAACCGGGCCCGCGTTATTGGGCCGGGCAGGAGGGATGCGGCCCACCACCGGATCCCGGTCACCCGAGGTGGGTCCCACGTTCCTGAAACCGGCTGTCCTCGCAACAAGACGAGAGGCGGTCCCATCTAACGAACAGATCATCACTGTTCTAGGATTCGGAAGCGGTCGTCTCCGTCCCGTCCCCATCACCATCCCATCCGGGGACGAACCGAACCAATTGGCGCAGGCTGAGGTAGAGGCGTAGAGCACGGATGGATCAGGTCTTGGGGAAGGTGGGTGGGTACTGGTTCAACCAGAGGGCCGCCCAGGAGATGAGCGGCGTCGGCGATGACATCAATGTAAGGGGCCGCGACCACGATCTCTCCATTTGTTTGTCGTTTAACATCTTGTTCTTTCCCTTAACTGGAAGCGAATTTGTCGTTAGATTCTTCATTCCCAGACCGCGGTCACGTCGTTGATTGTTGTTACATGCACCCAAAACCGGCCCATCTTAATTTCTTCCGCTTCGTTCTTACCTGCGTCCTATTCCTTGCGTTGCGTCCCCGTCACGGTCTGTCCAAGTTTACCGATTCAAGGTTTTTGCTGTCGATCGACGACGAATTCCCGCTGCACCCTGACCACCTGCCTATTTCTTGCAGATGGTTTCAAAATTAGATTAACTTGTCCTGGAATTGCTACTTCTTTTTGCCTTCATGAAACGTGTGTTGCACGTGCTTTCATAAAGTGAAGAGGAAAGAGCGGTCAACATTCGCTTTGGACACCTGAACTTGCCGGCGTAATTTCAACTTAGCTGCATGGATAATTTGTTGCCTCGCAGCACATGGATTTATTGAAAACCTGCCCGATTTGCCTTTTGCATAGTGGAAATAGATGTTCATGTTGTCAATATTACCTACCTTTTTCATGCCTTTTGCATAGTGTCAGATCTAAACTGTATGAGATGTGTTAAATTGTCATGTTAGACTGTTAGCGTCGTAACAGAAAGAAGTATTAACCTTACATTTTTTAATTCAGTCAATCTCTAGCAGCATTGGTGATGGAGCGAAATGGATGGTCAACAAAATCAAAGGTAAGATATCTTTTCGAAAGGCCATTAAAGGTAAGATATCAGTAGCAGCATTGGTGATGCAGAAATATCAGCACATCTTAGATATCCTTGTCCTCATTTGTCCCATTCCTGATATCAGCCACCTTTACATTTGCTACGGTTGACGACATCCTCTGTTTTCCTTTGCCAAGTCATATGTCTAAGAAGCAAAATTTGGTTTCAGGGAAGATGCAGAAACCATTGCCAGAAATGCTGAAGGAATTTGACCTCCCAATAGGCCTGTTCCCCCAGGACGCGACCAACTACGAGTTCAATGAAGAGACAAAGAAGCTAACAGTGTACATCGCGTCGCCCTGCGAGGTTGGCTACAAGGACTCATCGGTCCTGCGGTTTTCCACATGCGTGACCGGCTACCTCGAGAAGGGAAAGCTCTCAGACATTGATGGCTTGAAGACCAAGATCCTGATCTGGACCAAGGTGTCTGCCGTCAGAACTGAGGCCACTAAGGTTCATTTCTCTGCCGGCATGAACAAGACACGGAATAGGGATGCTTACGAGGTAGTCAGGGATGGCGTGGGCATAGACAAGTTCTAGATCTCAATTACTACAATGGGACGATGTTCCATGTTTTGTGATGCTACGTGGAGCTCCCTTTATCTAACAGAAAAAGGTATATGGAGCTCCTTATAGATGTGGATAACTGCTGCTGTCAGGCTATACTGAAACCTTTTGTGCAGATCACCTGTATTACAGCCAGCCATTCGTTCTGTGGGGACTAATAGATCATATTGGTGTGGCAATTCGTGGCCGAGAAAGAAAGAAGTGTTAGAGATACAATAGTCATATATGAGTCTTATTGTACAGTCCTTTCTTATTCTAATATTGAGTCATGTAACCTTTATGGATTGTCCACTTCTAACTATTATTCAATACAATATATTTATAAGTTATAACATGGTATACAAAGACTAGGTTAGAACTAAGGTTATATATCGCTTGTCTTGTGGTGGTGCTGGAGGCTGGCTTGGGTGGCTAAACTCTTTCAGTGGTAGTAGTGCCACAAAGTCAATTGCTATTATAGTATCCGTATCGAGCGGTTTCGACAAAATAGCACTCACGTCGTAGGCTTCGATAATGTAACACCCCAACTTCATAAAGGGAAGAAAAATGATTAGAGAGCCTTTCATCACAGTAGGAGGAAAACTTTGATTTCAAAAATACGATAGATACCCTTTTTAAATTTGAATTTGAAAGAGGAAAACAATCCAAATTTGGCCAAACCCAAACAGCAGTTGGGCTGAAATCCATTTTTGGCCACGTCTCCCACCTTTCTTTCCTCCTGGGCCTCGAGCCCCCGGACCAACCACGCCAGTCCGACTCCCTCACCTCCTCTCCTCTCTGTTCAGTGGGTCCAGCTTGTCAGCGCCACCTTCGTCTTCCCCTCCCAGGGTTTGCCTCAACGCACGAACCAATCTCCACCGAATCTGCTCAAAACGGAAAACTGCCCCGATGAATTCCGGCCTTCATTGCTCGCCCACGATCCACAACCGCCGCCTCGTTCTATATACCGCCGCGCGCCCTAGGTTTAGCCTCGCCCCACCCTGGCTAGAAATTCGCCGCCACCGCTTCCTTTCTGTAAGCCGCCGCTGCCATCAAATTGGGGCCCAAATCACCGCCGTTTCGCACTCTCACACGCCTTCACACTTGCAGGGACGCCGGCAAGCCTCCTCGCCTTTCCCCGCACGGTGCCGACGCCTCAAACCCTAGCTGCGGTGAGCTTCGGTGAGCTTTCTCGCCCCTTCTTGCGTTCTGAAGTCTCCGCTGGCATTTTCTCCGTGCTGACTGCTTCGTCGTCTACGCCGTGCCTCAGCACGCATCGCCGACGTGAAGAGCGCAAGGAATTCGCCGCCGACGCCATCACCGACAAAAAACCGAGAACCCCCGCCGCACCCCTCCGTTGTGAGACCCTTTGCGCCACATCCCAGCCTCTAAAAACGCCCTAGGTAAGCTCACGGAGTCCCCCTCCTTCATTTTTAGCACTTAGCTTTGATTTTAGGGCGCGAAAACGTGGATCCGATTGATCTCCAGTGAGATCGGGCCGCGCTCATAGCGTGCCGCCACTAGTGGTGGGAGTCGGGCCGGGCCGAGCCGGCACGGCCAGGAAATTTCGTGCTTCAGGCCGATTCGGCCCACGGCCCTAAAGCACGACGGGCCATTTTGGGTCGGGCCGGCAGGCACGAATTGGAAACCTCTGGCCCGACCACGGCACGCGGCCCGACGGGCCAATTTCGGGCTAGGCCAGGCCCGAGCACAGCCCAAATATCCAAAAAAATAAAAAAATCCAAAAAATCTGTAAATTCGAAAAAAATACAAAAAATCAAAAATTCCAAAAAAATGTAAAATAAAAAAAATCCAAAATTCCAAAAAAATTGGGTTTTTTCGGGCCATTTAGGGCCAATGGGCCTTATCGGGCCGATGGGCTTATTTCGGGCCGTGCCGGCCCGAGCACGACCCGAAAATCATTTTCGTGTTGGGACGCTCGAAGACGCCGAACCCGGGCACGACACGGCCCAAAATACCGTGTCGTGTCGGGCCGGCCCGGCCCGAATATATTTTGGACCTAATTCGTGCCTGGGACGTGCCGGCCCGTCGGGCTTCGGCCCGTCCGGAAATGGCCCGGCCCAACTCCCAGCTCTAGCCGCCGCGCTGAGCCGCCGCCGACAGCCGGCTGGGGAGGGAAACCCGGCCCCACCGTTGGATCTCGGATGGGCGATCCGGATAAAAGGGGGCGTACCCCTTCGCTTGATTAAATCAGAGTCGTAGGACTAGAATCCGGCGATCCTGGTTAGGCCACGTGTACCCTTTGATTATTTTAAATCCGAACCTTTGAAGACAGATGCAATGGACCCCATTGAAAACCCTTTTTCTGCGGCCGCTTTTGCGCTCAGCCCCCTGGGATTTCTGGATCCACCCGAACAGGCCCCGGTTTTTGCGATATGGATCCTGGATTAGCTGGAAATTAGGGTTTTTGATGGAAAATAGATTCTAGAATCCTGGAACTCCCTGTTTTAGCAAATCAACCCTTAGGACCTTCTGTAAAAGTACTTTTAGCCCCAGGGTATTTCTATTTTTGCAAAGAACACCCCTAGACATGCTGTTTTTAGCAAATAGACCCCTGGACTCCCTGAATTTACACTTCAGTCCTTGGCACCCACTGTTTTTAGCATGGACACCCCTGGAATGTGCAGAAATAATGCTTAGGCCCTTGAGATACCTAGAAAAATTATGTTAGCCCCCTGAGTGCCCCTGAAATTTTCTGAATTCACATTTAGGACCCTGGGATAAGTTGTTTTATTATTTTAAACCCTGGAATGGATCTGTTTAGTTACTAAAACACCCCTGGAAATTCTGTAATTGCAAAACAACCCCTAGAACATTCTGTTTTAGCATTTTTAAGCCATTATCCTTGCTGGAATGTAACAGAATAGTCCATTACCATGCTGATAATTACCCAAAAACTCCTAGAGTTGGTTAAATTCATTTTCTAACCCTTACATAGTGCTGTTTTCACCAATTTGGCCCTCACAACATGCTGATTTTACACCTAGACCCCTAGTAATTGTTGATTTTACCTGATATGTCTTCATAAATGTTTATATAAACTTTTAATGCTGATCTTAACATCATAAGCAAATTCCTAGGCTATTACAAAATGGTTGTCACTTAAAAATGATTAAATAAGATATATTTAACAACGTAAATGTATAGGTTTTGTGATATGCTCATGTGTTTATATTGTTTGGTCATTTGTACCCTATCTGATGTGGATATCACTCCTGCAGATATACACAACACTCACATGGTAGACATGCAAGGTCCAATTACTAGAGCTCGAGCACGACAATTGAATTTAGAGGTGAGCTCGTTCCTGAACAATTCTTTATATGTGAATTTTGAGAGTATGTTGCTACCTAATGGATTAATTATGATTAGGAACCATGGAGAGGACATGGAGATACATGGAGAGGGGTTTGGAGGCGTGGAGGACCAGAAAATACGCCAACAAGAAGTTAGAGACCGATCCAAACTCAAACTCGAGTCCAACTCGGGCCCAGAAGCAGTCCACCTTAAAATGGATGCACAGGAGGCATACGAACTCCATTTTTGACGTTCTACATATGCACGGAAATCTGAGAGGATAAAATTTCCAATGGAACTGGCCCCACGTCAAAATTCCCTCGGAGTCGACAGGAAACTTCGAAACAATATAAAGTTTAGAGTCTGTCAGGGTGTTGCATTACCTAGTTGGGCCATTGGGCCTTGTATCGAGTCCAAGTCCATTATGTACGTGTCTTAGTGTTAGGTCATGACCCTAGCACCCCCCTGGTCATCCTCCACCTCCTTTATACCCCCTAGCCGCCGTCACAAACAACTGGGTTTTGCTTAGATTATTCTGTCAAAAACAGTTTTGCCGTTCATCGGTTTGTGAGATCCCAATTTGAGTGCTTCATATCTTTCAGCAATTTGGTTTTATTCTTTCTTGTTCTTGCTTGTGTTCTTCGATTCGCAGGCAAGGATTAGCCTTCTTGGCGAGATCAACCGCGCAATATCGGTTGATAACCTGAGGAGACGTGGTGCTGCGATTGCAGGGTTCAGAACGTGTTGTTCGGAAGTCGGATCAATTTGTGTCAAGTCTCCACCAAATCGAGAGTTATCAGAACCTTTCGGAAGATCGGGACCCCTGTACACATCAAGTGGTAATCAGAGCTTTAGGTGCACCATCAGGTTTGCCTTCCCCTAGTTTTGTTTATCTTGAACTCGTCCTATCGTCCACGAAAAAGCCAAAAAAATTATAGTCAGGTTTCCCCAACCCAGACCAGGTTTAGCCTTTTGCACAATTCTGTTTTGGAGTCCGTAGTGTTGAATTTGTGTCCTAGTTCGTGTTTTGTTGCTGATTTAATCGTGTTTTGTTCCTACTTTGTTATTCCATCCGTTGCATTCCATCAAAACCCTAGCTGCCACAATCGTTATCAAATCGATCACCATAACTATTCATTGTGCTAGGGTTATCCTTGTTCTTCAGTTTTCATCACATATTACGTGAGTTTATCCTCCTTGATATACGCACACCATCCCACATGTTGTCACCATCATATCCAATTTTTTTCTCACCACCGTTTCCAATTCAACTCCACCAAAAACATAATCTTGTGGTGCTGTCTTAAAACAGCCATAACCTTGGCATTGGGTTAAATTACATTGCCCAGATTCACATTGGAAGATCGATTATTTGGCATCTAAAGGCTCAACAATAATCATAAAGAAACATATTGAATTTCTGTTGTCCACATCTTCTTTTTTCAAGTGAGCTGAAAATTTGTGCGACGTGTATATTAGTGCATCTGATTTCATGGCAGATATAAAAAAATCAAAGAAAAAATATAGAAAAGAAAATTTGTGAAGAGGAGCACAAATATCAAAACTTGGGTGTGTTATTTTGCCTTGTGGTGCAATTGTTCCTGCTCAATTATTTTCCTTATCATTCATACTTCTTGTTGTCTTGTTCATAACATCCGGGATAAGACACGAGTAGGCCAGCAACTAGGACAAGTGTTTGGACATCTATTCAGCATTACTATCTGTTATTGAATTGTGTACTACTCACATATATTTGGTCATCCAAACTCCACATTCATCCTTTCGAACAGCACAAGTTTTTGACCGTTGCAATCGCTGAATCACGTCGTCCAGGTATTCTTTGTCTTGTTGTGGTAAGAAACTTGTAAGAGCTTGGTAAGACTCGACCCATTGCTTTGTGAGTTCCACCATCATTGCGTAGTAGTTAATAGGGATAATCTTGTTGTTTTCCATATTATTCTTGCTAACAATGTCATATCATGTTGATCCTACGGAGTGTGTTTTGAAAAGTGAGATGAAGGGTTACATAGAACAAATGATGAAGTCTGTCAAGGAAGCAATCGCACAAGGGGTAAAAGATTATCTTGCTGAACAGAGAATACCCCACACCCTTGAGAGGTTGGACAAACGCTTAAGCTCGCTAGTTGGAAGGATTGATGATATGGAGACCCATCTACCATTCAGCCATGATGCTACCCACCACAACAACTTTGAAGAAGAAGAAGAAGACGTGTTGTGTGATGTCAATGGAGAGGTGGATACACGTGCTGCGCAGAATGTACATCTACGTCAACGCCTTCGTCAAAACACTCATGGTATGGTAGGAAACAACATGCGTGGTAACAATAATCGCCCTCTTGATGACCCGTTTGCTAAAGTTAAATTTTCCATACCTTCATTTTCTGGTGCTTATGATGCTGAGGCATATCTTGATTGGAAAATGACGGTTGAGCAGAAATTTAATTCCCACCTTGTTCCTGAACAACATAGAGTTCGACAAGCCACTAGTGAGTTTAAGGATTTTGCTATAATATGGTGAAATGAACTAGGTACCACACGCTTACAACCTGATACATGGGAACGTTTAAAAGAAGCTATGCGTAATCGTTTTGTTCCTCCATCCTACCAACGTGATTTACGAAAGAAATTGCAGCGCTTAGAGCAGGGAAATAATTCTGTCGAAGATTATTATGCGGAGCTTCAAAAGGGTATGATACGATGTGGGGTAGTAGAGGACACTGAAGATAAAATTTGTCGCTTCTATGGGAGGTTGAGACGTGAGATACAAGATATTGTTGATTATAAGGAATTTAATACTGTCAACCAGTTGTTCTAGCTTGCAAAAAAGGAGTTACAGGGTCGTCAACAAAAGAACAAGAGCGGCAGCGATGCCTCCTACACTCCACGCACGGCAACATCTTCGGGGGCGTCCAAGTCATTCCGTTTTGATGCCCTTTCACCAAAACCAGCAGCCAAGCTTCCTTCTGGCAGCAACAACGTTTCAGCAGCACCGAAACCACCACCTGCACGACCTGCGGATTCGGGTAAAAATTCCATGCAGGTACCCGCCAAAAGTGTTTCATCCGTTGCTTCAACAGGACGCACTTCTGGCATTCAGTGCCACCGCGGCCATGGTCTTGGTCATGTGCAAAAGGATTGTCCTAGTCAGCGGGCATACGTGGCTACAGAAGAGGGAGGCTACATCAGCACCTCCGATGTCGAAGACAACAGTGATGATGAAGCTACCACGGACAATGATGAGGGACATGTTTTGGGGAGTGAAGACATATCAGCCTACATGAACATCATTGTGCAGCGGGTGCTGAACACACAGGTACAACAACTTGATAGATTACAACGCCATAAATTGTTTCAGATTTTCTTTATCATCAAGAATCGGCGAGCACATGTCATCATTGATGGAGGAAGCTGCAACAACTTGGTGAGTTCTGAATTGGTCAAGAAGCTTAGCTTGAATACACGACCACACCCACATCCGTACTATATTCAATGGTTGGATGATTCTGGAAGAGCTAAGGTAACACAAACTTGCAGAATTCCGTTTTCCATTGGTACATATGTTGATTCCGTTGATTGTGATATGGTACCCATGCAAGCGTGTTCACTTTTATTGGGTCGACCTTGGGAACATGATAAGAATGCTTTGCACCATGGTAGAAGTAATAAATATACTTTTATGCATAAAGGAAAGAAAATTACTTTGATACCTTTGACTCCTACTGAAATTGTACAAGCTGATAGGGAGAGAGCTGGAACTTCTAGTAGTTCTAAATCAGAAAATTAACAAGTCATTAATTCTATGTTACCACCAAATAATGAGAGATCTACACCTAGTTCTAAGACTGAGGGAATTAAATTGAAGGGTCGTGTAATGCTTGCTACAAAATCAGACCTTGCTGAAATTTCTGATCATGATATTTGTTGTGCATTGGTATGCAAACAAGTATTATTCTCCATTGATGATATTGTTAGGTCTTTGCCTCCAGCAGTTACTAAATTATTGTAAGAGTATGAGGATATTTTTCCAGCTGAGATAACTCCGGGACTTCCACCTTTGAGAGGGATTGAACATCAAATTGATTTGACTCCAGGTGCAATTTTGCCAAACCGTGCTGCATATAGGACCAACCCCGAGGAGACTAAGGAAATTCAGCGGCAAGTCCAAGACCTTTTGAACCGTGGGTATGTACGTGAAAGCCTTAGTCCTTGTGTTGTTCCTGTACTTTTGGTTCCTAAGAAAGATGGTACTTGGCGTATGTGTGTTGATTGTAGAGCCATTAACAATATTACTATAAGGTATCGCCATCCTATTCCTAGGCTAGACGACATGCTTGATGAGTTGTGTGGTTCTATAATTTTCACTAAGATTGACTTGCGTAGTGGTTACCACCAAATAAGAATGAAATTGGGAGATGAATGAAAAACAACTTTCAAAACCAAATTTGGGTTGTATGAGTGGTTAGTAATGCCTTTTGGTTTAACTAATGCACCAAGTACATTCATGCGTTTGATGAATGAGGTTTTGAGAGCTTTTATTGGAAAATTTATGGTTGTTTACTTTGATGATATCTTGATTTATAGCAAGTCATTGGATGAACATATGGATCATTTACGTGCTGTTTTTAATGCTTTGAGAGATGCACGTTTATTTGGTAACCTTGAGAAGTGCATCTTTTGTACGAATCGAGTTTCCTTTCTTGGCTATGTTGTGACTCCACAGGGAATTGAGGTGGATGAGATAAAAATTCAAGCGATCAAGAGCTGGCCAATACCTCAAGCCATCACATAGGTAAGAAGTTTTCTTGGTCTTGCAGGTTTCTACCGACGTTTCGTCAAGGATTTTAGCACTATTGTTGCCCCATTGCATGAGTTGACTAAGAAAGGTGTGGTGTTCCATTGGGGGAAAGCACAAGAGGAGTCCTTTCACACCTTGAAGGACAAGTTTACACACGCACCATTGCTGCAACTTCCTTATTTTAGTAAGACTTTTGAACTTGAATGTGATGCTAGTGGAGTTGGCATTGGTGGTGTCTTACTGCAAGGTGGTAAACCGGTTGCATACTTTAGTGAAAAACTTAATGGTCCTATCCTGAATTACTCCACATATGATAAAGAATTTTATGCTCTCGTACGATGCTTAGAGACATGGCGTCATTATTTATGGCCTAAAGAATTTGTTATTCATTCTGATCATGAATCGCTAAAGCATATTCGTTCTCAAAATAATCTGAATCGTAGACATGCAAAATGGATTGAATTTATTGAGTCTTTTCCTTATGTCACTAAACATAAGAAAGGGAAGGATAATTTGATCGCTGATGCATTGTCTAGACAATATAATATGTTGTCCCAACTTGATTGTCGAATTTTCGGACTTGAATCAATTAAAGAACAATATGCTCTTGGTGCTGATTTTAAAGATGTGTTGCTGAATTGTAGAAAAGGTCATACCTGGAATAAATTTGTACTGGATGATGGATTCTTGTTTAGAACTAACCGCCTATGCATTCCAGTTGGTTCCATTCGTCTTTTGTTATTACAGGAGGCACATGGTGGAGGTTTGATGGGCCATTTTGGCGCAAAGAAGACGGAGGATGTTCTGGCCACACATTTCTTTTGGCTAAAGATGAGGAGAGATGTAGAGCGGTTTGTGGCTCGCTGCACCACATGTCAGAAAACTAAGTCCCGTTTGAATCCACATGGTTTATACATGCCTCTTCCCACTCCTTTCATTCCTTGGGCGGATATCTCTATGGACTTTGTTTTGGGATTGCCTAGGACTAAGAGGGGGAGGGATAACATTTTTGTTGTGGTGGATCGTTTTTCTAATATGGCACATTTTATACCGTGTCAGAAAAGTGATGATGTTGTACATATTGCCGACCTTTTTTCAAAGAGATTGTCCGCTCGCATGGTATGCCTTCTACTATTGTTTCAGATCGTGATGCTAAATTTTTGAGTCACTTTTGGCGCACCCTATGGAACAAGTTGGGTACAAAACTGTTGTTCTCTACAACATGTCACCCACAAACTGATGGGCAAATAGAAGTAGTGAACCGCACTTTGGGCACCATGTTGAGAGCTGTTTTGAAGAAAAATTTAAAGATGTGGGAAGAATGTTTGCCACATGTGGAGTTTGCATATAATCGGGCAACACATTCTACCACCAAGGTAAGTCCTTTTCGGGTAGTGTGTGGATTCAATCCTCGTGCTCCTATTGATATCTTGCCTTTACCTACTAGTGAGAGAACTCATAATGATGCAAAGGAACGTTCTGATTTTATTTTGAAAATTCATGAGACCACTAAATACAATATTGAAAAGATGAATGAAAAATATAGAATTGTTGGTAGTAAAGGTAGGCAGGAAGTTAGACTTGAACCGGGTGATTTAGTTTGGTTACACTTGAGAAAGGATAGATTTCCAGAACTGAGAAAGTCTAAATTGATGCCTAGAGTTGATGGTCCTTTTAAAATACTTGAGAAGATTAATGATAATGCATATAAACTTGAGTTGCCTCCCGAGTTTGGGGTTAGTCTCACCTTTAACATTTCAGATTTGAGGCCATATTTAGAAGAAGAAGATGAGTTTGAGTCGAGGACGACTCCAATGCAAGAGGGGGAGGATGATGTGGACATCACTTCTGCAGATATACATAACACTCACATGGTAGACATGCAAGGTCCAATTACTAGATCTCGAGCACGACAATTGAATTTAGAGGTGAGCTCGTTCCTGAACAATTCTTTATATGTGAATTTTGAGAGTATGTTGCTACCTAATGGATTAATTATGATTAGGAACCATAGAGAGGACATGGAGATACATGGAGAGGGGTTTGGAGGCGTGAAGGACCAGAAAATATGCCAACAAGAAGTTAGAGACCGAGCCCAACTCAAACTCGAGTCCAACTCGGGCCTAGGAGCAGTCCACCTTAAAATGGATGCACAGGATGCATACGCACTCCGTTTTTGACGTTCTACATATGCACGGAAAGCTGAGAGGATAAACTTTCCAATGGAACTGGCCCCACGTCAAAATAACCTAGGAGTCGACGGGAAAATTCGAAACAATATAAAGTTTAGAGTCTGTCAGGATGTTGCATCACCTAGTTGGGCCATTGGGCCTTGTATCGAGTCCAAGTCCATTATGTACGTGTCTTAGGGTTAGGTCATGACCCCAGCACCCCCCTGGTCGTCCTCCACCTCCTTTATACCCCCTAGCCGCCGTCACAAACAGCTAGGTTTTTCTTAGATTATTCTGTCAAGAACAGTTTCGCCGTTCATCGGTTTGTGAGACCCTAACTTGAGTGCTTCATATCTTTCAGCGATTTGGTTGCATTCTTTCTTGTTCTTGCTTGTGTTCTTCGATTCGCAGGCAAGGATTAGCCTTCTTGGCGAGGTCAAACGCGCAATATCGGTTGATAACCTGAGGAGACGTGGTGCTGCGGTTGCAGGGTTCAGAACGTGTTGTTCGGAAGTCGGATCGATTTGTGTCAAGTATCCACCAAATCGAGAGTTATCAGAACCTTTCGGAAGATCGGGACCCCTGTACACATCACTATCTTATTGCTTTCTTGTTATTTGTCTATGTGTACAACGAATTGAGTAGAGCCAGTCCCAGAGCCGACCTTTAATTTGCAAGATCAAAACTTTGACGTCGTCGAGCAGCAGCTACATCCTGAGGCGAGTGTGCTTGACCATCTTGTGCTCACTTTAGGATTTTAGTTAGCTTATATGCATGCATGTCTTTATATTTGAATCCCATTGCTAGGTAGTTTTCTAGTTTTCCTGATCATTCCTTGTAACCTGGTTGGTTGTTATTGATGGTTTGGGAGTATTGGTCATATGCATAGCCATGCTTAGTATGGGAGGGAATAATGAATAATGAAATGTTGCTTTTATATATTTTGCATGTTAATGATAATGGGATCTAGAGTTTAGGAATCTAGCAGGTTAGTCAGTATTGGGATGGTGCAGTGTGCACGAGGCTCGGTTTTTGTGGTTGTACCTGTGTAGATTCTAAGGACCTGTTCGTGATATACTGTGATCTAGCTTATGACGTGCCACCACAAGACCGGTATGGAACGGTTTGGCCAATTAAGTTGACTTCTATCTTATCTTGTATATACCATTGAGATGTTTGTGTGACGCAAGGGAGGCTTCTGCGGCGGAGGTAAAATAGACTCCAAGTATGTTGTTAGCGGTGAAACCTTAGCGGGTGTACAAGGATTTGGTAGTGCAATGTAAATGCCTCATAGTGATCTCCTGGCCACACACCATAGGAAGTGTGAGATGTGATTCATGATCACGGGCAATCCGGGAGATATCAGCCCACTTGGAGACAAGTGATGAAATCACGACTTGTGGGTAAAGGGTACAAACTCTGCAGAGTGATAAACTGTCTTGACAGCCGTGCTCACGGTTAAGAGCGGGCTAGTAACTCCTTCGTGATTAGCTTGGGTATGGTTGAGGTTGGTAGTGTTGGTTGGCAGTCGGAATCGATTGGATGACACATGGCGGGGTACTCACTTAGTAAATAGGACGCTAATACAACTTAGGGTGTTGCATAGTGCTTATAGATTAATTGGCCTTCCTTGATGATTGCATGCATGCCATATATTTCCCTCACTCGCTGAGTACTCTGAGTACTCATGCGTCTTTGTTGCTTCTTTTTGTTGAACATAATTGTTGCTCAGGTTATAGAGACGAAGTGGAGTATGATGAAGACGATGACTTCCACCCCGGTACGCAGTACTAGACGGGCGTACCCCCGGACAACGCCTGTGATAGAGCTCTACGCTTAGTTATCCGTTGTTATGTATCTTTCATTTTTAGACCATGAGTTCGCTATGAAGTTGTAATAATCTTGGCTTTTGTATAAGATACATCATTTTTGTTAGCACATGTATGGTCTAACTGATCCTGGCATACATATGTAGCGTGTCTGGTTATGTTTTACAGGAACCAGTCGTGACAGATAAAATGACACATTTATTGTTGGCACATTGTTAAAATAGAATTATAGTCTATTTTACCTCCTTTTAACATTTTTCTTTTCTTTTCTTATTCTTATAGAATCTTAAATGACCAAAATACCCTTTATTGATTTTTTTGTACTGTATTCTAGTCTCCCATCTCCTAACACCCCGTCGCCTGGGGCTCCCTGGCGCCATCCCCTGGTCGCGCCCCCAACGTGCAACTCCGGCTGAAGGCTAACGACTGCAGCTTCTCTGTATTTCTTACTGCAAGACTACCTATGGTTTCAACTCATGCATCATGGACCACGTTCCCTTGATCGTGCCAAGGCTTGCTGTTGGGTAACCCACATTCTTCCAAAGACACATCATGCACCTCATTTTTGAACAAGGCATGCCATTGAACAAACAAAAGGCGATGACTCATGATCTTTGCCTTGCACGGTCATTATCCAACTCCTCTGCAGCTACAACACCTTGCCTCTGTAAGCAGTCGTCACGCACATATGTGCCATCACTTTTGCAGGGCTAATCGGCGTGCTTAATTCGGTTCTCACCCAGTGCGCGGAGGCCGGTGGGGGCAGCCGACGGGGGCGCGGCCAGGGAGTCGCACGCGACGGGGCCCGCCAGGGAGTTGCATGCGGGGCAGGGAGTTGCACGTCGGGGGCGTAACCAAGGGGTGGCAGCGCGGGGGCAGACAGTTGCAGCAGCGGGGGCACGCACTAGGGTGCTGGCGTGAGCCGCAGGCGGCGGGGAAGCGGCCAGGAAAGGCTGACAGTGGAAGGTTGGGAGATGGGAGACTAGAGTACTTTAGAAAATCAATAAAGGCTACTTTGGTCATTTCAAATTATATAAGAATTAGAAAAGAAAAATAAAATGTTAAAAGGGAGTAAAATAGACAATAATTCTATTTTAACGGTGCGTCAACAATAAAAGTGTCATTTTATTGAAACCCACAACCTAAGTGTTATTTTGTCGAAGCCACTCGATACAAATATTATAATAGCAATTGACTCAGTGCCACATAAGAACTATCACTAAGATGATAAGACAATCTATTAATTTTGTAATTTTATATATTAGAGTTCTCAACCATTATTTTGTTCAGTATCATACCATGTAATTTATATATTTGATATAAGCAAAAATCACTTGTAAACATTAAGTACTACAAAGCTTGGCGTGATAAAGTACATGACAAGGTCAATCATGTGCTCTGATATATAAGAAAAAGTTCACTAAGATACTTAATATGTTACATATAAGAAATATGATACTTACATAAATGCAGTCATCCACACTTTTATTTGCATCAACATAAACCCTCTCTACTTCTAGACCAGACACGAATGACTTTACTGTGGACCGTGATGCCTAAAGATTATGTATAATTATTTTTATTTGCTCTGAGATCTCTTGAATGGAGGACCTGGGTCGCTTGTGACCTGAGGTCTTGGGTTTAAACCAGTCTCTTTGTTAAAATTGGGGTAAGACTGTCTAGAAATAAGCCTACCCCAGACCCCACAATGTGTGGGAGCCTTCAGCACTAGGTTCGCCCTTTTTTTGCTCTGAGATCTCTTTGACATACAGTGGAGTTGCTTTGCCACATCTATCATCCCTTGTCGGGACACACCTCTCACGGGGCCCACTTGTGCATCCCGTACCAATTCCTGGATCAGTAGTTGGTACGCACAACAGGAAGTATCGAGTTCCATACATTAATTTATTCTCATGAGAACCGTTATGGTCTTACAAGCAAATCTTAGGTTACAGTCCATGGGTTTCGCATGGCCACTAAAAACAGAAATACAATGTTGAACTACAGCGGAATAGCGACACCCAGCCCTCAGGCAGCCTTGGGCGTAGGACTAGACCTACTCGTCCTTGAATCGCGCTTCTTCTCCTTCGCTTTCTTCCTCTGCATTTGAGGGTTGTAAAGAAGGCAAGAGTGAGTACGAAAGGTACTTAGCAAGCCCTAACACTACTCAAGGAGATGTGTTTCATGCAAGGAGGTCGTAGCAAGGCAGGGTTATACAGCTTAGAGTTGCCGAAAAGCATTCATGCAGGGTTGCTTTTGAAATAAGGTTTTACAAAGCAAAAGGAGGTAAGCGTATCCTGATTTTAGTTGGTGGGACCTGGGGGAGTTGAACTCCATCCTGCCAGTTCCCTAAGTTTTACTCGAACGTTCAAGCCCCATGGCTTTACTAGTTCCGGCACAGAACCGTCATATCCAAACACACGGTATTTTTTGAAAATAATCACGAAAAGCATGTATATTGAAAATAGGCTATCAGGGTAATTTCGCAATTACATAGGAGCAGTAATGATCAAGGGAGTTAGAGCTTGCCTTCACAGACTTCTAGAAGTTCTTCGTAATCTGGGTCTTCAGGTTCCTCGGTGAACTCCTTGTTTACTACAGTACATAACTTTCACGAATAAGAGCTGAGCCCAAGGTAACCCAAAGGAATTCAAACGAAAGTACCTATACTGATAAATTTTTGGAGAATTGTTGGTGAAGGGATTACTTATTTTAAAGCCTTATGTGATTTTTCCAGAACTTTTGTACACTAAGAAAAAATTCCCTCAAATCCTGTGTACACTTGGGTGTGTACTTAGCATTTATGCGTGGTTCTTGTGGTTGACAGATGGGTCAGGGGACTTGGTGTGTGTATGTGTCCTTGGTGTATATGGACTATGTCTAACGAACTGATTTGAATCCTACGGGCTATGATGATTTGGCAGTACGTGACAGCTGACTGGAGTGCCACATGGGCAGCACTGCCGAGGTGGCAGGTGAGCGGACCGTCACATAAGCATTTTCATGATGGGGCTGCCACGTCTACTACCACGTAGATATGCTGTCACATCCACTGCCACATAGACATGTGTGTGCGTCATGCTTGTGTGTCGCTGACTGGGCCGTTGTACTTGTGGTTTCGGTGACATGTCATGCCATGTGTGACCACATGGACACCACATAGGGTCAACGGCGCGAGGTGGCTGCCGGTCGGAGCAGCTTTTTGGCAGCTAGCCGGAGCTACGACTTTTTCTTCGCGCGACCTAAGAAGCTATGTGCTGGTGACCTACTCTATGTGGTGAACACTTTGGTGTAGGTGCGCGGCCGTGAAGTTCTGTGAAGCATCGGTGAGATCCCGCCGGAGGATCCGGCGAAAGCGGTGCTCGTGAGTTATTACTTGTGCACGTTTTCTTCGTTTCGAATGGCCGAGAAGGTGCGCAGGGGTGCGTGTCTCTTGGTGTAGGTGGACTAGGTCTACAGAGATGATTTAGGGGAATCATAAACTTATCTAAGGTGGATGCTCACTGGACTGCCACACGGGCAGAACTGCCAAGATGGCTGTCACCTCAGCTGCTACACATACAAGGGTGTTGGTTTAGTTGGGTTGGCGCTGACTTGGATGGGCATGTGGGCAGTTTGGCTGAGGTGGCGCGCCGTGTGGGCAACACATGTGCGCCACATGGGCAGACTAAGTGATGTGGACGCCGGAGCGGCGGTCGGCTGCCGGCGACTAGCCGGAGTTTGGGTGTCTTCTTTGCAAGACTTAGAGGATAGTAAGCCGTTGATCTACACAACGCGGGGAGCCTAACGGCTGTGGTGCTACGCATGAGTGACGGCTATAGGTCACCGGAGATGGCAAATGGGTCACCGATGGCTAGCCGGCGCCCAAACCTTTTCTTCGCATACCCTAACGGATTGCTTGCCGTTGGTCTATGTGACATGGGGACTCTAGTGGCTGTGACGTCGGGTCTAGAACATCACTGTTTCGCAAGTGAGGCCTCGCCAGAGTTGGGCATGACGGCGGTGTTCGGTGGTAGCATGCGTGTGGCCGTTTCCTACCGGGTTTCCATGCCCTATATGCACACTAGAATAGCAGAAACATTTCAGAGGGGGCGGCTGATCCGAGGAGTGCCCAACGGCAGCCGGCGACGGCGCGCAGCGGCTAGGCGGCGGTCCAATGGCGCGGACGGGAAAATGTGCGTGGATGGAGCTCTTCTCAGAATGGGGCGTCGAGTACGTGGCTAGAAGCATGTGGGTGTGTTTGGCGCCATTGACTAGGCCTAAACAGTCTTTGTGGCAGCCGGGGACAAGCCGTAGCGGTGACCCTCGCCGGCGACACGCGTTCCTGTGAGTGGGTGTGGTTTCTTTCCCTCGGCTAGGGCGTCAATCATGCTCTATCGTGCGTGTGTGCGCGTTTGGGTACCTCGGCCAAGCCATGGCGCGGTCTACGGAGGTCGGCGCTGGTGAGGGCGGCGGTGCACCCGTGACACGCCGAGGGGGGGTCGCTTCGTTGCTTCCGGGTCCAAACCAACGCGAGGGATGTGTTTGCTAGGCCCCTAAGTTGCTCTGGTCAGAAGCAATCGGGAAATGAGGCTTACCCGAGCATTTCCACGGCGGCGGCCGGAGTTAGCGATGAAGAACGGAAACTCCGAATTGCTAGCTGGGATCAACAGGTCAGAGCTTAAATGGCCCCGTTGGAGCTCGAGGAATGTCGTGTGCACCTTTGGGTCGAAGGGGGAGGCCGTATTATAGCCGTCCGAGGTGGTTCCGCGGTGAGGCGGTGCGGCCGGGCGGCACAGAGTTAAGGCAGCCGGGTTTTGGGGAGGAAACGCGGCGAGCGACGGGCGACGGGACGGGCGCGACCGAGGGGACGGTGGGACAGCGACAGACGCCGGCGTGAATCCAGGCGGCGGCGCGGGCGAGGATCCGGGAGGGGAGGCGTGAATCCGGGCGGCGCAGGCTGCTATCGGGGAGAAAAGGGAAAGCAGTGGGGAAGAGGAATAGCAGCACCGGGCTGGGCCGGGCCGCGCGCAAGGGAAGGAGGAGGAAGCGGGCTGCGCCCAGGAGGAGAGGAAAGGCTGGGCCACGCCAGGAAAAGAAGGAGGGAAGGAGAAAGAGCTGGGCCGCTTTGGGGAGAGGAGAAATGGGCTGTGCACGAGAGAATAAAATAAGAGAGCAGGCTGGGCTGCACCAGGGAAATGAAGGGGAAGGGAGTTGGGCTCGGCCCAGAGAGAGTGAGAGTTTATTTATTTTTCTGATTCTGAATTTAAATAGAGGTTGAAGTGATTTGTGTCCAAATGGTTTGTGAGTTATTTGAGTTATCTCATATCGATTTAGCTTGTGGGTTCATATTATTGTTTCATATGTGTGTATATATATATATATATAAGTGTATGCGTATATGTATGTATGTGGACATACATATGCCATTCGAGTTCTTATTTCTTGATTTATTTGCAGAATTTGTATTAAAGTTTATATACACACACAACCACTTGGTCACTTAACCCGTTAGTTTTAATTAATTCCTTAGTTGATGATATGCATCTATATGACACTTGTTAATATTTTAATTTCCGCATTTAAATTATCGCTATTAGGTTTTGTTTTGTATGTATATGTTGATTTTCCATTTTTGAGCACACTTTCACTAAGTTTTCTAGTTGAATTTAGTTTGCAGTGGCTAGAAAATATACATATATATATGTGTACACATACGTCGCCGTTAATTCTCTTTCAAGTTTGGTTATTAAGACATACCAAATGGTTTGAACTGCGCCAGCGTGTATGTTGTTTTTAAGTTAGTTTTGGTTCAAGATTCGATTTTATACTCTTGTTTATTGTCTAATGTGATGAGCATTTTTAGATGACCACAATTGCATATACATACATATATACGCCAAAGTTATAATTAGAAATTAATATATGCTCAAGATCTTCTAAAAAATTAAGTTTGGACCTATTTATATTTGGTTTAAAAAATTCAGGATGTGACATCCCTGGCCTTTTATTTGTGTCAAAATTTTGGCATAGCACAATCAGTTTTGCCAAACCATCAAGAATCTCAACGTTTTATGTTACTGCAATTTCTGGGTCAACAAGTTCAATCACTCTCTTCTCCTTTGTGGAAGCATCAAGAAAGTACCCGAGTAAACTGTTGTTGTCAGAATACATGGGCTTTGTCAGTACCCTACAGACCCGGTACACCTGCATAGTGGGTAAAAGACAGCCTGGGCCCCACCTTCCAGCTTAGGCGGGCCCCAGCATAAGCCAAGTGCCCTGGGCCCAATGGACAGGCCCGGGGCTGCCACATGCGCTTGGGCTCCAGAGCCGCCACGTGTCCGATGGTGCCGGACCCGACCACCCGACAGGGAGGACTCCGACGATGCCACGTGTCTGGAACCTCTAAGCCACGTCTCTCGTCAAGGATAGCTCCGGAGGTGCCACGTGCCCTACAGCACCGGGCCCGACCTCCTGCATGGGAGGGCTCCGGTGCTACCATGTAGACAACGACTCCAGACGTTCCTTCCCGCCAAGAAGAGCTCCGAAAGAGCCACATGTCCTACGGCTCCGGGCCTGACCTCCGGCATGGGAGGGCTCCGGTGCTGCCACGTGGCCAGCTACCCGGACGCCACGCCGACAAGCAACGGGCAGATAGCCAAGGAGTGGGGAGGAAGGTGCGCTGCCACACCATGCATTCAAGGCTCGCGCCTTCCCCATAAGCATGGCTCGCGGCGCACGCCTCCGTCCTCCGCTTCTTCACCATTATGGTGACGTGACAGGAAAGCGAGGCATGACAACAGAATAGTGCCGCCCAACGGCACAGAGCGCCCAGCAGAGCAAGGAGACGCGGCGACAAGACGGGTACTTCATCATCACCTGCTTCCCGGTCAGAGGCGGCCGGTGGGATAGGCGGCGCACTTTAACTCCACCGACAGCGACAATGCATATATATGTAAATGCCTAGCTCATGTATAGGGTACAAATAGTCGCGGGGCCACTTGTCGAGCCTCGGGCCACTTTGTAACTGCCCCGACCTTGGGCTATAAAAGGATCGGGGCAGCCTTCGGGCAAAGGGTTCGCAAGTTTGCAACTCTGACTCACGGTTCATACTCTCACACACTCGCTCTCTCATTCACGCAAGCAATACAACAACCACACCGTGGACGTAGGGTTTTATGCTCCGGCGGCCCGAACCATGTAAATCCTGGTGTTCATCCTTGCTATAGTACTCGGACCTTCGAAAACCACTAGCCCCTCCTAAAAAAGAACCTTCGTGGGCTGCTCAGGCAGACCGGGAGAAGTGTCGTAGGGAAACACTTCGACATTTGGCGGAGCAGGACCGACTACGCCGGTAGCAGCCCCTACAGCGACGGTGCCCATTGCCACTCGGCAGCCTTCGGTGGCGACGACTTTGCAAGCACCGCCCGAAGCCAGCCCGGAGAGTGCACTGCAAGCGCCGCGCACTCCCGCACAACCCCCCGAGCATGGGAGCTTCTCCGTGCATAGCGGAGCGGTGGCGCAACAACGTCGACCACCTAGTTGTTGTTAAGCTCAACTCGCCATGCCACTGGAGATGGTGGCCAGAGACGGTGCAGCTGCCGACCCGTACTCTAATGAGGGATTACAGGACGGTAGCAACCCACTCGACGGCGACGTCCAGGTTCCCCATGGTAGACCTCAGAGTCGAGCTGGACCGCCGCTGCCGCCAGAAAGAAGATGGCCACGTCGCCATCGAACGATTGCACGAGCGGCGTCGCAGCCTCGAGGAGGAGTATGGTACCCCGGGTGCCATGCGCCACATCAACGCTGGCCAGAACCCCCACTCCCCAGGCTCAGTTGGAGGTTGCATGGCTCTGGCTCCGCACCTTCGTATGGCGGTGTGGCCACGCAAGTTTCGACCGCACTTGCCCGAGATGTTCAACAAGATGGTCAACCCTGTCGAGTTCCTGCAGATCTACCCCACTGCCATCCTAGCAGCAGGAGGGGATGAGGCCATCATGACCAACTACTTCCCCATGGCCTTGACCGGGTCAGCCCGGTCATGGCTCATGAACTTGCCCCAGGGTCTATAACTTTTTGGGAAGAGTTGTGCCGTCAGTTCACGGCCAACTTCGGGAGTTCCTACATCCAGCCGGGCACAGAGGCTGACCTCCACGCCCTACAACAGCAACCGGGAGAGTCACTATGCTCCTTCACCCAACAATTCTCCTAGATTAGGAACACCATCCCCCGCATCTATAACGCATTCGTCGTCGTCGCCTTCCGGTAGGTCGTCCGCCACTAGAAGATGCTCGAGAAGTTGGCCACACACGACGTGCAAGATGTCTCTAAGCGCTTCGACTTGGCAGACAAGTGTGCCAGGTCCGCGAAGGGCCGCAACTGGCACACACCACCTCGCAAGGGAAGTGAGTCCGTCGGGGAGGGCTCAGGCGCAAGAAGAAGAAGACTGGCGACAAGGACAAGCCGTTGGCCGGAGCCCACACTGCAGCAGCAGTAGAAGCTGCAAGGGGGCGGGGGCCATGCACCAACAAGCGCCCGCGGCAGCCGTCCGATAGCGACGATAGCGACCAGAGGTGTCTGGTCCACAACACCAAGCGGCACAGCGCCAGCGAGTGCCGGGAGATCCAGAAGCTGGTGGAGCGCTTCCAAGAGCTCCGACAGCCACCAGGATGGCGCACCCATCCGTCAGTGGGAGGGCAAGCAAAAGGCTGACCCGGAGGTCAGCAACGACTAGGAGATGGAGTTCCAAGACACCAAGCGGGCGTTGAAGGTCATCTATGACCAAGGAGAGAGCTCCGACTCCGACCACAGCGAGTGACGCAAGACGCTCCACGCTCAACCACGCGTTCCCCCCTCCGTCGTGCGACAAGGGCTCACCCGACGTCCAGACATACAGCGAAGCCGTGCAGGATCAGCTTCTGCTTGAGGAGTAGACAGCCCAAGGTAGGGCTACATGGTGCCTCGGCCAATTCTTTCTCGAGGAGGGGTGACAAACCCTCCCTCCAGCTGGGAGGGTCCCTCCCGACTAGTGCAAGTACGCCGCTCCAAGTGCGCCCGCCTGGCTACAGGGGATGGGTATCTCTACCCATGCCACAGGACATAGAACACCTCTATAAGTTCTACCCTTAGGGTAGTGGTAGGATATTTTTTCTTTTTCTCTTTCTTGTAAGGGTGTCATAGTGTCTAGGAACAACGCTTAGAATAGCTAAATCCCCGGAAGGGTCCAGCTACTCTTGTCATTTGGGGCAGGTCGCTGCCTTCCTACACGGCCTGTTACCTCCTATTGCCTGAAGGAAGTTGGAAATAAGAAAAGTGTATCCTGCCTTGCACGCTTTATCTATAGCTTGTGCTAGCTCATGCATATCAACTGTAAACGACATGTCCGGAGCCCCGACCTACACACTTGTCCTAGGTCCCGTGCCATTGGAAGGTCTCCTCGCTGAATGGTTAACGCCCACAGGAGGTCTAGGGAGTGTAGCCTGCTATGCCTGGTTCTGAACCCGTAGTGCACATCCTGCCTCCCCAACGCTACAACTGAGTACTCGGAGGCCGGAAAGAACATTCCTACGGACAAGAGAAGTAACCGGACCCCAGACATTGTCCCAATACACTTTACGTGTTTTCTTCCTATATCGCTCCGGCCGTGTGGCCAGTCACTTTTTCCTGCGTTCAACCGTAGCAGGAGTTGTGGTTGTCTCATTGCTCGGGGGCCCTATGGCGCCGAATGTCCCTCCCCTGAAAGGCTTATGCCAGCGGAAGGTCCAAGGCGTGTAGCCTGCTAGGCCTGGTACCGTACCCTTAGCGTGCGCATCGTGCCTCTCCAGCGCTACAACTCGGTATCGGGGAACCGGACGGCCCATACCCCTGAGCAAGGCTTCAACCATATGTTGGGCATCCAACATCGAATTACCCAAGCCCTGCAGCTCGGCTGAGGACCGTAAGTCACAATAATGCTACCAAACAAGGAAAAGTGACCAGAGAGCACGACTACTCCCTCTTTCTGCCATGTCTGCAGGTCAGCACAGGTCCTTGGCGTCTCGGACCTCCAAGAGGGCCTGATACTGATGTCCTGCCTCAACCAGTGGTAGGTGCACCCCAATATAGGTGCCACACCTACTAGGGGGCCGCCACGATGAACCACGTGGGCAGGACGTCGGACCCCTGCGACAGCAAGCAGAAGAACCGGAGCATCAGCTGCGGCAAGCTGAAGACAAAGGCCGAACTACCCACGGGTCCTTGCGTTGTCGGGGACCTGGAGGGAGTGTGTCGGTACCTGAGATATGGGGTACCCCCGCGCACAGGGTAAAATGCCTAAGGTGCTCGCCCTTCTCCGTAGGGAGAGCTCCGAAGGCGCCACGCGTCCGGCGGGGCCGGACCTCCCTCTCCTCAGAGGAGAGCTCCGGGCCCGCCACGTGGCATACAGAAGCCGGACCTCCCCCTCCGCGGGAGAGAGGTCCGAAGACGCCACGCGTCCAGCGGGGCCGGACCTCCCTCTCCTCAGAGGTGAGCTCCGGGCCCGCCACGTGGCATACAGAAGCCGGACCTCCCCCTCCACGGGAGAGAGGTCCAAAGGCGCCACGCGTCCATCGGGGCCGGACCTCCCTCTCCTCAGAAGAGAGCTCCGGACCCGCCACGTGGCCAGAAGAACGGTGCTGCCTGCCCCCGAACGGTAGCCAGCGGGCGTAAAGGCGCCCCACACCTTGCCCGTACAAGGTATTCAAGGCCCGCGTCTTACCAAGACGCGGAAACGCGAGGCACGCGCCTGTCAGGTGCCGTTGCGCCCAGTCGCATCACAGACTAGCGCGCGGTGTCAGAACCTGCCAGCCAATAAACGCCGCGACAAGACATCCCATGCCGCCTGCGCCGTCATCAACCACTACGACTAGCGTGCGGCATGGGCAGGACGGCAAGAGAAAGACTCAGAAGCCTTCGACCAGAGGCAACTACTGGTGTAACTACAGATACGGTAGACAATAGACAATCTTCCCGGGACCACCTGTCGGGTCCCAGCACCCCTTGTAAGCCGCCCGAGTCTTGGACTATAAAAGGCTCGGGCAGACGTCGATAGCAGGGGTTCGCACTTTGCAACTCATACGCTAGCCATACACTCTCAAGCTGTAACTCACCCCCAAGCTCAGGCCTCCGGCCCTGAGCAGCAAGCAATACAGCGAGCT
Organism: Neostapfia colusana; assembly: GCA_030760725.1. Taxonomy (NCBI): domain Eukaryota; kingdom Viridiplantae; phylum Streptophyta; class Magnoliopsida; order Poales; family Poaceae; genus Neostapfia; species Neostapfia colusana. The sequence continues at coordinate 36,740,192 of JASWHV010000004.1, read as the reverse complement.
CCGTAGCTCGCCGTGGACGTAGGGTTTTACGCTCCGGCGGCCTGAACCACGTAAAACTCGCCGTGTCAAGCTCTCGCTAACTCATCCATCCGCGCAAGCTTTCCGCTAGGAGACTAGCCCCGCCGAAAAAAGAACCTCCGCGGGCTGCCCAGTGCAGGCCCGGGGGAAGTGTCGATCGCACACTTCGACATTTGGCGCGCCAGGTAGGGGGGCTTTTCCCCTAGCGCGACGAGTTTCCGCCGACGAAGATGACCAAGCTTCCTTCAGCGGCAAACTCTCCCCCTCCGAGGTCACGGCGAACCGTGACCACAGGGGAAAGTACATGATGGCACACTCAGGACGGAGTGTGACAGGGCAAGCTGGGAGCCAGCAACCGGCTCTGGCAGCGCCGACCCCGGCAATGCAGGCTCCATCCAGCGTCAGGCCTTCAGTAGCGCCGGGCGTACCCGGTGGGGGTGCGCTAGCCACAGCAAGGGCGCTACTGCGCAATCCGCCTGCTAGGGACGCGCCTCAGGCAGCGACCCAGCAGTGGATGCGCGAGGTAGACCGTCTTGTCGTCGCCGACGCAAACCATTGACTTCGGCGGGGATGACGCTCCGACCAACCGGCTGTGTCGCTGACACGCACGCCAACGGTTGACGGCCAGACAGGGGAGTTCCAGCTCCACCAAGCTTCCGTCGACGGACCTGAGGACAGAGCTGGAACGGTGTCACTTAGGCCAAGATGCCAGAGTGTTCCTCGAGCGACGTCAAGAAGGGCGTCGCACTCAAGAGGCTGGCGACAACATGACGTCGGCCTCGACCCAGCCTGAAGGACAGATCTTCGCTACGCGAGCTCTGCCCCAGGCATACGTCGCGCAGCATATGCCACAACCATATGCCCTGCAAACGGCGTCCCCGGTCTATAGAGCGGCCTTGCCCATACCGGGGCATACTGTGCCAGCGGAGAACCAGGCGTTCGCGGCACCGATACCTATACTGGGAGCCAGCAACCGGCTCTGGCAGCGCCGACCTCGGCAATGCAGGCTCCGACCAGCGTCAGGTCTTCAGTAGCGCTGGGTGTACCTAGTGAGGGTGCGCTAGCCGCAGCGAAGAGCGCTGCTACTCAATATGCCACAGTCGAATGCCCTACGTATGGCGGCCGGAGCATGCGGTGCTCAGCGCGAACCAGGCATTCGCGGCATCTGAACCTGCGGCGACAGAAGCAGGGTGTGCGGCCTTCGCGCCCCGCCTTCGCTTCACAAAATGACCGTGCAAGTTTCGGCCGCTCTTGCCTGAGAAGTACGACGGCAGCACCAACCCGGCGGAATTCCTCCAGAGGCCGGGAAATCCAGAAGCTCGCGGGGCGCTTCCGGAAGGGGAAGCAGCCCCTAGCTGATGCCCCATCCTATTGAATGGGAGGGCAACCAGAAGGTCGAGGCCCGAGACGGCGACGACCGCCAGGTGGATTTCCAGGAGCTCCGGCGCGCCGCAAAGGCAGCGCGCAATCATGGGAGCTCCATCTCCAGTGACGACGAGCACTGGAAGATGCCCTGTGACATCTTCGGCGGGTCCGCTGACCCCCCTATCCAGAAGCATGGCTAAGGCCTTGCGCCGAGCGGTAGCGTCGGTGGCTCCCCTCCCAGGTGCAGTACCGCGCCTCAGGTGGATGGGGACCCCCATCAGCTTCGATGACACCGACTGCCCCAGGAACATGGCTGGGGCCGGCCAACTACCGCTTGTGGTGGCCCTTACCATCGCCAACGTGAAGATGTACCACGTTTTGGTGGATGGTGGGGTTGGACTGAACCTCATCAGTCACGCAGCCTTCCAGAAGCTGCAGATCCCGATGGCCAAGCTCGCCCCATCAAGCCCGTTCTCAGGGGTAGGGCCGGGACAGGTCGTTCCCTACGGCCGCATCAGCCTCCCGGTGACCTTTGGGGCACCGGACAGCTACCGGACGGAGTACATTCTGTTCGACGTGGCCGAGATTGCCATGATCGGTAGGCCAGCCCTGTACCGATTCATGGCAGTAGCCCACTACGGCTATCTTGTCCTGAAGATGCCTACACCAACAGGCGTCCTCAAGGTTTGTGGAGACTGTGCTGCCGCAGTATTAGCCTTGGAAAGGCTTCAGGCGCTTACAGCAACTAGAGCGCCAACCCTCAGTAGTACAGAACCAAACCAGCTCCACCTAAGTGCACGCCATCGTGCCTCTACCACCGCACCCCGCGTGCAACCCCTTGATGAGGATGACGTCCCCACAAGGCTCGTCCGAATCAGCGCCGATGCCACCCAGACCACCCGGGTAGCCGGGGGCCTGGGTAACATATAGGAAGGCGCGCTTGTTGCCCCCTCCGGCATGAGGTCGATGTGCTGCATGACAGTCATCACCGAGGCCAGAGATCCCTAGGGAGGTGATGGAGCACTACTTAAAGGTCTTTCCCGACGTCCAGCCGTCCGACGAGACGGAGAGTCCGCCGCTCCCGGCGCTTGGCAAACCATGTTATTATCCCGAAGGCCAGCGAGAAGCTCCGGAAGCGCATCCACTACACCAGTCTCAATAAGGCATGCCCTAAAGACCTATTTTTTCTTCCTATGATAGAGCAAATAGTAGACTCGATACCAGGCTGTGATATGCTGCGCTTCCCAAGTGCTTGCTAGGACTCCCGTCAGACCCCTGGGTCTGAAGTAGTTGGAGGGCGCCCTTTACCTGCTAATCCCGGCGTAAACCGACTCGGCATAGCTAGGGGTCCCGCAAATTTCCGGTCTTCGCGCAATGGCTTTAACCCCATACCACAGTAACATGTTTCGCTACCGAGAAGCAAGCACCAGAAGACCAGACCTCGGATCCCCGACACAACCTCCCGGAGGACCAGCAGGACCTCCCGGAGCTCCCGGGACGTCAGCGGAGCTTCCCGCGAGGTCCAAAGCAGCCTGAGGACCCCCGAGTCTCGGGCACCCAGCGATCCCCCTAGGCTAAAAGCTACCCCCCACAGCTCCGCGCGGTGGGCGATGCCGCCAAATGGGCGGCGGAACTACTGAAGTTTGATCTAGGTTCCCTTTCCCGTCGTACAGACATTAACAAAGCATTAGTCCACTTATGGCTGAAGTAGACGCACGCTCAGGGGGCCACGGAGACGATGAAGCAGTACCCTGAGCCCAGACCTTCACCAGGCCTTATCGAATGATGTTCATCGACGGCTCCTTGCGAAAGCAGGGGGCCGATGCTAGCGTACTGTTCCTCACGCCATCGGGGGAGCAGTCTGGGAATGTGGCGCATTTCAATTCCAAGGCAACCAACAACATAGCAAAGTATGGAGTGCCCATCCTTCTCGCTAGTCGTTGGCTCAAGGCAATCCCAAGTCTGGTTAACAACCAAGACAGTGGAGACAGACCCCCTCGCCTTGGACCTGCACCACGTACCGCGCGCTAGCAAGGCCGCAGCAGACGACCTTTCAACGAGGGCCCCCACTGCCACCGGAGCCACTGTGCCTGGAGGGGGCCTCGAGAGGACGTTGCCGCGACCCACAGCCCGGCCCGCCGAGCCGGGCGAAGGGGGCTAGACCAGCACCTCGAAGCTGGCGGTCCCGGCGGCCATGAGCACCGCCAAGGATCATAAGCGTCACTGGGGACTCCGTGCAACCCAGCGCTCAAGATCCAGATGCTCAAGTCAGACCCAATGCATGGATCACGGAGGTCAGGGACTACTTGAAAGACAATATCCTCCCTGATGAACGTGTATCCGCTGAACGGATTGCGCGTGTGGCTAAGAGACACATGGCGGTAGAGGGGGATCTCTACCGACATGGCGCCAACCACATCCTATTGCGGTGCATAACCCAGGGGGAAGGCTGCGACTTGTTCGCTGAGATCCATGGAGGCGAATGTGGGAGTCATTCTTCCTCACGCACGCTTGTCGGTAAAGCCTTTCGGCATGGCTTCTACTAGCCGACAACACTCCAGGATGCCGTCGAGCTGGTCGAGAGCTGCTAAGCGTGCCTGTTCCACGCCAAGCAGATCCATACACCGGCTTGGACGGTACAGATGATCCAGCCCGCATGGCCATTTGCCGTACTGGGACTGGACATCCCGGGCCTAGGACCATTCCCCAGAACCGAAGACAGGGACCCGCTCCCGAACCTTCGGAACACGGAACACCGCTGTAAGTTCTACCCCTAGAGCAACAATAGGACAGGCCTTTCTTTTTGTAGTAATTTCCATAAAAGTCCGCGAACAGGGCTTGGAGCAACTAAGCCTCAGGGGACGGTCCAGGACTACGTTCAGCTTCGCCTGGTTCCGACCCCAAGCGCGTAGAGTCTTGCTTCCCTTGAGGTGGGTTGTGGCCTACATACGTGGCCCGCCTTCCCCCGTATGGAAATTTATATGAAAAGAAACCTACCCTACGTTGCTCTACTTTGGTACTCATTTAATTTACTTATTAAGTTTTTATGATTACCCAACTAACGCGTGCTCACTATGCGTTCAACTCCCTCTTCCCATTCTCATCTTTAGTCGGAATTTGCTGCAGATACGACTAAGGAATAGAGGGGGGAGCCCCCAAGGAGAATTACTTTTTCCTTACTTGTGTGCAGGACTTCTCAGCCTCAGCTCCCCGCAGGAGTATGGTAGGCGCATCCACCCAATAGAACACACCTACCAGGGGGCCGCTACGGGATCGCGGTAGGCCAAAAACCCCAAGGTAAGATCAAAAGGGCTAGCCCTCACAGGGGTGAGGTCCGAAGGCCCCATGTGTCCAGCGGGGCCGGACCTCCCACCTTTTTGAGGGGAGCTCCGGGGCCGCCGCGTGGTCTACAGAAGTCGGACCTCCCCCCTCTGCGAGGGAAGGCCCGGGGCCTCCACGTGCCCTGCAAGCCCGGACCTCCTCTCAGGCGGGAGCTCCGGGCCCGCCACGTGGCCAACAGGCTCGGACCCCCCCCTCCGGTCTCGTAAGGCGGGTCCTGGAGACCTCCGAAACCCTTACTATACAGTGGGGACCTGGACAAGGTGTCTATGCAGAGCTTCGAGATCGGTCAAGGTCCCCGAGTCCTTGCGGAGCTAAGGGCTCGGTCAGGAAAGGCCAAGAAGAAGACTAGGGCATGCAGACACGGAAAGAAACAAGAGTCTGTCCATACAAAGGCTCCACGAGCTGGGCTACAGACTCAACAAAAATAAAAAAGGAAGTACAGGGCCTTGTGGACACGAGGGCAGATGCTTAGGGGTCCCCGGACTCCTGATGAAACCTAGAGGCCACAAGGGCAGCTAAGTCCTCGACTTCGGCCCTGACAGCTTCCTCCCGGTCGGCGATGGGTCCTAAACGGACCGGCCCCAGAGAAAAGGAAGGGTCTCGGCTAACGAAGCACGACAGAACGTGCATCGCAACCTCCTTCGCAAGGCCCCGACCTTCCGCTTCCAGCTCGTCGGCGATCACTGATTCAAGCCGACCTAGCTCATCGCCGAGAGACTCAAGGGCTGGGACCGCTTTGGACACCGGCTGTGCTGGGGTCTCCACCTACACAGGGCTAAAACCAAGAGGAGCCAAGGCGGATCCCGCCTTAGCAATGAAGCACCAGACCGTCTGGGCCTCGGCAGTCCGCAAGGACTGGAGCCTCTCTACCTCTTGGCGAGCCGCTAGCTCGCGATCCATCACCGCCTGAAGCTCCTTGGAAGACTGTTCCTCCCTCGCGGCAACAGCCGACTCACGGAGCTCCAGCTCCTCAGTCCGAGCCCTTAGCTCCTCCACCTTGACCCTCAGCCGAGCGGTGGTCTTCTCCTCCTCGGCCATAGCAGCGCGTTCCCGCTCAGCGACGGCGTGTTCCCGACGGGCTACCTGCAGCTGCAACTCCTCCGCGGCGGTGGAACACTCCTTGGCTTTGGCTTCAGCTTTGGCCAGAGCCTCGCGGCAGGAGGCACGAAACCGTTGGGCCTCTAACTCCAAGCGGTTAATGGCCTTCTTCTGGGTGCTAAGCGGAGCACTCATAGCCTCAAGCCTTGACTGCCTTGAGTCGAGGACCGCTCGGGCCCGCTGCTGCCAGCTGAGAAGGCGTTCCCTCTCGCCGGCCAATGCCTTCCGCTCCTGCTCAAAGGCAGATTGGAGCTGCCGGGTGCTGGTCTGGGCACGCTCCATGGCGTCCCACACGGGCACCGGAGCAGGGGGAGCAGGAGTTGCGCCGCTGGACCCCCCGGACGAGTCCAAGGCCGGCGGGAGCGCCGGCGCCCCAGCAGCTACGGTGGGGCGCTGTCCTAAGCAGGCCAGGGGGCCAGCAGGCACACCTACAGCAGCCCTCCCGGTCTCGAGACCTGGCTTCTGGGCTGGTGAAGGAGGGTGGGTAGGAGCAGATGCGGCCACTGCGGCCACTGTCCCCGCCGATTCGGGAGCTATGGGGGCCGCCGCGGTCCCCAAGTGCCGAGGCGCGGAGCCCCTGCTGGTTGAAGGCGGCCGGATAAGAGGCCCGCCCCTGGCAGCCGGTCGGTCCCTGCAAAGAAGAAGAAGCCTTCAGAATAAGAGAAGAGGCAGGAGCTCTGCTCCTATAAGTCAGAAAGAATAACACTTACTGGGCGCCATGAGCGCTCCAGCGAGCTTGTAGCACTGGCCTCTGGGCTGTAGCTGCACCGCCAGGACCAGCGGCTGGAACGGTCGCAGAATGGGACGCCTGGACCTCCGGCGCGCTCGCCGGCGTCGCCCCACCAACATCTGTCCTGGGAGCCCCGCCGCTCGAGGGAGGATGGCGAGATACTTGGGCTGATTCGGACGGCTGCTGTCTAGGGAGAGACCCGCCGGGGAGGGACACTCGGGACCTCTTCGGGTCGCCACCCGATGGACCAGCACCTCCGGGAGATGGAAGCAAGGTAGCTCCGGCACCCTGGCTTGGCACAGGCGGCACCCTCGGAGGAGACCGAGCGCGTTTTTTCCCTAGATGCCCGGGGGCCGGCTCTTTTCCTTTCCCTTTATCGGCGGCTTGGGTTCCGTCAGCTCTGGGGGAAGGTTTGGCAGCAGTGGATGCCTCGTGCCCTGATCCGGAGTGCTCGGTTCCTGGAATGGTGATGCCCCGGAAGGCATCCCCGACCTGACGAACGGCAATCCCGATATCATCAAGGTTCGGCATCTTCCGCAGGAGCTCTGACCTCCTCTGAGGCTCCAAGAAGAGGGGGGTGGCAGCAGGCGGAAGGACGGGGACGCCGCTGGGAATGTAGTCACTGCTCACCTTGCTCACCATCTCCTCCAGCTCCTCGTCGGAAGGGACAGAGCCGGGGCCTCTCTCCAGCCTGGTACAGTCCTGCTCACCGGTGTAGTACCACGCTGGGCGGCTGCGTTGCTGCAAGGGAGCAATGCGGCGTGACACAAATTCCATCAGCACCATTAGAGACGTCAGCCCCTCGTTGGCCAAGAACCGGATCCGCTCCAAGACCGGAGTGTACCCCTGCTCCAGCTCAGGGATCTCCTCCCAGAAGCGGCGGTCGGTGGTTGGGCTGGCGGTTGGGAGTTGTAGGTGATTGTGCTCGTCGGTCTGCACTACCACCCAGCTATCCCTCCAATTCTCCCACCTTGATGCGCTGAAGGGCAGGAGGTATCCGGAGACCTTGGGGTCTTTGCAGCGATGCTGGAAGTAATACGCCCCTATCTGAGTCTTTGAGCCGCGTCCGGTCGTACGCAGCACAAAGAAGTGGCGGAAGAGCGTCACGGAGGCGTGCACCCCCACGAACATCTTGCAGAAGTGGACAAAAACTGCCGCCATTGCGAGGGAGTTGGGGGAGAGATGGTGGAGCTGGAGATCGTATGTCTCCAGCAGGGTGACAAAGAAGGAAGAAATCGGCGGAACGAACCCCGCCAGAGCATAAGCGGTGAAGAAGACTATCTCCCGCTTTTCCAGGACCAGGGGGAGAGATCCTCGGCGAAGCCGATGCTTCTGCTCTTCCGAGCGCCAGCCCAGCAGCCTGCGCACCGGCCCGAGCTCGGAGGAGCGAACGAGGCGCGTCGGAAGCAAGTTGGAAGCCATAGCGAAAGAAGGCGCAAGGGCACGAGAGTCGGGGCGCAAGAGTTCAAGGGAAGTACGAGCGCAATGCGAAGGGAAGCCGCGATGTGGGTGAGATCACCTTTTAAAACTTTCCAGGGATGGTTCGAGGAAATTCGAAAACCTCCGGAAACATCGCATCGGCGACCTCGCCGGCTCCAAGACTGGAAGCCGCTTAACTAAAGTGGTGGGGTCAAGGAGTCAGCCTCCTGAGAAGACGAGCCGGCAAGGCACTTCGGCAGTTCCCGAAGAAAGCGCCGCAATGTGCGGAAGTGGCAGCCTTGGGAACCGCCGCAGTAAAAGCAATCATCAAGTGGGCGCACGCTCTCACGATCCCGTGGCCGTTCGTGCTCCGGCAGCGGTCAATTCGGGACTTAGAGAAAGTGCGCGGATCGGAAGAGACGAAGGTCCCACCTCGGGCTCGCTACCTCCCCCGAGATGGGCCCGGGGGCCACTGTCGGTACCTGAGATATGGGGTACCCCCGCGCACAGGGTAAAATGCCTAAGGTGCTCGCCCTTCTCCGCAGGGAGAGCTCCGAAGGTGCCACGCGTTCGGCGGGGCCGGACCTCCCTCTCCTCAGAGGAGAGCTCCGGGCCCGCCACGTGGCATACAGAAGCCGGACCTCCCCCTCCGCGGGAGAGAGGTCCGAAGACGCCACGCGTCCAGCGGGGCCGGACCTCCCTCTCCTCAGAGGTGAGCTCCGGGCCCGCCACGTGGCATACAGAAGCTGGACCTCCCCCTCCGCGGGAGAGAGGTCCGAAGGCGCCACGCGTCCAGCGGGGCCGGACCTCCCTCTCCTCAGAAGAGAGCTCCGGACCCGCCACGTGGCCAGAAGAACGGTGCTGCCTGCCCCCGAACGGTAGGCAGCGGGCGTAAAGGCGCCCCACACCTTGCCCGTACAAGGTATTCAAGGCCCGCGTCTTCCCAAGACGCGGAAACGCGGAGCACGCGCCTGTCAGGTGCCGTTGCGCCCAGTCGCATCACAGATTGGCGCGCGGTGTCAGAACCTGCCAGCCAATAAACGCCGCGACAAGACATCCCATGCCGCCTGCGCCGTCATCAACCACTACGACTAGCGTGCGGCATGGGCAGGACGGCAAGAGGAAGACTCAGAAGCCTTCGACCAGAGGCAACTACCGGCGTAACTACAGATACGGTAGACAATAGACAATCTTCCCGGGACCACCTGTCGGGTCCCGGCACCCCTTGTAAGCCGCCCGAGTCTTGGACTATAAAAGGCTCGGGCAGGCGTCGATAGCAGGGGTTCGCACTTTGCAACTCATACGCTAGCCATACACTCTCAAGCTGTAACTCACCCCCAAGCTCAGGCCTCTGGCCCTGAGCAGCAAGCAATACAGCGAGCTCCGTAGCTCGCCGTGGACGTAGGGTTTTACGCTCCGGCGGCCTGAACCACGTAAAACTCGCCGTGTCAAGCTCTCGCTAACTCATCCATCCGCGCAAGCTTTCCGCTAGGAGACTAGCCCCGCCGAAAAAAGAACCTCCGCGGGCTGCCCAGTGCAGGCCCGGGGGAAGTGTCGATCGCACACTTCGACAGAGTGGTAGCCACACAGCTAGAGCGCCCTGGGGCCTTACGTTGCTAAGGGCCCGGAGGGACAAGCTTGGGACATTGGCAAAGAGCTACCCACATCAGCTAAGTCGTTCTGGACCTTTGTGCTTTCTTCCCTTATGCACAACTACATTTATGCAACTTTTTTTTCAAAGTTTGCCTATATTTTTGGTTGTCCGAATCCTCCGAGCCACGCCTCTCGTCAAGGATAGCTCTGGAGGTGCCACGTGCCCTACGGCACCGGGCCCGACCTCCAGCATGGGAGGGCTCCGGTGCTGCCACGTGGACAACGACTCCAGGCGTTCCTTCACGCCAAGAAGAGCTCCGAAAGAGACACGTGTCCTACGGCTCCGGGTCTGACCTCCGACATGGGAGGGCTCTGGTGCTGCCACGTGACCAACGACTCCGGACCCCTCGCTACACCGCAGGACAACTCTGGTGGCGACGCATGTCCCGGGGGCCAGCTACTCGGACGCCACGCCGACAAGCAACGGGCAGATAGCCAAGGAGTGGGGAGAAAGGTGCGCTGCCATGCCATGCATTCAAGGTTCGCGCCTTCCCCAGAAGCATGCCTCGTAGCGCCTGCCTCCGTACCCCGCATGTTCACCATTACGGTGACGAGACAGGACAACGAGGCGTGACAACAGAACAATGTCTCCCAACGGCACAGAGCCGCCCAACAGAGCGAGGAGACGCGGCGACAAGACGGGTACTTCATCATCACCTGCTGCCCGGTCAGAGGTGCCCGGCGGGACAGGTGACGCGCCTTGACTCCACCGACAACGACAATGCATATAGCTGTAAATGCCTAGCTCATGTATGGGATACAGATAGCCGCGGGGCCCCATATTGGGCCCTGGGCCACTTTGTAACTGCCCTGACCTTGGGCTATAAAAGGATCGGGGCAGACTCCGGGTAAAGGGTTCGCAAGTTTGAAACTCTGACTCCCGGTTCACACTCTCACACATTCGCTCTCTCATTCACGCAAGCAATACAAGAACCACACCGTGGACATAGGGTTTTACGCTCCGGCGGCCTGAACCACGTAAATCCTGGTGTTCATCCTCGTCACCGTGCTCTGACCTTCAAAAACCACTAGCTCCTCCTAAAAAATAACCTTCGCGGACTGCTCAGTCAGATCGGGGGAAGTGTCGCAGAGAAAACCACTAGCCTTCTTCCTTGTAAAGAGTCTAAGAGCACGATTCCAAAACTGTAGGCGTCACTTTATTGGTCAATAGGCCTGTTTGCAGATATACCGGATCCATATAGCTCGTGTCACCAATGATGTAGTTAGTGTGTTCTTTATCTATGGTTACAACCTAGGTATACCAACGTCTGAGATCTTTAGAAGGAAGCCATTGTTTAGAAGTATATTAGCTGGTTTGACATCACCATGCAGAATTATTGTTGTGGTCTTCGAATGCATAGCTTCAGCTGGTTGTGCAGGTTCATTCTTTTTCACTTGCGGTCAATGGTCATCTCACCATCAGCCATTGCTGGAGCTGCATCTTCAACAACACACACCCACTTCATTCTGAGCGGACCGGTCTCCTGATCAGCTCCTCTAAAACAACAATGTACATCTTTACTTTTTTTTTTCATCACACTGCTCTTAAGTTGTCAATCTTGGAGTTATCTCCATACTTTGGGCGAGGATTAATGATGCCATATTACTTTGTTTTCCTAACTCTCATTTTTCGACAAGAATTAAAAGCAGTTTTAGGATTTAACAGAGTACTATTTGATCCGAGGTTTTACTGGTTGTAAATTTAAAAGTTTGATCTTCAATCAACTGAAAAACAGAGACACATTTATTTTAGACGTTCATGGTTATCAGATCTAGATCTATCAAACATAATTTGCATTTTTTCTATATTCAATTTATCAATAATTTTTTATAGTCAATATATAATTCTGTAAAGAAATATATAACTAATATTAAAATAAATCAGACATATTGTGTGTTGAGTGAAAGGAACTCAAAATTATCAGCCAATTAAAAATTAGCATTCTCTTTCTCTCAAAAAAATTAGCATTCTCTTTTAAAATTTAATGTTGCCAAAGAGGCCCTTAGCCTTTTTGGGCTGGCCTTAACAGATCCAAACCTACAAAGACGGCGCTTATCCGACGAATGATGGTTGATGGGCGTGATGCTGAAGTAATAAGACAGCGGGGTCCATGTACATTTTTTTCCAAGGAAAATTTTCCCCTACTTTTCTCCTCCTCCCCGGCGCCGGCGACCACCATGTCCATCACCGAGAACGGCCACCTACCCGCCCCCGCCCCCCTCGACGACCACTCCGTATCGGACTCCGACGGCGAGCCTGACGCCGACTACTACCGCCCCATCTCCAGCGCCGCCGCCGCCGACACCGATTCCGAATCCGACGCCGACCCGGACGCTGCCGAGCCACATCGCCGCGTCCACGAGGCCCAAAACGGCATCGCCGCCCTGGATCTGTCCTCGGACGAGGATCAGGGGGCGGAAGACGTGAGCCCGGCGGAGGCCGCGACGTGGGCGTTCTCGGACGACGAGCGGCGTCGCCGCGCCATGCTGCCCGCGGGAGCCGCCGCGCGGGTCGTGGACGCGATGCGCGGCGTGGAGTTCCCTGGCGCGCCGCCGCCGTGGGCGGGCAGCGTCCCGGAGGACCAGTGGGTCGAACGCCTCCGCTCCCTCCGCGCTTGCCGCCCCAACTGAGCAGGAGCATTCCTCTCCTGCCGCCTCACACATTACAGAATCCTTCAGGAATTCACGCGAGCTCGTGACCTGGTTTGCGCGCTGCGTTCCCCGCTTGCTTTTCCCAGTAAGTTGTTGTTACATCTACGATCCGAATTCGGAACCCGTGGATGCGAAATCACTGAGACAAGACTTGGTTGCTCTAGCTGTTGTAGTGATTGTAATAGGCGTGCTTTGGTTTTTCAGAGTACAAGTGTCGGCGACACGCAACTTCAGAAAAGCAATTCTTACTGCTGATTTTACGCGAGTTACTGTGATTTTTTTTTGCTCTGTTGCCAAGTTCCAGTTAATTGCTGCTTGCTAGCCAAGTTCCAGTTGATGCAACAGCTATGATGCTGATATTATCGACGACGATAGTAAATCTTGATGCTTCTGTCATGTGAACGGTGTTCTTGATTGCCAGTCTCAGGCATAGGCCAATACGCGGTGAAATCACTACAACAAGCGCTGTACGGCTTCTCCCTGCGCATATGCATCGCAGCTTCTGCAACCAATTCAGCTCCAGCACAAGAAGTACATAACTTTTACACATCTACTTCATTTCGAAGTACTTCGTTTTGGTCTTCTGTACTGTCTGTCTGATGATTGAGTTCATGGAGCATCACATTTCGGGCGTAGTTGCTTGACAACTTTGATGGCCGAGTGCTCCGCGACGTGGCGCTGGTTTGGAACTGACGTGTCATCTGTGTCCCCTGTTGGAACATACTCTATTTTTGTCACTCAGTTCCGGTCAAACAATGTCGATTTTATCAGTGTCACCTGGACTTCGTTAGGGAACAAATCTTCCTTTTCATGTTGCTCCCAAACTCCTAGTTTTGTTCATAGTGGGGAGGCCTGGGCTGTGATTATGTTTGGTTCCAGACGTTTTCAGCTAAGCCTTTTGATTACTCGGTTACCATCTTACCATAATCAAATTTCATTCCAAATTATCGCCTCTGATTAGCATTGCAAACGGAGCCAAGAATGCAGGGAAACGGCCGGTATGAGATAATGATACCGTCGAATTTGATTCCTGAAACCACAATCCACAACCCTCTCTCGCTCGTTATGGCCAAACTGAAATCCCACCTAAAATCCCACTCAAACGCGGATGCGGGTGTGGTTTTACATTCATTGGTTCAATCCACACTTGATTCATAAAGCATCAGATTGTCTAGTTTTTGTTTTGTACATGTGAATGTCGGACGAGTCTAAAACAACTAACAATTTTTTTTCCAACCTAGCATATTGTCAACGGCCTAACTCCTATCCTTCACTAACCCTATCCATACAAGTAGGCCACTCCATTTCTCTCATTTCGACACTACCTGTGACCAACCCTTTCTCCCCGATATCTACAATCCCTTCTCTCATGCTCCTCCCACTCAGTTGCCCGCCTGCGCACTATGTTGCACAAGTAAGAGGACCAATCGTCAACACCCCAAGTGACCGGACTGCCGCCTCCCTAGTCCGATGATACTCCACAAGACCAGAGCTAGAATTAAGGGTTGCTCACTTGTTGCCTCATTTTCGTGGCTTAAGCTTGTGGTTTCTGCCCTCATTTGATAAGTTAATATCTAATAAAGTTATTATCAAACTCGACGGACGCTAAAAACTTAGGACTTAGGTGTCCATTTGCGTTGTTGCAATTGCAACCTCTCGTTTTATGAGTGGGTATTGACACCACCTGACCCAAACCTAACCATTGCCGTCCGACGGTTCAACTCGAAGGGCACTCCTGTCCATCTCTGGACTCTGGAGAAGGGTGAACGGCGTGCGGCTCCGCAGCATCCAATTCCGGATTCCCGTTCCGTCTTGCCTCCATTCCTTAACCCCACAAGGCGAAGCGAAGCAAAGCAAAGCAAACCCGACCCCCTCCTATTCGTCTCCATCGGCGGCGAACCGGGGGGGCCGACGAAGCCCTAACCCTAGGAGACCAGGCGAGCGGGCGGGCGGCGAGACAATTAGAATTTTACTACCGTCAAGATTGGGTTTCGCCGAAATACCACTCTCAACATGCGACACTCTAAAATACCATTATAATTCTTCCCAGTTTGTTCGTTTGCCACTGTGATAGTATTTTAGTACTAACTGACCTTTTTAACACTAAAACAATTCTAAGTTGACAAAAATGCCCTTATGTGTTTTAAAAATATAAAAAATAACAGAAAATACAAAAAATATAAATAAGCTAAAATATTTCAAAAAAATAAAAAAATTGGAAAAATATAGGAAATAAAAAACAGATAATTTACACAGAAAAGTAGCGATAAATTTAAATAAGTATAGTATTTTCTGTTATATTTTTAAAACACATAAGGGCATTTCTGTCAAATTAGAATTGTTTTAATGTTAAAAAGGTAAGTTAGTACTAAAATAGTATCACAGTGGTAAACGAGTAAACTGGGGAGAATTATAATTGTATTTTAGAGTGTCGTATGTTGGAGTGGTATTTTGGTGAAGTCCAATATTGAATATTAAGAGTAGTAAAATTTCAATTGTCTCGCGGAGTGTTCTACGCGCTGTACGTGGGCGCGGAGCTGGACGGCCTCACCAACCTGCAGCCTCGCGGCGGCTGCGACGACCCCAACTTCCCTTACTACCTCAAGGTCCGTTCCCCCTCCCTAGTCCCCGCCGATTGGGTCCCGCCTCCCTCTCGATCGTCGCTGACGCTTGGTTTCGCTCTCTCTCGCTTCCTTCCGTGTGGCGGTGGCGGATCGCAGCTGCGGTGCAAGAACTGCGGGGAAACCACCGCCAAGGCCACCTACGTCACCCTCAGCGAGGCCGTCGAGATTCCCAAGGGGCGAGGCACTGCCAAACTCGTCCAGAAGGTACTCTCAATTGACGTCACATGCCTCCTCCTCTTCTCCACCTGTGTGGCCGCATGGATTCGGTTTCGCCGTGCTCTGCTCTTCCTGTAGTGTCGGTATATGGTTGATGACACAAGAAGTGCTTGTTAGTCGTATTGCAGGTGGAATCAGTCGGCTTGTTAGTGCGCCTATCGGTTTGTGGATGCAAGGAACTAGTATGCTTTTTTGTTTGTGGGTGCGAGGAACTAGTATGCTTTTTGGTTTGTGGATGTCGAGGAACTAGCTTCGATTAAGGGGGACAAATTACGAAATGGTTTCATCGTACATCTATTTCATCTTGTTAAGTGTGTGCTTTGTTGAACTTGGTTAAGGGCCATTAGATTGGGCTGTCCATATTATACATATTTGCCACCACAAGGTGCTGTTTTTTTTCATGTTGAATCTTGTTGTGCTTTTAGGTGGGCCAGAGGTGTGATTTTGCCTGTGTTGTTCGTATGATTCATGGGACGTGGAGTGCTTTCTAGTGTGCCTGCCTGATGGGAATCGGTGTTGATCACGTTCTTGTTATGCTGTTTGTATGCTCCTGAGGTTTATGAAAGCAAGGTTTAAGGAAAGAGATTAGAAAAAATTGAGCTGACTTATAATGCTGTAGTAACGAATATTTCTTTGCTTCTACATCTATTACCTCTTTTCTTTATGATGTTTACTGTACACTTTTGTGACAGCATTTAATTTGTAATTGAAATGAGGATTGGATGGTGCAGTGAAGGGTCATATTTGTATAAACAGCAGAGATCCTTGTCTTTTCAAATATTCTTGTTATTGTGCATACTTGTTTGGGCTCTTATGAATTTGCTTTCATTTGGCAAGAAACATGGATCACTTCTTTGTTAATATTTATTCTTTAACTTAGGGTCATTGGTGTGGGCTGATCTGCCCCTGGCCCAGGGCGGCCAGAACTGGGCCGTGTGGGCTGGTCTGCCCTGGCCCAGGCCGGATCCCCCTTCTAGAAGAAATCAAAGTTTAGTCTTCTTAGAGATAGAATTAGAGATAGATTAAAAGATTGAGTTGTAATAGATCAGGACTCTTGTAAGGGGGTTTATATAAAGAAGCCAAACACCCCAGTTTTACAGAGAGATCAAAAAATGGCATACCCAGTGCCGAAAGCTCCCACACGTCGTGGGGTCTGGGGAAGGGAATTTCTAGGCAGCCTTCCCCTTGCTTATTTTGCAAGGAGGCTGATTCGAACCCAGGACCTCCAGGACACAAGTGGAGAGACTCTACCACTGCGCCAGACCTGCCCTTCTTTACAGAGAGATCAATAAAATAAAATTTCCTCCCAGGTTTCTGCCCTAGCCGCCTCTCTCCCCCTTGCTGCCGCCGCACCTCTCTCTCCCCAGGTCGGCGCCTCCCTCAAGAACCCTAGCCGCCACCAGGGGGCCAGGGTCTGCTGCCGCCGCCCAGACTTGCTGTTATAGCCGCCACCAGGGTCTCTCTTCCCTTCAAGCCGCCGCCTCCTTCCTCAACCCTAGCTGCCACCAGGCTAGGATCAGCCGCCAACCCTGTTTCCCCCTTGTTCTGTGCCTTCATCAAAGCCAGAAGACAGACTGATCTGCTAGGGCAGATCAGCTTGTTCAGCAAGAACAAAAACAGTTTTGGGGCTGGAATTGCAACATTCGTGGTACCAGAGCCGGTTTTGACCCTTGGTTGAATTCTGCACGATGTCGTCTACATCTACAAGCAGCGGCAGCGCCACCAGCCATGCAACACCCTCACCGGCAGCTCGTGAGGTGAACATCAGGACAGGGTTTCCTGTGCTCACCAAGACCAACTATGCGGAGTGGGCTGTCATGATGAAGATCAAGATGAAGGCACAGCTGCTTTGGAAGGCCGTGGAGGAGGGGAACGTGAGCGAGCAGGAAGATATGATGGCGCTTGACATCTTGGTCAGCGCTGTCCCGCTGGAGATGATCACGACGATAGGAGAGAAGAGGACGGCGAAGGAGGCATGGGACACAATCGCCATCATGCGGGTCGGGGCAGACCGCGTGAAGAAGACGACGACACAGCAACTCCCGAAGGAGTTCGAAGACGCTGTCTTCAAGGATGGCAAGAGTGTGTAGGACTTGTCCCTCCGCCTGAGTGGCATGCTATCACGACTTGCGTCGCTAGGGGAGGAGATAGGAGAAGAGAGGGCCGTGGAGAAGCTCCTGCGAACCAATAGATCGTGGTGGCGATCACGACACTGCTGGACGTGTCGACCCTCACCTTGTCGGAGGTGACAGGGCGTCTCAGGGCGGCTGAGAACGCCTTCGACTCGACGCAGCGGGAGGGAGGAGTACACAACGGCCAGCTGTACCTCACTCGGGAGGATGAGAGGCACAACTGAAGGAGGAGCGGTCTACCCAGTCCGCGGGTTCTTCTAAGAGGGGCGGCCGAAAGGGCCCGCCCAAGAAGAACGGAAGCAAGAAGGGAGGTTTCGGGAAGGATATTCCGCTGGACCAGTGCAGGAAGTGCGGGAAGAAGGGCCACTGGGCCAGGGAGTGTCGGTCGAAGCCTAAGGAGGAGCCGCAGCAACAGGCTTTCGTGGCGAAGGCGGAGGAGGAGGGCGCCTTGTTTATGACAAGGGTGGCCTCAGTACAGGAGGAGCCTGTACAGGAACGTCCTACGCGCCCACTAGAGATAGTGGAGGGACGTGTCTTCGCTCACCGCAGCAACGACGACGTCATTGAGGACACTCGTTGGTACCTCGACACGGGCGCGACCAACCACATGACGGGTTCGTGCGCCGTCTTCTCCGAGCTCGACGAAAACGTCGTCGGAACCATCAAGTTCGGCGACAATTCCGTCGTGCGTATCCAGGGGAAGGGTACGGTCCTATTCACCGCCAAGACAGGTGAGCACAGGAGGCTCACCGGCGTCTACCTCATCCCGCGACTCGCCACCAACCTCATCAGCGTCGGCCAGCTGGATGAAGATGGCTACAACATCACGGTGCATGGAGGAGTGATGCACATACGAGATGAGCAGCAACGTCTCCTCACACGAGTTCAGTACGACGACAACAAGTTGTACTCCATTAGGCTAAACATCACATGACCGGTTTGCCTAACCGCGAGGTGTGATGATGTTGCATGGCGTTGGCACGAACGTTGCGGACACATCGGCTTCCAGGCGCTTCGGAAGTTGGCACGAGAGGAGATGGTGCTCGGGCTTCCGCAAATTGACCACGCCGATCAATTGTGCGAAGCTTGCTTGGTTGGGAAGCAGAGGCGCTCCAGCTTCCCCAAGCAAGCTCGGCGACGCGTGGAGGGCGCGCTCGACCTTGTCCACGACGACATCTGCGGGCCTATCACACCGACGACTCCAGGTGGCAAGAAGATATTCTTGTTGCTAGTGGATGACATGAGTTGCCATATGTGGCTCTATCTTCTAGCAACCAAGGACCAGGCGCCCGACTTAATTCAGCAATTCCAGGTGACAGCTGAAGAGTCCGGGAGGAGGCTGAAGCTACTCCCTACTGATCGCGGAGGGGAGTTCACCTCACAGGAGTTCGGCGAGTACTGCGCTCAGCACGGAGTACAACGCCAGCTCACAACCCCGTATACGCCGCAACAAAACGGGGTTGTGGAGCGACGCAACTAGACGGTGGTCGGCATGGTGAGGAGTATGTTGAAGGCGAAGGGAATGCCCGGGATTTTTTGGGGTGAGGCAGTTATCACGGCTGTCTACATCTTAAATCGATCCCCCACCCGTGGCCTTGACGGGAAGACGCCATATGAAGCATGGCATGGAGAGCGACCAGCCGTCAATTATTTCCGTACTTTTGGGTGTGTGGGGCATGTCAAGAACACGCGCCCCCACCTGAAAAAGTTGGAAGACCGGAGTACTCCGATGATTTTTCTTGGCTATGCTGCAGGAACGAAGGGCTATCAGATGTATAATTTGGCTGATGGGCGCACACACATATCACGTGACGTGATATTCGACGAGGCGGCCAAGTGGGACTGGGGAGAAGGAGCAGGAGAAGAGGACTACACCGCCTTCCACGTCGACTCCTTAGGTCTAACACCTGCTGCACCTGTTGTTCCAACATCCGCAGGGTCCGGAGGGGCCGAACAGCACCCCTGCAGTGCCCAGGAGGGGCGCAGAAGGGTCTGGACCCTAGGAGTTCCTGCGCCAGCCTCCAGACTTGCTGGAGAGAGTCCAGCACCTGCAGCGTCGCCCCAGAGGTCCCTGCAGGGACTGTCCAACGTAAATCAGGGCTGGGACAATCCTGCACAGGGGTCAGCAGCAGCGGGGGGTTCCGGACTTGAAGATTCCAACACCTTCGTCACGCCTCGGAATCCTCCACGGCCCATCTGCTTCGCCACACCGCTGTCGGACCCCGGCAGCAACGTCGTCGACGCCTACTACGACGACGGCGCGAAACTACGGTTCCGCACGTTGCGCAACGTGCTTGGAACCCTCACTCTGCTGGAATAAGTCTTGTAGTCCTTTGGTCTTTGGTCCCCTAGTCCCTTGTACCCTAGTCCTTTAGTTTGTTGCACTTTAGTCCTTGGTCTTTGTTGCACTCTAGTCCTTTGGTCTTTGTGGCCCCAATTAGGACAGCATCTAAGGACACTAGGACAGCATATTAAGGACACTAGGACAGCATCTTAGTGTCAGCCATGGACAGCATATTAGGACAGCATCTAAGTATCTTAGACTAGCATCTTTGTGGCATATGCTTGGCTGCCATGGCAGCTATAAATATGTAGCCTCAACCCCTTGGGTTGGCATGGCATTGTGTGAGAAATAGACAAGAAAATTGCCCCAACTCCTAGTGTCATCCTCTCTTCCAATGAGAGTGAGAATTCAACTACTAACATTTGGTATCAGAGCCGTTCTATCCTGCAGCTTAAACATCTCTTGCTCATCCCCTTCCCGCACCTCTCTCTGTCCGCAACCGGCAGCAGGAACACCGGCTGTTCCAGCTCATTCCTCTCCTGCACAGACAAGCAGCAGCTTGTCTTCCACACACAACAGTCCTTCCCCACTAGTGCGCCATGTCCGACGGACAGTCTCAACGCTCGGTCGCCTCGAGCGCGCGACAGACGGAGGTCGCCGCGGCAGAGGAGCGCGAGCGAGCGGCGGCAGAGACTGCGGCGACGGCGGCAATGGCGGCAAGGTTGGCGGCGGCGGAACTGACAGCAGCGAGGGCGGAAGTGGAAGCAGCGGCGGCGGCGGCTGTAGCGCGTGCGGCGGCAGCGGAGCTGGAGGCTCTGCGCGGCAGTAGCTCTAGCAGCTCTATCGACGGCGGCGTCGACGATGAGCTCAGGCCGGTGAGGGAGGCGGCGCGAGCACGAGAGGTGCAGCGAGCAGCCGCGCGCCCCCATGGGCGCGACAGCCGCAGCCCAGACGGGCGCGGACGCGCCGGTGGCGCTCCTGACGGCGGCTGCTGGGTCGACGGAGAACGCGACCATTACAAACGGCGCGGTTCTCCCTCCCCGAACAGGTACCATGGACACCGGGGGGTCCAGGCCATTGTCAGGGACGTCGGTCCCGGCGGTGGGTGGCCTACCCTCACCAAGACCAACTACGTCGAGTGGGCCGCGGTGATGAGGGTACGGCTCCAGGTGCGACACATGTGGGAAGCAGTTCAGTACGGCGACGTCGACTACTACGAGGATCGACGGGCGTTGGATGCCCTCATTGCTGCAGTCCCGCCCGAGATGCAGTTCTCGCTTTCCAAGAAGTGGACTGCTAAGGAGGCATGGGATGCCATCGCTGCAGCACGCATCGGCAGCGACCGCGCCCGCAAGTCCACACTGCAGGCGCTTCGCAAGGAGTGGGAGAACCTGGCCTTTAAGCCAGGTGAGGACGTTGATGACTTTGCTCTCCGTCTCAACACTTTGTTGCAGAAGTTGGTGCAGTTCGGCGACGACACCTACAACGAAGAGAGAGCTGTCGAGAAGCTCCTTCGATGCATCCCCGAGAAGTACAAGCAGATCACTCGCTCGATCGAGTCTCTGCTGGACCTCTCCACGATGTCGATCGAAGAGGCGATAGGTCGCCTCAAGGTCGTCGACAACGACGAACCACAACCTCTCTCGGGGCCTATCACCATTGGCGGGAAGCTTCACCTCACTCGCGAGCAGTGGGAGGCTGGCCAGGGTGACCGGAAGAAGGGGGAGTCCTCTTCCTCGACAGGCGGCCGCAAGCGCGGCAAGTCGCGCAAGGGGCGCGGAGGTACCCAGGCCGGGGCACGCGGACGTACCGAGGGTGGCGCCCGCGGAGGCGCCCAGGGCGGCACCGTCGGCAACCACAAGCCGACACGAGACGACACCTGCCACAACTGTGGCAAGCTTGGTCATTGGGCCAGGGAGTGTCGACAGCCACGACGTGGTCAGGCCCACGTGGCACAAGTGGAGAAGGAGGCCCACGTGGCACAGGTAGAGGAGGAGCCAGCTTTGCTTCTGGCACACGGAAGCATCAAGCCACCTCTAGTGGCATCGACCGCAGCGGCTCTCCTTCATCTTGATGAGCCAAAAGCACACGCTTTCCTCGGCGACGGCTCCAGCAACGACAAGACTGACGGGTGGTGCCTCGACACCGGCGCCACCCATCACATGACCGGTCGACGGGAGTTCTTCGTTGAGCTTGACTCCAATGTCCGAGGCTCTGTCAAGTTTGGTGACGCCTCCGGCGTGGAGATCAAGGGTGTTGGCTCCGTCATCCTCACCGCCGAGTCTGGTGAGCACAGGCTGCTCGTCGGAGTCTACTACATCCCCGCGTTGAGAAACTCCATCATCAGCTTGGGACAGCTGGATGAGAACGGTTCGCACGTGGAGATTAATGACGGAGTCATGAGGATTTGGGATCGCCATCGTCGCCTTCTTGCCAAGGTAACTAGAGGCACCAATCGACTCTATGTCCTTCACGTGCAGGTAGCACAACCTGTCTGCCTTGCCACTCGTCGGGACGACGAGGCATGGCAGTGGCACGAGCGCTTTGGGCATCTTCACTTCGAGGCCCTAAAGCAGCTCAGTGCCAAGGAGATGGTGCGAGGCATGCCATGCCTTGACCACGTGGAGCAGCTCTGCGATGTCTGCGTATTGACGAAGCAGAGGCGGCTTCCTTTTCCCCAGCAGTCGAGCTTTCGAGCTAAGGAACGGCTCGAGCTCGTTCACGGGGACTTGTGTGGCCCGGTGACACCAGCTACACCAGGAGGACGACGCTACTTCCTGCTGCTCGTCGACGACCTCTCCCGCTACATGTGGGTCGTGGTCCTTGGCAGCAAGGGAGAGGCTGCGAACGCCATCAGGCGCGCGCAGGCCATTGCGGAGGCGGAGTGCGGCCGCAAGCTGCGTGTGCTACGCACCGACAACGGCGGCGAATTCACGGCGGCTGAATTCGCGTCGTATTGCGCGGATGAGGGTGTTCAGCGCCACTACTCCGCGCCCTACAGCCCGCATCAGAACGGCGTCGTCGAGCGGCGCAACCAGACGGTTGTGGGGATGGCTCGGGCCCTCCTCAAGCAGAGGGGAATGCCGGCTATCTTCTGGGAGAGGCGGTGGTGACAGCTGTCTACATCCTCAACCGCTCGCCCACCAAGGCTCTCAACGGCAGGACGCCGTACGAGGCTTGGTATGGGCGCAAGCCGGCGGTCTCTCATCTACGGGTCTTTGGCTGCCTCGCGTTTGCCAAGGAGCTTGGCCACATCAGCAAGCTCGACGACAGGAGCACTCCGGGGGTGTTCATCGGCTACGCGGAGGGCTCCAAGGCCTACCGCATTCTCGACCCAGAGACACAGCGTGTGCGCACGACGCGCGACGTTGTGTTCAACGAAGGGCGAGGATGGGCATGGGACAAGGCGGTGGACGACGGTTCGACCTCGACGCACGACGACTTCATCGTCGACTACGTCCACTTCAAGGGAGTTGGGGGAGTAGGCAACTCTTCTCCACCGAGCGTGTCTACCCCAACCCCCGACCGTCCACCTCCACCTCAGCCGGCGACCCCACGCACTCCAGCACCGACGGCCACTCCTCCGGGCACGCCCACTCCATCCCCAGCTCGTGTCGAGCACGACCCAGTGGAGTTTGTTACTCCGCTCTCCCACGACGAGGAGCGCCTCGACGGGTGCTACGACGGCGAGCCGTTGCGGTATCGCAAGATGGAGAACATTCTCGGCAACCAGCCGGTGCCGGGACTGGCCCCTCACGATCTGGATGATCAAGATCTGGAGGCGCAGTTGCACCTTGCGTGCGATGACGGCGAGCCTCGGTCTTTTGCGGAGGCCGAGAAACACGCGGCATGGCGTGTTGCGATGCAGTCGGAGATGGACGCGGTTGAGACGAACCGCACTTGGGAGCTTGCTGATCTCCCTCGCGGTCACCGTGCGATCACCCTTAAGTGGGTGTTCAAGTTGAAGAGGGATGAAGCCGGTGCCATCGTCAAGCACAAGGCTCGCTTGGTGGCACGCGGCTTCGTACAGCAGGAGGGGATCGACTTCGACGATGCTTTTGCCCCCGTGGCACGGATGGAATCCGTGCGACTCCTTCTTGCACTTGCTGCCCAAGAAGGCTGGCGTGTCCAGCACATGGATGTCAAGTCGGCGTTCCTCAACGGCGACTTGAAGGAGGAGGTCTATGTACACCAGCCGCCGGGGTTTGTGGTCCCTGGCAAGGAGGGCAAGGTGTTGCGCCTGCGCAAGGCCCTCTATGGCTTGCGTCAGGCACCAAGGGCGTGGAATGCCAAGTTGGATTCCACGCTCAAGAGGATGGGCTTCGGGCAATGCCCGCACGCGGCAGCCATCTACCGGCGAGGCAATGGAGGAAACACCCTACTGGTGGGTGTCTACGTCGACGACTTGGTGATCACCGGCACCAAGGATGCGGAGGTGGCAGCGTTCAAGGAAGAGATGAAAGCCACCTTCCAGATGAGTGACCTGGGATCTCTCTCCTTCTACCTTGGGATTGAGGTGCACCAGGCCGACTCCGGGATCACACTTCGACAAACCGCCTACGCCAAGCGCATTGTTGAGCTAGCTGGGCTCACAAACTGCAACCCAGCTCTCACTCCGATGGAGGAGAGGCTGAAGCTGAGCCGTGACAGCACGGCGGAGGAGGTGGACGCTACGCAGTACCGGCGTCTTGTGGGGAGCCTTCGCTACCTCACCCACACACGGCCGGACTTGGCATTCTCCGTCGGCTACGTTAGTCGGTTCCTGCAACGACCGACGACGGATCACCAGCAGGCTGTGAAGAGGATCATCCGCTATGTTGCGGGGACTCTCGATCACGGCCTCCACTACCCGAGGTGTCCTGGGGAGGCACACCTTGTCGGGTACAGCGATAGCGACCACGCCGGCGACATCGACACCAACAAGAGCACCAGCGGGATCCTCTTCTTCTTCGGCAAGTGCCTCGTTAGCTGGCAGTCGGTCAAGCAACAGGTGGTGGCCCTGTCCAGCTGCGAGGCTGAGTACATAGCGGCCTCCACCGCTTCGACTCAGGCGCTCTGGCTTAGTCGACTGCTTGGTGATCTCCTCAGCAGAGACACTGGAGTGGTCGAACTCAGGGTGGACAACGTGTCCGCTCTGGCCCTGGCAAAGAATCCCGTTTTCCATGAACGGAGCAAGCACATCCGGGTGAGGTACCACTTCATCCGACAATGCTTGGAGGAAGGGAGCATCAAGGCGAACTACATCAACACCAATGACCAGCTTGCGGACCTGCTCACGAAGCCCCTTGGGAGGCTCAAGTTCATTGAACTTCGCACCAAGATCGGGATGGTCCAACCCTCTCAGAAGACGACGTACAAGACTTAGGGGGAGAATGCTGGAATAAGTCTTGTAGTCCTTTGGTCTTTGGTCCCCTAGTCCCTTGTACCCTAGTCCTTTAGTTTGTTGCACTTTAGTCCTTGGTCTTTGTTGCACTCTAGTCCTTTGGTCTTTGTGGCTCCAATTAGGACAGCATCTAAGGACACTAGGACAGCATATTAAGGACACTAGGACAGCATCTTAGTGTCAGCCATGGACAGCATATTAGGACAGCATCTAAGCATCTTAGACTAGCATCTTTGTGGCATATGCTTGGCTGCCATGGCAGCTATAAATATGTAGCCTCAACCCCTTGGGTTGGCATGGCATTGTGTGAGAAATAGACAAGAAAATTGCCCCAACTCCTAGTGTCATCCTCTCTTCCAATGAGAGTGAGAATTCAACTACTAACACACTCCTCTTGGTCGAGCTGAGCATCCACCAAGCTTGGAGGAGGGAGAGCTCATGTTCACCACCACGGAGGAGCCCACGTCCTTCGCCGATGCTGAGGAACACCCGTGCTGCAGACGGGCCATGCTCGAGAAGATGGAGTCCATAGAAGAAAACGAGACTTGGCAACTTGTTGATCTTCTTGCAGGACACAAGCCCATTGGCCTCAAATGGGTGTTCAAGGTGAAGAAGGACGAGCATGGGGAGGTGGTGAAGCACAAGGCTCGATTGGTGGCAAAAGGCTATGTCAAATGGCAAGGAATAGATTTTGATTAGGTATTTGCTCTTGTAGCTCGTCTTGAATCTGTTCGCTTGCTCCTTGCAGTTGCTGCGCACAAGGGGTGGGAGGTACACCACATGGACGTGAAGAGCGTCTTCCTGAACGGCGACTTGATGGAGGAGGTGTACGTCTCCCAACCCGCTGGCTTCATCATCGACGGAGCCGAACACAAGGTGTATCGGCTCAAGAAGGCTTTATATAGACTTCGTCAGGCGCCCAGGGCCAGGAATGCCAAGCTCAACGATAGCTTGCTATCGCTTGGTTTCTAGAAGAGTACGAGCAAGCACAGGATCTATTTCCGTGGAGCTGAAGATGAGAAGCTCATCGTCGGCGTGTACGTCGACGATCTTGTGATCATAGGAGGAGGCAATCTCAAGAAGTTCAACGGGGAGATGATGAAGAGGTTCAAGATGAGCGACTTGGGTCTCTTGTCATATTATCTTGACCTGGAGGTGCGGCAAACTGATGCAGGGATAAGCATTGGGCAGGCGGCCTACGCTTCCAAACTAGTCACTAAAGCTGGCCTGGAAGGATGCAACCCCTGTTGTCGAAGTGTTCTGTCGACACTTCCCCCGGGTCTGCACTGGGCAGCCCGCGGAGGTTCTTTTTTTGGTGGGGCTAGTTCCTAGCGGAGAGCTTGCGCAGATGGACGAGTTAGTAAGAGCTTGACACGGCGAGTTTTACGTGGTTCAGGCCGTCGGAGCGTAAAACCCTACGTCCACGGCGAGCTATGGATCTCGCTGTATTGCTTGCTGCTCAGGGCCGGAGTCCTGAGCTTGGGGGTGAGTTACAGCTTGAGAGTGTATGGCTAGCGTATGAGTTGCAAAGTGCGAACCCTTGCTATCGTCGCCCACCCGAGCCTTTTATAGTCCAAGACTCGGGCAGCTTACAAGGGGGGCCGGGACCTGACAGGTGGTCCCGGGAAGATTGTCTATTATCTACCGTATCTGCAGTTATGCCGGTAGTTGCCTCTGGTCGAAGGCTTCTGAGTCTTCATCTTGCCGCCCTGCCCATGCTGCATGCTAGTCGTAGTGGTTGATGACGGCGCAGGCGGCACGGGATGTCTTGTCGCGGTGTTTATTGGCTGACAGGTTCTGACACCGCGCGCCAGTCTGTGATGCGACTGGGCGCAACGGCACCTGACAGAAGCGTGCTCCGCGTCTCCGCGTCTTGGGAAGACGCGGGCCTTGAATACCTTGTACGTGTAAGGTATGGGCGTCTTTACGCCCGCTGCCTATCGCTCGGGGGCAGGCAGCGCCGCTCTGCTGCCACGTGGCGGGCCCGGAGCTCTCCTCTGAGGAGAGGGAGGTCCGGCCCCGCTGGACGCGTGGCGCCTTCGGACCTCTCTCCCGCGGATGGGGAGGTCCGGCTTCTGAATGCCACGTGGCGGGCTCGGAGCTCTCCTCTGAGGAGGGAGGTCCGGCCCCGCCGGACGCGTGGCGCGTTCGGAGCTCTCCCTGCGGAGAAGGGCGAGTTCCTTAGGCATTTTCCCCTGTGCGCGGGGGTACCTCATATCTCAGGTACCGATAGTGGCCCCCGGGCCCATCTCGGGGGAGATAGCGAGCCCGAGGTGGGACCTCCGTCTCTTCCGATCCGCGCACTTTCTCTAAGTCTCGAATTGACCGCTGCCGGAGCACGAACGGTCGCGGGATCGTGGGAGCGTGCGCCCACTTGATGGCTGCTTTTACTGCGGCGGTTCCCAAGACTGCCACTTCTGCACGTTGCGGCGCTTTCTTCGGGAACCGCCGAAGTGGCTTGCCGGCTCATCTTCTCAGGAGACTGACTCCTTGACCCACCGCTTCAGTTAGGCGGCTTGGGTCCACCCGTCATCGGCACTTGGTCTAGGAACCGAAGCGATTGCCGATGCGGGGTATTCGAAGAGTTCCGAATCGGTTGGAATTGCACCCGGGGAGGTGTGAAACGAAACCCCCATGTGGGTACACCCCCCTTATAAGGCTTCCTACCCCTGCGCCTCCCTCGAGTCTCTGCAGTCTTGTCTTCTTCCATGGCTCTTAACTCGCTTTATGGGGGGAGAATCGCTCTCGGTCCCCTCCAGCGATGGCGTCCGCACCGAGCCTGGGACTCAGGGAGCCTGCCTGCCCTGCCTCTGAGGGTGGCGCCACCAAGGGGTCTCTGGTTTGTCCTCCCGACGGTGCCCTTCCTTGGTGACGGCAGGCAGAAAGCTTCTTGGCGTTGCGTCCCTTCCCAGGTGGTGGAGTCTTCAAAGAAACCGCTGAAGCACCGAGGAGAATCCCAGGCGGCAGAGTCTCCGGGAAGACCGCTGAAGCTGCGGAGGGGGGGGCCTCAGGAACACACTTGATGACACCAGCTTTTGCGCAGGTGATGAGGGAAGGAGGCTCCAGGGGCACCCTTGACGACACCGGCTTTTGCGCCGATGATGAGGGAACTTCAGGAGAAGGAAACCGCCGATGCACCATGGAGGATCCCAGACGGCAGAGTCTCTAGGAAGACCGCTGAATACTGTGGAGGGGGCCTCAGGTGCTCCCTTGGTGTCACCGGCTTTTGCGCCGGTGATGAGGGAGGCGATTCCTGCGCTCGGGTCATAGAGCGAGAGAGAGTTCCGCCAGGGCTGAAGCATGGTGATGCGGCCGTTCTTGCAACTTCTGGATTCTGGTCGTGTCAGGAGACCCTTGGGACTTGTTTCTTTCTTTTTATCGAGTCTGTAGTCTAGCTCATGGAGCCTCGCATAGTTTGACTCTTTAAGATATTTGCGTCTGTGACGCTCCTTCTCGGCTTTGCCTGACTGAGTCCTTAGCTCCGCAAGGTATTCAGAGGCCATTTCCAATCCCGGAGCTCTGCATAGACACCCTCTCCGGGTCCTAACCGTGTTAGGGGCCCCCGGGGGTCTCCGGATCCCGCCCTTTGGGGAGCTCCAAATCTGCCTGCCACCCCCTCCTTAAGAGGCGGGAGCTCCGGCCATGTTGGACACGTAGAGCTTTCGGAGCCCTCCCACCGAGGGGGGAGGTCCGGTTTCCGCCTGCCACGTGGCGAGCCCGGAGCCCTCCTCAGGGGAGGCGAGAGCTTCGGACCCGCTGGACACGTGGGGCCTTCGGGCCTCGCCCCTGCTGAAGGGGCGGGGCCCGGTCCTTCCATTCCTGGACCGGTGCTGCTGATAGCTCCTCCCCCCCCCGCTTTATGTAGTCCCTGTCACCATAGCCTGGAGGCCCTGCACACAGGTAGAGGAAACGTAATTCTCCTTGGGGGCTCCCCCTCCCTTATCTCATAGTCTTATTTGACTTATAGCCCCTAACCATATGCTTGGTGCTTGGGGACTGTAGAGAGGGGGAGCCGAGCACATGGCAACCATGCACTGCAAGGGTGATTAAAAAACTTAATACACAATTTAAATGAGTACGAGGAAAGAGCAAAGTAGAGCAGATTTCTTTTCGCACAACTTTCCACAGGAGGAAGGCAGGCTAAACATGGAGGCCACGACCCGCCCCATTAAGAGGGGAAGCAAGACTCTACGCGCTTGGAGTCGGAACCAGGCAAAGCTGAACGTAGTCCTGTACCGTCCCCTGGGGCTTAGCTGCTCCGAGCGCTGCTCCTGGACTCTATGGAGTTTATTACGAAAAGAAAGTACTGTCCTATTTTTGCTCTAGGGGTAGAACTTACGGAGGTGTTCTATGTTCCAAGGGTTCGGAAGCAGGTTCCCATCCTCGGTGGAAAGGCGCACACACCCGGGGCGATATACTTTCGCGACTCGGAAGGGGCCTTCCCAACTAGGGGAGAGTTTGTGGGGCCCTTCGCGAGAAAGTATGCGCCGCAACACCAGGTCACCTTCCTGCAGCTCCCGGGCACGCACAGACCTCTGGTGGTAGCGCCGAAGCGCTTGTCTGTACCGCGCGTTACGGAGTGCTGCATGTAATCGGACCTCGTCGACGAGGTCGATTTCTCCACGCCGGAGGTTGTCCTGCGCGGTTTCGTCGTAAGCCCGGACACGGTGAGACTTCATGGTGATTTCTAGGGGAAGTACAGCTTCGGCCCCATACACCATGAAGAAGGGCGTCTCCCCGGTGGCCCGGCTTTGGGATGTCCGGTTAGCCCATAGTGTGCTCGGAAGCTCATCTACCCAATTGACACCATGTTTCTTCAGGCTGGCGAAGGTGCGAGTCTTAAGGCCCCGGAGAATCTCCGCGTTGGCCCTCTCAACTTGCCCATTGCTCCTTGGGTGGGCGACAGAGGCATAGCACACCTGAATACCAAGGCCCTCGCAGTAGTCTTGGAATGCTGCGCTGGTGAACTGGGTCCCGTTGTCGGTGATGATTCTGTTCCGGACCCCGAACCGGCAGACAATAGACTTGATGAACTTTAATGCGGATTGTTTGTTGATGGTGACAACTAGTGTAGCTTCCGGCCACTTGGTGAACTTGTCGATGGCGACATAGAGGTACCGGAATCCCCCGACGGTTCTGGGAAATGGTCCCAGGATGTCCAGCCCCCATACGGCAAATGGCCACGAGGGCGGGATCATCTGTACCGCCTGAGCCGGTGTATGGATCTGCTTGGCGTGGAACTGGCACGCCTTGCAGCTCTCGACCAGCTTGACGGCATCCTGGAGTGCTGTCGGCCAGTAGAAGCCATGCCGGAAGGCTTTACCGACAAGCGTGCGTGAGGAAGAGTGACTTCCACATTCGCCTCCATGGATCTCAGCGAGCAAGTCGCAACCTTCCCCCTGGGTTATGCACCGCAATAGGATGTGATTGGCGCCACGCCGGTAGAGATCCCCCTCTACCAGCGCGCACCTCTTAGCCATACGCACAATCCGTTCAGCGGTTGCATGTTCATCAGGGAGGATATTGTCCTTCAAGTAGTCTCGGATCTCCGTGATCCATGCATCGGGTCTGACTTGAGCTTCTGGATCTTGAGCGCTGGGTTGCACGGAGTCCCCAGTGACGCTTACGATCCTTGGCGGCATCCATGGCTGTAGGGCCGCCGGGACCGCCAGCTTCGAGGTGCTGGTCAAGCCCCCTTCGCCCGGCTCGGCGGGCCGGGCTGTAGGCCGCAGCAACGTCCTCTCGAAAACTCCTTCGGGCGCGGGGGCTCCGGTGGAAGCCTTCGTTGAAAGGTTTTCAGCTGCGGCATTACCGGCGCGCGGTACGTGATGCAGGTACAAGGCGAGGAATTCTTTCTCCAACATCTGCACGTGAAGCAGATACACAGCTAGTTGCGGGTCATTGCAGGAGCATTCGCCCTTGACTTGCTTGATGACCAGTTGGGAGTCGCCCTGTGCCAACAACTGGCGAGCGCCTAAAGACAGGGCTGTCTGCAGGCCAAAGATGAGTGCTTCATACTCCGCCATGTTGTTGGTTGCCTTGAAATTTAGACGCACCATATACCCAAACTGTTCCCCCGATGGCATGAGGAGCAGTACGCTGGCACCGGCCCCCTGCTTTCGCGAGGAGCCGTCGAAGAAAAGTGTCTAGTGGGGTTCGGTGAAGACCGGAGCTTGGTGCTCTGGCTCACCGCCTTCATGGCCCCCTGGGTCAGTCTTCGTTGGTGTCCACTCCGCCACAAAGTCAGCCAGTGCTTGGCTCTTGACTGCATGGCGTGGGAGGAAGTCCAGCTCAAACTCCGCCAGCTACGCGCCCATTTAGCAACGTTGCCAGTCGCATGGGGGCTGTGAAGAATTGTCTTCAGCGGATACGAGGTGACTACCGAGACCCGGTGGGCCTGGAAGTAATGGCGGAGCTTCCTGGAGGCCACGAGCACCGCATACAGCAGGTTGTGGACTTCTAGGTACCTTGTCTTGGCATCATGAAGTACTTCGCTGATGTAGTAGACAGGCCTCTGTATGGTTCGAGCCCTCTCTCTTAGGCTTGGGAGGTCCTCGTCCATTGGCCCTGGCCCGTCGGAGGTGAGTGGACCCACGGGGGCCTCCGGGAACTGGGACCCGGAGGCCCTTAAGCTATCTTGACTATCCGGGAGCTCCGGGGGGTCTTGAGGGACCTCCGGGAGGTCCCAATTGGCCCCCGGGGATTTATCTCGGGGGTCCGGGAGACCGCCCTGGACCTCCGGGAGGTCGACCTGGACCTCCGGGGGGTCCGAGAGACCGCCTTGGCCCTGCGGGGCCTCCTGGCGTCTGTCTTCTGCTACCGGAGCAGGTTGCGAAGGTGAGGGGTCTGGCCGCTCTGCGACGAGGACCATACTCACCACTTCTGTTGTTGCCGCAATGTAGAGCAGCAGGTGCTCCCCGGGCTCAATGATAGGTAGGGTCGTCAGGAGTCGCTTCAACTCCTGGAAAGCCTCTTCTGCTTCGTCAGTCCAGGCAAAAGGGCCTGAGTTGCGCAGGAGCTTAAAGAAAGGGAGTGCCCGCTCTGCTAGCCTCGGTATAAACCGACTCAGCGCGGCTAGACATCCCGTGAGTCTCTGAACATCCTTGACGCGGGCAGGGGGCCGCATCAAGTCGATGGCCTTGATCTTCTCTGGGTTGGCCTCAATCCCTCGGTGCGAGACCAGGAACCCTAAGAGCTTCCCAGAGGACACGCCGAACACACATTTATCTGGGTTCAGCTTGGTGCGCGTAGAGCGCAACTTGTCAAAGACTAAGGCTAGGTTATCTAGCAAAGATGAACCCTGCTTGACCTTGACAACTATGTCATCAACGTACACCTCAACTAGGTCTCTTATTAACTCCCCAAAGGTTTTGTGCATCGCCCGCACAAAGGTGGAGAGTGCATTCTTTAGGCCGTAAGGCATAGACACATAGCAATAAAGGCCGTCTACTGTGATGAAGGAGGTGTGCTCCTCGTCCTCCCTAGACATGGGGATCTGATGGAAACCCGAGTAGGCGTCTAGGAAGCACAGCATATCACAGCCTGACGTTGAGTCTACTATTTGATCTATTCTAGGGAGAGGGAATGGATCTTTGGGACATGCCTTATTGAGACTGGTGTAGTCGATGCACATCCGGAGCTTCCCGCCGGCCTTCGGGACAACGACGGGGTTCGCCAACCACCGGGGGTGGTGGACCTCCCGTATGAAGCCAGCGTCCAGCAGCTTCTTGACTTCTTCACGAATGAAGTTTTGCCGTTCGATGGACTGCTTGCGGGGCTTCTGTTGAACCGGGCGGGCGTCGGGGAAGACTTTCAAGTGGTGCTCGATCACCTCCCTGGGGATCCCTGGCATCTGTGACGGTTGCCATGCAAACACGTCGACGTTGTGCCGGAGGAAGGTGACGAGCGCGCCTTCCTATTTGCTATCCAGGCCCCCGGCTACCCGGGTGGTCTGGGTAGCTTCGGCGCCAAATTGGACGACCTTTAAGGGGACGCCGCCCTCGTCGAGAGGTTGCATGCGGGGTGCTGTGGCGGAAGCACGGTGACGTGCGCTCGGGCGGAGCTGGTCCGGCTCCGTATTGCCGGGGGCTGATGCCCCGGCTGTTGCGAGCGCTTGGAGCTTCTCTAGGGCCGACACTGCAGCAGTGCGGTCCCCACGAATCCTGAGGACGCCCGTCGGTGTTGGCATCTTCAGGACGAGGTAGCCATAGTGGGCTACATCCATGAACCGGTACAGGGCTGGCCTGCCGATTATGGCGTTGAAGGGGAGGTCTATCTCCTCTACGTCGAACAGAATGTACTCTGTCCGATAGCTGTCCGGAGCCCCGAAGGTCACCGGGAGGCTAATGTTGCCGTAGGGGATGACCTGTCCCGGCCCTACCCCTGAGAACGGGCTCGACGGGGTGAACTTAGCCATCGGGACCTGCAACTTCTGGAAAGCTGCACGGCTGATGAGGTTCAGCCCAGCTCCTCCATCTACCAAAACGTGGTACATTCTCACGTTGGCGATGGTAGGGGCTACCAGGAGCGGTAGTTGGCCGGCCCCAGCCATGTTCCTGGGGCAGTCGGTGGCGTCAAAGCTGATGGGGGTCCCCATCCACTTAAGGTGCGGTGCAGCACTTGGGAGTGGCGCCACCGACGCTACCGCTCGGCGCAGAGTCTTGACTGCGCTTCGGGACGAGGGGTCGGCGGACCCGCCGTATATGACGTAGAGCTTCTTCCGACGCTCATCGTCACTGGAGCTGGAGTCCTCATGATTGCGTGCCGCCTTCACGACACGCTGAGGCTCCTGGATCTCCTCTGGGTGGTCGATGTTGTCTGGAACATCCACCCTCTGTTCGTCTTCCTTTGGACGGAAGGGCAGGGCATCAGCCCGCTGCCGCTTCCCTTTGCGGAAGCGCTCTGTGAGCCTTCGGATCTCCCGACACTCGGCAGTAGTGTGGCGACAGCTGCCGTGCACGGAGCACATATTGTCTTGATTACCTTCTGGGATTGGTGACCTTCGCTGCCTCTTGTCGGGGCGCGGCCCCCGAGCCCCACTGAGCGTCGCTGCAGTGACGACTGGGGCTGCGGCCAGTGATCTTATCTTGCTTCTGCCTCGGCCCTCGGTCTTCCTGCTGCCTCCATAGGGAGTAGGACCATATCCGGGCAGTCCTCCTGTCTCGGAGGACGGCTGTGAGTGCCAGTTCCGTCCTTCGGCTGCCCTGGCGCACTTGTCCGCCAAGCTGAAGAGCTCTGAGCCATCGCGGACCTCCCTGGTCGCGAGTTTCTCAAGCATCTTCTTGTCTCGGACACCTTGCCGGAACGCTACCACCACAGAAGCATTTTGAATGTGTGGGATGGTGTTCCGCACCTGGGAGAACCGCTGGATGAAAGTGCGCAGCGACTCCCTAGGTTGTTGCTGGATGGCGTGGAGGTCGAGCTCCGTGCCAGGCCGGGTGTAGGAACTGCCGAAGTTGGCTATGAACTGCCGGCAAAGCTCTCCCCAGGAAGTTACGGAACCCTGGGGGAGGTTCATGAGCCAAGACCGGGCTGGGCCAGTCAAGGCGACAGGGAAGTAATTGGCCATGACGGCTTCATTCCCTTCTGTGGCAAGTACGGCGGTGGAGTAGATCTGGAGGAACTCCGCCGGGTTGACGCTGCCGTCGTACTTCTCGGGCAGGTGTGGCCGAAACTTGCGCGGCCACTTTGCGAAGCGAAGGTGGGGCGCGAGGGCCGCACACTCTGCTTCTGTCGCCGCAGGTTCTGGTGCCGCGAACGCTTGGTTCGCACTGAGCACCGCGTGCCCCGGTATGGGCAAGGCTGCACCATAGGCCGGGGGTGCCATCTGCAGGACATATGACTGTGGCATATTCTGCACGGCGTAGGCTTGGGGCAGAGATCGCGTGGCGAAGGTCTGCTCTTCATGCTGGGTCGAGGTCGACGTCATGCTGTCGTCAGCCTCTTGGTAGCGGCGCCTTTCTCGGCGCTGCTCGAGGTATGCCCGGGCATCTTGACCCAGGCGACACCGCTCCAGCTCTGTCCTCAGATCTGTCGATTGGGGCTTGGTAGAGCTGGAGTCTGCCGTCTGCTCGTCAACCAATGGTGCGCGCATCAGCGACATGACCGGTTGGCCAGAGCGTCGTGCCCGCCGAAGTCGAGGGTTTGCGGCGGCGACGACGAGACGGTCTATCTCGCGGATCCACTGCAGGGTCGCTGCCTGAGGCGCGTCCCCAACGGGCGGATTGTACAGTAGCGCTCTCGCTGCAGCTAGCGCACCCCCACTGGGTACGCCCAGCGCTACTGAAGACTTGATGCTGGTTGGAGCCTGCATTGCCGGGGTCGGCGCTGCCAGAGCCGGTTGCTGGCTCCCAGCTTGTACCGACACACTCCGTCCCGAGTGTGTCTTACATGTACTCCCCCCTGGTCGTGGTTGGCCGCAGAGGCGAGGGGGGAGAGTTCGCCGCTGAAGGAAGCTTGGTCATCTTCGTCGGCGGAAACTCGTCGCGCAAGGGAAAAACCCCCTACCTGGCGCGTCAAATGTCGAAGTGTTCTGTCGACACTTCCCCCGGGCCTGCACTGGGCAGCCCGCGGAGGTTCTTTTTTCGGTGGGGCTAGTTCCTAGCGGAGAGCTTGCGCAGATGGACGAGTTAGTAAGAGCTTGACACGGCGAGTTTTACGTGGTTCAGGCCGTCGGAACGTAAAACCCTACGTCCACGGCGAGCTATGGAGCTCGTTGTATTGCTTGCTGCTCAGGGCCGGAGTCCTGAGCTTGGGGGTGAGTTACAGCTTGAGAGTGTATGACTAGCGTATGAGTTGCAAAGTGCGAACCCTTGCTATCGTCGCCTACCCGAGCCTTTTATAGTCCAAGACTCGGGCAGCTTACAAGGAGGGCCGGGACCCGACAGGTGGTCCCGGGAAGATTGTCTATTATCTACCGTATCTGCAGTTATGCCGGTAGTTGCCTCTGGTCGAAGGCTTCTGAGTCTTCATCTTGCCGCCCTGCCCATGCCGCATGCTAGTCGTAGTGGTTGATGACGGCGCAGACGGCACGAGATGTCTTGTCGCGGTGTTTATTGGCTGACAGGTTCTGACACCGCGCGCCAGTCTGTGATGCGACTGGGCGCAACGGCACCTGACAGAAGCGTGCTCCGCGTCTCCGCGTCTTGGGAAGACGCGGGCCTTGAATACCTTGTACGGGTAAGGTATGGGCGTTTTTACGCCCGCTACCTATCGCTCGGGGGCAGGCAGCGCCGCTCTGCTGCCACGTGGCGGGCCCGGAGCTCTCCTGTGAGGAGAGGGAGGTCCGGCCCCGCTGGACGCGTGGCGCCTTCGGACCTCTCTCCCGCGGAGGGGGAGGTCCGGCTTCTGAATGCCACGTGGCGGGCCCGGAGCTCTCCTCTGAGGAGAGGGAGGTCCGGCCCCGCCGGACGCGTGGGCGCCTTCGGAGCTCTCCCTGCGGAGAAGGGCGAGTTCCTTAGGCATTTTCCCCTGTGCGCGGGCGCGGGGGTACCCCATATCTCAGGTACCGACACCTGTGCATTCCCTATGGAGCAAGGCCTCAAGCTTTACAAGACAAGTGATAGTCCGTTGGTGCATGCAACGGACTATAGGAGCTTGGTTGGAGGGCTGCGATACTTGGTGAACACACGTCCGGATCTCGCCTACTCGGTCGGGTACGTGAGTCAGTTTCTGGAGGAGCCCAAGGAGGATCACTTTGCTGCAGTAAAACGTATTGTACGCTACATAGCGGGTACAATCAACTATGGAGTCTTCTATGCAAGAGGAGGAGACATGTAGCTTATTGGATACTTAGATAGTAACTATGCGGGAGACGTGGAGGACCGCAAGAGCACAAACGGGGTGCTGTTGTTTTGTCTTGGAAACAGCCCCGTTTCATGACAGTCTTGCAAGCATAAGGTGGTGACCTTGTCCTCATGTGAAGCAGAATATATCGCATCAGCTCAAGGGACATGTCAAGGTGTATGGATGGCACAGCCGATGGAGGACTTAGCTGAAAAATCGAAGGCACCGGTGCTACGGGTTGATAACAAATCAGCTATAGACTTGAGCAAGAACCCGGTACATCATGACAGAAGCAAGCACATCGATGTCAAGTACCACTTCATATGGGAGTGTGTGGACATCGGTACTATTGTGCTTGAGCAAATCTCCACTTAAGACCAGATGGCGGACATCTTGACCAAGGCCCTTGGAAGACAGAAGTTCATGGATATGAGAAGACATTGGCCAGTGTCAGGATCAGGAGGAGAATATGGGCTGATCTGCCCCTAGCCCAGAGCGGCCAGAACCGGGCCGTGTGGGCTGGTCTGCCCTGGCCCAGGCTGGATCCCCCTTCTAGAAGAAATCAGAGTTTAGTCTTCTTAGAGATAGAATAAAAGATTGGGTTGTAATAGATCAGAACTCTTGTAAGGGGGGCTATATAAAGAAGCCAAACACCCCAATTTTAGAGAGAGATCAATAAAAGAAAATTTCCTCCTAGGTTTCTACCTAGCCGCCTCTCTCCCCCTTGCTGCCGCCGCCCCTCTCTCTCCCCAGATCGGCGCCTCCCTCAAGAACCCTAGCCGCCACCAGGGGCTAGGGTCTGCTGCCGCCGCCCAGACTTGTTACAGCCAACGCTAGGGTCTCTCTTCCCTTCAAGCCGCCGCCTCCTTCCTCAACCCTAGCTGCCACCAGGCTAGGATCAGCCACCAACTCTGTTTCCCCCTTGTTATGCGCCTCCATTAAAGCCGGAAGACAGACTGATCTGCTAGGGCATATCAACTTGTTCAGCAAGAACAGAAATAGTTTTGGGGCTGGAATTGCAACAATTGGCAGAGTGAGAAGTTTTTCTCAGCTCGTGCCATTTTCATGTGAGGTTGTTGTCATTTCTTCCTTTATGTATTAAACTCTACTAATGTGAAATTTGTAGTATCCACCTATAATCCATAGTACAGAAGCTGGCTTGGTACTGCTCTTGAATGGAATGTGCCTAAACATCTGTGTTGTTGACACTTGTTGTGAAACTCCGGCCTGAAAAGAATTGGCTGTGGGCTGGCTACTGTTGATGGGATACTGTAGCGAGGCTACTTTAGCTCTGTGGGTCACTTTAGTTAAATAGCCAGTCCTGAATATTAAATAACTTTGGGTAACTGCTGTACGCAAAGTGAGGATGAAAGTGTAAAACGTAGGTGGTACCTACACAACGTGTGAGTAGGCCAAGCCGTATTTGGGCTTGGGTTGTACATTTGTTGATGCAGTTATTTTTTTTGTAATGATTATGTTTGTTGAAGGACAGACTGTTACGGCCGAGGATCCATGGAGGGAGGAGGGCGCCGCCGCCGGAGAGGACGAGGAGTCGTGAAGACGAAGAGGCTTGTGTGGAGGGTGAAATGTGTGAGTGCGTGAGTGTGTGAGTGCGTGAGTCGCTTAGACGTATGACGGGTGGGTCCGGTGGGGTGTAGGGCCCTTAGGTCAGTCAGGGTGTGAATGCAGAGTCGCTTCTACTTATGACGTGTGGGGTCTTATGTGGTATAGGGCCCACGGGTCAGCCCCGGGTGGGGAATGTAAAATGAACTCTCTCGTGAGGAAAGGGGCAGACGAGAAGAAACCAAAATTCAGTTCCGCGCTTCCATTTCCTCGTCGTTCCCGCGCCGCGCCACCGCCGGCCGGAGTCTGTACGCACTCATGCCGGAGTTCCGACGAGCTTCCGGCCACGGGACGTAACAGCTGGTATCAGAGCTTTCTCCTTCCTTGGGACCTCAAATTTTCGGGGAGGGGTGTTCCTGTGATTCGGGTAGGAGTTATAGGCGATCAGGAGCAGAGATCGGTGTGAATCCCCGCTGCTCACCACGGCGCCAGCACCCAAACCGTCGGTACAGACGCGATTCGTGCTGGAAGCGATGGCAGAGGAGTCAAGGGCAGAAGGGAAGAGATGGGGAAAGGTGTTCGGGTTGTTGGAGCAGTTGGCGAAGGGTCAGAGTGATCTCCAGGGTCAGCAGGCTCTCGCGGCATCCATCGCAGAGCAGGCGGCCAAGGAGCGGGATCTTCTGGCAAAGCAGGTGGAAGAAATCAAGGTGAAGGTGGAAGCCATGACCCTAGAGCGTCAGGTGGAAGTGCTGCCGTTCAGGCGGGTAGAGGAGATAAGACCGCAGAGAGGAGGGGGCAGAGAGCAGCCACCATACAGGGGAATAGAGGAGGCGGGTCACCAAGGAAGGAATGGAGGATTCCAGCCGAGGGAGGTTCAGGAGGGCAAAACGTTCATGAAGCTGTCATTCCCTAAGTTTTCTGGCGATAATCCTACCATTTGGATTGATAAATGTGAAGATTATTTTTCCATCTATCATGTGCCAGAGATGACCTGGGTGAGAGCAGCTAGCATGCATATGGAGGGCAATGCGTCCAAGTGGCTACAAATCTTCAAACTGACAGAAGGTTTGAGCACTTGGCGGAGGTTTGTGGAGGCAATGAAGGAGAAGTTCGGCTCTTATGAGTACCCTCAGGCCATGAACAACCTACTGCATCTGAGGCAAACCAGTAGCCTGGATAAGTACATTTCAGAGTTTGAGGAAGCCAGATACCTAACTTCTATGCACAACCCAGAGCTGGATGAGGTTTTTTTTGTTACACAGTTCATGAAGGGACTGAAGTTTGAGTTGAAGGGGCCAGTTCAATCACAGATCCCAACCACTGTCAACAGAGCAGTGGTGCTGGCTAAAGTGCAGAGGGATATTCAAGAGAGGAGCACTTTTAGAGGCAGCGGGGGGGTTAGCAGTGGAGTTAGGTCAGGGGTTGGAGGCAAGGGGGAGAGTAGAATTGTACCAGCTCAAGGGGAACTGAGTAGAGAAAGACAGTTAAGGGACTATAGGAGGCTAAATGGACTATGTTATGTTTGTGGTGAGAAATTTGAACCTGGACACATACAGAAGTGTCCCAAGAGATCTCATGCTCATCTTAACATGGTGGAGATTGCAGACTCGAAGGAGGAGCTTACTGAAGAGGTGCTGAGGCAGTTGGAGCAGGAGGAAAACCAAGAGGTTGAGTGTCTGCATGTATCAATCCATGCAATGTCTGGTACCCAGGGTGGACAGAGCTTGCGCTTGAAAGCACTGGTGCGGGACCAAACCTTCCTGATCTTAGTGGATTCTGGAAGTGCAATGTCCTTTGTTAACACTGCCTTTGTGGACAGAGCAGGGTTGCAAAAGCACAAGTGTCCCATGCTGAAAGTTAAGGTAGCGTCCGGAGAAGAGTTATGGAGCGAGTACATGGTGAAAGGTTTGGAGTGGTGGTGTGAGGGGCATACCTTCAGATCTGATATGCGCATCCTAACCCTGGGAGCTTATGATGCAATATTGGGGTATGACTGGTTAGTCCAGTACAATCCTATGACTTGTGACTGGGTCCAAAAGTACTTGGCCTTCATGAAGGATGGAAAGGAGGTGTTAGACACTGTGATTATGTGTGTGTCACAGGGGCATATTAGTCATTAGTGAGGGATTAGGGTTAGGGGTAGTTTAGTCCTTTTCCCCCTCCTAATCCCTCTATATAATCAGACCTGTACCTCAGTACTATTATCCATCTAATACAGCCACCATTAGCCCTCTAATATGGTATCAGCTAGGAACTAATTAGGATTAGGGCCTAACCCTAATCCTAATGACCCAGGCCCAGCCGCCGCCGCTGCAGCGGCTCTGCGCCGCCGCCGCCCCGCGTGCCTGCGCAGCAGGCCTCGCCGGCGCGCCAGCCGTCGGAGCCGCCGCCGCTGAGGCAACGCGCGCCTGCGCCGCTGCCGCCCCGCGTGCCTGCGCTGCAGGCCTCGCCGCCGCCGCCGCCGCTGAGGCAATGCAGGCCTGCGCTGCCGCGCCGCCTGCTGCTGTTGCTGCCGCTGGTGCGCAACCCGGCCACGCCGCCGCACCATCTAATGGGGCCGCCGCCTCCGCCGCAGGCGCAACCCCAGCCCGCGCCGCTGTGCCCTGGGGCGCCGCCGCCGGATCCGCGCCCGGGCTGCCCGATCTCGGGCAGAGCCGGCGCGCGCCCGGATTCGGGTTCGCTGGGGTTGCTGGTGTGCACCCCAGCCACGCCACTGCGCCGTTTGATAGGGCCACCGCCGCGCCGCCACCCTGGGCCGCCGCCGCACTGCCACCCTGGGCCGCCGTCGGCGCCGCGCCATTGCCCGGGGCCGCCCCGCTGCCACCACGCGCCGTCGGCGCTCCTGCAGCCCCCAGCACTGCCACCCCTCGAATCGCTGCTGCCTGGCCCGCCGTCGTCACCTCTGCAGCGCCCCACGATGGCGCCGCTACCTGGCCCGCAGCAGCTGCAGCCGCCCAGTGGGCCGCTGTTGCCTCTGCGGTGCACCACGACGGTGCCGCTGCCTGGCCCGCAGCAGCTGCAGCCGCCCCTTGGGCTGCCGGTCCTGCAGTCCCCCACGACGGCGCCGCCTGGCCTGCTGCCGCCTCGGGAAGTGCCTCTCGGCCGCCATCGGCTGATGTACCTGGATCGGCTATTGCCTACTCTGTTGGCACCACCATCGAGGGTTCGAGCGCGTTGTCTTCCTTCCCGGCGCCGCCACCGCCGAGGCATGTCGCGACCCGTTCTACACCGTCGATCTACCGGCAGGGTCTCACGCCGTGTGGCCCTGACTGGGTGGTGGACTCCGGTGCCTCGTACCACACCACCCCTGACGTCGGTATCCTCTCCTCTACCCGCCCTTCCCGTCCCTCTGATCCTTCATCTATCGTTGTTGGGAATGGGTCGACTCTTCCAGTCACCTCAGTAGGTGACTCGGGTTCGCCGGATTCGTTTCAGCTACGTGATGTTCTTGTTGCCCCTGACATCATTCAGCATCTTCTTTCCGTTCGTCGTTTTACTACTGACAATCATGTTTCCCTTGAGTTTGATCCTTATGGTGTAACTGTGAAGGATCTTACTACTCGACGCTTTCTTTTTCGTTGTGATAGTACGGGTCCCCTGTACACGATGCGTCTTCCTGCTTCCGCTCCGCCTCTTGCCCTGACTACGACAGCATCTTCGACCATTTGGCATCGTCGGCTTGGCCACCCCGGTGTTGATGCTATGTCGAAGTTGTCTGGTAGTTCAGCGATTTCGTGTACTCGGGGTACTCATGAGTCTCTTTGCCATGCTTGTCAGTTGGGTCGCCATGTTCGACTTCCTTTTCCACACTCTGTCACTCGTGTCGAGCACACATTTGATTTGATTCATTGTGATCTTTGGACTTCACCTGTTCTTAGTGTCTCTGGATGCAAGTATTACTTGGTGGTCGTGGATGATTTTTCGCACTATTCGTGGACTTTTTCCTTGCGACAGAAGTCTGATACTTTCGGTACTCTTTCTCACTTCTTCGCTTGGGTGTCCACCCAGTTTGGGCGCACGATTCGTGCGGTCCAGTGCGACAACGGGCGCGAGTTTGACAACTCTACGTTCCGTGACTTTCTGCTTTCTCGCGGTGTTCAGTTACGCATGTCATGTCCGTACACTTCCCCCCAGAACGGCAAGGCTGAGCGCATGATTCGGACCACCAACGATGTCATGCGCTCCCTGATGTTTCAGGCTTCTACCCCTGCTCGCTACTGGGCGGAGGCGCTTCACACTGCCACCTACCTCATTAATCGCCTTCCTACTAAGGCGATTAGTGCTCCCACCCCTCACTTCGCTTTGTTCGGCACCCACCCTCTTTACGACCATCTTCGGGTCTTCGGGTGCGCTTGCCACCCTAACCTCTCTGCCACAGCTCCCCATAAGCTTGCGCCTCGCTCGACTCAGTGTGTTTTCCTTGGGTACTCCCCTGACCATAAGGGGTACAGGTGCCTTGACCCCACCACCCGTCGTATCTTGATCTCCCGACACGTCGTCTTCGACGAGTCTTCCTTTCCCTTTTCCACCCCGTCCTATGGCCCCGTCGCTGAGTTGGATTCCCTCTTCTCTACTGACCCCGAGGCCGCTCCTGTACAGCGACCTTGTCGGTTACCTCTTGCAGGTTACCCACCCGCTACGCCACGCACGACTTCGGCGTCTTCCACGCCACCTGTTGTGCCTTACGTGGCCCCGGCGTCCCTGACGCCACTTGCTGCGCCACGCGCGGCACCGGCGTCCCTGACGCCACCGGCTGCGCCACGCGCGGCACCGACGTCCCTGACGCCACCGGCTGCGCCACGCGCGGCCTCGGCGCCCCCGACGTCACCCACTGCACCACGCGCGGCCCCGGTGTCCCCGACGACGCCTGCTGCGCCAAGCGCGGCCTCTGCGTCCCCGACGTCGACTACTGCGCCACACACGGCCTCAGCTTCCCCGACATCACCTGTAGCAAGCCCGACGTCACCAGGCGCACCAGGAGCAGCACCGACGACGACTTCTCGCTTCGCCGACCCCGTACTTGCCTACCAGCGACGAGCACGGGGGGGCGGCCCTACTCCAGCTGCACCACGTGTGGCCCCGAGACGAGAGAAGGTCGTTGTACCCGAGCGCCCGGTGTACAACCCTCCTCTTCTCCACAGAGATCCTGGTCACGTCCACCCGATGGTGACTCGACGTGCATCCGGGAGTCTTCGTCCAATTGAGCGCTTCACCGGAGTTGCCTTCTCGTCGACGACTTCTCCACCGACCGACTCTTCTTCGATATCACCCATACCTACTTCCGTGCGTAGCGCCCTCGCCGACCCTCACTGGCGCCGCGCTATGGAGGAAGAGTATGAGGCTCTGCTTGCCAACCGGACCTGGGACCTGGTTCCCCGTCCTGGTCGTGGCAATGTTGTCACAGGCAAGTGGGTTTTCACGCACAAGAAGAAGGCAGACGGTACCTTGGAGAGGTACAAGGCTCGGTGGGTACTCCGGGGTTTCACTCAGCGCCCTGGAGTCGACTACGACGAGACCTTCAGCCCGGTGGTAAAGCCGGCGACGGTTCGTACCGTTCTGTCGCTAGCTCTCTCACGTTCTTGGCCTGTCCACCAGTTGGACGTCAAGAATGCCTTCCTCCACGGTACACTGACCGAGACGGTGTACTGCAGTCAGCCGGCAGGGTTTGTTGATTCAGCTCACCCAGACATGGTCTGTAAGCTGAACAAATCCCTATACGGACTGAAGCAGGCACCGCGAGCCTGGTATAGCCGGTTCGCCTCCTTCTTGGTCTCCCAGGGGTTCGTCGAAGCTAAGTCGGACACTTCGCTGTTTGTCTATCGACGTGGCAGTGACACTGCTTACCTCCTACTGTACGTCGATGACATTGTACTAACAGCGTCTAGTCCGGCTCTGCTTCGGCGCACCATTTCTGCTTTACAGCAGGAGTTCGCTATGAAGGACCTGGGCCGTCTTCACCACTTCCTGGGCATTGCGGTCGAGGACCGACCAGGCGGCTTATTCCTTCACCAGCGACAGTAC
Organism: Neostapfia colusana; assembly: GCA_030760725.1. Classification (NCBI taxonomy): domain Eukaryota; kingdom Viridiplantae; phylum Streptophyta; class Magnoliopsida; order Poales; family Poaceae; genus Neostapfia; species Neostapfia colusana. The sequence goes on along the minus strand of JASWHV010000004.1, from coordinate 36,695,908 downwards.
TGCCTGGATATTCTCCAGCGAGCGGGCATGACTGAGTGCAAGCCTTGCTCCACTCCAGTGGATACTCAGGCGAAGCTCTCCGCTACCGGCGGGACACCCGTCTCTGACCCCACTACTTACAGGAGTCTTGCAGGTGCTCTTCAGTACCTCACCTTCACCAGGCCGGATATCTCGTATGCAGTTCAGCAGGTGTGCCTCCACATGCATGACCCGAGGGAGCCGCACCTCACCGCTGTGAAGCGGATTCTTCGGTACCTACGAGGTACACTTGACTACGGCCTCCTCCTTCGACGTGACACGACCTCCGAGCTGGTCGTGTACACCGATGCTGATTGGGCAGGTTGTCCGGACACACGACGTTCTACTTCTGGGTACGCCGTCTTCCTGGGCGATAACCTCGTCTCCTGGTCCTCGAAGCGACAGCCCGTGGTGTCGCGTTCGAGTGCTGAGGCGGAGTATCGCGCCGTGGCTAACAGCGTAGCTGAGGCCTCCTGGCTCCAGCAGTTGCTTCAGGAGCTCCACACTTCCGTCGCCAGGAGCACCCTCATCTACTGCGACAACGTCAGCGCCGTGTACCTCTCCACCAACCCGGTCCAGCATCAGCGCACGAAACATGTGGAGATCGACCTCCACTTTGTTCGTGAGCGAGTTGCACGCGGCGAGATTCGGGTACACCATGTCCCAACGACGACGCAGTTCGCCGACATCTTCACGAAGGGTCTCCCGTCGTCGCTGTTCTCCGAGTTTCGGTCCAGTCTCAACATCTGCAGTGGCTAGATGTTATGACTGCGGGGGGGTGTTAGACACTGTGATTATGTGTGTGTCACAGGGGCATATTAGTCATTAGTGAGGGATTAGGGTTAGGGGTAGTTTAGTCCTTTTCCCCCTCCTAATCCCTCTATATAATCAGACCTGTACCTCAGTACTATTATCCATCTAATACAACCACCATTAGCCCTCTAATAGGAGGTAAGGTTGCAGGGTAGCAAGTCACCTGTTCAACATCATGTGGCACTGGTTACTCCTATGCAAGTGGACAAGTGGCTGGTGGGCAATGAAGTATGGGCTATGGCAGTGGTGGAGGATCAGGGGAGATGTGAGAAGTCTGGTATGAAGGTTGGGAGTCAGAAGTTAGTGCAGAAGTTGATAGAGGAATTCAGGGATGTTTTTGAGGATCCTAAGGTACTGCCACCCCAAAGGCCTTTTGATCATGTCATCTCATTGATCCCAGGGGCCATACCTGTCAATCCAAGACCCTATAGGTATTCACCCCTGCATAAGAATGAGATTGAAAGACAAGTGGCTGAGCTATTGCATTCGGGGCTGATAGAACACAGTGTCAGCCCCTTTGCCTCTCCAGTACTGCTAGTGCAGAAGAAGGATGGGTCTTGGAGACTGCATTGACTATTGGAAGTTAAATGACATCACTATCAAGAACAAGTTCCCTATGCCCATGGTGGAGGAGATTTTGGATGAACTACATAGGGCCCATTATTTTTCTAGTCTAGATATGAAGGCTGGGTACCACCAGATTCGAATGAAGGATGGAGAAGAATTCAAAACAGCCTTCAAGACTCATTGTGGACACTACCAGTTCAAGGTGATGCCCTTTGGCTTAACTAATGCTCCTGCCTCGTTTCAATGTGCCATGAACTCTATTTTAAGTCCCTACCTGAGAAAGTTTGTGTTGGTTTTTATTGATGACATATTGGTTTATAGTCCTACTTTAGAGCTACATATGCAACATCTTAGATTGGTGTTTGAGCTGGTGAAACAGCACCAGTTCTACTTTAAGTTGTCTAAATGTCACTTTGCTCAAGAGGAGTTGGTCTATCTGGGCCATGTCATTTCAGCAAAAGGAGTTCAGACTGATAGTAAGAAAATTGAGGCAATGAAAGGTTGGCCAGTACCTAGTTCATTCACTGAACTTAGGGCCTTCTTGGGACTGACTGGCTACTACAGAAAGTTTGTGAGGAGGTATGGAGTCATTGACAGACCACTGACTGCAATTCTTAGACACAAGCAGTTTCAGTGGTCAAAAGAGGCACAAGAGGCCTTCTAGTTACTCAAGAAGGCTATGAGTGAGGCTCCTGTGTTAGCTTTACCCAACTTCAATGAACCCTTTGTAGTAGAGACTGATGCTTGTGACTGTGGGGTTGGAGCAGTGTTGATATAAAATGATAGGCCTATTGCATTTCTGAGCAAGGCATTATCTGAACAACACAAACAGTGGTCTATCTATGAGAAGGAATTTTTGGCCCTAATCTTAGCTGTGGACAGATGAAGGTCCTATTTACAGAGGACAGAGTTCCAAATCAGAACTGACCACAAGAGTCTAAGCTTTTTGGATGAGCAAGTCCTTCAGTCTGATCTTCAGAAGAAGGCAATGGCTAAAATGATGGGATTGAATTTCAAAATTATCTATAAAAAGGGGAAAGAAAATCTAGCTGCTGATGCTCTGTCAAGGGTAGCTCATCTGATGGAGGTATCTATGGTTGCTGAGGTAGTTCCTATGTGGATTCAAGAAGTCAAGAACTCATATGCTACTGATCAGCATGCCTAAGATCTGTTGGCTTAGTTGACTATCTCTAGCCCTGATTAGCAAGGATTTTCAGTTTATCAAGGGGTGATCAGACAACAAGGCAGAATATGGGTAGGTGAGAATTCTGCTTTGAGGGCCAAATTAATAGCAGCATGTCATGACAGTGCAGTAGGAGGTCATTCTGGCATTCACAATACCTATCACAGAGTGAAGAAGTTATTTGCTTGGAGGGGAATGAAACAGGATGTAGAGGATTGAGTGAAGCAATGCCAGGTCTGTCATCAAGCAAAAGGGGAAAGGACAGTACCAGCTGGGCTTTTACAGCCTCTGCCAGTACCCCAAGGCATGTGGCAAGACATCACCATGGACTTTGTGGAAGGATTACCAAGATCTGAAGGGTTCAATACAATTTTAGTGGTGGTGGACACGCTATCCAAATACTCTCACTTCATTCCACTCAAGCATCCTTATACAGCAGCTCAAGTGGCCACAGCGCTATTAGACAATGTGATCAAGTTACATGGCCTACCTAAGACCATGATCTCTGATAGGGACAAAATATTTACAAGTGGTGTGTGGAAACAGCTATTCAAAAACATGCAAGTAAAGGTGCTACTGAGTACTGCATACCAACCTCAGACTGATGGCCAATCTGAGAGGGTGAACCAATGCCTAGAGACTTATCTTAAATGTGCAGTGCAAGAATCTCCTACAAAGTGGAAGAGTTGGTTACCTCTGGCAGAATATTGGTATAATACATCTTACCATTCAACCCTGGGGTGTTCTCCCTTCCAGGCCCTCTATGGTTATGCTCCAAATCCATTTCTGGCTCCAGCAGTACCTTGTTCAAAGGACACAAATGTTAAGGAAATATTACAGGAGAGAAAAGCCCATCTAGATCTATTGCGAGATAAGCTTGCTATGGCACGGAACAGAATGAAGCAAACTGCAGATAAGAAGAGAAAAGATCGTTTCTTCGCGGTGGGGGAGATGGTGCTGCTCCGCCTACAACCCTATGCGCAAGCCTCTGTGGTCAATCGACCTTTCCCTAAACTGGCATACAGATTTTTTGGACCCTACAAGATACTAGAAAGGATTGGCAAGGAAGCTTACCGCTTGGAGTTGCCTGCCGGTGCCTCAGTGCATCCCGTGTTCCACACATCCCAAATCAAGCCATTTACTCCAAACTACTCTCCAATCTTCTCCAATCTGCCGAAAGTCATCGACTTCAGCGCAGATCCACTGAGGCCAAGTCGGTTTCTGGAGCGTCGGCTGGTCAAGAAGGGAAGCAAAGCGATGCCGCAAGTTAGGGTTAGATGGGAGGGAAGTGAAGCTGCTGAGAGCTGGGAAGACTGGTACATACTGCTGAAGCGCTTCCCGGAGATAGCGGCTTGGAGACAAGCCGAAAATCTAGGGGGGGAAGCTGTTACGGCCGAGGATCCATGGAGGGAGGAGGGCGCCGTCGCCGGAGAGGACGAGGAGTCGTGAAGACGAAGAGGCTTGTGTGGAGGGTGAAATGTGTGAGTGCGTGAGTGTGTGAGTGCGTGAGTCGCTTAGACGTATGACGGGTGGGTCCGGTGGGATGTAGGGCCCATGGGTCAGTCAGGGTGTGAATGCGGAGTGGCTTCTACTTATGACGTGTGGGGTCTTATGTGGTATAGGGCCCACGGGTCAGCCCCGGGTGGGGAATGTAAAATGAACTCTCTCGTGAGGAAAGGGGCAGACGAGAAGAAACCAAAATTCAGTTCCACGCTTCCATTTCCTCGTCGTTCCCACGCCGCGCCATCGCCGGCGGAGTCTGTACGCACTCACGCCGGAGTTCCGACGAGCTTCCGGCCACGGGACGTAACACAGACCTGGTGCAGTGGTTAAGTCACCCCACTTGTGAGTTGTGACAAGAGGTCCTGGGTTTGATGCAACCTCTTTGCATCGCACGTTGCAGGGTTTAAGGCTTGCCTTGTATGATCCTTCCCCAGTTCCAGCACCGGGTCTGTCCAATAATTGTGTTTGCTATATCTGTGTACTTGTCCTTGTCCATGGTAAAATAAATACTTTCCATGGTCTAATAGCTATTGTTAGCCTCACTTTTGGAAAAATCATTGGATTGCTAGCTTTTCACAACAGAGGGAGTATTGTTGTGTGTTATGCACTTAGATAAATAATGATGTTTTATGTATTATTCAGAGTTTTATATTATGTCATCGAGGTGAATATGTATTGTCATGATTATTTTGCATAAACTTCTTATTGCGTCCAAAAGATAAGAACATTTAATGTCTCCCATATGTAAATGACGCCGGCTCAACAATTTTGCTTCCATATTTGTAATGAATCAACTATTTTCTTACCAAATCAAACCTAAACAGCTACGTTCTCCTTTTGAATAATCCTGGTTGTTGCGGTAGTTATCTCTGCAGTAATCCACTTGATAGCAATTGTTTATAATGCCTGATGTGAAGATTATGCTGCTGAATGGATTTTCTGTCACTAACCAATTCTGTCCCGAGTGATGGTTCTTCATCTTAATTTTCTCCTTGTGGCCTCTATCGAAGGCTTAAACTTTAAAGGAAAAAAAAACTCTTTTCGGTTCATCGTGTATCTACTTAGTATTTGTTGTAATACCATCTTATTATGTTCCATGTATGATTTTTTGGTTTACTCTACTCTCAGTGCAAGTTTTGTGGGAGAGATGGGACCATTACGATGATTCCTGGGCAGGGGGCACCCTTGACTATTGACTAGAGCCAGAAAGGAGAAAAGGCTTGTTTGATGGTCTTTGACTGCAGAGGATATGAACCTGTCGAGTTCTCCTTCAGCGATGGCTGGATGGCTGAATCTGTAAGTGTTTCTTGGTCTTCTATCATAAGTATTGATGGATTCTTACTTTTGTGGAACCATTCTTTTGAGTTATGATCAGTGGATAACTAATCTTGTAAAGATAATTATTGTAGAAAATGAGCTTATCTGGAATTCTGTCCTATGTGAGCTTGCCTTGTTATCTTAACATTTCGCCCTGATATCTTCTTATTTTCGGTGAGCAACATTAACAGCATCACTCGTGATACTTAAGAATTGGAGGACATCTGCGATTGTGTTTTAAACTGCCAGACAATAATACCGTGTGTTTCTTATTCACATATTAGCTGCAACTATATCTTCAAATACACACTGAGTCACTAATATATTCTTGAGATACACTGCGGATAGTATATTCTTGAAGCCACATAATGTTGACTATCTGCTTTTCCAAAAAGAAATCAAAACAGCCTTGATCTTTGTTGTACCAAATCTATGGACTTCGATCATCCTCGGCGCTTGAATAATTTGAAAACACAGAAATACCGGTGTGTTTGATGGAGCCTCGCCTAATGTCCAAAATGCTTTTAGTGACTTGAGACTTGAAGCACTATGGACATTTACTAATGTCTTGTGTTTTTGCAAGACAATTTTGGTTTGAGATATTGTCAAGAGTGGGGCTTCAAGTTGTGGCACCATCAACAGAGGATCTAAGCTTCAATGATTGGTGGATTCGGGCTCAGGATACAGTGCATGAATCTGCCAAGCTTGGTCTTAACTCGCTGATCATTCTGGGAGCTTGGTCTCTTTGGAAACATCGTAACCGATATGTGTTTGATGGCGTTGCCCCAAATCTTGCTGCGGCCATTCTGCTAGCAGAAGATGTGGCGCGTCTCGGGTTTGGCTGGGGCTCAGGGACTTTCCCTCTTGACAGCCCATCAGGTGATTATTAGTGTTACAATGGTCATGATCGTGGCTGTGTTACTGTGGAACAGACGTGGATGTGAGCTAAGATAATCAGAGTGTTGTGGTGTGTATTGTACTGGGTTCTTATCCCACTTTCTTCTTAATATAATGAAGCGCAGCTCTCCTGCGTTTTTGAGAAAAAAGGAGGCTAGCCATGGCTAAGCAGTGGTGGTCTTGGGTCATTTTTTTTCCTTTTTTTGTGTGTGTTTTTTTAAAAAAAATACTGTGTGGTACTGTCTCCTCTTGTCTTGGTCCTAGCATGACGGGCTCTTTTATAGACCATCTCTTTTCTCTATAATACAATGATGCATAGCTCTCCTACACGTTGAGAAAAAAGTAACAAATCTATGCCGTACTGTCCTTCGCTATTCTTTTGAAAGCCGTCTTCCAAAAGTGTTAAATGGGAGCTAGGCTTGAAACTGTCTTTTTTTTACTAGTTGCTCACATTTGTGTAATTGTTATAGTGCATGACGTGCTAACTTTTATTTTCTCCTGTAAGCTGGAAGGGACTCCTTTTGACATCGACTGCTCTGAAGGTGAATTTGCTGATTATGATGAGAAGGGAGAGTGCCCTGTTGGGTTGGGTAAGTTGGAGTCAACATTCAAAGTGGTAAGCAAGCACTTGCTTTTTGTATCAGGAAACGTGATGTAATCCATAATTAGTTGGTGATGATGGTGGTCAGATTCTAACCCATTGAAGCTTGACATCTCTGTGATTGGCAACAGGTGAAGAAGAGCGAGAGGGCTGGGAAGGCAAGATACGTCTAGATCCACAACTCTTGGGAGTTGTCAAGAGCAGCGATCCCGAGGGCCGGAGGACCTCGGCTACGTAGTTTGTAGCCGCTATCCGTAGTTTGTAGCCGCTATCCGTGATGGCTGGCTGGGTTATACCCCCTTGCCGCCGCTCTTCGCCGGAGGGTTATTCCCCCTGCCGCCGGCTTGGTAGAAGAGGAGAGGGAATAGATGGTAATACCTTTCTTATTTTCCAAGTGTTTGATTACATGCCTATCTATAGCCTCCGGCTCAACTAAAAGGAGTAACAAACTCCACTAATTATTGATTACCAAAAATAGCTAAAGTATCTTCTACTTTCCCTCCTGGCCACGATCTCCAACCGTGGCCTGCGTGCTTGCAGCGCGCGCAGCAGCGCGTTCGTTGGCTCGGCGCACGTCACGGGCCCTATGGCGCCTGGTGTAAACTTGTTTGAACATGACATCTCCCTCCCCGTCGAGGGCCAGCTCGTCCTCGAGCTGGAATTGGGGAAACTTGGCGCGGAAAGGCGCGACGTCTTCCCAGGTCGCTGAAGCTGCCGACGTGCCTTTCCACTGGATGAGCACCTGATGTACGCCGCGAGCCAGTCGGTACCGCATCGCGCGTTCAGGTTCTGGGCTAATGGCGCCATGATGCATGAGCGGCAATGGTGGAGGCGCTGTTGGTGGCGACCCCTGGAACTTCTTGAGTAGTCCCACATGGAACACATTGTGGATGCGGGCGCGGGGTGGAAGCTCCAGCTGGACGGCGACCTCGTTGATGAGTTCGACGACGCGGTACGACCCGACGAAGCGTGGCTTCAGTTTGTCGCCCACAGCCTGAGGAAGAGATGACGCCGCACGCTGCCGCAGTCGAAGCAGCGCCCAATCACCGACCTGATAGGTGACCGCGCGGTGCGTACGGTCGTAGTGGCGCTTCTGGTACTCCCGTGCCTGCTCCAGGCGGTGACGGATGTCGGCCAGGAACTCCGCGCGCTCCTCCATGCTATTGGCGACGGCCGGCACCCTGGTGTCCCCGGGTTCATAGGACCGGATGGAGGGAGGATCACGCCCATAGACCACGCGGAAGGGGGTGTCCCGCAGGGACGTCTTGTACGCCGTGTTGAAGAGGAACTCCGCCCAGGGAAGCCACCAGAGACACTCGCGCGGCCTGTCTCCTGTCAAGCACCGCAGGTACATGAGGATGACGCGGTTGGCCGACTCGGACTGCCCGTCGGACTGGGGATGAAACGCCGTGGTCATCTGCAGCTTGGTCCCCATCAGTCGCATCAACTCCTGCCGTTGACGTGAACACCGTGTCCCGGTCGGAGACCATGGACTGTGGAATCTTGTGGAGGCGGACAATGCCGTTGAAGAAGGCCTGAGCGACAGATTCAGCGGAGTACGGGTGTGCCAGTGGGATGAAATGGCAGTACTTGCTGAACCGATCCACCACAGTGAGGATCACTGACTTGCCGGGGACCCGTGGTAGCGCCTCCACAAAGTCTAGGGCGACATCAGTCCACACGCCCTGGGGCATCGGCAGCGGAAGAAGGAGACCCGCCGGGTGCAGGTGCTCGGACTTGTAGCGTTGGCAGACTTCACACGTATGCACGCGTTCCTGCACAACTTGTTTCATGTTATGAAAATTGAAGTCACGGCGCAGCCTGTGGAGCGTCCGCTGTATGCCTTCGTGTCCGTCCTCATGGATGGCCCCTACGATCTCTTGGAGCAGCGGGGAGTCGGCTAGAATGTACAGCCGCCCAGAAAATTGAACCAGGCCGTCCACCAGCGCCCAGGGAGCCAGTCGGGTGCCCGTCGTGATCTCACCTCGGAGTGCGACAAGGGCTGGGTGGTCCAGCTGGGCCTGCCGGAGCTTGTCGATGAAGTCGAAGCGCGGAGCAGAGAGGGCAAGGATCTCTCCCTCCACGGTGTCGCGCCGGGACAGCGCGTCAGCGACGGCGTTCGTCGCGCCCGACTTGTACTCAACGGAGAAGTCGAAGCCCAGCAACTTGCCAACCCAGTGGTGCTGTGGAATGGTGGCCAAGCGCTGGTCCAGCAGATACTTCAAGCTGTAGTGGTCCGTCTTGACGGTGAAGCGGCGCCCCCAGAGGTATGGCCGCCAGTGGCGCACCGCCTGGACCAAGACAATGAGCTCACGCTCGTAGGCTGCCAGGGCGTGATGTCGAGGCGCTACCGGCCGACTGCAGAAGGCGATCGGATGCCCCTCCTGGATGAGGACAGCACCAAACCCATGGGACGACGCGTCGCACTCAACGACAAAAGGCTTGTTGAAATCCGGCATAGCGAGCACCGGCGCCGAGGTGACCGCCTCCTTGAGGGCGAGGAAAGCCGAGGCAGCCTCAGGACCCCACGTGAAGCCTTCCTTCTTGAGCAGCGCGGTGAGTGGCGCAGCGATGGAGCCGTAGTTGTGGATGAACTTGCGGTAGTAACCCGCGAGCCCGAGGAAGCCACGCACCGCCCGCGCCGAGCGGGGTTCCGGCCAGTCGTGAATGGCCTGCACCTTGGCGGAGTCCATGGCCACCCCTGCCTCCGAGATCGTGTGGCCGAGGTAGGCGACTGAGGAGACCCCGAACGCGCACTTGGAGCGTTTGACGAAGAGGGTGTGTCGACGAAGCTCGCTAAGGACAGCTCGAAGGTGACGCAGGTGGTCGGCCCATGACTTGCTGTAGATCAAGATGTCGTCAAAGAAAACAAGTTCAAACCGGCGAAGGAACGGGCGCAAGACGTCGTTCATGAGCGCCTGAAATGTGGCCGGGGCGTTGCAGAGTCCGAACGGCATCACCAGGAATTCATAGAGGCCGTCGTGTGTACGGAACGCCGTCTTGTGAACATCCTCCGGCCTCATGCGCACTTGGTGGTACCCCGAGCGCAAGTCCAGTTTGGTGAAGTACTTGGCGCCATGGAGCTCATCCAAGAGCTCGTCGACGACGGGGATCGGGAACGCGTCCTTGACCGTCACCGCGTTGAGGGCGCGGTAGTCGACGCAGAAACGCCACGAGGCATCCGACTTCTTGACGAGAAGGACCGGCGAGGAGAATGCGGAGTCGCTGCGCCGGACGATGCCGTTCGCGAGCATGTTCTCGCACTGCTTCTCCAGCTCCGTCTTGTGGGCGGCCGGATATCTGTAGGGCCGCACTGCCACCGGCACGGTGTCCGGCTTCAGGATGATGCGGTGCGTCCGACCACGCGTAGGTGACAGGCCCGTCGGTTCGGCGAACACGTCGGCGAAGGATGCAAGCAACTCGTCAAGGAGGGGTTCCGTCACCGAGGCAGTGTGGATGCGCGGCGGTGTCGGCGACGCGACATTGCGCCAGCAGACCTGCTGGTCCTCCATCGTGAACTCCATGGTCCCGGTGGCCACGTTCCAGATAATCTTACCCAAGGTAGCCAGCCATTGAGTGCCGAGCACCAGGTCATAGCCGGCCAGTGGCATGATGTACAAGTCGACCACGAACGACCGGTTGTCGATGACGACGGCCGCCTGGCGCAGAACGCCTGGGCAGGCGATCCGTTCGCCGTTGGCCACGGTCGCCATTAGTCGAGGCCGAGGCGCGACGGGTAGGCCGGCCCGCTGTGCTGCCGCCTCGCCAATGAAGCAGTGGGTGGAGCCCGTGTCGATGAGGGCGATCAACGTGGCCGCGCCCACCTGTACCTCGAGTTGGAGAGTACCGCACACTGGAACGCCGGCGATGTAGAAGATGCGGCGGCAAACTCTGTTGTGGCCGCGTGAGTATGGTTCGTTGCAGTTATAGCAGAGGCCGAGGCGGCGCCGTTTCGCCTGCTCCTCGGTCGAGAGGCGCTTGCTCCCGCCGCGTGGTGGTGGTGGCGCCGGCAGTGCCAGGGGCGGCGCCTGGGCTGCGGGCAGCGTCTGAACCGCAGGCGCCTGTTGAGCGGTTGTAGGGAGGGCCGCCAGGACGCCTGGACGCGGCGCGAGCGGTGGTCCGAGCGCGCGCGACGCAGCCCTGCCGTGGGCGGAGTTGAGACGATCCAGCTCGACCAGTTCCAACGCCCGTGCCAGGCTCATGGCCGCCGCGAGGGACTCCGGGCCGTGGATGCGCACCTGGTGGCTGAGCAGTGGCAGCAACCCGCCGGTGTAGAGTTGCACCCGTTGGCCTTCCTGGAGCCGGCCAGCGCGAGGAAGAAGCGCCAGGAAGCGGTTGGAGTATTCCTCGACCGTCCCCGTGCGGCGGCACTCGGTGAGCTCGAACAGGGGGGCGGATCGCAGCGCCGGACCGAAACGCAGGTTCAGAAGTTCCTTGAAACGCCCCCATGGCGGCATGCCCTCGTCCTCCTGGAGCTGGACGAACCAGAGTTGAGCCACATCCTCCAGGTTGTACGACGCCATCCACACCTTCTCCTCCGGCATGGTGCGTTGCTGACGGAAATACGATTCGCACCGATTGATGAAAATCAGTGGGTCGGACTTGCCGTCGTAGCGCGAAAAGTCCATCTTCTGGAACCGCGGGGGGCGATCTGTGTGGTGTTGGCCGTCGTGGTTGGTGCTGGAGTCGGTCGACGAGCCGACCTTCTCCTTCATGCCCGCCATGTCGGTCTGCATCTTCGACATCTCGGTGGTCAGGGACTTGAGCATCTTCATCACATCGGCCATGGTGGGTTGATCGTCATCGCCCATGACTGACGGTGCGGACGTTGCCGTGGACGTCGAGGGAGGAGATGGAGGCGGCGGCTGGGATGGTGGTGAGGCTGCGGTGGAAGATTGGGTGGAGGTGGTGGAAGAGGATCGACGAGACTGAGATACCAGGTTGTCAAGGGCAGCGATCCCGAGGGCCGGAGGACCTCGGCTACGTAGTTCGTAGCCGCTATCCGTGATGGCTGGCCGGGTTATACCCCCTTGCCGCCGCTCTTTGCCGGAGGGTTATTCCCCCTGCCGCCGGCTTGGTAGAAGAGGAGAGGGAATAGATGGTAATACCTTTGTTATTTTCCAAGTGTTTGATTACATGCCTATCTATAGCCTCCGGCTCAACCAAAAGGAGCAACAAACTCCACTAATTATTGATTACCGAAAATAGCTAAAATATCTTCTACTTTCCCTCCTGGCCACGATCTCCAACCGTGGCCTGCGTGCTTGCAGCGCGCGCAGCAGCGCGTTCATTGGCTCGGCGCACGTCACGGGCCCTACGACGCCTGGTGTAAACTTGTTTGAACATGATAGGAGTCCTTGAAACATTGAAACTGAAGTTGTATAAATCGTGGTGGCAAAATGGAACCTCGGCCTGAGTCTTGCTTTTGAACTTGTGCGCATCCGTGGATGCCATGAGTTCGGTTGATCTTTAATTAATTGACAATTTGGCCGGCCACATGCTGTGAGCCATCCAGTAATACTCCCTCTGGTCTATATCGCTGTTCTCTTTGGTCTTGCTCTACTAACTGTGAAACATTTTTGAGCTTGCAGCTTGCTTTTAGTTTGGTGCGAATAGGAAGGACATCTGCGTGTTCCCTCGTAGTTGTGCAATGTTGCTCACCGTCAATAGTGTCGTGTCCAATTTTTGTGGAACGTGTATTAGGTGAGTGAGGCTTGCCGTTGCCCAGCGAACCAGCCCATTATCTGAGCAAAGCATCCCACTCGAGCGTTCCATGATGGCACGCCATTGGTGGCAATGGATCAGTGCGTCGTAGGCCACCGAGCACGGACCACCCCTTCGTGCGGCTGCGCACCGAACGGAGAGGGAGAGAGACGAAGAGAGGCGGGTGTGAATTTCTGCTCTTCGCCCACTGCCTGCCCACGGTACCTCTGCTTTCTCCTGCCCCGCCAGCATGCGTCCACCTCCCTACGCTTTGCTGTTGTTACTAAATCTTCGCTTGTTCTACAATATCCCGCAGGCAAACGTGGAAAGAAACTCTTAGTTCGAGTTCTAGATCAAATTTGCTAGAACAAGTATTTTTGTATTTGTAGAACAACTGATTTTTTTAAAAAATAACATTTGGATCTTTTGATGGAACAATCTAGTTTTATTTTTTCTGGAACATTTTTCAGTTCTGGTCTGGATGGAACACTTTGTTTTTCTAGGAACAAGTCTGAGCTCCTGCTGGAACAACTTGATACAACATTCCACTTCAGTAATCCGCACAATAGACGACGGCCAAAAACTGTCGTCAATAAGCACAGTCCCGTCGTCAATAACTTATTGACGACGGTAAAATGTTATAGACGACGGTTTATGGCTGTCGTCAATAATTGACGACAGCTAATGCTGGCTGTCGTCAATAAGCTACAGCAGCTTATTGACGACGACCAGGGTCAGGCTCTCGTCAATAAGATAGCTTATTGACGACGACCAGGGTTTGTACCGTCGTCAATAATGATGGCTTATTGACGACGGTTTCTGGTACCTGGCCGTCGTCAATACTAATGCCTTATTGACGACGACCAAGTTCTAGGCCGTCGTCAATAACAGTGGCTTATTGACGACAGTTTCTGGTACCTGGTCGTCGTCAATACTAATGGTTTATTGACGACGGCCAGGTACCAGAAACCGTCGTCAATAAGCTTTGCAATTTCTTTTTAAAAACAGAAAATCCTGCCCTGGCTTCGAGGCCAGCCCTGGCTCGATGGCCAGATCACAGACAATCAAAACATACTCACAGGCAGGCACAAAAACACTATACGCACGCCACACTACCCTACGCTACCCCGACCGCTACCACCGGAGTCCAGGAAGTCGTCGCGTGCTCGTCTAAACGCCGGATGCTGAGGGGATAGAGTTTCCTGAGTCTGCGTCGCCAATCCCTGTGATGTACATGTATAGTTAGACAAATTAGAAGTTCACAAATATGTATATGACTAAATAAACTCATTAGAAGTTAGAATTGAGCAAGTTAGCTAGATTTGGCTATGTTTGAGTAAGTTTGCTCATATTTTACTAAGTTTGAGAAGTATGGACTAGTATTGTTTATGTTTGAGCTAGTTCAACTAGTTTTAGCTATGTTTGAGGAAGTTTGCTCATATTTGACTATGGTTGAGTAAGTTGTACCATATTTTACTCAATTTGAGGATGTTTAACTAGTTTTCCCTAAGTTTGAGTAAGTTTGATCAAATTCAACTAAATTTGAGCAAGTTTAACTAGTTGCAGCTATTATGAGAAATTTTGTACCTGTGCTCCTAACGTCGGCCCCCTCGTAGCTGTATCGGTGGCGGCGCCCACTGAGGAAAGACAGTCGGCTGTCCTGCGGCCATAGCCTGCAAATATGAAGTAAATTATTATACATGTCATTCATATATTAGAAACATTGAGTACAATGATCTGAACTTACCTGCATGGCAGCTTGCAGCTGTAGCATGTACGAGCGTTGATACTCGTCCCTAGCCAGGAGCTCGGCTGCCTGCCTCTCGTTCGTGAGACTCAGCGCTTCCTGCGTCCTCTGGAGCTCCTCCTGAACATTCTGGAGCTCCAGATCTCGGCTGCCACGCCTGCTGGATCCACCCTACGATGAAGAGTCCCTCGAGGAAGACCACGCCTCCCTCGAGTCGACTACTCCATCGAAGATGGCCAACCTACACAACGAAATAAGAGTATTAAAGTTTCGTGTCCCGAATTTCATGAAAGTAAATGAAAAACAACAGAACTCATCGGCCGTGAGGTTTACAGCCACCGCTTGCATAGGCGGCTTCAGGTACGATCGGCGAGTTCTGCCAATCGTAGTTGTCGCCTCGAAGCCTCCGCACCTCCTCCCCATACTTTTCCTGAAAACATAGAAAATTAAAGTAATCAGAAGTTCTAAAGAGAATACAATTAAGTTAACTAAAGTACTCACCAACGTCTCCGTCGCCGTCTGAGAAGACAGCTGATTAGGCTACGAGGGGTCACTTCCTATGTGACCCCTCCTCCACACCTGGATAGCGGTCGGCTCCTGACCGATCTCGCGCTCCTATCGATACGTGTTAGCACAATGATAGCGATAGAAATTAACTAGAATAAAATTCGAGTATCACTTACCATCCGTTTAGCAAGGCGTACGTAGCCCTCCCCGCCAAGACGGTGTTTCCCGTCCGTCCCTCGACTCTGTCGGCGGGTCATCGACACGCCTTGGAAGCCCTGGCTCGCCCAACGAGCACACAGGAAACTGTAGGCGTCCGGACATGACTCAAGCCACGGTACGCTGACCTGCACACATTTGTTATTGGATGAAAATATTGATGAAAATTGGATAATGAAGCAAAGTAAAATAAAGATCTTACCTCTGCGTACTGTGCCTCCGTCAAGTACTTGTCCGCCACATCCCTGAACTGTCCCGGCTCACCCTCGTCCGGATGCAACTTATAGTACGCCTTCATAGCCTGAATGCGAGCCGTTGATATCGACTGCGTCAGGAGCTTCCTAGCGTTGTTGTTGGACCAGGCGAGCGTGATCCAACTGGGCCTCGTCCTCTAAACGGTAATATTTCTACAAGAAGAAATATACAAGTTAGTGTATTTAACATATAATAGGTTCACATTTAATTAATAGACAATTTACTTACCATGAATTCATGCCACACATGCTCTTGGTGGTTGCCGTAGGTAATGTCCTGTGCCGTAGCGTAATCGTCCCAAGACGTAGCAGCCCGTCCGTTCACTAGACCGGGGTAGTGACAACGGATGAGCTGGCCTAGGACAGCGTTGACCTGGCGGTGGCGTCCTTGACCCGTGAACGAGTCATTGGCCCAAGACCTAATACACGATTCTCAATTAGTACATATGTAAGTTTTAAAATATCTAAATTGATTTGTTAAAGATTTACTTACCTATCGCCAACCAGACGAATAACGACCCGATCTTCTGGCCGTGCAGGAACCGGTGGCTCCTCCTGTAACGCCGCTGTGGAGCTGGCTCCACATCAGGCTCTGTGGAAGGCTCCGAAGCAGGGTCTGAAGCCTGCGATGCCGGAACCTGAAGAGGATCCGAAGCAGGATGTGGAATAGGCTCCGAAACCTGTAGTGTCTGAAGAGGACCCCTGGCCTCTGTCTCCTCAGACGTAGAGTCGTCCTAAAAATTTGAAGATTGGTAATATAGATTTAAGAAGTTACTTATATAATTTATGTAATTTAATATTCATTACCTGTCGTGACCGCTCTCGTGACCCCTGGCCTCTGTCGAGGCCCAACAGTGTATCATTAGGTATACCAATATTAAGCTTACGAAAACAACAATATGACCTGCTCACGAGTTCTATGAATGTGACCTAGCTTATTCATACTGTACTCTTGTTCTGTTAATCTACAAAGGCTTAATTTCAGACTATTAACCACAGAGCTTAACAAGAACAGAATGCTTAAGCACAGACAACAGAGCTTAACAAGAATAGAACTTAATCTATAAAAATTAAAGAATCATCCCTACAAAGGCTTATGTAAAGACTATAGATTACAGAAACATTAACAGGTAAGAAAATAATGCATAGATGATATAAATAGGGAAAGCATCGAGAAAACAGAGGAAGCATGAGGCGCATCTGCCAATGGTGGCGCAAGAGAGCAGCAGAGGCGGCGGGGGATGAGAAGGCGGCACACATCAGAGGGTGGCGGGGAAGGATATTGCGGCGGTGCACTCCTGGACTCAGTCGGATACGGAGCGGGAAAGGCAAAGTCGAGCGCGAGTGAGTGCGAACCGATTCGAGCAGGCGGGAAGGAGACGAAGACGCGGGACGCGCGCGCGCGAGAAGCCACACTCCCACCACCACCCCGCTTCATTTTCTTCCGCCTCCGCGCGCATCTTCGCACTTCCGCGCCACCTCCGCCCGCCTGGGCGCGTGACGCGAGCCGCCTAGGCGTTGAGCCCGCCTCGCCTCCGCCTCACCCCCAAGGTGCAGCGTCGGAGGCTCGCCTAGCGCTAAAGCGCGCCTAGGCGAGCGCCTTGTGCCGCCTTTTGGAACGCTGGCCATGCATCATCTCTTTTTAGTTTTTATTAATGAGCCTTTTAAGAAGCATCTTGCACCACATGACAGAATTCCTGGATGGTGTGTGCGTGCTCCTTTGTAGTGATTTTGTGCAGATTTATATTAACTATAGTTAAATACCTGAACACAACAACTCAACAACATATTACAAACAAACTTGCACACAAATACAAAATGAAAAAAGATGTATATAATCTTGTCAGAACTACTCTACAGGTCAGATATGCTCATGCTTTCCATGCATTTAAATTTGGTAGCAGTAGTAATTACTAGTGGTGAATGGTGATAGAGCTGCTGTGTGGATACCATTGGAAGTCATGCTGCAGGATTTGTTCCCCAAAGATGCTCTCACACAAGAGAACAAACTAGCATGCAATGGATCATGTGGTCGTCCATGCGCATGAGCCACATATACATCTAGAGGTAGCGGTCACCCTAGAAATACTAACCAACAACAATGACATATATGCACATAGGATATATCTATCTACACTGGTGGAGACATGTCCAAATAAACAATGTTTTTTGATCTCATGCATGCATGGTGCAATGTGCAGATTTTGGAAGACCTTGGGTACAAAGTACTTGAAAGATCTCACTCCAATGCCCTGATCGACATGGTCAGATCCAAAGTACTCTGAACGGCTTCGCCGCTGCTTCTGCTTGTCTTTTCTTTCGACGGGTGCTGCTGTTGCATGGAAGCTGCGGCGGGTGGCGACGACAGCGAGAGTGAGATCGAGAGCTGGCTGCTGTCGATGATCTCCTGCTCGCATGCTGCAGTAGTGGTCGTCTTTCTCTTCTTGGCATCCACCGCTCTAGTGCGTTTTATTCTTAGACTAGTTACAATAGGGGAGGGGCCGGAGAGGCCGGCTGGCCGGTGGCCGGCGGCGCGGCCGGGGGGCGAGGAAAGCGGGGGAGGAAAGTGGGGGCGATCGAGAAAAGCGGGGGCGAGGAAAGAGGCCGGAGGGGCAGGGGGACTTACCTCGGGCCGGAGACGGGCGGCGGCGACGGGGACGGCCAGCGCGATCGAGTCAGGAGGCGGCACTGGCCGCCTCACGTCTCGCATACGGGTTATATGTCCCGTTATTAACGACGGTGCTAGGAAACCGTCGTCTATAAGGACCTTGTTGACGATGGTCCTAGGTCACCGTCTTCAATAACTTCTCGGGTGGCCTGGGATTAAGTTAAAGACGACGGCCCCGTCGTCAATAATTTATTGACGACGGTGCTCGTCTAGCCGTCGTCGTTATTGACGACGGCTAGACAAAGCTGTCGTCAATAATATTAAAGACGACGGCCCCGTCGTCAATAAATTTGGCCGTAGTCAATGATCATTTTTCCTGTAGTGTTCCAATTTAATGAGTCAATATTCATTTTTGTTGAATTTATACTTTACAAGTTCAAGAAAAAATCTACAAAATATAGACAAGTAGAGTCTAGTTTTGATGGTTTTATCGTAATGAACATAACACAATACAATCGGTTTTCAATTTAAATATACAGATATGTTGTCACTACATCCATTAACGGCAACATATATGATTTTGAACTGTCAGTGATATTAGACATCGAAACGTTATTTCACTCAATATTGGAGAATATGCCTCAATGTCGGGTCTCTATGTGAACCCTTGTGCGACTAGATTTACCTTATATCTTAGCACCTTATTATTTTCATTCCATTTCCGAACAAAAACCTATTTGAATTCTATTTAAAAAACTCTTGGAGATGTAGGTATTACTGATGAGAATACCTCTCTTTTATTAAGTCAAGTTAACTCTGTGAAGGTGGGAGGATTTAAGTGTAAAAATACAATCACGGTAGGATGAAAATCATGTGGTCTAGAAGAAATTTTTGCACGATTACACCGGGGGTTGTTTAAAGGGCGAACCTGTCGCAGTGGTAGTGTGTCTCCACTTGTGTCCTGAGGTCTTAGGTTCGAGCCAGCCTCTCTGCAAAAGCAGAGGTATGGCTGTCTAGAAATAGCGCTTCCCGAGACCCCACATGTGTGAGAGTCTTCTGTATTGGGTACCCTCTTTTTTTACATCGGGGGTTATTTGCATTCTAGTAGTTCTCAATATATATAAGGCATTGTACTTGAATTGACCGTATTGCAGTACCTCTCTCTCAGCAGAAGTCGGTGTTAACAACTCTTGGTATGCCAAGCTTATTTGGACGTCCATTGCCCGTGTAAGATAGTTGTGACCATCAAGGGCAGGTTCATCGAACTCATGGGCGATTGAACCTACATAGGAATAACCAGAGATTAGTTAAAATCATCATGGTATTATTGTAACAAATGCAAAATTCATGACGATTTTGCATACATAAAGATGGTTTGATGGTTTTAACGAGCGTGTGGTCTGCAACTGTCTCATATGTTGTATTCCCTATGTCTGGTTCAGAAATATGCAAATCATGTGAATATATATTTGATACTAGGATATGGAGAATTACATTTATATGCTGAGCTGAGTTCAGGATGGCCCAGTTCATTGCTGACTCCCGGGTGTAGGAGAGCACCCAAAGGTTTGGTGGGGCAGAGAACACAATGCCACGGGGGTGGATATTGCCGGTGAAGGAAGCTGGTTGCCCTGTCAATTTTATTTGGCGCACGTAGGCAGGGGAGGATGGTCGTGCTTGTCGGGAGATGGGGTGGTGGGACTTGGTACCAGTGGGCGGATCTAGGTGGGTGGCCAGGCATGCCTCACAAATTTTCATGATTCAATGAAGACTTTTATGTAAGGCTAGATCTTATATAGGATAGTATTTTAGTAATACACTAGTGCTTACCCTGTGTAAATCATCTAGATACCCCACTGCTTGGTACCACACATTGCTGTCAAAGAGGTTTTTAGATGTTTCCGAATTTTGATACAGATCTAGATGGAGAAGATTGCATATTGTACTGAACTAAAAACTAAACATAAGTTAATTGTAACCCAATTGAGATTTCCTCCATGTGGGAATTCTTTTGAAATGGGGAGGAAGTCAATTCGTCACATTTACTGCTTTCTTTTGAAAATACCAAATTAAAGACCACCCACCAGTTTAGATTCAATTTCTTCACATCCTTTGTTCTAGAAATTCCCTACATGTGGTTCAATGAATCTGTTGCTTCTATGCAGGTCTCTTGAATACTCAGCTGGTGGGGGTATGAAAGCAACATGCATCCTGTTATTCTTCAATATCTTATCTGAAATAAACAGTTATACTGTGGACGCCTTTGTGGGCTGACATTATGCGCGTCGGGCCCACAAAGGCGTCAGCAAGGCGGCAGCCCAGAGAGGGACGCATGGCTAATTAAGAAAAGGAAGTCTATTTATACAATAGGAAGAGAATAAATATATTAGGACTGTTGTGCTTAAAATAGGGAGTGTGAGTTTAATTAGGGCAATAATGATCCTGGCCAGTTGGGGGCTGTCCCAACTGACCGGGGGGCTGGCGACCAGGAGGGGGCGGCGGCCAGGGGTCCTGGACCCCAATAAATACGGGCCCCTCCCCCATTGTAATTCATCTAGGAAAAACAAGAATTGCCCCATAGGGTTGTTCTTCCCCTTGGATCACCATGGCTACAGACCCTAACCTTAGCCATCGTGATCATCCTTCTCTCCCTCCGTGATACGCGCTGCGCAACTCTCCCCATGCCTTCTCGCTGCTGGTTTCTCCCCTGCGCAGTCCTAGGCGCAGCAGGGGACCCTCCGCCCACTCTGGTTCTCAGCAATTGGTATCACGATCCAACGGAGCACCGACCATGTCCGTCTCCGGAGCTAATTCTAGGCCTATGTCCGTGGGGGACCTCGCTGCCCTCATGAAGACCATGCACTCCGACATCATGGATTCCATCAATCGCCTCTCAGCTGAGGTGGCGGCCGTCCGCACTCGCCTCGATCAGCATGGCGTCCGTCTTGCCCGTATTGAGAAACAACGTGATATGGCCTTCTAAGCACAGCAGCAACCACAGGACATCATCATGGGCGACGGTAATCTGTTCAACACGGACGTCGACGACAGCGGCGGTTGGGCGCGTGGCGCTGGCCGGGGACGCAGTGGCTAGGCAACCACTAGTCAAATGGGTCTTAGCTACTACAACGTTTTTTTAAAAACAATCGCGAAAAGCATGCATATTGAAAATAGGCTATCAGGGTAATTTCGCAATTACATAGGAGCAATAATGATCAAGGGAATTAGAGCTTGCCTTCACAGACTTCTAGAAGTTCTTCGTAATCTGGGTCTTCGGGTTCCTCGGCGAACTCCTCATTTGCTACAGTACGTAACTTTCACGAATAAGAGCTGAGCCCAAGGTAACCCCAAGGAATCAAAACGAAAGTACCAATACTGATAAATTTTTGGAGAATTGTTGGTGAAGGGATTACTTATTTTAAAGCCTTATGTGATTTTTCCAGAATTTTTGTACACTAAGGAACACATTCCCTCAAATCCTGTGTACACTTGGGTGTGTACTTAGCATTTATGCGTGGTTCTTGTGGTTGACAGATGGGTCAAGGGACTCGGTGTGTGTATGTGTCCTTGGTATATGTGGACTATGTCTACCGAACTGATTTGAATCCTACGGGCTATGATGATTTGGCAGTACGTGGCCTGACTGGAGTGCCACATGGGCAGCACTGCCGAGGTGGCAGGTGAGTGGACCGTCACATAAGCATTTTCATGATGGGGCTGCCACGTCTACTACCACGTAGACATGCTGTCACATCCACTGCCACGTAGACATGTGTGTGCGTCATGCTTGTGTGTCGCTGACTGGGCCGTTGTACTAGTGGTTTCGGTGACACGTCATGCCATGTGTGGCCACATGGACACCACATAGGGTCAACGACGCGAGGTGGCTGCCGGTCGGAGCAGCTTTTTGGCGGCTGGCCGGAGCTACAACTTTTTCTTCACGCGGCCTAAGAAGCTATGTGCCGGTGACCTACTCTATGTGGTGAACCCTTTGGTGTAGGTACGCGGCCGTGAAGCTCTGTGAAGCGTCGGCGAGATCCCGCTGGAGGATCCGGCGAAAGTGGTGCTCGCGAGTTATTACATGTGCGCGTTTTCTTCATTTCGAATGGCCGAGAAGGTGCGCAGGGGTGCATGTCTCTTGGTGTAGGTGGACCAGGTCTACAGAGCTGATTTAGGGGAATCATAGACTGATCTAAGGTGGATGCTCACTGGACTGCCACACGGGCAGAACTACCAATATGGTTGTCACCTCAGCCGCTACACATGCAAGGGTGTTGGTTTAGTTGGGTTGGTGCTGACTTGGATGGGCATGTGGGCAGTTTGGCTGAGGTGGCGTGCCGTGTGGGCAACACATGTGCGCCACGTGGATAGACTAAGTGATGTGGACGCTGGAGCGGCGGTCGGCTGCCGGTGACTAGCCGGAGTTTGGGCGTCTTCTTTGCAATGTTTAGAGGATAGTAAGCCATTGATCTACACAACGCGGGGAGCCTAACGGTTGTGGTGCTACGCATGAGTGACGGCTAGAGGTCACCGGAGACGGCAATGGGTCACCGACGGCTAGCCGGCGCCCGAACCTTTTCTCCGCATACCCTAACAGATTGCTTGCCGTTGGTCTATGTGACATGGGGACTCTAGTGGCTGTGACGCCGGGTCTAGAACGACACTATTTTGCCGGTGAGGCCTCGTCGGAGTTGGGCATGACAGCGGTGTTTGGTGGTAGCGTGCGTGTGGCCGTTTCCTACCGGGTTTCCATGCCCTATATGCACACTGGGATAGCAGAAACATTTTAGAGGGGGCGGCTGATCCGAGGAGTGCCCCACGGCAGCCGACGACGGCGCGCAGCGTCTAGGCGGCGGTCCAATGGCGCGGACAGGAAAATGTGCGTGGCTGGAGCTCTTCTCAGAATGGGGCGTCGAGCACGTGGCCAGAAGCATGCGAGTGTGTTTGGCGCCATTGACTAGGCCTAAACAGTCTCTGTGGCGGCCAGGGACAAGCCGTGGCGGCGACCCTCACCGGTGACACACGTTCCCGTGAGTGGGTGTGGTTTCTTTCCCTCGGCTAGGGCGTCAATCATGCTCTATCGTGCGTGTGTGCGCGTTTGGGTACCTCGGCCGAGCCATGGCGTGGTCTGCGGAGGCCGACGCCGGTGAGGGCGGCGGTGCACCCGTGACATGCCGAGGGGGGATCACTTTGTTGCTTCCGGGTCCAAACCAACGCGAGGGATGTGTTTGCTAGGCCCCTAAGTTGCTCTGGTAAGAAGCAATCGAGAAATGAGGCTTACCCGAGCATTTCCACGGCGGCGGCCGGAGTTGGCGATGAAGAACGGAAACTCCGAATTGCTAGCTGGAATCGGCCGATCAGAGCTCAAATGGCCCCGTTGGAGCTCGAGGAATGTCGTGTGCACCTTTTGGGTTGAAGGAGGAGGCCGTTTTATAGCCGTCCGAGGCGGTTCCGCGGTGAGGCGGTGCGGCCGGGCGGCGCAGAGTTAAGGCGACTGTATTTTGGGGAGTAAACGCAGCGAGCGACGGGCGCGACCGAGGGGACGGTGGGACAGTGACAGGCGCCGACGTGAATCCAAGCGGCGGCGCGAGTGAGGATCCGGGAGGGGCGACGCGAATCCGGGCGGCGCATGCTGCTGTCGGGGAGAAAAGGGAAAGTAGTGGGGAAGAAGAAGAGCAGCACCGGGCTGGGCCGGGCCACTCGCAAGGGAAGGAGGAGGAAGCGAGCTGCGCCCAGGAGGAGAGGAAAGGCTGGGCCGTGCCACGAAAAGAAGGAGGGAAGGAGAAAGAGCTGGGCCGCTCTGGGGAGAGGAGAAATGGGCTGTGCGCCAGAGAATAAAATAAGAGAGCAGGCTTGGCTGCACCATGGAAATGAAGGGGAAGGGAGTTGGGCTCGGCCCAGAGAGAGTGAGAGTTTATTTATTTTTCTGATTCTGAATTTAAACATGGGTTGAAGTGATTTGTATCCAAATGGTTTGTGAGTTATTTGAGTTATCTCATATCGATTTAGCTTGTGGGTTCATATTATTGTTTCATATATGTGTGTGTATATATATGAGTGTGTGCGTATATGTATGTATGTGGACATACATATGCCATTCGAGTTCTTATTTCTTGATTTATTTGCATAATTTGTATTAAAGTTTATATACACACACAACCACTTGGTCACTTAACCCGTTAGTTTTAATTAATTCCTTAGTTGATGATATGCATCTATATGACACTTGTTAATATTCTAATTTCCACATTTAAATTATCGCTATTAGGTTTTGTTTTGTATGTATATGTTGATTTTCCATTTTTGAGCACACTTGCACTAAGTTTTCTAGTTGAATTTAGTTTGCAGTGGCTTGAAAATATACATATATATGTGTACACATACGTCGCCGTTAATTCTCTTTCAAGTTTGGTTATTAAGACATACAAAATGGTTTGAACTGCGCCAGCGTGTATGTTGTTTTTTGTCACACCCGGTTTTTCCGAAGAACAACCAAGTGAATATCACATGTATGCCAGGATCATTTTCTCATACATGTGATGAAAAATAGTGAAGCATCATTTATTACAAGCCAGGTGTCGAATATAAATAAGTCTTACATAGCAAATGTCTCGATGGACAATAATAAGTTCATCACAAGTAAATAAACTAGCAGCGGAATATTATTCTTGAGGGCTCCGTCACAGACGTTGCCCGGGGGTCTCTATGAACCTAGAAACTTTCTTCGGGTCCAAAGTCTTGGTCATTATACACCACCTCATTATCTTGACCTGAGCAGCAATATAAACCAACAAATATGCAAGGTTGAGTACCGATGGTACTCAGCAAGTGTGGGAAAATTATATCATGCATGGCTATAACAAGGGGAGGTTGAACTCATGGTTAAAGCACTACGCATTTAATACCTATCACCTTAGCTTATTAAGCACCTACATTACTACACAGGTGAAATGGTCCCAATTTCCCATCCCATCATCATAATCAAATAACCATAACATCATTTCCAATGTTAAGCTCCCCGCTTAACGTCCACAACTTCCAAAACCATCACTCCTCTAATCATGAATAAGTCCAAGCCGCTCTTGACCGTGAGCACGACTGTCATGACAGTTTGACTCTGCAGAGTTTGTACCACTGTACCCACATGTAGTGATTTCATCCCCCGTTGCCGGGTGGACTAAAAGAACCTCCATTATGCCAGTGGCTACGATTCACATTCACACTTCCCAGGTGTGTAGCCAGGAGATCACTACGAAGCCTTTACAAAGGGATTCCCGACGAGCGTGGGCCCACTGAGTTTTCACCCCTAACAGCATACAAGAGGCTCCAACCCCACTGCAGTGGCCCCCTCTTGAGCCTTGCGGTTCATATGGTAGTCCAGCTGACACCTATTCCCCGCACCATCCAACACACCCATACTACGCCGGGGATACACCTAATTAATTGGCCAAGCTGCCCGATCTCAGCATGTGGTTGGCACTGTAAAGCCAGGTTACATGCTCCATGAACCGGTCCTTAGGATCTAGACAAGTACTAAACACAAACCCAAGTCTCGTGCACCCAGCACACAACCAAAACATCCAACTTGCCTTGATCCCTACCTCTACATAACTCACAATATCTCATTCAAGAGTATGGTAAAATAAACTGATGATCTCATATCCCAAATATCCCATTCTAAGCATGGCTAAGCATATGCATAATAATAAATAACATGATAAAATAAATCCCAACCCAAGCTACAAGAAAACAAGATAATGCAATTCTAGGGAAACTTCCTAGCATGGGTTTCATATTTCATTTGACAATGCAAATAATTATATCTACACATCCTAGCATAGGATCAAAGTGGTCAAGGACACTTGCCTCCTTCTTGCTGCTCTTGAAATGGGTAGTCCTGATCTTGGAAAGGGATAACTTGCTCTTGAGCAGGTTCTACATCATACCATCACACATAGCAAAAGAAAAACAACAATTCATAAAACATAGTTCACACTTACTCTTCATACAAACCACACATTCACATTTATGAAAGTCATTCACAATTATATGTGTTGTGTTTACTCTATGTGTGTTGATTTGTGGCTTGCATGCACTTTTAGTCATGTGTATATGATTTCTACTTTTATGTTCATATTTATACTTACATACTATATATATGAGTTTCCCATTTAAATAAATTCCTTATATTCAATTACTACACCTTTTGGCTACCAAGTATGCATGAAATATATTTTCCTTCTCCATATGTGCCTTTAGAATTTCTACCAACCTTAAACTGAATTCTTTGGATTTTAGAAACTCCATTTGTCATTTACTAGTTGCTATATTTTCAGATTTATTTTCCTATACATAAATGTGTTCTTTATTATGAAATTAGTAATACACATCATCTAAACAGAATAGGTTCTGGTCCTAACTAATTTAATAACATATTTGACCTTTGCCTCTGATGTAAACTATTTCACAATTATTTTCCCTATTTTCTAAAACTATTCATTGCTTAAAAATGTGTCCCTAAATATGAATAATAAATTAGACAGATTCAATTCAGCCCAAAATATGTTTTTATCTCACTCCAAAGTTTCCTAAATACTGAGAAAGTTTTTAATTTAATTATGACAATATGTTTGTCCCACTTTTTAATTTTTAAACACTAGCCACATATTCAATTTCCTAATTTAAATACTAAACAGGGCTAAAAAATTAAACATACCCCACTACAGGGTCTATAATATTATTTTAAGAATTTTCAGGGGTCTAGCTACTCATAACAGAGGATTTTAAATAAATTTACATGATTTTCTGGAGTTCCAGGGGCTAGATCAGAAGTTTTCGGGCTAGCTCTTATTTTCCGAGAACCCCAGGGGGTAGCACGTAAGATTTCCAGTCTTTATAACGTGGGGCTGACGTGGACCGTCCGATTTTAAACCGACGGCTGAGATTATAACGTCGAACCGGTACGAGGGGGTTTAAACCCTACCGTGCGATTTAAAGTAAACGGCGCACAAGCGGCCTCGTCGCTCTGATCGAACGCGGGCGGCGCTGCCGGCGGCGCACGGAGGCGGGAAGCGGCGATCTCGCCGGAAACTTTCGGATCTTCGGGAATTCTTCCTAGAACTGTGGTTTTATGGCATAGATCGGTAGAGGGGAGGTCGGGGATCTCACCTCGGGGGTTTTCTTGAACTCGGAGGTCCTGGAAGGTGATCGGCGACGAGGTCCGAGGCGAAACCACGGCGAAGCTCGTCGGCGCTGTGTTTACACTGCAAGTCACCGAGTTTTCTGCACCTGCAAGGTTCCCCGGAGGCGGTGGATCAAGACCAGCGAGTTAGATCGGAATTTCCGAGCTTAGATCGGCCAGAATTCGCCGGAGAAGTCTCGGTTCTCACCGGAGTAAAAACAGCCGATCGCGTGGGAAAAACAGAATGAGGCCGGGGTTTTTATAGACGGGGGAGGGCGGCGGGGTGGTTTAGATCATGTCCGCGTCGCCTACGAACAGAATTCAGCGGGGATACGACGAAATCCTTATCGGTTTTGATTCGGGTGCGAGGGAGTTCGGCGCTGGCGCGAGGTAGACGACGATCGGGTGGGCCCCGCCTGTCAGTGTGAGGAAGCAGCACGCGCGGCTGCGGGCTGGCGCGGGCGCTGGCTGGGCCGGCTGGTGGGTTTTGGCCCACTGGCCGGTTTTTTTCTGTTTTCTCTTTTTCTTTTTCTATTTCTTTTCTGATTTGAGTTTTATTTGAATTCCAGTTTGAATTTGAATTCCCGGATGTAGTGATAAGTGATCAAGGGTCTTTGCATCTTACTCGACGGGTGCAAAGCGTAAGGAAGCTAGCCGAGAAACATAGATTTCGGGTGGGTAGTTGGAATGTAGGATCCTTGACGGGGAAGCTACGTGAGTTAGTAGATGTTGCCATTAGGAGACGAGTAAATATTCTTTGTGTACAAGAGACTAGATGGGCGGGTCAAAAGGCGAGAGAAGTCGAGAATACCGGTTTCAAGCTTTGGTATTCTGGTTCGGCTGGGACTAGGAATGGCGTAGGTGTTCTAATAGATAAGAGTCTTAAGGATGGAGTAGTGGATGTTCGAAGACGAGGGGATAGGATCATCTTAATCAAGATAGTAATTGGGGACATTGTCTTGAACGTCATTAGTGCTTATGCCCCACAAGTTGGGCTCAACATGAGTGCTAAGAGGCAATTTTGGGAGGACTTGGATGATATGGTTAGTAGTGTACCGATAACCGAGAAACTCCTCATAGGGGGAGATCTCAATGGTCATGTGGGTGCAACTAACCTAGGATTTGAAGGAGTACATGGAGGTTTTGGATGCGGCGTTAGAAATCAAGAGGGTAAGGACATCCTAGACTTTGCCGTAGCCTATGATCTGTTGATAGCTAACACCCTCTTTAGGAAGAGGCAATCTCACCTAGTGACCTTTAGTAGTGCCCAACACTCTAGCCAGATTGACTTTGTCCTCACTAGGAGAAAGGATAGACGGGAGTGTCTAGATTGTAAGGTGATCCCGGGGGAGTGTGTTGTGACACAACATAAGCTTGTGGTAGCTGACTTTCGCTTCTATACATGTTCTTTGCGGGACAAAGGTGTCAAAATCACAAGAACAAAGTGGTGGAAGTTGAAGGGAGAATCACAAGAATCCTTTAAAAATAGGGTGATCACAGAAGGACCCTGGGCAGAAAATGGAGATGCAGATAGTATGTGGATGAAGATGGCAACTTGTATTAGGAAGGTAGCTAGTGAGGTGTTCGGTGTGACAAAGGGAAAGAAACTTATAGATAAAGACACTTGGTGGTGGAATGAGGATGTATAAAAGGCCATTAAGGAGAAGAAGGAGTGTTACAAGAGTTGGCATAATGATAGAAACGCAAGCAACATGCTTAAGTACAAAGAGGCTAAGAAGAATGCAAGGCGGGTTGTGAGTAAGGCAAGAGGACAAACCTATGATAAGTTATATGAGAGACTAGGGACAAAAGAAGGTGAAAAAGACATATACAAGGTAGCAAAAATCCGCGAGAGAAAGATGAGGGATCTCAATCAAGTTAAATGCATCAAAGATGAGACTGACCGCATTCTAGTGAAGGATGAAGAGATTAAGAATAGATGGCGTGATTACTTTAATGGGCTATTCAATGATGGGAATGAGAGCACTATGGTTGAGTTGGATGACTCCTTTGATGACTCCAACAGGCGGTTCGTGCGGAGGATACAAGAGTTTGAGGTTAAGGAGGCCTTAAAAAGGATGAAAGGAGGAAAGGCCCTCGGCCCTGACGATGTCCCTATTGAGGTGTGGAGATGTCTTGGGGACGCCGCAATAGTATGGCTCACAAAGCTATTCAACCACATTTTTCGGTCAAACAAGATGCCTGAAGAATGGAGGAAAAGTATATTAGTACCTACAAAAATAAAGGAGATATTCAAAGTTGTACTAATTATCGAGGTATTAAGCTTATGAGTCACACTATGAAGCTTTGGGAGAGAGTGATTGAACACCGCCTGAGGAAAGTGACCAATGTCACTAAAAACCAGTTTGGTTTTATGCCTGGGAGGTCTACAATGGAGGCGATTTTCTTGCTTCGTCAGCTTATGGAGAGATATAGGGAGCAGAAGAAGGACTTGCATATGGTGTTCATCGACTTGGAGAAGGCGTACGACAAGATACCAAGGTCAGTCATGTGGTGGGCACTAGAGAAACATAAAGTGCCAACAAAGTACATTACCCTTATCAAGGATATGTACAATAATGTTAGGACAAGTGTGCGCGTAAGTGATAGTGAGACTGATGCATTTCCTATCACGGTAGGATTACATCAAGGATCAGCTTTGAGCCCATACATCTTTTCCTTGGTCATGGATGAGGTGTCGAAGGATATACAAGAGGATATCCCTTGGTGCATGCTCTTTGCTGATGATGTAGTGCTGGTAGATGAAACTAGAGATGGTGTTGATAAGAAATTAGAGTTATGGAGACAAACCTTAGAGTCCAAGGGGTTTAGACTTAGTAGGACCAAAACCGAGTATATGAGGTGCGACTTTAGTGGTGTTGGTCGTGAAGAGGAAAATGTTAGTCTACAAGGACAAATAGTACCTAGAAGGGACTCTTTCCGATACTTAGGATCAATGTTACAAAGCAATGGCGATATTGATGAGGATGTTTGCCACAAGATCAAGGTAGGGTGGATGAAATGGCGACAAGCCTCTGGAATCCTATGTGATAGGAAAGTCCCACAAAAGCTAAAAGGGAAGTTCTATAGGACGGTGATCAGACCCGCGATGCTCTATGGGGCGGAATGTTGGCCAACTAAACGGCAACGTGTCCAACAAATGAGTGTTGCAGAGATGCGCATGCTACGGTGGATGTGTGGGCACACGAGAAGAGACCGAATAAGGAATGAGGCGATTAGTGATAAGGTAGGGGTGGCGCCGATTGAAGAGAAGTTAGTCCAACATCGGCTTAGGTGGTTTGGACATATCCAACGGAGACCTCCAGGAGCACCGGTTAACAGTGGGATTTTAAGAGGTAGAGAAAATATTAGGAGGGGTAGAGGACGACCAAGGTTGACCTGGGAGGAGGCGGTAAAACAAGATTTGAGAGATTGGAATGTATCCAGAGACTTAGCTCATGATAGGACCGCATGGAAAGTAGCAATTCATGTGCCAGAATCGTAGTCTTGTTTTTTTTTTCTTTTTTCTTTTCTCTTTTTCTTTTCCTTTTTTCTTATTTCTTTTCTCTTTTTCCTTTTTCTTTTTTCCTTTTTTTTTCTTTTTTTTCCTTTTTTCCCCTTGTTCAAATATCTCTTCCTCTGTTTTACTTCATTGATATTGGGTTTCATGTCTAGCCGACCCCAACAGGCTTGGGATAAAGACTTGGTTGTTGTTGTTTGCAAAACATGCAACACGTCCAAAATTTTTTAAATCCCCCTCTTAACATGATTTAGTGTTTTGAATAAAAATTTTGGGGTGTTACAGCTCTACCCCCCTTAAAAGAAATCTCGTCCTCGAGATTGGTGTTTCTAAGAAAACAATTCCGGAAATTGTGCCTTGAGCTCATCTTCCCGCTCCCAGGTGGCTTCCTCTTCTGAGTGATGCTTCCACTGCACCTTGCACATCCGGATTCTTTTATTTCTGGTAAGGCGTTCCATTGTCTCCAAAATCTTGTATGGTTTCTCGGCATAAGACAAATCCTCAGCTACGTCCACTTCATTTATGGGTAACACCTCCTCAGCCGTCCTCAGGCATTTCTTGAGTTGTGACACGTGGAATACATCGTGCACATCTGATAGACGAGCCGGTAATTCTAGTTGGTACGCCACTTCGCCTTTCCTCTCCAAAACTTGAAAGGGTCCGATGTATCGAGGTGACAACTTCCCTTTCACCTTGAACCGACAAAGTCCTCTGATAGGGGACACCTTGAGATAGACATAGTCTCCCACGTTGAAAACGAGCTCTCTTCTTCGTACATCAGTATAGCTCTTTTGGCGTGTCTGTGCTATCCTCAAATTGTTGCGAATTTCCCTCACCTTCGCCTCGGCTTCTTGTAGTACTTCTGGACCAAACACTTTACTTTCCCCCGTTTGGTTCCAAAATAGGGGAGTTCTGCACTTTCTCCCGTACAGGGCTTCAAATGGTGACATCTTCATACTAGCTTGATAGCTGTTGTTATAGGAAAACTCCGCATACGGTAAGTTCTTGTCCCAACTCCTATTGTTTTTGAGTGCACATGTCCTTAGCATATCTTCAAGGATCTGATTGGTTCTTTCTGTCTGCCCATCAGTTTGGGGATGATAGGAAGAACTAAAGTTCAGATGGGTTCCCATGGTTTCGTGCAACTTCTGCCAGAATCTTGAGGTGAACTGTGTCCCTCGGTCCGACACAATCTTCTTTGGCACTCCATGGTAACACACGATCCTTGACATGTACAACTCTGCCAATTTGGATCCGCTGTAGCTTTCCTTCACGGGGATGAAGTGAGCTACCTTGGTTAGCCTATCAATGATGACCCATATCGAATCATATCCTGATTGGGTCCTAGTCAATCCCACGATGAAATCCATGCTGATTTCCTCCCATTTCCATTCAGGCACTTTGAGTGGTTGCAATAATCCCGCGGGTCGTTGATGTTCTGCTTTCACCAACTGACTTGTGTCACATAGGGCAACATGTTCCGCAACATCTCGCTTCATGTCATACCACCAATACCTGCTCTTGAGGTCCTGGTACATCTTCGTACTCCCAGGATGAATGGAATAGTCAGAATCGTGAGCCTCCTTCAAAATCAATTCACGGATCTCCTTTACTTCAGGCACACAGATCCTTTTCCCGTGCCACACCGTACCTTGTTCATCCTCTCTGAAACCTGGAGCTTTATTTTCCTTGATGAGTTGCCTGATTTCTTGTATCTTCTCATCATTCTTTTGACCCTCGCGTATGTCTCGCTCTAGTGTGGAGTCCACTTCCATGGCGATGGCTTCACCACTATTTACTAGACATAGATTGAGCCTTATAACCTCGTCCTTCAATTCTGCAGGCATGTCTTTTAAGCTCAACTTATTGACTTGCACTTTCCGACTTAAAGCATCGGCCACGACGTTTGCTTTCCCAGGATGATAGTTGATGCCCACATCAAAGTCATTGATTAGCTCTAACCATATCCTTTGTCTGAGGTTGAGATCTGGCTGTGTAAAAATGTACTTCAAACTCTTATGATCCGTATATATCTCGGTCCTCTTCCCCATCAAATAGTGCCGCCAAATTTTCAACGCATGTACCACTACGGCTAGTTCTAGGTCATGTGTAGGATAGTTCCTCTCGTGCTTCCTAAGCTGCCGGGATGCATAAGCTACGACATGCCCTTCTTGCATGAGAACACATCCCAACCCGTTTCCAGAGGCATCGCAGTACACTATGAAATTCTTCTGCATATCTGGCATAACCAACACTGGAGCTGTTGTCAATCTCTTCTTTAGCTCCTGAAAGCTCGTCTCGCACTGTGGCGTCCAGGTGAATGTGATTCCCTTCTCCAACAATTTGGTGAGAGGTCTCGAGATCTTGGAGAATCCCTCAATAAACCGTCGATAGTATCCAGCCAATCCCAAGAAGCTTCGAACTTCCCCGACATTTTCAGGGGTCTTCCACTTCTGTATATCCTCGATTTTGGCGGGATCTACGGAGATTCCTCCCTCCGAGATTATATGTCCTAAGAAGGGAACTCTCTTCAGCCAAAACTCACACTTACTCAACTTGGCATATAGTTGGTGTTCTCTTAGCCTCTGCAATACCAACCTTAGATGTTTCTCATGTTCTTCTTCATCTTTGGAGAAGACGAGAATGTCATCTATGAAAACCACCACAAATTTGTCCAGATATTCCATGAATACCTTGTTCATGAGATACATAAAGTATCCCGGGGCATTAGTTAGCCCGAAAGGCATGACAGTGTATTCATACAGTCTGTACCGAGATACGAAAGCTGTCTTGGGAATATCAGATTGCCTTATCTTGAGTTGGTGGTATCCCGACCTGAGATCAATTTTCGAGAACACACAAGCGCCTCTCAACTGATCAAACAAGTCTTCAATGCGGGGTAATGGGTACTTGTTCTTGATGGTTACCTCATTCAAAGCACGGTAATCCATGCATAACCTTTGGGTTCCGTCCTTCTTGGGCAAAAATATCACCGGAGCTCCCCATGGTGAGGAACTAGGATGAATATACCCCTTCTCCGACAATTCTCTCAAATGATCCTTGAGTTCTTCTAGCTGCTTGGAGTCCATCCGATAAGGTCTCTTGTATATTGGGGCTGTTCCAGGCACTAGCTCAATTGCGAATTCCACTTCACGTTCGGGAGGCATTCCTGGCAACTCCTCCGGAAAAACGTCTGGATATTCCCTGATAATTCGGATCTCCTCCACTTTCACCTCAACTTGATTTAATTGAACATCCCTCCTAGGCTCTTGTATTGTTATAAACTTTACTTTTGTGCCACTAGGGTGCGTTAGTTCCACCGTTCTGGTCGAGCAATGGATGATTCCCTTATGTTTGGTTAACCAATCCATGCCCAAAATAATATCGATCCCTTGGGAATCTATCACTATGAGGTTAGCAGTAAACACTACCCCATTAATGTCTAGATTCACCTTGGGACACACTTGTCTTGTCCTTATTTCTCCACCTAGAGAGTTTACGGCTAGCATATGGTTCATTTGTGTTGTTGCTAGGTCATACTTCTACAAGGGTTCATATCTCACACCAAATAAATGCACTATTATTTCATGTGGGTTCACACACCAAAGCAAAACAATCTAAAGACGAGGCCGTGGACAATTGCTCATGGCTTCCACAACTCACGTCACACACCAAGCATTAACGCACCATTAACTTAACGTAACGCCTCGACTATTCGATATCTTGCTAACTAAGGGAAGGACTCTACACTACTCATTTTCTTGAGCTGGCTCCTCGGGATCTTCCTCATCATTTCGGCTGCCTTCTGACTCTGCTTTGGGTGGGGAGGCTGCTGGTGGAGAAGTGCGACGACGCCTGATCGCTCGGCGATCTGGGGAGTCAGGAGTCCATGTATCATTCTCGGTGACACCCAGTTCATTCCCATCTCCTCTTTCTCTCGCCCTTAAGCAGGCTCGCAGCAACGCCTCCGTTTCCTTCAGGGTGTCCCGGGCATCCTGAAGCTCTTGTTGGCACTCCTGCAGTCGAGTGCTGAGCATAGAAGCATCCTCCAAGCACAAGTCCATGTGCTCATGGGAAGTCCCTTGCTGCACCGGCGGGTACTTGTACTCCGTGGTACCACTCTCACGCTGGAGGACATACATGTACTCAGTTTTGTCCAAGTGGCGACGATAGATGTGACTCTGGCAGGTGATGGCCTCCCAGATGACATCTTTCTCCGCATCGACCTGTGTCGCCCTACAAGCTGGAGAGTGGTGAATTTTAAGCAGCTGATTTTCGTGTATTATCCTCATCTCTGAACTCCATTCTTCCCTCTTCTCACGGATGGTCCTGGTGGAGTTATAGTGGATGATTAGCTTGCCCGTATTGCCGGCGGCTTCGAGCATACGCCGAAAACGGCGCAATAAGCCTCCTACTGCCAATCCGTAGGAAAGGTACGTCATCGGATGGCTCTCCTCTCTCTCGGCAAGGGCAACTACGGGAACTCTCCCTCCTGTGGACTTGCGAGCGGTGCGAATCATGCGAACCATCTAAAACAAAAAGAATTTAAAATTAGGTTAGATAAACTCTCAAACAAAAATCCTATTTTGAATGAAAATTGGGGTAAGATGAAGAAAGTGACTCATTAAAATAACACTTTTCAATCCACACCTTTGTAAAATAGTTTTTTAAGAAAATAGGGCCCTTAAATACGTCCATTTCTACCTAGGTCCACGTTCCTACGGGCAACCTTGGCTCTGATACCACCTCTGTCACACCCGGTTTTTCCGAAGAACAACCAAGTGAATATCACATGTATGCCAGGATTATTTTCTCATACATGTGATGACAAATAGTGAAGCATCATTTATTACAAGCCAGGTGTCGAATATAAATAAGTCTTACATAGCAAATGTCTCGATGGACAATAATAAGTTCATCACAAGTAAATAAACTAGCAGCGGAATATTATTCTTGAGGGCTCCGTCACAGGCGTTGCCCGGGGGTCTCCATGAACCTAGAAACTTTCTTCGGGTCCAAAGTCTTGGTCATTATACACCACCTCATTATCTTGACCTGAGCAGCAATATAAACCAACAAATATGCAAGGTTGACTACCGATGGTACTCAGCAAGTGTGGGAAAATTATATCATGCATGGCTATAACAAGGGGAGGTTGAACTCATGGTTAAAGCACTACACATTTAATACCTATCACCTTAGCTTATTAAGCACCTACATTACTACAAAGGTGAAATGGTCCCAATTTCCCATCCCATCATCATAATCAAATAACCATAACATCATTTCCAATGTTAAGCTCCCCGCTTAACATCCACAACTTCCAAAACCATCACTCCTCTAATCATGAATAAGTCCAAGCCGCTCTTGACCGTGAGCACGGCTGTCATGACAGTTTTGACTCCGCAGAGTTTGTACCACTGTACCCACATGTAGTGATTTCATCCCCCGTTGCCGGGTGGACTAAAAGAACCTCCATTATGCCAGTGGCTACGATCCACATTCACACTTCTCAGGTGTGTAGCCAGGATATCACTACGAAGCCTTTACAAAGGGATTCCCGACGAGCGTGGGCCCACTGAGGTTTCACCCCTAACAGCATACAAGAGGCTCCAACCCCGCTGCAGTGGCCCCCTCTTGAGCCTTGCGGTTCATGTGGTAGTCCAGCTGACACCTATTACCCGCATCATCCAACACACCCATACTACGCCGGGGATACACCTAATTAATTGGCCAAGCTGCCCCATCTCAGCATGTGGTTGGCACTGTAAAGCCAGGTTACATGCTCCATGAACCGGTCCTTAGGATCCAGGCAAGTACTAAACACAAACCCAAGTCTCGTGCACCCAGCACACAACCAAAACATCCAACTTGCCTTGATCCCTACCTCTACATAACTCACAATATCTCATTCAAGAGTATGGTAAAATAAACTGATGATCTCATATCCCAAATATCCCATTCTAAGCATGGCTAAGCATATGCATAATAATAAATGACATGATAAAATAAATCCCAACCCAAGCTACAAGGAAACAAGATAATGCAATTCTAGGGAAACTTCCTAGCATGGGTTTCATATTTTATTTGACAATGCAAATAATTCTATCTACACATCCTAGCATAGGATCAAAGTGGTCAAGGACACTTGCCTCCTTCTTGCTGCTCTTGAAATGGGTAGTCCTGATCTTGGAAAGGGATAACTTGCTCTTGAGCAGGTTCTACATCATACCATCACACATAGCAAAAGAAAAACAACAATCCATAAGACATAGTTCACACTTTCTCTACATACGAACCACACATTCACATTTATGAAAGTCATTCACAATTATATGTGTTGTTGTTACTCTATGTGTGTTGATTTGTGGCTTGCATGCACTTTTAGTCATGTGTATATGGTTCCTACTTTTATGTTCACATTTATACTTACATACTATATATATGAGTTTCCCATTTAAATAAATTCCTTATATTCAATTACTACACCTTTTGGCTACCAAGTATGCATGAAATGTATTTTCCTTCTCTATATGTGCCTTTAGAATTTCTACCAACCTTAAACTGAATTCTTTGGATTTTAGAAACTCCATTTATCATTTACTAGTTGCTATATTTTCAGATTTATTTTCCTATACATAAATATGTTCTTTATTATGAAATTAGTAATACACATCATCTAAACAGAATAGGTTCTGGTCTTAACTAATTTAATAACATATTTTGACCTTTGCCTCTGATGTAAACTATTTCACAATTATTTTCCCTATTTTCTAAAACTATTCATTGCTTAAAAATGTGTCCCTAAATGTGAATAATAAATTAGACAGATTCAATTTAGGCCAAAATATGTTTTTATCTCACTCCAAAGTTTCCTAAATACTGAGAAAGTTTTTAATTTAATTATGACAATATGTTTGTCCCACTTTTTAATTTTTAAACACTAGCCACATATTCAATTTCCTAATTTAAATACTAAACAGGGCTAAAAAATTAAACATACCCCACTACAGGGTCTATAATATTATTTTAAGAATTTTCAGGGGTCTAGCTACTCATAACAGAGGTGTTTTTCCTAATTTTTATTAAGTCCAGTATCTAAAACTGTTTTTTAAATGAATTTACATGATTTTCTGGAGTTCCAGGGGCTAGATCAGAAGTTTCCGAGGCTAGCTCTTATTTTCCGAGAACCCCAGGGGGTAGCACGTAAGATTTCCAGTCTTTATAACGCGGGGCTGACGTGGACCGTCCGATTTTAAACCGACGGCTGAGATTATAACGTCGAACCGATACGCGGGGGTTTAAACCCTACCGTGCAATTTAAAATAAACGGCGCACAAGCGGCCACGTCGCTCTGATCGAACGCGGGCGGCGCTGCCGGCGGCGCACGGCGGCGGGAAGCGGCGATCTCGCCGGAAACTTTCGGATCTTCGGGAATTCTTTCTAGAACTGTGGTTTTATGGCACAGATCGGTAGAGGGGAGGTCGGGGATCTCACCTCGGGGGTTTTCTTGAACTCGGAGGTCCTGGAAGGTGATCGGCGACGAGGTCCGAGGCGAAACCACGGCGAAACTCGTCGGCGCTGTGTTTACACCGCAAGTCACCGAGTTTTCTGCACCTGCAAGGTTCCCCGGAGGCGGTGGATCAAGACCAGCGAGTTAGATCGGAATTTCCGAGCTTAGATCGGCCAGAATTCGTCGGAGAAGTCTCGGTTCTCACCGGAGTAAAAACAGCCGATCGCGTGGGAAAAACAGAACGAGGCCGGGGTTTTTATAGACGGGGGAGGGCGGCGGGGTGGTTTAGATCATGTCCGTGTCGCCTACGAACAGAATTCAGCGAGGATACGACGAAATCCCGGTCGGTTTTGATTCGGGTGCGAGGGAGTTCGGCGCTGGCGCGAGGTAGACGACGATCGTGTGGTCCCCGCCTGTCAGTGTGAGGAAGCAGCGCGCGCGGCTGCGGGCTGGCGCGGGCGCTGGCTGGGCCGGCTGGTGGGTTTCGGCCCACTGGCCGGTTTTTTTTGTTTTCTCTTTTTCTTTTTCTATTTCTTTTCTGATTTGAGTTTAATTTGAATTCCAGTTTGAATTTGAATTTTTGCAAAACATGCAACACGTCCAAAAATTTTTAAATCCCCCTCTTAACATGATTTAGGGTTTTGAATCAAAATTTTGGGGTGTTACATTTTTAAGTTAGTTTTGGTTCGAGATTCGATTTTATACTCTTATTTATTGTCTAATGTGATGAGCATTTTTAGATGACCACAATTGCATATACATACATATATATGCCAAAGTTGTAATTAGAAATTAATATATGCTCATGATCTTCTAAAAATTTTAGTTTGGACCTATTTATATTTGGTTTAAAAAATTCAGGCTGTGACATCCCTGGCCTTTTATTTGTGTCAAAATTTTGGCATAGCACAATCAGTTTTGCCAAACCATCAAGAATCTCAATGTTTTATGTTACTGCAATTTCTGGGTCAACAAGTTCAATCACTCTCTTCTCCTTTGTGGAAGCATCAAGAAAGTACCCGAGTAAACTGTTGTTGTCAGAATACATGGCCTTTGTCAGTACCCTACAGACTGGGTACCCCCGCATAGTGGGTAAAAGATAGACTGGGCCCCACCTTCCAGCTTAGGCGGGCCCTAGCATAAGCCACGTGCCCTGGGCCCCATGGACAGGCTCGGGGCTGCCACGTGCGGTTGGGCTCCAGAGCCGCCACGTGTCCGATGGTGCCGGACTCGACCACCCGCCAGGGAGGACTCCGGCGCTGCCACGTGTCCGGAACCTCTGAGCCACGACTCTCGTCAAGGATAGCTCCGGAGGTGCCACGTGCCCTACGGCACCGGACCCGACCTCCGGCATGGGAGGGCTCCGATGCTACCACGTGACAATGACTCCAGACGTTCCTTCCTGCCAAGAAGAGCTCCGGAAGAGCCACATGTCCTACGTGTAAGGGCCTCAGTTTTTGACACATATGTGAAGTGTTCATCACCATACACACACACACACACACACACCTCATTTGAGGAAAGTTGATGAACACAAATGAAGAGCAAGTAACCACCATCAACATGCTCATTAGAGAACAAACTCACATATTGCAAAAGTGGTATTTCCCACATGTGATATAGAGTGGCTGGGCATATGAAAACTCCTACACATTGCTAAGGATGTCCATGCCAAGTTTCACCCAAATTCAAAACCTTTTTGAGGTCATTTTGGGTATAGCTAGAAAGAGGGCAGTTTGAGACCATATTCAAATTCAAACTGTTTTTATCCCATGAATTCAAAAGTGGGAGGCATATTCTTATTCAGCACAATTTTGTGAGCTCACACTCCAATTTTCAATCCATTTGGATTTGATCTTGACATGAGCTAAGTGGGACAAATTCAAACTTTATTTGAATTCCAAACTGAACTTGTGCTGAAATTCATTCAAACCAAACCCAATTTGAATTCTAATCAATTCAAATGGCTCATGGGTGAATAATTTGAATCACCAGGGGTATTTTGGGGCTCACTGTTTACAACAGTGATTAGAAATAAATTTCAGAGGTTAAAACCCTGGGTGGGACCCACATGTCATAGAGAGAAGGAGGGAAGTCTTGCACACAAAGTCACAGCCTCGGTGGGAAATTCCACCGAGCAGCTGTCGGCTGTGCCACCGAGAAGCCACCGGTGCCACCAGCTGCTTCCTTCCCCACGCGCTGGCGCCCAGGGCGGCTTGCTCGCGCCTCCACGTGACCGGCACCGCCTCAGCCGGAGCAGGGATCGGCTGGCTTTATCCCCTCGCGTGCAACCCCGAGCAGCGGCAGACTTTCTCCCCGAAGCTCTCTGCTCGATCGGGAAAACCAGCAAACGATCTCCTCCTTCGTTCCTGAGCTGCTAGACAGCAACCTGAGATCGCACTCCACCTCCCCGACGCCAAAAACCCCGAGCTCCGACCTCCCTTGCCCGAGAACGATCGCCACAACGGCGACCTAGCCTCAGCCGAAGGTCAGGCGCTCGTGGACAGCGTTCCACAGGCGTTTTCACGGGCCAGCAAGGGTAGCAGCAGGAGCACGCAACAGCCGTGCTGCTCTCCTCCAAGTTTGGAAGCAAACTGTGAAGAGTCCACGGCGAATTTCCAGTTTTTGCTCCGGCGACCTTGAACTGAGCTTCCGGTACGGATCCTTCAAATTCTCGCTCTAAGATCCTTCTCTAGCTATCAAATCTTGCACATAGACGCTGGACTAGCCGGCTATCAAGTTCCTTTTTGCATCCGTGGTATGAAACCAACTAGGAGTGACGAATTTCGAGCTCGATCAAGGGCGCTCATGGCGGGCACGCTCGGTCACACGGTGCCGACTGACTTGCCGCCATCTTTGAACCTTTTTGACACCTTGTCGAGCTTCCTAGAGGTATACTGATGCTGTAGAACCGATTGTTCGAGGTGTTGGCGGGTTAGAACCCATGGTCGTCGGCGCCGAACCTCAGCCGAGGCTGCGGCACGTCGCCGGGCTATTTTCGGTCACCGCCAGCCCGAACTGACACCACCGACGTGTTCCTTGACGTCGACAACCACCTGGCGGCGAGTTTCAGACCATGGGATGGCTGGCAGCGGCGAGCCGGCAAGCTCCGGGTCTACTCCGGCGAGGGGAGGCGGCGCGGGCGCGAGAGCGCGTCGGGAGGAAGACGAAGCCGGCTGGCCCACGCGTCAGCGGCTCAAAATTTTAAATCGGAATCGGGTGTGGTCGGGATCTGGTGTGGTGGCGCGCAAAGACCCTGTGGGCCTCGGTGTGCGGTTGCCTCCGCGCCTAACACGTGTCCCCGCGGCCCCCATAGATTTAAAATTTTCCCCCGATTTTCAGATTTGCTTCAAACGTCAAATCCTCATAACTTTGGATAGAAAACTCCAAATTGAGTGAACCAAATTTTGTTGGATTCAGCTCTCTTAGTACTTTCCAGCTAATCAAGTTTCACTTCATGAAAATCCCTATTTCTCCAGAATTAACTCCTCTAAATTTAAACTGTTTGGAATTTTAACTGGAGAATCCTTTGGAGGAAAATCCTGAAATTTTGCTGGAATGTTCACCAAAATATCCCTGAACTACCATAAAAATTTCAGATCCATTTGAGCTCATTTGATCCACCTAATGGAATTGTTCTAAAGAAAATAGAAAATGTTCAGAAACATTTTCAGAATTTTCTCTGAAATTGTTTAGCTCATATCTTTAGCTAGGAACCTTCAAATTAAGTGAGACAAACTCCATTAGAACCCTCTGAAAATCTAGTTTTCAGAAAGTCATAGTTTGTTTCATGAAAAATCCTTAGAACACCCTAAAAGCCTTCAATTAAGGTCAAGTACATAATTAATTGTGGAGGGCTCAAATGAGCTTTGCTGCAACTAAAACTTGACCAAGTCTATGTTTAGGTTGTAACCAAGCCACAGTAAAAGTTTCATAGTCATTGAGTCTGTCTAGTGGGACTTATAAGCTTCACAAGTTTAAACTTAATATAACTGCATTTAAATTGATACATGTACTTCTTCTATCATGTAGTCGCTAGGGTCGAGGAGGAACCCAAAGTCCTAGATTTCGTTACTCCGGAGGAACAGCTAGCCTACGACCAAGAGCAGCAAGACAAGCCCCGGTTTGCATTAACCTTTTACAAATTTTTATTGTTTTGAGCACTTACTTGATTATCATTATTACTTGCATTAGAGTCTTGTTTGGAAACCCAATTTCATAGCCAAGAAAACCATGGGTTGGGTTTAGGATTGCAAACCCTGTTAGCTACTGCAAAGCTAAGTTTGAGTAGGATTCGGTACAAGTCGAGTAGTTGGAACTACTCGCGAGCATAGGCTAGAGGAACTCGACTCGGGTAGAGATAGCACATGGCAAGAAATATGAGACCGAGCGGAGAGTAAGGGCAGCAGGACTTTGGGGACTGTGTGTTATAGCTCCGCTTGTGTCGATTGAGGACCGAGCCTTGTGCGGGCCTGTTGAACAAGCTAGAACAGTACCGAAGACCTACCGACTATATGGGAACCTGGAAACTGATGTAACTCGGGTAGCTGGGTATTGAGGCATTGCCCGTCGTTCAGAGGGTAGGTTGAGAGCTCGAGGTGTAAATCGGCTAGCGGCACTGAGATGCGCGTGCAGAGACCTCTTGCTCCGGACGATGGGCCCGGTTCAATATTTGGCTGACGGGTGAAAGGTAGTTGTGTACGACGTCCGTGATGGTTATTGTAGGCAACATCGAGTACGGGCGTACGTGACGGGTTGTTCGGGTAACCCTGCAGGTGTAAATCGATTATAATCGCCGTCCCTTGCGGTCAGTGAGTACCACTTGTTCACTGTACCGTGACGTAGAAAGAACAGGCTAGTTACATGTTAAAATGTTGCTGATTGAAAGATGGACTTGATTGTTAATGATTTGCTGTAGTTTAGAGCTAATTAAAGTTCCTTTCAACTTTGGGCAAAGTACATGAGAGAAATGCGTTTCTTGTTTGATTGTGGCTCTCTCATGTGCCTTAGCGTAAGGTTCTCCACAACCTGCTGCTAAAACTTGAAAGTAAGGTTCTACTAATTAGGCGGGTCCTTGCAAATGATTTGTACCTCATGTAACCCATCACCCCTCATGTAGAAGTTCCATGTTTAGGTGAGACGGGTCAGACTTGCTGAGCCTTCATGCTCACTGCTTGTGTTTGAAGCTTTTGCAGGGTTCTATGAGGAAGGGACTCCCTAAGAGGAGACGGAACCCCAGGAGGGGAACCCCGTCAAATGGGAGTCGTGCACGCCGCAGAGTTAGTGTGCGTGTGTGCTAGCAAGGACACGTTCAAGGGCTGAACGTGAACTTGATGCGTAGTCTACGCCCGTGAGTGTAGACTGGACTCATTTTGATGTAAATATGTTCATAAAGCACTTTATGTAATATAAACTTTGCTTCCGCTTTGTGCCTTTGACGTGTGTTATCCGGTGCTGTGCAACGCAGCACCCCTCAGCATGATCCTGGCTCGACAAGACCATGGGGTCGTGTCAGCGTTGGTATCAGAGCTCGCTTGAGGTTTAACACACTAAAAAGGTCATCTTTTTAAAAAATCCAGTGAGGAACGAGTTAGTAGCCCATATAAGGATGTTATTAGTATATAGAAAGTGGCATATTAACTTATTTGATTATGTCGGAAAATCATGCATCTCGGGACGTTCATGTCTTGGGGGGTGCACGTAAGCGCTGTCCACCAGTGCACACAAGCTGAAGGGTGGAGCCCCACGGGTGGCAGGTAAGCCGACCCGCTTTGATATCCTCTACGACTCTTCATGTCGTTTGGGGGTATTCGAGTAACATCTGTCCCTGGCGTGCGTGGTGCAATTTGGGAGACTCCGTCACGTGGTCTCAAACGTGAACACGTAACTTAAGGCATGTTTGGCTTGAGAACATCCGGGCGAGTGATGACGGCCGGGTGTACGAACTGTATGGATTCCGGGCTCGGTGTGCAGCCGAGTCTGACGATTGTTTGAGTTTCTGCAGGTAGTCTGACCATGAAACGGTAGACGTGTAGCATCCGTGTGCGAGTGACGTTTAGTGCCACCGAAATAACGAAGCCGGCTAAGTCCGGTATAGGTTTTTCTTTGTGAGGACGTAGTACCGACATAATCTAGTGACGCATCGACGTCACACCCTAATAAATGAACAAATTCATTGTAAAACTTGAAGGTTTTGATCCAAAGCACTAAAAGTTGATGTAACCTCTTCCCTTAGTCAGGATATTTAAAGTTAACAAGTTTTCAACTTATAGGTTTTTAAGGACAGAGCACTCTGTTTTCAGCTGAATTAAGGCTGAAGTTAATCAGGGGTTAGAGGTTGAGTTCTTTCGAGGTTGGGGTCATATGATACATTTATGGAAATCTTTAGAAGAGCTTGACAACTTTTCTATTGAGGTCCAGAGGTGTTTCATCCCTTAACCAGTCGAAAAATGCAGTAGAGTTGAAACTATCCAGAAAACAGGGCAGAGCAAAGACTCTTTGTAAACTCTTTGTAAATTGAGTATAACTTTCTGAATAAAAATCCAAAAATAGAAAATGAGGTAGTTCTGGAAAGCTTATGAGATGGATTACAACTTTGTAACATAAAGTTTTATCAGATTAGGAACAGAGTTAACTGGGATTCTTGGACCAATTCAGTACCTAAAATAGGGAGGTGCTGTCCAATTTCCTCCAGAAATTCTGTTAACTTTGACATCTCATAACTTTT
This sequence comes from Neostapfia colusana, assembly GCA_030760725.1. Taxonomy (NCBI): domain Eukaryota; kingdom Viridiplantae; phylum Streptophyta; class Magnoliopsida; order Poales; family Poaceae; genus Neostapfia; species Neostapfia colusana. Next base: position 36,651,033 of record JASWHV010000004.1, on the reverse strand, counting down.
GAACCAGGAAAGATATTAGGCCAAGCAAATACTTTCTGGAAAGCTATTGAAGTTAGCTTTAACTTTGATGTTGAGCTCCAGAATTGGTTTTGCCTTTAACATGGCCTAAATCAGGTTGAAATGGAAACTGGTCAGGGCTGTCATGTTGGACAGCAGATCAGCAGTCAAGTTTGCTTAAAATTTGAACTGTTTCCAAATTTTATGGGTTCAATGACATGTCTTGTGTTATAACTCAATGGTTTACTATTTAAATAAATATTTGACATTTCTCAAATATATTTTTACAGATGACAGCAGATAAGCAGTTGGAGAACGGGTGGGTGGTGTCCCACTGTTCTCACCGTAGCGGCTACCCGGAAGCATTGTGGCAAATGCTCCAATATTTCGGGTACAACCAGATGCCGCAGTACTTCGCCAAGGAAGAAGGCAAGGAGGGGAACAAGGCGTGGACAATCCATGTCGAGGTCCCCGCAGGACCTACGCCACCCGGGTGGGCGCCGTTCACCATCACGGTGAGAGGTAGGCAACCCGAGGGAATGTGGCAAGTGGCAGCCCGTGACACCATGTCACGTTTCTGCCAACTACACGTAAGAGCGATGGAGGGAACTCCATACGCGCTCGTTCCAGTGGAGGAACGGGCTCATCATGTGTGGGAAGAGAGGTACCTGGAGGCAACGGACCCGAGTTGCCCAAGGTACAAACCCGCGGAGGCAAATCTCAGCCTCTAGATGAGGGCGGGAAACGCCATGATGGACAGCCAAGCTGTTCATACGGAGCATCTCGCCACAAGGCTCAAGGAGAGCACGAGTCGTGGAGACCATTTTGAGAGTGCTCACAGCGCACTCCGTAATGTGCTCCTTCCGAAGATCAAGCGACTGAATGAACAGCACAATCAGTTGCATCGTCTGAAGAAGGCAAAGAAGAAGAGCCGTGTTGACATCGCGGCGTTGCAAGAGCTGGTGCAGACCCTAACCCAGCAGAATGAGGACCTTGCTCAAGAGCGGGACAACACTATTGAAGAAGGGCAAGGCTGGGAAGAGGACTACAACCAGGCCATGGACGAGGTGCATGCATTGCAGGACCCCGTACCTCTGGTATTGGGCATACCGGTAGTCTTGGGCCTTCCAGCAATGGGAGAACCCGAGATGGGAGAAGAGGTGGTAGATTGAGAGCCACCAACAGAGGTACCGGAGGAGGACGACCCACAGGAGGTCGAGTTCTACTCCGAGTAGGGGGTTACAGTTGCCAAGTAGGGCAGCTAGAGTAGTGTAACCCAACTTTTGTAATCGGTGACATGTCGTGTAGGCAGTAGCGTATGTATAGGTAGTGATGACATGAGCACGACGTCTCGGAAAACCGAGAATAATGTATCTTGTATAAAGTTTATGCTTTATCAATATATGTGAATGTTGTGCAAATTTTTCATGTGTCACCTCAATACCTACTGTTGCATATGGAATTTTAAGTATAACATGTGCTTATCGCTGCTGTTTTGAATATCAGAATGACGCGTACTCGTGCCAACCCGGACGTTGGGGGTACTAGCCAAGGGGGAGAAACCTCCCAACAGCCTCCCGAGGACTCCTCGGGACAGCAGCAGCAACAGCAGCAACAGCAACAGCAAACACCGCCACAGCCACTGCCAACGGTTACATTGGCCGACATTGTCGCGGCAATGGCGGGTTCCCATCAGCAGCACACGGAGTTGCTGCAAACTCTTATCGCTAATACGTCTCGCCCAGAGAGACGTCAAGATCGTGAGGAGCGTCAACAGAGCTCCTACTCCGACTTCTTAGCGACTCATCCCCCGGTATTCTCAAGGGCGGATGAACCTCTTGACGCGGACAACTGGCTCCACGCAATAGAGATGAAGTTTGGGCCGCTCCAGATAAGTGAGTAGCGCAAGACTCAGTTCGTGGTCCAGCAGCTCCAAGGATCCGCGAGCGCGTGGTGGGCAAACTTTTGTGCTTCACAGCCCACCGACCGAGTTATGACCTGGACGGAGTTCCGGACGGCCTTCAGGGCCTATCACATACCGCCGGGTCTAATGAAAAGGAAGACGCAGGAGTTCCTACACCTGCAACAAGGTAGCCGGAACGAGCTGGAATACTCCAGAGCGTTCAACGATCTCGCGCTCTACGCGTCGTATCACGCAGATACCGACGAGAAGCGACGGGACCATTTTTACCAGGGGCTTAACCCGCTCCCGAAGGACAAATTGGCGATGTTCAATCGCGGCAGTCTCAACGACATCATTGATGCTGCGATTGTTCAAGAGGACTCTGGCAAGGAGTTGGTGGCGGCGGAGCGAAAGCGAAGCGCGCCGCAGAGCAGCGGAGAAGGAGGCAGTTCTTCTCAGAAGTTTCAGATGGTGAATCACCCACCTTCAGGTCCACGCTGGCAGCCATCCCAGAGGTCGATGTCGTTCCGCAGTCGGCCGTACTCTTCACCGGTATTCAGGCTGGCACTGCCAGTACCACCTCCGCAACAACAACAGCAGCAGCGGACAATGCCGCATGCGTATGCACCTCAGCAACGCATGCCGGGCTTTCGTCCCCCGAGCACTACACCAGCAGCGGCCACATGTTACAAGTGTGGTCGTCCGGGACACTTCGCCAGCAGTTGCCCGGAGAGGCAAGGCAGCGGATTTGCACCGCAGTTTCCGGGGAGGAATCAACACCGGAACCCTACTAATGCGTGGCGGGCAAACCCTAGGCCCGGCACCGTCCTCCAGCTTGCCATAGAGGACGTGCTGGAGGGCGAGCCAATCCTTGCGGGTATGTTCCAACTCCACCAGCATCCCGCTATAGTACTGTTTGATTCAGGCGCCACGCATAATTTTATTAGTCAAGCTTTCATTGCTAAACACAGCTTGCCAATACTACCCACCGATAGTCCATATTTAATTTGTTCACCGGGTGGGAAAATTTCAGCAAGCATGATGGTCCCAAAAGCGCCATTGTGCTTAGAGGGTAGAGTCTACCCTACGTCTCATAATTTTAGAGGAACAAAAGGTCGATGTCATCTTAGGGATGTCGTGGTTAACCCACCACAGCGCTGTTTTAGACACCGTCCTTCGAGTCGTGCACTTAAACTCAGGAGTGCACGGGTCTCACTCCTTATTTCTGGACTGTCCAGAAATAAAACTTCCAAGTGTCTATCAAGCCACAACCATCAGATCGGAAGATATTCCAGTGGTCCGAGAGTTCCCTGACGTATTCCCGGACGATTTACCGGGAATGCCGCCCGATAGAGAGGTGGAGTTCAAGATTGAACTTGCACCGGGAACCATGCCAATATCCCGAAGGCCGTACAAGATGGCGTCCAAGGAGTTGGCTGAACTGAAGACTCAGCTCACGGACCTTCTGGAGAAGGGTTTTATTAGGCCGAGCTCCTGGCCATGGGGCTGTTCGGCATTATTTGTGAAGAAGAAGGATGAGACGTTACGGCTTTGCATGGACTATCGTCCATTAAATGCCGTAACCATCAAGAACAAGTACCCATTGCCACGGATCGACATGTTGTTTGATCAGTTGGTCGAAGCAAAGATCTTTTCCAAGATGGACTTAAGATCCGGGTACCATCAGATTAAGATAAGGGCTGAGGACGTTCCGAAGACGGCTTTCTCGACAAGATACGGACTTTATGAGTACCTGGTCATGTCCTTCGGCCTCACCAATGCTCCAGCTCACTTCATGTACTTGATGAACTCGGTATTTATGCTGGAGCTGGACAAGTTTGTCGTGGTCTTCATCGACGACATATTGGTATATTCCAAGTCAGAGGAAGATCACAAGAAACACCTGCATATAGTCTTGCAACGGCTGCGGGATCACAAGCTATACGCGAAATTCAGCAAATGTGAGTTCTGGATATCGCAAGTGCCTTTTCTCGGGCATATCATCTCAGCGGAGGGTATCGCTGTAGACCTGAGCAAGATCACTCAAGTGCTGAATTGGAAATCCCCGAGAACTATTCACGAGGTACGGAGTTTCCTCGGACTCGTGGGATATTATCGGAGGTTCATTCCGAACTTCTCGAAGATTGCCAAGCCTATGACAGAGCTGCTGAAGAAGGCTACCAAATATGTTTGGAGTCCAGCGTGTGAAGCAGCGTTCAAGGCTTTAGTCAAGCACCTAACATCAGCACCGGTTTTGGCGCAGCCAGACACAACAAAACCGTTCGATGTGTGCTGCGATGCATCCGACATTGGGCTCGGATGTGTGCTGATGCAAGACCAAAGAGTGGTCGCGTATGGATCACGGCAGCTTAGAAACCATGAGCAGAATTATCCAACTCACGATTTGGAGCTTGCTGCCGTGGTACTTGCACTGAAAATGTGGAGGCACTATCTACTTGGTAACCTCGTACATCTATATACCGACCACAAGAGCCTCAAGTACATATTCACTCAGAAGGAGCTGAACATGAGGAAGCGAAGATGGTTAGAATTGATAAAGGATTACGAAATAGAGATCCATTATCATCCGGGCAAGGCAAACGTAGTGGCAGATGCGCTGAGCCGCAAGTCACACGTCAACAATCTGACCATCACACAGTTGGAAGAGAGCGAACCACCACTACATGTGATTCCACACGGAGCTCTCTACAACCTAGCTTTGATCCCCACCATCCGTGAAGAGATAGCGACAGCTCAGAAACATGACAAGGGCATGTCGCATTTGCGGAGACGTGTAGACAGTGGGGAGTTGAAATGTTTCCGGAAGGACGGAGACGGCATCCTATGGTTCAAGGAACGGATCGTCGTACCCCGTAACCCAGAATTACGGAAGAAAATCTTTGATGAGGCTCACTTATCAAAGTTTTCTATTCACCCCAGCAGCAACAATATGTATCAAGAACTAAGAAGCAAGTTTTGGTGGACACGGATGAAACGGGAGACTGCAAAATACGTGTCCGAGTGTGATACATGTCGAACGGTGAAGGCAGACCATATGCGGAAACCGGGACTGCTGCAACCACTGGGCATTCCTGCCTGGAAGTGGGAGGATGTGAGCATGGACTTCATCATCGGGTTACCCACCACTCTTCAAAAGCATGATTCTGTGTGGGTGATCGTCGACCGGCTCACCAAAGTTGCCCATTTCATCCCGGTCAACACAAACTACAACGCCAAGAAGTACGTTGAACTGTACATCTCACGGATCCTGTGCTTGTACGGCGTACCCCGTACCATCATATCGGATCGGGGCACTTTATTTGTGTCCCGTTTTTGGGAGCAGCTGCACGCTGCCTTGGGGACGAAGCTGATCCGTAGTTCAGCGTACCACCCGCAGACGGATGGGCAAACCGAGCGGGTAAATCAGATCCTAGAAGACATGCTACGAGCTTGTGCTATCAACCACGGCAAGAATTGGTATGATCACTTGCCGTTAGCCGAGTTCTCGTACAACAATGGGTACCAAGCCAGCATTAAGATGGCGCCCTACGAGGCGCTATACGGGCGGAAATGCCGCACACCACTAAATTGGTGTTAGTCTGGCGAAAGGGTTACCTTCGGGATTACCTTGTCAACAACGCGGAAGAAAAGGTTCGACTGATTCAAGCGAACCTAAAAGCCGCTCAATCCCGTCAGAAACAGTATGCGGACCGGAGAAGGCGCCCATTACAATTCGAAGTTGGAGATCACGTATATCTACGGGTGTCTCCAATGAAGGGTAAACAGATTTGGGGTGAGAGGAAAGTTCGCACCCCGATTCATCGGTCCATTCCAGATTACCGAAAGATGTGGATCAGTGGCATACTGGCTGAAATTACCAGAAGCACTTTCCGGTGTGCACGACGTCTTTCACATTACCCAGCTGAGGAAGTGTCTCAAGCTATCAACTACCATTCAGCTGGAAGACATTGAAGAACTGCAACCGGATCTCACCTATCGGGAGGAACCGGTGCAGATTATTGATGAAAAATGCCCGAACCACACGCAACCGTATGTTGTAGTTCTACAAAGTTCTACGGAATAATCACTCCATGGACGAAGCGAAATGGGAGAGCGAATGATTTCTTCGCGCTAACTACCCCGACTTTTTCACGTCGCATATCCGGTAATTTTCGACCGTCCTCTCTCTCATTTTCACCTTATAATCTCGGGATGAGATTCTTTTAAGGGGTGAGGAATGTAAGGGCCTCAGTTTTTGACACATATGTGAAGTGTTCATCACCATACACACACACAGCTCATTTGAGGAAAGTTGATGAACACAAATGAAGAGCAAATAACCACCATCAACATGTTCATTAGAGAACAAACTCACATATTGCAAAAGTCGTATTTCCCACTTGTGATATAGAGTGGCTGGGCATATGAAAACTCCTACACATTGCTAAGGATGTCCATGCCAAGTTTCACCTAAATTCAAAACCTTTTTGAGGTCATTTTGGGTATAGCTAGAAAGAGGGCAGTTTGAGACCATATTCAAATTCAAACTGTTTTTATCCCATGAATTCAAAAGTGGGAGGCATATTCTTATTCAGCACAATTTTGTGAGCTCACACTCCAATTTTCACTCTATTTGGAGTTGATCTTGACATGAGCTAAGTGGGACAAATTCAAACTTTATTTGAATTCCAAACTGAACTTGTGCTGAAATTCATTCAAACCAAACCCAATTTGAATTCTAATCAATTCAAATGGCTCATGGATGAATAATTTGAATCACCAGGGGTATTTTGGGGCTCACTGTTTACAACAGTGATTAGGAGTAAATTTTAGAGGTTAAAACCCCGGGTGGGACCCACATGTCATAGAGAGAAGGAGGGAAGTCTTGCACACAAAGTCACAGCCTCGGTGGGAAATTCCACCGAGCAGCTGTCGGCTGTGCCACCGAGAAGCCACCGGCGCCATCAGCTGCTTCCTTCCCCGCGCGCTGGCGCCCAGGGCGGCTTGCTCGCGCCTCCACGCGACCGGCAACGCCTCAGCCGGAGCAGGGATCGGCTGGCTTTATCCCCTCGCGTGCAACCCCGAGCAGCGGCAGACTTGCTCCCCGAAGCTCTCTGCTCGATCGGGAAAACCAGCAAACGATCTCCTCCTTCCTTCCTGAGCTGCTAGACAGCAACCTGAGATCGCACTCCACCTCCCCGACGCCAAAAACCCTGAGCTCCGACCTCCCTTGCCCGAGAACGATCGCCACAGCGGCGACCTAGCCTCAGCCGAAGGTCAAGCGCTCGTGGACAGCGTTCCACAGGCGTTTTCACGGGCCAGGAAGGGTAACAGCAGGAGCGCGCAACAGCCGTGCTGCTCTCCTCCAAGTTTGGAAGCAAACCGTGAAGAGTCCACGACGAATTCCAGTTTTTGCTCCGGCGACCTTGAACTGAGCTTCCGGTACGGATCCTTCAAATTCTCACTCTAAGATCCTTCTCTAGCTATCAAATCTTGCACATAGATGCTGGACTATCCGGCGATCAAGTTCTTTTTTGCATCCGTGGTATGAAACCAACTAGGAGTGACGAATTTCGAGCTCGATCAAGGGCGCTCATGGCGGGCACGCTCGGTCACTCGGTGCCGACCGACTTGCCGCCATCTTTGAACCCTTTTGACACCTTATCGAGCTTCCTAGAGGTATACTGATGCTGTAGAACCGATTGTTCGAGGTGTTGGCGGGTTAGAACCCACGGTCGACGGCGCCGAACCTCAACCGAGGCCGCGGCACGTCGCCGGGCTATTTCAGGTAACCGCCAGCCCGAACTGACACCACCGACGTGTTTCTTGACGTCGACAACCCCCTGGCGGCGAGTTTCAGACCATGGTATGGCTGGCAGCGGCAAGCCGGCGAGCTCCGGGTCTACTCCGGCGAGGCAAGGCGGCGCGGGCGCGAGAGCGCATCGGGAGGAAGACGAAGCCGGCTGGCCCACGCATCAGTGGCTCAAAATTTTAAATCGGGATCGGGTGTGGCTGGGATCTGGTGTGCTGGCACGCAAAGACCCTGTGGGCCGCGGTGTTCGGTCGCCTCCGCGCCTAACACGTGTCCCCGCGGGCCCTGGCAGATTTAAACTTTTCCCCCGATTTTCAGATTTCCTTCAAACTTCAAATCCTCATAACTTTGGCTAGAAAACTCCAAATCGAGTGAACCAAATTTTGTTAGATTAAGCTCTCTGAGTACTTTGCACCTAATCAAGTTTCACTTCATGAAAATCCCTATTTCTCCAGAATTAATTCCTCCAATTTTAAACTGTTTGGAATTTTAACTGGAGAATCCTTTGGGGGAAAATCCTGAAATTTTGCTGGAATGTTCACCAAAATATCCCTGAACTACCATAGAAATTTCAGATCCATTTGAGCTCATTTGATCCACCTAATGGTGTGATTAGTGGAACTGTTCCAAAGAAAATAGAAAATGTTCAGAAACATTTTCAGAATTTTCTCTGAAATTGTTTAGCTCATATCTTTAGCTAGGAACCTTCAAATTAAGTTAGACCAACTCCATTAGAACCTTCTGAAAATCTAGTTTTCAGAAAGTCATAGTTTGTTTCATGAAAATCCTTAGAACACCCTAAAAGCCTTCAATTAAGGCCAAGTACATAATTAATTGTGGAGGGCTCAAATGAGCTTTGCTGCAACTAAAACTTGACCAAGTCTTTGTTTAGGTTGTAACCAAGCCACAATAAAAGTTTCATAGTCATTGAGTCTGTCTAGTGGGACTTATAAGCTTCACAAGTTCAAACTTAATATAAATGCATTTAAATTGATACATGTACTTCTTCTATCATGTAGTCGCTAAGGTCGAGGAGGATCCCGAAGTCCTAGACTTCGTTACTACGGAGGAACAGCTAGCCTACGACCAAGAGCAGCAAGGCAAGCCCCGGTTTGCATTAACCTTCTACAAATTTTTATTGTTTTGAGCACTTACTTGATTATCATTATTACTTGCATTAGAGTCTTGTTTGGAAACCCAATTGCATAGCCAAGAAAACCATGGGTTGGGTTTATGATTGCAAACCCCGTTAGCTACTGCAAAGCTAAGTTAGAGTAGGATTCGGTACAAGTCGAGTAGTTGGAACTACTCGCGAGCATAGGCTAGAGGCACTCGACTCGGGTAGAGATAGCACATGATACACATGGCAAGAAATATGAGACCGAGCGGAGAGTAAGGGCAGCAGGACTTTGGGGCCTGTGTGCTATAGCTCCGCTTGTGTCGATTGAGGACCGAGCCATGTGCGGGGCTGTTGAACAAGCTAGAACAGTACCGAAGACCTACCGGCTATATGGGGACCGGGAAACCGATGTAACTCGGGTAGCTGGGTATTGAGGTATTGCCCATCGTTCAGAGGGTAGGTTGAGAGCTCGAGGTGTAAATCGGCTGGCGGCACTGAGATGCGCGTGCAGAGACCTCTTGCTCGGGACGATGGGACCGATTCAATATTTGGCTGACGGGTGAAAGGTAGTTGCGTACGGCGTCCGTGATGGTTGTTGTAGGCAACATCGAGTACGGGCGTACGTGACGGGTTGTTCGGCTAACCCTGCAGGTGTAAATCGATTATAATCATCGTCCCTCGTGGTCAGTGAGTACCACTTGTTCACTGTACCGTGACGTAGAAAGAACAGGCTAGTTACATGTTAAAATGTTGCTGATTGAAAGATGGACTTGATTGTTAATGATTTGCTGTAGTTTAGAGCTAATTAAAGTTCCTTTCAACTTTGGGCAAAGTACATGAGAGAAATGCGTTTCTTGTTTGATTGCGGCTCTCTCATGGACCTTAGCGTAAGGTTCTCCACAACCTGCTGCTAAAACTTGAAAGTAAGGTTCTACTAATTAGGCGAGTCCTTGCAAATGATTTGTACCTCATGTAACCCATCACCCCTCATGTAGAAGTTCCATGTTTAGGTGAGACGGGTTAGACTTGCTGAGCCTTCGTGCTCACTGCTTGCGTTTGAAGCTTTTGCAGGGTTCTATGAGGAAGGGACTCCCGAAGAGGAGACGGAACCCCAGGAGGGGAACCCCGTCGAATGGGAGTCGTGCACGCCACAGAGTTAGTGTGCGTGCGTGCTAGCAAGGACACGTTCAAGGGCTGAACGTGAACTTGATGCGTAGTATACGCCCATGAGTGTAGACTGGACTCATTTTGATGTAAATATGTTCATAAACCACTTTATGTAATATAAACTTTGCTTCCACTTTGTGCCTTTGACGTGTGTTATCCGGTGCTGTGCAACGCAGCACCCCTCAGCGTGATCCTGGCTCGACAAGACCGTGGGGTCGTGTCACTACGGCTCCGGGCCTGACCTCCGGCATGGGAGGGCTCCGGTGCTGCCACGTGGCCAACGACTCCTGACCCCCTCGTTATACCGCAGGACAACTCCGGTGGCGACGCGTATCCCGGGGGCCAGCTATCCGGACACCACGCCGACAAGCAATGGGCAGGTAGCCAAGGAGTGGGGAGGAAGGTGCGCTGCCACACCATGCATTCAAGGCTCGTGGCGCACGCCTCCGTCCTCCGCTTCTTCACCATTACGGTGACGAGACAGGACAGCGAGGCATGACAACAGAACAGTGCTGTCCAATGGCACAGAGCCACCCAACAGAGCAAGGAGACGTGGCGACAAGACGGGTACTTCATTATCACCAGCTTCCCGGTAAGAGGCGGCCCGCGGGACAGGCGGCGCGCCTTAACTCCACTAACAGCGACAATGCATATATATGTAAATGCCTAGCTCATGTATAGGGTACAAATAGCCGCAGGGCCACCTGTCGAGCCCCGGGCCACTTTGTAACTGCCCCGACCTTGGGCTATAAAAGGATCGGGCAGCCTTCAGGCAAAGGGTTCGCAAGTTTGCAACTCTGACTCCTGGTTCACACTCTCACACACTCGCTCTCTCATTCACGCAAGCAATACAACAACCACACCGTGGACGTAGGGTTTTACGCTCCGGCGGCCCGAACCACGTAAATCCTGGTGTTCATCCTCGCCATCTACGCGGGCTAGAACCCCGTCTCCCCAGGCTCAGTGGGAGGTTGCATGGCTCTGGCTCCGCACCTTCGTATGGCGGTGTGGCCACGCAAGTTTCGACCGTACTTGCCCGAGAAGTTCAACAGGATGGTCAACCCCGTCGAGTTCCTGCAGATCTACTCCACCGCCATCCTAGCAGCACGAGGGGATGAGGTCATCATGGCCAACTACTTCCACGTGGCCTTGACCGGGTCAGCCCGGTCATGGCTCATGAACTTGCCCCAGGGTCTATAACCTTTTGGGAAGAGTTGTGCCGTCAGTTCACGGCCAACTTCGGGAGTTCCTACATCCGGCCGGGCACGGAGGCTGACCTCCACGCCCTACAACAGCAACCAGGAGAGTCACTGTGCTCCTTCACCCAACATTTGTCCTAGGTTAGGAACACCATCCCCCGCATCTCTAACGCCTCCATCGTCGTCGCCTTCCGGCAGGGCGTTCACGACAAGAAGATGCTCGAGAAGTTGGCCACGCACGACGTGCAGGACGTCTCTGAGCTCTTCGGCTTGGCAGACAAGTGTGCCAGGGCCGCGGAGGGCCGCAACTGGCACACACAGCCTGGCAAGGGGAGTGAGTCCGCCGGGGAGGGCTCAGGCGGCAAGAAAAAGAAGACCGGCAGCAAGGACAAGCCGTTGGCCGGAGCCCACACTGCAGCAGCAGTAGCAGCTGCAGGAGGGTGGGGGCCATGCACCGACAAGCGCCCGTGGCAGCCGTCCGATAGCGATGACGGCGACCAGAGGTGCCTGGTCCACAACACCAAGCGGCACAGCGCCAGCGAGTGCCGGGAGATCAAGAAGCTGGTGGAGCGCTTCCGAGAGCTCCGACAGCCGCCAGGATGGCGCACCCTTCGGTCAGCGGGAGGCCAAGCAAAAGGCTGACCCGGAGGTCAGCAGCGACCAGGAGATGGAGTTCCAAGACGCCAAGCGGGCGTTGAAGGTCATCTATGACCAAGGAGAGTGAAAGTTGCCTAGAGGGGGTGGGTGAATAGGCTAATAAAACCTGAAACTATTGCAAACAGCGGATTAAACTTGAAGGAGGCCGGACTAGTCCGATCTAGGTATAAAGTTGCGTTTTAGGTTTTCCTTTTAAGTTTATTTAAGCGGAATATATGTAGTAGTCAAACAATCTCACTAATTAGTTGTAAATGATTAGATTGCAAGACAGCGGAACAATTCACAAGTGTTAACAAGACAAAAGTTTAGCAAGTAATTTTAGTGAGCGAGCGAGAAGGTAAAGGAACCAAGAGACACGATTTATCCCGAGGTTCGATTCCACACAGGAATCTACGTCCTTGTTGAGGAGTCCACAAAGGACCGAGTCTTTTCCAATCCTTCCCTCACCGAGCGATCACCAAGATCAAGCCCGGTCTCTTTCACTATCAATCAAATGTGAATACAATGCTCTTAGGGGCTACTCACAACTTGAGGCTCCCTACAACAATCTCGCAGTTCTAGGAATCAAAATACAACTGTCATGAACTCAAATTAACAATTAGAGTTCAAGAGAGTCAAACCGAGAGCTCAAACGTCGATCACCACGTCTCTCCTCTCACAAATCCACAAACCCCTTAAGATCCAATCTTAGGGGTCAAGAAGGTGAGGAAAGAGGCTTAGAAGAGCTCTAGGAATGAGTTTTCAGCGCTAGGGTTGTTATCCTACCAATTCTCAGCCGGGGGGGGGGGTCTCCTTTTACAGAAATCCCTGCATCTAGCCATTACCTACTAAAGTCTGGACTAGTCCGGTCCAAACCCCGGACTAGTCCGTTCTTGAGGGACCACTCATGTCACAAGGCTACCAACTAAAGTCTCGTGACTGTTGGATTCAAACGGTCATAAAATCCCGGACTAGTCCGATCTCAGTCAGGAACCTTTGTTCCGTATGAGAACGGACTAGTCTGGTAGGGGCGGACTAGTCCTGCTCCAAAGGCGGACTAGTCCGGTCTTACCTGACTTAGTCTTGAAAACTCTCTAATCTAGGACTGCGGACTAGTCTTGCCAACTCCATACTAGTCCGAGCTCACACAGGAACCTTTGTTCCGTCCTAAACCAGACTAGTCTAAAGGGACCGGACTAGTCCGGCCCATGGAGCGGACTAGTCCGAGGTCACTCAGAGACTCCTTCTCCGGACCTAAACGGCTTTGTCCACTTAGCGTACTAGTCCGGCCACATGGGCGGACTAGTCCGGCCTTCTGAGAGTTAGTCTCATAAAGGCTCAAACCACTCAACAACGGACTAGTCCGGCCTAGAACGTACAAGTCCGAACTCACTCAGAGACTTCTTGTCCGGTCTAAAACGGAGTAGTCCGGGTTGGAACGGACTAGTCCGACCCCTTGTCCGGGCAAGTCCGGTCTTCCTTTTTCAGCCATACCTGTGACTACATCCTCTCACGATTCTGACTTTAGTTTGAGCTCTCTAATGACTCTTAAGCACTCTAAAAGAGGAGACCTTGTACACAACTAGAAAATGTAAAACTCAATAGAGAAATTATATTTTCTACTCTTGCGAGTCTTCTTCTTTTCCTTTTTGCTTCTTGAGAGACTCCACATCCATTCCTTTTGATAAGCACCTGTGCTCATACTCAGTAAACCTCATTAGTATCTTAATTGTCATCATTAATCATCCAAAACCCATGGGGATTACCTAGATGCACTTTCAATCTCCCTTTTTTGATGATTGATGACAACACATTAAGATTCTCAATAAATAGATATAATAGATTGTTTTCATAACACATGTGTGTATGGTTCACTCCCCCTAAATGTGTGCACAAAAGATTGTCAAGGAAAAATATGCACAAGAGTGAGTTCTTTGGGGATTTTATACATACACGTGTTATGGTGGGGTGGCTAAGTGTGATGTGATAAAGTGGGTACTAAACGCATTAAGGAGGATATAACATTTACGAACAAAACCATCTCAGTATGGCATCATATGAAGACATAAAATGGCATAGTCATTAAAAGAACATAACGTGGCATAATGTGGCAGATATTACAAACCAACATAAAGTGAGTGTTAAAGAGCGAGGCTAAGGACTAAAGAGCTATACTAGACTACTCCCCCTTATTCTTCCCCCTTTGGCATCAAAGCACCAAAAAGGGAAAGAAAAGAGAGAAAGAACTAATCGCTAGCATCTCCATCTTGATCTTCGTCTTGGTCACTCTGAGTTTCCTCGTCCTCATCTTCATCTTCATCTTCGTATTCATCGTCATCCTCTTGATGAGCATGGGAGGTAGGAGGAGCAGCTGAGGAGGAACCAAAGTAAGCAAGCTCGTCCTCGATGAGAGTGGGAAACTCTATCACTTCGTCATCGTCCGATGAAGGTGGAGACATAGGTATCTCCATCTTGTCGCACATTGCCTTGAGATACTTCTCTTGGCGTTGCTTCATTTTCTCCGTGCGAACTTCCACTTTCCGGCACGAGGAGAAAATGGCCTTGAATATTTTGAGCAGCCCACTAGAGGAGCCACTCGATGATGAAGGAGCATATGGCCCAGCTGAGGAGGATGGAGCTGCAGAGGAGCTCCTGCCCAAAGACGCAGGAGGGCGAAGAAGGGGAATCGACATCTGTGGATGTAGCTTCCTTTGCTTCACATCCTTTGCAAATTCCAGGCCTGTGACTTTCTCTATCATGGACATGATGTACGGCGCATATCCACAGGACCTGTTTGGGGTGTAGGAGATGTTGAAGATATCGTTGTAGATGTAGTCAAAGACGTTGAATTGTTCTTCTTCATTGAGGAGCTTCAACAAGTTTCTGAGATACCCTTGTATCATCCCCGTATCTTCATCTTTTGGAGCTAGAGTCTTCCTCAGGATTCTGTTTAGCACTCCAAATAAGGGTTTGATGTTGTGGGTTGAGGATGGCTCATAGGTGAGATATGAGGGATACATGAAGTCCAAGTCATCCTTTCCCAAGGTCCTCTCATTGTGAACTATGATCTCATAGTTCAAGTGCTCCTCAAGTCCAAGGATCCTAGCAAATTCATCATACAACACAGAGTATACCACACCATTTGTCATCCAAGTGATTTTTCTGTTTCCATAGGTGTGGAAGTAGCAGGTGGTGTAGAATTGGACTATCACCTCGATGTTCCAATCATACTGAAAAGCCATTAAATCTTTGATCCCATGGTGTTCTGCTGCTTCAATTACTGCATTAAAAGCTTGATGCTTCTTGTTTACCATGTAAGGCCAATCCACCCACTGAGCATCGATTACCGGTGTCCTCATTAGGAGATAGATGAGTCGGTAGTAGTCACAATGGAAGTCACACCAGAAACGAGGGTCTGATGTGGACTTCTCATATTTGTAAACCTCCTCTTCTCTGAACCTTCGGGCTTTGTCAGCTCCTTTCCCTTTGAAGGTTGCACCCGCCAAATTGGGTTGGCGGTTTGTATTGTGCATAGGAGATGCCCTCTCAACTGGCCCAATAGGTCCTTGTGGGGGGTTCTCCCTTCCCCGTCTAGGGTTTTCACGAATGACAAGTCCCCTGTTGGCCAAAGCCTTTTTTTTGGGAGGATCAGCCGCTTTTCCCTTTCCTTTGTCTTGGGTTGTTCTTTGGGATTTAGCATGTTGTTTCTCCTTCAATGTTACTAGCCTCTTCCTCCTTGGAGGATCAATGGACTGAGAGGCTTGTGCTTCCCTGTCAGCCCGTTTCTTTGTCCGAGCCTCTCTTGCTGCAGCCTCTCCTGCCTCTGCCTCGGCTGCCGCACGATAAGCAGCTTGGCGCGCCGCTTCGGCCTCAGGATTTGGAAGAGGACTGTCTCCGGATCCTGACATGATCTGATGATAGATGAAAGGAAAGGCTTAGATGTGAGAGCATTGCGTTTGAAATAGTTTACATTCCCAAAGTTAGGGGCTAAAACTGCATCTGCCAGACTTGTCCGGGCCAGGGGCGGACTAGTCCGCCCTGGTCGGACTTGTCTGGTTGGGGTCCGGACTAGTCCGGACTCTACAGTTTTAAACCCTAACTTAAGTGATTTGATCACTAATTCAGCGAATTAGACGCAATGCTATGAGGGATTGCAACAATATGGCGTAGGAACATCAGGGAAGGCATAAGGCACTAAAGGTATGACCTAGAAACAAGAGTTTCGTGAAAAATCAAGGTGAGGTCAAAAAGTACCTTAGAGTGAAGAAATTTGATGAAATCCGTGGATCGAAAGAGCAGAGATGGTCGGAGAAGGATTCCCCGCACCCCACAAGCCTTGAATCGAGGATTCCTTCGAGGTATTTGAGGGATAGCTCCAAAATCGCCAATGGGGGCGAGTTTTGGTGGAGAGGAGTCAAGAAGAGGTGAATGAGAGAGGGAGGGGGGTCAGCCCGACCCTTGGAGGTTAAGTCTCCAGGGGCCAGACTAGTCCGATCCTCAGTCCGGACTAGTCCGGTCTGTCGGACTAGGTCCATACTTGTCCGGGTGCAGTCTGGACTAGTCCATTGTGGACTTGTCTGCTGCATCTCGGACTATTTAGGATACCCGGACTTGTCCGGCCTCTAGGGCGGACTAGTCTGGCTCTTTGAGGCTGAGAAATTCTTATATATTAGAATTTTGTCCGTGATTGCGGTGAATTTACTTGCACCTTCTATTAGGTAGCTATGGTCTCTCTCTCTCTCTCTCTCTCTCTCTCTATATATATATATATATATATATATATCAAAACACACAATTATATCATGACCACAATATAGCCTAAAAATAATATGAGAGAAGAATTAGAGAGGGAACAAGTTTTTCACAATCGTGCATATTTTTGAAATTTGTGAAATTTTTTGAAGACTTCTAATTGTTAGCATTCAGATGTACAACTTTTCAACTCACATTCCTAGAGTCTAGGATATTTAGTTTATTTTGAAGTTCACAAAATTGTTTTTCATCTAGTAACTTAGTGAAAATATCAGCTAGTTGTTTTTCGGTTCTTATATGTGAGATAGCTATGTTCCCCTTTGTAGAATGATCTCTCAAAAAGTGATGTCGGATGTCTATGTGTTTGGTCCTAGATTGCTCAACGGGATTATGGGCTATCTTAATGGCACTCTCATTGTCACATAGGAGTGGAATGTGGTTCATATTGTAACCATAACCCCTTAGAGTTTGTCACATCCAAAGAAGTTGAGCACAACAACTTTCGGCTGCAACATATTCCGCCTCGGCTGTGGAGAGGGCAATAGAGTTTTGCTTCTTGGATGACCATGATACTAGGGACCTCCCGAAAAATTCATAAGTCCCTGAGGTGATTTTTCTATCTATTTTACATCCAGCGTAATCCGCATCGGAGTATCCGATGAGATTAAACTTAAATCCCTTTGGATACCATAATCCTAGGTTAGGTGTGTGAACTAGATATCCTAGGATCCTTTTAACGGCTGTTAAATGACATTATTTAGGTGATGGTTGAAATCTTGCACACAAACATACACTAAGCATGATATCGGGCCTAGATGCACAAAGATAAAGCAATGAACCAATCATAGAGCGATATACCTTTTGATCCACGCTTGGTCCATCTTCATTGAGGTCAAGGTGCCCGTTTGTTGCCATTAGTGTGTTGATGGGTTTGGCCTTGTCCATGTCAAACTTCTTGAGTATGTCTTGTGTGTACTTTGTTTGACTAATGAGCGTGTCTTCCTTGAGTTGCTTGACTTGAAATCCTAGGAAGAACTTCAACTCTCCCATCATGGACATCTCAAACCTATCCGTCATTATCTTACTAAACTCATT
This sequence comes from Neostapfia colusana, assembly GCA_030760725.1. Lineage (NCBI taxonomy): Eukaryota > Viridiplantae > Streptophyta > Magnoliopsida > Poales > Poaceae > Neostapfia > Neostapfia colusana. The sequence continues at coordinate 36,633,352 of JASWHV010000004.1, read as the reverse complement.
ACAAAAAGATTTGTTAGTAGAACCAAATATAATGTCATCGACATATATTTGGCACACAAAGAGATCATTATCCACATTCTTTGTGAAAAGAGTATAATCTGCCTTGCCTATCTGAAAGCCATTATCAATAAGAAAGTCTCTAAGACACTCATACCAAGCTCTAGGGGCTTGTTTTAGGCCATAGAGAGCTTTATGCAATTTAAACACATAGTTAGGATATTCTTGATCTTCAAAACCGGGTGGTTGCTCTACGTACACCTCCTCCTTGATTGGACTGTTTAGAAAGGAGCTTTTCACATCCGTTTGATAGAGTTTGAAATCATGGTGAGTAGCATAGGCCAATAGAATACAAATTGACTCAAGCCTAGCTACGGGAGCAAAGGTTTCATCGAAATCCAAACCTTCGACTTGAGCATATCCCTTTTCAACAAGTCAGGCCTTGTTTCTTGTCACCACTCCGTGTTCATCTTGCTTGTTGCGGAACACCCACTCGGTGCCTACCACATTTGCATTTGGTCTTTTCACCAGCTCCCATACTTGGTTTCTTGTGAAGTTGTTCAATTCTTCTTGCATGGCCACCACCCAATCCGGATTCTTGAGTGCATCTTCCACCCTAAATGGTTCCAAGGACGACACAAAAGAGTAATGTGCACAGAAGTTAGCTATTCGAGAACGTGTTGTTACCCCTTTTGTGATATCTCCAAGGATGTTGTCAACGGGGTGATCCCGTTGAATGCTTTGATGAACCCTTGGGTGACGCACTTGATTTCTTGAGTTGTCTTCTTCTTCTTCTTCTCCTCCTTGATCAACATCATGGTTTCGATTTTCTCCTTCTTGAAATTTACCATCTTGATCTTGGGGTTCTTGAGTTTGATCTTGAATGAGAGGTGTCGATTGTGATGAGCTTGTAGCATCTTGTCCTACATTTTCTTGGGGACGGACTTCTCCAAGCCCCATTCTTCTTAGTGCTTCACATAGTGCTTCTTCTTCATCTAGCACACATTGATAAACTTGCTCCACTTGGGAGCCATTAGTTTCATCAAACACCACGTCAGGTGCAATTTCAACACAACCGGAGGTCTTGTTGAAAACACGATAGGCATAGGTGTTTGAATCATAACCAAGTAAGAAACCTTCATCGGATTTCAAAGCGAACTTCGAAGTCCTAGGCTTCTTGTTGAGAATGTAGCATTTACTTCCAAAAACTTGAAAGTAAGAGATGTTGGGTTTGTTACCGGTTAGGAGCTCGTATGGGGTTTTCTTCAAAAGTCGATGGAGATAGAGGCGGTTTGTGGCATGACAAGCGGTGTTGACCGCTTCCGCCCAAAACCGATCTGAGGTATTGTACTCATCAAGCAGGGTTTTGCCATTTCTATGAGCGTTCGGTTCTTTCTTTCGACACCCCATTTTGTTCGGGAGAGTAGGGGGCCGAAAACTCATGCTTGATGCCCTCTTCATCCAAATATTCTTCTACTTGAGTGTTCTTGAATTCGGATACATTGTCACTCCTTATCTTCTTGATTCTTGAGGAAAACTCATTTTGAGCTCTCCTCAAGAACTTCTTGAGGACACTTTGAGTTTCTCCCTTATCATGCAAGAAAAACACCCAAGTGAAACGAGAATAGTCATCAACAATTACTAAACCATATTTGTTACCGCCAATGCTTATGTAGGTGACAGGCCCGAAGACGTCTATGTGGAGCATCTCCAATGGTCTTGTTGTCGTCATCACATTCTTGGCGGGATGCGTTGCTCCAATTTGTTTTCCTGCTTGACACGCGCTACATGGCCTATCTTTTTCAAAAATAACATCTTTTAGTCCACCGATGTGATCCCCCTTTAGAAGTTTTTGTAAGTTCCTCATTCCAACATGGGCTAGTCTTATATGCCACAAGCATCCCATGTTGGTTTTTTCTATTAAGCATGTGTCAAGTTGAGATTTATCCGTGGAAAAGTTCACTAAGTAAAGCTTTCCCTTTAACACACCCTTAAAGGCAATCGAGTTGTCACTTCTTCTAGAGACGGTCACACCCTCGTTAGTAAACAAGCAATTATAACCTTTCTCACATAGATGAGATATGGACAATAGGTTATAATCTAGTGATTCAACATGTAGAACATGTGAAAGGAAGTGTTGAGAAGAGATTGTAATTTTACCAATACTGAGCACCCTTCTTTGGCTGTTGTCGCCGAAGTAGATGCCTTCACTTGGATAATCATTTTCTTCATACTCAACGAACATCTTTCTCTCTCCAGCCATATGGTTAGTGCACCCACTACCTAGCACCCATTTAGTGCCACCGGAGGAGTAGGGCTGCAAAACAATTTAAACTTTGGTCTTAGGTAGCCAAACTTGGTTGGGTCCTTTGAGGTTAGTTACAAGGCATTTGGGCACCCACACACAAGTTTTTGGATTCTTGTGGAGTGGCCCAACATATTTTGCATATACTCTACCATACTTGTTTTTCATAAGAACATAAGATGCATCAAAATTATGAAATATGATAGATTTTACATTTTGGCAATTTCTTGTGAGGTAGATGCAAGGTTGTCACTCTTGACTTGACTTGAGTTTTCTTTGACAAAGGCTACGCATTTGCTATTGTTTTTAAGGATTCTAGCGTTTTGCTTTCCTCCCCTAGTATAACCAAGTCCATCTTTGATGAGAGAAGATCTTGTGATTGAGTATGCACTACGTGCATATTTGATCTTCTCCTTATCAAAGATCCCACTCTTGTGTGTATTCTTGCTTTGCGCCTCTTTGAGCTCATTTTTTAAGTTTAAAACAATGCTAGCACATTTGCAAGTTTTAGTGTTGGATTCTATATTCGTTGAGAGAGTTTTTGGAGGATGAATTAGTTGAGACACTTGACTTAAGCGAGTTAAGTTGTGCTTCAAGATTCTTGTGAGTTTTGGTTAAACTTACAAGTTCATCTTGAAGTACTACATTCTTACTCTTAAGCTCAACACAAGTTTCCTTGCTCATGGCAAGTTTGCTTTCGAGTGCTCTACTCTTTTCTCTCTCAAGTTCAAGGAGCTTCTCAATCTCAATGTTTCTTTCCTTTTCAAGGATAAGCAATTCTTCTTGTTGATTGAGAAGCTCTTCTTGTTCAAATATTTTGTCCGATAGCATTTTCATTTTAGCTATAGCCTTTTTGTTTAATCCTTTAAACATGAATTCATTTTCACTACTACTATCAAAGTCACTATCATCTACAGTATGTAACTTGGAAGGTTTAAACATTACCTTGCACTTTCCTTCCTTCGCCATGAGGCATGTGTGGCTTGGCCTCTTCCAATCACCCTTGTTTGGCAAGACTGATTTCCTTCATGGTTGGCCTCTTAATGACGAAGGTTGCCACCTTTTCTTCATCTTCAGAAGAGGATTCTTCGTCTGAATCCCACTCTTCTCCAATGTGAGCTTGTCTATAAGCCTTCTTCTTTGTGAAGATTTTCTTGTCTTGAGGCTTCCCATCCTTCTTCTTCCTATTGTCATCTTCTTTGCTATGGGGGCAGTTTACAATGAAATGTCCATGTTCGCCACAGTTGTAGCAAGTCTTCTTTGTTCTTGACTTGCTCTTGTCTTTGCTCTTGTTCTCATAGTGATGGCTTCTCCTTATCCTCATCAACCTTTTGAATCTTTTGATGAAGAATGCCATTTCTTCGTCATCCATGTCCGTGCTCTCATCATCACTTTGTGAGTTGTGTTTCTTTTGCCTTGGACTTGGATGTGGCCTTGAGAGCAATGCCCTTCTTCTTGGATGAAGTGATCTTTGCTAGGACGTTGACGTGTTGGGCTTCCTTCTCCATCATCTCGTGATTAATGATCTTCCCTAGCACTTCATCCGGAGTCATCATGTGAAAGTTTGGACTTTCCCGGATTAAAGTGCATAGGGTCACATTGCGAGGCATAAAAGCTCTTATCATTCTCTTGACCACCTCATGGTCATTCCATTTCTTGCATCCGTACGCTCGACTCTTGTTGATGAGAGTTTTGAGCCGGTTGTACATTTCTTGAGGTGTTTCGCCTTCTTCGATGGCGAACCTTCCAAGCTCTCCTTCTATCATCTCAATCATGGCTTCCCTCATGGATCGATTTCCTTCATGTGCGATCTTGAGGGTGTCCCAAATATCTTTGGTGAGCTCTAACCCATCTACCTTGTTGAATTCTTCAATGCTCAGAGATGAGTTGAGCACGGCCTCCGCTTGTGCATTGCGGTGGATTTGTTGTTCTTGCTCTTGGGTGAGTTCATCCTCGTCTTCGGGGATATCTATACCTGTACACACAACATGCCAAAGACTTGGGTTCAAGGAAATTAAATGCAACTTCATGTTGTGCTTCCACATTGTATAGTTAGTTCCATCAAAGTGAGGTGGTTTTCCTAAGGGAATTGATAAATAACTAGAGTGAGAATTTAAGCGTTCATAATTAAAAGGATATCGCGAGTAGTCTTGTTGACTACTCTTGAGATTCTTCTCCAATTTCTCCTTCTTTTTCTTCTTGGCCTCCTCCTTCTTCTTCTTGAGGAGAGCCATGAGACGAAGAACTTCTTCATCTTCTTCTGAGATTGAAACGTCTTGTGGAGGAGTAATCACTGGAGGCGGGTTAGAACCTTGTTCTTCAAGGTTGCTCGTACTTGCTCCTTTTCCCTTGATGAGATCAAATTTGGCTACCGGTCTTGTCCCCCATCTCCTCTCCAAGCGGTTAAGCTTTTGTGGAGAGTTAGGCTCTGATACCAATTGAAAGTTGCCTAGAGGGGGTGAATAGGCTAATAAAACCTGAAACTATTGCAAACAGCGGATTAAACTTGAAGGAGGCCGAACTAGTCCGGTCTGAGGGCATACTAGTCCGGTCTAGGTATAAAGTTCCGTTTTAGGTTTTCCTTTTAAGTTTGTTTAAGCGGAAGATATGTAGTAGTCAAATAATTCACTAATAAGTTGTGAATGATTACATTGCAAGACAGCGGAACAATTCACAAGTGTTAACAAGACGAAAGCTTAGCAAGTAATTTTAGTGAGCGAACAAGAAGGTAAAGGAACCAAGAGACACAATTTATCCCGAGGTTCGACTCCACACAGGAATCTACGTTCTCGTTGAGGAGTCCACAAAGGACCGGGTCTTTTCCGACCCTTCCCTCACCGAGCGATCACCAAGATCAAGCCCGGGCTCTTTTACTATCAATCAAATGTGAATACAATGCTCTTAGGGGCTACTCACAACTTGAGGCTCCCTACAACAACCTAGCAGTTCTAGGAATCAAAATACAACTGTCAAGAACTCAAATTAACAATTAGAGTGCAAGAGAGTTAAACTGAGAGCTCAAACGTCGATCACCACGTCTCTCCTCTCACAAATCCAAAAACCCCTTAAGATCCAATCTTAGGGGTCAAGAAGGTAAGGAAAGAGGTTTAGAAGAGCTCTAGGAATGAGTTTTCAGCGCTAGGGTTGTTATCCTACCAATTCTCAGCCGGAGGTCTCCTTTTATAGAAATCCCGGCATCTAGCCGTTACCTGCTAAAGTCCGGACTAGTCCGGTCCGAACCCCGGACTAGTCCGTTCTTGAGGAACCACTCACGTCACAAGGCTACCAACTAAAGTCTCGTGACAGTTGGATTCAAACGGTCATAAAATTCTGGACTAGTCCGATCTCAGTCAGGAACCTTTGTTCCGTATGAGAACGGACTAGTCTGGTAGGGGCGGACTAGTCCGGCTCCAAAGGCGGACTAGTGCGGTCTTACCAGACTTAGTCTCGAAAACTCTCTAATATAGGACTGCGTACTAGTTTTGCCAACTCCGGACTAGTCCGAGCTCACACAGGAACCTTTGTTCCGTCCTAAACCGAACTAGTCTGAAGGGACCGGACTAGTCCGACCCATGGAGCGGACTAGTCCGAGGTCACTCAGAGACTCCTTCTCCGGACCTAATTGGCTTAGTCCACTTAGCGAACTAGTCCGGCCACATGGGTGGACTAGTCCGGCCTTCTGAGAGTTAGTCTCATAAAGGCTTAGACTCACTCGACAACGGACTAGTCTGGCCTAGAACGGACAAGTCCGAACTCACTCAGAGACTTCTTGTCCGGTCTAAAACGGAGTAGTCCGGGTTGGAACGGACTAGTCCGACCCCTTGTCCGGACAAGTCCGGTCTTCCTTTTTCAACCATACCTATGACTACTTCCTCTCACGATTCTAACTTTAGTTTGAGCTCTCTAATTTCTCTTAAGCACTCTAAAAGGGGAGACCTTGTACACAACTAGAAAATGTAAAACTCAATAGAGAAATTCTATTTTCTACTCTTGTGAGTCTTCTTCTTTTCCCTTTTCTTCTTGAGAGACTCCACATCCATTCCTTTTGATAAGCACCTGTGCTCATACTCAGTAAAACTCATTAGTATCTTAATTGCAGTTATCAATCATCCAAAACCCACGGGGATTACCTAGATGCACTTTCAGAGAGAGCTCCGACTCCGACCACAGCGAGCGACACAAGACGCTCCACGCCCAACCAGACGTTCCCCCCTCCGTTGTGTGACAAGGGCTCACCCAATGTCCAGACATACAGCGAAGCCGCGCAGGATCAGCTTCTGCGTGAGGAGTAGACAGCCCATGGTAGGGCTACTTGGTGCCTCGGCCAATGCTTTCTCGAGGAGGGGTGACAAACCCTCCCTCCTGCTGGGAGGGTCCCTCCCGACCAGTGCAAGTACGCCGCTCCAAGTGCGCACGCCTGGCTACAGGGGATGGGTATCTCTACCTAGGCCACAGGACATAGAACACCTCTATAAGTTCTACCCTTAGCGCAGTGGTAGGATATTTTTTCTTTTTCTCTTTCTTATAAGGGTGTCATAGTGTCTAGGAACAACGCTTAGAATAGCTAAATCCCAGGAAGGGTCCAGCTACTCTTGTCATCCGGGGCGGGTCGCTGCCTTCCTACACGGCCTATTACCTCCTATTGCACGAAGGAAGCTGGAAATAAGAAAAGTGTATCCTACCCTGCGCGCTTTATCTATAGCTTGTGCTAGCTCATGCATATCAACCGTAAACGACATGTTCGGAGCCCCGTCATACACACTTGTCCTAGGTCCCGTGCCACTGGAAGGTCTCCGCGCTGAAAGGTTAATACCCACGAGAGGTCCAGGGAGTGTAGCCTGCTATGCCTGGTTCTGAACCCGTAGTGCACATCCTGCCTCCCCAACGCTACAACTGAGTACTCGGAGGCCGGAAAGAACATGCCTATGGACAAGAGAAGTAACCGGACCCTGGACATTGTCCCAATACACTTTACGTGTTTTCTTCGCATATCGCTCCGGCCGCGTGGCCAGTCACTTTTTCCTGCGTTCAACTGTAGCAGGAGCTGTGGTTGTCTCATTGCTCGGGGGCCCTATGGCGCCGAATGTCCCTCCCCTGAAAGGCTTATGCCAGCGGAAGGTCCAGAGCGCGTAGCCTGCTAGGCCTGGTACCGTACCCTTAGCGTGTGCATCGTGCCTCTCTAGCGCTACAGCTTGGTATCGGGGAACCGGACGGCCCATACCCCTGAGCAAGGCTTCAACCATATGCTGGGCATCCAACATCGAATTACCCAAGCCCTGTAGCTCGGCTGAGGACCGTAAGTCACAATAATGCTACCAAACAAGAAAAAGTGACCAGAGAGCATGACTACTCCCTCTTTCTGCCATGTCTGCAGGTCAACACAGGTCCTTGGCGTCTCGGACCTCCGAGAGGGCCCGATACTGACGTCCTGCCTCATCCAGTGGTGGGTGCACCCCAATATAGGTGCCACACCTACTAGGGGGCCGCCACGATGAACCACGCGGGCAGGACGTCGGACCCCTGTGACAACAAGTAGAAGAACCAGAGCATCAGCTGCGGCAAGCTGAAGACAAAGGCCGAACAACCCATGGGTCCTTGCATTGCGGGGGACCTGGAGGGAGTGGTAGCCACACAGCTAGAGCGCCCTGGGGCCTTACGGTGCTAAGGGCCCGGAGGGACAAGCTTGGCATATTGGCAAAGAGCTACCCACATCAGCTAAGTCGTTCTGGACCTTTGTGCTTTCTTCCCTTATGCACGACTACATTTATGCAGCTTTCCTTTCAAGTTTGCCTATATTTTTGCGTGTTTGAATCCTCCGAGCCACGCCTCTCGTCAAGGATAGCTCTGGAGGTGCCACGTGCCCTACGGCACTAGGCCCGACCTCCAGCATGGGAGGGCTCCGGTGCTGCCACGTGGACAACGACTCCAGGCGTTCCTTCACGCCAATAAGAGCTCCGGAAGATCCACGTGTCCTACGGCTCCGGTCTGACCTCCGGCATGGAAGGGCTCCGGTGCTGCCACGTGACCAACGACTCCGGACCCCTCGCTACACCGTAGGACAACTCCGATGGTGACGCGTGTCCCGGGGGCCAGCTACACGGACGCCACGTCGACAAGGAACGGTGTCGGTACCCTCAATATGGGGTACCCCCGCACACAGGGGAAAATCGTCTAAGGACTTTGCCCCTTCCGCAGGGGCGAACTCCTAGGGCATCCAAGCCGGTCCTTCCTTCTCCGCAGGGAGAGCTCCGAAGGATCCACGTGTTCTGCGGGGCCGGACCTCCCTCTCCTCAGAGGAGAGCTCTGGGCCCGCCACGTGGCCAGCAGAGCCGGACCTCCCATCTCTGCATGGAGAGCTCTGAAGGATCCACATGTCCTGCGGGGCCGGACCTCCCTCTCCTCAGAGGACAGCTCCGGGCCCGCCACGTGACCAGCAGAGCCGGACCTCCCTCTCCGCAGGGAGAGCTCCGAAGGCTCCACGTGTCCAACGGGGCCGGACCTCCCTCTCCTCAGAGGAGAGCTTCGGGCCCGCCACATGGCAGCAAGCAGCACTGTCTACCCGGTGTGGTAGGCAGCAGGAGTAATGCCGCACCATGCCTTGCTCGTACAAGGTATTCAAGACCCGCGCCTTCCCAAGACGCGGTATTGAAGACCCGCGCCTTCCCAAGACGCGGAGATGCGGGGCACGCCCCTGCCAGGAGGTGTTGTGCCCAGTCACATCACAGTGAAGACAGACACGCAATGTCAGAAGTTGTACACCAATAAACGCAGCGACAAGACATCCCCTACCGCCCCTGCCATCATCAACCACTACGCCTATCTTGCGGCGTGGGTAGGGTGGCAGGTCGGAGGCTCAGAAGCCCTCGCCAGAGACAACTACCGGTGTTATTGTAGATACGGTAGATGGCAGAGATCACCTCGGGACCACCTGTCGGGTCCCGGGGCCCACTTTGCAAGTCGCCTGAGCCTTGGACTATAAAAGGCTCGGGTAGGCAACGTTACAAAGGGTTCGAACTCTGTTCGGTTCGGCTCTTTGTACTCTCACACTCGGGGTTCCCGGTTCGCTCTCACGCGAGTTGGCACCTTGATTCAGCATCCTAGCACTCAGCTCATCCTCAAGTTTAGAACTCCGGTTCTGAGCACCAAGCAATACAACGAGCACCTCTGCTCACCATGGACGTAGGGTATTACGCTCCGGCGGACCGAACCACGTAGAAACCCCTGTGTTCATCTGTTTCCTTTGTCCAAAACAGCGAGACTCACGCAGGGGGACTAGCCCCTCCGAAAAAGAACCTCCGCGGGCTGCCCAGTGCAGGCCCAGGGGAAGTGTCGACTGCTACACTTCGACATTTGGCGTGCCAGGTAGGGGGCTTTTCCCTCTCGCGTCCAGTCTTCGCTCATGAAGATGACCAAGCTTCCGTCCGTGGCAAGCTCTCCTCGCCCTCGTTCCCGCCGAACCGTTACCAGCAAGGCTTACATCTCGACGCACTCAGGGAGGAGTGTGTCGCGACAAGCTGGAAGCCAGCAGCCGACTCCGGCAACGCGGACTCCAGCAAGCCCAAGATCTGCTGCAGCGCCGAGTGTCTCCCATTGGAGCGCACTAGCTGCAGCGCAGGCGCTTCTACGCAACCCACCTGCAGGGGACGTGCCTCATGCAGCGACCCAGCAGTGGATTCGCGACATAGACCGTCTCGTCATCGCTGCCGCCAACCCTCAGCTTTGGCGGGGACGACGCCCCAGTCAACCGGATGTGTCGCTGTCGCGCACGCCAGCGGTTGATGGGCAGACGGCAGACTCCCGCTCCACCAGGCTCCCATCGGCAGACCTGAGGTCGGAGCTGGAACGACGTCACCTGGACGAAGATGCCCGTGTGGCCATCGAGCGACGACGAGAAAGGTGTCGCAACCAAGAGGCCGGCGACAGCATGTCGACCGCCTCGACCCAGCCTGGGCCGCAGACGTTCGCTACGCGATCTCTGCCTCAGGCATACGCCACACAGCATATGCCTCAGCCATATGCCCTGCAAATGGCGCCCCCGGTTTATGGCGCACCTTTGCCCATGCTGGGGTACATGGTGCCAACAACGGACCAAACGCTCGCGGCACCGACACCTGCAGCAACAGGAGCAGGGTGTGCAGCCTTGGCGCCACACCTTCGCTTCGTGAAGTGGCCGCGCAAGTTCCGGCCACACCTGCCAGAGAAGTACGATGGCAGCGTCAACCCGACAGAGTTCCTCCAGATCTACTCCACTGCCATCCTTCCTGCAGGAGGGGATGAGGCTGTCATGGCCAACTACTTCCCCGTCGCCTTGACCGGCCCAGCACGGTCTTGGCTCATGAACCTCCCCCAGGGTTCCATAACCTCCTGGGGAGAGCTCTGCCGACAGTTCACCACCAACTTGGCAGCTCCTACATCCGTCTTGGCACGGAGCTTGACCTCCACGCCATCCAGCAACAACATGGAGAGTCGCTGCGCTCCTTCATCCAGCGGTTCTCCCAGGTACGGAACACCATCCCACATATCCAGAATTCTTCTGTAGTGGTGGCGTTTCGGCAGGGTGTAAAGGACAAGAAGATGCTCGAGAAGCTCGCCACCAGAAAGGTGCGCGACGTCTCAGAGCTCTTCAGCCTGGCGGACAGGTGCGCCAGAGCGGCGGAGGGGCGCAACTGGCACTCACAGCCAGCCTCCGAAGCCGGAGGACAGCTCGGACCAAACGCTGCTCCCCATGGGAGCGGCAAGAAGGTCAAGAAGGCTGGCAGCAAGATCATGTTGCCGACCGGAGCTTATGTTGCTGCCGCTGCAGCGCCCACCGGAGCTCGGGGGCCACGCCCCGACAAGAGGCCGCGTCAGTCACCAGCCCCTGGCGATGACCACAGCGAGCCGTGCTCCGTGCACAACACCAGCAGCCATACTGCTGCTGAGTGCCGGGAGATCCAGAAGCTCGCGGAACGCTTCCGCAAGGGGAAGCAACCGCGCGCGGATGCCCCTCCCTTCCGTCAGAGGAAGGGCAAGCAGAATGTCGACCCCCGAGACAACGTCGACCAGCAGATGGAGTTCCAAGAGCCCCAGCGCGCCCTGAAGACGGTCCATCACCGCGAGAGCTCCACCTCCAGCGATGATGAGCGCCGGAAGGCGCTCCATGTCATCTACGGAGGGTCCTCGGACCCCTTGTCGCGGAACGCAGTCAAGACTTTGCGTCGAGCTGTGGCGTCGATGGCCCCTACCCCGTGCGCAACACCGCACCTCAAGTGGGTAGGGACCCCCATCACCTTCGATGCCACCGACTGCCCCAAGAACATGGCTGGGGCCGGGCAGCTGCCGCTCTTGGTAGCTCCCACCATCGCCAACGTGAAGATGTACCACGTCCTGGTGGATGGTGGGGCCGGCCTCAACCTCATCAGTCGTGCAGCCTTCCAGAAGCTGCAGATCCCGATGGCCAAGCTCGCCCCCTCGAGCCGGTTCTCAGGGGTAGGGCCGGGACAAGTCGTCCCCTATGGCAACATCAGCCTACCGATGACCTTCAGGGCACTGGACAACTACCGAACAGAGTACATTCTGTTCGACGTGGTGGAGGTCGACCTCCCCTTCAACGCCATCATCGGCAGGCCGGCCCTGTACCGGTTCATGGTAGTAGCCCACTACGGCTACCTCGTCTTGAAGATGCCTACACCAACGGGCGTCCTCAAGATCCGTGGAGACCGCACTGCTGCAGTATCAGCCTTGGAGAAGCTCCAAGCACTTGCAGCAGCCCGAGCACCAGCCCCTGGCGGTGCAGAACCGGGCCAGCTCCACCCGAGCGCACGCCACCGTGCCCCGACCCCACCTCTCGGGGGCTTCCCTGGCCCTGTCAACCTCTTGTCGGCCTGAGCCAATGGAGGAAGACATCTCGGGTCCCCCAGGGAGAATCCGCGCAGGACCAGCTCCGGCGGGAAGACATCGACCTCATCAACGAGGCTCGATTACAAGCAACGCTCTGCAACGCATGGTACCGGCTGGCGCTCCGGCGCCACCACCAAAGGACCGTGCATGTCCGAGAGCTCAAAGAAGGCAACCTGGTGCTGCGGCGCATACTTTCACGCGAAGGGACCAACAAACTCTCCCCCAGCTGGGAAGGTCCCTTCCGAATCACGAAAGTGTGCCGCCCCGGGTGCGTACGCCTTTCCACTGAGGATGGGGATCCGCTCCCGATCCCTTGGAACATAGAACATCTCCATAAGTTCTATCCCTAGAGCATTGGTAGCACAGGTCTTTTCCTTTCTGTAATAGATCCCATAGAGTCCAGGAACAGCGCTCGGAGCAACTAAGCCCCAGGGGACAGTCCAGGACTATGTCCAGCTTGGCCTGGTTCCGACCCTAAGCGTGTAGGATCTTGCTCCCCCTCATAATGGGGTGGTCGTTGCCTCCATGTTTAGCCTGCCTTCCTTCTATGGGCATTTATACAGAGAGAACCCTGTTCTACCACGCTCTTACTTATGTGTTCATTTATTACGCATTATTTTTTATGATCACTTTCACATCAACCCAGTGTATGCTCATCGTACACTTAGCTCTCTCTTCCCACTCTCATCCCTAGTCGGCATTTGCTATCCTACCGAAGACGGTCGCACTTGGGGTACCTGCTGATGGCCAGGGGGCCCCTCGGGCCTCCCCGAGTCAGGTGCTGCGACGCTAGTTAGTCACCTTCAGGAAAAACCTGCGCTGTGAATGGGGGTCTAGGGTGCGTAGCCTGCTTTGCCTGGTTCCGACCCAAAGCGTGCACGCCCTGCCCTTCGGAGGTCTAGGGGAGTACAACCTGCTTCGCCTGGTTCCGTACCGAAATCCTGTGCACTCTGCCTCCCTAGCATTATGGTCCAGTACTAGGGGCCGGACAACCGTACCCTGACCTCGGAGGGAGCCGGACCGCCGGCGCCAGGCGCACTGAATTGCCCAAGCCCCGTATACCGGACCAGGACCGTAAGCCAAATAAGACTAAGAGACAGGGAAGGGAGAGCCCCTGAGGAGAATTACGGTTCCCCTACTTGTTTGCAGGACCTCCTGGCCTTAGATCCCCCGCAGGAATATGGTAGGTGAGCCCCAACAATTGACCACACCTACCAGGGGGCCACTACGGGGACCGCGCAAGGAAGGACCGGAGCTCCCGACAACTCCAACTCAAGACCGGAGGAGCCGGACCCCGCCCCCTCCGCTGGGGTGGGCTCCGAAGGCCCCACGTGTACGGCGGGGCCAGAGCTCCCCTCTCCTCAGATGATAGCCCCGGGCCCGCCACGTGGTCGGCAGAGCCGGACCTCGCCCCCTCCGCAGGGGCGAGCTCCGAAGGCTCCATGTGTCCAGCGGGGCCGGACCTCCTTCTCCTCAGAGGAGAGCTCCGGGCCCGCCACGTGGCTAGCAGAGCCGGACCTCCCCCGTCCTCACGGGGCGAGCTCCGGAGACTTCTTGGGTCCTTAAGTCAGCAAGGACCTAAGGAAGGTGTCTGTGCAAAGCTTCAAGATCGGTGAAAGACCCCCCGAAGCCCTTGCGGAGCTAAGGGCTCGGGCAGGCCTAGCCAAGAAGAGGTCAAAAGCACAAGACGCACAAATGCAAAAGTCCATTCATTCATTGAAAGCTCCATGAGCTGGACTACAGACTCAACAAAAAACAAAAGATACAAGCCCTTCGGCTACAAGGGCGACCGCCTAGGAGTCCCCGGCCTCCCGCTGGAACCTAGAGGCAATAAGGGCGGCGATGTCTCCGACTCCGGCCCTGGCGACTTCCTCCTGCTCGGCGACGGGGCCCTGAGCCACCGGCTCCAGAGAGATGGAGGAATACAAGCTCCAGAAGCACGCCAGCACGTGCGTGGCGACCTCCCTCGCCAAGGTCCTCCCCTCGGCTTCGAGCTCGTCGGCGACCATAGCTTTGAGCCTCTCCAGCTTGGCACCGATAGACTCGAGCGTCGGGATCGCCTCGACCACCTCGCGATCCGGAGCCCCCGTCCTCATAGGGATGAAGCCGAGAGGCACCAGGGCGGACTCCGCCTGACCGACAAAGTCCCAGACAGCTCGGGCCTCGACGGTCCGCGAAGTGCGGAGCCCCTCCACCTCCTGGCGAGCTGCCAGCAGAGCGCCGGGACCTTCCTCGACAAACCTCTTCTCCTTCGCCGCGAAGTCCCGGGTGAGCCTCTGCAGCTCCGACGCCCGGAAGTTGACAGCGAGCTCCCGGTCTAGCACCGCCTGGCGATCCCGGGCAACCTGCTCCTCCCTCTCGGCCAGAGCCGCCTCCCGAAGCTCCAGCTCTCCGGCCCGGGCCTTCAAGTCGCCCTCACCGGCCTCCAGCTTCTCGGCGACCTTCTTCTCCTCGGTCGCCACGGCGCGCTCCCGATCCGCAACGACGCTTCAGCTACAGTCGCAGCTCCTCCAGAGCATCGAAGTGCGCCTGGGCCCTGGCATGAGCCTCGCGGGTCTCCTGGAAGAGCCGCTGGGTCTTGGAGTCTAGGTGGTCGATGGCCTTCTTCTGAAGGTCAAGGAGCGCCTCCATGGCATCGAGCCTCGACCGCCTCGCGTCGACCTCCGCCTTAACCTCGTGGGTCCGCTGCTTCAGGAGCTGTCCCCAGCTCAGGAGGCAGTCCCTCTCCTCCGCCAGCGCCTCCCGCTCACGATCGAGCATGGCTAGGACCTGCCGGACGCTCGCCTGGGCAAGCTCCAAGGCGTCCGCCAGGGGCAGCGGGGCGGCAGAGGTTGAAGCCGCGCCCCGACCTCCTCCATCACATCGTCGTCCGGTGGAGGAGACGCCGGCATCTCGGAGACCAGAATAAGGCGCCAATCTAGAGAAGCCGGAGGGCCTGCAACTGCTCCTCTCGCCTCAGCACCGGAGGGCCGGACGCCGCCAGCCGGCTCCGTCGAGCCCTCGACAGCCGCCGTCTTACGAGCTGGTGAAGGGGGACGAACGGGCGCTGCCGCCGCCGCAGGAGTTGATCCCGCCAACACAGAAGAAGCCTGCACCGACTTGGGGGCCGGCGAAGCCGCCGCAGCTTCCGGACGCTGCGGCGCAGATCCTCCGCTAGCCGGAGATGGCCGGGGAGCAGACTCGTCCCCGGCAGCCGATGAGTCCCTGCCAGCATGTAAAGCTCTCAGGCTAAGAAAAGAACGCAAGATCTAAATCTGGTAAGAGCAACACTTACCGAGGGACGCGAACGCTCCAACGGGCATGGAACCCCGGCTTCCGAGCCGGGACAGATCCGCCGGAGCCTGTCGTCGCCGCTGGGGCCTGCGCCCAGGCACCCGGAACGGCGGGACAGGGGGTGCTCCCGGAGCCCCCCTAGGAGGCGGAGCAGTAGGGCTCCCCCCGGCAGTGCCTCTGGCGCCGCTCGCCAATCCAGCTCGTGAAGCCCGGGGCACCTACGCCCCCGGATGAGTCCCAGCGCTGCTCCTTCCGGCGCCACCGCGTGCCGAGCCTGCAGCCGGGACGCTCGCTGGCCGGGGCGCCTGAGCCCTCGGCTCGCTCCGGGCATCACAGCACCGCCCGCCCCCCCTTGGAGCTCCTCCGCCTGAGGAAGGAGGACGGGACGCCCGGGGCCCCTCGGACCACCGCTGTTCGAGAGGAGTCCCATCGGAACGGAAGACCCGAGGCCTCTTGGGGTCGCCGCCCGACGAACCAACGCCCCCTGAAGACGGGCGCAGGGGTACCTCGGTCCCCTGGCTTGGCGCAAACGACACCCTCGGAGGGGACCAGGCTCGCTTCTTATCCGGCAATCCGGAGGCCGGCTCCTTCCCCTTCCCCTTATCGACGGTCCGAGCTCCGTCGACCTTCGGAGCAGGATGGGCAGCAGGCAACGCCTCGCGCACCCCTCCGGAGCGCTCAACCCTGGGGATCGAGATTCCCCAGAAGGCGTCCCCAACCTGATGCACGGCGATCCCGATGTCATCCAGGTTCAGCATCTTCCGCAGCAACTCCGCCCTCCACTGCGGCTCCAAGAAGAGTGGGATGCAGGAAGCTGGTGGTGTGAGGACGCCGCCATCGATAAATTCGCCGCTCACCCTTGCCACCATCTCGCACAGCAGCTCCTCAGATGGGTCGGAACCGAGACCCGTCTCCAACCTGGTGTAGTCGTGCTCGCCGGTGTAGTACCATGCCGGACGACTGCGCTACTGCAGGGGCGCAACACGGCGTGACAGGAAATCTGCCAGCACCATCAGGGACGTCAGCCCCTGGTTGGCCAGAAACCGGATCCGCTCCAAGACTGGCGCGTACTCCAGCTCCAGCTCCGGGATCTCCTCCCAAAAGCGACGCTCGGTGGTCGGGCCGTCAGTTGGCAGCTGAAGGTGATCATGCTCGTCGGTCTTCACGATCATCCAGTCCTCCCTCCAGCCTTCCCACCTTGCCGCGCTGAATGGCAGAAGGTACCCAGAGACCTTCGGGTCCTTGCAGCGATGCTGGAAGTAGTATGCCCCCAGCTGGTTCTTTGAGCCTCGCCCGGTCGTCCGCAGCACGAAGAAGTAGCGGAAGAGCATCACTGAAGCGCGCACTCCCACAAACATTTCACAGAAGTGCACGAAGACGGCGGCCATTGCGAAGGAATTGGGGGAGAGGTGATGAAGCTGGAGACTGTAAGTCTCCAACCACGTCACGAAGAAAGAGGAGATCGGCGGGACGAACCCCGCCAAGGCGTAGGCGGTGAAGAAGATCACCTCCCCCTTCTCCAAGAACAGGGGGAGAGATCCCCGCCAGAGCCAGCGTTTCTGCTCCTCCACGTGCCTGCCCAGTAGGTTGCGCACTGGCCCAAGCTCAGCCGACCGGGTAAGGGGCGGCGGAGGCAGGATGGAATCCATCCCCGGCGGAAGCACAAGACTTGGAAGACGAAGGTGCAAGAGCTCGGAGAAACAAGAAGGGCTCAGGCGCAGGGAATTTGCAAAGGGAAGCCTGCGATGCAGGTGAAATCCCCTTTTGAACTTCCCAGAAGAGATTCAAAACGCTTCGCATGCCCCGCTCAGAGCAACCGCCTCGGGGCCAAGCGCCAGAGTCCATGACAAGCGGGCCCAAGCCGCCCTGCAGAAGCGGTGGACCGGGCAGTCAGCCTCCCAGGCGGAGAATCCAACGGTTCCTGACAAGGCGCTGCGACGTGCGCTGCGACGTGTAGAAGTGGCAGCCTTGGGAACCGCCGCAGCAAAAACAGCCATCAAGAAAGGCTCACGCCCCCATGATCCCACGACCGTTCGTGCTCCAGCAACGGTCAAAAAGAGTCGCCAAGAAGGTGCGCGGGGTAGAAGAGATGGAGGCCCCACCTCGGGCTCGCTATCTCCCCCGAGATGGGCCCGGGGCCCACTATCGGTACCCTCAATATGGGGTACCCCCGCGCACAGGGGAAAATCGTCAAAGGACTTCGCCCCTTCCGCAGGGGCGAACTCCTAGGGCATCCGAGCCGGTCCTCCCTTCTCCGCAGGGAGAGCTTCGAAGGCTCAGCGTGTCCTCCGGGGCTGGACCTCCCTCTCCTCAGAAGAGAGCTCCGGGCCTGTCACGTGGCCAGCAGAGCCGGACCTCCCCCCTCCACGGGGAGAGCTTCGAAGGCTCCACGTGTCCTGCGGAGCCGGACCTCCCTCTCCTTAGAGGAGAGCTCCGGGACCGCCACATGACCAGCAGAGCCGGACCTCCCCCTCCACGGGGAGAGCTCCGAAGGCTCCACGTGTCCAGCGGGGCTGGACCTCCCTCTTCTCAGAGGACAGCTCCGGGCCCGCCACGTGGCAGCAAGCAGCGCTGTCTACCCGGCGCGGTAGGCAGCATGAGTAAAGCCACACCATGCCTTGCTCGTACAAGGTATTCAAGACCCGTGCCTTCCCAAGATGCGGTATTGAAGACCCGCGCCTTCCCAAGACGCGGAGACGTGGGGCACGCCCCTGCCAGGAGGCGTTGTGCCCAGTCACATCACAGTGAAGACAGGCACGCAATGTCAGAAGCTGTACACCAATAAACGCAGCGACAAGACATCCCCTGCCGCCCCTGCTGTGATGCCCTCAATTTTGTGAAAAACCATGGAACCGAGAACTAATGCATATGTGTGCCTAGGATTTTCATCACACATACACATACGTTCCACAAACTGAATTCAGATTATATATTACCACGAATAACAGAGTTTATTACAATACCTCATGAGTCTTGGACTCATGCTCACAGCGGAAGTCTTATTCCTATGCAGCGGAAGTCTTTATTCTAATGCGGAAACAAATCTAAGCAGAAGTGGGTCTATCCCTACTCCCTCCACAGGCAAGGTTGAGAACAGATCACACGCCTTAATACTTCACTTGGTCTTCATAGTAAGCTTCTCCTACTACTGATGATGAAATAATAATGCAAGTTTGAGTACAATGATGTACTCAGCAAGTGCGAGAAAAACATGATATGCAGCTCATAACAAGGTAGGTATAAAAGGGCTTATTTGCAGAAAAGCAGATTTATAAAACCATGATAAAACAGCAACTTAACTTTAGATGAATGTAATCCCAGCATGTATTAAATTACCAACATACCTCCATCGCTTTCCATGTTCCACCCGAACATTAACCAACTTCATTCTTACTCACGAATACCTCCTCATATTCGCTACCATCTCATGAATACTGTCGAAGTGTTCGGTCAACACTTCCCCCGGGCCTGCACTGGGCAGCCCGCGGAGGTTCTTTTTTCGGTGGGGCTAGTCCCTTGCGGAGAGCTTGCGCGGATGGACGAGTTAGTAAGAGCTTGACGCGGTGAGTTTTACGTGGTTCAGGCCGCCAGAGCGTAAAACCCTACGTCCACGGCGAGCTATGGAGCTCGTTGTATTGCTTGCTGCTCAGGGCCGGAGTCCTGAGCTTGGGGGTGAGTTACAACTTGGGAGTGAATGGCTAGCGTATGAGTTGCAGAGTGCGAACCCTTGCTATCGTTGCCTACCCAAGCCTTTTATAGTCCAAGACTCGGGCGGCTTACAAGGGGGGCCGGGACCCGACAGGTGGTCCCGAAAAGATTGTCTATCATCTACCGTATCTGCAGTTATGCCAGTAGTTGTCTCTGGTCGAAGGCTTCTGAGTCTTTATCTTGCCGCCCTGCCCATGCCGCATGCTAGTCGTAGTGGTTGATGACGGCGCAGGCGGCATGGGATGTCTTGTCGCAGCGTTTATTGGCTGGCAGGTTCTGACACCGCGCGCCAGTCTGTGATGCGACTGGGCGCAACGGCACCTCACAGAGGCATGCTCCGCGTCTCCGCGTCTTGGGAAGACGCGGGCCTTGAATACCTTGTACGGGCAAGGTATGGTGCGTCTTTACGCCCGCTGCCTATCTCTCGGGGGCAGACAGCGCCGTTCTTCTGGCCACGTGGTGGGCCCGGAGCCCTTCTCAGAGGAGAGGAGGGTCCGGCCCGCGGGGCACGTGGATCCTCCGGACCTCTCCCCGCGAAGGGGGAGGTTCGGCTTCTGTCGGCCACGTGGCGGGCCCGGAGCTCTTCTCTGAGGAGGGGGGCGTCCGGCCCCGCCGGGCGCGTGGCGCCTTCGGACCTCTCTCCCGCGGAGGGGGAGGTCCGGCTTCTGTATGCCACGTGGCGGGCCCGGAGCTCTCCTCTGAGGAGAGGGAGGTCCGGCCCCGCCGGACGCGTGGCGCCTTCGAAGCTCTCCCTACGGAGAAGGGGGAGTTCCTTAGGCATTTTACCCTGTGCGCGGGGGTACCCCATATCTCAGGTACCGACAGTGGCCCCCGGGCCCATCTCGGGGGAGATAGCAAGCCCGAGGTGGGACCTCCGTCTCTTCTGATCCGCGCACTTTCTCTAAGTCCTGAATTGACCCTTGATGACACCGGCTTTTGCGCAGGTGATGAGGGAAGGAGGCTCCAGGAGCACCCTTGATGACACCGGCTTTTGCGCCGGTGATGAGGGAACTTCAGGAGAAGGAAACCGCTGATGCACCATGGAGGATCCCAGACGGCAGAGTTTCCAGGAAGACCGCCGAAGCTGCGGAGGGGGCCTCAGGAGCTCCCTTGGTGACACCGGCTTTTGCGCTGGTGATGAGGGAGGCGATTCCTGCGCTCGGGTCATGGAGCGGGAGAGTGCCGCCAGGGCTGAAGCCTGGTGATGCGGCCGTTCTTGCAACTTATAGATTCTGGTCGTGTCAGAAGACCCTTGGGGCTTGTTTCTTTCTTTTTCATCGAGTTTGTAGCCCAGCTCATGGAGCCATGAATACATGAACTCCTATGACCCTTCGTGCCTGCGACATTTTCTGTCTCCTTCCTGGTATTGCCCGACCGAGCCCTTAGCTCTGCAAGGTGCTCAGGGGCCTTCTCCAATCTCGGAGCCCTACACAGATACCTTCCCCGGACCCTAACGGTGTTAGGGGCCCCCGGGGGTCTCCGGATCTCGCCCTATGGGGAGCTCCAAATCTGCCTGCCACGTGGCGAGTCCGGAGCTCCTCCTTAGGGGGCGGGAGCTCCGGCCCTGCTGGACACGTAGGGCTTTCGGAGCCCTCCCACCGGGGGGGGGGAGGTCCGGTTTCCGCCTGCCACGTGGCGAGCCTGGAGCCCCCCTTAGGGGAGGCGAGAGCTCCGGGCCTGCTGGACACGTGGGGCCCTCGGGCCCCGCCCCTGCTGAAGGGGCAGGACCCGGTCCTTCCAGTCCTAGGCCGGAGTAGTTGATAGCTCCTTTCCCCTGCTTCCTGCAGTCCCCGTTGCCGTAACCTGGAGGTCCTGCACATAGGCAGAGGAAACGTAATTCTCCTCGGGGGGTCCTCCCCTCCCGTCTCCTAGTCTTATTCGTCTTACGATCCTGATCCGTTATACGGGGCTTGCGCAATTCTGTGCTCGAGGCGCCGGAGCTCCGGCTCCCTCCGAGGTCCGGGTACGGCCGTCCGATCCCTAGTACCGGGCCATGCGCTGGGGAAGCAGAGTGCACATGCTTTGGGTTCATGACCAGGCAAAGCGGTTGTACTCCCCTGTACCTCCGGAGGGCAGGATGCGCATGCTTTGGGCTCATGGCCTGCTAAGCTGGATACGCACCCTGGACCCCCCCATGCACAACGCAGGCCTTTCCTGGAGGTGACCAACTGGCACTGCAACAGCTGACCAACATCTGTATGCCACATGGCGGGCCCGGAGCTCTCCTCTGAGGACAGGGAGGTCCTTAGGCATTTTACCCTGTGCGCGGGGGTACCCCATATCTCAGGTACCGACAAATACCTTCTCGTATTCGCTACCATCTTATCTCATAAACAACTTTGTCTCACACCGAGACCAATCTCGTTGCCATGACTCAACAGTCATGCAACCATCTTATCACCCGGACTCAACAGTCCCAAAACAAAACCACAACCAAAAACAATAACCATAACCAATAACCATCCCAATAACCATCCCAATAACCATCCCAACCAATCATGGAAGTTTAGCCAGGTGCTCGTGACCGTAAGCTCGGCTATCATGATAGTTTTAGACTCTACAGAGTTTGCACCTCTTTACCCACAAGTTTGTGATTTCGTCACCCGTTGGCGACTGCAGAACCTCCATTATACCAGTACACAACCGTCGGTGTATGGTCAAGAGAGCACAAAATAGCCTTTACAAAGGGGCTACTAGATGTATGGACTCACTAAGGTTTCACCGGCAGGCTAGAATCTCCAATTCTCCCACCCATGGGCCCCCTCTTGTGCCATGCAGTTCCTAGGTCAGTCCTCACTCGACTCCCATTCCCTGCGCCTTCCACAGTCCATAACACTCTAGCAACTTACCTAATTACTAAGCTAAGCCGCACCCATACTTGGTCTTGTGGTGGCACTGTTATCCTGGCATATGCATGCATGAACCGGTCCTTAGATCTACGGCAAGTATACCACCATCTCATGCTACCTCATTCACAAACCCAGGCTTGCCTAGATCTCCCTCCGATCCATGTTCATTAACATCATCAGTTTCTCATTATCATTACGAGTGCAGTTAGCTAGACAAATCTATCTCGCTTTCCAATCCCATGGACTCAGCGAAGCATAAAGCTGAAACCATACCCGACTCATAAACTTCCCAGGCGACAAGGGTGGTTTAACCAAAACTAGTCAATGTCACACCCGGTTTCTCCGAAGAACAACCGAGTGAATACCACATGTATGCCAGGATCATTTTCTCATACATGTGATGACAAATAGTGAAGCATCATTTATTACAAGCCAGGTGTCGAATATAAATAAGTCTTACATAGCATATGTCTCGATGGACGATATTAAGTTCATAACAAGTAAATATAATAGAAGCGGAATATTATTCTATTGGGCTCTGTCACAGGCGTTGCCCGGGGGTCTCCATGAACCTAGAATCCTTCGTCGGGTCCAAAGTCTTGATCATTAAACACCACATCGTTCTCTTGACCTAAGCAGCAATATAAACCAACAAATATGCAAGGTTGAGTACCGATGGTACTCAGCAAGTGTGGGAAAGTTATGCCATGCATGGCTAGAACAAGGAGAGGTTGAACTCATGGTTGAAGCACTACGCAATTATTGCCTACCACCTTAGCTTATTAAGCACCTACATTACTACATAGGTAAAATGGTCCCAAACTCCCAACCCATCATCAAGTAACCATAATCATCATATCCAATGTCAAGCTCCCCGCTTAACATCCTCAACTTCCAAAGCCATCATCCTCTAATCATGAATAAGTCCAAGCTGCTCTTGACCGTGAGCACGGCTGTCATGACAGTTTTGACTCTGCAGAGTTTGCACCACTGTACCCACATGTAGTGATTTCATCCCCCGTTGCCGGGAGGACTAAAAGAACCTCCATTATGCCAGTGGCCACGAACCACATTCACACTTCCCAGGTGTGTAGCCACGAGATCACTACGAAGCCTTTACAAAGGGATTCCCGACGAGCGTGGGCCCACTGAGGTTTCACCCCTAACAGCATACAAGAGGCTCCAACCCCGTTGCAGTGGCCCCCTCTTGAGCCTTGCGGTTCATATGGTAGTCCAACTGACACCCACTCCCCGCACCATCCAACACACTCATACTACGCCGGGGATACACCTAATTAATTGGCCAAGCTGCCCCATCTCAGCATGTGGTTGGCACGGTAAAGCCAGGTTACATGCTCCATGAACCGGTCCTTAGGGTCCAGGCAAGTACTAAACACAAACCCAAATCTCGTGCACCCAGCACCAACCAAATCATCCAACTTGCCTCGATCCCTACCTCTACATAACTCATAATATCTCATTCAAGAGTATGGTAAATAAACTGATGATCTCATATCCCAATTATCCCATTCTAAGCATGGCTAAGCACAAGTAATATGATTAAATGACATGATAAAATAATTCCCAACCCAGCTACAAGGAAACAAGGTAATGCAATTCTAGGGAAACTTCCTAACATGGGTTTCATATTTCAATTGACAATGCAAATAATTCTAGCTACACATCCTGGTATAGGATCAAAGTGGTCAAGGACACTTGCCTTCTTCCTGCTGCTCTGGGAATGGATAGTCCTGATCTTGGAAGGGAAGAACTTACTCTGGAGCAGGTTCTACTCATACCATCACACATAGCAAAAGAAAACAACAATCCATAAGACATAGTTCACACTTTCACTTCATATAAACCAAACATTCACACCTATGAAAGTCATTCACACTTCTAAGGGTTGTGGTTATTCTATATGTGGTGATTTTTGGCCTACATGCACTTTTAAACATATGTATATTATTTCTAACTTTTGTATTCAGATTTCTATTTGCACACTATATATGAATTCCCAATTTAAACAAATTCTTTAATACCCTCTTTAGCTACCAAGTGTGCATGCAAGGTAATTTCCTACTCCAAATGGGTTTTCAGACCTTCTACCAATCCTAAACTGAATTCATTGGATTTCGAAACTTCATTTATCATTTTCTAGTTATTCATACCTAGCTTGCTATATTTTCAGATTTATTTCCTATGCCTAAATGTGAACTTTATTATGAAAATAGTAAGACACCTCATCTAAACAGAATTAGGTTCTGATCTAAAATATTAAATAATATATTTTTGAACTTCTCCTCTAATGTGAACTAATTTAAATTTATTTTATCAATTTTTAGAATTATTTCCTAGCCTAAAAATATGTTTCTAGATCTAATAAACATGAACACACCCAAACAGATTTCATTTCAGCCTAAAATTTATTTTTAGTTCATTCTAAAGCTTTCCAAATGTTAGTAGAGTTTAAACTTGAATTTACAATGTGTTTGCCTCACCCTTTTAAATTTAAATCTTAATTACATATTCAAATTCCTAAATTTAATATTATATAAGGTTAAAAAGGCAAACTCACCCCATTACAGGGTCTATTATATTATTTCATAATTTTTTGGGGTCTAGTTACACATAACAGAGGGGTTTTCCTAATTTTTATTAAGTCCAGAGGCTAAAACTGATTTTTAATTGAATTTACATGAATTTCTGAAGTTCTAGGGGCTAGATCAGGAGTTTCCGGGCTAGCTCGTATTTTCCGAGATCCCCAGGGGGTAGCGTGTAAGTATCCCGGCCTTTATAACGCGGGGCTGACGTGGGCGTCCGATTTAAAACAGACGGCTGAGATTATAACGTCGAACCGGTACGCGGGGATTTCAATTCTACCGTGCGATTTAAAATAGACGGCGCACAAGCGGCCACGTTGCTCTGACCGAGCGCGGTCGGCGCTGCCCGGCGGCGCGCGGCGGCGGGAGGCGGCGATCTCGTCGGAATACTTCGGATCTTCATCAATTCTTCCTAAAACTGGGATTTCATGGCATAGATCGGTAGAGGGGAGGTTGGGGATCTCACCTCAGGGTTTTTCTTGAGCTCGGAGGTCCTGGAAGGCGGTCGGCGACGAGGTCCGAGGTGAATTCACGGCGATGCTTGTCAGCGCTGTGTCTGAAGCGCAAACCACCGAGTTTTCTGCACCTGCGTGATTCCCCGGAGACGGTGGAACACGATCGGCGCGTTAGATCAGAAAACCCGAGCAAAGATCGAGAGAAAACGGTGATCGGAGCTTCGGTTCTCACCGGGAGGAAAAACAGCTGATCGCGGGTGAAAAACGGGACGATGCCGGTGTTTATATAGACGGGGGAGGGCGACGTTCGGTTGGGATCGAGCTGGAGTCGTCCAGAACCAAAATTCGGCTGGGATACGCGGGTATCCGGGGTGGTTTCGATTCGAAGGAGAGAGGAGTCCCGGGTCGGCCGAGCGCGCGCGAAGAGGAAGATGACGGCGGGCCCCACATGTCAGTGAGAGAAAAATGGGGCACGCGGCTGCGGGCTGGCGCGGGGCGAGGTGGGCCGGCTGGTGGGTTTCGGCCCACTGGCCGGGGGGGTTTGTTTTTTTCTTTTTTCTTTTTCTTTTCTGTTTGAGTTGAATTTGAATTCCAATTTGAATTTGAATTTCTGCACCACATGCAATACGTACAAAAATTTTTAAATTCCCCTCTTAACAGGTTTTGGGGTGTTACAGTCAACTCCTATAAAAGGGTTTCCCATCATGCTTGACTCAACACGCACACCTTTTCACAAATCAAAACAATTTTACCCAAAACATAGGATCAATATGGTCAAGGAGCACTTGCCTTATTCTTGCGGTTCCGGTTGTTCTTGGATCTCAAAACCTTGTTGCTGCAGTTCGTCGTAGACAGCTCCCTGAGCTTGTCCTGCTAGGTAGGATCACATGCATACAAGATTCACATCAATCAATATCATGCACAAACCTTAAACTAGATGCGATGATGCACATGCATACTATCCTATGATTAGTTTTATTAGATTGGTCTGTACGTGTTCTTGCATGGCTTGCATGGACAGAGGTGTTCGGATCAAAGTTGGACGTGGCAATGATCTTGTCTTTAGATCAACCTGATCATCAAATGATCTGTCCACGAGAAGGCTTCTGTTCGAAAGGAATCAAAGAACACATGCAAAGAAAACACAACGATGTCGTAAGGTGGTATTGGGGGCCTACCTTACGTTTCTTTCGGTCTTCGAGGTCCTCCTCAGACCGCTGGGCTTTACTCCGGCGATCTTCCTTGCCACGCTCCGGCGATGGCTTTCTCGGTGCGTTGGGGCAAGGGTTCTAAGTCATCGGCTCAGGAGTTGGAAAACAAGTTTGCGGTTTCGGCCAGGGGTCCTGGGTGCTATTTATAATCGGGAAGAGCAGAGTCCTAATCTGATTGTATCCCGAATATGCGTCCTGTTTGAATCTTACAACTTATCTTTAGTTGAATCGGTGCGGTATCATCGTGGAATTCAGGTCGGTTTCTGTTCCGATATTTCTCACGTGTACAGATTCCAAAATCGCTTCAGAACCCGTCACCTTCGCGGTGATGAGCTCCGGAAGTTCCACGTGTCCACCGGCCTGGTCTCTTCCTTTCCGCAGAGACGGGCTACGGTTGTGCCACGTGTCAAACGAGCAAGACTTCCCTCTTCTTCGGAGGTGAGCTCCACGTGCGCCACGTATCCAGGCGGTCGGGACCTCCTCTCTTACTCGGAGGTGGCTCCGCGCACGCCACGTGTCAGTGCCGGACCATTCCTCTCTTCTTTCCTCGGAGACGAGCTCCGAGGTTGACACGTGTCCAACAGTGACGGATTTCCTAAAGATAAGCTCCGGTAGCAACACGTGTTCGATAGCACCGGACCTCTCGGAGGTGAGCTCCGAAATTGACACGTATCCCGCGCGACCAGTCCTCTAATTCCCATGATGACTAGCTCCGAAGGTGACATGTGTCCTGCGGAAAATGCCTTTGCTTTTCCAGCAGATGCTTGCTCAAGGCAACACGTGTCCCACAGGGTCGGACCTCTCCCCTTTTGTGGAGATGAGCCCCGAGCCCGCCACGTAGCCTACTTTAGCGGCAGACCTCTCCCCACTTCACAGGGATGAGCTCCGAACACACCACGTGGCCAGAGGGCCACAGAAGTTGTCTTCGGCGCTCTCTGAGAGATGGATTCGGCTCTTATTGGCTATCCTTTTGATATTTTTCTCTATTCCTACTTTTCTTAAAAATGTTTTCTCTTCATAAAACATGAACATATGCTGACACCCGAGATGAGGGTGTCACAAATCTACCCCCTTAAATTGAATCTCGCCCTCGAGATTCATCAGTAGAGAATAGATGGGAAAATTCTGCCTTGATATCCTCTTCTCGCTGCCATGTGGCTTCAGCTTTTGTGTGATGGCTCCATTGTACCTTGCACCATCGAATCACCTTGTTCCGGGTGACCCTTTCTTTTACGTCCAAGATTCGGACAGGGTGTTCCGCATAAGTCAGGTCCTCTTGAAGTTCAAGCTCTCCCATTGATACTTGTTCCTCTGGTACTCTTAAGCATTTCTTGAGCTGGGATACATGAAACACGTCTTGTACGTCGGAGAGGTGGGTTGGGAGCTCTAGTTGATAGGCTACTTCTCCTCGCTTGTCCAAAATCTTAGATGGTCTGATATAGCGAGGTGCTAGCTTGCCTTTGACATTGAAACATCGTTGGCCTCGGATAGGCGGTACCTTAAGGTATACGAAGTCTCCTACTTCAAAGGTCAACTTCCTACGCCTATTGTCCACATAGCCTTTATGTCGTGACTGTGCAGCTTTTAAGTTCTCCCGTACCGTTTGGACTTGCTTTTCGGCTTCTTGTAGTACTTCGGGTCCAAACACCTGGTTCTCTTCGGTCTCATTCCAAAACAGCGGCGTTATACACCGTCTACCATATAATGCTTCGAAAGGCGACATCTTCAAGCTAGCTTGATAGCTGTTGTTATAGGAGAATTCGGCATACGGTAAACTCCTATCCCAACTACGCCCACGTTTCAAGGCGCAAGCTCTCAACATGTCCTCTAGAATTTGGTTTGTCCTTTCGGTTTGTCCATCAGTTTGTGGGTGATAGGCGGAGCTAAAATCCAGTCGTGTACCCATGGCTTTCTGAAGCTTTCTCCAGAATCTAGAGGTAAACTGAGAACCTCGATCTGAGACTATCCTCCTCGGGACTCCGTGACGGCACAGGATCTGCTCCATGTACAACTCTGCTAATTGTGCAACGTTGTAATTGGCCCTTACAGGGAGAAAATGGGCGGTTTTCGTCAATCGGTCCACGATGACCCAGATGGAGTCGTAACCCAACTGAGTACGTGGCAATCTGACGATGAAATCCATACTGATGTCCTCCCACTTCCATTCGGGTACCTTCAAAGGTTGCAACAATCCAACGGGTTTTTGATGTTCGGCCTTCACCCGTTGGCATGTGTCGCATAGGGCAACATATTCGGCTATATCCCTCTTCATACCATCCCACCAATAACAAGTTTTCAAGTCCTTGTACATTTTGGTGCTTCCGGGATGTATAGAATAGGGGGAATCATGTGCCTCCTTCAATATCATGCCGCGGAGGTGTTTTATGTTAGGCACACAGATCCTTTTTCCTAGCCAAAGCGTACCCGTCTCATCTTCTGTGAAATCCTTCTCTATTCCTTGTCGGATTCTTTCCTTGATCTCCTCATCCGTTGCTTGGCCATCTCTTATTTCTTGCTCCAATGAAGAGTGGATCTCCATTATTTCCATGTTGTTCAAGAATCCGAGGTGTAACCGTTCGAACTCCTTACGTAGTTCGGGTGGTAGCTCCTGAACCGTGAGTTGGTGACATGCTCCCTTTCGGCTCAATGGATCAGCTACTACATTGGCCTTCCCGGGGTGGTAGTTGATTCCAACATCATAATCCTTGATGAGTTCCAACCATCGACGTTGCCTCAAATTCAAGTCCGTTTGTGTAAATATGTACTTGAGGCTTTTATGATTCGTATAGATCTCACATCGATGACCAAGGATATAATGTCTCCAAATCTTCAATGCATGCACTACTGCTGCTAGCTCCAAGTCATGTGTAGGATAATTAAGCTCGTGCTTCTTTAATTGTCGTGAGGCATAGGCTACCACTTGTCCTTCTTGCATGAGCACACATCCAAGCCCCTGTCTGGATGCGTCACAATATATGTCAAAGCTCTTGCTTACGTCTGGCAATACCAGAACCGGTGCTGTGGTTAGCCTTTTCTTGAGTTCCTCAAAACTTCCTTGGCAGGCTGGTATCCATTGGAAGACTTTTCCCTTCATTAGCAACTCCGTCATAGGCTTTGCTATCTTAGGGAAGTCTTTAGTGAAGCGTCGATAGTATCCAGCCATCCCAAGAAAACTCCGAATATCCCTTACGCTCTGCGGTTGGTCCCACTTCAGAACATCTCTCACTTTTCCGGGATCAACCGATACCCCTTCCTTGGATATAATGTGGCCTAGGAAAGATATTTCCTTTAGCCAAAATTGACACTTGTTAAGCTTGGCATACAATTGATGCTCACGCAATTTCTGCAAGGTCAATTTCAAATGTTCTTCATGCTCCTCCTCACTTTTTGAATACACCATAATGTCGTCGATGAAAACCACGACGAACTTGTCCAAGTACTCCATGAAAACCTTGTTCATAAGGTACATGAAGTATGCGGGTGCATTTGTCAACCCAAAAGACATGACGGTATATTCATACGAACCATACCGTGTTCGAAAGGCTGTCTTGAGTATATCGGAGGGCTTAATCTTCAGCTGGAAATATCCCGACCGAAGATCAATTTTGGAGAACACTCGGGCTCCTTTCATTTGGTCGAACAGGTCCTCTATACGGGGCAGAGGGTACTTGTTCTTGATTGTTACCTCGTTGAGAGACCTATAGTCCACGCACATCCTTTGGGTTCCATCCTTCTTGTCTACGAAGAGCACAGGAGCTCCCCATGGTGACGAGCTTGGACGTATGAAACCCTTCTCCAACTACTCTTGAATTTGTTTCTTGAGTTCTACCAGTTCATTGACGGGCATCCTATAGGGTCTCTTGGCTATGGGTGCAGTTCCGGGTACCAAATCAATAGCAAATTCAATGTCCCGATCAGGGGGCATACCTGGAAGCTCTTCCGGGAACACGTCCGAAAATTCCTGAACCACCGGAATGCTGTCCAATGTTGCTCCTTCAACGTGGTTCAAATTTGCCCTTTCAGTGGTTTGTTGGGCTGACTCAAACTCGACACGGATGTCGTGCTCATTTGTCAACTGCACGCTTCTTTCAGCACATTAGATTACCCCGTTGTGCTTGCTTAACCAATCCATCCCGAGTATTATGTCAATCCCTTGGGAGTCCAAGACAATAAGGTTGGCAAGGAAGTCTACCCCCCTTATTTTAAGGCTTACTTTCGGACATACTATATTAGTCCTCATCTCTCCACCGGGAGAATTAACTAACATATCACATTTTAAGTGGGATATGGGTAGGTGATGTTTGGCAACATATTTGGATGATATGAAGGAATGTGATGCTCCAGAATCAAACAAGATGGTGGCTGGGTTGGAGTTGGCAAGGAACATACCAATTACGACGTCCTCAGCCTATTGTGCTTCCTCAGCAGAGACATGGTTCACGTTGCCGCGAGTATAGTTCTGCTGTCCCCGATTTCCTTGTTTGTCCTCTCCGTTCGGTTGCGGGTTCTGCTTGGGCGCGTTGCCTTGCTGTCCAAGGCCTCTCCTCGGGCACTGGTTCGCGAAGTGTCCTATCTCCCCGCATGCAAAGCATGCCCTATTGCCTACGGCTGCGGGTACGTTGGGGCGGGGGTTTTGAACAGGTGCGCCATTGTTAGGTCGGGGCGCAGGAGGCATGGGCACACGAGGTGCCGGTGCAACGAATTGTTGTTGTGGTGGCTGACCAGGTGTAACACCCCAAAACCTGTTAAGAGGGGAATTTAAAAAATTTTGGACGGATTGCATATGGTGCAAAAATTCAAATTTAAGTTGGAATTCAAATACAAATCAAAATAGAAAAGAAAACGAAAAAGAAAAAGAAAAAACAAAACCCCCGGCCAGTGGGCCAAAACCCACCAGCCGGCCCACCCGCCCCCGCGCCAGCCCGCAGCCACGCGCTCCCCTCTCTCTCTCACTGACACGCGGGACCCGCGTGTCATCCCTGACCTCCCGCTCGCGCCAACTACCCAGGCTCCTCCGCGCGCGGCCGATCGCAACTAACCCGGAAAACCGTGCTTTCCCAGCCGAATCCCGGTCCCGGACGACTCCGGCTCGATCCAAACAGACACGCCGCCCTCCCCCATCTATATAAACGCCGGCATCGTCCCGTTTTTCCCCCACGATCAGCTGTTTTTCCTCCTGGTGAGAACCGAAGCTCCAATCACCGTTTTCTCTCGATCCCTGCTCGGATTTTCCGAACTAACGCGCCGATCATGTTCCACCGCCTCCGGGGAATCATGCAGATGCAGAAGACTCAGTGGTTTGCGCTCTAGGCACAGCTCCGACGAGCACCGCAGCGGTTCCACCTCGGACCTCGACGCCGACCGCCTTCCAGGACCTCCGAGCTCAAGAAAAACCCCGAGGTGAGATCCCCGACCTCCCCTCTTCCGATCTATGCCATGAAATCCCAGTTTTAGGAAGAATAGACGAAGACCCGATGTTTTCCGGCGAGATCGCCGCCTCCCGCTGCCGCGCGCCGCCGGGCAGCGCCGCCCGCGCACGGTCAGAGCGACGTGGCCGCTTATGCGCCGTCTATTTTTAATCGCACGGTAGAATTAAAACCCGCGCGTACCGGTTCGGCGATCTAATCTGAGGCGTCTATTTAAAATCGGACGGTCCACATCAGCCCCGCATTATGAAGACCGGGATTCTTACGCGCTACCCCCTGGGGATCTCGGAAAATACGAGCTAGCCTCGGAAACTTCTGATCTAGCCCCTGGAACTTCAGAAATTCATGTAAATTCAATTAAAAATCAGTTTTAGCCCCTGGACTTAATAAAAATTAGGAAAACACCTCTGTCATGTGTAGTTAGACCCCTGGAAATTTATGAAATAATATAATAGACCCTGTAGTGGGGTGAGTTTACCTTTTTAACCCTATATGATATTAAATTTAGGAATTTGAATATGTGATTGGGATTTAAAATTTAAAAGGTGATACAAACACATTGTAAATTCAAATTTAAACTCTCCTAGCACTTGGAAAACTTTAAATGAGTTAAAAGTAGATTTTAAGCTGAAATGAATCTGTTTAATTGA
Source organism: Neostapfia colusana (assembly GCA_030760725.1). Classification (NCBI taxonomy): domain Eukaryota; kingdom Viridiplantae; phylum Streptophyta; class Magnoliopsida; order Poales; family Poaceae; genus Neostapfia; species Neostapfia colusana. The sequence continues at coordinate 36,600,996 of JASWHV010000004.1, read as the reverse complement.
TTGTTCACATTTAATTAGTTATAGGGACATATTTTTAGGCTAGGAAATAATTCTGAAAATTGGTAAAATAAATTTAAATTAGTTCACATCAGAGGAGAAGTTCCAAAATATTTTATTTAATATTTTTGATCAGAACCTATTCTGTTTAGATGACATGCCCTACTATTTAATATTAAAATTTACTTTTAGTCATAGAAAATAAATCTGGAAAATATAGGAAAATAGGTGTGCATGACTAGAAAATGATAAATGAAGTCTTCAAATCCAAAGACTTCAGTTTAGGATTGGCAGGAGATCTGAAAACCCATTTGAAGTAGGAAGTTACCTTCCATGCAAACTTGGTAGCTAAAGAGTGTATTAAAGAAGTTGTTTAAGTTGGAAATTCATATATAGTGTGCAAACAGAAAATCTTAATACAAAAGTTAGAAATCATATACATATGTTTAAAAGTGCATGTAGGCCAAAAATCAACACATGTAGAGTAAACACAACACATAGAAATGTGAATGATTATCATATGTATGTATGGAGTGAAAGTGTGAACTATGTCTTATGGATTGTTGTTTTCTTTTGCTATGTGTGTTGGCATGAGTAGAACCTGCCCCAGAGCAAGTTCTTCCCTTCCAAGACCAAGACTTTCCATTCCCAGAGCAGCAGGAAGAAGGCAAGTGTCCTTGACAACTTTGATTCTATACTAGGATGTGTAACTAGAATTATTTGCATTGTCAATTGAAATATGAAACCCATGTTAGGAAGTTTCCCTAGAATTGCATTACCTTGTTTCCTTGTAGCTTGGGATTGGATTTTGCTTTATCATGTCATTCATTCATATTACTTATGCTTAGCCATGCTTAGAATGGGATAAGTGGGATATGATATCATCAACTTGCTTACCTTATTCTTGAATGAGATATTATGAGATATGTAGAGGTAGGGATCAAGGCAAGTTGGATGATTTGGTTGGTGCTGGGTGCACGAGACTCGGGTTTGTGTTTAGTACTTGCCTGGATCCTAAGGACCAGCTCATGGAGCATGTAACCTGGCTTTACCGTGCCAACCACATGCTGAGATGGGGCAGCTTGGCTAATTAATTAGGTGTATCCCCGGCGTAGTATGGGTGTGTTGAATGGTGTGGGGAATAGGTGTCAGCTGGACTACCATATGAACCGCAATGCTCAAGAGGGGGCCACTGCAGCGGGGTTGGAGCCTCTTGTATGCTGTTAGGGGTGAAACTTCAGTGGGCCCACGCTCGTCGGGAATCCCTTTGTAAAGGCTTCGTAGTGATGTCCTGGCTACACACCTGGGAAGTGTGAATGTGGTTCGCGGCCACTGGCATAATGGAGGTTCTTTTAGTACACCCGGCAACGGGGGATGAAATCACTACATGTGGGTACAGTGGTGCAAACTCTGCAGAGTCAAAACTGTCATGACAGCCGTGCTCACGGTCAAGAGCGGCTTGGACTTATTCATGATTAGAGGATGATGACTTTGGAAGTTGTGGATGTTAAGCGGGGAGCTTAACATTGGAAATGATGTTATGGCTATTTGATTATGATGATGGGATGGGAGATTGGGACCATTTCACCTGTATAGTAATGTAGGTGCTTAATAAGCTAAGGTGGTAGGCAATAGTTGCGTAGTGCTTTAACCATGAGTTCAACCTCTCCTTGTTCTAGCCATGCATGACATAACTTTCCCACACTTGCTGAGTACCAACGGTATTCAACCTTGCATATTTGTTGGTTTAAATTGCTGCTCAGGTAAAGGGTATGATGTGGTGTTCAATGACCAAGACTTCGGACCCGAAGAAGGATTCTAGGTTCATGGAGTCCCCCGGGCAACGCCTGTGCCAGAGCCCACAAGAATAATATTCCGCTGCTATTTTATTTACTTGTTATGAACTTATTATCGTCCATCGAGACATATGCTATGTAAGACTTATTTATATTCAACACCTGGCACATGTATGAGAAAATGATCCTGGCATACATGTGATATTCACTCGGTTGTTCTTCGGAGAAACCGGGTGTGACACCAGGGCGGTATGCAGGTGTGGTCAATCCATACTGCGGTGCAGGGGGCATGTACCGAAGTCGTACGTTGCTCCCTTGAGGCTGGTATGGCATCTTCCTCTTGCACTCTCGCTCGATCTCTTGTATCTTGTTTTCAACCACTATGGCCTTGTCAACCAGCTTCTGGAAGCTCACGTAGTCATTGTTGAGGAGCTGAACCTGGATCTCATTGTTCAACCCTCTCATGAACAGGTACTGCTTCCTCTGATCCGAGTTGACATCTTCGGGGGCATACCGAGACAGTTGCGTGAACTTGTTGAGGTACTCGTTCACAATTTTCTGTCCTCGGCGGAGACCATCGAACTCCTGCCTCTTGAGCATCATTACACCAGTAGGGATGTAATGAGAGCGGAAACTTTCCTTGAACTCAGTCCAAGTGATTGTCTCCGGGCTGACATGGGCGTTGCATAGGGCATCCCACCAGTCAGTGACAGCTCCCATAAGTTGGTGTGATGCAAAGAGAACCTTCCCTCGGTCATTGCACTGTACTATGGCAAGCTTCTTCTCCATGGATTTCAACCAGTCGTCGGCCTCCATGTAACACTCTCATCTCGGGTGTCAGCATATGTTCATGTTTTATGAAGAAGAAAACATTTTAAGAAAAGAAGGAACAGAGACAAATATCAAAAGGATAGCCAATAAAGCTCTTAGAGAGCACCGAAGGCAACTTCCGCGGTCAGCAGGCCACGTGGCGTGTTCGGAGCTCATCCCCGAGAAGTTGGGAGAGGTCCGCCGCTAAACTAGCTACGTGGCAGGCTCGGGGGTCACCTCCGCAATTGGAAAGAGGTCCGACCCTGTGGGACACGTGTTGCCCACGGAGCTAGCCTCTGCGGAAGAAGCAAAGGCATTTTTCGTAGGACACATGTCACCTTCGGAGCTAGTCCTCGCGGAAGTCAGAGGACCAGTCGCACGGGATACGTGTCGATCTCGGAACCCATATCCGAGAGGTCCGGATCTATCGGACACGTGTTGCCACCGGAGCTTATCTTCGGGAGGTCTGTTCGCTACTAGACACGTGTCAACCTCGGGGCATGTCCCTAGAGAAAGAAGAGAGGAAAGACCGACGCCAACACGTGGTGTGCGCGAAGCTCACCTCCAAAGGAGGGGAGGTCTCGTCGATTGACACGCGGCACAACCGGAGCTCGTCTTTGCGGAGAAGGAGATACCAGGAGGACACGTGGAGCCTCCGGAGCTCATCGCCGCGAAGGTAACGAGTTCTGGAACGGCTGTTACGCGTAAGAATACCGGTACGTAAAAGAAACCGACCTAATTCCACAACGTTACCAAATCACCTAAAGATAAGATGATAGGATCCAACGACGATCTGAATAAGACTCTTATTTGGGATACAATCAGATTAGGACTCTTCTCTTCCCGATTATAAATAGAACCCAGAACCTCTGGCCGAAACCACAAACTTCTTTTCCAACTCCTGAGCCGACGACTTAGAGCCCTAGCCCCAACCCGCCGAGAAAGCCATCGCCGGAGCGCGGCAAGGAAGATCGCCGGAGGAAAGCCCAACGATCTGAGGAGGACCTCGAGATAGAGAAGAACGTAAGGTAGGTCTCCAATACCACCTTACGACATCGTTGTGTTTTCTTTGCTTCTGTTCTTTGATTCCTTTTGAACAGAAGCCTTCTCGTGGACAGATCACTTGATGATTAGGTTGATCTAAAGACAAGATCATTGCCACGTACACCTTTGATCCGAACACCTCTGTCCATGCAAGCCATGCAAGAACACGTACAGACTAATCTAATAAAACTAATCATAGGATAGTATGCATGTGCATCGTCGCATCTAGTTTAAGGTTTGTGCATGATATTGATTGCTGTGAATCTTGTATGCACGTGATCCTACCTAGCAGGACAAGCCCAGGGAGCTGTCTACGACGAACTGCAGCAACAAGGTTTTGAGATCCAAGAACAACCGGAACCGCAAGAACAAGGCAAGTGCTCCTTGACCATATTGATCCTATGTTTTGGGAAAAACTGTTTTGTTTTGCAAAAAGGTGTGTGTGCTGAGTCAAACATGATGAGAAACCCTTTGATAGGAGTTTACTAGCTTTGGTTAAACCACCCTTGTCGCCAGGGAAGTTTATGAGTCAGGCATGGTTTTTGTTTTATGCTTCGCTGAGTCCATGGGATTGGGAAGCGAGATAGATGTGTCTAGCTAACTGCACTCGTAATGATATGAGAAACTGATGTTGTTAATGAACATGGATCGGAGGGAGATCTAGGCAAGACTGGGTTTGTGAATGAGGTAGCATGAGATGGTGGTTTACTTGCCGTAGATCTAAGGACCGGTTCATGCATGCACATGCCAGGATAACAGTGCCACCACAAGGCCAAGTATGGGTGCGACTTAGCTGGGTAATTAGGTAAGTTGCTAGAGTGTTATGGATTGTGGAAGGCGCGGGGTATGGGAGTCGAGTGAGGACTGCCCTGGGAATTGCATGGCACAAGAGGGGCCCATGGGTGGGAGAATTGGAGATTCTAGCCTGCCGGTGAAACCTTAGTGAGTCCATACATCTAGTAACCCCTTTGTAAAGGCTATTTTGTGATCTCTTGACCATACACCGACGGTTGTGTACTGGTATAATGGAGGTTCTGCAGTCGCCGACGCGTGACGAAATCACAAACTTGTGAGTAAAGAGGTGCAAACTCTGCAGAGTCTAAAACTATCATGATAGCCGAGCTTACGGTCACGAGCGCTGGCTAAACTGCTATGATTAGTTGGGATGGTTTTTGGTTATGGTTATTGATTTTGGTTATGGTTTGGTTTTGGGACTGTTGAGTCCGGGTGATAAGATCGTTGCATGACTATTGAGTCATGGCAACGAGGTTGGTCTCGGTGTGAGACGAAGTTTATGAGATAAGATGGTAGCGAATACGGGAAGGTATTCGTGAGATGGTAGCGAATACGAGGAGGTATTCGTGAGTAAGAATGAAGTTGGTTAATGTTCAGATGGAACACGGAAAGTGATGGAGTTATGTTGGTAATTTAATACATGCTGGGATTACATTCATTTAAAGTTAAGTTGCTGTTTTATCATGGTTTTATAGATCTGCTTTTCTGCAAATGAGCCTTTTTATACCTACCTTGTTATGAGCTACATATCATGTGTTTCCCGCACTTGCTGAGTACATCATTGTACTAAAACTTGCATTATTATCTCCTCATCAGCAGCAGGAGAGGACTACTATGAAGACCAAGTGGAACGTTAAGGCGTGTGATCTGTTCTTAACCTTGCCTGTGGAGGGTGTAGAGATGGAGCCACTTCTGCTTAGATTTGCTTCCGCATTAGTGGAATCGCTTCCGCATTAGAATAAAGACTTTCGCTGCATAGAAATAAGAATTCCGCTGTGAGCATGAGTCCAAGACTCAAGAGACATTGTAATAAACTCTGTTATTCGTGGTTATACATATTCTGAATTCAGTTTGTGGAATGTATGTGTATGTGTGAAGAACATCCTGGGCACACATATGCATTTGTTCTCGGTTCCGTGGTTTTTCCATAGAATCGAGGGCGTCACAGATTGGTATCAGAGCCACGGGTTGACAGTAGGTTACACGCCTAGATAGAAACCTTAGATTGACATTAGAGCCACGGGTTAACAGTAGGTTACACCCTTAAATAGGAGTCACAGATTGGTAGCTAAGCCACGCTGACCCAAGGAAGCATCCTAGGACGCTTAGATTGGCTTTAAAACCACCTTGGCATAGGAAACCAACCTTGAATAGGAGTTGTGTGAGCCCTTGTGATGATTATTTGTGATTGTGTGCTTAGTGTGAGTTGTGGGACGTCTCAAAACGTTGTCCATATCCACACGTAAGTCGAAGGAGGTGTGAAATGTTTCGGCACTTGATCACACCCCCCTATGGGCTAATCTATATAGTCCAAATCACCTTGATGCATATAGTTGAGGGAATCTACCTAACCTCCTAACATTCTATTCTATTTTGATCTCTCTCACAGATGATGAGAGGAAACGCCGGCCGAAGGAACGTCCGTGACACCCAAGAGGATGATCACGAGGAAGTTCCTGTTAACCCCATAGCTGGCGAGAACAACCTAGAAAGGTTGATGGCCATGCAAAACCAGCTTATGCAAACCATGATCCAAACTTTGGGTCAGTTGCAGGCCAACAAAAACCCCGTTCCGGCACCACCCCACCCCCACCGCTGGCTCACAACAGACTGGGAGAGTTCATGAGGACTCGGCCACCCACCTTTGCTCAAGCTAGTGATCCCATGGAGGCCGATGATTGGTTGAAATCCATGGATAAGAAGCTTGCCATTGTTCAGTGCAATGACCGAGAGAAGGCTCTCTTTGCGTCGCACCAACTTATGGGAGTTGCCGCTGACTGATGGGATGCCCTATGCAACGCCCATGTCAACCCGGAGACAATCACTTGGACTGAGTTCAAGGAAAGTTTCCGCTCTCATTACATCCCTGCTGGTGTAATGATGCTTAAGAGGCAGGAGTTCGAAGGTCTCCGCCAAGGACAGAAAAGTGTGAATGAGTACCTCAACAAGTTCACACAACTGTCCCGGTATGCCCCTGAAGATGTCAACTTAGATCAGAGGAAGCAATACCTGTTCATAAGAGGGTTGAACAATGAGATCCAGGTTCAGCTCCTCAACAATGACTACGTAAGCTTCCAGAAGCTGGTTGACAAGGACATAGTGGTTGAAAACAAGATCCGAGAGATCGAGCGAGAGTGCAAGAGGAAGATGCCATACTAGCCTCAAGGGAGCAACGTACGACCTCGGTACATGCCCCCAGCTGCACCGCAGTATGGATCGACCACTCCTGCATACCGCCCGGGTCAGCCACCACAGCAACAATTCATTGCACCAGCACCTCACGTGCCCATGCCTCCTGCACCCCGACCTAACAATGGCGCTCCTGTTCAAAACCCCCGCCCCAATGTACCTGCTGTCGTAGGCAACAGGGCATGCTTTGCATGCGGGGAAACAGGACACTTCACGAACCACTGCCCGAGGAGAGGCCCTGGACAGCAAGGCAACATGCCCAAGCAGAACCCGCGACCGAACGGAGGGTACAATCAAGGAATTCGGGGACAGCAGAACTATGCTCGCGGCAACGTGAACCATGTCTCTGCTGAGGAAGCACAACAGGCTGAGGACGTCGTAATTGGTATGTTCCTTGCCAACTCCAACCCAGCCACCATCTTATTTGATTCTGGAGCATCACATTCCTTCATATCATCCAAATATGTTGCCAAACATCACCTACCCATATCCCACTTAAAATGTGCTATGTTACTTAATTCTCCCGGTGGAGAGATGAGGACTAATATAGTATGTCCAAAAGTAAGCCTTAAAATAAGGGGGGTAGACTTCCTTGCCAACCTTATTGTCTTGGACTCCCAAGGGATTGACATAATACTCGGGATGGATTGGTTAAGTAAGCACAACGGGGTAATCCAATGTGCTGAAAGAAGCGTGCAGTTGACAAATGAGCACGGCATCCGTGTCGAGTTTGAGTCAGCCCAACAAACCACTGAAAAGGCAAATTTGAACCACGTTGAAGGAGCAACATTGGACAGCATTCCAGTGGTTCAAGAATTTTCGGACGTGTTCCCGGAAGAGCTTCTAGGTATGCCACCTGACCGGGACATTGAGTTTGCCATTAATTTGGTACCCGGAACTGCACCCATAGCCAAGAGACCCTATAGGATGCCCGTCAATAAACTAGTAGAACTCAAGAAGCAAATTCAAGAGCAGTTGGACAAGGGTTTCATACGTCCAAGCTCGTCACCATGGGGAGCTCCGGTGCTCTTCATGGACAAGAAGGATGGAACCCGAAGGATGTGCGTGGACTATAGGTCTCTCTACGAGGTAACAATCAAGAACAAATACCCTCTGCCTCGTATAGAGGACCTATTCGACCAAATGAAAGGAGCCCAAGTGTTCTCAAAGATTGACCTTCGGTCAGGATACTTCCAGCTGAAGATTAAACCCTCCGATATACCCAAGACAGCTTTTCGAACACGGTATGGTTCGTATGAATATACCGTCATGTATTTTGGGTTGACCAATGCACCCGCATACTTCATGTACCTTATGAACAAGGTATTCATGGAGTACTTGGACAAGTTCATCGTGGTTTTCATCGACGACATTATGGTGTATTCAAAAAGTGAGGAGGAGCATGAAGAACATTTGAAATTGACCTTGCAGAAATTGCGTGAGCATCAATTGTATGCCAAGCTTAACAAGTGTCAATTTTGGCTAAAGGAAATATCTTTCCTAGGCCACATTATCTCCAAGGAAGGGTATCGGTTGATCCCGGAAAAGTAAGAGATGTTCTGAAGTGAGACCAACCGCAGAGCGTAAGGGATATTCGGAGTTTTCTTGGGATGGCTGGATACTATCGACGCTTCATTAAAGACTTCTCTAAAATAGCAAAGCCTATGACGGAGTTGCTAATGAAGGGAAATGTCTTCCAATGGACACCAGCCTGCCAAGGAAGTTTTGAGGAGCTCAAGAAAAGGCTAACCACAGCACTGGTTCTGGTATTGCCAGACGTAAGCAAGAGCTTTGACATAAATTCTGACGCATCCAGACAGGGGCTTGGATGTGTGCTCATGCAAGAAGGACAAGTGGTAGCCTATGCCTCACGACAATTAAAGAAGCACGAGCTTAATTATCCTACACATGACTTGGAGCTAGCAGCAGTGGTGCATGCATTGAAGATTTGGAGACATTATATCCTTGGTCATCGATGTGAGATCTATACGGATCATAAAAGCCTCAAGTACATATTTACACAAACGGACTTGAATTTGAGGCAACGTCGATGGTTGGAACTCATCAAGGATTACGATATTGGAATCAACTACCACCCGGGAAGGCCAATGTAGTAGCTGATGCATTGAGCCGAAAGGGAGCATGTCACCAACTCACGGTTCAGGAACTACCACCCGAACTACGTAAGGAGTTCGAACGGTTACACCTCGGATTCTTGAACAACATGGAAATAATGGAGATCCACTCCTCATTGGAGCAAGAGATAAGAAATGGCCAAGCAACAGATGAGGAGATCAAGGAGATCAAGGAAAGAATCCGACAAGGAATAGAGAAGGATTTCAAAGAATATGAGACGGGTACACTTTGGCTAGGAAAAAGGATTTGTGTGCCTAACATGAAACACCTCCGCGACATGATATTGAAGGAGGCACATGATTCACCCTATTCTACACATCCCGGAAGTACCAAAATGCACAAGGACTTGAAAACTTGTTATTGGTGGGATGGTATGAAGCGGGATATAGCCGAATACGTTGCCCTATGCGACACATGCCAACGGGTGAAGGCCGAACATCAAAAACCCGTTGGATTGTTGCAACCCTTGAAGGTACCCGAATGGAAGTGGGAGGACATCAGTATGGATTTTATCGTCGGATTGCCACGTACTCAGTCGGGTTACGACTCCATCTGGGTTATCATGGACCGATTGACAAAAACCGCCCATTTTCTCCCCGTAAGGGCCAATTACAACGTTGCACAATTAGCAGAGTTGTACATGGAGCAGATCGTGTGCTGTCACGGAGTTCCGAGGAGGATAGTCTCAGATCGAGGTTCTCAGTTTACCTCTAGATTTTGGAGGAAGCTGCAGAAAGCCATGGGTACACGACTGGATTTTAGCTCCGCCTATCACCCACAAACTGATGGACAAACCGAAAGGACAAACCAAATTTTGGAGGACATGTTGAGAGCTTGCGCCTTGAAACATGGGCGTAGTTGGGATAGGAGTTTACCGTATGCCGAATTCTCCTATAACAACAGCTATCAAGCTAGCTTGAAGATGTCGCCTTTCGAAGCATTATATAGTAGATGGTGTAGAACGCCGCTGTTTTGGAACGAGACCGGAGAAAACCAGGTGTTTGGACCCAAAGTACTACAAGAAGCTGAAAAGCAAGTCCAAACGGTACAGGAGAACTTAAAGGCTGCTCAGTCACGACAGAAAGGCTATGCGGACAATAGGCGAAGGAAGTTGACCTTTGAAGTAGGAGACTTCGTATACCTTAAGGTATCGCCTATACGAGGCCAACGACGTTTCAACGTCAAAGGCAAGCTAGCACCTCGCTACATCGGACCATTTAAGATTTTGGACAAGCGAGGAGAAGTAGCCTATCAACTAGAGCTCCCAACCCACCTCCCCGACGTACATGACGTGTTTCATGTATCCCAGCTCAAGAAATGCTTGAGAGTACCAGAGGAACAAGTATCAATGGGAGAGCTTGAACTTCAAGAGGACCTGACTTATGCGGAATACCCTGTCTGAATCTTGGACGTAAAGGAAAGGGTCACCCGGAACAAGGTGATTCGATGGTGCAAGGTACAATGGAGCCATCACACCGAAGCTGAAGCCACATGGGAGCGTGAAGAGGATATCAAGGCAGAATTTCCCCATCTATTCACTACTAACGAATCTCGAGGGCGAGATTCAATTTAAGGGGGGTAGATTTGTGACACCCTCATCTCTAGTGTCAGCATATGTTCATGCTTTATGAAGAGAAAATCTTTTAAGAAAAGTAGGAACAGAGAAAAATATCAAAAGGATAGCCAATAAAAGCCGAATCCAGCTCTCAGAGAGCGCCGAAGACAACTTCCGCGGCCCGTTGGCCACGTGGCGTGTTCGGAGCTCATCCCTGCGAAGTGGGGAGAGGTCCGCCGCTAAAATAGGCTACGTGGCAGGCTCGGGGCTCATCTCCTCAAAAGGGGGAGAGGTCCGACCCTATGGGACACGTGTTGCCCCCGGAGCTAGTCATCGCGGAAATCAGAGGACTGGTCGCGCGGGATACGTGTCGATCTCGGAGCTCACCTACGAGAGGTCCGGTTCTATCGAACACGTGTCGCCACCGGAGCTTGTCTCCGGGAGGTCCGACACTGTTGGACACGTGTCAACCTTGGAGCACGTCTCTGAGGAAAAGAAGGAAAGACTGGCACTAACACGTGGCGTGCACGGAGCCACCTCCGAGTAAGAGAGGTCCCGACCGCCAGGATACGTGGCGCACACGGAGCTCACATCCGAAGAAGAGGGAAGTCTTGCTCGTTTGACACGCGGCACAACCGGAGCCCGTCTCTGCGGAAAGGAAGAGACCAGGCCCGGTGGACACGTGGAGCTTCCGGAGCTCATCACCACGAATGTGACGGGTTCTGAAGCGATTTTGGAATCTGTACGCGTAGAAATACCGGAACAGAAACCGACCTGAATTCCACAATGATACCGCACCATATCAACTAAAGATAAGTTGTAAGATTCAAACAGGACTCATATTCGGGATACAATCAGATTAGGACTCTTCTCTTCCCGATTATAAATAGAACCCAGAACCCCTGGCTGAAACCACAAACTTCTTTTCCAACTCCTGAGCCGATGACTTAGAGTCCTAAATCCCAACCCGCCGAGTAGACCATCGCCGGAGTGCAGCAAGGAAGATCGCCGGAGGAAATCCCAACGATCTGAGGAGGACCTCGAGAGAGAGAAGAACGTAAGCTAGGTCTCCAATGCCACCTTACGACATCGTTGTGTTTTCTTTGCATTTGTTCTTTGATTCCTTTCGAACAGAAGCCTTCTCGTAGACAGATCACTTGATGATCAGGTTGATCTAAAGACAAGATCATTGCCACGTACACCTTTGATCCGAACACCTCTGTCCATGCAAGCCATGCAAGAACACGTACAGACCAATCTAATAAAACTAATCATAGGATAGTATGCATGTGCATCATTGCATCTAGTTTAAGGTTTGTGCATGATATTGATTGTTGTGAATCTTGTATGCACGTGATCCTACCTAGCAGGACACGCTCAGGGAGCTGTCTACGATGAACTGCAGCAACAAGGTTTTGAGATCCAAGAACAACCGGAACCGCAAGAACAAGGCAAGTGCTCCTTGACCATATTGATCCTATGTTTTGGAAAAAAACTGTTTTGTTTTGCGAAAAGGTGTGTGTGCTGAGTCAAACATGATGAGAAACCCTTTTATAGTAGTTTACTAGCTTTGGTTAAACCACCCGTGTCGCCAGGGAAGTTTATGAGTCAGGCATGGTTTTTTTATGCTTCGCTGAGTCCATGGGATTGGGAAGCGAGATAGATGTGTCTAGCTAACTGCACTCGTAATGATATGAGAAACTGATGATGTTAATGAACATGGATCGGAGGGAGATCTAGGCAAGACTGGGTTTGTGAATGAGGTAGCATGAGATGGTGGTTTACTTGCCGTAGATCTAAGGACTGGTTCATGCATGCACATGCCAGGATAACAGTGCCACCACAAGGCCAAGTATGGGTGCGGCTTACCTGAGTAATTAGGTAAGTTGCTAGAGTGTTATGGACCGTGGAAGGCGCGGGGAATGGGAGTCAAGTGAGGACTGTCCTGGCAACTGCATGGCACAAGAGGGGGCCTGTGGGTGGGAGAATTGGAGATTCTAGCCTGCCGGTGAAACCTTAGTGAGTCCATACATCTAGTAACCCCTTTGTAAAGGCTATTTTGTGATCTCTTGACCATACACCGACGGTTGTGTACTGGTATAATGGAGGTTCTGCAGTCGCCGACGGGTGACGAAATCACAAACTTGTGGGTAAAGAGGTGCAAACTCTGCAGAGTCTAAAACTATCATGATAGCCGAGCTTACGGTCACGAGCGCCTGGCTAAACTGCCATGATTAGTTGGGATGGTTATTGGGATGGTTTTTGGTTATGGTTATTGATTTTGGTTATGGTTTGGTTTTGGGACTGTTGAGTCCGGGTGATAAGATGGTTGCATGACTGTTGAGTCATGGCAACGAGGTTGGTCTCGGTGTGAGACGAAGTTTATGAGATAAGATGGTAGCGAATACAGGAAGGTATTCGTGAGATGGTAGCGAATACGAGGAGGTATTCGTGAGTAAGAATGAAGTTGGTTAATGTTCGGATGGAACACGGAAAGTGATGGAGGTATGTTGGTAATTTAATACATGCTGGGATTACATTCATTTAAAGTTAAGCTGTTGTTTTATCATGGTTTTATAGATCCACTTTTCTGCAAATGAGCCTTTTATACCTACCTTGTTATGAGCTACATATCATGTGTTTCCCGCACTTGCTGAGTACATCATTGTACTCAAACTTGCATTATTATCTTCTCATCAGCAGCAGGAGAGGACTACTATGAAGACCAAGTGGAATGTTAAGGTGTGTGATCTGTTCTCAACCTTGCCTATGGAGGGTGTAGAGATGGAGTCACTTCTGCTTAGATTTGCTTCCGCATTAGAATAAAGACTTCCGCTGCATAGAAATAAGACTTCCGCTGTGAGCATGAGTCCAAGACTCATGAGACATTGTAATAAACTCTGTTATTCATGGTTTTATATATTCTGAATTCAGTTTGTGGAACGTATGTGTATGTGTGAAGAACATCCTGGGCACAAATATGCATTTGTTCAAGGTTCCTTGGTTTTTCCACAGAATTGAGGGTGTCACGGTCACGCACGCCAGCGGATGACGGGCAGACGGCAGACTCCCGCTCCACCAGGCTCCCATCGGCAGACCTGAGGTCGGAGCTGGAACGATGTCACCTGGGCGAAGATGCCCGCGTGGCCATCGAGCGACGACGAGAAAGGCGTTGCAACCAAGAGGCCGGCGACAGCATGTCGACCGCCTCAACCCAGCCTAGGCCGCAGACGTTCTGGACCTTTGTGCTTTCTTCCCTTATGCACGACTACATTTATGCAGCTTTCCTTTCAAGTTTGCCTATATTTTTGCGTGATTTGAGCCACGCCTCTCATCAAGGATAGCTCTCGAGGTGCCACGTGCCCTACGGCACCGGGCCCGACCTCTAGCATGGGAGGGCTCCGGTGCTGCCACGTGGACAACGACTCTAGGCGTTCTTTCATGCCAAGAAGAGCTCCGGAAGAGCCACGTGTCCTATGGCTCCGGGTGTGACCTCCGGCATGGGAGGGCTCCGGTGCTGCCACGTGACCAACGACTCCGGACCCCTCGCTACACCGTAGGACAACTCCGGTGGTGACGCGTGTCACGGGGGCCAGCTACACGGACGCCACGCCAACATGCAACGGGTAGATAGCCAAGGAGTGGGGAGGAAGGTGCGTTGCCATGCCATGCATTCAAGGCTCGCGCCTTCTCCAGAAGCATGCCTCGTAGCGCATGCCTCCGTACTCCGCCTGTTCACCATTACAGTGACGAGACAGGACAGTGAGGCGTGACAACAGAATAGTGCCTCCCAACGGCACAGAGCCGCCCAACAGAGCGAGGAGACGCGGCGAAAAGACGGGTACTTCATCATCACCTGCTACCCGGTCAGAGGCACCCCGGCGGGACAGGCGGCGCGCCTTAACTCCACTGACAGCGACAATACATATAGCTATAAATGCCTAGCTCATGTATAGGGTACAGATAGCCGCGGGGCCACCCGTTGGGCCCCAGGCCACTTTGTAACTGCCCTGACCTTGGGCCATAAAAGGATCGGGGCAGCCTCCGGGTAAAGGGTTCGCAAGTTTGAAACTCTGACTCCCGGTTCACACTCTCACACATTCGCTCTCTCATTCATGCAAGCAATACAAGAACCAAACCGTGGACGTAGGGTTTTACGCTCCGGAGGCCCGAACCACGTAAATCCTGGTGTTCATCCTCGTCATCATGCTCCGACCTTCGAAAACCACTAGCCCCTCCTAAAAAATAACCTCCGCGGGCTGCTCAGGCAGACCGGGGGAAGTGTCACAGGGAAAACCACTAGCCTTCTTCCTTGTAAAGAGTTCTAAGAGCACGATTCCAAAACCATAGGCATCACTTTATTGGTCAATAGACCTGTTTGCAGATATACCGGATCCATATAGCTCCTGTCACCAATGATGTAGTTAGTGTGTTCTTTATCTATGGCTTGCAACCTAGATATACCAAAGTTTGAGATCTTTAGAAGGAAGCCATTATTTAGAAGTATATTAGCTGGTTTGACATCCCCATGCAGAATTATTGTTGTGGTCTTCGAATGCATAGCTTCAGCTGGTTGTGCAGGTTCATTCTTTTTCAATTCCGGTCAATGGTCATCTCACCATCAGCCATTGCTGGAGCTGCATCTTCAACAGCACACACCCACTTCATTCTGAGCGGACCGGTCTCCTGATCAGCTCCTCCAAAACAACAATGTACATCTTTACTTTTTTTTCATCACACTGCTCTTAAGTTGTCAATCTTGGAGTTATCTCCAAACTTTGGGTGAAGACTAATGATGCCATATTACTTTGTTTTCTTAACTCTCATTTTTCTACAAGAATTAAAAGCAGTTTTAGGATTTAACAGAGTACTATTTGATCCGAGGTTTTACTGGTTGTAAATTTAAAAGTGTGATCTTCAATCAACTGAAAAACAGAGACACATTTATTTTAGACGTTCATGGTTGTCAGATCTAGATCTATCAAACATAATTTGCATTTTTTCTATATTCAATTTATTAATAATTTTTTTTATAGTCAATATATAATTCTGTAAAGAAATATATAACTAATATTAAAATAAATCAGACATATTGTGTGTTGAGTGAAAGGAACTCAAAATTCTCAGCCAATAAAAATTAGCATTCTCTTTCTCTCAAAAAAATAGCATTCTCTTTTAAAATTTAATGTTGCCAAAGAGGTCCTTAGCCTTTTTGGACTGGCCTTAACAGATCCAAACCTACAAAGACGGCGCTTATCTGACGAATGATGGTTGATGGGCGTGATGCTGAAGTAATAAGACAGCGGGGTCCATTTACATTTTTTTCCAAGGAAAATTTTCCCCTGTCCAGACTTTTCTCCTCCTCCCCGGCGCCGGCGGCCACCATGTCCATCCCCGAGAACGGCCACCTACCCGCCCCCACCCCCTCAACGACCACTCCTCCGTATCGGACTCCGACGGCGAGCCGGACGCCGACTACTACCGCCCCATCTCCAGCACCGCCGCCGCCGACTCCGATTCCGAATCCGACGCTGACCCGGACGCTGCCGAGCCACATCGCCGTGTCTACGAGGCCCAAAACGGCATCGCCGCCCTGGATCTGTCCTCGGACGAGGATCAGGGGGCGGAAGACGTGAGCCTGGTGCAGGCCGCGACGTGGGCGTTCTCGGACGACGAGCAGCGTCGCCGCGCCATGCTGCCCGCGGGAGCCGCCGCGCGGGTTGTGGACGCGATGCGCGGCGTGGAGTTCCCTGGCGCGCCACCGCCGTGGGCGGGCAGCGTCCCGGAGGACCAGTGTGTTATGGCGGCAGATCTGAGGGGGTCGTCGGCGGGACGAGCAGGCGAAGCGGAGCTAGACCAGAGGGGAGCGGTGTCGCCGAGGTAAAGAAGAGGAAGATGAAAGGGCGGAGTAGACGAGGCGAAGAAGACGAAGAGGAAAATAAAGTGCGTGTGTTGCGTTGGGTGCGGTGTTGTAGGTGGAGTAAAAAGCGGTGCTGACCAGTGGGGTCGGTGGGTGAATGTGGGGCCCGCCTGCAGGGTGGCCTGATATGTAAAGACACGTTGTTGGTGGAGGAAGGGAAGAATCTGGAACCCACTTTTTCAGTCTCGCTTCGTCGTCCTGCGCGCTCGCTGCGCCGCCGTTGCTGGTTTTGCTCATGTGGGAGGCCCGACGACCATTCGCCAAGGGACGTAACAGATGGTATCAGAGCCAATTCTCTCCGATTTACTTCTAGTCTGTTGCTTTGTGGTGTTGGGAGTTGGAGAGGGTGCAGATCGGTGAGGCCTGACGGTGATTTGGGTGGGGAAAGATCGAGGAGGTTCACGACGGCGCCCGCTCCGAAGCCCTCGGTGCAGACGAAGTTTATTTTGCAGGCCATGGAGGAAACAAACAAAAGTGGAGGAGGAGAGTTGGGAGAAGGTGTTTGGGCTGTTAGAGAAGTTGACGCAGGGGCAGAAGGAGCTGAGGGGACAACAGCTGTTGACCACGACGATGGTGGATCAAGCATCTCAGGAGAGAGATCATTTGGCGAAGCAGTTGGAGGAAGCGGAAAGGAAGATCGAGGCCCTGAAGGTGGAGGGCACCGCCGTGGTCCCGAAGCGGAGATTGGAAGGAGGGCCAATGTGGGAGACAGGGAGGAGAGAGGCCGATGATGGCGGCCAGGGACAGAGAGGTGCTGGAGGTGATAGATCGCTCCTGAAGCTGACGTTTCCCAGATTTGATGGGGAGAATCCTACCATTTGGATACAAATGTGAAGACTATTTCTCCATCTTCAATGTACCGGAGATGATTTGGGTGAGAGCTGCTGGTATTCACATGGAGGGAAAGGCAGCCAAGTGGTTGCAGATGTACAAGATAGTGGAGGGGCTGAGAACTTGGAGGGAGTTCGCGGGAGTAGTGAAAGAGAAATTTGGGGATTACTAGTATCCCCAGGTGATGCATGACTTACTTCATTTGAGACAAACAGCCAAGTTGGAGGACTACATCACTGGTTTTGAAGAAGCAAGGTACACTACATCGATGCACAACCCGAAGTTGGATGAAAAGTTCTTTGTCACCCAGTTCATGAAGGGCTTGAAGTTGGAGCTGCAGGGGCCTGTTCAGTCCCAGTTGCCAGCCACGGTAAACCGAGCGATCACCCTGGCGAAGGTGCAGAGAGACATCCAGGAGAAGGGAAGGTGGAAGGCGATTAGAGGTGCTGGAGGAAGCAGGGTTGGAGGATGGAAGAATGAGGGAAGAATAGGGCAAGGAAGAAGTGACTTGACCAAGGAGAGGCAGCTGCATGACTTTAGGAGGCTGAATGGATTATGCTACGCATGCGGGGAGAGGTACGAGCCTGGGCATGCAGTAAGATGTCCCAAACGAACAGTGGTGCAGGCTAACGCGGTGATATTGGAGAAAGAGGAGGTGGAACTGACCAACGAGGTATTGATGAAGTTAGAAAGGGAGGATGAGGTGGCAGAGCAGTGTATGAGCATTTCAGTGCATGTGGTAGCAGGAACTCAAGGCCAAAACAGTATGAGATTGAGGGGAGTAGTGCAAAATAAGGTGTGTGTAATGCTGGTGGATTCAGGTAGTTCACAATCTTTCGTGAACTCGGCTTTTGTAGAGAAGCTGAACCTACCATCGTATCTCTGCGATCCAATTAAAGTGCAAGTGACGTCAGGGGAGGTGATAAACAGTGAGAAGATGGTGAAGGATTTCGAATGGTGGAATGGGGGTCAGACTTTTCGAGGTGATATACGGGTATTGTCATTAGGGGCTTATGACGTGCTGCTAGGATATGACTGGTTGGTGAGGTACAGTCCGATGAGATGTGACTGGAGGAGGAAGCGTATACAGTTCACGGTGCATGGAAGAGAGGTGGAGTTGAGGGGTGATCAGGAGAAAGGGGAGAAGGAGGTATCTGCCATGTCACTCAATCAGTTGGGTAAGTAGTTACGTGGAGAGGAGGTGTGGACTATGGTGCTGTTGGAAGTTCAGGAGGGGAAGCAAAGAGCAGTAGGGATGGAGGACATGCAAAGGGGTCTACAGAGGCTGCTGGATGAGTTTCAGGATGTGTTTGGCAGGCCAACTGAGCTACCACCACCCAGACCGTTTGATCACGCCATTACTCTCGTTCCTGGTGCTGTGCCGGTGAATTCCAGACCATACAGGTATTCCGCTCTACACAAAACGGAAATAGAGAGACAGGTAGCCGAGCTACTGGATTCGAGTTTGATTGAGCACAGTGTGAGCCCATTCGCCTCGCTGGTTTTGTTGGTTAAAAAGAAGGACGGAAGTTGGAGGTTTTGTATTGATTACAGACGCCTCAACGACCTCACCATCAAGAATCGGTTTCTCATGCCTATGATGGAGGAAATTCTGGATGAGTTGTCCGGTGCGTAGTTTTTCACCAGTTTGGATCTGAAGGCCGGATACCACCAATTGAGGATGAAAGGAGGGGAGGAGTACAAGACTGCCTTCAAGACGCATTGTGGGCATTACCAGTTCAAGGTCATGCCCTTCGGACTGACCAACGCGCCTGCCTCTTTCCAGTGTGCCATGAATTTAATTTTGGGACCTTATCTTCGGAAGTTTGTACTGGTGTTTATAGACGATATTCTAGTGTACAGTCCAGACTGGGAGACGCATCTCAAACACTTACGATTGGTGATGGAAGTACTAAGGAAGCACCAGTTTTTCATTAAAAGGTCCAAGTGCAGTTTTGCTCAGGAGGAGTTGAGCTATTTGGGACACATCATCTCGGCCAAGGGGGTCAGAACTGAGGGGCAGAAGATCCAAGCTATGAAGGACTACCCTATACCAGGTTCATTCACTCAACTGTGGGCTTTTCTAAGGCTCACAGGCTACTACCGCAGATTCATGAAGGGTTACGGAATTATAGCAAAGTCGTTAACCAACCTCCTGAGGCACAAGACATTCGGGTGGACCAGGGAAGCGCAAGAGGCGTTCATTAAACTGAAAGAAGCCATGGGTAGTACCCCAGTGTTGGCATTACCAGACTTTAATGAACCCTTTGTGGTGGAGACTGATGCATGTGATACTGGAGTAGGGGCGGTGTTGATGCAGAAGGAAAGACCCGTGGCTTTCTTGAGCAAGGCGATTGCAGAGCAGCACCACCACTGGTCAATTTATGAGAAGGAATTCTTGGCCCTGATTCTGGCAGTGAGTAGGTGGCGCCAATATCTGGAACGTGCTACCTTCGAAATCAGGACCGACCATAGGAGTTTGACATTCTTGGATGAGCAGGTCTTTCAGTCCGATATTCAGCGTAAAGCTATGGCAAAGCTCATGGGACTAGACTTCAAGATTGTCTACAAAAAGGGGAAGGAGAATGTGGTGGCTGATGCACTGTCCAGGGTGGAGCAGGCTATGGAAGTAAGAGAAGTACAGGAGATAATTCTACTATGGGTTCAGGAGGTGAAGAATTCCTATATGACTGATCAGGCAGCACAGGACCTCTTGGCCGAGCTGTTAGTGACTAGCCCTAATGAGCAAGGGTTCACAGTACAGAATGGGGTAATCAGAAAGCAGGGAAGGATTTGGGTAGGTGAGAACTCGGCCTTGAGAGCCAAATTGATTGCAGCATGTCACAACAGTGCAGTGGGGGGTCACTCAGGAATACAGAACACTTATCAGAGGGTGAAACGATTATTTGCTTGGAAGGGTCTGAAAGGGGAGGTTGAAGATTGGGTGAAGCAGTGCCAAGTCTGTCAGCAAGCAAAGAATGAAAGGAGTCTTCCTTCTGGCTTGCTGCAACCATTGGAAGTTCCACAAGCACCATGGCAGGACATTACCATGGATTTTATAGAAGGTCTACCTAAATCGGACGGATACAACACTATTCTAGTGGTGGTGGACAGACTCTCCAAATACAGCCACTTTATACCAATCAAACACCCCTACACAGCAGCACAGGTGGCTACTGCACTAATGAATCAAGTGATCAAGTTACATGGGCTTCCAAAAACAATGCTCTCTGACAGAGACAGAATCTTTTCAAGTGCAGTATGGAAACACATTTTCAAAAGTATGAATATCAAGCTGTTGATGAGTATTGCTTACCATCCACAGACCTATGGGCAGACAGAACGAGTCAATCAGTGTTTAGAAGCATACCTGCACAGTGCGGTGCATGAGACCCCTACCAGGTGGAAATCATGGATTCCAGTAGCGGAGTATTGGTACAATACTTCTCATCATTCTGCACTCGGCTGTTCACCCTTTCAAGCTCTGTATGGCTATACTCCGAATCCACTCTTGGCACCGATCATACAACAAACAGAAGACAAGACAGTACAGGAGATGTTATTGGAAAGGAAGGCACATATGCACATGCTGAAGGAAAAACTAGCTCAGGCGCAAAACAGGATGAAACAACAGACGGACAAAGGGCGCAAAAACAGAACTTTTGCTGTGGGGGAGTTTGTTTTATTGAAGCTACAAACTTACGTTTAGTCTTCCATGGTTAATCGACCCTTTCCCAAGCTGTCATACAAGTTCTAGGGGCCTTACAAGGTGATGGAAAGGGTTGGAAGAGAGGCATACTGTCTGGAGTTACCAGAAGGAGCGCTGGTGCACCCCATGTTCCACACTTCACAACTGAAGCCATTCACGCCCAACTACGCTCCAGTGTTCGCAGACCTGCCAAAAATCATCGACTTTACGGCCGGGAACCTCAGACCAGTAAGGATTCTGGAAAGAAGGCTGGTGAAGAAAGGGAGCAAAGGCGTACCTCAGGTGCGAGTGCTCTGGTCCTTGCCGGAAAAGGCCGAGAGCTGGGAAGACTGGTATGTACTCATTCGGAAGTTTCCGGAGATTGCGGCTTGGGGTCAAGCCGAGTCTGGGGGAGGGGAAGATGTTACGGCGGCAGATCTGAGGGGGTCGACGGCGGGAGGAGCAGGCGAAGCGGAGCTAGACAGAGGGGAGCGGTGTCGCCGAGGTAAAGAAGAGGAAGATGAAAGGGCGTAGTAGACGAGGCGAAGAAGACGAAGAGGAAAATAAAGTGCGTGTGTTGTGTTGGGTGCGGTGTGGTATGTGGAGTAAAGAGCGGTGCTGACCAGTGGCGTTGGTGGGTGAATGTGGGGCCCGCCTGCAGGGTGGCCTGATACGTAAAGACACGTTGTCGGTGGAGGAAGGGAAGAATCTGGAACCCACTTTTTCAGTCTCGCTTCGTCGTCCCGCGAGCACGCGCCGCCGTTGCTGGTTTCGCTCACGCGGGAGGCCCGACGACCATCCGCCAAGGGACGTAACAGAGTGGGTCGAACGCCACCGCTCCCTCCGCGCTTGCCGCCCCAACTGAGCAGGAGTATTCCTCTCCTGCCGCCTCACACATTACAGAATCCTTCAGGAATTCACGCGAGCTCGTGACCTGGTTTGCGCGCTGCGTTCCCCACTTGCTTTTCCCAGTAAGTTGTTGTTACATCTGCGATCCGAATTCGGAACCCGTGGATGCAAAATCACTGAGACAAAACTTGGTTGCTGTAGCTGTTGTAGTGATTGTAATAGGTGTGCTTTGGTTTTTCAGAGTACAAGTGTCGGCGACACGCAACTTCAGAAAAGCAATTCTTACTGCTGATTTTACGCGAGTTACTGTGATTTTTTTTTGCTCTGTTGCCAAGTTCCAGTTAATTGCTGCTTGCTAGCCAAGTTCCAGTTGATGCAACAGATATGATGCTGATATTATCGACGACGATAGTAAATCTTGATGCTTCTGTCATGTGAACGGTGTTCTTGATTGCCAGTCTCAGGCATACGCCAATACCCCGTGAAATCACTACAACAAGCGCTGTACGGCTTCTCCCTGCGCATATGCATCACAGCTTCTGCAACCAATTAAGCTCCAGCACAACAAGTACATAGTTTTTACACATCTACTTCATTTCGTAGTACTTCGCTTTGGTCTTCTGTATTGTCTGTCTGATGATTGAGTTCATGGAGCATCACATTTCGGGCGTAGTTGCTTGACAACTTTGATGGCCGACTGCTCCGCGACGTGGCGCTGGTTTGGAACTGACGTGTCATCTGTGTCCCCTGTTGGAACATACTCTGTTTTTGTCACTCAGTTCCAGTCAAACCATGTCGATTTTATCAGTGTCACCTGGACTTCGTTAGGGAACAAATCTTCCTTTTTCATGTTGCTCCCAAACTCCTAGTTTTGTTCATAGTGGGGAGGCCTGGGCTGTGATTATATTTGGTTCCAGATGTTTTAAGCTAAGCCTTTTGATTGCTCGGTTACCATCTTACCATAATCAAATTTCATTCCAAATTATCGCCTCTGCTTAGCATTGCAAATGAAG
The DNA here is from genome assembly GCA_030760725.1 of Neostapfia colusana. NCBI lineage: Eukaryota > Viridiplantae > Streptophyta > Magnoliopsida > Poales > Poaceae > Neostapfia > Neostapfia colusana. The sequence goes on along the minus strand of JASWHV010000004.1, from coordinate 36,578,153 downwards.
CCAAGAATGCAGGGAAACGGCCGGTATGAGATAATGATACCGTCGAATTTGATTCCTGAAACCACAATCCACAACCCTCTCTCGCTCGGTATGGCCAAACTAAAATCCCACTCAAGCACGGATGCGGGTGTGGTTTTACATTCATGGGTTCTGTCGAAGTGTGTAGCCAACACTTCCCCCGGGCCTGCTCTGGGCAACCCGCGGAGGTTCTTTTTCGGAGGGGCTAGTCACTCACGGAGAGCTTCAGCGTTAGGGACGATTGAGGGAGAAGCTTGACATGAGGATTTTTACGTGGTTCAAGCCGCTGGAGCGTAATACCCTACGTCCACGGAGAGCAGAGGTGCTCGTTGTATTGCTTGTTGCTCAGAACCGGAGTTCTGAGCTTGAGGGTGAGATGGGTGCTAGAGTGTAAGCTTGCCCTAGATGAGAGTGGGTGAAATGCCAAACCCCTGCTAACGTTGCCTACCGAGCCTTTTATAGTCCAAGGCTCGAGTGGCTTACAAGGTGGGCCCGGGACCCGACAGGTGGTCCCTGGGAGATTGTCTGCCATCTACCGTATCTGCAGTTATGCCGGTAGTTGTCTCTGGCGAAGGCTTCCGAGTCTTCGTTCTGCCGCCCTGCCCATGCCGCAAGCTAGTCATAGTGGTTGATGATGGCAGGGGCGGCAGGGGATGTCTTGTCGCTGTGTTTATTGGCGGGCAGGCTCTGACGCGGCGCGCCAGTCTACAATGTGACTGGGCGCAACGACACCGGACAGAGGCGTGCTCCACGTCTCCGCGCCTTGGGAAGGCGCGTGTCGAAGTGTGCGGTCGACACTTCCCCCGGACCTGCACTGGGCAGCCCGCAGAGGTTCTTTTTCGGAGGGGCTAGTCACTTGCGGAGAGCTTAAGCGTATGGACGAATTAAGGAGAAGCTTGACACGGCGGGTTTTACGTGGTTTGGGCCGCCGAAGCGTAAAACCCTACGTCCACGGCGAGCTGAGGAGCTCGCTGTATTGCTTGTTGCTCAGAACCGGAGTCCTGATCTTGAGGATGAGTTACACCTTGGGTGCGAATGGCTAGAGTGCGAACGTTGCTAACGTTGCCTACGCGAGCCTTTTATAGTCCAAGGTTCGGGTGGCTTACAACGGGGGCCCGGGACCTGACAGGTGGTCCCGGGGAGATTGCCTGCAGACTATCGTATCCGCAGTTATGTCGGTAGTTGTCTCTGGCGAAGGCTTCTGAGTCTTCGTCTTGCCGCCCTGCCCATGCCGCATGCTAGTCGTAGTGGTTGATGACGGCGGGAGCGGCATGGGATGTCTTGTCGCTGCGTTTATTGGCTGGCAGGCTCTGACACCACGCGCCAGTCTGTGATGTGACTGGGCACAACGGCACCAGACAGAGGCGTGCTCCGCGTCTCCGCGTCTTGGGAAGGCGCGGGCCTTGAATACTTTGTACGGGCAAGGTATGGGGCGTCTTTACGCCCGCTGCCTACCGCTCGGAGGCGGGCGGCGCTGTTCTGCTGGCCACGTGGCGGGCCCGGAGCCCTCCTCAGAGGAGAGGGGGTCCGGCCCTGCAGGACACGTTGAGCCTCCGGACCTCTTCCCGCGGAGGGGGAGGTCCAGCTTTTGTGTAACACCCCAAATTTTGATTCAAAACCCAAAACCATGTTCAGTGGGGAATTTAAAATTTTTTGGACGTGTTGCATGTTTTGCAAAAATTCAAATTCAAACTGGAATTCAAATTAGACTCAAAACAGAAAAGAAATGGAAAAAGAAAAAGAGAAACGGGAAAAAAACCGGCCAGTGGGCCGAAACCCGCCAGCCGGCCCAGCTTTCCCCGCGCCAGCCCGCCGCCGCGCGCGCCCGCGCTCTCTCACACAGACAGGTGGACCCACCTGTCATCCCCAACCCCGCGACCCCGGACTCTCTCCCGCGCGCGCGATCTTAACCGATCGGAAAACCCGTCCCTCAGCCCGAATTCCGGTCCCAGAAGAATCCAACTCGATCACAACTGACCCACCGCCCTCCCCCGGCTAGAAAAACCCCAGCCCCGATCAGTTTTTCCCACGCGATCGCCGATTTTCACTCCGGTGAGCACCGAGACTTCGCCGGTGAATTCTGGCCGATCTAAGCTCGGAAACTCTGGTCTAACTCGCTGGTCTTGATCCACCGCCTCCGGGGAACTTTGCAGGTGCAGAAAACTCGGAGAGTTACGGTGTAAACACAGCGCCGACGAGCTTCGCCGTGGTTTTGCCTCGGACCTCGCCGCCGATCACTTTCCAGGACCCCCGAGCTCGAGAAAACCCCCGAGGTGAGATCCCTGACCTCCCCTCTATCGATCTAGGCCATAAGATCACAGTTCTAGGCAGAATTCTCGAGGATCCGAAACTTTCCAGCGAGATCGCCGCTTCCCGCCGCCGTGCGCCGCCGGCAGCGCCGCCCGCGCTCGATCAGAGCGACGTGGCTGCTTGTGCGCCGTTTATTTTAAATCGCACGGTAGACTTTAAAACCCCGCGTACCGGTTCGATGTTATAATCTCAGCCGTCGGTTTAAAATCGGACGGTCCACGTCAACCCCGCATTATAAAGACTGGAATTCTTACGTGCTACCCCCTGGGGTTCTCTGGAATTGAGAGCTAGCCCCGGAAACTTCAGATCTAGCCCCTGGAACTCCATAAAATCATGTAAATCCATTTAAAAATCAGTTTTAACCCCTGGACTTAATAGAAATTAGGAAAAACACCTCTGATAAGTGTAGCTAGACCCCTGGAAATTATGAAAATAATATTATAGACCCTGTAATGGGGTGAATTCATTATTTTAGCCCTGTTTAGTATTTAATTTAGAAAATTGAATATGTAACTAGTGTTTAAAAATTAAAAAGGGGGACAAACATAATTGTCAAAATTAATTAAAAACTTTCTCAGTACTTAGAAAACTTTGGAGTGAGATAAAAATATATTTTGGGCTGAAATGAATCTGTTTCATTTATTATTCACATTTATTAGTATAGGGACACATTTTTAAGTAAAGAATAGTTATAGAAAATAGGTAAAATAATTATAAACTAGTTTATATCAGAGGCAAAGGTCAAAAGATGTTATTAAATCATTTAGGACCAGAACCTATACTGTTTAGATGATGTGTATTACTAATTTCATAATAAAATACACAATTGTGCATAGGAATATAAATCTGAAAATATAGCAACTAGTAAATGATAAATGGAGTTTCTAAAATACAAAGAATTCAGTTTAGGGTTGGTAGAAATTATGAAGGCACATATGGAGAAGAAAAATACTTTTCATACATACTTGGTAGTTTAGTGTAAGGAATTTATTTAAAACCGAAACACACACATATATATATATATATATATAGTATGTAAGTATAAATATGAACATAAGAGTAGGAATCATATACACATGGATAAAAGTGCATGCAAGCCACAACTCAACACACATAAAGTAACCACAACACATATAATGGTGAATGAATTTCATAAATGTGAATGTGTGGTTTGTATGAAGTGTAAGTGTGAACTATGTCTTATGGATTGTTGTTTTTCCTTTGCTATGTGTGATGGTATGAAGTAGAACCTGTTCAAGAACAAGTTATTCATTTCCAAGATCAGGACTACCCATTTCAAGAGCAGCAAGAAGGAGGCAAGTGTCCTTGACCACTTTGATCCTATGCTAGGATGTGTAGATAGAATTATTTGCATTGTCAAATGAAATATGAAACCCATGCTAGGAAGTTTCCCTAGAATTGCATTACCTTGTTTCCTTGTAGCTTGGGTTGGGATTTATTTTGTCATGTCATTTATTTACATGCATATGCTTAGCCATGCTTAGAATGGGATATTTGGGATATGAGATCATCAATTTATTTTACCATACTCTTGAATGAGACATTGTGAGTTATGTAGAGGTAGGGATCAAGGCAAGTTGGATGTTTTGGTTGTGTGCTGGGTGCACGAGACTTGGGTTTGTGTTTAGTACTTGCCTGGATCCTAAGGACCGGTTCATGGAGCATGTAACCCGGCTTTACAGTGCCAACCACATGCTGAGATGGGGCAGCTTGGCCAATTAATTAGGTGTATCCCCGGCGTAGTATGGGTGTGTTGGATGGTGCGGGGAGTAGGTGTCAGCTGGACTACCATATGAACCGCAAGGCTCAAGAGGGGGCCACTGCAGCGGGGTTGGAGCCTCTTGTATGCTGTTAGGGGTGAAACCTCAGTGGGCCCACGCTCGTCGGGAATCCCTTTGTAAAGGCTTCATAGTGATCTCCTGGCTGCACACCTGGGAAGTGTGAATGTGGATCGTAGCCACTGGCATAATGGAGGTTCTTTTAGTCCACCCGGCAACGGGGGATGAAATCACTACTTGTGGGTACAGTGGTACAAACTCTGCAGAGTCAAAACTGTCTTGACAGCCATGCTCACGGTCAAGAGCGGCCTGGACTTATTCATGATTAGAGGATTGATGGTTTTGGAAGTTAAGCGGGGAGCTTAACATTGGAAATGATGTTATGGTTATTGGATTATGATGATGGGATGGGAGATTGGGACCATTTCACCTGTGTAGTAATGTAGGTGCTTAATAAGCTAAGGTGATAGGTATTAATTGCATATTGCTTTAACCATGAGTTCAACCTCTCCTTGTTCTAGCCATGCATGATATAATTTTCCCACACTTGCTGAGTACCATTGGTACTCAACCTTGCATATTTGTTGGTTTATATTGCTGCTCAGGTCAAGATAATGAGGTGGTGTATAATGACCAAGATTTTGGACCCGAGGAAGGATTTTAGGTTCATGAAGACCCCCGGGCAACGCCTGTGATGGAGCCCTAAAGAATAATATTCCGCTGCTAGTTTATTTACTTGTGATGAAGCAATTAGTGTCCATTGAGACATTTGCGATGTAAGACTTATTTATATTCGACACCTGGCTTGTAATAAATGATGCTTCACTATTTGTCATCACATGTATGAGAAAATGATCCTTGCATACATGTGATATTCACTTGGTTGTTTCTTCGGAAAAATCGGGTGTGACATTTTGTCGGCCACGTGGCGGGCCCGGAGCTCTCCTCTGAGGAGAGGGAGGTCCGGCCCCGCTGGGCACGTGGCGCCTTCGGACCTCTCCCTCGCGGAGGGGGGAGGCCCAGCTTCTGTATGCCACGTGGCGGGCCCGGAGCTTTCCTCTGAGGAGAGGGAGGTCCGGCCCCGCCGGATGCGTGGCGCCTTCAGAGCTCTCATTGCAGAGAAGGGCGAGTTCCTTAGGCATTTTCCCCTGTGCGCGGGGGTACCCCATATCGCGGGTACCGACAGTGGCCCCCGGGCCCATCTCGGGGGAGATAGCGAGCCCGAGGTGGGACCCCCGTCTCTTCTGTTCCGCGCGCTTTCTCTAAGTCCCGCATTGACCGCTGCCGGAGCACAAACAGTCGCGGGGCCGCGGAAGCGTGCGCCCACTTGATGGTTTCCTTTACTACGGCGGTTCCCAAGACCGCCACTTCTGCACGTTGCGGCGCTTTCTTTGGGAACCGCCGGAGTACCTTGCCGGCTCGTCTTCTTCTTGGTTTTGCCTAGTCGAGTCCTTAGCTCCGCAAGGTGCTCAGAGGTCTTCTCCAATCCCGACGCTCTGCTCTGGCGCCTTCCCCGGGTCCTTACTGTACTAAGGGCCCCGGAGGTCTCCGGGGCCCTCCTGATGAGGATGGGGAGGCTCGAATCTGCCGGCCACGTGGCGGGCCAGGAGCTCTTCTCTAAGCAGAGGGAGGTCCGGCCCCACGGGACACGTGAGGCCTCCGGACCTCTCCCCTCAGAGGAGGGGGGCGGGAGTTCCGGCTTTTGTTGGCCACGTGGCGGGCCCGGAGCTCTCCCCAGAGGAGAGGACGGTCCGGTCCCGTTGGACACGTGGGCCCTTCGGTCTTACCTTGGAGTTCCGGTCTTGCGCGATCCCGTAGTGGCCCCCTGGTAGGGGCATACTCCTGCAGGGAGTTAAGGCCGAGAGGTCCTCCACACAAGTAAGGGAAACGTAGTTCTCCTTGGTGGCTCCTCCTCTTTTATCTCATAGTCTTATTTGGCTTACGGTCCCTAACCATATGCACGGTGCTTGGGGACCATAGTGCGCGAAGTACCGGGGGCCCGGGGCCCCTTTGACCATCGGCAGGTACCTCCAACGCTACCGCCTCTGGTAGGGCAGCAAATGCCGACTAGGGGTGAGAATGAGAAGAGGGAGCCGAGCGCATGGCGGGCATACGCCGAAAGTGTAATCATAAGAAATTTAATACATAATTTTAAATGAGTACGAGGAAAGAGCAAAGTAGAACAGGTTTCTTTTCATATAATTTTCCACAGGAGGAAGGCAGGCTAAACATGGAGGCCACGACCCGCCCCATTAAGAAGGGAAGCAAGACTCTACGCGCTTGGAGTCGGAACCAGGCAAAGCTGAACGTAGTCCTGTACCGTCCCCTGGGGCTTAGCTGCTCCGAGCGCTGTTCCTGGACTCTATAGAATTTATTATGAAAAGAAGAGACTGTCCTATCTTTGCTCTAAGGGTAGAACTTACGGAGGTGTTCTATGTTCCAAGGGTTCGGGAGCAGGTCCCCATCCTCGGTGGAAAGGCGTACGCACCCGGGGCGGCACACTTTTGTGACTCGAAAGGGACCTTCCCAACTAGGGGAGAGTTTGTGGGTCCCTTCGCGAGAAAGTATGCGCCGCAGCACCAGGTCACCTTCCTGCAGCTCCCGGGCACGCACAGACCTCTGGTGGTAGCGACGGAGCGCTTGTCTGTATTGTGCGTTACGGAGAGCTGCATGCAATCGGACCTCGTCAACGAGGTCAATTTCTCCACGCCGGAGGTTGTCCTGCGCGGCTTTGTCGTAAGCCCGGACACGGTGAGACTTCATGGTGATCTCTTGGGGAAGTACGGCTTCGGCCCCATACACCATGAAGAAGGGTGTCTCTCCTGTGGCCCGGCTCTGGGATGTCCGGTTAGCCCATAGTGTGCTCGGAAGCTCATCCACCCAATTGGCACCATGTTTCTTCAGACTGGCATAGGTGCGGGTCTTAAGGCCCCGGAGAATCTCCGCATTGGCCCTCTCGACTTGCCCATTGCTCTTTGGGTGAGCAACAGAGGCATAGCACACCTGAATGCCGAGGTCTTCGCAATAGTCTTGGAAGGCTGCGCTGGTGAACTGGGTCCCGTTGTCGGTGATGATTCTATTCGGGACCCCGAACCGGCAGACAATCGACTTGATGAACTTCACTGCGGATTGCTTGTTGATGGTGACAACTGGTGTGGCTTCCGGCCACTTGGTGAACTTGTCGATGGCGACATAGAGGTACCGGAATCCCCCGACGGTTCTGGGGAATGGTCCCAGGATGTCCATCCCCCATACGGCAAACGGCCATGAGGGCGGGATCATCTGTACCGCCTGAGCCGGTGTATGGATCTGCTTGGCGTGGAAATGGCACGCCTTGCAGCTCTCGACCAGCCTGACGGAATCCTGGAGTGCTGTCGGATAGTAGAAGCCATGACGGAAGGCTTTACCGACGAGCGTGCGTGGGGAAGAGTGACTCCTACATTCGCCTCCATGGATCTCAGCGAGCAAGTCGCAGCCTTCCCCCTGGGTTATGCACCGCAATAGGACGTGGTTGGCGCCACGACGGTAGAGATCCGCCTCTACCAGCGCGTATCTCTTAGCCATACTGTAACACCCCAAAAATATTGTTAAGACCCTAAATCATGATTAAGAGGGGAATTTAAAATTTTTGGATGTGTTGCATGTTTTGCATAAATTCAAATTCAAACTGGAATTCAAATTAAACTCAAATCAGAAAAGAAATATGTCGGTACCTGAGATATGGGGTACCCCCACGCACAGGGTGAAATGCCTAAGGTGCTCGCCCTTCTCCGCAGGGAGAGCTCCGAAGGCGCCACGCGTCTGGCGGGTCCGGACCTCCCTCTCCTCAGAGGAGAGCTCCGGGCCCGCCACGTGGCATACAGAAGCCGGACCTCCCCCTCCGCGGGAGAGAGGTCCGAAGACGCCACGCGTCCAGCGGGGCCGGACCTCCCTCTCCTCAGAGGTGAGCTCCGGGCCCGCCACGTGGCACACAGAAGCCGGACCTCCCCCTCCGCGGGAGAGAGGTCCGAAGGCGCCACGCGTCCAGCGGGGCCGGACCTCCCTCTCCTCAGAGAAGAGCTCCGGACCCGCCACGTGGCTGGAAGAACGGTGCTGCCTGCCCCCGAGCGGTAGGCAGCGGGCGTAAAGGCGCCCCTCACCTTGCCCGTACAAGGTATTCAAGGCCCGCGTCTTCCCAAGACGCGGAAACGCGGAGCACGCGCCTGTCAGGTGCCGTTGCGTCCAGTCGCATCACAGACTGGCACGCGGTGTCAGAACCTGGCAGGTAATAAACGCCACGACAAGACATCCCATGCCGCCTGCGCCGTCATCAACCACAATGACTAGTGCGCGGCATGGGCAGGGCGGAAAAAGGAAGACTCAGTAGCCTTCGACCAGAGGCAACCACCGGCGTAACTACAGATATGGTAGATAATAGACAATCTTCCCGGGACCACCTGTCGGGTCCCGGCTTCCCTTGTAAGCCACCCGAGCCTTGGACTATAAAAGGCTCGGGTAGGCGTCGATAGCAAGGGTTCGCATTCTGCAACTCATACGCTAGCCATACACTCTCAAGCTGTAACTCACCCCCAAGCTCAGGCCCCCGGCCCTGAGCAGCAAGCAATACAGCGAGCTCCATAGCTCGCCGTGGACGTAGGGTTTTACGCTCCGGCGGCCTGAACCACGTAAAACTTCCCGTGTCAAGCTATCACTAACTCGTCCATCCGCGCAAGCTCTCTGCTAGGAACTAGCCCCTACGAAAAAAGAACCTCCGCGGGCTGCCCAGTGCAGGCCCGGGGGAAGTGTCGATCGCACACTTCGACATTTGGCGCGCCAGGTAGGGGGCTTTTCCCCTAGCGCGACGAGTTTCCGCCGACAAAGATGACCAAGCTCCCTTCAGCGGCAAACTCTCCCCCACCGCATTCACGGCGAACCGTGACCAGCGGGGAGTACATGTCGACGCACTCAGGACGGAGTGTGTCGGCACAAGCGAGTAGCCAGCAGCCAACTCCGGCAACGCCGACTCCGGCTATGCAGGCCCCGACCAGCGTGAGGTCTTCTGCAGCGCTGAGCGTACACCATGGAGGTGCGCTAGCTGCAGCAAGAGCGCTGCTGCGCAACCCACCTGCAGGGGATGCGCCCCATTCAGCGACCCAGCAATGGGTCCGCGAGGTGGACCGCCTCGTCGTCGCCGCCGCGAACCCTCGGTTTCGGCGAGGGCGGCGCCCGGGGCAACCGGCTGTGTCGCTGACGCGCACACCCACGGTTGACGAGCTAACGGCGGATTCCAGCTCCTCCAGGCTCCTTTCGACGGACCTGCGAAGGGAACTGGAACGGTGCCACTTGGGGCAGGACGCCCGGGTGTACCTCGAGCGACGTCGAGAAAGGCGTCGCAACCATGAGGCAGGCGACAACATGTCGTCGGCCTCGACGCAACCAGAAGGGCAGGCCTTCGCCATGCGAGCCCCGCCTCAGGCATATGCTGCGCAACATATGCCACCACCATATGCGCCGCAAGTAGCGGCCCCGGCCTATGGTGCAGCCTTGCCCATGCCGGGATACGTGGTGCCAGGTGCGAACCACCTGTTCGCAGCGCCAGTACCTGCAGCAGCAGGTGCAGGATGTGCGGCCCTTGCACCCCACCTTCGCTTCGCAAGGTGGCCGCGCAAGTTTCGCCCGCACTTGCCCGAGAAGTACGACGGAAGCGTCAACCCAGCGGAGTTCCTCTAGATCTACTCCACCGCCATACTTGCTGCAGGAGGCGACGAGGCTGTCATGGCCAACTACTTTCCCGTCGCCTTGACCGGCCCAGCCCGGTCCTGGCTCATGAATCTACCCCAGGGGTCCATAACCTCCTGGGGTGAGCTCTGCCGGCAGTTCGTCGCCAACTTCGGCAGCTCCTACACCCGTCCCGGCACGGAGCTCGACCTCCACGCCGTCAAACAACAACCTGGGGAGTCGCTGCGCTCTTTCATCCAGCGGTTCTCTCAGGTGCGCAACACCATCCCACATATCCAAAGTGCCTCTGTGGTGGTGGCGTTCCGACAGGGTGTCCAGGACGAGAAAATGCTCGAGAAGCTCGCGACCGGAGAGGTCAGCGACGTCTCGGAGCTCTTTAGCCTGGCGGACAAGTGCGCCAGAGCAGCCGAAGGGCGGAACTGGCACACACTGCCGACCTCCGAGTCAGGAGGGCAGCCCGGGTCCGGTGCTGCTGCCTATGGGGGTGGCAAGAAGACCAAGAACCGGGGGAATGGGAAGATGAAGTCACCATTCACGGCCCCCGTCGCCGCAGCTGCGACAACCAGTGGAGCTCGGGGGCCGCGCCCTGACAAGAGGCAGCGGCAATCACCGGCCCCAGACAGTGGCCAAGGCGGGCTATGCCCCGTGCATGGCACCTGCAACCATACAGCTGCCAAGTGCTGGGAGATCCAGAGGCTCACAGAGCGCTTCCGCAATGGAAGACAGCAGAGGGCTGAAGCACCGCCCTACCCTCAGAGGGATGGCAAACAGAAGGCCAATCCCCAGTCACCGCTGCCCACCAGGTGGGGTTCCAGGAGCCTCAGCGTGTCATAAAGACAGTGCATGACGGTGAGGACTCCAGTTCCGACTGTGACGGGCCAAGGCGTTAGCCAGCTACGGCACGCCTCCGTGCCTCGAACATACCTCTTGGGGGCTGCCTAGGGTCCGTCAACCCCTTGAAGGCCTTGCTAGAAGGGGGGGACGCCTTAGGTCATCCAAGGCGAGCCCGGGTCCACCTACCCCTTGAAGGCCTTAGCCAGAAGGGGAGAACTCCCCGGGGGACCCCGAGAGAAGCCACGCAGGACCTGATCCAGCGTGAAGACAACAGCTTCGACAAGACTCGGCTTGCAGGGAACACCCCACAACGCAAGGTCTCAGCTAATGCTCTAAGCACTACCGCCAAAGAACCAAACGTGACGGGGGCCCGCAAGAGGGCAGCCTGGTGAAGTGGCACGCTATATTCCAAGAAGGACCCATAAGCTCTCCCCCAGCAGGGAAGGTCCCTTCCGAATCATGAAAGCTGCCGCCCCGGGTACACATGCCTTTCAACCGAGAGTGGGATCCATTCCCAAAAATCCTTGCCATGGAGCAACACTGTAAGTCCTACTTACTGAGCATCGGTAGAACAGGGTTATTCACTTCTGTAATAGACCCCATAGAACTTAGGAACAGAGCTTGGGGTAGCTAAGTCTCAAGGGACGGTACAGGACTACGTCCAGTTTAGCCTGGTTCCGACCCTAAGCGCGTAGAGTCTTGCTTCCCTTGTAGACGAGGCGGAACATTGCCCCCACGAACTGCCAGAATTCCACCTATGGGCGCAAATACAGAGACCTGTTCTACTTAGCTCCTTCTCATGCGCTCATTTAAATTATGCATTAATTTTTATGATCGCACTATCTCTGTATGTTCATCATACGTCTAGCTCCCCCTCTCCTGCGCTCATCCATAGTCGGCATTTGCTATCCTCCCGAAGGCGGCTGCGCTTGAGGCACCTGCCGATGGCCGAGTGAGTCTCTCGGGCCTCCCCCAGTTAGGTGTTGCGGTGTCAGTTGGTCACCTCCAGGAAAGGCCAGCGTTGTGCATAGGGGGTCCAGGGTGCGTATCCAGCTTAGCCGGCCCAGAGCCCAAAGCATGCGCATCCTGCTCTCCGGAGGTCCAGGGGAGTACGTCCGCTTTGCCTGGTCATGAACCCAAAGCGCGTGCACTCTGCTTCCCCAGCGCATGGCCCGGTACTAGGGATCGGACGGCCGTACCCGGACCTCGGAGGGAGCCGGAGCTCTGGCGCCTCGTGCACAGAATTGCCCAAGCCTCGTATAGCGGGCCAGGGCCATAAGACGGATAAGACTAGGAGACAGGAGGGGAGGACCCCCCAAGGAGAATTATGTTTCCTCTACCTGTGTGCAGGACCTTCAGGTTACGGTAACAGGGACTGCATGAAGCGGGGGGAAAGGAGCTACCAGCTACACCGGCCTGGGACTGGAAGGACCGGGACCCGCCCCTCCAGCAGGGGCGGGGCCCGGGGGCCCCACGTGTCCAGCAGGCCCGGAACTCTCTCCTTCCTTGAGGAGGGCTCCGGGCTCGCCACGTGGCAGGCAGGAACCGAACCTCCCCCCTCAGCGGGAGGGCTCCGAAAGCCCTACGTGTCCAACATGACCGGAGCTCCCGTCTCTTGAGGAGGAGCTCCGAACCCACCACGTGGCCGGCAGATTTGGAGCCCCCCATAGGGCGAGGTTCGGAGACCTCCAGGGGCCCCTAACACGGTTAGGACCCGGGGGGGTGTCTGTGCGAAGCTTCGAGATTGGAAATGACCTCTGAGTACCTTGCGGAGCTAAGGACTCAGCCAGGCAAAGCCAAGAAGGAGGGAAAAAGCATCACAGACACAAGTATCCAAGAGAGTCAAATTAATCAAGGCTCCTTGAGCTGGACTACAGACTCGAAAAAAAAGGGAGAAGCAAGTCCTAAGGACCTCCCGGCTCTCGCCGGAACCTTGCGGCTACAAGGGCGGCCACATCCTCGACTTCAGCCCTGGCAGCTTCCTCCCGCTCCGCGGCTGGGCCCTCTCTTGCTGGCTCCAGTGAGAAAGAGGGGTCGCGGCTCTTGAAGCATGCCAGCACATGCGAGGCGACCTCTAAAGCTAAGCCGCGACCCTCGGCTTCAAGCTCGCTGGCGACCACCGAGTCGAGTCTGTCCAGCTTGGCGCCGATCGACTCCAATGCAGGGATCACCTCTACCACCTGCAATGCGGGAGTTGCGGCCCTCACCGGACTGAAACCAAGAGGGATCAGGGCGAACCCCGCTCGATCCACGAAGCTTGAGACCGCAAGGGCCTCGGAGGACCGTAGGGCTGAGAGCTCCTCCACCTCGCGGCGGGCCGCCCGCAGAGCCTCCAGGCTCCTCTCGGAGAATTCCTTCTCCTTGGCCGCCAGGGAACTCTCCCGAAGGCGGAGAGTCTCGGCTAGCCGCTCCAACTCAGCGGCCCTGAAGCCGGCAGTCAACTCCCGGTCCAAGACCGCCTGGCGATCATGGGAGACCTGTTCATCCCTCAAGTCAAGGTCTGCCTTCAGAATCTCCAGCTCCTCCATCCGAGCTCGGAGGTCATCCTCGCCTGCAGCCAGCTGCGCGGCGACCCTCTCTGCCTCAGCTGCCACGGAACGCTCCCGCTCCTCAACGGCGAGTTCGCGGCGCTCCAACCGATGCCGTATTTCTACAGCAGCAGAGAGGCTCTCTTCGTCCCGGGTGTGAGCCTCCAGGGCCTCCCTGTTGATCCGCCGTGACTGGGTGTTCATGCGGTCAACAGCCCGCTTCATCCGGTCGACAAGCGTTTCCCTGAAGTCAAGCAACTCCCGCCTGGAGTCGAGCTCGCTCTTAACCTTCGCGGTCCTCTCCCGCAAAAGGTTCCCCCAGGTGAGGAGGCGGTCCCGTTCAACCGTATACTCCTCCCGCTCGCGCCCTAGTGCAGCCAAGACCTGCCGGACGCTCGACTCGGCAAGCGCAAAGGCGTCCGCCAGAGGCAATGGAGCAACAGAGACTGGGGCAGTCCCTCCGACCTCCTCCATTACCTCGTCCTCAGGAAGAGCCGACGCGCCAGCTGCCGAAACAAGACGCCGATCAGGAGAAGCTGGCTCCGCGGCGCTGGCAGCCAGGCCAGCCGGGCTCTTTTCAGCTTCTGGCTCCTTGACCTGAGGAGAGGGACGAGCCGGGGAAGACGGTGTTGAAGAAGAAGCCAGGCCGCCTAGTGCAGGATCAACCTGTGCTGGCTCGGGGGCCGCGGTGGCCGTCTCAACAGGAAGAGACGGCGCCGCCGCGGAGTCCGGGCACACCGGAATAGGAGAAGTCCGTGCTGGCCTGGGGGCCACAGCAGTTGCCCCTGGCTCCGAGCGCATCGGCACAGATTCCCCGCAAGACGGGGAAGGACGGGAAGCACGGACACTCCAGCGGGCTCTAAACCCCGACTTCCGAGCCGGGGTAGGAGTTCCAGAGCCCGCTACCGTCTCCGACGACCGCTCCGCAGTCGCTTGGACTGGCGGAACAGGGGACGCCACAGAGGCTTCCCCAGCACATCAGCCCGGGGCCTCTTCGAGTCGCCACCGGAGGGAGTGTCAGGCACCCTAGAATCCCGACTTGGCACCGGCGCCGTTGCTGGAGGAGATCGAGCGCGTTTCTTCTCTGGCAGTGGGTTGGAAGCCATGGCAAGGGAGAGCTCAAAGGCAAGAAAGCAAAAGCGCAAGAGTCCAAGAAGAAACGCAGAGAAGTGCGAAGGGAAGCTACAATGTGGGTGAGACCCCCTCTAAAAAGCTTCCCGGTGCAGTTCCCAGCGATTCGGAACTCTTCGAATACCCCGCACCCGAAACCGCTTCGGTTCCTAGACCGAGTGCCGATGACGGGTGGGCCCAAGCCGCTTAACTGGAGCGGTGGGGGCAAGGAGTCAGTCTCCAAAGAAGATGAGCCGGCAAGGCCCTTCGGCGGTTCCCGAAGAAAGCGCTGTAACGTGCAGAAGTGGCAGCCTTGGGAACCGCCGCAGTAAAAGCAATCATCAAGTGAGCGCACACTCTCACGACCCCGCGGCCGTTCGTGCTCCGGCAGCGGCCAAGTCGGGACTTAGAGAAAGTGCGCGGATCGGAAGAGACGGAGGTCCCACCTTGGGCTCGCTATCTCCCCCAAGATGGGCCCGGGGGCCACTGTCGGTACCTGAGATATGGGGTACCCCCGCGCACAGGGTGAAATGCCTAAGGTGCTCGCCCTTCTCCGCAGGGAGAGCTCCGAAGGCGCCACGCGTCTGGCGGGGCCGGACCTCCCTCTCCTCAGAGGAGAGCTCCGGGCCTGCCACGTGGCATACAGAAGCCGGACCTCCCCCTCCGCGGGAGAGAGGTCCGAAGACGCCACGCGTCCAGCGGGGCCGGACCTCCCTCTCCTCAGAGGTGAGCCCCGGGCCCGCCACGTCGCATACAGAAGCCGGACCTCCCCCTCCGCGGGACAGAGGTCCGAAGGCGCCACGCGTCCAGCGGGGCCGGACCTCCCTCTCCTCAGAGAAGAGCTCCGGACCCGCCACGTGGCTGGAAGAACGGTGCTGCCTGCCCCTGAGCGGTAGGCAGCGGGCATAAAGGCGCCCCTCACCTTGCCCGTACAAGCTATTCAAGGCTCGCGTCTTCCCAAGACGCGGAAACGCGGAGCACGCGCCTGTCAGGTGCCGTTGCGTCCAGTCGCATCACAGACTGGCGCGCGGTGTCAGAACCTGCCAGGTAATAAACGCCACGACAAGACATCCCATGCCGCCTGCGCCGTCATCAACCACAATGACTAGTGCGCGGCATGGGCAGGGCGGAAAAAGGAAGACTCAGTAGCCTTCGACCAGAGGCAACCACCGGCATAACTACAGATACGGTAGATAATAGACAATCTTCCCGGGACCACCTGTCGGGTCCCGGCTTCCCTTGTAAGCCGCCCGAGCCTTGGACTATAAAAGGCTCGGGAAGGCGTCGATAGCAAGGGTTCACATTCTGCAACTCATACGCTAGTCATACACTCTCAAGCTGTAACTCACCCCCAAGCTGAGGCCCCCGGCCCTGAGCAGCAAGCAATACAGCGAGCTCCATAGCTCGCCATGGACGTAGGGTTTTACGCTCCGGCGGCCTGAACCACGTAAAACTTCCCGTGTCAAGCTCTCACTAACTCGTCCATCCGCGCAAGCTCTCCGCTAGGAACTAGCCCCTCCGAAAAAAGAACCTCCGCGGGCTGCCCAGTGCAGGCCCGAGGGAAGTGTCGATCGCACACTTCGACAAAATAGAAAAAGAAAAAAAAAAGAAAACAGAAAAAAATCGGCCAGTGGGCCGCAACCCACCAGCCGGCCCAACTAGAACCCGCGCCAGCCCACAGCCGCGCGCGCCCCTTTCCTCCCACTGACAGGCGGGGCCCGCCAGTTCATCGTCTACCTCGCGCCAGCGCCGGACTCTCTCACCCCGAATCCAAACCGATCCGTATTTCTGCGAATCTCGGCTGAATTTCGCTCGGGGGCGACGCAAACTCGATCTAAACCACCCCACCGCCCTCCCCCATCTATAAAACCCCGGCCTCGTTTTGATTTACCCACGCGATCCGCCATTTTTACTCCGGTGAGAACCCGAGCCTTCTCCGGCGAATTCTGGCCGATCTAAGCTCGGAAATTCCGATCTAACACGCTGGTCTTGATCCACCGCCTCCGGGGAACCCTGCAGGTGCAGAAAACTCGGTGACTTGTGGTTCAAACACAGCGCCGACGAGCCTCGCCGTGGTTTCAATTCGGACCTCGTCGTCGACCGCCTTCCAGGACCTCCGAGCTCAAGAAAACCCCCGAGGTGAGATCCCCGACCTCCCCTCCACCGATCTATGCCATAAGATCACAGCTCTAGGAAGAATTCTCGAAGATCCGAAAGTCTCCGGCGAGATCGCCGCTTCCCGCCGCCGTGCGCCGCTGGCAGCGCTGCCCGCGCTCGATCAGAGCGACGTGGCCGCTTGTGCGCCGTTTATTTTAAATCGCACGGTAGGGTTTAACTCCCCGCGTACCGGTTCGACGTTATAATCTCAGCCGTCGGTTTAAAATCGGACGGTCCACGTCAGCCCCGCGCTATAAAGACTAGAAATCTTACGTGCTACCCCCTGGGGTTCTCGGGAAATAAGAGCTAGCCCCGGAAACTTCTGATCTAGTCCCTGGAACTTCAGAAAATCATGTAAATTTATTTAAAATCAGTTTTAGCCCCTGGACTTAATAAAAATTAGGGAAAACTCCTCTGTTATGTATAGCTAGACCCCTGGAAATTCTTAAAATAATATAATAGACCCTGCAGTGGGGTGAGTTTACCTTTTTAACCCTGTTTGATATTTAATTTAGGAAAATTGAATATGTGGCTAGTGTTTAAAATTTAAAAGTGGGACAAACATATTGTCAAAATTAAATTAAAAACTTTCTCAATATTTAGAAAACTTTGGAGTGAGATAAAAATATATTTTGGGCTGAAAAGAATCTGTTTAATTTCTTATTCACATTTAGGGACACATTTTTAAGTAAAGAATAGTTCTGGAAAATAGGGAAAATAATTGTAAAATAGTTTACATCAGAGGAAAAGGTCAAAATATATTAGTAAATATTTTAGATCAGAACCTATTCTGTTTAGATGATGTGTCTTGTTATTTTCATAATAAAGTTCACATTTAGGCATAGGAAATAAATCTGAAAATATAGCAACTAGTAAATGATAAATGGAGTTCTAAAATCCAAAAGAATTCAGTTTAGGGTTGGTAGAAATTCTGAAGACACATATGGAGAAGGAAAATACCTTTCATGCATACTTGGTAGCTAAAAGGTGTAGTAATTAAATATAAGGAATTTATTTAAATTGGAAACTCATATATATGGTATGTAAGCATAAATGTGAATGCAAAAGTAGAAATCATATACACATGATTAAAAGTATATGTAAGCCAAAGATCAACACACATAGAGTAACCACAACACATATAATGGTGAATGACTTTCATAAATATGAATGTGTGGTTTGTATGAAGTGGAAGTGTAAACTATGTCTTATGAATTGTTGTTTTTCTTTTGCTATGTGTGATGGTATGATGTAGAACCTGCTCAAGAGCAAGTTATTCCTTTCCAAGATCAGGACTACCCATTTCAAGAGCAGCAGGAAGGAGGCAAGTGTCCTTGACCACTTTGATCCTATGCTAGGATGTGTAGATAGAATTATTTGCATTGTCAAATGAAATATGAAACCCATGCTAGGAAGTTTCCCTAGAATTGCATTACCTTGTTTCCTTGTAGCTTGGGTTGGGATTTATTTTATCATGTCATTTACTATTATGCATATGCTTAGCCATGCTTAGAATGGGATATTTGGGATATGGGATCATCAGTTTATTTTACCATACTCTTGAATGAGTTATTACGAGTTATGTAGAGGTAGGGATCAAGGCAAGTTGGATGTTTTGGTTGTGTGCTGGGTGCACGAGACTCGGGTTTGTGTTTAGTACTTGCCTGGATCCTAAGGACCGGTTCATGGAGCATGTAACCTGGCTTTACAGTGCCAACCACATGCTGAGATGGGGCAGCTTGGCCAATTAATTAGGTGTATCCCCGGCGTAGTATGGGTGTGTTGGATGGTGCGGGGAATAGGTGTCAGCTGGACTACCATATGAACCGCAAGGCTCAAGAGGGGGCCACTGCAGCGGGGTTGGAGCCTCTTGTATGCTGTTAGGGGTGAAACCTCAGTGGGCCCACGCTCGTCGGGAATCACTTTGTAAAGGCTTCGTAGTGATCTCCTGGCTACACACCTGGGAAGTGTGAATGTGGTTCGTAGCCACTGGCATAATGGAGGTTCTTTTGGTCCACCCGGCAACGGGGGATGAAATCACTACATGTGGGTACAGTGGTGCAAACTCTGCAAAGTCAAAACTGTCATGACAGCCGTGCTCACGGTCAAGAGCGGCTTGGACTTATTCATGATTAGAGGTTTGATGGTTTTGGAAGTTGTGGGTGTTAAGTGGGGAGCTTAACATTGGAAATGATGTTATGGTTATTTGATTATGATGATGGGATGGGAGATTGGGACCATTTCACCTGTGTAGTAATGTAGGTGCTTAATAAGCTAAGGTGGTAGGTATTAATTGCGTAGTGCTTTAACCATGAGTTCAACCTCCCCTTGTTCTAGCCATGCATGACATAACTTTTCCACACTTGCTGAGTACCATCGGTACTCAACCTTGCATATTTGTTGGTTTATATTGCTGCTCAGGTCAAGATAATGAGGTGGTGTATAATGACCAAGACTTTGGACCCGAAGAAGGTTTCTACGTTCATGGAGACCCCCGGGCAACGCCTGTGATGGAGCCCTCAAGAATAATATTCTGCTGCTAGTTTATTTACTTGTGATGAACTTATTATTGTCCATCGAGACATTTACTATGTAAGACTTACTTATATTCGACACCTGGCTTGTAATGAATGATGCTTCACTATTTGTCATCACATGTATGAGAAAATGATCCTTCATTCATGTGATATTCACTTGGTTGTTCTTCGGAAAAACCGGGTGTGACAGAAGTGGTATCAGAGCCAAGGTTGCCCGTAGGAACGTGGACCTAGGTAGAAATGGACGTATTTAAGGGCCTTATTTTCTTAAAAACTATTTTTACAAGGTGTGTGTTGAAAAGTGTTACTTAATGAGTCATTTTCTTCATCTTACCCCAATTTTCATTTAAAATAGGATTTTTGTTTAAAAGTTTATCTAACCTAAGTTTAAATGCTTTTTGTTTTAGATGGTTTGCATGATTTGCACCGCTCGCAAGTCCACAGGAGGGAGAGTTCCCGTAGTTGCCCTTGCCGAGAGAGAGGAGAGCCGTCCGGTGACGTACCTTTCCTACGGTTTGGCAGTAGGAGGCTTGTTGCGCCGTCTTCGACGTATGCTCGAAGCCACCGGCAATACGGGCAAGTTAATCATCCACTATAACTCCACCCGGACCATCCGTGAGAAGAGAGAAGAATGGAGTTCAGAGATGAGGATTATACACAAAAATCGACTGCTTAAGATCCACAACTCTCCAGCTTGTAGAGCGACACAGGTCGATGCGGAGAAAGATGTCACCTGGGAGGCCATCACCTGCCAGAGTCACATCTATCGTCGCCACCTGGACAGGACTGAGTACATGTATGTCCTCCAGCGTGAGAGTGGTACCACGGAGTACAAGTACCCGCCAGTGCAGCAAGGGACTTCCCATGAGCACATGGACTTGTGCTTGGAGGATGCTGCTATGCTCAGCACTCGACTACAGGAGTGTCAACAAGAGCTTCAGGATGTCCGGGACACCCTAAAGGAAACGGAGGCGTTGCTGCGAGCCTGCTTAAGGGCGAGAGAAAGAGGAGATGGGAATGAACTGTGCGTCACCGTGAATGATACATGGACTCCTGACTCCCCGGATCGCCGAGCGATCAGGCGACGTCACACTTCTCCACCAGCAGCCTCCCCACCCAAAGCAGAGTCAGAAGGCAGCCGAAATGATGAGGAAGATCCCTAGGAGCCAGCTCAAGAATACGAGTAGTGTAGAGTCCTTCCCTTAGTTAGCAAGATGTCGAATAGTCGAGTCGTTACGTTAAGTTAATGGTGTGTTAATGCTTGGTGTGTGACGTGAGTTGTGGAAGCCATGAGCAATTGTCCACGGCCTCGTCTTTAGATTGTTTTGCTTTGGTGTGTGAACCCACATGAAATAATATTGCATTTTTTTGTGTGAGATATGAACCCCCAGAAAAGTACAACAAAGCCTCCACAATTCAAAGTACAAACAAGTGAAAGTAGTAAGATGATACGTAATGCTTTAAATTAACATTGGTTGACCATGCCAGATGGCCGGAAGAGGAAAAGGTCGTGCTGCCAACCCCGCCAACAACAATGATGAGGCATGCAACCCTCATCTTTCTGGAGGCCAGGACCGGGGTGGTCGCCGTGAAGGAGTTGATCCCCTCCACCAAATGCTGGAGAATCAGAATCAGCTCATCCAGAACTTGACTCAAGTGGTGGCCAACTTGCATCAAGTTCCACCTCCACAAGCTGCACCACGCCAACCAAGGTTGAGTGAGTTTCTAGGAACTCAACCTCCAAAGTTCGCAAGTGCTGCTGAACCTCTGGAGGCAGATGATTGGCTTAAGACCATTGAGAGCAAGATGAGGATCATACAATGCCAAGGGTATGAGAGGGTGCTGTTTGCCTCTCATCAATTGTATGGACCTGCTGCTGATTGGTGGACCGCCTACGTGGCTGCCCATCATGACCCTGAGAACATCACTTGGGAAGAGTTCAAGCGTAGCTTCCGCAACCATTACATCCCAAGAGGTGAACTCAAAAACAAGAGGAAGGAGTTTTTGGGACTGCGGCAGGGAAACATGACGGTGAGGAAATACCTCACTAAATTTACTCAACTATCCCGTTATGCCCCACGGGACATAGAGACTGATGAGCAGAAACAAGATTGTTTCGTGGAGGGACTTACTGCAGAGATGCAGTGTGCAATGTCCTCGAATGAGTATGAAAGCTTCCAAAAGATGGTGGACAGAGCATTTGTGGTAGAAAGGAAGCTGAAGGCCTTGGAAAATGAGAACAAGAGGAAGGCCGGGTGGTCACACCAAGCCTCAGGGAGCAATACCCGCCCACGTCTGATGCAGCAATCTGCAGGGCAGACGAACCGTGCTGCGGTACCCTACTCAGCACCAAGAGGGTACAACCCGAACTACAGGCCTCCGGCAGCACCAGCACAGCCGCAACGTCAGTTTGTACAGCAGCCTCGCCCTGCATATCCACCTCGACCAGCAGTACAGGGACCTCCAAACCAACCCCAAGACAACAAAGGCCAGACACCTAAGGTTGGGGTGCAATGTTTTAGCTGCGGTGAAGTGGGGCACTACGCCCATAAATGCCCAAAGAAGAAGCCCGCACAGCCACAACAGCAGAATGTGATGCGAGGACAGGTGAACCACGTCACTATGGAGAAAGCGCAAGAGGCACCCGACGTGGTAGTTGGTAAGTTTCCTGCCAATTTACACCATGCGACCCTGCTGTTTGATTCTGGTGCTACCCACTCGTTCATTGCTCAAGGGTTTGTTAAGAAGCATGACCTAGCAACCACACAAATGAACCATATGCTAGCCGTAAACTCTCCAGGTGGAGAAATAAGGACAAGACAAGTGTGTCCCAAAGTGAACCTAGATATTAATGGGGTGGTATTTACTGCTAACCTCATAGTGATATATTCAAAAGGGATAGATATTATCTTGGGTATGTATTGGTTGACAAAACATAAAGGAATCATCCATTGTTTGACCAGAACGGTGGAACTAACTCACCCTAGTGGCACAAGAGTAAAGTTCATAACAATACACGAGCCTAGGAGGGACGTTAAATTAAATCAAGTTGGGGTAAAAGTTGAGGAGATCAGGACCATCAGGGAATATCCAGATGTTTTTCCGGATGAGTTGCCAGGTATGCCTCCCGATCGTGAAGTGGAATTTGCAATCGAGCTAGTGCCTGGAACAGCCCCGATATACAAGAGACCTTATCGGATGGACTCCAAGCAGCTAGAAGAACTCAAGGATCATTTGAGAGAATTGACGGAGAAGGGGTATGTTCGCCCTAGTTCCTCACCATGGGGAGCTCCGGTGATATTTGTGCCCAAGAAGGACGGAACCCAAAGGTTATGCGTGGATTACCGTGACTTGAATGAGGTAACCATCAAGAACAAGTATCCGTTACCCCACATTGAAGACTTGTTTGATCAGTTGAGGGGAGCTTGTGTGTTCTCGAAAATTGATCTCAGGTCGGGATACCACCAACTCAAGATAAGGCAATCTGATATTCCCAAGACAGCTTTCGTATCTCGGTACGGACTATATGAATACACTGTCATGCCTTTCGGGCTAACTAATGCCCTGGCATACTTCATGTATCTCATGGACAAGGTATTCATGGAATATCTGGACAAATTTGTGGTGGTTTTCATCGATGACATTCTCGTCTTCTCCAAAGATGAAGAAGAACATGAGAAACATCTAAGGTTGGTGTTGCAGAGGCTGAGAGAACACCAACTATATGCCAAGTTGAGCAAGTGTGAGTTTTGGCTGAAGAAAGTTCCCTTCTTAGGACATATAATCTCGGAGGGAGGAATCTCCGTGGATCCTGCCAAAATCGAGGATATACAGAAGTGGAAGACCCCTGAAAATGTCGGGGAAGTTCGAAGCTTCTTGGGATTGGCTGGATACTATCGACGGTTTATAGAAGGATTCTCTAAGATCTCGAGACCTCTCACCAAACTGTTGGAGAAGGGAATCACATTCACATGGACGCCGCAGTGCGAAACGAGTTTTCAAGAGTTAAAGGAGAGATTGACAACAGCCCCAGTGCTCGTTATGCCAGACATGCAGAAGAACTTTACGGTGTACTGCGATGCCTCTGGAAACGGGTTGGGATGTGTTCTCATGCAAGAAGGGCATGTTGTGGCTTATGCATCCCGACAGCTCCAGAAGCACGAGAAATACTATCCTACACATGACCTAGAACTAGCCGCAGTGGTACACGCGTTGAAAACTTGGCGGCACTATTTGATGGGGAAGAGGACCGAGATATATACGGATCATAAGAGTTTGAAGTACATTTTCACACAGCCAGATCTCAACCTCAGACAAAGGAGATGGTTAGAGCTAATCAATGACTTTGATGTGGGCATCAACTATCATCCTGGGAAAGCAAACGTCGTGGCCGATGCTTTGAGTCGAAAAGTGCAGGTCAATAAGTTGAGCTTGAAGGCCATGCCTGCAGAATTGAAGGACGAGGTTATAAGGCTCAATCTATGCCTGGTAAATAGTGGTGAAGCCATCACCATGGAAGTGGACTCCACACTAGAGCGAGACATCCGCGAGGGTCAAAAGAATGACGAGAAGATACGAGAGATCAGACAACTCATCAAGGAAAATAAAGCTCCTGGTTTTAGAGAGGATGAACAAGGAACGGTGTGGCACGGGAAAAGAATCTTTGTGCCAGAAGTAAAGGAGATCCGTGAATTGATTTTGAAGGAGGCTCATGATTCTGACTATTCCATTCATCCTGGGAGTACGAAGATGTACCAGGACCTCAAGAGCAGGTATTGGTGGTATAGCATGAAGCGCGATGTCGCAGAACATGTTGCCCTATGTGACACATGTCAGTTGGTGAAAGCAGAACATCAACGACCCGCGGGATTATTGCAACCACTCAAAGTGCCTGAATGGAAATGAGAAGAAATCAGCATGGATTTCATCGTGGGATTGCCTATGACCCAATCAGGATATGATTCGATATGGGTCATCATTGATAGGCTAACCAAGGTAGCTCACTTCATCCCCGTGAAGGAAAGCTACAGCGGATCCAAATTGGCAGAGTTGTACATGTCAAGGATCGTGTGTTACCATGGAGTGCCAAAGAAGATAGTGTCGGATTGAGGGACACAGTTCACCTCAAGGTTCTGGCAGAAGTTGCATGAAACTATGGGAACCCATCTGAATTTCAGCTCTGCCTATCATTCCGAAACTGACGGGCAGACGGAGAGAACCAATCAGATCCTTGAAGATATGCTGAGGGCATGTGCACTCAAAAACAATAGGAGTTGGGACAAGAACTTACCGTATGCGGAGTTTTCCTATAACAACAGCTATCAAGCTAGTATGAAGATGTCACCGTTTGAAGCTTTGTACGGGAGGAAGTGCAGAACTCCCCTATTTTGGAACCAAACAGGGGAAAGTAAAGTGTTTGGTCCAGAAGTACTACAAGAAGCCGAGACGAAGGTGAGGGAAATTCGCAATAACTTGAGGATAGCACAGACACGCCAAAAGAGCTATGCCGATGTACAAAGAAGAGAGCTCGTTTTCAACGTGGGAGACTATGTCTATCTCAAGGTGTCCCCTATCAGAGGACTTCGTCGGTTCAAGGTGAAAGGGAAGTTGTCACCTCGATACATCGGACCCTTTCAAGTTCTGGAAAGGAAAGGCGAAGTGGCGTATCAACTAGAGTTACCGGCTCATCTATCGGATGTGCACGATGTATTCCATGTGTCACAACTCAAGAAATGCCTGAGGACGCCTGAAGAGGTGTTACCCATGAATGAAGTGAACGTAGCTGAGGATTTGTCTTATGCCGAGCAACCATACAAGATTTTGGAGACAATGGAACGCCTCACCACAAATAAAAGAATCCGGATGCGCAAGGTGTAGTGGAAGCATCACTCAGAAGAGGAAGCCACCTAGGAGCGGGAAGATGAGCTAAAGGCACAATTTCCGGAATTGTTTTCTTAGAACCACCAATCTCGAGGACGAGATTTCTTTTAAGGGGGGTAGAGCTGTAACACCCCAAAAATATTGTTAAGACCCTAAATCATGATTAAGAGGGGAATTTAAAAATTTTTGGACGTGTTGCATGTTTTGCAAAAATCCAAATTCAAACTGGAATTCAAATTAAACTCAAATCAGAAAAGAAATAGAAAAAGAAAAAAAAAAAGAAAACAGAAAAAAACCTGCTAGTGGGCCGCAACCCACCAGCAGGCCCAACCAGAACCCGCGCCAGCCCGCAGCCGCGCGCGCCCCTTTCCTCCCACTGACAGGCGGGGCCCGCCAGTTCATCGTCTACCTCGCGCCAGCGCCGGACTCTCTCACCCCGAATCCAAACCGATCTGGATTTCTGCGAATCTCAGCCAAATTTCGCTCGGGGGCGACGCAAACTCAATCTAAACCACCCCACCGCCCTCCCCCATCTATAAAACCCTGGCCTCGTTCTGTTTTTCCCACGCGATCCGCCGTTTTTACTCCGGTTAGAACCCGAGCCTTCTCCGGCGAATTCTGGCCGATCTAAGCTCGGAAATTCCGATCTAACTCGCTGGTCTTGATCCACCGCCTCCGGGGAACCCTGCAGGTGCAGAAAACTCGGTGACTTGCGGTTCAAACACAGCGCCGACGAGCCTCGCCGTGGTTTCAATTCGGACCTCGTCGCCGACCGCCTTCCAGGACCTCCGAGCTCAAGAAAACCCCCGAGGTGAGATCCCCGACCTCCCCTCCACCGATCTATGCCATAAGATCACAGTTCTAGGAAGAATTCTCGAAGATCTAAAAGTGTCCGGCGAGATCGCCGCTTCCCGCCGCCGTGCGCCGCCGGCAGCGCCGCCCGCGCTCGATCAGAGCGACGTGGCCGCTTGTGCGCCGTTTATTTTAAATCACACGGTAGGGTTTAAATCCCCGCGTACCGGTTCGACGTTATAATCTCAGCCGTCGGTTTAAAATCGGACGGTCCACGTCAGCCCCGCGTTATAAAGACTGGAAATCTTACGTGCTACCCCCTGGGGTTCTCGGGAAATAAGAGCTAGCCCCGGAAACTTCTGATCTAGCCCCTGGAACTTCAGAAAATCATGTAAATTCATTTAAAAATCAGTTTTAGCCCCTGGACTTAATAAAAATTAGGGAAAACTCCTCTTTTATGTATAGCTAGACCCCTGGAAATTCTTAAAATAATATAATAGACCCTGCAGTGGGGTGAGTTTACCTTTTCAACCCTGTTTGATATTTAATTTAGGAAAATTGAATATGTGGCTAGTGTTTAAAATTTAAAAGTGGGACAAACATATTGTCAAAATTAAATTAAAAACTTTCTCGGTATTTAGAAAACTTTGGAGTGAGATAAAAATATATTTTGGGCTGAAATGAATCTGTTTAATTTCTTATTCACATTTAGGGAAACATTTTTAAGTAAAGAATAGTTCTGGAAAATAATTGTAAAATAGTTTACATCAGAGGAAAAGGTCAAAAATATATTAGTAAATATTTTAGATCAGAACCTATTCTGTTTAGATGATGTGTCTTGTTATTTTCATAATAAAGTTCACATTTAGGCATAGGAAATAAATCTGAAAATATAGCAACTAGTAAATGATAAATGGAGTTCTAAAATCCAAAAGAATTCAGTTTAGTGTTGGTAGAAATTCTGAAGACACATATGGAGAAGGAAAATACCTTTCATGCATACTTGGTAGCTAAAAGGTGTAGTAATTAAATATAAGGAATTTATTTAAATTGGAAACTCATATATATGGTATGTAAGCATAAATGTGAATGCAAAAGTAGAAATCATATACACATGATTAAAAGTATATGTAAGCCAAAGATCAACACACATAGAGTAACCACAACACATATAATGGTGAATGACTTTCATAAATATGAATGTGTGGTTTGTATGAAGTGGAAGTGTGAACTATGTCTTATGAATTGTTGTTTTTCTTTTGCTATGTGTGATGGTATGATGTCGAACCTGCTCAAGAGCAAGTTATTCCTTTCCAAGATCAGGACTACCCATTTCAAGAGCAGCAGGAAGGAGGCAAGTGTCCTTGACCACTTTGATCCTATGCTAGGATGTGTAGATATAATTATTTGCATTGTCAAATGAAATATGAAACCCATGCTAGGAAGTTTCCCTAGAATTGCGTTACCTTGTTTCCTTGTAGCTTGGGTTGGCATTTATTTTATCATGTCTTTTACTATTATGCATATGCTTAGCCATGCTTAGAATGGGATATTTGGGATATGGGATCATCAGTTTATTTTACCATACTCTTGAATGAGTTATTATGAGTTATGTAGAGGTAGGGATCAAGGCAAGTTGGATGTTTTGGTTGTGTGCTGGGTGCACGAGACTCGGGTTTGTGTTTAGTACTTGCCTGGATCCTAAGGACCGGTTCATGGAGCATGTAACCTGGCTTTACAGTGCCAACCACATGCTGAGATGGGGCAGCTTGGCCAATTGATTAGGTGTATCCCCGGTGTAGTATGGGTGTGTTGGATGGTGCGGGGAATAGGTGTCAGCTGGACTATCATATGAACCGCAAGGCTCAAGAGGGGGCCACTGCAGCGGGGTTGGAGCCTCTTGTATGCTGTTCGGGGTGAAACCTCAGTGGGCCCACGCTCGTCGGGAATCCCTTTGTAAAGGCTTCGTAGTGATCTCCTGGCTACACACCTAGGAAGTGTGAATGTGGTTCGTAGCCACTGGCATAATGGAGGTTCTTTTAGTCCACCCGGCAACAGGGGATGAAATCACTACATGTGGGTACAGTGGTGCAAACTCTGTAGAGTCAAAACTGTCATGACAGCGGTGCTCACGGTCAAGAGCGGCTTGGACTTATTCATGATTAGAGGTTTGATGGTTTTGGAAGTTGTGGGTGTTAAGCAGGGAGCTTAACATTGGAAATGATGTTATAGTTATTTGATTATGATGATGGGATGGGAGATTGGGACCATTTCACCTGTGTAGTAATGTAGGTGCTTAATAAGTTAAGGTGGTAGGTATTAATTGCGTAGTGCTTTAACCATGAGTTCAACCTCCCCTTGTTCTAGCCATGCATGACATAACTTTCCCACACTTGCTGAGTACCATCGGTACTCAACCTTGCATATTTGTTGGTTTATATTGCTGCTCAGGTCAAGATAATGAGGTGGTGTATAATGACCAAGACTTTGGACCCGAAGAAGGTTTCTAGGTTCATGGAGACCCCCGGGCAACGCCTGTGATGGAGCCCTCAAGAATAATATTCAGCTGCTAGTTTATTTACTTGTGATGAACTTATTATTTTCCATCGAGAAATTTACTATGTAAGACTTACTTATATTCGACACCTGGCTTGTAATGAATGATGCTTCACTATTTGTCATCACATGTATGAGAAAATGATCCTGGCATACATGTGATATTCACTTGGTTGTTCTTCGGAAAACCGGGTGTGACACATACGCACGATCCGTTCAGCGGTTGCATGTTCATCAGGGAGGATGTTGTCTTTCAAGTAGTCCCGGATCTCCGTGATCCATGCATCGGGTCTGACTTGAGCTTCTGGATCTTGAGCGCTGGGTTGCACGGAGTCCCCAGTGACGCTAACGATCCTTGGCGGCATCCATGGCTGCAGGGCCGCCGGGACCGCCAGCTTTGAGGTGCTGGTCAAGCCCCCTTCGCCCGGCTCGGCGGGCCGGGCTGTGGGCCGCAGCAACGTCCTCTCGAAGACTCCTTCGGGCACGGGAGCTCCGGTGGAAGCCTTCGTTGAAAGGTCATCAGCTGCGGCATTGCCAGCGCGTGGTACATGGCGCAGGTCCAAGGCGAGGAAGTCTTTCTCCAACATCTGCACGTGAAGCAGATAAGCAGCTAGCTGTGGGTCACTGCAGGAGCATTCACCCTTGACTTGTTTGATAACGAGCTGGGAGTCGCCCTGTGCCAACAACTGGCGAGCGCCTAGAGACAGGGCTGTCTGTAGGCCAAAGATGAGCGCCTCATACTCTGCCATGTTGTTGGTTGCCTTGAAATTGAGACGCACCATGTACCCAAACTGTTCCCCCGATGGCATGAGGAGCAGTACGCCGGCACCGGCCCCCTGCTTTCGTGAGGAGCCCTCGAAGAAAAGCGTCCAGTGGGGCTCGGTGAAGACCGGCGCTTGGTGCTCTGGTTCACCGTCTTCGTGGCCCCCTGGGTCAGTCTTCGTTGGTGTCCACTCTGCCACAAAGTCGGCCAGTGCTTGGCTTTTGACTGCATGGCGAGGAAGGAAGTCCAGCTCGAACTCCGCCAGCTCCGCCGCCCACTTAGCGACGTTGCCAGTCGCATGGGGGTTGTGAAGAATCGTCTTCAGCGGATAGGAGGTGACTACCGAGACCCGGTGGGCCTGGAAGTAATGGCGGAGCTTCCTGGAGGCCACGAGCACCGCATACAGCAGCTTGTGGACTTCTCGGTACCTTGTTTTGGCATCATGAAGTACTTCGCTGATGTAGTAGACAGGCCTCTGGATGGTTCGAACCCTCTCTCTTAGGTCTGGGAGGTCTTCATCCATTGGCCCTGGCCCGCTGGAGATGAGTGGGTCCAAGGGGGCCTCCGGGAGTTGGAACCCGGAGGCCCTTAAGCTATCTTGGCCCTTTGGGGGGCCCCGCTGGTTCTCCGGGAGCTCCGGAGGGTCTTGCGGGATCTTCGGGAGCTCCCGTTGGGCCCCTGGGGGGGGGGTCCCACAGGACCCCCGGGGGTATATCTTGGGGGTCAGGGAGACCGCCCTAGACCTCCGCGAGGCCGCCCTGGACCTCCGGGAGGTTGCCTTGGAGGTCCGAGAGACCGTCTTGGTCCTGCGGGGCCTCCTGGCGTCTGTCATCTGCTGTCGGAGCAGGTCGTGAAGATGAGAGGTCCGGCCGCTCTGCGACGAGGACCATACTCCACCTCGGTAGTTGCCGCGATGTAGAGCAACAGGTGCTCTCCGGGCTCTGGGGCTACCATGATAGGTATGGTCATCAGGAGCCGCTTCAACTCCTGGAAAGCCTCTTCTGCTTCGTCAGTCCAGGCAAATGGGCCGGACTTGCGCAGGAGCTTAAAGAAAGGGAGTGCCCGCTCTGCTAGCCTTGGTATAAACTGACTCAGCGCGGCTAGGCACCCCGTGAGTTTCTGGACATCTTTGACGCGGGCGGGAGGCCGCATCAAGTCGATGGCCTTGATCTTCTCTAGGTTGGCCTCAATCCCCCGGTGCGAGACCAGGAATCCTAAGAGCTTCCCAGAGGATACACCGAACACACATTTGTCGAGGTTCAGCTTGGTGCGCGTAGAGCGCAATTTGTCAAAAACTAAGGCTAGGTTATCTAACAAAGATGAACCCTGCTTGACCTTGACAACGATGTCATCGACGTACACCTCAACTAAGTCTCTTATTAACTCTCCAAAGGTTTTGTGCATTGCTAGCACAAAGGTGGGGAGAGCATTCTTTAGGCCGTAAGGCATAGAGACATAACAATAAAGGCCATCTACTGTGATGAAGGAGGTGTGCTCTTCATCCTCCCTAGACATGGGGATCTGGTGGAAACCCGAGTAGGCATCTAGGAAGCATAGCATATCACAGCCTGATGTTGAGTCTACTATTTGATCTATTCTAGGGAGAGGGAATGGATCTTTGGGACATGCCTTATTGAGACTGGTGTAGTCGATGCACATCCGGAGCTTCCCGCCGGCCTTCGGGACAACGACGGGGTTGGCCAACCACTGGGGGTGGTGGACTTCCCGTATGAAGCCAGCGTCTAGCAGCTTCTTGATTTCTTCACGAATGAAGTTTAGCCGCTCGATGGACTGCTTGCGGGGCTTCTGTTGAACTGGTCGGGCGTCGGGGAAGACTTTTAAGTGGTGCTCGATCACCTCCCTGGGGATCCCCGGCATCTGTGATGGCTGCCATGCAGACACGTCAACGTTGTGCCGGAGGAAGGTGACGAGCGCGCCTTCCTATTTGCTATCCAGGCCCCCGGCTACCTGGGTGGTCTGGGTGGCTTCGGCGCTGACTTGGACGACCTTTAAGGGGACGCCGCCCTCGTCGAGGGGTTGCACCCGGGGTGCTGTGGCGGAGGCACGGTGGCGTGCACTCGGGTGGAGCTGGTCTGGCTCTGCACTGCCAGGGGCTGATGCCCCAGCTGTTGCGAGCGCCTGGAGTTTCTCCAAGGCCGACACTGCAGCAGTGCGGTCTCCACGAATTCTGAGGACGCCTGTTGGTGTAGGCATCTTCAGGACGAGGTAGCCGTAGTGGTCTACTGCCATGAATCGGTACAGGGATGGCCTGCCAATTATGGCGTTGAAGGGGAGGTCGATCTCCGCTACGTCGAACAGAATGTATTCTGTCCGATAGCTGTCCGGAACTCCGAAGGTCACCGGGAGGCTGATGTTGCCGTAGGGAACGACCTGTCCCGGCCCTTCCCCTGAGAACGGGCTCGACGGGGTGAGCTTGGCCATCGGGATCTGCAGCTTCTGGAAAGCTGCACGGCTGATGAGGTTCAGCCCAGCTCCACCATCTACCAAAACATGGTACATCCTCATGTTGGCGATGGTGGGAGCTACCAAGAGCGGTAGTTGGCCGGCCCCAGCCATGTTCCTGGGGCAGTCGGTGGCGTCAAAGCTGATGGGGGTTCCCATCCACTTGAGGCGCGGTGCGGCACTTGAGAGTGGAGCCACCGACGCTACCGCTCGGCGCAGAGTCTTGACTGCGCTTCGGGACGAGGGGTCGGCGGACCCGCCGTATATGACGTAGAGCATCTTCTAGTGTTCGTCATCTTCCGGTGTGTGTTCGGCGTATCCTCTGGAAAACTCTTAGGATTCCTGGTCTCACACCGAGGAATTGAGGCCAACCCAGAGAAGATCAAGGCCATCGACTTGATGCGGCCTCCCGCCCGCATCAAAGAAGTCCAGAAACTCACGGGATGCCTAGCCACGCTGAGTCGGTTTATACCAAGGCTAGCAGAGCGAGCGCTCCCCTTCTTTAAGCTCCTGCGCAAATTCGGTCCATTTGCTTGGACCGACGAAGCAGAAGAAGCTTTCTAGGAGTTGAAGAAACTCCTGACGACCTACCCATCATGGTAGCCCCCGAGCCCGAAGAGCATTTGTTGCTCTACATCGCGGCGACAACTAAAGTGGTGAGTATGGTCCTCGTCGCAGAGCGGCCGGACCTCTCGTCACCACAGCCTGCTCCGGTAGGAGGAGACAGGCACCAGGAAACCCCGGGTCCAAGACGGCCTCCCGGGCCTCCAAGACAATCTCTCGGAGGTCCAAGACGGACCCCAGACCTCCACGACAACCTCCCGGAGGTCCAACGGGACCTCTCGGAGATCCAACGGGACCTCCCGGAGCTCCCGGAAAACCAGTGGGACCTCCCGGAGGTTCAAGGCCCGGAGCTCCCGGGAAGCCAGCGGGACATCCCTTAGGCCCAAGGCGGCTTAGGAGCCACCGAGTCCCAGCTCCCGGAAGCCCCCCTGGACCCACCCACCTCCGGTAGGCCTGAGCCAATGGATGAAGACATCTCTGGCCTAGGAGGGAGGGTCTGGACCATCCAGAGGCGTGTCTACTACATCAGCGAAGTCCTCCATGACGCCAAGACAAGGTACCTGGAGGTCCACAAGCTGTTGTATGCAGTGCTCGTGGCGTCCAGGAAGCCCCGCCATTACTTCCAAGCCCACCGGGTCTCGGTGGTCACCTCCTATCCGCTGAAGGCGATCCTTCACAGCCCCCACGCGACTGGCAATGTCGCTAAATGGGCAGTGGAGCTGGCGAAGTTTGAGCTGGACTTCCTTCCTCGTCATGCAGTCAAGAGCCAAGCACTGGCTGACTTCGTGGCTGAGTGGACGCCAACGAAGGCTGACCCAGGGGGCCCCAAAGACGGTGAACCAAAGCACCGAGCTCCGGTCTTCACCGGGCCTCACTGGACGCTCTTCTTCGATGGCTCCTCATGAAAGCAGGGGGCCGGTGCCGGCGTACTGCTTCTCATGCCATCGGGGGAGCAGTTTGGGTACATGGTGCATCTCAATTTCAAGGCAACCAACAACATGGCAGAGTATGAAGCACTCATCTTTGCCCTAAAGACAGCCCTGTCTCTGGGCGCTCGCCAGTTGTTGGCACAGGGCAACTCCCAGCTAGTTATCAAGCAAGTTAAGGGTGAATGCTCCTGCAATGACCCACAACTAGCTGCTTATCTGCTCCACATGCAGATGTTGGAGAAAGACTTCCTCGCCTTGGACCTGCGCCATGTACCGCGCGCTGGCAATGCCGCAGCTGACGACCTCTCAACGAAGGCCTCCACCAGAGCCCCTGTGCCCGAAGGGGTCTTCGAGAGGACGTTGTTGCGGCCCACTGCCCGGCCTGCTGAGCCGGGCGAAGTGGGTTGGACCAGCACCTCGAAGCTGGCAGTCCCGGCGGCCCTGCAGCCATGGACGCCGCCAAGGATCGTAAGTGTCACTGGGGACTCCGTGCAACCCAGCGCTCAAGATCCAAGAGCTCAAGTCAGACCCGATGCATGGATCACGGAGATCCGGGACTACTTGAAGGATAACATCCTCCCTGATGAACGTGTATCCCCTGAACGGATCGTGCGCATGGCTAAGAGGTACACGCTGGTAGAAGGGGATCTCTACCGGCATGGCGCCAACCACGTCCTATTGCGGTGCATAACCCAGGGGGAAGGCTGCGACTTGCTCGCTGAGATCCATGGAGGCGAATGTGGGAATCACTCTTCCTCACGCACGCTTGTCGGTAAAACCTTCCGGCATGGCTTCAACTGGCCGACAGCACTCCAGGATGCCGTCAAGCTGGTTGAGAGCTGCAAGGCGTGCCAGTTCCACGCCAAGCAGATCCATACACCGGCTCAGGCGGTACAGATGATCCCGCCCTCATGCCCGTTCGTCATATGGGGGATGGACATCCTGGGACCATTCCCCAGAGCCGTCGGGGGATTCCGGTACCTC
The DNA here is from genome assembly GCA_030760725.1 of Neostapfia colusana. Lineage (NCBI taxonomy): Eukaryota > Viridiplantae > Streptophyta > Magnoliopsida > Poales > Poaceae > Neostapfia > Neostapfia colusana. Next base: position 36,544,211 of record JASWHV010000004.1, on the reverse strand, counting down.
TACGTCGCCATCGACAAGTTCACCAAGTGGCCGGAAGCCACACCCGTCGTCACCATCAACAAGCAATCCGCAGTAAAGTTCATCAAGTCGATCGTCTGCCGGTTCGGGGTCCCGAACAGAATCATTACTGACAACGGGACCCAGTTCACTAGCGCAGCATTCCAAGAATACTGCGAAGACCTCGGCATCCAGGTGTGCTATGCCTCCGTGGCTCATCCAAAGAGCAATGGACAAGTTTAGAGGGCCAATGCCGAGATTCTTTGAGGCCTCAAGACCCGCACCTATGCCGGCTTGAAGAAACATGGCGCCAAGTGGGTGGACGAGGTTCCGAGCACACTATGGGCGAACCGGACATCCCAGAGTCGGGCCACCGGAGAGACACCCTTCTTCATGGTGTATGGGGCCGAGGCCGTGCTCCCCCCAGAGATCACCATGAAGTCCCTCCGTGTCCGAGCTTACGACGAAGCCACGCAGGACAACCTCTGGTGTGAAGACATCGACCTTGTTGACAAGGCTCGATTACATGCGGCACTCCACAACGCACCGTACCGACAGGCGCTCCGACACTACCACCAAAGGTCTGTGCGTGCCCGAAAGCTGCAGGAAGGCGACCTGGTGTTGCGGCGCATACTTTCTCGTGAAGGTACCGACAAACTCTCCCCTAGCTGGGAAGGTCCTTTCCGAGTAACCAAAGTGTGCCGTCCCGGGTGCGTACGCCTTTCCACCGAGGATGGGGATCCGCTCCCGCACCCTTGGAACATAGAACACCTCCGTAAGTTCTACCCCTAGAGCAATAGTAGGATAGCCTCTTCCTTTTGTAATAGATTCCATAGAGTCCAGGAACAGCGCTCGGAGCAACTAAGTCTCAGGGGACGGTCCAGGACTACGTTTAGCTTTGCCTAGTTCCGACCCTAAGCACGTAGAGTCTTGCTTCCCTTATTAATGGGGCGGGTCGTTGCCTCCATGTTTAGCCTGTCTCCATCCTATGGAAATTTATATGAAAAGAAACCTGTCCTACTTTGCTCTTCCCCTATGCTTATTTAAATTATGTATCATTTTATATGACCGCACTTCCGGTGTATGCTCACCATGCACTCAGCTCCCTTTTCTCATTCTCACCTCTAGTCGGCATTTGCTGCCCTACCAAAGGCGGTTGCGTTTGAGGTACCTGCCGATGGCCAGGGGGCCCCGAGCTCCCGGCACTTCGCGCACGGTAGTTCCCACGCACCGTACAAATGGATAGGGACCGTAAGACAAATAAGACTATGAGATAGGGAAAGGGGAGCCCCAAGGAGAATTACGTTCCCCTTACTTGTGTGCAGGACCTCTCGGCCCTAGCTCCCCGCAGGAGTATGGTAGGAGCACCCCACCAATGGGCCACACCTACCAGGGGCCGCTACGGGATCGCGCAAGACCGGAGCTCCAAGGCAATATCGAAGGATCCGGACCTCGCCCCCTCCGTAGGGGCGAGCCCCGAAGGCCCCACGTGTCCAGCGGGGCCAGAGCTCCCCTCCCCTCGGGGGGGCTCCGGGCCCGCCACGTGGCCGGCAGAGGCCGGACCTCCCCTTCCGAGGGGAGAGCTCTGAAGCCTCCACGTGTCCCACGGGGCCGGGCCTCCCTCTCCTTAGAAGGGAGCTCCGGGCCCGCCACGTGGCCAGCTGATCCGGACCTCCCCATTCTCATGGGGCGAGTTCCGGAGACCTCCGGGACCCTTAATACAGTAAGGACCCGGGGAAGGTGTCTATGCAGAGCTTCGAGATTGGTGAAGGCCTCTGAGTACCTTGTGGAGCTAAGGGCTCGGCCAGGCAAAACCAAGAAGAAGACTAAAGCACACAAGACACAGAAGATAACAAGAGTCTATTCATTCGAGGCTCCATGAGCTGGGATACAGACTCAACAAAAAGAAAAGAAAAAAAGAGAAGGTACAGGGCCTTTTGGACACGGGGGTGGATGCCTAAGAGTCCCCGGACTCTCGTTGGAACCTAGAGGCCACAAGGGCGGCCACGTCCTCGACGTCGGCCCTGGCGGCTTCCTCCCACTCGGCGGCGGGCCCTAGACGGACTGGCTCCAGAGAGAAGGAAGGGTCTTGGCTCCGGAAGCACGCCAACACATGCGTAGCGGCCTCCTTCACCAGGCCTCGGCCCTCCACCTCAAGCTCGTCGGCGATCACCGCTTTTAGCCGGCCCAGCTTGTCGTCGATGGACTCAAGCGCCGGGATTGCCTCAGACACCTCCTACGCTGGAGCCCCCGTCCGCACCGGGCTGAAACCAAGAGGAAACAAGGCGGACCCTGCCTCGGTAACAAAGCTCCAGTCTGCTTGGGCCTCGACAAACCGCGAAGCCTGGAGCTTCTCTACCTATTGACGGGCCGCCAGCTCGCGATCCAGCGCCGCCTGGAGCTCCCAGGAGGATTGCTCCTCCCTCGCGGCAGCAGCAGCCGACTCGCAGAGCTCCAGCTCCTTGGCCCGGGCCCTCAGCTCGCCCTCTCTAGCCTTCAGCCATGCGGCAAGCTTCTCCTCCTCAGCCACCACGGCACGTTCCCGGTCGGCGACGGCGCACTCTCGACGAGCTACCTGCAGCCGCAACTCCTCCGCGGCAGCAGAGCGCGCCTCGGCCTTAGCTTCGGCCTGGGCCAGAGCTTCACGGAAGGGAACGCGGAGCCGCCGGGTCTCTGATTCCAGGTGGTTGACGGCTTTCTTATGAGCGTCGAGCAGAGCACCCATGGCCTCAAGCCTTGACTGCCTTGAGTCGAGCTCTGCCTTAGCCTCCTGGGTCTGCTGCAGCAGGAGGTGCTCCCAACTAAGAAGGCGCTCCCTCTCTCCATCCAGCGCCCCCCGCTCCCGCTCAAAGGCGGCCTGGAACTGTCGGGCGCTAGTCTGAACACGCCCCAAGGCATCCCACATGGTCCACCGGGACGGCGGGGGCAGGAGTCGTGCCCCTGACCTCCCCTGTTGCGTCTACGACCGGCGAAGGTGCTGGTGCCTCAGCAACTGAAGCAAGACGCTGACCCGGGAGAGCCAGGGAGCCAGCAACTGCACCTACAGCGGCCCTTCTAGCCTCGACACCGGACTTCCGGGCTGGTGAAGGAGGATGAACAGGTGCTGCCGCAACCACCGCAGAGGGCGAACCCGCCGGCACAAAAGAAGCCCCCGCCGACTTGGGGGCCGTTGGAACCACTGTAGTTCCCAGATGCTGCGGCGCGGAGCCTCCGCCAACTGGAGATGGTCGGGTAATAGGCCCACCCCCGGCAGCCGGTCGGACCCTGCAGGAAAAGAAAGCTCCCAGGCTAAGAGAGGAGAAGAGAACGCTACTCCTACAAGCCAGAAAGAGCAACACTTACTGGCGACATGAGCGCTCCAACGGGCTTGTAGCCCCGGCCTCTAGGCCGCAGTTGAACCGCCAGGACCTACGGCCGGGACGTTCACGGGCTGTGGCGTCTGGACCCCCGGCACACTCCCCAGTGTCATCCCACCGGCGTCCATCCTCGAAGCCCCTCCACCTAAGGAAGGGTGGCGGGACGCTTGGGGTTCTTCAGACTTCCGCTGTCCGGGAAGAGACCCGCTGGAGTGGGACACCCGGGGTCTCTTTGGGTCGCCACTCGATGGACCAGCGCCTCCGAGAGATGGGTGCAAGGGTGCACCGGCCCCCTGACTCGGCGCAGGCGACGCCCTCGGAGGAGACCGGGCGCGTTTCTTCTCCGGCTGCCCAAGGGCCAGCTCCATCCCCTTTCCCTTGTCGGCGGCTTGGGTTCAGCCGGCCCTCGGGGCGGGTTGGGCAGCGACAGATGCCTCGCGCTCCGATCCGGAGCGCTCGGTCCCCGGGATCGAGATGCCCCAGAAGGTATCCCCAACCTGACGGACGGCGATCCCGATGTCGTCGAGGTTCGGCATCTTCCGCAGTAGCTCTGACCTCCTCTGCGGCTCTAAGAAGAGGGGAGTGGCAGAGGACGGGAAGGCGGGGTCGCCACTGGGGATGAAGTCGCCACTCACCTTGACCACCATCTCGTACAGCTCCTCATCGGAAGGATCAGAGCCGAGACCCCTCTCCAACCTGGTACAGTCCTGCTCACCAGTATAGTACCATGCCGGGCGGTTGCGCTGCTGCAAGGGCGCAATACGGCACGACATGAAATCCATTAGCACCATCAGGGACGTTAGCCCCTCGTTGGCCAAGAACCGGATCCGCTCCAAGACCGGTGCGTACTCCTGCTCCAGCTCTGGGACCTCCTCCCAGAAGCGACGCTCGGTGGTTGGGCCGGTGGTTGGGAGCTGCAGGCGATCGTGCTCGTCGGTCTGCACGATCACCCAGCTCTCCCTCCAGTTTTCCCACCTCGACGCACTGAAAGGTAGAAGGTACCCAGAGACCTTTGGGTCCTTGCAGCGATGCTGGAAATAGTACGCTCCCATCTGGGTCTTCGAGCGGCGCCCGGTCGTCCGCAACACGAAGAAGTAGCGGAAGAGCGTCACTGAAGCGTGCACCCCCACAAACATCACGCAGAAATGGACGAAGACAGCGGCCATCGCGAAGGAGTTGGGGGAAAGGTGGTGGAGCTGGAGACCATACGTCTCCAGCAATGTGACGAAGAAGGAATAAATTGGCGGGACGAACCCCGCCACGGCATAGGCAGTAAAGAAGACCATCTCCCCCTTTTCCAGGAGCAGGGGGAGAGATCCCCGGCGGAGCCGGCGTTTCTGCTCCTCCGTGTGCCAGCCCAGCAGCCTGCGCACTGGCCCAAGCTCGGCGGAACGAACGAGACGCGACGGGAGCAGGTTGGAAGCCACGGCGGGGGAGAGCTCAAGGATAGGAAGACAAAGGAGCAAGAGTTCAAGGAAGGTGCAAGCGCTGGGAAGTGCGAAGGGAAGCCGCGATGCGGGTAAGATCCCCTTTTAAAACTTTCTAGGTACGATTCAAAGCGATTCGAAACTCTTCGAATACACCATATGGGCAACCGCTTCGGCTCCAAGACCAAGCGCCGATGACAAGTGGACCCAAGTCGTCCAGCTGAAGCGGTGGGCCAAGAAGTCAGTCTCCCCAGGTAGATGAGCCGGCAAGGCGCTTCGACGGTTCCCAAAAAAAGCGCCGCAACGTGCAGAAGTGGCAGCCTTGGGAACCGCCGCAGTAAAAGCAACCATCAAGTGGGCGCACGCTCCCACGATCCCACGACTGTTCGTGCTCCGGCAACGGTCAACGCGGGACTTAGAGAATGTGCGTGGAACAGAAGAGACGGAGGCCGCACCTCGGGCTCGCTATCTCCCCCGAGATGGGCCTGGGGGCCACTGTCGGTACCCTCGATACGGGGTACCCTCGCGCACAGGGGGAGATGCCTAAGGACCCCGTCCTTCTCCGCAGGGAGAGCTCCGAAGGCGCCACGTGTCCAGCGGGGCTGGACCTCCCTCTCCTCAGAGGAGAGCTCCGGATTCGCCACGTGGCTGGTAGAAGCCGGACCTCCCCCTCCGTGGAGGGAGCTCCGAAGGCTCCACGTGTCCCGCGGGGCCGGACCTCCCTCTTCTCAGAGGAGACCTCTGGGCCCGCCACGTGGCCAGCAGAAGTCAGACCTCCCCGTTCCGCGGGGAGAGCTCCGAAGGCTCCACGTGTCCCGCGGGGCTGGACCTCCCTCTCCTCAGAGGAGAGCTCTGTGCCCGCCACGTGGCCAGCAGGACGACGCTGCCTGCCCCCGCGGTAGGCAGCAGGCGTAAAGACGCACCATACCTTGCCCGTACAAGGTATTCAAGGCCCGTGCCTTCCCAAGACGCGGAGCACGCCTCTGTCAGGTGCCGTTGCGCCCAGTCACATCACAGACTGGCGCGCCGTGTCAGAGCCTGCCCGTCAATAAACACAGCGACAAGACATCCCCTGCCGCCCCTGCCATCATCAACCACTACGACTAGCTTGCGGCATGGGCAGGGCGGCAGAACGAAGACTCGGAAGCCTTCGATAGAGACAACTACCAGCATAACTGCAGATACGGTAGATGGCAGGAAATCTCCCCCGGGACCACCTGTCGGGTCCCGGGCCCACCTTGTAACCCGCTCGATCCTTGGACTATAAAAGGCTCGGGTAGGCATCGTTAGCAAGGGTTCAAACTCTGTGAACTTGCACCCTAGACTTCACTCACCCTCAAGCTCAGGACTCCGGTTCTGAGCAACAAGCAATACAGCGAGCACCTCTGCTCACCGTGGACGTAGGGTTTTACGCTCCGGCGGCCCGAACCACGTAAAACTCGCCGTGTCGAGCTTCTCCCTCACTCGTCCCTAACGCTTAAACTCTCCGCAAGCGACTAGCCCCTCCGAAAAAGAACCTCCGCAGGCTGCCCAGAGCAGGTCCAGGGGAAGTGTCGACCACACACTTCGACAGGAGTGCTGGTACGTCGATGCCTAGGGGCGAGTCAAGAACTCAGGCGCCCTGGGCCTCGAGAGGCGGATCGGTGTCCAGGGGGGGCTTTAGAAGCATCCCCTGCTCTGCCAGTCCGGGCTACTGTGGGGCAGTCGTCGGCGGCGACGGCGGGCTCTAGTGGACCTACCCCTGCTCGGAAGCCGGGGTTCAGAGCCCGTTGGAGCACTCGTGTCTCTCGGTAAGCGACACCTACTGGATCCTAGAGCCTGTATTGTCTTCTTCTTTTCCTAACCCAGGAGTTTCCCATGTTTGCAGGGACTCCCCGAGTGCCGGTAACGCTCCCGTTTCCCAGCCATCCTCGACTGACGGGGGATCCGCGTCGCAGCGCTCGGAAGACGAAACGGTCGCAGCGGCCCCCAAGCCAGCGCAAGTTCCTTCTGCGTCGGTCGGCCCGGCTCTTGCGGCAGTGGCGACTCCTCCCATTCATCCCCCTTCACCGGCTCGGGAGCCAACTGTCGCTGAGGGTTCGGCGGGACTGGCTGTCGATGTCCAGCCCCCTGTTGCCGGAGCGGGAGAAGCTGCCACGGGCCTTACGGCGGGCAGCGAACCAGGGCACACCGGGAGCGAGCCTGTCCCAATGCCGGCTTCTCCTGATCGGCGCCTTATCCTGGTTGCCGGAGCGTCGACTTCTCCAGAAGACGACGTGATGGAGGAGGTCGGGGGTGCCGCTCCGGCCTCTGCCGCCCCACTGCCCCTGGTAGACGCCCTCGTGCTCGCCCAGACGAGCGTCCGGCAGGTTTTGGCCGCGCTCGGTCGCGAGCGGGAGGAGCAGGTAGGTGAGAGGGATCGCCTCCTCACCTAGGGGCGCCTTTTGAGGGAGGGAACTGAGGAGGTCAGTGAGGAGCTTGACTCGAAGCGGGCATCGCTCAATGTCATGAAGGCGCTCCTTGACCGTCAGAAGAGGGCCGTCGACCGTCTGGACTCCGAGACTTGGCGGCTCCACCAGGAGGCCCGCGAGTCTCACGCTTAGGCCGATGAGCGTCTCTCCGCTTTGGAGGATCTGCGTCTGAAGCTGGAGCGCCGTGAGCGCGCCGTCGCGGACTAGGAGCGCTCTGCGGTGGCCGAAGCAGAGAAGATCGCCGCACGGCTGGCGGCTGGCGAAGGTGACCTGAGGGCTCGTGCCAAGGAGCTAGAGACCTAGAAGGCAGACCTGGTCGCAAGGGAGGAGCAGGTCTCCCAGAAGCACCAGGCGGCCCTAGACCGGGAGCTGGCAGCCGACTTCCAGGCTTCGGAGTTAGACCAGCTTGCCCAGCGCCTCCAGCTTCGGGAGAGTTCGCTGGCCACCAAGGAGAAGGAATTCTCTGAGGGGAGCCTTGAGGCCTTGCTGGCAGCCCGCCGCGAAGTGGAGGAGCTCCTGGCCTCGCGGTCCTCTGAGGCCCAGGCGGTCTCGAACTTCGTCGACCAGGCGGGATCTGCTCTAGTCCCTCTTGGCTTTAGCCCGGTGAAGGCAGCGGCCCCGGCGCAGAAGGTGGCCGAGGTGATCCCCGACGCTCGAGTCTATCAGCGCCAAGCTGAACAAGCTTGAGGCGGTGGTCGCCGGCGAGCTCGAGGCAGAGGGACGGGGCCTGGCAATGGAGGTTGCTATGCACGTGTTGGCGTGCTTCCGGAGCCGGGATCCCTCCTTCTCACTGGAGCCAGTGAGTCAGGGCCCCGCCGCGGAACGGCAGGAAGCCGCCAGGGCTGAAGTCGGGGACGTGGCCGCCCTCGTAGCCTCTAGGTTCCGGCGAGAGCCAGGTGAATCCTAGGGCTTGTATCTTTTTTTTTCTTTCATTGAGTCTGTAGTCCAGCTCGTGGAGCCTTGAATGAATATACTCTCATTATTTTCCATGCCTGTATATTTTTATCTTCTCCTTGGCTTGGCCTGGCCGAATCCTTAGCTCCACAAGGTACTCAGAGGTCTTTACCAACCTTGAAGTCTTGTACAGACACCTTCCCCGAGTCCTTATTGTATTAAGGGCCCAAGGGATCTTCGGAGCTCGCCCTGTGAGAACGGGGAGGTCCAGATCCGCCGGCCACGTGGCGGGCCCGGAGCTCTCCTCTGAGAAGATGGAGGTCCGACCCCGCGGGACACGTGGGGCCTTCGGAACTCACCCCGCGGAGGGGGGGGGGAGGTCCGGCTTCTGCTGGCCACGTGGCAGGCCCGGAGCTCTCCTTTGAGGAGAGGGAGGTCCGGACCCGTGGGACACGTGGAGCCTCCGGAGCTATCCCCGCTGAGGGGCGAGGTCCGGCTCTGCCGGCCACGTGGCAGGCCCGTATCTACCCTCTGAGGAGAGGGGGGCTCCGGCCCCGCCGGACACGTGGGGCCTCCGGAGCCTGCCCCTGTGGAGGGGGCGAGGTCCGGATCCTTTGGTCTTGCGCTGGAGCTCCGGTCTTGCGCGGTCCCGTAGTGGCCCCGTGGTAGGTGTGGCCAATTGTTTGGGCGCACCTACCATACTCCTGTGGGGGAGCTAAGGCCGGGAGGTCCTGCACATAAGTAAAGGAAACGTAATTCTCCTTGGGGCTCCCCCTTCCCTATCTCATAGTCTTATTTGGCTTATGATCATGATCCGTTATACGGGGCTTGGGTACTTCAGTGCGTGAAGTGCCGGGGGCTCGAGGCCCCCTGACCATCGGCAGGTGCCTCAAACGCGATCATCTTCGGTAGGATAGCAAATTCCGACTAGGGTGAGAATCAGAAAAGGAAGCCTAGTGCATGGTGAGCATACACAGGAAGTGCGGTCATAAAAATTAATACGTAATTTAAATGAACACAAGGGAAGAGCAAAGCTGGACAGGTTTCTTTCCATATAAATTTCCATAGGAGGGAGGCAGGCTAAACATGGAGGCAACGACCCGCCCCATTAAGAAGGGAAGCAAGACTCTACGCGCTTAGGGTCAGAACCAGGCCAAGCTGAACGTAGTCCTGGACCGTCCCCTGGGACTTAGCTGCTCCGAGCGCTGTTCCTGGACTCTATGGAATCTATTACAGAAAGAAAAGACTGTCCTACTATTGCTCTAGGGATAGAACTTACGGAGGTGTTCTATGTTCCAAGGGTTCGGGAGCGGATCCCCATCCTCAGAGGAAAGGCGTACGCAGCTGGGGTGGCAAACTTTCATGACTCAGAAGAGACCTTCCCAGCTGGGGGAGAGTTTGTCGGTCCCTTTGCGAGAAAGTATGCGCCGCAACACCAGGTCGCCTTCCTGCAGCTCTCGAACACGCACAGTCCTTTGGTGGTAGGTCGGAGCGTTTGCCGGTACAATGCATTGCGGAATGCTGCATGTAATCGGGCCTCATGGACGAGGTCGATGTCTTCACACCGGAGGTCGTCCAGCGCGGCTTCGTCGTAAGCTCGGACACGGAGAGACCCCATGGTGATCTCTGGGGGAAGCACAGCTTTGGCCCCGTATACCATGAAGACGGGTGTCTCTCCGATGGCCCGGCTTTGGGATGTCTGGTTAGCCCATAACGTGCTCGGAAGCTCATCCACCCACTTGGTGCCATGTTTCTTCAAGCCGGCATAGGTGCAAGTCTTGAGGCCCCGAAGAATCTCGGCGTTGGCCCTCTCGACTTGCCCATTGCTCTTTGGGTGAGCAACGGAGGCATAGCACACCTGGATGCCAAGGTCTTCGCAGTATTATTGGAACGCTGCGCTGGTGAACTAGGTCCCGTTATCGGTGATGATTCTGTTCGGGACCCCGAACCGGCAGACGATCGACTTGATGAACTTTACTGCGGATTGCTTGTTGATGTTGACGACAGGTGTGGCTTCTGGCCACTTGGTGAACTTGTCGATGGCGACGTAGAGGTACCAGAATCCCCCAACGGCTTTGGGGAATGGTCCCAGGATGTCCAACCCCCATACGGCGAACGGCCACGAGGGCGGGATCATCTGAACCGCCTGAGCCGGTGTGTGGATCTGCTTGGCGTGGAACTGGCACGCCTTGCAGCTCTCGACTAGCTTGACGGCATCCTGGAGTGCTGTCGGCCAGTAGAAGCCATGCCGGAAGGCTTTACCGACGAGCGTGCGTGAGGAAGAGTGACTCCCACATTCGCCTCCATGGATCTCAGCGAGCAAGTCCCAGCCTTCCCCCTGGGTTATGCACCGCAATAGGACGTGGTTGGCGCCACGCCAGTAGAGATCCCCTTCTACCAGCGCGTACCTCTTAGCCATGCGCACGATCCGTTCAGCGGATACACGTTCATCAGGGAGGATGTTGTCTTTCAAGTAGTCCCGGATCTCCGTGATCCATGCATCGGGTCTGACCTGAGCTTCTGGATCTTGAGCGTTGGGTTGCACGGAGTCCCCAGTGACGCTTACGATCCTTGGCGGCGTCCATGGCTGCAGGGCCGCTGGGACCGCCAGCTTCGAGGTGCTGGTCGAGCCCCCTTCGCCCGGTTCGGCAGGCCGGGCTGTGGGCCGCAGCAACGTCCTCTCGAAGACTCCTTCGGGCGCAGGGGCTCCGATGAAGGCCTTCGTTGAGAGGTCGTCAGCTGCGGCGTTGCCAGCGCGCGGTACGTGGCGCAGGTCCAAGGCGAGGAAGTCTTTCTCCAACATCTGCACGTAGAGCAGGTAAGCAGCTAGCTGTGGGTCATTGCAGGAGCATTCACCCTTAACTTGCTTGATGACTAGCTGGGAGTCGCCCTGTGCCAACAACTGGCGAGCGCCCAGAGACAGGGCTGTCTTTAGGCTAAAGATGAGTGCTTCATACTCTGCCATGTTGTTGGTTGCCTTGAAATTGAGAAGCACTGTCGAAGTGTGTAGCCGACACTTCCTCCGGGCCTGCACTGGGCAGCCCGCGGAGGTTCTTTTTCGGAGGGGCTAGTCACTCGCGGAGAGCTTCCACGTTAGGAATGATTGAGGGAGAAGCTTGACACGGGGAGTTTTTACGTGGTTCAGGCCATCGGAGCGTAAAACCCTACTTCCACGGTGAGCAGAGATGCTCGCTGTATTGCTTGCTGCTCAGAACCGGAGTCCTGAGCTTGAGGGTGCGTAAGAGGCGAGTCAATAGAGTTCGAACCCTTGCAAACGTTGCCTACCTGAGCCTTTTATAGTCCAAGGCTCGAGCGGCTTACAAGGTGGGCCCGGGACCCGACAGGTGGTCCCGGGGAGATTTCCTGCCATCTACCGTATCTGCAGTTATGCCGGTAGTTGTCTCTGGCGAAGGCTTCCGAGTCTTCGTTCTGCCGCCCTGCCCATACCGCAAGCTAGTCATAGTGGTTGATGATGGCAGGGGCGGCAGGGGATGTCTTGTCGCTATGTTTATTAGCGGGCAGGCTCTGACACGGCTCGCCAGTCTGTGATGCGACTGGGCGCAACGGCACCTGACTGAGGCGTGCTCCGCGTCTCTGCGCCTTGGGAAGGCGCGGTCCTTGAATACCTTGTACGGGCAAGTCATGGTGCGTCTTTACTCCTGCTGCCCACCGCACGGGGGCAGGCAGCGTTGCTCTGCTGGCCATGTGGCGGGCCCAGAGCTCTCCTCTGAGGAGAGGGAGGTCCGGCCACGCGGGACACGTGGAGCCTTCGGAGCTCTCCCCGCGGAGGGGGGAGGTCCGGCTGCTGCTGGCCACGTGGCGGGCCCGGAGCTCTCCTCTGAGGAGAGGGAGGTCCGGCTTAGTTGGCCACGTGGCAGGCCCGGAGCTCTCCTCTGAGGAGAGGGAGGTCCGGCCCCACGGGACACGTGGAGCCTTCGGAGCTCTCCCCGTGGAGGGGGAGGTCCGGCTTAGTTGGCCACGTGGCGGGTCCGGAGCTCTCCTTTGAGGAGAGGGAGGTCCAGCCCCGCTGGACACGTGGCGCCTTCGGAGCTCTCCCAGCGGAGAAGGGCGAGGTCCTTAGGCATTTTCCCCTGTGCGCGGGGGTACCCCATATCGAGGGTACCGACAGTGGTCCCCGGGCCCATTTCGGTGGAGATAGCGAGCCCGAGGTGGGGCCTCCGTCTCTTCAATTTCGCGCACTTCCTCTAGGTCCCGCATTGACCGTTGCCGGAGCACGAACATTCGTGGGATCGTGGGAGCGTGTGCCCACTTGATGGTTTCTTTTACTGCGGCGGTTCCCAAGGCTGCCACTTCTGCATGTCGCGACGCTTTTTTCGGGAACTGCCGAAGCGCCTTGCCGGCTCGTCTCCTTGGGAGACTGACCTCTTGGCCCACCGCTTCAGCTGGACGACTTGGGTCCACCTGTCATTGACGCTTGGTCTTGGAGCCGAAGTGGTTGCCCAAGCGGCATATTCGAAGAGTTTCGAATCGCTTTGAATCGCACCTGGGAAGCTTTAAAAGGGGATCTTACCCACATTGCGGGCTTCCCTTCGCACTTCCCAGCGCTTGCACCTTCCTTGAGTTCTTGCGCCTTTGTCTTGTGCCATGGCTTCCATCCCGCCTCCGGAGGAGAAGCGCACTCGATCTCCTCCAGCGGCGACGTCTGCGCCGAGTCAGGGATCCAGGGCGCCTGCATGCCCTGCTTCTGGAGATGGCACCCCGTCCGGTGGCGACCCCAAGAGGTCTCGGGCTCATCATCCCGACGGGACTCCTCTTGAGCGACGACGGGCTGAAAGTTCCCGGGCGTCGCGTCCTCCCTCCTCAGGCGGTGGAGTCTCCAAGGAAACTGCTGACGCGTCGAGGGGGGCTTCAGGCGGTGGAGTCTCCAAGGAAACCGCTGACGCGTCGAGGGGGGCTTCAGAAGCATCCCCTGCTCCGTCAGCCTGGGCGACTGCGGGGCAGCCGTCGGCGGCGACGGCGGGCTCTAGTGGTCCTACCCCGGCTCGAAAGCCGGGATTCATATCCCATTGGAGTGCTCGTGTTTCTCGGTCATCCCTGACTGATGGGGGGTCTGCGCCGCAGCGCTCGAAAGCCGGGTCAGTTGCCGCGGCCCCCAAGCCAGCGCAAGTTCGTACCGGTCAGCCCGGATTTTATGGCAGCGTCGACTCCTCTTGCCGAGTCGGTTGCCGTGGCCCCCAAGCCAGCGCAAGTTCCTCCTGTACCAGTCGGCCCGGCTTCTATGGCAGCGTTAACTCCCTCCAGTCGTCCTTCTACACTGGCTCAGGAGCCAGCTGTCGGTGAGGGTTCGGCGGGTCCAGCTGTCGAAGTCCCGCCTCCTGTTGCCGGAGCGGAAGGAACTGCCACCAGCCTTACGGGGGGCATCGAACCAGGGCGTGATGGGAGCGAGTCCGTCCCGGCGTCGGCTTCTCCTGACCGGCGTCTCATCCGGGTTGCCGGTGCGTCGTCTTCTCTTGAAGACGACGTGATGGAGAAGGTCGAGGGCGCCGCTCTGGCCTCTGCTGCCCCACTGCCCCTGGCAGACGCTCTCGTGCTCGCCCAGACGAGCATCCGGCAGGTCCTAGCCGCGCTCAGTCGCGAGCGAGAGGAGCAGGTGGTTGAGAGGGATCACCTCCTCACCTGGGGGAACCTTTTGCGGGAGCGGACCGCGAAGGTCAAGGGGGAGCTCGACTCCAGGCGGGAGTCGCTTGATATCATGGTGGCGCTCCTCGACCGACAGAAGCGGGTCGTCGACCGTCTGGACTCCGAGACGCGGCGACTCCACAAGGAGTCCCTTGAGGCGCATGCCCGCACCGAGGAGAACTTCTCTGCCCTGGAGGAGGTGCGGCAGAGGCTGGCACACCGTGAGCGCGCCATTGCGGATCAGGAGCGCTCCGTGGCGTCCGAGGCGGAGAGAGTTGTCGTGCGGCTGGCGGCAGGCGAGGGCGACCTGCGAGCCCGGGCTACGGAGCTAGAGGCTCAGAAGGCAGACCTTGCTACAAGGGAGGAGCAGGTCTTCCGGGAGCACCAGGTGATCCTGGATCGGGAGCTGGCTGCCGACTTCCGGGCTACCGAGTTGGAGCGGCTAGCCCGGAACCTCCGCCTTCGGGAAAGCACTCTAGCGGCCAGTGAGAAGGAATTCTCTGAGGGGAGCCACGACGCCTTGCTGGCAGCCCGCCGCGAGGTAGAGGAGTGTGACGCCCTCAATTCTGTGGAAAACCACGGAACCGAGAACTAATGCATATGTGTGCCCAGGATGTTTATCACACATACACATACGTTCCACAAACTGAATTCAGATTATATATTACCACGAATAACAGAGTTTATTACAATACCTCATGAGTCTTGGACACATGCTCACAGCGGAAATCTTAATTCTATGCAGCAGAAGTCCTTATTTAAATGCGGAAGCAAAAACTAATGCGGAAGCAAAACTAAGCAGAAGTGGCTCCATCTCTACTCCCTCCACAGGCAAGGTTGAGAACAGATCACACACCATAGTGCTCTACTTGATCTTCATAGTAGCCTTCTCTTGCTGTTGATTAGGAAATAGTAGTGCAAGTTTGAGCACAATGATGTACTCAGCAAGTGCGGGAATAACACATGATATGCAGCTCATAAACAAGGTAGGTATAAAAGGCTTATTTGCAGAAAAGCAGATTTATGAGACCATGATAAAACAGCAACTTAACTTTAAATAAACGTAATCCCAGCATGTATTAAATTACCAACATACCTCCATCACTTCCCGTGTTCCATCCGAACATTAACCAATCCTTTATTCATACTCACGAATACCTCCTCGTATTCGCTACCATCTCACCTCATAAAACAACCTCGTCTCGCACTGAGACCAATCTCATGTCATGACCCATCAGTCATGCAACCATTTTATCATCCCAACTCAACAGTTCCAAACCAAACCATAATCAGACCAATAACCATAACAAAGAACCTTCCCAATAACCATTCCAATAACCATCCCATTAACCATCCCATCTAATCATGGCAGTTTAGCCAGGTGCTCGTGACCGTAAGCTTGTCTATCATGATAGTTTTTATAACTCTGCAGAGTTTGCACCTCTTTACCCACAAGTTTGTGATTTCGTCACCCGTCGGCGACTGCAGAACCTCCATTATACCAGTACACAACCGTCGGTGTATGGTCAAGAGATCACAAAATAGCCTTTACAAAGGGGTTACTAGATGTATGGACTCACTAAGGTTTCACCGGCAGGCTAGAATCTCCAATTCTCCCACCCACGGGCCCCCTCTTGTGCCATGCAGTTTCCAGGGCAGTCCTCACTCGACTCCCATTCCCCGCGCCTTCCACAGTCCATAACACTCTAGCAACTTACCTAATTACTCAGCTAAGCCTCACCCATACTTGGCCTTGTGGAGGCACTGTTATCCTGGCATGTGCATGCATGAACCGGTCCTTAGATCTACGGTAAGCAAAACCACCATCTCATGCTACCTCATTCACAAACCCAGGCTTGCCTAGATCTCCCTCCGATCCATTGTTCATTAACATCATCAGTTCCTTATTATCATTACGAGTGCAGTTAGCTAGACATATCTATCTCGCTTCCCAATCTCATAGGCTCAGCGAAGCATAAAGCAAAAAACATACCCGACTCATAAACTTCCCAGGCGACAAGGATGGTTTAATCAAAACTAGTAAACTCCTATAAAAGGGTTTTCCATCATGATTGACTCAGCACACACACCTTTTCGCAAAACAAAATAGTTTTATCCAAAAAAAACATAGGATCAACATGGTCAAGGAGCACTTGCCTTGTTCTTGCGGTTCCGGTTGTTCTTGATTCTCAAAACCTTGTTGCTGCAGCTCGTCGTAGACAGCTCCCTGAGTTTGTTCTGCTATGTAGGATTCACGTGCATACAAAATTCACAGCAATCAATATCATGCACAAACCCTAAACTAGATGCGATGATGCACATGCATGCTATCCTATGATTAGTTTTATTAGATTGATCTGTACGTGTTCTTGCATGGCTTGCATGGTCAGAGGTGTTCGGATCAAAGATGAACGTGGCGATGATCTTGTCTTTTAGATCAAACTGATCATCGAGTGATCTGCCCACGAGAAGGCTTCTGTTCGAAAGGAATCGAAGAACAGATGCAAAGAGATGAACACAATGATGTCGTAAGGTGGTATTGAAGTCCTACCTCACGCTCTCCTTGACTTCGAGGTCCTCCTCAGACCGCTTGGTTCTTCTCCGATGATCTCCCTTGTTGTGCTTCGGCGATGTTTTGCTCGGCGAGTTAGGGCTAGGGCTCTAAGTCGTCGGCTCAGGAGTTGAAAGAGAAGTTTGTGGATTCGGCCATAGGTTTTGGGTTCTATTTATAACCGGGAACAGAAGAGTCCTAATCTGATTGGATCCCAATAAGAGTCTTATTCAGATCTTTGTTGGATCCTAACGTCTTATCTTTGGTAACATCGTGGAATGTAGATCGGTTCCTGTTGCGTAACGGTATCTTTACGCGTAAAAACCGCTCCAGAACTTGTTACTTCCGCAATGATGAGCTCCAGAAGCTCCACGTGTCCTCCGGGGCCTGGTATCTCCTCCTCCGCAGAGACGAGCTCCGGTTGTGCCACGTGTCACGAGCGAGACCTCCCTCTTCTTCGGAGGTGAGCTCCGCGCATGCCACGTGTTGGCGCCGGTCTTCCCCCTCTTCTTTCCTCAGGGACATGCCCCGAGGTCGACACGTGTCTAGCTGCGATGGACCTCCCGGAGATAAGCTCCGGTGGTGACACGTGTTCAATAGATCCGGACTTCTCTGAGATGAGCTCCGAGATTGACACGTATCCGTGCGACTGGTCCTCTTATTTCCGCGAGGACTAGCTCCGAGGATGACATGTGTCCTATGAAAAATGCCTTTGCTTCTTCCGCAGAGGCTATCTCCGCGGGCAGCACATGTCCCACAGGGTCGGACCTCTTTCCAATTGCGGAGGTGACCCCCAAGCCTGCCACGTAGCCAGTTCAGCAGCGGACCTCCCAATTTCTCGGGGATGAGCTCCGAACACGCCACGTGGTCTGCTGGCCGTGGAAGTTGCCTTCGGTGCTCTCAGAGAGCTTTATTGGCTATCCTTTTGATACTTGTCTATGTTCCTTCTTTTCTTAAAATGTTTTTCTTCTTCATAAAACATGAACATATGCTGACACCCGAGATGAGGGTGTCACAAATCTACCCCCCTTAAATTGAATCTCGCCCTCGAGATTCGTTAGTAGGAAATAGATGGGGAAATTCTGCCTTGATATCCTCTTCACGTTCCCATGTGGCTTCGGCTTCAGTGTGATGGCTCCATTATACCTTGCACCATCGAATCACTTTGTTTCGGGTGACCCTTTCCTTTACATCCAAGATTCGGACAGGGTGTTCTGCGTAAGTCAGGTCCTCTTGAAGTTCAAGTTCTCCTATTGACACTTGTTCCTCTGGTACTCTCAAGCACTTCTTGAGCTGGGATACATGAAACACGTCATGTACGTCGGAGAGGTGGTTTGGGAGCTCTAGTTGGTAGGCTACTTCTCCTTGCTTGTCCAAAATCTTAAATGGTCCGATGTAGCGAGGCGCTAGTTTGCCTTTGACGTTAAAACGTTGTTGGCCTCGGATTGGCGATACCTTAAGGTATACGAAGTCTCCTACTTCAAAGGTCAACTTCCTACGCCTATTGTCCACATATCCTTTCTGTCGTGACTGAGCAGCCTTTAAGTTTTCCCGTATCGTTTGGACTTGCTTTTCAGCCTCTTGTAGTACTTCGGGTCCAAACACCTGGTTCTCTCCAGTCTCGTTCCAGAACAGCGGCGTTCTACACGGTCTGCCATATAAGGCTTCGAAAGGCGACATATTCAAGCTAGCTTGATAGCTGTTGTTATAGGAGAACTCGGCATACAGTAAACTCCTATCCCAACTACGCCCACGTTTCAAGGCGCAAGCTCTCAGCATGTCCTCCAAAATTTGGTTCGTCCTCTCGGTTTGCCCATCTGTTTGTGGGTGATAGGCGGAGCTAAAATCCAGTCGTGTACCCGTGTCTTTCTGCAGCTTCCTCCAGAATCTAGAGGTAAACTGAGAACCACGATCTGAGACTATCTTCTTGGGAACTCCATGACGGCACACGATCTGCTCCATGTACAACTCTGCCAACTGTGTAACGTTGTAACCGGTCTTTACCGGAAGAAAATGGGCGGTTTTCGTCAACCGGTCCACAATGACCCAGATGGAGTCGTATCCTTACTGAGTTCGTGGCAATCCGACAATGAAGTCCATACTGATGTCCTCCCATTTCCATTCAGGTATTTTTAGAGGTTGCAATAATCCAGCGTGTTTTTGATGTTCAGCTTTCACCTGTTGGCATGTGTCGCATAAGGCAACGTATTCGGCTATATCCCTCTTCATACCATCCCACCAATAGCAAGTTTTCAAGTCCTTGTACATTTTGGTGCTCCCTGGATGTATGGAATAGGGTGAATCATGTGCCTCCCTTAATATCATGTCGCGAAGGTGTCTTAGGTTTGGCACACAAATCCTTTTTCCTAGCCAAAGCGTACCCTTTTTATCCTCTTTGAAATCCTTCTCTATCCCTTGTCGGATTCTTTCCTTGATCTCCTTGATCCCCTCGTCCGTTGCTTGGCCCTCTCTTATTTCTTGCTCCAATGGGGAGTGGATCTCTATTATTCCACGTTATTCAAGAATCCGAGGTGTAACCGTTCAAACTCCTTTCGTAGTTCGGGTGGTGGCTCCCGAACCGTGAGTTGGTGACATGCTCCCTTTCTGCTCAGTGCGTCAGCGACTACATTGGCCTTCCCAGGGTGGTAGTTGATTCCCACATCATAATCCTTGATGAGTTCTAACCATCGACGTTGCCTCAAATTCAAGTCTGTTTGTGTAAATATGTACTTGAGGCTTTTATGATCCGTATAGATCTCACATCGATGACCAAGGATATAATGTCTCCAAATCTTCAATGCATGCACCACTGCTGCTAACTCCAAATCATGCGTAGGATAATTAAGCTCGTGCTTCTTTAATTATCGTGAGGCATAGGCTACCACTTGTCCTTCCTGCATGAGTACACATCCGAGCCCTTGTCTGGATGCGTCACAATATATGTCAAAGCTCTTGCTTACGTCTGGCAATACCAGAACTGGTGCCGTGGTTAGCCTTTTCTTGAGCTCCTCAAAACTTTCTTGGCAGGCTTGTGTCCATTGAAAGACCTTTCCCTTCATTAACAACTCTGTCATAGGTTTTGCTATCTTGGAGAAGTCTTTAATGAAGCGCCGATAGTATCCCGCCATCCCAAGGAAACTTCGAATATCCTTCACGCTCTTCGGTTGGTCCCACTTTAGAACATCTTTCACCTTTCCAGGATCAACCGATACCCCTTCCTTGGAAATGATGTGTCCTAGGAAAGATATTTCTTTTAGCCAAAATTGACACTTGTTGATCTTGGCATATAACTGATGCTCACGCAACTTCTGCAAGGTCAATTTCAGATGTTCTTCATGCTCCTCCTCACTTTTTGAATACACCATAATGTCGTCGATGAAAACCACGATGAACTTGTCCAAGTACTCCATGAAAACCTTGTTCATAAGGTACATGAAGTACGCGGGTGCATTCTTCAATCCAAAAGACATAACGGTATATTCATATGAACCATACCGTGTCCGAAAGGCTGTCTTAGTTATATCGGAGGGCTTAATCTTCAGCTGGAAATATCCTGACCGAAGATCAATCTTGGAGAATACTTGGGCTCCTTTCATTTGATCGAACAGGTCCTCTATACGGGGCAGAGGGTATTTATTCTTGATTGTCACCTCGTTGAGAGACCTGTAGTCCACGCACATCCTTTGGGTTCCGTCCTTCTTGTCCACGAAAAGTACCGGGGCTCCCCATGGTGACGAACTTGGACGGATAAAACCCTTCTCCAACTGTTCTTGAATTTGCTTCTTGAGTTCAACTAACTCGTTGACGGGCACATATATGGTCTCTTAGCTATGGGTGCAGTTCCAGGTACCAAATCTATGGCAAACTCGATGTCCCGGTCAGGTGGCATACCTGGATGTTCTTCCGGGAACACATCCGAAAATTCCTGAACCACTGGAATGTTGTCCAATGCTACTCCTTCAACATGGTTCAAATCCGCCCGTTCGGTTGCTTGCTGGGCTGACTCAAACTCGACACGGAAACCGTGTTCGTTTGTCAACTACACGCTTCTCTCAGCGCATTGGATTACTCCATTGTGCTTGCTTAACCAGTCCATTCCGAGTATGATGTCAATTCCGTGGGAGTCCAAGACAATAAGGTTGGCAAGGAAGTCTACCCCCTTATTTTAAGGCTTACTTTAGGACATACTATATTAGTACTCATTTCTCCTCCGGGAGAATTAACTAACATAGCACACTCTAGGTGGGATACGGGTAGATGATGTTTGGCAACATATTCGGATGATATGAAGGAATGTGATGCTCCAGAATCAAATAAAATGGTGGCTGGGTTGGAGTTGGCAAGGAACATACCAATTGCGACGTCCTCAGCCTGTTGTGCTTCTTCAGCAGTGACATGGTTAACGTGGCCATGAGCATAGTTCTGCGGTCCACGGTTCCCTTGGTTGTCCCCTCCGTTTGGTCGCTGGTTCTGCTTGGGCACGTTACCTTGCTGTCCAGGACCTCTCTTTGGGCACTGGTTAGCGAAGTGGCCCACTTCCCCGCATGCAAAGCATGCCCTGTTGCCTACGGCAGCAGGTACGTTGGGGCGGGGGTTTTGAACAGGGGCGCCATTGTTAGGCCGGGGCGCTGGAGGCATGGGCACTCGAGGTGCCGGTGCAACGAATCGTTGCTGTGGTGGCTGACAAGGCCGGTACGTAGGAGTGGTCGATCCATGCTGCGGTGGAGGGGGCATGTACCTAAATCGTACGTTGCTCCCTTGGGGCTGGTACGACATCTTCCTTTTGCACTCTCGCTCGATCTCTCGGATCTTGTTTTCCACCACAATAGCCTTATCAACCAGCTTCTGGAAGCTTACGTAGTCATTGTTGAGGAGCTGAACTTGGATCTCATTGTTCAACCCTCTCATGAACAGGTACTGCTTCCTCTGATCTGAGTTGACATCTTCGGGGGCATACCGGGACAGTTGTATGAACTTGTTGAGATATTCATTCACACTTTTCTGTCCTTGGCGGAGACCTTCAAACTCCTGCCTCTTGAGCATCATTACGCCAACAGGGATGTAGTGAGAGCGGAAAATTTCCTTGAACTCAGTCCAAGTGATTGTCTCCGGGTTGGCATGGGCGTTGCTCAAGGCATCCCACCAGTCAGCAGCTGCTCCCATCAGTTGGTGCGACGCAAAGAGAACCTTCTCTCGGTCGTTGCACTGAACAATGGCAAGCTTCTTCTCCATGGATTTCAACCAATCATCGGCCTCCATTGGATCGCTTGCTTGAGCAAAGGTGGGTGGTCGAGTCCTCATGAACTCTCCCAACCTGTTATGAGCCGGCGGTGGTGGTGGCGGTGGTGCCGGAACGGGGTGTTGGTTGGCCTGTAACTGACCCAAAGTTTGGATCATGGTTTGCATAAGCTGGTTTTGCATGGCCATCAACCTTTCTAGGTTGTTTTCGCCAGCTCTGGGGTTAGCAGGAACTTCCTCGTGATCATCTTCCTGGACGTTCCTTCGGCTGGCGTTTCCTCTCACCATCTGTGAGAGAGAACGAAATAGAATAGAAGGTTAGGTAGGTCCTTTCAACTATATGCATCAAGGTGAGTTGGACTATATATATTAGCCCTTATGAGGATGTGAGCAAGTGCCGAACATCTCACACCTCCTTCTTCTTATGTGTGGATATGCACAACGTTTTTGAGACGTCCCACCACTCACACTAAGCACATATTCACAAATAATCATCACAAGGGCCCACTCAACTCTTATTCAAGGCTGGTTTCCTATGTCAAGGTGGTTTTAAAGGCCAATCTAAGCTATTCACCCTACGGTGCTTGTAACTCCTTCTTGGGGGTTAACCCGTAGTTTTATTATCTATCTAAGGCTTTCTATCTAGGCGTGTAACCTACTGTCAACCCGTGGCTCTGATACCAATCTGTGATGCCCTCAATTCTGTGGAAAACCACGGAACCGAGAACTAATGCATATGTGTGCCCAGGATGTTTATCACACATACACATACGTTCCACAAACTGAATTCAGATTATATATTACCACGAATAACAGAGTTTATTACAATACCTCATGAGTCTTGGACTCATGCTCACAGCGGAAATCTTAATTCTATGCAGCGGAAGTCCTTATTTAAATGCGGAAGCAAAAACTAATGCGGAGGCAAAACTAAGAAGAAGTGGCTCCATCTCTACTCCCTCCACAGGCAAGGTTGAGAACAGATCACACGCCATAGTGCTCTACTTGATCTTCATAGTAGCCTTCTCTTGCTGTTGATTAGGAAATAGTAATGTAAGTTTGAGCACAATAATGTACTCAGCAAGTGCGGGAATAACACATGATATGCAGTTCATAAACAAGGTAGGTATAAAAGGCTTATTTGCAGAAAAGCAGATTTATGAGACCATGATAAAACAGCAACTTAACTTTAGATGAACGTAATCCCAGCATGTATTAAATTACCAACATACCTCCATCACTTCCCGTGTTCCATCCGAACATTAACCAATCCTTTATTCATACTCACGAATACCTCCTCGTATTCACTACCATCTCACCTCATAAAACAACCTCGTCTCACACTGAGACCAATCTCATGTCATGACCCATCAGTCATGCAACCATCTTATCATCCCAACTCAACAGTTCTAAACCAAACCATAACCAAACCAATAACCATAACTAAGAACCTTCCCAATAACCATTCCAATAACCATCCCATTAACCATCCCATCTAATCATGGCAGTTTAGCCAGGTGCTCGTGACCGTAAGCTCGGCTATCATGATAGTTTTTTATAACTCTGCAGAGTTTGTACTTCTTTACCCACAAGTTTATGATTTCGTCACCCGTCGGCGACTGCAGAACCTCCATTATACCAGTACACAACCGTCGGTGTATGGTCAATAGATCACAAAATAGCCTTTACAAAGGGGTTACTAGATGTATGGACTCACTAAGGTTTCACCGGCAGGCTAGAATCTTCAATTCTCCCACCCACGGGCCCCCTCTTGTGCCATGCAGTTCCCAGGGCAGTCCTCACTCGACTCCCATTCTCCGCGCCTTCCACAGTACATAACACTCTAGCAACATACCTAATTACTCAGCTAAGCCGCACCCATACTTGGCCTTGTGGAGGCACTGTTATCCTGGCATGTGCATGCATGAACCGGTCCTTAGATCTACGGTAAGAAAAACCACCATCTCATGCTATCTCATTCACAAACCCAGGCTTTTCTAGATCTCCCTCCGATCCATTGTTCATTAACATCATCAGTTCCTTATTATCATTACGAGTGCAGTTAGCTAAACACATCTATCTCGCTTCCCAATCCCATAGGCTCAGCAAAGCATAAAGCAAAAACCATACCCGACTCATAAACTTCCCAGGCGACAAGGATGGTTTAATCAAAACTAGTAAACTCCTATAAAAGGGTTTTCCATCATGCTTGACTCAGCACACATACCTTTTCACAAAACAAAATAGTTTTATTCAAAAAAACATAGGATCAACATGGTCAAGGAGCACTTGCCTTGTTCTTGCAGTTCCGGTTGTTCTTGATTCTCAAAACCTTGTTGCTGCAGCTCGTCGTAGACAGCTCCCTGAGTTTGTTCTGCTATGTAGGATTCACGTGCATACAAAATTCACAGCAATCAATATCATGCACAAACCCTAAACTAGATGCGATGATGCACATGCATGCTATCCTATGATTAGTTTTATTAGATTGATCTGTACGTGTTCTTGCATGGCTTTCATGGTCAGAGGTGTTCGGATCAAAGATGAATGTGGTGATGATCTTGTCTTTTAGATCAAACTGATCATCGAGTGATCTGCCCACGAGAAGGCTTCTGTTCGAAAGGAATCGAAGAACAGATGCAAAGAGATGAACACAATGATGTCGTAAGGTGGTATTGAAGTCCTACCTCACGCTCTCCTTGACTTCGAGGTCCTCCTCAGACCGCTTGGTTCTTCTCCGATGATCTCCCTTGTTGTGCTTCGGCGATGTTTTGCTCGGCGAGTTAGGGCTAGGGCTCTAAGTCGTCGGCTCACGAGTTGAAAGAGAAGTTTGTGGTTTCGGCCATAGGTTTTGGGTTCTATTTATAACCGGGAAGAGAAGATTCCTAATCTGATTGGATCCCCAATAAGAGTCTTATTCAGATCTTTGTTGGATCCTAACGTCTTATCTTTGGTAACATCGTGGAATGTAGATCGGTTCCTGTTGCGTAACGGTATCTTTACGCGTAAAAACCGCTCCAGAACTTGTTACTTCCGCAATGATGAGCTCCGGAAGCTCCACGTGTCCTCCGGGGCCTGGTATCTCCTCCTCCGCAGAGACGAGCTCCGGTTGTGCCACGTGTCACGAGCGAGACCTCCCTCTTCTTCGGAGGTGAGCTCCGCGCACGCCACGTGTTGGCACCGGTCTTCCCCCTCTTCTTTCCTCAGGGACATGCCCCGAGGTCGACACGTGTCTAGCTGCGATGGACCTCCCGGAGATAAGCTCCGGTGGCGACACGTGTCCAATAGATCCGGACTTCTCTGAGATGAGCTCCGAGATTGACACGTATCCGTGGGACTGGTCCTCTTATTTCCGCGAGGACTAGCTCCGAGGATGACATGTGTCCTATGAAAAATGCCTTTGCTTCTTCCGCAGAGGCTAGCTCCGCGGGCAGCACATGTCCCACAGGGTCGGACCTCTTTCCAATTGCGGAGGTGACCCCCGAGCCTGCCACGTAGCCAGTTCAGCAGTGGACCTCTCCCAATTTCTCGGGGATGAGCTCCGAACACGCCACATGGTCTGCTGGCCGTGGAAGTTGCCTTCGGTGCTCTCAAAGAGCTTTATTGGCTATCCTTTTGATACTTGTCTATGTTCCTTCTTTTCTTAAAATGTTTTTCTTCTTCATAAAACATGAACATATGCTGACACCCGAGATGAGGATGTCACAAGGAGCTCTTGGCCTCGCGGTCTTCCGAGGTCCGTGCGGTCTCGATCTTCGTCGACCAGGCAGGGTCCGCCCTGGTCCCCCTTGGCTTCAGTCCGGTAAAGAGTATGGCCCCTGCGCTAAAGGTGGCCGAGGTGATCCCTGCGCTCGAGTCAATCGACGCAAAGCTATGCAGGCTAGATGCGGTGGTCGTCGGCGAGCTCGAGGCAGAGGGACAGGGCCTGGCCGTGGAGGTTGTCACACACGTGTTGGCGTGCTTCCGGAGCCGGGATCCTTCCTTCTTGCTAGAGCCAGTGAGACAGGGCCCTGCCACGGAGCGGGAGGAAGCTGCCAGGGCTGAAGTCGGGGACGTGGCCGCCCTGGTAGCCTCTAGGTTCCGGCGCGAGCCAGGGGAACCCTAGGACATGTATCTCTCTTCTTCTTTTTTTTATTGAGTCTGTAGTCCAGCTCATGGAGCCTTGATTAAATATACTCTTGCGACTTTTCGTGTCTGTGTTCTCTTGTCTCCTTCTTGGTTTTGCCTGGCCGAGCCCTTAGCTCCGCAAGGTACTCAGAGGCCTTCACCAATCTCGAAGCTCTGCACAAACACCTTCCCCGGGTCCTTATTGTATTAAGGGCCCCGGAGGTCTCCGGAACTCGCCCCATGAGAATGGGGAGGTCCAGATCTGCCGACCACGTGGCGGGCCCGGAGCTCTCCTCTGAGGAGAGGAAGGTCCGGCCCCGTTGGACACGTGGAGCCTTCGGAGCTCTCCCCACGGAGGGGGGAGGTCCGGCTTCTGCCGGCCACATGGCGGGCCCGAAGCTCCTCCTAAGGAGAGGGGAGCTGCGCCCCCGCTGGACACGTGGAGCCTTCGTGGCTCGCCCCTGCGGAGGGGGCGAGGTCCGGATCCTTCGGTCTTGCCTTGGAGCTCTGGTCTTGCGCGGTCCCGTAGTGGCCCCTGGTAGGTGTGGCCCATTGCTTGGGCGCTCCTACCATACTCCTGCGGGGAGCTAAGGCCGGGAGGTCCTGCACACAAGTAAGGGAAACGTAATTCTCCTTGGGGCTCCCCCTTCCCTATCTCATAGTCTTATTTGGCTTACGGTCCTGATCCGGTGTACGGTGCTTGGGAACTACAGTGCGCGAAGTGCCGGGAGCTCAGGTGTGACACCCTCATCTCCGGTGTCAGCATATGTTCATGCTTTATGAAGAGGAAACATTTTAAGAAAAGAAGGAACAGAAAAAATATTAGAAGGATGGCCAATAAGAGCCGAATCTAGCTCTCAGAAAACGCCGAAGACAACTCACCGCGGCCGACGGCCATGAGGCGTGTTCGGAGCTCGTCCCCGCGAGGTGGGGAGAGGTCCGCCGCTAAAATAGCTACATGGCAGGTTCGGGACTCATCTCCGCAAAAGGGGAGAGGTCCGACCCTGGGGGGACACGTGTTGCTCTCGGAGCTTTCTTCTGCGGAAGAAGCAAAGGCGTTTCCACAGGACACATGTCACCTGCGGAGCTAGTCATCACGGAAATCAGAGGACCGGTCGCACGGGATACGTGTCGATCTCGGAGCTCACCTTCGAGAGGTCCGGTTCCCTCGAACACGTGTCGCCACCGGAGCTTATCTCCGGGAGGTCTGTGGCTGTTGGACACGTGTCGACCTCGGGGCATGTCCCTGAAGAAAGAAGAGAGGAAAGACCGGCGCCAACACGTGGCGTGCGCGGAGCTCACCTCCAAAGGAGGGGGGAGGTCTCGCTCGTTGACAGGTGGCACAAACGGAGGTCGTCTCTGCGGAGAAGGAGATACCAGGCCCCGAAAGGACACGTGGAGCCTCCGGAGCTCATCGCCGTGAAGGTAACGAGTTCTGGAACGGCTGTTACGCGTAAGAATACCGGTACATAAAGGAAACTGACCTGAATTCCACAACGTTACCGCACCAAATCAACTAAAGATAAGATGATAGGATCCAACGACGGTCTGAATAAGACTCTTATTCGGAATACAATCAGATTAGGACTCTTCTCTTCCCGATTATAAATAGAACCCAGAACCTCTGGCCGAAACCACAAACTTCTTTTCCAACTCCTGAGCCGACGACTTGGAGCCCTAGCCCTAACTCGCCGAGTAAACCATCGCCGAAGCGCAACAAGGGAGATCATCGGAGGAGAACCGAGCGGTCTGAGGAGGACCTCGAAAACCAAGAAGGGCGTAAGGTAGGACTCCGACCACCTTACGGCGTCGTTGTATTTTCCTTGCATCTGTTCTTTGATTCCTTCCAGAAACCTTCTCATGGATAGATCACTTGATGATCAGGTTGATCTAAAGACAAGATCATCACCACATCCACCTTTGATCCGAACACCTCTGTCCATGCAAGTCATGCAAAAACACGTACAGACCAATCTAATAAAATTAATCATAGGATAGCATGCATGTGCATCATCGCATCTAGTTTAAGGTTTGTGCATGATATTGATTGTTGTGAATCTTGTATGCACGTGATCCTACCTAGCAGAACAAGCTCGGGGAGCTGTCTACGACGAACTGCAGCAACAAGGTTTTGGGATTCAAGAACAACCGGAACCGCAAGAACAAGGCAAGTGCTCCTTGACCATGTTGATCCTATGTTTTGGGTAAAACTATTTTGTTTTGCGAAAAGGTGTGTGTGCTGAGTCAAACATGATGGGCAACCTTTTTTATAGGAGTTTACTAGTTTTGGTTGAACCACCCTTGTCGCCTGGGAAGTTTATGAGTCGGTTGTGGTTTTTGCTTTATGCTTCGCTGAGTCTATGGGATTGGGAAGCGAGATAGATGTGTCTAGCTAACTGCACTCGTAAATGATAATGAGAAACTGATGATGTTAATGAACATGGGTCGAAGGGAGATCTAGGCAAGACTGGGTTTGTGAATGAGGTAGCATGAGACGGTGGTGTACTTGCCATAGATCTAAGGACCGGTTCATGCATGCACATGCCAGGATAACAGTGCACCACCACAAGGCCAAGTATGGGTGCGGCTTAGCTGAGTAATTAGGTAAGTTGCTAGAGTGTTATGGACTGTGGAAGGCGCGGGGAATGGGAGTCGAGTGAGGACTGCCCTGGGAATTGCATGGCACAAGAGGGGGCCCGTGGGTGGGAGAATTGGAGATTCTAGCCTGCCGGTGAAACCTTAGTGAGTCCATACATCTAGTAACCCCTTTGTAAAGGCTATTTTGTGATCTCTTGACCATACACCGACGGTTGTGTACTGGTATCATGGAGGTTCTGCAGTCGTCGAAGGGTGACGAAATCACAAACTTGTGGGTAAAGAGGTGCAAACTCTGCAGAGTCTAAAACTATCATGATAGCCGAGCTTACAGTCACGAGCGCCTGGCTAAACTGCCATGATTAGTTAGGATGGTTATTGGGAAGGTTCTTGGTTATGGTTATTGGTTTTGGTTATGGTATGGTTGTTGGGACTGTTGAGTCCGGGTGATAAGATGGTTGCATGACTGTTGAGTCATGGCAGCGAAACTGGTCTCGGTGTGAGACAAAGTTGTTATGAGATAAGATGGTAGCGAATACGTGAAGGTATTCGTGAGATGGTAGCGAATACGAGGAGGTATTCGTGAGTAAGAATGAGGTTGGTTAATGTTCGGGTGGAACATGGAAAGCGATGGAGGTATGTTGGTAATTTAATACATGCTGGGATTACATTCATCTAAAGTTAAGTTGCTGTTTTATCATGGTTTTATAAATCTGCTTTTCTGTAAATAAGCCTTTTTATACCTACCTTGTTTATGAGCTGCATATCATGTGTTTTCCCACACTTGCTGAGTACATCATTGTTGTCGGTACCCGCGATATGGGGTACCCCCGCGCACAGGGGAAAATGCCTAAGGATCTTGTCCTTCTCCGCAGGGAGAGCTACGAAGGCGCCACGCATCCAGCGGGGCCGGACCTCTCTCTCCTCAGAGGAGAGCTCCGGGCTCGCCACGTGGCCTGCATAAGCCGGACCTCCCCCCTCCGCCGGGGAGAGGTCTGAAGGCGCCACGTGTGCAACGGTGCCGGACCTCCCTCTCCACAGAGGAGAGTTCCGGGCCCGCCAGGTGGCCGACAGAAGCCGGACCTCCCCTCCGCGGGGAGAGGTCCGAAGGCTCCACGTGTCCTGCGGGGCCGGACCCCCCTCTCCTCTTAGGAGGGCTCCGGGCCCGCCACGTGTCCAGCAGAAGAGCGTTGCCTGCCCCCGAGCGGTAGGCAGCGGGCATAAAGACGCCCCATACCTTGCCCGTACAAGGTATTCAAGGCTCGTGCCTTCCCAAGACGCGGAGACGCGGAGCACGCCTCTGTCAGGTGCCGTTGCGCCCAGTCGCATCACAGACTGGCGCGCGGTGTCAGAACCTGCCAGCCAATAAACACAGCGATAAGACATCCCCTGCCGCCTCCGCCGTCATCAACCACTACGACTAGCATGCGGCATGGGCAGGGTGGCAAGACGAAGACTCAGAAGCCTTCGCCAGAGACAACTACCGGCATAACTGCAGATACGGTAGATGACAGACAATCTCCCCGGGACCACCTGTCGGGTCCCGGGCCCCCCTTGTAAGCCACCCGAGCCTTGGACTATAAAAGGCTCGGATAGGCGATGTTAGCAAGGGTTCGCGCTCCAGCAACTCATATGCTAGACATCACTCATCCCCAAGCTCAGGACTCCGGTTCTGAGCAACAACCAATACAGCGAGCTCCTCAGCTCACCGTGGACGTAGGGTTTTACGCTCCGGCGGCCCGAACCACGTAAAACTCGCCGTGTCAAGCTCCTCCCTAACTCGTCCCTACGCTCAAGCTCTCCGCAAGTGACTAGCCCCTCCGAAAAAGAACCTCCGCGGGCTGCCCAGAGCAGGTCCGGGGGAAGTGTCGACCACACACTTCGACATTTGGCGCGCCAGGAAGAGGGGCTTTTCCCTTGCGCGACGAGTTTCCGCCGACGAAGATGACCAAGCTTCCCTCAGCGGCAAACTCTCCCCCCCCTGCGTTCACGGCGAACCGTGACCAGAGGGGAGTACATGTCGACGCACTCAGGACGGAGTGTGTCGGCGCAAGCTGGGAGCCAGCAGCCGACTCCGGCAACGCCGACTCCGGCAATGCAGGCTCCAACCAGCGTCAGGTCTTCAGCAGCGCTGAGCGTACCCCACGGGGGTGCGCTAGCTGCAGCAAGAGCACTACTGCACAATCCGCCTGCTGGGGACGCGCCTCAGGCAGCGACCCAGCAGTGGATTCGCGAGGTAGACCGTCTCGTCGTCGCTGCCGCAAACCCTCGACTTCGGCGGGGACGACGCTCCGGCCAACCGGCTGTGTCGCTGCGCACGCCAACGGTTGACGAGCAGACGGCGGATTCCAGCTCCACCAGGATCCAGTCGACGGACCTGAGGACAGATCTGGAACGGTGTCACTTGGGCCAGGATGCCCGGGTGTACCTCGAGCGACGTCGAGAAAGGCGCCGCAACCAGGAGGCTGGCGACAGCGTGACGTCGGCCTCGACCCAACCTGAAGAGCAGACTTTCGCCACACGATCCGTGCCCCAGGCATACGCCACGCAGCATATGCCACAGCCATATGCCCTGCAAACGGCGCCCCCGGTCTATGGCGCAGCCATGCCCATACCGGGGTACACTGTGCCAGCGGCGAACCAAGCGCTCGCGGCACCAATTCCTGCAGCAGCGGGGGTAGGATGTGCGGCCCTGGCGCCCCACCTTCGCTTCGAGAGGTGGCCGCGCAAGTTTCGGCCGCACCTGCCCGAGAAGTACGACGGCAGCGTCAACCCGGTGGAGTTTCTCCAAATCTACTCCACCGCCGTACTTGCCACAGGAGGGGATGAGGCCGTCATGGCCAACTACTTCCCCGTCGCCTTGACCAACCCAGCCCGGTCTTGGCTCATGAACCTCCCTCGGGGTTCTATAACTTCCTGGGGAGAGCTCTGCCGGCAGTTCACCGCCAACTTCGGCAGTTCCTACACTCGGCCTAGCACGGAGCTCGACCTCCACGCCATCCAGCAACAACCTGGGGAGTCGCTGCGTTCCTTCATCCAGCGGTTCTCCCAGGTGCGGAACACCATCCCACACATCCAAAACGCTTCTGTGGTCGTGGCGTTCCGGCAAGGCGTTCGGGACAAGAAGATGCTCGAGAAGCTCGCGACTAGAGAGGTCCGCGACGTCTCAGAGCTCTTCAGCCTGGCGGACAAGTGCGCCAGAGCGGCCGAAGGGCGGAACTGGCACTCGCTGCCAACCTCCGAGTCAGGAGGGCAGCCCGGGTCTGGCGCTGTCTCCTATGGAGGCAGCAAGAAGGCCAAGAGCAGGGGCAGAGGCAAGATGGAATCGCCGGCCGCGACCCCCATTGCCGCAGCAGCGGCACCCAGTGGAGCTCGGGGGCCGTGCCCCGACAAGAGGCAGAGACGGTCACCAGCCCCAGAAGGTGACCAAGACAAGCTATGCCCCGTGCACGGCAGTTGTCGCCATACTACTGCTGAGTGCCGGGAGATCCAGAAGCTCGCGGAGCGCTTCCACAAAGGGAAGGAGCAGCGAACTGATGCTCTACCCTTCCGCCAAAGGGAGGGCAAGCAGAAGGTCGACGCCCCAGACAACGCCGACCACCAGGTGGGGTTCCAGGAGCCTCAGCGCGCCGTGAAGGCGGTGCGCAACCATGAGGACTCCAGCTCCAGTGATGATGAGCATCGAAAGAAGCTCTACGTCATATACGGCGGGTCCGCCGACCCCTCATCCTGAAACACAGTCATGACTCTGCGCTGAGCTGTAGCGTTGGTGGCTCCACTCCCAGGTGCCGCACCGCACCTCAAGTGGATGGGAACCCCCATCAGCTTTGACGCCACCGACTGCCCTAGGAACATGGCTGGGGCCGGCCAACTACCGCTCTTGGTAGCACCCACCATCGCCAACGTGAGGATGTACCACTTTTTGGTAGATGGCGGAGCTGGGCTGAACCTCATCAGCCGTGCAGCTTTCCAGAAGCTGCAGATCCCGATGGCCAAGCTCACCCCGTCGAGCCCGTTCTCAGGGGTAGGGCCGGGACAGGTCGTTCCTTACGGCAGCATCAGCCTCCCGGTGACCTTCGGAGCTCTGGACAGCTATCGGACAGAATACATTCTGTTCGACGTGGCGGAGATCGACCTCCCCTTTAACGCCATAATTGGCAGGCCAGCCCTGTACCGATTCATGGCAGTAGCCCACTACGGCTACCTCGTCCTAAAGATGCCTACACCAACAGGCGTCCTCAGGATTCGTGGAGACCGCACTGCTGCCGTGTCGGCCTTGGAAAAACTCCAAGCGCTTGCAACAGCTGGAGCACCAGCCCCAGACAGTGCGGAACCAGGCCAGCTCCACCCGAGTGCACGCCACCGTGCCTCCACCGCAGCACCCCGTGTGCAACCCCTCGACGAGGGCGACATTCCCTTAAAGATCGTCCAAGTCGGCGCCGAAGCCACCCAGACCACCCGGGTAGCCGGGGGCCTGGATAGCAAATAGGAAGGCGCGCTCGTCACCTTCCTCCGGCATAACGTTGACGTGTTTGCATGGCAGCCGTTACAGATGCCGGGGATCCCTAGGGAGGTGATCGAGCACCACTTAAAGGTCTTCCCCAACGCCCGGCCAATTCAACAGAAGCCCCGCAAGCAGTTCATCGAGCGGCAAAACTTCATTCACGAAGAAATTAAGAAGCTGCTGGACGCTGGCTTCATACGGGAGGTCCACCACCCCCGGTGGTTGGCGAACCCCGTCGTTGTCCCGAAGGCCAGTGGGAAGCTCCGGATGTGCATCGACTACACCAATCTCAATAAGGCATGTCCCAAAGATCCATTCCCTCTCCCTAGAATAGATCAAATAGTAGACTCGACATCAGGCTGTGATATGCTGTGCTTCCTAGACGCCTACTCGGGTTTCCATCAGATCCCCATGTCTAGAGAAGATGAGGAGCACACCTCCTTCATCACAGTAGATGGCCTGTATTGTTATGTCTCTATGCCTTATGGCCTAAAGAATGCTCTCCCCACCTTTGTACGTGCAATGCACAAAACCTTCAGAGAGTTAGTAAGAGACTTAGTTGAGGTGTACGTCGATGACATCGTCGTCAAGATCAGGCAGAGTTCATCTTTGTTAGATAACCTAGCCTTAGTTTTTGACAAATTGCGCTCTACGCGCACCAAGCTGAACCCCAACAAATGTGTGTTCAGTGTATCCTCTGGGAAGCTCTTAGGATTCCTGGTCTCGCACCGGGGAATTGAGGCCAACCCAGAGAAGATCAAGGCCATCGACTTGATGCGGCCTCGTGCCCGCGTCAAAGATGTCCAGAAACTCAAGGGATGCCTAGCCGCGTTGAGTCAGTTTATACCGAGGCTAGCGGAGCGGGCACTTCCCTTCTTTAAGCTCCTGCGCAAATCCGGTCCATTTGCGTGGACTGGTGAAGCAGAAGAGGATTTCTAGGAGTTGAAGCGACTCCTGACGACCCTACCTATCATGGTAGCCCCAGAGCCCGGAGAGCATCTGTTGCTCTACATCGCGGCAACAACCGAGGTGGTGAGTATGGTCCTCGTTGCAGAGCGGCCGGACCTCTCATCTTCACAACCTGCTCCGGCAGCAGAATACAGATGCCAGGAGGCCCCGCAGGACCAAGACGGTCTCTCGGACCTCCAAGGCAACCTCCCGGAGGTCCAGGGCGGCCTCCCGGACCCCCAAGATAATCCCCTGGGGGCCCAACTGGACCTCCCGGAGATCCTGCAGGACCCTACAGAGCTCCCGGAGAACCAGCTGGGCCCCCCGGAGGGCCAAGATAGCTTAAGAGCCTCCGGGTTCCAACTCCCGGAAGCCCCCTTGGATCCACCCATCTCCAGCGGGCCAGGGCCAATGGATGAAGACCTCCCAGACCTAAGAGAGAGGGTTCAAATCATCCAGAGGCATGTCTACTACATCAGTGAAGTACTTCACGATGCCAAGACAAGGTACCTAGAAGTCCACAAGCTGCTGTATGCAGTGCTCGTGGCCTCTAGGAAGCTCCGCCATTACTTCCAGTCCCACCGGGTCTCGGTAGTCACCTCCTATCCGCTGAAGACGATCCTTCACAGCCCCCATGCGACTGGCAACGTCGCTAAATGGGCGGCGGAGCTGGTGGAGTTTGAGCTGGACTTCCTTCCTCGCCATGCAGTCAAAAGCCAAGCACTGGCCGACTTTGTGGCAGAGTGGACACCAACGAAGACTGACCCAGGGGGCCACGAAGACGGTGAACCAGAGCACCAAGCTCCGGTATTCACCGAGCCCGACTGGACGCTCTTCTTCGACGGCTCCTCGCGAAAGCAGGGGGCCGGTTCCGGCGTACTGCTCCTCATGCCATCGGGGGAGCAGTTTGGGTACATGGTGCGTCTCAATTTCAAGGCAACCAACAACATGGCAGAGTATGAAGCACTCATCTTTGGCCTACAGACAGCCCTGTCTCTAGGCGCTCGCCAGTTGTTGGCACAGGGCGACTCCCAGCTGGTTATCAAGCAAGTTAAGGGCGAATGCTCCTACAATGACCCACAGCTAGCTGCTTATCTGCTTCACGTGTAGATGTTGGAGAAAGACTTCCTCTCCTTGGACCTGCGCCACGTACCGCGCGCTGGCAATGCCGCAGCTGACGACCTTTCAATGAAGGCTTCCACAGGAGCTTCTGTGCCCGAAGGAGTCTTCGAGAGGACGTTGTTGTGGCCCACAGCCCAGCCCACCGAGCCGGGCGAAGGGGGCTTGACCAGCACCTCAAAGCTGGCGGTCCCGGCGGCCCTGCAGCCATGGATGCCGCCAAGGATCGTAAGCGTCACTGGGGACTCCGTGCAACCCAGCGCTCAAGATCCAGAAGCTCAAGTCAGACCCGATGCATGGATCACGGAGATCCGGGACTACTTGAAAGACAACATCCTCCCTGATGAACATGCAACCGCTGAACGGATCGTGCCTATGGCTAAGAGATACGCGCTGGTAGAAGGGGATCTCTACCGGCGTGGCGCCAACCACGTCCTATTGCGGTGCATAACCCACGGGGAAGGCTGCGAATTGCTCGCTGAGATCCATGGAGGCGAATGTGGGAGTCACTCTTCCTCACGCACGCTTATCGGTAAAGCCTTCCGGCATGGCTTCTACTGGCCGACAGCACTCCAGGATGCCGTCAGGCTGGTCGAGAGCTGCAAGGCGTGCCAGTTCCACGCCAAGCAGATCCATACACCGGCTCAGGCGGTACAGATGATCCAACCCTCATGGCCGTTTGCCGTATGGGGGCTGGACATCCTGGGACCATTCCCCAGAACCGTCGGGGGATTCCGGTACCTCTATGTCGCCATCGACAAGTTCACCAAGTGGCCGGAGGCCACACCAGTTGTCACCATCAACAAGCAATCCGCAGTAAAGTTCATCAAGTCGATTGTTTGCCGGTTCGGGGTCCCGAACAGAATCATCACCGACAACGGGACCCAGTTCACCAGCGCAGCCTTCCAAGACTACTGCGAAGACCTCGGCATTCAGGTGTGCTATGCCTCTGTTGCTCACCCAAAGAGCAATGGGCAAGTTGAGAGGGCCAACGCGGAGATTCTCCGGGGCCTTAAGACCCGCACCTATGCCAGTCTGAAGAAACATGGTGCCAATTGGGTGGATGAGCTTTCGAGCACACTATGGGCTAACCGGACATCCCAGAGCCGGGCCACCGGAGAGACACCCTTCTTCATGGTGTATGGGGCCGAAGCTGTACTTCCCCCAGAGATCACCATGAAGTCTCACCGTGTCCGGGCTTACGATGAAGCCGCGCAGGACAACCTCCGGCGTGGAGAAATCGACCTCATCGACGAGGTCCGATTGCATGCAGCACTCCGTAACACACGGTACATACAAGCGCTCCGTCGCTACCACCAGAGGTCTGTGCGTGCCCGGGAGCTGCAGGAAGGTGACCTGGTGCTGCAGCGCATACTTTCTCGCGAAGGGACCCACAAACTCTCCCCTAGTTGGGAAGGTCCCTTCCGAGTCGCAAAAGTGTGCCACCGCGGGTGCGTACGCCTTTCCACCGAGGATGGGGACCTGCTCCCGAACCCTTGGAACATAGAACACCTCCGTAAGTTCTACCCCTAGAGCAAAGATAGGACAGTCTCTTCTTTTCGTAATAAATTCCATAGAGTCCAGGAACAGCGCTCGGAGCAGCTAAGCCCCAGGGGACGGTACAGGACTACGTTCAGATTTGCCTGGTTCCGACTCCAAGCGCGTAGAGTCTTGCTTCCCTTCTTAATGGGGCGGGTCGTGGCCTCCATGTTTAGCATGCCTTCCTCCTGTGGAAAATTATATGAAAAGAAACCTGTTCTACTTTGCTCTTTCCTTGTACTCATTTAAATTATGTATTAAATTTTTTTATGACTACACTTCCGGCGTATGCCCGCCATGCGCTCAGCTCCCTCTTCTCATTCTCACCCCTAGTCGGCATTTGCTGCCCTACCAGAGGCGGTTGCGTTGGAGGTACCTGCCGATGGTCAAGGGGGCCCCGAGCCCCCGGCACTTCGCGCACTATAGTCCCCAAGCACCGTGCATGTGGTTAGGGACCGTAAGCCAAATAAGACTATGAGATAAGGGAGGGGGAGCCTCCAAGGCGAATTATGTTTCCCTTATTTGTGTGCAGGACCTCTCGGCCTCAACTCCCCGCAGGAGTATGGTAGGCGCACCCAACCAATGGGACGCCCCTACCAGGGGGCCGCTACGGGATCGCGCAAGACCGGAACTCCAAGATAAGACCGAAGGACCCACGTGTCCAGCGGGACCGGACCTCCCTCTCTTCTAGGGGGAGCTCCGGGCCTGCCACGTGGCCAACAGAAGTCGGACCCCCCTCTAAGGGGAGAGGTCCGAAGGCCTCACGTGTCCCGCGGGGCCGGACCTCCCTCTCCTTAGAGAAGAGCTCCAGGCCCGCCACGTGGCCGGCAGATCCGGGCCTCCCCATCCTCATGAGGTGGGCCCCGGAGACCTCCAGGGCCCTTAATACGGTAAGGACCCGGGGAAGGTGCCGGAGCAGGGCGTCGAGATTGATGAAGGCCTCTGAGCACCTTGCGGAGCTAAGGGCTTGGCCAGGCAAAACCAAGAAGAAGACAGAAAACATCGCAGGCACGAAGGGTCATAAGAGTCTATGTATTCATGGCTCCATGAGCTGGACTACAGACTCAATAAAAAAGAAAGAAACAAGCCCTAGGGTTCCCCTGGCACGTCCAGAGCCTAGAAGTTGCAAGAGCGGCTACGTCCCCGGCTTCACCCCTGGCGGCGTTCTCCCGCTCCGTGACCCGAGCGCAGGAATCACCTCGGCCATCACCAGCGCAAGGGCCGGTGTCATCAAGGATGCTTCTGAAGCCCCGGCCACCACCAGCGCAAGGGCTGCTATCATCAAGGGCGCTCCTGAAGCCCCCTCCGCCGCTTCAGCAGTCTCCTTGAAGACTCCTCTGACCCGAGCGCAGGGACCACCTTGGCCATCACCAGCGCAAGGGCCGCTGTTATCAAGGGTGCTCCTGAGGCCCCCTCCGCTGCTTAGCATGCCTTCCTCCTGTGGAAAATTATATGAAAAGAAACCTGTTCTACTTTGCTCTTTCCTTGTACTCATTTAAATTATGTATTAAATTTTTTTATGACTACACTTCCGGCGTATGCCCGCCATGCGCTCAGCTCCCTCTTCTCATTCTCACCCCTAGTCGGCATTTGCTGCCCTACCAGAGGCGGTTGCGTTGGAGGTACCTGCCGATGGTCAAGGGGGCCCCGAGCCCCCGGCACTTCGCGCACTATAGTCCCCAAGCACCGTGCATGTGGTTAGGGACCGTAAGCCAAATAAGACTATGAGATAAGGGAGGGGGAGCCTCCAAGGCGAATTATGTTTCCCTTATTTGTGTGCAGGACCTCTCGGCCTCAACTCCCCGCAGGAGTATGGTAGGCGCACCCAACCAATGGGACGCCCCTACCAGGGGGCCGCTACGGGATCGCGCAAGACCGGAACTCCAAGATAAGACCGAAGGACCCACGTGTCCAGCGGGACCGGACCTCCCTCTCTTCTAGGGGGAGCTCCGGGCCT
Source organism: Neostapfia colusana (assembly GCA_030760725.1). Lineage (NCBI taxonomy): Eukaryota > Viridiplantae > Streptophyta > Magnoliopsida > Poales > Poaceae > Neostapfia > Neostapfia colusana. The sequence goes on along the minus strand of JASWHV010000004.1, from coordinate 36,505,889 downwards.
GCCACGTGGCCAACAGAAGTCGGACCCCCCTCTAAGGGGAGAGGTCCGAAGGCCTCACGTGTCCCGCGGGGCCGGACCTCCCTCTCCTTAGAGAAGAGCTCCGGGCCCGCCACGTGGCCGGCAGATCCGGGCCTCCCCATCCTCATGAGGTGGGCCCCGGAGACCTCCAGGGCCCTTAATACGGTAAGGACCCGGGGAAGGTGCCGGAGCAGGGTGTTGAGATTGATGAAGGCCTCTGAGCACCTTGCGGAGCTAAGGGCTCGGCCAGGCAAAACCAAGAAGAAGACAGAAAACATCGCAGGCACGAAGGGTCATAAGAGTCTATGTATTCATGGCTCCATGAGCTGGACTACAGACTCAATAAAAAAGAAAGAAACAAGCCCTAGGGTTCCCCTGGCACGTCCAGAGCCTAGAAGTTGCAAGAGCGGCTACGTCCCCGGCTTCACCCCTGGCGGCGTTCTCCCGCTCCGTGACCCGAGCGCAGGAATCACCTCGGCCATCACCAGCGCAAGGGCCGGTGTCATCAAGGATGCTTCTGAAGCCCCGGCCACCACCAGCGCAAGGGCTGCTATCATCAAGGGCGCTCCTGAAGCCCCCTCCGCCGCTTCAGCAGTCTCCTTGAAGACTCCTCTGACCCGAGCACAGGGACCACCTTGGCCATCACCAGCGCAAGGGCCGCTGTTATCAAGGGTGCTCCTGAGGCCCCCTCCGCTGCTTCAGCGGTTTCCTTGGAGACTACCGCCTGGAGTCCTCCTTGGTGCTTCAGCAGTTTCCTCGGAGACTCCTCCACCTAAAGCCGCCTCGGCGTGTCAGCAGTTTCTTTGAAGACTCCACCGTCTGAGGAGAAGGGACGCAACGCCAGGGAACTTTCAGCCTGTAGTCGCTCAAGAAGAGTCCCGTCGGGAGGATAAACCTGAGGCCTCTTGGAGGCGCCACCTCCAGAGGCAAGGCATGCAGGCTCCCTGGGTCCCAGACCTGGTGCAGACGGCGCCACCGGAGGAAATCGAGAGCGATCCTCCTCTGAAGGCGGGTTAGAAGCCATGGAAGAAGACAAGGCCGTAGAGCATCAAGAAAGGTGCAAGTGCTGGAAGCCTTATAAGGGGAGCCTGCCCACGTTGTGGCTTCCTTTCACGCCTTACAGGTACAATTCAAAGCGATTCGAAACTTTTTGAATACGCCGCATCGGCAACCACTTCGGCTCCGACAGAGTGCCGATGGCAAGTGGACCCAAGCCGCCCAGCTGAAGCGGTGGGACAAGGAGTCAGTCTCCCAAGAAGACGAGCCAGCAAGGCACTCCGGCGGTTCCCGAAGAAAGCGCCGCAACATGCAGAAATGGCAGCCTTGGGAACCGCCGCAGTAAAAGCAACCATCAAGTGGGCGCACGCTCCCACGATCCCACGACTGTTCGTGCTCCGGCAGCGGTCAATGCGAGACTTAGAGAAAGTGCACGGAACGGAAGAGACGGAGGTCCCACCTCGGGCTCGCTATCTCCCCCGAGATGGGCCCGGGGGCCACTGTCGGTACCCGCGATATGGGGTACCCCCGCGCACAGGGTAAAATGCCTAAGGATCTCGCCCTTCTCCATAGGGAGAGCTCTGAAGGCGCCACGCGTCCAGTGGAGCCGGACCTCCCTCTCCTCAGAGGAGAGCTCCGGGCTCGCCACATGGCCTGCATAAACCGGACCTCCCCCCTCCGCCGGGGAGAGGTCCGAAGGCGCCACGTGTCCAGTGGGGCCGGACCTCCCTCTCCACAGAGGAGAGCTCCGGGCCCGCCACGTGGCCGACAGAAGCCGGACCTCCCCTCCACGGGGAGAGGTCCGAAGGCTCCACGTGTCCTGCGGGGCCGGACCGCCCTCTCCTCTGAGGAGGGCTCCAGGCCCGCCACGTGTCCAGCAGAAGAGCGCTGCCTGCCCCCGAGCAGTAGGCAGCGGGCGTAAAGACGCCCCATACCTTGCCCGTACAAGGTATTCAAGGCCCGCGCCTTCCCAAGACACGGAGACGCGGAGCACACCTCTGTCAGGTGCCGTTGCGCCCAGTCGCATCACAGACTGGCGCGCAGTGTCAAAACCTGCCAGCCAATAAACACAGCGACAAGACATCCCCTGCCGCCTCCGCCGTCATCAACCACTACGACTAGCATGCGGCATGGGCAGGGCAGCAAGACGAAGACTCAGAAGCCTTCGCCAGAGACAACTACCGGCATAACTGCAGATACGGTAGATGACAGACAATCTCTCTGAGACCACCTGTCGGGTCCCGGGCCCCCTTTGTAAGCCACCCGAGCCTTGGACTATAAAAGGCTCGGGTAGGCGACGTTAGCAAGGGTTCGCGCTCCAGAAACTCATACGCTAGACATCACTCATCCCCAAGCTCAGGACTCCGGTTCTGAGCAACAAGCAATACAGCGAGCTCCTCAGCTCACCATGGACGTAGGGTTTTACGCTCTAGCGGCCCGAACCACGTAAAACTCGCCGTGTCAAGCTCCTCCCTAACTCGTCCCTATGCTCAAGCTCTCCGCAAGTGACTAGCCCCTCCGAAAAAGAACCTCCGCGGGCTGCCCAGAGCAGGTCCGGGGGAAGTGTCAACCACACACTTCGACAATTGTACTCAAACTTGCATTATTATTTCATCATCAGCAGCGGGAGAAGCCTACTATGAAGACCAAGTGGAGCATTACGGCGTGTGATCTGTTCTCAACCTTGCCTGTGGAGGGAGTAGAGATGGAGCCACTTCTGCTTAGATTTGCTTCCGCATTAGCTAAATTGCTTCCGCTTTAGAATAAAGACTTCCGCTGTGAGCATGAGTCCAAGACTCATGAGGTATTGTAATAAACTCTGTTATTCGTGGTAATATATAATCTGAATTCAGTTTGTGGAACGTATGTGTATGTGTGATGAACATCCTGGGCACACATATGCATTAGTTCTCGGTTCCGTGGTTTTCCCACAGAATTGAGGGTGTCACAGATTGGTATCAGAGCCACGGGTTGACAGTAGGTTACACGCCTAGATAGAAACCTTAGATTGATATTAGAGCCACGGGTTAACAGCAAGTTACACCCCTAAATAGGAGTCACAGGTAGCTAAGCCACGCTGACCAAAGGAAGCATCCTAGGGTGAATAGCTTAGATTGGCCTTGAAACCACCTTGGCAAAGGGAACCATCCTTGAATAGGAGTTGTGTGGGCCCTTGTGATGATTATTTGTGATTGTGTGCTTAGTGTGAGTTGTGGGGCGTCTCAAAACTTTGTCCATATCCACACGTAAGAAGAAAGAGGTGTGAGATGTCTCGGCACTTGCTCACATCCTCATATGGGCTAATATATACATAGTCCAACTCACCTTGATGCATATAGTTGAGGGAATCTACCTAACCTTCTAACATTCTATTCTATTTCGATCTCTCTCACAGATGGTGAGAGGAAACGCCGACCGAAGGAACGTCTAGGAGGATGACCATGATGAAGTTCCTGCTAACCCAGGAGCTGGCGAAAACCATCTGGAAAGGTTGATGGCCATGCAAAACCAGCTTATGCAAAACATGATCCAAACTTTGGGTCAGTTGCAGGCCAACCAAAACCCCATTCCAGCACCACCGCCACCACCACCGCCGGCTCATAACAGACTGGGAGAGTTCATGAGGACTCGGCCACCCACCTTTGCTCAAGCTAGCGATCCCATGGAGGCCGATGATTGGTTGAAATCCATGGAGAAGAAGCTCACCATTGTTCAGTGCAATGACCGAGATAAGGTTCTCTTTGCGTCGCACCAACTTATGGGAGCTGCCGCTGACTGGTGGGATGCCCTATGCAACACCCATGTCAACCCGGAGACAATCACTTGGACTGAGTTCAAGGAAAGTTTTCGCTCTCACTACATCCCTGCTGGTGTAATGATGCTCAAAAGGCAGGAGTTCGAAGGTCTCCGCCATGGACAGAAAAGTGTGAATGAGTATCTCAACAAGTTCATACAACTGTCCCGGTATGCCCCCGAAGATGTCAACTCAGACCAAAGGAAGCAGTACCTGTTCATGAGAGGGTTGAACAATGAGATCCAGGTTGAGCTCCTCAACAATGACTACGTAAGCTTCCAGAAGCTGGTTGACAAGGCCATAGTGGTTGAAAACAAGATCCGAGAGATCGAGCGAGAGTGCAAGAGGAAGATGCCATACCAGCCCTAAGGGAGCAACGTACGACCTAGGTACATGCCCCCTGCACCGCAGTATGGATCGACCACTCCTGCATACCGCCCTGGTCAGCCACCACAGCAACAATTCGTTGCACCGGCACCTCGTGTGCCCATGCCTCCTGCGTCCCGACCTAACAATGGCACCCCTGTTCAAAACCCCCGCCCCAACACACCTGCTGCCATATGCAACAGGGCATGCTTTGCATGCGGGGAAGTAGGACACTTCGCGAACCAGTGCCCGAGGAGAGGCCCTGGACAGCAAGGTAACGTGCCCAAGCAGAACCCGCGACCGAACGGAGGAGACAATCAAGGGAACCGTGGACAGCAGAACTATGCTCGCGGCCACGTGAACCATGTCACTGCCGAGGAAGCACAACAGGCTGAGGACGTTGTAATTGGTATGTTCCTTGCCAACTCCAACCCAGCCACCATCTTATTTGATTCTGGAGCCTCGCATTCCTTCATATCATCCAAATATTTTGCCAAACATCATCTACCCGTATCCCACATAGAATGTGCTATGTTAGTTAATTCTCCTGGAGGAGAAATGAGGAATAATATAGTATGTCCTAAAGTAAGCCTTAAAATAAGGGGGGTAGACTTCCTTGCCAACCTTATTGTCTTGGACTCCCAAGGGATTGACATCATACTCGGAATGGATTGGCTAAGCAAGCACAATGGAGTAATCCAATGTGCTGAAAGGAGCGTGCAGTTGACAAACGAGCACGGTATTCGTGTCGAGTTTGAGTCAGCCCAGCAAACAACCAAACGGGCGAATTTGAACAAGGTCAAAGGAACAACATTGGACAACATTCCAGTGGTTCATGAATTTTCGGACGTGTTCCCGGAAGAGCTTCCAGGTATGCCACCTGACCGGGACATCGAGTTTGCCATCGATTTGGTACCCGGAACTGCACCATAGCCAAGAGACCCTATAGGATTCCTGTCAACAAACTAGTTGAACTCAAGAAGCAAATTCAAGAACAGTTGGAAAAGGGTTTTATCCGTCCAAGCTCGTCACCATGGGGAGCTCCGGTGCTCTTCATAGACAAGAAGGATGGAACCCAAAGGATGTGCGTGGACTATAGGTCTCTCAATGAGATAACAATCAAGAACAAATACCCTCTGCCCCGTATAGAGGACCTGTTCGACCAAATGGAAGGAGCCCGAGTGTTCTCCAAGATTGATCTTCGGTCGGGATACTTCCAGCTGAAGATTAAGCCCTCCGATATACCTAAGACAGCCTTTCGGACACGGTATGGTTCGCATGAATATACCGTTATGTCTTTTGGGTTGACAAATGCACCCGCATACTTCATGTACCTTATGAACAAGGTTTTCATGGAGTACTTAGATAAGTTCGTCGTGGTTTTCATCGATGACATTATGGTGTATTCAAAAAGCGAGGAGGAGCATGAAGAACGTCTAAGATTGACCTTGCAGAAGTTGCGTGAGCATCAATTGTATGCCAAGCTCAACAAGTGTCAATTTTGGCTAAAGGAAATATCTTTCCTAGGCCACATTATCTCCGAGGAAGGGGTATCGGTTGATTCTGGAAAGGTGAGAGATATTCTGAAGTGGGACCAGCCGAAGAGCGTGAGGGATATTCGGAGTTTCCTTGGGATGGCAGGATACTATTGGCGCTTCATTAAAGACTTCTCTAAGATAGCAAAACCTATGACGGAGTTGCTAATGAAGGGAAAGGTCTTTCAATGGACACCAGCCTGCCAAGAAAGTTTTGAGGAACTCAAGAAGAGGCTAACCACAGCACCGGTTCTGGTATTGCCAGACGTAAGCAAGAGCTTTGACATATATTGTGACTCATCTAGACAGGGGCTCGGATGTGTGCTCATGCAGGAAGAACAAGTGGTAGCCTATGCCTCACGGCAATTAAAGAAGCACGAGTTTAATTATCCTACACATGACTTGGAGTTAGCAGCAGTAGTGCATGCATTGAAGATTTGGAGACATTATATCCTTGGCCATCGATGTGAGATCTATACGGATCATAAAAGCCTCAAGTACATATTTACCCAAACGGATTTGAATTTGAGGCAACGTCGATGGTTAGAGCTTATCAAGGATTATGATGTTGGAATCAACTACCACTCCGGAAAGGCCAATGTAGTAGCTGATGCATTGAGCCGAAAGGGAGCATGCCACCAACTCACGGTTCGGGAGCTACCACCCGAACTACGTAAGGAGTTCGAACGGTTACACCTCGGATTCTTGAATAACATGGAAATAATAGAGATCCACTCCTCATTGGAGCAAGAAATAAGAGAGGGCCAAGCAATGGACGAGGAGATCAAGGAGATCAAGGAAAGAATCCAACAAGGAATAGAAGGATTTCAAGGAGGATGAAAAGGGTACGCTTTGGCTAGGAAAAAGGATTTGTGTGCCGAACATAAGACACCTCCGCGACACGATATTGAAGGAGGCACATGATTCCCCCTATTCCATACATCCTAGAAGCACCAAAATGTACAAGGACTTGAAAACTTGTTATTGGTGGGATGGTATGAAGAGGGATATAGCCGAATACGTTGCCCTATGCGACACATGCCAACGGGTGAAGGCCGAACATCAAAAACCCGCTGGATTGTTGCAACCTTTGAAAATACCCGAATGGAAGTGGGAGGACATAAGTATGGATTTCATCGTCGGATTGCCACGTACTCAGTCGGGATACGACTTCATCTGGGTCATTGTGGACCCATTGACGAAAACCGCCCATTTTCTCCCTGTAAAGACCAGTTACAACATTGCACAATTGGCAGAGTTGTACATGGAGCAAATCGTGTGCCATCACGGAGTTCCGAGGAGGATAGTCTCAGATCGAGGTTCTCAGTTTACCTCTAGATTCTGGAGGAAGCTGCAGAAAGCCATGGGTACACGACTGGATTTTAGCTCTGCCTATCACCCACAAACGGATGGACAAACCAAAAGGACAAACCAAATTTTGGAGGACATGTTGAGAGCTTGCGCCTTGAAACGTGGGCGTAGTTGGGATAGGAGTTTACCGTATGCCGAATTCTCCTATAACAACAGCTATCAAGCTAGCTTTAATATGTCGCCTTTCGAAGCATTATATGGTAGACGGTGTAGAACGCCACTGTTCTGGAACGAGACCGGAGAGAACCAGGTGTTTGGACCCAAAGTACTACAAGAAGCTGAAAAACAAGTCTAGACGGTACGGGAGAACTTAAAAGCTGCTCAGTCACGACAGAAAGGCTATGTGGACAATAGGCGAAGGAAGTTGACTTTCGAAGTAGGAGACTTCATATACCTTAAGGTATCACCTATCCGAGGCCAACGACGTTTCAACGTCAAAGGCAAGCTAGCACCTCGCTACATCGGACCATTTAAGATTCTGGACAAGCGAGGAGAAGTAGCCTATCAACTAGAGCTCCCAACCCACCTCTCCGACGTACATGACGTGTTTCATGTATCCCAGCTCAAGAAGTGCTTGAGAGTACCAGAGGAACAAGTATCAATGGGAGAGCTTGAACTTCAAAAAGACCTGACTTATGCGGAACACCCTGTCCGAATCTTGGACGTAAAGGAAAGGGTCACCCGGAACAAGATGATTCGATGGTGCAAGGTACAATGGAGCCATCACACCGAAGCTGAAGCCACATGGGAGCGTGAAGAGGATATCAAGGCAGAATTTCCCCATCTATTTTCTACTAACGAATCTCGAGGGTGAGATTCAATTTAAGAGGGGTACATTTATGACACCCTCATCTCGGGTGTCAGCATATGTTCATGCTTTATGAAGAGGAAACATTTTAAGAAAAGAAGGAACGGAAAAAAATATATCAGAAGGATGGCCAATAAGAGCCGAATCTAGCTCTCAGAAAATGCCGAAGACAACTCACCGCGGCCGACGGCCACGAGGCGTGTTCGGAGCTCGTCCCCGCGAGGTGGGGAGAGGTCCGCCGCTAAAATAGCTACGTGGCAGATTCAGGACTCATCTCCGCAAAAGGGGAGAGGCTCGACCCTGGGGGGACACGTGTTGCTCTCGGAGCTTTCTTCTACGGAAGAAGCAAAGGCGTTTCCGCAGGATACATGTCACCTGCGGAGCTAGTCATCACGGAAATCAGAGGACCGGTCGCACGGGATACGTGTCGATCTCGGAGCTCACCTCCGAGAGGTCCAGTTCCCTCGAACACGTGTCGCCACCGGAGCTTATCTCCGGGAGGTTTGTCGCTGCTGGACACGTGTCGACCTCAGGGCATGTCCCTGAAGAAAGAAGAGAGGAAAGACCGGCGCCAACACGTGGCGTGCGCGGAGCTCACCTCCAAAGGAGGGGGGAGGTCTCGCTCGTTGACACGCGGCACAACCGGAGCTCGTCTCTGCGGAGAAGTAGATACCAAGCCCCGGAAGGACACGTGGAGCTTCCGGAGCTCATCGCCGTGAAGGTAACGAGTTCTGGAACGGCTGTTACGCGTAAGAATACCGGTACGTAAAGGAAACCGACCTGAATTCCACAACGTTACCGCACCAAATCAACTAAAGATAAGATGATAGGATCCAACGACGATCTGAATAAGACTCTTATTTGGGATACAATCAGATTAGGACTCTTCTCTTCCCGATTATAAATAGAACCCAAAACCTCTGGCCGAAACCACAAACTTCTTTTCCAACTCCTGAGCCGACGACTTAGAGCCCTAGCCCTAATTCGTCGAGTAAACCATCGCCGAAGCGCAACAAGGGAGATCATCGGAGGAGAACCGAGCTGTCTGAGGAGGACCTCGAAAACCAAGAAGGGCGTAAGGTAGGACTCCGACACCACCTTACGGCGTTGTTGTATATTCCTTGCATCTGTTCTTTGATTCCTTCCAGAAACCTTCTCGTGGATAGATCACTTGATCATCAGGTTGATCTAAAGACAAGATCATCGCCACATCCACCTTTGATCCGAACACCTCTGTCCATGCAAGTCATGCAAAAACACGTACAGACCAATCTAATAAAATTAATCATAGGATAGCATGCATGTGCATCATCGCATCTAGTTTAAGGTTTGTGCATGATATTGATTTCTGTGAATCTTGTATGCACATGATCCTACCTAGCAGAACAAGCTCGGGGAGCTGTCTACAATGAACTGCAGCAACAAGGTTTTGGGATTCAAGAACAACCGGAACCGCAAGAACAAGGCAAGTGCTCCTTGACCATGTTGATCCTATGTTTTGGGTAAAACTATTTTGTTTTGCGAAAAGGTGTGTGTGCTGAGTCAAACATGATGGAAAACCTTTTTTATAGGAGTTTACTAGTTTTGGTTGAACCACCCTTGTCGCCTGGGAAGTTTATGAGTCGGGTATGGTTTTTGCTTTTTGCTTCGCTGAGTCTATGGGATTGGGAAGCGAGATAGATGTGTCTAGCTAACTGCACTCGTAAATGATAATGAGAAACTGATGATGTTAATGAACATGGGTCGGAGGGAGATCTAGTCAAGATTGGTTTGTGAATGAGGTAGCATGAGACGGTGGTGTACTTGCCATAGATCTAAGGACCGGTTCATGCATGCACATGCCAGGATAACAGTGCCACCACAAGGCCAAGTATGGGTGCGGCTTAGCTGAGTAATTAGGTAAGTTGCTAGAGTGTTATGGACTGTGGAAGGCGCGGGGAATGGGAGTCGAGTGAGGACTGCCCTGGGAACTGCATGGCACAAGAGGGGGCCCGTGGGTGGGAGAATTGGAGATTCTAGCCTGCCGGGGAAACCTTAGTGAGTCCATACATCTAGTAACCCCTTTGTAAAGGCTATTTTGTGATCTCTTGACCATACACCGACGGTTGTGTACTGGTATAATGGAGGTTCTGCATTCGCCGATGGGTGACGAAATCACAAACTTATGGGTAAAGAGGTGCAAACTCTGCAGAGTCTAAAACTATCATGATAGCCGAGCTTACAGTCACGAGCGCCTGGCTAAACTGCCATGATTAGTTAGGATGGTTATTGGGAAGGTTCTTGGTTATGGTTATTGGTTTTGGTTATGGTATGGTTGTTGGGACTGTTGAGTCCGGGTGATAAGATGGTTGCATGACTGTTGAGTCATGGCAGCGAAACTGGTCTCGGTGTGAGACAAAGTTGTTATGAGATAAGATGGTAGCGAATACGTGAAGGTATTCGTGAGATGGTAGCGAATACAAGGAGGTATTCGTGAGTAAGAATGAGGTTGGTTAATGTTCGGGTGGAACATGGAAAGCGATGGAGGTATGTTGGTAATTTATAACATGCTGGGATTACATTCATCTAAAGTTAAGTTGCTGTTTTATCATGGTTTTATAAATCTGCTTTTCTGCAAATAAGCCTTTTTATACCTACCTTGTTTATGAGCTGCATATCATGTGTTTTCCTGCACTTGCTTAGTACATCATTGTACTCAAACTTGCATTATTATTTCATCATCAGCAGCGGGAGAAGCCTACTATGAAGACCAAGTGGAGCATTACGGCGTGTGATCTGTTCTCAACCTTGCCTGTGGAGGGAGTAGAGATGGAGCCACTTCTGCTTAGATTTGCTTCCGCATTAGCTAAATTGCTTCTGCTTTAGAATAAAGACTTCCGCTGTGAGCATGAGTCCAAGACTCATGAGGTATTGTAATAAACTCTGTTATTCGTGGTAACATATAATCTGAATTCAGTTTGTGGAACATATATGTATGTGTGATGAACATCCTGGGCACACATATGCATTAGTTCTCGGTTCCGTGGTTTTCCCACAGAATTGAGGGCGTCACATCGGGGCCCCCTGGCCATCGGCAGGTACCTCAAACACAACCGCCTTCGGTAGGATAGCAAATGCTGACTAGAGGTGAGAATGGGAAAAGGGAGCTGAGTGCATGGTGAGCATACACAGGAAGTGCGGTCATAAAAATTAATACGTAATTTAAATGAGCACAAGAGAAGAGCAAAGTAGGACAGGTTTCTTTTCATATAAATTTCCATAGGAGGAAGGCAGCCTAACATGGAGGCAATGACCCGTCCCATTAAGAAGGGAAGCAAGACTCTACGCGCTTAGGGTCGGAACCAGGCCAAGCTGAACGTAGTCCTGAACCATCCCCTGAGACTTAGCTGCTCCGAGCGCTGTTCCTGGACTCTATGGAATCTATTACAAAAAGAAGAGATTGTCTTATTATTGCTCTAGGGGTAGAACTTACGGAGGTGTTCTATGTTCCAAGGGTTCGGGAGTGGGTCCCCATCCTCGGTGGAAAGGCGTACGACCCGGGGCGGCATACTTTTGTGACTCGGAAGGGACCTTCCCAGCCGGGGGAGAGTTTGTCGGTCCCTTCGCGAGAAAGTATGTGCCGCAACACCAGGTTGCCTTCCTACATCTCCTGGACACGCACAGACCTTTAGTGGTAGCGCCGGAGCGCTTGTCGGTACCGTGCGTTGCGGAGTGCTGCATGTAATCGAGCCTCGTCGACAAGGTCGATGTCTTCACGCCGGAGGTTGTCCTGCGTGGCTTCGTCATAAGCTCGGACACGGAGGGACCCCATGGTGATCTCTGGGGGAAGCACAGCCTCGGCCCCGTATACCATGAAGAAGGTTTTCTCTCCAGTGTCCCAGCTCTGGGATGTCCGGTTAGCCCATAGTGTGCTCGGAAGCTCGTCCACCCACTTGGTGCCATGTTTCTTCAAGCCGGCATAGGTGCGGGTCTTGAGGCCCCGAAGAATCTCGGCGTTGGCCCTCTCAACTTGTCCATTGCTCTTTGGATGAGCAACGGAGGCATAGCACACCTGGATGCCGAGGTCTTCGCAGTATTCTTGGAACGCTGCGCTGGTGAACTGGGTCCCGTTGTCAGTGATGATTCTGTTCGGGACCCCGAACCGGCAGACGATCGACTTGATGAACTTTACTGCGGATTGCTTGTTGATGGTGACGACGGGTGTGGCTTCCGGCCACTTGGTGAACTTGTTGATGGCGACGTAGAGGTACCGGAATCCCCCGACGGCTCTGGGGAATGGTCCCAGGATGTCGAACCCCCATACGGCGAACGACCATGAGGGCGGGATCATCTGAATCGCCTGAGCCGGTGTATGGATCTGCTTGGCGTGGAACTGGCACGCCTTGCAGCTCTCGACCAGCTTGAAGGCATTCTGGAGTGTTGTCGGCCAGTAGAAGCCATGCTGGAAGGCTTTACCGACAAGCGTGTGTGAGGAAGAGTGACTCCCACATTCACCTCCATGGATCTCAGCGAGCAAGTCGCAGCCTTCCCCCTGGGTTATGCACCGCAATAGGACGTGGTTGGCGCCAGGCCGATAGAGATCCCCTTCTACCAGCGCGTATCTCTTAGCCATGCGCATGATCCGTTCAGTGGATACACGTTCATCAGGAAGGATGTTGTCTTTCAAGTAGTCCCGGATCTCCGTGATCCATGCATCAGGTCAGACTTGAGCTTCTGGATCTTGAGCGCTGGGTTGCACGGAGTCCCCAGTGATGCTTATGATCCTTGGCAACGTCCATGGCTGCAGGGCCGCCGGGACCGCCAGCTTTGAGGTGCTGGTCCAGCCCCCTTCGCCCGGCTCGGCAAGCCGGGCTGTGGGCCGCAGCAACGTCCTCTCGAAGACTCCTTCGGGCACAGGGGCTCCGGTGGAGGCCTTCGTTGAGAGGTCATCAGCTGCGGCATTGCCAGCACGCGGTACATGGCGCAGGTCCAAGGCGAGGAAGTCTTTCTCCAACATCTGCACATGGAGCAGATAAGAAGCTAGTTGTGGGTCATTGCAGGAGCATTCACCCTTAACTTGTTTGATGACTAGCTGGGAGTCACCCTGTGCCAACAACTGGCGAGCGCCCAGAGACAGGGTTGTCTTTAGGCCAAAGATGAGTGCTTCATACTCTGCCATGTTGTTAGTTGCCTTGAAGTTGAGACGCACCATGTACCCAAACTGTTCCCCCGATGGCATGAGAAGCAGTACGCCGACACCGGCCCCCTGCTTTCGCGAGGAGCCGTCGTAGAAGAGCGTCCAGTGAGGCCCGGTGAAGACCGTAGCTCGGTGCTTCGGTTCACTGTCTTCTGGCCCCCTGGGTCAGCCTTCGTTGGCGTCCACTCAGCCACGAAGTCAGCCAGTGCTTGTCTCTTGACTGCATGGCGAGGAAGGAAGTCCAACTCAAACTCCGCCAGTTCCGCTGCCCATTTAGCGACATTGCCGGTCGCGTGAGGGCTGTGAAGGATCGCCATCAGCAGATAGGATGTGACCACCGAGATCCGGTGGGCTTGAAAGTAGTGGCGGAGCTTCCTGGATGCCACGAGCACTGCATACAGCAGCTTGTGGACCTCCAGGTACCTCGTCTTGGCGTCGTGGAGGACTTCGCTGATGTAGTAGACAGGCCTCTGGATGGTCCGGACCCTCCCTCCCGGGCCAGAGATGTCTTCATCCATTGGCTCAGGCCTACCGGAGGTGGGTGGGTCCAGGGGGGCTTCCGGGAGCTGGGACTCGAAGGCTCCTAAGCCGCCTTGGACCTCAGGGAGATCCCGCTTGTTTTCCAGGAGCTCCGGGGGGGTCCCGTTGGACCTCCGAAAGGTCCCGTTGGACCTGTGGGAGGTCCCGTTGGACCTCCGGGAGGTTGTCGTGGAGGTCCGGGGGTCCGTCTTGGACCTCCGGGAGGTTGTCTTGGAGGTCCGGGAGGCCGTCTTGGACCTCCGGGGTCTCCTGGTGCTTGTCTCCTGCTACCGGAGCAGGCTGTGGTGATGAGAGGTCCGGCTGCTCTGCTACGAGGACCATGCTCACCACTTCAGTTGTTGCCGCGATGTAGAGCAACAAATGGTCTTCGGGCTCGGGGGGCTACCATGATGGGTAGGATTGTCAGGAGTTGCTTCAACTTCTGGAAAGCTTCTTATGCTTCGTCGGTCCAAGCAAATGGACCGGATTTGCGCAAGAGCTTAAAGAAGGGGAGCGCTCACTCTGCTAGCCTCGGTATAAACCGACTCAGCGCGGCTAGGCATCCCGTGAGTTTCTGGACTTCTTTGATGCAGGCGGGAGGCCGCATCAGGTCGATGGCCTTGATCTTCTCTAGGTTGGCCTCAATTCCTCGGTTTGAGACCAGGAATCCTAAGAGCTTTCCAGAGGATACGCCGAACACACACTTGTTGGGGTTCAGCTTGGTGCGCGTGGAGCGCAGTTTGTCAAAGACTAAGGCCAGGTTATCTAACAAGGATGAACTCTTCCTGACCTTGACAACGATGTCATCGACATACACCTCAACTAAGTCTCTTATTAGCTCTCCAAAGGTTTTGTGCATTGCACGTACAAAGGTGGGAAGAGCATTCTTTAGGCCATAAGGCATAGAAACATAACAATACAGGCCGTCTACTGTGACGAAGGAGGTGTGCTCTTCATCTTCTCTAGACATAGGGATCTGATGGAAACCCGAGTAGGCGTCTAGGAAGCACAGCATATCACAGCCTAATGTCGAGTCTACTATTTGATCTATTCTAGGGAGAGGGAATGTGTCGAAGTGTGTGGTCGACACTTCCCCCGGACCTGCTCTGGGCAGCCCGCGGAGGTTCTTTTTCGGAGGGGCTAGTCGCTTGCGGAGAGCTTAAGCGTTAGGACGAATGAGGGAGGAGCTTGACACGGCGAGTTTTACGTGGTTCAGGCCGCCGGAGCGTAAAACCCTACGTCCATGGTGAGCAGAGATGCTCGCTGTTGTCGAAGTGTGCGATCGACACTTCCCCCGGGCCTGCACTGGGCAGCCCGCGGAGGTTCTTTTTTCGGAGGGGCTAGTTCCTAGCGGAGAGCTTGCACGGATGGACGAGTTAGTGAGAGCTTGACACGGGAAGTTTTACGTGGTTCAGGCCGCCGGAGCGTAAAACCCTACGTCCACGGCGAGCTATGGAGCTCGCTGTATTGCTTGCTGCTCAGGGACGGGGGCCTGAGCTTGGGGGTGAGTTACAGCTTGAGAGTGTATGGCTAGCGTATGAGTTGCAGAATGCGAACCCTTGCTATCGACGCCTACCCGAGCCTTTTATAGTCCAAGGCTCGGGCGGCTTACAAGGGAAGCCGGGACCCGACAGGTGGTCCCGGGAAGATTGTCTATTATCTACCGTATCTGTAGTTACGCCGGTGGTTGCCTCTGGTCGAAGGCTTCTGAGTCTTCATTTTGCCGCCCTGCCCATGCCGCGCACTAGTCATAGTGGTTGATGACGGCGCAGGCGGCATGGGATGTCTTGTCGCGGCGTTTATTACCTGGCAGGTTCTGACACCGCGCGCCAGTCTGTGATGCGACTGGGCGCAACGGCACCTGACAGGCGCGTGCTCCGCGTTTCCGCGTCTTGGGAAGACGCGGGCCTTGAATACCTTGTACGGGCAAGGTGAGGGGCGCCTTTACGCCCGCTGCCTACCGCTCGGGGGCAGGCAGCACCGTTCTTCCAGCCACGTGGCAGGTCCGGAGGTCTTCTCTGAGGAGAGGGAGGTCCGGCCCCGCTGGACGCGTGGCGCCTTCGGACCTCTCTCCCGCGGAGGGGGAGGTCCGGCTTCTGCATGCCACGTGGCGGGCCCGGAGCTCACTTCTGAGGAGAGGGAGGTCCGGCCCCGCTGGACGCGTGGCGTCTTCGGACCCCTCTCCCGGGGAGGGGGAGGTCCGGCTTCTGTATGCCACGTGGCGGGCCCGGAGCTCTCCTTTGAGGAGAGGGAGGTCCGGCCCCGCCAGACGCGTGGCGCCTTCAAAGCTCTCCCTGCGGAGAAGGGCGAGCACCTTAGGCATTTCACCCTGTGCGCGGGGGTACCCCATATCTCAGGTACCGACAGTGGCCCCCGGGCCCATCTCGGGGGAGATAGCGAGCCCGAGGTGGGACCTCCGTCTCTTCCGATCCGCGCACTTTCTCTAAGTCCCGACTTGACCGCTGCCGGAGCACGAACGGCCGCGGGGTCGTGAGAGCGTTCGCCCACTTGATGATTGCTTTTACTGCGGTGGTTCCCAAGGCTGCCACTTCTGAACGTTGCGGCGCTTTCTTCGGGAACCGCCGAAGGGCCTTGCCGTCTCATCTTCTCAGGAGACTGACTCCTTGACCCCACCGCTTTAGTTAAGCGGCTTGGGCCCAGCTTTCATTGGCGCCCAGTCTCGGAGCCGGTGAGGTCGCCGATGCGATGTTTCCGGAGGTTTTCGAATTACCTCGAACCATCCCTGGAAAGTTTTAAAAGGTGATCTCACCCGCATCGCGGCTTCCCTTCGCATTGCGCTCGTACTTCCCTTGAACTCTTGCGCCCCGGCTCTCCTGCCCTTGCACCTTCTTTCGCTATGGCTTCCAACTTGCTTCCGACGCGCCTCGTTCGCTCCTCCGAGCTCGGGCCAGTGCGCAGGCTGCTGGGCTGGCGCTCGGAAGAGCAGAAGCATCGGCTCCTCCGAGGATCTCTCCCCCTGGTCCTAGGAAAGGGGGAGATGGTCTTCTTTACCGCTTATGCTCTGGCGGGGTTCGTTCCGCCGATTTCTTCCTTCTTCGTCACCCTGCTGGAGACATACGGTCTCCAACTCCACCATCTCTCCCCCAACTCCCTCGCAATGGCGGCAGTTTTTGTCCACTTCTGCGAGATGTTCGTGGGGGTGCACGCCTCCGTGACGCTCTTCTGCCACTTCTTTGTGCTGCGTACGACCGGACGCGGCTCAAAGACTCAGATGGGGGCGTATTACTTCCAGCATCGCTGCAAAGACCCCAAGGTCTCCGGATACCTCCTGCCCTTCAGCGCAACAAGGTGGGAGAACTGGAGGGAGAGCTGGGTGGTAGTGCAGACCGATGAGCACGATCGCCTACAACTCCCAACCGCCAGCCCAACCACCGATCGCCGCTTCTGGGAGGAGATCCCTGAGCTGGAGCAGGAGTACACTCCGGTCTTGGAGCGGATCCGGTTCTTGGCCAACGAGGGGCTGACATCTCTAATGGTGCTGATGGACTTTGTGTCACGCCGCATTGCTCCCTTGCAGCAACGCAGCCGCCCAGCGTGGTACTACACCGGTGAGCAGGACTGTACCAGGCTGGAGAGAGGCCCCGACTCTGTCCCTTCCGACGAGGAGCTGGAGGAGATGGTGAGCAAGGTGAGCGGTGACTATATTCCCAGCGGCGTCCCCGTCCTTCCGCCTTCTGCCACTCCCCTCTTCTTGGAGCCTCAGAGGAGGTCAGAGCTCCTGCGGAAGATGCCGAACCTTGATGATATCGGGATTGCCGTTCGTCAGGTCGGGGATGCCTTCCGGGGCATCACCATTCCAGGAACCGAGCACCCCGAATCAGGGCATGAGGCATCCACTGCTGCCAAACCTTCCCCCAGAGCCGACGGAACCCAAGCCGCCGATAAAGGGAAAGGTAAAGAGCCGGCCCCCGGGCATCTAGAGAAAAAACGCGCTCGGTCTCCTCCAAGGGTGCCGCCTGTGCCAATCCAGGGTGCCGGAGCTACCTTGCTTCCATCTCCCGGAGGTGCTGGTCCATCGGGTGGCGACCCAAAGAGGTCCCGAGTGTCCCTCCCCGGCGGGTGTCTCCCTAGACAGCAGCCGTCCGAATCAGCCCAAGTATCTCGCCATCCTCCCTCGAGCGGCGGGGCTCCCAGGACGGATGTTGGTGGGGCGACGCCGGCGAGCGCGCCGGAGGTACAGGCGTCCCATTCCGCGACCGTTCCAGCCGCTGGTCCTGGTAGTTCAGCTACAGCCCAGAGGCCAGTGCAGCAAGCTCGCTGGAGCGCTCATGCCGCTCAGTAAGTGTTATTCTTTCTGACTTATAGGAGTAGAGCTCCTGCCTCTTCTCATATTCTGAGGGCTTCTTCTTCTTTGCAGGGACCGACCGGCTGCCAGGGGCGGGCCTCTTATCCGGCCGCCTTCAACCAGCGGGGGCTCCGCGCCTCGGCACCTGGGGGCCGCGGCGGCCCCCATAACTCCCAAATCGACGGGGGCAGTGGCCTCAGTGGCCGCATCTGCTCCTACCCGCCCTCCTTCACCAGCCCAGAAGCCAGGTCTTGAGACCGGGAGGGCCGCTGTAGGTCTGCCTGCTGGCCCCCTGGCCTGCTTAGGACAGCGCCCCCCCCCCCCCCCCCCGCCCCCCCCCCCCCCCCCCCGTAGCTGCTGAGGCGCCGGCGCTCCCGCCGGTCTTGGACTCGTCCGGGGGTCCAGCGGCGCGACTCCTGCTCCCCCTGCTCCGGTACCCGTGTGGGACGCCATGGAGCGTGCCCAGACCAGCTCCCGGCAGCTCCAATCTGCCTTTGAGCAGGAGCGGAAGGCATTGGCCGGCGAGATGGACCGCCTTCTCAGCTGGCAGCAGCGGGCCCGGGCGGACCTCGACTCAAGGCAGTCAAGGCTTGAGGCCATGAGTGCTCTGCTTGGCGCCCAGAAGAAGGCCATTAGCCGCTTGGAGCTAGAGGCCCAGCGGGTTCGTGCCACCTACCGCGAGGCTCTGGCCAAAGCTGAAGCCAAAGCCAAGGAGTGTTCCGCCGCCGCGGAGGAGTTGCAGCTGCAGGTAGCCCGTCGGGAGCATGCCGTCGCTGATCGGGAACGCGCTGCTGCGGACGAGGAGGAGAAGACCACCGCTCGGCTGAGGGCAAAGGTGGAGGAGCTAAGGGCTCGGACTGAGGAGTTGGAGCTCCGTGAGTCGGCTGTCGCCGCGAGGGAGGAGCAGTCTTCCAAGGAGCTTCAGGCGGCGATGGATCGTGTCGGTACCTGAGATATGGGGTACCCCCGCGCACAGGGTGAAATGCCTAAGGTGCTCGCCCTTCTCCGCAGGGAGAGCTCCGAAGGCGCCACGCGTCTGGCGGGGCCGGACCTCCCTCTCCTCAAAGGAGAGCTCCGGGCCCGCCACGTGGCATACAGAAGCCGGACCTCCCCCTTCGCGGGAGAGGGGTCCGAAGACGCCACACGTCCAGCGGGGCCGGACCTCCCTCTCCTCAGAGGTGAGCTCCGGGCCCGCCATGTGGCATGCAGAAGCCGGACCTCCCCCTCCGCGGGAGAGAGGTCCGAAGGCGCCACGCGTCCAGCGGGGCCGGACCTCCCTCCCCTCAGAGAAGAGCTCCGGACCCGCCACGTGGCTGGAAGAACGGTGCTGCCTGCCCCCGAGCGGTAGGCAGCGGGCGTAAAGGCGCCCCTCACCTTGCCCGTACAAGGTATTCAAGGCCCGCGTCTTCCCAAGGCGCGGAAACGCGGAGCACGCGCCTGTCAGGTGCCGTTGCGCCCAGTCGCATCACAGACTGGCGCGCGGTGTCAGAACCTGCCAGGTAATAAACGTCGCGACAAGACATCCCATGCCGCCTGCGCCGTCATCAACCACTATGACTAGTGCGCGGCATGGGCAGGGCGGCAAAATGAAGACTCAGAAGCCTTCAACCAGACGCAACCACCGGCATAACTACAAATACGGTAGATGATAGACAATCTTCCCGGGACCACCTGTCGGGTCCCGGCTTCCCTTGTAAGCCGCCCGAGCCTTGGACTATAAAAGGCTCGGGTAGGCGTCGATAGCAAGGGTTCGCATTCTGCAACTCACACGCTAGCCATACACTCTCAAGCTGTAACTCACCCCCAAGCTCAGGCCCCTGGCCCTGAGCAGCAAGCAATACAGCGAGCTCCATAGCTCGCCGTGGACGTAGGGTTTTACGCTCCGGCGGCCTGAACCACGTAAAACTTCCCGTGTCAAGCTCTCACTAACTCGTCCATCCGCGCAAGCTCTCAGCTAGGAACTAGCCCATCCGAAAAAAGAACCTCCGCGGGCTGCCCAGTGCAGGCCCGGGGGAAGTGTCGATCGCACACTTCGACATTTGGCGCGCCAGGAAGGGGGCTTTTCCCCTAGCGCGACGAGTTTCCGCCGACGAAGATGACCAAGCTCCCTTCGGCGGCAAGCTCACCTCCCCCGCCTCCGTGGCGAGCCACGGCTAGGGGGGAGTACAAGCCAACACACTCAGGACGGAGTGTGTCAGTACAAGCTGGGAGCCAGCAACCGGCTCTGGCAGCGCCGACCCCGGCAATGCAGGCTCCAACCAGCGTCATATCTCCAGTAGCGCCGGGCATACCCGGAAGGGGCGCGCTAGCTGCAGCAAGAGCGCTACTGCACAATCCGCCCGCTGGAGACGCGCCTCAGGCAGCGACCCAGCGGTGGATTCTCGAGGTAGACAGTCTTGTCGTCGCTGCCGCAAGCCCGCGACTCTGGCGGAGATGACACTCTAACCAGCTGGCCGTGTCGCTGATACGCACGCCGACGGTTGATGAACAGACGGCAGATTCCAGCTCTGCCAGCCCTCAATCGATGGATCTGAGGACAGAGCTGGAGCGGTGTCGCTCGGGTCAAGATGCCCGGGTATACCTCGAGCAACGCCGAGAAAGGCGTCGCTACCAAGAAGCTGACGACAGCATGACGTCGGCCTCGACCCAGCCTGAAGCGCAGACCTTCGCCATGCGATCTCTGCCCCAGGCCTGCGCCGTGCAGAATATGCCACAGTCATATGCACTGCAGATGGCGCCCCCGGCCTATGGTGCAGCTTTGCCCGTACCGGGGTACACTGTGCCTGGTGCGAACTCAGCGTTCGCGGCACCAGAACCTGCGGTGACGGAAGCAGGGTGTGCAGCCCTCGCACCCCATCTTCGCTTTGCGAAGTGGCCGCGCAAGTTTCAGCCACACCTGCCCGAGAAGTACGACGGAAGCATCAACCCGGCGGAGTTTCTCCAGATCTACTCCACCGCCGTACTTGCCGCAGGAGGGAATGAAGCCGTCATGGCCAATTACTTCCCTGTTGCCTTGACCGGTCCAGCCGGGTCTTGGCTCATGAACCTCCCCCAAGGTTCCGTCACCTCCTGGGGAGAGCTTTGCCGACAGTTCGTAGCCAACTTCGGCAGCTCCTACACCCAGCCTGGCACGGAGCTCGACCTCCACGCCGTCCAGCAGCAACCTGGGGAGTCGCTGCGCTCTTTCATCCAGCGGTTCTCCCAGGTGCGGAACACCATCCCACACATTCAAAATGCTTCTGTGGTGGTGGCGTTCCGGCAAGGCGTCCGGGACAAGAAGATGCTCGAGAAGCTCGCGACCAGGGAGGTCCGCGACGTCTCAGAGCTCTTCAGCTTGGTAGACAAATGCGCCAGAGCTGCCGAAGGACGGAACTGGCACTCGCTGCCATCCTCCGAGTCAGGGGGACTGCCCGGATCCAGTCCTACTCCCTGTGGAGGCAGCAGGAAGGCCAAGGACCGAGGCAGAAGCAAGATAGAGTCACCGACCGCAGCCCCAGTCGTCACTGCAGCGACGCTCGGTGGGGCTCGGGGGCCGTGCCCCGACAAGAAGCAGCGAAGATCACCAATCCCAGAAGGTGATAAAGACAATATGTGCCCCGTGCACGGCAGCTGTCGCCACACTGCTGCCGAGTGCCGGGAGATCCGAAGGCTCGCAGAGCGCTTCCGCAAGGAGAAGCGGCAGCGGGCTGATGACCTGCCCTTCCGTCCAAAGGAAGATGAGCAGAGGGTGGATGTTCCAGACAACATCGACCACCCAGAGGAGATCCAGGAGCCTCCGCGTGTCGTGAAGGCGGCACGCAATCACGAGGATTCCGGCTCCAGCGGCGATGAGCGTCGGAAGAAGCTCTACGTCATATACGGCGGGTCCGCCGACCCCTCGTCCCAAAGCGCAGTCAAGACTCTGCGCCGAGCGGTAGCGTCGGTGGCGCCACTCCCAAGTGCTGCACCGCACCTAAAGTGGATGGGGACCCCCATCAGCTTTGATGCCACCGACTGCCCCAGGAACATGGCTGGGGCCGGCCAACTGCCGCTCCTGGTGGCCCCTACCATCGCCAACGTGAGAATGTACCACGTTTTGGTGGATGGAGGGGCTGGACTGAACCTCATCAGCCGTGCAGCTTTCCAGAAGCTGCAAATCCCGATGGCCAAGCTCACCCCGTCGAGTCCGTTCTCAGGGGTAGGGCCGGGACAGGTTATCCCCTACGGCAGCATTAGTCTCCCGGTGACCTTCGGGGCTCCGGACAGCTATCGAACAGAGTACATCCTGTTCGACGTAGCGGAGATAGACCTCCCCTTCAACGCCATAATCGGCAGGCCAGCCCTGTACCGGTTCATGGCTGTAGCCCATTACGGCTACCTTGTCCTGAAGATGCCAACACCGACAGGTGTTCTCAGGATTCGTGGGGACCGCACTGCTACAGTGTCGGCCCTGAAGAAGCTCCAAGCACTCACGACAGCTTGGGCCTCAGCCCCCGGCAATACGGAATCGGACCAGCTCCGCCCGTGCGCACGTCACCGTGCTTCCACCACAGCACCCCGGGTGCAACCTCTCGACGAGGGTGGCGTCCCCTTAAAGGTCGTCCAAGTCGGCGCCGAAGCTACCCAGACCACCCGGGTAGCCGGGGGCCTGGATAGTAAATAGGAAGGCGCGCTCGTCACCTTCCTCCGGCACAACGTTGACGTGTTTGCATGGCAGCCGTCACAGATGCCGGGGATCCCCAGGAAGGTGATCGAGCACCACTTGAAAGTCTTCCCCGACGCCCGGCCGGTTCAACAGAAGCCCCGCAAGCAGTCCATCGAGCGGCAGAACTTCATCCGTGAAGAAGTCAAGAAGCTGCTGGACGCGGGCTTCATACGGGAGGTCCACCACCCACGATGGTTGGCGAACCCCGTCGTTGTCCCGAAGGCTGGCGGGAAGCTCCGGATGTGCATCGACTACACCAGTCTCAATAAGGCATGTCCTAAAGATCCATTCCCTCTCCCTAGAATAGATCAAATAGTAGACTCAACGTCAGGCTGTGATATGCTGTGCTTCCTAGACGCCTACTCGGGTTTCCATCAGATCCCCATGTCTAGTGAGGACGAGGAGCACACCTCCTTCATCACAGTAGACGGCCTTTATTGCTATGTGTCTATGCCTTACGGCCTAAAGAATGCACTCCCCACCTTTGTGAGGGCAATGCACAAAACCTTTGGGGAGTTAAAAAGAGACCTGGTTGAGGTGTATGTCGATGACATAGTTGTCAAGGTCAAGCAGGGTCCGTCCCTGCTAGATAACCTAGCCTTAGTCTTTGACAAATTGCGCTCTACGCGCACCAAACTGAACCCAGATAAATGTGTGTTCGGCGTGTCCTCTGGGAAGCTCTTAGGGTTCCTGGTCTCGCACCGGGGGATTGAGGCCAACCCAGAGAAGATCAAGGCCATCGACTTGATGCGGCCCCCTGCCCGCGTCAAGGATGTCCAGAAACTCACAGGATGTCTAGCCGCGCTGAGTCGGTTTATACCGAGGCTAGCAGAGCGGGCACTCCCCTTCTTTAAGCTCCTGCGCAAGTCAGGCCCCTTTGCCTGGACTGACGAAGCGGAAGAGGCTTTCCAGGAGTTGAAGCGACTCCTGACGACCCTACCAATCATGGTAGCCCCTGAGCCCGGAGAGCACCTGTTGCTCTACATCGCGGCGACAACTGAAGTAGTGAGTATGGTCCTCGTCGCAGAGCGGCCGGACCCCTCATCTTCACAACCTGCTCCGGTAGCAGAAGACAGACGCCAGGAGGCCCCGCAGGACCAAGACGGTCTCCCGGGCCTCCAAGGCAACCTCCCGGAGGTCCAGGTCGGCCTCCCGGAGGTCCTGGGCAGTCTCCCGGACCTCCAAGATAAACCCCCGGGGGCCCCGCGGGACCCCCCGGGGGCCAAATGGGACCTCCCAGAGGTCCCCCAAGACCCCCCGGATCTCCTGGACAATCAAGATAGCTTAAGGGCCTCCGGGTCCCAGCTCCCGGAGGCCCCCGTGGGTCCGCCCACCTCCAGTGGGCCAATGGACGAGGACCTCCCAGACCTGAGAAAGAGGGTTCGAACCATCCAGAGGCCTGTCTACTACATCAGCGAAGTACTTCATGATGCCAAGACAAGGTACCTAGAAGTCCACAAGCTGCTGTATGCGGTGCTCGTGGCCTCCAGGAAGCTCCGCCATTACTTCCAGGCCCACCGGGTCTCGGTAGTCACCTCGTATCCGCTGAAGACAATTCTTCACAGCCCCCATGTGACTGGCAACGTTGCTAAATGGGTGGCGGAGCTGGCGGAGTTTGAGCTGGACTTCCTCCCACGTCATGCAGTCAACAGCCAAGCACTGGCTGACTTTGTGGCGGAGTGGACACCAACGAAGACTGACCCAGGGGGCCATGAAGGCGATGAACCAGAGCACCAAGCTCCGGTCTTCACCGAGCCCCACTGGACACTTTTCTTCGACGGCTCCTCGCGTAAGCAGGGGGCCGGTGCTGGCGTACTTCTCCTCATGCCATCGGGGGAACAGTTTGGGTACATGGTGCGTCTCAATTTCAAGGCAACCAACAACATGGCAGAGTATGAAGCACTCATCTTTGGCCTGCAGACAGCCCTGTCTTTAGGCGCTCGCCAGTTGTTGGCACAGGGCAACTCCCAGCTGGCCATCAAACAAGTCAAGGGCGAATGCTCCTGCAATGACCCACAGCTAGCTGCGTATCTGCTTCACGTGCAGATGTTGGAGAAAGAATTCCTCGCCTTGGACCTGCACCACGTACCGCGCGCCGGTAATACCGCAGCCGATGACCTTTCAACGAAGGCTTCCACCGGAGCCCCTGCGCCCGAAGGAGTCTTTGAGAGGACGTTGCTGCGGCCCACAGCCTGGCCCGCCGAGCCGGGCGAAGGGGGCTTGACCAGCACCTCGAAGCTGGCGGTCCCGGTGGCCCTACAACCATGGGCGCCGCCAAGGATCGTAAGCGTCACTGGGGACTCCGTGCAACCCAGCGCTCAAGATCCAGAAGCTCAAGTCAGACCCGATGCATGGATCACGGAGATCCGGGACTACTTGAAGGACAATATCCTCCCTGATGAACATGCAACCGCTGAACGGATTGTGCGTATGGCTAAGAGGTACGCGCTGGTAGAGGGGGATCTCTACCGGCGTGGCGCCAACCACATCCTATTGCGGTGTATAACCCAGGGGAAGGCTGCGACTTGCTCGCTGAGATCCATGGAGGCGAATGTGGAAGTCATTCTTCCTCACGCACGCTTGTCGGTAAAGCCTTCCGGCATGGCTTCTACTGGCCGACAACACTCCAGGATGCCGTCAAGCTGGTCGAGAGCTGCAAGGCGTGCCAGTTCCACGCCAAGCAGATCCATACACCGGCTCAGGCGGTACAGATGATCCCGCCCTCGTGGTCGTTTGCCGTGTGGGGGCTGGACATCCTGGGACCATTCCCCAAAACCGTCGGGGGGTTCCGGTACCTCTATGTCGCCATCGACAAGTTCACCAAGTGGCCGGAAGCTACACCAGTTGTCACCATCAATAAACAATCAGCAGTAAAATTCATCAGATCCATTGTCTGCCGGTTCGGGGTCCCAAACAGGATCATCACTGACAATGGGACCCAGTTCACCAGCGCAGCGTTCCAAGACTACTGCGAGGACCTTGGCATTCAGGTATGCTATGCCTCTGTCGCTCACCCGAAGAGCAATGGGCAAGTCGAGAGGGCCAATGCGGAGATTCTCCGGGGCCTCAAGACTCGTACCTTCACCAGCCTGAAGAAACATGGTGCCAATTGGGTAGATGAACTTCCGAGCATGCTATGGGTTAACCGGACATCCCAGAGCCGGGCCACCGGGGAGACACCCTTCTTCATGGTGTACGGGGCCGAAGCTGTACTTCCTCCAGAAGTCACCATGAAGTCTCACCGTGTCCGGGCTTACGACGAAGCCACGCAGGACAACCTCCGGCGTGGAGAAATTGACCTCGTCGACGAGGTCCGATTACATGCGGCACTCCGTAACGCGCGGTACAGACAGGCGCTTCGGCGCTACCACCAGAGGTTTGTGCGTGCCCGGGAGCTGCAGGAAGGTGACCTGGTGTTGCGGCGCATACTTTCTTGCGAAGGGGCCCACAAACTCTCCCCTAGTTGGGAAGGCCCCTTCCGAGTCACGAAAGTATGCCGCCCCGGGTGTGTGCGCCTTTCCACCGAGGATGGGGACCTGCTCCCGAATCCTTGGAACATAGAACACCTCCGTAAGTTCTACCCCTAAGAGCAAAAATAGGTCAGTACTTTCTTTTCGTAATGAACCCCATAGAGTCCAGGAGCAGCGCTCGGAGCAGCTAAACCCCAGGGGACGGTCCAGGACTACGTTCAGCTTTGCCTGGTTCCGACTCCAAGCGCGTAGAGTCTTGCTTCCCCTCTTAATGGGGTGGGTCGTGGCCTCCATGTTTAGCCTGCCTTCCTCCTATGGAAGGTTGTACGAAAAGAAGTCTGCCCTACTTTGCTCTTTCCTTGTACTCATTTGAATTGTGAATTGAGTTATTTTTTATCACCCTTGCAGTACATGGCTGCCATGTGCTCAGCTCCCCCTCTCTACAAATCCCCAAGCATCAAGCGTATGGTTGGGGGCTGTAAGTCAAATAAGACTGTGAGACAAGGGAGGGGGAGCCCCCAAGGAGAATTACGTTTCCTCTACCTGTGTGCAGGACTTCCAGGTTGCGGCAACGGGGACTGCGTGAAGTAGGGGGAAAGGAGCTACCAACTACTTCGACCCAGGGCTAGAGGGGGCGGGACCCGGGGGCCCCACGTGTCTAGCAGGCCCGGAACTCTCTCCTTCCTTGAGAGGGGCTCCGGGCTCGCCACGTGGCAGACGGAAGCCGGACCTCCCCCCGCGGTGGAAGAGCTCCGAAAGCCCTGCGTGCTCAACATGGCCGGGGCTCCCGTCTCCACAGTAAAAGCAGTCATCAAGTGAGCGCATGCTCTCACGACCCCGCGGCCGTTCGTGCTCCGGCAGCGGCCAATTCGGGACTTAAAGAAAGTGCGCGGATCGGAAGAGACGGAGGTCCCACCTCGGGCTCACTATCTCCCCCGAGATGGGCCCGGGGGCCACTGTCGGTACCTGAGATATGGGGTACCCCCGCGCACAGGGTGAAATGCCTAAGGTGCTCGCCCTTCTCCGCAGGGAGAGCTCCGAAGGCGCCACGCGTCTGGCGGGGCCGGACCTCCCTCTCCTCAGAGGAGAGCTCCGGGCCCGCCACGTGGCATACAGAAGCCGGACCTCCCCCTTCGCGGGAGAGGGGTCCGAAGACGCCACACGTCCAGCGGGGCCGGACATCCCTCTCCTCAGAGGTGAGCTCTGGGCCCGCCACGTGGCATGCAGAAGCCGGACCTCCCCCTCCGCGGGAGAGAGGTCCGAAGGCGCCACGCGTCCAGCGGGGCCGGACCTCCCTCCCCTCAGAGAAGAGCTCCGGACCCGCCACGTGGCTGGAAGAACGGTGCTGCCTGCCCCCGAGCGGTAGGCAGCGGGCGTAAAGGCGCCCCTCACCTTGCCCGTACAAGGTATTCAAGGCCCGCGTCTTCCCAAGGCGCGGAAACGCGGAGCACGCGCCTGTCAGGTGCCGTTACGCCCAGTCGCATCACAGACTGGCGCGCGGTGTCAGAACCTGCCAGGTAATAAACGCCGCGACAAGACATCCCATGCCGCCTGCGCCGTCATCAACCACTATGACTAGTGCGCGGCATGGGCAGGGCGGCAAAATGAAGACTCAGAAGCCTTCGACCAGAGGCAACCACCGGCGTAACTACAGATACGGTAGATGATAGACAATCTTCCCGGGACCACCTGTCGGGTCCCGGCTTCCCTTGTAAGCCGCCCGAGCCTTGGACTATAAAAGGCTCGGGTAGGCGTCGATAGCAAGGGTTCGCATTCTGCAACTCACACGCTAGCCATACACTCTCAAGCTGTAACTCACCCCCAAGCTCAGGCCCTCGGCCCTGAGCAGCAAGCAATACAGCGAGCTCCATAGCTCGCCGTGGACGTAGGGTTTTACGCTCCGGAGGCCTGAACCACGTAAAACTTCCCGTGTCAAGCTCTCACTAACTCGTCCATCTGCGCAATCTCTCCGCTAGGAACTAGCCCCTCCAAAAAAAGAACCTCCGCGGGCTGCCCAGTGCAGGCCCGGGGGAAGTGTCGATTGCACACTTCGACAGATCGCGAGCTAGCGGCCCATCAAGAGGTAGAGAGGCTCCAGTCCCTGCGGACTGCCGAGGCCCAGGCGGTCTGGCACTTCATTGCTAAGGCGGGATCCGCCTTGGCTCCTCTTGGTTTTAGCCCTGTGCAGGTGGAGACCCCAGCACGGCCGGTGTCCGAAGCGGCCCCAGCCCTTGAGTCTCTCGGCGACGAGCTAGGTCGGCTTGAATCAGTGATCGCCGACGAGCTGGAAGCGGAAGGTCGGGGCCTTGCGAAGGAGGTTGCGATGCACGTTCTGTCGTGCTTCATTAGCCGACACCCTTCCTTTTCCCTGGGGCCGGTCCGTTTAGGACCCATCGCCGACCAGGAGGAAGCTGCCAGGGCCGAAGTCGAGGACTTAGCTGCCCTTGTGGACTCTAGGTTTCATCGGGAGTCCGAGGACCCCTAGGCACCCGCCCTCGTGTCTACAAGGCCCTGTACTTCCTTTCTTTATTTTTGTTGAGTCTGTAGCCCAGCTCGTGGAGCCTTTGTATGGACAGACTCCTGTTTCTTTCTGTGTCTGCATGCCCTAGTCTTCTTCTTGGCCTTTCCCGACCGAGCCCTTAGCTCCGCAAGGGCTCGGAGGCCTTGACCAATCTCGAAGCTCTGCATGGACACCTTGTCCAGGTCCCCACTGTATACTAAGGGTTCCGGAGGTCTCCAGGACCCGCCTCACGAGATCGGAGGGGGGTCCGAGCCTGTTGGTCACGTGGCGGGCCCGGAGCTCCTGCCTGGGAGGAGGTCCGGGCCCGCAGGGCACGTGGAGGTCCCGGGCCTCTCCATGCAGACCACGCGACGATCCCGGAGCTCCCCTCGAAGAGGTGGGAGGCCCGGCCCTGCCGGACACGTGGGGCCTTCGGACCCCACCCCTGCGAGGGCTAGCCCTTTGATCTTACCTTAGGGTTTTTGGCCTACCGCGATCCCGTAGCGGCCCCCTGGTAGGTGCGTTCTATTGGGTGGATGCGCCTACCATACTCCTGCGGGGAGCTGAGGCTGAGAAATCCTGCACATAAGGAAAAAGTAATTCTCCTTGGGGGCTCCCCCCTCTATTCCTTAGTCATATCTGCAGCAAATTCCGACTAAAGATGAAAATGAGAAGAGGGAATTGAACGCATAGTGAGCACGCGTTAGTAGGGTAATCATAGAAATTTAATAAGTAAATTAAATGAGTACCAAAGAAGAGCAACATAGGGTGGGCTTCTTTTCATATAAATTTCCATACGGGGGAAGGAGAGCCGCATATGTAGGCCACGACCCACCTCAAGGGAAGCAAGACTCTACGCGCTTGGGGTCGGAACCAGGCGAAGCTGAACGTAGTCCTGGACCGTCCCCTGAGGCTTAGTTGCTCCAAGCCCGGTTCACGGACTTTTATGGAAATTACTATGAAAAGAAGGGTCTGCCTGATTGTTGCTCTAGGGGTAGAACTTACAGCGGTGTTCCGTGTTCCGAAGGTTCGGGAGCGGGTCCCTGTCTTTGGTTCTAGGGAATGGTCCCAGGCCCGGGATGTCCAGCCCCAGTACGGCAAATGGCCATGCGGGCTGGATCATCCGTACCGTCCAAGCCGGTGTATGGATCTGCTTGGCATGGAACAGGCATGCCTAGCAGCTCTCGACCAGCTCGACGGCATCCTGGAGTGTTGCCGGCTAGTAGAAGCCATGCCGAAAGGCTTTACCGACAAGCGTGCGTGAGGAAGAATGACTCCCACATTCGCCTCCATGGATCTCAGCAAACAAGTCGCAGCCTTCCCCCTGGGTTATGCACCGCAATAGGATGTGGTTGGCGCCACGTCGGTAGAGATCCCCCTCTAGCGCCATGTGTCTCTTAGCCATACGCGCAATCCGTTCAGCGGATACACGTTCATCAGGGAGGATATTGTCTTTCAAGTAGTCCCGGACCTCTGTTATCCATGCATCGGGTCTGACTTGAGCATCTGGATCTTGAGCGCTGGGTTGCACGGAGTCCCTAGTGACGCTTATGATCCTTGGCGGCGCTCATGGCCGCCGGGACCGCCAGCTTCGAGGTGCTGGTCTAGCCCCCTTCGCCCGGCTCGGCGGGCCGGGCTGTGGGTCGCGGCAACGTCCTCTCGAGGCCCCCTTCAGGCACAGTGGCTCCGGTGGCAGTGGGGGCCCTCGTTGAAAGGTCGTCAGCTGCGGCCTTGCTAGCGCGCGGTACGTGGTGCAGGTCCAAGGCGAGGGGGTTTGTCTCCGCCGTCTTGGTTGATAACCAGACTGGGGATTGCCCTGAGCCAACGTCTAGCGAGAAGGATGAGCACTCCATACTCTGCTATGGTGTTGGCTGCCTTGGAATTGAGACGCGCGACATACCCAGACTGCTCCCCCGATGGTCATGAGGAACAGTACGCTAGCATCGGCCCCCTGCTTTCGCGGGGAGCCGTGCGCGAACATCATTTGATGAGTCCTGATGAAGGTCAGGGCTCAGGGTCCTGTTTCATCGTCTTCATGGCCCCCTGAGCGTGCGTCTACTTCAGCCACAAGTGAACTAATGCTCGGTTAATGTCTGTATGGCGGGAAAGGGAACCTAGATCAAACTTCAGTAGCTCCGCCGCCCATTCGGCGGCATTGCCCGTCGCATGGAGCTGTGAGGGATAGCTTTTAGCCTGGGGAGATCGTCGGGTGCCCGACACTCGGGGGTCCTCAGTCTGCTTTGGACCTCACGGGAAGCTCCGCTGTCGTCCTGGGGGCTCCGGGAGGTTGTGTCAGGAATCCGAGGTCTGGTCTTCTGGCGCTTGCTTCTTGGTAGCGGAACAGGTTACTGTGGTATGGGGTTAAAGCCATTGCGCGAAAACCAGAAATTCGCGAGACCCCTAGCTATGCCGAGTCGGCTTACGCCAGGATTAGTAGGTAGGGGGCGCCCTTCAACTACTTCAGACACAGGGGTCTGATGGGAGCCCTAGCAAGCATTTGGGAAGCGCAGCATATCACAGCCTGGTATCGAGTCTACTATTTGCTCTATCAGCCGAAGAGAAAATAGGTCTTTAGGACATGCCTTATTGAGACTGGTGTAGTGGATGCGCTTCTGGAGCTTCTCGCTGGCCCTCAGGATAATAACACGGTTTGCCAAGCGCCGGGAGCGGCGGACTCTCCGTCCCGTCGGACGGCTGGACGTCGAGAAAGACCTTTAAGTAATGCTCCATCACCTCCCTGGGGATCTCTGGCCTCGGTGATGGCTGTCATGCAGCACATCGACCTCATGTCGGAGGGGGGCAACAAGCGCGCGTTCCTATATGCTACCCGGGCCCCCGGCTACCCGGGTGGTCTGGGTGGCATCGGCGCTGATTCGGATGAGCCTTGTGGGGACGTCGTCCTCATCAAGGGGTTGCACGTGGGGTGCGGCGGTAGAGGCACGGTGGCGTGCACTTGGGTGGAGCTGGTTTGGTCCTGTACTGCCGAGGGCTGGCGCTCTAGTTGCTGTAAGCGCCCGAAGCCTTTCCAAGGCTAATACTGCGGCAACACAGTCTCCACAACCTTGGGGACGCCTGTTGGTGTAGGCATCTTCAAGACAAGGTAGCCGTAGTGGGCTATTGCCATGAATCGGTATAGGGCTGGCCTACCGATTGTGGCATTGAAGGGGAGGTCAGTCTCGGCCATGTCGACCAGAATGTACTCCGTCCGGTAGCTGTCCGGTGCCCCAAAGGTCACCGGGAGGCTGATGCGGCCGTAGGAAACGACCTGTCCCGGCCCTACCCCTGAGAATGGGCTTGATGGGGCGAGCTTGGCCATCGGGATCTGCAGCTTCTGGAAGGCTGCGTGACTGATGAGGTTCAGTCCAGCCCCACCATCCACCAAAACGTGGTACATCTTCACGTTGGCGACGGTAAGGGCCACCACGAGCGGTAGTTGGCCGGCCCCAGCCATGTTCCTTGGGCGGTCGGTGTCATCAGAGCTGATGGGGGTTCCCATCCACCTCAGGTGCGGTACTGCACCTGGGAGGAGAGCCACCGACGCTACCGCTCGTCGCAAGGCCTTAGCCATGCTTCTCGTTAGGGGGGTCAGCAGACCCGCCGAAGATGTCACAAGGAATCTTCCAGTGCTCGTCGTCACTGGAGATGGAGCTTCCATGATTGCGCGCTGCCTTTGCGGCGCGCCGGAGCTCCTGGAAATCCACCTGGCGGTCGTCGCCGTCTCGGGCCTCGACCTTCTGGTTGCCCTCCCTTACTATAGGATGGGGCATCAGCTAGGGGCTGCTTCCCCTTCCGGAAGCGCCCCGCGAGCTTCTGGATTTCCCGGCCTCTGGAGGAATTCCGCCGGGTTGATGCTGCCGTCGTACTTCTCAGGCGAGAGTGACCGAAACTTGCGTGGCCATTTTGTGAAGCGAAGGCGGGGCGCGGGGGCCGCACACCCCGCTTCTGTCGCCGCAGGTTCTGATGCCACGAATGCTTGGTTCGCGCTGAGCATCGCATGCTCCGGCGGCCATACACAGGACATACGACTGTGGCATATTGAGTAGCAGCGCTCTTCGCTGCAGCTAGCGCACCTTCACTAGGTACACCCAGCGCTACTGAAAACCTGACGCTGGTCGGAGCCGGCATTGTCGGGGTCGGCGCTGCCAGAGCCGGTTGCTGGCTCCCAGTGCAGGTATCGGCGCCGCGAACGCCTGGTCCTCCGGTGGCACAGTATGCCCCGGTATGGGCAAGGCCGCTCTATAGACCGGGGATGCCGTTTGCAGGGCATATGGTTGTGGCATATACTGCGCGACGTATGCCTGGGGCAGAGCCCGCGTAGCGAAGATCTGTCCTTCAGGCTGGGTCGAGGCCGACGTCAAGTCGGTCTACTTCGCGAATCCACTGCTGGGTCGCCGCCTGAGGCGCGTCCCCAGCAGGCACATTGCGCAGTAGCACCCTTGCTGAGGCTAGCGCACCCCCACCGGGTACGCCCGGTGCTACTGAAGGCCTGACGCTGGATGGAGCCTGCATTGCCGGGGCGGCGCTGCCAGAGCCGGTTGCTGGCTCCCAGCTTGCCTTGTCGCACTCCGTCCTGAGTGTGTCATCATGTACTCTCCCCTGTGGTCACAGTTCGCCGTGACCGCGGAGAGGGAGAGTTTGCCGCTGAAGGAAGCTTGGTCATCTTCGTCGGCGGAAACTCACCGCGCTAGGGGAAAAGCCCCCTTCCTGGCGCGCCAAATGTCGAAGTGTGCGATCGACACTTCCCCCGGGCCTGCACTGGGCAGCCCGCGGAGGTTCTTTTTTCGGAGGGGCTAGTTCCTAGCGGAGAGCTTGCGCGGATGGACGAGTTAGTGAGAGCTTGACACGGGAAGTTTTACGTGGTTCAGGCCGCCAGAGCGTAAAACCCTACGTCCACGGCGAGCTATGGAGCTCGCTGTATTGCTTGCTGCTCAGGGCCGGGGGCCTGAGCTTGGGGGTGAGTTACAGCTTGAGAGTGTATGGCTAGCGTATGAGTTGCAGAATGCGAACCCTTGCTATCGACGCCAACCCGAGCCTTTTATAGTCCAAGGCTCGGGCGGCTTACAAGGGAAGCCGGGACCCGACAGGTGGTCCCGGGAAGATTGTCTATTATCTACCGTATCTGTAGTTACGCCGGTGGTTGCCTCTGGTCGAAGGCTTCTGAGTCTTCATTTTGCCGCCCTGCCCATGCCGCGCACTAGTCATAGTGGTTGATGACGGCGCAGGCGGCATGGGATGTCTTGTCGCGGCGTTTATTACCTGGCAGGTTCTGACACCGCGCGCCAGTCTGTGATGCGACTGGGCGCAACGGCACCTGACAGGCGCGTGCTCCACGTTTCCGCGTCTTGGGAAGACGCGGGCCTTGAATACCTTGTACGGGCAAGGTGAGGGGCGCCTTTACGCCCGCTGCCTACCGCTCGGGGGCAGGCAGCACCGTTCTTCCAGCCACGTGGCGGGTCCGGAGCTCTTCTCTGAGGAGAGGGAGGTCCGGCCCCGCTGGATGCGTGGCGCCTTCGGACCTCTCTCCCGCGGAGGGGGAGGTCCGGCTTCTGCATGCCACGTGGCGGGCCTGGAGCTCACTTCTGAGGAGAGGGAGGTCCGGCCCCGCTGGACGCGTGGCGTCTTCGGACCCCTCTCCCGCGGAGGGGGAGGTCCGGCTTCTGTATGCCACGTGGCGGGCCTGGAGCTCTCCTCTGAGGAGAGGGAGGTCCGGCCCCGCCAGACGCGTGGCGCCTTCGGAGCTCTCCCTGTGGAGAAGGGCGAGCACCTTAGGCATTTCACCCTGTGCGCGGGGGTACCCCATATCTCAGGTACCGACTGCTGTATTGCTTGCTGCTCAGAACCGGAGTCCTGAGCTTGAGGGTGAGTGAAGTCTAGGGTGCGAGTTCACAGTGTTCGAACCCTTGCTAACGTCGCCTACCCGAGCCTTTTATAGTCCAAGGCTTGGGCGGCTTACAAGGTGGGCCCCGGGGACCCGACAGGTGGCCCCAGGGTGATTTCCTACCACCTTCTATGTCTTGGCGCTGGCATCGAGGTCCTCATCCTGCCACCCTGCCCATGTTGCAGGCTAGGTGTAGCGTGCATCCGTTGGTGATGGCAGGGACGGTAGGGCATGTCTTGTCCGTGTCTTGTCGCTGCCTTTAATGGATTGCAGCTTCTGACACTGTGTGTCTGTCTTGACTATGACTGGTCACAGTGGCGCCTGTCGGGCGTGCGCCGCGTCTCCGCGTCTTGGGAAGGCGCGGGTCTTGAATGCCTTGTACGGTAAAGGCATGGCGCGCCTTTACTCCCGCTGCCTACCGCACTGGGCGGAGAGCGCTGCTCTGCTGGCCACGTGTCGGGCCCGGGGCTCCCCTCTGAGGAGAGGAGGAGCTCTGGCCCCGCCGGACACGTGGAGCCTTCGAAGCTCACTCCCGCGGAGGGGGCGAGGCGTGGCCTTATAGGCCACATGGCAGGCCCGGAGCTATCCTCCGAGGAGAGGAAAGCTCCGGCCCTACTGGACACGTGGCTCCTTTGGAGTTCGCCCCAGCGGAGGGGGCGAGGTCTGGCCTTCTGGGCCACGTGGCAGGCCGGAGCTATCCTCTGAGGAGAGGAAAGCTCCGGCCCTACTGGACACGTAGCTCCTTCGGAGTTCGCCCCGGCGAAGGGGGCGAGGTCCGGCCTTCAGGGCCACGTGGCAGGCCCGGAGCTATCCTCTGAGGAGAGGAGAGTTCCGGCCCTACCGGACACGTGGTGCCTTCGGAGCTCGCTCCTACGGAGGGGGCGAGCTCCTTAGGCGGTTTCACCCTGTGCGCGGGGGTACCCGGTATTGAGGGTACCGGCAGTGGCCCCCAGGCCCACCTCGGGGGAGGTAATGATCCCGGGGTGGGGCCTTCTTCTTTCCGTGCACTTCCTTGTCTAGAGTATTTCCTGTGCTGATAGGGTCTTGACGGCTTCGGAGTTCAGTTTCTGAGAAGAGGGTGAACCCTGGCATCGAAGCTCAGCCGTAATGTGGGGGCGAAGGTCCGGAAGTCATCGGAGCACAGGCCCACGGAGGGCGTGAGGTCCGGCATCAGGGCTCGCCTCTGAAAGGAGGGCGAGGGCTGGCCTCGGAGCTCGGCTCGGCTGTGGGGGAGGAGGTCTGGAAGTCATCGGAGCTCAGGCCCACGGAGGGCGTGAGGTCCGACATCAGGGCTCACCTCTGAAAGGAGGGCGAGGGCTGGCATCGGAGCTCGGCCCAGCTGTGGGGGCGGAGGTCCGGAAGTCATCAGAGCTCAGGCCCACAGAGGGTGTGAGGTCCGGCATCAGGGCTCGCCTCTGAAAGGAGGGTGAGGGCTAGCATCAGAGCTCGGCCCAGCTGTGTGGGCGAAGGTCCGAAAGTCATCGAAGCTCAGGCCCACGGAGGGCGTGAGGTCCGGCATCAGGGCTCGCCTCTAAAAGGACGGCGAGGGCTGGCCTTGGAGCTCGGCCTAGCTGTGGGGGCGGAGGTCCGGAAGTCATCGGAGCTCAAGCCCACGGAGGGCGTGAGATCCGGCATCAGGGCTCGCCTCTGAAAGGAGGGCGAGGGCTGGCATCGGAGCTCGGCCCAGCTATGTGGGCGGAGGTCCGGAAGTCATCGGAGCTCAGGACCACGGAGGGCGTGAGGTCCGGCATCAGGACTCGCCTCTAAAAGGAGGGCGAGGGCTGGCCTCGGAGCTCGGCCCAGCTGTGGGGGCGGAGGTCCGGAAGTCATCGGAGCTCAAGCCCACGGAGGGCGTTAGGTCCGGCATCAGGGCTCGCTTCTGAAAGGAGGGCGAGGGCTGGCATCGGAGCTCGGCCCGGCTGTGGGGGCGGAGGTTCGGAAGTCATCGGAGCTCAAGCCCACGGAGGGCATGAGGTCCGAAAGTCATCGGAGCTCAGGCCCACGGAGGGCGTGAGGTCCGGCATCAGGGCTCACTCCTGCGGAGGGGTGATGTGCATCTTCATAGCTCAGCCCAGTGTAGGACGCAAGGTCCGACTTCGGTGTTCATCCCTGGGGGTGGCGACCGGCTTCGGAGATCAAACCTGCGATAGGTGTGTCGTCCGGCATCGGACCTTAGCCCAGTATAGGGTGCATGGTCCGGCTTCGGTGTTCACCCCTGTGGGGTGGCGACCGGCTTCGGAGATCATACCTGCGATAGGTGTGTCGTCCGGCATCGGACCTTAGCCCAGTGTAGGGCGCATGGTCCGGCTTCGGTGTTCACCCCTGTGGGGTGGCGACCGGCTTCGGAGATCACACCTGCGATAGGTGTGTCGTCCGACATCGGACCTTAGCCCAGTGTAGGGCGCATGGTCCGACTTCAGTGTTCACCCCTGTGGGGTGGCGACCGGCTTCGGAGATCACACCTGCGATAGGTGTGTCGTCCGGCATCGGACCTTAGCCCAGTGTAGGGCGCATGGTCCGGCTTCGGTGTTAACTCCTGTGGGGTGCCGACCGGCTTCGGAGATCACACCTGTGATAGGTGTGTCGTCCGGCATCGGACCTTAGCCCGGTGTAGGGCGCATGGTCCGGCTTCGGTGTTCACCCCTGTGGGGTGGCGACCGGCTTCGGAGACCACACCTGCGATAGGTGTGTCGTCCGGCATCGGACCTTAGCCCAGTGTAGGGTGCATGGTCCGGCTTCGGTGTTCACCCCTGTGGGGTGGCGACCGGCTTTGGAGATCACACCTGCGATAGGTGTGTCGTCCGGCATCGGACCTTAGCCCAGTGTAGGGCGCATGGTCCAGCTTCGGTGTTCACCCCTGTGGGGTGGCGACCGGCTTCGGAGATCACACCTGCGATAGGTGTGTCGTCCGGCATCGGACCTTAGATCAGTGTAGGGCTCATGGTCCGGCTTCGGTGTTCACCCCTGTGGGGTGGCGACCGGCTTCGGAGATCACACCTGCGATAGGTGTGTCGTCCGGCATCGGACCTTAGCCCAGTGTAGGGTGCATGGTCCAGCTTCGGAGCTCACCCCTGCTGAGGGGGTGAGGTCCGGCGCTGCTCAGGGGCCCTCCCTTCCCTGTCTAGTCTCATTTGGCTTACTGTCCCGGGCCGGAATATGGGGCTTGGGTAATCCAGTGCACTCGGTCCCGGAGGTTTGGCCCCCAGCCCTAGTCATGGTGTAACCGTCCGACCCCTAGTACTCAGACCGTAGCGCTGGGGGGGCAGAGTGCGCATGATTTGGGTGCAGGATCGGGCAAAGCAAGGCTCCTGACCCCCCGGTCTGGCATAGGCCTTTTCCCGGAGGAGACCAACTGGCGTTACAGTACCCTTACAGGGGGAGGTCCAAAAGGCCCCCGGGCCTCTCGCAGGTACCCCAAGCACTACCGCCTTCAGCAGGATGGAAAATATCGACTATGCATGAGAGCAGGAAAGAGGAACCGCGTGTACAACGGATGTACACTGTCTAGAGCGTGGGGAGGTCAGCATATAAATTAATGCGTAATTTAAATAAACACCTAAGTAAGCATGGGTAGCGTCGGAGCGCCTGTCTTGGGCTCCCATGCACGGACCGGTGGCGCCAGGGCGTCTGTCGGTACCGCGCGATCTGGAGCAGAGGATTGACGGCAGCAGCGTCGAGGTCGTTGACGTCGCGGATCCACTGCTGGGTGGCCCCCTGGAGGGCGTCTTCAGCAGGCGGATTGTCCAGGAGCGCTTCTGCGACGGCTAGCGCGCTTGCTTGAGCGGCACTCTGTGCCACGGTAGACCATGAGGTTGATGGAGTTCGTGTCGCCGGAGTCGGCTGCTGGCTTCCAGCTCACACTGACACACTCCGTGCTGAGTGTGTCGAGACGTAGTTCTCGCTGGTCACCGTTCGTCGAGAATGTGGGCGAGGAGAGCTTGCCACTGAAGGAAGCTTCGTCATCTTCGTCAGCGTAAGCTCGTCGCGCAAGGGAAAAGTCCCCCTACCTAGCGCGCCAAATGTCGAAGTGTGTGGTCGACACTTCCCCCGGACCTGCTCTGGGCAGCCCGCGGAGGTTCTTTTTCGGAGGGGCTAGTCGCTTGCGGAGAACTTAAGCGTTAGGACGAGTGAGGGAGGAGCTTGACACGGCGAGTTTTACGTGGTTCGGGCCGCCGGAGCGTAAAACCCTATGTCCACGGTGAGCAGAGGTGCTTGCTGTATTGCTTGCTGCTCAGAACCGGAGTCCTAAGCTTGAGGGTGAGTGAAGTCTAGGGTGCGAGTTCACAGAGTTTGAACCCTTGCTAACATTGCCTACCCGAGCCTTTTATAGTCCAAGGCTTGGGCGGCTTACAAGGTGGGCCCCGGGGACCCTACAGGTGGCCCCGGGGTGATTTCCTACCAGCTTCTATGTCTTGGTGCTGGCATCGAGGTCTTCATCCTGCCACCCTGCCCATGCTGCAAGCTAGGTGTAGCGTGCAGCCGTTGGTGATGGCAGGGACGGTAGGGCATGTCTTGTCCGTGTCTTGTCGCTGCCTTTAATGGACTGCAGCTTCTGACACTGTGTGTCTGTCTTGACTGTGACTTGTCACAGTGGTGCCTGTCTCACATGCACCGCGTCTCCGCGTCTTGGGAAGGCGCGGGACTTGAATGCCTTGTACGGTAAAGGCATGGCACGCCTTTACTCCCGCTGCCTACCGCACTGGGCGGACAGCGCTGCTCTGCTGGCCACATGTTGGGCCTGGAGCTCCCCTCTGAGGAGAGGAGGAGCTCTGGCCCCGCCGGACACGTGGAGCCTTTGGAGCTCACTCCCGCGGAGGGGGCGAGGCGTGGCCTTCTAGGCCACGTGGCAGGCCCGGAGCTATCCTCCGAGGGGAGGGAAGCTCCGGCCCTACTGGACACGTGGCTCCTTCGGAGCTCGCCCCGACGGAGGGGGCGAGGTCCGGCCTTCTGGGCCACGTGGAAGGCCCGGAGCTACTCTCTGAGTAGAGGAAAGCTCCAGTCCTACTGGACACGTGGATCCTTCGGAGTTCGCCCCGGCGGAGGGGGCAAGGTCCGGCCTTCTGGGCCACGTGGCAGGCCCGGAGCTATCCACTGAGGAGAGGAAAGCTTCGGCCCTACTGGACACGTAGCTCCTTCGGAGTTCGCCCCGGCGAAGGGGGCGAGGTCCGGCCTTCTGGGCCACGTGGCAGGCCCGGAGCTATCCTCTGAGGAGAGGAGAGTCCCGGCCCTACCGGACACATGGTGCCTTCGGAGCTCGCTCCTGCGGAGGGGGCGAGGTCCTTAGGCGGTTTCACCCTCTGCGAGGAGGTACCCGGTATTGAGGGTACCGACAGAATGGATCTTTGGGACATGCCTTATTAAGACTGGTGTAGTCGATGCACATCCGGAGCTTCCCGCCGGCCTTCGAGACAACAACGGGGTTCGCCAACCACCGGGGTGGTGGACTTCCCGTATGAAGCCAGCGTCCAGCAGCTTCTTGATTTCTTCTCGGATGAAGTTTTGCCGCTCGATGGACTGCTTGCGAGCCTTCTGTTAGACTGGTCGGGCGTCGGGGAAGAACTTCAAGTGGTGCTCGATCACCTCCCTAGGGATCCCCGACATCTGTGACGGCTGCCATGCAAACACGTCGACGTTGTGCCGGAGGAAGGTGACGAGCGCGCCTTCCTATTTACTATCCAGGCCCTCGGCTACCCGGGTGGTCTGGGCAGCATCGGCGCCGACATGGACGACCTTCAGGGGGACATCGCCCTCGTTGAGGGGTTGCACACGGGTTGCTGCGGTAGAGGCACGGTGGTGTGCACTCGGGTGGAGCTGGTCCGGTTCTGCACTGCCAGGGGCTGGTGCTCGAGCTGTTGCAAGTGCCTGGAGCTTTTCCAAGGCTGACACTGCAGCAGTGCGGTCTCCACGAATCCTGAGGATGCCTGTTGGTGTAGGCATCTTCAAGACGAGGTAGCCATAGTGGGCTACTGCCATGAATCGGTACAGGGCTGGCCTGCCGATTATGGCGTTGAAGGGGAGGTCGATGTCCGCCACGTCGAATAGAATGTACTCTGTCCGATAGTTGTCCGGTGCCCCAAAGGTCACCGGAAGGCTGATGTTGCCGTAGGGAACAACTTGTCCCGGCCCTACCCCTGAGAATGGGCTCGATGGGGTGAGCTTGGCCATCGGGATGTGCAGCTTCTGGAAAGCTGCGCGGCTGATGAGGTTAAGCCCCGCCCTCTACCAGAATGTAGTACATCCTCACGTTGGCGATGGTGGGCGCTACCAAGAGCGGTAGTTGGCCGGCCCCAACCATGTTCCTGGGGCAGTCGGTGGCATCGAAGCTGATGGGGGTTCCCATCCACTTGAGGTGTGGCGCGGCACTTGGGAGGGGAGCCGCCGACGCTACCGCTCAGCTCAGAGTCTTAACCGCGCTTCGGGACGAGGGGTCAGCGGACCCGCCGTAGATGATGTAGAGCATCTTCCAGCGCTCGTCATCGCTGGAGCTAGAGTCCTCATGGTTGCGCAGCGCCTTCACATCGCGCTGAGGCTCCTGGAACTCCACTTGGTGGTCGGCGTTGTGTGGGGCGTCGACCTTCTGCTTGCCCTCCCTTTGACGGAAGGGTGGGGCATCAGTTCGCAGCTGCTTCCCTTTCTAGAAGCGCTCCGCTAGCTTCTGGATCTCCCGGCACTCAGCAGCAGTATGGTAACTTGTGCCGCTCACGGGGCATAGCTCGCCTTGGTCACCATCTGGAGCTAGTGACTGTCGCTGCCTTTTGTCGGGGCGTGGCCACCGAGCTCCACTAGGTGCTGCTGCTGCAGCAACGGGAGCCGCGGCCGGTGGCTTCATCTTGCCACCGCCTTGGTTCTAGATCCGGGCTATCCTCCTGACTCGGAGGCTGGCAGAGAGTGCCAGTTCTGCCCTTCAGCTGCCCTGGCGCACTGGTCCGCCAGGCTGAAGAGCTCTGAGATGTCGCGAACCTCTCTAGTCGCGAGCTTCTCGAGCATCTTCTTGTCCCGGACACCCTGCCGGAACGCCACCACCACAGAAGCACTTTGGATGTGCGGGATGGTGTTGCTTACCTGGGAGAACTGCTGGATGAAGGAGTGCAGCGTCTCTCCAGGTTGTTGCTGGATGGCGTGGAGGTCGAGCTCCGTGCCAGGCCGGGTGTAGGAGCTGCCGAAGTTGGCAGTGAACTGCCGGTAGAGCTCTCCCCAAGAGGTTATGGAACCCTGGGGAAGGTTCATGAGCCAAGACTGGGCTGGGCCGGTCAAGGCGACGGGAAAGTAGTTGGCCATGACGGCCTCGTCCCCTCCTGCAGCAAGGATGGCGGTGGAGTAGATTTGGAGGAACTCCGCCAGTTTGACACCGCCATCGTACTTCTCGGGCAGGTGCGGCCGAAACTTGCGCGGCCACCTCGCGAAACGAAGGTGTGGCGCCAGGGCCGCACATCCTGCTCCTGTTGCTGTAGGTGTTGGTGCCGCGAACACTTGGTTCGCTGCTGGCACTGTGTACCACGGTATGGGCAAGGCTGCACCATAGACCAGGGGCACCGTTTGCAGGGCATATGGCTGGGGCATATCCTGCGTGGCGTAAGCCTGGGGCAGAGATCGCGCGGCGAACATCTGTGCCTCAGGCAGGGTTGAGGCAGACGTCATGCTGTCGCCAGCCTCCTGGTTGCGACGCCTTTCTCGTCGTCACTCAATGAACACTCGGGCGTCTTTGCCCAAGTGGCATCATTCCAGCTCCGCCCTCAGGTCCGTCGATGGGAGCCAGGTGGAGCGGGAATCCACCGTCTGCCCGTCAACCGTTGGCGTGCGCGTCAGCGACACAGCTGGTTGGCCGGGGCGTCGTCCCCGCCGAAGCCGAGGGTTTGCGGCGGCAACAACGAGACGGTCTACCTCGCGAATCCACTGTTGGGTCGCTGACTGAGGCGCATCCCCAGTAGGCGGATTGCGCAGTAGCGCTCTTGTTGCAGCTAGCGCGGTCCCGTGGGGGACGCTCAGCGCTGCTGACGATGTCACGCTCGCTGGAGCCTGCGTTGCCGGAGTCGACGCTGCCGGAGTCGGCTGCTGGCTTCCAGCTTGCGCCGACACACTCCGTCCAGAATGTGTCGAGACGTAGTCCCCGCTAGTCACTGTCCGTTGTGAATGCGGGGGAGGAGAGCTTGCCGCTGAAGGAAGCTTCGTCATCTTCGCCGGCAGAAGCTCGTCGCGCAAGGGAAAATCCCCCTTCCTGGCGCGCCAAATGTCGAAGTGCGTAGCCGACACTTCCCCCGGGCCTGCACTTGGCAGCCCGCGGAGGTTCTTTTTCGGAGGGGCTAGTCACTCGCGGAGAGCTTCCGCGTTAGGGACGATTGAGGGAGAAGCTTGACACGGGGAGTTTTTACGTGGTTCAGGCCACCGGAGCGTAAAACCCTACATCCACGGTGAGCAGAGATGCTCGCTGTATTGCTTGCTGCTCAGAACTGGAGTCCTGAGCTTGAGGGTGCGTAAGAGGTGAGTCAGCAGAGTCTGAACCCTTGCTAACGTTGCCTACCCGAGCCTTTTATAGTCCAAGGCTCGAGCGGCTTACAAGGTCGGCCCGGGACCCGACAGGTGGTCCCGGGGAGATTTCCTACCATCTACCGTATCTGTAGTTATGCCGGTAGTTGTCTTTGGCGAAGGCTTCCGAGTCTTCGTTCTGCCGCCCTACCCATACCGCAAGCTAGTCGTAGTGGTTGATGATGGCAGGGGCGGCAGGGGATGTCTTGTCGTTGTGTTTATTGGCGGGCAGGCTCTGACACGGCACGCCAGTCTGTGATGCGACTGGGCACAACAGCACCTGACTGAGGCGTGCTCCGCGTCTCCGCGCCTTGGGAAGGCGCGGGCCTTGAATACCTTGTACGGGCAAGGCATGACGCGTCTTTACTCCTGCTGCCTACCACACAGGGGCAGGCAGCGTTGCTCTGCTGGCCACGTGGCGGGCCCGGAGCTCTCCTCTGAGGAGAGGGAGGTCCGGCCCCGCGGGACACGTGGAGCCATTGGAGCTCTCCCAGCGGAGGGGGGAGGTCCGGCTGCTGCAAGCCACGTGGCGGGCCCGAAGCTCTTCTCTGAGGAGAGGGAGGTCCGGCCCCGCGGGACACGTGGAGCCTTCGGAGCTCTCCTCGTGGAGGGGGGAGGTCCGGCTTAGTTGGCCATGTGGCGGGCCTGGAGCTCTCCTCTGAGGAGAGGGAGGTCCGGCCCCACGGGACACGTGGAGCCTTCGGAGCTCTCCCCACAGAGGGGGGAGGTCCGGCTTAGTTGGCCACGTGGCGGGTTCGGAGCTCTCCTCTGTGGAGAGGGAGGTTCGGCCCCGCTGGACACGTGGCGCCTTCGGACCTCTCCCTGCGGAGAAGGGCGAGGTCCTTAGGCATTTTCCCCTGTGCGCGGGGGTGCCCCATATCGAGGGTATCGACACGCACCATGTACCCAAACTGCTCCCCTGATGGCATGAGAAGCAGTACGCCAGCACCGGCCCCCTGCTTTCGCGAGGAGTCGTCGAAGAAGAGCGTCCAGTGAGGCCCGGTGAAGACCGGAGCTCGGGGCTTTGGTTCACCGTCTTCGTGGCCCCCTGGGTTAGCCTTCACAGGCGTCCACTCGGCCAAGAAGTAAGCCAGTGCTTGGCTCTTGACTGCATGGCGAGGAAGGAAGTCCAGCTCAAACTCCACCAGTTCCGCTGCCCATTTAGCGACATTGCCGGTAGCATGGGGGTTGTGAAGGATCGCCTTCAGCAGGTAGGAGGTGACCACCGAGATCCGGTGGGCTTGAAAGTAGTGGCGGAGCTTCCTGGATGCCACGAGCACTGCATACAACAGCTTGTGGACCTCCAGGTACCTTGTCTTGGCGTCGTGGAGGACTTCGCTGATGTAGTAGACAGGCCTCTGGATTGTCTG
Source organism: Neostapfia colusana (assembly GCA_030760725.1). NCBI lineage: Eukaryota > Viridiplantae > Streptophyta > Magnoliopsida > Poales > Poaceae > Neostapfia > Neostapfia colusana. The sequence goes on along the minus strand of JASWHV010000004.1, from coordinate 36,461,575 downwards.
AACCCTCCCTCCCGGGCCTGAGATGTCCTCATCCATTGGCTCAGGGCCGACCGGAGGTAGGTGGGTCCGGGGAGCCCCCGAGAGTTGGGACTCGGAGGCTCCAAGGCCGTCTTGGACCTCCGGGAGATCCCGTTGGTTTTCCAGGTGGTCATCCTGGACCCTCGGGAGGACGTCTTGTCCTCCTGAGAGGTTCCTTTTGGTTTCCGGGGGGTTACCCCGGAGCTCCGGGAGGTCCTGTTGGACCTCCGGGAGGTTGTCTTGGAGGTCCGGGAGATCGTCTTGCACCTTCAGGGTCTCCTGGTGCTTGTCTTCTGCTATCGGAGCAGGCTGCGGTGACAAGAGGTCCGGCCGCTCTGCGACGAGGACCATGCTCACCACTTCAGTTGTTGCCGCGATGTACAGCAACAAGTGCTCTTCGGGCGCGGGGGCTACCATGATGGGTAGGGTCGTCAGGAGTTGCTTCAACTCTTGGAAAGCTTCTTCTGCTTCGTCGGTCCAAACAAACGGACCGGATTTGCGCGGGAGCTTAAAGAAGGGGAGCGCCCGCTCTGCTAGCCTCGGTATGAACTGACTCATCGCGGCTAGGCATCCCGTGAGTTTCTGGACTTCTTTGATGCGGGCGGGGGGCCGCATCAGGTCGATGGCCTTGATCTTCTCTGGGTTAGCCTCAATTCCTCGGTGTGAGACCAGGAATCCTAGGAGCATCCCAGAGGATACGCTGAACACACACTTGTCAGGGTTCAGCTTGGTGCGCATGGAGCGCAGTTTGTCAAAGACTAGGGCCAGGTTATCTAACAAGAAAGAACTCTGCCTGACCTTGACAACGATGTCATCGACATACTCCTCGACTAAGTCTCTTATTAGCTCTCCAAAGGTTTTGTGCATTGCACGTACAAAGGTAGGAAGAGCATTCTTTAAGCCATAAGGCATAGAGACATAACAATACAGGTTGCCTATTGTGATGAAGGAAGTGTGCTCTTCATCTTCCCTAGACATAGGGATCTGATGGAAACCAGAGTAGGCGTCTAGGAAGCACATCATATCACAGCCTGATGTCGAGTCTACTATTTGATCTATTCTAGGGAGAGGGAATGGATCTTTGGGACATGCCTTATTGAGACTGGTGTAGTCGATGCACATCCGGAGTTTCCCGCCGGCCTTCGGGACGACGACGGGGTTCACCAACCACTAGGGGTGGTGTACCTCCCGTATGAAGCCAGCGTCCAGCAGCTTCTTGATTTCTTCTCGGATGAAGTTCTGCCGCTTGATGGACTGCTTGCGAGGCTTCTGTTGGACTGGCTGGGCGTCGGGGAAGATTTTCAGGTGGTGCTCAATCACCTCCCTAGGGATCCCCGGCATCTGCGACGGCTACCATGCAAACATGTCGACGTTGTGCCGGAGGAAGGTCATGAGCGCGCCTTCCTATTTGCTGTCCAGGCCCCCGGCTACCCGGGTGGTCTGGGCAGCATCGGCGCCGACTTGGACGACCTTCAGGGGACGTCACCCTCGTCGAGGGGTTGCACGCGGGGTGTTGTGGTAGAGGCACGGTGGCGTGCAGTCGGGTGGATCCGGTCCGGTTCTGCACTGCCAGGGGCTGGTGCTCGAGCTGTTGCAAGTGCCTGGAGCTTCTTCAAGGCTGACACTGCGGCAGTGCGGTCTCCACGAATCTTGAGGACGCCTGTTGGTGTAGGCATCTTCAAGACAAGGTAGCCGTAGTGGGCTACTGCCATAAATCAATACAGGGCTGGCCTGCAGATTATGGCGTTGAAGGGGAGGTCGATCTCCGCCACGTCGAACAGGATGTACTCTGTCCGATAGTTGTCCGGTGCCCCAAAGGTCACCGGAAGGCTGATGTTGCCGTAGGGAACGACTTGTCCCGGCCCTACCCCTGAGAACGGGCTCGATGGGGTGAGCTTGGCCATCGGGATCTGTAGCTTCTGGAAGGCTGCGCGGCTGATGAGGTTCAGCCCAGCTCCGCCATCTACCAAAACGTGGTACATCCTCACGTTGGCGATGGTGGGTGCTACCAAGAGCGGTAGTTGGCCGGCCCCAGCCATGCTCCTGGGGCAGTCGGTGGCATCGAAGCTGATGGGGGTTCCCATCCACTTGAGGTGCGGCGCGGCACTTGGGAGAGGAGCCACCAACGCTACCGCTCGGCGCAGAGTCTTAATCGTGCTTCGGGACGAGGGGTCAGCGGACCCGCCGTAGATGACATAGAGCATCTTCCGGCGCTCGTCTTCACTGGAGTTGGAGTCCTCATGGTTGCGCACTGCCTTCACGGCACACTGAGGCTCCTGGAACTCCACTTGGTGGTCGGCACTGTCTTGAGTGTCGACCTTCTGCTTGCCCTCCCTTTGACGGAAGGGAGGGGCGTCAGCACGCGGTTGCTTCCCCTTGCGGAAGCGCTCCGCGAGCTTCTGAATCTCCCGACACTCAGCCTGGCGGACAAGTGCGCCAGAGCAGCCGAAGGGCAGAACTGGCACTCACTGCCAGCCTCCGAGTCAGGAGGACAGCCCGGGTCTGGACCTGCTTCCTATGGAGGCAGCAAGAAGGCCAAGAAACGGGGCAGAAGCAAGATGGAATTGCCGGCCGCGGCCCCCGTCGCCGCAGCAGCGGCACCCAGTGGAGCTCGGGGGCCGTGCCCCGACAAGAGGCAGCGACAGTCACCAGCCCCAGAAGTTGACCAAGACAAGCTATGACCCGTGCACGGCAGCTGTCGCCATACTACAGCCGAGTGCCGGGAGATCCAGAAGCTCGCGGAGCGCTTCCGCAAAGGGAAGCAGCAGCGGACTGATGCTCCACCCTTCCGCCAAAGGGAGGGCAAGCAGAAGGTCGACGCCCCAGACAGCGTCGACCACCAAGTGGGGTTTCAGGAGCCTCAGCGCGCCATGAAGGCGGTGCACAACCATGAGGACTCCAGCTCCAGTGATGATGAGCGTCGAAAGAAGCTCTACGTCATATACGACGGGTCCGCCGACCCCTCGTCCCGAAGCGTAGTTAAGACTCTGCGCCGAGCGGTAGCGTCGGTGGCTCCACTCCCAAGTGCCGCACCGCACCTCAAGTGGATGGGAACCCCCATCAGCTTTGACGCCACCGACTGCCCCAGGAACATGGCTGGGGCCGGCCAACTACCGCTCTTGGTAGCACCCACCATCGCCAATGTAAGGATGTACCACGTTTTGGTAGATGGCGGAGCTGGGCTGAACCTCATCAGCCGTGCAGCTTTCCAGAAACTGCAGATCCTGATGGCCAAGCTCACCCCGTCGAGCCCCTTCTCAGGGGTAGGGCCGGGACAGGTCGTTCCCTACGGCAACATCAGCCTACCGGTGACCTTCGGAGCTCCGGACAGCTATCGGACAGAATACATTATGTTCGACGTAGCGGAGATCGACCTCCCCTTCAACGCCATAATTGGCAGGCCAACCCTGTACCGATTCATGGCAGTAGCCCACTACGGCTACCTCATCTTGAAGATGCCTACACCAACAGGCGTCCTCAGGATTCGTGGAGACCGCACTGCTGTAGTGTCGGCCTTAGAAAAACTCCAATCGCTTGCAACAGCTAGAGCACCAGCCCCTGGCAGTGCAGAACCAGACCAGCTCCACCCGAGTGCACGCCACCGTGCCTCCACCGCAGCACCCCGTGTGCAACTCCTCGACGAGGGCGACGTCCCCTTAAAGATCGTCCAAGTCGGCGCCGAAGCCACCCAGACCACCCGGGTAGCCGGGGGCCTGGATAGCAAATAGGAAGGCGCGATCGTCATCTTCCTCCGGCACAACGTTGACGTGTTTGCATGGCAGCCGTCACAGATGTCGGGGATCCCTAGGGAGGTGATCGAGCTAGGGATGAAAACGGACGGATATGGACGGATGAAATGCTTTTCCATATCCATATCCATATTAAAAATTTCGGAAACGGATCGGATATTATCGGAAACGGATATGATATCGGATATGTCGGATGTATCGGAAACGGATTCATCGGATCGGAAAAATATGGATATCGGACGGAATTCGGATATTTGTTTCGGAAAAATAATTCACAAGTAACATAAAATTTATAGTTCATACATCTAATAAAAAGTACATCCACATTAAATTCATATATGGTTCGTACATGAAACTTGAAACAAATAGTTCATACATAATACTTAATACATAAATGGTTCATACATAGACATAGTGCATATTGTCCAATCTTCATCACCGCTAGCGGCGCCGAACGCCCGGCAGTCGGTCGGCGGGGGGGGGGGGGGGGGCGCTGGCGACCGAGGCCTGCGCGGCGCAGGCTACCGGCGCCGAACGCCCGGCAGTCGGTCGCCCGGGTGCGCTCAAGGTTCAGCTGGGCGGGCGACGGGGCGAGCTCCTGCCTGCCCTAGGTCGCGGCGGCGGGGGGGCGGGGGGGGGGGGGGGGGGGGGGGAAGATCCAAACTGAAATGAGACAGGCGTGGGCGCGTGGGCTGGGCCGGCTGGCTGCGGCCTGCGGAGGCTAAATTGGGTCGGATATGTCTCGGACATTGTTCGGATATATCCGATCCAATATGGATATCCGACAAAACGGACGGATTTTAACGAAAACCATATCCGATCCGATATCCGATTTACAATATCCGAATCCATATCCGTATCCGAAAAAAAATCCGACCAAAATGGATATGGATCGGATATCTTCGAAAACGGTTGCGGACGGATCGGAAAATATCCGATCCGTTTTCATCCCTAGATCGAGCACCACTTAAAGGTCTTCCCCGACGCCCGGCCAGTTCAACAGAAGCCTCGCAAGCAGTCCATCGAGCGGCAAAACTTCATTCACGAAGAAATCAAGAAGCTGTTGGACGCTGGCTTCATACGGGAAGTCCACCACCCCCGGTGGTTGGCGAACCCCGTCGTTGTCCCGAAGGCCGGTGGGAAGCTCCGGATGTGCATCGACTACACCAGTCTCGATAAGGCATGTCCCAAAGATCCATTCCCTCTCCCTAGAATAGATCAAATAGTAGACTCGACATCAGGCTGTGATATGTTGTGCTTCCTAGACTCCTACTCGGCTTTCCATCAGATCCCCATGTCTAGAGAAGATGAAGAGCACACCTCCTTCATCACAGTAGATGGCCTGTATTGTTATGTCTCTATGCCTTATGGCCTAAAGAATGCCCTCTCCACCTTTGTACGTGCAATGCACAAAACCTTTGGAGAGTTAATAAGAGACTTAGTTGAGGTGTACGTCGATGACATCGTTGTCAAGGTCAGGTAGAGTTCATCTTTGTTAGATAACCTAGCCTTAGTTTTTGACAGATTGCACTCCACGCGCACCAAGCTGAACCCCGACAAATGTGTGTTCGGTGTATCTTCTGGGAAGCTCTTAGATTCCTGGTCTTGCACCGGAGAATTGAGGCCAACCCTAAGAAGATCAAGGCCATCGACTTGATGCGGCCTACTGCCCGCATCAAAGATGTCCAGAAACTCACGGGATGTCTAGCCGTGCTGAGTCGGTTTATACCGTGACTAGCAGAGCGGGCACTTCCCTTCTTTAAGCTCCTGCGCAAATCCGGTCCATTTGCCTGGACTGACGAAGCAGAAGAGGCTTTCCAGGAGTTGAAGCGACTCCTGACGACCCTACCTATCATGGTAGCCCCTGAGCCCGGAGAGCATCTGTTGCTCTACATCGCGGCGACAACTGAAGTGGTGAGTATGGTCCTCGTCGCAGAGCGGCCGGACCTCTCATCTTCACAGCCTGCTCCAGCAGCAGAAAACAGACGCCAGGAAACCCCGCAGGTCCAAGACGGTCTCCCGGACCTCCAAGACAATCTCCCGGAGGTCTAGGGCAGCCTCCCGGACCCCCAAGACAACCTCGCGGGGGTCCGGAGGGACCCCTCGGGGGCCCGACGGGACCTCCTGGAGATCCAGCAGGACCCTCCGGAGCTCCCAGAGAACCAGCGGGGCCCCTCGGAGGGCCAAGATGGCTTAAGAGCCTCCGGGTTCCAACTCCCGGAAGCCCCCCTGGACCCACTCACCTCCAGCGGGCCAGGGCCAATGGATGAAAACCTCTCAGACCTAAGAGAGAGGGTTCGAACCATCCAGAGGCATGTCTACTACATCAGCGAAGTCCTTCACGATGCCAAGACAAGGTACCTAGAAGTCCACAAGCTGCTGTATGCAGTGCTCGTGGCGTCCAGGAAGCTCCGCCACTACTTCCAGGCCCACCGGGTCTTGGTAGTCACCTCCTATCCGCTGAAGACAATCCTTCACAGCCCCCATGCGACTGGCAACGTCGCTAAATGGGCAGCGGAGCTGGCGGAGTTCGAGCTGGACTTCCTTCCTCGCCATGCGGTCAAAAGCCAAGCGCTGGCTGACTTCGTGGCAGAGTGGACACCAACGAAGGCTGACCCAGGGGGCCACGAAGATGGTGAACCAGAGCACCGAGCTCCGGTCTTCACCGAGCCCCACTGGACGCTCTTCTTCGACGGCTCATCGAGAAAGAAGGGGGCCGGTTCCGGCGTACTGCTTCTCACGCCATCGGGGGAGCAGTTTGGGTACATGGTGCGTCTCAATTTTAAGGCAACCAACAACATGGCAGAGTATGAAGCACTCATCTTTGGCCTACATACAGCCCTGTCTCTGGGCGCTCGCTAGTTGTTGGCACAGGGCGACTCCCAGCTGGTTATCAAGCATGTTAAGGGCGAATGCTCCTACAATGACCCAAAGCTAGCTGCTTATCTCCTTCATGTGCAGATGTTGGAGAAAGACTTCCTCGCCTTGGACCTGCGCCACGTACCGCGCGCTGGCAATGCCGCAGCTGACGACCTTTCAATGAAGGCTTCCACCGGAGCCCCCGTGCCCGAAGGAGTCTTCGAGAGGAAGTTGCTGCGGCCCACAGCCCGGCCCGCCGAGCCGGGCGAAGGGGGCTGGACCAGCACCTCGAAGCTGGCGGTCCCGGCGGCCCTGCAACCATGGATGCCGCCAAGGATCGTATGCGTCACTGGGGACTCTGTGCAACCCAGCGCTCAAGATCTAGAAGCTCAAGTCAGACCCGATGCATGGATCACGGAGATCCGAGACTACTTGAAAAACAACATCCGCCCTGATGAACATGCAACCGCTGAACGGATCATGCGTATGGCTAAGAGATACGCGCTGGTAGAAGGGGATCTCTACCGGCGTGGCTCCAACCACGTCCTATTGCGGTGCATAACCCAGGGGGAAGGCTGCGACTTGCTCGCTGAGATCCATGGAGGCGAATGTGGGAGTCACTCTTCCTCACGTACGCTTGTCAGTAAAGCCTTCCGGCATGGCTTCTACTGGCCAACAGCACTCTAGGAAGCCGTTAAGTTGGTCGAGAGCTGCAAGGCGTGCCAGTTCCACGCCAAGCAGATCCATACACCGGCTCAGGCGGTACAGATGATCCCACCCTCGTGGACGTTTGCCGTATGGGGGTTGGACATCCTGGGACCATTCCCTAGAGCCGTCGGGGGATTCCGGTACCTCTATGTCGCCATCGACAAGTTCACCAAGTGGCCGGAGGCCACACTAGTTGTCACCATCAACAAGCAATCTGCAGTAAAGTTCATCAAGTCAATTGTTTGCCGGTTCAGGGTCCCGAACAGAATCATCACCGACAACGGGACCCAGTTCACCAGCGCAGCCTTCCAAGACTACTGCGAAGACCTCGGCATCCAGGTGTGCTATGCCTCTGTTGCTCACCCAAAGAGCAATGGGCAAGTCGAGAGGGCCAACGCCGAGATTCTCCAGGACCTCAAGACCCGCACCTACGCGAGCCTGAAGAAACATGGTGCCAATTGGGTAGATGAGCTTCCGAGCACGCTATGGGCTAACCAGACATCCCAGAGCCGGGCCACCGGAGAGACACCCTTCTTCATGGTGTATGGGGCCGAAGTTGTGCTTCCCCCAGAGATCACCATGAAGTCTCATCGCGTCCGAGCTTATGACGAAACCACACAGGACAACCTCCGGCACGGAGACATCGACCTCGTCGACGAGGTCCGATTGCATGCATCACTCTGTAACGCACGGTACAGACAAGCGCTCCGCCGCTACCACCAGAGGTCTGTGCGTGCCCGGGAGCTGCAGGAAGGTGACCTGGTGCTGCGGCGCATACTTTCTCATGAAGGTACCCACAAACTCTCCCCTAGTTGGGAAGGTCCCTTCCGAGTCGCAAAAGTATGCCGCCCCGGATGCGTACGCCTTTCCACCGAGGGTGGGGATCCGCTCCCAAACCCCTGGAACATCGAACACCTCCGTAAGTTCTACCCCTAGAACAGTAGCAGGACAGGTTCTTCTTTCTAATAGATCCCATAGAGTCCCGGAGCAGCGCTCGGAGCAGCTAAGTCTCAGGGGACGGTCCAGGACTACGTTCAGCTTTTCCTGGTTCCGACTCCAAGCGCATAGAGTCTTGCTTCCCTTTTTAATGGGACGGGTCGTGGCCTCCATGTTTAGCCTGTTTTCCGCCTATGGAAATTTATAAGGAAAGAACCTGTCCTGCTTTGCTCTTCCTTTATGCTCATTCAAATTATGTATTAATTTTTATGACCGCGCTTCCTCGGTATGTTCACCATACACCCAGTCCCCTTTTTCCCATTCTTGACTCTAGTCGGCATTTGCTATCCTGCCCGGGGCGGTCGCGATTGGGGGACCTGCCGATGGCTAGGGGCCTCGAGCCCCCGGCACGTCGTGCACCAAAATTCCCAAGCACCGCGCACCGAATCAGGATCGTAAGCCAAATAAGACTATGAGATCGGAAAGGGGGGAGCCCTAAGGAGAATTACGTTTCCCTTGTTTGTGTGCAGGACCCTCCGGCCTTGGCTTCCCGTAGGAGTATGGTAGGAGTACCCAGACAGTTGGCCACGCCTACCAGGGGGCCGCTACGGACCGCGCAAAGCTGGGAGATCCGGACCTCGCCCCCTCAACAGGGGAGGGCCCCGGAGGCCCCACGTGTCCAGCAGGGTCGGGGCTCCCACCTCCTCAGGGGGGGCTCCGGACCCGCCACGTGGCGGGCAGAAGCCGGACCTCCCCCGCCCCTCCGCGGGGAGAGGTCCGAAGGCTCCACGTGTCCCGCGGCGCCGGACCTCCCTCTCCTCAGAGGAGAGCTCCGAGCCCGCCACGTGGCCAGCGGATCCGGACCTTCCCGTCCTCATGGGGCAGCTCCGGAGACCTCCGGGGGCCCTTATTTCGGTAAGGACCCGGGGAAGGTGTCTGTGCAGACTCTCGAGATTGGTGAAGGCCTATGAGTACCTTACGGGGCTAGGGGCTCGGCCAGGAGAATCCAAGAAGAAGACAAGGGCATCACAGGCACGAGGGGTCATAAGAGTCTATGTATTCATGGCTCCATGAGCTGAGCTACAGACTCGATAAAAAAAACTAGGGTTCCCCCGGCACGTCCAGAACCTAGAAGCTGCAAGAGCGGCCACGTCCCCGGCTTCAGCCCTGGCGGCGTTCTCCCGCTCCGTGACCCGAGCGCAGGAATCACCTCGGCCATCACCAGCGCAAGGGACGGTGTCATCAAGGATGCTTCTGAAGCCCCGACCACCACCAGTGCAAGGGCCGCTGTTATCAAGGGTGCTTCTGAAGCCCCCTCCGCTGCTTCAGCGGTTTCCTTGGAGACTCTGCCGCCTGGAGTCATCCTTGGTGCTCCAGCAGTTTCCTTGGAGACTCCTCCACCTGAAGCCTCCTCGACGTGTCAGCAGTTTCTTTGAAGACTCCACCGCTTGAGGAGAAAGGACGCAACACCAGGGAACTTTCAGCCTGTCGTCGCTCAAGAAGAGTCCCGTCGGGATGATAAACCCGAGGCCTCTTGGAGGCGCCACCTCCAGAGGCAAGGCATGCAGGCTCCCTGGATCCCTGACTTGGTGCAGACGCCGCCGCCGGAGGAAACCGAGCGCGATCCCCCTCTGAAGGCGGGTTAGAAGCCATGGGAGAAGACAAGGCCGCAGAGACTCAAGAAAAGTGCAAGTGCTGGAAGCCTTATAAGGGGAGCCTACCCATGTTGCGGCTTCCTTTCACACCTTCCAGGTACAATTCAAAGCGATTCGAAACTCTTCGAATACGCCACATCGGCAACCGCTTCGGCTCCAAGATCGAGCGCCGATGACAGGTGGACCTAAGCCGCCCAGCCGAAGCGGTGGGTCAAGGAGTCAGTTTCCAAGAAGACGAGCCGGCAAGGCACTCCGGCGGTTCCCGAAGAAAGTGCCGCAACGTGCAGAAGTGGCAGCCTTGGGAACCGCCGTAGTAAAAGCAACCATCAAGTGGGCGCACGCTCCCACGATCCCACGACTGTTCGTGCTCCGGCAGCGGTCAATGCGGGACTTAGAGAAAGTGCGTGGAACGGAAGAGATGGAGGCCCCACCTCGGGCTCACTATCTCCCCCGAGATGGGCCCGGGGCCACTGTCGGTACCCGCGATATGGGGTACCCCCATGCACAGGGGAAAATGCCTGAGGATCTCGCCCTTCTCCGCAGGGAGAGCTCCGAAGGCGCCACGTGTCCAGCGGGGCCGGACCTCCCTCTCCTCAGAGGAGAGCTCCGGGCTCGCCACATGGCCTACAGAAGCCGGACCTCCCCCCTCCGCGGGGGAGAGGTCCGAAGGCGCCACGTGTCCAACGGGGCCGGACCTCCCTCGCCTCAAAGGAGAGCTCCGGGCCCGCCACGTGGTCGGCAGAAGCCGGACCTCCTCCTCCGCGGGGAGAGGTCCGAAGGCTCCACGTGTCCTCCGGGGCCGGACCTCCCTCTCCTCAAAGGAGAGCTCCGGGCCCGCCACGTGTCCAGCAGAACAGCGCTGCCTGCCCCCGAGCGGTAGGCAGCGGGCGTTAAGACGCACCATACCTTGCCCGTACAAGGTATTTAAGGCCCGCACCTTCCCAAGACGCGGAGACGCGGAGCACGCCTCTGTCAAGTTCCGTTGCGCCCAGTCGCATCACAGACTGGCGCGCGGTGTCAGAACCTGCCAGCCAATAAACACAGCGACAAGACATCCCCTGCCGCTCCCGCCGTCATCAACCACTACGACTAGCATGCGGCATGGGCAGGGCGGCAAGACGAAGACTCAGAAGCCTTCGCCAGAGACAACTACCGACATAACTGTGGATACAATAGTCGGCAGGCAATCACCCCGGGACCACCTGTCGGGTCCCAGGCCCCCCTTGTAAGCCACACGAGCCTTGGACTATAAAAGACTCGGGTAGGCGACGTTAGCAAGGGTTCGCACTCCAGCAACTCATACCCTAGGCATAACTCATCCTCAAGCTCAGTACTCCGGTTCTGAGCAACAAGCAATATGACGAGCACCTCAGCTCACCGTGGACATAGGGTTTTACGCTCCGGCAGCCCGAACCACGTAAAACTCGCCGTGTCAAGCTCCTCCCTAACTCGTCCCTACGCTTAAGCTCTCTGCAAGCGACTAGCCCCTCCGAAAAAGAACCTCTGCGGGCTGCCCAGAGCAGGTCCGGGGGAAGTGTCGACCACACACTTCGACAGTGCCACAAACGCTTGGCTCGCTGCAGGCACTGTGTATCCCGGTATGGGCAATGCTGCGCCATAGACCGGGGGCACCATTTGCACGGCATATGGCTGGGGCATATGCTGCGTGGCGTACGCCTGGGCAGAGATCGCGTGGCGAACACCTGCGGCCCAGGCTGGGTTGGGGCGGTCGACATGCTGTCGCCGGCCTCTTGGTTGCGGCGCCTTTCTCGTCGTCGCTCGATGACCACTCGGGCATCGTCACCAAAGTGGCATCATTCTAGCTCCGACCTCAGGTCCGCCGACGGGAGCCTGGTGGAGCGGGAATCTGCCGTCTGTCCGTCATCCGTTGGCGTGCGCGTCAGCGACATAGCCGGTTGACTGGGGCGTCGTCCCCGCCGAAGTCGAGGGTTGACGGCGGCGACGACGAGACGGTCTACGTCGCGAATCCACTGCTGGGTCGCTGACTGAGGCACGTCTCCAGTAGGTGGATTGCGCAGTAGCGCTCTTGCAGCAGCTAGCGCGCCCCCGTGGGAGACGCTCAGCGTTGCAGAGGATCTCACGCTTGCTGGAGCCTGTGCTGCCAGAGTCGGCAGCTGGCTTCCAGCTTGCGCCGACACACTTTGTCCTGAGTGTGTCGAGACGTAGTCCCCGCTAGTGACCGTTCGTCGTGAACATGGGTGGGGAGAGCTTGCCGCTGAAGGGAGCTTCGTCATCTTCGTCGGCAGGAGCTCGTCGCGCAATGGAAAAGCCCCCCTTCCTAGCGCGCCAAATGTTGAAGTGTGTAGCCGACACTTCCCCCAGGCCTGCTCTGGGCAACCCGCGGAGGTTCTTTTTCGGAGGGGCTAGTCACTCACGGAGAGCTTCAGCGTTAGGGACGATTGAGGGAGAAGTTTGACACGGGGATTTTTACGTGGTTCAGACCACCGAAGCGTAATACCCTACGTCCACGGTGAGCAGAGGTGCTCGTTGTATTGCTTGTTGCTCAGAACCGGAGTTCTGAGCTTGAGGGTGAGATGGGTGCTAGAGCGTAAGCTTGCCCTAGACGAGAGTGTGTGAAATGTCGAACCCCTGCTAACGTTGCCTACCCGAGCCTTTTATAGTCCAAGGCTCGAGTGGCTTACAAGGTAGGCCCGGGACCCGGCAGGTGGTCCCGGAGGGATTGCCTGCCATCTACCGTATCTGCAGTTACGCTGATAGTTGTCTCTGGTGAAGGCTTCCGAGTCTTCGTTCTGCCGCCCTGCCCATGCCGCAAGCTAGTCGTAGTGGTTGATAATGGCAGGGGCGACAGGGGATGGTCTTGTCGCTGTGTTTATTGGCGGGCAGGCTCTGACGCGGCGCGCCAGTCTGCGATGTAATTGGGCGCAACGACACTAGACAGAGGCGTGCTCCACGTCTCCGCGCCTTGGGAAGGCGCGGGTCTTGAATACCTTGTACGGGCAAGGTATGGCGCGTCTTTACTCTTGCTGCCTACTGCGTGAGGGCAGGCAGCGCTGCTCTGCTGGCCACGTGGCGGGCCCGGAGCTCTCCTCTGGGGAGAGGGGGGTCCGGCCCTGCGGGACACGTGGAGCCTTCGAAGCTCTCCCCGCAGAGGTGGGAGGTCCGACTTCTGCTAGCCACGTGGCGGGCCCGGAGCTCTCCTCTGAGGAGAGGGAGGTCCGGCCCCGTGGGACACGTGGAGCCTCCGGAGCTCTCCCTGCGGAGGGGGGAGGTTCGGCTTAGTTGGCCACGTGGCGGGTCCGGAGCTCTCCTCGGGAGGTCCGGACCCGCTGGACACATGGCGCCTTCGGAGCTCTCCCTGCGGAGAAGGGCGAGGTCCTTAGTCATTTTTCCCCTGTGCACGGGGGTACCCGTATTGAGGGTACCGATAGGTTCAATCCACATTTGATTCATAAAGCATCAGGTTGTCTAGTTTTTGTGTTTGTACATGTGAATGTCCGACGAGTCTAAAACAACCAACAATTTTTTTTCCAACCTAGCATATTGTCAACGACCCAACTCCTATCCTTCACTAACCCTATCCACACAAGTAGCCCACTCCATTTCTCTCATTTCGACACTACCTGTGACCAACCCTTTCTCCCCGGTATCTACAATCCCTTCTCTCATTCTCCTCCCACTCAGTTGCCCGCCTGCGCACTATGTTGCACAAGGAAGAGGACCAGTCGTTAACACCTCAAGTGACCGGACTGCCGCCTCCCTAGTCCGACAATACTCCAGTTTCTCGACACGCCACAAGACCAGAGCTAGAATTAAGGGTTGCTCACTTGTTGCCTCATTTTCATGGCTTAAGCTCATGGTTTCTGCCCTGATTTGATGAGTTAATGTCTAATAAAGTTATTATCAAACTCGACGGACGATAAAAACTTAGAACTTAGGTGTCCATTTGCGTTGTTGCAATTGCAACCTCTCGTTTTATGAGTGGGTATTGACACCACCAACTGGAAGGGCACTCCTGTCCATCTCTGGACTCTGAAGAAGGGTGAACGGCTCCGCAGCATCCAATTCTGGATTCCCGTTCCGTCTTGCCTCCATTCCTTAACCCCGCAAGGCGAAGCGAAGCAAAGCAAAGCAAACCCGACTCCCCTCCTATTCGTCTCCATCAGCGGCGGACCGGGGGGCCGACGAAGCCCTAACCCTAGGAGACCAGGCAAGCGGGCGGGCGGCGATGGTGTTCTACGCACTGTACGTGGGCGCGGAGCTGGACGGCCTCACCAACCTGCAGCCTCGCGGCGGCTGCGACGACCCCAACTTCCCTTACTACCTCAAGGTCCGTTCCCCCTCCCTAGGCCCCGCCGATTGGGTCCCGCCTCCCTCTCGATCGTCGCTGACGCTTTGTTTCGCTCTCTCTCGCTTCCTTCCGTGTGGCGGTGGCGGATCGCAGCTGCGGTGCGAGAACTGCGGGGAAACCACCGCCAAGGCCACCTACGTCACCCTCAGCGAGGCCGTCGAGATTCCCAAGGGGCGAGGCACTGCCAACCTCGTCCAGAAGGTACTCTCAATTGACGTCACATGCCTCCTCCTCTTCTCCACCTGTGTGGCCGCATGGATTCGGTTTCGCCGTGCCCTGCTCTTCCTGTAGTGTTGGTATATGGTTGATGACACAAGAAGTGCTTGTTAGTCGTATTGCAGGTGGAATCAGTCGGCTTGTTAGTGCGCCTATCGGTTTGTGGATGCAAGGAACTAGTATGCTTTTTGGTTTGTGGGTGCGAGGAACTAGTATGCTTTTTGGTTTGTCGATGTCGAGGAACTAGCTTCGATTAAGGGGGACAAATAACGAAATAGTTTCATCGTACATCTATTTCATCTTGTTAAGTGTGTGCTTTGTTGAACTTGGTTAAGGGCCATTAGATTGGGCTGTCCATATTATACATATTTGCCACCACAAGGTGCTGTTTTTTTTCATGTTGAATCTTGTTGTGCTTTTAGGTGGGCCAGAGGTGTGATTTTGCCTGTGTTGTTCGTATGATTCATGGGACGTGGAGTGCTTTTTAGTGTGCCTGCTTGATGGGAATCGGTGTTGATCACCTTCTTGTTATGCTGTTTGTATGTTCCTGAGGTTTATGAAAGCAAGGTTTAAGGAAAGAGATTAGAAAAATTTGAGCTGACTTATAATGCTGTAGTAACGAATATTTCTTTGCTTCTACATCTATTACCTCTTTTCTTTATGATGTTTACTGTACACTTTTGTGACAGCATTTAATTTCTAATTGAAATGAGGATTGGATGGTGCAGTGAAGGGTCATATTTGTCTAAACAGCAGAGATCCTTGTCTTTTCAAATATTCTTGCTATTGTGCATACTTGTTTGGGCTCTTATAAATTTGCTTTCATTTGGCAAGAAACATGGATCACTTCTTTGTTAATATTTATTCTTTAACTTAGGGTCATTGGTGTGGGCTGATCTGCCCCTGGCCCAGGGTGGCCAGAACTGGGCTGTGTGGGCTGGTCTGCCCTGGCCCAGGCCAGATCCCCTTCTAGAAGAAATCAGAGTTTAGTCTTCTTAGAGATAGAATTAGAGATAGATTAAAAGATTGAGTTGTAATAGATCAGGACTCTTGTAAGGGGGTTTATATAAAGAAGCCAAACACCCCAGTTTTACAGAGAGATCAATAAAAGAAATTTTCCTCCCAGGTTTCTGCTCTAGCCGCCTCTCTCCCCCTTGCTGCCGCCGCCGCCCCTCTCTCTCCCCAGGTCGGCACCTCCCTCAAGAACCCTAGCCGCCACCAGAGGCCAGAGTCTGCTGCCGCCGCCCAGACTTGCTGTTACAGCCGCCGCCAGGGTCTCTCTTCCCTTCAAGCCGCCGCCTCCTTCCTCAACCCTAGCTGCCACCAGGCTAGGATCAGCCGCCAACCCTGTTTCCCCCTTGTTCTGCGCCTCCATCAAAGCTGGAAGACAGACTGATCTGCTAGGGCAGATCAGCTTGTTCAGCAAGAACAAAAACAGTTTCGGGGCTGGAATTGCAACATTCGTGGTACCAGAGCCGGTTTTGACCCTTGGTTGAATTCTGCACGAGTTGAAGGGCAGGCCTGGCGCAGTGGTAGAGTCTCTCCACTTGTGTCCTGGAGGTCCTGGGTTCGAATCAGCCTCCTAGCAAAATAAGCAAGGGGAAGGCTGCCTAGAAATTCCCTTCCCCAGACCCCACAACGTGTGGGAGCTTTCAGCACTGGGTATGCCCTTTGTCGTCTACACCTACAAGCAGCGGCAGCGCCACCAGCCATGCAACACCCTCACCGACAGCTCGTGAGGTGAACATCGGGACGGGGTTCCCCGTGCTCACCAAGACCAACTACGCGGAGTGGGCTGTCATGATGAAGATCAAGCTGAAGGCACGACTGCTTTGGAAGGCCGTGGAGGAGGGGAACGTGAGCGAGCAGGAAGATATGATGACGCTTGACATCTTGGTTAGCGTTGTCCCGCTGGAGATGATCTCGACGATAGGAGAGAAGAGGACGGTGAAGGAGGCATGGGACACGATCGCCATCATGCAGGCCGGGGCAGACCACGTGAAGAAGACGACGACACAGCAACTCCAGAAGTAGTTCGAAGACGCTGTCTTCAAGGATGGCGAGAGTGTGGAGGACTTGTCCCTCCGTCTGAGTGGCATGCTATCACGGCTTGCGTCGCTAGGGGAGGAGATAGGAGAAGAGAGGGCCGTGGAGAAGCTCCTGCGAAGCGTTCCAGAACGCTTCCAACAGATCGTGGTGGCGATCACGACACTGCTGGACGTGTCGACCCTCACCTTGTCGGAGGTGACGGGGTGTCTCAGGGCGGCTGAGAACGCCTTCGACTCGACGCAGCGGGAGGGAGGAGTACACGACGACCAGCTGTACCTCACTCGGGAGGAGTGAGAGGCACAACGGAAGGAGGAGCGGTCTACCCAGTCCGCGGGTTCTTCTAAGAGGGGCGGCCGAAAGGGCCCGCCCAAGAAGAACCGATGCAAGAAGGGAGGTTCCGGGAAGGATATTCTGTGGGACCAGTGCAGGAAGTGCGGGAAGAAGGGCCACTTGGCCAGGGAGTGTCGGTCGAAGCCTAAGGAGGAGCCGCAGCAGCAGGCTTTTGTGGCGAAGGCGGAGGAGGAGGGCGTCTTGTTTGTGACAAGGGTGGCCTCAGTATAGGAGGAGCCTGTACAGGAACGTCCTACGCGCCCACTGGAGATAGTGGAGGGACGTGTCTTCGCTCACCGCAGCTACGACGACGACTTTGAGGACACTCGTTGGTACCTCGATACGGGCGCGACCAACCACATGACGGGTTCGCGCGCCGTCTTCTCCGAGCTCGACGAAAACGTCGTCGGAATCATCAAGTTCGGCGACAATTGCATCGTGCGTATCCAGGGGAAGGGTACGGTCCTATTCACCGCCAAGACAGGTGAGCACAGGAGGCTCACTGGCATCTACCTCATCCCGCGCCTCACCTCCAACCTCATCAGCGTCGGCCAGCTGGATGAAGATGGCTACTGCATCACGGTGCATGGAGGAGTGATGCACATACGAGATGAGCAGCAGCGTCTCCTCACACGAGTTCAGCGCGACGACAACAAACTGTACTCCATCAGGCTAAACATCACATGATCGGTTTGCCTAACCGCGAGGTGTGATGATGTTGTGTGGCGTTGGCACGAACGCTGCGGACACGTCGGCTTCCAGGCCCTTCGGAAGTTGGCACGAGAGGAGATGGTGCTCGGTCTTCCGCAAATTGATCACGTCGATCAATTGTGCGAAGCTTGCTTGGTTGGGAAGCAGAGGTGCTCCAGCTTCAACAAGCAAGCTCGGCGGCGCGCGTAGGGCGCGCTCGACCTTGTCCACGGCGACATCTGCGGGCCTATCACACCGACGACTCCAGGTGGCAAGAAGATGTTCTTGTTGCTAGTGGATGACATGAGTCGCTATATGTGGCTCTATCTTCTAGCAACCAAGGACCAGACGCCCGACTTAATTCAGCAATTCCAGGTGACAGCTGAATTAGAGTCCGGGAGGAGGCTGAAGCTACTCCGTACTGATCGCGGAGGGGAGTTCACCTCACAGGAGCTCGGCGAGTACTGCGCTCAGCACGGAGTACAACGTCAGCTCACAACCCCGTATACGCCGCAACAAAACGGGGTTGTGGAGCGACGCAACCAGACGGTGGTCGACATGGTGAGGAGTATGTTGAAGGCGAAGGGAATGCCTGGGATTTTTTGGGGTGAGTCAGTTATCACGGCTGTCTACATTTTAAATCAATCCCCCACTCGTGGCCTCGACGGGAAGATGCCATATGAAGCTTGGCATGGAGAGCGACCAGCCGTCAATTATTTTCGTACTTTTGGGTGTGTGGGGCATGTCAAGAACACGCGCCCCCACCTGAAAAAGTTGGAAGACCGGAGTACTCTGATGATTTTTCTTGGCTATGCTGCAGGAACGAAGGGCTATCGGATGTATAATCTGGCTGATGGGCGCACACACATATCACGTGACGTGATATTCGACGAGGCGGCCAAGTGGGACTAGGGAGAAGGAGCAGGAGAAGAGGACTACACCGCCTTCCACGTCGACTCCTTAGGTCTAACACCTGCTGCACCTGTTGTTCTAGCACCCGAAGAGGTGCTGCAGGGTCCGGAGGGGCCGAACAGCACCCCTGCAGTGCCCAGGAGGGGCACAAAAGGGTCTGGACCCTAGGAGTTCCTGCGCCAGCCTCCAGACTTGCTGGAGAGAGTCCAGCACCTGCAGCGTCGCCCCAAAGGTCCCTGTAGGGACTGTCCAACGCAAATCAGGGGACAGTCCTGCACGGGGGTCAGCAGCAGCGGGGGGTTCAGGACTTAAAGATTCCAGCACCTTCGTCACGCCCCCGGAATCCTCCACGGCCCATCTGCTTTGCCTCACCGCTGTCGGACCCCGGCAGCAACGTCGTCGACGCCTACTACGACGACGGCGCGAAATTACAGTTCCGCACGTTGCGCAACGTGCTTGGAACCCTCACCCTTCCTGGTCGAGCTGAGCGTCCACCAAGCTTGGAGGAGGGAGAGCTCATGTTCACCACCGCGGAGGAGCCCACGTCCTTCGCCGATGCTGAGGAACACCCGTGCTGGAGACGGGCCATGCTCGAGGAGATGGAGTCCATAGAAGAAAACAAGACTTGGCAACTTGTTGATCTTCTTGCAGGACACAAACCCATTGGACTCAAATGGGTGTTCAAGGTGAAGAAGGACGAGCATGGGGAGGTGGTGAAACACAAGGCTCGATTGGTGGTAAAAGGCTATGTCCAACGGCAAGGAATAGATTTTGATGAGGTATTTGCTCTTGTAGCTCGTCTTGAATCTGTTCTCTTGCTTCTTGCAGTTGCTGCACACAAGGGGTGGGAGGTACACCACATGGACGTGAAGAGCGCCTTTCTGAACGGCGACTTGATGGAGGAGGTGTACATCTCCCAACCCGCTGGCTTCATCATCGACGGAGCCGAACACAAGGTGTATCGGCTCAAGAAGGCTTTATATGGACTTTGTCAGGCGCCCAGGGCCAGGAATGCCAAGCTCAACGATAGCTTGCTATCGCTTGGTTTCCAGAAGAGTACGAGCAAGCACAGGATCTATTTCCGTGGAGCTGAAGATGAGAAGCTCATCGTCGGCGTGTACGTCGACGATCTTGTGATCACAGGAGGAGGCGATCTCAAGAAGTTCAAAGGGGAGATGATAAAGAGGTTCAAGATGAGGGACTTGGGTCTCTTGTCATATTATCTTGGCCTGGAGGTGCGGCAAACTGATGCAGGGATAAGCGTTGGGCAGGCGGCCTACGCTTCCAAACTAGTCACTAAAGCTGGCCTGGAAGGATGCAACCCCTGTGCATTCCCTATAGAGCAAGGCCTCAAGCTTTACAAGACAAGTGATAGTCTGTTGGTGCATGCAACGAACTATAGGAGCTTGGTTGGAGGGCTGTGATACTTGGTGAACACACGTCCCGATCTCGCCTACTCGGTCGGGTACGTGAGTCAGTTTCTGGAGGAGCCCAAGGAGGATCACTTTGCTGCAGTAAAACGCATTGTACGCTACATAGCGGGTACAATCAACTATGGAGTCTTCTATGCAAGAGGAGACATGTAGCTTATTGGGTACTCGGATAGTAACTATGCGGGAGACGTGGAGGACCGCAAGAGCACAAACGGGGTGCTGTTGTTTTGTCTTGGAAACAGCCCCGTTTCATGGCAGTCCTGCAAGCAGAAGGTGGTGACCTTGTCCTCAGGTGAAGCAGAATATATCGTAGCAGCTCAAGGGGCATGTCAAGGTGTATGGATGGCACGGCTGATAGAGGACTTAGCTGAAAAATCAAAGGCACCGGTGCTACGGGTTGATAACAAGTCAGCTATAGACTTGAGCAAGAACCCGGTACATCATGACAGAAGCAAGCACATCGATGTCAAGTACCACTACATATGAGAGTGTGTGGACAGCGGTACTATTGTGCTTGAGCAAATCTCCACTCAAGACCAGATGACGGACATCTTGACCAAGGCACTTGGAAGACAGAAGTTCATGGAGATGAGAAGAAAGATCAGGATCCTAGACATTGGCCAGTGTCAGGATCAGGAGGAGAATGTGGGCTGATCTGCCTCTGGCCCAGGGCGGCCAGAACTGGGCCGTGTAGGCTGGTCTGCCCTGGCCCAGGCCGGATTCCCCTTCTAGAAGAAATCAGAGTTTAGTCTTCTTAGAGATAGACTAAAAGATTGAGTTGTAATAGATCAGGACTCTTGTAAGGGGGGCTATATAAAGAAGCCAAACACCCCAGTTTTAGAGAGAGATCAATAAAAGAAATTTTCCTCCCAGGTTTCTGCCCTAGCCGCCTCTCTCCCCCTTGCTGCCGGCGCCTCCCTCAAGAACTCTAGCCGCCACCAGGGGCTAGGGTCTGCTGCCGCCGCCAGGGTCTCTCTTCCCTTCAACCCGCCGCCTCCTTCCTCAACCCTAGCTGCCACCAGGCTAGGATCAGCCACCAACCCTGTTTCCCCCTTGTTCTGCCCCTCCATCAAAGCCGGAAGACAGACTGATCTGCTAGGGCAGATCAGCTTATTCAGCAAGAACAGAAACAGTTTTGGGGCTGGCATTGCAACAATTGGCAGAGTGAGAAGTTTTTCTCAGCTCGTGCCATTTTCATGTGAGGTTGTTGTCATTTCTTCCTTTATGTATTGAACTCTACTAATGTGAAATTTGTAGTATCCACCTATAATCCATAGTACAGAAGCTGGCTTGGTACTGCTCTTGAATGGAATGTGCCTAAACATCTGTGTTATTGACACTTGTTGTGAAACTCCGGCCTGAAAAGAATTGGCTGTGGGCTGGCTACTGTTGATGGGATACTGTAGCGAGGCTACTTTAGCTCTGTGGGTCACTTCAGTTAAATAGCCAGTCCTGAATATTAAATAACTTTGGCTAACTGTTCTACGCAAAGTGAGGATGAAAGTGTAAAATGTAGGTGGTACCTACACAACGTGTGAGTAGGCCAAGCAGTATTTGGGCTTGGGTTGTACATTTGTTGATTATTTTTTTTTGTAATGATTATGTTTGTTGAAGGACAGACCTGGTGCAGTGGTTAAGTCATCCCACTTGTGACAAGAGGTCCTGGGTTTGATGCAACCTCTTTGCATCGCACGTTGTAGGGTTTAAGGCTTGCCTTGTATGATCCCCCAGTTCCAGCACCGGGTCTGTCCAATGATTGTGTTTGCTATATCTGTGTACTTGTCCTTGTCCATGGTAAAATAAATACTTTCCATGGTCTAATAGCTATTGTTAGCCTCACTTTTGGAAAAATCATTGGATTGCTAGCTTTTCACAACAGAGGGAGTATTGTTGTGTGTTATGCACTTAGATAAATTATGATGTTTTATGTATTATTCAGAGTTTTATATTATGTCATCGAGGTGAATATGTATTGTCATGACTATTTTGCATAAACTTTTTATTGCGTCCAAAAAATAAGAACATTTAATGTCTCCCATATGTAAATGACGCTGGCTCAACAATTTTGCTTCCATATTTGTAATGAATCAACTATTTTCTTACCAAATCAAACCTAAACAGCTACGTTCTCCTTTTGAATGATACTGGTTGTTGCGGTAGTTATCTCTGCAGTAATCCACTTAATAGCAATTGTTTATAATGCCTGATGTGAAGATTATGCTGCTGAATGGATTTTCTGTCACTAACCAATTCTGTCCCGAGTGATGGTTCTTCATCTTAATTTTCTCCTTGTGGCCTCTATCGAAGGCTTAAACTTTAAAGGAAAAAAAGAAACTCTTTTCGGTTCATTGTGTATCTACTTAGTATTTGTTGTAATACCATCTTATTATGTTCCATGTATGATTTTTTGGTTTACTCTACTCTCAGTGCAAGCTTTGTGGGAGAGATGGGACCATTACGATGATTCCTGGGCAGGGGGCACCCTTGACTATTGACCAGAGCCAGAAAGGAGAAAAGGCTTGTTTGATGGTCTTTGACTGCAGAGGATATGAACCTGTCGAGTTCTCCTTCACTGATGGCTGGATGGCTGAATCTGTAAGTGTTTCTTGGTCTTCTATCATAAGTATTGATGGGTTCTTACTTTTGTGGAACCATTCTTTTGAGTTATGATCAGTGGATAACTAATCTTGTAAAGATAATTATTGTAGAAAATGAGCTTATCTGGAATTCTGTCCTATGTGAGCTTGCCTTGTTATCTTAACATTTCGCCCTGATATCTTCTTATTTTCGGTGAGCAACATTAACAGCATCACTCGTGATACTTAAGAATTGGAGGACATCTGTGATTGTGTTTTAAACTGCCAGACAATAATACCGTGTGTTTCTTATTTACATATTAGCTGCAACTATATCTCCAAATACACACTGAGTCACTAATACATTCTTGAGATACACTGCCAATAGTATATTCTTGAAGCCACATAATGTTGACTATCTGCTTTTCCAAAAAGAAATCAAAACAGCCTTGATCTTTCTTGTACCAAATCTATGGACTTCGATCATCCTCGGCGCTTGAATAATTTGGAAACACAGAAATACCGGTGTGTTTGATGGAGCCTCTCGCCTAATGTCCAAAATGCTTTTAGTGACTTGAGACTTGAAGCACTATGGACATTTACTAATGTCTTGTGTTTTTGCAAGACAATTTTGGTTTGAGATATTGTCAAGAGTGGGGCTTCAAGTTGTGGCACCATCAACAGAGGATCTAAGCTTCAATGATTGGTGGATTCGGGCTCAGGATACAGTGCATGAATCTGCCAAGCTTGGTCTTAACTCGCTGATCATTCTGGGAGCTTGGTCTCTTTGGAAACATCGTAACCGATATGTGTTTGATGGCGTTGCCCCAAATCTTGCTGCGGCCATTCTGCTAGCAGAAGAGGTGGCGCGCCTCGGGTTTGGCTGGGGCTCAAGGACTTTCCCTCTTGACAGCCCATCAGGTGATTATTAGTGTTACAATGGTCATGATCGTGGCTGTGTTACTGTGGAACAGACGTGGATGTGAGCTAAGATAATCAGAGTGTCGTGGTGTGTATTGTACTGGGTTCTTATCCCACTTTCTTCTTAATATAATGAAGCGCAGCTCTCCTGCGTTTTTGAGAAAAAAGGAGGCTAGCCATGGCTAAGCAGTGGTGGTCTTGGGTCATTTTTTTTCCTTTTTTTGTGTGTTTTTTTAAAAAAAATACTGTGTGGTACTGTCTCCTCTTGTCTTGGTCCTAGCATGACGGGCTCTTTTATAGACCATCTCTTTTCTCTATAATACAATGATGCATAGCTCTCCTACACGTTGAGAAAAAAGTAACAAATCTATGCCGTACTGTCCTTCGCTATTCTTTTGAAAGCCGTCTTCCAAAAGTGTTAAATGGGAGCTAGGCTTGAAACTGTCTTTTTTTTACTAGTTGCTCACATTTGTGTAATTGTTATAGTGCATGACGTGCTAACTTTTATTTTCTCCTGTAAGCTGGAAGGGACTCCTTTTGACATCGACTGCTCTGAAGGTGAATTTGCTGATTATGATGAGAAGGGAGAGTGCCCTGTTGGGTTGGGCAAGTTGGAGTCAACATTCAAAGTGGTAAGCAAGCACTTGCTTTTTGCATCAGGAAACGTGATGTAATCCATAATTAGTTGGTGATGATGGTGGTCAGATTCTAACCCATTGAAGCTTGACATCTATGGAAGGGCAGGTCTGGCGCAGTGGTAGAGTCTCTCCACTTGTGTCCTGGAGGTTCTGGGTTCGAATCAGCCTCCTTGCAAAATAAGCAAGGCGAAGGCTGTCTAGAAATTTCCTTCCCTAGATCCCACAATGTGTGGGAGCTTTCAGCACTGGGTATGCCCTTTTGAAGCTTGACATCTCTGTGATTGGCAACAGGTGAAGAAGAGCGAGAGGGCTGGGAAGGCAAGATACGTCTAGATCCACAACTCTTGGGAGTCCTTGAAACATTGGAACTGAAGTTGTATAAATCGTGGTGGCAAAATGGAACCTCGGCCTGAGTCTTGCTTTTGAACTTGTGCGCTTCCCTGGATGCCATGAGTTCGGTTGATCTTTAATTAATTGACAATTTGGCCGGCCACATGCTGTGAGCCATCCAGTATACTCCCTCTGGTCTATATCGCTGTTCTCTTTGGTCTTGCTCTACTAACTGTGAAACATTTTTGAGCTTGCAGCTTGCTTTTAGTTTGGTGCGAATAGGAAGGACATCTGCGTGTTCCCTCGTAGTTGTGCACATGTTGCTCACCGTCAATAGTGTCGTGTCCAATTTTTGTGGAACGTGGATTAGGTGAGTGAGGCTTGCCGTTGCCCAGCCAACCAGCCCATTATCTGAGCAAAGCATCCCACTCGAGCGTTCCATGATGGCACGCCATTGGTGGCAATGGACCAGTGCGTCGCAGGCCACCGAGCACGGACCACCCCTTCGTGCGGCTGCGCACCGAACGGAGAGGGAGAGAGACGAAGAGAGGCGGGTGTGAATGTCTGCTCTTCGCCCACTGCCTGCCCACGGTACCTCTGCTTTCTCCTGCCCCGCCAACACGCGTCCACCTCCCTACGCTTTGCTGTTGTTACTAAATCTTCGCTTGTTCTGCAATATCCCGCAGACAAACGTGGAAAAAAAACTCTTAGTTCGAGGTCTAGATCAAATTTGCTAGAACAAGTATTTTTGTATTTGTGGAACAACTGATTTTTAAAAAAAAAATAACATTTGGATCTTTTGATGGAACAATCTAGTTTTATTTTTTCTGGAACATTTTTTCAGTTCTGGTCTGGCTGGAACACTTTGTTTTTCTAGGAACAAGTCTGAGCTCCTGCTGGAACAAGTTGATACAACATTCCAATTTAATGAGTCAATATTCATTTTTGTTGAATTTATACTTTACAAGTTCAAGAAAAAATCTACAAAATATAGACAAGTAGAGTCTAGTTTTGATGTTTTATCGTAATGAACATAACACAATACAATCGGTTTTCAATTTAAATATACAGATATGTTGTCACTGCATCCTTTAACGGCAACATATATGATTTTGAACTGTCAGTGATATTAGATATCGAAACGTTATTTTACTCAATATTGGACAATATGCCTCAATGTCGGGTCTCTATGTGAACCCTTGTGCGACTAGACTTACCTTATATCTTAGCACCTTATTATTTTCATTCCATTTCCGAACAAAAACCTATTTGAATTCTATTTAAAAAACTCTTGGAGATGTAGGTATTACTGATGAGAATACCTCTCTTTTATTAAGTCAAGTTAACTCTGTGAAGGTGGGACGGTTTAAGTGTAAAAATACAATCACGGTAGGATGAAAATCATGTGGTCTAGAAGAGATTTTTGTACGATTACACCGGGATTGTTTAAAGGGCGGACCTGTCGCAGTGGTAGTGCGTCTCCAC
Source organism: Neostapfia colusana (assembly GCA_030760725.1). NCBI lineage: Eukaryota > Viridiplantae > Streptophyta > Magnoliopsida > Poales > Poaceae > Neostapfia > Neostapfia colusana. The sequence continues at coordinate 36,435,740 of JASWHV010000004.1, read as the reverse complement.
TGTTGTTCTGAGGTCTTAGGTTCGAACCAGCCTCTCTGCAAAAGCAGAGGTATGCATGTCTAGAAATAGCGCCTCCCCAGACCCCACATGTGTGAGAGCCTTCGGTATTGGGTACCCTCTTTTTTTACATCGGGGGTTATTTGCATTCTAGTAGTTCTCAATATATATAAGTCATTGTACTTGAATTGACCGTATTGCGGTACCTCTCTCTCAGCAGAAGGAGTCGGTGCTAACAACTCTTGGTATGCCAAGCTTATTTGGATGTCCATTGCCCGTGTAAGATAGTTGTGACCATCAAGGGCAGGTTCATCGAACTCAGGGCGATTGAACCTACATAGGAATAACCAGAGATTAGTTAAAATCATCATGGTATTATTGTAACAAATGCAAAAATCATGACGATTTTGCATACATAAAGATGGTTTGATGGTTTTAACCAGCGTGTGGTCTGCAACTGTCTCATATGTTGTATTCCTATGTCTGGTTCAGAAATATGCAAATCATGTTGGAATATTTGGGATTTTAGGCCCAATTATTCTTCATTGAATTCCAAAAGCTATAAAGAAGGCATTAATCCCACATTGACTATTTGAGGCGAGTAACATCCATTTATATTGGAAGTTATTTTTTTTGTGTGGAATATATGAGAGAAGGATGAGTTACAGCCACACACAAATACACACGCACGCGCGCGCGTATTCGCGTATTTTCGCGTGAATTATCGCGTGACTTGTGACTTGCGACGTGGCGACTGGCGCAATAATCCTAATATCTTTTTTTTTATTAAAATAGCCACTAACACGACTTGACTGCTCGCAATTATCTGTGTCGCGAAATAGTTTTGAATACCAATTATGTCTCAGTTACAACAACTAATAATATTTTAATTACTGGTGCTTCATTGCATTCAGTTAAATGAGCTGAAATATGCTGCATAATTGTGACTAATTACTGTCAGTTACTAGTGGTGTTGCTGCTATATAAAGGACCTGTATACATGTTCAGAAGGACAGAACTTGACTTCGTTCTGGAAAGAATCAGCGACTACACTCTGATCCACGTTATTGTGCGCTAACACTATCCTTTCCATCCCACTCACCGGCGTGTCACCAGTGAGCGGGAGCTAAAATGTGGTTACAATATGTAGAAAATAAGCCTCGCTGAAGAACCTGCACGGGTTGAGGCGAATCAGGTTTTTGGGTAGCGTTTGTGCGACTGCTCAAAAAGAAGATCTGCTTCCTCTACAGTCTCTTTCACACACACGACTCATCATTTTTTAAACTGGAGACATCAGCACTGTAAGTAAGGATGAGTCTCTTACGCATGAATTTAATAGACATGATCTGTTTTACATGTATGTTGCTGCTTATGTCTTGTGGATTATTCATCATGCATATGGTAACAATTTTAGGAATTAATTTTATTTATAAGGTGCATTTTTTTCTTACAATCCAAAAACCTGATAGGCACTTTAAGATGGGTAATAGCTTTGCTGATGTGATGAAACCTGAGAAGTTCGCTGGTTCGAACTTTAAGAGATGGGCTACAAAACTTGACTTGTGGCTCACTGCTATGGACATATCTTATGTTCTAAAGCCTGTAGATCGGCCCATGACTGTTAAAAAATAGGCTGAGTTTGATAAGACTAATGTGATGGCAGTGGGCTGCATTTTGAGTGTGCTATCTGACAATTGTGCGATGTTTATATGACCCATAAGATCGCAAAAGAGCTCTGGGAGGCCATTGAACACAAGTACGGTGCATCGGATGCTGGACATGAGTTGTATGTCATGGAGCGCTATCATGACTTAAGATGGCAGACAACCGTTCAGTGGTTGAGCAGGCTCATGAAATATAACTCATCGTTGGAGAGCTCCAACAACTTGGACTAAATTTGCCTGATCGATTTGTCGCTAGGGGCATTATTGCCAAATTACCTCCATCTTGGAGGGGATCTGCCACATCTCTGAAACATAAGAGACATAACATTTCTGTTGAGGATTTGTTGGCTTCTCTTGGTGTGGAGGAAAAAGCTCGGGCAAAAGATGGCGCGTCCAAGGTGCATGAAGGACAATCCAGTGCTATGCAACATGTTGGACCAAAGAAAGGGAAAAATAAAGTTGTACACACCACCAACTTTAAGAGAAAGGAGAAGAAGAAGATAAACATGGCTGAGGTTCAATGCTATGTCTGTGGCAAGGTTGGGCATTTTGCCAAAAAGTGCACAGACAGGAAGGGTAAGAAAAACCAGCAAAAATCTGCCAACATGGTTATTAGTGTGACGCCCGTATTCCGTAGAACACCACGGAACCCTAGCTGATGCATATGTGTACCTAGGATGTTCATCACACATACACATGTAATCCACGAACTGAATTCAGAATATATACCATGAATGAATAGGGTTTTATTACAATGTCTCATGAGTCTCAAACTCATTCTAGCAGTGGAAGTCTTATTCTAGCAGCGGAAGTCTTCTAAACTATTGCGGAAGCAACTAAGCAGCAACAACGGCTCCATCTCCTACTCCATGCCCACAGGCAAGTTGACGGTAGATCACAGGCCTAATACTCCACATGGTCTTCAAAGTACTCATCTCCTCTGACTGGTGTTGTATGATAATGCAAGGGTGAGTACATGTCGTACTCAGCAAGTGCGAGAAGTATGACATGTAGTTTACAACAAGGTAGGTATAAAAAAGATCATTGCATAAAAGCAAAGTTTATTTCACAAAACATGATAAAAACAACAACTAGTTTTAAGTGAATTAACTCCCAACATGTATCCAATTAAAACATCAACATACCTCCATCATGTATCACCTCTTTTCATGTCTCATCAGATACTCATCTTTCTCAACTTTTTCTCATGCTCATGAATACCATCTCATATTCATTACCATCTCATCACATCTTCAATTCCATCTCATACCGAGACCAATGCTTATTGCCATGACTCAACAGTCATGAAACCAATCTCATTACCCAGACTCAACAGTCCCAAAACCATATCCAAAGACCAAACCAATATCCAAACCAAATACCATCCCAATAATCATCCCATCTAATCATGTGAGTTGGCTAGGCGCTTGTGACCAGAAGCACGGCTATCATGATAGTTTTATACTCTACAGAGGTGGCACCACTTTACCCACAAGTTTGTGATTTCGTCACCCGTCGGCGACTGCAGAACCTCCATTATACCAGTACACAACCGTTGGTGTATGGCCAAGAGATCACAAAATAGCCTTTACAAAGGGGCTACTAGATGTATGGACTCACTAAGGTTTCACCAGCAGGCTAGAATCTCCAATTCTCCCACCTACGGGCCCCCTCTTGTGCCATGCAGTTCCCAGGGCAGTCCTCTCTCGACTCCCATTCCCCGCGCCTTTCACGGTCCATAACAATCTAAATTTACCTAATTAGTCAGCTAATACGCACACATATTTGGCCTTGTGGTGGCACTGTTTTCCAGGCATGGCTGGCATGAACCGGTCCTTAGATCTACGGCAAGTAAACCACCATCTCATTCTACCACTTCCATGAACCAAGCTTGCCTAGATCTCTCCCGATTCATGTTCATTATCAACATCAAGTTCTCATTATCATTATGAGTGCAGTAGCTAGACACATTCTATCGCTTCCCATATCCCTTGGACTCGGCGAAGCAAAAAGCAAAAATGACCATACCCGACTCATAAACTTCCCTGGCTTCAAGGGTGGTTAACAAAAACTAGTAAACTCCTATGAAAGGGTTTCCCATCAGGTTGACTTGAGCACACACACCTTTTCGCAAACAAAATAATTAAAAAAACATGGGATCAATATGGTCAAGGGGAACTTGCCTTGTTCATGTGGCTTCTGTTGCTCTGGGATCTCGAAGTCTTGGCGTTGTAGTCCTTCGTAGACAGCTCCCTGAGCTTGTCCTTCTATTTACGATCACACACATACAAGATTTACAGTAATCAATCATCATGCACAATCCTTACTCAAGATGCAGTGGTGCACATGCATGCTATTCCTATGGTGCTGTTTTTTATTAGATCGGTTTGTACATGTTTTTGCATGTTTTAAGGGGTTTTGCATGGGTTTTACGATGAATAGAGGTGTAAGGATCTAGTGTGGACGTGGTGATGATCTTGACTCAAGATCTAGATCAAACCGATCAACACATGATCTGTCCACATGAAAGAGCTTCTGTTTCGAAAGAATCAAAGAAACAGATGCAAAGAAGCCGCGATGACGTCGTAAGGTGGTAATGGAGACCTACCTTACTTCCTTCGGGTCCTTCCTCCTAGCAATGGCAGCAAACAATCGTCGGCTCTCCTCCGGCGAACGTGTCGAGCTCGCGGCGGTCTCTTCGGCGACTGAACTCCGGCGAAGGGGTTAGCTCGGCGAGTTGGGGGCTAGGGCCTCTAAGTTGTCGACTTAAGAATAGGTGTTACGGCCAAGGGGTGTTTCGGGTTGTATTTATAACCGGAAAAGAAGAGTCCTCCTCCTATTGGATTTCAAATAAGAGTCCTATTTGATTTGTTTTTGGATCTTAACATTTTATCTTTAATCGATTTGGTTGCAATATCAACGTAGAAGAGTTCGTGTCGATTTCCTCCGTATCAGGCACTCATGTACAGAGAAAAACAGCTTCAGAATCGCGTCCTTCTGCAGGGATAAGCTCTGGAGGCTCCACGTGTCCAGCGGGGGTCTGGACTTCTCTTTTTCTCAGGGACGAGCTCTAGTTGCGCCACGTGTCAAGCGGGCGGGACCTCCCTCTTCCTTAGAGGCGAGCTCCGTGTGCGCCACGCGTCTGGTGGGTCAGGACCTCCCCTCTCTCCAGGGACGAGCTCCGCGTACGCCACGTGTCAGTGCCGGACCTCCCTTCTCTTCGGAGGTAGCTCCGAATGTGCCACCTGTCAGCGCCAGACCTCCCCTCTCTTCGGAGGTGAGCTCCGAGAGTGCCACGTGTCCTAGCAGTGTCGGACTTCTTTTCTGCTCAGAGATGAGCTCCGAGGTCAACACGTGTCCATCAGCGTCGGACCTCCCTTCTTCTCGGAGGTGGGCTCCGAGGATGACATGTGTCAAGCAGGGCGGGACCTCTCGGAGGCGAGGAGCTCCGAGGCTGACGCGTGTCCTGCAGTGTCTTCTCCTCGGAAGTGAGCTCCGAGGATAACACGTGTCCAATAGGACCGGACCTCCCGGAAGCGAGCTTCGGAGGTGACACGTGTGCAACAGGGCCGGACCTCTCGAAGACGAGCTCCGAGAGCGACACGGGTCCCATAGTGTCGAACCTCTCGGAGGTGAGCTCCGAGAGTGACACGTGTCCCGCGCGGCTGGACCTTTCTTCTCTGCAGTGACTAGCTCCGAAGGCGACACGTGTCCTGCGGGGCTGACCTCGCTTCTCCGCAAAGGCTAGCTCCAAGCCTACCGCGTAGCCAGTTAGCGGCGGACCTCTCCCCTCTTTTGCGGGGATGAGCTCCGAAGGCGCCACGTGGCCACCGGGCCGCGGAAAGTGTCTTCGGCGCTCTCGGTGGATTGGATTTGGCTCTTTTTGGCTATCTTTTTCATTCTTTCTCTGTTTCCACTTCTTTTAAATTTTTTTCTCTTTATGAAATCTGTATGAATGCATAAATACGAATTTGAGAGTGTTACAATTAGCGAAGCTGGAGCAACAAGGTATGGTAATACATATACTGTTTTAACAGCATGTCAACCTACTGAATGGTGGATTGATACAGGGGCTAATATTCATGTTTGTGCTGATGTATCTATGTTTTCTTCTTATCAGGCTACCCACGGTGCCTCCGTCCTGATGGGAAACGACTCACGTGCTTCTGTTCATGGTGTTGATGGTGTTGGTACGGTCAGTCTGAAGTTCACTTCGGGAAAGACCGTGCAGCTGAAGAACATGCAGCATGCCCCATCAATAAATAAAAATCTAGTCAGTGGCTCATTATTGTGTCGAGACGGATTTAAGTTGGTATTTGAGTCTAATAAAGTAGTCATTTAAAAATGTGGACTCTTTATTGGAAAAAGATATGACAACGGAGGCTTGTTCTATTTTTTTCTCTTTCATATTTTAGTAGCTTTGTGGTGAATCTTTTTAATAAAGATGATGAAGCGAGTGTTTGGCACTCGCGGTTATGTCATATAAAATTTGGATGCATCTCACGGCTATCTACCTTCCTAAAATTTCTGTTGTGAAAGGTTCTAAGTATCAAGCTTGTGTGCAAGCTCAACAACCAAGAAAACCTCACTTTGCTGTTAATGAACGGAATACGACACTTTTAGAACTCATTCATTCTGACTTTTGTGAAATAAATGGTGTATTAACTAAGGGGGAAAAGAAACACTTAATGACGTTTATTGAGTATTCAACTCGTTATTGTTATGTGTATTTACTTAAATCAAAGGATGAGGCATTAGATTACTTTAAAATCTATAAGGCTGAGGTTGAGAATCAACTAGAAATAAAGATCAAGAGAATTAGATCTGATCGTGGGGGAGAGTATTTCTCAAATGAGTTCACCCAATTTTTGTGTCGAGAATGGAGTCGTACATGAAAATACACCTCCCTACTCACCCCAATCAAATGGGGTTGTCGAGAGGAAAAACCGCACTCTAAAAAACCTGGTGAATGCCATGTTAGATACTGCAGGTTTATCTAAGGAATGATGGGAGGAGACAGTTCTAACTGCAAACCATGTACTAAATAGAGTTCCCACTAGAAATAGTGAGAAGACTCCATATGAAGGCTGGAAAGGAAGAAAACCATCTCTTTCTTACCTATGCACATGGGGGTCTTTGGCTATGGTAAATATTCCAATAGTCAAAAAGCATAAACTCGGACCTAATATTGTTGATTGCATTTTATTGGCTATGCCTCGAATAGTCCTGCTTATAGATTTCTAGTAATCATATCTGATTCACCTCTTGTACTTGTTGACACAATAGTTGAATCTCGAGATGCCACATTTTTTGAAAGTATTTTTCCTATGAATGATACACGTATCTCTACACATGGCACAAATTATCCTTCATTCGAAACCTTAGAACAACCCTATTTTACACCATCAGAAAATTCATTATAGCCATATGATGGAGAAAACAATGAAACAACTCATAAAATGAGCAAGAGACGAAGGATTCCAAAATCCTTTGGTGATGATTTCATTGTTTATCTTGTGGATGATACACCCAGATCCATCCTAGAGGCGTTTGCATCTCTTGATGCAGACGATTGGAAGGAAGCAGTCTGTAACGAGATGAAATCCATCATGACTAACAGAACCTGGGATGTAGTGGATCGTCCATTCAGTTGTAAGACGGTTGGGTGTAAGTGGGTGTTCAAGAAAAAGCTTAGGCCTGATGGTACGACTAAAAAGTACAAGGCCAGACTTGTGGCAAAAGGTTATACACAAAAAGAAGGAGAATATTTTTTGATACTTACTCACCCGTTGCTAGAATGACAATGATTCAAGTACTCCTATCTTTGGCTACCTCACACAGTCTTCTAATTCATCAAATGAATGTGAAGACGGCTTTCCTTAATGGAGAGTTGGATGAGGAGATATATATGTATCAGCCAGAAGGATTTGAGCTACCTGGTCAAAAGAATAAGGTGTGTAAGTTAAAGAAATCTCTATAGTGTCTTAAACAGGCACCAAAGAAGTGGCATGAGAAGTTTGATAGTACCATGACACAAGCAGGCTTTGTTGTTAATGAGGCTGATAAATGTGTATATTATCGATATGGTGGGGGTAGAGGAGTGATCATGTGTTTATATGTGGATGATATATTAATTTTTGGAACTGATATTGATGTGATAAATGAGGTAAAATCTTTCCTATTTCAAAATTTTGATATGAAAGATCTAGGTGAGGCTGATGTTATCTTAAACATCAATCTGATAAAAAATGAGAATGAGATTACTCTCTTACAATCTCATTATTTTGAGAAGGTCTTGAGCCGTTTGGCTATTTGGATAACAAGCCTTCACCAACACCATATGATCCTAGTATAATTCTTCGAAAGAATAAAAGACTAGGAAGAGACCAATTGAGATATTCTTAGATAATTGGTTCACTCATGTACCTAGCTGGTGCTACTCGAACTGACATTTCCTTTGCGGTTAGCAAATTGAGCCGGTTTACTGCTAACCTAGGATATGATCATTGGCGCGCGGTTAAACGAGTTATGCGCTACTTGTGTGGTACAATGAGTTATGGACTTTACTATACAGGAGACCCTAAAGTTTTGGAGGGTTATAGTGATTCCAATTGGATTTTTGATGCTGATGAGATAAAGGCAACAAGTGGTTATGTCTTTACTCTTGGAGGAGCAGCTGTTTCATGGAGGTCTTGTAAACAGACTATTTTGACGAGGTCAACCATAAAGCAGAGCTTACAACATTAGATACAACTTCTGTAGAAGCGAAGTGGCTGAAGGAACTCTTGATGGATTTACCAGTGGTGGAAAAGCCAATACCACCGATTCTTATGTACTGTGACAATCAAACAGTTCTTGCGAAGGTATCAAGTACAAAAGATAATATAAAATCCTCAAGACATGTGAAAAAAGGTTAAAATCTGTCAGAAAATTGAGAAACTTTGGAGTGATAACCATTGACTATATTCAAATGGCTAAGAATCTGGCAGGTCCCTTTACAAAAAGTCTATCAAGAAATTTGGTAGATAGTCCATCAAAGGAGATGGGATTGAGGCCCACGTGAGTTATACACAGCGGTAACCCGAACTTATGTGAACGGAGATCCCGTGAATTAGGTTTTGGGAAGAACAAGTTGTATGTATGACTAGGAGAGTACATAACCATATAGTACCTTCTCTTGTGAAGATGCAATACTCTCCATTCTGTAAGGAAGGCCGACTTGAAGTCTTAATGTGTTCGGAGGCTACAATGCAAGATACTGTCCTACAGAGTATTCTTGTTCGAACACACCTATATGAGATGACTATTGGTCGCGGTCTGTGAGATCTGGGAACTCTCTAATAAGCTCATGAAAGAGACACTGGAGTATGACTTATAAGCTCCATCCGAGGACTGGCTCAATAGGCGCCAAGTATCAGTTTGATCTTTGAATGAAACCGGCTCACGCAAAACTACCAATTCAAGGCATAGTCCATTGTGTAGTTGTGAGTTGGCAAATTTTTAGATCAAGATGGATGTTCAACCTAACAGGCCTCCATTATTAAACTGGTATATCAAACAACATTGTGGACATACGAGAAGTCGTATAAGTGGTGTTTTTGGAATTTGGTGAGGATTGTTGGAATATTTGGGCTTTTAGGCCCAATTATTATTCATTGAATTCCAAAAGCTATAAAGAAGGTATTAATCCCATATTTACTATTTAAGGAGAGTAAAACCATTTATATTGGAAGTTATTTTATTTGTGTGAAATATATGAGAGAAGGATGAGTTACAGCCACACACAAAGTCACACGCACGCGCGCGCGTATTCGTGCATTTTCGTGTGAATTATCGCGTGACTTGTGACTTACGACGTGGTGACTGGCGCAATAATCCTAATATATTTCTTTTTATTAAAATAGCCACTAACACGACTTGACTGCTCGCAATTATCTGTGTTGCGAAATAGTTTTGAATACCAATTATGTCTCAGTTACAGCAGCTAATAATATTTCAGTTACTGGTGCTTCATTGCATTCATTTAAATGAGTTGAAATTTGCTGCATAATTATAACTAATTACTGTCAGTTACTAGTGGTGTTGCTGCTATATAAAGGACCTGTATACATGTTCAGAAGGACGGAACTTGACTCCGTTCTGGAAAGAATCAGCTACTACACTCTGATCCACGTTGTTGTGCACTAACACTAGCCTTTCCATCCCACTCACCGGCGTGTCACCAGTGAGCGGGAGAGCAGTGTCTCTGAAACCACGCCTCGCTGAAGAACCTGCACGGGTTGAGGCGAATTAGGTTTTTGGGTAGCGTTCACGCGACTGCTCAAAAAGAAGATCTGCTTCCTCTACAGTCTCTTTCACACACACGACTCATCATTTTTTAAACTGGAGACATCAACACTATAAGTAAGGATGAGTCTCTTACGCATGAATTTAATAGACATAATCTGTTTTACATGTACGTTGCTGCTATGTCTTGTGGATTATTCATCATGCGTATGGTAACAATTTTAGAAATTAATTTTATTTATAAAGTGCATTGTTTTCTTACAAATCATGTGAATATATACTTGATACTAGGATATGGAGAATTACATTTATATGCTGAGCTGAGTTCAGGATGGCCCAGTTCATTGCTGACTCCGGGTGTAGGAGAGCACTCAAAGGTTTGGTGGGGCAGAGAACATGACGCCACGGGGGTGGATATTGCCAGGGAAGGAAGCTGGTTGCCCTGTCAATTTTATTTGGCGCACGTAGGCAGGGGAGGATGGTCGTGCTTGTCGGGAGATAGGGTGGTGGGACTTGGTACCAGTGGGTGGATCTAGGTGGGTGGCCAGGCATGCCTCACAGATTTTCATGATTCAATAAAGACTTTTATGTAAGGCTAGATCCTATATAGGATAGTATTTTAGTAATACACTAGTGCTTACCCTGTGTAAATCATCTAGATACGCCACTGCTTGGTACCACACATTGCTGTCAAAGAGGTTTTTAGATGTTTCACCGAATTTTGATACAGATCTAGATGGAGAAGATTGCATATTGTACTGAAGTAAAAACTAAACATGAGTTAATTGTAACCCAATTGAGATTTCCTCCATGTGGGAATTCTTTTGAAATGGGGAGGAAGTCAACTCGTCACATTTACTGCTTTCTTTTGAAAATACCAAATTAAAGACCACCCAACAGTTTAGATTCAATTTCTTCACATCCTTTGTTCTAGAAATTCCCTACATGTGGTTCAATCAATCTGTTGCTTCTATGCAGATCTCTTCAATACTCAGCTGGTGGGGGTATGAAAGCAACATGCATCCTGTCATTCTTCAATATCTTATCTGAAATAAACAGTTATACTGTGGACGCCTTCGTGGGCCGGCATTATGCGCGTCGGGCCCACAAAGGCGCCAGCAAGGCGGCAGCCCAGAGAGGGACGCATGCCTAATGAAGAAAAGGAAGTCTATTTATACAATAGGAAGAGAATAAATATATTAGGACTGGTGTGCTTAAAATAGGGAGTGTGAGTTTAATTAGGGCAATAATGATCCTGGCCAGTTGGGGGCTGTCCCAACCGACCAGGGGGCTGGCGACCAGGAGGGGGCGGCAGCCAGGGGTCCTGGACCCCAATAAATACAGACCCCTCCCCATTGTAATTCATCTAGGAAAAACAAGAATTGCCCCATAGGGTTGTTCTTCCTCTTGGATCACCGTGGCTACAAACCCTAACCTTAGCCACCGTGATCATCCTTTTCTCCCTCCGTGATATGCGCTGCGCAACTCTTCCCATGCCTTCTCACTGCTGGTTTCTCCCCTGCGCAGTCGTAGGCGCAGCAGGGGACCCTCCGCCCACTCTGGTTCTCAGCAATTGGTATCACGATCCAACGGAGAACCAACCATGTCCGTCTCCGGAGCTAATTCTAGGCCTATGTCCGTGGGGGACCTCGCTGCCCTCATGAAGACCATGCACTCCGACATCATGGATTCCATCAATCGCCTCTCAGCTGAGGTGGCTGCCGTCCGCACTCGCCTCGATCAGCATGGCGTCCGTCTTGTCCGTATTGAGAAACAACGTGATATGGCCTTCTAAGCACAGCAGCAACCACAGGACATCATCACGGGCGACGGTGATCTGTTCAACATGGACGTCGACGACAGCGGCGGTTGGGCGCGTGGCGCTGGCCGGGGACGCGGTGGCAGCGACAACGATGACTTCAGCCCGCGCAACAACGGCCGACATCCCCAGGGGCGTCACACGTTCAACGATGGCGGGCTGCGCCACCACAAGATCAATTTCTTAAAGTTTGACGGGGAAACTGATCCACTACCCTGGCTCACCAAGTGTGAGATACTTCCGAGGGACACGTACGATGCCTAAAGAGAAGGTGTGGATCACGTGTCTCCACCTAGAGGGAGCCGCGGCTGAGTGGTACACCGCTCTGGAACACGACTGCGGCATTGTGTCGTGGGAGCGGTTTGCGGACTTCATCAATATGCGCCTCGGACCTCCACTCCTCTCCAACGAACTGGCTGAGATTGAAAATCTCCCCCGTACTTGTACAGTTGAGGATTACCAGCATCAGTTCATGGTCCTTCTCTGATGCTGCGGGGATCTCAGCTAGCGCCACCAGATCAATCTCTTCACAGCTCGCCTTGGAGAGCCACTTCGTACGAATGTGGACCTGCAGTTTCCCACAAATATGCAAACCGCATGAGCCTGGCCAGGGCCTTTGAACGTTGACTCGCGTCAACAAAAGATAACGAGACACAGAAGGGCGCAACCTCTCAACGCTCTATGTTCCCTTCTCCGATGTCACGCGCCACCACCACAACTTCTAGTGGTGGTTCTGCTGCACCTGCTCTGACATCTTTGGCGATGGCATCCTCCAACCCGCGCTTCAAGCGTCTCACGGCTGATGAGTTGGCTGCCAAATGGACGAGCGGCGAGTGCTATCACTACTCGGAGCGGTACACGCCGGACCATAAGTGTGCCGACAAGGGAATCTTCCTCTTGGAGCTCGACGACGACGACGTCGGCTTTGACGCAGCCGTTGTCGACATGGGTATCTCCCTACATGCCCTGGCCGACATCGACCTCACCAACACGATGAAGCTCCAGGTCTGCATCCGTGGCAAGCTGTTGACTGCATTGGTCGACATGGACTCCACTCACACCTTCATCAGGTAGCCTTATGATGATGTTGTCACGACCAAGCGTCGATGTTCTGGTCGCCAATGGCGACTCCATCTCCTGCACAGGAAATTGTTCACGTGTACCATTGATGATTGTAGGAGATCACTTCGACATCACGTGCTATGAGCTGCCACTTGACGGCTCAACCTCGTTCTGGGAATTCAGTGGTTGCGGTCCTTGGGACTCATCCTCTAGAACCTCGAGGACCTCACGATGAAGTTGTGGCACGAGGAACGTGAGGTGGTCTCGACGGGGCTGCACAACTCCGCTCCCATGTGCACTTCTCTAGTGCCTCTTACCGACATGATGGGCGCCCTCCTGGATAGCTTCCAGGACCTCTTCGACGTGCCACACGGTCTTCTTCCTCCACGGTGCCACGAACACCGCATCAGGCTCCTGCCGGGCACAACTCCAGTAGTTGTCCGGTCATACCGCTACCTGAGCTTTTCAAGGACGAGATTGAGAAGCAGTGCGCCGAGATGCTTCGTTAGGGCATCATCCAGGAGTGCACCTCTGCATTCTCCTCGCAGAGTTATTGGTCCGAAAAGCCGGTGGCATGTGGCACTTCTGCATCGACTACCGCGAGCTCAACACCCAAACTTTGAAAGACAAGTTCCCTATTTTGATGGTCGATGAGCTGTTGGACGAGCTCCACGGTGTGAGGTTCTTCACCAAACTCGACCTCTGTAATGACTACATCCAAGTGCGCATGCACCCGAACGACATCGACAAGATGATATTCCAAACTCATCGAGGCCACTATGAGTTCTTGGTGATGTCGTTCGGCCTCACCAATGCGCCGTCCACGTTCCAGCCATTGATGAACGACGTCCATGACCCCTATATGAGGAAGTTTGTGCTTGTCTTCTTTGATGACATCTTGGTGTATAGTAGGTCCTGGGATGAACACCTCCAGCATGTCAAGCAGGTGTTCCAGACACTCTAGGCGTACAAGTTGTTACTAAAGAAGTCCAACTGCTTCTTCGGCCAAGAGACCGTGTCCTACCTAGGACACATTATCTCTTCCCAGGGCGTGGCGATGGATGCGACCAAGGTGGAGGCTGTGGAGCGTTGGCCTACACCTCGGTCCTTACGAGCCTTGGGAGGCTTCATTGGGATCACCGGCTACTACCACAAGTTTATCGTTGGGTATGGGGCAGTGGTCGCACCCCTCACCGCCCTCCTCAAGCGGGAGGCGTTCCGCTGGACCGATGACGCACAGGACGCCTTCTACCAGATCAAGCAAGTATTGATGACAGCGCCTCTTCTCTAGATGTCGGACTTCAACAACCGCTTCATCGTCAACTGTGACGCGTCGGGCGCCAAGCTTCGAGGCGGTTCTGCACCAGGGTGATGGTGACATCTCCTTCTTCAGCCGCGCCGTAGATCCTCACCAACACAAGCTACCGACATATGAGCGCGAGTTGATCGGACTTATGAAGGTCGTTCGCCACTGACGGTCTTACATATGGGGTCGTCCCTTCACTGTTCAGACTGATCACTTCAGTCTGAAGTACATCCTGGATCAACGCCTCACGACAATCCCTCAACATGCTTGGGTGAGCAAGATTTTTGGTTATAATCTGCAGGTTGAGTACAGGCCGGGGCGTCTGAACAGGACATTTGACGCCTTGTCCCGCCGCGATGAAGAAGACATGGCTATTCACCCCGTATCAGTGCCAGTGTTCCACCTCTTCGACTCGCTTCGTGCGGAGATCGCCACGGACCAGCAGGCGCAACAGTTGCGCGCCCCGCTCTAGGAAGGAGCCGCACCAGCTAACTGGGCTGAACGTAACGGTCTCCTCTTGCACAAGGGGAAGCTCTTCATCCCCGACATGTCCTCCTTGTGTCTCTCTCTCCTAGCTGAGGTGATGATGGGAGCCACGAGGGCATCTAGAAGATAGCGCATCGGCTACGACTCTCCTTCTATAGCCCATCACTTCTACGACGGGTGCGCGAGTACGTCCGTGGTTGCGCCACATGCCAGAGCAACAAGACGGACCACCTACACCCGGCCGGCCTGTTACAACCTCTTCCTGTACCCTCGGAGATCTGGAGTGATACCTCCATGGACTTCATCTAGGGTTTCCGAAGGTTGGAGGCAAGACGGTGATCCTGATGGTGGTGGATTGCTTTTCAATGTACGCCCACTTCATCTCATTGAGCCACTTGTATAGTGCTGCATCCGTGGCACAGGCGTTCTTTGACGACATTGTATGTCTACACAGCTTCCCCTGCCCCCATCGTCAGCGACCGCGACACCGTCTTCACCAGTCTGTTCTGGTCAGACCTGTGTCAGCTAGCCTGTGTTCATCTGCAGCTCAGTTCAGCCTTCCACCCACAGTCTGACGGCCAGTATGAGGCCGTCAATAAGTTCATAACCATGTATTGTAAAATCTCAAGAATTTACTTGCTAAAAATGTTCATCACATCACCACACCACAGCTCATTTTGTGGATAGCTCATGAACAATTGTGAAGAGCAAATAAACATCATCAAGAGGTGATTAGAGGAAGAACTCACAACTTTAAAAAGAAGGAGCTCACACATATAAATATGAGAGGCTGAGCTCACACTTAGGCCCTAAGTATTCTTAGGAGTGCTCATGCCAAGTTTCATGCAAATACAAACCCTTTTGAGCCACTTTTGGAAACATTTGAAAAGGGGCTAATTTGAATGCAAATTCAAATTTCAGATACTTTCATCACTTGGATTCAAAAGGTGACTTCACATTCAAACTCAGCACATTTTTCTGAGTTAGTCCACCAATTTTCATCCCCATTGGAGTTCATCTTGTCGGGAGCTATATTTGGATTAATTCAAAACTGAATTTGAATTTCAAATTCAAATGTGAAGCAAATTTAGTCAAACTAACTTCAATTTTAGGAAATCAAATTCAACTCTTGACTTGGTGATGAATTCTACACTTCAACGTTGAGTAGCTGAGATATTTGCACAAACAAAGGAAAATGAATTAGAGGGGAGAGGAGGGACCCACTGGTCAGATACACAGAGGCTAAAAATCAGTTCTGTTCTTCGGCTGAACACCGTGAGCTCGCCAGCGCGCGGTGGAACCCCGCCCCAACGAAGTCACCGTGCCACCTTCTGTTCGGGGGATCAGACCGCGCGAAGACATCTTCTCCATGTCGTTCGACCCCACCCGGAACCATTTCACCGCTGTGCTCCCCCTCACGCGCGCGTATCGCCTCTGTTCTCACCACCCGAGTGAAATTTGCCTAGAGGGGGGGTGAAAAGGCTAATAAGACCTGAAATTACTGAAATACAGCAGATTAAACCTGAAGGGCCAGACTAGTCCGGTCTGGGGGTGGACTAGTCCGGTCTAGGTATAAAAGTTAGGTAAAGGTTGGGTTTTTATAAATTTCTTTTCAAGTTTGTTCAAGCGGAAGATTCGTGAGTTGTCTAACAATCTAATCAACTAGTTTGTGAAGGAGAAACCAATTGGATTGCAAGATTCACAACTATAAGGCAATCAACAAGTTTTGAGCGAGACAAATCCTAACAAGCAACTCTAGTTATTAAGCAAGAAAGTAAAGGATTCAAGAGACTCGATTTATCCCGAGGTTTGATTCCACACAGGAATCTACGTCCTCGTTGAGGAGTCTACAAAGGACCGGGTCTCTTCCAACCCTACCCTCACCGAACGATCACCAAGATCAAGACCAGGTTCTTCACTATCAATCAAAGGGTGAATACAAGATTTTAGGGGATACACACAACTTGAGGTTCCCTACAACAACCTAGCAGTTCTAAGAAATAAAATACAATAGACACGAACTCAAATTAACGATTAGAGTGCAAGAGATTCAAACCGAGAGCTCAAACGTTGATCACCGCGTCTCTCCTCTTACAAATCCACAAACCCCTCAAGATCCAATCTTAGGGGTCAAGAAGGTGAGGAAAGAGGCTTAGAAGAGCTCAAGGAAAGAGTTTTTGACGCTAGGGTTGCAGAGATGCTCATTTGAAACCGGGGGGGGGTCCCTTTTTATAGGGATCCCGACATTTAACCGTTACACCTGCTAAAGTCCGGACTAGTCCGGCCAGAACCCCAAACTAGTCCGGTCTTGGGGGACCACTTACGTTACAAATGCTAATAACTAAAATCCCCGTGACCTTTGAATTCAAACGCTCATTAAAACGGTTATAAAACCCCGGACTAGTCCGTTGAAGAGTGGACTAGTCCGATCTCACACAGGAGCCTTTGCTCCGAGTGAGAACAGACTAGTCTGGCTAGTAGCGGACTAGTCCGGCTTTACCAGACTTAGTCTCAAAACTCTCTAAACTCACATTATGGACTAGTCTGTCCATGTCCGGACTAGTCCGAGCTCACACAGGAACAATTGTTCCGTTCTAAACCGGACTAGTCTAAAGAAACCGAACTAGTCCGACCAGTTGAGCGGACTAGTCCGAGGTCACTCAGAGGGATTTCCTCCGTACCTAAGTGGCTTAGTCTGAACAGGCGGACTAGTCCGGCCTTCTGGGACTTAGTCTCAGAAAGGCTCAGACTTACACAAGAACGTTCTAGTTCGGCATAAAACGGACAAGTCCGAACTCACTCAGAGACTTTTAGTCCGGTCCAAAACGGAATAGTCCGGTTGGATCGGACTAGTCCGGCCCCAAGTCCGGACAAGTCCGGTCTACCTTCTAAGCTATGCCTAGGACTATTCCCTCCCAAAATTCTAACTAAAAATTTGAGCTCTCTAATGATTCTCAAGCACTCTAAAAGAGAAGACCCTCTACACAACTAGAAAATGTGAAACTCAAGAATAAAATCCTATTTTCTACTCTTGCAAGTCTTCTTCTTTTTCTTTTTGCCTTTTGAGTGACTCCACATTCATTCTCATCTCAAAAACATGTGCCATACTCATTAAAGCTCATTAGTATCTTAATTGTTATCATCAATCATCCAAAACCCACGGGCATTACCTAGATGCACTTTCAATCTCCCCCTTTTTGATGATTGATGACAACACATTAAGACTCTCAATCCATGGATATAAGAGTTTGTTTTCATAATACATATATGTATGATGTACTCCCACTAAATGTGTGCATAAGAGTTTATCAAGAAAAATATGCACATGATGAGTTATGTGGGGATTTCATACACACATGTGTTATGGTGGGGTGCCTAAGTGTGATGTGATAAAAGGAGTGTAAAAAGCCATGAGTGGAATATAATTGATATCAACTAACAAGATCATCTCAACATAACATAGTATGAAGGCATAACAAGACATAATGTGGCTTAGTCATTACAAAACAAGACAAGCATAATGAGACATAATGTGGCTTAGTCATTACAAAAAAAGACAAGAATTTTAAAAGGCTAAACTAGACTACCCCCCTCTTTCTCTCCCCCTTTGGCATCAAGGCACCAAAAAGGAAAAGAAAAGAGAGAAAGGCCTAATCGCTATCGTCTTCATCTTGATCTTTGACTTGTTCGCTTTGAATCTCTTCATCTTCATCGTCATCCTCATGTTGAGCGTGGGAAGTAGGAGGAGCAGCAGAGGAGGAACCACCTTCACCAAAGAAGGCAAGCTCGTCCTCGGTGAGAGTGGGAAACTCGGTTACTCCTTCATCTTCCGATGACGGTGGAGACATATGTATCTCCATCTTGTAGCACATTGCTTTGAGGTACTTCTCTTGGCGTTGCTTCAACTTTTGTGTGCGAACTTCCACCTTCCGGCATGAAGAGAAAATCGCCTTGAAGATTTTAAGTAGCCCACTAGAGGAGTCGCTCGACGACTGAGGAGCAGACGGCCCAACTGTGGAAGATGGAGCTGCGGAGGAGCTCTATCCAAGGATACAGGAGGACGAGGAAGAGGAGTCGACATTTGTGGACGCAACTTCCTATGCTTCACGTCCTTGGCAAATTCCACGCCGATGACTTTCTCGATCATGCACATAATGTATGGTGCATAGCCACAAGACCTGTTTGGCGTGTAGGAGATGTTGAAGATATCGTTGTAAATGTAGTAAAAAACGTTGAACTTCTCCTCTTCATTGAGTAGCTTCATTAAGTTCCTTAGGTATCCTTGTATCATCCCTGCATCTCCATCCTTGGGTGCTAGTGTCTTCTTGAAAACTCAGTTGAGTACTCCAAAAAAGGCTTGATGTTGTGAGTTGAGGATGGCTCATAGGTGAGGTATGATGGGTACATAAAGTCCAAGTCATCCTTTCCCAAGGTCCTTTCATTGTGAACTATGATATCATAGTTCAAATGCTCTTCAAGCCCTAGGATCCTTGCAAGCTCATCATACAACACCGAGTACACCACACCATTAGTCATCCAAGTGATCTTCCTGTTTCCATATGTGTGGAAGTAGAAGGTGGTGTAGAATTGGACTATGATTTTAATGTTCCAATCATACTGAAAATCCATCAAGTCCTTGATCCCATGGCGTTCTACAGCTTCAATCACTGCATCAAAAGCTTGATGCTTCTTGTTCGCCATATAGGACCAATCCACCCATGGAGCATCGACTACCAGTGTCTTCATTGGAAGATAGACAAGCCGGTAATAGTCACAATGGAAGTCACACCAGAAGCGAGGGTCTGGTGTGGCCTTGTCATACTTGTAGACTTCTTTATCTCTTAGTCTTCTAGCTTTCTCAACTCCCTTGCCTTTGAATGTTGCACTCGCCAAATCGGGTTGGCGGTTTGGATTGTGTATGGGAGGTGCTCTCTCAAGGGGCCCAACTGGTCCTTGTGGGGGATTCCCTCTTCCACGCCTAGGGTTGTCACGAATGACAAGACCCCTATTGGCCAAAGCCTTTTCACTCTGGGGATCCGCTGCTTACCCTTTCCTTTTGTCTTGGGCAATTCCCTGTGACTGAGCTTGTTGCTTTTCCTTTAAGGTGACTAGCCTCTTCCTTCTTGGAGGATCAATGGACTGAGATGCTTGTGCTTTCCTGTCAGCACGTTTCTTTGTCCGAGCCTCCCTAGCTGCAGCCTCAGCTGCTTCGGCCTCGGCTACTGCACGATAGGCGGCTTAGCGAGCCGCTTAGGCCTCGGGGTTGGGGAGAGGACTATCTCCGAAACCCGACATGATCTGGCGATAGATAAAAGGGAAAAATTAGACACGAAAGCATTGCGTTTGAATTAGTGTACATTCATAATGTTAGGGGCTAAAACTGCATCATCCGGACTTGTCTGGGCCTGAGGCGGATTAGTCCGCCCAGGCCGGACTTGTTCGGCCATAGTCCGGACTAGTTCGGACTCTACAGTTTTAAACCCTAACTGAAGTGATTTGACCATAAATTCACAAAAACTAGACGCAATACTACAAGGAATGCAACAATACGGCATAAGGACATCAGGGAAGGCCTAAGGCACTAGAAATATGACCTAGAAACAAGGGATTTGAGAAAAATAAAAGTTAGGTAAAAAAGTACCTTAGAACAAGGAAATTTGATGAAATCCGCGGATCGAAGGAGCGGAGTTGGTCGAGAAAGGGTTCCTCGCACTCCACAAGCCTTGAATCGAGGATTCCTTTGAGGGGTTTGAGGGAGAGCTCTAAAGTCGCTAATGGGGGTGAGCTTTGGAGGAGAAGAGAGGCGTAGAGATGAATGAGAGAGATGTCGGGCCCAACCCTTGGAAGTTAAGTCTCTAGGGGCCGGACTAATCCGGTTTGCTGTCCAGACTAGTCCGGTATGTCGGACTAGGTCTGGACTTGTCCGGATGCAGTCCGGACTAGTCCGTTGTGGACTTGTCTACTGCATCCCGGACTATTCAAGGTATCCGGACTTGTCCGGCCTATGGGGCGGACTAGTCCGATCCTTGAAGGCTGAAAAATTCCTATATATTAGAATTTTGCCAAGAGTGATTAAGGTAAATTTACTTTCACCTTCTATTAGATAAATATGGTCAATATATCAAAGCACACAATTAGAAGAAGACCATAATATATCTAAAAATAATATGAGAGGAAATTAGAAGCAGAACAAGCTTTCACAATCATGCATATTTTTGAAGTTTATGAAAATTCCTAGAGATTCCAAATTACTAGCATTCAGATGTACAACATTTCAAGCCACATTCCTAGAGTCTAGGATGTTTAGCTCACTTCGAAGTTCACAAAATTGTTTTTCATCTAGTGGCTTGGTGAAAATGTCGGCTAGTTGTTTTTCGGTTCTAACATGTGAGATAGCTATGTCCCCCTTTATAGAATGGTCTCTCAAGAAGTGGTGCCGGATGTCTATGTGTTTGGTCCTAGAGTGTTCAACGAAGTTATGGGCAATCTTAATGGCACTCTCATTGTCGCATAGGAGTGGAATGTGGTTCATATTGTAACCATAATCCCTTAGAGTTTGTCACATCCAAAAAAGTTGAGCACAACAACTTCTGGCTGCAACATACTCCGCTTCGGCTGTGGAAAGGGAAATAGAATTTTGTTTCTTGGATGACCATGATATTAGGGACCTACCCAATAATTGGCAAGTCCTGGAGGTGCTTTTTCTATCTACTTTACGTCCGGCGTAATCCGCATCGAAATATCTGATGAGATTAAACTTAGACCCCTTTGGATACCATAACTCTAGGTTTGGTGTGTAAACTAAATATCTTAAGATCCTTTTAACTGCAATTAAGTGACATTATTTAGGAGAGGCTTGAAACCTTGCACACAAGCATACACTAAGCATGATGTCAGGCTCTATGCACAAAGATAAAGCAATGAACCAATCATAGAGCGATATGCCTTTTGATCCACGCTTGGTCCATCTTCATTGAGATCGAGGTGCCCGTTCGTTGCCATTGGTGTCTTGATGGGTTTGGCCTTGTCCATGTCAAACTTCTTGAGTATGTCTTGTGTGTACTTCGTTTGACTAATGAACGTGCCTTCTTTGCGTTGCTTGACTTGAAATCTTAGGAAGAACTTCAACTCCCCCATCATGGACATCTCAAACCTATCCGTCATTATCTTACTAAACTCATTACAAATAGATTTGTTAGTTGAGCCAAATATAATTTCATCGACATATATTAGGCACACAAAGAGATAACCATCCACATTTTTTGTAAAAAGAGTGTAATCAACTTTGACTATCCTAAAACCATTGTCAATAAGAAAGTCTCTAAGACACTCATACCAAGCTCTAGGAGCTTGTTTGAGGCCATAGAGAGCTTTATGCAATTTAAACACATGATTAGGATATTATTGATCTTCAAACCCGGGTGGTTACTCCACGTACACTTCCTCCTTGATTGGACCATTGAGGAAGGCGCTTTTCACATCTATTTGATAAAGCTTGAAATCTTTGTGAGTAGCATAGGCCAATAGAATCCGAATTGACTCAAGCCTAGCTACGGGAGCAAAGGTTTCATCGAAGTCCAAACCTTCGACTTGAGCATATCCCTTTGCCACAAGTCATGTCTTGTTACTTGTCACCACTCCGTGTTCGTCTTGCTTGTTGCGGAACACCCACTTGGTGCCTACCACGTTTGCGTTTGGTCTCTTCATCAACTCCCACACTTGGTTTCTTGTGAAGTTGTTCAACTCTTCTTGCATGACCACCATCCAATCCGGATCCTTTAGTGCTTCTTGCACCTTAAATGGTTCTAAGGAGGACACAAAAGAGTAATGCGAACAAAAGTTAACCATTCAAGATCATGTTGTTACCTCTTCTGTGATATCTCCAAGGATGTTGTCAATGGGGTGACCCATTGAATGCTTTGATGAACCCTTGGGTGAGGCACTTGAGTTTTTGAGTGGTCTTCTTCTTCTTCTTCGTCTCCCCCTTGGTCAATGTCATGGTCTTGATCTTCTCCTTCTTGAACTTGACCATCTTGATTTTGGGGTTCTTGAGTTTGATTTTGTGTGAGAGGCGCTGATTGTGATGAACTTGGAGCATCTTGGCCTACATCTTCTTGAGGACGGACATCTCCAAGCCCCATTCTTCTTAGTGCTACACATGGTGCTTCTTCTTTATCTAGCACACATTGATCAACTTGCTCCACTTCGGAGCCATTAGTTTCATCAAAAACCACGTCACGTGCAATTTCAACACAACCGAAGGCTTTGTTGAAAACACGATAGGTGTAGATGTTTGAGTCATAACCAAGTAAGAAACCTTCATAGGATTTCAAAGCGAACTTCGAAGTCCTAGGCTTCTTGTTGAGAATATAGCGTTTACTCCCAAAAACACGAAAGTAAGAGATGTTGGGTTTGTTACCGTTTAGGAGCTCGTATGGAGTTTTCTTCAAAAGTCGATGGAGGTAGAGGCGGTTTGTGGCGTGGCAAGCGGTGTTGACAGCTTCCGCCCAAAACCGATCCGAAGTCTTGTACTTATCAAGCATGGTTCTTGCCATCTCTATGAGTGTGTGGTTCTTCCTTTCGGCCACACCATTTTGTTCGGGGGAGTAGAGAGCCAAAAACTCATGCTTGATGCCCTCTTCATCCAAGTATTCTTCTACTTGGGTGTTCTTGAATTCGTAGCCGTTGTCACTCCTTATCTTCTTGATTCTTAAGGAGAACTCGTTTTGTGCTCTCCTCAAGAACTTCTTGAGGACACTTTGAGTTTCTCCCTTATCATGCAAGAAAAATACCCAAGTGAAGCGAGAATAGTCAACAATAATTACTAAACCATATTTGTTACCGCCAATGCTTATGTTGATGGGACCGAAGAGGTCCATGTGGAGCATCTCCAATGGTCTTGTTGTCGTCATCACATTCTTGGCGGGATGAGCTGCTCCAATTTGCTTTCTGGCTTGACACGCGCTACATGGCCTATCGATACCGAGCACCCTTCTTTGACTATTGTTGCTAAAGTAGATGCCTTCACTTGGATCATCATTTTATTCATACTCAACGAACATTTTCCTCTCTCCGGTCATATGATTAGTGCACCCACTATCTAGCACCTATTTAGTGCCACCGGAGGAGTAGGTCTGCAAAACAATTTAGGTTTTGATTTTAGGTACCCAAACTAGGTTGGGTCCTTTGAGGTTAGTCACAAGGCATTTAGGCACCCACACACAAGTTTTTGGACTCTTGTGGAGTGGCCCAACATATTTAGCATGTACTCGACCATACTTTCTCTTCATAAGAACATAAGATGCATCAAAGTTATGAAATATGGTAGAGTTTTTATTTTTGGCAATTTCATGTGAGGTAGATGCAAGGTTGTTGTTCTTGACTTGAGTTGAGTTCTCTTTGACAAAAGCTATACACTTGTTGTTATTCTTGAGGATTCTAGCATTTTGCTTTCCTCCCCTAGTATAACCAAGTCCATCTTTGATAAGAGGAGATCTTGTGATCGAGTATGCACTACGTGCATATTTGATCTTCTCCTTATCAAAGATGTCACTTTTGTGTGTATTCTTGCTTTGTGCCTCTTTGAGCTCATTTTTGAAGTTTAGAACAAGATTAGCACATTTGCAAGTTTTAGTGTTGGATTCCATATTTGTTGAGGAGGAGTTCTTGGAGGATGGAGTAGATGAGACACTTGACTTAAGTGAGTTGAATTTTGCTTCAAGATCCTTGTGAGTTTTGGTCAAACTCACAAGTTCGTCTTGAAGTACTACATTCGTACTATTAAGTTCAACACAAGTTTCCTTGCTCAAGGCAAGTTCGCTTCAAGTGCTCTACTCTTCTCTCTCTCAAGTTCAAGGAGCTTCTCAATCTCAAGGTTTCTTTCCTTTTCAAGGATAAGCAATTCTTCTTGTTGATTGAGAAACTCTTCCTGTTCAAATATTTCAACCGATAGCTTTTGCCTTTTAGCTATAGCATTTTTGTTTAAGCTCTCAAACATGAATTCATTTTTGCTACTGCTATCAGAGTCATCATCATCATAACAATATGTAACTTGTTAGGTTTAGAGGTTATCTTATGCTTTCCTTCCTTTGCCATGACACATTTGTGGCTTGGGCTCTTCCAATCACCCTTGTTTGGCAAGAGTGATTTCTTCATATTTGGTTTTGCGTCTTGATGGCGATGGTTGCCACCTTTTCTCCATCTTCGAAAGAGGACTCTTCGTTTGAGTCCCACTCTTCTCCAATGTGATCTTGTCCATAAGCCTTCTTCTTCTTGAAGATCTTCTTGTCTTGAGGCTTCCCATCCTTCTTCTTCCTCTTGTCATCTTCCTTGCTATGGGGGCAATTCACAATAAAATGCCCGTATTCACCACAGTTGTAGCAAGTCTTCTTTGTTCTTGACTTGCCCTTGTCCTTGCTCTTGTTCTCATAGTGATGACTTTTTCTTCTTCTCATCATCCTTTTGAATCTTTTGATGAAGAAGGTCATTTATTCACCATCCATGTCCGTGCTCTCATCATTACTCTCTTCATCATCACTTGTGATTTGTACTTCTTTTCCCTTGGACTTGGATGTGGCCTTGAGAGCTATGCCCTTCTTCTTGGATGAGGTGACCTTTGCTAGGTCGTTGACGTGTTGGACTTCCTTCTCCATCATCTCGTAGTTCATGATCTTCCCTAGCACTTCATCTGGAGTCATCTTGTGGAAGTTTGGACTTTCCCGGATCAAAGTGCATAGGGTCACATTGCGAGGCATGAAAGCTCTTATCATCCTCTTGACCACCTCATGATCATTCCATTTCTTGCATCCGTACGCCCGACTCTTGTTGATGAGAGTCTTGAACCGGTTGTACATCACTTGAGGTGTTTCGCTTTCTTCCATGGTGAACCTTCCAAGCTCTTCTTCGATCATCTCGATCTTGGCTTCCCTCACGGATCGATTTCCTTCATGTGCGATCTTGAGGGTGTCCCAAATGTCTTTGGCGAGCTCTAACCCATTGTGACGCTCGGTCCCGTAAAAACCCAGCTAATGCATATGTGTGCCCAGGATGTTCATCACACATACACATGTACTCCACAAACTGAATTCAGAATATAACCACGAATAATAGGGTTTAAGTATTTTATTACATCAATCTCTAACTTATTCTTGCAGCGGAAGTCTCTAACTTATTCTAGCAGCGGAAGTCTCTAGACGATAGCGGAAGCAAACTAAGCACGGCAGCGACTCCATCTTCAACTCCACAGGCAAGTTGACGGTAGATCGCACACCTAGTACTCCACATGGTCTTCGAAGTACTCCTCTCCTGTTGCTGATGTTTTTATGATAATGCAAGGGTGAGTACATGTCGTACTCAGCAAGTGCGGGAAAAGTATGACATGTAGATTACAACAAGGTAGGAATAAAAGGATCATTGCAGAAAGCAAATTTTGTTTCACAACCATGATAAAAACAGCAACTATCTTTAAGTGAATTTAATCCCAACATAAATCCAATTAAAACATCAATATACCTTCTTCATATTTCACCACTTTCCATGTCTCATCCCACCATAAATCTTTCTCAACTTTTTCTCATGCTCATGATATCCATAACCATCTCATATTCATAATATCCATAACCATCTCATATTCATATCTCCAAACTAAACTCATTATCAAAACTCAACAGTCCCGAAACCAATACCAAAGACCAAACCATAACCATACCAATAACCATCTCGATAACCATCCATCCCAAGTTTCCCTCTAATCATGTGAGTTGGCCAGGCGCTTGTGATCGTAAGCACGACTATCATGATAGTTTTACTCTCTTAAGAGGTGGCACCACTTTACCCACAAGTTTGTGATTTCGTCACCCCTCGGCGACTGCAGAACCTCCATTATACCAGTACACAACCGTCGGTGTATGGTCAAGAGATCACAAAATAGCCTTTACAAAGGGGCTACTAGATGTATGGACTTACTAAGGTTTCACCAGCAGGCTCGAATCACCATTCTCCAACCTACGGGCCCCCTCTTATGCCATGCAGTTCCCAGGACAGTCCTCTCTCTACTCCCATTCCCCGTGCCTTCCACGGTCCATAACAATCTGACAACTTACCTAATTAGTCAGCTAAGCCGCACCCATATTTGGCCTTGTGGTGGCACTGTTTTCCTGGCATGTGCTAGCATGAACCGGTCCTTAGATCTACGACAAGTAAACCACCATCTCATTCTATCACATCCATGAACCAAGCTTGCCTAGATCTCCCCCGATCCATGTTTATTATCACCATCAAGTTCTCATTATCATTATTCATATGAGTGCAGTAGCTAGACACATTCTATCTCGCTTCTCATATCACGTAGCTTAAGCGAAGCAAAAAGGAAAAACGACCATATCCGACTCATCAACTTTCCCGGCGACAAGGATGGTTAACAAAACTAGTAAACTCCTATAAAGGGTGTCCCATCAAGTTGACTCAAGCATACATGTTTTCGCAAACAAAACAGTTTCAAAAACATGGGATCAATATGGTCAAGGGGCACTTGCCTTGTTCCTGTGGCTTCTGTTGCTCACGTGTCTCAAAGTTTTGGTGCTGTAGTTCTTTGTAGATAGCTCCCTGAGCTTGTCCTTCTACTTACGACCACGCATATACAAGATTCACAACAATCAATCATCATGCACAACTTTACTTTAAGATGCAATGGTGCAGGTGCATGCTAATCCTATGGTGTTGTTTCATTAATTTAGTTTGTACGTTTTCTTGCATGTTTTAATGGCTTTGCATGGGGTTTTATGATGAAAAAGGGTGTAGGTATCAAGTGTGGACGTGGTGATGATCTTGACTCAAGATCTAGATCAATTCCACCATAAAAAACCGATCAACACGTGATCTGTCCACACGAAAAAGCTTCTGTTCGAAGAAACAGATGCGTAGAAACAGCGATGATGTCGTAAGGTGGTAACATAGACCTACCTCGGCCTTCCTCCTAGCAATGGAAGCAGCGACGGCGAGCGTGACGGGGCTCGTTGGCGGTCTCACCGGTGGCTGAACTCCGGTGAAGGGGGTTAACTCGGTGAGTTGGGAGCTAGGACCTCCAAGTCGTCGACTCGGGAGGGGAAGAATAGGTACGTGGTTGCGGCAAAGGGGTTTTGGGTTCTATTTATAAGAGGAAAAGAAGAGTCCTACTCCGATTGGAGTTCAAATAAGAGTCCTATTCAATTTGTTATGGATATTAACAACTTATCTCCAATTGATTTAGGTGCGGTATCAACGTGGAAGAAATCGTGTCGGTTTCCTCAGTACCGGGTACTCGCACATTGGGGAAAAACCACTTAAGGTAATCGTATCTCCGCAGTGGTGAGCTCCGGTGGCGCCACGTGTCCAGCGGGGGCCGGATCTCCCTTTTCCTAAGAGGCGGGCTCAGGGTGCGCCACGTGTCTGGCGGACGAGACCTCCCTCTCCCTCAGAGGTGAGCTCCGTGTGCGCCACGTGTCTGGCGGGCGGGACCTCCCCTCTTCTCAGAGGTGAGCTCTGGGGGCGCCACGTGTCAGTGCCGGACCTCCCCTCTCCTCAGAGGCGAGCTCCGAGAGTGCCGCGTGTCCAGCAGCGTCGGACCTCCTTTCTCCTTAGAGACGAGCTCCGAGGTTGCCACGTGTCCAACAGCGTCGGACCTCCCTCCTCCTCGGAGGTGAGCTCCGAGGATGACACGTGTCCCGCGGTGTCGGACCTCCCTTCTCCTCGGAGGTGAGCTCTGAGGATGACACATGTCCATCGGGACCAGACCTCACTCCCTCCGCGGGGGTGAGCTCCGAGAGCGACACGTGTCCCGCGGGGTTGAGTCTTGCTTCTCCGCAGAGACCAGCTCCGAAGGTGACACGTGTCCCGCGGGGCTGGACCTCGCTTTTCCGCAGTGACAAGCCCCGGAGGCTACATGTGTCCAGTGGGCCGGACCTCGCCCCTTCCGCACAGGCGAGCTCCTAGCCTGCCACGTGGCCAGCAGTGCCGGACCTCACCCCCTCCACAGGGATGAGCTCCGAAGACGCCACGTGACCAGCGGCCACGGGAAGTGTCGACAACGCACCTAGGCGAACTGGATTTGGCTCTTTTCGGCTATCTTTCTGATTCTTTCTCCGTTTCTGCTTCTTTTATAATGTTTCTCTATATGAAATATGTATGCATGCATGGATACAAAATTGAGGGTGTTACACCCATCCACCTTGTTGAATTCTTCGAGGCTTAGGATGAGTTGAGCACGGCCACTGCTTGTGCATTGCGGTGGATTTGTTGTTCTTGCTCTTGGGTGAGTTCATCCTCGTCTTCGGGGATATATATAACTGTACAAACAACATGCCAAAGACTTAGGTTTAAGGAGATTATATGCAACTTCATGTTGTGCTTCCACATGGTATAGTTAGTTCCATCAAAGTGAGGTGGTTTGCGTACGGAAATTGACAAATAACTAGAATGTGAATTTAGACACTCATAATTAAAAGGATATCGCAAGTAGTCTTGTTGACTACTCTTGAGCTTTGTCGGTACCCTCAATATGGGGTACCCCCGCGCACAGGGGAAACTGCCTAAGGACCTCGCCCCTCTCCGCGTGAGAGCTCCGAGGGCGCCACGTGTTCAGCGGGGCCGGACCTCCCTCTCCTCAGAGGAGAGCTAGGGCCCACCACGTGGCCAACAGAGCTGGACCTCCCCCCTCCATGGGGAGAGCTCCGAAGGCGCCACGTGTCCAGCGGGGCCGGACGTCCCTCTCCTTAGAGGAAAGCTCCGGGCCCGCCACGTGGCCCACAGAGTCGGACGTCCCCCCTCCGCAGGGAGAGCTCCGAAGGCTCCACGTGTCCAGCGGGGCCGGACCTCCCTCTCCTCAAAGGAGAGCTCCGGGCCCGCCACGTGGCCAGCAGAGACGGACCTCCCCCCTCCGTGGGGAGAGCTCCGAAGGCCCCACGTGTCCAGCGGAGCCGGACCTCCCTCTCCTCAGAGGAGAGCTCCGGGCCCGCCACGTGGCTAGCAGAGCCGGACCTCCCCCCTTCGCGGGGAGAGCTCCAAAGGCTCCACCTGTCCAGCGGTGCCGGACCTCACTCTCCTCAGAGGAGAGCTCCGGGCCCACCACGTGGCCAGCAAGGAAGCTCTGCCCGCCCCCGCGCGGTAGGCAGCAACAGTAAAGACGTGCCATGCCTTGCCCGTACAAGGTATTCAAGACCCGCGCCTTCCCAAGGCGCGGAGACGCGGAGCACGCCTCTGTCAGGTGCCGTTGCACCCAATCACATCGCAGTGAAGACTGGCGCGCCGTGTCAGAGGCTGTACGCCAATAAACACAGCGACAAGACATCCCCTGCCGCCCCTGCCATCATCAACCACTACGACTAGCTTGTGGCATGGGCAGGGTGGCAGAACGAAGACTTAGAAGCCCTCACCAGAGACAACTGCGGGCGTAACTGCGGATACGGTAGATCGCAGGCAATCTCCCTGGGACCACCTGTCGAGTCCCGGGCCCACCTTGTAAGCCACCCGAGTCTTGGACTATAAAAGGCTCGGGTAGGCAACGTTAGCAAGGGTTCGCGCTTTAGCCATTCACACCTGAGGGGTTCGCCTTTTACACACTCTCACGCAGGGTTCGCTCCTGAGCACCAAGCAATACAACGAGCATATCTGCTCACCGTGGACGTATGGTTTTACGCTCCGGCGGCCTGAACCACGTAAAAATCCCTGTGTCAAGCTTCTCCTTCAATCGTCCCTAACGCGTAAGCTCTCCGTGAGTGACTAGCCCCTCCGAAAAAGAACCTCTGCGGGCTGCCTAGAGCAGGTCCAGGGGATGTGTCGACAACACACTTCGACATTTGGCGTGCCAGGTAGGGGGCTTTTCCGTTGCGCGACGAATTTCCGCTGACGAAGATGACGAAGCTTCCTTCAGCGGCAAGCTCTCCCCGCCCACGTTCATGACGAACGGTGACCAGAGGGGACTACGTCTCGACACACTCAGGACGGAGTGTGTCGGTGCAAGCTGGAAGCCAGCAGCCGACTCCTGCAGCGCCGACTCCGGCAGCGCAGACTCCAGCAAGCCCAAGATCTGCTGCAGCTCTGAGTGTCTCCCACGGGAACACACTAGCTGCAGCACGAGCGCTACTGCACAATCCACCTTCTGGGGACGCGCCTCAGTCAGCGACCCAGCAGTGGATTCGCGACGTAGACCGTCTCATCATCGCCGCCGCCAACCCTCAACTTCGGCGGGGACGACGTCCCAATCAACCGGCTGTGTCGCTGACGCGCACACCAACGGTTGACGGGCAGACGGCAGACTCCCGCTCCACCAGGCTCCCATCGGCGGACCTGAGGTCGGAGCTGGAACGACGCCACCTGGGCAAGGATGCCCGAGTGGTCATCGAGCGACGGCGAGAAAGGCGTCGCAACCAGGAGACCGGCGACAGCATGTCAACCGCCTCAACCCAGCCTGAGCCGCAGACGTTCGCTACGCCACGCAGCATATGCCCTGCAAATGGTGCCCCCGGTCTATGGCGCAGCCTTGCCCATACCGGGTACACAGTGCCGGCAGCGAACGAAGCGTTCGCGGCACCAACACCTGCAGCAACAGGAGCAGGATGTGCGGCCCTGGCGCCACACCTTCGCTTTGCAAAGTGTCCGCGCAAGTTCCGGCCGCACCTGCCAGAGAAGTACGACGGCAGCGTCAACCCGGCGGAGTTCCTCCAGATCTACTCCACTGCCATCCTTGCTGCAGGAGGGGACGAGGCCGTCATGGCCAACTACTTCCCCGTTGCCTTGACCGGCCCAGCTCGGTCTTGGCTCATGAATATCCCCCAGGGTTCCATAACCTCTTGGGGAGAGCTCTGCTGGCAGTTCACTGCGAACTTCGGCAGCTCCTACACCCGGTCTGGCACGGAGCACGACCTCCACGCCATCCAACAACAACCTGGAGAAACGCTGCACTCCATCCAGCGGTTCTCCCAGATGCAGAACACCATGCCACATATCAGAAATGCTTCTGTGGTGGTGGCGTTCCGGCAGGGTGTACGGGACAAGAAGATGCTCGAGAAGCTCGCGACCAGAGAGGTTCGCGACGTCTTAGAGCTCTTCAGCCTGGCGGACAAGTGCGCCAGGGCAGCAGAAGGGCGGAACTGGCACTCACAGCCAGCCTCCGAATCAGGAGGACAGCCCGGATCTGGCGCTGCTTCCCATGGAAGCAGCAAGAAGATCAAGAACCGGGGCGGTGGCAAGATGAAGCCACCGGCCGCAGCTCCCGTTGCTGCAGCAGCAGCACCCAGTGGGGCTCGGGGGCCACGCCCCGACAAGAGGCAACGACAGTCACCAGCTCCAGATGGTGACCAAGGCGAGCCGTGCCCCGTGCACAACACCAGCAGCCATACAGCTGCTGAGTGCCGGGAGATTCAGAAGCTTGCGGAGCGCTTCCGCAAGAGGAAGCAACCGCGTGCTGACGCCCCTCCCTTCCGTCAAAGGGAGGGCAAGCAGAAGGTCGACACCCAAGACAACGTCAACCACCAGGTGGAGTTCCAGGAGCCTCAGCGCGCCGTGAAGGCGGTGCGCAACCATGAGGACTCCAGCTCCAGCGACGATGAATCATGGCGGTAGCCCACTATGACTGCCCCAAAGATCTGTGGAGACTGCACTGCTGTAGTATCAGCCTTGGAAAAGCTCCAAGCAATTGCAGCAGCCCAAGCACCAGCCCCCGGCGGTGCAGAACCGGGCCAGCTCCACCTGAGCGCACGCCTCCGTGCCTCGGCCTCACCTCCCGGGGGCCGCCCAGGATCCGTCAACCTCCTGTCGGCCAGAGCCAATGGAAGAAGACATCCTGGGTCCCCCAAGGAGGGTCCGGGTCCACCTACCTCCTGTCGGCCTGAGCCAATGGAGGAAGACATCCTGGCCCCCCCAAGAAGAGTCCGGGTTTGCCTGCCTCTTGTCGGCTTCGTCCAATAGAGGAAGGTACCCCGGGGCTCCCGGAAGAAGCCGCGCAGGACCAGCTCCGGCATGAAGGTATCGACCTCGTCAACGAGGCACAATCACAAGCAACATTCCACAACGCACGGTCCCGGCTGGTGCTCCGGCGCTACCGCCAAAGGACCAAGCGCGTCTGGGAGCTACAAGAAGGCGACCTGGTGCCGCGGCGCACACTTTCTCGCGAAGGACCTATAAACTCTCCCTCAGCCGGGAAGGTCCCTTCTGAGTCACGGAAGTTGCCGCCCCAGGTTATTACGCCTCTCCACCAAGGATGGGATCCGCACCCGGACCCTTGGAACATGGAACATCACAGTAAGTTCTATCCCCAGAGCATTAGTAGTACAGGCCTTTTCCTTTCTGTAAATAGATCCCATAGGCTCCAGGAACAGCGCTCGGAGCAGCTAAGCCTCAGGGGACGGTCCAGGGCTACGTTCAGCTTGGTCTGGTTCCAACCCCAAGCGCGTAGAGTCTTGCTTCCCTTCTTAATGGGGCGGGTCGTTGCCTCCATGTTCAGCCTGCCTTCCTCCTATGGGCATCTACACAGAAACCTGTTCTACCACGCTCTTACTTATGTGCTCATTTAAATTACACATTAATTTCTATGACCGCACTTTCCATGTATGCTCACCGTACATTTAGCTCCCCTTTCCCGCTCTCATCCATAGTCAGCATTTGCTATCCTACCGAAGGCGTTTCCGCTTGAGGCACCTGCCGATGGCCAGGGGGCCTTTCGGGCCTCCCCCAGTCAGGTGTTGCGGTGCCAGTTGGTCACCTCCAGGAAAGGCCTGCGCTGTGCATGGGGGGTATAGGGTGCGTAGCCTGCTTTGCCTGGTTCTGACCCAAAGCGTGCGCGCCCTGTCCTTCAGAGGTCCAGGGGAGTACAGCCGCTTTGCCTGGTTCCGTACCGAAAGCCTGTACACTCTTCCTCCCCAGTGTTAGGTCTGGTACTAGGGACCGGACGATCGTACCTTGACCTCGGAGGGAGCCGGACCCCCGGCGCCTCGCGCACAGAATTGTCCAAGCCCCGTATACTAGACCAGGACCGTAAGTCAAATAAGACTAGGAGACGAGGAAGGGAAAGCCCTCGAGGAGAATTACGCTTCCTCTACCTGGGTGCAGGACCTTTAGGTTTTAGCTACGGGGACCGCACAGGGAAGGGCTGGAGCTATCGACTACTCCAGCGCAAGACCGGAGGATCCGGGTCTCGCCCCTTCCGCAGGGGCGAGCCCCGAAGGCCCCATGTGTACCAGCGAGACCGGAGCTCTCCTCTTCTCAGAGGAAAGCCCTGGGCCCGCCGCGTGGCCGGTAGAGCCGGACCCTGCTCCCTCCGATGGGGTGGGCTCTGAAGGCTCCACGTGTCCTGCGGGGCCGGGCCTCCCCCCGTCCTCACGGGGCGAGCTCCGAAGACCCCTTGGGCCCTTAGCACAATAAGGACCCTAGGAAGGTGTCTGTGTAAGACTTCAAGATTGGTGGAGACCTCTGAGTACCTTGCGGAGCTAAGGACTCGGGCAGGCCAAGCCAAGAAAAAGATAAAAGAACACAGACACAAAAAACAACAAGCGTCTATTCATTCAAGGCTCCATGAGCTGGACTACAGACTCAACAAAAGCAAAAAGAAAAAGAAAAGATACAAGCCCTAGGATTCCCCTGGCTCGAGCCAGAACCTAGAGGCTACAAGGGCGGCCACATCCCCGACTTCAGCCCTGGCAGCTTCCTCCCGCTCCGCGGCGGGGCCCTGCCTCACTGGCTCCAAAGAGAGGGAGGGATCCCGGCTCTGGAAGCACGCGAGCACGTGCGTAGCAACCTCCATCGCCAGGCCCCGTCCCTCCGCCTCGAGCTCACCGGCGACCACCGCTTCACGCCTGTCCAGCTTGGCGCCAATAGACTCGAGCGCAGGGATCACCTCGGCCACCTTCTGCGCCGGAGCCACTGCCCTCACCGGGCTGAAACCAAGGGGGACCAGGGCAGACCCTTCCTGGTCGACGAAGCTCCAAACTGCTCGGGCATCGGCGGACCGCGAGGCCTGGAGCTCCTCCATCTCGCGGCGGGCTGCCAACAAAGCGTCACGACCTTCCTCGGAGAATTTCTTCTCCTTTGCTGCCAGAGAGCCTTCACGAAGCTGGAGGCCCTGGGCGAGCTGCTCCAACTCCGAGGCCCGGAGGTCGACTGCTAGCTCCCGATCTAGCACCACCTGGCGCTCCCGGGGGACCTGCTCCTCCCTTGCGACCAGATCTGCCTCCCGGGTCTCCATCTCCTTAGATCGGGCCCTCAGGTCGCCCTCGCCAGCCGCCAGCCGCGCGGTGACCTTCCTCGCCTCAGCCACCACAGCATGCTCACGGTCCACGAGGACACGCTCGCGGCGTGCCAGCTTCAGCCGCACCTCCTTCAAAGCAGAGAAGTTCGCCTCGACCCTGGCATGTGCCTCGCGGGTCACCTGGTGGAGCCGCTGAGTCTCGGAGTCCAGGCTGTCGACGACCTTCTTCTGACGGTGAAGGAGCGCCTCCATGACATCGAGCAACGTCCGCCTCGAGTCAAGCTCCGCCCTGACCTCCTCGGTCCGCTCCTTCAAGAGGCGCCCCCAGCTGAGGAGGCGATCCCTCTCTCCTGCCTGCTCCTCCCGCTCGCGACCGAGCGCGGCTAGAACCTGCCAGACGCTCGTCCGGGCAAGCTCAAATGCATCCGCCAGGGGCAGCGGGGCGGCAGAGGCCGAAGCCGCGCCCCAGACTTCCTCCATCACGTCGTCATCAGGAGGAGCTGGCGCTTTGGCGACCGAGATCAGGAAAAGCCGGCACTGGAGCGGGGCCGCTCCTGACGCACCCCGGTTCGCTGCCCGCCGTAGGGCCCATGGCTGCTTCTCCCGCTTCGACACTAGAGGGCGGGACGCCACCAGCCAGTCCCACTCAACCTTCAGCAATTGCCGGCTCCCGAGCTGGCGAAGGGGGATGAGCGGGTGTTGTCGCCGCTGCCGCAGGAGCCGGACCAACCGGCGCAAGAGGAGCCTGCGCTGGTTTGGGAGCCGCTTCAGCTTCTGTGCGCTTTGGCGCAGATCCTCCGTCAGCCGGGGATGGCCGGAAAACGGAAACGTTACCGGTACTTGATGAGTCCCTGCAAACATGGGAGGCTCTCGGGTTAAGGAAAGAAGAAAAGAATGCAGGATCTGGAACCCAGTAAGGGCGACACCTACCGAGGGACACGAACGCTCCAATGGGCTCTGAACCTCGACTTTCGAGCTGGGGTAGGTCCACTAGAGCCCACTGTCGCCGTTGAGGGCTGCACCGCAGTCACCCGGACCGGCGGAGCAGGGGACGCTTCTGAAGACCCCTAGGCGCTGATCCAGCTCCTGAGGCCCGGGGCGCCTGAGCTCTAGACTCACCCCTGGGCATCGCCGTGTCAATGCTCCCCCTCGAAGCTCCACCGCCTAAGGACGGAGGGCGTGATGCTCGGGGACCCTCGGGCCGCCGCCGCTCGAGTGGAGTCTCGCCGGATTGGGAAGCCCGAGACCTCTTGGAGTCACCACCACACGAGCTGACGTCTCCAGGCGAAGGACGCGCGGGTACCCTGGTTCCGTGACTTGGCGCAAACGCCGCCGCCGGAGGAGACCGGGCGCGTTTCCTCTCCGGAGGCAAGTTGGAAGCCATGGCAGATGGAAGCTCAAGAACAGGGAAGTCAAGGGTGCAAGAGCTCAAGGAAACAACGAAGGTTCAAGTGCAGGGAAGTGCGAAGGGAAGCCGTGATGCGGGTGAGATCCCCTTTTAAACTTCCCAGGCGCGATTCAAAATGATTCAAAACTCTTCGAATACGCTGCTTGGACAAACGCTTCAGCTCCAAGACCGAACGTCGGTGACAAGTGGACCCAAGCCGTCCAGCTGAAGCGGTGGGCAAAGAAGTCAGTCTCTCAAGAAGATGAGCCGGTAGGACGCTTCGGCGGTTCCCGAAAAGGCGCTGCGACGTGCGGAAGTGGCAGCCTTGGGAACCGCCGCAGTAAAAGCAGCCATCAAGTGGGGCACACACTCCCACGATCCCGCGACTGTTCGTGCTCCGGCAACGGTTAATGCGAGTCTTCGAGAAGGTGCGCGGAGCGGAAGAGACGGGGGCCCCACCTCAGGCTCGTTATCTCCCCTGAGATAGGCCCGGGGGCCACTGTCGGTACCCTCAATATGGGGTACCCCTGCGCACAGGGGAAACTGCCTATGGACCTCGCCCCTCTCCGCGGGGAGAGCTCCAAGGGCGCCACGTGTCCAGCGGGGCCGGACCTCCCTCTCCTCAGAGGAGAGCTCCGGGCCCGCCACGTGGCCAGCAGAGCCGGACCTCCCCCCTCCGCGGGGAGAGCTCCGAAGGCGCCATGTGTCTAGCGGGGCCGGACGTCCCTCTCCTCAGAGGAAAGCTCCGGGCCCGCCACGTGGCCAACAGAGCCGGACCTCCCCCCTCCGCAGGGAGAGCTCTTGTGACACCCTCATCTCGGATGTCAGCATAAGTTCATGCTTTATGAAGAGGAAACATTTTAAGAAAAGAAGGAACAGAGAAAATATCAAAAGGATAGCCAATAAGAGCCGAATCCAGCTCTCAGAAAGAGCCGAAGACAACTTACTGCGGCCGCTGGCCACGTGGCGTGTTCGGAGCTCATCCCTGCAAAGTGGGGAGAGGTCCGCCGCTAACTTAGCAACATGGCAGGTTCGGGACTCATCTCCGAAAAAGGGGAGAGGTCCGATCCTGTGGGACACGTGTTGCCCACGGAGCTAGCCTCTACGGAAGAAGCAAAGGCATTTCCGTAGTACACGTGTCATCCTCGGAGCTAGTCCTCGCGGAAATCAGAGGACCAGTCGCGCGGGATACGTGTGATCTCGGAGCTTATCTCCGAGAGGTCCTGTTCTATTGGACACGCGTCGTCACCGGAGCTTATCTCCGGGAGGTCTGTCACTGCTGGACACGTGTCGACCTCGGGGCATGTCCCTGAAGAAAGAAGAGAGGAAAGACCGGCGCCAACACGTGGCGTGCGCGGAGCTCACCTCCAAAGGAGGGGGAGGTCTCGGTCGATTGACACACGGCACAACCGGAGCTCGTCTCTGCGGAGAAGGAGATACCAGGCCCCGGAAGGACACGTGGAGCCTCTGAAGCTCGCCGCGAAGGTAACGAGTTCTGGAGCGGCTGTTACGCGTAAGAATATCGGTACGTACAGGAAACCGACCTGAATTCCATAATGTTACCGCACCAAATCAACTAAAGATAAGGTGATAGGATCCAACAACGATCTGAATAAGACTCTTATTCAGGATACAAACAGATTAGGACTCTTCTCTTCCCGATTATAAATAGAACCCAGAACCTCTGGCCGAAACCACAAACTTCTTTTCAACTCCTGAGCTGATGACTTAGATCCCTAGCCCTAACTCGCCGAGTAAGCCATCGCCGAAGCACAACAAGGGAGATCGCCGGAGGAGAGCCGAGCGGTCTGAGGAGGACCTCGAAGACCGAGAGGAACGTAAGGTAGGCCCCAATACCACCTTACGATATCGTTGAGTTTTCTTTGCAACTGTTCTTTGATTCCTTTTGAACAGAAGCATTCTCGTGGACAGATCACTTGATGATCTGATTGATCTAAAGACAAGATCATTGCCACGTCCACCTTTGATCCGAACACCTCTGTCCATGCAAGCCATGCAAGAACACACCAATCTAATAAAAATCATAAGATAGCATGCATATGCATCATCGCATCTAGATTAAGGTTTTTGCATGATATTGATTGCTGTGAAACTTGTATGCACGTGATCCTACCTAGCAGGACAAGCTCAGGGAGCTGTCTACGACAAACTGCAGCAACAAGGTTTTGGGATTCAAGAACAACCGGAACCGCAAGAACAAGGCAAGTGCTCCTTGACCATATTGATCCTATGTTTTGGGTGAAACTGTTTTGTTTTGCGAAAAGGTGTGTGTGCTGAGTCAAACATGATGGGAAACCCTTCTATAGGAGTTTACTAGTTTTTGTTAAACCACCCTTGTCGCCTGGGAAGTTTATGAGTCGGGTATGGTTTTTGCTTTATGCTTCGCTGAGTCTATGGGATTGGGAAGCGAGATAGATGTCTCTAGCTAACTGCACTCGTATTGATAATAAGAAACTGATGTTAATAATGGACATGGATCGGAGGGAGATCTAGGCAAGTCTGGGTTTGTAAATGAGGTAGCATGAGACGGTGGTTTACTTGCCGTAGATCTAAGGACCGGTTCATGCATGCACATGCCAGGATAACAGTGCTACCACAAGGCCAAGTATGGGTGCAGCTTAGCTGAGTAATTAGGTAAGTTGCTAGAGTGTTATGGACTGTGGAAGGCGCGGGGAATGGGAGTCGAGTGAGGACTGCCCTGGGAACTGCATGGCACAAGAGGGGGCCCGTGGGTGGGAGAATTGGAGATTCTAGCCTGCCGGTGAAACCTTAGTGAGTCCATACATCTAGTAGCCCCTTTGTAAAGGCTATTTGTGATCTCTTGACCATACACCGACAGATGTGTACTGGTATAATGGAGGTTCTGCAGTCGCCGACGGGTGACGAAATCACAAACTTGTGGGTAAAGAGGTGCAAACTCTGCAGAGTCTAAAACTATCATGATAGCCGAGCTTACGGTTACGAGCACCAGGCTAAACTGCCATGATTAGTTGGGATGGTTATTGGGATGGTTATTGGGAAGGTTCTTGGTTATGGTTATTGGTTTGGTTATGGTTTGGTTGTTGGGACTTGTCGGTACCTGAGATATGGGGTACCCCCGCGCACAGGGTAAAATGCCTAAGGTACTCGCCCTTCTCCGCAGGGGGAGCTCCGAAGGCGCCACACGTCCGGCGGGGCCGGACCTCCCTCTCCTCAGAGGAGAGCTCCGGGCCCGCCACGTGGCATACAGAAGCCGGACCTCCTCCTCCACAAGAGAAAGGTCCGAAGACGCCACGCGTCCAGCGGGGTCGGACCTCCCTCTCCACAGAGGAGAGCTCCGGGCCCGCCACGTGGCATACAGAAGCTGGACCTCCCCCTCTGTGGGGAGAGGTCCGGAGGCTCCACGTGCCCCGCAGGCCGGACCCTTCTCTCCTCAGAGAAGGGCTCCGGACCCGCCACGTGGCCAGAAGAATGGTGCTGCCTGCCCCCGAGCGGTAGGCAGCGGGCGTAAAGGCGCCCCACACCTTGCCCGTACAAGGTATTCAAGGCCCGCGTCTTCCCAAGACGCGGAAACGCGGAGCACGCGTCTGTCAGGTGCCGTTGCGCCCAGTCGCATCACAGACTGGCGCGCGGTGTCAGAACCTGCCAGCCACTAAATGCCGCGACAAGACATCCCATGCCGCCTGTGCCGTCATCAACCACTACGACTAGCATGCGGCATGGGCAGGGCGGCAAGATAAAGACTCAGAAGCCTTCGACCAGAGGCAACTACCGGCATAACTGCAGATACGGTAGATAATAGACAATCTTCTCGGGACCACCTGTCGGGTCCCGGCTCCCCTTGTAAGCCGCCCGAGTCTTGGACTATAAAAGGCTCGGGTAGGCGTCGATAGCAGGGGTTCGCATTTTGCAACTCATACGCTAGCCATACACTCTCAAGCTGTAACTCACCCCCGAGCTCAGGCCTCCGGTCCTGAGCAGCAAGCAATACAGCGAGCTCCATAGCTCGCCGTGGACGTAGGGTTTTATGCTCCGGCGGCCTGAACCACGTAAAACTCGCCGTGTCAAGCTCTTACTAACTCGTTCCATCTGCGCAAGCTCTCCGCTAGGAACTAGCCCCACCGAAAAAAGAACCTCCGCGGGCTGCCCAGTGCAGGCCCGGGGGAAGTGTCGACCGAACAATTCCACATTTGGCGCGCCAGGTAGGGGGCTTTTCTCCTAGCGCAACGAGTTTCCGCCAACGAAGATGACCAAGCTTCCTTCAGCGGCAAACTCTCCCCCTCCACGTTCACGGCGAACCGTGACCACTGGGGAGTACATGTCAACACACTCAGGACGGAGTGTGTCGGCACAAGCGGGTAGCCAGCAGCCGACTCCGGCAACGCCGACTCTGGCTATGCAGGCTCCGACCAGTGTGAGATCTTCTGCAGCGCTGAGTGTACACCATGGAGGTGCGCTAGCTGCAGCAAGAGCGCTGCTGCGCAACCCACCTGCGGGGGATGCGCCCCATTCAGCGACCCAGCAATGGGTCCGCGAGGTGGACCGCCTCGTCGTCGCCACCGCGAGCCCTCGGTTTCGGCGAGGACGGCGTCCAGGACAACCGGCTGTGTCGCTGACGCGCACACCCACGGTTGACGGGCTAACGGCGGATTCCAGCTCCTCCAGGCTCCTGTCGACAGACCTGCAAAGGGAACTGGAACGGTGCCACTTGGGCCAGGATGCCCGGGTGTACCTCGAGCGACGCCGAGAAAGGCGTCGCAACCATGAGGCAGGCGACAGCATGTCGTCGGCCTCGACACAACCAGAAGGGCAGGCCTTCGCCACGCGAGCCCTGCCTCAGGCATATGC
Source organism: Neostapfia colusana (assembly GCA_030760725.1). Taxonomy (NCBI): domain Eukaryota; kingdom Viridiplantae; phylum Streptophyta; class Magnoliopsida; order Poales; family Poaceae; genus Neostapfia; species Neostapfia colusana. The sequence continues at coordinate 36,394,670 of JASWHV010000004.1, read as the reverse complement.
TGCGCAGCATATGCCACAACTATATGCGCCGCAAGCAGCGGCCCCGGTCTATGGTGCAGCCTTGCCCATGCCGGGATACGCGGTGCCAAGTGCGAACCAAGCGTTCGCAGCGCCTGTACCTGCAGCAGCAGGTGCAGGATGTGCGGCCCTTGCACCCCACCTTCGCTTTGCAAGATGGCCACGCAAGTTTCGCCCGCACCTGCCCGAGAAGTACGATGGCAGTGTCAACCCAGCGGAGTTCCTCCAGATCTACTCCACTGCCGTACTTGCCGCAGGAGGGGATGAGGCTGTCATGGCCAACTACTTCCCCGTCGCCTTGACCGGCCCAGCTCGGTCTTGGCTCATGAATCTACCTCAGGGGTCCATAACCTCCTGGGGAGAGCTCTGCCGGCAGTTCGTCGCCAACTTCGGCAGCTCCTACACCCGTCCCGGCACGGAGCTTGACCTCCACGCCGTCAAGCAACAACCTGGGGAGTCGCTGCGTTCTTTCATCCAGCGGTTCTCTCAGGTACGCAACACCATCCCGCATATCCAAAGTGCCTCTGTGGTGGTGGCGTTCCGACAGGGTGTCCGGGACGAGAAAATGCTTGAGAAGCTTGCGACCAGAGAGGTCTGTGACGTCTCGGAGCTCTTCAGCCTGGCGGACAAGTGCGCCAGAGCAGCTGAAGGGCGGCACTGGCACGCCCTGCCGACCTCCGAGTCAGGAGGACAGCCCGGGTCCGGTGCTGCTGCCTACGGGGGCGGCAAGAAGACCAAGAACCGGAGGAGTGGCAAGATGAAGTCACCATTCACGGCCCCCGTCGCCGCAGCTGCGACGACCAGTGGAGCTCGGGGGCCACGCCCCGACAAAAGGCAACGGCAATCACCGATCCCTGACAGTGACCAGGGCGGGCTATGCCCTGTGCATGGCACCGGCAACCATACTGCCGCCGAGTGCTGGAAGATCCAGAAGCTTGCAGAGTGCTTCCGCAAAGGAAGACAGCAGAGGGCTGAAGCACCGCCCTACCCTCAGAGGGATGGCAAACAGAAGGCCGATGCCCTAGTCACCGCTGCCCACCAGGTGGGGTTCCAGGAGCCTCAGCGTGTCATAAAGACAGTGCATGACGGTGAGGACTCCAGTTACGACGGTGACGGGCCGGGGCGTTAGCCAACAGCGGCGCGCCTCCGTGTCTCGTACATACCTCTCGGGGGCCCCCCCTAAGGTCTGTCAACCCCTTGAAGGCCTTGCCAGAAGGGGAAGACGCCTTAGGTCATCCAAGACGAGCCCGGGCCTATCTACCCCTTGAAGGCCTTAGCCAGAAGGGGAGAACTCCCCGGGGGCCCCCAAGAGAAGCCGCGCAGGACCTGATCCAGCGCGAAGATAACAACCTCGACAAGACTCGGCTTGCAGGGAACACCCCACAACGCACGGTCTCGGCTAATGCTCTAAGCACTACCGCCAAAGAACCAAACACGTCGGGGGCCCGCAAGAGGGCAACCTGGTGAAGCGGCGCGCTCTATTCCAAGAAGGACCCGTAAGCTCTCCCCCAGCAGGGAGAGGGTCCCTTCCGAATCATGAAAGCTGCCGCCCCAGGTACACATGCCTTTCAACCGAGAGTGGGATCCGTTCCCAAAAAATCCTTGCCATGAAGCAACTCTGTAAGTCCTACTTCCTGAGCATCGGTAGAACAGGGTTATTCTCTTCTGTAATAGATCCCATAGAATTTAGGAACAGAGCTTGGGGTAGCTAAGTCTCAAGGGACGGTACAGGACTACGTCCAGTTTAGCCTGGTTCCGACCCTAAGCGCGTAGAGTCTTGCTTCCCTTGTAGACAAGGCGGAACATTGCCTCCATGTACAGCCAGAATTCCACCTATGGGCACGAATACAGAGACCTGTTCTACTTAGCTCTCTCTCATGCGCTCATTTAAATTATGCATTAATTTTTATGATCGCACTATCTATGTATGTTCATCATACATCTAGCTCCCCCTCTCCTGCGCTCATCCATAGTCGGCATTCGCTATCCTACCGAAGGCGGCTGTGCTTGAGGCACCTGCCGATGGCCAAGTGAGTCTCTCGGGCCTCCCCCAGTCAGGTGTTGCGGTGCTAGTTGGTTACCTCCAGGAAAGGCCTGCGTTGTGCATGGGGGGTCCAGGGTGCGTATCCAGCTTAGCCGGCCCAGAGTCCGAAGCATGCGCATCCTGCCTTCCGGAGGTCCAGGGGAGTACGACCGCTTTGCCTGGTCCTAAACCCAAAGCACGTGCACTCTGCTTCCCCAGCGCATGGCCCGGTACTAGGGATTGGACGGCCGTACCCGGACCTTGGAGGGAGCCGGAGCTCCGGCGCCTCGTGCATAGAATTGCCCAAGCCCCATATAGCGGATCAGGATCGTAAGACGGATAAGACTAGGAGACGGGAGGGGAGGACCCCCCGAGGAGAATTATGTTTCCTCTGCCTGTGTGCAGGACCTCTAGGTTACGGCGACAGGGGCTGCATGAAGCAGGGGGGGAAAGGAGCTACCAACTACTCCGGCCTAGGACTGGAAAGACCGGGACCTGCCCCTCCAGTAGGGGCGGGACCCGAAGGCCCCACGTGTCCAGCAGGCCCGGAACTCTCTCCCCCCTTGAGGAGGGCTCCGGGCTCACCACATGGCAGGCGGAAACCGGACCTCCCCCCCCCCCCTCGTTGGGAGGGCTCCGAAAGCCCTACGTGTCCAACATGGCCGGAGCTCCCGTATCTTGAGGAGGAGCTCCAGACCCGCCACGTGGCAGGCAGATTTGGAGCTCCCCATAGGGCGAGATCCGGAGACCTCCGGGGGCCCCTAACACGGTTAGGACCCGAGGAGGGTGTCTGTGCAAGGCTCCGAGATTGGACATGGCCTCTGAGTACCTTGCGGAGCTAAGGACTCAGTCAGGCAAAGCCAAGAAGGAGAGAAAAAACATCACAGACACAAGTATCCAAGAGAGTCAAATTAAGTAAGGCTCCATGAGCTGGACTACAGACTCGATAAAAAGGGAGAAACAAGTCCTAAGGACCTCCCGGCTCTCACCGGAACCTTGCGGCTACAAGGGCGGCCACATCCTCGACTTCAGCCCTGGCAGCTTCCTCCCGCTCCGCGGCTGGGCCCTCTCTCGCTGGCTCTAGCGAAAAAGAGGGATCGCGGCTCTTGAAGCATGCCAGCACATGCGAGGCGACCTCTAAAGCTAAGTCGCGGCCCTCGGCCTCAAGCTCGCTGGCGACCACCGAGTCGAGTCTGTCCAGCTTGGCGCCGATCGACTCCAACGCAGGGATCACCTCCGCCACCTTCAATGCAGGAGTCGCGGCCCTCACCGGACTGAAGCCAAGAGGGATCAGGGCGGACCCCGCTCGATCCACGAAGCTTGAGACCGCAAGAGCCTCGGAGGACCGCAAGGCTGAGAGCTCCTCCACCTCGCGGTGGGCCGCCTGCAGAGCCTCCAGGTTCCTCTCGGAGAATTCCTTCTCCTTGGCCGCCAAGGAGCTCTCCCGAAGGTGGAGAGTCTTGGCGAGCCGCTCCAACTCAGCGGCCTTGAAGTCGGCGGTCAGCTCCCGGTCCAAGACCGCCCGGCGATCACGGGAGACCTGCTCCTCCCTCGAGTCGAGGTCTGCCTTCAGGATCTCCAGCTCCTCCATCCGAGCTCGAAGGTCATCCTCGCCCGCAGCCAGCTGCGCGGCGACCCTCTCCGCCTCAGCGGCCATGGAACGCTCCCGTTCCTCAACGGCGAGTTCACGGCGCTCCAACCGCTGCCGTATCTCCACAGCAGCAGAGAGGCTCTCTTCGGCCCGGGCGTGTGCCTCCAAGGCCTCCCTATTGATCCGCCGCGATTGGGTGTCCATGCGGTCGACAGCCCGCTTCATTCGGTCGACGAGCGCTTACCTGAAGTCGAGCAACTCCTGCCTGGAGTCGAGCTCACTCTTAACCTTCGCGGTCCTCTCCCGCAAAAGGTTCCCCCGGATGAGGAGGCGATCCCGTTCAACCGTATACTCCTCCCGCTCGCGCCCCAATGCAGCCAAGACCTGCCGAACGCTCGTCTCGGCAAGCGCGAAGGCATCCGCCAGAGGCAATGGAGCAACAGAGGCCGGGGCAGTCCCCCCGACCTCCTCCATTACCTCGTCCTCAGGAAGAGTCGACGCACCCGCAACCGAGACGAGACGCCGATCAGGAGAAGCTGGCTCCGAGGCTCTGGCAGCCAGGCCTGCCGGGCTCTCTTCAGCTTTAGGCTCCTTGATCTGAGGAGAGGGGCGAACCGGGAAAGGCGGTGCTGGAGAAAAGGCCGGGCCGCCTAGTGCAGGGTCGACCTGCGCTGGCTTGGGGGGCCGCGGTGGCCGTCTCTGCAGGAAGAGACGACGTCGCCGCGGAATCCGGGCACACCGGAACAGGAGAAGTTCGCGCTGGCCTGGGGGCCGCGGCAGTTGCCCCTGGCTCCGAGCGCAGCGGCGCACACTCCCCGCAAGTCGGGGAAGGCCGGGAAGCGCGGACGCTCCAGCGGGCTCTGAACCCCGACTTCCGAGCCGGGGTAGGACTCCCAGAGCCCGCTATAGTCACTGACGGCCGCTCCGCAGTCGCTTGGACTGGCGGAACAGGGGACGCCCCAGAAGCTTCCCCCAGCGCATCAACCCGGGGCCTCTTCGAGTCGCCACCGGAGGGAGTGTCAGGCACCCCAGAATCCCGACTTGGCACCGACGCCGTTGCTGGAGGAGATCGAGCGCGTTTCTTCTCTGGCGGTGGGTTGGAAGCCATGGCAAGGGAGAACTCAAAGGCAAGAGAGCAAAAGCACAAGAGTCCGAGAAGAAACGCTGAGAAGTGCGAAGGGAATCTGCAATGTGGGTAAGACCCCCTCTAAAAAGCTTCCCAGTGCAATTCCAAGCGATTCGGAACTCTTCGAATATCCCGCACCGGCAACCGCTTCGGTTCCTAGACCGAATGCCGATGACGGGTGGGCCCAAGCCGCCTAACTGAAGCGGTGGGGTCAAGGAGTCAGTCTCCTAAGAAGATGAGCCGGCAAGGCACTTCGGCGGTTCCCGAAGAAAGCGCCACAACATGCAGAAGTGGCAGTCTTGGGAACCGCCGCAGTAAAAGCAACCATCAAGTGAGCGCACGCTCCCACGATCCCGTGGCTGTTCGTGCTCCGGCAACGGTCAATTCGGGACTTAGAGAAAGTGCGCGGATCGGAAGAGATGGAGGTCCCACCTCGGGCTCGCTATCTCCCCCGAGATGGGCCCGGGGGCCACTGTCGGTACCTGAGATATGGAGTACCCCCGCGCACAGGGTAAAATGCCTAAGGTACTCGCCCTTCTCCGCAGGGGGAGCTCCGAAGGCGCCACGCGTCCGGTGGGGCCGGACCTCCCTCTCCTCAGAGGAGAGCTCCGGGCCCGCCACGTGGCATACAGAAGCCGGACCTCCTCCTCCGCGGGAGAAAGGTCCGAAGACGCCACGCGTCCAGCGGGGCCGGACCTCCCTCTCCTCAGAGGAGAGCTCCGGGCCCGCCATGTGGCATACAGAAGCTGGACCTCCCCCTCCGCGGGGAGAGGTCCGGAGGCTCCACGTGCCCCGCAGGCCGGACCCTTCTCTCCTCAGAGAAGGGCTCCGGACCCGCCATGTGGCCAGAAGAATGGTGCTGCCTGCCCCTGAGCGGTAGGCAGCGGGCGTAAAGGCGCCCCACACCTTGCCCGTACAAGGTATTCAAGGCCCGATTCTTCCCAAGACGCGGAAACACGGAGCACACATCTGTCAGGTGCCGTTGCGCCCAGTCGCATCACAGACTGGCGCGCGGTGTTAGAACCTGCCAGCCACTAAATGCCGCGACAAGACATCCCATGCCGCCTGCGCCGTCATCAACCACTACGACTAGCATGCGGCATGGGCAGGGCGGCAAGATGAAGACTCAGAAGCCTTCGACCAGAGGCAACTACCGGCATAACTGCAGATACGGTAGATAATAGACAATCTTCTCGGGACCACCTGTCGGGTCCCGGCTCCCCTTGTAAGCCGCCCGAGTCTTGGACTATAAAAGGCTCGGGTAGGCGTCGATAGCAGGGGTTCGCATTTTGCAACTCATACGCTAGCCATACACTCTCAAGCTGTAACTCACCCACGAGCTCAGGCCTCCGGTCCTGAGCAGCAAGCAATACAGCGAGCTCCATAGCTCGCCGTGGACGTAGGGTTTTACGCTCCGGCGGCCTGAACCACGTAAAACCCGCCGTGTCAAGCTCTTACTAACTCGTTCCATCTGCGCAAGCTCTCTGCTAGGAACTAGCCCCACCGAAAAAAGAACCTCCGCGGGCTGCCCAGTGCAGGCCCGGGGGAAGTGTCGACCGAACACTTCGACATTTGGCGCGCCAGGTAGGGGGCTTTTCTCCTAGCGCGACGAGTTTCCACCAACGAAGATGACCAAGCTTCCTTCAGCGGCAAACTCTCCCCCTCCGCGTTCACGGCGAACCGTGACCACTGGGGAGTACATGTCGACACACTCAGGACGGAGTGTGTCGGCACAAGCGGGTAGCCAGCAGCCGACTCCGGCAACGCTGGGGATTACATTCATCTAAAGTTAAGAATGCTGTTTTATCATGGTTTTATAAATCTGCTTTTCTGCAAATAAGCCTTTTTATACCTACCTTGTTTATGAGCTGCATATCATGTGTTTTCCCGCGCTTGCTGAGTACATCATTGTACTCAAACTTGCATTATTATTTCATCATCAGCAGCAGCAGGAGAAGCCTACTATGAAGACCAAGTGGAGCATTATGGCGTGTGATCTGTTCTCAACCTTGCCTGTGGAGGGAGTAGAGATGGAGCCACTTCTGCTTAGCTTTGCTTCCGCATTAGCTTTTGCTTCCGCATTAGAAATAAAGACTTCTGCTGTGAGCATGGGTCCAAGACTCATGAGGTATTGTAATAAACTCTGTTATTCGTGGTAATATATAATCTGAATTCAGTTTGTGGAACGTATGTGTATGTGTGACGAACATCCTAGGCACACATATGCATTAGTTCTCGGTTCCGTGGTTTTCCACAGAATTGAGGGTGTCACAGATTGGTATCAGAGCCACGGGTTGAGAGTAGGTTACACGCCTAGATAGAAACCTTAGATTGATATTAGAGCCACGGGTTAACAGCAAGTTACACCCCTGAATAGGAGTCATAGGTAGCTAAGCCACACTAACCAAAGGAAGCATCCTAGGGTGAATAACTTAGATTGGCCTTGAAACCACCTTAGCATAGGGAACCATCTATGAATAGGAGTTGTGTGGGCCCTTGTGATGATTATTTGTGATTGTGTGCTTAGTGTGAAGTTGTGGGACGTCTCAAAACATTGTCCATATCCACACGTAAAAAGAAAGAGGTGTGAGATGTCTCGGTACTTGCTCACATCCTCATAGGGGCTAATATATACATAGTCCAACTCACCTTGATGCATATAGTTAGAGAGAATCTACCTAACCTTCTAGCATTCTATTTTATTTCGGTCTCTCTCACAGATGGTGAGAGGAAACGCCGGCCGAAGGAACGTCCAGGAGGATGACCATGATGAAGATCCTGCTAACCCAGGAGCTAGCGAAAACCATCTGGAAAGGTTGATGGCGATGCAAAACCAGCTCATGCAAACCATGATCCAAACTTTGGGTCAGTTGCAGGCCAACCAAAATCCCGTTCCGGCACCACCGCCACCACCACCGCCGGCTCATAACAGGTTGGGAGAGTTCATGAGGACTCGACCACCCACCTTTGCTCAAGCTAGTGATCCCATGGAGGCCGATGATTGGTTAAAATCCATAGAGAAAAAGCTTGCCATTGTTCAGTGCAATGACCGAGAGAAGGTTCTCTTCGCGTCACACCAACTTATGGGAGCCGCTGCTGACTGGTGGGATGCCCTGAGCAACGCCCATGCCAACCCGGAGACAATCACTTGGACTGAGTTCAAGGAAAGTTTCCGCTCTCATTACATCCCTGCTGGTGTAATGATGCTCAAGAGGCAGAAGTTCGAAGGTCTCCGCCAAGGACAGAAAAGTGTGAATGAGTATCTCAACAAGTTCATACAACTGTCCCGGTATGCCCCCGAAGATGTCAACTCAGATCAAAGGAAGCAGTACCTGTTCATGAGAGGGTTAAACAATGAGATCCAGGTTCAGCTCCTCAACAATGACTACGTAAGCTTCCAGAAGCTGGTTGACAAGGCCATAGTGGTTGAAAACAAGATCCGAGAGATCGAGCGAGAGTGAAAGAGGAAGATGCCATACCAGCCCCAAGGGAGCAACGTACGACCTAGGTACATGCCCCCTGCACCGCAGTATGGATCAACCACTCATGCATACCGCCCTGGTCAGCCACCACAACAACAATTCGTTGCACCGGCACCTCGTGTGCCCATGCCTCCTGCGCCCCGACCTAACAATGGCGCCCCTGTTCAAAACCCCCGCCCCAACTTACCTGCTGCCGTAGGCAACAGGGCATGCTTTGCATGCGGGGAAGTAGGCCACTTCGCGAACCAGTGCCCAAGGAGAGGCCCTGGACAGCAGGGTAACATGCCCAAGCAGAACCCGCGACCGAACGGAGACAATCAAGGGAACCGTGGACAGCAGAACTATGCTCGAGGCCACGTAAACCATGTCACTATCGAGAAAGCACAACAGGCTGAGGACGTCGTAATTAGTATGTTCCTTGCCAACTCCAACCCAGCCACCATGTTATTTGATTCTGGAGCATCGCATTCCTTCATATCATCCAAATACGTTGCCAAACATCATCTACCCATATCCCACTTAGAATGTGCTATGTTAGTTAATTCTCCCGGAGGAGAAATGAGGACTAATATAGTATGTCCTAAAGTAAGCCTTAAAATAAGGGGGGTAGACTTCCTTGCCAACCTTATTGTCTTGGACTCCCAAGGGATTGACATCATACTAGGAATGGATTGGCTAAGCAAGCACGATGGAGTAATCCAATGTGCTGAAAGGAGCGTGAAGAGGATATCAAGGCAGAATTTCCCCATCTATTTTCTACTAACGAATCACGAGGGTGAGATTCAATTTAAGGGGGTAGATTTGTGACACCCTCATCTCGGGTGTCAGCATAAGTTCATGCTTTATGAAGAGGAAACATTTTAAGAAAAGAAGGAACAGAGAAAATATCAAAAGAATAGCCAATAAGAGATGAATCCAGCTCTCAGAAAGCGTCGAAGACAACTTACCGCGACCGCTGGCCACATGGCGTGTTCGGAGCTCATCCCTGCAAAGTGGGGAGAGATCCGCCGCTAACTTAGCAACGTGGCAGGTTCGGGACTCATCTCCGAAAAAGGGGAGAGGTCCGATCCTGTGGGACACGTGTTGCCCACGGAGCTAGCCTCTGCGGAAGAAGCAAAGGCATTTCCGTAGGACACGTGTCATCCTCGGAGCTAGTCCTCGCAGAAATCAGAGGACCAGTCGCGCGGAATACGTGTCGATCTCGGAGCTTATCTCCGAGAGGTCCTGTTCTATTGGACACGCGTCGTCACCGGAGCTTATCTCTGGGAGGTCTGCCGCTGCTGGACACGTGTCGACCTCGGGGCATGTCCCTGAAGAAAGAGGAGAGGAAAGACCGGCGCCAAAACGTGGCGTGCGCGGAGCTCATCTCCAAAGGGGGGAGGTCTCAGTCGATTGACACGCGGCACAACCGGAGCTCGTCTCTGCGGAGAAGGAGATACCAGGCCCCGGAAGGACACGTGGAGCCTCCGGAGCTCATCGCCGCGAAGGTAACGAGTTCTGGAGCGGCTGTTACGCTTAACAATATCGGTATGTATAAGAAACCGACCTGAATTCGACAACGTTACCGCACCAAATCAACTAAAGATAAGATGATAAGATCCAACGACGATCTGAATAAGACTCTTATTCGGGATACAAACAGATTAGGACTCTTCTCTTCCTGATTATAAATAGAACCCAGAACCTCTGGCCGAAATCACGAACTTCTTTTCAACTCCTGAGCCGACGACTTAGAGCCCTAGCCCTAACTCGCCGAGTAAGCCATCGCCGAAGCACAGCTAGGAAGATCGCCGGAGGAGAGCCGAGCGGTCTGAGGAGGACCTCGAAGACCGAGAGGAACGTAAGGTAGGCCCCAATACCACCTTACGATATCGTTGAGTTTTCTTTGCATCTGTTCTTTGATTCCTTTCGAACAGAAGCCTTCTTGTGGACAGATCACTTGATGATCAGATTGATCTAAAGACAAGATCATTGCCACGTCCACCTTTGATCCGAACACCTCTGTCCATGCAAGCCATGCAAGAACACACCAATCTAATAAAAATCATAGGATAGCATGCATATGCATCATCACATCTAGATTAAGGTTTGTGCATGATATTGATTGCTGTAAAACTTGTATGCACGTGATCCTACCTAGCAGGACAAGCTCAGGGAGCTGTCTACGGCGAACTGCAGCAACAAGGTTCTGGGATTCAAGAACAACCGGAACCGCAAGAACAAGGCAAGTGCTCCTTGACCATATTGATCCTATGTTTGGGTGAAACTGTTTTGTTTTGCGAAAAGGTGTGTGTGCTAAGTCAAACATGATGGGAAACCCTTCTATAGGAGTTTACTAGTTTTGGTTAAACCACCCTTGTCGCCTGGGAAGTTTATGAGTCGGGTATGGTTTTTGCTTTATGCTTCGCTGAGTCTATGGGATTGGGAAGCGAGATAGATGTGTCTAGCTAACTGCACTCGTATTGATAATAAGAAACTGATGTTGATAATGGACATGGATCGGAGGGAGATCTAGGCAAGACTGGGTTTGTGAATGAGGTAGCATGAGATGGTGGTTTACTTGCCGTAGATCCAAGGACCGGTTCATGCATGCACATGCCAGGATAACAGTGCTACCACAAGGCCAAGTATGGGTGCGGCTTAGCTGAGTAATTAGGTAAGTTGCTAGAGTGTTATGGACTGTGGAAGGCGCGGGGAATGGGAGTCGAGTGAGGACTGCCCTAGGAACTGCATGGCACAAGAGGGGGCCCGTGGGTGGGAGAATTGGAGATTCTAGCCTGCCGGTGAAACCTTAGTGAGTCCATACATCTAGTAGCCCCTTTGTAAAGGCTATTTTGTGATCTCTTGACCATACACCGACGGATGTGTACTGGTATAATGGAGGTTCTGCAGTCGCCGACGGGTGACGAAATCACAAACTTGTGGGTAAAGAGGTGCAAACTCTGCAGAGTCTAAAACTATCATGATAGCCGAGCTTACGGTTACGAGCACCTGGCTAAACTATCATGATTAGTTGGGATGGTTATTGGGATGGTTATTGGGAAGGTTCTTGGTTATGGTTATTGGTTTGCTTATGGTTTGGTTGTTGGCACTGTTGAGTCCGGGTGATATGATGGTTGCATGACTGTTGAGTCATGGCAGCGAGTTTGGTCTCGGGGTGAGAAGAAGTTGTTTTGAGATGGTAGCGAATACGGGGAGGTATTTGTGAGATGGTAGCGAATACGAGGAGGTATTCGTGAGTAAGAATGAGGTTGGTTAATGTTCGGGTGGAACAAGGAAAGCGATGGAGGTATGTTGGTAATTTAATACATGCTGGGGATTACATTCATCTAAAGTTAAGAATGCTGTTTTATCATGGTTTTATAAATCTGCTTTTCTGCAAATAAGCCTTTTTATACCTACCTTGTTTATGAGCTGCATATCATGTGTTTTCCCGCACTTGCTGAGTACATCATTATACTCAAACTTGCATTATTATTTCATCAGCAGCAGCAGGAGAAGCCTACTATGAAGACCAAGTGGAGCATTATGGCGTGTGATCTGTTCTCAACCTTGCCTGTGGAGGGAGTAGAGATGGAGCCACTTCTGCTTAGATTGCTTCCGCGTTAGTTTTTGCTTCCGCATTAGAAATAAAGACTTCTTCTGTGAGCATGAGTCCAAGACTCATGAGGTATTCTAATAAACTCTGTTATTCGTGGTAATATATAATCTGAATTCAGTTTGTGGAACGTATGTGTATGTGTAACGAACTTCCTGGGCACACATATGCATTAGTTCTCGATTCCGTGGTTTTTTACAGAATTGAGGGTGTCACAGCTCTGAAGGCTCCACGTGTCCAGCGGGGCCGGACCTCCCTCTCCTCAGAGCAGAGCTCCGGGCCCGCCACGTGGCCAGAAGAGCCAGACCTTCCCCCTCCGTGGGGAGAGCTCCGAAGGCCCCACGTGTCCAGCGGGGCCGGATGTGACACCCTCATCTCGGGTGTCAGCATATGTTCATGTTTTATGAAGAAGAAAAACATTTCAAGAAAAGAAGGAACAGAGACAAGTATCAAAAGGATAGCCAACAAAGCTCTCTGAGAGAACCGAAGGCAACTTCCACGGCCAGCAGACCACGTGGCGTGTTCGGAGCTCATCCCCGAGAAATTTGGGAGAGCTCCGCCGCTAAACTAGCTACGTGGCAGGCTTGGGGGTCACCTCCGCAATTGGAAAGAGGTCCGACCCTGTGGGACACGTGCTGCCCGCGGAGCTAGCCTCTGCGGAAGAAGCAAAGGCATTTTTCATAGGACACGTATCATCCTCGGAGCTAGTCCTCGCGGAAATAAGAGGACCAGTCACGCGGGATACGTGTCAATCTCGGAGCTCATCTCAGAGAAGCCCGGATCTATCGAACACGTGTCGCCACCGGAGCTTATCTCCGGAAGGTCCGTCGCAGCTAAACACGTGTCGACCTCGGGGCATGTCCCTGAGGAAAGGAGAGCGGAAGGACCGGCACCCACACGTGGCGTGCGTGGAGCTCACCTCCGAAGAAGAGGGAGGTCTCGATCGATTGACACGCGGAACAATCGGAGCTCGTCTCTACGGACGAGGAGATATCAGGCCCGGAGGACACATGGAGCTTCCGGAGCTCATCATCCCGGAGGTAATGAGTTCTGGAGTGGCTTTTACGCGTAAGACACCGGTACGCAACAGAAACCGATCTAAAATCCACGATGATTACCAAAGATGAGACGTTAGGATCTAACAAAGATCTGAATAAGACTCTTATTCGGGATCCAATCAGATTAGGACTCTTCTCTTCCCGATTATAAATAGAACCCAAAACCTCTGGCCGAAACCACAAACTTCTCTTTCAAATCCTGAGCCGACGACTTGGAACCCTAGCCCTAACTCGCCGAGCGAAACATCGCCGAAGCACAACAAGGGAGATCATCGGAGGAGAACCAAGCGGTCTGAGGAGGACCCCGAAGACAAGAAGAGCGTGAGGTAGGACTTCAATACCACCTTACGACATCATTGTGTTCATCTCTTTGCATCTGTTCTTCGATTCCTTTCGAACAGAAGCCTTCTCGTGGGCAGATCACTCGATGATCAGTTTGATCTAAAGGACAAGACCATCGCCACGTTCATCTTTGATCCGAACACCCCTGACCATGCAAGCCATGCAAGAATACGTACAGATCAATCTAATAAAACTAATCATAGGATAGCATGCATGTGCATCATCGCATCTAGTTTAGGGTTTGCGCATGATATTGATTGTTGTGAATTTTGTATGCACGTGAATCCTACATAGCAGGACAAACTCAGGAAGCTGTCTACGACGAGCTGCAGCAACAAGGTTTTGAGAATCAAGAACAACCAGAGCCGCAAGTACAAGGCAAGTGCTCCTTGACCATGTTGATCCTATGTTTTGGGTAAAACTATTTTGTTTTGCAAAAAGGTGTGTGTGCTGAGTCAAACATGATGGGAAACCCTTTTATAGGAGTTTACTAGTTTTGGTTAAACCACCCTTGTCGCCAGGGAAGTTTATGAGTCGGGTATGGTTTTTGCTTTATGCTTCGCTGAGTCTCTGGGATCGGGAAGCGAGATAGATGTGTCTAGCTAACTGCACTCGTACTGATAATAAGTAACTGATGAGGTTAATGAACATGGATCGGAGGGAGATCTAGGCAAGCCTGGGTTTGTGAATGAGGTAGCATGAGATGGTGGTTTTACTTGCCGTAGATCTAAGGACCGGTTCATGCATGCACATGCCAGGATAACAGTGCCACCACAAGGCCAAGTATGGGTGCGGCTTAGCTGAGTAATTAGGTAAGTTGCTAGAGTGTTATGGACTGTGGCAGGTGCGGGGAATGGGAGTCGAGTGAGGACTGCCCTGGGAACTGCATGGCACAAGAGGGGGCCTGTGGGTGGGAGAATTGGAGATTCTAGCCTGCCGGTGAAACCTTAGTGAGTCCATACATCTAGTAACCCCTTTGTAAAGTCTATTTTGTGATCTCTTGACCATACACCGACGGTTGTGTACTGGTAAAATGGAGGTTTTGCAGTCGCTGACAGGTGACGAAATCACAAACTTGTGGGTAAAGAGGTGCAAACTCTGCAGAGTTATTAAAACTATCATGATAGCCGAGCTTACGGTCACGAGCACCTGGCTAAACTGCCATGATTAGATGGGATGGTTACTGGGATGGTTATTGAAATGGTTACTGGGATGGTTATTGGAATGGTTATTGGGAAGGTTCTTGGTTATGGTTATTGGTTATGGTTTGGTTTGGGACTGTTGAGTCCGGGAGATGAGATGGTTGCATGACTGATGGGTCATGACATGAGATTGGTCTCGGTGCGAGACGAGGTTGTTTTATGAGGAGAGATGGTAGCGAATACAGGGAGGTATTCGTAAGTATGAATAAAGGATTGGTTAATGTTTGGATGGAACACGGGAAGTGATGGAGGTATGTTGGTAATTTAATTCATGCTGGGATTACATTCATCTAAAGTTAAGTTGTTGTTTTATCATGGATTTACAGAACTGCTTTTCTGCAAATAAAACTTTTATGCCTACCTTGTTTATGAGCTGCATATCATGTGTTTTCCCGCACTTGCTGAGTACATCATTGTACTCAAACTTGCATTATTATTTCTTCATCAACAGAAAGAGAAGACTACTATGAAGACCGAGTAGAGCATTATGGCGTGTGATCTGTTCTCAACCTTGCCTGTGGAGGGAGTAGAGATGGAGCCACTTCTGCTTAGTTTTGCTTCAGCATTAGCTTTTGCTTCCGTGTTTAAATAAGGACTTCCGCTGCATAGAAATAAGACTTCCGCTGTAAGCATGAGTCCAAGACTCATGAGATATTGTAATAAACCCTGTTATTCGTGGTAATATATAATCTGAATTCAGTTTGTGGAACGTATGTGTATGTGTGATGAACATCCTGGGCACACATATGCATTAGTTCTCGGTTCCGTGGTTTTTCCCACAGAATTGAGGGCGTCACACCAGACCTCCCTCTCCTCAGAGGAGAGCTCCGAGCCCGCCACTTGGCCAGCAGAGCCAGACCTCCCCCGTCCGCGGGGAGAGCTCCAAAGGATCCACGTGTCCAGCGGGGCCGGACCTCCCTCTCCTCAGAGGAGAGCTCCGGGCCCGCCACGTGGCCAGCAGGGCAGCGCTGCCCGCCCCCGCACGATAGGCAGCAAGAGTAAAGACGCACCATACCTTGCTCGTACAAGGTATTCAAGACCCGCGCCTTCCCAAGGCGCGGAGACGCGGAGCACGCCTCTGTCAGGTGCCATTGCGCCCAATCACATCGCAGTGAAGACTGGCGCGCCGCGTGAGAGGTTGTACGCCAATAAACACAACGACAAGACATCCCCTGCCGCCCCTGCCATCATCAACCACTACGACTAGCTTGCGGCATGGGCAGGGCGGTAGAACGAAGACTTAGAAGCCCTCGCCGGAGACAACTGCTGGCGTAACTGCTAATACGGTAGATGGCAGGCAATCTCCCCGAGACCACCTGTCGGGTCCCGAGCCCACCTTGTAAGCCACCTGAGCCTTGTAATATAAAAGGCCTGGGTAGGCAACGTTAGCAAGGGTTCGCGCCTCAGCCATTCACACCTGAGGGTTCGCCTTTTACACACTCTCACGCAGGATTCGCTCCTGAGCACCAAGCAATACAACGAGCATCTCTGCTCACCGTGGACGTAGGGTTTTACGCTCCGGCGGCCTGAACCACGTAAAAATCCCTGTGTCAAGCTTCTCCTTCAATCGTCCCTAACGCGTAAGCTCTCCGTGAGTGACTAGCCCCTCCGAAAAAGAACTTCCGCGGGCTGCCCAGAGCAGGTCCGGGGGAAGTGTCGACAACACACTTCGACAAACTTCTTCTTCAACTTCTCCTTCTTTTTCTTCCAAGCTACCTTCCTCCTTCTTCTTCTTGAGCAGAGCCATGAGATGAAGAACTTCTTCATCTTCTTCTGAGCTTGAGACATCTTGTGGAGGAGTAACAGCTGGAGGTGGGATTGAACCTTGCTCTTCAAAGTTGCTCGGACTTGCTCCATTTCCCTTGGTAGGATCAACTTGGCTACCGGTCTTGTCCCCCATCTCCTCTCCAAGTGGTTAAGCTTTTGTGGAGAGTTACGCTCTTATACCAATTGAAAGTTGCCTAGAGGGGGGCGAATAGGCTAATAAGACCTAAAACTACTGAAATACAGTGGATTAAACCTGAAGGGCCAGACTAGTCCGTTCTGGGGGCAGACTAGTCTGGTCTAGGTATAAAAGTTAGGTAAAGGTTGCATTTTTATGAATTTCTTTTCAAGTTTGTTCAAGCGGAAGATTCGTGAGTTGTCTAACAATCTAATCAACTAGTTTATGAAAGAGAAACCAATTAGATTGCAAGATTCACAACTATAAGGCAATCACCAAGTTTTGAGCGAGACAAATCCTAACAAGCAACTCTAGTGATTAAGCGAGAAAGTAAGGGATTCAAGAGACTCGATTTATCTCGAGGTTCGATTCCACACAAGAATCTATGTCCTCGTTGAGGAGTCCACAAAGGACAGGGTCTCTTCCAACCCTACCCTCACCGAGCGATCACCACGATCAAGCCCTTGTTCTTCAATATCAATCACAAGGTGAATAAAAGATTTTAGGGGCTACTCACAACTTGAGGCTCCCTACAACAACCTAGCAGTTCTAGGAAACAAAATACAACAACCACGAACTCAAATTAACGATTAGAGTGCAAGAGATTCAAACCGAGAGCTCAAACGTTGATCATCGCGTCTCTCCTCTTACAAATCCACAAACCCCTCAAGATCCAATCCTAAGGTTCAAGAAGGTGAGGAAAGAGTCTTAGAAGAGCTCAAGGAAAGAGTTTTTGGTGCTAGGGTTGCAGAGATGCTCATTTATAACCGGGGGTCCCTTTTTATAGGGATCCCAACATTTAACCGTTACACCTGCTAAAGTCCGGACTAGTCCGGCTAGAACCCCGGACTAGTCCGGCCTTGGGGGACCACTTACGTCACAAACTCTAACAACTAAAGTCCCCGCGACCTTTGAATTCAAATGGTCATCAAAACGGTCATCAAACCCCAGACTAGTCCGTTGAAGAACGGACCAGTCCGATCTCACACAGGAGCCTTTGCTCCGGGTGAGAACGGACTAGTCTAGCTAGTAGCGGACTAGTCCGGGCACACGGGCAGACTATTACGGACTTACCGGACTTAGTCTCAAAACTCTCTAAACTCACATTACGGACTAGTTTGTCCATGTCCGAACTAGTCCGAACTCACACATGAACAATTGTTCCGTTCTAAACCAGACTAGTCTAAAGAAACCGGACTAGTACGGCCAGCTGAGCGGACTAGTCCGAGGTTACTCATAGGGATTTCCTCCAGACATAAGAGGCTTAGTCCGAACAGGTGGACTAGTCCGGCCTTCTGGGACTTGGTCTCAGAAAGACTCAAACTTACACAAGAACGGACTAGTCTGGCATAAAACGGACAAGTCCGAACTCACTCAGAGACTTTTAGTCCAGTCCAAAACGGAATAGTCCGGTTGGATTGGACTAGTCCGACCCCAAGTTCGGAAAAGTCCGGTCTACCTTCTAAGCTATGCCTAGGACTATTCCCTCCAAAAATTCTAACTAAAAATTTGAGCTCTCTAATGATTCTCAAGCACTCTAAAAGAGAAGACCCTCTACACAACTAGAAAATGTGAAACTCAAGAATAAAATCCTATTTTCTACTGTTGCAAGTCTTCTTCTTTTTCTTTTTGCTTTTTGAGTGACTCCACATTCATTCTCATCTCAAAAACCTGTGCTCATACTCATTAAAGCTCATTAGTATCTTAATTGTCGTTATCAATCATCCAAAACCCACGGGGATTACCTAAATGCACTTTCACCGAGCGACCCTCGGTTCTCCACCGTCTCCGCGATAGAAGCCAAGACTCGGACGATCACCTACAGCAAAAACACGCGCCATCCCCTCCTCGATCTTCCGGTGAACGCCTTCCTTTCGTTCAGTAGTGAGGGAGTATTTTGAGGTTTACCGGATTGCCGTTCTTAGGACCAAGGGCGGCCTCGACTCAAAATTCTTGGTGGTCAGTCCATACCAGCTCATTTTCGTTTAGCCATACGTCCTAGGCCCTCCAACGGACCTCTAGGATCAATAACCGGCGAAAACCATCGACCATGGTGGTTGTTCTTCAAGTTTTTCCGATCGCCGCCGTTTTAGCTCTAGGTCAATGGTAAGGTCCTAGCTCTGGACGTTTCTGTGGCAAACTGAGTTCATTGTCGTGCTCAGAATGCCACCACAGAGCTGTAGGAGGAAACCGTTCCAAAAATAGGGCCCTATGTAACTCGGGCGAAATCACCGGAGTTGGAGGCGCCGCTGTCACTGTCGCGAGCAGGGTTCCGGCCATCGTCGAGTTTTGGTGAGTGCACCAACGTGCTCCTTGAGCAAAGTTGGGCACAGGCGGCGAGTTTCATCAAAGTTCGTGCGGTAGAACGACCGGCGGCGAGCTCTTTGGCGAAGCGCCACCGTGGGGAACACGGGTTGTCGCGAGGAAGACGAAGAGGGGCCGGGTCCACCGGTCAGTCTCTGTTTTCCAGCGGGGATCCGTTTTGCGGCTGGGATTCGGTGCGGCAACGCGGGTAAAACCCCATGGGCTGCTGTGTGGCGCGATCTCAGTGGGCCGGTCTAAAGAGTGGGGCCCACAATCAGTGTTTAAACAATTCCAATGATTTCAGAATTTAGTTCAACTTCAAGTGCCTATAACTTTTGCTAGGAAGCTCCAAATTGAGTGAATCAAATTTTGTTGGATTCATATTTTCGAGTACTATCCAGCAAAACAAGTTTCAGCTCATAAAATTTATTCTTTTTCCAGAATTAATTCCATAAATTTCAAACTGTTGGAAATTTTATTTGGAGAAGGCCTTTATGGAAAATTCTGAAATTCGGCTAGGATGTTCATTTGAAAATCCTTGAGTCATAGGAAAAATTTCAGATCCATCAAAGTTAATTTAGTCATCCTAATGGTGTGATTAAGTGAACTGCCCTGAGAAAATAGAAAAATATACATAAACATTTTTCAGATTTTCTCAAATCTTGATTAAGGCATAACTTTCTCTAGGATCCTTCAAATGACATGAAACCAACTCTATTAGAACCATCTCAAACTCTAGTTTCCATAAAATAATGGTTTGATCCATGAAAATCTCTGGAAATCCTTAGAAGCTCTAGTAATGATCATTTAGACTTTTATTTATTCAGAGCTCAAATAGGCTTTGATCCAAATGAAAGTTGGTCAAGTCTCTAGTTAGGTCCTTACCAAGCCACCATAAAAATTTCAGAGCCAAAGGGGATGTCTAGATAGAGTTATGGTCTTTACATACTAAATTCAACACATTGCATTAATATTGACATATCGTTAATGTGTTACATATAGTCGCTGAAGGCGAGGAGACCCCGAAAGTGCTGGACTTCCTACTTCCGGGCGAGACGCTAACATCTGACCAGCAGCAACAAGGCAAGCCCCGTTTTGCATTTAACAAGTTTTATAAAGTTTTGCTTTATATACACTTAGTATGAAGTATGTATGTGCATTAGGTGTAGGATGGATGAAACTCCAAATGCATAACCAGATCATTCCAACAAGAGTGAGGGTAGTGTCTAAGTTCTCGAGTAGATTATGCTCTACTTAATATGTATAGACTTCGGTACAAGTCGAGTAGTTGGAATCTACTCGCTAGTATAGGTTTCAGGACACACGGGATTGGTTTGAGTGATGTGAGATCACTTTAGTAAGAAAATGAGACTAGGCAGGGGCTAGGACGCAGCAAGAGGAAGTCTTGTGGGCGCAGCCCTGTCCGTGTCGATTGAGGACCGATCCGTGTGCGGCCCACTGATCAAGTTTGAACGTACCGAAGGCATATTGGATATATGGGCCCCGATAAACTGATGTAACCTATACCTTCGAGCGTCGAGGCATAGTGCACCGACTTATAGGTGTAGGTTGAGGGCAGCAAGGTGGAAATCCGCTAACGGGCATAGAGAGATGCTCCGTGTAGGGAACCTCCTGTCCATTTGGGTGCGACCGGTTCGACGTTTGAGCTGTTTGGTGAAAGGTTGTCCCGTACGACATCGAGTGAGCGTGCTGTGCAGCTCCACGGGTGGGCGTACGTGACGTGCTCTTCGGGTATCCCTGCAGGTGTATATCGAGTCGATTCACTGTCCCTCACGGTGATGAGTACCACTTGGTCACTGAGTCATGACATAGATAAATTATGGAATATTGTGATTCAATTCTGCTGATATGTACAAATTGTATTGCTACATGTGTGCCACCAAATATTGCTCACTAAATTTCAGATTCATGAACCATTAACTTGCGGCTAAAAGATGAATTAAGGATGAACTTGTAGGCGTGTCCTTTGCTGCAATGTGCCATCCCATGTTGGTTATGAACTACATGTAGAGTTTCATGAATTGGTGAGTTGGTTAAGACTTGCTGAGCCATTGTGCTCACGGTTGCTGCTATTGAGTGTTTGCAGGTGAGGAGTACCCCACGAACTCGAGGTACGAGTCCACCGGCAAGGGCTACCCTCCGTCGGGGACCACGGCTGAGTGGGAGCCGTACACGCCACGCTGAGCTGAGGAGTGGAGATAGTGTGGGTTGTCCATAGGGCTCGACAACCGACTTTTGCTAGTTAGGTGGATGTGAGTTGTATAAATTTAGCTTCCACTGTTGTAGACTCTGTAATTAGTTGTAAACTGAAGGTTTGTACTACTTTGTACATATTTAGTTTGTTTTCGACGTAATACCATGTGTTTCCTTATGGTGTGCGCTATCGGGTGTTGCATCAAGCGGCACCACCCTCTGAGATCCTGGGCGTGCGGATTTCGGTCCGTCACATGTATCTTCGTTGCCTGGTGGGTGATCGACCAAAATCATGGCTGCAGTGGCTTTCTTGAGATGAGTACTGCTGCAACACATCGTACCACACAACCCTCAAGTGCTCACCCTTCATAGTGGTCTATGGCAGAGATCCTCCAGCACTTCTTTCTTATCATCAGGGAGTCTCCAAGATAGCAGCAGTGGACCAACAGATAAGGGATAGAGATGAGTTATTAGCTAAAATTAAACATAGGTTGGTGCAGGCTCAGATTGCCATGAAGAGCTATGAAGACAAAACTCGGCGTGAAGTGGATTTTAATATTGGAGACTGAGTTTGGCTACGTCTTCATCAGCGTACTTCAGTTGGCGTGACAGTAGCACCACCATCAAAGATTTGTCCTCAGATTGCCATGAAGAGCTATGAAGACAAAACTCGGCGTGAAGTGGATTTTAATATTGGAGACTGAGTTTGGCTACGTCTTCATCAGCGTACTTCAGTTGGCGTGACAGTAGCACCACCATCAAAGATTTGTCCTAAGTATTTTGGACCATATCATCGTCATTGATATTGGGTTTCATGTCTAGCCGACCCCAACATTCTTGGGATAAAGGCTTGGTTGTTGTTGTTATATTTTGGACCATATCATATCGTCCAGTGCATTGGTGTTATTTCATATAAGCTGCAGTTATCCCCTAAAGCACGGATATATGACGTCTTCCATGCATCCCCACTTCTAGCTCGAGGACGAGCTCTTTGTCGGGAAGAGGGGAAATGTTGTGGACACCTTCTGGGCCGGCATTATGCGCGCCAGGCCCACAAAGGCGCCAGCAAGGCAGCAACCCAAGAAGAGTGCATGCCTAATTAAGAAAAGGAAGTCTATTTATAAATCAGGAAGAGAATAAATATATTAATTAATGTGCTTAAAATAGAAAGTGAGTTTAATTAGGGCAATAAAGATCCTGATGGGGCTAACCGACCAGGGGCTGGCGGCTAGGAGGGTTTGACGTCCAGGGGGTCCCGGACCCCAATAAATACCGACCCCTTCCCTATTGTAATTTGTACAGGAAAAATAAGAATTAACACATAGGACTGTTCTTCCACTTTGATCAACCGATCATCCTTCTCTCCCTCCGTGATACGTGCTGCGCAACTCTCCTCACACCTGCTCGCTGCTGGTTTCTCCCCTAGGCACAGCAGGGACCCTCCGCCCATTATGGTTCTCAGCACTTTGCTAGGGTAAAGATGAACGCAACTTGTCCGAATACTGCTTCCTTATTTCTTAATCCAACCAACCTTTTCATAATCGGATATACACAACTCAAACTCTGAACTTTGCTTTCTCTCAACACATCCACCATACATGCACAACCCATAGAAAGATGCCTGGAAAATAAAACAATACTCAAATGCACACACAAAAAGCACGCACAGACGCAAGATGCTGATACAAGCTTAATCTTCATAGCTGTCTTCCTCCCTCAACTATCATTCAATGCAGAGCAACCCCCTAGTAAACAAACTTAAAATACAGGATCACTAGGATCGCCAGGACAAGGAGAGTAATGATGAGACCCACAATCCACTTATGTCTATCCATTCTCTGCACCATGGCTCCAATAGTCCTTCTGCTCTTGCCAACGTTATAATCAACAGTGTGCAACTGCAGTGGCAAATAAGGTTTGAACAAGGGTTATAAATACATGCACATAAACAGAAAACAACTACATGGTGGTATTGGTGAATAATGGATATGCATAACTGCTGCATGGTAACATGGACTCTAGCATCATCATACTGCCTATAATTGTTTGAACTTATGCTATGTCTGTACTCTTATGACTTGATGCCGAAGGACAAGCATATGCCATTCTTTGTCAATCCAAGCTGAAACATTATAAGATCTTGTGACCGACACACTTGGCAATGGTTGGTTGATTTCATCTAATTTATCATGGTGCCCACCTATTAAAACACAAGCTTTCAGTGTTTTAAGCATGTTAGGCTGTTAGCACAGTGGTGCATGCTTCTGTGTTGGACACATGTGGTGTGAGTCATGTGTGCCTTGTAATTGAAGAAAAAGAGTTGCGTATATAAGACATCAATAAAACCACCTAAAACTCAAAAGAAAAAATATATTAAGGATTTATCCATGAAGAGAAATGATAGGCCATGACAAGTTATTAAAGAACAGAGAACAAAAGTGGTGCATATGTTACGCTGTTAGCATATGTTAGGCTGTTAGCACAGTGGTGTATGTAAGACATTTTAGGCTGTTAGCACAGTGGTGCATGCTTCTGTGTTTGACACAAGTGGTGTGAGTCATGTGTGCCTTGTAATTGAAGAAAAAGAGTTGCGTATATAAGACATCAATAAAACCACCTAAAACTCAAAAGAAAAAATATATTAAGGATTTATCCATAAAAAGAAATGATAGGCCATGACAAGTTATTAAAGAACGGAGAACAAAAGTACATCGTGGTTATGTAGTATCTTGTTTATTTGTATGAAAAGGTATAACAAATATAAGTACACACAGAGAAACTTGCATGTGTAGAAATTTGCTTGACAGTAGAGTATGATAGGTGGCTAAGCACATTAAGGCCGACACATGACAGAACCGTGCCAATGATTTTCTTCTAATAAATTGTACGATTGGGAATCAAGAATGCTTTTCCAATAAAAATAAAGAAATGTCACCACACCAAAGAAAATTAATAATGGTCCAAACAGTTGGAATTCAACTCCGCCTATGTTGTAATGACATAGCCGGTCCCAAGCCCGGGTAAAGGAGGAGGGGGTTGTGATAGGCTTGGCGAGCCAACAACTACACTTAGCCACTCTCATGGAAATGAAACCCAATAGAAATTCGTTGGGGCGTAACCCTCTTAGCGACGCGCCATATCGGAACCCGGGTATGGTGTTAAGTGGGCAAGGGCCGGGTCGCCACCGCCTTAGTGGCGCGCCATATCGGAACCCGGATATGGTGTTAAATGAGCAAGGGCCGGATCACCATCACCTTAGTGGCGCGCTACATCATCGCCCGGATGTAGTGATAAGTGAGCAAGGGTCTTTGCATCTTACTCGACGGGTGCAAAGCGTAAGGAAGCTAGCCGAGGAACATAGATTTCGGGTGGGTAGTTGGAATGTAGGATCCTTGACGGGGAAGCTACGTGAGTTAGTAGATGTTGCCATTAGGAGACGAGTAAATATCCTTTGTGTACAAGAGACTAGATGGGCGGGTCAAAAGGCGGGAGAAGTCGAGAATACCGGTTTCAAGCTTTGGTATTCTGGTTCGGTTGGGACTAGGAATGGCGTAGGTGTTCTAATAGATAAGAGTCTTAAGGATGAAGTAATGGCGATATTGATGAGGATGTTTGCCACAGGATCAAGGTAGGGTGGATGAAATGGCGACAAGCCTCTGGAATCCTATGTGATAGGAAAGTCCCACAAAAGCTAAAAGGGAAGTTCTATAGGACGGTGATCAGACCCGCGATGCTCTATGGGGCGGAATGTTGGCCAACTAAACGGCAACATGTCCAACAAATGAGTGTCGCAGAGATGCGCATGCTACGGTGGATGTGTGGGCACACGAGAAGAGACCGAATAAGGAATGAGGCGATTCGTGATAAGGTAGGGGTAGCGCCGATTGAAGAGAAGTTAGTCCAACATCGGCTTAGGTGGTTTGGACATATCCAACGGAGACCTCCAGAAGCACCGGTTAACAGTGGGATTTTAAGAGGTAGAGAAAATATTAGGAGGGGTAGAGGACGACCAAGGTTGACCTGGGAGGAGGCGGTAAAACGAGATTTGAGAGATTGGAATGTATCCAGAGACTTAGCTCATGATAGGACCGCATGGAAAGTAGCAATTCATGTGCCAGAATCGTAGTCTTGTTTTTTTCTTTTTTTCTTTTCTCTTTTTCTTTTCCTTTTTTCTTATTTCTTTTCTCTTTTCTCTTTTTCCTTTTTCTTTTTTCCTTTTTTTTCTTTTTTTTCCCTTTTTTTCCCCTTGTTCTCATATCTCTTCCTCTGTTTTACTTCATTGATATTGGGTTTCATGTCTAGCCGACCCCAACAGGCTTGGGATAAAGGCTTGGTTGTTGTTGGTCCAAACAGTTGGAATTCATTAAATAGTTCCTTACTGTATCGTGAGCATGTAAGAGCGATTGGCGCTGCTGATGCAGGTCATGCAAGATGGAGACTCCGAGGTCTTCAGTCTCCAGCATGGTTCTATGGCTATCCCTGAGCCTATCAGTTGTTTGATTCTACCTTTCTGTTGCCCTGAGCAGTCTTGACCTTTGATCAGCAGACACCTGCGATTATCCATTTGTATCATTGGACTTATAAGAAGACGTGGTCAACATTTGATTGAATATGTTGATGAATACACAAATGTAGCTAACAAGAAGAATAAACTAAGGTTGATGATAACTCAGAAATATACACGTGAAGAAGCAAAAAAAAAACTTTTATAGGCATATCCAGTGCCGAAGGCTCCAACACAGTATGGCTCTGGGAAAGGGTTATTTCTACACAGCTTTACCACTGCTTTTGCAGAGAGGCTGGTTCAAACCCAAAACCTCAGGACACAAGTGAAGACCTCAGAAGCAAGAGAACTTCAAGACTTAATTAGAGTATTATTGTTGCCAGATGCTATGGCTAGCGCCAAAGATGCATAGAACCATCTGGATAGCCATGATATATCATGCAGCATGTATTAGCACTTTGCGGATATACATTAATAGCTTTGGCATATCCATGCTACAAAACAGTACTCTTCAGAGTTTCTACAACATGGGGAAATATGTATTTCGTGGTTCAGAGAGAGTTTATGATGCATTTATTCATTGTGAGTCTAGAAACAACCAAAGAGCACATCATGCCATGATATACTCATGTTTTAGTGTTTTCCTTTGTTCCACATCTCTAGCTTGGAATATTATTCACCTCTAACTCAAAGGAGCAACAGAGCACAAGTATTCTAATCGAGGGGTACAATTCCAGGAGTTAAGCCAAAATAACCCTGACCAAACAGGTGCTTAGTGTTTGTGACTCTAGCCTGTACAAGAAAATCTTGGTCTAGATGTGCCGTGCATGACGTGGTTAGCCAACAAGGATAATACACATTGCAAGTAAGAATCATTCATCAGCGCAGAATAATCAACATACCCCTAGTGTATCTGCCATTACTGACTCCAGCAACTCTTCCCTCAACCCTTGTTGTAAATTACAACTAGAGATCCTCTTCAATGCACCCTTGAGGTTGTTAAGATCCGTTTTGTACTCCCTGAGCTTTGCTAGGGGCCCAGCTCTTATGCTGGGTTGGAGGTTCCTTGCTTCAAGATCCATCTTTCTTATCTGGTGAAGTAGAAAAATGTGTTACCAACATTCCGACAAATCCAACTTATGCATATCTAGCACCCCAAAAGAAAATTGCATTTGCAAACTACCCTGATCCTAGATACTAACCGTTCCCTTTATTTTGACCATATGAAGAATCTTTCCCACTCAAAACGATTGAACATAATTACTTAACCATATTTCTTTTGGTTTGAGGGATCAAAATATTAGTTACCAGTTTAAATAGGCACTAAGGCACAATCGGCTCCCTCCCAGGAAACAAAGTAACAAGAAGGGCTACCACTTACCAGTTCCTCGGCGCCATCGATGCCGTATTTGATCTCCGCGGCCTTCTGCTTCAGCTTCTCTGCGTAGAACCCGAAAGAACGCTCGGTAAAAAGACAAAAAAGGGAATTCTAGCGGCCAAGATTTAAGGAAAGAGAGATTTCGGGGGCGATTACGGGTTACCTCCTTGGAAGGCGGCCGCGGCGGTGCATTTGCGGGCGAGGGAGGCTGAGGCCTCGCACTATTGGCGCTCGTAGCTCTCAAAGACCTCGCTCATGGCGCTCCGCTCCCGATCCCAGTTGGCCGGCAGGCTAAATTCTTCGGACTCTCTTCTTCTTCGGCGCGTTCGGACGCGGTAGACGCCGAGGTGGGGAGCCGGGGCGAAGAAACAAGGAACGGGGAAGAACACGGATACCGCCTCTCCAGCCCTGCCGAAGGAGTGTTTTACGCGAGCCGCCTTTGAAAGCGTATTACAGTGCATGGACAACACAAGATGACTCCAAATGGATGTTTTCTTAGGGACCCCAATTGATGTTGATGTTGAAGACATTGTTCCAGAGCAAAAATATCAACATGAAAAATAAAATTTAGGCCAGACAATCTTCTAGAGATAGGTTTTTCTTGAAACATTGGTTGAAACAAACATAAATCTTCTTGAGATGGAGTGCAAAATTTGGAGCTAGAGTTGACAAAACAAGCTCTTTAGATTGGCTAAGCTCATGGCAGAATTTTCGATAGTTTGGATATCCACACAAACGTCTATATCAATATGTGTCATGAAAGTATTGTTGGCTCATTTGTATACATGACATCATTATATTATATATGATGCAATGCAAGAATTGAGAATAATAAGAATTTCTACAACAATAGATGCTATCATGATTTATGTTGCTTATGACTACCATTTATGTTATGCATCTCCTCATATCTTCTTTTTTATACTACATTTGTATTTTTTACTGATATCACCAAACAATACAAACTTACACTACCCAACAACATTAATAAAAATTCGGAGGTAGTATGTAAAACTCAAGGTAGAATTTGCTCGTGAATAATATGACTTCGTCATATTAGCTATAAGGCACGACCAAATCAATATTTGAGAGAAAGCATCTCTAAAATGTGGTAATTTTATTATGGGCATTGCACCAATTAAAATACCTAATTCGACTGGGAAGGAGGGAGGAAAGATGTGAAAGTTGATAGATTTATAGACCTATTTGTCAGTCTCTTTCGACGCATCGACAAAATATAATGTGAGCATAGGTCAAATGAAAGTGGCTTAATAGTGGAACTGACGGGTGTGGGGCAAGTAAAAGTGCATTGAGCATGATTAGTCAATGTTAAGCACTTATGGGTACAAGAAATTGGTCAACAACTCACCATGTCGGGTGTATTTGATGGTGCCATGGAATGTGCTTGATGATCGGGGAGAAAGAAGAAACACCTTGATCTCCTCTCTCAGAAGAGGAGGGGAATGGTGGCAATGAACACCTTCGTAGGTCGACGAGGCAGCATCTGACGATGAGCGGCAGGACGATGAGCTCGACCTTGGCTTGACAATGGCAAGGGGTGCACGAGGGAAAATAATGGAGGAGAGAAGAGGATACGGATGTGACGGCTTGGAAAACAATGGCAAGGGGCGCGCGAGGGAAAATAATAAAGTCCACAATCAGATAGGGTATAGAGGCTATTTTAGAATGTTTATTTTTTAAATGAGTTAGATATTATCTTTTAATCGACACGATGTTCTCTGGCAGATAGCCATGTTTTTTATTTTTTTCTCTACATATTCACTCGTCATGTCTAGGAGCAGAAACGCGAAGTCATGATATCTCATGATAAATTTTAGCAAAACTCAATGGACCATGTAACTAATTTTCATACTATTACTCTATGAAGTAGTAAAATATTTTTTATGAAAAAAAAGAAAATCTCAATAAAATGTTTAGTATGGCAAATTTCCTTGTGTCCAGTGTGAGAACCGAGTATTGACACACCACCAACCACCATACTACCCGTCGGACACTAGCTCCCCTTGCTAATAATGTAGGATAGAGCGATTTGTGGAGATTTGATGATCCTAATAGAATCAGAGGTGGGAAGCTTTGTGATGAAACCGGCTCTTTCAAACTCAAGGGCAGCTGATGTTTCATGTTAAATAGAAGGAAAACAGATACATAGTCCGTGATGGTTGTTACACGTGCTTATCTGGCACAATCAACGGATCAGGAGATAAAACAGAAAATCTAAACAGGATTTGTTTACATACGATAATAGATAACAGATCTAATCCTAGTCTAACTCCTTGATTCTTCAGTTGCTATTCTTGTTATTATTCTGATCCCAACTGCTAAGTGGTCATCATTCTAATACTCTCCCTCAATCTAAGCTTGTAGGGTTCAGATTGTGTTTAAGTATCTCTAACTGCCGAACAATAATGGGTTATTGAGTCCATCAGCCACCTGATCTCTCGATGAGATCCTTTTGCTACTCTTTCTTGTACAGAGTGAAAATAAACCTCTATGTGTTTTGTACGGGCGTGAAATATCGGATTAGCTGACAAATACTTTGCTCCAATATTATCGCACCACAACTTAGCTTTCTTTGGCGCATGAACTTGTAGTTTTTCCAACAATGTTTGTATCCACATAATTTCAGCTATAGCATTTGCCAAGGCCTTATACTCTGATCCGGTCCTTGACCGAGAGACAATTGCTTGTTTTCGTGCGCTCCACGACACGAGATTTGAACCAAGAAACACAACAAAATCTCCTGTTGACCTTCGATCATCAAGGTAACCTGCCCAATCTACATCCGAGAACCCGCTAACAAGAAGAGATGAGGACTTGCTGATTTTTAAACCATGTGTTTGTTGAATGTTCAAATATCTTAAGATTCTTTTCACTGCAGCCCAATGAGTAGTAGTGGGAGCATGTAAATACTGGCATACCTTGTTTACCGCAAAAGAGATGTCAGGTCTTGTAAGCGTCACTGAAAGTGCATCTAGGCTAAATCCACGTGGGTTTTGATGATTAATGACAACACTTAGGGACTAATGAGCATTACAAGCATAAGTACAGGTGATTAAGAAATCGACGAAGATGGATGCACTCAAAAAGGGTAAAGAGGAGAAAAAGGCAAAAATACACGAAGAGTAGAATTTAGGGTTTAAATTCTCTTGCGTTGAGTTTAGCCTTTTATTATGAGTGTGTTCATAAGGTCAAGGTGTTGAGAATCATCTAAGAGCTCTTAGTACAAGTTTAGGTTAGGTGGAGAGAAGAGTTGAGGCAACCCTAAGAACAGGGCCGGACTTATCCGGGCTGGAAGGCCGGACTAGTCCGGCCACATCGGACTAATCCGATATTAGACGAACCAGGAGTTTCTGTGTGAGTTTGGACTTGTCCAATTGGGGACGGACTAGTCCGTGGTGAGTGTGTCTGAGTCCTTCAGGAACTAAGTCCTGAAGGACCGGACTAGTCCGCTCTATCAGACTAGTCCGTTTCTAATCGAAATAAGAGTTTCTGTGTGAGATCGGACTAGTCCATTATGAGTCAGACTAGTCCGTTTGAGACTTGGAAGTGGCTGCGGGGACTAAGTCCTGGATGGCCGGACTTGTCCGCCCTTTGGGGCCGGACTAGTCCGGTGGACCACACTTGTCCGTTCTCAACCGGAACAGTTGTTTCTGTGTGAGATCGGACTAGTCCATTGTCGAATGGACTAGTCCGTGGTGTTGTTACCGTTTGAATTCAAAAGGAGGCGGAGGACCGTTTGGATGGTGAAGTGTGACATC
Organism: Neostapfia colusana; assembly: GCA_030760725.1. Classification (NCBI taxonomy): domain Eukaryota; kingdom Viridiplantae; phylum Streptophyta; class Magnoliopsida; order Poales; family Poaceae; genus Neostapfia; species Neostapfia colusana. Next base: position 36,364,109 of record JASWHV010000004.1, on the reverse strand, counting down.
ACCGATCCCCCAAGGGTCAGACTAGTCCGGACTTTTTCTGTTGGCAACGGCTAGTTACCGGAACCTCTATAAAAAGGGGATCCCCGGGCCTCTAAGGCAAGAACTCGAACCCTATCGCCGCCATAGCCTTACTAGAGCTTTTCTAGCCCCTTCTCTTCAATTATTTGAGCCCTAAGAGTGATTCTTGAGGGTTTGTGAGATTTGGGAAGAGGAGAAAAACGGGAGTGATTAATATTGACCTCTTGGTTGATTCCTCACACTAACTGGGTTAAGTGAGTTGTTGAGGGTGTTGATTTAGATGTTCTTCGAGCTGTAATCTTGTGGGAGCCTCAGTTTGTGAGCTGCCCCACGAATCATTGTCAACTCTTTGTGATCTAGTGAAAAACAAGCACACCTTTGTGGTGGCTTGGTGAGGATAGGGTTGAGAGAAACCTGGTCCTTTGTTGACTCCTTAACATGGACGTAGGCTTCTTTGTGAAGCTGAACCACGGAATAAATCGTGTGCCTTGAATTTTCGGTTTGCCACTGTGACACCCTCGCCTCGGGTGTTAGCATATGTTCATGATAAAAGGAAAATTTTTAATGAAAAATAGGAACAGAGAGAATTATCAAAAGAATGGCCAATAAAGCCCTCAGAGAGCGTCGAAGGCAGCTTCCGCGGCCAGCAGGCCACGCGGAGTGTTCGGAGCTCATCCCCGAGAAGTTGGGAGAGGTCCACCGCTAAACTGTCTACGTGGCAGGCTCGGGGGTCACCTCCGCAATTGAAAAGAGGTCCGACCCTGTGGGACACGTGTTGCCCATGGGGCTAGCCTCTGCAGAAGAAGCAAAGGCATTTCCGCAAGACACGTGTCATCCTCGGAGCTAGTCCTCACGAAAATCAGATGACCAGTCGCGCGGGATGCGTGTCGATCTCGGAACCCATCTCCGAGAAGTCTGGATCTATCGAACACGTGTCGCCACCGGAGCTTATCTCCGGGAGGTCCGTCGCAGCTAAACACGTGTCCACCTCGGGGCATGCCCCTGAGGGAAGGAGAGGGGGAAGACCGGCACCCACACGTGGCGTGCGCGGAGCTCACCTCCAAAGAAGAGGGAGGTCTCGGTCGTGACACGCGGCACAACCGGAGCTCGTCTCTGCAGACGAGGAGATACCAGGCCCCGGAGGACACGTGGAGCTTCTGGAGCTCATCATCACGGAGGTAACGAGTTCTGGAGCAGGTTTTTACGAGTAAAGATACCGGTACGCAACAGAAACCAATCTAAATTCCACGATGTTACCAAAGATAAGACGATAGGATCCAACAAAGATCTGAATAAGACTCTTATTAGGGATCCAATCAGATTAGGACTCTTCTCTTCCCAATTATAAATAGAACCCAAAACCTCTGGCCGAAACCACAAACTTCTCTTTCAACTCCTGAGCCGACGACTTAGAGCCCTAGCCCTAACTCGCCGAGCAAAACATCGCCGAGGCGCAACAAGGGAGATCATCGGAGAAGAACCAAGCGGTCTGAGGAGGACCTCGAAGTCAAGAAGAGCGCGAGGTAGGACTTTAATACCACCTTATGACATCATTGTGTTCATCTCTTTGCATCTGTTCTTCAATTCCTTTCGAACAGAAGCCTTCTCGTGGGCAGATCACTCGATGATCAGTTTGATCTAAAGACAAGATCATCACCATGTCCACCTTTGATCCGAACACCTCTGTCCGTGCAAGCCATGCAAGAGCACATCAATCTAATAAAAATCATAGGATAGCATGCATGTGCATCATCGCATCTAGTTTAAAGTTTGCGCATGATATTGATTGCTGTGAATCTTGTATGTACGTGAATCCTACATAGCAGGACAAGATCAGGGAGTTGTCTACGACGAACTGCAGCAACCAGGTTTTGAGATTCAAGAACTCCCGGAACCGCAAGAACAAGGCAAGTGCTCCTTGACCATATTGATCCTATGTTTTGGGTAAAACTATTTTGTTTTGCGAAAAGGTGTGTGTGTGCTGAGTCAAACACGATGGGAAACCCTTTTATAGGAGTTTACTAGTCTTGGTTGAACCACCCTTGTCGCCTAGGAAGTTTATGAGTCGGGTATGGTTTTTGCTTTATGCTTCGCTGAGTCTATGGGATTGGGAAGCGAGATAGATGTGTCTAGCTAACTGCACTCGTAATGATAATGAGAAACTGATGATGTTAATAAACATGGATCGGAGGGAGATCTAGGCAAGCCTGGGTTTGTGAATGAGGTAACATGAGATGGTGGTTTTACTTGCCGTAGATCTAAGGACCGGTTCATGCATGCACATGCCACGATAACAGTGTCACCACAAGGCCAAGTATGGGTGCGGCTTAGATGAGTAATTAGGTAAGTTGCTAGAGTGTTATGGACTGTGGAAGGCGCGGGGAATGGGAGTCGAGTGAGGACTGCCCTGGGAACTGCATGGCACAAGAGGGGGCCCGTGGGTGGGAGAATTGGAGATTCTAGCCTGCCGGTGAAACCTTAGTGAGTCCATACATCTAGTAACCCCTTTGTAAAGGCTATTTTGTGATCTCTTGACCATACACCGACGGTTGTGTACTGGTATAATGGAGGTTCTGCAGTCACCGACGGGTGACGAAATCACAAACTTGTGGGTAAAGAGGTGCAAACTCTGCAGAGTTACTAAAACTATCATGATAGCCGAGCTTACGGTCACGAGCACCTGGCTAAACTGCCATGATTAGTTGGGATGGTTTTTGGGATGGTTTTTGGGATGGTTATTGGGATGGTTATTGGGAAGGTTCTTGGTTATGGTTATTGGTTTGGAACTGTTGAGTCTGGATGATGAGATGGTTGCATGACTGTTGGGACATGACGTGAGATTGGTCTCGGTGTGAGACGAGGTTGTTTTACGATGTGAGATGGTAGCGAGTACGAGGAGGTATTCGTGAGTATGAATAAAGGATTGGTTAATGTTCGGATGGAACACGGGAAGTGATGGAGGTATGTTGGTAATTTAGTACATGTTGGGATTACATCTAAGGTTAAGTTGCTATCATGGTTTTACAAATCTGCTATTCTGCAAATAAACCTTTTATACCTACCTTGTTTATGAACTGCATATCATGTGTTTTCCCGCACTTGCTGAGTACATCATTGTACTCAAACTTGCATTATTATTTCATCATCAACAGCAAGAGAGGGCTACTATGAAGACCAAGTGGAGCATTATGGCGTGTGATCTGTTCTCAACCTTGCCTGTGGAGGGAGTAGAGATGGAGCCACTTCTGCTTAGATTTGCTTCCGCATTAGCTAAATTGCTTCCGCTTTAGGATAAAGACTTCCGCTGCATGGAAATAAGACTTCCGCTGTAAGCATGAGTCCAAGACTCATGAGGTGTTGTAACAAACTCTGTTATTTGTGGTAATATATAATCTGAATTCAGTTTGTGGAACGAATGTGTATGTGTGATGAACATCCTGGGCACATATGCATTAGTTCTCGGTTCTGTGGTTTTCTCACAGAATTGAGGGCGTCACAGATTGGTATCAGAGCCACGGGTTGACAGTAGGTTACACGCCTAGATACCAAACCTTAGATAGATAATAGAGCTACGGGTTACACCCCTAAATAGGAGTCACAAGCGTCCTAGGGTGAATAGCTTAGATTGACCTTTAAAACCACCTTGACATAGGAAACCATCCTTGAATAGGAGTTGTGTGGGCCCTTGTGATGATTATTTGTGAATATGTGCTTAGTGTGAGTTGTGGGACGTCTCAAAAACGTTGTCCATATCTATACGTAAGAAGAAAGAGGTGTGAAATGCTTCGGCACTTGATCACATCCTCATAAGGGCTAATATATATAGTCCAACTCACCTTGACGCATATAGTTGAAGGGACCTACCTAAACTTCTAACCTTCCATTCTATTTCGTTCTCTCTCACAGATGGTGAGAGGAAACGCCAGCCGAAGGAACGTCCAGGGGGATGACCACGAGGAAGTTCCTGCTAACCCCGGAGCTGGTGAAAACCATCTGGAAAGGTTGATGGCCATGCAAAACCAGCTTATGCAAACTATGATCCAAACTTTGGGTCAGTTGCAGGCCAACCAAAACCCCGTTCCGGTACCACCGCCACCACCACCGCCGGCTCATAACAGGTTGGGAGAGTTCATGAGGACTCGACCACCCACCTTTGCTCAAGCAAGCGATCCAATGGAGGCCGATGATTGGTTGAAATCCATGAAGAAGAAGCTCGCCATTGTTCAGTGCAACGACCGAGAGAAGGTTCTCTTCGCATCGCACCAACTTACGGGAGCCGCTGCTGACTGGTGGGATGCCATGAGCAACGCCCATGCCAACCCGGAGACAATCACTTGGACTGGGTTCAAGGAGAGTTTCCGCTCTCACTACATCCCTACTGGTGTAATGATGCTCAAGAGGCAGGAGTTTGAAGGCCTCCGCCAAGGACAGAAAAGTGTGAATGAATATCTCAACAAGTTCATACAACTGTCCCGTTATGCCCCCGAAGATGTCAACTCAGATCAGAGGAAGCAGTACCTGTTCATGAGAGGGTTGAACAATGAGATCCAAGTTCAGCTCCTCAACAATGACTACGTAAGCTTCCAGAAGCTGGTTGATAAGGCTATTGTGGTTGAGAACAAGATCCAAGAGATCGAGCGAGAGTGCAAGAGGAAGATGCCATACCAGCCCCAAGGGAGCAACGTACGACCTAGGTACATGCCCCCTGCACCGCAGTATGGATCGACCACTCCTGCGTACCGCCCTGGTCGGCACCTCGTGTGCCCATGCCTCCTGCGCCCCGGCCTAACAATGGCGCCCCTGTTCAAAACCCCCGCCCCAACGTACCTGCTGCCGTAGGCAACAGGGCATGCTTTGCATGCGGGGAAGTAGGCCATTTATCTAACCAGTGCCCGAGGAGAGGCCCTGGACAGCAAGGTAACGTGCCCAAGCAGAACCAGCGACCAAATGGAGGGGATAACCAAGGGAACCGTGGACCACAGAACTATGCTCATGGCCACGTAAACCATGTCACTGCTGAGGAAGCACAACAGGCTGAGGACGTCACAATTGGTATGTTCCTTGCCAACTCCAACCCAGCCACCATTTTATTTGATTCCGGAGCATCGCATTCCTTCATATCATCCAAATATGTTGCCAAACATCATCTACCCGTATCCCACTTAGAATGTGCTATGTTAGTTAATTCTCCCGGAGGAGAAATGAGGATTAATGTAGTATGCCCTAAAGTAAGCCTTAAAATAAGGGGGGTAGACTTCCTTGCCAACCTTATTGTTTTGGACTCCCACGGGATTGACATCATACTCGGAATGGATTGGTTAAGCAGGCACAATGGAGTAATCCAATGTGCTAAAAGAAGCGTGCAGTTGACAAACGAACATGGTATCCGTGTCGAGTTTGAGTCAGCCCAGCAAACAATCGAACGGGCAGATTTGAACCACGCCGAAGGAACAACGTTGGACAGCATTCCAGTGGTTCAGGAATTTTCGGACGAGTTCCCTGAAGAGCTTCCAGGAATGCCACCTGACCGGGACATCGAGTTTGCCATAGATTTGGTACCCGGAACTGCACCCATAGCTAAGAGACCATATAGGATGCCCGTCAACGAGCTAGTTGAACTCAAGAAGCAACTTCAAGAGCAGTTGGAGAAGGGTTTTATCCATCCAAGCTCGTCACCCTGAGGAGCTCCGGTACTCTTCGTGGACAAGAAGGACAGAACCCAAAGAATGTGCGTGGACTACAGGTCTCTCAACGAGGTGACAATCAAGAATAATTACCCTCTGCCCCGTATAGAGGACTTGTTCGATCAAATGAAAGGAGCCCGAGTATTCTCCAAGATTGATCTTCGGTTAGGATACTTCCAGCTGAAGATTAAGCCCTCCGATATACCTAAGACAGCCTTTCGGGCACGGTATGGTTCATTTGAATATGCCGTTATGTCTTTTGGATTGACGAATGCACCCGCATACTTCATGTACCTTATGAACAAGGTTTTCATGGAATACTTGGACAAGTTCATCGTGGTTTTCATCGATGACATTATGGTGTATTCAAAAAGTAAGGAGGAGCATGAATAACATCTGAGATTGATGTTGCAGAAGTTGCGCGAGAATCAGTTGTATGCCAAGCTCAACAAGTGTCAATTTTAGCTAAAGGAAATATCTTTCCTGGGCCACATCATCTCTAAGGAAGGGGTATCGGTTGATCCTGGAAAGGTGAGAGATGTTCTGAAGTGGGACCAACCGAAGAGCGTGAGGGATATTCGAAGTTTCCTTGGGATGGCAGGATACTATCGGCGCTTCATTAAAGACTTCTCTAAGATAGCAAAACCTATGACGGAGTTGCTAATGAAGGGAAAAGTCTTTCAATGGACACAAGACTGCCAAGAAAGTTTTGAGGAGCTCAAGAAAAGGCTAACCACAACACCAGTTCTGGTATTGCCAGACGTAAGCAAGAGCTTTGACATATATTGTGACGCATCCATACAAGGGCTCGGATGTGTACTCATGCAGGAAGGACAAGAGGTAGCCTATGCCTCACGACAATTAAAGAAGCATGAGCTTAACTATCCTACTCATGATTTGGAGTTAGCAGCAGTGGTGCATGCATTGAAGATTTGGAGACATTATATCCTTGGTCATCGATGTGAGATCTATACGGATCATAAAAGCCTCAAGTACATATTTACACAAACAGACTTGAATTTGAGGCAACGTCGATGGTTAGAACTCATCAAGGATTATGATGTGGGAATCAACTACCACCCCGGGAAGGCCAATGTAGTAGCTGACGCATTGAGCAGAAAGGGAGCATGTCACCAACTCACGGTTCGGGAGCTACCACCCGAACTACGTAAGGAGTTCGAACAGTTACACCTTGGATTCTTGAATAACGTGGAGATAATAGAGATCCACTCCCCATTGGAGCAAGAAATAAGAGAGGGCCAAGCAACGAACGAGGGGATCAAGGAGATCAAGGAAAGAATCCGACAAGGGATAGAGAAGGATTTCACGGAGGATAAAAAGGGTACGCTTTGGCTAGGAAAAAGGATTTGTGTGCCAAACATAAGACACCTTCGCGACATGATATTGAAGGGGGCACATGATTCACCTTATTCCATACATCCAGGGAGCACCAAAATGTACAAGGATTTGAAAACTTGCTATTGGTGGGATGGTATGAAGAGGGATATAGCCGAATATGTTGCCCTATGCGACACATGCCAACGGGTAAAAGCCGAACATCAAAAACCCGCTGGATTGTTGCAACCTTTGAGAATACCCAAATGGAAATGGGAGGACATCAGTATGGACTTCATCGTCGGATTACCACGTACTCAGTCAGGATACGACTCCATCTGGGTCATTGTGGACCGGTTGACGAAAACCGCCCATTTTCTTCCGGTAAAGACCAATTACAACGTTGCACAATTGGCAGAGTTGTACATGGAGCAGATCGTGTGCCGTCACGGAGTTCCGAAGAGGATAGTCTCAGATCGAGGTTCTCAGTTTACCTCTAGATTCTGGAGGAAGCTGCAGAAAGCCATGGGTACACGACTGGATTTTAGCTCTGCCTATCACCCACAAACAGATGGACAAACCGAAAGGACGAACCAAATTTTGGAGGACATGTTGAGAGCTTGCGCCTTGAAACGTGGGCGTAGTTGGGATAGGAGTTTACCGTATGCCGAGTTCTCCTATAACAACAGCTATCAAGCTAGCTTGAAGATGTCACCTTTCGAAGCCTTATATGGTAGACGGTGTAGAACGCCGCTGTTCTGGAACGAGACTGGAGAGAACCAGGTGTTTGGACCTGAAGTACTACAAGAGGCTGAAAAGCAAGTCCAAACGATACAGGAGAACTTAAAGGCTGCTCAGTCACGACAGGAAGGCTATGTGGACAATAGGCGTAGGAAGTTGACCTTTGAAGTAGGAGACGTCGTATACCTTAAGGTATCGCCTATCCGAGGCCAACGACGTTTCAACGTCAATGGCAAGCTAGCACCTCGCTACATCGGACCCTTTAAGATTTTGGACAAGCGAGGAGAAGTAGCCTATCAACTAAAGCTCCCAAACCACCTCTCCGACGTACATGACGTGTTTCATGTATCCCAGCTCAAGAAGTGCTTGAGAGTACCAGAGGAACAAGTGTCAATGGGAGAACTTGAACTTCAAGAGGACCTGACTTACGCAGAACACCCTGTACGAATCTTGGACGTAAAGGAAAGGGTCACCCGAAACAAGGTGATTTGATGGTGCAAGGTACAATGGAGCCATCACACTGAAGCTGAAGCCACATGGGAGCGTGAAGAGGATATTAAGGCAGAATTCCCCCATCTATTTCCTACTAACGAATCTCGAGGGCGAGATTCAATTTAAGGGGGGTAGATTTGTGACACCCTCGCCTCGGGTGTCAGCATATGTTCATGATAAAAGGAAACATTTTAATGAAAAATAGGAACAGAGAGAATTATCAAAAGAATGGCCAATTAAGCCCTCAGAGAGCGTCGAAGGCAGCTTCCGTGGCCAGCAGGCCACGCGGCGTGTTCAGAGCTCATCCACGAGAAGTTGGGAGAGGTCCGCCGCTAAACTGTCTACGTGGCAGGCTCGGGGGTCACCTCCGCAATTGAAAATAGGTCCGACCCTGTGGGACACGTGTTGCCCACGGAGCTAGCCTCTGCAGAAGAAGCAAAGGCATTTCCGCAAGACACGTGTCATCCTCGGAGCTAGTCCTCACGAAAATCAGAGGACCAGTCACGCGGGATGCGTGTCGATCTCGGAACCCATCTCCGAGAAGTCCGGATCTATCGAACACGTGTCGCGACCGGAGCTTGTCTCCGGGAGGTCCGTGGCAGCTAAACACGTGTCGACCTCGGGGCATGCCCTTGAGGGAAGGAGAGGGGGAAGACCGGCACCCACACGTGGCGTGCGCAGAGCTCACCTCCGAAGAAGAGGAAGGTCTCGCACGTGAAACGCGGCACAACCGGAGCTCAACTCTGCAGACGAGGAGATACCAGGCCCCGGAGGACATGTGGAGCTTCCGGAGCTCATCATCACGGAGGTAACGAGTTCTGGAGCAGGTTTTTACGCGTAAAGATACCGGTACGCAACAGAAACCGATCTAAATTCCATGATGTTACCAAAGATAAGACGATAGGATCCAACAAAGATCTGAATAAGACTCTTATTCGGAATCCAATTAGATTAGGACTCTTCTCTTCCCAATTATAAATAGAACCCAAAACCTCTGGCCAAAACCACAAACTTCTCTTTCAACTCCTGAGCCGACGACTTAGAGCCCTAGCCCTAACTCGCCGAGCAAAACATCGCCGAGGCGCAACAAGGGAGATCATCGGAGAAGAACCAAGCGGTCTGAGGAGGACCTCGAAGTCAAGAAGAGCGTGAGGTAGGACTTTAATACCACCTTACGACATCATTGTGTTCATCTCTTTGCATCTGTTCTTCAATTCCTTTCGAACAGAAGCCTTCTCGTGGGCAGATCATTCGATGATCAGTTTGATCTAAATACAAGATCATCGCCACGTCCACCTTTGATCCGAACACCTCTGTCTGTGCAAGCCATGCAAGAGCACATCAATCTAATAAAAATCATAGGATAGCATGCATGTGCATCATCGCATCTAGTTTAAAGTTTGCGCATGATATTGATTGCTGTGAATCTTGTATGTACGTGAATCCTACATGGCATGACAAGATCAAGGAGCTGTCTACGACGAACTGCAGCAACCTGGTTTTGAGATTCAAGAACCCCCGGAACCGCAAGAACATGGCAAGTGCTCCTTGACCATATTGATCCTATGTTTTGGGTAAAACTATTTTGTTTTGCGAAAAGGTGTGTGTGTGCTGAGTCAAACACGATGGGAAACCCTTTTATATGAGTTTACTAGTCTTGGTTGAACCACCCTTGTCGCCTGGGAAGTTTATGAATCGGGTATGGTTTTCGCTTTATGCTTCGCTGAGTCTATGGGATTGGGAAGCGAGATAGATGTGTCTAGCTAACTGCACTCGTAATGATAATGAGAAACTGAGGATGTTAATGAACATGGATCGGAGGGAGATCTAGGCAAGCCTGGGTTTGTGAATGAGGTAGCATGAGATGGTGGTTTTACTTGCCGTAGATCTAAGGACCGGTTCATGCATGCACATGCCAGGATAACAGTGCCACCACAAGGCCAAGTATGGGTGCGGCTTAGCTGAGTAATTAGGTAAGGTACTAGAGTGTTATAGACTGTGGAAGGCGCGGGGAATGGGAGTCGAGTGAGGACTGCCCTGGGAACAGTATGGCACAAGAGGAGGCCCGTGGGTGGGAGAATTGGAGATTCTAGCCTGCCGGTGAAACCTTAGTGAGTCCATACATCTAGTAACCCCTTTGTAAAGGCTATTTTGTGATCTCTTGACCATACACCGACGGTTGTGTACTGGTATAATGGAGGTTCTGCAGTCACCGACGGGTGACGAAATCACAAACTTGTGGGTAAAGAGGTGCAAACTCTGCAGAGTTACTAAAACTATCATGATAGCCGAGCTTACGGTCACGAGCACCTGGCTAAACTGCCATGATTAGTTGGGATGGTTTTTGGGATGGTTTTTGGGATGGTTATTGGGATGGTTATTGGGAAGGTTCTTGGTTATGGTTATTGGTTTGGAACTGTTGAGTCTGGATGATGAGATGGTTGCATGACTGTTGGGACATGACGTGAGATTGGTCTCGGTGTGAGACGAGGTTGTTTTACGAGGTGAGATGGTAGCGAGTACGAGGAGGTATTCGTGAGTATGAATAAAGGATTGGTTAATGTTCGGATGGAACACGGGAAGTGATGGAGGTATGTTGGTAATTTAGTACATGTTGGGATTACATCTAAGGTTAAGTTGCTATCATGGTTTTACAAATCTGCTTTTCTGCAAATAAACCTTTTATACCTACCTTGTTTATGAACTGCATATCATGTGTTTTCCCGCACTTGCTGAGTACATCATTGTACTCAAACTTGCATTATTATTTCATCATCAACAGCAAGAGAGGGCTACTATGAAGACCAAGTGGAGCATTATGGCGTGTGATCTGTTCTCAACCTTGCCTGTGGAGGGAGTAGAGATGGAGCCACTTCTGCTTAGATTTGCTTCCGCATTAGCTAAATTGTTTCCGCTTTAGAATAAAGACTTCCGCTGCATGGAAATAAGACTTCCGCTGTAAGCATGAGTCCAAGACTCATGAGGTGTTGTAACAAACTCTGTTATTTGTGGTAATATATAATCTGAATTCAGTTTGTGGAACGAATGTGTATGTGTGATGAACATCCTGGGCACACATATGCATTAGTTCTCGGTTCCGTGGTTTTCCCACAGAATTGAGGGCGTCACAGCCGCTCGTTTCTTGCTAGATCACTTTAAAGTTTATTTCACTTATTGTTTAAGTTTTGTGATCCACCTAGCTCCGTTAAATTATTCTCTCTATCAATCTCACTACTAGATTGCTAGGTGATAATACTTCACTACTTGTTAACAGATCAGCAAAAACTTCTGAAGATCTCTGCTTTTGCGCTTAATTTACTTGTGACCGGACTAGTCCGCCCCAAGGTCGGACTAGTCCGCACTCTGTGAACTAATTACTTTTTATTAAGCCAAATTTCAGGTATTCCGCCTATTCACCCCCCTCTAGGCAACTTTCAATTGGTATTAGAGGCTAACTCTCTTAAAAGCTTAACCGCTTGGAGAGGAGATGGGGGGAAATGGCGAGAAGGAGTTACCGATCGTCGACACCACCGGCACCGGCGAGAAGAGCACTCACGGCGATGAAGGACTCAAGTTCTCACCCCACAAGACCGTCAACTCAAGCAAGGACAAGCCAAGGTATCCTCCCTTCGACTTCGAGACCGATGATGAAAATGAAGAAGTGAAGCGCCATGCGGATATTCTTCAAAAAGCAAAAGACGAAGCTAGAAGGAAGAGGAGACTTTAGAAAGAAAAGAAACTCAAGAAACTCGAATAGGACTACACGCGATATCCTTTCAACTATGAGCGCTTAAATTCTCATACAAATTATTTGTCTATTCCTTTGGGCAAACCTCCACATTTTGATGGCACCAACTATATTATGTGGAAACACAACATGAAATTGCACCTTATTTCTCTCAACCCGACACTTTGACACATTGTTTGTATAGGTGTAGATACACCAGTGGATGATGAAGATCTTACCCCGGAGCAAGAACAACTTATTCACCGCAATGCTCAGGAGGCGGCCGTGCTCAACTCTTCTTTGAGCCAAGAAGAATTCAACAAGGTGGATGGGTTGGAGCAAGCCAAATAAATCTGGGACACACTCAAAGTTGCACATGAAGGCAACCGCTCAGTCTGGGAAGCAAAGATTGAGATGATTGAGGGGGATCTTGGAAGATTTGCCATGGAAGATGGCGAGACCCCTCAGGAGATGTACAACCGACTCAAGACCCTCATCAACAATAGTCAAGCGTATGGTTGCAAGAAGTGGACGGACCACAAAGTGGTCAAGAGGATGATAAGAGCTTTCATGGCTCACAATGTGACACTTTGCACCCTCATCCTAAAAGTCCAAACTTCCACAAAATGACTCTGGATGTGGTGCTTGGTAGAATCATCAATCATGAGATGATGGAGATGGAAGCACGCCATGTCAGCGACCTTGCCAAGGTTACATCCTCCAAGAAAAAGGGCATTGCTCTCAAAGCATCACCCAAGTCCAAAAGTAAAGAGGTACAAGCTTCAAGTGATGATGAAGAAAATGAAGAAGAAAGCACCGATATGGATGATGAGAAGTTGGCCTTCTTCATTAAGAGATTCAAGAGAACGATGAAGAAAATAAGAGGGCCAAACTATGAGAGCAGGGACAAGGACAAGAGTAAGTCGAGAACCAAGAAAGCTTGCTACAATTGCGGCGAGTATGGGCATTACATTGTTAATTGCCCATACAAAAAGGAAGAAGACAAGAAGAAGAAGAACAAGGATTGTCGGTACCCTGCAGACCGGGTACCCCCACATAGAGGGAGAAAGACAGCCTAGGCCTCGCCTCCCTGTTGAGGCAGGCCTGGGCATAGCCACGTGCCCTTGGCCCTGAGGTCAGCCCTCGGGCTGCCACATACGCTTGGGTTCTGGAGCCAACGCGTGCCCTGGGCTCCGGTCCGAAGCCTCCCCGGTGAGGTGGAAGTGGAGCTGCCACGTGTCCCTAAGCTCATAACCCCCTCCTTACAAAGGAGGTCCTCCAGGGCTGACACGTGCCCTGGGCTCCGGTCTGAGCCTCCCCACTGAGGTGAGGTCCGGGGCTGCCACATGTCCCCTGGCTCAGAGCCACCTCCCTGCTGAGGACATCTCCGGTGCTAACATGTGCCTTGGGCTCCGGTCCGAGCCTCCCCGCAGAGGTGAGGTCCGGGGCTGCTACATTTCCCCTGGCTCAGAGCCACCTCCCTGCCGAGGACAACTCCAGTGTTGACACGTGTCCTGGGCTCCGGTCCGAGCCTCCCCGCTGAGGTGGGGTCTGGGGCTGCCACGTGTCCCCTGATTCCAAACCCGTCGATGAGAGCTCCTGAGCCGTCACGTGCCCCACGATCCATCGTGGGCCGTGGGTCGACAAAGTCAAGAAGGGAGTGCACTGCCAGGCTTCGCATTCAAGGCCCGCGCCTTCCCCAGAAGCATGGCGCACTACACACGCCTTCGTCTCTGGCCGTTCACCATTACGGTGACAAGACATGATGGCAAGGCGTGACAGCAGTACAGTGCCGCCCAACGGCACGAAGCCGCCCCAACAGGGCGAGAAGATGCGGCGATAAGATGACGTCTTCATCATCACCTGACACGTGCTCAGGGGTGCTCAGCGCAGTGGGCGGCAGGACTTAACTCTCCGGTCGTCCACTCTACTCAGAGGACGAAGCCATAGATCATGTATAAGGTTCACATAGCTTTGGGGCTATCCGTCAGGCCCCAAGCCTCATTATAACCACCCCAGCCTTGAATTAAAAAAGGACTGGGGTGAACACCCTGCAAAGGGTTCGCATTCCAGATCCCGCAACGCACAAGCACAAGCACGCACAAGCAAGCAATACAACAAACACTCCTGTGGACGTAGGGTATTGCGCTCCGATGGCCCAAACCACGTAAGTCTCGGTGTTCATCCGCTCCCTCGATCCCAGGTTGCGTAGGGCACCAAGCCCCCTCCGATCAAAGAACCTCACGGGCTGCTTCCAAGCAGGCCGGGAGGAGTGTCGCAGCTCACACACTCCGACAATGATGAAAAGACTCAAGAGAATAGGATGTTCAAGAAGAAGAAGGCACATGGGCACGCTCATGTTGGCAAGGAGTGGGACTCCCACGATGAGTCCTCCTCCGATGATGAGGCGGAAGTGGCAACCGTCTCCATCTAGAAGCCAACAATGAAGAATACTCTCTTGTCGAACAAGGGAGAGTGGAAGAGCTCAAGCCACACATGTCTCATGGCAAAGGAGGAAAAGCGAAAGGTAAAAACTAAACTATCCCTGTGCTCTATTAAAGATGAATATTTTGATAGTGATAGTGAAAATGAGTATATGTTTGAAGGGTTGAGTAAAAGTGCTTTAATTAAACTGAAAAAGCTCTCCGATGAAATTTTAGATAAGGAGGAACTTCTTGAGAGACAAGATGACCTGCTTATCAAGGAGAAGCAAAAGAATCTTGACCTTGAGAAGCTCCTCAAGCTTGAGAAGGAGAATAACATGGCGCTTAAATTCGAACTTGCGGAATGCAAGGAGACCTCTTCATGTCTCAAGAGTCCGAATGTTGTGCTCCAAGATGAGCTTGTGAGTTTGAACAAAGCTCACAAGAATCTTGAGGCACAATTCGCAACTCTCAAGTCAAGTGTTCTCTCTTCCGCCTTAACAAGCTCAAACTTATCTAATATAGAGTCAAACACTAAAATATGTAAATGTGCAAAACTTGTACTTAATTTGAAAAATGAGCTTAATATGGCAAAGAGCAAGAGTACACCTAAGGGTGGCATCTTTGACAAGGAGAAGATCAAGTATGCACGTGGTGCATACTCCGTTGCAAGGTCTCCCTTGATCAACGATGGTCTTGGCTATTCAAGGGAAGGAAAGCAAAATGCTAAAATTCCCAAGAATAACAAGATGCGTATAGCCTTTGTCAAGGAAGGATCATACCAAACCATGAACGAATGCCATGCTTCTACTTCTCCTGAAATGGTAAAATTTGATAAATATGCTAAATATGCTAAAATTGCTAAGAATTTTAACCTAACTATGTTTCATGATTTAAACGCATCTTATGTACTAATTAGAAGCAAATTTGGGTATGTCTATGTAAAATATGTTGGGCCACTCTGCAAGAGCCCAAAGCCTTGTGTGTGGGTACCCAAAACTCTTGTCACTAACCACAAAGGACCCAACCAAGCTTGGGTACCTAAAACCAAAGCCTAAACTTGTTTTGCAGGTTTACTCCTCAAGCGGTACGAAGTGGGTGCTAGATAGAGGATGCACCAACAACATGACGGGAGCGAGAAATATGTTTATGGAGTATGAAGAAACCAATGATCCAGGTCAAGGTGTCTATTTTGGCGACAACAGTCAAGGGAAGGTACTAGGTATGGGTAAAATCTCTATTTCTCCACAACATACTATTTCTCATGTTATGCATGTTGAGTCACTAGATTATAATCTTTTATCCATATCCTATGCAAAAGGTTATAATCTCTTATTCACTAACGAAGGCATGATTGTCACTAGAAGAGTTGATAACTCAATTGCCTTCAAGGGTATGCTCAAGGGAAAGCTTTATCTCGTGGACTTCTCCGCGGATAAAACTAAACTTTACACATGCTTGGTGGCAAAGACCAATATGGGATGGATGTGGCATCTTAGGCTAGCCCATGTTGGTATGAGGAATCTTCAAAAACTTCTAAAAGGCAATCACCTCCGAGGTCTTAAAAATGTTGTTTCTGAGAAATATAGGCCTTGTAGCGTGTGCTGAGCCGGGAAACAAGTCGGAACAGCTCACCCCGCCAAGAATATGATGACAACAACGAGACCGTTGAAGATGCTTCACATGGACCTCTTCGGTTCCATTGCTTACATAAGCATTGGCGGTAACAAATATGGTTTAGGTATTGTCGATGACTTTTCTCGCTTCACTTGGGTGTTTTTCTTGCATGATAAGGGTGAAACTCAAGGTGTCCTTAATAGTTTCCTAAGGAGAGCTCAAAATGAGTTCTCCTTGAGAATCAAGAAGATAAAAAGCGACAACAACACCGAAATCAAGAACACCCAAGTAGAAGAGTACTTGGACGAGGAGAGCATCCAGCACGAGTTTTCGGCACCCTACACACCCGAACAAAATGGGGTGGATAAAAGGAAGAACTGAACTCTAATAGAGATTTCAAGAACAATGCTTGATGAATACAAGACATCTGATCTGTTTTGGGCGGAAGCGATCAACACCAATTGCCATGCCACAAACCGTCTCCACCTCCATCACCTCTTGAAGAAGACTCCGTACTAACTTCTAACGGGTAACAAACCAAATATCTCCTACTTTAGAGTCTTTGGTAGCAAGTGTTACATTCTTAACAAGAAGCCTCGAATTTTGAAGTTCGAAAGTTTCTTGCTTGGCTATGATTCAAACACCTACTCCTATCGTGTATTCAACAAAACCTCCGGTTGTGTTGAAATCACACGTGACGTGGTGTTTGATGAAACTAATGGCTCCCAAATGGAACAAGTTGATCAATGTATCCTAGATGAAGAAGAGACACCATGTATGGCGTTGAAAAGGATGGCACTTAGTGATATATGCCCACAAGAGCAACAAGGCCCAAGTGACCCATCCTCATCACAAGAAGTGCCTCAAGCACAAGATTCCCAAGATCAAGAACAAGTTCAAGACCACCACGTTCAATACATTGAAGGTCAAGATGGTGGAAGTGATCAAGGGGTAGATGAAGAGGAAGAAGAAGTTGACTCAAGGCCAAGTGTACCACACTCTAGAGTCCATCAATGTGTTCAACGGGGTCATCCCTTTGACAACATACTTGGAGACATATCCAAGGGGCAAAATCATGATGGAGAGGTTTGAGATGTCGATGATGGGAGAGTTGAAGTTCTTTCAAGGTTTCCAAGTGAAACAACTCAAGGAAGGCACCTTCATATGTCAAACCAAGTACATTCAAGATATACTTAAGAAGTTTGACATGGAGAAGGCCAAGCCCATCAAAACGCCAATGGATATAAACGGACACCTCGACCTCAACCAAGACAGCCCTAGCGTGGATGAAAAGGTATACCGTTCCATGATTGGATCCCTTCTTAACCTTTGTGCATCTAGGCCCGACATTATGGTAAGTGTATGCATGTGTGCAAGTTTTCAAGCCACTCCTAAAGAGTGTCATTTAACAACTGTAAAGAGAATCTTCGCTATTTAGTTCATACACCTAACATAGGGTTGTGGTACCCTAAGGGGTCCAAGTTCAATCTTATCGGATACTTTGATGCTGATTGTGGCGGATGCAGAGTAGATAGGAAAAATACCTACGATACTTGTAAATTCTTGGGCAGGTCCTAGTATCATGGTCATCCGAGAAACAAAATTTTGTTGCCCTATCCACAGTCAAAGCGGTGTATGTCGTAGCCGGAAGTTGTTGTGCACAACTTCTTTGGATGTGACAAACTCTAAGGGACAATGGTCTCAATATGAACCATATTCAACTCCTATGCGACAATGAGAGTTCTATTAAGATTGCCCATAACCCCGTTGAACACTCTAGGACCAAACACATTGACATCCAGCACCACTTCCTAAGAGATCACTCAATAAAGGGGGGCACTGTTAGTTCACATGTTAGAACCAAAAAACAACTAGCCGACATTTTCACCAAGCCACTAGATGAAAACACTTTTGTGAACTTAGGAATGAGCTAAATATCCTTGATTCCCAAAATGTGGCTTGAGATGTTGCACATCTGATTGTTAGTTGTTTAGTCTCTTCAAAACTAAGGATGTTTTTGAAAATTTGTCTCCCTCAATTTTCTATCAAACTATTTTCAATTGTTGTCTCCTTGAATCATGGTCATTGTATAATTGTTTGTGTGCTTTACTGGCCATGTTCATTGAGAATACTTGTGAAAAAGTAGTCCATATGGATCATTCCTTGCAAATCCCTCCGGATATATGAGAGTTGAGTGTCAAGGGCCAGACTAGTCCGCCCAATTCTCGAGATAAGATGTAAGAATAAAACTAAGAATTTGTTGATCTTTTGCATACCACTCTTCATACGCTAGGTTGGCCATCTTGTTCTTGTTTTCATCATCAATTTCTGCGATAGGACACTACAGGAATCACGAAAATATACGACGGCTAAAAACTAGCTGTCGTCTATAAGTTTGGTGAGCCACGTGGCTGGTCAAGAGGCTTATAGACGACGGCCAGTAGTTGGCCGTCGTCAATAAGGTCTCTTAAAGACGACGGTACAGCTGGCCGTCGTCAATTATTATTGCTTATTGACGACGGCTATGTTGGCCGTCGTCAATTATTATGGCTTATTGATGATGGTTATGCTGGCTGTCGTCAATTATTATGACTTATTGACGACAGCTAAGTACTAGAAACCGTCATCAATAAGGATTACAGTTTTTTTTTAAAAATAGAAAAGGTTGCCTTGGCTTCGAGGCCAGCCCTGACTCGATGGCCATATCACACAGGCATCAGAACAAAAATATCGCAGTCATCAAAACACTATACGCACGCCACTACCCAACGCTACCCCGACCGCAGCCACCGGAGTCCAGGAAGTCGTCCTCACGTTGTCGTCCAAATGCTGGATGCTGGGGGATGGAATTTGTTGACCCTGTGTCACCGATCCCTATGATGTGCATGTATAGTTAGACAAATTAGAAGTTTAAAAATGTGTATTTGACTAAATAAAGTCATTACAAGTTAGAATTTAGCAAGTTAACAAATTAGAAGTTAGCTAGAATTGAGCAAGTTCAGCTATTGAGCAATTTTGTACATGTGCTCCTGTCATCGGTCCCTGGGGCACCTGTGGCAGCTGTATCGGTGGCGGCGCCCACTGGGGAAAGACAGCCTGTTGTCCTGCGGCTATAGCATGCAAATATGAAGCAAAATATTATACATGTCATTCATATATTAGAAATGTTGAGTACAAGGGTCCGAACTTACCTGCATGGCAGCTTGCAACTGTAGCATGTACGAGTGTTGATACTCGTCCCTAGCCCTGAGCTCCGCTGTCTTCCTCCCGTTCATCAGTCACAGCGCTTCCTGCGTCCTCTAGAGCTCCTCCTGGACACTCTGGAGCTCCAGATCTCGGCTCATACGCCTGCTGGACCCACCCTGGGATGAATAGGCCCTCAAGGAAGACCGCGCCTCCCTCGAGTCGACTACTCCATCGAAGATGGCCAACCTACACAATGAAGTAAGAGTATTAAAGTTTCGTGTCTCGAAGTCTATGACATTAAATAAAAAATAACAGAACTCACCGGCCGTGAGGTTTCCCACCACCGCTTGCATACACGGCTTTAGGTACGATCAACGCGTTCTGCCAGTCGTAATCTTCGCCTCGAAGCCTCCACACCTCCTCCCCATACCTTTCCTGGAAATACAGGAAAAATAAAGTCATCAGAAGTATTAAAGAGAATCCAATTAAGTAAACAAAAGAACTCACCAACGTCTATGTCGCCGTCTGAGAAGACAGTTGATCAGGCTGCGACGGGTCACTTCCCATGTGAGCCCTCCTCCACACCTGGATAGCTGTCGGCTCCTGACCGATCTCGCGCTCCTATCGATATGTGTTAGCACAATGATAGCGCCAGAAATTAACTAAAATAATATTCGAGTATCACTTACCATCAGTTTAGCGAGACGTATGTAGCCATCCCTGCAAAGATGGTGTTCCCCGTCCGCCCCTCTACTCTGTCACCAGATCATAGACACGCCTTGGAAGCCCTGGCTCGCCCAACGAGCACACAGGGAACTGTATGTGTCCGGAGAGGATTCAAGCCACGGTACGCTGACCTGCACACATTCGTTATAGGATGAAAACATTGATCAAAATCGGATAATGAAGCAAAGTAAAATAAACATTTTACCTCTGCGTTATGGGCCTCCGTCAAATACTTGTCGGCCACATCCCTGAACTGCCCCGGCTCACCCACGTCCGGATGCAACTTAAAGTACACCTTCGTGCCTGAATGTGAGCCGTCGATATTGACTGCATCAGGAGCTTCCTGGCATTGTTGTTGAAGACCATACGGGCGTGATTCAGCTGGGTCTCGTCCTCCAAACGGTAATATTTCTAGAAGAAGAAATATACAAGTAAATGTATTTAACATATAATAGGTTTGCATTTAACAAATATTCTTCATACTTACCATGAATTTGTGCCACACATGCTCTTGGTGGTTGCCGTAGGTAATGTCCTGGGCCGTAGCATCATCGTCCCAAGACGTAGCAGCCCGTCCGTTCAGTAGACCGGTGTAGTGTCAACGGATGAGCTGGCCCAGGACAGCGTTGACCTGGCGGTGGTGTCCCTGACCCGTTGTGACGTCCTCAATTTGGTGGAAAACCACGGAACCGAGAACTGATGCATATGTGTGCCCAGGATGTTCATCGCACATATACACATCATGCACAAACTGAATTTCAGAATATATACGACCACGAATAACAGAGTTTATTACAATGTCTCATGAGTCTTGGACTCATGCTCACAGCGGAAGTCTTAATCTAACAGCGGAATTCTTTATTCTAGCAGCGGAAGTCTTTATTCTAGCAGCGGAAGTTTTCTAACTAATGCGGAAGCAATTCTAAGCAGCAGTGGCTCCATCTCTACTCCATCCCCACAGGCAAGGTTGAGGACAGATTACACGCCTAATGCTCCACTTGGTCTTCATAGTAATCTTCTCCTGTTGCTGATGATGAAATAATAATGCAAGTTTGAGTACAGTGATGTACTCAGCAAGTGCGAGAAAATATGATATGTAGCTCACAACAAGGTAGGTATAAAAAGGCTCATTGCAGAAAGCAAAGTTTATTTCTTAAAACACGATAAAATCAGCAACTTAACTTTAAGTGAATGTAATCCCAACATGTATTAAAATACCAATCATACCTCCATTATGTTCATTACCTTCCATGTCCCAACCAGACATTAATCAACCTCATTCTTGCTCACGAATACCTTCTTGTATCCGCTACCATCTCACGGATACCATCTCGTATCCGCTACCATTTCATCTCATAAATAATTTCGTCTCAC
Organism: Neostapfia colusana; assembly: GCA_030760725.1. Classification (NCBI taxonomy): domain Eukaryota; kingdom Viridiplantae; phylum Streptophyta; class Magnoliopsida; order Poales; family Poaceae; genus Neostapfia; species Neostapfia colusana. The sequence continues at coordinate 36,342,786 of JASWHV010000004.1, read as the reverse complement.
ACCGACCAACCTCGTTGCCATGACTCAACAGTCATGCAACCCATCTTATCACCTGGACTCAATAGTCCCAAAAATCAAACCAAAATCAAACCATCCAAAACCATCCCAAAATAACCATCCAACTAATCATGGAAGTTGGCCAGGCGCTCGTGACCGTAAGCTCGGCTATCATGCTAGTTTTGGACTCTGCAGAGTTTGCACCACTTTACCCACAAGTTTGTGATTTCGTCACCCGTCGGCGACTGCAGAACCTCCATTATACGAGTACACAACTGTCGGTGTATGGTCAAGATATCACAAAATAGCCTTTACAAAGGGTCTACTAGATGTATGGACTCACTAAGGTTTCACCAGCAGGCTAGAATCTCCAATTCTCCCACCTACGGGCCCCCTCTTGTGCCATGCAGTTCCCATGGCAGTCCTCTCTCGACTCCCATTCCCCGTGCTTTCCACGGTCCATAACAATCTAGCAACTTACCTAATTAGTCAGCTAAGCCGCACCCATACTTGGCCTTGTGGTGGCACTGTATTCCTGGCATGTGCTCGCATGAACCGGTCCTTAGATCTACGGCAAGTAAACCACCATCTCATTCTACCACTTCCATGAACCAAGCTTGCCTAGATCTCTCCCGATTCATGTTCATTGTCATCAAGTTCTCATTATCATTAGGAGTGCAGTAGCTAGACACAAACTATCTCGCTCCCCATATCCCGTGGACTCGGCGAAGCAAAAGCAAAAACAACCATACCTGACTCATCAACTATCCCGGCGACAAGGGTGGTTAACAAAACTAGTAAACTCCTATAAAAGGGTTTCCCATCAAGTTGACTCAAGCACACTCACCTTTTCGCAAACAAAACAGTTCCAAAAATATGGGATCAATATGGTCAAGGGGCACTTGCCTTGTTCCTGTGGTTTCTGTTGCTCTGGGATCTCGAAATCTTGGTGCTGAAATCCTTCGTAGATAGCTCCCTGAGCTTGTCCTTCTATTTATGATCATGCACACACAAGATTCATAGCAATCAATCATCATGCACAAACTTTACTCAAGATGCAATGGTGCATATGCATGCTAATCCTATGATACTGTTTTTATTAGATCGGTTTGTACGTGTTCTTGCATGTTTGCATGGGTTTGCATGGGGTTTTATGATGAACAGAGGTGTAAATATCGAATGCGGACGTGGTGATGATCTGGACTCAAGATCTAGATCAAACCGATCAACACGTGACCTGTCCATGAAAAGGCTTCTATTCGAAGGGATCGAAGAAACAGATGCAAAGAAACCGCGATGATGTCGTAAGGTGGTACTGGAGACCTACCTTACTTCCTTCGGGTCCTTCCTCCTAGCAAAAACATATCGTCAGCTCTCCTCCGGCGATGGCGATCGTTTTGGGGCTCGTCGGCGGTCTCTCCGGTGGTCAACTCCAGCGAAGGGGTTTAGCTCGGCGAGTTTGGGGGCTAGGGCTTCTAAGTTGTTGGCTTTAGAAAATATGTTACGACCAAGGGGTTGTTTCGGGTTCTATTTATAACTAGAAAAAGAAGAGTCCTTCTCCGATTGGATTTCAAATAAGAGTCCTATTTTATTTGTGTTTGAATCTTAACAACTTATCTCTAGTTGATTTGGTTGCAGTATCAACATAGAAGAGTTCGTGTCGGTTTCCTCCGTGTCGGGCACTCGCGCACGGAAGAAAAACCGCTTCAGAATCGCGTCCTTCCGCAGGGATAAGCTCCGGAGGCTCCACGTGTCCAGCGGGGGCCTGGGCTTCCCCTTTTCGCAGAGTCGGGCTCCGGTTGTGCCGCGTGTCAGGCGGGCGGGACCTCCCTATCCCTCAGAGGCGAGCTCCGCATGCGCCACGCGTCTTGTGGGTCGGGACCTCCCCTCTCTCCAGAGACGAGCTTCGCGTGCGCCACGTGTTAGTGCCGGACCTCCCCCTCTCTTCGGAGGTAGCTCTGAATGTGCCACGTGTCCTAGTAGCGCCGGACTTCCTTTCTGCTCAGGGATGAGCTGCGAGGTCGACACGTGTCCATCAGTGTCGGACCTCCCTTCTTCTCGGAGGTGTTCTCTGAGAATGACACGTGTCAAGCAGGGCGGGACCTCTCGGAGGCGAGCTCCGAGGCTGATGCATGTCCTGCAGTACCTTCTCCTCGGAAGTGAGCTCCGAGGATGACACGTGTCCAATAGGACCGGACCTCCCGGAGGTGACATGTGTCTCACGGGGCCGGACCTCTCGGAGGTGTGTTCCGAGAGCGACACGTGTCCCGCCGGTCGGACCTCTCGGAGACGAGCTCCGAGAGCGACACGTGTCCCACACGGCTGGTCCTCTCTTTTTCCGCAGTGACTAGCTCCGAAGGCGACACATGTCCTGCGGGGATGGCTTCGCTCCTCCGCAGAGGCTAGCTCCGGGGGCAACACGTGTCCCACAGGGTCGGACCTCGCCCCTTCTACAGAGACGAGCCCCGAACCTGCCACGTAGCCAGTTTAGCGGTGGACCTCTCCCCCTTTTGCGGGGATGAGCTCCGAAGGCGCCACGTAGATAGCGGGCCGCGGGAAGTGTCTACGACGCTCTCGGTGAACTAGAATAGCTCTTTTTGGCTATCCTTTTGATTCTTATTCTGTTTCCACTTCTTTCAAAATGTTTTCTTTATATAAAATATGAATGCATGCAGAAATATGAAATTGAGGGTGTCACAAATCTATCCCCCTTAAATTGAGTCTCGCCCTTGAGATTCCATAGTGGAGAATAGATGAGGGAATTCTGCCTTGATGTCTTCTTCACGCTCCCATGTGGCTTCAGCTTCTGTGTGATGGCTCCATTGTACCTTGCACCAACGGATCACTTTGTTCCTCGTGACCCTTTCCTTCACGTCCAAAATTTGGGCAGGGTGCTCTACATAGGTCAAATCCTCTTGAAGCTCAAGTTCATCCATCGGTACTTGTTCTTCTAGAACTCTCAAGCACTTCTTGAGCTGGGATACGTGAAACACGTCATGCACGTCGGAGAGGTGCATTGGAAGCTCTAGTTGATAGGCTACTTCTCCTCGCTTGCCCAAAATCTTGAAGGGTCCGATGTAGCGAGGTGCTAGCTTGCCTTTGACATTAAAACGTCGTTGGCCTCGGATAGGCGATACCTTAAGGTATACGAAGTCTCCTACTTCAAAGGTCAGCTTTCTTCGCCTATTGTCCGAATAGCCTTTTTGTCGTGACTGAGCGGCCTTCAAGTTCTCCCATATCATTTGGACTTGTTTCTCGGCCTCTTGCAACACTTCCGGTCCAAACACTTGGTTCTCCCCGGTCTCGTTCCAAAACAACGACATTCTACACCGTCTACCATACAATGCCTCAAAAGGTGACATCTTCAAACTGGTCTGGTAGCTGTTGTTGTACGAGAACTCGGCATACAGCAAGCTCCTATCCCAACTACATCCATGTTTCAAGGCACAGGCTCTCAACATGTCTTCCAAAATTTTGTTCGACCTTTCGGTTTGTCCATCAGTCTGCGGGTGGTAAGCGGAGCTAAAATCCAGTCGTGTACCCATAGCTTCATGCAGCTTCCTCCAGAACCTAGAGGTAAATTGGGTGCCTCTGTGTGAAACTATCCTCTTCGGGACTCCATGACGGCACACGATTTGCTCCATGTACAGCTCGGCTAGATCTGCCACGCGGTACGTGGTTTTAACAGGAAGAAGATGAGTGGTTTTCGTCAATCGGTCCACGATAACCCAGATTGAGATTGTAACCCAATCGAGTATGTGGTAATCCGACGATGAAATCCATACTGATGTCTTCCCACTTCCACTCGGGTACTTTCAATGGTTGCAATAGTCCAACGGGTCTTTGATGTTTGGCCTTCACCCATTGGCTTGTGTCGCATAAGGTAACATACTCGGCTTTGTCCCTTTTCATACCATCCCACCAATAACAAGTTTTCAGCTCCTTGTACATCTTGGTACTTCCGAAATGTATGGAATAAGGTGAGTCATGTGCCTCCTTTAATATCGTGTCACGAATATGCTTCACGTTAGGCACGCAAATCCTTTTTCCTAACCAAAGTATACCCTTCTCATCTTCCTTGATGTCCTTCTCTATGCCTTGTCGGATTCTTTCCTTGATTTCCTCATCCGTTGCTTGGCCATCTCGTATCTCTTATTCCAACAAAGAATGGAGTTCCATCACTTCCATCTTGTTCAAAAACCCGAGATGTAACCGTTCGAACTCCTTGCGTAGCTCGGGTGGTAGCTTCCAAACCGTGATATGGTGACTTGCTCCCTTTCGGCTCAATGCATCAGCTACTACATTGGCCTTTCCGGGATGATAGTTGATTCCAACATCATAATCCTTGATAAGCTCCAACCATCGATGTTGCCTCAAATTCAAATCCGTTTGGGTGAATATGTACTTGAGCCTTTTATGATCCGTATAGATCTCACATCGGTAGCCAAGGATATAATGTCTCCAAATCTTTAATGCATGCACCATGGCTGCTAGTTCCAAGTCATGTGTGGGGTAATTCAACTCGTGTTTCTTTAGTTTCCTCGAAGCATAGGCTACCACTTGTACTTCTTGCATGAGCACACATCCAAGCCCTTGTCTGGATGCGAAACAATATAAGTCGAAGCTCTTGCTCACGTCCAGTAATACTAGAATCGGTGTTGTGGTTAGCCTTTTCTTGAGCTCCTCAAAACTTTCTTGGCACGCTGGTGTCCATTTGAAGGCTTTTCCTTTCATTAGAAATTCTGTCATAGGTTTTGCTATCTTGGAGAAGTCCTTGATGAACCGTCTGTAGTATCCAGCCATCCCAAGAAAACTCCAAAAATCCCTCACGTTTTGCGGTTGGTTCCACTTCAGAACATCTCCCACTTTTCCGGGATCAACCGATACTCCTTTCTCGGAGATGATGTGGCCTAGGAACGATATCTCCTTTAGCCAAAATTGACACTTGCTGAGCTTGGCATACAATTGATGCTCTCGCAGCTTCTGTAATGTCAATCTCAAGTGTTCTTCATGTTCCTCCTCACTTTTCGAATACACCATGATGTCGTCGATAAAAACCACGACGAACTTGTCGAAGTACTCCATGAAGACCTTGTTCATGAGGTACATGAAATATGCGGGTGCATTCGTTAACCCAAAAGACATAACGGTATATTCATACGAACCATACCATGTTCGAAAGGCAGTCTTGGGTATGTTCGGAGCGTTTAATCTTCAGCTGGAAATATCCTGACCGAAGATCAATCTTGGAGAAAACTCGAGCTCCTTTCATTTGGTCGAACAGGTCCTCTATACGGGGCATAGGGTATATGTCCTTGATTGTCACCTCATTGAGAGACCTATAATCCACACTGTCGGTACCCTTAATATGGGGTACCCCCGCGCACAGGGGAAACTGCCAAAGGACCTCGCCCCTCTCCGTGGGGAGAGCTCCGAGGGCGCCACGTGTCCAGCGGGGCCGGACCTCCCTCTCCTCAGAGGATAGCTCCGGGCCTGCCACGTGGCCAACAGAGCCGGACCTCCCCCCCTCCGCGGGGAGAGCTCCGAAGGCTCCACGTGTCTCGCGGGGCCGGACCTCCCTCTCCTCAGAGGAGGGCTCCGGGCCTGCCACGTGGTCAGCAGAGCCGGACGTCCCCCTCCGTGGGGAGAGCTCCGAAGGCTCCACGTGTCCAGCGGGGACGGACCTCCCTCTCCTCAAAGGAGGGCTCCGGACCCACCACGTGGTTGGCAGAGCCGGACCACCCCCCTCCGCGGGGAGAGCTCCGAAGGCTCCACGTGTCCAGCGGGGCCGGACCTCCCTCTCCTCAGAGGAGAGCTCCGGGCCCGCCACGTGGCCAGCAGAGCAGCGCTGCCTGCCCCCACGCGATAGGAAGCAAGAGTAAAGACGCGTCATACCTTGCCCGTACAAGTTATTCAAGACCCGCGCCTTCCCAAGGCGCGGAGACGCGGAGCACGCCTCTGTCAGGTGCCGTTGCGCCCAGTCACATCACAGTGAAGACTGGTGCGCCGCGTCAGAGGCTGTACACCAATAAACACAGCGACAAGACATCCCCTGCCGCCCCTGCTATCATCAACCACTACGACTAGCTGGCGGCATGGGCAGGGCGGCAGAACGAAGACCTAGAAGCCCTCGCCAGAGACAACTGCCAGCGTAACTGCGGATACGGTAGATGGCAGGCAATCTCCTCGGGACCACCTGTCGGGTCCCGATCCCACCTTGTAAGCCACCCGAGCCTTGGACTATAAAAGGCTCGGGTAGGCAACGTTAGCAGGGGTTCGGCTTTTACACACTCGCACCTGAGCCATTCGCACTCCAGCGCTTAGGTCATCCCCAAGCTCAGAACTTTAGTTCTGAGCACTGAGCAATACAATGAGCATCTCTGCTCACTGTGGACATAGGGTTTTACGCTCCGGTGGCCTGAACCACGTAAAAATCCCTGTGTCAAGCTTCTCCCTCCATCGTCCCTAACGCGTGAAGCTCTCCGTGAGTGACTAGCCCCTCTGAAAAAAAACCTCCGCGGGCTGCCCAGAGCAGGCCCGGGGGAAGTGTCGGCTACACACTTCGACACACACACATCCTTTAGGTCCTATCCTTCTTGTCCATGAAGAGCACGGGGCTCCCCATGGTGACGAGCTTAGGCATATAAAACCCTTCTCTAGCTGCTCCTGGATTTTGCTTCTTGAGTTCCACTAGTTCGTTGACGGGCATCCTATAGGGTCTCTTTGCTATAGGTGCAGTTTCGGCTACCAAGTCAATGGAAAACTCAATGTCCCGATTATGTGGCATACCAGGGAGTTCTTCCTGGAACAAGTCCGAGAATTCTTGAACCATCGGAATGCTTTCCAATGTTGCTCCTTCGATGTGGTTCAATGTTGCCTTCTCGGTTGCCGGTTGGGCCGACTCGAACTCGATACGAGTACCGTGCTCGTTTGTCAACTGCACGCTTCTCTTAGCACATTGGATCACTCCGTTGTGCTTTCTTAACCAATCAATTCCAAGTATTGTGTCAAGCCCTTGGGAATCCAAGACAATGAGGTTGGCAAGGAAGTGTACCCCCCCCCCTTATTTTAAGGTTTACTTTCGGACATACTATATTAGTCCTCATCTCTCCACCGGGAGAATTAACCAACATAGTATATTTCAAGTGTGATATGTGTAGATTATACTTGGCAACATACTTGGATGATATGAATGAATGTGATGCTCCGGAATCAAATAAAATGATGGCTGGGTTGGAGTTGCCAAGGAACATACCAATCACGACGTCCTCAGCCTGCTGCGCTTCCTCAACAGAGACATAGTTCACGTTGCCGTGAGCGTAGTTCTGCTGCCCACGGTTACCTTGATTAGCTCCTCCTTTCGGTCGTGGGTTCTGCTTGGGCACGTTGCTTGGCTGTCCAGTACCTTTCCTCGGGCACTGACTTGCAAAGTGTCCTGTTTCTCCGCATGCGAAGCATGCCTTGTTGCCCAAGGCAGCGGGGACGTTGGGGCGGGGGTTTTGAACAGGAGCACCCATGTTGTGTCGAGGCGCAGGAGGCAAAGGCACACGAGGTGCTTGCATGGCAGGACGTTGCTGTGGTGGTTGATTAGGGCGAAAAGTTGGAGTGGACGAGCCATATTGGGGTGCAGCTGGGGGCATGAAACGGGGACATACATTGCTCCCTTGCGGCTGGTATGACATCTTTATTTTGCCCTCTTGCTCGATCTCCCAGATCTTGCTGTCAACCACTATGGCTTTGTCAACTAGCTTCTGGAAGTTAGCATAGTCATTGTTGAGAAGATGAACTTGGATCTCATTGTTCAACCCTCTCATGAACAAATACTGCTTCCGTTGGTCCGAGTTGACATCCTTGAGGGCATACCTTGACAGATGCGTGAACTTGTTAAGGTACTCATTCATGCTCTTCTTGCCTTGGCAGAGACCTTCAAACTCTTGCCTTTTGAGCATCATGACTCCGTCAGGGATGTAATGAGAGTGGAAACTCTCCTTGAATTCAACCCAAGTGATAGTCTCCGGGTTGTCATGAGTGTTGCAAAGAGCGTCCCAACAGTCAGCGGCTGCTCCCATGAGTTGGTGCGATGCGAAGAGAACTTTCTCTCGGTCATTGCACTAAACTATGGCAAGCTTCTTCTCCATGGACTTTAGCCAGTCATCGGCCTCCATGGGGTCATTAGCTTGAGCAAAAGTGGGCGGTCGAGTCCTCATGAACTCTCCCAATCGGTTGTGAGCCGGCGGTGGTGGTGGTGGTGGTGGCGGTGGTGCAGGGACAGGGTTGTTGTTGTTGGCTTGCAGCTGACCCAAAGTTTGGATCATGGTTTGCGTGAGCTGATTCTGCATAGCCATCAACCGTTCCAAGTTGTTTGCACCAGCCCCGAGGCTACCATTCTCAGGAACCTCAACGTGGTCCTCCTCTTGGTTACCACGGACGTTCCTCCTTTGGCGGTCGGCGTTTTCTCTCACCACCTGAGAGAGAGTTGAGTAGAATAGAAGTTAGAAGTTTAGATAGATCTCCCCAACTATATGCATCAAGGTGGATGGACTATATATTATCCTATATGAGGATGTGAACAAGTGCCAAAACATCTCACATCTCTTTACTAGGTGTGGATATGGACAACACTGAAACGTCCCACAACTCACACTAAGCACTCAAGCACAAACAATCATCACAAAGTTCAGCACACAACTCCTATTCAAAGCTTACTCAATGGGGGTCCTATGTGGTTTGGGGTGATACCAATCTGGCACTAATCTGTGACTACCAATTTGTGACTTTGTCCTATGGTCAATGGGATTCTAATGCCGATCTATGCATTTTAACTAGGCTTGTATCCTATGTCAGTGTGGCTCCTAATACCAATCTGCGACTAGGCTTGCGTCCTACGGTCAACCGTGGTTCTTCTACCAATCTGTGATCAATCTAGACTTGTGACCTACAGTCAACCGTGGCTTCTAAAACCAATCTGTGATTTCTATCTAGGCTTGTGATCTACAGTCAACCGCGGTAGCTTGATACCAATTTGTGACCTATCTAGGCGTGTGACCTAAGATCAACCGTGGCTCTGATACCAATCTGTGACGCCCCGGTTCTTTGGAAAAACCACAGAACCTAGACTGATGCGTATATGTGCCCAGGATGTTCATCACACATACACATATACTCCACAAACTGAACTCAAAATATATATAACCACGAATAAATAGGTTCAAGTACTTTATTACATCAACCTTTATTGCAGCGGAAGTCTTATCTTAGCAGCGGAAGTCTTATTCTAGCAGCGGAAGTCTTCTAAACTATAGCGGTAGCAAACTAAGCAGCGGCAGCGGCTCCATCTCTACTTCACACACAAGGTTGAGGGTAGATTACACGCCTAATACTCCACGTGGTCTTCATAGTACTCCTCTCCTGTTGCTGATGATGTATGATAATGCAAGGGTGAGTACATGACGTACTCAGCAAGTGCTGGAAGTATGACATGTAGCTTACAACAAGGTAGGTATAAAAGGCACATTGCAGAAAGCAAAGTTTATTTCACAAAACATGGTAAAAACAGCAACTAGCTTCAAGTGAAATTAATCCCAACATATTAAAACATCAACATACCTCCATCATATTTCACCTCTTTTCATGTCTCATCAGACATTCATTTTTCTCATCTTTTTCTCATGCTCATGAATACCATCTCATATTCACTACCATCTCATCTCATGTTCAATTTTGTCTCATACCGAGACCGATGCTCATTGCCATGACTCAACAGTCATGAAACCAGTTTCTTTACCCGGACTCAACAGTCCAAAACCATCCCTTAATGACCATACCATCACCAAACCAATAACCAAACCAAATACCATCCCATCCAGTCATGGAAGTTGTCTAGGCGCTTATGACCGTAAGCTCGACTATCATGATAGTTTTACACTCTGCAGAGGTGGCACCACTTTACCCACAAGTTTGTGATTTCGTCACCCGTCGGTGACTACAGAACCTCCATTATACCAGTACACAACCATCGGTGTATGGTCAAGAGATCACAAAATATCCTTTACCAAGGGGCTACTAGATGTATGGACTCACTAAGGTTTCATCAGCAGGCTAGAATCTCCAATTCTCCCACCTACGGGCCCCCTCTTGTGTCATGCAGTTCCCAGGGCTGTCCTCTCTCGACTCCCATTCCCCGCGCCTTCCGTGGCCCATAGCAATCTAGCAACTTACCTAATTAGTTAGCTAAGACACACCCATACTTGGCCTTGTGGTGGCACTGTATCCCTGGCATGTGCTCGCATGAACCGGTCCTTAGATCTACGGCAAGTAAACCACCATCTCATTATACCACTTCCATGAACCAAGCTTGCCTAGATCTCCCGCGATTCATGTTCATTGTCATCAAGTTCTCATTATCATTATGAGTGCAGTAGCTAGACACAAACTATCTCGCTCCCCGTATCCCGTGGACTCGGCGAAGCAAAAGCAAAAACGACCATACCCGACTAATCAACTTCCCCGGTGACAAGGGTGGTTAACAAAACTAGTAAACTCCTATAAAAGGGTTTCCCATCAAGTTGACTCAAGCACAAACACCTTTTCGCAAACAAAACAGTTCCAAAAACATGGGATCAATATGGTCAAGGGACACTTGCCTTGTTCCTGTGGTTTCTGTTGCTCTGGGATCTCGAAATCTTGGTTCTGAAATCCTTCGTAGATAGCTCCTTGAGCTTGTCCTTCTATCTATGATCACGCACACACAAGATTCATAGCAATCAATCATCATGTACAAACTTTACTCAAGATGCAATGGTGCATATGCATGCTAATTTTATGATGTTGTTTTTATTAGATCAGTTTGTACGTGTTCTTGCATGTTTGCATGGGTTTGCATGGGGTTTTACGATGAACAGAGGTGTAAAGATCAAATGTGGACGTGGTGATTATCTGGACTCAAGATCTAGATCAAACTGATCAACACGTGATCTGTCCACGAAAAGGCTTATGTTCAAAGGGATCAAAGAAACAGATGCAAAGAAACCACGATGATGTCGTAAGGTGGTACTGGAGACCTACCTTACTTCCTTCGGGTCCTTCCTCCTAGCAAAAACAGATCGTCGGCTCTCCTCCGGCGATGGCGATCATTTTGGGGCTCGTCGGCGGTCTCTCCGGTGGTCAACTTTGGCGAAGGAGTTTAGCTAGGCGAGTTTGGGGGCTAGGGCTTCTAAGTTGTCGGCTTTAGAAAAGATGTTACGACCAAGGGGTTGTTTCGGGCTCTATTTATAACCGGAAAAAGAAGAGTCCTTCTCCGATTGGATTTCAAATAAGAGTCCTATTTTATTTGTGTTTGAATCTTAACAACTTATCTCTAGTTGAATTGGTTGCAGTATCAACGTAGAAGAGTTCGTGTCGGTTTCCTCCATGTCGGGCACTCGCGCACGGAAGAAAAATCACTTCAGAATCGCGTCCTTCCGCAGGGATAAGCTCCAGAGGCTCCACGTGTCTAGCGAGGGCCTGGGCTTCCCCTTTCCGCAGAGGTGGGCTCCGGTTGTGCTGCGTGTCAGACGGGCGGGACCTCCCTCTCCCTTAGAGGCGAGCTCCACGTGCGCCACGCGTCTGGCGGGTCTGGACCTCCCCTCTCTCTAGAGATGAGCTCTGCGTGCGCCACGTGTCAGTGCTGGACCTCCCTCTCTTCGGAGGTAGCTCCGAATGTGCCACGTGCCCTAGCAGCGCCGGACTTCCTTTCTGCTCAGGGATGAGCTCCGAGGTCGACACGTGTCCATCAGTGTCAGACCTCCCTTCTTCTCGGAGGTGTGCTCCGAGAATGACACGTGTCAAGAAGGGTGGGACCTCTCAGAGGCGAGCTCCGAGGCTGACGCGTGTCCTGCAGTACCTTCTCCTCGGAAGTGAGCTCCGAGGATGACATGTGTCAAATAGGACCGGACCTCCCGGAGGTGACACGTGTCTGGCAGGGTCGGACCTCTCGGAGGTGTGCTCCGAGAGCGACAGGTATCCCGTGGGCCGGACCTCTCGGAGACGAGCTCCGAGCGCGACACGTATCCCGAGCGGCTGGTCCTCTCTTTTTCCGCAGTGACTAGCTCCGAAGGCGACATGTGTAATGTGGGGCTGGCCTTGCTCCTCCGCAGAGGCTAGCTCTGGGGTCAACACGTGTCCCACGAGGTCGGACCTCGCCCCTTCCGCAGAGACGAGCCCCGAGCCTGCCACGTAGCCAGTTTAGCGGCGGACCTCTCCCCCTTTTGCAGGGATGAGCTCCGAAGACGCCACGTGGCCAGCGGGCCGCGGGAAGTGTCTACGGCGCTCTCGGTGAACTGGAATTAGCTCTTTTTGGCTATCCTTTTGATTCTTTTTCTATTTCCACTTCTTTTAAAATGTTTTCTTTATATAAAATATGAATGCATGCAGAAACACGAAATTGAGGGTGTCACACATATTGGTTTTGGTGAGTTCCATTGTTATGATCAAACCAATCGCAGTCAAAGAATACTACTTTAAGTTCTTTACCCTCGGCAAAACTAAATTCTAGGATTTTGTTTATGATCCTATAGTAATTAGTTTTACGTCCTTTGACGTCAGCAGCCCTCGTTACAACTCTAGTGTTAGATGTTGGCCTTAGAGGACGTTGAGCTTCAAATTGAGTTGAACAAAATCAAAACCCATTGACATCATTTCGACCAAAGAGTTTAACTTTAATGAATCCGTTGGACAGTTGTCGTAAATCTTCATAGACACCTGCTTGTGTCTTGCACTATCCAACATATGAAGTAAGAAGACTATTTTATGTTATGAACATAATTACTAAGAGGAACAAGACAAGTAAAATGTTACATGATTTTGAAACTAGGTTTGAAAGTTAGGTCCTCCATTTACTCCATAATGTCGCATTGTTTGTATTTGCTTAGTCGTAGGTTGCTGCTTAGACTTCCAATTTAGTCGATCGAACTCACTAAATAAGGACAAAACAGAATGATTAGTATAGATGTATAACACATCATGCAAATTAGTATATAAGTTGGACAACCACTTACTGAAAAAATTGTCCATCATGTCTATGTTAGCGTACATGTATAACAAAGCAGTTGTCTTTTCATCTGTTAAAGCATCGTAGCTCGTGCCACTACCAATAGTGGTGCCTACCGTTTGAAAAAGTGAGAGGTTGCTACAAGGGGATGCTTCAGCCATATTGTACCAAAACGCCGATGCAATAATATTGTGTTCTTCTGCAAAGTAGACACTTGAAAAGTATCCAATCTCCTGAAGTGTAAATGCTTTGGCGATGCATCCTTCAACCCTTGCCCTATTATGAACCATTGGTTTCTGACATCTTAGTGCTCTTTCAATATGGTACATCCACCGATATTGAACAGGGCCGCCTACTTTAGCTTCATATGGAAGATGGATTAGAAGGTGTCGCATTGGAATGAAGAACCCTGGAGGAAATACTTTTCCATCTTACATAAAAGCACGGGTATCTCTCTTTCCAACTTATCCATCATCTTCCTTTTGATTTCTTTAGCACAAAGCTGTCTATAAAAGTTGCTAAGCTCGGCTAACACCTTTCACACCTCATCGCCAAGATAGCCCCGAAACATAACCGGCAAAAGTCTTTCCATGATTTTGTGATAATCATGACTCTTCAAACCAGGGGGATTTCCAGTCTTAACATTCACGGCTCTTCTCAGGCTAGCAACATAACCGTCTGGGAACTTCAACTTTTTCAACCACTTAAATACTTCTTTCTTTTCTTTTGGTCGAAGGCTGAAAGAAGCACGTGGTTTGCCACCAGCTTCGGAGAACTCAAGACTTGGTCGGTTACAAACCTCTGCCAAATCTTTTCGAGCCTTTATGTTGTATTTTGTTTTGCCAGTCATATCCAAGCACGTGCTTATGATGCATTCACCCATGTTACGTTCCTGGTGCATGACATCAATGTTATGCATTAGAAATAAGGATTTCATATACGATAACTCCCAAAGTGCATATATATGAGTCCAATTGTGATCCTCTCCGTACCCAACAAAATATCCAGGACGACCTTCATCTGGAACTAGATTATTCAGCTGTTCAACAATCTCCGGCCCGTTGATACGTTGTGTGAGACCTATGTGTGTTGAATACATTGGATTTGACGATAAAAGTTTTGAATACTACCAAAACACCTTTTTAACAAGGTCCGACGTAAGGTCCGACTTGCTTTGTCTAGGTCTGACTTATTTTGTCTAGGTTTGACTTATTTTGGCTAGGTCCGACTTGTTTTTGCTAGCTCCGGTGCTAGGTCCGACTAGCTTTGGTAAGTTCCGTGCTAGTTCCGACTAAGCTTTAGTAAGCTCCGGCGTTGGGTCCGACTAGCTTTGGTAAGCTCCGGTTCAAGGTCCGGTTAGCTTTGGTAAGGTTCAGAGTTTGATTGCAATGGTTCTGCTTTTAACTTGCAATGTTTCGAACTTGCTTTACTCTTATGGAAAGTTTGCTTAGTATTATTTTACTAAGTTTTTGGTGTGTTTTGGTGGTTATGGCTGATATCATTTTGCTATGGTTTACAACATGCTTATGTGAGGTGCTCACATAAGATGTTGTAATTTCGGAACTTACGAGAGTCAACTCGAGGACTTGTGCTCGGAAGTATTGGTTGTTTGTTCATGTGCAGGTGTTGCTTGAGTTCAAGACATGGCTGGTGACGGGATCCATTGAACTAGTCTTAGGGAGAAGATGAGGTTCAACAACCAAGTTCGGGAGGAATTGTGGTTGAGTTGATCGGAAGGTTGTGCAGTATGTTTGAATCAAGAAAAATGCATATGAAGGTATCTTGGACGTCATCGGAAGATGTTTGCACGTGTGCAAGGAGTGCATGGACGTGGCAACATGGTTCCAAGGCGTGGTGAAGAGATATGGAAGTGGAGATATGGTTGAAAAGGTTCAACCGGCTGGATTATGGACTCAGGCTGCGGCTGAGTCGTGTTTGACTCAAATATGGAAAGTTTTGAGTTGGTTATGATAGGATTTCGTGTGGGACATGAAGTTGAGTTGTTTTAGGAATGTTTGGGACGTTCCTAAGGTGTTTGGAAGTCTTAAGATTGCTTCTATCTGCGTATAGAAGAGTCCTAAGCAGTATTGGAAAGTTACAGTTTGAATCCAAGTAGAAGTAGGATTTCTAGTTTGAGTTTAGTTGGCCTTCGGGCTGGTTATATAAGAAAGGGAGGCCAGAGCTCGTAGAGAACGACTTTGGGGCTGTTCCTCTTGTGTTTTGATAAATAAAATTCGTATTCTAAAGGAACTTTTGTGCCTTGTTAGTCCGACTTGTTTCAAATAAGTTTTTCTCGTCGAGTTTCTGTTCAGCACTACCTTGCTTCAGTAGTTTTATCATAACTCGAGTTTTACAGATACAATTGATGTGATTATTTTTGGGTTGTCTTCACAAATTGATTATCTATCATCTGTGAAAATTTCACGGTTATTGAATTTGTGGTTTCTGATCTACACGAGTTTCTTTGCAATATTCCAGAACTATTTTTCTCGCGTAGGACAGATTGACCTTTGTTCAATCTTTCGATCGACACTTGAGTTTCTCTCAATGGATTTTCATGATTCTTGTTGTGACGTCTCCGTGACTTCATTCTCTACAATCTATACTAGTTTTTTCATAGTTGAACACATTTAGATTAGTCGCGCACACGGTTTCTTTGACAGATCGGTTTTCTGCTGAGGGGTGTTTTGTTGCTTCCGCTAAAAAGTTTTTATCTACCATTCACCCCCCTCTGGTAGCTTTACACGTGTACTTCGATCCTACAATTGGTATAAGAGCCAGGTTTCTTTAATTTTTGTGATTTGCACGTGTTTTGACTAATCATCTTAGAGAAATACTACGCCAAACCTTGTGTGTTTAGTGGTATTGATTTTCAGGTTTGGAAGGCACGCATGGAAGCTTTCATCCAGGCGCAAGGCATTGCAATATGGGAAAAGGTGTACAAGCCTTACGATGTGCCTTCAAACGATCAAGTCACGGCTACAAACATGAGAGATGTCGACAATAACAACAAGGCTCGGAACTTGATCATACAAGGACTAACTCAGAGCGACTTCGACCGTGTTTGATCTGTTGATGGCATGTTTCTTGGTTATCCATCTCATACTAGAGGCTACCGTGTGCTTTTTGTGCTTAAGCATGGCAATGACTCATTATTTGTTCAAGTGTATGTGGATGATATTATCTTTGGTTGTGCTTCTAATGATCTTGTGTCCAAGTTTTCAGCTATGATGAGTTCAGAATTTGAGATGAGTATGATGGGAGAACTCACGTACTTTTTGGGGCTGCAAATCAAGCAAACCAAGGAGGGTACCTTTGTGCATCAAACAAAGTATACAAAAGATCTCCTAAGGCGCTTCAACATGGAAAAAAGCAAGCCTTTTCGGACACCAATGGGAACAGCAACAACACTTGAACTTGATGAAGATTGTGATCCCGTTGATCAAAAAGAATATAGAAGCATGATCGGATCACTTTTGTATCTCACGGCATCAAGACCGGACATACAATTCAGCGTATGTCTTTGTGCACGGTTTCAAGCCTCCCCACATGCTTCACATCGTCAAGCCGTCAAAAGGATTCTCAGGTACTTACATGGAACTCAAGAATTTGGCATTTTTCTTCCTTCTTCCTCAACCGTTACTTTGAAAGCTTTTTCCGATGCTAATTTTGGGGGTTGTAGGATTGATAGGAAAAGTACTTCTGGTGCTTGTCATTTTCTTGGTAATTCACTTGTTGCCTGGTCCTCTAGAAAACAAAGTTCAGTTGCACAATCCACAGCCGAATCTGAATATGTAGCTGCTGCTAGTGCTTGCTCACAAATTCTTTGTATTGTTCAAACACTTAAGGACTATGGGGCTAGTGCCATTTGCATTGCTAAAAACCCCGTGCAACATTCGAGAACTAAGCACATTGACATTAGGTATCACTTTCTCCGTGATAATGTCAAAAAAGAGAATATTGTGCTTCACCATGTAGATACCGAACAACAATTGGCTGATATTTTTACAAAACCTTTGGATTTCACTCGTTTTTGTTACATTCGTAGTGAAATAGGGGTTATGCATCCTCATGGCTTAAATTGAGGGAGAATTTTGAAACTTGGGAAGTCTATGTGTGAATCTGAAATTAAAATAATATGAGCATTCATGCATATATGACTTTGTGATTCCTTTTTTATGTTGAAAGTTCTTACTACATTACTCGTGTTATACATTTCGTAGTTTTTACCATGTCTTGTAATTGGAATAATTACTTACACTAAATTTGGTCATGGTCGAACTTTCTTGCTGTTTTGAACTTGTTGCATGCTCACAAGTGTTTTTAATCATAAAGAATTAATCAAGTAATCAACTCACATGTTAAGTTTTATGTTTAAATAAAAAAATGAGAAAAGATCAAGCGAATATGCATGCATCGCACTTCTTCTTTTGAGATGGCTTATCATTGCACTTATATATGAACTTGAAACGAGTTGTGTATGACTAAAACCATGTCCTTAAGCTTCTGACTATCAAATGACATAGGCTTGGCTTGGTTGGTTGGAATAAGGCTGATGTTGCATATAATCTCTTGCAAATGTCATAAGATTAAAATTTGTGCTTTAAATGATAAATAAAATGCAGCAACAAGTGTCATGCTTTCAGGTCTTGAAATAGTTAAGTTTGTGAGATCATGACTTGTTTAAATTGAAAATTACACTTGATCTCTAGCATGACTTACACTACTTTATGTATCTCATTGATGTGATAGTGTAGGTTACTTGATAGTATGATTTGGATGAGCTTTATTTTATATGTATATGTTATAATGTGCTCATAACAAATTAAAATTTCTATTGTACCTTGCTGAATACATTGTCAAAGGGGGAGAAATTGATCACACATTGCACACATTCACAAGTGTTTTGACATGATTCTTCTCAGGGGGAGAATTTTTGGTATTTTTGTTTTTTCTTCTCATTTTATTTCTGATTTACAAAGGGGGAGAAATTATTTTCAAAACTTTTCATGTGAATAAGCCAATGTTCGAATTTTAAGTGGTGTTGCCAATGCATTCATCAAGGGGGAGACTGTGATACCTATGTGTGCTGAATACATTGGCTTTAACGATAAAAGTTTTGAATACTACCAAAACACCTTTTTAACACGGTCTGCTGTAAGGTCCGACTCGCTTTGTCTAGGTCTGACTTATTTTGTCTAGGTATGACTTATTTTGGCTAGATCCGACTTGTTTTTGCTAGCTCTGGTGCTAGGTCCGACTAGCTTTGGTAAGTTTCGTGCTAGGTCTGACTAAGCTTTAGTAAGCTCCAGCGTTGGGTCCGACTAGCTTTGGTAAGCTCCGGTTCAAGGTCCGGTTAGCTTTGGTAAGATTCAGAGCTTGATTGCAATGGTTCTGCTTTTAACTTGCAATGTTTCGAACTTGCTTTACTCTTATGGAAAGTTTGCTTAGTATTATTTTACTAAGTTTTTGGTGTGTTTTGGTGGTTATGGCTGATATCATTTTGCTATGGTTTACAACATGCTTATGTGAGGTGCTGTAACACCCCAAAACCTGTTAAGAGGAGAATTTAAAATTTTTTGAATGTATTGCATGTGGTGCAGAAATTCAAATTCAAATTGGAATTCAAATTAAACTCAAAACAGAAAAGAAAAAAGAAAAAAGAAAAAGAAAAAACAAACCTCCCCGGCCAGTGGGCCGAAACCCACCAGCCGGCCCACTCACCCCCGCGCCAGCCGCAGCCGCGTGCCCGCTTCCCTCTCACTGACATGCGGGGCCTGTCTGTCATCCCCGACCTCCCGCTCGCGCCGACCCCGGACTCTTCCGCGCGCGTGCGATCGTAACCGACCCGGATTTCTGCGTTCCTCAGGCCGACTCCCGGTCCCAGAAGACTCAAACTCGATCTAAACAAACCCGCCACCCTCCCCCGGCTATATAAACACTGGCATCTTCCCGATTTTCACCCACGATCAGCCGTTTTTCCTTCCGGTGAGAAGCCGAGTTGCTCCGGCCAATTTCGCTCGATCTTCGCTCGGGATTTCTGATCTAACGCGCTGATCTTGATCCACCGCCTCCGGGGAATCACGCAGGTGCAGAAAACTCGGTGGTTTGCGCTTCAAATATAGCGCCGACGAGCCTCGCCGTGAATTCATCTCGGACCTCGTCGCCGACCGCCTTCCAGGACCTCCGAGCTCAAGAAAACCCCCGAGGTGAGATCCCCGACCTCCCCTCTACCGATCTATGCCATGAAATCCCAGTTTTAGGAAGAATTGACGAAGATCCGAAGTTTTCCGGCGAGATCGCCGCCGCGCGCCGCCGGGCAGCGCCGCCCGCGCTCGATCAGAGCGACGTGGCCGCTTGAGGGCCGTCTATTTTAAATCGCACGGTAGAATTTAAATCCCCGCGTACCGGTTCAACGTTATAATCTCAGCCGTCTGTTTTAAATCGGACGGTCCACGCCAGCCCCGCGTTATAAAGGCTGGGATTCTTACACGCTACCCCCTGGGATTCTCAGAAAATACGAGCTAGCCCCGGAAACTTCTGATCTAGCCCCTGGAACTTCAGAAATTCATGTAAATTCAATTAAAAATCAGTTTTAGCCCCTGGACTTAATAAAAATTAGCAAAATCCCTCTGTTATGCATAGTTAGGCCCCTGGAAATTCTTAAAATAATATAATAGACCCTATAGTGGGGTGAGTTTACCTTTTTAACCCTATGTGATATTAAATTTAGGAATTTGAATATGTAATTAAGATTTAAATTTAAAAGGGTGAGGCACACACATTGTAAATCCAAGTTTAAACTCTACTAACAATTAGAAAGCTTTAGAATGAGCTAAAAATAAATTTTAGACTGAAATGAAATCTGTTTGGGTGTGTTCATGTTTATTAGATCTAGAAACAAATTTTTAGGCTAGGAAATAATTCTGAAAATTGGTAAAATAAATGTAAAATAGTTCACATCAGAGGAGAAGTTCAAAAATATATTATTTAATATTTTAGATCAGAACCTATTCTGTCTAGGTGATGTGTCTTACTATTTTCATAATAAAGTTCATAATTAGGTATAGAAAATAAATCTTAAAATATAGGAAAAATAGGTATGCATGACTAGAAAAGGATAAATGAAAACTCCAAAATCCAAATATTTCAGTTTAGGATTTGGTAGAAGATCTGAAAACCCATTTGGAGTAGGAAAATACCTTCCATGCATACTTGGTAGCTAAGATGTGTATCAACTAAATATAAGGAATTTGTTTAAATTAGAAATTCATATATAGTGTGCAAACATAAATCTGAATATAAAAGTTAGAAATCATATGCACATGTTTAAAAGTGCATGTGAGCCCAAAATCAACACAAATAGAGTAACCACAACACATAGAAATGTGAATGACTTTCATAAATATGAATGTGTGGTTTGTATGAAGTGAAAGTGTGAACTATGTCTTATGGATTGTTGTTTTCTTTTGCTATGTGTGATGGTATGAGTTGAACCTGCTCAAGAGCAAGTTCTTCCTTTCCAAGATCAGGACTATTCATTCCCAGAGCAGCAGGAAGAAGGCAAGTGTCCTTGACCACTTTGATCCTATACTAGGATGTGTAGATAGAATTATTTGCATTGTCAATTGAAATATGAAACCCATGCTAGGAAATTTCCCTAGAATTGCATTATCTTGTTTCCTTGTAGCTTGGGTTGGGATTTATTTTATTATGTCATTTATTTACATGTTTATGCTTAGCCCTGCTTAGAATGGGATATTTGGGATATAAGATCATCAGTTTATTCTACCATACTCTTGAATGAGATGTTATGAGTTATGTAGAGGTAGGGATCAAGGCAAGTTGGATGATTTGGTTGGTGCTGGGTGCACGAGACTCGGGTTTGTGTTTAGTATTTGCCTGGATCCTAAGGACCGGTTCATGGAGCATGTAACCTGGCTTTACCGTGCCAACCACATGCTGAGATGGGGCAGCTTGGCCAATTAATTAGTTGTATCCCCGGCGTAGTATGGGTGTGTTGGATGGTGCGGGGAATAGGTGTCAGCTGTACTACCATATGAACCGCAAGGCTCAAGAGGGGGTCACTGCAGCGGGGTTGGAGCCTCTTGTATGTTGTTAGGGTGAAACCTCAGTGGGCCCACGCTCATCGGGAATCCCTTTGTAAAGGCTTCGTAGTGATCTCCTAGCTACACACCTGGGAAGTGTGAATGTGGTTCGGAGCCACTGGCATAATGGAGGTTCTTTTAGTCCAACCGGCAACGGGGGATGAAATCACTACATGTGGGTACAGTGGTGCAAACTCTGCAGAGTCAAAACTGTCATGACAGCCGTGCTCACGGTCAAGAGCGGCTTGGACTTATTCATGATTAGAAGAGGATGACCTTGGAGGTTGTGAATGTTAAGCGGGGAGCTTAACATTGGAAATGATGTTATGGTTATTTGATTATGATGATGGGATGGGAGATTGGGACCATTTCACCTACGTAGTAATGTAGGTGCTTAATAAGTTAAGGTGATAGGTATTAATTGCGTAGTGCTTCAACCATGAGTTCAACCTCTCCTTGTTCTAGCCATGCATGACATAACTTTCCCACACTTGCTGAGTACCATCGGTACTCAACCTTACATATTTGTTGGTTTATATTGCTGCTCAGGTCAAGAGAATGATGTGGTGTTTAATGATCAAGACTTTGGACCCGAAGAAGGTTTCTAGGTTCATGGAGTCTCCTGGGCAACACCTGTGACGGAGCCCACGAGAATAATATTCCGCTGCTAGTTTATTTACTTGTGATGAACTTATTATCGTCCATCGAGACATATGCTATGTAAGACTTATTTATATTCGACACCTGGCTTGTAATAAATGATGCTTCACTATTTGTCATCACATGTATGAGAAAATGATCCTGGCATACATGTGATATTCACTCGGTTGTTCTTCGGAGAAACCGGGTGTGACAGAAGTGGTATCAGAGCCAAGGTTGCCCGTAGGAACGTGGACCTAGGAGAAATGGACGTATTTAAGGACCCTATTTTCTTAAAAAAACTATTTTACAAGGTGTGGGTTGAAAGGTGTTACTTAATGGGGTCACTTTCTTCATCTTATCCCAACTTTTATTCAAAATAGGATTTGTGTTTAAAATTTTATCTAACTTAAGTTTAAATTCTTTATGTTTTAGATGGTTCGCATGATCCGCACCGCTCGCAAGTCCACCGGAGGGAGAGTTCCCGTAGTTGCCCTTGCCCTGAGAGAGGAGGACCGTCCGGTGACGTACCTCTCCTACGGATTGGCAGTAGGAGGCTTGTTGCGCCGTCTTCGACGCATGCTCCAAGCCGTCAGCAACACGGGCAAGCCAATCATACACTATAGCTCCACCAGGACCATCCGTGATAATAGGGAAGAATGGAGTTCAGAGATGAGGATTATCCACGAAAATCAGCTGCTCAAGATCCACCATTCTCCAGCTTGTCGAGCGACACAGGTCGATGCGGAGAAGGATGTCACCTGGGAGGCAATCACCTGTCAGAGTCACATCTATCGTCGTCACCTGGACAGGACTGAGTACATGTATGTCCTCCAGCGCGAGAGTGGTACAACAGAGTACAAGTACCCGCCAGTGCAGCAGGGGACTTCCCATGAGCACATGGAGTTGTGCTTGGAGGATGCTGCTATGCTCAGCACTCGACTGCAGGAGTGTCAGCAGGAGCTTCAGGATGTTTGTGACACCCTGAAGGAAACCGAGGCGTTGCTTCGAGCCTGCTTGAGGGCGAGAGAAAGAGGAGATGGGAATGAATTGTGTGTCACCGTGAATGACACATGGACTCCTGACTCCCCAGATCGCCGGGCGAGCAGGCCACACCGCACTTCTCCACCAGCAGCTTCCCCACCCAAAGCGGAGTCAGAAGGCAGCCGCAATAATGAGGAAGATCCCGAGGAGCCAGCTCAGTGATACGAGTCGTGTAGAGTCCTCCCCCATAGTTCAGCAGGTTATCGAGTAGCCGAGTCAATACCTTAGTTAACGGTGGGTTAATGTGTGGTGTGTGACGTGAGTTGTGGAAGCCATGAGCAATTGTCCACAACCTCGTCTTTAGGTTGCTTTGCTTTGATGTGTGAACTCCTATGAAATTAATAGTGCATTTATTTTTGCGTGAGACATGAACCCTCAGAAAAATATAAATTCAACAAGGCCTCAACATTACAAAGTGTAAACAAGAAAAATTGGTAAGATAATACGTAATGCTTTAAATTGACATTTGGTTGATCATGATAGATGGCCGGAAGAGGAAAGGGTCGTGGTGCCAACCCCGCCAACAACAACGATGAGGCCGGCAACCCTCATCTTTCTGGAGGCCAAGACAGGGGTGGTCGCCGTGAAGGAGTTGATCCCATCCACCAAATGCTTGAGAATCAAAATCAGCTCATCCAGAACCTGACTCAAGTGGTGGCCAACTTGCATCAAGCTCCACCTCCACAAGCTGCACCACGCCAACCAAGGTTGAGTGAGTTTCTGGGAACTCAACCTCCAAAGTTTGCAAGTGCTGCTGAACCCCTGGAGGCTGATGATTGGCTAAAGACCATTGAGAGCAAGATGAGGATTATACAGTGCCAAGGGTATGAGAGGGTGTTGTTTGCCTCTCACCAATTGCATGGACCTGCTGCTGATTGGTGGACCGCTTACGTGGCCGCCCATCATGACCCTGAGAATATCACTTGGGAAGAGTTCAAGCATAGCTTCCGCAACCATTACATACCCAGGGGTGAACTCAAAAACAAGAGGAAGGAGTTCTTGGGATTGCAGCAAGGAAACATGACCGTGAGGGAATACCTCACTAAATTCACTCAACTCTCCCGTTATGCCCCACGGGACATAGAGACTGATGAGCAGAAACAAGATTGTTTTGTGGAAGGACTTACAGCGGAAATGCAGTGTGCAATGTCCTCCAACGAGTACGAAAGCTTCCAAAAGATGGTGGACAGAGCATTTGTTGTAGAAAGGAAGCTGAAGGCCTTGGAAAATGAAAACAAGAGGAAGGCGGGATGGTCACACCAAGCCTCGGGTAGCAACACCCGCCCACGTCTGATGCAGCAACCCGCAGGGCAGACGAGCCGTGCTGCGGTACCCTACTCAGCACCGAGAGGATACAACCCGAACTTCAGGCCTCTGGGCAGCACCAGCACCACCACAGCGTCACTTTGGACAGCAGCCTCGCTCTACATACCAACCTCGACCAGCAGTACAAGGACCCCCAAACCAACCCCAAGACAACAAAGGCCAGGCACCTAAGGTTGGGGTGCAATGCTTTAACTGTGGTGAAGTGGGGCACTACACCCATAAGTGCCCAAAGAAAAAGCCCGTGCAGCCGCAACAGCAGAATGTAATGCGAGGACGGGTGAACCATGTCACCATGGAGGAGGCGCAAGAGGCACCCGACGTGGTAGTTGGTAAGTTTCCTACCAATTTACACATTGCAACCCTGCTATTTAATTCTGGTGCTATCCACTCGTTCATTGCCCAAGGGTTTGTTAAGAAGCATGACCTAGCAACAACCCAAATGAACCATATGCTAGCAGTAAACTCTCCAGGTGGAGAAATAAGGACAAGACAAGTGTGTCCCAAGGTGAATCTGGACATTAATGGGGTGGTATTTACTGCCAACCTCATAGTGATAGATTCACAAGGGATAGATATTATTTTGGGCATGGATTGGTTGACCAAACATAAGGGAATCATCCATTGTTCGACCAGAACGGTGGAACTAACTCACCCTAGTGCCACAAGAGTAAATTTCATAACAATACAAGAGCCTAGGAGGGACATTAAATTAAATCAAGTTGAGGTGAAAGTGGAGGAGATCAGGATTATCAGGGAATACCTAGACGTTTTTCCGGAGGAGTTGCCAGGTATGCCTCCCGATTGTGAAGTGGAATTCGCGATTGAGCTAGTGCCTGGAACAGCTCCGATATACAAAAGACCTTATCGGATGTACTCCAAGCAGCTGGGAGAACTCAAGGATCATTTGAGAGAGTTGACAGAGAAGGGGTACATTCGTCCTAGTTCCTCACCATGGGGAGCTCCAGTGATATTTGTGCCCAAGAAGGACGGAACCCAAAGGTTATGCGTAGACTACCGTGCCTTGAATGAAGTAACCATCAAGAACAAATACCCACTACCCCGCATTGAAGACTTGTTTGATCAGTTGAGGGGAGCTTGTGTGTTCTCAAAAATTGATCTCAGGTCGGGATACCACCAACTTAAGATAAGGCAAACTGATATTTCGAAGACAGCTTCCGTATCTCGGTACGGACTGTATGAATACACCGTCATGCCTTTCGGGCTAACTAATGCCCCGGCATCCTTCATGTATCTCATGAACAAGGTATTCATGGAATATCTGGACAAATTTGTGGTGGTTTTCATAGATGACATTCTCGTCTTCTCCAAAGATGAAGAGCAACATGAGAAACATCTAAGGTTGGTGTTGCAGAAGCTGAGAGAACACCAGCTATACGCCAAGTTGAGCAAGTGTGAGTTTTGGCTGAAGAGAGCTCCCTTCTTAGGACATATAATCTCGGAGGGAGGAATCTCCGTAGATCCCGCAAAGATCGAGAATGTACAGAAGTGGAAGACCCCTGAGAATGTCGGGGAAGTTCGAAGCTTCTTAGGATTGGCTGGATACTATCGACGGTTTATTGAGGGACTCTCCAAGATCTCGAGACCCCTCACCAAACTGTTGGAGAAGGGAATCACATTCACATGGACGCCGCAGTGTGAGACGAGTTTTCAGGAGCTAAAGAAAAGATTGACAACAGCCCCAGTGCTAGTTATGCCAGATATGCAGAAGAACTTTTTGGTGTACTGCGATGCCTCTGGAAACGGGTTGGGATGTGTTCTCATGCAAGAAGGGCATGTCGTGGCTTATGCATCCCGGCAGCTCTGGAAACACGAGAAGAACTATCCTACACATGACCTAGAGCTAGCCGCAGTGGTACACGCGTTGAAAATTTGGCGGCACTACTTGATGGGGTAGAGGACAGAGATATATACGGATCATAAGAGTTTAAAGTACATTTTCACACAGCCAGATCTCAATCTCAGACAAAGGAGATGGTTAGAGCTAATCAATGACTTTGATGTGGGCATCAACTATCATCCTGGGAAAGCAAACGTTGTGGCAGATGCTTTAAGCCGGAAAGTGCAGGTCAATAGGTTGAGCTTGAAGGACATGCCTGCAGAATTGAAGGACGATGTTATAAGACTCAATCTATGCCTAGTGAATAGTGGTGAAGCCATCGCCATGGAAGTGGACTCCACACTAGAGCAAGACATACGCAATGGTCAAAAGAATGACGAGAAGATACAAGAAATCAGGCAACTCATCAAGGAAAATAAAGCCCCTGGTTTCAGAGAGGATGAACAAGGAACAGTGTGGCACGGGAAAAGAACCTGTGTGCCAAAAGTAAAGAAGATCCGTGAATTGATTTTGAAGGAGGCTCACGATTCTGACTATTCCATTCATCCTAGGAGTACGAAGATGTACCAGGACCTCAAGAGCAGGTATTGGTGGTATGGCATGAAGCGAGATGTCGCGGAACATGTTGCCCTATGTGACACATGTCAGTTGGTGAAAGCAGAACATCAACGACCCGCGGGATTATTGCAACCACTCAAAGTGCCTGAATGGAAATGGGAAGAAATCGGTATGGATTTCATAGTGGGATTGCCTAGGACCTAATCAGGATTCGATATGGGTCATCATCGACAGGTTAACCAAGGTAGCTCATTTCATTCGTGTGAAAGAAAGCTACAGCGGATCCAAACTGGCAGAGTTGTACATGTCAAGGATCGTGTGTTACCATGGAGTGCCAAAGAAGATAGTGTAAGGGCCTCAGTTTTTGACATATAATTGAAGTGTTCATCACCACACCACACACCTCATTTGAGGAAAGATGATGAACACAAATGAAGAGCAAGGAACCACCATCAACATGTTCATTAGAGAACAAACTCACACATTGCAAAAGTGGTATTTCCCTCATATGATATAGGTGGGCTGGACATATGAAAACTCCTACACTTTGCTAAGGATGTCCATGCCAAGTTTCACCCAAATTCAAAACCTTTTTGAGGACATTTTGGGTATAGTTAGAAAGAGGGCAGTTTGAAACTATATTCAAATTCAAACTGTTTTTATCCCATGAATTTAAAAGTGGGAGGCATATTCTTACTCAGCACATTTTTGTGAGCTCACACACCAATTTTCACTCCATTTGGAGTTGATCTTGACATGAGCTAAGTGGGACAGATTCAAACTTTATTTGAATTCAAAACTGCACTTGTGCTGAAATTCACTCAAACCAAACCCAATTTGAACTTTGATCAATTCAAATGGCTCATGGGTGAATAATTTGAATTACCAGGGGTACTATGGGGCTCACTGTTTACAACAGTGATTAGGAGTAAATTTCAGAGGTTAAAACTGGAAGTGGGACCCACATGTCAGCCACCACTTCAACTCAAACCGACTGAAATTTTCTCACTCGGTTAACCGAGCCGCCGCTGCGATCGCCACCGAGGGGAGCCGCCGCGCCAGCATCTGCTTGCCCACGCACGGGCGTGAGGCGGTGCAGAGCCTTCTTAAGGCGCCTGTCCCCCTCCTCGGCTGAGGCATCGCCGTTCTTCCCCGCAAGAACTCAGCGCCGGCCGAAGTTTTCCGCAGCTCGGAATCGATCGGAGAGCGCCGATCACAGCTTCATCCGTCCCCTCCAGAGCCCCAGCAAGGTACTAGAGACCTTCCTCCGTCTTCCCCGCTGCCGAAATTCAGTTGGAACTGATTGATATCGGCTGTGCCAAAAGATCAATTCGGTGACTTAGAACCGCCGCACCTCGGGCTTCCGTGGACAGCCCAGCCAGGGCGTTGTCACGCCCGAACCAAGGCACCCTTGGACGCGCTGGTGACCGGTGCTGCTCACCCCCGAGCCACAGCTCGAGTGGTTACTCACCGGCAGCGAATTTCCAATTTTCCCCTTTCTATGTGCAGCACGACCCTCGGGTGCGATTCTGTCGAATTCGTGCTCTAGAAAGGAGTAGAGGGCCTCAATCCGCTCTCACACAAACTAGACACGGTAACGCACAAGTTGCCTTCACAACCCTTGGCCGGAGAACCTCTGTACCCGGCGTAATTCGAGGTTTACAAATGGCGGAGTAAACAGGAGGCATCGGGCGCACGGTGAAGACCTACTTCGGGCCTTCCCCGAGCTGCCTCGAGCTCATGTCGACCTTCCCTGAGGTCCACTAATGCTTCCCGACCGGTTCCTCGAGTAGTTGAGGTGCTAGGGTAGTCAGCCGACATGACCGAAGTCTTCCGAGGTGGCGGCTCGTCGCCGACCATGCACCGGCCATTGTCATGAGCAGCTGACCCCAGAATCCTGTTCTCCGAGTGAAAGTAGGCAGGGGCGGCCAAAATCGTGAAGTTTGGAGCTGTACAGAAGCCGGCGGCGAGCTCTCCGGCGAGGTCCCTCGGCGGCGGAGCGCGGGCGTCACGAGGTTGAAGAAGGGGGTGGACCCCAGCTGTCAGCTGCCGATATTTTGAATCAGGATCGGGCTGCGGCCGGGATCGGGTGTGCTGGCGCGCAAAATCCTTGTGGGCTGCGGTGTGCTGTTGCCTCGGCGTGCGACGCGTGTCCCCGGGGCCCACTCGTGAGTTTAAACTTTTCTCCGATTTTCAAATTTCCTTCAAACTTCAAATCCTTATAACTTTGGTTAGAAAGCTCCAAATTGAGTGAACCAAATTTTGCTGGATTCAGCTCTCTGAGCACTTTCCAGCAAATCAAGTTTCACTTCATGAAATTCCTTATTTTTTCAGAATTAATTCCTCAAAGTTTAAACTGTTTGGAATTTTAACTTGAGAACCCTTTGGAGAAAAATCCTGGAATTTTGCTGAGAGGTTCACCAAAATATCCTGAACTACCATAAAAATTTCAGACCCATTGGAGCTCATTTAATCCACCTAATGGTGTGATTAGTGAAACTGTTCCAGAGAAAATAGAAAATGTTCAGAAACATTTTCAGAATTTTCTCTGAAATTGTTTAGCTCATATCTTTAGCTAGGAACCTTCAAATTAAGTGAGACCAACTCCATTAGAACCCTCTGAAAATCTAGTTTTCAGAAAGTCATAGTTTGTTTCATGAAAATCTTTAGAACACCTTAAAAGCCTTTAATTAAGGTCAAGTACATAATTAATTGTGGAGGGCTCAAATGAGCTTTGCTGCAACTAAAACTTGACAAAGTCTCTATTTAGGTTGTAACCAAGCCACAGTAAAAGTTTCACAGTCATTGAGTCTGTCTAGTGGGACTTATAAGCTTCACAAATTCAAACTTAATACAAATGCATTTAAATTAATACATGTACCTCTTATATCATGTAGTCGCTAAGGTCGAGGAGGAACCCGAAATCCTAGACTTCGTAACTCCGGAGGAGCAGCTAGCCTACGACCAAGACCAGCAAGGCAAGCTCCAGTTTGCATTAACCATTTTACAAATTTTATTGTTTTGAGCACTTACTTGAGTATTATGATTCTTTGCATTAGAGTCTTGTTTGGAAACCCAATTGCATAGCCAAGAACACCATGGGTTGGGTTTAGGATTGCAAACCCCGTTAGCTACTGCAATGCTAAGATAGTGTAGGATTCGGTACAAGTCGAGTAGTTGGAACTACTCGCGAGCATAGGCTAGAGGCACTCGACTCGGGTAGTGATAGCACATGAAACATATGGCAAGAAAATGAGACCAAGCGGAGGGTAAGGGCAGCAGGACTTTGGGGCCTGTGTGCTGTAGCTCCGCTTGTGTCAATTGAGGACCGAGCCGTGTGCGGGCCTATTGAACAAGCTAGAACAGTACCGAAGACCTACCGGCTATATGGGAACCGGGAAACTGATGTAACTCGCGTAGCTGGGTATTGAGGCATTGCCCGTCGTTCAGAGGGTAGGTTGAGAGCTTGAGGTGTAAATCGGCTGGCGGCACTGGGATGCGCGTGCAGAGACCTCTTGCTCGGGACGATGGGATCGGTTCAATATTTGGCTGACGGGCGAAAGGTAGTTGCGTACGGCGTCCGTGATGGTTGTTGTAGGAAACATCGAGTACGGGCGTACGTGACGGGTTGTTTGGGTAACCCTGCAGGTGTAAATCGATTATAATCGCCGTCCCTCGTGGTCAGTGAGTACCACTTGTTCACTGTACCGTGACGTAGAAAGAACAGGCTAGTTACATGTTAAAATGTTGCTGATTGAAAGATGGACTTTGCTTGTTAATGGTTTGTTGTAGTTTAGAGCTAACTAAAGTTCTTTTCAACTTTAAGAAAAGTACATGAGAGAAATGCGTTTCTTGTTTGATTGCGGCTCTCTCATGTGCCTTAGCGTAAGGTTCTCCACAATCTGCTGCTAAAACTTGAAAGTAAGATTCTACTAATTAGGCGAGTCCTTGCAAATGATTTTTACCTCATGTAACCCAGCACCCCTCATGTAGAAGTTCCATGTTTAGGTGAGACGGGTCAGACTTGCTGAGCCTTCGTGCTCACTGCTTGTGTTTGAAGCTTTTGCAAGGTTCTATGAGGAAGGGACTCCCGAGGAAGAGACGGAACCCCAGGAGGGGAACCCCGTCGAGTGGGAGTCGTGCACGCTGCAGAGTTAGTGTGTGTGTGTGCTAGCAAGTACACATTCCAGGGCTGAACGTGGACTTGACGCATGGTCTATGCCCGTGAGTGTAGACTGGACTTATTTTGTTGCAAACATGTTCATAAACTTGTTTATGTAATAAAATTTCGCTTCCGCTTTGTATCTTTGACGTGTGTTATCCGGTGTTGTGCAACGCAGCACCCCTCAGCGTGATCCTGGCTCGACAAGACCGTGGGGTCGTGTCAGATAGTGTCGGATCGAGGGACACAGTTCACCTCAAGGTTCTGGCAGAAGCTGCATGAAACCATGGGAACCCATCTGAACTTTAGTTCTGCCTATCATCCCCAAACTGACAGGCAGACGGAAAGAACCAATCAGATCCTTGAGGATATGCTGAGAGCGTGTGCACTCAAAAACAATCGGAGTTGGGATAAGAACTTACCGTATGCGGAGTTCTCCTATAACAACAGTTATCAGGCTAGTATGAAGATGTCACCGTTTGAAGCTTTGTATGGGAGGAAGTGCAGAACTCCACTATTTTGGAACCAAACGGGGGAAAGTAAAGTGTTTGGACCCGAAGTACTACAAGAAGCCGAGGCGAAAGTGAGGGAAATTCGCAACAACTTGAGGATAGCACAAAGACGACAAAAGAGCTATGCCGATGTACGGAGAAGAGAGCTCGTTTTCAACGTGGGGGACTATGTCTATCTCAATGTGTCCCCTATCCGAGGACTTCGTCAGTTCAACGTGAAAGGGAAGTTATCACCTCGATACATCGGACCCTTTCAAGTTCTAGAGAGAAAAGGCGAAGTGGCGTATCAACTAGAATTACCGGCTCGCCTATCGGATGGGCATGACGTATTCCATGTGTCACAGCTCAAGAAATGTCTGAGAACACCTGAAGAGATGTTACCCATGAATGAGGTTGACGTAGCTGAGGATCTGTCTTATGCCGAGCATCCATTCAAGATTTTGGAGACAATGGAACGCCTCACAAGAAATAAAAGAATCCGGATGTGCAAGGTGCAGTGGAAGCATCACTCGGAAGAGGAAGCCACATGGGAGCGAGAAGACGAGCTTAAGGCACAGTTTTTGGAATTGTTTTCTTAGAAACACCAATCTCGAGGACGAGATTTCTTTTAAGGGGGGTAGAGCTGTAACACCCCAAAACCTGTTAAGAGGAGAATTTAAAAAATTTTGGACGTATTGCATGTGGTGCAGAAATTCAAATTCAAATTGGAATTCAAATTAAACTCAAAATAGAAAAGAAAAATAAAAAAGAAAAAGAAAAAAAAACAAACCTCCCCGGCCAGTGGGCCGAAACCCACCAGCCGGCCCACTCACCCCCGCGCCAGCCGCAGCCGCGCGCCCGCTTCCCTCTCACTGACATGCGGGGCCCGCCTGTCATCCCCGACCTCCCGCTCGCGCCGACCCCGGACTCTTCCGCTCGCGCGCGATCGTAACCGACCTGGATTTCCGCGTTCCTCAGGCTGACTCCCGGTCCCAGAAGACTCAAACTCGATCTAAACAAACCCGCCGCCCTCCCCCGGCTATATAAACACCGACATCTTCCCGATTTTCACCCATGATCAGCCGTTTTTCCTTCCGGTGAGAACCCGAGTTGCTCCGGCCAATTTCGCTCGATCTTCGCTCGGGAATTCTAACCTAACGCGTTGATCTTGATCCACCGCCTCTGGGGAATCACGCAGGTGCAGAAAACTCGGTGGTTTGCGCTTCAAATACAGCGCCGATGAGCCTCGCCGTGAATTCACCTCGGACCTCGTCGCCGACCGCCTTCCAGGACCTCCGAGCTCAAGAAAACCCCCGAGGTGAGATCCCCGACCTCCCCTCTACCAATCTATGCCATGAAATCCCAGTTTCAGGAAGAATTGACGAAGATCCGAAGTTTTTCGGCGAGATCGCCGCCTCCCGCCGCCGCGCGCCACCGGGCAGCGCCGCCCGCGCTCGATCAGAGCGACGTGGCCGCTTGAGGGCCGTCTATTTTAAATCGCACGGTAGAATTTAAATCCCCGCGTACCGGTTCAACGTTATAATCTCAGCCGTCTGTTTTAAATCGGACGGTCCACGTCAGCCCCGCGTTATAAAGGCCGGGATTCTTACGCGCTACCCCCTGGGGTTCTCGGAAAATACGAGCTAGCCCCGGAAACTTCTGATCTAGCCCCTGGAACTTCAGAAATTCATGTAAATTCAATTAAAATCAGTTTTAGCCCCTGGACTTAATAAAAATTAGCAAAATCCCTCTGTTATGCATAGTTAGGCCCCTGGAAATTCTTAAAATAATATAATAGACCCTGTAGTGGGGTGAGTTTACCTTTTTAACCCTATGTGATATTAAATTTAGGAATTTGAATATGTAATTAAGATTTAAATTTAAAAGGGTGAGGCACACACATTGTAAATCCAAGTTTAAACTCTACTAACAATTGGAAAGCTTTAGAATGAGCTAAAAATAAATTTTAGACTGAAATGAAATCTGTTTGGGTGTGTTCATGTTTATTAAATCTAGAAACACATTTTTAGGCTAGGAAATAATTCTGAAAATTGGTAAAATAAATATAAAATAGTTCACATCAGAGGAGAAGTTCAAAAATATATTATTTAATATTTTAGATCAGAACCTATTCTGTCTAGGTGATGTGTCTTACTATTTTCATAATAAAGTTCACAATTAAGTATAGAAAATAAATTTTAAATATAGGAAAAATAGGTATGCATAACTAGAAAAGGATAAATGAAAACTCCAAAATCCAAATATTTCAGTTTAGGATTTGGTAGAAGATCTGAAAACCCATTTGGAGTAGGAAAATACCTTCCATGCATACTTGGTAGCTAAGATGTGTATCAATTGAATATAAGGAATTTGTTTAAATTAGAAATTCATATATAGTGTGCAAACATAAATCTGAATATAAAAGTTAGAAATCATATGCACATGTTTAAAAGTGCATGTAAGCCCAAAATCAACACAAATAGAGTAACCACAACACATAGAAATGTGAATGACTTTCATAAATATGAATGTGTGGTTTGTATGAAGTGAAAGTGTGAACTATGTCTTTTGGATTGTTGTTTTCTTTTGCTATGTGTGATGGTATGAGTAGAACCTGCTCCAGAGCAAGTTCTTCCTTTCCAAGATTAGGACTATCCATTCCCAGAGCAGCAGAAAGAAGGCAAGTGTCCTTGACCACTTTGATCCTATACTAGGATGTGTAGATAGAATTATTTGCATTGTCAATTGAAATATGGAACCCATGCTAGGAAGTTTCCCTAGAATTGCATTATCTTGTTTCCTTGTAGCTTGGGTTGGGATTTATTTTATTATGTCATTTATTTACATGCTTATGCTTAGCCCTGCTTAGAGTGGGATATTTGGGATATAAGATCATCAGTTTATTCTACCATACTCTTGAATGAGATGTTATGAGTTATGTAGAGGTAGGGATCAAGGCAAGTTGAATGATTTGGTTGGTGCTGGGTGCATGAGACTCGGGTTTATGTTTAGTATTTGCCTGGATCCTAAGGACCGGTTCATGGAGCATGTAACCTGGCTTTACCGTGCCAACCACATGCTGAGATGGGGCAGCTTGGCCAATTAATTAGGTGTATCCCCGGCGTAGTATGGGTGTGTTGGATGGTGCGGGGAATAGGTGTCAGTTGGACTACCATATGAACCGCAAGGCTCAAGAGGGGGCCACTGCAGCGGGGTTGGAGCCTCTTGTATGCTGTTAGGGTGAAACCTCAATGGGCCCACGCTCGTCGGGAATCCCTTTGTAAAGGCTTCATAGTGATCTCCTGGCTACACACCTAGGAAGTGTGAATGTGGTTCGGAGCCACTGGCATAATGGAGGTTCTTTTAGTCCAACCGGCAATGGGGGATGAAATCACTACATGTGGGTACAGTGGTGCAAACTCTGTAGAGTCAAAACTGTCATGACAGCCGTGCTCACGGTCAAGAGCGGCTTGGACTTATTCATGATTAGAAGAGGATGACCTTGGAGGTTGTGAATGTTAAGCGGGGAGCTTAACATTGGAAATGATGTTATGGTTATTTGATTATGATAATGGGATGGGAGATTGGGACCATTTCACCTACGTAGTAATGTAGGTGCTTAATAAGCTAAGGTGATAGGTATTAATTGCGTAGTGCTTCAACCATGAGTTCAACCTCTCCTTGTTCTAGCCATGCATGACATAACTTTCCCACACTTGCTGAGTACCATCGGTACTCAACCTTGCATATTTGTTGGTTTATATTGCTGCTCAGGTCAAGAGAATGATGTGGTGTTTAATGATCAAGACTTTGGACCCGAAGAAGGTTTCTAGGTTCATGGAGTCTCCCGGGCAACACCTGTGACGGAGCCCACGAGAATAATATTCCGCTGCTAGTTTATTTACTTGTGATGAACTTATTATCGTCCATCGAGACATATGCTATGTAAGACTTATTTATATTCGACACCTGGCTTGTAATAAATGATGTTTCACTATTTGTCATCACATGTATGAGAAAATGATCCTGGCATACATGTGATATTCACTCGGTTGTTCTTCAGAGAAACCGGGTGTGACAGAAGTGGTATCAGAGCCAAGGTTGCCCGTAGGAACGTCGACCTAGGAGAAACGGACGTATTTAAGGACACTATTTTCTTAAAGAAACTATTTTACAAGGTGTGGGTTGAAAGGTGTTACTTAATGGGGTCACTTTCTTCATCTTATCCCAACTTTTATTCAAAATAGGATTTGTGTTTAAAATTTTATCTAACTTAAGTTTAAATGCTTTATGTTTTAGATGGTTCGCATGATCCGCACCGCTCTCAAGTCCACCGGAGGGAGAGTTCCCGTAGTTGCCCTTGCCCTGAGAGAGGAGGACCGTCCGGTGACGTACCTCTCCTACGGATTGGTAGTAGGAGGCTTGTTGCGCCATCTTCGACGCATGCTCCAAGCCGTCGGCAACACGGGCAAGCTAATCATATACTATAGCTCCACCAGGACCATCCGTGAGAAGAGGGAAGAATGGAGTTCAGAGATGAGGATTATCCACGAAAATCAGCTGCTCAAGATCCACCGTTCTCCAGCTTGTCGAGCGACACAGGTCGATGCGGAGAAGGATGTCACCTGGGAGGCAATCACCTGTCAGAGTCACATCTATCATCGTCATTGGACAGGACTGAGTACATGTATGTCCTCCAGCGCGAGAGTGGTACAACGGAGTACAAGTACCCGCCAGTGCAGCAGGGGACTTCCCATGAGCACATGGACTTGTGCTTGGAGGATGCTGCTATGCTCAGCACTCGACTGCAGGAGTGTCAGCAGGAGCTTCAGGATGTTCGTGACACCCTGAAGGAAACCGAGGCGTTGCTTTTAGCCTACTTGAGGGCGAGAGAAAGAGGAGATGGGAATGAACTGTGTGTCACCGTGAATGACACATGGACTCCTGACTCCCCAGATCGCCGGGCGAGCAGGCGTCGCCGCACTTCTCCACCAGCAGCTTCCCCACCCAAAGCGGAGTCAGAAGGCAGCCGCAATAATGAGGAAGATCCCGAGGAGCCAGCTCAGTGATACGAGTCGTGTAGAGTCCTCCCCCATATTTCAGCAGGTTATCGAGTAGGCGAGTCAATACCTTAGTTAACGGTGTGTTAATGTGTGGTGTGTGACGTGAGTTGTGGAAGCCATGAGCAATTGTCCACAACCCCGTCTTTAGGTTGCTTTGCTTTGATGTGTGAACCCCTATGAAATTAATAGTGCATTTATTTTTGCGTGAGACATGAACCCTCAGAAAAATATAAATTCAACAAGGCCTCAACATTACAAAGTGTAAACAAGAAAAATTGGTAAGATAATACGTAATGCTTTAAATTGACATTTGGTTGATCATGATAGATGGCCGGAAGAGGAAAGAGTCGTGGTGCCAACCCCGCCAACAACAACGATGAGGCCGGCAACCCTCATCTTTTTGGAGGCCAAGACAGGGGTGGTCGTCGTGAAGGAGTTGATCCCATCCACCAAATGCTTGATAATCAAAATCAGCTCATCCAGAACCTGACTCAAGTGGTGGCCAACTTGCATCAAGCTCCACCTCCACAAGCTGCACCACGCCAACCAAGGTTGAGTGAGTTTCTGGGAACTCAACCTCCAAAGTTTGCAAGTGCTGCTGAACCCCTGGAGGCTGATGATTGGCTAAAGACCATTGAGAGCAAGATGAGGATTATACAATGCCAAGGGTATGAGAGGGTGATGTTTGCCTCTCACCAATTGCATGGACCTGCTGCTGATTGGTGGACCGCTTACGTGGCCGCCCATCATGACCCTGAGAATATCACTTGGGAAGAGTTCAAGCATAGCTTCCGCAACCATTACATACCCAGGGGTGAACTCAAAAACAAGAGGAAGGAGTTCTTGGGATTGCAGCAAGGAAACATGACCGTGAGGGAATACCTCACTAAATTCACTCAACTCTCCCGTTATGCCCCACGGGACATAGAGACTGATGAGCAGAAACAGGATTATTTCGTGGAAGGACTTACAGCGGAAATGCAGTGTGCAATGTCCTCCAACGAGTACGAAAGCTTCCAAAAGATGGTGGACAGAGCATTTGTTGTAGAAAGGAAGCTGAAGGCCTTGGAAAATGAAAACAAGAGGAAGGCGGGATGGTCACACCAAGCCTCGGGTAGCAACACCCGCCCACGTCTGATGCAGCAACCCGCAGGGCAGACGAGCCGTGCTGCGGTACCCTACTCAGCACCGAGAGGGTACAGCCCGAACTTCAGGCCACCGGCAGCACCAGCACCACCACAGCGTCAGTTTGCACAGCAGCCTCGCCCTACATACCAACCTCGACCAGCAGTACAAGGACCCCCAAACCAACCCCAAGACAACAAAGGCCAGGCACCTAAGGTTGGGGTGCAATGCTTTAACTGTGGTGAAGTGGGGCACTACACCCATAAGTGCCCAAGGAAAAAGCCCGTGCAGCCGCAACAGCAGAATGTAATGCGAGGACGGGTGAACCACGTCACCATGGAGGAGGCGCAAGAGGCACCCGACATGGTAGTTGGTAAGTTTCCTGCCAATTTACACATTGCAACGCTGCTATTTGATTCTGGTGCTACCCACTCGTTCATTGCCCAAGGGTTTGTTAAGAAGCATGACCTAGCAACAACCCAAATGAAACCATATGCTAGCAGTAAACTCTCCAGGTGGAGAAATAAGGACAAGACAAGTGTGTCCCAAGGTGAATCTGGACATTAATGGGGTGGTATTTACTGCCAACCTCATAGTGATAGATTCACAAGGGATAGATATTATTTTGGGCATGGATTGGTTGACCAAACATAAGGGAATCATCCATTGTTTGACCAGAACGGTGGAACTAACTCACCCTAGTGGCACAAGAGTAAAGTTCATAACAATACAAGAGCCTAGGAGGGACATTAAATTAAATCAAGTTGAGGTGAAAGTGGAGGAGATCAGGATTATCAGTGAATACCCAGACGTTTTTCCGGAGGAGTTGCCAGGTATGCCTCCCGATCGTGAAGTGGAATTCGCGATTGAGCTAGTGCCTGGAACAGCTTCGATATACAAAAGACCTTATCGTATGGACTCCAAGCAGCTGGGAGAACTCAAGGATCATTTGAGACAGTTGACAGAGAAGGGGTACATTCGTCCTAGTTCCTCACCATGGGGAGCTCCAGTGATATTTGTGCCCAAGAAGGACGGAACCCAAAGGTTATGCGTAGACTACCGTGCCTTGAATGAAGTAACCATCAAGAACAAGTACCCATTACCCCGCATTGAAGACTTGTTTGATCAGTTGAGGGGAGCTTGTGTGTTCTCAAAAATTGATCTCAGGTCAGGATACCACCAACTTAAGATAAGGCAAACTGATATTCCGAAGACAGCTTTCGTATCTCGGTACGGACTGTATGAATACACCGTCATGCCTTTCGGGCTAACTAATGCCCCGGCATACTTCATGTATCTCATGAACAAGGTATTCATGGAATATCTGGACAAATTTGTGGTGGTTTTCATAGATGACATTGTCGTCTTCTCCAAAGATGAAGAGGAACATGAGAAACATCTCAGGTTGGTGTTGCAGAAGCTGAGAGAACACCAGGTATACGCCAAGTTGAGCAAGTGTGAGTTTTGGCTGAAGAGAGTTCCCTTCTTAGGACATATAATCTCGGAGGGAGGAATCTACGTATATCCCGCCAAGATCGAGGATGTACATAAGTGGAAGACCCCTGACAATGTCGGGGAAGTTCGAAGGTTCTTAGGATTGGCTGGATACTATCGGTTTATTGAGGGACTCTCCAAGATCTCGAGACCCCTCACCAAACTGTTGGAGAAGGGAATCACACTCACGTGGACGCCGCAGTGCGAGACGAGTTTTCAGGAGCTAAAGAAAAGATTGACAACAGCCCCAGTGCTAGTTATGCCAGATATGCAGAAGAACTTTTCGGTGTACTGCGATGCCTCTGGAAACGGGTTGGGATGTGTTCTCATGCAAGAAGGGCATGTCGTGGCTTATGCATCCCGGCAGCTCCGGAAACACGAGAAGAACTATCCTACACATGACCTAGAGCTAGCCGCAGTGGTACACGCATTGAAAATTTGGCGGCACTACTTGATGGGGAAGAGGAAAGAGATATATACGGATCATAAGAGTTTAAAGTACATTTTCACACAGCCAGAACTCAACCTCAGACAAAGGAGATGGTTAGAGCTAATCAATGACTTTGATGTGGGCATCAACTATCATCCTGGGAAAGCAAACGTCGTGGCAGATGCTTTAAGCCGGAAAGTGCAGGTCAATAGGTTGAGCTTGAAGGACATGCCTGCAGAATTGAAGGACGATGTTATAAGACTCAATCTATGCTTGGTGAATAGTGGTGAAGCCATCGCCATGGAAGTGGACTCCACACTAGAGCAAGACATACGCAATGGTCAAAAGAATGACGAGAAGATACAAGAAATCAGGCAACTCATCAAGGAAAATAAAGCCCCTGGTTTCAGAGAGGATGAACAAGGAACGGTGTGGCACGGGAAAAGAATCTGTGTGCCAGAAGTAAAGAAGATCCGTGAATTGATTTTGAAGGAGGCTCACGATTCCAACTATTCCATTCATCTTGGGAGTACGAAGATGTACCAGGACCTCAAGAGCAGGTATTGGTGGTATGGCATGAAGCGAGATGTCGCGGAACATGTTGCCCTATGTGACACATGTCAGTTGGTGAAAGCAGAACATCAACGACCCGCGGGATTATTGCAACCACTCAAAGTGCCTGAATGGAAATGGGAAGAAATCGGTATGCATTTCATAGTGGGATTGCCTAGGACCCAATCAGGATATGATTCGATATGGGTCATCATCGACAGGTTAACCAAGGTAGCTCATTTCATTCCCGTCAAAGAAAGCTACAGCGGATCCAAATTGGCAAAGTTGTACATGCCAAGGATCGTGTGTTACCATGGAGTGCCAAAGAAGATAGTGTCAGATCGAGGGACACAGTTCACCTCAAGGTTCTGGTAGAAGCTGCATGTAACCGTGGGAACCCATCTGAACTTTAGTTCTGCCTATCATCCCCAAACTGACGTGCAGACGGAAAGAACCAATCAGATCCTTGAGGATATGCCGAGAGCGTGTGCACTCAAAAAAAATCGGAGTTGGGATAAGAACTTACCGTATGCGGAGTTCTCCTATAACAACAGTTATCAGGCTAGTATGAAGATGTCACCGTTTGAAGCTTTGTATGGGAGGAAGTGCAGAACTCTTCTATTTTGGAACCAAACGGGGGAAAGTAAAGTGTTTGGACCCGACGTACTACAAGAAGCCGAGGCGAAAGTGAGGGAAATTCGCAACAACTTGAGGATAGCACAAACACGACAAAAGAGCTATGCCGATGTACGGAGAAGAGAGCTCGTTTTCAACATGGGGGACTATGTCTATCTCAAGGTGTCCCCTATCTGAGGACTTCGTCGGTTCAAGGTGAAAGGGAAGTTATCACCTCGATACATCGGACCCTTTCAAGTTCTGGAGAGAAAAGGCGAAGTGGCGTATCAACTAGAATTACCGGCTCGCCTATCGGATGTGCATGACGTATTCCATGTGTCACAGCTCAAGAAATGTCTGAGAACACCTGAAGAGATGTTACCCATGAATGAGGTTGACGTAGCTGAGGATCAGTCTTATGCCGAACAACCATTCAAGATTTTGGAGACAATGGAACGCCTCACAAGAAATAAAAGAATCCGGATGTGCATGGTGCAGTGAAAGCATCACTCGGAAGAGGAAGCCACATGGGAGCGAGAAGACGAGCTTAAGGCACAGTTTCTGGAATTGTTTTCTTAGAAACACCAATCTCGAGGATAAGATTTCTTTTAAGGGGGGTAGA
This sequence comes from Neostapfia colusana, assembly GCA_030760725.1. Taxonomy (NCBI): domain Eukaryota; kingdom Viridiplantae; phylum Streptophyta; class Magnoliopsida; order Poales; family Poaceae; genus Neostapfia; species Neostapfia colusana. Next base: position 36,301,675 of record JASWHV010000004.1, on the reverse strand, counting down.
GCTGTAACACCCCAAAACCTGTTAAGAGGAGAATTTAAAAATTTTTGGACGTACTGCATGTGGTGCAGAAATTCAAATTCAAATTGGAATTCAAATTAAACTCAAAACAGAAAAGAAAAAGAAAAAAACAAACCTCCTCGGCCAGTGGGCCGAAACCCATCAGCCGGGCCACTCACCCCCGCGCCAGTCGCAGCCGCGCGCCCGCTTCCCTCTCACTGACATGTGGGGCCCGCCTGTCATCCCCGACCTCCCGCTCGCGCCGACCCCGAACTCTTCCGCGCGCGCGATCGTAACCGACCCGGATTTCCGCGTTCCTCAGGCCGACTCCCGGTCCCAGAAGACTCAAACTCGATCTAAACAAACCCGCCGCCCTCCCCCGGCTATATAAACACCGGCATCTTCCCAATTTTCACCCACGATCAGCCGTTTTTCCTTCCGGTGAGAACCCGAGTTGCTCCGGCCAATTTCGCTCGATCTTCGCTCGGGATTTCTGATCTAACACGCTGATCTTGATCCACCGCCTCTGGGAAATCACGCAGGTGCAGAAAACTCGGTGGTTTGCGCTTCAAATACAGCGCCGACGAGCCTCGCCGTGAATTCACCTCGGACCTCGTCGCCGACCGCCTTCCAGGACCTCCGAGCTCAAGAAAACCCCCGAGGTGAGATCCCCGACCTCCCCTCTACCAATCTATGCCATGAAATCCCAGTTTTAGGAAGAATTAACGAAGATCCGAAGTTTTCCGGCGAGATCGCCGCCTCCCGCCGCCGGGCAGCGCCGCCCGCGCTCGATCAGAGCGATGTGGCCGCTTGAGGGCCGTCTATTTTAAATCGCACGGTAGAATTTAAATCCCCGCGTACCGGTTCAACGTTATAATATCAGCCGTCTGTTTTAAATCGGACGGTCCACGTCAGCCCCGCGTTATAAAGGCTGGGATTCTTACGCGCTACCCCCTGGGGTTCTCGGAAAATACGAGCCAGCCCCGGAAACTTCTAATCTAGCCCCTGGAACTTCAGAAATTCATGTAAATTCAATTAAAAATCAGTTTTAGCCCGTGGACTTAATAAAAATTAGCAAAATCCCTCTGTTATGCATAGTTAGGCCCCTGGAAATTCTTAAAATAATATAATAGACCCTGTAGTGGGGTGAGTTTACCTTTTTAACCCTATGTGATATTAAATTTAGGAATTTGAACATGTAATTAAGATTTAAATTTAAAAGGGTGAGGCACACACATTGTAAATCCAACTTTAAACTCTACTAACAATTGAAAAGCTTTAGAATGAGCTAAAAATAAATTTTAGGATGAAATGAAATCTGTTTGGGTGTGTTCATGTTTATTAGATCTAGAAACACATTTTTAGGCTAGGAAATAATTTTGAAAATTAGTAAAATAAATGTAACATAGTTCACATCAGAGGAGAAGTTCAAACATATATTATTTAATATTTTAGATCTGAACCTATTCTGTCTAGGTGATGTGTCTTACTATTTTCATAATAAAGTTCACAATTAGGTATAGAAAATAAATCTTAAAATATAGGAAAAATAGGTATGCATAACTAGAAAAGGATAAATGAAAACTCCAAAATCCAAATATTTCAGTTTAGGATTTGGTAGAAGATCTGAAAACCCATTTGGAGTAGGAAAATACCTTCCATGCATACTTGGTAGCTAAGATGTGTATCAATTGAATATAAGGAATTTGTTTAAATTAGAAATTCATATATAGTGTGCAAACATAAATCTGAATATAAAAGTTAGAAATCATATGCACATGTTTAAAAGTGCATGTAAGCCCAAAATCAACACACATAGAGTAACCACAACACATAGAAATATGAATGACTTTCATAAATATGAATGTGTGGTTTGTATAAAGTGAAAGTGTGAACTATGTCTTATGGATTGTTGTTTTCTTTTGCTATGTGTGATGGTATGAGTAGAACCTGCTCCAGAGCAAGTTCTTCCTTTCCAAGATCAGGACTATCCATTCTCAGAGCAGCAGGAAGAAGGCAAGTGTCCTTGACCACTTTGATCCTATACTAGGATGTGTAGATAGAATTATTTGCATTGTCAATTGAAATATGGAACCCATGCTAGGAAGTTTCCCTAGAATTGCATTATCTTGTTTCCTTGTAGCTTGGGTTGGGATTTATTTTATTATGTCATTTATTTACATGCTTATGCTTAGCCCTGCTTAGAATGGGATATTTAGGATATAAGATCATCAGTTTATTCTACCATACTCTTGAATGAGATGTTATGAGTTATGTAGAGGTAGGGATCAAGGCAAGTTGGATGATTTGGTTGGTGCTGGGTGCACGAGACTCGGGTTTGTGTTTAGTATTTGCCTGGATCCTAAGGACCGGTTCATGGAGCATGTAACCTGGCTTTACCGTGCCAACCACATGCTGAGATGGGGCAGCTTGGCCAATTAATTAGGTGTATCCCCAGCGTAGTATGGGTGTGTTGGATGGTGCGGGGAATAGGTGTCAGCTGGACTACCATATGAACCGCAAGGCTCAAGAGGGGGCCACTGCAGCGGGGTTGGAGCCTCTTGTATGTTGTTAGGGGTGAAACCTCAGTGGGCCCACGCTCATCGGGAATCCCTTTGTAAAGGCTTCGTAGTGATCTCCTGGCTACACACCTGGGAAGTGTGAATGTGGTTCGGAGCCACTGGCATAATGGAGGTTCTTTTAGTCCAACCGGCAACGGGGGATGAAATCACTACATGTGGGTACAGTGGTGCAAACTCTGCAGAGTCAAAACTGCCATGACAGCCGTGCTCACGGTCAAGAGCGGCTTGGACTTATTCATGATTAGAAGAGGATGACCTTGGAGGTTGTGAATGTTAAGCGGGGAGCTTAACATTGGAAATGATACTATGGTTTTTTGATTATGATGATGGGATGGGAGATTGGGACGGGACCATTTCACCTACGTAGTAATGTAGGTGCTTAATAAGCTAAGGTGATAGGTATTAATTGCGTAGTGCTTCAACCATGAGTTCAACCTCTCCTTGTTCTAGCCATGCATGACATAACTTTCCCACACTTGCTGAGTACCATCGGTACTCAACCTTGCATATTTATTGGTTTATATTGCTGCTCAGGTCAAGAGAATGATGTGGTGTTTAATGATCAAGACTTTGGACCCGAAGAAGGTTTCTAGGTTCATGGAGTCTCTCGGGCAACACCTGTGACGGAGCCCACGAGAATAATATTCCGCTGCTAGTTTATTTACTTGTGATGAACTTATTATCGTCCATCGAGACATATGCTATGTAAGACTTATTTATATCCGACACATGGCTTGTAATAAATGATGCTTCACTATTTGTCATCACATGTATGAGAAAATGATCCTGGCATACATGTGATATTCACTCGGTTGTTCTTCAGAGAAACCGGGTGTGACAGGTGCTCACATAAGATGTTGTAGTTTCGGAACTAACGAGAGTCAAGTCGAGGACTTGTGCTCGGAAGTATTGGTTGTTTATTCATGTGCAGATGTTGCTTGAGTTCAAGACATGGCTGGTGATGGGATCCATTGAACTAGTCTTAGGGAGAAGATGAGGTTCAACAACCAAGTTCGGGAGGAATTGTGGTTGAGTTGATCGGGAGGTTGCGCAATATGTTTGAATCAAGAATAATGCATATGAAGGTATCTTGGACGTCGTTGGAAGATGTTTGCACGTGTGCAAGGAGTGCATGGACGTGGTAACATGGTTCCAAGGCGTGGTGAAGAGATATGGAAGTGGAGATATGGTTGAAAAGGTTCAACCAGCTGGATTATGGACTCAGGCTGCGGCTGAGTCGTGTTTGACTCAAATATGGAAAGTTTTGAGTTGGTTATAATAGGATTTCGTGTGGGACATGAAGTTGAGTTGTTTTAGAAATGTTTGGGAGGTTCCTAAGGTGTTTGTAAGTCTTAAGATTGCTTCTATCTACGTATAGAAGAGTCCTAAGCAGTATTGGAAAGTTACAGTTTGAATCCAAGTAGGAGTAGGATTCCTAGTTTGAGTTGAGTTGGCCTTCGGGCTGGTTATATAAGCAAGGGAGGCCAGAGCTCGTAGAGCACGACTTTGGGGCTGTTCCTCTTGTGTTTTGATAAATAAAATTCATATTCTAAAGGAACTTTTGTGCCTTGTTCGTCCGACTTGTTTCAGACAAGTTTTTCTCGTCGAGTTTCTGTTCAGCACTACCTTGCTTCAGTGGTTTTATCATAACTCGAGTTTTACAGATCCAATTGATGTGATTCTTTTTGGGTTGTCTTCACAACTTGATTATCTATCATCTGTGAAAATTTCACGGTCATTGAATTTGTGGTTTCTAATCTACACGAGTTTCTTTGCAGTATTCCAGAACTGTTTTTCCCGCGTAGGACAGATTGACCTTTGTTCAATCTTTCGATCGTAACTTGAGTTTCTCTCAACGGATTTTCATGATTCTTGTTGTGACGTCTTTGTGACTTGATTCTCTAATATATACTAGTTTTGTCATAGTTGAACATATTTAGATTAGTCGCACACACGGTTTCTTTAACAGATCGGTTTTCTTCTGAGGGGTGTTTTGTTGCTTCCGCTGAAAAGTTTTTATCTACCATTCACCCCCCTCTGGTAGCTTTACACGTGTACTTCGATCCTACACATTGCGGTGGTCCCTTTTTTACAATGGTACCCTTCCTGGAGGTATTTCTATATTGCCTAAACACGTGATTTGGCGGTAACCAACGTCTATGGCAATCAGAGTAGCATATCTTTTCACCATGACTTAGACAAAAACAATCCGTGTCAGAAGCACATATCGGACATGTCAATCGATCATGAGTGCTCCAATCAGAAAACATGCCGTAAGCTGGAAAATCATGAACAGACCACAAGTATGCAGCTCGAAGGTTGAATTTCTATTTTCTTTAACAGTCGTACGCTTCGACTCCTATCCATAACATTTTCAACTCTTCAATCAATGGCTGCAACATCAAGTTCATGTCGTGAACCAGGATGATCCAGTCCAGGTACAATAAGGCATAGGAACATGAACTCATACTTCATACAAAGAGATGGTGGTAAGTTGTACGGAATAGCGAACACGGGCCAACAAGAGTATGGTGTGGCGTTTGTACTGAACGGTGAGAAGCCATCTGTCACCAACCCGAGACGTGTCCTGGGTGTCATGCACCCCCAACACAACCTATGTGGCTACTTTCCCATAATAGTGTATGATTCTAATGGAGACCATACTTTTTAGAGCCATGAACTTATTCCCACTAGCTAGGCAAGATAGTACTTCTAACCAAACATATACCACCACTTTTGAAGTTGGAAGCAGTATAGAGCAGCCCAAAAGTTACGCAAAGCATAATCTAATAAGAAGTTCAGAATCAGTGAGCCACATGTTTTCAGGTTTCATTATCATCACAAAAACATAATCTGGAACTAGATTTCGGTAAACATGACATACTCTTTTTTCCTAAAAGCATACAACTAGACAGGCTATATTATGTTTATATGCATCAATCAAATAACACTTTAAAGGAAGAGAGGGGTGGTGAGGGCAGCTGGGCGGGAGGTGGGCCAGGGCGGCGGGGCGGAAGAGGGGCCGTGGCGGCGCGGGGTGGCGCGGGCGGCCGGCGAGGGCAGCGGGACAGGAGGGGGCTGGGGTAGCAGGGTAGCGGCGCGGGAGGGGGCGGGCGGGGCGTCGCGGGGGCGGAGAGGGGCGGCGGGGAGAGATATGGGTGAATCTAATATTTTAATGTCATCAGATTCTAATAAAAATTAACATCTTCCCTCACAAATAATTGATGGTTTAAATTCCCACCTGTCTAAAACATAATACGATGGCCTGCAAAATATAATCCAACTACGTAGGTGCACTAATTTCATTGAGTTTGACATATCAACCGACAGTAGTGTGCACGACACAATGTGAAGTGATTTCTTGTTTGCAAACCATGCCATGTGAGGTTCTCAAACCATTCCAGTGTCGATCTTAGTTCAAGACCGACATCATTTGTGTAATTGTGGTCGGTTTTCACATATGCATCTGCATTGACCTGACACCTTCACGTTGTTCTATTTTAATACACCCATCAATGCGCCACCCACAACCACTCTATTGCCCCATACCAGCATACACCACCACACCATAAACTATACCATGCTGATGTAAACATGACGACGGTGATCAAAAAATTGTTTACTGGTCTTTCAAGGTATGAAAAACAAGCATAAAGTATAAGCAAAAATATATTATATATTATTAATGAAACACATGTAGCAAGAACAAAAGTAACAGTCGAATCATAGTATTCTCGTTAACAACAGCAAACTTAGACAGATATTAGTTCACCATGGTAGCAACTAAACGATTCAGTTGGATTTATAACAGAAGCAAAGCGACAAAAGGATTTGCCTTGCAAACGGTTTGGCGCGGGGTGGCGGGGGCGGCCGGCGGCGCGGCAGCAGAAAGGGGCGGCAGGGGCAGTGGGGCGGGAGGGGGGTCGGGGCATCGCGGGGGCGGAGAGGGGCGGCGGGGAGAGGGGCGGTGGGGGCGGTCAGCGGCGCGGCGGTAGAGAGGGGCGGCGGGGGCAGCGGGGCAGGAGGGGGGCCGAGGCGGCGGGGCAGCGGTGCGGGAGGGGGGTCGGGGCATCACGGGGGCAGAGAGGGGCGGTGGGGGCGGCTGGCAGCGCGGCGGTAGAGAGGGGCAGCAGGGGCAGCCGGGCGGGAGGTGGACTAGGGCGGCGCGGGGTGGCGGGGGCGGCCGGCGGCACGGCGGCAGAGACGGGCGGGAGGGGGCCGGGGCGGCGGGGCAGCGGGGCGGGAGGGGGTCCGGGGCGTCGCTGGGGCGGCCGGTGGCGCGGCGACGGAGAGGGGCGGCGGTGAGAGGGGCGACGGGGAGAGGGGCGGCGGGGAGGAGGGCGTATCTCGGGAGGCGGCGACCGAAGATGGGGCGACGGAGACCGGCGACGGCGAGTCGGGAGGTGGCGCACGGGGTGGCGGAGACCGGCGACGGCGAAGCGAGCGGAGTCGGGAGGCGGCGTGGGCGGGAGAGAATGCCGCCTACCGATTCGCGCTCGGGGAGTATAACGGGCTTATTGACGATGGTAGCTCCTCACCGTCGTCAATAAGCAGCTTATTGACGACGGTTGTGTCTCCCCGTCGTCAATAACGCCTCGAGTGGGGCCGGATCTCGGCCAAATTTGACGACGGCCGTTATAGACGACGGCCACCGTCGTCTTTAAGTTTATTAATGGCATTTTTAGGTTAGACGTCGTTAATTACAATATTATTGGCAACGACTGTATCTAGCCGTCGTCAATAAATTTGACCGTCGTCAATGGTCGCTTTTCCTGTAGTGGGAATCACGGTCTTGCCATTGATGTGTCCTTCTAGCCGTGCTCCTCTTATGGCAGCGAGGATTTGAGCCACCCATATCGTGTGATTCTGCTTGGTAAGCTTCTACGTGACTTGTAGTCTGGAGAGAGGATTTGTTGAGGAAGATCATGCTGCCATATGATCCGATCTTGGACCTTTAGGCTCTGATTACCATAACAGAATCAGAGGTGAGAAGCTTTATGATAAAACCGGCTCTCTCAAACTCAAGAGCAGCTGGTGTTTCGTGTTAAATAGAAGGAAAACAGATACATAGTCCGTGACGGTTGTTACACACGTGCTTATCTGGCACAATCAACCGATCAGGAGATAAAACAGAAAGCCTAAACAAGTTTTATTTACATACGATAATAGATAACAGATCTAATCCTAGTCTAACTCCTTGATTTTTCAGTTGCCGTTCTTGTTATTATTCTGATTGAATCTGCTACGTGATCATCATTCTAATAGATCCGACAACGAGAATGCAAACAAATTAAACATACTTCCATAGGTGCAATTAGTTGTGTATATGAAGTTTAGATATCTCTATTGGGACAATAATAGGGTGGACATAGGACAATTTTTTTCCTTCCGTTACAAGAGTAGAGTAGAGAAAAGGAATACATCTCCATTCAAGAAGCATGATTTGACTGTCGAGTGAGAGAGGCAAAAAAAGTCTTCCAATTATGCTTCTGAAAAACAGATGTTTAAACAAATAAAGAAAACAAACACTTCTGTGGAAGAACTTTACCTGCTTTTACTCTCAATTACGCACATTTGGCGAGACCCAACACCAGGAGCTGTAAACAAGTACGAGTGACATCCCTCAAACAAGTGACAAACAAGAACCAAAGGAAATCCCGCGCGTCAAATGAAATCCATCCACTACACCAGACTTAACCAAAAACGTACTGAAACAACTGAGTACCAAAAAGGGTAAAGAAGCAAAAGCAGAAATGAATACGCGCACCAGCAGAGTGACGCAGAAAATGGACCGAGATAAAATTAGAAAAGGAAAAAGTGGAAGAAAAAGAAAAGAGGCAGCCGCCCTCGTGTGCGTTTGCATTTCTTTTTGAGGGGGTGTGCGTTTCCCTCGTCAGAATCTATGTGCATCACTCGCCTGAGTTCGGAGTCCACGAGAGAGATTTACCTCGGTGCGCGGCCGTCTGCGAACCGAGCACCCCAAACAAGAGCCATGGCCGCGAAGCCGCCGCTCCTCCTGCTCGCCGCCCTCGCCGTGGCCGTCCTCGTCGCCGCGGTCTCGGAGGCGGCGCTGGAGGACCCCGTGGGGCTGCTGCGACGGGCCAAGGAGCCGGCCTTCGCGGACTGGATGGTCGGGGTGCGGCGGCGGATCCACGAGAACCCGGAGCTGGGGTACGAGGAGTTCGCCACCAGCGAGCTCGTGCGTAGGGAGCTCGACGCCATGGGGATCCCCTACAGGCACCCCTTCGCCGTCACCGGCGTCGTCGCCACCATCGGCACGGGCGGCCCGCCCTTCGTCGCGCTCCGGGCGGACATGGACGCGCTCGCCATGCAGGTCTGTTCCCGCCTTTTATCTTCTTCGTCTTTTTTTCTTCTTCCTCCTCCTCCTCGTCTCTGGCCTCGCTGCCCTTTCCCTGCTCCTGCGATGCTATTTCGATTGCTTTTGAATTGTGCGCTTCCTTATTCTGCTGCGGATGAGAGGAAGGGAAATCATGCCCAAATTATCGGATCCGCCCCGAGTTCAACCTAAAAGATTTACATCTTCTGCTGGGAAGCTCATGGTAAGCTAAGCCTAGGAGGACTTTTCCTGCCTGTTCCCAAACTGCATGCTTCTTTGTGTTCTAGTGGTCATGTTCCAAAGTTTGACTTTTGGAGATTGAGATAAGGGATTACGAACTATGGAGATTTCATGGACGGCTTGGGAATTCAGCCCAGTGGTCCCCCAAGTTTGAATGATCAAACCATCACTGGTCCGGTGGTACCAGTAGCGTGTTGTACACATGATGGCAGTCAAATAGTTTTTTTTTTAAATCGAGGGGATGCGTTCTTCTTTTGAAGTTGGTTGCAGATCAATTCAAAGTAAGTACAATCTAGTGTGATATGGAAATGCTTTACTGGGTTTCTATAGATAGTTCATGGTCGCATCATATACAGTCATACACTCTTTCTGGTAAGAACAAGCAGGAACATGTGCTGCCTACTCCTAAGTAGTTCCCTAGCTGCCCTTTCTGATTGGGAACAAACAAGGATAGGTTTCAGCTTCTTACAGGGATGAATCACATAGGTGGCATATGCACACAGGTAATAGTAAAGTGAGGCTCTGCAGTGGGTAATGAGGACAATGCACTTTCGTACTAGTTGCATGATAACTATGTTCATTTTGTCCTTTCTTTTTATAATAATTTGATCCACATAATTTCATTTCATGATGATTTACCCATTACCATATTCTTGTTCCAGTTTTGTTTTACTGAATTTGAATATGTCCTCTTTTGTTTCTTTCCATTTTTGTTGTAGAGGACACACCACCATACTCGTGGACAACTTGCTTTTAGTCTGTAGTGCATACACTTTTTTGTGTATCAACATTAGTACATCACTTAACTGAGTATATTTGATGGTTGGGTTCTTATAATGTACGTACCCCCGAACTAGAGCTTCCATAGTACCTATTTTCAATTAGTAATCTTTCCTTTGGACAAACTGAATTACCCCAGGCTGTTTTTATCGATCAACTAAGTATTGATGTCTGGCTTTTCAGGAAAGCGTGGAATGGGAGCACAAGAGCAAAGTGCCTGGGAAAATGCATGGATGTGGTCATGATGCACACGTTGCTATGCTATTGGGTTCTGCCAAGATTCTTCAGGAGCATTGTGATGAATTGCAGGTTGGCTAAAGAATCTCTGTGTTGTTATAAGGGAATATAAATATCTACTGGGCATTGAGAAGGCCTGAAATAGTTGAAACCCTCTTTAAGTATTGGGAGTAATCAGAATTTGATTGTTACACATAGATAAGTTGTTTATGTGGTTTTTTAAATTAGCAAGCGCCAAGCATTAGTTCAGCCTTTTTTTCGTTTTGGTAAACGTGGATGTCTGTTTGGTTTGGTGTATTCTTTTCGAGGTATATATGATAATGTTAAAAGAAAAGATGAGGGCATCGCAAATAAGAAGCAAATTGTGATGTGCATATTACACAATAAACTTGTAAAAAAGATGAGGGCATGGCAAATAAGAAGCAAATTGTGCTGTGCATATTACGCAATAGACTTGTATATAACTTTCATATTTTGATCCTTGCTTTGTATCCATTGTGTTAAGCAAGTTTTTTTTTCATCCTGTTGGAGGTTCAGTCAAATGATACATATGCCGACTCTGGTTTGCTTTATTTCTGACAGTGATACCCGCTGTAGTTTTAATCTCCTGGTTCCTGATATTACAGTGAGTGCATTGTGTTCTAGTAGCTGCCAATGAAAATATAACCTCCTGTACTTCTATATCCATATTAAATTGAGTTATATACTTATATGTTTTGTAAGGGGTAGCTTCATTTGTCCATGAAAGTTATCCAGCTTCTTGTCAGTTCAGCTGGCATGGGATCAAGTAATGGGACATTTTAAAAGGGCAGGTCATCGCTAGTGACTGATGAAATACAATATTTGTGTATTTCTTGATCTATTCCATTTTGTATTTGTAAACTACATTTGACAGGATATTTTGATTTCTGTTATTTACATATGTTGCTCTTTGTTGGGAAAGTGCATATAGACATTTATCTGGTCAAGGTTTGATTCAAGCTATTATCTTCTTCTTTCTTCTTTTATAAAGCCTTTGTCTCAAGCATGTTGAGGTAGGCTAGATATGAAACCCAAACTGGGTTTTATATCCATAGTAATGGCTGGTTTTGATGCTGGCTCGTCAAGCCTATCACAACCCTCCTCCTTTACCCGGGCTTGGGACCGGCTATACCTAGAAAGGCATAGGCGGAGTGGATAGCTATTATGCTTAAATAAAAGATACTGTACATCTAATCTGAGTGCTTCACATGGCCGAGTCACTTGGTTGCTTTATCATTACCATGAATTGTCTTCACATATAAATTTTCCATCTTTATGAAATTATGAGTGCCTTGTTGATTATGGCAGGGTACCGTGATCCTTGTTTTTCAACCAGCTGAGGAAGGTGGTGGTGGGGCAAAGAAAATGATAGATGCTGGAGCTGTGGAAAACATAGATGCTATTTTCGGGCTTCATGTAGCTGACGTTGTGCCTATTGGTGTGCTGGCATCCAGGCCAGGGCCTATCATGGCTGGGAGTGGATTCTTTGAGGCCATAATAAGTGGAAAGGGAGGGCATGCTGCACTTCCTCATCACACTATAGATCCAATATTGGCTGCTTCAAATGTTATAGTGAGCCTTCAACAACTTGTCTCCCGGGAAGCTGATCCCTTGGACTCACAGGTACTCTTCCATCCTTTACCGACTTATTAATTTGTCGCTGCATGCTGTAGATTTCATGCAAGGATGCATATTCTTCATTTACCTTCATACTTAGTCCCATTTGGTAGGAATTTATTGCTCTACTGTTTTGGTCAATTGAATTATGGAACAAGATATCAATCATTTATAAACTGACTCTGCCACAGAAATTATGTTTTTGTTGGGAAACCTGTTTTTATTTTTTCCCAAGGATCTTGAAAATCAACTCCGTCTATGTTGTAATGACATAGCTGGTCCCAAGCCCGGGTAAAGGGGGAGGGGTTGAGATAGGTTTGGTGAGCCAACAAATACACTTAGCCATTATTATGGTTATGGAAATGAAACTCAACAAAAAAGGATAACATGTCTAACAAATGAGTGTCGAGGAGATGTGCATGCTACGGTGGATATCCGGTCACACAAGAAATGACCCAATTAGGAACAAGGCGATTCGTGATATGGTAGGGGTGGCACCGACTGAAGAGAAGTTAGTACAATATCGACTAAGGTGGTTTGGACATATCCAGCGGAGACCTCCAAAAGCATCGGTTAACAGTGGGATTTTAAGCGGTAGGGAAAATACTAGGAGTGGCAGAGTATGACCAAGCTTGACTGTGGAGCAGGGCGTAAAACGAGACTTAAGAGATTGAAATGTATCTAGAGGCTTAGCTCATGATAGTACTGCATGGAAAGTAGCAATTTGTGCCAGAATCTTATGGTTTCTTTTATATATTTTTTGTTACTCTTATATCTCGTCCTCTCTTTTACTTCATTCTAAAAAAAAATATTAGGTTTCATGTCTAGCCTACCCCAACATGCTTGGGACAAAGGTTTTGTTATGGTTGTATCTTGAAAATCAAGAGAAGTCAGCCCTTGTAGAAACTTTTGACCCTGATCCTAGCAAGCAAACTGTACATTCCGAATTTCCTGTAATATATAATTATTTCTTGGCAGCAGAAAATTCTATCCATGATAATATATGTATCCAAAACTTGAATCTCCACCCTCAGGCCATTCAGTCTGTGTGGTTCACTGGTTTCACTGATGTCATTTGTAGTTTTGTATGCAGAAGCGATATCACTGAAAAGTATACAAAATGTTCATTCAGTTTTGTGCTCCCAGACATGGCTGTCTATAATATATTATTACTTTGATCGTTGATGATTGGTCTGTATGTAGACCAAGCTCATCATTTTTTGTTTGGTTCATGATTTTTACAGGTTGTAACAGTTGGAAAATTTCAAGGAGGTGGGGCCTTCAATGTGATCCCAGATTCCGTTACAATAGGTGGTACGTTCCGAGCATTCCTAAAGGAGAGCTTTAATCAATTGAAGCAACGAATTGAAGAGGCAAGGGCATTACAACCTGGGAACTTTGTGTTGCTTTGGTGGTAGTCAATTTATTATTTTGCATCTATGAATTAGGTTACCTTTGCTTGGGATAAAGGCTTGGATGTTGTTGTTGTTGTTGTATGAATTAGGTTACCTTACAACCCCCCAAAAAAACAAAGTTAGCCAACCACTATACCTGAGTCCAATACTAACCATTGAATTGTGCATCTGCAAAATGGCATTTTCTGACACCTATTGAGCTTGAAGTTCTAGGAAACCAGTAGTTGCAATGAACGTTGAACCTCCATTACCCTTACACAGGCCTGTGTGTACTTCAGTTGTTTCAATATTCATAAAGAAAAACTTCTTTTAGATTTTGCTTTGAACAAAAAGAAATATGCTGTTGCTTTCACGTAAGTAAATTGTGTTGCTCCAGTATTAAAACAAGAACTAGGTTCCCAATAGGGATTTAATATGTGTATCCCTTAGATGGAAGCGTCAGGGTCACACTGCTCAGAACTCTTTACTGCTAGGATGCACAGCGTGCTGTAGGCTGTTCTTAACTAGTCACATTGTTTCTCCTGTGCCAGGTTATTGTCTCACAAGCATCTGTACAGCGGTGCAGTGCTACCGTGGACTTTCTCAACAAGGACCGCCCTTTCTTTCCCCCAACAATCAACAGCCCTGAGCTCCATGATTTCTTCGAGAAGGTGGCCAGCGAGATGGTTGGCGCCAAGAACGTGAGGGACAGGCAGCCGCTGATGGGTGCCGAGGACTTCGCCTTCTACGCCGAGGCAATCCCCTCCACGTACTACTACTTTGTGGGCATGTACAACGAGACTCGTGGACCACAGGCTCCCCATCACTCCCCTTACTTCACCATCAACGAGGACGCCCTTCCATACGGGACAGCTATGCAAGCGTCGCTGGCTGCCCGCTATTTGGTTGAGCACCAGGCCACTGCTTCCCCCGATAAGGCGAAAACCCATGACGAGCTGTAAATTCTGGTTGCTTCATTGAATTCTTGTAAAATGCAGATGCCAGCGAAAAGATGGAATTAGATTGAGCCATTGAGGCTGAATTTCTGGCTGATAGGCTAATAATTTGTCAGGTTATACAGCAGCTGTATAGCATTTCTGATACTTGCACGCTTGGAACTTGGTAGATCCCAATATCCCATCAGTTGGGCATCTGGGCATTATTCAGTGCAATGGTAGTCACCAAGGGGGCTCTCTCCAGTGTCTACATAATAAGATTCATTGACAGCGAGATGATTCAAATTGGTTAAACTAGAAACTCTGTGCTTTGTTTGAGTTTAAATGAATGTGACGCAAATTAGAGAAATTGAACATTGAACCTAAGAAAGATCAACCAATAGAAACTTGAAGCCTCATTTTTTAGTCAGCCTTAGTAATCAGAAATAGCATTAGAAGATTCAAAAGTTTTGGAGCAGAATTGACACCACGGATGAATTCATTTCTGTGGTTTTTCATATGCAAAAAGAGAAAGCAAATGAATAGACCTCAGGCAAGAAACAACAGGAAGGATGAAGCAAGGGGGACACCGATGGCGAGTGGCTGCGCCGCTTGTTATCCAGAGCCCGGCGGGCTCGTCCAGGCCCCCGCGCATCACACCAGAGCAGCCAGCGACCGCTGCCAGAGGAAGGCAAGCAAATCAAACCCCAAACCCAACTGGTGCCATCCAGCCATGCCCTCCGCCTCTCCCCCCGCATGAGCCGCATCTGCCCGCAGCGCGCCGCCAGCAAGAGCGGCTCGTGCCTCTCCCGCCTTCCTCCTCTCCGCCCGGCCGTCGCTAGATAGATTGGAAACCAGCGGCCCGGCTGGATGATGACGGCGCGCTCTTGCGCGGCAGCGCCCGTCGGCCTCCCCTCGCTGAGGCTGTCGCCGCCGAGCCTGAGGCCCGGCAGTTCCTCGCCCGCGTGGCGCCGTGGCGCCGTCTCGCTGGGATGGGCTCAGGGGGCCGTGAAGCGGACTCCCCCACCGGCGGCAGTGGCGAGGCTTGATCGGGTAACTGCTTCCTGTGCATATCCCGGATTTGCTGGGGTTTTTTCCCCCACGGCTTGCTATCTCGCGTTGGACTATAATTGCTTGGGATCCTCATGAAGATATCTGTAGTTCTTGTTAAACTGTTTGTCAATAGCATGGCTGTTGTGATGACAGATTTGATTTTGTGGGGCATAGTAAAATTTGACCTCGAAAATCGATTAAAGTATATCAGTGTTGACTGCTATTATAACTAGTTAAGCCATAGGATTAAGCAGCTATGGCTGTTCGCCACAAATCAAGTTTAATTTTGCTTGATCATCCACAATCTGTAATAATCCAGATTTTTGTAGAAACACCAAATTACCCCCCAAAAAATATTGACCATCATAGCTGCAACGTTCAGTCAAATTCTTACTGGGAAACAAAAAAAATTCACTCAAAATGTGATCTTTTTACAATCCATGGTAGTACTGCTCTTATCCTGTTCCTAAAGGTCAGACAGTGTCTCACGCACATTCTCTGCGTCTGAGCTATGCTCAATCAAACTGTTTGGTTGAGATTAAGGTGCGAAAATAAGTTGAGGCCGCCTCAGATCAACACCCACCTCAGTTGATATGGAGCTTTCTAGTTGACGGTGATAACAAATCCACCATTCAGAAAGGTAGCCATTTGTTGCTTATTAAAGGTGTTGGGTACTCCCATTGCAGTCAAAAGGGATTAATTGTTGTAACTTTATCTAGCATGCCCTCAAAAGGCTGAACTAGACTTTCTTTTAAATACTACTTCAGATTCAGCCTGACCCTGAATTTTGTTCCACCTTTCTTGCTATCTCTTATGCAACTTTTCTGGGATGACTACGGAACGTTGGGTTTTGAATGGATAGAGTCTATATTAATTCACCTGTTAACAGTGGTGGATCCAGGCACAAATTGTAGGGGGTGCTGAAGCTGAACCATTGTTTTTTTGTGTTTTTTTTTGTGAAACAGGCTGAACCATATACATTAGATAGTGCCACAGTGGTGTTGTTGTGCTGCTACCCAGCTTGCACCAGGCCGCACAAGCCCAACACTGCCGCAAGCCGCACCTGCATGCATCCAAATGCTGCAGTGAGTCGCATGTCGATTCATATTGGTGCCATGGGCTATGGGCATTTGGGCTGTTCCTTATTAGACAATGGGCTGAACTGCACACTGGAGTTGTAGGATGGCCCATCTTGTGAGATTCCAGCTGAAACCACGTCGCCAGACCAGTTTAGGCTTGTCGTCTTCAACCTCCAGCCTCTCTTCATGGCCATAAAAATCAAGCAGGGGCTCCGTTGGCCGGTGGCAAGTAGGGGAGGGGGGGGGGGGGTCGAGCCCCCTGTTAAATTTGGGTCGTGTCCTAAATGACTGGTGTGGTATTACTCCAGGCATGGGGGCAAACTAAAATTCTATAAGTAGCCTTTTATTTCAGAAATTCTGCAATATATTTGGTTTTCACTAATGATTTACTGCCAGGGGCTGTTTTTATTGTGCTCGTATAGTTCCTCTGTGAATACATGCGAAAAAATGGGCATGAAGGTGATGTGAAGAGTCAAGGAAGTGATGATGCTGTTATGTTTGGATTTGGACCGGATGATGATAATGGCACAAAAATTCCTTCTCAAGTAGAGACTCTTGTCAAGGGTACTGCAACAGTCATAGCGCCAGAATACAAGCCAATCCCTGATCTGGATTACCTACAGGTGCCTTTTTTGTTACTGTTTTCCTGTTTGATTTAGTTAAAACTAACTTAAGTGGCCACTAGCCTTTGAAAGTTAATTTTGCACAATCAGAATTTCATAGCAGCTTTGGCTATTGATGAATGCTACTTAGCATGTATGACTATTGATTTGTTTTATCCTAGTGAAAACTGCTCTCATTTAACTAGTGGTCATACAGGAGTTGCTGGCTATTCAGCAGCAAGGACCCCGTTCAATAGGTTTCTTTGGAACCCGCAATATGGGATATATGCATCAACAGCTTATTGAGATCCTGAGCTATGCTATGGTCATAACAGTATGTCACTTATCTGTCTTTGTCAATCATATGATCTTTTGACTGTTCTAGTTTGTCATTGATGTTCATGTAAATTGCAGAAAAACCATATTTTCACTTCTGGGGCTTCCGGAACCAATGCAGCCGTTATCAGGGGCGCTTTGAGGGCTGAAAAGCCAGAGTTGCTCACTGTAATTTTACCACAAAGTCTAAAGAAGCAACCTCCTGAAAGTCAAGAATTCTTGTCTAAAGTAAGAATTCTTGTTATTTCTCTTCCAAGTTAGTCATTCTCTACCTATACTGAGGAGGGCAATGTCCGCCTGCCAATTTACATCTGTACTAAATATTTGGTGTTGGCGTATGGTCATTTTGAATTGTTAGGCTGCACCTGGATGTTTACATCTTATTCACATAAACTTGTGGGAAGGGTTTCTGATAGCTCCACAAAAGGGGCAAGTCAAATATGCTTGTGATAAATCATGTTTGTCATATCCACATGCGGCCAAAGTAATACTGTCATGATGTTTAAAATGATGCAGTCAATGTTATGCTATTGAACTGTGAATTTCCTTAGCTATATTTTTCCTATTAATGCACTGATGTTTGAAGCAATGCTTGTTTTCACACTAAATCATTTGCTGTAAATTTCGAATTAAGTCTTAATCATACATCTCAAGAATAATGGCAAGGAGAATACTGGGTTATGTTATTGTTATTTGAGACTTGAGAGAAAGATGCATGTTTTTTCCTGTACAGAGTAATACAAAGATAAATATATGGCCAATTCATCTTCCTTTGCTACATTGAAATTTGTATAGCTTCTTTTCGATCCTTAGGATGTTTTTGTTGACACCCTTATTAAGCTGGGCCATAGATATGCTTAGAAATTAATGTGTTTTCTGGATTAGAAATGTCTCACCCACAAATCCTCTGAACATCAGTAGCAGTATCCTAGATTATTGCGCATTTGCTGTTGTATTTGTTAATCCTAATAACATTCGCTTCAGGAGTGCAATAACATCCTGTCAATGTTTTATTTGCACATGGTAAATTTATGTGCTTCAGTAACATTCTTTAAATTTTCCAGGTACAAAATTTGATTGAGAAACCTCAGTATGACCATTTGCCACTGATTGAGGCTAGCAGGTTAGTCAGCTAAATTTTTCAAATTAGCATTCTTACCCCAGTTTTTGTCAAAAATTGTTGTCTATGCCTGTTTAGTATCATTACCTCTTTCAGGGATTGCTATTAGGAAGTGCTATGTATCTGTAACTCTAGCACTGCACTATATATTTGTCAGAGTTGGAACTGTACTATTACTGTGATAAAGGTATCGATTTTTAGGTGAACCTGTTTATTTAGGATACTGAGCATTTGTCTTCCTGCCTTGTTGCAGTTAATTTAGAAATAGTTCGTATCATTTAAAAATCGCAAACATTAACCTTTTTACATGTATATGAGACCCAAAGGTGAATATCAGTT
Source organism: Neostapfia colusana (assembly GCA_030760725.1). Classification (NCBI taxonomy): domain Eukaryota; kingdom Viridiplantae; phylum Streptophyta; class Magnoliopsida; order Poales; family Poaceae; genus Neostapfia; species Neostapfia colusana. The sequence goes on along the minus strand of JASWHV010000004.1, from coordinate 36,283,006 downwards.
TGCTGTAACATTTGTGTGATTAGGATATGGCTCGGGTGCTTGATGAAAGCTTTTATTGGTCCTAAATGGCAACTTTTGTGATGTTCAGGTTATGCAACATGGACATCATCTCGAAGGTGCAGCAGGTGATCTGTTTTGCCTTCCATGACAGCAAGCTGCTTATGGAAACATGCCAGGAGGCCAAGAACCTTCGGAAGATTGTAACACTCTTCTACTTGGATTAGCTCCTCCTCAGGGATCTCCTGTCAATTTTTTGTCCTTGCCGTAGGCTGGTGGTGGATTGAAAAGCAAGCTGTCTGCGTTAGTTTTGACATATGGGTAGGTGGTGCGACGACTTCTGTTGAAGAAGAAAGTCATTTTGTTCACCCATTATTTTGATTCTTTTCACAAATAAAAAATCTTGTCGATATGGCTAGCTTGTCAGTATAAAGTAATAATTTTATAAGTTGAATTTTATCGTTGGTAAGGTTTATTAGGTCAGACCTCAATGGCTTCAGCTAGTCCATGTGGAAGGGAATGTTCTCCACTATTCCTTTGGTAAGGATTTCTGGCTTATGTTATTTTATTTTTCTCCAATATGAGGTTTTTTTTGTGGAGTCAAAAATTTTGGTTTTTGTCAATTCATGTATTGGAATTTTAGTTTACTCTTCTTTCTGTTACCTTCATATAGTTATATTGGATTTTATATCATAGTCCTCAAAGGCTTTGTCGTTGTCAGGTCATGTTTGTAAGGCCTGTTCTCGGCCTAAAATAGTGAAGTTTCTATATTACTAAAAAAGTCATTTTTTCTTGATGGGTTTTTTAAGGCGGTATTTGGTGGGAGCTCATTAGTGGTGCCTGGCCTAAGGTTGCAGTCACACACACTGTTTGGGCCAAAATTCGCCTTTAGCTCACTCCATCTTGTCTTTTTAGATAAAAAACGAGTAATACCCACTTGAATTCATGATGAATGGAGATCGGAGTTTTTGTTACTGTTACAGATCTAGGCAGCAAAAGACTGAGGAATGAAGTGAAACGACCAGGTTGCATTCCCCATCCCTAAGTAGACCAATGGACTTCTAGATAGTAATTGGGGTGATAATAAGGGAACCCGGATCAACATAGTCACAACAGAAATTCAACACTATAATATTAGATACTGAAGCATTTCCAACATCCAAATATCGCCTTCAAATTATTACTCTTCTCAGGCTGCCTCTTCTGTGTTGGCACTTTAGTCTCATGTTGAAACCACTTAAATTGCAACTATATATATTGGGGTACATCTAACTAGATGGGTAATGTGAGACTAAAGCCCACAGCTCTTCATACCATCTTAGCGTCCACTAGTAAATTTGGCCCACAAAAAAGATCTACCCATTAATGGGACAACTATCAATTATAGGCTAAATTCTAGCATTTACTTCATCTTCGTCTTAGCCTTTATAACCATGTCTCATCTACCATTTATCAGCTTCTGTCACTCCACCGCCCAGTCACGATAGATTGATAGTTTTATATTCCAGCCACATAAAGGTCCTCCAGTATTGCATCTCTAAAATTATCCAATCCTACCTCTTCTTATTTGACATAGCTCTTTGGCAGCTCTTCGGCCCTATCACGACGTCATCTCACACGAGATAGCATCAATGGTACATTATGACTAAGTTGGAGCTTTTTGATGCCCATGGAAGCAACTGGGACGTTAAACTCGTGACAAATGTTGACATCATAGGCATTATCTGACACAACTTAAACTTATTAAAAAAGAAGCTTATTTGAAAAGATGGTGAAGGCAAACAGTGCTGTAGATTGAGGTCCCGCTAACTTCAAGCAGATCTCATTATCAGCCTCCAATTCAATAGTAATGAAGATTATGTGGATTCAAGTCATACTGTTAACTTTTTCCCTTTAAAAAATGATGTCAAAATGATGTCTCTACGTGATGACATCTCATTCTTCGTCACCACAAACCGAGGGATGCAAGCGGGTCCGTCCGTGAACTCGCATCCGCTTCATTTTTCGCGAATGGCACTGTTGCAGGTATCACGACTGTTTTTTTCCTGGTGGCGAAAACGCGTGACAGGTGTCCGGGTGGTCACCACTACCAACTGCTAGCCATGTGAAGCAGGGGGGGGGGGGCACCACGTACGGGGCATCTCCCCACTTTTCGCCTCGGCCTCACACGCAGGCTGCGTGTGCTTGCTTAGCATTCACGCTTTGCCCCCAATCGCAATCCTGCCGCGGTACACATGTTACGCAAGAGGCAAGTTCCAAATCAAATCAAACCGCTTAGAATTCTGGACAGCGCAAGGCATCGAGCCATACACCTTGCACCATGTCGATCAGGATGCAATTGGAATTTCAGATTCTTCAAAGCAGCTAACCATTAGGAATGGATCTTTTTTTTTCCAATTCAGATTTCCATAAGAGAAATTAACTGCAGTGAACAGAATACGCAAGAGTAATGTATAATCATAAATCCATACTAATAATAATAACAATCCTCTCAGAGCGGATGAGCAGTAAGTACAAATAGCGATGATGACAATAATAATAGACTCCGAACAGCAAACCGAATCCACATGAAAAACTAACCCTCACACAAAACCGATGATGATCTCCGAAACCCGCAGATCCATCCCCATCCGCCCCAACACCGCTAACTCACAAGCAACACGACCGCTACCGGGAGACTCGCTGCTACTCTACCGCTAGATACGACGACGGAGGCGCTCAGTGGCGGAGGAAGGAGGCGAGGAGCGCGACGACGCAGCACACCGAGAGCGGCGACGAGACCGCCGCGGCTCCCGCGCCGGAGACCGGGGCGGGGGCCGGCGCCTCGGCGGCGGATGCCGTGGCAGCCATCGCGGCCGCGGCTACGGCGACGACGGCGGCGCGGGCGACGGCGGAGAACCTGGCCATTGCTTCTGCTGCGAAAGGCGGCGGCGGCTGCGCGGGAGCTAGGGTTTTGGGAGGCGGCGAGGAATGGGTGGGTTGGATTCGGAGGGAAGGCGGAGGGGGCTGCTTTTATAGAGGGGAAGCGGAGGCAGGTAATTGACAGCCTGGCGTACAGGGCGGTTGCGCTCTAATCTCGGATTTGACAGCTATTCCAGATCGTTTTAGGTTTGATTATTTCGGTGATGGGACCCACGATGACAGCTCGTACCGGCGCGGCAGGGTTCGGTGCCGGAAAACGAAGGATGGATGGTGGTGGCCCACGATTCAGACGTACGGACGCTTCTCTATCGAGTTCCCCCTCTTGGAAGAATTTGTGATCGTGTAAGATACGATCTTTTTTGTTGAAATGATGTGCCAATACGTAATAATGTCCATTAACTATTTAGAGATGGTGAGTTGTGAATTGAGTTGCTTTGTTGAGGTCGTGTTTAGTCACTATACATGACTATTCTGAACTTTTCTCTTCTTAATGCAATGATATATACATATCTCATGTGTATTCAAGAGGAAAAGGTTATGAATTAGATTCAATTTTAAATGATGAACATAATGCAAATTTGTTTATAAGTATGTGTAGTGGTTTTATTGCAAAAAATATACATATAGCAGTTCCGTGACCACCGCTAACGGTAACACACATGTATCTTAGGATTTAAGTATCGAGTTGACTCTACGAATGCTAATAACTATAAGACACATGACATGTGTGCTAATATGTAGGCATTGTTTGTTACAGCTCAAACTTGTTAAAAAACATCTTGTCTGAAAAACTGTTGAGCAACACTTTAAACTTATATTCTGCTTTTACTTCGTTCTGAAAAGCAAAAGCAGCTGAACTAATAAGCTAAGCTATATGTTTGACACGTCCATAGCTTGTTTTATCAAAAACGTTGGTTAAGAAGCTGTGCCAAACAGGGCCTTAAGTATCAATAGGATGGCAAAATGAAAATTTATTGTTGGTGTTGATACTTCTATCTGTAGCGCAGCTTGTAATCAAACTCAAACTGTACAAACTCTAAATAGAAGCATCTGAAGATTGACATGTGTTTTCTTTTCAAATGGCTGCCAAGAGAATTTTTTAAGGGCCGGTGGTTACATAGGTTCGGAATTACCGGCAATATCGAGAGTTCCATTATCACGGAGCAAAGTCAAGCCCGAACAATTGAAATGCCGTTTGGAACGGGAAGCCCCCCGTCATTTAGAGTCAGTCCTATCGACCAGGCTAGCTAGGGCTCTTTTTCTAGTATAGGAATCTTGGACCGGCAACGTGTGCAGCTTGTCTTCCTCTCTTCCTTGGGATAAAGATAGATACGAACTCTCGCTATATATACGTGTTTGGTTTATTACAGGACATTATCACGCTGAACTTTCGGGATATTATAGTTTCTTCAGTTACTATTCATTATCTTGTCTATGACAACTTTGATACGTCATATAATACACTCGTATAAAATAAATGACGTTTAGGAAAAAAAATTAGTTTAGTTTAAACTAAATTAGCTGTCATAAATGTTATTTAATTTAGATCAAGAGTATAAAAATCTTTATTAAACTTTATCAAAATATGATGAGAAAATTGTTCGGCATACCTTTAGCAAAGTTTAATAAAAAATGTGCGATAATATTTGATTACCAAACAAACACACGCTATATACAGCCTGGTTCAGATCATTGACTTACTTCCGTTTCCCGGTGGATGTGACGAGGACCTGTTGGTCGAAATTAAATTGAGGCAACAGTAATTTGCGAGGACGGACGTAACGGGCCATGACAGTAGGGAAAGGCAGACGATAAGTCCTAGTTTCAACGGATGAAACGAACGGACGATTGAGTGACTGATACTTGTACATGGAGGTAATATTTCACACGCTGTCCCTTTCGCCACGCTGTCATGTTTGCGCCACTTGTCCGGCATAATGGGGAGGGCGAATAGACGGGATTTGCGTCGGATGTTTCAGAAGGTGAAAGGTGGGTAAACCTTCTTTTACACACAAGTCAAACGATAAATATGTTACGAAACCAGGTAAAGAAGAAAGCGAATGAGATGAAATTATCATTTTAGAGCAATCATTCAAACAAACAATTTCTCAAACCCCCCATGATCCCCATTCCCCAATGTTACTATGGTCGTTGTATTTTTTTACTTAAACACCTCCACCTGGCAACAGTGTGCACACTTTATTTATTCATTCAATTTGTATTGCAAGATGTAGGAGTTTAAGTGAAAAAATACAGTGAGACAAGGACAGTAGGATATCGTGTGGACTTAATAAGTTGTCTGCAAGACTGTATTAAAAACGGTGATTTCATCCCAATGCTCCTGGTAAGAGAATTCTCATTTCTAACAGCATCTGCGACACAGGTTGCCTACTGGATGACCTTGAGGTTATCTGTTTATCACCTCACCTGGGTTCACCATTAGAAGGTGTATGATGGATTCTCAAAACAGAAGCGTTCATCTGCTTAACCAGTGCCTTCGCCTCCTTAAAGGTACAGGCGCACAAGTTGCGTGCGCCACTAAGGGCCTGTTGTTTCACAATCTGGATTCTGTTTTATAATCCGGATTGTGCAAACAAATGGATCAGTTTTACAATCTAGATCGTGAAATTCACATTCAGATTGTGCCAAAATCCACAGTACACTAAAAAAACACATTTGTTCACATCATAGTCTTTTGACATGAGAACAACAAATGAATCCTTTTAAAATTGAGATTTGCAAAACAACATTAGCTTCCACAATACAACTGTGCAGAATTCAGCTTATAAATTCTAAAATGTACAATGTAGATTTCGCATAACCCAAAGGCAAACAAACAAACAAACCCTGAAAAATAGAGACATGAGAATGACTGCAAATGGCTCTGTGTGGGAACGCGAGGCGCCTACACACAGCACAACACAGACACAGGACAGCACATGCTTTGCCTGCAAGGGCCACAGCCACGGTCGCAAAGCCATGGATGATGGCTTCCACATGCCGCGGGCGGGGCTTTGGCGTCTCCTATCTGTCCGCGACGCTGTCGCTTTGCTTTGGCTGGTGCATGAGCCCCCACTGACTGCCCCAAAGCTCGAGACAGTACAGCCTACCAGCGCTGGTAAGTGGCATGTAAAACTATTGGATACACGACGCTTTGTACTCTCTTGATCACTACTGCTGTCAAAGCATCCTTTTGCCGAGAGAAGGAAGAGAGTAGACCATGCATTAGATTAGAGCAGTAGCAAGACAGTACTAGCACTGTTTAATTTAATGATGTAATATACTGAGCGAAACTCAATCAAGAAGAAAATGAAGCTGCTCCCATCTTCCGATGAGGGTGTGCTGCTGTGGTGCGGCGAAACAAGAAAGACAGCATTGCTATTGTTGATATTTCGGCCAGGAAGAAGGCCAGGTGGCCAAGAACGTGCAGCCTGCAGGTTCTGGTCAAACTCTCGAGACCGGTCACAGGGAGAGAGAGATATAGAGGGGGGAGAGGGCATGCGGCCATGCCAGATGAGCAGAGCAGGACTCATGTGCCGCGTTGGTTGCATGCAGTTATCGATCACGGTCTATGTTTACTCTGCGTTGCGTTCTTTATTTACAAGAAGAGCATCGAGATCGCGGCGGCAGAGGATGCTGTGCTGCTGCGCCTCTGTTCTCTATCCGCACTTTGCACATGGATGGCAATACCATTCTGCTCTTCTCAAACACGCGTCGCTGTCGTGTTTACCAAGAGGAAAATTCTTTTGTTTCTCGCGACCGAAAAAAATCCGTTCGTTTGTTCCACCTCGGAACCGAAAGTTCTTCTCAGTGGGTGGACAGTGGAGAAGGGAATATAGAACTCCACAGCCGTATCCTTCTTTTCTTCCGCGGGGCACTCGCGTGATTAATTAGTTAGTTAATTAAACAAGCAAACATCTGATCTGAAGACGATTCGTCCGCTCAGTCTTCAGATCGCGAAAAAGGTAACAGAAATCGTGCGCGACGATGCGGCTCGTAGGTAGGATTAAACCACAGAACACAGGTGCAAATGGTAATCAGTAGCAACCAAACCAAACAGATAGAGTACTAGATCAGACCACATAGATCACGTACCAGATACCAATCGTCCATCAGCCAGTGACGAGAGAGCCCTAGATGAGACCAAAATGTGACACGAATCACCAAGAAATCCTAGCAACAGTAATAAATAGATCTGCTAGGTGGTAGCAGCGATACTACTAGGCAGCAGGTAGGCGTACACGGCACGCCCGACCCCATCCGCGGCTCAGTGGCGCACGGCCGCGAAAAGGAAGGCGGCGGCGGAGGCGACGATCGCGGCGGCCAAGGGCGCGGACGCGGCGCCGGCAGTGGAGACGGGGCTGGGCGCCGGCGCGTCGGCCGCGGAGGCCACGGAGAGGGCGGCGGCCGCCAGGACGGCCAGCACGGAGAGGGCCTTCGATCCGACGACTCCGGCCATCGCTTCGAGTTGGAGGGAGGGTCGGCGGCGCCGAGAAGGTTCTGGAAAGCGACCTGTTCAGCGGCGGTGGAGAATAAAAAGAGGAGCAGCAGGTGCGCGAGATCTTTGCCGGTGGTGGTGGGGAAAGGCGCGGGGCGGGTGGTATTTATAGGCCCGGGTGGGGGACGCGGATTAACGGGTCTGGCTCCGGTGGTGACAGCTGGCTAGATGAATTTTTTTCTGTTGAGATCGATCGTTGGACGGTTGGGTTGGAAATTCCGGAAATGGCGAGGAAGCACAGAGTCTCACGTTTCCATCGTTTTGCCTCAAACAAAAAAGGCTAGAAGCGGCTAGTGAGGGCTGCCCAACTGAGTTAGATTCCTCTCAAATTTGGATGTCTCACTTGTTCGGTGAGCTATTTTCCTTTAAGAAAAGGCTACATGTAAACTTTGCTCCAACTGGACTACGATGTGCGTTGTTTGCTCGTTTGCGATGCTCTTTCTTTACTACTTCCTCCGTTTTAAAATATTTGATACTGGTTGGTTCAACTTTTTATTAATCAATAATAAATAATTTGAAACGGAGGGAATAATATTCACCGTCAGTTTTTATCCAACGGTTGACGCTAGTCTGGCTTGGCTCACGTGGCTCAGTCAGGTTTGAGAGAAGTTTTATTAGAGATAGGTTCAAAACGCGTAAAATAATTTCTTTACTTGGCAGCACCTACAAGCTGCAACGAATCGGAGGTCGCGTGGTCACGAGGTGCACGGCGGCGCACCGTGATGGCGTCCTCTTTCCCCGCCCCTCTCTGCTTCTGCTGCTGCTGTTGTTTTCCGCTTTCACTACAGACAGCTAAAGCTCACACGGCACTACAAGAATACGACTTATTTTTATGGGTCAAGAACCTATGAAAATATATAAAACTCACGAAATTAATTATTTTTATGAGTTTAGTCCTTATTTTCGTAGGTTTCTGACTCATAAAAATAAATTAATGAAAATATATTTATTTTCATGGACAACCAGCGGTTTGACACAACCGAGACAGCGTTGGCTGCGTTGCTTCGCTGCGAAGGCAGCTCGCTGGTGCGCTAGAACGGTGGCGGTGCTCGCTAAACTACTATTCTTGCTAGAGTGTGTCAAATAGATTCATAAACTACGAAAATACATTTCAGGTCACTAAACTAATTATATGCATGGCTACAGGTCCGGCACATATTCTGGCGTGCTCCTACAACCAACATAGCATATGCCAGCGTGGCAGGGGAACTCACCTGAGAGCGCGTTGGCAGAGAGGTCAAGCGTTACGCCTCGTTTGAGTAATCCAAGAGAAATTTAACCTCGCAAGTTGTTATACTTGCCACACAATTTACTATTTAACATTAAAAAAGATAGAGTACCATGAAACAACCAGAAAAATATAATAATTCATAGTTATGTAAAATTTCACGTTCTAATAGGTTTTATGAATTAAGATAAAAAGTTAAAATAGTCTTTTTTTCTGCTAGAGCATCGCAGACAAGAATAAAAAACTTGTAGTGTGTTATAATTAAAATCATAATTTGTACCGTGTTAGAGACGACATAGACAAATTTGCCCATCGTTGAACGTATTTTGAACCAAAGTCCTGTCCTTGACCATTAAATTGCACCGATTAGGGCACAATGAGGTGTGACTGAAGGGTCATGCTAAATTAATTAAGCCTGAACACTTACCAAGTCGCACTGCTGCTTGAGAGAATAAGTTCGTATTCACAGTCAACAGTAAATGTACTAGTTAAGCTATAAAATGAAATAAGGAAAACAGGACCTACCTAAATGCAAATGTTATTGATTTGTTGAGCCAAGGTGCAGAAATAGTAATACGTGGTCAAATATAGATTTTTTGTACAGAAAAAGAGCCGATGATGAGCTGGTTAGAGCTGAGGAACAGCTGGGGATGATCAGTGATCCTTGCATTTCATATCTTCTCTCATCTTAGATCATTAAATCAACAAGGACATGTTCAGCTCATTCTTTGAAAATAAAGTTCAGTACAAATCACATGGTTTCCGTCGATTGAATTAACAAATCAGCGTCTTACTTTATTGAACACAGAGTAGATAGCCAGGTTACCAGGCTGTATCAGACTAATCATTTCAAAATAATACATGCGACAGTACCCAAAGTACTAACTAAACTAGTTGGCGTGAGTGAAGCCGAAACAGACACGGTGCACGTGGATTAGTTTCAGGGGATCTGGGAGCAAGATTTTACTATGTCCAAATGGTGTGGAAACAGAGAGAGGTGTGAATTCAGGGGCCTGTCTTCCATCCAAGGAAAGGCGTGTCATATTATGGCCGAAGTTCAGGAAACTTGCCAGCTGCTCTCCTCACGCCCTCAAAGATGCTCCCGGATCTCGGATCTAAATGCTTTCATGGTAAAAAACCTCCAAAACGGGTACGAAATCGCGTACAGTTCAATCCATCGCCACAAAGCACGCCCATGGTCCTCGTCTACTCACCACCATATGCAGAAAGTCAAGTCGATTACCCAACGCAATAGTCATGCACACTATGTACTGATGACCACTAAACTAACTCCTGAAGAAGCTCATGGCAGCATCGGCCGCTCTATTAGTCAAATTTTGCACCATGCTTATGTGGCAATCACACTTTCCATTACATTTAGATGTGACAATCTGTGGCTAGCAACAAAATAGTGCCTTACTTTTGAAAAGAAACAAATCATAAACCACATGCTCATAACACAAACTTTACGAGATATGTTTATGGCGTCTACGTCTCATAATTTTAATTTTGCAAATCAATTAGTTCATTACGTATATCTGTTTCAGTTTTTTTTAAATGATCCATTCACCTCTCTAACATGAGCTCGCCCCTCGTCTCCTAAGGCCTACACACGTGCAAGTACGGTATGTTTCCTTCCTTTTTGATACATGACACTTTTAGTGATGTCAACGGGTACCCGATACCCAAAACTTGACAGTAAAAACTCTATTAGGTGCTGGTATGGGAAAAATTCTTTGAATCGGTGATGCACAATGAGTCATGTGCATTACCTCGTCGTTTTTTTGCCACATGTGTTATCTTACCAATCAAACGGTCACAAGAGTTGCCACATCAGTGCATGATTTTTTTGACGCGCTTTAGTTTTTAACACATTTTAAATGCATCAGTTATGAAGTGATTGGAGATTGGTAAGACAACACTCATGACAAAAATCGACGGAGTGATGCACATGACTCATTCTATATCATAGATGCAGAGAATTCTTTTACCTGGTACGGGACGAGTTTTGCGTTCAAAGGTGTGTAAGTGGGTAAGGACTTGTACCCATCAAGTAGGCGCCATCAGGTATGGGCACCCTTCACCGGTTCATGTTACTCGCATCCTTGATACACAAAATTCTAAGCCTAGTGTGGCCCATTCTTAGCATCAATAAAGCACAATCCAAACCGCAGTCCAAATAAACACTACCCCTGCAAACCCTAACTCCACCCTCCTTCAATTTGCTCATCGGTGTCTCGACGAATCAATGTGGCGGCGGCTACGTCAACGACGAACACGGCTTCAGTGGGTCAACGAAGGCGCACACATCTGACACCCCTAGATCGATGCCTAGATGCAGCCTCCTTCATGTCGCCTCCCTGTAGCCGCATCGCGTCGTCGCCCAAGCTTCCTCCACTTTGCAAGTTGCATCCTAGAGTGGCCATCGCTCTTGGCCTCGACACGCCATATATAGATTGGTGTCGATGGGGACTCCATACCCAATCAAGTTCTGGTATAGGTGACTAAATCCCGCCAAGTTTTTACCAGTTGCTCTCTAGGTCTATTCCTGTTGGAATAATTTGGGCTGGGCCCATTGATTACCCAAATTAATCCTATTAATTTTAAGGCCCACATTAATGCTATGTGACTAAATTATTTAGTCCCACATGGGTAGTTGAAGAGGATTCTGACCAACTTAAATAGGTGGACTATTCCTCTCTATTTGAGAAGTTGAGAAGAAGATAAGGGAGTGCCACACGCGCGCCGAGCCGTGCCGTGCGCGACGCGCACAGCGTCACGCGCATTTTCGCGTGAGAAAATCGCGTGACTTGTGACTTGTGACTTGCGACGTGTGCGTGTGTGGAGAAATTGCTGCATCATTTTTATTGCGCTGAGTTAAATATTTTTACCGTTTCTGAGAATTGAATTAACTCAATTATGACGGTGAATTAAATACAGACATTATTAGTAACCGACGTATTAAAACAGACGTTACTAATAACTGACGTATTAAAACAGAGAATTAATCTCGCGCAATAAAGCTGATTCAGTATGCCTCAGCCTATATAAGGCGCTCCTCATTCACCCTGGAATACATACTTGACTACTATCGCTGCGCACTCTGCATTCCCATCGCACGTCTCTGCGCGCTCAGAACTTGCGAGAGCAGGCCTCCGAAACCTCGTCTAGCTGCGATATTTGCACGGGTAGGCGGACGATCAAGTTTTTGGGAAGCGCAACTTTGCGCGACTGCTCGCTTGCACGAACGACTACTACCTGGTGAAGGACGTTCGTGAGACTTCACTGCTTCCAGTCTTCCTGCCTCAACTAACGATCGACTACTTCAAGCAGCTCAACATGTCAACTGTTGGGAACGGCACCGCCGGTGCCTCCGGCACTGGTCCTGCCTCAGGGTACAACCTGATGGTTTCACATTCATTTGTTGTGTTCTTTCTGTTCTTATACAAATTAAGCGTGAACACAACCAATCCTTATGGAGCCATAATATTGCTTATTTTCAATTATATCATGATTACTTTTGGAATTAAAATGTACCGTAAAATGCCTAAATATCTAACAATCCAAAAACTTGATGGTTGTAATAGGCTTTCGGTCACTAGTTTTGCTGCTGCGCTCAAGCCAAATGCTTTTGACGGATCAAATTACAAACGGTGGCGTGATAGGATGATTCTCTGGTTAACTGCTATGAACATCATTCATGTTGCGAACGGAAAGCCTGAACAGTTTACTCCTGAGGAGGAGCAAGCTTTCATGGCAGCCGATAACCTCTTTAGAGGCGCGGTGATTAGTGTTCTTGCAGAAAACTTAGTTGATTTCTATCTCACTGCGACTTCTGCCAAGGAATTGTGGGATGCGCTTGAGACTAAATATGGTGTTTCTGATGCTGGGAGTGAATTGTATGTCATGGAACAGTTCTATGACTATAAGATGGTCGATGACCGTTCTATAGTGGAACAGGCTCATGAAATTCAGTCACTGGCAAAAGAACTCGAAGGTTTCAAGTGTGTGTTACCTGACAAGTTTGTGGCCGGGGGCATTATTGCTAAGTTGCCACCTACCTGGACGGATTTTGCCACTTCTCTAAAACATAAGAGAAAAGAGTTCAATATCGCTGATCTTATTGGCTCTTTGGATGTTGAAGAGAAGGCGAGGGCAAAAGACACTCGTGGAAAAGGGGTTGTTGGGACTTCTAGTGCCAATGTAGTACAGAAGAATAACTCTAATAAATCCCACAACAACAAGAAGAAGAACAAACACGAGAACCCTACAAAGACTAAACAGACAACCACTTTTAAGAAGAAGATGAAGGGAAATTGCTTTGTTTGCGGCGATTCTGGTCATTTCGCCAGTGAATGTGAGAACCGCAAGTGGAAAGGCAATAAAAAATCAGCAAATATGGTTAATTGGCGAAACTGCAGGAACGTCGAGGTATGGTAACATATTACCTACAGTTCTTTCAGTTTGTCATTCACCTGAGTGGTGGATTGATACCGGTGCCAATATCCATGTGTGTGCTGATATATCCTTATTTTCATCTTATCAGGTCGGAGGGACTGTCTCCTTGTTAATGGGAAACGGGTCACATGCGCGTGTTCTTGGAGTTGGTACGGTCAACCTGAAGCTTACTTCGGGAAAGACCGTGCGATTGAAGAACGTGCAACATGTTCCAACCATTAAAAAGAATTTAGTCAGCGGCTCTCTACTTTGTAGAGATGGTTTTAAATTAGTCTTTGAATCCAATAAATGTGTACTTTCTAAGTATGGGAATTTTGTTGGTAAAGGTTATGAAAGCGGAGGTTTGTTCCGCTTATCCTTGTCAGAAAATTGTAATAACGTTGTGAACAATGTCATGAATATTGATGAGTCTAATGTTTGGCATTCACGACTTTGTCATATTAATTTTGGTTGTATGGCACGGCTAGCAAACTTGAGTTTAATTCCAAAATTTGCCTTAGTCAAAGGTTCTAAGTGTCATGTTTGTGTGGAATCAAAACAACCTCGGAAACCTCACAAGGTTGCAGAGGCGAGAGAATTGGCACCATTAGAACTAATTCATTCCGATCTGTGCGAAATGAATGGTGAATTGACAAAAGGTGGTAAAAGATATTTCATGACCTTAATTGATGATTGTACTAGGTTCTGCTACATATACTTATTAAAATCAAAGGATGAAGCGTTACATTATTTTAAAATCTATAAAGCTGAGGTAGAAAACCAACTTGAGAGAAAGATCAAACATATAAGGACTGATCGTGGTGGAGAATACTTTTCAAATTTATTCACTTTGTTCTGTGAGGAACACGGAATAATTCATGAGAGGACGCCTCCCTACTCACCTCAATCAAATGGGGTAGCCGAAAGAAAGAACCGTACTCTAACTGATCTGGTTAACGCCATGTTAGATACATCGGGACTTTCCAAGGAGTGGTGGGGTGAGGCTATATTGACAGCATGTCATGTCCTGAATCGTGTTCCTATAAAGAATAAAGAGATCACTCTATTCGAGGAATGGGAAAAGAAAAGAGTAAATCTCTCATATTTGCGTACTTGGGGTTGTTTGGCAAAAGTAAGTGTGCCAATCAATAAAAAGCGTAAACTCGGTCCTAAAACTGTTGATTGTATTTTTATTGGTTATGCCTTCCACAGCATTGGTTATAGATTTTTAATAATAAAATCTGGAGTACCCGACATGCATGTTGGTACAATTATGGAGTCCAGAGATGCTACATTTTTTGAGGATATCTTTCCTATGCGAGAGGATCATTGTAGTACTAGTCAAAAATCTTGTATAAATGACGAGCCTACTGATATGATAGAACACAATGAACAAACTCTTGTGGGAAATCTACGCGGTGACAATGAAATTCCAAAAAAGAGCAAGAGACAAAGGACTGCAAAGTCCTTTGGTGATGATTTCATTGTGTACCTTGTGGATGATACTCCTAGAACCATTGAAGAGGCATATTCATCTCTTGATGCGGACTACTGGAAGGAAGCAATCAAGAGTGAGATGGATTCAATTATGCGCAATGGAATGTGGGAGGTTGTTAGTAGACCTTATGGGTGCAAACCCATTGGGTGCAAGTGGGTGTTCAAGAAAAAGCTTAGGCCTGATGGTACAATCGAAAAGTACAAGGCGAGGCTTGTAGCTAAGGGCTATAATCAGAAAGAAGGAGAAGATTTCTTTGACACTTACTCACCCGTTGCCCGACTGACCACTATTCGAGTGCTGCTTTCTTTGGCAACCTCATATGGTCTTCTCGTTCATGAGATGGACGTTAAGACAGCTTTCCTAAATGGAGAGTTGGAGGAGGAGATCTATATGGATCAGCCAGATGGTTTTGCAGTAAAAGGTCAAGAAGGAATGGTGTGTAAATTATTGAAATATTTATATGGCCTGAAGCAAGCACCTAAGCAATGGCATGAGAAGTTTGACAAAACTCTCACGTCTGTTGGTTTTGTTGTGAACGAAGCTGACAAATGTGTGTACTATCGCTTTGGTGGGGGTGAAGGAGTAATATTATGCTTGTATGTTGATGACATACTTATATTTGGGACAAGCCTTAATGTGATTAAGGAAGTCAAAGAGTTTTTGTCTCAAAACTTTGAGATGAAGGATTTGGGAGAGGCTGATGTTATCCTTAACATAAAACTAGTGAGAGAAGGTGATGGTGGGGTTAAACTTCTACAATCCCATTATGTGGAAAAGGTTTTACGTCGCTTTGGTTATAGCGATTGTAAACCTGCTCCAACACCTTATGATGCTAGTATGATTTTGAAGAAAAATAAAAGGATAATGAGAGATCAGTTGAGATACTCTCAAATCATTGGTTCCCTTATGTATTTAGCTAGCGCTACAAGGCCTGACATCTCATTTGCCGTGAGCAAACTTAGCAGGTTTGTTTCAAACCCAGGAGATGATCATTGGCGGGCTCTTGAGAGAGTAATGCGCTATCTAAAAGGCACAGCGAACTACGGGATATACTATTCCGGGAACCCGAAGGTTCTAGAGGGTTATAGTGATTCTAATTGGATCTCTGATGCTGATGAGATAAAAGCCACGAGCGGATATGTGTTCACGCTCGGAGGTGGCGCTGTTTCCTGGAAGTCTTGCAAGCAGACCATCTTAACGAGGTCAACTATGGAAGCAGAACTAACAGCATTAGATACCGCCACAGTTGAGGCTGAGTGGCTTCGTGAACTCCTGATGGATCTGCCGATGGTTGAAAAACCGATACCGGCTATCTTAATGAACTGTGACAATGAGACTGTGATTACTAAAGTGAACAGTTCAAAGGACAACATGAAGTCATCTAGGCATGTAAAGAGGCGGTTAAAATCTGTCAGAAAATTGAGAAGCTCCGGAGTGATAGCCTTGGATTATATCCCAACGGCTGAAAATCTGGCAGATCAATTTACAAAGGGTCTTTCACGATCTGTGATCGACAATGCATCCAAGGAATTGGGCTTGAGACCCATTTAGTGAGTCAAGCCATGGCGGCAACATGTCTTATGTGATCGGAGATCCCGTGAATTAGGACAATGAAACAAGTCATGGCTGGCTGAGAGAAGAGAACCCTTGAATAAGGCTCATTCCTGTGAAAATGCATTTCTCTTCAAACTGTACGGCAGGTTGGCTTTTGACTTAATGTGATTCGTGTGGCTTAATTAAGCAAAGATGTTGTCCTACAGAACATCTTATAAGAATTACACCTATATGAGTTTGACTACTAGTCGTAGTCTATGAGATTTGGATAGTCTCTAGATGCTCATGAAAGGTCTGGAGTATGACTTATATGCTCCAAATCACGGGGATGCCTTAGCAGCCTAGTACCAGAAAAGACCTTCGGTAAAACTTGTTTGCACAAGACTGTCAATTCAAGGCATAGTCCATTGATCAGTTGTAGACAAAGTGTAGCCTTTGTTCTAGATGGATGTTCAACTTAACAGTCTCCATCGAAACTCTGGTATATCAAAATAGTAGTGGAATTGAGAGCATTTTGTGTGTCTCAAAATTGGTGGGGATTGTTGGAATAATTTGGGCTGGGCCCATTGATTACCCAAATTAATCCTATTAATTTTAAGGCCCACATTAATGCTATGTGACTAAATTATTTAGTCCCACATGGGTAGTTGAAGAGGATTCTGACCAACTTAAATAGGTGGACTATTCCTCTCTATTTGAGAAGTTGGGAAGAAGATAAGGAAGTGCCACACGCGCGCCGAGCCGTGCCGTGCGCGACGCGCACGCGTCACGCGCATTTTCGCGTGAGAAAATCGCGTGACTTGTGACTTGCGACGAGCGACGTGTGCGTGTGTGGAGAAATTGCTGCATCATTTTTATTGCGCTGAGTTAAATATTTTTACCGTTTCTGAGAATTGAATTAACTCAATTATGACGGTGAATTAAATACAGACATTATTAGTAACCGACGTATTAAAACAGACGTTACTAATAACTGACGTATTAAAACAGAGAATTAATCTCGCGCAATAAAGCTGATTCAGTATGCCTCAGCCTATATAAGGCGCTCCTCATTCACCCTGGAATACATACTTGACTACTATCGCTGCGCACTCTGTATTCCCATCGCACGTCTCTGCGCGCTCAGAACTTGCGAGAGCAGGCCTCCGAAACCTCGTCTAGCTGCGATATTTGCACGGGTAGGCGGACGATCAAGTTTTTGGGAAGCGCAACTTTGCGCGACTGCTCGCTTGCACGAACGACTACTACCTGGTGAAGGACGTTCGTGAGACTTCACTGCTTCCAGTCTTCCTGCCTCAACTAACGATCGACTACTTCAAGCAGCTCAACATGTCAACTGTTGGGAACGGCACCGCCGGTGCCTCCGGCACTGGTCCTGCCTCAGGGTACAACCTGATGGTTTCACATTCATTTGTTGTGTTCTTTCTGTTCTTATACCGATTAAGCGTGAACACAACCAATCCTTATGGAGCCATAATATTGCTTATTTTCAATTATATCATGATTACTTTTGGAATTAAAATGTACCGTAAAATGCCTAAATATCTAACAATTCCTATTTTTGGTATATAAACCACTTCCCTTTATTCATCATAATTTTCTTATTCCCCCTCCTCGTCGGGCATGAAGGCTCTATGCTGGTACTCGCGTTGGTTTTCTTTTCATTACACTGGTTAGCTTATCCTAACGACAACAAAAGAGAATAAAATATGTGTGGTCGACAACTTCCTCGCACTACAAAAAACAACATATTTTCGTGGGCCGAGGGCCCATAAAAGTAACTTTTTGAAAATAAATTTAATTTCATCGATAGCTCACGAAAATAAGGATATTTTCGTCGGCTAAAAAAGGCCCACGAAAATATATATTTTCGTGGGCCAGAATGTGGCCCACGAAAATAACCTGCTATTATTTTTATGGGCCACATTCTGTCCCACAAAAATAGTGTCCTGCTATTTTCGTGGGCCTCCCTTTGACTCACGAAATACTGTTCCTGTTATTTTCATGGGCCTTCTATAGGCCCATGAAAATAATGTCCTTTTATTTTCGTGGGCCACTTGTTGGCCCACGAAAATAATACACGAAAATAATATGGTACTATTTTCGTGGGCCATTCCTTGACTCACGAAAATATTATTGTACTATTTTTGTGGGCCATTTGTTGGCCCACGAAAATATATAAGATTGCAGTTACAATTTTATGCATAATCTTTGTTCCAAGCACATGAAATAATAAATTACCTATCAAATAACATAAACACACATATCATCACACTTCATAACAACAGCAACAAACTTAATTAAACATTATAAAATCTATTACATTGTCCAAATAGTTTTGTCCATTACATTATCCACACAAACACGAACATTTCATATTATCCATAAAAAAACACGAATATTTCACATTGTCCATACAATAATTTTGTCAAAGCAAATCATAACACATTTCTACATTGAGCTTTTCAATAAACCAACAAATTACTTTGACAGCCTTTTCCTCACCGTTTTCCTGTATCAAGTCAAAATGAAGTATATAACTAATAGATTCAAATACAAATTTGTATCTCACAATAAAATAACCTTTCCATCTCTTTACATGATTATGTTTCTATCTCACAATGATGTTGGTAGATCCACCACCAACTGTCTTCAGCGCCTCGGACAATATAATAGTGAAGTCGGACAATTTAATCCAGGCATGTGTGCTCGATCGACGAGATTAAGACCGTGCGCACCAGCGTACTGGAGAGCCTACGGGACGGGCGCTGGCTAGGTCCGACCGATTTTAAACGCCGCACTGGGATACTGGACAAGCTACACCATTTGCCAGTTTGCTACAGCTCCCGCACAGAATTGCTACTGGACGAGCTCGAGGGGAAGGAAACCAGCGTGGATGAGCTTCGGGAGAGGAGGAAGGAGTGGAAGAAAAATAAGGAAGAAGTTTCTAGAGAGGATAGAAATAAAGGAAATAAGGTAAACAAAAAAAGAGAAAAGAACTGAAATAAAAGTTAAAGAAGAGAGGAAAATACGGAAAGAAAATAGAAAGAAGAGAATATAGAAAATGTAAATAAAATGGGAAATCAAAAAGAAGAAAAAAAGGAGAGAGAAGGAAAGAAAATAAAAGAAGAAGAGAGGAAAAAGGAAAGAAAAAAAGAAAGGAAATGATATAAAGAAATATTAAAAAATAATTGGTACACTACAAGAATACGACTTATTTTTGTGGGCCAACAACCCAAGAAAATATATAAAAAACTCACGAAAAAATAATTATTTTTGTGGGTTTAGACCTTATTTTCATGGGTTTTCAGCCCACGAAAATAAACCGACAAAATACATTTATTTTCTTGGGCAACCCACAAAAATATAAGTATTTTCGTCGGTCATTTTTGGTTCATGAAAATCCACATTTTCGTGGCTAGGGAAAAAAATCCCACGAAAATACACCCCTTTATTTTCGTGGGCCAGATAAAAATCCATGAAAATAAACCACTTTATTTCGTGGATCAGGGAAAAAGCCCACGAAAATAAACCCCTTTATTTTCGTGGGCTAGGATAGAAACCCATGAAAATAAAGCTCCTTATTCTCGTGGGCTAGGAAATAACCCACGATAATAAAGCCCCTTATTTTAGTGGGCCTGAAAAAACCACGAAAATAAATCCCCTTATTTTCATGGGCCAGGGAAAAACCCACGACAATAATTTGGTATTATTTTCGTGGGTGACAGAAAATCCACAAAAATAAGAACAAATTATTTTTGTGGGCAAAAACACCACAAAAATATGTGTATTACAGTTTAAAATATAACGTAATTATTTACTTTCCAACACATAAATAAATATTATAGTTTAAATCTGTCGGTACCCTCGATGTGGGGCACCCCCGCGCACAGGGGAAAACGCCTAAGGATCTCGCCCTTCTCCGCAGGGAGAGCTCCGAAGGCGCCACGTGTCCAGCGGGTCCGAACCTCCCTCTCCACAGAGGAGAGCTCCGGGCCCGCCACGTGGCCAGCAGCAGCCAGACCTCCCCCCTCCGCGGGGAGAGCTCAGAAGGCGCTACGTGTCCCGCGGGGCCGGACCTCCCTCTCCTCAGAGGAGAGCTCCGGGCCCGCCACGTGGCCGACAGAAGCCGGACCTCCCCCCTCCGCGGGGAGAGGTCCGAAGGCTCCACGTGTTCCGCGGGGCCGGTGAATGTGGCCTAGAGGGGGGGGGGGTGAATAGGCCTTTAAAAGATTCCTGCACACTTAATAGAGTTATCAGAAACTTGATTGACCGGACTAGTCCGGTTGTGTGGGCGGACTAGTTCGGTGTGCTGAATTATGTGAGTTAATTAAGTGTGTTTCAGAAATTGAATCTTTCAGCAGCGGAATGAGAACAACAGTTTTTATAAATTAAGTTTATTGTATGAATGCACGTGCAAACTTATAAGAAACTCAAATGATGATTAGCAAACTAGTGATTTAATGTATCAAAATGTAAAGTAAATGAGAGACAAAAGACACGAATTTTTACCGAGGTTCGATCTCACCAAGAGATCTACGTCCTCGTTGAGGAAGCTCACACAGAGCCGGGTTCCCAACCCTTTCCCTCTTCAAGTCACCACAAAGGCCGACTTGACTCCACTATCACGGGCAATCACCGAGTTTGTGGAGCTACCTCACAAGTTGAGGGCTCCCACGAGAATTACAATAAGAACGTGATCAAATACACTCAAAAATAGTACAATGCAGAATATGAGTATAGAAAGATCAAACCCCAAGAGCTCACAACGAAAGAACGACGATCTCCCAATCCCGAATCCAAGTGTTCAATTGATTTTGATCTTTTTGCACTATAGATGTGTGGGGAGATATGTTTTGGGCTCTTGGGACAAGGTGGCGGCGCTAGGGTTTATGTTTGCTGCAGTATTAGTCGTGTATCTTCTGAGAAAAAATGAAGGACCTCTTTTCATAGGGTTTCCAAAAAAAAATACCGTCGTTAAACCTAATACCAGACTAGTCCGGTATATGATCGGACTTGTCCGGTCTACTTCCAGTGGGTTAACCGGACAAGTCCAGTCTAAAACCGGACTTGTCCGGTGCTATATGAAGTGGGGTTCCAGAAAGTTCAGCGGACTAGTCCGCAGTCCTCTAAAGAGGACAACAGAGACATGAGCGGACTAGTCCGGTCCAAAACCGGACTTGTCCGGTTGCATTCCAGTAAGCTGACCGGACTAGTCCGGTCCATGAACGGACTAGTCCGGTGTCCAGTGGATTTTAGTTGATTATTAGCCCCTTACCCTTATGAAAAGTCCTGAGCTCTTGGGATGTGTCTCTCACACACACCCTATACATTTACATCTAATTTGCTCTTCTAAATTCCACTAAAGGTATTCTTCTTTTGGACACCACTTCATTTTTCACCTTTTTGTGTGCACCGAGCTGTTTCACTTTGTTTATCCTGC
Organism: Neostapfia colusana; assembly: GCA_030760725.1. Lineage (NCBI taxonomy): Eukaryota > Viridiplantae > Streptophyta > Magnoliopsida > Poales > Poaceae > Neostapfia > Neostapfia colusana. The sequence goes on along the minus strand of JASWHV010000004.1, from coordinate 36,261,429 downwards.
AATCATCTCAATAGTTTCATTAGGATCTCATATGCTTGTCATCAATTAGCCAAAACCCACAAGGGATATCCTAGATGCACTTACAATCTCCCCCTTTTTGGTGATTGATGACAACTATTTGAGATATCACAATTGAGAATAAAAAGTTGATTTTCATAAGGTGTGCACATATGAGAATAATAAAGAATTCACAAAAAGCTTCTCACATATGCACACACCTTATGGTGGGGTGCCTAACAGGTGTGTGATAAATAAAATGTGATAAATTAAAGACAAATAATAGTGAACATATAAGTAGGCATTAGAGCATAGTGCATCACACATAAGAAAAGAAATAGTGCATTACAAGATTTTAAAATAGGTACATGTCCTTGATCACAAAAGAGCTTAATAACTAATACTAGATAGTTCGAGTCCAAATCTAATCTCAATCTCTCCCCCTTTGGCATCAAGACACCAAAAAGGGAAAAATTGAGGGGAATCACTCATCGCTGCCTCCTCCTTCAGTCTCAGTCTGATCTTCATCTTCACCAACTTCGGCATCCACGAGAGCAGGATCTTCCTCTGAGTCCTTGGAGGCGGGCGGTGATCCAACGGGCTCAATCTCAAGCTTTGCACAGATAGACTTGATATTGGCATTGACATACTGTTGATGTTTCTTCCTTGCAAGCTTTTCCTTGCGCTGCCTGTCTTCGATCTTGCGGCAGCAGGCAAAGATGGAGGAGAGCACCTTGAGGATGCCACTGGATGATTCTTGGGCAGGTGGAGACCTAGGAGGAGTAGCTGCAGATCTAGTGACATCATGAGCTTGCTTTGATCTCCTCTCCACTGGTGGAGAGGACGGGGCAGTTGGAGCCGGGGGGAGAGTGTACTCGGTGGGTTTTCGCGGCTTCAACCCCGCATGCTTGACATCCTTGACGAACTCGAGTCCCGTCACTTTCTCAATCATGTACATGATATACGGTGCATATCCACAGGACCTATTGGGGGTGATTGAGATGTTCACAATGTCGTTGTAGATATACTCAAAAATATTGAATGGTCTCCTTCCACTAATGACCTTCATGAGAGTCCTCAAGGTCCCTTGTATAGTTCCCGCATCTCCATCCTTCGGAGCTATAGTCTTTCTCAAGACTCTATTGAGGACCACAAAGAAGGGCTTCAGATATTTGATGGTGGGAGGAACATATGGCATCCTTGTGTCATAGAGAAACTCAAGCTCTTACTTCTCCAGGGGTTTCGGATTATGGATGACCAGTTCATGATCCAAAGTGTGTTGGAGGTGAAGAATCCTAGCAAATTCATCATAAGTGACACTATACTTTGAACCATGAGTCATCCAAGTAAGACTGTCTCCATCACCACGAGCAAAGTAGAGAGTGAAGTAAAACTGGGTAATGACTTCATTGTTCCAGTCATACTCAAAGGATAGCAGGTCCGTCAGACTGTGCCTCTCTAAGGCCTCCACCATCTCACGAAAGGCAGGATACCTCTTCGACTTTAGGTATTCAACATTTAGCCATTGACTCTCTAGTACAGGATTCTTCATCTTCATGTACACATGCTCGTAGTAGTCTGCATGGAAGTTGCTCCAGAACCTTAGATCAGAACATTGTTTAGGTCGGTCATACACTTCAATCTTCCTGAAGTTATCAGCTAGCTCACCCCCTTTTCCAGTGAAATCCTCACTTGAAGGCTGCCTATTGCGGTGAATAGGGTTTTTCATCTTCAAGGGCCCAAGGGGACCACTAGCAAGTCCCTTCCCTTTATTGAGAACTCTTTTTAGCCCTGACGAGCCCTCAACAACATCTTTCCTTTGAGGCTTTTTGAGAATGACTTTCCTCTTCTTAGGTAGATTGTCGTCGGAGGGTGGAGAGTGAGCATTGACATCATGTCTCTTCTTCATAACTCTCTCCTTGGCCCTCCTCACTTTCTCGCGTTGAACGTCTTCATCAATGTGAAAAGAGCTGTCATCCGAGCCTGAAGACATTGTGTCTGATAAGGAGTTCACGGATTAGATAAGAATGAATCAAGGACTCAAGGTAATGTAGGGATTCAGATGACAGGGACCGGACTAGTCCGCACCTGAGAACCGGACTAGTCCGCCCTGGCATAAGAACCCCAGCATTTTGATCAAAAAATCTATCTAAGGATGCAAAAGAGTAGAAAAGTGGTGGGAATACATCTCTAAGGCCAATGTATACCCTTGGAATCAAAGGAAACAAGCTAGAACGAGGGAAGTTGAGAATTTGGTTTTGTGGAGAAATTTACCAAGATTTGAAGATCCGCGTCAAAGAAGTAGAAATCAGTCCGGATGAATCCGGAGGAGGGAATCCACTCGTAAAGGGGAGGATTTCCCATGGAGAAAATCTCGATTTTGAGGGTTCAACCCGAAAATCACTTTGGGGGCTAGGGTTTGGAAGAGGAGAGGGAGAGCAAGTCTAATGAGGGGTGAGGGAGAGGTCTGGGCTGGCCAAGGGCTTATATATGCGACTGACCGGACTAGTCCGGTCATGGTAGCGGACTAGTCCGATGCCCCTTGAAATGACCTAACCAGTTTCGTCTGTCCGGACTAGTCTGGTTGAAAATCGGACTAGTCCGTTTCCAACAGACCTGATACATATATAGATGATTAATAGTGATCCAAGGACATTAATTTTGCAAATAGTCTTGGTGATTACGACCAGTAGGCAATCAGCAATCAAACAATGGTCATAATCCACAAGATTTCTTCATTAAAATAGTTTTCTGAGTAGAAAAGGAGAAGAGGAGCATTTTTAACAATACAAAGGAACATTTTAAGTTGCAACCAGGTATGCAATGTTTCAAGCCACATTTCGAGAGTCAAGAATGTTTAGCTCATTTCTTAGTTCACAAAACCTTTTCTCATCTAATGGTTTGGTAAAAATATCCGCAAGTTGTTTTTCAGTCCTAACATGTGAAATAGCAATGTCACCTTTTAATGAATGATCTCTAAGAAAGTGATGACGGATATCTATGTGCTTAGTTCTTGAGTGCTCTACATGGTTGTGTGCAATTTTTATAGCACTTTCATTATCGCATAGAAGCGGGATATGACTTAGATTGTAGCCGTAGTCCCTAAGAGTCTGTCGCATCCAAAGTAGTTGCGCACAACAACTACCGGCTGCAACATACTCCGCTTCCGCTGTGGAAAGAGCAATGGAGTTCTGCTTTTTAGATGACCAAGAAACTAGGGACCTACCAAGAAATTGACAAGTCCCTGACGTGCTCTTTCTATCGACTTTGCATCCTGCATAGTCGGCGTCGGAATACCCTATCAAGTTAAACTTGGATCCTTTGGGATATCAAAGGCCCAAGTTGGGTGTGTGCATAAGGTACCTTAGGATTCTTTTTACAGCAATTAAGTGACACTCTTTAGGTGCGGCTTGAAACCTTGCACACATGCAAACACTAAGCATAATATCTGGCTTAGATGCACATAAATAAAGTAAGGAGCCAATCATGGACAGATATACCTTTTGGACCACATTTGGACCGTCTTCATTGAGGTCGAGATGTCCGTTGATGGCCATGGGTTCTTGATGGGCTTGGCTTTGTCCATATTGAATTTCTTGAGAATGTCTTGTGTATATTTAGTTTGACTTATAAGTGTACCTTCTCTCAGTTGCTTCACTTGAAATCTCAAGAAGAACTTCAATTCACCCATCATTGACATCTCGAACCCGTCTGTCATTATTTTGCTAAATTCTTCACAGAAGGACTTGTTAGTGGATCCAAAGATAATGTCATCAACATAAATTTGATATACGAATAAATGATCATCAAAATGTTTAGTAAAGAGTGTATAGTCAGCTTTACCAATTTTGAATCCATTTTGAGTCAGAAAATCTCTAAGGCACTCATACCAGGCTCGAGGAGCCTGTTTGAGGCCATAGAGAGCCTTACGCAGTTTATAGACATGGTTGGGATACTCCTGATCTTCGAACCCCGGTGACTGCTCCATATAGACTTCTTCCTTTATCGGACCATTGAGGAAGGCACTCTTGACGTCCATTTGATACAACTTAAAATTATGGTGAGTAGCATATGCCAATAAAATGCGAATGGACTCAAGTCTAGCGACAGGAGCGAAAGTTTCATAGAAGTCCAAACCTTCCACTTGAGAATAACCTTTGGCCACCAACCTCGCTTTATTTCTTGTCACTACTCCATGTTCATCTTGCTTGTTCCGAAAGACCCATTTGGTTCCAACGATGTTCGCCCTTGGTCTTTCCACCAGCTCCCACACTTCATTTCTTTTGAAGTTGTTCAGCTCCTCTTGCATCGCAATCACCCAGTCTGGATCCCTTAAGGCTTCTTCTACCCTGTATGGCTCCAGAAAAGACACAAAAGAATAGTGTTCACAAAAATTTGCAATTTGAGATCTAGTAGTTACTCCCTTAGCAATATCTCCAATGATATTATTGACAGGATGGTCTCTTTGCACACACTGATGTACTCTTGGGTGTGGAATTTGTATAGTTGCTTGTTCTTCATTGTCTTCATGTGTCATGTCTCCCCCTAGATCATTGCTTCCATGATCATCTTGATCTTCTTGACCTTCCTCAACCTGATCTTGTGTAGGAGCTCCCCCTTGATCATTGCTTCCTTGTTGAAATTCGTCTTGTGTTTCCTCTCATGGTAGGATATCACCAAGTGCCATTTTCTTCAGCACTTCACATGGAGCTTCCTCCTTATCTAGCATAAACTTATCGACTTGCTCCACTTGTGAGCCGTTAGTTTCATCGAACACTACGTCACGTGCAACTTCAACAAGGCCGGACACCTTGTTGAAGACACAATAGGCGTAGGCATTCGATTCATATCCGAGCAAGAATCCTTCATCGGACTTTGAAGCAAACTTCGAGGCCCTTGGTTTCTTGTTCAGAATAAAACATTTGCAACCAAAAACTTTGAAATAAGAAACATTAGGCTTTTTACCCGTGAGAAGCTCATATGGAGTTTTCTCCAGTAGTCGATGAAGGTACAACCGATTTGTGGCATGACAAGCGGTGTTCACCGCTTCTGCCCAAAATCGGTCTGACGTCTTGTATTCATCCAACATTGTTCTCGCCATTTCGATCAATGTTCTGTTCTTCCTTTCGGCCACCCCGTTCTGTTGAGGAGAGTAGGGTGCCGAGAATTCATGCTTTATACCTTCTTCATTGAGATATTCTTCAACTTGGGTGTTCTTGAATTTTGTCCCATTGTCACTTCTGATATTCTTTACGGTTGATGAGAATTCATTCCGAGCTCTTTTCAAGAACTTCTTGAGGATTCCCTGAGTTTCTGATTTATCATACAAGAAAAATACCCAGGTAAATCTTGAAAAATCATCAACAATTACTAAACCGTATTTGTTACCGCCGATGCTGATGTACGCAATTGGACCAAAGAGATCCATGTGGAGAAGTTCCAGCGGTCTAGCGGTGGTCATCACATTCTTGGCGGGGTGTGGTGCTCCAACCTGTTTTCCTGCTTGACAAGCGCTGCACGGCCTGTCTTTTTCAAAAACCACATCCTTAAGACCACGGATGTGACCACCTTTTAGAAGTTTCTGCAAATTTCTCATTCCAACATGGGCTAGCCATCTATGCCACAGCCATCCCATGTTGGTCTTAGCAACCAAGCAAGTGTTGAGTTCGGCTTTATCTTTGTTGAAGTCAACAAGATAAAGCTTTCCCTTCAACAATCCCTTGAATGCAATCGAGCCATCGCTTCTTCTAAAGACGGTCACACCCTCATTAGTGAATAAACAGTTGTAACCTTTGTCGCATAGTTGAGATATTGATAAAAGATTATAATCTAGAGAGTCTACGTGTAAAACATTAGATAAGGTGTGTTGAGAGGATATTTCAATGTTACCACTACCAAGGACCTTTCCTTGGCTATTGTCTCCAAAGTATATACCTTCACTTGGATCCTTGTTGCACTCGTACTCCACAAACATACCTCTCTCTCCGGTCATATGATTTGTACATCCGCTATCTAGCACCCACATAGATCCGCTGGAGGAGTAAGCCTGCAAAATAGAATTATTCCTTGGTTTTAGGTACCCAAGCTTGCTTGGGTCCTCTCAGGTTAGTCACAAGAGTCTTGGGCACCCACACACAAGTTTTTAAGTTCTTGTGGCGTGGCCCTGTATATTTAGCAATGACTTTTCCATACTTGTTTTTCATGAGAACATAAGAAGCATCAAATGTACGGAACAATGTTTGTAACTCAGATTAATGGGATTTTTCTTTAACAAAAGTGATTCTATTCTTAGCATGATTAGGAGTAGACATGTGTTTGTTCCTGTCAAAGCCAAGACCATCTTTGACATTGGGAGGTCTAGTGATCATATATGCACTTCGTGCATATTTGATCTTCTCCTTATCAAAGATGCCGTTTTGAGAAGAATGCATGTCATGAGAGGTTGAAGCATTAGAATTTACATTCTTCTTACTAGAGCAAGTGCAGGTTCTTATTGTTGTCGAACTCATGTCTTTGGAGGAAGAGCTCTTGGAGGAAGAGGAGTCACTTTGTTTGAGCGACTCAACTTGCACCTCAAGGATTTTGTTAACTTTTGACAAGTTAGCAAGTTCTTCCTTGATTGCAATGTGCGAGTCCTCTAACTTTGAGTAAGTTTCCTTACTCAAGGCTAGCTCTAACTCAAGTGACTCATTCTTCTCTCTTTCAAGCTCAAGAAGCTTTTCAACTTCTTGATATCTCTTTCTCTTACGGATGAGCATATCTTCTTGTCGGTTGACAAGTTCCTCCTTTTCAAAGATTTCGTTCGACAACATTTCCATTTTCTTTAAAGCAATTTTACTTAGCCCTCTAAACATTTCTTCATTATCACTAGAGCTATCAAAGTCATCAATGGAGGAATTTAGTACAGGAGGAGTAAGTCAAACCTTTTTCTTGCCTTCCTTACCCATAAGACAAGTGTGGTTGTTCATGTCCCGTCCTCCCATGTTCGGAAAGAGTGTGGCTCTCATAGTTGGTTTCTTGACTGTGATAGTGGCCATCTCTTCTTCTTCATTGGAGGAGGACTCGTCGTTTGAGTCCCACTCCTTCCCAATGTGAGCTTGATGGACTTGTCTTCTTTTTCTGAAATTTTCTTTTCTTGAGATCTTGTTTCCTTCTTCTTTTTATTTTCTTCATAAGTACAGTCCACCATGAAGTGACCATACTCTCCGCAGTTGTAGCAAGTGCGTCGAGCCTTGGATTTTCCTTTATCCTTGCTTTTGCCTTCATGTGAATTGTTGCCGTGTCTTCTCTTCATCATGCGTTTGAACTTTTTGATGAAGAGTACCATTTCTTCGTCATCAAGATCGATGCTCTCGTCGCTTGTATCTCCATCGTCTTGGTCTTCACGAGTTTCTTTGAGTTTGGGTCTGCACGTTGCTTTGAGAGCAACTTCTTTCTTTTTGTATGAGGTGAGTTCAACTAAGTCTTTGACGTATTGTGCTTCTTTCTCCATCATTTCATAATTTATGATCTTCCCTAGTAATTCATCGGGAGTCATTTTGTGAAAATCGGGGCTTTCTCTGATCATTGAGCAAAGTGTGACATTTCTTGGCATAAAGGCTCTAATAATTCTTTTGACCACTTCTTGATCTGTCCATTTCTTACTTCCATAAGCACGAATCTTGTTGATGAGTGCTTTCATCCGGTTGTACATGTCTTGAGGTGATTCGCCTTCTTCAATAGCAAATCTCCCCAACTCTCCTTCAAGCATTTCGATTTTGGCTTCACGAACTGACCTATTTCCTTCGTGAGCTGTCTTGAGGGTATCCCAAATTTCTTTTGCACTTTCTAACCCATCGATCTTGGTGAATTCCTCTCTGCTTAGTGATGATGTGATCACGGTGACGACTTGTGCGTTTCTTTGAATCTCTTGTTCTTGTTCTGGAGTGAGTTCATCATCCGTGTCCGGAATATCTATGCCTGTGCAAACAATGTGCCACAGACTAGGGTTCAGAGATATCAGATGCATCTTCATGTTGTACTTCCACATGGTATAGTCACTTCCGTCAAACTGTGGAGGCCTTCCCATAGGAATCAAAAGATAGTGATTGTTTGAATTGAGACGGTTGTAGTTGTAAGGATACCGGGAGTAGTCGTGATGACCACTTCCAGCCGTCTTCTCTTCTTCTTTTCCCTTTTGTGCTAGCAGTTTCTTTCTCAGGAGTGCTTTTAGCTGCCTCACTTCTTCATCATCATGTGGGCTGTCTTTCAGCACATCGAAGGCTTTAGCTTCTTGCTCCTCCTCATTGATGTTCATCTTTGGGATGTCGTTGTTCTTCTCAGAGGCCATGATCTCTCCGAGATGTGAGTCTCTTTGATGGAGAACCAAGCTCTGATACCAATTGAACGTGGCTTAGAGGGGGGGGGGGTGAATAGGCCTTTAAAAGATTCCTGCACACTTAATAGAGTTATCAGAAACTTGATTGACCGGACTAGTCCGGTTGTGTGGGTGGACTAGTCCGGTGTGCTGAATTATGTGAGTTAATTAAGTGTGTTTCAGAAATTGAATCTTTCAGCAGCGGAATGAGAACAACAGTTTTTATAAATTAAGTTTATTGTATGAATGCACGTGCAAACTTATAAGAAACTCAAATGATGATTAGCAAACTAGTGATTTAATGTATCAAAATTTAAAGTAAATGAGAGACAAAAGACACGAATTTTTACCGAGGTTCGATCTCACCAAGAGATCTACGTCCTCGTTGAGGAAGCTCACACAGAGCCGGGTTCCCAACCCTTTCCCTCTTCAAGTCACCACAAAGGCCGACTTGAGTCCACTATCACGGGCAATCACCGAGTTTGTGGAGCTACCTCACAAGTTGAGGGCTCCCACGAGAATTACAATAAGAACGTGATCAAATACACTCGAAAATAGTACAATGCAGAATATGAGTATAGAAAGATCAAACCCCAAGAGCTCACAACGAAAGAATGACGATCTCCCAATCCCGAATCCAAGTGTTCAATTGATTTTGATCTTTTTGCACTTTAGATGTGTGGGGAGATGTGTTTTGGGCTCTTGGGACAAGGTGGCGGCGCTAGGGTTTGTGTTTGCTGCAGTATTAGTCGTGTATCTTCTGAGAAAAAATGAAGGACCTCTTTTTATAGGGTTTCCAAAAAAAATTACCGTTGTTAAACCTAATACCGGACTAGTCCGTTATATGATCGGACTTGTCCGGTCTACTTCCAGTTGGTTAACCGGACTAGTCCGGTCTAAAACCGGACTTGTCCGGTGCTATATGAAGTGGGGTTCCAGAAAGTTCAGCGGACTAGTCCGCAATCCTCTAAAGAGGACAACAGAGACATGAGCAGACTAGTCCGGTCCAAAACCGGACTTGTCCGGTTGCATTCCAGTAAGCTGACCGGACTAGTCCGGTCCATGAACGGACTAGTCCGGTGTCCAGTGGATTTTAGTTGATTATTAGCCCCTTACCCTTACGAAAAGTCCTGAGCTCTTGGGATGTGTCTCTCACACACACCCTATACATTTACATCTAATTTGCTCTTCTAAATTCCACTAAAGGTATTCTTCTTTTGGACACCACTTCATTTTTCACCTTTTTGTGTGCACCGAGCTGTTTCACTTTGTTTATCCTGCAATCATCTCAATAGTTTCATTAGGATCTCATATGCTTGTCATCAATTAGCCAAAACCCACAAGGGATATCCTAGATGCACTTACAGCCGGACCTCCCTCTCCTCAGAGGAGAGCTCCGGGCCCGCCACGTGGCCAGCAGGACGGCGCTGCCTGCCCCCGCGCGGTAGGCAGCAGGCGTAAAGACGCACTATACCTTGCCCGTACAAGGTATTCAAGGCCCGCGCCTTCCCAAGACGCGAATACGCAGAGATACGCCTCTGTCAGGTGCCGTTGCGCCCAGCGCATCTGAAAGCATCTAGGCCCCCGTGAGATATGGTTTCGGTGATTAATGACAACCGTTCGTTATTACTAATGAGTTTGTGGATGCGAGGTTTCACGTACATCACATCAAACATTTAAATGAACTATATATTCACGCCATCTACTGCTCATTGGATACAAATGGAGACCCCTCAACGATCCATTCTAAGGGGTTATTCGATACTCATGAAAACTAAATGAAGAACTCATACAACGACTCTATTTGATCAAAATTGGCAACACAAGAAGCTTACACTTCATCGTAATATCATTTCAAACAAGTGTCAAAGAGGTCACTCAAGAAGATTCTAAAATATCAACTCAAAACAACTCGAAGCTAACAAGTTGCATTCACCGGATCATCCGATGTCTTGCAAAATGACTACATCGGTCGAATTTGAGTTGGCAGAAGAAGAAGACCTCAGAGCCCAGTACACACCGGATCATCCGATGTGAAGGAAGTGGCACATCGGTTGATTTCAACAGAAGGATAATTTCTGAGTGATTCTGAAGATCAACTCACCGGATCATCCGATGATAAAGTAAGTGAACATCGGTCAAGTTCAACCGAAACATTATTTCTGAACCAATTCTGAAGATCAACTCACCGGATCATCCGATGATGAGTTAAAATAACATCGGTCGATTAAAAGATCCAACGGTTATATCCAACGGTCACATCTGACACATGACATCAGCTAATTTGGAATTCGACCGATGCTCATATAAAGGGGTGCATCGGAGGATCCGATGTTAACTGACAAAAGTCTGCCCACTTTTCCAACGGCTATCTCGTGTGGGCTGGCTATAAATACCCCTCCAACCGGCCATTTCGATAAGTCTTGATCTCTAGAGCCTCACTACACATTCTCAAGCATTCAAGACCAAGAGCTACCACTTCCACACTTCAAAACCTCTTGTACTCCAACTATAGGTTATATCTAGCTAGAGAGAAGCTTGTGTGCGTCCATTCTTGGTGATTGGAATCTCTAGGATAGTGAGAGAGAGTGTCTTGGTGACTTCTCTCACCTTGTAAACGTTGGAGGAATAAGAGATCACTCCGGAGCTTACCAAGGTGTTTGTGGAAGCCCGGAGGATCACCGTTGTACAAGGCTTGAGCTCCACCTTGCCGGAGAAGGCGAACGGAGAAAGATAGTGGATTCCCTCGTCTTGGTGACTTGGGAGTGGCTATACCCTTTGGTGGGTGCCACAACGTGGACGTAGGAAGATTTTTGTGATCTTACCGAACCACGGGAAAAATCGCCGTGTCTTCGAGTCTCCGCGGGAGTTTGCATTTCTCTCCTCACCCCTTACTATTACGCTTTTACTATTCCGCACTTAACTCTCTTGCTTGCGTAGTTAGTTTGCATAGGGAATTGGGCTTCAACCATTAAAGTTTTAAATTGCTCTAAAATTTGAAAAAGCCCAATTCACCCCCCCTCTTGGGCGTTTCGATCCTTACAATTGGTATCAGAGCTTGGTTGCTCATTGGATCATTCTAGCTTCACCGCTAGAGAGCAAAAATGGCCAAGAATGGGGGTTCGGTTCCTACCTTCGAGGGCAAGAATTTTGCTTATTGGAAAGCACGCATGCGCGCTTACCTTGAGGCAATTGCTCCCAAAGTGTGGGAAGCGACCCATGCGGGGTTTGGAAATCTTGACTATGCTGGAGACCAATTAAAATGGGATGCTAAGGCTAGAAATGCCATATATGAATGCATTAGTCAAGATGTTTTTGCTAGGATTGCTAGCAAGGAAAAAGCATGTGAAATTTGGGCATGTCTAGTTGAAATACATGAGGGCTCATCTCGTGTCAAAGAACTCAAATATCACATGCTTAAGTCAAAATATGATGAATTTAAGATGTTTCCTCATGAAAACGTTAATCAAATGTTTTCTCGTTTAAATGTGCTCATTGAGGAAATTAACGCACTTGATATTGCTTCTCTTGGCAAGGGACATATAAATCGCAAGATCCTCATGCTTCTACCCAAGCCCAAGTACAACATTATCAATTCAATGCTCCAAAAAGAGTCACTAGACAACATTGAAGTTTCGAAGCTCATTGGAGAAATCCATGCTCATGAGATGAGCGTACTTGGAATGATGGAGGAGTCATCATCAAAAACCATTGCTCTCAAAGCTTCAACCAAGAAGACAACTCCCAAGAAGAAGAAAGTGGTTGAGCCTAGCTCAAGTGAAGAAGAGCAAGAAACAAGCGAAGATGATGATGAGAAAATTTTCACGCCTCAACTCCAAGATTGCAAAGAAGGGATACTCTTTTGACCCCAAAAAGAAAGCCTTCTTGCCAAGAAAAGATGAAAACAAGACGTGCTACAATTGTGGTGATCTAGGCCACATATCATATGACTGTCCAAGACCGGACAAAAGAAAGGAAATTGGCAAGCATCACAAGCTAGAAGAAAGTGATGATGAAGAGGAGGTCAAGCCCAAGCGCTCCTTTGGAAAGAAGAAATTTGACAAAGGCAAGAAAACCAAGCTCTTTCCAAAGAAAAGAAGAGGGCCTCAAAAGGTCTTCATGTGTGAAGCAAATGAGTGGATCACGGATGAAGAGTCAAGCGACGAAGATAGTGAGGATGAAGAAAACTTGGCGGGCCTCGCCATCGTCAACAAGGATGACTCACCTCTTCGTCCACCTCCTATGTGCCTAATGGCGAAAGGTAACTCAAAGGTATGTGAAGACTCTAGCGATGATGATGAGGAGCTTTCACCCGATGAATTAGCATCTATGATTAATGAATATCATGCCATGATAAAAAGGGAAAAGGCTAAGGTTAAGGCTCTTGAGCTAGCTCGTGCTAAGCTTGAAAGTGCTAACCTCGATTTGCATGACAAGTATGTAACCATACTTAAAGAGCATGACACGCTCAAATCAAATGTCAAACAAATCGAGGATGAAAATGCTACAATCAAGCTTAAGTATCATGAGCTTGACTTAGCTAACTTAGCACTCTTGGCAAAGCACAATGAGTTGGTTCAAGAACATGAAGTGCTTAACCGTGCTTATGAAGCTATTGAACTTAAATTGAAAAACACAAAGAAAGAAACCCTTGATGGCAAAATATCATCTAATTCACATGCCACTAATGTTTTGGATAAGTCTTTGCCTTTGAAAGCAAGCCCTAGGGAGAAGGAGCTAATGGACGAAATTGAAAGTCTTCGCACTAGTGTGACAAGACTCTCTAAGGGGGAGGACAAGCACAAGGAAATCCTCTACCAACAAGCGAAAAGCTTCAACAAGAGAGGACTTGGATCCTTCCCGGTACCCAACAAAGGAAAGGTGCCCTCACCGGAGCTTAGGACAAGCTTCATCACGGAAGTTGGGTCATATTGCCAACATTGTGAGGTCACCGGACATCACACGAGGGAGTGTCCTCTTCCCAACCGTCCTTCTCCCAAATTGCCTCCTAACTACAAATCTACGTTCAATGATTATCACTATCTATTGAGCAAAGTAGGTGGAAAGGTGAAGGCAAGGTTCATCGGCAAAGACATCAAGGGCATGAAGGGGAAGCTCCCCAAGCAACTTTGGGTCCCAAAATCACTTGTATCACACATACAAGGACCTAAGTTGGCTTGGGTTCCTAAACTCAAAAACTAACTTCATGTGTGTAGGTGAACTACAAAGCCGGAGGAAAGCATTGGGTACTCGATAGTGGGTGCACTCAACATATGACCGGCAATGATGGTATGTTCACCTCCATAGAGAACCCCGACAATCATGAACAAGTCACCTTTGGTGATAACTCAAAGGGGAAGGTAATTGGTTTGGGTAAAATTGCTATTTCTCACGATTTGTCTATCTCTAATGTGCTTTACGTTAAGTCTCTTAGTTTTAATTTACTTTCTATTGCACAATTATGTGATCTTGGACTAACATGCACATTTGACAAGAATGGTGTTGTGGTGACTAGTGATTCAAGCAAAGAACTAATATTCAAAGGTTTTCGGCATGGACATCTCTACTTGGTGGACTTCTCCAACAAGGATGCTAGCTTGACCACTTGTCTTTTCACCAAGACAAGTTTGGGATGGCTATGGCATCGGCGCATTGCTCACATTGGGATGAGCAAGCTCAAGAAGTCATTCAAGCTTGGGATGGTGACCGGCGTGAAGGATGTCACATTCGAAAAGAACAAGCTTTGTAGCGCATGTCAAGCCGGGAAGCAAGTTGCCTCACACCATCCGATGAAGACAATGGTGTCAACCTCCAAGCCACTTGAACTACTTCACATGGACCTCTTCGGACCGTCCACATACCAAAGCCTTGGCGGTAACCTTTATTGTCTTGTCATTGTTGATGACTACTCTCGCTATGCTTGGACACTGTTTCTAGGTGACAAGGGTGAAACTCCGGAAATCTTCAAGACCTTCGCTAAACAAGCGCAAAGGGAATTTCAACTTCCTATCATCAAGGTCCGGAGTGACAACGGCACCGAGTTCAAGAACTACAACATTGGGGAGTGGTGTGATCGTGAAGGCGTGAAGCACGAGTTTTCGGCCACATACACCCCTCAACAAAATGGTGTCGTTAAAGGAAGAACAAGACTCTCATCACCCTTGCAAGAGCAATGCTTGATGACTATGGCACGTCGGAAAAGTTTTGGGCCGAAGCAATCAACACGGCGTGCCATGCCGCAAATAGGGTCTATCTTCATCGACTACTTCAAAAGACCCCATATGAGCTCCTCATTGGGAGAAAGCCCAACATCTCCTACTTCCGAGTCTTCGGGTGCAAGTGCTACATCTACCGCAAGAAAAGGCTCGGTAAGTTTGAAAGAAGGTGCGATGTTGGTATCTTTCTAGGTTATGCGTCAAACTCAAAAACATATCGAGTATTCAACCAAACCTCCGGGTTAGTTGAAGAAAGTTGTGATGTTGAGTTTGATGAGACTAATGGCTCCCAAGAGGAGAGTTTTGGTCATGATGATATAGATGATGAGCCTCTACGAGAAGCTATGAAGAACATGACCATAGGAGACATCAAGCCCGAAATTGAGGAGAGCCATGATCAAGGGGGAGCCTCAAGTTCCAACATCAACACCTCCATGGCCCCTCAAATTGATGAAGAAGAAGAGAAAAATGATCCATTGCCAATACAAGATTCACATGCCACACAACACCAAGAAGAAGAAGAAGTCCAAGGTCAAGTCCAACCACAAGACAAGCAAGATGCCTCACCACCACCAAGTGCCTCACAACCTCTTATGAGGCATGGGCGCATCTCCAAGGCACATCCGATGGATCAAATCATCGGAAGTCCGTCACGGGGAGTAAGTACTCGTTCTCGCCATGTTGCTTCATTTTGTGAGCACTACTCCTTTGTTTCGTGTGTAGAACCCACAAACATTGAGGAAGCACTCCAAGATCCCAATTGGGTGATGGCTATGCAAGAAGAACTCAACAACTTCACCCGAAATGAAGTTTGGGTATTGGAGGAGCGACCTAAGAACAAGAACGTCATCGGAACAAAGTGGGTGTACCGCAACAAGCAAGACGAGAATGGCGTGGTGGTCCGCAACAAGGCAAGGCTTGTGGCCAAGGGTTTTTCACAAGTTGAAGGACTAGATTTTGGAGAGACATTTGCCCCGGTCGCACGGTTAGAAGCTATTCGCATACTCCTTGCTTTTGCTTCACATCACAATATTATGCTTTACCAAATGGATGTGAAAAGTGCCTTCCTCAATGGTTATATTAACGAGCTTGTTTTTGTTGAGCAACCTCCCGGGTTTGAAGATCCGAGGAATCCTAACCATGTGTATAGGTTACACAAGGCGCTCTACGGGCTCAAGCAAGCACCTAGGGCATGGTATGAACGCCTAAGGGATTTCCTAGTCATGCAAGGATTCAAGATCGGGAGGGTTGATACCACACTCTTCACCAAAGACATCAACGGGGATTTATTTCTTTGTCAAATTTACGTTGATGACATTATTTTTGGCTCAACTAACAAATCTCTTAGCCTTGAGTTTGGCACCATGATGTCTAGGGAGTTCGAGATGTCAATGATTGGAGAGCTCAATTTCTTCCTAGGATTTCAAATCAAGCAACTTCAAGAGGGGACTTTCATCTACCAAGAGAAGTATACCAAAGACCTCTTGAAGAAGTTTGAAATGAAAGATTGTAGCTCAAGAAGTACTCCAATGGCGACAAATTGTCATCTCGACGCGGACATGGACGGTAAATCTATTGATCAATCTCATTACCGTTCCATGATTGGTTCATTATTATATCTTACCGCATCTAGGCCCGATATCATGTTTAGTGTGTGCTTGTGTGCTCGCTTTCAAGCGGCACCTAAAGAATCGCATCGTAAGGCGGTCTTTAGGATACTTAGGTATCTCAAGCATACCCCAAGTGTAGGTTTGTGGTACCCCAAGAATGCTAGTTTTCATCTCTTGGGTTACTCGGATTCGGACTTTGCCGGATGCCGTGTGGATCGCAAGAGTACCTCCGGTGGGTGCCACTTACTTGGGCGTTCCCTAGTATCTTGGTCGAGCAAAAAGCAAAACTCCGTGGCTTTGTCTACCGCGGAGGCAGAATATATAGCGGCCGGTGCATGTTGTGCCCAAATTCTATATATGAAGCAAACCCTTTTGGACTTTGGAATTAAGTTTGATTGTGTGCCTCTCCTTTGTGACAATGAAAGTGCGGTTAAGATAGCTAGAAACCCCGTTCAACACTCCCGCACTAAGCACATTGACATTCGCCATCACTTCTTGCGGGACCATGAGGCTAAAGGAGACATCTCTTTGCAAGGTGTTAGGTCCGAAGAACAATTGGCGGATATCTTCACTAAACCACTTGATGAGAAAACTTTTTCTAGACTTAGAAGTGAATTAAATGTGCTAGATGCATCTAACGTCATGTAAGTTGCCATGATCATGTAAGGTTGCATATCAAATAGGTCTTGTCTAACTCCCAAAGGATAGGGGCAAGCTAGAAATAGTTTTCCCTGAGGAAGCCTTTGGCAGGTTTAAACTTGGCAAGATAGATTTACATTACGCCTTGCATGATTCCTACCATATAGACGTGCACTCATTCAATATCTTGCATCATTTTGGTTGGCATTGCATACGGTAGATTGTCACAAAGGGGAACCCACATCATGAGAAGGAGACCTGTTCAAAATGCAATATCTCAACTCATATAATGTGGATAGAGCAAAATTCTAAAGGTACATGCTTTAAGGAGATAGAAGTTTTCTATACTCTAGCTCACAAAGCATGAGCCTTACATTTTCATGGTTTCACTCCTAACCTTGTGTGTTTCTCTTTGCTTAAGGGCTTAGCCAATATGTGGCACTATATTTAAAGCCTTATATTTGAGGTTAGGAGTTGCCCAAAAAGTCTGAGGACCCATCCTTATCTTTGTGTGTTTAAGTCCAAGGACACATATGGGCAGTCTTAGGTTTTCTGTAGTCATCGGATTATCCGATGCCAGGGCCAGCAGATCATCGGATCAATTGGTGCTTCAGTTCAAGTCAGATGTCACAAATCAACCGATGAGTTCATTTCAGAAGACATCGGAGCATCCGGTGTTCAGTTTTCCTGGTGCCCTGCAGAAATCGACCGATGATCGCCACCTCAACGTCGGTCGATCCGGTGTTCAAAGAGAGTTTTTGGAACAACTCTCTGTTGAACTCGACCGATGCATCCTCCGATGATCATCGGTCCATCTGGTGTTTTATGCGCGGCTAGGGTTTGCCCGAACAGTTTAAAAAGGGGACTCGGCCGGATTTCGTTTTTTCTTTTCTCTTCTTCCCGACCTCCGCCGCCGTCCGTCGCCCTCGCCGGCTCTCCCACGCGCCTCCGCCTCCCAGTCACCGCCGCCGCCTCCCAGCTGCCGCCGCCGGCTCCAGGCGCCGCCGCCGCCGCCGCCTCTCCCGCGCACGCCGCCTCCCGCGTGCTCCGCCTCCCAGCCGCCGCCACCCTTCCCAGGCGCCGCCGTCGCCTCCTCCCAGGGGCCGCCGCCGCCCTTCCCAGGCGCCGCCGCCGCCTCCTTCCAGTCGCCGCCACCGCCTCTCTCGCGAGCGCCGCCACCGTTCCACCGCGCCGCCACAGTTCCCTCCTCCACCGCGTCTCCCTCGCCGAGCTTTGCCGTTTGTCGCTGAAATGGGGCGATCGCAGAGGAAAAGGGAAGGCTATTGAGGAGCCCGCCGCGAAGAAGCAAAAGATGTCCAAGGACGCGCGTCGTGCGGAGTTGGCCGCTCGCGCCGCCGAGGAGCGTGAGCGCGGCCATCGCGGTTCCTTACGGATCCGCGAGTCCCGGCAGAGGCAGGAGCAGCCTCCGATCCAGCCGGTGCCTCCCGAGGGCTCCGACGAGGAGGAGACCGAGGTGCCGCCTCTCATCCGCCGGCGCACCCCGAGGACTCGTGGAGGTGGACAGACTCCTACGGCGAGTCGGCGCCCCTCTGCAGCTGACCGCGCCGAGGACAGAGAGGCCGAAAGGGCCATCCACCTGATGGACACAGCAGTCCGAGTCGCCAAAGAGGTCAGACTCACTGACTACAGGAAGATGAAGGCAAGGCAACTAAAGAAGCTTAGATGGTCAGCGTTGATCGAGGAGTGGTTCCCACGGCCTAGGGACGCTCGAGTTGACTCCCGGTTCTGGACCCTGACACAGGCGTCCCTATACGAGACTTATAGGCGTCGGGGTCACAAGCTATTCCAGCATAACAGCATTGACTGGGATCAGCTTGCAGTGGCAGCAGGACACGGGATCAGGCCCCTGTTTGAGAGATACAGAGGACTGGCGGACTTGCTCTCACACCCGAGGAGTGCTTACGTCGAGGAGTGGGTTAGGGTGTTCTACGCGACACTCTACGTCTCTGAGGGTTGTCGCTCGATTCACTTCATGTTCATGGGGCGAATCCACGACGTATCTCGAGACCTGTTGGGCAGACTGCTTGGTGTGGAGCTCTCCACTACGTGCCTGCACCAGATAGTCTATGGAGACGCAGATCCGCCGAGGAGGCCACTGACTGGAGGAGTGGCACCGCCCTTCGAGGAGATCAGAGGTCTGTTCACACAGCCGTTCACACCTGACCAGCCGAGGGTGCCAGCGCTTCTCACCCCAGCAGCTCGGACAGTTCACCACGTCCTCAGGCGTACCCTGCTACCGAGGTCTGGCTACTTGGAGGGTTTCACGAGCCTTCAGCAGACTATCCTGTTCTATGTGATGAAGGGGATGGAGTTCAACATAGTAGACATTCTGATCTGCGAGATGGAGGACGTGATCACCGACGGAGTTGGGATGCTACGACAGCTGGTCTTTGGTCACTGGATCTGTCACCTTCTTCACCAGCTGGTTCCAGAGGACACTCCAGGAGTCTCTCAGCTGACGGAGATGCACGTGACTCGGTTCAGCCACTATCGAGTCCCCACTCCGGGAGACCGCCGCCTTGGCCGTCCCGTCGAGCGTGAGGTTCGAGCCAGACTGTCAGAGGAGGACTGGGCAGAGCTGACTCAGGAGGACGCAGAGCTGGCACAGGCAGAGGCTCAGGGAGGAGACCTACAGCACGTATGGTCGGATAGCGACACTAGTGACAGTGTCGAGGAGTACTTCCCTCCTGCTCCTCCCTCACCGAGGCAGCACGACGCAGAGGCAGGAGGCTCAGCTGCTCCACCACCTACACCTCCTCCAGTGTCAGAGGCTCAGGTGACTCAGCCGTTAGAGCTCACCACCTTACTTCAGCGGATGGCTCAGCAGCAGGAGCTGCAAGCGGCTCGACAGGAGCAGCTTCAGAGGCAGCAGCAGGAGATGCAGCTGGAGATCGCCCGTCAGAGGCGAGAGGACACCGACAGGTTCACCAACCTTGTCGATCAGATGACGCGACGCACTCTGGACCAGCAGCAGCAGACTCAGCAGATGCTGTTGGGCATCCTGGGGTTGGTCACCAACCTCTACCAGCAGACTGGAGTGGCTCTTCCACCTCAGCACTTGGGACTCAGTTAGGCTCCAGGTGCACCCCCACTGGCACCAGCTCCAGTACTACCACCGATGTCGCTCCACTCCTCACCTCTTCCGGCAGTACCTCCACCGGCGCCAGCAGTCTCAGCGGATCGCACAGCTCCTCCAGCTCCAGCTCCAGCTCCCCCCGCTCCAGCTCCAGCACCAGCGACCTCCACCTCCAGCAGCTCTGGCGACAGCACCGTCGACGCCGACCGCTTCACCATCGCCAGGAGCACGCCTGAGTCATAGTCACTCGACTTTCCTTTTTGGTGTCTTGATGCCAAAGGGGGAGAAGAGTTAGAGTCAGGGGGAGGTTAGCTTAGTTCTAGGGGGAGTACTTGGTTCTAGGGGGAGTGTCTATCCCTTTTGCTACTTTATTGGAGATTGTTACTTTATTTGAGATTGCCTGTTATTATTATTTGCTATTACTGTACTCCGGGTGCTACTCTGTGCTCTTACGCTTTATTTATTATTATTTGAGCCTTCAAGCCACTTGTGCTGCAATTTGTACCTGTTATATTTCTTTTTGAGCATTGCGTTTTAATTCCATTTATTCTATACTCTACTCGTTGTGTTGTCATCAATCACCAAAAAGGGGGAGATTGAAAGCATCTAGGCCCCCGTGAGATATGGTTTCGGTGATTAATGACAACCGTTCGTTATTACTAATGAGTTTGTGGATGCGAGGTTTCACGTACATCACATCAAACATTTAAATGAACTATCTATTCACGCCATCTACTGCTCATTGGATACAAATGGAGACCCCTCAACGATCCATTCTAAGGGGTTATTCGATACTCATGAAAACTAAATGAAGAACTCATACAACGACTCTATTTGATCAAAATTGGCAAGACAAGAAGCTTACACTTCATCGTAATATCATTTCAAACAAGTGTCAAAGAGGTCACTCAAGAAGATTCTAAAAGATCAACTCAAAACAACTCGAAGCTAACAAGTTGCATTCACCGGATCATCCGATGTCTTGCAAAATGACTACATCGGTCGAATTTGAGTTGGCAGAAGAAGAAGACCTCAGAGCCCAGTACACACCGGATCATCCGATGTGAAGGAAGTGGCACATCGGTTGATTTCAACAGAAGGATAATTTCTGAGTGATTCTGAAGATCAACTCACCGGATCATCCGATGATAAAGTAAGTGAACATCGGTCAAGTTCAACCGAAACATTATTTCTGAACCAATTCTGAAGATCAACTCACCGGATCATCCGATGATGAGTTAAAATAACATCGGTCGATTAAAAGATCCAACGGTTATATCCAACGGTCACATCTGACACATGACATCAGCTAATTTGGAATTCGACCAATGCTCATATAAAGGGGTGCATCGGAGGATCCGATGTTAACTGACAAAAGTCTGCCCACTTTTCCAACGGCTATCTCGTGTGGGCTGGCTATAAATACCCCTCCAACCGGCCATTTCGATAAGTCTTGATCTCCAGAGCCTCACTACACATTCTCAAGCATTCAAGACCAAGAGCTACCACTTCCACACTTCAAAACCTCTTGTACTCCAACTATAGGTTATATCTAGCTAGAGAGAAGCTTGTGTGCGTCCATTCTTGGTGATTGGAATCTCTAGGCTAGTGAGAGAGAGTGTCTTGGTGACTTCTCTCACCTTGTAAACGTTGGAGGAAGAAGAGATCACTCCGGAGCTTACCAAGGTGTTTGTGGAAGCCCGGAGGATCACCGTTGTACAAGGCTTGAGCTCCACCTTGCCGGAGAAGGTGAACGGAGAAAGATAGTGGATTCCCTCGTCTTGGTGACTTGGGAGTGGCTATACCCTTTGGTGGGTGCCACAACGTGGACGTAGGAAGATTTTTGTGATCTTACCGAACCACGGGAAAAATCGCCGTGTCTTCGAGTCTCCGCGGGAGTTTGCATTTCTCTCCTCACCCCTTACTATTACGCTTTTACTATTCCGCACTTAACTCTCTTGCTTGCGTAGTTAGTTTGCATAGGGAATTGGGCTTCAACCATTAAAGTTTTAAATTGCTCTAAAATTTGAAAAAGCCCAATTCACCCCCCCTCTTGGGCGTTTCGATCCTTACAGCATCGCAGACTGACGTGCCGTGTCAGAGCCTGCCCGCCAATAAACACAGCGACAAGACATCCCCTGCCGCCCCCGCCGTCATCAACCACTACGACTAGCTTGCGGCATGGGCAGGGCGGCAGAACGAAGACTCGGAAGCCTTCGGTAGAGACAACTACCGACATAACTACACATACGATAGTCGGCAGGCAATCTCCCCGGGACCACCTGTCGGGTCCCGAGCCCCCCTTGTAAGCCGCTCGAGCCTTGGACTATAAAAGGCTCGGGTAGGCAACGTTAGCAAGGGTTCGAACTCTGTGAACTCGCATCCTAGGCATTACTCACCCTCAAGCTCAGGACTCCGGTTCTGAGCAACAAGAAATACAGCGAGCACCTCCGCTCACCGTGGACGTAGGGTTTTACGCTCCGGCGGCCTGAACCACGTAAAACTCACCGTGTCAAGCTTCTCCCTCGCTCGTCCCTAACGCTGAAGCTCTCCGCGAGTGACTAGCCCCTCCGAAAAAGAACCTCCGCGGGCTGCCTAGAGCAGGTCCGGGGGAAGTGTCGACCACACACTTCAACATTTGGCGCGCCAGGAAGGGGGCTTTTCCCTTGCGCGATGAGCTTCTGCCGACGAAGATGACGAAGCTTCCTTCAGCGGCAAGCTCTCCTCCCCCGCGTTCACGATGGACCGTGACTAGCGGGGAATACGTGTCGACACACTCAGGACGGAGTGTGTCGGCGCAAGCTGGAAGCCAGCAGCCGACTCCGGCAATGCAGGCTCCAGCTAGCGTGAGATCTTCTGCAGCGCTGAGCGTTCCCCACGGGGGCGCGCTAGCTGCAGCAAGAGCGCTACTGCGCAATCCACCTGCTGGGGACGCGCCTCAGGCAGCGACCCAGCAGTGGATTCGCGAAGTAGACCGTCTTGTCGTCACCGCCGCAAACCCTCAACTTTGGCGGGGACGACGCCCCGGCCAACCGGCTGTGTCGCTGACGCGCACGCCAACGGTTGACGGGCAGACGGCGGACTCCAGCTCCACCAGGCTCCCATCGACGGACCTGAGGACAGAGCTGGAACGATGCCACTTGGGCCAAGATGCCCGAGTGTTCCTCGAGCGACGACGAGAATGGCGTCGCAACCAAGAGGCCGACGATAGCATGACGTCAGCCTCGACCCTGCCTGAGGCGCAGACCTTCGTCACGCGATCTCTGCCCCAGGCATACGCCACGCCGCATATGCCACAGCCATATGCCCTGCAAACGGCGCCCCCGGTCTATGGCGCAGCCTTGCCCATACCGGGGTACACAGTGCTAGCAGCGAACCAAGCGTTCGCGGCACCAACGCCTGCAGCAACAGGAGCAGGATGTGCGGCCCTGGCGCCCCACCTTCGCTTCGCGAGGTGGCCGCGCAAGTTTCGGCCGCACCTGCCCGAGAAGTACCATGGCGGCGTCAACTCGGCGGAGTTCCTCCAGATCTACTCCACCGCCGTCCTTGTTGCAAGAGGGGACGAGGCCGTCATGGCCAACTACTTCCCCGTCGCCTTGACCGGCCCAGCCCGGTCTTGGCTCATGAACCTCCCTCAGGGTTCCATAACATCCTTGGGAGAGCTCTGCAAAAGCAGTTCACCGCCAACTTCGGCAGGTCCTACACCCGTCCTGACACGGAGCTCGATCTCCACGCCATCCAACAACAACCTGGGGAATCGTTGCACTCCTTCATCCAGCGGTTCTCCCAGGTACGGAACACCATCCCACATATCCAAAATGCTTCTGTGGTGGTGGCGTTCCGGCAAGGCGTCCGGAACAAGAAGATGCTTGAGAAGCTCGTGACCAGAGAGGTCCGCGACGTCTCAGAGCTCTTCAGCCTGGCGGACAAGTGCGCCAGAGCAGCAGAAGGGCGGAACTGGCACTCCCTGCCAGCCTCTGAGTCAGGAGGGCAGCCAGGATCTGGCGCCGCTTCCTATGGAAGCGGCAAGAAGATCAAGAACTGGGGCGGTGGCAAGATGAAACCGCCAGCCGCGGCTCCCGTTGCCGCAGCAGCGGCACCCAGTGGGGCTCGGGGGCCGCGCCCCGACAAGAGGCAGCGACAGTCACAAGCTCCAGATGGTGACCAAGGCGAGCTATGCCCCGTGCACGGCACCAGTTACCATACTGCTGTCGAGTGCCGGGAGATCCAGAAGCTCGCGGAGCGCTTCCGGAAAGGGAAGCATCTTCGAACTGATGCCCCACACTACCGTCAAAGGGAGGGCAAGCAGAAAGTCGACGCCCCAGACAACGTTGACCACCAGGTGGAGTTCCAGGAGCCTTAGCGCGCCGTGAAGGCGGTGCGCAACCATGAGGAATCCAGCTCCAGTGATGACGAGCACCGGAAGATGCTCTACGTCATCTACGGTGGGTCCGCTGACCCCTCGTCCCGAAGCGTGGTTAAGACCCTGCGCCGAGCGGTAACGTCGGTGGCTCCCCTCCCGAGTGCCGCGCCGGACCTCAAGTGGATGGGAACCCCCATCAGCTTTGATGCCACCGACTGCCCCAGGAACATGGCTGGGGCCGGCCAACTACCACTCTTGGTAGCTCCCACCATCGCCAACGTGAGGATGTACCACGTTTTGGTGGATGGTGGGGCTGGACTGAACCTCATCAGTCGCGCAGCTTTCCAGAAGCTGCAGATCCCGATGGCCAAGCTCACCCCATCGAGCCCGTTCTCAGGGGTAGGGCCGGGACAGTTCATTCCCTACGTCAACATCAGCCTTTCGGTGACCTTTGGGGCACCGGACAGCTATTGGACAGAGTACATTCTGTTTGATGTGGCTGAGATCGACCTCCCCTTCAACGCCATAATTGGCAGGCCAGCCCTGTACCGATTCATGGCAGTAGCCCACTACGGCTACCTCGTCTTGAAGATGCCTACACCAACAGGTGTCCTCAGGATTCGTGGAGACCGCACTGCTGTAGTGTCAGCCTTGGAAAAGCTCCAAGAGCTTGCAACAGCTAGAGCACCAGCCCCTGGCAGTGCAGAACCGAACCGGCTCCACCCGAGTGCACGCCACCGTGCCTCTACCGCAGCACCCCGTGTGCAACCCCTCGTCGAGGGCGACGTCCCCCTGAAGCTCGTCAAAGTCGGCGCCGATGCCACCCAGACCACCCGGGTAGCCGGGGGCATGGATAGCAAATAGGAAGGCGCGCTCGTCACCTTCCTTCGGCACAACGTCGACGTGTTTGCATGGCAGCCGTCGCAGATGCCGGGGATCCCTAGGGAGGTGATCGAGCACCACTTGAAGGTCTTCCCCGACGCCCGGCCAGTCCAACAGAAGCCCCGCAAGCAGTCCATCAAGCGGCAAAACTTCATCCGGGAAGAAATCAAGAAGCTGCTGGACGATGGATTCATACGGGAAGTCCACCACCCCCGGTGGTTGGCGAACCCTGTTGTTGTCCCGAAGGCCGGTGGGAAGCTCCGGATGTGCATCGACTACACCAGTCTCAATAAGGCATGTCCCAAAGATCCATTCCCTCTCCCTAGAATAGATCAAATAGTAGACTCGACATCGGGCTGCGATATGCTGTGCTTCCTAGATGCCTACTCGGGTTTCCATCAGATCCCTATGTCTAGAGAAGATGAAGAGCACACCTCCTTCATCACAGTAGACAGTCTGTACTGTTATGTCTCTATGCCTTATGGCCTAAAGAATGCTCTCCCCACCTTTGTACGTGCAATGCACAAAACCTTTGGGGAGTTAATAAGAGACTTAGTTGAGGTGTATGTCAATGACATCGTTGTTAAGGTCAGGCAGAGTTCATCCCTACTAGATAACCTGACCTTAGTCTTTGATAAACTGCGCTCTACGCGCACCAAGCTGAACCCCGACAAGTGTGTGTTCGGCATATCCTCTGGAAAACTCTTAGGATTCCTGGTCTCACACCGAGGAATTGAGGCTAACCCAGAGAAGATCAAGGCCATCGACTTGATGCGGCCCCCCGCCCGCATCAAAGAAGTCCAGAAACTCACGGGATGCCTAGCCGCGCTGAGTCGGTTTATACGGAGGTTAGCAGAGCGAGTGCTCCCCTTCTTTAAGCTCCTGCGCAAATCCGGCCTATTTGCTTGGACCGAAGAAGCAGAAGAAGCTTCGGAGATCACACCTGCGATAGGTGTGTTGTCCGGCATCGGACCTTAGCCCAGTGTAGGGCGCATGGTCCGGCTTTGGTGTTCACCCCTGTGGGGTGGCGACCGGCTTCGAAGATCACACGTGCGATAGGTGTGTCGTTCGGCATCGGACCTTAGCCCAGTGTAGGGCGCATGGTCCGGCTTCGGTGTTCACCCCCGTGGGGTGGCGACCGGCTTCGGAGATCACACCTGCGATAGGTGTGTCGTCCGTCATCGGACCTTAGCCCAGTGTAGGGCACATGGTCCGGCTTCGGTGTTCACCCCTGTGGGGTGGCGACCGGCTTCGGAGATCACACCTGCGATAGGTGTGTCGTCCAGCATCGGACCTTAGCCCAGTGTAGGGCGCATGGTCCGGCTTCGGTGTTTACCCATGTGGGGTGGTGACCGGCTTTGGAGATCACACCTGTGATAGGTGTGTCGTGCGGCATTGGACCGTAGCCCAGTGTAGGGCGCATAGTCCGGCTTCGGTGTTCACCCCTGTGGGGTGGCGACCGGCTTCGGAGATCACACCTGCGATAGGTGTGTCATCCGGCATCGGACCTTAGCCCAGTGTAGGGTGCACGGTCCGGCTTTGGTGTTCACCCCTGTGGGGTGGCGATCGGCTTCGGAGATCACACTTGCGATAGGTGTGTCGTCCGGCATCGGACCTTAGCCCAGTGTAGGGTGCACGGTCCGGCTTCGGTGTTCACCCCTGTGGGGTGGCGACCGGCTTCAGAGATCACACCTGCGATAGGTGTGTCGTCCGGCATCGGACCTTAGCCCAGTGTAGGGCGCACGGTCCGGCTTCGGTGTTCACCCCTGTGGGGTGGCGACCGGCTTCGGAGATCACACCTGCGATAGGTGTGTTGTCTGACATCGGACCTTAGCCCAGTGTAGAGCGAATGGTCCGGCTTCGGTGTTCACCCCTGTGGGGTGGCGACCGACTTCGGAGATCACACCTGCGATATGTGTGTCGTCCGGCATCGGACCTTAGCCCAGTGTAGGGCACATGGTCCGGCTTCGGTGTTCACCCCTGTGGGGTGGCGACCGGCTTCAGAGATCACACCTGCGATAGGTGTGTCGTCCGGCATCAGACCTTAGCCCAGTGCAGGGCGCACGGTCCAGCTTCGTTGTTCACCCCTGTGGGGTGGCGACTGGCTTCATGGATCACACCTGCGATAGGTGTGTCGTCCGGCATCGGACCTTAGCCCAGTGTAGGGCGCACGGTCCGGCTTCGGTGTTCACCCCTGTGGGGTGGCGACCGGCTTCGGAGATCTCACCTGCGATAGGTGTGTCATCCGGCATCGTACCTTAGCCCAGTGTAGGGCGCACGGTCCGGCTTCGGTGTTCACCCCTGTGGGGTGGCAACCGGTTTCGGAGATCACACCTGCGATAGGTGTGTCGTCCGGCATCAGACCTTAGCCCATTGTAAGGCGCATGGTCCGGCTTCGGTGTTCACCCCTGTGGGGTGGCGACCGGCTTCGGAGATCACACCTGCGATAGGTGTGTCGTCCGGCATCGGACCTTAGCCCAGTGTAGGGCGCATGGTCCGGCTTCTGTGTTCACCCCTGTGGGGTGGCGACCGGCTTCCGAGATCACACCTGCGATAGGTGTGTCGTCCGGCATCGGACCTTAGCCCAGTGTAGGGTGCACGGTCCGGCTTCGGTGTTCACCCCTGTGGGGTGGCGACCGGCTTCAGAGATCACACCTGCGATAGGTGTGTCGTCCGGCATCGGACTTTAGCCTAGTGTAGGGCGCACGGTCCGGCTTCGGTGTTCACCCTTGTGGGGTGGCGACCGGCTTCGGAGATCACACCTGCGATAGGTGTGTCGTCCGGCATCGGACCTTAGCGCAGTGTAGGACGCACGGTCCAGCTTCGGTGTTCACCCCTGTGGGGTGGCGACCGGCTTCGGAGATCACACCTGCGATAGGTGTGTCGTCCGGCATCGGACCTTTGCCCAGTGTAGGGTGTAAAAGTCCCAAAAATGTGTATGAATAAAAACTATAGTTTGAGTTCATATGTGTGGCAAAGACATGAAAAATGGGACTTGTTAAAACTTTCTTCATGCAAGGTAATACATGGATGAACATCCAACATGAGGTTCACCTTTTTATTTAAAAGTGTTGAACCAATAAGGAGTTAAATACCTCTTTGCATGTAAGTTTAAAATTCAGATTTGAAATTCAAAGTTCACACATATGGTGACCCAAAAACTTTGAATTAACATGCAGCCATATAGTTGAGTTTTTCGGGATAAGGTTATCACCAACTTTCCATTTGTAGGGTGGGCTCAAATGAGAGCTAAAGAGAAGAAAATTGCAAATTCTAAACCAAATTCAGATTTAGTCTTGCAAATTCAAACTGAATTTGAAGAATTCAAATTCTAGCCCACCTTTTTAAAACTCAGCATTCTGGGGATTGAAAAGATCAGCTTGAGAAGATATTTAGGGAAGAAATGTGGGGTGGGACCCACAGGTCATAGAGCTAAAGGAGGAGACTTACTCACTAAGTTTTGCTCTCGGTGGGAACTTTTCCTGAGCAGCTCGCGAGCGCCACCGAGCAGCTTGCCGGCGACAGCTCCTGCTGCCGGTCTCCACGCGCTGGCGCCCTGGAGTCGGTCCTGACCGCGTCTTCAACATGATCACGTGGCCCCCGGCCGAAGCAAAGCGCAGTTGCTTTCTTCTCCTCGTAAACAAACCGAGAACCGAGCGCCTCACCGCTGCCGCCTCGGCTTGCTCGAGAAACCACGGAAACGGCGCGCCTCTTCCTCCCCCGAGCTGCTAAACACTCCCACGAGATCAACCTCCACCTCCCTGACCCACGAGCAAGTGAGCTCCGGCCTCCGGTGCCCGAGAACGACCGCCGCCGCGGCGACCTAGCTCAAAAGCGTGATCGGGCGCTCGTGGACAGCCCTCCACAGCGGGTTTCACGGCCGAGCGATCACGCCTACGGACGCGCATGGGTGCGGTGCTGCTCTCAGCCCAAGCTCAGGCCGTGCCGCAAGCTATCGGCGGCGGATTTTGAGGTTTTGCTCCGGCGACCTCATTCTGAGCTTCCGGTATGATTTTTTCAAATTCTTGCCCTCTGATCCTCCTTAAGTCATCAAATTTGGCACATAGACGCTGGATTAGCCGGCGGTCATTTCTCCTTTAGGATCCAGCGCATGAAAACGCCTCAGCACGACGGGATTCGAGCTCGACTAGAGGTGTTCATGGTGGACCCATTCGGTCGCACGACGACAACCTAATTACAGCCACTCCCGAGCCATTTTGAGGTCGTGCCGATCTTCCTAAATGTGCGCTGGTGCT
Organism: Neostapfia colusana; assembly: GCA_030760725.1. Taxonomy (NCBI): domain Eukaryota; kingdom Viridiplantae; phylum Streptophyta; class Magnoliopsida; order Poales; family Poaceae; genus Neostapfia; species Neostapfia colusana. Next base: position 36,232,014 of record JASWHV010000004.1, on the reverse strand, counting down.
GTAGGGCGCGTCGGCGCAGGTTTTGGCGGGCTGGAAACCCTAGTCAACGCCACCAGACCTCCACAGTGGCTGCCGCACGTCGCCGGCCAGTTTCCGGTCGCCGGCGGCCGAAGCAGACCCCACAGTCGTGTTCCTCGGTGTCACAAGCTCCCTGGCGGCGAGTTTCAGCGCAGGCGATGGCCGGAAACGGCGAGCCGGCGAGCTCCGGCGTCGGGCCGGCGAGGGGCAGCGCGGGCGCGAGCGAGAAAGCCAGAGGAAGAAGAAGACGCGTGGGCCCCGGCTGTCAGCAGCTCAAATTTTAAACTCGGGATCAGGTGTGGCCGGGATCCCGTGTGTTGGCGCGCAGAGACGCTGTGGCCCGGTGTGGCTTCGTTTCTCTTGGTTGGAATTCAAAACAGTGGGTCCAGCCGGATTTTCAATAGGAAAATAATTCCAGACTTAGCTCAATCTTTGGAAATTCATATCTCCCTGTAGAAAACTCCAATTTGAGTGATTCCACTTGGGTTGGATTCATCTTTCAGAGTTCTATCCAAATATGAACTTAGAATTTTATGAAAGCCAATAGTTTATTCTGGGTAATTCTTTGAAGGTTTTCTGAAAAAGAATTATTGAGGGAGTTTGGGTTATCCCGAAATTCCCAAATTTTGCCAGAATATTCTTTAGCATAGTATTGACCTACTAGCAAAGTTTTAGCTCATTTGAAGATCACTTGAGTAGGAATTTTCTAAATGCAAACTACTGTGTTCAAAAGAATCCAGAAACATTTTCAGAAAATGTTTCCCACTTCAAAAATCTGTTCTGAGCAATCCATAGCTCCAAATATCATAGGAACATTTAGGCAAGCTCTCTGGGACATACTTGGAATTGTAGTCCACTTAATTGGGCATGGAAATGCACATTACTACAGAATTAATTCTTTTGAGTACAAATGCTTAAAGAATTATTCTAGGAAAACTACTCAAGTAAAAGGGCTGAATTTTGGACCAGATTATTCTCATGTGATCAATAACTCACATGTAAATTATCAGCCCAAGATGACTCCTTGAACTCCCTGTTCTTATTCTCCATACTTATGTATAAGGGAAAAATACATAAGAGATGTTGTGAGAATTATGGGGGACACAATATGACTCCACATTAGCTGCAATTTGGCAAGCTAAATCCTTAGGTAGTATAGAACCTGCTGTAAAAGTTTTGAGGCCATTGGAGTTCTTGTTCTTCAGTTGCACTCAAATCCTTTCAGCTTACCTAGAATATTCATTAGGGAAAATGGTTAGTGTATAGCTAAGGCCTTAAGGTCAATTTAGTTTATTTCTGTTCTTTGCACAACAGAGGCAAACCAAGCCATGCTTGGCTTTTCCACACCACCTCTGTTCTTAAGAAAGTAATTCTATAACTTCTTTCCATTACATTCCATGAAACATATGCATATACATTTCAATAGGAACGACAACGAAGGGGACTCAAAGGAGTGATTCATCAAAGTGGATCAAGCTCCGGAGAGTCAAGGGTGGAACTGCAAGGACACTAACTGGTTATATACGACTACCTTGCAAAACAGGCAAGCTCCGGTTTGCATTTAACAGCTGTTAAGTTTTTATTTTGTATTCACTTTCGGTTAAGAATTGAACTGTGCATTAGGTCTAGTGTTTGATACCCCTCCTGCATAACCAAATGACCCATGGAGTATTGGGTAAGTGTCTTTCACCGTGTAGAACTGCCATGCTTAAGTACGGTTCGGTAGAAGTCGAGTGGTGAGATGCTACTCGCAGTTTCAGGAACAACAGGGGCATACTGGATTGGTTCATAAATGAAGTAGCAAGTTAAAGTTGAGAACGGAAGGTTGTAGGGGCAGCAGGACATAGGGGCCTGGGTGCTATAGACCTGTCCGTGTCGGTCAAGGATCGATCCGTATGCGGCCCTGTTGAACAAGTTTGAGTTGTGTACCGGACTCATGCTGGCTATATGGGACCCAGTAAACCGATGTACCTCGGGAAGCTGTCGTTGGGACTTTTCGGGTCGCCTCAGGCGGACGGACGGTGTGCAGTATGTGGGGAATATTCTCATGACATCTCACGTCGGAAGGTGCACCATGAGATTAGCTACTGTATGGGGCGACTTGATCGATTCAGCGGGGGTGAAACGGGGGAAAGGCTGCCACGTACGACGTCGGTGATGGTTGTTGTAGGCAACGTCGAGTACGGGCGTACGTGTCGTGTAGTCCGGGTGTTATTGATTCGAATCACCATCGCTCGCGGAATGGACCGAGCATACTTGTTCTCACAGTCGTGACGTAGTAAGAACTTGCATGAGAAAGGAACTAATCATCTTGATGTGAAGTATTATACTACCTTTTATTGGAGCTTGATGAATAGGCTAGTGCAAACTCGATTCTTTTATGCCATGAGCAATTTACATCGGGGGAAAGCGTTTCTTGTTTGATTGTGGACTCCCGATGTGGCGTGCCCAGGGTTACTTAAAATGCTGCAATAATATCTGAAAGTAAGGATTCACTTTTAGGCGAGTTTAATTATGCTTATGCCATCCTATGTTATGTTCATAACCTCACTTAGAGTTTCATGTTTAGGGTGACGGTTAAGTCTTGCTGAGCGTTATGCTCACGGATGCTATCCGAGTTGTTTTGCAGGTAATTGACTCGATGCATATGAGAAGGGATGCCGATGAGACTCGGGAACCTCCGAGTGCTTACTCAAAGAGCATCCTCGCCGCTGCAGATTGTCTTCGTGTTGCTAGTAAGAAACGTCCGCGGGCTGGACCGTTTCTTTGTTGCTAGTTTAGATATGATACGTGAGAGTGATAGTCTTCCGCTGTAGTTTACTCTGATATAACTATTTGTAAAACATTCTTGTACGCTTCCGCTAAACTATTTATGTAATATGATGTGTTTCTGCAACCCGTGTGCTGTTGGGTGCCGCATAACACGGCACCACCCGACGAGGTCTCGTGGGGCCGTCTCATAGGGCGCATGGTCCGGCTTCGGTGTTCACCCCTGTGGGGTGGCGACCGGCCTCGAAGATCACACCTGCGATAGGTGTGTCGTCCGGCATCGGACCTTAGCCCAGTGTAGGGCGCACGGTCCGGCTTCGGTGTTCACCCCTGTGGGGTGGCGACCGGCTTTGGAGATGACACCTGCGATAGGTGTGTCGTCCGGCATCGGACCTTAGCCTAGTGTAGGGCGCATGGTCCGGCTTCGGAGCTCACCCCTGCTGAGGGGGTGAGGTCCGGCGCTGCTCAGGGGCCATCCCTTTCCTGTCGCTTAGTCTCATTTGGCTTAGTGTCCCGGGCCGGAATACGGGGCTTGGGTAATCCAGTGCACTCGGTCCCGGAGGTCTGGCCCCCAGCCCTTGTCAGGGTGTAACCGTCCGACCCCCTAGTACTCAGACCATAGCGCTGGGGAGGGGGGCAGAGTGCACATGCTTTGGGTGCAGGACCGGGCAAAGCAAGGCTCCTGACCCCCCGGTCTGGCATAGGTCTTTTCCTGGAGGAGACCAACTGGCGTTATAGTACCCTTACAAGGGGAGGTCCAAAAGGCCCCCGGGCCTCTGGCAGGTGCCCCAAGCATTACCGCCTTCGGTAGGATGGTAAATATCGACTATGCGTGAGAGCAGGAAAGAGGAACCGAGTGTACAATAGATGTACACTGTCTAGAGCGTGGGGAGGTGATCATATAAATTAATGCGTAATTTAAATAAACACCTAAGTAAGCATGGTGAACTTACTGGGTTAGCATCGGTGCACCTGTCTTGGGCTCCCATGCACGGACCGGTGGCGCCAAGGCGTCTGCCGGTACCGCGCGATCTGGAGCGGAGGATTGACGGAAGCAGCGTCGAGGTCGTTGACGTCGCGGATCCACTGCTGGGTGGCCCCCTGGAGGGCGTCTTCAGCAGGCGGATTGTCCAGGAGCGCTTCTGCAGCGGCTAGCGCGCTTGCTTGAGCGGCACTCTGCGCCGCAGTAGACCATGAGGTTGATGGAGTTCGTGTTGCCGGAGTCGGCTGCTGGCTTCCAGCTTGCGCCGACACACTCCATCCAGAGTGTGTCGATACGTAGTCCCCGCTTGTCACGGTCCGTCGTGAACGCGGGGGAGGAGAGCTTGCCGCTGAAGGAAGCTTGGTCATCTCCGCCGGCAGAAGCTCGTCGCGCAAGGGAAAAGCCCCTACCTGGCACGCCAAATGTCGAAGTGTGTGGTCGACACTTCCCCCGGACCTGCTCTGGGCAGCCCGCGGAGGTTCTTTTTCGGAGGGGCTAGTCTCTTGCGGAGAGCTTCAGCGTAAGGGACGAGTGAGGGAGAAGCTTGACACGGCGAGTTTTACGTGGTTCGGGCCGCCGGAGCGTAAAACCCTACGTCCACGGTGAGCAGAGGTGCTCGCTGTATTGCTTGTTGCTCAGAACTGGAGTCCTGAGCTTGAGGGTGAGTTATGTCTAGGGTGCGAGTTGCTGGAGTGCGAACCCCTTGTAACGTTGCCTACTCGAGCCTTTTATAGTCCAAGGCTTGGGCGGCTTACAAGGTGGGCCCCCAGGGACCCGACAGGTGGCCCCGGGGTGATTTCCTACCAGCTACATAGTCTTGGCGCTGGCTTCGAGGTGGTCGTCTTGCCACCCTGTCCATGCCGTAGGCTAGGTGTAGCCGTTGGTGATGGCAGGGGCGGCAGGGCACGTCTTGTCCATGTCTTGTCGCTGCCTTCAATGGTCTGCAACTTCAGACACTGTACGCCTGTCTTGACTGTGACTGGTCACAGCGCCTCCTGACAGACGTGCGCCACGCCTCTTCATCTTGGGAAAACGCAGGTCTTGAATGCCTTGTACGGTAAAGGCATGGTGCGCCTTTACCCCTGCTGCCTTCCATGCCGGGTGGGCAGTGTTGCTCCGCTGGTCACGTGGCGGTCCCGGAGCTATCCTCTGAGGAGAGGGAGGTCCAGCCCCGCGGGACACGTGGAGCCTCCGGAACTCTCCCCGCGGAGGGGGGAGGTCCGGCTGCTGCTGGCCACGTGGCAGGCCCGGAGCTCTCCTCTGAGGAGAGAGAGAGGTCCGGCCCTGCTGGACACATGGCGCCTTCGGAGCTCACCCCCGTGGAGGGGGCGAGGTCTGGCCTTCTAGGCCACATGGCAGGCCCGGAGCTATCCTCTGAGGGGAGGGAAGCTCTGGCCCTACTGGACACGTGGCTCCTTTGGAGCTCGCCCCAGCGGAGGGGGCGAGGTCCGGCCTTCTGGACCACGTGGCAGGCCCGGAGCTATCCTCTGAGGAGAGGAGAGCTCCGGCCCTGCCGGACACGTGGTGCCTTCGGAGCTCGCCCCTGTGGAGGGGGCGAGGTCCCTAGGCGGTTTCACCCTGTGCGCGGGGGTAACCGGTATTGAGGGTACCGACAAATATTAACTCACAACAAATTTCAATTCACATGAAAACATTCACAGCATAGTCGCAACAAGTTTAATGCACAGAAGTCAATACATAATCACATTGCAACTCTCAACGAGTTCAATTTAAATTGAAACGTTCACTACATGGATCACAATAATTGTAATTCACAACTCATCATCTCATCCCGCTCGCCGTTCTTCCTGTATCAACCAATTTATACATTACAACCAATTTGATAAGATGTAAATGAAAAGTAACATGATATCATTTTGGAAAACAGAAGCAGAATAGATTTGTGACACAAGGACTCTAAATGCATCTTAGTTTATTTTAACAACTTACCTAGTTGCTACCACACGGAGCGAAGAACTGATCGACGAAGTCTTATCCTCCACACCGTTCTCCTGTAGGCAATGTGGGCAAATTTGCAACAGGACTCTGAAAGTTTTGTGATGTATGATCCCTAACGATAAATAACTATACATGTTATAAGTATATTAATAGTCTATAAAAGTGAAAAGAACATTACGAGTATATATTACCTGTGTTCCAACAGCAGGAAGTTGTGGAAGCACCGGTATCAATGGAGACATCGGTAGATGTGGGAGCGTCGGTAGCGGTGGCATGGTGGTAGGCCATACAAGTTGAGAAAAGTATCCCTAAATTCATTTTTAAATGTTTAGCATACTTCTTCTTTAAATGTTAACATAAATTCTTAAACTCTTATACCAATGTACCTGCATCGATTGTTGCCATGCTGTCAGGTTCGCAAAGTAGTCATTTTATGCTTTTATGCACTCGTCTTGTCGTCTCATTCGATCTTCCTGTCATCTCATATGTTCCCTCAATTCAGTCTGCTCCTCCTCCATTTGTTTGAACCTGGACTCATCTCTATTATGCGTACGACGAGAAGAACTCGCCTCACTCTGTGTTGATCATGACATCAAGAGAACCGCATCAATGTTTATCACACTATTGAACATTGAATACCTACATAAAGGAATATGACATAATTATAAGATGAGACTTGAAGCAAGTTTAGTATGTGAATAAAAGAATATGAGAGGAGTAAGTTCACCTCTCGTGAGGCTTTCCTCCACCGTATTGGTACAAAGCCACGACATCGACGTCTTCTTTTTTCCAATCATAGTCATCTCCGTGACGTCTATCCATCTCTTCAGCATATTTCTCCTACACACACAAGAAAAACTAACTCTAAAGCAACTATTGTTTAATAATTAAATTGACTAATATGACATACCAAGTTCTGAGTTGCTGTCTGTCGGTACCCTCAAGACCGGGTACCCCCTCGTATAAGGGTAAAAGAAGACATACGTCAGCACGTATGCGGAAGATAGGGACCTAGCCTACAGGCTGGGCCCAACCTCCAGCCAGGGAGCACTCATGAGAAGGCACGTGTCCTAGGCCTCGGGTCTGACCACCTGCTAAGGAGGGATGCGAGGCTGCCACGTGTCTGCAGGCTCTAAGTCTCACTACCGGCCGAGGATGGCCCCGGAGCCGCCACGTGTCCAATGGTGCCGGACCCGATCTCCCACCAGGGAGGACTCCAGCACTGCCACGTGTGTGGAACCTCCGAGCCACGTCTTTTGCCGGAGAGAGCTCTGGAGGTGCCACGTGTCCTACGGCTCCGGGCCCAACCTCCAGCATGGGAAGGCTCCGGTGCTGCCGCGTGGGCAACAACTCCAGGCGTCCCTTCCTGTCAAGGAGGGCCCCGGTCCGTCCACGTGCATGACAGCTCTGGACCTCCCCTCCTGCTAGGGAGAGCTCCAGCGTTGCCACGTGTCCAACGACTCCGGACCCCTCGCTACTCAGCAAGAAAGTTTTGGTGACGACGCGTGTCCCGGGGGACAGCCACCTGGACGTTGCACCGATAAGCAATAGGCAGATAGCCAAGGAGTAAAGAGGAAGGTGTGCTGTCCTATCGCACATTTAAAGTTCGCATGTTCCCCAGGCAAGCAATGCAGCGTATCCCGGTACAGGCGTGCCTGGCAGTAGAGACCAGCTGCGCGGCGCTCTGATGGCAGCAACAGTACGGCGCCGTGGGACAAGACATATCCCTACCGCCTTTGTCAAGCAACACTTAAGGATGGCGATGCGACAAGGCGACGCGCCCTATAGCTTCATCAAGTACGCTACTACTAGCAATGGGCATTCTAGCTGTAGTAGGGGTTGCAGCTAATACCGGGGCCACCTGTCAGGCCCCTGGCCCAATTGTAAGGTTGTATGGCCTTGAGCTATAAAAGGACCAGACAGTCAACGGGTAAAGGCATCCCTGATTCCGATCCCCAATTCCGATCCCCGATTCCAATCCCCGAACACGTATAAGCTCTCAAGCTCGAGCCACGCTCGAACTCAGGAAACAAAGAACAACCAACACTCCACGGACGTAGGGTATTACGCTCAGGCGGCCCGAACCACATAAATCCTCGTGTTCATCTCGCCATCGTGCTATGACGATCAAAACCACTAAGCCCCTCCTAAAAAAGAACCTACGCGGGCCGCTCCAGAGTGGACCGGGGGAAGTGTCGTAGAAAACACTTTGATATTTGGCGCACCAGGTAGGGGGGCCTTCTGGTTTTTGAAGTTGTTCGTGTATCTCACGATGGTGGACGTCCAATCTCTCGGAGGCTCTTCCCGCCCCTCACGCCGCCAGCAGCAGAGGGAACAGGAAGCCTCATCCCGTTCCAGTGCGTGACTGACTGCGTCGGTGGCAGTCCCTACAGCGACGGTGCCTGCTGTGGCTAGGCGGATGTACCTGGGGTGGCATACTGGTGCTGCTTGGAAGGGATCCTCCCAGGTAGGGGAGGATAGGTACTGTCGAAGTGTTCGGTCGACACTTCCCCCGGGCCTGCACTGGGCAGCCCGCGGAGGTTCTTTTTTCGGTGGGGCTAGTCCCTTGCGGAGAGCTTGCGCGGATGGACGAGTTAGTAAGAGCTTGACGCGGTGAGTTTTACGTGGTTCAGGCCGCCGGAGCGTAAAACCCTACGTCCACGGCGAGCTATGGAGCTCGCTGTATTGCTTGCTGCTCAGGGCCGGAGTCCTGAGCTTGGGGGTGAGTTACAGCTTGGGAGTGAATGGCTAGCGTATGAGTTGCAGAAATGCGAACCCTTACTATCGTCGCCTACCCGAGCCTTTTATAGTCCAAGACTCGGGCGGCTTACAAGGGGGGCCGGGACCCGACAGGTGGTCCCGGGAAGATTGTCTATCATCTACCGTATCTGCAGTTATGCCGGTAGTTGTCTCTGGTCGAAGGCTTCTGAGTCTTCGTCTTGCCGCCCTGCCCATGCCTCATGCTAGTCGTAGTGGTTGATGACGGCGCAGGCGGCATGGGATGTCTTGTCGCGGTGTTTATTGGCTGGCAGGTATTGATACCGCGCGCCAGTCTGTGATGCGACTGGGCGCAACGACACCTGACAGAGGCGTGCTCCACGTCTCCGCGTCTTGGGAAGACGCGGGCCTTGAATACCTTGTACGGGCAAGGTATGGGGCGTCTTTACGCCCGCTGCCTATCTTTCGGGGGCAGGCAGCGCCGTTCTTCTAGCCACTTGGCGGGCCCGGAGCCCTTCTCAGAGGAGAGGAGGGTCCGGCCCGCGGGTCACGTGGAGCCTCCGGACCTCTCCCCGCGGAGGGGGAGGTCCGGCTTCTGTCGGCCACGTGGCGGGCTCGGAGCTCTTCTCTGAGGAGGGGGAGGTCCGGCCCCGCCAGACGCGTGGCGCCTTGGGACCTCTCTCCCGCGGAGGGGGAGGTCCGGCTTCTGTATGCCACGTGGCGGGCCCGGAGCTCTCCTCTGAGGAGAGGGAGGTCCGGCCCCGCAGGACGCGTGGCGCCTTCGGAGCTCTCCCTACGGAGAAGGGCGAGTTCCTTAGGCATTTTCCCCTGTGCGCGGGGGTACCCCATATCTCAGGTACCGACAGTGGCCCCCAGGCCCATCTCGGGGGAGATAGCGAGCCCGAGGTGGGACCTCCATCTCTTCCGATCTGCGCACTTTCTCTAAGTCCCAAATTGACCGCTGCCGGAGCACGAATGGCCGCGGGATCGTGGGAGCGTGCGCCCACTTGATGGTTGCTTTTACTACGGCGGTTCCCAAGACTGCCACTTCTGCGCGTTGCGGCGCTTTCTTCGGGAACCGCCGAAGTGCCTTGCCGGCTCATCTTCTCAGGAGACTGACTCCTTGACCCACCGCTTCAGTTGGGCGGTTTGGGTCCACCTGTCATCGGCACTCGGTGTAGGAGCCGAAGCGGTTGCCGATGCGGTGTATTCGAAGAGTTCCGAATCGCTAGGACTCGTACCCGGAAGGTGGGAAAAGAAACCGCCACGGGGGTACGCTCCCCTTATAAGGCCTCCAGCCATTGCGCCTCCCTCGAGTCTCTGCGGTCTTGTCATCTTCCATGGCTCCCAACCCGCCTTTCACGGGGAGAATCGCTCTCGATTTCCCCCAGCAACGGCATCTGCACCAAGTCTGGGACCCAGGGAGCCTGTCTGTCTTGCCTCTGGAGGTGGCGCCTCCAAGGGGTCTCTGGTTTGTCCCCCCGACGGGGCCCTTCCTTGGTGACGGCAGGCAGAAAGCTCCTTGGCGTTGCGTCCCTTCTCAGATGGTGGAGTCTTCAAAGAAACCGCTGAAGCACCAAGGAGAATCCCAGGCGGCAGAGTCTCCGAGAAGACCACAGAAGCTGCGGAGGGGGGGCCTCAGGAGCACCCTTGATGACACCGGCTTTTGCGCAGGTGATGAGGGAAGGAGGCTCCAGGAGCACCCTTGATGACACCGGCTTTTGCGCCGGTGATGAGGGAACTTCAGGAGAAGGAAACCGCTGATGCACCATGGAGGATCCCAGACGGCAGAGTCTCCAGGAAGACCGCTGAAGCTGCGGAGGGGGCCTCAGGAGCTCCCTTGGTGACACCGGCTTTTGCGCCGGTGATGAGGGAGGCGATTCCTGCGCTCGGGTCATGGAGCGGGAGAGTGCCGCCAGGGCTGAAGCCTGATGATGCGGCCGTTCTTGCAACTTCTAGATTCTGGTCGTGTCAGGAGACCCTTGGGGCTTGTTTCTTTCTTTTTCATCGAGTTTGTAGCCCAGCTCATGGAGCCATGAATACATGAACTCCTATGACCCTTCGTGCCTGCGACGTTTTCCGTCTCCTTCCTTGTTTTGCCCGACCGAGCCCTTAGCTCCACAAGGTGCTCAGAGGCCTTTACCAATCTCGACGTTCTGCTCTGGCGCCTTGCCCGGGTCCTCATTATATTAAGGGCCCCGGAGGCCCTCGGGCCCCGCCTCATGAGGATGGGGAGGCCCAGGTCAGCCAGCCACGTGGCGGATCCGGAGCTCTCCTCTGAGGAGGGGGAGGTCCGGACCCGCGGTATACGTGGGGTCTCCGGGCCCCTCCCCTCGGAGAGGGGGGGGGGGGGTCCGGTCCCGCTGGACCCGTGTATCCTTCGGTCTTGCCTTGGAGTTTCGGTCTTGCGTGATCCCGTAGTGGCCCCCTTGGCCGGGGCGTCCCATTGGTCAGGTGCTCCCACCACATTCCTGTAGGGATTCGAGGCCGAGAGGTCCTGCACACAAGTAGGGAAAAAGTAATCCTCCTTGGGGGCTCCCCCTCCCTTATCTCATAGTCTTATTTGACTTATAGTCCCTAACCATATGCTTGGTGCTTGGGGACTGTAGGGAGGGGGAGCTGAGCACATGGCAACCATGCACTGCAAGGGTGGTTATAAAAAACATAGTACACAATTTAAATGAGTACGAGGAAAGAGCAAAGTAGAGCAGGTTTCTTTTCGCACAACTTTCCACAGGAGGAAGGCAGGCTAAACATGGAGGCCACGACCCGCCCCATTAAGAGGGGAAGCAAGACTCTACGCGCTTGGAGTCGGAACCAGGAAAAGCTGAACGTAGTCCTGTACTGTCCCCTGGGGCTTAGCTGCTCCGAGCGCTGCTCCTGGACTCTATGGAGTTTATTACGAAAAGAAAGTACTGTCCTATTTTTGCTCTAGGGGTAGAACTTACGGAGGTGTTCTATGTTCCAAGGGTTTGGGAGCAGGTCCCCATCCTCGGTGGAAAGGCGCACACACCCGGGGCGGCATACTTTCGCGACTCGGAAGGGGCCTTCCCAACTAGGGGAGAGTTTGTGGGCCCCTTCACGAGAAAGTATGCGCCGCAACACCAGGTCACCTTCCTGCAGCTCCCGGGCACGCACAGATCTCTGGTGGTAGCGCCGAAGCGCTTGTCTGTACCGCGCGTTACGGAGTGCTGCATGTAATCGGACCTCGTCGACGAGGTCGATTTCTCCACGCCGGAGGTTGTCCTGCGCAGCTTCGTCGTAAGCCCGGACACGGTGAGACTTCATGGTGATTTCTGGGGGAAGCACAACTTCGGCCCTGTCGAAGTGTTCGGTCGACACTTCCCCCGGGCCTGCACTGGGCAGCCCGCGGAGGTTCTTTTTTCGGAGGGGCTAGTTCCTAGCGGAGAGCTTGCGCAGATGGACGAGTTAGTGAGAGCTTGACGCGGGCCTTGAATACCTTGTACGGGCAAGGTGTGGGGCGCCTTTATGCCCGCTGCCTACCACTCGGGGGCAGGCAGCACCGCTCTTCTGGCCACGTGGCGGGTCCGGAGCCCTTCTCTGAAGCGAGAAGGGTCCGGCCTGCGGGGCACGTGGAGCCTCCGGACCTCTCCTCGCGGAGGGGGAGGTCCAGCTTCTGTATGCCACGTGGCAGGCCCGGAGCTCTCCTCTGTGGAGAGGGGGGTCCGGCCCCGCTGGACGCGTGGCGTCTTCGGACCTCTCTCCCGCGGAGGGGGAGGTCCGGCTTCTGTATGCCACGTGGCGGGCCCGGAGCTCTCCTCTGCGGAGAGGGACGTCCGGCCCCGCCGGACGCGTGGCGCCTTCAGAGCTCTCCCTGCGGAGAAGGGCGAGTACCTTAGGCATTTTACCCTGTGCGCGGGGGTACCCCATATCTCAGGTACCGACAGTGGCCCCCGGGCCCATGTCGGGGGAGATAGCGAGCCCGAGGTGGGACCTCCGTCTCTTCCGATCTGCGCACTTTCTCTAAGTCCCGAATTGACCGCTGCCGGAGCACGAACGGTCACGGGGTCGTGAGAGCGTGCGCTCACTTGATGATTGCTTTTACTGCAGCGGTTCCCAAGGCTGCCACTTCCGCACGTTGTGGCGCTTTCTTCGGGAACCGCCGAAGTGCCTTGCCGGCTCATCTTCTCAGGAGACTGACTCCTTGACCCCACCGCTTTAGTCAAGCGGCTTGGGCCCAGCTTTCATCGGCGCCCGGTCTCGGAGCCGACGAGGTCGTTGATGCGATGTTTCCGGAGGTTTTCGAATTACCTCGAACCATCCTTGGAAAGTTTTAAAAGGGGATCTCACCCGCATCACATCTTCCCTTCGCATTGCGCTCGTACTTCCCTTGAACTCTTGCGCCCCGGCTCTCCTGCCCTTGCGCCTTCTTTCGCTATGGCTTCCAACTTGCTTCCGACGCGCCTCGTTCGCTCCTCCGAGCTCGGGCCAGTGCGCAGGCTGCTGGGCTGGCGCTCAGAAGAGCAAAAACATCGGCTCCGCCGAGGATCTCTCCCCCTGGTCCTGGAAAAGGCGGAGATAGTCTTCTTCACCGCTTATGCCCTGGCGGGGTTCGTTCCGCCGATTTCTTCCTTCTTTGTCACCCTGCTGGAGACATACGGTCTCCAGCTCCACCATCTCTCCCCCAACTGCTTCGCAATGGCGGCAGTTTTTGTCCACTTCTGCGAGATGTTCGTGGGGGTGCACGCCTCCGTGACGCTCTTCCGCCACTTCTTTGTGCTGCGGACGACTGGACGCGGCTCAAAGACTCAGATGAGGGCATATTACTTCCAGCATCGCTGCAAAGACCCTAAGGTCTCCGGATACCTCCTGCCCTTCAGCACATCAAGGTGGGAGAACTGGAGGGAGAGCTGGGTGGTAGTGCAGACCGACGAGCACGATCGCCTACAACTCCCAACCGCCAGCCCAACCATCGATCGCCGCTTTTGGGAGGAGATCCCTGAGCTGGAGCAGGAGTACACTCCGGTCTTGGAGCGGATCCGGTTCTTGGCCAACGAGGGGCTGACGTCTCTAATGGTGCTGATGGACTTTGTGTCCCGCCGCATTGCTCCCTTGCAGCAACGCAGCCGCCCAGCGTGGTACTACACCGGTGAGCAGGACTGTACCAGGCTGGAGAGAGGCCCCGGCTCTGTCCCTTCCGACGAGGAGCTGGAGGAGATGGTGAGCAAGGTAAGCGGTGACTACATTCCCAGCGGCGTCCCCGCCCTTCCGCCTTCTGCCACCCCCCTCTTCTTGGAGCCTCAGAGGAGGTCAGAGCTCCTGCGGAAGATGCCGAACCTTGATGATATCGGGATTGCCGTTCGTCAGGTCGGGGACGCCTTCCGGGGTATCACCATTCCAGGAACCGAGCACCCCGGATCAGGGCATGAGGCACCCGCTGCTGCCAAACCCTCCCCCAGAGCCGACGGAACCCAAGCCGCCGATAAAGGGAAAGGAAAAGAGCCGGCCCCCGGGCATCTAGAGAAAAAACGCGCTCGGTCTCCTCCGAGGGTGCCGCCTGTGCCAAGCCAGGGTGCCGGAGCTACTTTGCTTCCATCTCCCGGAGGTGCTGGTCCATCGGGTGGCGACCTGAAGAGGTCCCGAGTGTCCCTCCCCGGAGGGTCTCTCCCCAGACAGCAGCCGTCCGAATCAGCCCAATTATCTCGCCATCCTCCCTCGAGCGGCGGGGCTCCCAGGACGGATGTTGGTGGGGCGACGCCGGCGAGTGCGCCGGAGGTCCAGGCGTCCCACTCCGCGACCGTTCCAGCCGCTGGTCCTGGCAGTTCAGCTACAGCCCAGAGGCCAGTGCTGCAAGCTCGCTGGAGCGCTCATGCCGCCCAGTAAGTGTTATTCTTTCCGACTTATAGGAGCAGAGCTCCTGCCTCTTCTCTTATTCTGAGGGCTTCTTCTTCTTTGCAGGGACCGACCGGCTGCCAGGGGCGGGCCTCTTATCCGGCCGCCTTCAACCAGCGGGGGCTCCGCGCCTCGGCACCTGGGGACCGTGGCGGCCCCCATAGCTCCCAAATCGACGGGGGCAGTGGCCGCAGTGGCCGCATCTGCTCCTACCCGCCCTCCTTCACCAGTCCAGAAGCCAGGTCTTGAGACCGGGAGAGCTGCTGAAGGTGTGCCTGCTGGCCCCCTGGCCTGCTTAGGACAGCGCCCCACCGTAGCTGCTGAGGCGCCGGCGCTCCCGCCGGTCTTGGACTTGTCCGGGGGGTCCAGCGGCGCAACTCCTGCTCCCCCTGCTCCGGTGCCCGTGTGGGACGCCCTGGAGCGTGCCCAGATCAGCACCCGGCAGCTCCAATCTGCCTTTGAGCAGGAGCGGAAGGCATTGGCCGGAGAGAGGGAACACCTTCTCAGCTGGCAGCAGCGGGCCCGGGCGGACCTCGACTCAAGGCAGTCAAGGCTTGAGGCCATGAGTGCTCTGCTTAGCACCCAGAAGAAGGCCATTAGCCGCTTGGAGTTAGAGGCCCATCGGGTTCGTGCCACCTACCGCGAGGCTCTGTCCAAAGCCGAAGCCAAAGCCAAGGAGTGTTCCACTGCCGCGGAGGAGTTGCAGCTGCAGGTAGTCCGTCGGGAGCACGCCGTCGCTGATCGGGAACGCGCTGCTGCGGCCGAGGAGGAGAAGACCACCGCTCGGCTGAGGGCCAAGGTGGAGGAGCTAAGGGCTCGGACTGAGGAGCTGGAGCTCCGCGAGTCGGCTGTCGCCGCGAGGGAGGAGCAGTCTTCCAAGGAGCTTCAGGCGGCGATGGATCGCGAGCTAGCGGCTCGCCAAGAGGTAGAGAGGCTCCAGTCCTTGCAGACTGCTGAGGCCCAGGCGGTCTGGTGCTTCATTGCTAAGGCGGGATCCGCCTTGGCTCCTCTTGGTTTTAGCCCTGTGCAGGTGGAGACCCCAGCACGGCCGGTGTCCGAAGCGGCCCCAGCCCTTGAGTCTCTCGGCGACGAGCTAGGTCGGCTCGAATCAGTGATCGCCGACGAGCTGGAAGCGGAAGGTCGGGGCCTTGCGAAGGAGGTTGCGATGCACGTTCTGTCGTGCTTCGTTAGCCGAGACCCTTCCTTTTCTCTGGGGCCGGTCCGTTTAGGACCCATCGCCGACCAGGAGGAAACCGCCAGGGCCGAAGTCGAGGACTTAGCTGCCCTCGTGGCCTCTAGGTTTCATCGGGAGTCCGGGGACCCCTAGGCATCTGCCCTTATGTCCACAAGGCCCTGTACTTCCTTTTTTATTTTTGTTGAGTCTGTGCCCAGCTCGTGGAGCCTTTGTATGGACAGACTCCTGTTTCTTTCTGTGTCTGCATGCCCTAGTCTTCTTCTTGGCCTTTCCTGACCGAGCCCTTAGCTCCGCAAGGACTCGGAGGCCTTGACCAATCTCGAAGCTCTGCATAGACACCTTGTCCGTGTCCCCACTGTATACTAAGGGTTCCGGAGGTCTTCAGGATCCGCCTCACGAGATCGGAGGGGGGTCCGAGCCTGTTGGTCACGTGGCGGGCCCGGAGCTCCCGCCTGAGAGGAGGTCCGGGCTTGCAGGGCACGTGGAGGCCCCGGGTCTCTCCCCACAGAGGGGGAGGTCCGACTTCTGTAGACCACGCGGCGGTCCCGGAGCTCCCCTCAAAGAGGTGGGAGGTCCGGCCCCGCTGGACACGTGGGGCCTTCGGACCTCGCCCCTGTGAGGGCTAGCCCTTTGATCTTACCTTGGGGGTTTTTGGCCTACCGCGATCCCGTAGCGGCCCCCTGGTAGGTGCGTTCTATTGGGTAGATGCGCCTACCATACTCCTGCGGGGAGCTGAGGCTGAGAAGTCCTGCACACAAGGAAAAAGTAATTCTCCTTGGGGGCTCCCCCTCTCTATTCCTTAGTCGTATCTGCAGCAAATTCCGACTAAAGATGAGAATGAGAAGAGGGAGTTGAACGCATAGTGAGCACGCGTTAGTAGGGTAATCATAAAAATTTAATAAGTAAATTTAATGAGTACCAAAGAAGAGCAACGTAGGGTAGGTTTCTTTTCATATAAATTTCCATACGGGGGAAGGCGGGCCGAATATGTAGGCCACGACCCACCTCAAGGGAAGCAAGACTCTACGCGCTTGGGGTCGGAACCAGGCGAAGCTGAACGTAGTCCTGGACCGTCCCCTGAGGCTAAGTTGCTCCAAGCCCTGTTCACGGACTTTTATGGAAATTACTACAAAAATAAGGGCCTGCCCTATTGTTGCTCTAGGGGTAGAACTTACAGCGGTGTTCCGTGTTCCGAAGGTTCGGGAGCGGGTCCCTGTCTTCGGTTCTGGGGAATGGTCCCAGGCCCGGGATGTCCAGCCCCAGTACGGCAAATGGCCATGCGGGCTGGATCATCTGTACCGTCCAAGCCGGTGTATGGATCTGCTTGGCGTGGAACAGGCACGCCTAGCAGCTCTCGACCAGCTCGACGGCATCCTGGAGTGTTGCCGGCTAGTAGAAGCCATGCCGAAAGGCTTTACCGACAAGCGTGCGTGAGGAAGAGTGACTCCCACATTCGCCTCCATGGATCTCAGCGAACAAGTCGCAGCCTTCCCCCTGGGTTATGCACCGCAATAGGATGTGGTTGGCGCCACGTCGGTAGAGATCCCCCTCTACCTCCATGTGTCTCTTAGCCATACGCGCAATCCGTTCAGCGGATACACGTTCATCAGGGAGGATATTGTCTTTCAAGTAGTCCCGGACCTCCGTGATCCATGCATCGGGTCTGACTTGAGCATCTGGATCTTGAGCGCTGGGTTGCATGGAGTCCCCAGTGATGCTTATGATCCTTGGCGGCGCTCATGGCCGCCGGGACCGCCAGCTTCGAGGTGCTGGTCTAGCCCCCTTCGCCCGGCTTGGCGGGCCGGGCTGTGGGTCACGGCAACATCCTCTCGAGGCCCCCTTCAGGCACAGTGGCTCCGGTGGCAGTGGGGGCCCTCGTTGAAAGGTCGTCAGCTGCGGCCTTGCTAGCGCGCGGTACGTGGTGCAGGTCCAAGGCGAGGGGGTCTGTCTCCGCCGTCTTGGTTGATAACCAGACTGGGGATTGCCCTGAGCCAACGACTAGCGAGAAGGATGAGCACTCCATACTTTGCTATGTTGTTGGCTGCCTTGGAATTGAAATGCGCCGCATACCGAGACTGCTCCCCCGATGGCGTGAGGAACAGTACGCTAGCAGCGGCCCCCTGCTTTCGCGAGGAGCCGTCGACGAACATCATTCGATAAGGCCTGGTGAAGGTCAGGGCTCAGTGTCCTGTTTCATCGTCTTCGTGGCCCCCTGAGCGTGCGTCTACTTCAGCCATAAGTGAACTAATGCTCGGTTAATGTCTGTATGACGGGAAAGGGAACCTAGATCGAACTTTAGTAGCTCCGCCGCCCATTTGGCGGCATCACCCACCGCGTGGAGCTGTGGGGGACAGCTTTTAGCCTGGGGAGATCGCCGGGTGCCCGACACTCGGGGGTCCTCAGGCTGCTTTGGACCTTCCGGGAAGCTCCGCTGACGTCCCGGGAGCTCCGGGAGGTCCTGCTGGTCCTCCGGGAGGTTGTGTCGGGGATCCGAGGTCTGGTCTTCTGGTGCTTGCTTCTTGGTAGCGAAACAGGTTACTGTGGTATGGGGTTAAAGCCATTGCGCGAAGACCAGAAATTCGCGGGACCCCTAGCTATGCCGAGTCGGTTTACGCCGGGATTAGCAGGTAAAGGGCGCCCTTCAACTACTTCAGACACAGGGGTCTGATGGGAGCCCTAGCAAGCATTTGGGAAGCGCGGCATATCACAGCCTGGCATCGAGTCTACTATTTGCTCTATCATAGGAAGAGAAAATAGGTCTTTAGGGCATGCCTTATTGAGACTGGTGTAGTGGATGCGCTTCCGGAGCTTCTCGCTGGCCTTCGGGATAATAACACGGTTTGCCAAGCGCTGGGAGCGGCGGACTCTCCGTCTTGTCGGACAGCTGGACGTCGGGAAAGACCTTTAAGTAGTGCTCCATCACCTCCCTAGGGATCTCTGGCCTCGGTGATGGCTGTCATGCAGCACATCGACCTCATGCCGGAGGGGGGCGACGAGCGCACCTTCCTATATGCTACCCAGGCCCCCGGCTACCCGGGTGGCCTGGGTGGCATCGGCGCTGATTTGGACGAGCCTTGTGGGGACGTCGTCCTCATCAAGGGGTTGCACGCGGGGTGCGGTGGTAGAGGCACGGTGGCGTGCACTTAGGTGGAGCTGGTTTGGTTCTGTACTGCCGAGGGCTGGCGCTCTAGTTGCTGTAAACGCCTGAAGCCTTTCCAAGGCTAATACTGTGGCAGCACGGTCTCCACAAACCTTGAGGACGCCTGTTGGTGTAGGCATCTTCAAGACAAGGTAGCCGTAGTGGCCACTGCCATGAATCGGTACAGGGCTGGCCTACCGATTATGGCATTGATGGGGAGGTCAATCTCGGCCACGTCGAACAGAATGTACTCTGTCCGGTAGCTGTCCGGTGCCCCAAAGGTCACTGGGAGGCTGATGTGGCCGTAGGGAACGACCTGTCCCGGCCCTACCCCTAAGAACGGGCTTGATGGGGCGAGCTTGGCCATCGGGATCTGCAGCTTCTGGAAGGCTGCGTGACTGATGAGGTTCAGTCCAGCCCCACCATCCACCAAAACGTGGTACATCTTCACGTTGGCGATGGTAAGGGCCACCACGAGCGGCAGTTGGCCGGCCCCAGCCATGTTCCTGGGGCAGTCGGTGTCATCGAAGCTGATGGGGGTTCCCATCCACCTGAGGTACGGTACTGCACCTGGGAGGGGAGCCACCGACGCTACCGCTCGGCGCAAGGCCTTAGCCATGCTTCGGGACAGGGGATCAGCGGACCCGCCGAAGATGTCACAGAGCATCTTCCAGTGCTCGTCGTCACTGGAGCTGGAGCTCCCATGATTGCGCACTGCCTTTACGGCGCGCTGGAGCTCCTGGAAGTCCACCTGGCGGTCGTCGCCGTCTCGGGCCTCGACCTTCTGCTTGCCCTCCCTTTGACTATAGGGCGGGGCATCAGTTAGGGGCTGCTTCCCCTTCCGGAAGCGCTCCGCGAGCTTCTGGATTTCCCGGCATCTGGAGGAGTTCCGCCGGGTTGATGCTGCCGTCGTACTTCTCAGGCAAGAGCGGCCGAAACTTGTGCGGCCATTTTGTGAAGCGAAGGTGGGGCGCGAGGGCCGCACACCCTGCTTCTGTCACCACAGGTTCTGATGCCGCGAACGCTTGGTTCGCACTGAGCACCGCATGCCCCGGCCGCCATACGCAGGACATATGACTGTGGCATATTGAGTAGCAGCGCTCTTTGCTGCGGCTAGCGCACCCTCACTAGGTACACCCAGCGCTACTGAAAACCTGACGCTGTTCGGAGCCTGCATTGCCAGGGTCGGCGCTGCCAGAGCCGGTTGCTGGCTCCCAGTGTAGGTATCGGTGCTGCGAACACTTGGTTCTCCGCTGGCACAGTGTGCCCCGGTATGGGCAAGGCCGCTCCATAGACCGGGGACGCCGTTTGCAGGGCATATGGTTGTGGCATATGCTGCACGGCGTATGCCTGGGGCAGAGCTCGCGTAGCGAAGATCTGACCTTCAGGCTGGGTCGAGGCCGACGTCATGTTGTCGCCAGCCTCTTGAGTGCGACGCCTTTCTTGACGTCGCTTGAGGAACACTCGGGCATCTTGGCCTAAGTGGCACCGTTCCAGCTCTGTCCTCAGGTCCGTCGACGGAAGCTTGGTGGAGCTGGAACACCCCCGTCTGGCCGTCAACCGTTAGCGTGCGCGTCAGCGACACAGCCGGTTGGTCGGAGCGTCGTCCCCGCCGAAGTCCATGGTTTGTGGCGGCGACGACAAGACGGTCTACCTCGCGAATCCACTGCTGGGTCGCTGCCTGAGGCGCGTCCCCAGCAGGCGGATTGCGCAGTAGCGCCCTTGCTGCGGCTAGCGCACCCCCACCGGGTACGCTCGGCGCTACTGAAGGCCTGACGCTTGATGGAGCCTGCATTGCCGGGGTCGGCACTGCCAGAGCCGGTTGCTGGCTCCCAGCTTGCCCTGTCACACTCCGTCCTGAGTGTGTCATCATGTACTCTCCCCTGGTCACGGTTTGCCGCGGGCACAGTGGGGAAGAGTTTGCCGCTGAAGGAAGCTCGATCATCTTCGTCGGCGGAAACTCGTCGCGCTAGGGGAAAAGCCCCCTTCCTGGCGCGCCAAATGTCGAAGTGTTCGGTCGACACTTCCCCCGGGCCTGCACTGGGCAGCCCGCGGAGGTTCTTTTTTCGGAGGGGCTAGTTCCTAGCGGAGAGCTTGCGCAGATGGACGAGTTAGTGAGAGCTTGACACGGCGAGTTTTACGTGGTTCAGGCCGCCGGAGCGTAAAACCCTACGTCCACGGTGAGCTATGGAGCTCGCTGTATTGCTTGCTGCTCAGGGCCGGAGGCCTGAGCTTGGAGGTGTGTTACAGCTTGAGGGCGTATGGCTAGCGTATGAGTTGCAAAATGCGAACCCCTGCTATTGACGCCTACCCAAGCCTTTTATAGTCCAAGACTCGGGTGGCTTACAAAGGGAGCCGGGACCCGACAGGTGGCCCCGGGAAGATTGTCTATTATCTACCGTATCTGTAGTTACGCCGGTGGTTGCCTCTGGTCGAAGGCTTCTGAGTCTTCATCTTGCCGCCCTGCTCATGCCACTTGCTAGTCGTAGTGGTTGATGACGGCGCAGGCGGCATGGGATGTCTTGTCGCGGCGTTTATTAGCTGGCAGGTTCTGACACTGCGCGCCAGTCTGTGATGCGACTGGGCGCAACGGCACATGACAGACGCGTGCTCCGCGTTTCCGCGTCTTGGGAAGACGCGGGCCTTGAATACCTTGTACGGGCAAGGTGTGGGGCGCCTTTATGCCCGCTGCCTACCGCTCGGGGGCAGGCAGCACCGCTCTTCTGGCCACGTGGCGGGTCCGGAGCCCTTCTCTGAGGCGAGAAGGGTCCGGCCTGCGGGGCACGTGGAGCCTCCGGACCTCTCCCCGCGGAGGGGGAGGTCCAGCTTCTGTATGCCACGTGGCGGGCCCGGAGCTCTCCTCTGCGGAGAGGGGGGTCCGGCCCCGCTGGACGCGTGGCGTCTTCGGACCTCTCTCCCGCGGAGGGGGAGGTTCGGCTTCTGTATGCCACGTGGCGGGTCCGGAGCTCTCCTCTGCGGAGAGGGAGGTCCGGCCCCGCCGGACGCGTGGCGCCTTCGGAGCTCTCCCTGCGGAGAAGGGCGAGTACCTTAGGCATTTTACCCTGTGCGCGGGGGTACCCCATATCTCAGGTACCGACAGGCCCCATACACCATGAAGAAGGGTGTCTCCCCGGTGGCCCGGCTCTGGGATGTCCGGTTAGCCCATAGTGTGCTCGGAAGCTCATCTACCCAATTGGCACCATGTTTCTTCAGGCTGGCGAAGGTGCGAGTCTTAAGGCCCCGGAGAATCTCCGCGTTGGCCCTCCCAACTTGCCCATTGCTCTTTGGGTGGGCGACAGAGGCGTAGCACACCTGAAGACCGAGGTCCTCGCAGTAGTCTTGGAATGATGCGCTGGTGAACTGGGTCCCGTTGTCGGTGATGATTCTGTTCGGGACCCCGAACTGGCAGACAATAGACTTGATGAACTTTACTGAGGATTGTTTGTTGATGGTGACAACTGGTGTAGCTTCCGGCCACTTGGTGAACTTGTCGATGGCGACATAGAGGTACCGGAATCCCCCGACGGTTCTGGGAAATGGTCCCAAGATGTCCAGCCCCCATACGGCAAATGGCCACGAGGGCGGGATCATCTGTACCGCCTGAGCCGGTGTATGGATCTGCTTGGCGTGGAACTGGCACGCCTTGCAGCTCTCGACCAGCTTGACGGCATCCTGGAGTGCTGTCGGTCAGTAGAAGCCATGCCGGAAGGCTTTACCGACAAGCGTGCGTGAGGAAGAGTGACTTCCACATTCGCCTCCATGGATCTCAGCGAGCAAGTCGCATCCTTCCCCCTGGGTTATGCACTGCAATAGGATGTGGTTGGCGCCACGCCGGTAGAGATCCCCCTCTACCAGCGCGTATCTCTTAGCCATACGCACAATCCGTTCAGCGGTTGCATGTTCATCAGGGAGGATGTTGTCCTTCAAGTAGTCCCGGATCTCCGTGATCCATGCATCGGGTCTGACTTGAGCCTCTGGATCTTGAGCGCTGGGTTGCACGGAGTCCCCAGTGACGTTTACGATCCTTGGCGGCATCCATGGCTGTAGGGCCGCCGGGACCGCCAGCTTCGAGGTGCTGGTCAAGCCCCCTTCGCCCGGCTCGGCGGGCCGGGCTGTAGGCCGCAACAACGTCCTCTCGAAAACTCCTTCGGGCGCGGGGGCTCCGGTGGAAGCCTTCGTTGAAAGGTTGTCAGCTGCGGCATTACTAGCGCGCGGTACGTGATGCAGGTCCAAGGCGAGGAATTCTTTCTCCAACATCTGCACGTGAAGCAGATACGCAGCTAGCTGTGGGTCATTGCAGGAGCATTCGCCCTTGACTTGCTTGATGACCAGTTGGGAGTCGCCCTGTGCCAACAACTGGCGAGCGCCTAAAGACAGTG
Source organism: Neostapfia colusana (assembly GCA_030760725.1). Taxonomy (NCBI): domain Eukaryota; kingdom Viridiplantae; phylum Streptophyta; class Magnoliopsida; order Poales; family Poaceae; genus Neostapfia; species Neostapfia colusana. Next base: position 36,209,002 of record JASWHV010000004.1, on the reverse strand, counting down.
CTGTCTGCAGGCCAAAGATGAGTGCTTCATACTCCACCATGTTGTTGGTTGCCTTGAAATTGAGACGCACCATGTACCCAAACTGTTCCCTCGATGGCATGAGGAGCAGTACGCCGGCACCGGCTCCCTGCTTTCGCGAGGAGCCGTCGAAGAAAAGTGTCCAGTGGGATTTGGTGAAGACCGGAGCTTGGTGCTCTGGTTCACCGCCTTCATGGCCCCCTGGGTCAGTATTCGTTGGTGTCCACTCCGCCACAAAGTCAGCCAGTGCTTGGCTCTTGACTGCATGGCGTGGGAGGAAGTCCATCTCAAACTCCGCCAGCTCCGCCGCCCATTTAGCAATGTTGCCAGTCGCATGGGGGCTGTGAAGAATTGTCTTCAGCGGATACGAGGTGACTACCGAGATCCGGTGGGCCTGGAAGTAATGGCGGAGCTTCCTGGAGGCCACGAGCACCGCATACAGCAGCTTGTGGACTTCTAGGTACCTTGTCTTGGCATCATGAAGTACTTCGCTGATGTAGTAGACATGCCTCTGGATGGTTCGAACCCTCTCTCTTAGGCTTGGGAGGTCCTCGTCCATTGGCCCTAGACCGCTGGAGGTGAGTGGACCCACGGGGGCCTCCGGGAGCTGGGACCCGGAGGCCCTTAAGCTATCTTGATTATCCGGGAGCTCCGGGGGGTCTTGAGGGACCTCCGGGAGGTCCCATTTGGCCCCCGGGGGTTTATCTTGGGGGTCCGGGAGACCGCCCTGGACCTCCGGGAGGTCGACCTGGTCCTCCGGGGGGTTGCCTTGGAGGTCCGGGAGACCGCCTTGGTCCTGCAGGGCCTCCTGGCGTCTGTCTTCTGCTACCGGAGCAGGTTGTCAAGATGAGGGGTCTGGCCGCTCTGCGACGAGGACCATACTCACCACTTCAGTTGTCGCCGCGATGTAGAGCAGTAGGTGCTCTCTGGGCTGAGGGGCTACCATGATAGGTAGGGTCGTCAGGAGTCGCTTCAACTCCTGGAAATCCTCTTCTGCTTCGTCAGTCCAGGCAAAAGGGCCTGACTTGCGCAGGAGCTTAAAGAAAGGGAGTGCCCGCTCTGCTAGCCTCGGTATAAACCGACTCAGCGCGGCTAGACATCCCGTGAGTTTCTGAACATCCTTGACGCGGGCAGGGGGCCGCATCAAGTCGATGGCCTTGATCTTCTCTGGGTTGGCCTCAATCCCTCGGTGCGAGACTAGGAATCCTAAGAGCTTCCCAGAGGACACACCGAACACACATTTATCTGGGTTCAGCTTGGTGCGCGTAGAGCGCAACTTGTCAAAGACTAAGGCTAGGTTATCTAGCAAAGATGAACCCTGCTTGACCTTGACAACTATGTCATCGACGTACACCTCAACTAGGTCTCTTATTAACTCCCCAAAGGTTTTGTGCATCGCTCGCACAAAGGTGGGGAGTGCATTCTTTAGGCCGTAAGGCATAGACACATAGCAATAAAGGCCGTCTACTGTGATGAAGGAGGTGTGCTCCTCGTCCTCCCTAGACATGGGGATCTGATGGAAACCCGAGTAAGCGTCTAGGAAGCACAACATATCACAGCCTGACGTTGAGTCTACTATTTGATCTATTCTAGGGAGAGGGAATGGATCTTTGGGACATGCCTTATTGAGACTGGTGTAGTCGATGCACATCCGGAGCTTCCCGCCGGCCTTCGGGACAACGACGGGGTTCGCCAACCACCGGGGGTGGTGGACCTCCCGTATGAAGCCAGCGTCCAGCAGCTTCTTGACTTCTTCACGAATGAAGTTTTGCCGCTCGATGGACTGCTTGCGGGGCTTCTGTTGAACCGGCCAGGCATCAGGGAAGACTTTCATGTGGTGCTCGATCACCTCCCCGGGGATCCCCGGCATCTGTGACGGCTGCCATGCAAACACGTCGACGTTGTGCCGGAGGAAGGTGACGAGCGCGCCTTCCTATTTGCTATTCAGGCCCCCGGCTACCCGGGTGGTCTGGGTGGCTTTGGCGCCGACTTGGACGACCTTTAAGGGGACGCCGCCCTCGTCGAGAGGTTGCACGCGGGGTGCTGTGGCGGAAGCACGGTGACGTGCGCTCGGGCGGAGCTGGTCCGGCTCTTTACTGCCGGCGGCTGATGCCCCAGCTGTTGCGAGCGCTTGGAGTTTCTCTAAGGCCGACACTGCAGCAGTGCGGTCCCCACAAATCCTGAGGACGCCCGTCGGTGTTGGCATCTTCAGGACGAGGTAGCCGTAGTGGGCTACTGCCATGAACCGGTACAGGGCTGGCCTGCCGATTATGGCGTTGAAGGGGAGGTCTATCTCCGCTACGTCGAACAGAATGTACTCTGTCCGATAGCTGTCCGGAGCCCCGAAGGTCACCGGGAGGCTAATGTTGCCGTAGGGAATGACCTGTCCCGGCCCTACCCCTGAGAACGGGCTCGACGGGGTGAGCTTGGCCATCGGGATCTGCAGCTTCTGGAAAGCTGCACGGCTGATGAGGTTCAGCCCAGCTCCTCCATCTACCAAAACGTGGTACATTCTCACGTTGGCGATGGTAGGAGCTACCAAGAGCGGTAGTTGGCCGGCCCCATCCATGTTCCTGGGGCAGTCGGTGGCGTCAAAGCTGATGGGGGTCCCCATCCACTTAAGGTGCGGTGCGGCACTTGGGAGTGGCGCCACCGACGCTACCGCTCAGCGCAGAGTCTTGACTGCGCTTCGGGACGAGGGGTCGGCGGACCCGCCGTATATGACGTAGAGCTTCTTTCGACGCTCATCGTCACTTGAGCTGGAGTCCTCATGATTGCGTGCCGCCTTCACGGCGCGCTGAGGCTCCTGGATCTCCTCTGGGTGGTCGATGCTGTCTAGGACATCCACCCTCTGTTCGCCTTCCTTTGGACGGAAGGGTGGGGCATCAGTCCGCTGCCGCTTCCCCTTGCGGAAGCGCTCTGCGAGCTTTCGGATCTTCCGGCACTCGGCAGTAGTGTGGCAACAGCTGCCGTGCACGGGGCACATATTGTCTTGATCACCTTCTGGGATTGGTGATCTTCGCTGCCTCTTGTCGGGGCGCGGCCCCCGATCCCCACTGAGCGTCGCTGCAGTGACAACTGGGGCTGCGGACGGTGATTCTATCTTGCTTCTGCCTCGGTTCCTGGCCTTCCTGCTGCCTCCATAGGGAGTAGGACCAGATCCGGGCAGTCCTCCTGACTCGGAGGACGGCTGTGAGTGCCAGTTCCGTCCTTCGGCTGCTCTGGCGCACTTGTCTGCCAAGCTGAAGAGCTCTGAGGCATCGCGGACCTCCCTGGTCGCGAGCTTCTCGAGCATCTTCTTATCCCGGACGCCTTGCCGGAACGCCACTACCACAGAAGCATTTTGAATGTTTGGGATGGTGTTCCGCACCTGGGAGAACCGCTGGATGAAAGAGCGCAGCGACTCCCCAGGTTGTTGTTGGATGGCGTGGAGGTCGAGCTCCGTGCCAGGCCGGGTGTAGGAACTGCCGAAGTTGGCTATGAACTGCCGGCAAAGCCCTCCCCAGGAAGTTACGGAACCCTGGGGGAGGTTCATGAGCCAAGACCGGGCTGGACCAGTCAAGGCGACAGGGAAGTAATTGGCCATGACGGCTTCATTCCCTCCTGCGGCAAGTACGGCGGTGGAGTAGATCTGGAGGAACTCCGCCGGGTTGACGCTGCCGTCGTACTTCTCGGGCAGGTGCGGCCGAAACTTGCGCGGCCACTTCGTGAAGCGAAGGTGGGGCGCGAGGGCCGCACACCCTGCTTCTGTCGCCGCAGGTTCTGGTGCCGCGAACGCTCGGTTTGCACTGGGCACAGCGTACCCCGGTACGGGCAAGGCTGCACCATAGGCCGGGGGCGCCATCTGCAGGACATATGACTGGCATATTCTGCACGGCGCAGGCCTGGGGCAGAGATCGCGTGGCGAAGGTCTGCTCTTCAGGCTGGGTCGAGGCCGACGTCATGCTGTCGTCAGCCTCTTGGTAGCGACGCCTTTCCCGGCGTTGCTCGAGGTATACCCGGGCATCTTGACCCAAGCGACACCGCTCCAGCTCTGTCCTCAGATCCATTGATTGGAGGCTGGTAGAGCTGGAATCTGCCGTCTGTTCGTCGACCATTGGCATGCGCATCAGCGACACGGCCGGTTGGCCAGAGTGTCGTCTCCGCCGAAGTCGAGGGTTTGCGGCGGCGACGACAAGACGGTCTACCTCGCGAATCCACTGCTGGGTCGCTACCTGAGGCGCGTCCCCAGCGGGCGGATTGTGCAGTAGCGCTCTTGCTGCAGCTAGCGCACCCCCACCGGGTACGCCCAGCGCTACTGAAGACCTGACGCTGGTTGGAGCCTGCATTGCCAGGGTCGGCGCTGCCAGAGCCGGTTGCTGGCTCCCAGCTTGTACCGACACACTCCGTCCCGAGTGTGTTGACTTGTACTCCCCCTGGTCGCGGTTCGCCGCAGAGGCGGGGGAGGTGAGCTTGCCGCTGAAGGGAGCTTGGTCATCTTCGTCGGCGGAAACTCATCGCGCAAGTGGAAAAGCCCCTACCTGGCGCGCCAAATGTCGAAGTGTTCGGTCGACACTTCCCCCGGGCCTGCACTGGGCAGCCCGCGAAGGTTCTTTTTTTGGTGGGGCTAGTCCCTTGCGGAGAGCTTGCGCGGATGGACGAGTTAGTAAGAGCTTGACGCGGTGAGTTTTACGTGGTTCAGGGTGCCGGAGCGTAAAACCCTACGTCCACGGCGAGCTATGGAGCTCGCTGTATTGCTTGCTGCTCAGGGCCGGAGTCCTGAGCTTGGGGGTGAGTTACAGCTTGGGAGTGAATGGCTAGCGTATGAGTTGCAGAAATGCGAACCCTTGCTATCATCGCCTACCCGAGCCTTTTATAGTCCAAGACTCGGGCGGCTTACAAGGGGGGCCGGGACCCGGCAGGTGGTCCCGGGAAGATTGTCTATCATCTACCGTATCTGCAGTTATGCCGGTAGTTGTCTCTGGTCGAAGGCTTCTGAGTCTTCATCTTGCCGCCCTGCCCATGCCGCATGCTAGTCGTAGTGGTTGATGACGGTGCAGGCGGCATGGGATGTCTTGTCGTGGTGTTTATTGGCTGGCAGGTTCCGACACCGCGCGCCAGTCTGTGATGCGACTGGGCGCAACGGCACCTGACAGAGGCGTGCTCCGCATCTCCGCATCTTGGGAAGACGCGGGCCTTGAATACCTTGTACGGGCAAGGTATGGGGCGTCTTTACGCCCGCTGCCTATCTCTCGGGGGAAGGCAGCGCCGTTCTTCTGGCCCTGGCCCAAGCAGCCTGCGCACTGGCCCAAGCTCGGAAGAACGAACGAGGCGCGTCGGGAGCAAGTTGGAAGCCATGGCGAAAGAGGGCACAAGGACAGGAAAGCCGGGGCGCAAGAGTTCAAGGGAAGAACGGGCGCTAGGAAATGCGAAGGGAAGCCGTGATGCGGGTGAGATCCCCTTTTAAAACTTTCCAGGAATGATTCGAGGTGATTCAAAAATCTTCGAGTACATCGCATCGGCGACCGTGTTGGCTCCGAGACCGGGCGCCGATGATTGGTGGACCCAAGCCGCCCAACTGAAGCGGTGGGTCGAGGAGTCAGTCGCCCCAGAAGACAAGACGGCAAGGCGCTTCGGCGGTTCCGGAAGAAAGCGCTGCAACGTGCAGAAGTGGCAGTCTTCGGAAGCGCCGCAGTAAAAGCAACCATCAAGTGGACGCACGCTCCCACGATCCCGCGGCCGTTCGTGCTCCGGCAGCGGTCAATGCGGGACTTAGAGAAAGTGCACGGATCAGAAGAGACGGAGGTCCCACCTCGGGCTCGCTATCTCCCCCGAGATGGGCCCGGGGGCCACTGTCGGTACCCGCGATATGGGGTACCCCCGCACACAGGGAAAAATGCCTAAGGAACTCGCCCTTCTCCGCAGGGAGAGCTCCGAAGGCGCCACGCGTCCGGCGGGGCCGGACCTCCCTCTCCTCAGAGGAGAGCTCTGGGCCTGCCACGTGGCATACAGAAGCCGGACCTCCCCCTCCGCGGGAGAGGGGTCCGAAGGTGCCATGTATCTGGCGGGGCCGGACCTCCCTCTCCTCAGAGAGGAGCTCCGGGCTCGCCACGTGGCCGAAAGGAGCCGAACCTCCCCCTCCGCGGGGAGAGGTCCGAAGGCTGCACGTGTCCTGCGGAGCCGGACCTCCCTCCCCTCTGAGGAGGGCTCCGGGCCCGCCACGTGGCCAGCAGAACAGCGCTGCCTGCCCCCGAGCGATAGCCAGCGGGCGTAAAGACGCCCCATACCTTGCCCGTACAAGGTATTCAAGGCCCGTGTCTTCCCAAGACGCGAAGACACGGAGCACGCCTCTGTCAGGTGCCGTTGCGCCCAGTCGCATCAGAGACTGGCGCGCGGTGTCAGAGCCTGCCAGCCAATAAACGCAGCGACAAGACATCCCATGCCGCCCCCGCCGTCATCATCCACTACGACTAGCATGCGGCATGGGCAGGGCTGCAAGACGAAGACTCAGAAGCCTTTGCCAGAGACAACTACCGGCATAACTGCAGATACGGTAGATCACAGTCAATCTCCCCGGGACCACCTGTCGGGTCCCGGGCCCCCATTGTAAGCCACCCGAGTCTTGGACTATAAAAGACTCGGGTAGGCGACGATAGTAAGGGTTCGCACTTTAGCCATTCGCACCCTGGGTTCGCACTCCCGCAACTCATACGCTAGCCATCCTCTCCCAAGCTGTAACTCATCCTCAAGCTCAGGACTCCGGTTCTGAGCAACAAGCAATACAGCGAGCTCCATAGCTCGCTGTGGACGTAGGGTTTTACGCTCTGGCGGCCTGAACCACGTAAAACTCGCCGTGTCAAGTTCTTACTAACTCGTCCATATGCTCAAGCTCTCCGCAAGGGACTAGCCCCACCGAAAAAAGAATCTCCGCGGGCTGCCCAGTGCAGGCCCGGGGGAAGTGTCGACCGAACACTTCGACAGGTGCTCAATCACCTCCCTAGGGATCCCCGGCATCTGCGACGGCTGCCATGCAAACACGTCGATGTTGTGCCGGAGGAAGGTGATGAGCGCGCCTTCCTATTTGCTATCCAGGCCCCCGGCTACCTGGGTGGTTTGGGCAGCGTCGGCGCCGACTTGGACGACCTTCAGGGGGACGTCGCCCTCGTCAAGGGGTTGCACACGGGGTGCAGCGGCAGAGGCACGGTGGCGTGCACTCGGGTGGAGCCGGTCTGGTTCCGCACCGCCAGGGGCTGGTGCTCGTGCTGTCGCAAGTGCCTGGAGCTTTTCCAAGGCCGACACTGCAGCAGTGCGGTCTCCACGAATCCTGAGGATGCCTGTTGGTGTAGGCATCTTTAAGATGAGGTAGCCGTAGTGGGCTGCTGCCATGAACCGGTACAGGGCCGGCCTGCTGATTATGGCGTTGAAGGGGAGGTCGATCTCCGCTACGTCGAACAGAATGTACTCCGTCCGATAGCTGTCCGGTGCCCCAAAGGTCACCGGAAGGCTGATGTTGCCGTAGGGGACGACTTGTCCCGGCCTTACCCCTGAGAACGGGCTCGACGGGGTGAGGTTGGCCATCGTGATCTGCAGCTTCTGGAAAGCTGCGTGGCTGATGAGGTTCGGCCCAGCTCCGCCATCTACCAAAACGTGGTACATCCTCACGTTGGCAATGGTGGGCGCTACCAAGAGCAGTAGTTGGCCGGCCCCAGTCATGTTCCTGGGGCAGTCGGTGGCATCGAAGCTGATGGGGGTTCCCATCCACTTGAGGTGCGGTGCGGCACCTGGGAGTGGAGCCACCGACGCTACCGCTCGGCGCAAAGTCTTAACCGCGCTTTGGGACGAGGGGTCAGTGGACCCGCCATAGATGACGTAGAGCCTCTTTCGACGCTCATCATCACTGGAGCTGGAGTCCTCATGGTTGCGCACCGCCTTCACGGCGCGCTGAGGCTCCTGGAACTCCACTTGGTGGTCGACGTTGTCTGGGGCGTCGGCCTTCTGCTTGCCCTCCCTTTGACGGAAGGGTGGGGCATCAGTCCGCAGCTGCTTCCCTTTGCGGAAGCGCTCCGTGAGCTTCTGAATCTCCCGGCACTCGGCAGCAGTATGGCGACAGCTGCCGTGCATGGGGCATAGCTCGCCTTGGTCACCATCTGGAGCTGGTGACTGTCGCTGCCTTTTGTCGGGGCGCAGCCCCCGAGCTCCACTGGGCGCCGCTGCTGCGGCAACGGGAGCCGCGGCCGGTGACTTCATCTTGCCACCGCCCCGGTTCTTGGTCTTCTTGCTGCCTCCATAGGAAGAAGCGCCAGATCCGGGCTGTCCTCCTGACTCGGAGGCTGGCAGGGAGTGCCAGCTCCGCCCTTCTGCTGCTCTGGCACACTTGTCCGCTAGGATGAAGAGCTCTGAGACGTCGCGGACCTCTCTGGTCGCGAGCTTCTCAAGCATCTTCTTGTCCCGGACACCTTGCCGCAACGCCACCACCACAGAAGCATTTCAGATATGTGGGATGGTGTTCTGTACCTGGGAGAACCGCTGGATGAAGGAGCGCAGCGATTCCCCAGGTTGTTGCTGGATGGCGTGGAGGTCAAGCTCCGTGCCAGGCCGGGTGTAGGAACTGCCGAAGTTGGCGATGAACTGCTGGCAGAGCTCTCCCCAGGAGGTTATGGAACCCTGGGGGAGGTTCATGAGCCAAGACCGGGCTGGGCCGGTCAAGGCGACGGGGAAGTAGTTGGCCATGATGGCCTTGTCCCCTCCTGCAGCAAGGACGGCGGTGGAGTAGATCTGGAAGAACTCCGCCAGGTTGACGCTGCCGTCGTACTTCTCAGGCAGGTGCGTCCGAAACTTGCACGGCCACCTCGCGAAGCGAAGGTGGGGCGCCAGGGCCGCACATCCTGCTCCTGTTGCTGCAGGCGTTGGTGCCGCGAACGCTTGGTTCGCTGCTGGCACTGTGTACCCCGGTATGGGCAAGGCTGCACCATAGACCAGGGGCGCCGTTTGCAGGGCATATGGCTATGGCACATGCTTTGTGGCGTATGCCTGGGGCAGAGATCGCGTGGCGAAGGTCTGCGCCTCAGGCAGGGTCGAGGCTGACGTCATGCTGTCGCCGGCCTCTTGGTTGCGACGCCTTTCTCGTTGTCGCTCGAGGAACACTCGGGCATCTTGGCCCAAGTGGCATCGTTCCAGCTCTATCCTCAGGTCCGTCGATGGGAGCCTGGTGGAGCTGGAGTCCGCCGTCTGCCCGTCAACCGTTGGCGTGCGTGTCAGCGACACAGCCGGTTGGCCGGGGTGTCGTCCCCGCCGAAGTCAAGGTTTGCGGCGGCGACGACAAGACGGTCTACTTCGCGAATCCACTGCTGGGTCGCTGCCTGAGGCGCGTCCCCAGCAGGTGGATTGTGCAGTAGCGCTCTTGCTGCAGCTAGCGCGCCCCCGCGGGGAACGCTCAGCGCTGCAGAAGATCTCACGCTAGCTGGAGCCTGCATTGCCGGAGTCGGCGTTGCCGGAGTCTGCTGCTGGCTTGTATTCCCGCTAGTCACGGTCCGTCGTGAACGCGGGGGAGGAGAGCTTGCCGCTGAAGGAAGCTTCGTCATCTTCGTTGGCAGAAGCTCGTCGCGCAAGGGAAAAGCCCCCCTACCTGGCGCGCCAAATGTCGAAGTGTGTGGTCGACACTTCCCCCGGACCTGCTCTGGGAAGCCCAGGGAGGTTCTTTTTCGGAGGGGCTAGTCGCTTACGGAGAGCTTAGTCGTTAGGGACGAGCGAGGGAGAAGCTTGACACGGCGAGTTTTACGTGGTTCAGGCTGCCGGAGTGTAAAACCCTACATCCACGGTGAGTGGAGGTGCTCGCTGTATTGCTTGTTGCTCAGAACCGGAGTCCTGAGCTTGACGGTGAGTAATGCCTAGGATGCGAGTTCACAGAGTTCGAACCCTTGCTAACGTTGCCTACCCGAGCCTTTTATAGTCCAAGGCTAGAGCGGCTTACAAGAGGGGCCCGGGACCCGACAGGTGGTCCCGGGGAGATCGCCTGCCGACTATCGTATCTGCAGTTATGTCGGTAGTTGTCTCTAGCGAAGGCTTCCGAGTCTTCGTTCTGCCGCCCTGCCCATGCCGCAAGCTAGTCATAGTGGTTGATGACGGCGGGGGCGGCAGGGGATGTCTTGTCGCTGTGTTTATTGGCGGGCAGGCTCTGACACGGCGCGCCAGTCTGCGATGCGACTGGCGCAACGGCACTGTCGAAGTGTTCAGTCGACACTTCCCCCGGGCCTGCACTGGGCAGCCCGCGGAGGTTCTTTTTTCGGTGGAGCTAGTCTCTAGCGGAGAGCTTGCGCAGATGGAGGAGTTAGTAAGAGCTTGACACGGCGAGTTTTACGTGGTTCAGGCTGCCGGAGCGTAAAACCCTACGTCCACGGCGAGCTATGGAGCTCGCTCTATTGCTTGCTGCTCAGGACCGGAGGCCTGAGCTCGGGGGTGAGTTACAGCTTGAGAGTGTATGGCTAGCGTATGAGTTGCAAAGTGCGAACCCCTGCTATCGTCGCCTACCCGAGCCTTTTATAGTCCAAGACTCGGGCGGCTTACAAGGGGAGCCGGGACCCGACAGGTGGTCCCGGTAAGATTGTCTATTATCTACCGAATCTGCAGTTATGCCAGTAGTTGTCTCTGGTCGAAGGCTTCTGAGTCTTCATCTTGCCGCCCTGCCCATGCCGCATGCTAGTCATAGTGGTTGATGACGGCGCAGGCGGCATGGGATGTCTTGTCGCGGTGTTTATTGGCTGGCAGGTTCTGACACCGCGCGCCAGTCTGTGATGCGACTGGGCACAACAGCACCTGACAGAAGCGTGCTCCGTGTCTTGGCAAGATGCGGGCCTTGAATACCTTGTACGGGCAAGGTATGGGGCGTATTTACGCCCGCTGCCTATCGCTCAGGGCAGGCAGCGTCGCTCTGCTGCCACGTGGCGGACCCGGAGCCCTTCTCAGAGGAGAGAAGGGTCAGTCCCGCAGGGCACGTGGAGCCTCCGGACCTCTCCCCGCGGAGGGAGAGGCTCGGCTTCTGTTGGCCACGTGGCGGGCCCGGAGCTCTCCTCTGAGGAGAGGGAGGTCCAGCCCCGCTGGACACGCGGCGCCTTTGGACCTCTCTCCCGCGGAGGGGGAGGTCCGGCTTCTGTATGCCACGTGGCGGGCCCGGAGCTCTCCTCTGAGGAGAGGGAGGTCCGGCCCCGCCGGACGCGTGGCGCCTTCAGAGCTCTCCCTGCGGAGAAGGGCGAGTTCCTTAGGCATTTTCCCCTGCGCGTGGGGGTACCCCATATCTCAGGTACCGACAGGTACCTCTACCCAAACCAAAGGACATAAAACACCTCTGTAAGTTCTATCCTTAACGTAGTGGTAGGGTATTTTTTTCTTTTTCTCTTTCTTTCTAAAGGTGCCATATTGTCTAGGAACAGCGCATAGAACAGCGAAGCCCCGGAAGGGTCCTGCTACTCTTGTCATCCATGGCGGGTCGCTGCCTTCTTGCACGACATGTTTCCTTCTATCATCCAAAGGAAGCCAGAATTAAGAAAAATTTATCCTACCATACGTACCTTCTTTATAGTTTGTGCTCGCTCATGCATATCAACTCTAAATGGCATGTCCGAAGCCTGTCCTACATACTTGTCCTATGTCCCGTGGCGCTGGAAGGTCTCCTCGCTGAAAGGTTAGTGCCCGCGGGAGGTCCAGGGTGTGTATCCTGGTATACCTGGTTCCGTACCCCTAGCGTGCACATCCTGCCTCCCCTGCGCGACAACTGAGTACTTGGGGGCCAGAAAGGACGCTCCTACGAACAAGAAAAGTAACCGGACCCCGGACATTGCCCCAATACTCTTTTCATGCTTTGTTTCCATACTGCTCTGGTCGTGTGGCCAGTCACTTTTTCCTGTGTTCAACCATAGCAAGAGTTGTGCTATCCTTCTACAGGCGGGTCTGCTTGAGGTACCTGTGGCGTACCCGGGGTCCTGTGGTTGTCTCATTGCTCTGGGGCCCTATGGCGCCGAATGGTCCCTCCCCTGAAAGGCTTACGCCAGCGGGAGGTCCAGGGTGTGTAGCCTCCTATGCCTGGTTCCGTACCCCTAGCATGCACACCTTGCCTCTCTAGCGGTACAGCTCAGTACCGGGGAACCGGATGGCTTATACCCCAGAGAAGGCTTCAATTGTAGCTTGGACGACTCACATCAAAATACCCAAGCCCTATAGCTCAGCTGAGTACCGTAGGCCACAGTAAAGCTACCAAACAGGTAAAGGTGACCGGAGAGCACAACTACTTCTTTTTGCCATGTCTGCAGGTCCAGAGAGGTCCTTGACGTCCCAGACATCCCAGAGGACCTGATGCTGATGTCATGCCTCATATAGTGGTATGTGCGCCGCAACACAAGTGCAGGTTCAAAACCACCACGTGGGAGAGATGGAGGCCCCACCTGCAGGCTCGCTGACTCCCCCGAGATGGGTCTGGGGGCCACTGTCGGTACCCTCAAGACCGGGTACCCCGTGTATAAGAGCAAAAGAAGACATATGTCAGTACGTATGCGGAAGACAGGGACCCACCCTGTAGGCTAGGCCCAACCGCTAGCCAGGAGAACTCATGAGAAGGCGCGTGTCCTAGGCCTCGGGTCCGACCACCTGCTAAGGAGGGCTCCGAGGCCGCCACGTGTCTGCAGGCTCTGAGTCTCACTACCTGTCGAGGATGGCCCCGGGGCTGCCACGTGTCCAATGGTGCCAGACCCGATCTCCCGCCAAGGAGGACTTCGGCACTGCCACGTGTCTGGAACCTCCGAGCCACGTCTTTCTCCGGAGAGAGCTCCGGAAGTGCCACTGTCCTACGGTTCCGGGCCCAACCTCCAGCATGGGAGAGCTCCGGTGCTGCCACGTGGAAACAACTCTAGGCGTCCGTTCCTTCCAAGGAGGGCTCCGGTGCGGCCACGTGCATGACAGCTCCGAACTTCCCCTCCTGCCAGGGAGAGCTCTGGCATTGCCACGTGTCCAACGACTCTGGACCCCTCGCGACTCCGCAAGACACCTCCGGTGACAACGTGTGTCCCTGGGGCCAGCCACCTGGACGCTGCGCCGACAAGCAACAGGCAGATAGCCAAGGAGTAAAGAGGAAGGTGTGCTGTCCTATCGCGCACTTAAAGTTCACATCTTCCCCAGGCAAGCAATCCAGCGTATCCCAGTATAGGTGTTGTCAAAGTGTGCCATCGACACTTCCCCCGGGTCTGCACTGGGCAGCCTGCGGAGGTTCTTTTTCAGAGGGTCTAGTCACCCACGGAGAGCTTACGCGTCGGGGACGATGGAAGTAGAAGGATGACATAGAGATTTTTTACGTGGTTCAGGCCACCGGAGCGTAAAACCCTACGTCCACTGTGAGCAGAGATGCTCGTTGTATTGCTTGAGTGTTGTGCGTGTGAGTGTGCAAGAAGCCTAATGGAGTTTGAGCCGCTGGAGTGCGAACCCCTTGGAACGTTACCTACCCGAGCCTTTTATAGTCCAAGGCTCGGGCGGCTTACGAGGTGGGCCCGGGACCCGACAGGTGGTCCGAGGAGATTGCCTGCCATCTACCGTATCCTGCAGTTACGCCGGTAGTTGTCTCTGGCAAGGGCTTCTGAGTCTTCGTCTTGCCGCCCTGCCCACACCGCAAGCTAGGCGTAGTGGTTGATGACGGCAGGGGCGACAGGGGATGTCTTGTCGCTGTGTTTATTGGTGTAGAGCCTCTGACGCGGCCTGCCAGTTTTCACTGCGATGCGACCGGGCACAACGGCTCCTGACAGCGGCGTGCTCCGCGTCTCCGCGCCTTGGGAAGGCGCAGGTCTTGAATACCTGGTACGAACAAGGTATGGCGTGCCTTTACTCTTGCTGCCTACTGCGCTGGGGCAGGTAGCGCTGTTCTGCTGGCCACGTGGCGGGCCCGGAGCTCTCCTCTAAGGAGAGGGAGGTCTGGCCCTGCTGGACACGTGGAGCCTTCGGAGCTCTCCCAGCGGAGGAGGGAGGTCCGGCTCTGCTGGCCATGTGGCGGGCCCGGAGCTCTCCTCTGAGGAGAGGGAGGTCCGGCCCTGCTGGACACGTGGAGCCTTCGGAGCTCTCCCTGCGGAGAAGGGAGGTTTGGCTCTGCTGGCCACGTGGCGGGTCCGGAGCTCTCCTTTGTGGAGAGGGAGGCCCGGCCGCGCTGGACACGTGGATCCTTTGGAGCTCTCCCCGCGGAGGGGGGAGGTCCAGCTCTGTTGGCCACGTGGCAGGCCCGGAGCTTTCCTCTGAGGAGAGGGAGGTCCGTCCCCGCGGGACACGCGGTGCCCTCAGAGCTCTCCCCGCGGAGAGGGGCGAGGTCCTTAGGCAGTTTCCCCTGTGCGCGGGGATACCCCATATTGAGGGTACCGACAGGCGTGTCTGGTGGCAGAGACCTGTCGCGCGGCGCTCTGACGGCAACAACAGTGGCGCGCTGCGGGACAAGACGTATTCTTACCGCCTTCGTCAGGCATCACTTAAGGATGGCAATGCGACAAGGCGATGCGCCCTACGGCCTCATCAAGTAAGCTACTACTAGCAATGGGCATTCTAGCCGTAGTAGGGGTTGCAACCCATACCGGGGCCACCTGTCAGGCCCCGGGCCCACTTGTAAGGCTGTTTGGCCTTGATCTATAAAAGGACGAGACAGTCAACGGGCAAAAGAATCCCCAATTCCGATTCCCGAACACTTGTAAGCTCTCAAGCTCGAGCCACGCTCAAACTCAGGCAACAAAGAACAACCAACACTCCGTGGACGTAAGGTATTACGCTTAGGCAGCCCAAACCACGTAAATCCTCATGTTCATCTCACCATCGTGCTATGACGCTCAAAACCACTAAGCCCCTCCTAAAAAAGAACCTCCACGGGCCGCTCCAGAGTGGACCAGGGGAAGTGTCACAGAAAACACTTCGACACTGTCGGTGCGCACAACTGGTTGTCATAGGAGCCCCTATGTCCTCTTATATAAGTATCGATGAAAGAAGGATCCTTGCCACTTTAAGCATCCTACAAAGACATATTATAAACATATTGCCATAAAATGTAACATAATAAGAACAAATTGCAAATGTACTAAACTCACCATTCTTTTCGAAAGGCGAATATGACCATCTCCACCATAACGATGGAGAACTTGACCACCGGACTCACGGTTGATTCTCTTGGAGTTAGACCTCTCTCGATACTCACTCCATGCCCAATAAGTACATAAAGCATAATAAGCGTCAGAACACTTTACCATCCAAGGAATCATTACTTGATGGTATTGATCGTCATCTAGGTAAATTTTCAAAGCTCCCATTCTCTTGTTCATCATTTGTCCAAGCTTCTCCTTGTAGTATAAACACACAACCGTGATTCACGCATTGGACATCATGTCATTCACAACTTTCCATGCGGCTTAATGGAAGACTTTGTGTGCTCTAGACTCGAGAGCAGCGTCATGGTCGTCAGGCAAGTGGTATCGTTCCTACAAACACAATATTACATGTAGTAGTGAAATTCTAATTAAGATAAACATGATGCAATGTTGAAAAAAACATACCCAAAAATCATGCCAGATAGCTCCTGCTACATTTTCATGCACAACATGAGGAGTAATCTTGTAGTGCTCCCAACTTGTTGCAGGTTTCTCTTCACCTTTCATAGTGACAAGACTTGGATAATGGTGACGACATATAGAACCCAACACCGCATTAGGCTGGCTGCAATGTTGTTGGCCATCCCAGTCTAAGTCATCCCATTGCCTGCAAGTAAATAAAACAAAATATGGTATTTGTTGAAAACTTTCTATCTTCAATTCAATACTAAGTTTTATATTTACTTACCAGTCACTGGTAGGAGTGATCCGTAATCTCTGTTGTGGAGTCACAACTAGTGGTTAAGTGTTTGAAGACCGATACCTGAATGATTGTGGAAACTCTCCCGTATCTGTGTCATCCCCCTCATCCTCCTCGGCTTCCTCATCAATATAGGCTCTTACCCCTGACTGTTGTTCCTGCCTCACGGAAATTCCTCCCCCTTGATCTTCTTGACACTCCTCCTGACCCTCCTCCTGGATCTCTTGCTCCACCTGAAAATTAGAGAAATTATTTGCCACATGATGTAATGGTAAATATATTAAAATTACAAAGAAATAAACCTGTTCATGAGCTTCTTCCATGCATCTTCTGAATGCTTCTCGTCTACTATTATTTGAGGTAGTACCATGAAAAATTGAGTCATGGCTACGAGAAGAACTAGCAGACCTGCGCCCACTCTTGCTTGAGGAGCCAAAGAGCCCCTTAGCGATATTCTTCAGACCACGTGGCATCCTGTTGGAAATAAAAAATAATTATAAATAAATTAATAATGATATAACTAAAAGTAATACAAACAAATACTAATGTAATATAAATTAATTATATTATTAAAATTCATCATGATCCGATGTCTCTTCGGTAACATGTCGACCAACTTTCTTCTTCTGTCCCACTAACTTTTTTAGTGCTAGGTCTCTTTCTTTTAACAACTGCTACCTCTTCCGCTTCATTGTATTCAACATCACCAACTAATGTATCAAGACCTAAACTATCATCTATATTAAAAGATGGTGTAGTATCATCCTCTTGGTACATTTCATCCTGTTCTTTTGATAACCAGCATCACCTAGGGCATATAACCGTTCTCGTGGATTAACTTTATACACGACCCACCAAGCACTCAACTTTGGACAAGGATACGGTTGGTAGTAAACCAACTCAACTTGATGAGCACGAACATAATTATCGCATCCACGAAGTCTATTTTCATATTTTATCTCTACTAAACCAAATTCATCCTGTCGTGTTCCCCTGTTATTATCAAACCAGTCACAATGGAAGAAAGTAGCTCTAAGATCTTTGAAACCACCAAATTTAAACTCCACAATGTTTTTAATAACCCCGTAGTAGTTAGTTTCATGCCCCTCTGCATAACATGCTCTAGTTACAAGTCCACTATTTGTCGTGGCTGCAAGAGGATGTTTTGCTTCAAATTTGGCCGAACAAAATCAGAACCCATTTACATCGTAACGACCGAAACTTCTTGCTGTTATGGTTCCTTGAGAAAGTTGTCGTAGGTCCTGATGAACGTTAGCATCAACCATGTACTACGAATTAAATAAAATATTAGTTCGACTAATCAGATTAACTTGTTAATGATAAAAGTAATATGTAATAAGAGAATGTTACATGCTTCCAAAACCAATTAACGAAGTTAGGACCCCATGAAGGCCATCACGACACATTTTATCTAATTGTTTACTTGTTGGTTGACGCGTATACTTCCAAAATTGTATACCTAACTCGCTACATAATGCAAAATATTAGTACATTAGAACATCCCTCAAGTAAAAAATTAGAAAATCATGAGGTGTTACTTCACGGTAATTAGAAAAAAAACACTTACACAAATATTGAGCCATCTATTTGATGTTTGTGTACATGTATAACATACATAAATTCCGTTTTTCTTCTGAAACCACATGCCTACTGCTGCCAACAACCATTTTTCCCTTCCACGAAAAAATACTTAGATTTCTCGCAAGAGTTTCTTCATCTATATGGTACCGTGATGTGGGAGCATACACATTATGTTCCTCTGCAAAGAATTTATTTGAGAAGTATACTACCTCTTTCAGAGCAAATGCTTCTGCACTACACCCTTCTACTCTTGCTTTGTTCAAAACCATTGTTCTAAGTTTCTTTAGTGTCCTTTCAATATGGTACATCCATCGATATTGCACGGGACCACAAACTTTAGCTTTGTATGAAAAATGCACAAGTGGATGTTGCATTACATTCATAAATCCTGGTGGGAATATCTTTTCCATTTTGCATATGAGTGAAGGTATTTCTTTCTCTAATTTTTCCATCATTTGAACTGTAATTTCCTTAGCACATAATTGTCTATAAAAAAACTAAGTTCCGCAAGTACTCTCCACACATCCTGATGCACATATCCACGGAACATTACTGGAATAAGTCTTTCCATCATTATATGATAATCGTGACTTTTAAGATTATTTAGTACCCAATTTTCAAGATTTGTCGTGCGCCTCAACCCAGCATAGTAACCGTCAGGAAACTTCAATTGTTGCAACCACTTTAGAACTTCTTTCCTTTCACTAACTTTAAAGCAAAATGGAGCACGTGGCAATCTCTATTTTCCATTATCTTCCTGTCTGACTTCTAGAGTCGGATGATCACAAATCCCTGCTAAATCTTTTCGAGCCTTTAGATTATCTTTTGTCTTTTTGAAATTAAAACATGTGCGAATGATGCTTTCGGCCACATTGCGCTACTAGTGCATCACATCAATATTGTGTAGCAGTAACTGTGACACCCTCACCTCGGGTGTCAGCATACGTTCATGATAAGAGGAAACATTTTAATGAAAAATAGGAACAGAGAGAATTATCAAAAGAATAGCCAATAAAGCCCTCAGAGAGCGTCGAAGGCAACTTCCGCGGCCAGCAGGCTACGCGGCGTGTTCGGAGCTCATTCCCGAGAAGTTGAGAGAGGTCCGCCGCTAAACTGTCTACGTGGCAGGCTCGGAGGTCACCTCCGTAATTGAAAAGAAGTCCGACCCTGTGGGACACGTGTTGCCCACGGAGCTAGCCTCTGCAGAAGAAGCAAAGGCATTTCCGCAAGACACGTGTCATCCTCGGAGCTAGTCCTCACGAAAATCAGAGGACCTGTCGCGCGGGATGCGTGTCGATCTCGGAACCCATCCCCGAGAAGTCCCGATCTAGCGAACACGTGTCGCCACCGGAGCTTATCTCCGAGAGGTCCGTCGCAGCTAAACACGTGTCGACCTCGGGGCATGTCCTTGAGGAAAGAAGAGGGGGAAGACCGACGCCAACATGTGGCGTGCGCGGAGCTCACCTCCGAAGAAGAGGGGGGTCTCGCTCGTGACACGTGGCACAACCGGAGCTCGTCTCTGCAGAGGAGGAGATACCAGGCCCCGGAGGACACGTGGAGCCTCCGGAGCTCATCGCCGTAAAGGTAACGAGTTCTGGAGCGGTTTTTACGCGTAAAAATACCGGTACGCAACAGAAACCGGTCTAAATTCCACGACGTTACCAAAGATAAGACGTTAGGATCCAACAAAGATCTGAATAAGGCTCTTATTCGGGATCCAATCAGATTAGGACTCTTCTCTCCCCATTATAAATAAAACCCAAAACCTCTGGCCGAAACCACAAACTTCTCTTTCAAATCCTGAGCCGACGACTTAGAGCCCTAGCCCTAACTCGCCGAGTAAAACATCGCCGAAGCGCAACAAGGGAGATCATCGGAGAAGAAACCAAGCGGTCTGAGGAGGACCTCGAAGTCAAGAAGAGCGTGAGGTAGGACTTCAATACCACCTTACGACATCAATGTGTTCATTTCTTTGCATCTGTTCTTCAATTCCTTTCGAACAGAAGCCTTCTCGTGGGCAGATCATTCGATGATCAGTATGATTTAAAAGACAAGATCATCGCCACGTCCACCTTTGATCCGAACACCTCTGCCCATGCAAGCCATGCAAGAGCACACTGTCGGTACCTGAGATATGGGGTACCCCCGCGCACAGGGTAAAATGCCTAAGGGACTCGCCCTTCTCCGCAGGGAGAGCTCCGAAGGCGCCACGCGTCCGGCGGGGCCGGACCTCACTCTCCTCAGAGGAGAGCTCCGGGCCCGCCACGTGGCATACAGAAGCCGGACCTCCCCCTCCGCGGGAGAGAGGTCCGAAGGGCCACGCGTCCAGCGGGGCCGGACCTCCCTCTCCTCAGAGGAGAGCTCCGGGCCCGCCACGTGGTCAACAGAAGCCGAGCCTCTCCCTCCGCGGGGAGAGGTCCGGAGGCTCCACGTGCCCCGCGGAACGGACCCTCCTCTCCTCTGAGAAGGGCTCCGGGCCTGCCACGTGGCAGCAGAACGGCGCTGCCTGCCCCCGAGCGATAGGCAGCGGGCGTAAAGACGCCCCATACCTTGCCCGTACAAGGTATTGAAGGCCCGCGTCTTCCCGAGACACGGAGACGCGGAGCACGCTTCTGTCAGGTGCCGTTGCGCCCAGTCGCATCAGAGACTGGCGCGCGGTGTCAGAACCTGCCAGCCAATAAAACACCGCAACAAGACATCCCATGCCGCCTGCGCCGTCATCAACCACTACGACTAGCATGCGGCATGGGCAGGGCAGCAAGATGAAGACTCAGAAGCCTTCGACCAGAGGCAACTACCGGCATAACTGCAGATACGGTAGATATAGACAATCTTCCCGGGACCACCTGTCGGGTCCCGGCCCCCCTTGTAAGCTGCCCGAGTCTTGGACTATAAAAGGCTCGGTTAGGCGACGATAGCAAGGGTTCGCACTTTGCAACTCATACGCTAGCCATACACTCTCAAGCTGTAACTCACCCCCAAGCTCAGGACTCCGGCCCTGAGCAGCAAGCAATACAGCGAGCTCCATAGCTCGCCGTGGACGTAGGGTTTTACGCTCCGGCGGCCTGAACCACGTAAAACTCACTGTGTCAAGCTCTTACTAACTCGTCCATCTGCGCAAGCTCTCCGGTAGAGACTAGCCCCACCGAAAAAAGAACCTCCGCGGGCTGCCCAGTGCAGGCCCGGGGGAAGAGTCGACCGAATACTTCGACATTTGGCGCGCCAGGTAGGGGCTTTTCTCCTAGCGCGACGAGTTTCCGCCGACGAAGATGACCAAGCTTCCTTCACCAGCGAACTCTCCCCCCTCGCCTCTGCGGCAGACCGCGACCAGGGGGGAATACATGTCGACACACTCGGGACGGAGTGTGTCGGTACAAGCTGGGAGCCAGCAACCGGCTCTGGCAGCGCAGACCCCGGCAATGCAGGCTCCAACCAGCTTCAAGTCTTCAGTAGCGCTGGGCGTGCCCAGTGGGGGTGCGCTAGCTGCAGCGAGAGCGCTACTGTACAATCCGCCCGCTGGGGACGCGCCTCAGGCAGCGACCCGACAGTGGATCCGCGAGGTAGACCGTCTCGTCGTCGCCGCCGCAAACCCTCGACTTCGGCGGGGACGACGCTCTGGCCAACCGGTCATGTCGCTGATGCGCGCACCATTGGTTGACGAGCAGACGGCAGACTCCAGCTCTACCAGCCCCCAATCGACAGATCTGAGGACAGAGCTGGAGCGGTGTCGCCTGGGTCAAGATGCCCGGGTATACCTCGAGCGGCGCCAAGAAAGGCGTCGCCACCAAGAGGCTGACGACAGCATGACGTCGGCCTCGACCCAGCCTGAAGAGCAGACCTTCGTCACGCGATCTCTGCCCCAGGCCTGCGCCGTGCAGAATATGCCACAGTCATATGTCCTGCATATGGCGCCCCCGGCCTATGGTGCAGCCTTGCCCATGCCGGGGCACGCGGTGCTCAGTGCGAACCAAGCGTTCGCGGCACCAGAACCTGCGGCGACAGAAGCAGGGTGTGCGGCCCTCGCGCCCCACCTTCGCTTCGCAAAGTGGCCGTGCAAGTTTCGGCCGCACCTGCCCAAGAAGTACGACGGCAGCGTCAACCCGGCGGAGTTACTCCAGATCTACTCCACAGCCGTACTTTCTGCAGGAGGGGACGAGGCTGTCATGGCCAACTACTTCCCCGTCGCCTTGACCGGCCCAGCTCGGTCTTGGCTCATGAATCTACCTCAGGGGTCCATAACCTCCTGGGGAGAGCTCTGCCGGCAGTTCGTTGCCAACTTTGGCAGCTCCTACACCCGTCCCGGCACGGAGCTTGACCTCCACGCCGTCAAGCAACAACCTGGGGAGTCGCTGCGCTCTTTCATCCAGCGGTTCTCCCAGGTGCGCAACACCATCCCACATATCCAAAGTGCCTCTGTGGTGGTGGCTTTCCGACAGGGTGTCCGGGACGAGAAAATGCTTGAGAAGCTTGCGACCAGAGAGGTCCGCGACGTCTCTGAGCTCTTCAGTCTGGCGGACAAATGCGCCAGAGCAGCTGAAGGGCGGAACTGGCACTCTTTGCCGACCTCCGAGCCAGGTGGACAACCCGGGTCTGGCGCTGCTGCCTATGGGGGTGGCAAGAAGGCCAAGAACCGGGGGAGTGGCAAGATGAGTTCATCGTTCACGGCTCCCGTCGCCGCAGCAGCAACGGCTAGTGGAGCTCTGGGGCCACGCCCCGACAAAAGGCAGCGGCAGTCACCGGCCCCAGACAATGACCAGGGCGGACTATGCCCCGTGCATGGCGCCGGTAACCATACTGCTGCCGAGTGCTGGGATATCCAGAGACTCGCAGAGCGCTTCCGCAAAGGAAGACAGCAGAGAGCTGAAGCACCGCCTTACCCTCAGAGGGATGACAAACAGAAGGTCGATGCCCCAGTCACTGCCGCCCATCAGGTGGGGTTCCAGGAGCCTCAGCGCGTCATAAAGACAGTGCCTAACGGCGAGGACTCCAGCTCTGACAGTGACGGGCCAGGGCGGTAGCCAACTACGGCACGCCTCCGTGCTTCGGACATACCTCCCGGGGGCCGCCCAAGATCTGTCAACCCCTTGAAGGCCTTGCCAGAAGGGGAAGACGCCTTGGGTCATCCAAGACGAGCCGGGTCCACCTACCCCTTGAAGGCCTTAGCCAGAAGGGGAGAACTCCCCGGGGGCCCCCAGGAGAAGCCGCGCAGGACCTGATCCAGCGCGAAGATGACAACCTCGTCAACGAGACTCGGCTGCAGGTAACCCCCCACAATGCGCGGTCTCGGCTGATGCCCTAAGCTCTACCGCCAAAGAACCGAACGCATCGGGGACCTGCAGGAGGGCAACCTGGTGTCGCGGCATGCTCTATTCCAAAAAGGACCCATAAACTCTCCCCCAGCAGGGAAGGTCCCTTCAGAGTCATGAAAGCTGCCGCCCCCGGGTACACATGCCTTTCAACCGAGTGTGGGATCCGTTCCCAAAAGACTATTGCCATGAAGCAACACTGTAAGTCCTACTTCCCGAGCATCAGTAGAACAGGGTTATTCTCTTCTGTAATGAATCCCATAAAATTTAGGAACAGAGCTTGGGGCAGCTAAGTCTCAAGGGACGGTACAGGACTACGTCCAGTTTAGCCTAGTTCCGACCCTAAGCGCGTAGAGTCTTGCTTCCCTTGTAGACGAGGCAGAATATTGCCTCCATGTACAGCCAGAATTCCACCTATGGGCATATACAGAAACCTAATTCTACTTAGCTCTCTCTCATGCGCTCATTTAAATTATGCATTAATTTTTATGACCGCACTATCTTTGTATGTTCATCGTACATCTAGCTCCCCCTCTCCTACGCTCATCCATAGTCAGCATTCGCTATCCTACCGAAGGCGGCTGCGCTTGAGGCACCTGCCAATGGCCGAGTGAGTCTCTCGGGCCTCCCCCAGTTAGGTGTTGCGGTGCCAGTTGGTCACCTCCAGGAAAGGCCCGCGTTGTGCATGGGGGGTCCAGGGTGCGTATCCAGCTTAGCAGGCCATGAGCCCAAACCATGCGCATCCTGCCCTCCGGAGGTACAGGGGAGTACAACCGCTTTGCCTGGTCATGAACCCAAAGCACGTGCACTCTGCTTCCCCAGCGCATGGCCCGGTACTAGGGATCGGACGGCCGTACCCGGACCTCGGAGGGAGCTGGAGCTCCGGCGCCTCGTGCACAGAATTGCCCAAGCCCCGTATAACGGATCAGGATCGTAAGACGGATAAGACTAGGAGACGGGAGGGGAGGACCCCCCGAGGAGAATTACGTTTCCTCTGCCTGTGTGCAGGACCTCCAGGTTGCGGCAATAGGGTCTGCATGAAGCAGGGGGGAAAGGAGCTACCAACTACTCCGGCCTAGGACTGGAAGGACCAGGTCCCGCCCCTTCAGCAGGGGCGGGACCCGAGGGCCCCACGTGTCCAGCGGGCCCGGAGCTCTCACCTCCCTTGAGGAGGGCTCCGGGCTCGCCACGTGGCAGGCGGAAACCGGACCTCCCCCCTCGGTGGGAGGGCTCCTAAAGCCCTACGTGTCCAACATGGCCGGAGCTCCCGCCTCTTAAGGAGGAGCTCCAGACCCGCCACGTGGCAGGCAGATTTGGGCCTCCCCATAGGGCGAGATCCGGAGACCTCCGGGGGCCCCTAACACGGTTAGGACCCGGGGAGGGTGTCTGTGCAAAGCTCCGAGATTGTAGATGTCCTCTGAGTACCTTGCAGAGCTAAGGACTCAGTCAGGCAAAGCCAAGAAGGAGAGAAAAAAGCATCACAGACACAAATATCAAAAAGAGTCAAACTAAGCGAGGCTCCATGAGCTGGACTACAGACTCAATAAAAAGGGAGAAACAAGTCCTAAGGACCTCCTGGCTCCCGCCGGAACCTTGCGGCTATAAGGGCGGCCACATCCTCGACTTCGGCCCTGGCAGCTTCCTCCCGCTCCGCGGCTGGGCCCTCTCTCGCTGGCTCTAGCGAGAAAGAGGGGTCGCGGCTCTTGAAGCATGCCAACACATGTGAGGCGACCTCTAAAGCTAAGCCGCGGCCCTCGGCCTCAAGCTCGCTGGCGACCACTGAGTCTAGTCTGTCTAGCTTGGCGCCGATCGACTCCAGAGCAGGGATCACCTCTGCCACCTGCAATGCAGGAGCCGCGGCCCTCACCGGACTGAAGCCAAGAGGGATCAGGGCGGACCCCGCTCGATCCACGAAGCTTGAGACCGCAAGAGCCTCGGAGGACCGCAAGGCTGAGAGCTCCTCCACCTCGCGGCGGGCCGCCTGCAGAGCCTCCAGGTTCCTCTCGGAGAATTCCTTCTCCTTGGCCGCCAGGGAACTCTCCCGAAGATGGAGAGTCTGGGTGAGCCGCTCCAACTCAGCAGCCTTGAAGTCGGCAGCCAACTCCCGGTCCAAGACCGCCCGGCAATCACGGGAGACCTGTTCCTCCTTCAAGTCAAGGTCTGCCTTCAGGATCTCCAGCTCCTCGGTCCGGGCTCGAAGGTCATCCTCGCCCGCCGCCAGCTGCGCGGCAACCCTCTCCGCCTCAGCTGCCGTGGAACGTTCCCGTTCCTCAACGGCGAGTTTACGGCGCTCCAACTGCTGCCATATCTCTACAGCAGCAGAGAGGCTCTCCTCGGCCCGGGCGTGTGCCTTCAGGGCCTCCCTGTTGATCCGTCGCGATTGGGTGTCCATGCGGTCGACAGCCCGCTTCATCCGGTCGAGGAGCGCTTCCCTGAAGTCGAGCAACTCCCGCCTGGAGTCGAGCTCACTCTTAACCTTCGTGGTCCTCTCCCGCAAAAGGTTCCCCCAGGCGATTCGGAACTCTTCGAATACCCCGCATCGGCAACCGCTTCGGTTCCTAGACCGAGTGCCGATGACGGGTGGGCCCAAGCCGCCTAACTGAAGCGGTGGGGTCAAGGAGTCAGTCTCCTGAGAAGATGAGCCAGCAAGGCACTTCGGCGGTTCCCGAAGAAAGCGCTGCAACGTGCAGAAGTGGCAGTCTTGGGAACCGCCGCAGTAAAAGCAACCATCAAGTGAGCGCACGCTCCCACGATCCCGCGGCCGTTCATGCTCCGACAGCGGTCAATTCTGGACTTAGGGAAAGTGCGCGGGTCGAAAGAGACGGAGGTCCCACCTCGGGCTCGCTATCTCCCCCGAGATGGGCCCGGGGGCCACTGTCGGTACCTGAGATATGGGGTACCCCCGCGCACAGGGTAAAATGCCTAAGGGACTCGCCCTTCTCCGCAGGGAGAGCTCCGAAGGCGCCACGCGTCCGGCGGGGCCGGACCTCCCTCTCTTCAGAGGAGAGCTCCGGGCCCGCCACGTGGCATACAGAAGCCGGACCTCCCCCTCCGCGGGAGAGAGGTCCGAAGGCGCCACGCGTCCAGCGGGGCCAGACCTCCCTCTCCTCAGAGGAGAGCTACGGGCCCGCCACGTGGCCAACAGAAGCTGAGCCTCTCCCTCCGTGGGGAGAGGTCCGGAGGCTCCACGTGCCCCGCGGAACGGACCCTCCTCTCCTCTGAGAAGGGCTCCGGGCCCACCACGTGGCAGCAGAACGGCGCTGCCTGCCCCCGAGCGATAGGCAGCAGACGTAAAGACGCCCCATACCTTGCCCGTACAAGGTATTCAAGGCCCGCGTCTTCCCGAGACGCGGAGACGCGGAGCACGCTTCTGTCAGGTGCCGTTGCGCCCAGTCGCATCACAGACTGGCGCACGGTGTCAGAACCCGCCAGCCAATAAAACACCGCGACAAGACATCCCATGCCGCCTGCGCCGTCATCAACCACTACGACTAGCATGCGGCATGGGCAGGGCGCCAAGATGAAGACTCAGAAGCCTTCGACCAGAGACAACTACCGGCCTAACTGCAGATACGGTAGATATAGACAATCTTCCCGGGACCACCTGTCGGGTCCCGGCCCCCCTTGTAAGCTGCCCGAGTCTTGGACTATAAAAGGCTCGGGTAGGCGACGATAGCAAGGGTTCGCACTTTGCAACTCATACGCTAGCCATACACTCTCAAGCTGTAACTCACCCCCAAGCTCGGGACTCCGGCCCTGAGCAGCAAGCAATACAGCGAGCTCCATAGCTCGCCGTGGACGTAGGGTTTTACGCTCAGGCGGCCTGAACCACGTAAAACTCGCCGTGTCAAGCTCTTACTAACTCGTCCATCTGCGCAAGCTCTCTGCTAGAGACTAGCCCCACCGAAAAAAGAACCTCCGCGGGCTGCCCAGTGCAGGCCCGGGAGAAGTGTCGACTGAACACTTCGACACACACCAATCTAATAAAAATCATAGGACAGCATGCATGTGCATTATCGCATCTAGTTTAAGGTTTGTGCATGATATTGATTTTGTGAATCTTGTATGCACGTGATCCTACCTAGCAGGACAAGCTCAGGGAGCTGTCTACGACGAACTACAGCAACCAGGTCTTGAGATTCAAGAACCCCCGGAACCGCAAGAACAAGGCAAGTGCTCCTTGACCATATTGATCCTATGTTTTGGGGTAAAGACTATTTTGTTTTGCGAAAAGGTGTGTGTGCTGAGTCAAACATGATGGGAAGCCCTTTTATAGGAGTTTACTAGTATTGGTTAAACCACCCTTGTCTCCTGGGAAGTTTATCAGTCGGGTATGGTTTTTGCTTTATGCTTCGCTGAGTCTATGGATTGGGAAGCGAGATAGATGTGTCTAGCTAACTGCACTCCTACTGACAATAAGTAACTGATGAGATTAATGAATATGGATCAGAGGGAGATCTAGGCAAGCCTGGGTTTTGTGAACGAGGTAGCATGAGACGGTGGTCCTGCTTGCCGTAGATCTAAGGACCGGTTCATGCATGCACATGCCAGGATAACAGTGCCACCACAAGGCCAAGTATGGGTGCGGCTTAGCTGAGTAATTTGGTAAGTTGCTAGAGTGTTATAGACTGTGGGAGGCGCGGGGAATGGGAGTCGAGTGAGGACTGCCCTGGGAACTGCATGGCACAAGAGGGGGTCCGTGGGTGGGAGAATTGGAGATTCTAGCCTGCCGGTGAAACCTTAGTGAGTCCATACATCTAGTAACCCCTTTGTAAAGGCTATTTTGTGATCTCTTGACCATACACCGACGGATGTGTACTGGTATAATGGAGGTTCTGCAGTCACCGACGGGTGACGAAATCACAAACTTGCGGGTAAAGAGTTACTAAAACTATCATGATAGCCGAGCTTACGGTCACGAGCACCTGGCTAAACTGCCATGATTAGTTGGGATGATTATTGGGATGGTTATTGGGAAGGTTCTTGGTTATGATTATTAGTTTGGATATGGTTTGGTTTGGGACTGTTGAGTCTGTGTGATGAGATGGTTGCATGACTGTTGGGTCATGACATGAGATTGGTCTCGGTGTGAGACGATGTTGATTTGTGAGATGAGATGGTAGCGAATACGAGGAGGTATTCGTGAGTATGAATACAGGATTGGTTAATGTTCGGATGGAACACGGGAAGTGATGGAGGTATGTTGGTAATTTAATACATGCTGGGATTACATTCATCTAAAGTTAAGTTGCTGTTTTATCACGGTTTTATAAATCTGCTTTTCTGCAAATAAGCCTTTTTATGCCTACCTTGTTTATGAGCTGCATATCATGTGTTTTCCCGCACTTGCTGAGTACATCATTGTACTCAAACTTGCATTATTATTTCATCATCAACAGCAAGAGAAGGCTACTATGAAGATCAAGTGGAGCATTATGGCGTGTAATCTGTTCTCAACCTTGCCTGTGGAGGGAGTAGAGATGGAGCCACTTCTGCTTAGATTTGCTTCCGCATTAGCTAAATTGCTTCCGTTTTAGAATAAAGACTTCCGCTGCATAGAAATAAGACTTCCGCTGTGAGCATGAGTCCAAGACTCATGAGGTGTTGTAATAAACTCTGTTATTCGTGGTAATATATAAACTGAATTCAGTTTGTGGAACGTATGTGTATGTGTGATGAACATCCTGGGCACACATATGCATTAGTTCTCGGTTCCGTGGTTTTCCCACAGAATTGAGGGCGTCACAGATTGGTATCAGAGCCACGGGTTGACAGTAGGTTACACGCCTAGATAGAAAACCTTAGATAGATGATAGAGCTACGGGTTACACCCCTAAATAGGAGTCACAAGCGTCCTAGGGTGAATAGCTTAGATTGGCCTTTAAACCACCTTGACATAGGAAACCATCCTTGAATAGGAGTTGTGTGGGCCCTTGTGATGATTATTTATGAATATGTGCTTAGTGTGAGTTGTGGGACGTCTCAAAAACGTTGTCCATATCTATACGTAAGAAGAAAGAGGTGTGAAATGCTTCGACACTTGATCACATTCTCATAAGGGCTAATATATATAGTCCAACTCACCTTGATGCATATAGTTTAAGGGACCCACCTAACCTTCTAAACCTTCTATTCTATTTCGTTCTCTCTCACAGATGGTGAGAGGAAACACCAGCCGAAGGAACGTCCAGGAGGATGACCATGAGGAAGTTCCTGCTAACCCCGGAGCTGGTGAAAATCACTTGGAACGGCTGCTGGCCATGCAAAACCAGCTTGCAAACCATGATCCAAACTTTGGGTCAGTTGCTGGCCAACCAAAACCCCGTTCCGGCACCACCGCCACCACCACCGCCGGCTCATAATAGGTTGGGAGAGTTCATGAGGACTCGACCACCCACCTTTGATCAAGCTAGTGACCCCATGGAGGCCGATGACTGGTTATAATCCATGGAGCAAAAGCTTGCCATTGTTCAGTGCAATGACCGAGAGAAGGTTCTCTTCGTGTCGCACCAACCTATGGGAGCTGCCGCTGACTGGTGGGATGCCTTGAGCAACGCCCATGCCAACCCGGAGACAATCACTTGGACTGAGTTCAAGGAAAGTTTCCGCTCCCACTACATCCCTGTTGGTGTAATGATGCTCAAGAGGCAGGAGTTTGAAGGTCTCCGCCAAGGACACAAAAGTGTGAATGAATATCTCAACAAGTTCATACAACTGTCCCGGTATGCCCCCAAAGATGTCAACTCAGATCAGAGGAAGCAGTACCTGTTCATGAGAGGGTTGAACAATGAGATCCAAGTTCAGCTCCTCAACAATGACTACGTAAGCTTCCAGAAGCTGGTTGATAAGGCTATTGTGGTTGAAAACAAGATCCGAGAGATCGAGCGAGAGTGCAAGAGGAAGATGCCATACCAGCCCCAAGGGAGCAACGTATGACCTAGGTACATGCCCCCTTCACCGCAGTATGGATCGACCACTCCTGCGTACCACCCTGGTCAGCCACCACAGCAGCGATTCGTTGCACCGGCACCTCGTGTGGCCATGCCTCCTGCGCCCCGGCCTAACAATTGCGCCCCTGTTCAAAACCCCCGCCCCAACTTACCTGCTGCCGTAGGCAACAGGGCATGCTTTGCATGCGGGGAAGTAGGCCATTTCGCTAACCAGTGCCCGAGGAGAGGCCCTGGACAGCAAAGTAACGTGCTCAAGCAGAACCAGCGACCAAATGGAGGGGATAACCAAGGGAACTGTGGACCGCAGAACTATGCTCGTGGCCACGTAAACCACGTCACTGCTGAGGAAGCACAACAGGCTGAGGACGCCGCAATTGGTATGTTCTTTGCCAACTCCAACCCAGCCACCATTTTATTTGATTCCGGAGCATCACATTCCTTCATATCAGCCAAATATGTTGCCAAACATCATCTACCCGTATCCCACTTAGAATGTGCTATGTTAGTTAATTCTCCCGGAGGAGAAATGAGGACTAATGTAGTATGCCCTAAAGTATGCCTTAAAATAAGGGGGGTAGACTTCCTTGCCAACCTTATTGTTTTTGACTCCCACGGGATTGACATCATACTCGGAATGGATTGGTTAAGCAAGCACAATGGAGTAATCCAATGTACTGAAAGAAGCGTGCAGTTGACAAACGAACACAGTATCCGTGTCGAGTTTGAGTCAGCCCAGCAAACAACCGAACGGGCAGATTTGAACCATGCCGATGGAACAATGTTGGACAGCATTCCAGTGGTTCAGGAATTTTTGGACATGTTCCCGGAAGAGCTTCCAGGAATGCCACCTGACCGGGACATCGAGTTTGCCATAGATTTGGTACCCGGAACTGCACCCATAGCTAAGAGACCATATAGGATGCCCGTCAACGAGCTAGTTGAACTCAAGAAGCAACTTCAAGAACAGTTGGAGAAGGGTTTTATCCATCCAAGCTCGTCACCATGGGGAGCTCCGGTACTCTTCGTGGACAAGAAGGACGGAACCCAAAGAATGTGCGTGGACTACAGGTCTCTCAACGAGGTTACAATCAAGAATAAATACCCTCTGCCCCGTATAGAGGACCTGTTCGATCAAATGAAAGGAGCCCGAGTGTTCTCCAAGATTGATCTTCGGTCAGCTTCCTTCAGCGTCAAGCTCTCCTCCCCCACGTTCATGACGAACGGTGACTAGCGGGGACTACGTCTCGACACACTCTGGACGGAGTGTGTCGGCGCAAGCTGGAAGCTAGCAGCCGACTCCGGCAATGCAGGCTCCAGCGAGCGTGAGATCCTCTGCAGCTCTGAGCGTCTCCCACGGGGGCGCGCTAGCTGCAGAAAGAGCACTACTGCACAATCCACCTGCTGGGGACGCGCCTCAGTCAGCGACCCAACAGTGGATTCGCGAGGTAGACCGTCTCGTCGTCGCAGCCGCAAACCCTCGACTTCGGCGGGGACGACGTCCCAGCCAACCGGCTGTGTCGCTGACGCGCACTCCAACGGTTGACGGGCAGATGGCAGATTCCCGCTCCACCAGGCTCCCATCGACGGACCTGAGGACGGAGCTGGAACGATGCCACTTGGGCAAAGATGCCCGAGTGTTCATTGAGCGACGACGAGAAAGGCGTCACAACCAGGAGGCTGGCGACAGCATGTCGACTGCCTCAACCCAGCCTGAGGCGCAGACGTTCGCCACGTGATCTCTGCCCCAGGCATACGCCATGCAGCATATGCCCCAGCCATATGCCCTGCAAACGGCGCCCCCGGTCTATGGCGCAGCCTTGCCCATACTAGGGTACACAGTGCCAGCAGCGAACCAAGCGTTCGCGGCACCAATGCCTGCAGCAACAGGAGCAGGATATGCGGCCCTAGCGCCACACCTTCGCTTCGCGAGGTGGCCGCGCAAGTTTCAGCCGCACCTGCCCGAGAAGTACGACGGCAGTGTCAACCCAGCGGAGTTCCTCCAAATCTACTCCACCGCCATCCTTGCTGCAGGAGGGGACGCAGCCGTCATGGCCAACTACTTCCCCGTCGCCTTGACCGGCCCAGCCCGGTCTTGGCTCATGAACCTCCCCCAGGGTTCCATAACCTCTTGGGGAGAGCTCTGCTGGCAGTTCACTCGGCAGCTCCTACACCCGGCCTGGCACGGAGCTCGACCTCCACGCCATCCAGCAATAACCTGGAGAGACGCTGCGCTCCTTCATCCAGCGGTTCTCCCAGGTACGGAACACCATCCCGCATATCCAAAATGCTTCTGTGGTGGTGGCGTTCCGGCAGGGTGTACGGGACAAGAAGATGCTTGAGAAGCTCGCGACCCGAGAGGTTCACGATGTCTCAGAGCTCTTCAGCCTGGCGGACAAGTGTGCCAGGGCAGCAGAAGGGCGGAACTGGCACTCACTACCAGCCTCCGAGTCAGGAGGACAGCCATGATCTGGCGCTGCTTCCCATGGAAGCGGCAAGAAGATCAAGAACTGGGGCGGTGGCAAGATGAAGCTGCCGACCGCAGCCCCCGTTGCTGCAGCAGCAGCACCCAGTGGAGCTCGGGGGCCACGTCCTGACCAGAGGCAGCGTCAGTCACCAGCTCCAGATGGTGACCAAGGCGAGCCATGCCCCGTGCACGACACCAGTTACCATACTGCTGCCGAGTGCCGGGAGATTCAGAAGCTCGCGGAGTGCTTCCGCAAGGGGAATCAGCTGCGAGCTGATGCACCTCCCTTCCGTCAAAGGGAGGGCAAGCAGAAGGTCGAAGCCCCAGACAGCGTCGGCCACCAGGTGGGGTTCCAGGAACCTCAGCGTGCCATAAAGACGCTACACAACTACGAGGACTCCAGCTCCAATGACGACGAGTCACGGCGGTAACCGACTATGGCTGCCCCAAAAGATCTGTGGAGACTGCACTGCTGCGGTAACAGCCTTGGAGAAGCTCCAAGCAGTTGCAGCAGCCCAAGCACCAGCCCCCGGCGGTGCAGAACCGGGCCAGCTCCACCCGAGTGCACGTCTCTGTGCCTTGGCCTCACCTCCCGGGGGCCGCTCAGGATCCATCAACCTCCTTTTGGCCTGAGCGAATGGAGGAAGACATCCTGGGTCTCCCAAGAAGAGTCCGGGTCCTCCTACCTCTTGTCGGCCCGAGCCGATAGGGGAAGGTACCCCGGGACGCCCGGGAGAAGCCGTGCAGGACCCACTCCAGCGTGAAGATATTGACCTCATTGGTGAGGCACGATTGCAGGCAACACCCCACAACGCACGGCCCCGGCTGGTGCTCCGGCACTACTGCCAAAGGACCAAGTGCGTCTGGGAGCTACAAGAAGGCGACCTGGTGCCGCGGCGCACACTTTCCCGCGAAGGACCTATAAACTCTCCCATAGCCAGGAAGGTCCCTTCTGAGTCACGAAAGTTGCCGTCCCAGGTACACACGCCTCTCCACCAAGGATGGGATCCGCTCCCGAACCCTTGGAGCACGAAACACTACAGTAAGTTCTACCTCCTGAGCATTAGTAGAACAGGACTCTACCTTTCTGTAATAGATCCCGTAGGCTCCAGGAACAGTGCTAGGAGCAACTAAGCCTCAGGGGATGGTCCAGGACTACGTCCAGCTTGGCCTGGTTCCGACCCCAAGCGCGTAGAGTCTTGCTTCCCTTCTTAATGGGGCGGCTCATTGCCTCCACGTTCAGCCTGTCTTCCTCCTATGGGCATTTACACAGAAACCTGTTCTACCACGCTCCCACTTATGTGCTCATTTAAATTACGCATTAATTTCTATGACCGCACTTTCTATGTATGCTCACCGTATGTCGGTACCCTCGATATGGGGTACCCCGCGCACAGGGGAAAATGCCTAAGGATCTCGCCCTTCTCCGCAGGGAGAGCTCCGAAGGCGCCACGTGTCCAGCGGGGCCGGACCTCCCTCTCCTCAGAGGAGAGCTCCGGACCCGCCACGTGGCCAGCAGAAGCCGGACTTCCCCCTCCGCGGGGAGAGCTCCGAAGGCGCCACGTGTCCTGCGGGGCCGGACCTCCCTTTCCTCAGAGGAGAGCTCCGGGACCGCCACGTGGCCGGCAGAAGCCGGACCTCCCCCCTCCGTGGGGAGAGCTCCGAAGGATCCACGTGTCCCGCGGGGCCGGACCTCCCTCTCCTCAGAGGAGAGCTCCGGGCCCGGCACGTGGCCAGCAGGACAACGCTGCCTGCCCCCCGCAACGTTAGCAAGGGTTCGAACTCTGTAAACTCGCATCCTAGACATCACTCACCCTCAAGCTCAGGACTCCGGTTCTGAGCAACAAGCAATACAGCGAGCACCTCTGCTCACCATGGATGTAGGGTTTTACGCTCTGGCGGCCTGAACCACGTAAAACTCGCCGTGTCAAGCTTCTCCCTCACTCGTTCCTAACGCTTAAGCTCTCCGCAAGCGACTAGCCCCTCCAAAAAAGAACCTCCGCGGGCTGCCCAGATCAGGTCCGGGGGAAGTGTCGACCACACACTTCGACATTTGGCGCGCCAGGTAGGGGGCTTTTCCCTTGCGCGACGAGCTTTTGCCGGTGAAGATGACCAAGCTTCCTTCAGAGGCAAGCTCTCCTCCCCCGCGTTCACGACGGACCGTGACTAGCGCGGAATACGTGTCGACACACTCTGGACGGAGTGTGTCGGTGCAAGCCAGAAGCCAGCAGCCGACTCCGGCAACGCCGACTCCGGCAACGCAGGATCCAGCTAGCGTGAGATCTTCTGCAGCGCTGAGCGTCCCCCACGGGGGCGCGCTAGCTGCAGCAAGAGTGCTACTGCGCAATCCACCTGATGGGGATGCGCCTCAGTCAGCGACCCAGCAGTGGATTCGCGAGGTAGACCATCTCGTCGTCGCCGCTGCAAACCCTCGACTTTGGCGGGGACGACGCTCCGGCCAACCGGCTGTGTCGCTGACGCGCACGCCAACGGTTGACGGGCAGACGGCGGATTCCAGCTCCACCAGGCTCCCATCGACGGACCTGAGGACAGAGCTGGAACGATGCCACCTGGGCCAAGATGCCCGAGTATTCCTCGAGCGACGACGAGAAAGGCGTCGCAGCCAAGAGGTCGGTGACAGCATGACGTCTGCTTCGACCCTGCCTGAGGCGCAGACTTTCGCCACGTGATCTCTGCCCCAGGCATACGCCACGCAGCATATGCCACATCCATATGCCCTGCAAACGGCGCCCCCGGTCTATGGTGCAGCCTTGCCCGTAACGGGGTACACTGTGCCAGCAGCGAACCAAGCGTTCGCGGCACCAACGCCTGCGGCAACAGGAGCAGGATGTGTGGCCCTGGCGCCCCACCTTCGCTTTGTGAGGTGGCCGCGCAAGTTTCGACCGCACCTGCCCGAGAAGTACGACGGCAGCGTCAACCTGACGGAGTTCCTCCAGATCTACTCCACCGCCGTCCTTGCCGCAGGAGGGGATGAGGCCGTCATGGCCAACTACTTCCCCGTTCCCTTGACCGGCCCAGCCCGGTCTTAACTCATGAACCTCCCCCAGGGTTCCATAACCTCCTGGGGAGAGCTCTGCCGACAGTTCACCGCCAACTTCGGCAGCTCCTACACCCGGCCTGGCACGGAGCTCAACCTCCACGCCATCCAGCAACGACCTGGAGAATCGCTGCGCTCCTTCATCCAGCGGTTCTCCCAAGTACGGAACACCATTCCACATATTCAAAATGCTTCTGTGGTGGTGGCGTTCCGGCAGGGCGTCCGGGACAATAAGATGCTTGAGAAGCTCGCGACCAGAGAGGTCCGCGACGTCTCAGAGCTCTTCAGCCTGGCGGACAAGTGCGCCAGAGCAGCAGAAGGGCGGAACTGGCACTCTCTGCCAGCCTCCGAGTCAGGAGGACAGCCCAGATCTGGCGCTGCTTCCTATGGAAGCGGCAAGAAGATGAAGAACCGGGGAGGTGGCAAGATGAAGCCACCGGCCGTGGCTCCCGTTGCCGCAGCAGCGGCACCCAGTGGAGCTCGGGGGCCACGCCCCGACAAAAGGCAGCGACAGTCACCAGCTCCAGACGGTGACCAAGGCGAGCTATGCCCCGTGCACGGCACCAGTTACCATACTGCTGCCGAATGCCGGGAGATCCAGAAGCTCGCGGAGCGCTTCCGGAAAGGGAAGCAGCTTTGAACTGATCCCCCACCCTTCCATCAAAAGGAGGGCAAGCAAAAGGTCGACGCCCCAGACAGCGTCGACCACCAAGTGGAGTTCCAGGAGCCTCAGCGCGTTGTGAAGGCGGTGCGCAACCATGAGGACTCCAGCTCTAGTGATGACGAGCGCCGGAAGATGCTCTACGTCATCTACGGTGGGTCCGCTGACCCCTCATCCCGAAGCGCGGTTAAGACCCTGCGCCGAGCGGTAGCATCGGTGGCTCCCCTTCCAAGTGCCGCGCCACACCTCAAGTGGATGGGAACCCCCATCAGCTTCGATGCCACCGACTGCCCCAGGAACATGGCTGGGGCCGGCCAACTACCGCTCTTGGTAGCGCCCACCATCACCAACGTGAGGATGTACCACGTTCTGGTGGATGGCGGGGCTGGACTGAACCTCATCAGTCGCGCAGCTTTCCAGAAGCTGCAGATCCCGATGGCCAAGCTCACCCCATTGAGCCCATTCTCAGGGGTAGGGCCGGGACAGGTCATTCCCTACGGCAACATCAGCCTTCCGGTGACCTTTGGGGCACCGGACAGCTATCGGACAGAGTACATTCTGTTCGATGTGGCGGAGATCGACCTCCCCTTCAACGCCATAATTGGCAGGCCATCCCTGTACCAATTCATGGCAGTAGCCCACTACGGCTACCTCGTCTTGAAGATGCCTACACCAACAGGTGTCCTCAGGATTCGTGGAGACCGCACATCTGCGGTGTCAGCCTTGGAAAAGCTCCAAGCACTTGAAACAGCTAGAACACCAGCCCCTGGCAGTGCAGAACCGGACCGGCTCCACCCTAGTGCACGCCACCGTGCCTCTACCACAGCACCCCGTGTGCAACCCCTCGACGAGGGCGATGTCCCCCTGAAGGTCGTCCAAGTCGGCGCCGATGCCACCCAGACCACCCGGGTAGCCAGGGGCCTGGATAGCAAATAGGAAGGCGCGCTCGTCATCTTTCTCCGGCACAACGTCGACATGTTTGCATGGCAGCCGTCGCAGATGCCGGGGATCCCTAGGGAGGTGATCGAGCACCACTTGAAGGTCTTCCCCGACGCCCGGCCAGTCCAACAGAAGCCCCGCAAGCAGTCCATCGAGCGGCAAAACTTTATCCGAGAAGAAATCAAGAAGCTGCTGGACGCTGGCTTCATACGGGAAGTCCACCACCCCCGGTGGTTGGCGAACCCCGTTGTTGTCCCGAAGGCCGGCGGGAAGCTCCGGATGTGCATCGACTACACCAGTCTCAATAAGGCATGTCCCAAAGATCCATTCCCTCTCCCTAGAATAGATCAAATAGTAGACTCGACATCGGGCTGCGATATGCTGTGCTTCCTAGACGCCTACTCGGATTTCCATCAGATCCCTATGCCTAGAGAAGATGAGGAGCACACCTCCTTCATCACAGTAGACGGCTGTGCTGTTATGTCTCTATGCCTTATGGCCTAAAGAATGCTCTTCCCACCTTTGTACGTGCAATGCACAAAACCTTTGGAGAGTTAATAAGAGACTTAGTTGAGATGTATGTCGATGACATCGTTGTCAAGGTCAGACAGAGTTCATCCTTGCTAGATAACCTGGCCTTAGTCTTTGACAAACTGCGCTCTACGCGCACCAAGCTGAACCTCGACAAGTGTGTGTTCGGCGTATCCTCTGGAAAACTCTTAGGATTCCTGGTCTCACACCGAGGAATTGAGGCCAACCCAGAGAAGGTCAAAGCCATCAACTTGATGCGCCCCCCCCCCCCCCCCCCCCGCCCGCATCAAAGAAGTCCAGAAACTCACGGGATGCCTAGCCGCGCTGAGTCGGTTTATACCGAGTTAACAGAGCGAGCGCTCCCCTTCTTTAAGCTCCTGCGCAAGTCCGGCCCAGTTGCTTGGATCGACGAAGCAGAAGAAACTTTCCAGGAGTTGAAGCAACTCCTGATGACCCTACCCATCATGGTAGTCCCCGAGCCCGAAGAGCATTTGTTGCTCCACATCGCGGCGACCACTGAAGTGGTGAGTATGATCCTCGTCGCAGATCGGCTGGACCTCTCGTCGCCACAGCCTGCTCCGGTAGCAGGAGACAGGCACCAGGAAACCCCGGAGGTCCAAGACGGCCTCCCGGACCTCCAAGACAATCTCCCGGAGGTCCAAGATGGACCCCCGGACCTCCACGACAACCTCCCGGAGGCCCAACGGGACCTCCTGGAGCTCCCGGAAAACCAGCGGGACCTCCCGGAGGTCCAAGGAGGCTTGGGAGCCTTCGAGTCCCAGCTCCCGGCAGCCCCCCTGGACCCACCCATCTCTTGTAGGCCTGAGCCAATGGATGAAGACATCTCTGGCCTGGGAGGGAGGGTCCGGACCATCCAGAGGCCTGTCTACTACATCAGTGAAGTCCTCCATGACACCAAGACAAGGTACCTGGAGGTCCACAAGCTGCTGTATGCAGTGATCGTGGCGTCCAGGAAGCTCCGCCACTACTTCCAAGCCCACCGGGTCTCGGTGGTCACCTCCTATCTGCTGAAGGCTATCCTTCACAGCCCCCACGCGACTGGCAATGTCGCTAAATGGGCAGCGGAGCTGGCGGAGTTTGAGCTAGACTTCTTTCCTCGTCATGCAGTCAAGAGCCAAGCACTGGCTGATTTCGTGGCTGAGTGGACGCCAACGAAGGCTGACCTAGGGGGCCATGAAGACAGTGAACCAAAGCACCGAGCTCCGGTCTTCACCGGGCCTCACTGGACGCTCTTCTTCGACGGCTCCTCGCGAAAGCAGGGGGCCGGTGCCGGCATACTGCTTCTCATGCCATCGGGGGAGCAGTTTGGGTATATGGTGCGTCTCAATTTCAAGGTAACCAACAACATGGCAGAGTATGAAGCACTCATCTTTGGCCTAAAGACAGCCCTGTATCTGGGCGCTCGCCAGTTGTTGGCACAGGGCAACTCCCAGCTAGTTATCAAGCAAGTTAAGGGTGAATGCTCCTGCAATGACCCACAGCTAGCTGCTTACCTGCTCCACGTGCAGATGTTGGAGAAAGACTTCCTCGCCTTGGACCTGCGCCATGTACCGCGCGCTGGCAATGCCGCAGCTGACGACCTCTCAACAAAGGCCTCCACCGGAGCCCCTGTGCCCGAAGGAGTCTTTGAGAGGACGTTGCTGCGGCCCACAGCCCGGCCTGCCGAGCCGGGCGAAGGGGGCTGGACCAGCACCTCGAAGCTGGCGGTCCCGGCGGCCCTGCAGCCATGGACGCCGCCAAGGATCGTAAGCGTCACTGGGGACTCCGTGCTACCCAGCACTCAAGATCCAGAAGCTTAAGTCAGACCCGATGCATGGATCACGGAGATCCGGGACTACTTGAAAGATAACATCCTCCCTGAAGAACGTGTATCCGCTGAATGGATCGTGCGCATGGCTAAGAGATACGCGCTGGTAGAAGGGGATCCCTACCGGCGTGGCGCCAACCACGTCCTATTGCGGTGCATAACCCAGGGGGAAGGCTGCGACTACTCGCTGAGATCCATGGAGGCGAATGTGGGAGTCACTCTTCCTCACACACGCTTGTCGGTAAAGCCTTCCGGCATGGCTTCTACTGGCCGACAGCACTCCAGGATGCTGTCAAGCTGGTCGAGAGCTGCAAGGTGTGCCAGTTCCATGCCAAGCAGATCCATACACCGGCTCAGGCGGTACAGATGATCCCGCCCTCATGGCCGTTTTCCGTATGGGGGTTGGACATCCTAGGACCATTCCCCAGAGCCGTCGGGGGATGCCGGTACCTCTACGTCGCCATCGACAAGTTCACCAAGTGGCCGGAAGCCACACCAGTCGTCACCATCAACAAGCAATCCGCAGTAAAGTTCATCAAGTCGATTGTCTGCCGGTTCGGGGTCCCGAACAGAATCATCACCGACAACGGCACCCAGTTCACCAGCGCAGTGTTCCAAGACTACTGCGA
This sequence comes from Neostapfia colusana, assembly GCA_030760725.1. Lineage (NCBI taxonomy): Eukaryota > Viridiplantae > Streptophyta > Magnoliopsida > Poales > Poaceae > Neostapfia > Neostapfia colusana. Next base: position 36,169,185 of record JASWHV010000004.1, on the reverse strand, counting down.
AGACCTCGGCATCCAGGTGTGCTATGCCTCTGTTGCTCACCCAAAGAGCAATGGGCAAGTCGAGAGGGCCAACACCGAGATTTTTGGGGCCTCAAGACTCGCACCTATGCCGGCCTGAAGAAACATGGTGCCAATTGGGTGGATGAGCTTCTGAGCACACTATGGGCTAACCGGACATCCCAGAGTCGGGCCACCGGAGAGACACCCTTCTTCATGGTGTACAGAGCCGAAGATGTGCTTCCCCCAGAGATCACCATGAAGTCTCACCGTGTCCGAGCTTACGACGAAGCCGCGCAGGACAACCTCCAGCGTGGAGACATCGACCTCGTTGATGAGGCCCGATTGCATGCAGCACTCCGTAACGCACGGTACAGACAAGCGCTCCGGCGCTACCACCAAAGGTCTGTGCACGTTCGGGAGCTGCAGGAAGGCGACCTGGTGTTGCGGCGCATACTTTCTCGTGAAGGGACCCACAAACTCTCCCCTAGCTTGGAAGGTCCTTTCCGAGTCACAAAGGTGTGCCGTCCCGGGTGCGTACGCCTTTCCACCGAGGATGGGGATCCGCTCCCGCACCCTTGGAACATAGAACACCTCCATAAGTTCTACCCCTAGGGCAATAGTAGGACAGCCTCTTCCTTTTGTAATAGATTCCATAGAGTCCAGGAACAGCGCTCGGAGCCGCTAAGTCTCAGGGGACGGTCCAGGGCTACGTTCAGCTTCGCCTGGTTCCGACCCTAAGCGCGTAGAATCTTGCTTCCCTTTTAATGGGACGGGTCGTTGCCTCCATGTTTAGACTGCCTTCCTCCTATGGAAATTTATATGAAAAGAAATCTGTCCTACTTTGCTCTTCCCTTGTGCTCATTTAAATTACGTATTAAATTTTTATGACCGCACTTCCGGCGTATGCTCACCATGCGCTCAGCTCCCTTTTCTCATTCTCACCTCTAGTCGGCATTTGCTTCCCTACCGAAGGCGGTTGCGTTTGAGGTACCTGCCGATGGCCAGGGGGCCCCGAGCTCCTGGCACTTCGCGCACGGTAGTCCCCAAGCACCGTACAAATGGATGGGGACCATAAGCCAAATAAGACTATGAGATAGGGAAAGGGGAGCCCCAAGGAGAATTATGTTTCCCTTACTTGTGTGTAGGACCTCTCGACCTCAGCTACCCGCAGGAGTATGGTAGGAGCACCCAACCAATGGGCCACACCTACCAGGGGGCCGCTACGGGATCGCGCAAGACCGGAGCTCCAAGGTAAGACCGAAGGATCCGAACCTCGCCACCTCCGCAGGGGCGAGCCCCGAAGGCCCCACATGTCCAGCAGGGCCGAACCTCCCTCTCCTCAGGGGGGAGCTCCGGGCCCGCCACGTGGCCGGCAGAAACCGGACCTTCCCCCCCGGGGGGAGAGCTCCAAAGGCTCCACGTGTCCCGCGGGGCCGGACCTCCCTCTCCTCAAAGGAGAGCTTCGGGTCCGCCATGTGGCCAGCAGAAGCTGGACCTCCCCCCTCCGCGGGGAGAGCTCCGAAGGCTCCACATGTCCCGCAGGGCCGGGCCTCCCTCTCCTCAGAAGGGAGCTTCGGGTCCGCCACGTGGCTAGCAGATCCGGACCTCCCCATTCTCATGGGGCGAGTCCTGGAGACCTCCGGGGCCCTTGATACAGTCAGGACCCGAGGAAGGTGTCTTTGCAAAGCTTCGAGATTGGTGAAGGCCTCTAAGTACCTTGCAGAGCTAAGGGCTCCGCCAGGCAAAACCAAGATGAAGACTAAAGCACACAGACGCAGAAGATAACAAGAGTCTATCCACTCAAGGCTCCATGAGCTGGGTTACAGACTCAACAAAAATAAAAAAGAAGAAGAAGAAAGTACAGGGCCTTTTGGCCACGGGGGCGGATGCCTAAGAGTCCCCGGACTCCCGTTGGAATCTAGAGGCCACAAGGGCGGCCACGTCCTCGACCTCGGCCCTGGCAGCTTCCTCCCGCTCGGCGGCAGGCCCTAGACGGGCTGGCTCCAGAGAGAAGGAAGGGTCTTGGCTCCGGAAGCACGGCAGCACATGCGTAGCGACCTCCTTCGCCAGGCCTCGTCCCTCCACCTCAAGCTCGTTGACGATCACCGCTTCAAGCCGACCCAGCTTGCCGGCGATGGACCCAAGTGCCGGGATTGCCACGGACACCTCCTGCGCTGGAGCCTCCGGCCGCACCGGGCTGAAACCAAGAGGAACAAGGCGGACCCCACCTCGGTAATGAAGCCCCAGACCGCTTGGGCCTCGGCAGACCGCAAAGACTGGAGCTTCTTTACCTCTTGGCGGGCCGCCAGCTCGCGATCCAGTGCCACCTGGCGCTGCCGGGAGGATTGCTCCTCCCTCGTAGCGGCAGCCGATTCGCGGAGCTCCAGCTCCTCGGCCCAAGCCCTCAGCTCGCCCTCTCTGGCCTTCAGCCGTGCGGCAATCTTCTCCTCCTCGGCCGCCACGGCACGTTCCCGATAAGCGACGGCGCACTCTCGACGAACTACCTGCAGCCGCAACTCCTCCGCGGCAGCAGAGCGCGCCTCGGCCTTGGCTTCGACCTGGGCCAGATCTTCGCGGTAGGAAGCGCGGAGCCGCCGGGTTTCTGAGTCCAAGCGGCTGACAACTTTCTTCTGAGCATCGAGCAGAGCACCCATGGCCTCAAGTCTCGACTGCCTCGAGTCAAGCTCCGCCTTAGCCTCCTGGGTCCGCTGCTGCAGGAGGTGCTCCCAACTAAGAAGGCGCTCCCTCTCTCCAGCCAGCGCCCCCCGCTCCCGCTCAAAGGCGGCCTAGAACTGTCGGGCGCCAGTCTGAACATGCCCCAAAGCATCCCACATGGGCACCGGGATGGCGGGGACAGGAGTCATGCCCCGGACCTCCCCTGTCACTTCTGCGGCCGGCGAAGGTGCTGGCGCCCCAGCAACTACACCCACAGCAGCCCTTCCAGCCTCAGCACCGGACTTCCAGGCTGGTGAAGGAGGACGAACAGGTGCTGCCGCAGCCACCGCGGAGGGCGAACCCGCCGGCATAGAGGAAGCCCCTAACGACTTGGGGGCCGTTGAAACCACCGCAGTTCCCTGATGCTGCGGCGCGGAGACTCCACCAACTGGAGATGGCCAGGTAATAGGCCCGCCCCCGGCAGCCGGTGGGTCCCTGCAGGAAGAAAAAGCTCTCAGGCTAAGAGAGGAGAAGGGAACGCTGCTTCTACAAGCCAGAAAGATCAACACTTACTGGGCGACGTGAGCGCCCCAACGGGCTTGTAGCCCCGGCCTCTGGGCCGCGGTGGAACCGCCGGGACCTGCGGTCGGGATATTCGCAGGCTGCGGTGACTGGGCCCCCGGCACACTCCCAGGCGACGCCCCACTGGCATCCATCTTAGAAGCCCCTCCGCCTGAGGAAGGGTGGTGGGACACTTGGGTTTCCTCGGCCTGCCGCTGTCCTGGAAGAGACCCGCCGGAGTGGGTCACCCGGGGTCTCTTTGGGTCGCCACTCGATGGACCAGCGCCTCCGGGAGTTGGGTGCAAGGGTGCACCGGCCCCCTGGCTCGGCGCAAGCGACGCCCTCAGAGGAGACCGGGCACGTTTCTTCTCTAGCTGCCTGGGGGCCGGCTCCTTCCCCTTCCCCTTGTCGGCGGCTTGAATTCTGCCGGCCCTCGGGGAGGTTTGGGCGGCGACAGACGCCTCGCGCTCCGATCCGGAGCGCTCGGTCCCCGGGATCGAGATGCCCCGGAGGGTATCCTCAACCTGACGGATGGCGATCCCGATGTCGTTGAGGTTCGGCATCTTCCGTAGTAGCTCCGACCTCCTCTATGGCTCTAAGAAGAGGGGAGTGGCAGAGGACGGGAAGGCGGGGTCGCCACTGGGGATGAAGTCGCCGCTCACCTTGCTCACCATCTCGTACAGCCCCTCACCAGAAGGATCAGAACCGAGACCCCTCTCGAGCCTGGTGCAGTCCTGCTCACCAGTGTAGTACCATGCCGGGCGGTTGCGCTGCTGCAAGAGCGCAATACGGCGCGACAAGAAATCCATTAGCACCATCAGGGACGTTAGCCCCTCGTTGGCCAAGAACCGGATCCGCTCCAGGACCGGTGCGTACTCCTGCTCCAGCTCTGGGACCTCCTCCCAGAAGCGACACTCGGTGGTTGGGCCGGCGGTTGGGAGCTGCAGGCGATCGTGCTCGTCGGTCTGCACGATCACCCAGCTCTCCCTCCAGTTTTCCCACCTCGACGCGCTGAAAGGTAGAAGGTACCCAGAGACCTTTGGGTCCTTGCAGCGATGCTGGAAACAGTACGCTCCCATCTGAGTCTTCGAGCTGCGCCCGGTTGTCCGCAACACGAAGAAGTAGCGGAAGAGCGTCACTGAAGCGTGCACCCCCACAAACATCTCGCAGAAATGGACGAAGACAGCGGCCATCGCAAAGGAGTTGGGGGAAAGGTGGTGGAGCTGGAGACCATACGTATCCAGCAATGTGACGAAGAAGGAAGAAATTGGTGGGACGAACCCCGCCATGGCGTAGGCAGTGAAGAAGACCATCCCTTTTCCAGGAGCAGGGGGAGAGATCCCTGGCGGAGCCGGCATTTCTGCTCCTCCGTGTGCCAGCCCAGCAGCCTGTGCAGTGGCCCAAGCTCGGCGGAATGAACGAGACGCGACGGGAGCAGGTTCGAAGCCATGGCTGGGGGAGAGCTCAAGGACAGGAAGACAAAGGCGCAAGAGTTCAAGGAAGGTGCAAGCACTGGGAAGTGCGAAGGGAAGCCGTGATGCGGGTAAGATCCCCTTTTAAAAACTTCCCAGCTGCAATTCAAAGCGATTCGAAACTCTTCGAATACACCGCATGGGCAACCGCTTCGGCCCCAAGTCCGAGCGCCGATTACAAGTGGACCCAAGTAGTCCAGCTGAAGCGGTAGCCCAAGAAGTCAGTCTCCCAAGGAGACGGGACGGCAAGGCGCTTCGGCGGTTCCTAAAAAGAGCGCCGCAACATGCAGAAGTGGCAGCCTTGGGAACCGCCGCAGTAAAAGCAACCATCAAGTGGGTGCACGCTCCCACAATCCCGCGACTATTCGTTCTCCGGCAACTGTCAATGCGGGACTTAGAGAAAGTTCGCGGAACAGAAGAGACGGAGGCCCCACCTCAGGCTCGCTATCTCCCCCGAGATGGGCCCGGGGGCCACTGTCGGTACCCTCGATATGGGGTACCCCCGCGCATAGGGGAAAATGCCTAAGGATCTCGCCCTTCTCCGCAGGGAGAGCTCCGAAGGCGCCACGTGTCCAGCGGGGCCGGACCTCCCTCTCCTCAGAGGAGAGCTCCGGACCCGCCACGTGGCCAGCAGCAGCTGGACCTCCCCTCTCCGCAGGGAGAGCTCCGAAGGCGCCACGTGTCCCGCGGGGCCGGACCTCCCTCTCCTCAGAGGAGAGCTCCGGGCCCGCCATGTGGCCGGCAGAAGCCGGACCTCCCCCCTCCGCTGGGAGAGTTCCGAAGGCTCCACGTGTCCCGCGGGGCTGGACCTTCCTCTCCTCAGAGGAGAGCTCCGGGCCCGCCATGTGGCCAGCAGGACAACGCTGCCTGCCCCCGCACAGTAGGCGGCGGGCGTAAAGACACGCCATACCTTGCCCGTACATGGTATTCAAGGCCCGCGCCTTCACAAGATGCAGAGACGCGGAGCACGCCTCTGTCAGGTGCCGTTGCGCCCAGTCACATCGTAGACTGGCGCGCCGTGTCAGAGCCTGCCCGCCAATAAACACAGCGACAAGACATCCCCTGCCGCCCCTGCCATCATCAACCACTACGACTAGCTTGCGGAATGAGCAGGGCGGCAGAACAGAGACTCGGAAGCCTTCGCTAGAGACAACTACCGACATAACTGCAGATATGGCAGTCGGCAAGCAATCTCCCCGGGATCACCTGTCGGGTCCCGAGCCCCTCCTTGTAAGCCACACGAGCCTTGGAGTATAAAAGGCTTGGGTAGGCAACGTTAGCAAGGGTTCGAACTCTGTAAACTCGCATCCTAGACATCACTCACCCTCAAGCTCAGGACTCCGGTTCTGAGCAACAAGCAATACAGCGAGCACCTCTGCTCACCGTGGACGTAGGGTTTTACGCTCCGGCGGCCTGAACCACGTAAAACTTGCCGTGTCAAGCTTCTCCCTCACTCGTCCCTAACGCTTAAGCTCTCCGCAAGCGACTAGCCCCTCCGAAAAAGAACCTCCGTGGGCTGCCCAGAGCAGGTCCGGGGGAAGTGTCGACCACACACTTCGACAGCGTACATTTAGCTCCCCTTTCCCGCTCTCATCCATAGTCAGCATTTGCTATCCTACCGAAGGCGGTTGCGCTTGAGGGACCTGCTGATGGCCAGGGGGCCTTTCGGGCCTCCCCCAGTCAGGTGTTACGGTGCCAGTTGGTCACCTCCAGGAAAGGCATGCGCTGTGCATGGGGGGGTCTAGGGTGCGTAGCCTGCTTTGCCGGTTCTGACCCAAAGCGTGCGCACCCTGCCCTTCGGAGGTCCAGGGGAGTACAGCCGCTTTGCCTGGTTCCGTACCCAAAGCCTGTGCACTTTGCTTCCCCGACGTACGGTCCGGTACTAGGGGCCGGACGGTCGCGCCCTGACCTCGGAGGGAGCCGGAGCCCCGGCGCCTCGCACACAGAATTGCCCAAGCCCCGTATACAGACTGGGACCGTAAGCCAAATAAGACTAAGAGATGGGGAGGGGAGAAGCCCCCGAGGAGAATTACACTTCCTCTACCTCTGTGCAGGATCTCCAGGTTTTAGCTACAGGGACCGCATGAAGGGGGGGCAAAGAGCTATCGACTACTCCAGTGCAAGACCGGAGGATCCGGGTTTCGCCCCTTCTGCAGGGGCGAGCCATGAAGGCCCCACGTGTCCAGCGGGGCCGGAGCTCCCCTTTCCTCCGGAGGAGCTCCGGGCCCGCCACATGGCCGGTAGAGCCTGGCCTCGCCCCCTCCGCAGGGGTGAGCTCTGAAGGCCCCACGTGTCCCGCGGGGTCGGACCTCTGACTTCTCAGCGGAGAGCTCCGGGCCCGCCACGTGGTCGGCAGATCCAGACCTCCCCGTTCTCACGGGGCGAGTCCCGGAGACCTCCGGGGCCCTTAACACAATAAGGACCTGGGGAAGGTGTCTGTGCAGGGATTCAAGATTGGTGAAGGCCTCTGAGTACCTTGCGGAGCTAAGGGCTCGGTCAGGTCAAGCCAAGAAGAAGACAAAAGCACACAGACATAGAAAGTCACAAGAGTCTATTCATTCAAGGCTCCATGAGCTGGACTACAGACTCAATAAAAAAAGAGGAAAAGATACAAGTCCTAGGGTTCCCCTGGCTCGCGCCGAAACCTAGAGGCTACAAGAGCAGCCAAGTCCCCAACTTCCGCCCTGGCGGCTTCCTCCCGCTCCGCTGCGGGGCCTTGTCTCGCTGGCTCTAGTGAGAAGGAAGGGTCCCGGCTGCGGAAGCATGCCAACACGTGCGTGGCAACCAACATCGCCAGGCCCCGTCCCTTTGCCTCGAGTTCGCCGGCGACCACCGCATCTAGCCTGTTCAGCTTGGCGCCGATAGAGTCAAGCGCGGGGATCACTTCGGCCACCTTCAGCGTAGGGGCCGCTGTCTTCACCGGGCTGAAGCCAAGGGGGACCAGGGCGGACCCTGCCTGGTCGACGAATCTCGAGACCGCACGGGCCTCGGAGGACCGCAAGGCCAGCAGCTCCTCCACCTCACGGCGGGCTGCGAGCAAGGCATCAAGGCTCCCCTCATAGAATTCCTTCTCCCTGGTGGCCAGCGAACTCTCCCGAAGCTGAAGGCGCTGGGCGAGCTGATCCAACTCCGAAGCCTGGAAGTCGGCCGCTAGCTCCCGGTCCAGGGCCGCCTAGTGCTTCCGGGAGACCTCCTCCTCCCTTGCGACCAGGTCTGCCTTCTGGGCCTCCAGCTCTTTGGCACGAGCCCTCAGGTCGCTTTCGCCAGCCGCCATCCGTGCGGCGATCTTCTCCACCTCGGCAGCCGCAGAGCACTCCTGCTCCGCGACGGCACGCTCACGGCACTCCATCCTCAGGCGCAGATCCTCCAAGGCAGAGAGACGCTCGTCGGCCTGAGCGTGAGACGCGCGGGCCTCCTTGTGGAGCTGCCGCGTCTCGGAGTACAGACGGTCAACGGCCCTCTTCTGACGGTCGAGGAGTGCCTTCATGACATCGAGCGATGCCCGCCTCGAGTCAAGCTCCTCCCTGACCTTCTCAGTCCGCTCCCGCAAAAGGCGCCCCCAGGTGAGGAGGCAATCCCTCTCACCCACCTGCTCCCCCCGCTCGCGGCCGAGCGCGGCCAAAACCTGCCGGACGCTCGTCTGGGCGATCACTAGGGCGTCTGCCAGGGGCAGCGGGGCGGCAGAGGCCGGAGCGGCGCCCCCAACCTCCTCCATCACGTTGTCTTCGGGAGAAGTCAACGCTCCGACGACCGGGATAAGTCGCCGATCAGGAGAAGCCGGCACTGGGACAGGCTCGCTCCCGGTGCGCCCTGGTTCACTGCCCACCGTAAGGCCCGTGACAGTTTCTCCCACTCTGGCAACAGGGGGCGGGACATCAACAGCAGGTCCCGCCGAACCCTCAGCGACAGCCGGCGAAGAGGGACGAGTGGGAGGAGTCACCACTGTCGCAGGAGCCGGGCTGACCGGCGCAGAAGGAACTTGCGCTGGCTTGGGGGCCGCTGCGACCGTCTCGGCTTCCGAGCGCTGCGGCACGGATCCCCCGTCAGACGGAGATGGCTGGGAAACGGGAGGGTTACCGGCACTCGGAGAGTCCCTACAAACATGGGAAACTTCTGAGTTAAGAAAAGAAGAAGACAACACAGGCTCTAGAATCCGGTAGGCGTCGCTTACCGGAGATACGAGCGCTCCAACGGGCTCTGAAACCCGGCTTCCGAGCCGGGGTAGGTCCACTAGAGCCCGCCGACGGCTGCCCCGTAGTCGCCCGGGCTGGCGGAGCAGGGGATGCTTCTGTAGCCCCCCTGGACGCCGGTCAGGCCCCAGAAGCCCAGGGCGTCTGAGCTCTTGGCTCGCCCCTGGGCATCGACGGACCAGCACTTTCCCTCGAGGCTCCACCGCCTGAGGAGGGAGCACACGATGCTCGAGAACTTTCAGCCCGTTGTCGCTCAAGAGGAGTCCCATCGGGATGATGAGCCCGAGGCCTCTTGGGGTCATCACCGGACGAGGCGCAATCTCCAGAAGCAGGGCGTGCAGGCGCCCTGCATCCCTGACTCGGCGCAAACGCCGCCGTCGGAGGAGATCGAGCGCGCTTCTTCTCCGGAGGCGGGTTGGAAGCCATGGCAGGAGAAAGCTCAAGGACAGCGAAGACAAAGGCGCAAGAACTCAAGGAAGATGCAAGCGCTGGGAAGTGCGAAGGGAAGCCGCTGTGTGGGTAAGATCCCCTTTTAAACTTCCCAGGTGCGATTCAAAGCGATTCAAAACTCTTCGAATACGACGCTTGGGCAACCACTTTGGCTCCAAGACCAAGCGTCGATGACAAGTGGACCCAAGTCGTCCAGCTGAAGTGGTGTGCCAAGAAGTCAGTCTCCCAAGGAGACGAGCCGGCAAGACGCTTCGGCGGTTCTGGAAAAAAGCGCTGCAACGTGCAGAAGTGGCAGCCTAGGGAACCGCTGCAGTAAAAGCAACCATCAAGTGGGCACACGCTCCCACGATCCCGCGACTGTTCGTGCTCCGGCAACGGTCAATGCGGGTCTTAGAGAAGGTGCGCGGAATGGAAGAGACGGAGGCCCCACCTCGGGCTCGCTATCTCCCCCGAGATGGGCCCGGGCTCCAATGTCGGTACCCTCGATAAGGGGTACCCCCGCGCACAGGGGGAAATGCCTAAGGACCTCACCCTTCTCCGCAGGGAGAGCTCCGAAGGCACCATGTGTCCAGCGGGGCCGGACCTCCCTCTCCTCAGAGGAGAGCTCCGGACCCGCCACATGGCCAACTGAGCCAGACCTCCCCCCTCCGCGGGGAGAGCTCCGGAGGCTCCGCGTGTCCTGCGGGGCCGGACCTCCCTATCCTCAGAGGAGAGCTTCGGGCCCGCCACGTTGCCAGCAGAAGCCGGACCTCCCCCCTCCGCGGGGAGAGCTCCGAGGGCACCACGTGTCCCGGGGGCAGGACCCCCCTCTCCTTAGAGGAGAGCTCCGGGCCCGCCACATGGACAGCAGAGCAGCGCTGCCTGCCCCCGCGCGGTACGCAGCAAGAGTAAAGACGCGCCATACCTTGCCCGTACAAGGTATTCAATACCCGCGCCTTCCCAAGGCGTGGAGACGCGGAGCATGCCTGTCAAAGTGTGTAGCTGACACTTCCCCTGGACCTGCTCTGGGCAGCCCGCGGAGGTTCTTTTTCGGAGGGGCTAGTCACTCGCGGAGAGCTTCAGCGTTAGGGACGATCAAGGGAGAAGCTTGACAAAGGGAGTTTTACGTGGTTCAGGTCGCCGGAGCGTAAAACCCTGCGTCCACGGTGAGCAGAAATGCTTGCTGTATTGCTTGCTGCTCAGAACCGGAGTCCTGAGCTTGAGGGTGTGAGATGGCTAGAGTGTGAGTCAACAGAGTTCGAACCCCTGCTAACATTGCCTACCCGAGCCTTTTATAGTCCAAGGCTCGAGAGGCTTACAAGGTGGGTCTGGGACCCGATAGGTGGTCCCGAAGAGATTGCCTGCCATCTACCGTATCGGCAGTTATGTCGTTAGTTGTCTCTGGCGAAGGCTTCCGAGTCTTCGTTCTAGCGCCCTGCCCATGCCGCAAGCTAGTCGTAGTGGTTGATGATGGCAGGGGCGGCAAGGGATGTCTTGTCGCTGTGTTTATTGGCGGGCAGGCTCTGACATGGCGCGCCAGTCTGTGATGTGACTGGGCGTAACGGCACCTGACAGAGGCGTGCTCCGCATTTCCGCGCCTTGGGAAGGCGCGGGCCTTGAATACCTTGTACGGGCAAGGTATGGCGCGTCTTTACTCCTGCTGCCTACCGCGCAGGGGCAGGCAGCGTAGCTCTTCTGGCCACTTGGCGGGCCCGGAGCTCTCCTCTGAGGAGAGGGAGGTCCGGCCCCGCGGGACACGTGGAGCCCTCGGAGCTCTCCCCACGGAGGGGGGAGGTCTGGCTTCTGCTGGCCACGTGGCGGGCCCGGAGCTCTCCTCTGAGGAGAGGGAGGTCCGGCCCTGTGGGACACGTGGAGCCTTCGGAGCTCTCCCCACGGAGGGGGGAGGTCCGGCTCAGTTGGCCACGTGGCGAGTCCGGAGCTCTCCTCTGAGGAGAGGGAGGTCTGGCCCCACTGGACACGTGGCGCCTCCAGAGCTCCCCTGCGGAGAAGGGCGAGGTCCTTAGGCATTTCCCCCTGTGCGCGGGGGTACCCCGTATCGAGGGTACCGACAACGCCTCTGTCAGGTGCCGTTGCGCCCAGTCACATAGCAGACTGGCGCGCCGTGTCAGAGCCTGCCCGCCAATAAACACAGCGACAAGACATCCCCTGCCGCCCCTGCCATCATCAACCACTACGGCTAGCTTGCGGCATGGGCAGGGCGGCAGGACGAAGACTCGGAAGCCTTCGCCAGAGACAACTACCGGCATAACTGCGGATACGGTAGATGGCAGGCAATCTCCCGGGGACCACCTGTCAGGTCCTGGGCCCACCTTGTAAGCCGCACGAGCCTTGGACTATAAAAGGCTCGGGTAGGCGACGTTAGCAAGGGTTCGCCTCATACGCACCCTCGCACTCTAGCCATTCGACATCTCACACCCTCAAGCTCAGGACTCCGGTTCTGAACAGCAAGTAATACAGCGAGCATCTCTGCTCACCGTGGACATAGGGTTTTACGCTCTGGCGGCCTGAACCACGTAAAACTCCCCGTGTCAATCTTTTCCCTCAATCGTCCCTAACGCTGAAGCTCTCCGAGAGTGACTAGCCCCTCCGAAAAAGAACCTTCGTGGGCTGCCCAGAGCAGGCCCGGGGGAAGTGTCGGCTACACACTTTGACAGGGTGAAATGCCGAACCCCCGCTAACGTTGCCTACCCGAGCCTTTTATAGTCCAAGGCTCGAGTGGCTTACAAGGTGGGCCCGGACCCAACAGGTGGTCCCGGGGAGATTGCCTGCCATCTACCGTATCTGCAGTTACGCCTGTAGTTGTCTCTGGTGAAGGCTTCCGAGTCTTCATTCTGCCGCCCTGCCCATGCCGCAAGCTAGTCGTAGTGGTTGATGATGGTAGGGGCGGCAGGGGATGTCTTGTCGCTGTGTTTATTGGCGGGCAGGCTCTGACGCGGCGTGCCAGTCTGCGATGTGACTGGGCGCAACGGCACCTACAGAGGCGTGCTCCGCATCTCCGCGCCTTGGGAAGGCGCGGACCTTGAATACCTTGTACGGGCAAGGTATGGCGCGTCTTTATTCTTCTGCCTACCGCGCGGGGGCAGGCAGCGCTGCTCTGCTGGCCACGTGGCGGGCCCGGAGCTCTCCTGTGTGGAGAGGGGGGTCTGGCCCTGCGGGACACGTGGAGCCTTCGGAGCTCTCCCCGCGAAGGGGGGGAGGTCCGGCTCAGTTGGCCACGTGGCGGGCCCAGAGCTCCCCTCTGAGGAGAGGGAGGTCCGGCCCCGTGGGACATGTGGAGCTTCCAGAGCTCCTCCCACGGAGGGGGGAGGTCCGGCTCATTTGGCCACGTGGCAGGTCCGGTGCTCTCCTCTGAGGAGAGGGTGGTCTGGCCCCGCTGGACACATGGCACCTTCGGAGCTCTCCCTGCGGAGAAGGGCGAGGTCCTTAGGCATTTTTCCCTTGTTCGCGGGGGTACCCCGTATTGAGGGTACCGACAGGCTCGGGTAGGCAAAGTTACCAAGGGTTCGAAACCCAGCCAATTCATCCTCATACCCAGGCTTAGAACTCTGGTTCTAAGCTTCAAGCAATACAACGAGCAACTCTACTCCCGTGGACATATGGTTTTATGCTCCGGTGGTTCGAACCACGTAAAAACCCTTGTGTCAAACATCTCCTTCCTTCGTCCAACGGCGAGACCCTCCGAGAGGACTAGCCCCTCCGAAAAAGAACCTCCGCGGGCTGTCCTAAGCAGGCCCAGGGGAAGTGTCAACCACGGACGCTTCGACATTTGGCGCACCAGGTAGGGGGCTTTTCCCTCTCGCAAGAGTCTACGCTGACGAGGATGACCAAGCTTTCTTCGGCGGCAAGCTATCCCCGCCCTCATTCCCGGTGAACGATGACCAGCAAGGCTTACGTCTCGACGCACTCAGGGAGGAGTGTGTTGGGACAAGCTGGGAGCCTGCGTCTAACTCTGGCAATGCGGACTCCTGCAAGCCCAAGATCTGCTGCAGCGTAGAGTGTCACTCGAGGGAGTACACTAGCTGCAGCACGGGCACTCCTACACAATCCACCTGCTGGGGACGCCCCCCAGGGGGCCACCCAGCAGTGGATCCGCAACATCGACTTCCTCGTCGTCGCCGCCTCCAACACTCCGCTACGACGGGGACGACGGCCCACTCAACCAGATGTGTCGCTGTCGCGCACACCAACGGTTGACGGGTAGACGGCAGATTCCCGCTCTACCAGGCTGCCAACGACGGACCTGAGGTCAGAGCTGGAGCAACGTCACCTGAGCGAGTATGATCGCGTGACCATCGAGCGGCGGCGGGAAAGGCGTCACAACCATGAGGCCGACTACAGCATGCCGACCGCCTCAACACACCCTGGGCCGCAGATGTTTGCCACGCGACCTCTGCCCCAGGCGTACGCCACGCAGAATATGCAGCAGCCATATGCCTTGCTGGTGGCGCCCCCGGTGTATGGTGCACCATTGCCCATGCCGGGGCACACTGTGCCAACAGCGGATCAAGGGTTCGCGGCACCAGGATCTGCAGCAGCAGGAGCGGGGTGTGCGGCCCTGGCGCCCCACCTTCGCTTCGCAAGGTGGCCACGCAAGTTCCAGCCACACCTGCTGGAGAAGTACGACGGAAGCGTCAACCCGGCGGAGTTCCTGCAGATCTACTCCACCGCCATCCTCGCGGCAGGAGGGGATGAGGCTGTCATGGCCAACTACTTCCCCGTCGCCTTGACCGGCCCAGCACGGTCATGGCTCATGAACCTCCACTAGGGTTCCATAACCTCCTGGGGAGAGCTGTGCCGACAGTTCATGGCGAACTTCAGCAGTTTATACACGCGTCACGGCACGGAGCTCGACCTCCACGCCATCTGACAGCAACCAGGGGAATCACTGCGCTCCTTCATCCGGCGGTTCTCCCAAGTGCGCAACACCATCCCCCACATCCAGAATGAATCAGTGGTGGTTGCATTCTGACAGGGTGTGAGGGACGAGAAGATGCTCGAGAAGTTGGCCACCAGGGAGGTGCGCGACGTCTCAGAGCTCTTCAGCCTGGCGGACAAGTGTGCCAGGGCAGCAGAAGGGCGCAACTGGCACTCACAGCCAGCCTTCGAAGCAGGAGGACAACCCGGAGCTAGCGCTGCTTCCCATGGGAGCAGCAAGAAGATCAAGAAGAAAGGAGGTGGCAAGATCAAGCCGCCGGCTGGAGCTCCCGTCGCTGCGACTGTAGCACCCGGCGGAGCTCGGGGGCCACGCCCCGACAAGAGACCACGGCAGTCACACGATGGTGGCAACCGTGGCGAGCCGTGCCCGGTACACAACACCAGGAGCCACACTTCTGGTGAGTACCGGGAGATCAAGAAGCTCGCGGAGCGCTTCCGCAAGTGGAAGCAATTGCGCGCGGATGCTCCTCCCTTCCGCTAGAGGGAGGGCAAGAAGAAGGTCGACCCCCGGGACGAAGGCAACCAAAAGATGGGGTACCAGGAGCCCCAGCACACTATGAAGGCGGTCCATCACCGTGGGGACTCTAGCTCCGGCGAAGACGAGCACCGGAAGGCGCTCCACATCATCTACGGCGGGTCCTCAGACCCCTCGTCCCTGAATGCAGTCAAGACCCTGCGCCGAGCAGTGGCGTCGGTGGCTCCTACCCCAAGCGCAGCGTCGCACCTCAAGTGGGTAGGGACCCCCATCACCTTCGACACCACCGATTGCCCCAAGAACATGGCTGGAGCCAGGCAGGTACCACTCTTGGTAGCTCCTACCATCGCCAACGTGAAGATGTACCACGTCCTGGTGGATGGCGGGGCCGGACTCAACCTCATCAGCCGCGCAGCTTTCCAGAAGCTGCAAATCCCGATGGCCAAGCTCACCCCATCGAGCCCGTTCTCAGGGGTAGGGCCGGGACAAGTCGTCCCATATGGAAACATCAGCCTTCCGGTGACCTTCGGAGCACCGGACAACTAGCGTACAGAATACATTCTGTTCGACAAGGCGGAGGTCGACCTCCCCTTCAACGCCATCATTGGCAGGCCGGCCCAGTACCGATTCATGGCAGTATCCCACTACGGCTACCTCTTCCTGAAGATGCCTACACCAACCGGCGTCCTCAGGATCCGTGGAGACCGCACTGCCGCAGTGTCAGCCTTGGAGAAGCTCCAAGCACTTGCGGCAGCCCAAGCACCTGCCCCCGGCGGTGCAGAACCAGGCCAGCTCCACCCGAGTGCACGCCACCGTGCCTCAACCTCTGCACCCCAAGTGCAACCCTCCGACGAAGACGACGTTCCCCTGAGGGTCGTCCAAGTCAGCTCCGAGCCTGCCCAGACCACCCGGATTGCCGGGGGCCTGGACAGCAAATAGGAAAGCGCGCTCATCACCTTCCTCCGGGACAATGTCGACGTGTTTGCATGGCAACCATCACAGATGCCCGGGATCCCTAGGGAGGTGATCGAGCACCATCTGAAGATCTTCCCCGACGCTCGGCCAATCCAGCAGAATCCCTGGAAGCAGTCCATCGAGCGGCAGAACTTCATCCATGAAGAGATCAAGAAGCTTCTTGATGCTGGTTTCATACGGGAGATCCACCACCCTCGGTGGTTGGCGAATTCTGTTGTCGTACCAAAGGCCGGCGAGAAGCTCCGGATGTGCATCGACTACACCAGTCTCAATAAGGCATGCCCCAAAGATCCATTCCCTCTCCCTAGAATAGATAAAATAGTAGACTCTACATCAGGCTGTGATATGTTATGCTTCCTAGACGCCTACTCAGGCTTCCACCAAATACCAATGTCTAGAAAAGATGAAGAACATACTGCTTTTATCACTGTATGTCGAAGTGTTCGGTCGACACTTCCCCCAGGCCTGCACTGGGCAGCCCGCGGAGGTTCTTTTTTCGGTGGGGCTACTCACTTGCGGAGGGCTTGAGCGTATGGACGAGTTAGTAAGAGCTTGACACGGCGATTTTTACGTGGTTCAGGCCGCCGGAGCGTAAAACCCTACGTCCACGGCGAGCTATGGAGCTCGCTGTATTGCTTGTTGCTCAGAACCGGAGTCCTGAGCTTGAGGATGAGTTACAGCTTGGGTGTGAATGACTGGAGTGCGAACCCCTGCTAACGTTGCCTACCCGAGCCTTTTATAGTCCAAGACTCGTGTGGCTTACAAGGGGGGCCCGGGACCCGACAGGTGGTCCCGAGGAGATTGCCTGCCGACTATCGTATCCGCAGTTATGCCGGTTGTTGTCTCTACTGAAGGCTTCCGAGTCTTCGTTCTGCCGCCCTGCCCATGCCGCATGCTAGTCATAGTGGTTGATGATGGCGGGGGCGGCAGGGGATGTCTTGTCGCTGTGTTTATTGGCTGGCAGGTTCTGACACTGTGCGCCAGTCTGCGATGCGACTGGGCGCAACGGCACCTGATAGAGGCGTGCTCCACGTCTCCGCGTCTTGGGAAGGCGCGGGTCTTGAATGCTTTGTACGGTAAAGGCATGGCGCGCCTTTACTCCTGCTGCCTACCGCGCCGGGCGGCAGTACTGCTGTGCTGGCCACGTGTCGGACCCGGAGCTCTCCTCTGAGGAGGGGGGGGGCTCCGGCTCCGCTGGACACGTGGAGCCTTCGGAGCTCACCCCCGCGGAGGGGGCGAGGTCCGGTCTTCCGGGCCACGTGGCAGGCTCGGAGCTATCCTTTGAGGAGAGGAGAGCACCGGCCCTGCCGGACACGTGGCGCCCTCGGAGCTCGCCCTTGCGGAGGGGGCGAGGTCCGGCCTCCTGGGCCACGTGGCAGGCCCGGAGCTATCCTCCGTGGGGAGGGGAGCTCTGGCCCCGCTGGACACGTGGGGCCTTCAAACCTCGCCCCTGCAGAGGGAGCGATGTCCTTAGGAAGTTTTACCCTGTGCGCGGGGGTACCCGGTATTGAGGGTACCGACAGTGGCCCCTGGGCTCACCTTGGGGGAGGTAACGAGCCCGAGGTGAGGCCTTCTCCTACCCATGCACTTTCTTGTTTTGAGTACTCTTTGTGCTGGCAGGGTCTTGACGGCTTCGGAGTTCAGCCTCTGAGGAGAGGGTGAAGCCTGGCATCGGAGCTCAGCCCTTGTGGAAGGGGGAGGTCCGGCTTCGGAGCTCGCCTCTGAGAAGAGGGGTGGTCCGGGAAGTCATCGGAGCTCAGGCCCACGAAGTGCGTGAGATCCGGCATCAGGGATCGCCTCTGAAAGGAGGGCGAGGGCTGGCGTCGGAACTCGGCCCAGCTGTGGGGGCGGAGGTCCGGAAGTCATCGGAGCTCAGGCCAGCGAAGGGCGTGAGGTCCGGCATCAGCGCTCGCCTCTGAAAGGAGGGCGAGGGCTGGCCTCGGAGCTCGGGCCAGCGAAGGGCGTGAAGTCCGGCATCAGCGCTCGCCTCCGAAAGGAGGGCGAGGGCTGGCCTCGGAGCTCGGCCCAGCTGTGGGGGACGGAGGTCCGGAAGTCATCGGAGCTCAGGCCAGCGAAGGGCGTGAGGTCCGGAGGTCATCGGAGCTCAGGCCATCGAAGGACGTGAGGTCCGGCATCAGCGCTCGCCTCTGAAAGGAGGGTGAGGGCTGGCCTCGGAGCTCGGCCCAGCTGTGGGGGCGGAGGTCCAGAAGTCATCGGAGCTCAGGCCAGCGAAGGGCGTGAGGTCCAGAGGTCATCGGAGCTCAGGCCAGCGAAGGGCATGAGGTCCGGCATCAGCGCTCGCCTCTGAAAGGAGGGCGAGGGCTGGCCTCGGAGCTCGGCCCAGCTGTGGGGGGCGGAGGTCCGGAAGTCGTCGGAGCTCAGGCCAGCGAAGGGCGTGAGGTCCGGCATCAGCGCTCGCCTCTGAAAGGAGGGCGAGGGCTGGCCTCGGAGCTCGGCCCAGCTGTGGGGGGCGGAGGTCCGGAAGTCATCGGAGCTCTTGCCAGCGAAGGGCGTGAGGCCGGAGGTCATCGGAGCTCAGGCCAGCGAAGGGCGTGAGGTCCGGCATCAGCGCTCGCCTGTGAAAGGAGGGCGAGGGCTGGCCTCGGAGCTCGGCCCAGCTGTGGGGGTGGAGTCCGGAAGTCATCGAAGCTCAGACCAACAAAGGGCGTGAGGTCCGGCATCAGCGCTCGCCTCTGAAAGGAGGGCGAGGGCTGGCCTCGGAGCTCGTCCTGGATGTGGAGGCGGAGTCCGGCAGTCATCGGAGCTCAGGCCAACGAAGGGCGTGAGGTCCGGCATCAGCGCTCGCCTCTTAAAGGAGGGCGAGGGCTGGCGTCGAAGCTCGGCCCAGCTGTGGAGGCAGAGTCCGGCAGTCATCGGAGCTCAGGCCAATGAAGGGCGTGAGGTCCGGCATCAGCGCTCACCTCTGAAAGGAGGGCGAGAGCTGGCCTCGGAGTTCAGCCTGGCTGTGGAGGTGGAGTCCGGCACTGCTCAGTGGTCCCCCCTTTCCTGTCCCTTAGTCTCATTTGGCTTACTGTCCCAGGCCGGAATACGGGGCTTGGGTAATCCAGTGCACTTGGTCCCGGAGGTCTGGCCCCAGCCCCAGTCAGGGTGTAACCGTCCGGCCCCCTGGTACTCGGACAGTAGCGTCGGGGGGCAGAGTGCGCATGCTTTGGGTGCAAGACCGGGCAAAGCAAGGCTCCTGACCCCCCAGTCTAGCGTAGGTCTTTTCTCGGAGGAGACCAACTGGCAGTACAGTACCTTACAGGGGGAGATCCAAAAGGCCACCGGTCCTCTGGCAGGTACCCCAAGCACTACCGCCTTTGGAAGGTCGGCAAATATCGACTATGCATGAGAGCAGGAAAGAGGAACCGAGTGTACAATGGACGCACACTGTCTACAGCGTGGGGAGGTGTTCATATAAATTAATGCGTAATTTAAATAAACACCTAAGTAAGTATGGTGAACTTACTGGGGTAGCGTCGGAGCGCCTGTCTTCACGCAGAGCGGGTCATGCGTGGCTTCGTCGTACGCCGGACACGGGGGGACCCCCATGGCGATCTCAGGGGGAAGCATGGCTTCGGCCCCTCATACCCTGTGGAAGGGTAGTTCCCGTGACCCGGCCCTGGGAAGTCCGGCTGGCCCTCGACATGGAGGAGCCGGTATCCCCCGACGGCTCTGGGTGCGCGTCTGCACCGGTTGTGTGGGTCTGCTTGGCGTGGACCTGGCACGCATTGCATCCCTAACCGGTTTGACGGCGTCAAGGTGGCTCTCGGTCAGTAGGAGCCATGCCGGGTGGCTTAACCGACCAGCGTGCGGGACGATGAGCGTTCCCAGCACTCGCCTCCTTGGACTACTGCGAGCTAGTCGCAGCCTTCCTCCTGGGTTATGCACCGCAATAGGATGTCGTGGCGCCACGCCAGTAAAGATACCAGCGCGTGGCACTTAGCCATCCGCACCACCCGTTCAGCGAATGCACGTTCATCAGGAAGGATGTCCTTCAAGGAGTCCCGGACCTCCGCGGTCCATGCATCGGGACTACTTGAGCTTCTGGATCTTGAGCGCTGGGTTGCACGGAGTCCCCAGTGACACTTACGATCCTTTGGCGGCATCCATGGCTGCAGGGCCGCCGGGACTGCCTAGCTTCGAGGCACTGGTTCAGCCCCCTTCGCCCGGCTCGGCAGGCCGGGCTGTGGACCGCAGCAACGTCCTCTCAAAGACTCCTTCGGGCGCAGAGGCTCCGACGGAGGCCTTCGTTGAGAGGTCATCAGCTGCGGCCTTGCCAGCGCGCGGTACATGGCGCAGGTCCAAGGCGAGGAAGTCTTTCTCCAACATCCGCACGTGGAGCAGATAAGCAGCTAGCTGTGAGTCATTGCAGGGGCATTCACCCTTAACTTGCTTGATAACTAGCTGGGAGTCGCCCTGCGCCAACAACTAGCGAGCGCCCAGAGACAGGACCGTCTTTTAGGCCAAAGATAAGTGCTTCATACTCTGCCAAGTTGTTGGTTGCCTTGGAATTGAGACGCACCATGTACCCAGACTGCTCCCCCGATGGCATGAGAAGCAGTACGCCGGCACCGGCCCCCTGCTTTCGCGAGGAGCCGTCGAAGAAGAGCGTCCAGTGAGGCCCAGTGAAGACCGGAGCTCGGTACTTTGGTTCATCGTCTTCGCGGCCCCCTGGGTCAGCCTTCGTTGGCGTCCACTCAGCCACGAAGTCAGCCAGTGCTTGGCTCTTGGCTGTCTGACGTGGTCGGGAGCTCAGCTTGAACTCTGCCGTCTTCGGGCTGTCTTCCGGCTTCGGAAGCTGGCAGTGAGTGCCAATTCCGCCCTTCGGCTGCTCTGGCGCACTTGTCTGCTAGGCTGAAGAGCTCAGAGGCATCGCAGACCTCTCTGGTCGCAAGCCTCTCAAGCATCTTCTCGTCCCGGACACTGTCGAGGTGCCACCACCACATAAGCACTTTGAATATGCGGGATGGTGTTGTGTACCTGGGAGAACCGCTGGATGAAGGAGCGCAGTGATTCCCCAGGTTGTTGCTTGATGGTGTGGAGGTCAAGCTCCATGCCGGGACGGGTGTAGGAGCTGCTGAAGTTGGCGATGAACTGCCGGCAGAGCTCTCCCCAGGAAGTTATGGAACCCTGGGGGAGATTCATGAGCCAAGACCGGGCTGGGCCGGTCAAGGCGACGGGGAAGTAGTTGGCCATGACGGCCTCATCCCCTCCTGCGGCAAGTACGGTGGTGGAGTAGATCTGGAGGAACTCCACCGGGTTGACACTGCCGTCGTACTTCTCGGGCAGGTGCGGCCGAAACTTGCGCGGCCACCTCGCGAAGCGAAGGTGGGGTGCGAGGGCCGCACATCCTGCCCCTGTTGCCGCAGGTGTTGGTGCCGCAAATGCTTGTGTCAAAGTGTTCGGTCGACACTTCCCCCGGGCCTGCACTGGGCAGCCCGCGGAGGTTCTTTTTTCGGTGGGGCTAGTCACTTGCGGAGAGCTTGAGCATATGGACGAGTTAGTAAGAGTTTGACACAGCGAGTTTTACGTGGTTCAGGCCGCCGGAGCGTAAAACCCTACGTCCACGGCGAGCTATGGAGCTCGCTGTATTGCTTGTTGCTCAGAACCGTAGTCCTGAGCTTGAGGATGAGTTACAGCTTGGGTGTGAATGGCTGGAGTATGAGTTGCGGGAGTGCGAACCCTTGCTAACGTTGCCTACCCGAGTCTTTTATAGTCCAATACTCGGGTGACTTACAAGGGGGGCCCGGGACCCGACAGGTGGTCCAGGGGAGATTGTCTGTGATCTACCGTATCTGCAGTTATGCCGGTAGTTGTCTCTAGCGAAGGCTACTGAGTCTTCGTCTTGCAGCCCTGCTCATGCCGCACGCTATTCGTAGTGGTTGATGACGGCGGGGGCGGCATGGGATGTCTTGTCGCTGCGTTTATTGGCTGGCAGGCTCTGACACTGCGTGCCAGTCTGTGACGCGACTGGGCACAACGGCACCTGACAGAGGCGTGCTCCGCCTCTCCGCGTCTTAGGAAGACGCGGGCCTTGAATACCTTGTACGGGCAAGGTATGGGGCATCTTTACGCCCGGTGCCTATCACTCGGGGGCAGGCAGCGCCGTTCTGCTGGCCACGTGGCGGGCCCAGAGCCCTCCTCAGAGGAGAGGGGGGGTCCGGCCCCGTAGGACATGTGGAGCCTTCGGACCTCTCCCCGCGGAGGGGGAGGTTTGGCTTCTGTCGGCCACGTGGCGAGCCCGGAGCTCCTCTCTGAGGAGAGGGAGGTCCAGCCCCGCCGGACACGTGGCACCTTCGGACCTCTCTCCCGCGGAGGGGGAGGTCCTGCTTCTGTATGCCACGTGGCGGGCCCGGAGCTCTCCTCTGAGGAGAGGGAGGTCCGGCCCCGCCGGATGCGTGGCGCCTTCGGAGCTCTCCCTGCGGAGAAGGGCGAGTTCCTTAGGCATTTTCCCCTGTGCGCGGGGGTACCCCATATCGCGGGTACCGACAGCTTGGTTCGCAGCTGGCACAGTGTACCCCGGTATGGGCAAAGCTGCACCATAGACCGGGAGCGCCGTTTGCGAGGCATATGGTTGTGGCATATGCTGCGCGGTGTATGCCTGGGGCAGAGCTCGCGTGGCGAAGATGTAACCGGCGTATGCTTCAGGCTAGGTCGAGGCCGACGTCATGCTGTCTCCGGCCTATTGGTTGCGACGCCTTTCTCGACGTCGCTCGAGGTACACCCGGGCATCTTGGCCCAAGTGGCACCGTTCCAGCTCTGTCCTCAGGTCCGTCGATGGAAGCCTGGTGGAGCTGGAGTCCGCTGTCTGCCCGTCAACCGTTGGCGTGCGCGTCAGCGACACAGCCGGTTGACCTGAGTGTCGTCCCCGCCGAAGTCGAGGGTTTGCGGCGGCGACGACGAGGCGGTCTACCTCGCGTATCCACTGCTGGGTCGCTGAATGAGGTGCGTCCCCAGCAGGTGGATTGTGCAGTAGCGCTCTTGCAGCAGCTAGCGCACCCCTGTGGGGTACGCTCAGCGCTGCAGAAGATCTGACGCTGGTTGGGGCCTGCATCGCCGGAGTCGGCGTTGCCGGAGTTGGCTGCTGGCTACCAGCTTGCGCCGACACACTCCGTCCTGAGTGTGTCAACACGTACTCCTCGCTAGTCACGGTCCGTCATGAACGCGGGGGAGGAGATCTTGCCGCTGAAGGAAGCTTGATCATCTTCGTCGGCAGAAGCTCGTCGCGCAAGGGAAAAAGCCCCTACCTGGCGCGCCAAATGTCGAAGTGTTTGGTCGACACTTCCCCCGGGCCTGCACTGGGCAGCCCGCGGAGGTTCTTTTTTCGGTGGGGCTAGTCACTTGCGGAGAGCTTGAGCGTATGGACGAGTTAGTAAGAGCTTGACACGGCGAGTTTTACGTGGTTCAGGCCGCCGGAGCGTAAAACCCTACGTCCACGGCGAGCTATGGAGCTCGCTGTATTGCTTGTTGCTCAGAACCGGAGTCCTGAGCTTGAGGATGAGTTACAGCTTGGATGTGAATGGCTGGAGTGCGAACCCCTGCTAACATTGCCTACCCGAGCCTTTTATAGTCCAAGACTCGTGTGGCTTACAAGGGGGGCCCGGGACCCGACAGGTGGTCCCGGGGAGATTGCCTGCCGACTATCGTATCCGCAGTTATGCCGGTAGTTGTCTCTACCGAAGGCTTCCGAGTCTTCATTCTGCCGCCCTGCCCATGCCGCATGCTAGTCGTAGTGGTTGATGACGGCGGGGGTGGCAGGGGATGTCTTGTTGTTGTGTTTATTGGCTGGCAGGTTCTGACACTGCGCGCCAGTCTGCGATGCGACTGGGCGCAACGGCACCTGACAGAGGCGTGCTCCACGTCTCCGCGTCTTGGGAAGGCGCGGGTCTTGAATGCTTTGTACGGTAAAGGCATGGCGCGCCTTTACTCCTGCTGCCTACTGCACCGGGCGGCAGTACTGCTCTGCTAGCCACGTATTGGACCCGGAGCTCTCCTCTGAGGAGGGGGGGGGGGGGAGCTCCGGCTCCACTGGACATGTGGAGCCTTCGGAGCTCACCCCCGCGGAGGGGGCGAGGTCCGGTCTTCCGGGCCACGTGGCAGGCTCGGAGCTATCCTTTGAGGAGAGGAGAGCACCGGCCCTGCCGGACATGTGGCGCCCTCGGAGCTCGCCCTTGCGGAGGGGCGAGGTCCGGCCTCCTGGGCCATGTGGCAGGCCCGGAGCTATCCTCCGTGGGGAGGGGAGCTCCGGCCCCGCTGGACACGTGGGGCCTTCAAACCTCGCCCCTGCAGAGGGAGCGAGGTCCTTAGGAAGTTTTACCCTGTGCGCGGGGGTACCCGGTATTGAGGGTACTGACACTGTAGATGGCTTGTATTGTTATGTCTCCATGCCTTATGGTCTGAAAAATGTTCTCCCCACCTTTGTACGCGCAATGCATAAAACATTTGGAGAGCTAATCCGAGACTTAGTAGAGGTGTATGTCGATGTCGAAGTGTGTGGTCGACACTTCCCACGGACCTGCTCTGGGCAGCATGCGGAGGTTCTTTTTCGTAGGGGCTAGGCGTTTACGGAGAGGTTAGTCGTTAGGGACGAGCAAGGGAGAAGCTTGACACGGCGAGTTTTACGTGGTTCAGGCCGCCGGAGCGTAAAATCGTACGTCCACAATGAGCGGAGGTGCTCGCTGTATTGCTTGTTGCTCAGAACCGGAGTCCTAAGCTTGAGGGTGAGTAATGCCTAGGATGCGAGTTCAAAGAGTTCGAACCCTTGCTAACGTTGCCTACCCAAGCCTTTTATAGTCCAAGGCTCGAGCGGCTTACAAGGGGGGGCGCGGGACCCGACAGGTGGTCCCGGGGACATTGCCTGCCGACTATCGTATCTGCAGTTATGTCGGTAGTTGTCTCTAGCGAAGGCTTCCGAGTCTTCGTACTGCCGCCCTGCCCATGCCGCAAGCTAGTCGTAGTGGTTGATGATGGTGGGGGCGGCAGGGGATGTCTTGTCGCTGTGTTTATTGGTGGGCAGGCTCTGACACGGCGCGCCAGTCTGCGATGCGACTGGGCGCAACGGCAGACAGAGGCGTGCTCCGCGTCTTCACGTCTTGGGAAGATGCGGGCCTTGAATACCTTGTACGGGCAAGGTATGGTGCGTCTTTACGCCTGTTGCCTACCACGTTGGGGCAGGCAACGCCGTCCTGCTGGCAATGTGGCGGGCCCGGAGCTCTCCTCTGAGGAGAGGGAGGTCCGGCCCCGCGGGACTCGTGGGGCCTTCGGACCTCTCCCCGCGGAGGGGGAGGTCCGGCCTCTGTCGGCCATGTGGCGGGCTTGGAGCTCTCCTCTGAGGAGAGGGAGGTCCGGCCCCGCGGGACACGTGGGGCCTTCGGACCTCTCCCCGCGGAGGGAGGAGGTCCGGCCTCTGTCGGCCACGTGGCGGGCCCGGAGCTCTCCTTTGAGGAGAGGGAGGTCTGGCCCCGTTGGACACGTGGCGCCTTCGGAGCTCTCCCTTCGGAGAAGGGCGAGATCCTTAGGCATTTTCCCCTGTGCGCAGGGGTACCCCATATCGAGGGTACCGACAGTGGCCCCCGGGCCCATCTCGGGGGAGATAGCGAGCCTGAGGTGGGGCCTCCGTCTCTTCTGTCCCGCGCACATTCTCTAAGTCCCGCATTGACCGCTGCCGGAGCACGAATAGTCACGGGATTGTGAGAGCGTGCGCCCACATGATGGTTGCTTTTACTGCGGCGGTTCCCAAGGCTGCCACTTCTGCATGTTGCGGCGCTTTCTTCGGGAACCGCCGAAGCGCCTCGCCGGCTCGTCTCCTTGGGAGACTGACTTCTTGACCCACCGCTTCAGCTGGACTGCTTGGGTCCACCTGTCATCGGCTCTCGGTCTTGGAGCCGAAGCGGTTGCCCATGCGGTGTATTTGAAGAGTTTCGAATCGCTTCGAATTTTACCTGGAAAGTTTTAAAAGGGGATCTTACCCGCATCGTGACTTCCCTTCGCACTTCCCAGCGCTTGCACTTTCCTTGAGTCCCTGCGGCCTTGTTTTCTGCCATGGCTTCTAACCCGCCTTCGGAGGAGGAGGGCGCTCGATTTCCTCCGACGGCGGCGTCTGCGCCAAGTCAGGGATCCAGGGAGCCTGCACGCCCTGCTTCTAGAGGTGGCTCCCCATCTGGTGGCGGCCCCAAGAGGCCTTGGGTTCATCATCCCGACAGGACTCTTCTTGAGCGACGACAGGCTGAAGGTTCCCAGGCGTTGCGTCCTCCCTCCTCAGGCGGTGGAGTCTCTGAGGAAACTGTTGATGCGTCGAGGAAGGCTTCAGGCGGAGGAGTCTCCAAGGAAATTTCTGAAGCGCTGAGGAGGACTTCAGGCGGTGGAGTCTCCAAGGAAACTGCTGAAGCGGCGGAGGGGGCTTCAGAAGTATCCCCTGCTCCGTCAGTTCGAGCAACTGTGGAGCAGCTGTCGGCGGCGACAGCGGGCTCTTGCGGCCTTTGATGACAGCAGCCCTTGCGCTAGTAGTGGCCGAGGTGATCCCCGCGCTCAAGACACAAAGCGGGAGAATGCCGCCAGGGCTGAAGTCGGGGACGTGGCCGCTCTTGTAGCTTCCAGGTTCTGGATGCGCCAGGGGAACCCTAGGACTCTTCTCTTTATTATTTTATTTTATATTTTTTTTGAGTCTGTAGTCCAGCTCATGGAGTCATGAATAAATAGACTCTTGTGACCTTTTGTGCCTGTTATGCCTATCTTCTTCTTGGTTGCGCCTGGCCGAGCCCTTAGCTCCGCAAGGTACTCAGAGGCCTTCACCAATCTCAAAGCTCTGCACAGACACCTTCCCTGGGTCCTTATTGTATTAAGGACCCCGGAGGTCTGCGGGGCTCGCCCCATGAGGATGGGGAGGTCCGGATACGCCGGCCACATGGTGGGCCCGGAGCTCCCCTCTGAGGGGAGGGAGGCCCGGCCCCGTGAGACACGTGGAGCCTCCGGAGCTCACCCCTGAGGGTGGAGCAAGACCCAGCTCTGCCGTCCACATGGCGGGTCCGGAGCTACCCGCTGAGAAAGGGGGGCTCCGACCCCGCCAGGTACGTGGGGCCTCCATAGCCCGCCCCTGCGGGGGGGGGTCCGGATCTCTCGGTCTTGCACGGTCTGTAGCGGCCCCCTTGTAGGTGTGGCCAATTGTTTGGGTACTCCTATTATACTCCTGCGGGGTGCCAAGGCCGTAGGGTCCTGCACACAAATAAGGGAAACGTAATTCTCCTTGGGGCTCCCCCCTTCCCGATCTCATAGTCTTATTTGGCTTACGATCCTGATCCGGTGCACGATGCTTGGGAACTTTAGTGTGCGACGTGCCGGGGGCTCGGGGCCCCCTGGCCATCGGCAGGTATCACAAACGCGACCGCCCCAGGCAGGATAGCAAATGCCGACTAGAAGTGAGAATGGGAAAAGGGGACTGAGTGTACGGTGAACATACCCAGTTAGTGCAGTCATAAAAATTAATAGTAATTTGAATGAGCATAAGGGAAGAGCAAAGTAGGACAGGTTATTTCCTTACAAATTTTCATAGGAGGAAGGCAGGCTAAACATGGAGGCAGCGACCCGCCCCATTAAAAAGGGAAGCAAGACTCTACGCGCTTAGGGTCGGAACCAGGCCAAGCTGAACGTAGTCCTGGACCGTCCCCTGAGACTTAGCTGCTCCGAGCGCTGTTCCTGGACTCTATGGGATCTATTAAAAAGAAGGGACTGTCCTACTATTGCTCTAAGGGTAGAACTTACGGAGGTGTTCGATGTTCAGGGGTTCGGGAGCAGATCCCTATCCTCGGTGGAAAGGCGTACACACCCGGGGCGGCACACTTTCGTGACTCGGAAGGGGCCTTCCCAGCTGGGGGAGAGTTTATGGGTCCTTCGCGAGAAAGTATGCGCCGCAACACCAGGTCGCCTTCCTGCAGCTCCCGGACACGCACAGACCTTTGGTGGTAGCGCCGGAGCACTTGTCTGTATCGTGCGTTGCGGAGTGCTGCATGTAACCGGACCTCGTCGACGAGGTCGAGGTCTTCACGCCGGAGGTTGTCCTACGCGGCTTCGTCGTAAGCTCGGACACGGTGAGACTTCATGGTGATCTCTGGGGGAAGCACAGCCTCGGCTCCGTACACCATGAAGAAGGGTGTCTCTCCGGTGGCCCGACTCTGGGATGTCCGGTTAACCCATAGTATGCTCGGAAGCTCGTCCACCCATTTGGCGCCATGTTTCTTCAAGCCATCATAGGTGCGGGTCTTGAGGCCCCGAAGAATCTCGGTGTTGGCCCTCTCAACCTGTCCGTTGCTCTTTGGGTGAGCAACGGAGGCATAGCACACCTGGATGTCGAGGTCTTCGCAGTATTCTTGGAACGCTGCGCTGGTAAACTGGGTCCCGTTGTCAGTGATGATTCTGTTCGGGGACCCCAAACCGGCAGATGATGGACTTGATGAATTTTACTGCGGACTGCCTGTTGATGGTGACGATGGGTGTGGCTTCCGGCCACTTGGTGAACTTGTCAACGGCTACGTAGAGGTACCAGAATCCCTCAACAGCTCTGGGGAATGGTCCCAGGATGTCCAACCCCCATACGGCGAACGGCCATGAGGGCGGGATCTTCTGTACCGCCTGAGCCGGTGTATGGATCTGCTTGGCATGGAACTGGCACGCCTTGCAGCTCTCGACCAGCTTGACGGCATCCTGGAGTGCTGTCGGCCAGTAGAAGCCATGCCGGAAGGCTTTACCGACAAGCGTGCGTGAAGAAGAGTGACTCCCACATTCGCCTCCATGGATCTCAGCGAGCAAGTCGCAGCCTTCCCCCTGGGTTATGCACCGCAATAGGATGTGGTTGGCGCCATGCCGGTAGAGATCCCCTTCTACCAGCGCGTATCTCTTAGCCATGCGCACGATCCGTTCAGCGGATACACGTTGTCGAAGTGTGTGGTCGACACTTCCCCCGGACCTGCTCTGGGCAGCCCGCGGAGGTTCTTTTTTGGAGGGGCTAGTCACTTGCGGAGAGCTTAGGCGTAGGGACGAGTGAGGGAGGAGCTTGACACGGCGAGTTTTACGTGGTTCGGGCCGCCGGAGCGTAAAACCCTACGTCCACGGTGAGCAGAGGTGCTCGCTGTATTGGTTGTTGCTCAGAATCGGAGTCCTGAGCCTGAGGGTGAGTTATGCCTAGGGTGTGAGTTGCTGGAGTGCGAACCCTTGCTAATGTTGCCTACCCGAGCCTTCTATAGTCCAAGGCTCGTGTGGCTTACAAGGGGGGGCTGGGACCCGATAGGTGGTCCCGGGGAGATTTCCTGCCAACTATCATATCCGCAGTTATGTCGGTAGTTGTCTCTGGCGAAGGCTTCCGAGTATTCATCTTGCCGCCCTGCCCATGCCGCATGCTAGTCGTAGTGGTTGATGACGGCGGGGGCGGCAGGGGATGTCTTGTCGCTGTGTTTATTGGCTGGCAGGTTCTGACACCGCATGCCAGTCTGCGATGCGATGTGCGCAACGGCACCTGACAGAGGCGTGCTCCCCGTCTCCACGTCTTGGGAAGGCGCGGGCCTTGAATACCCTGTACGGGCAAGGTATGGTGCGTCTTTACGCCCGCTGCCTACCGCTCGGGGGCAGGCAGCGCTGTTCTCCTGGACACGTGGTGGGCCTGGAGCTCTCCTCTGAGAAGAGGGAGGTCCGGCCCCGCAGGACACGTGGAGCCTTCGGACCTCTCCCCGCGGAGGGGGGAGGTCTGGCTTCTGTAGGCCACATGGCGGGCCCGGAGCTCTCCTCTCAGGACGGGAAGATCCGGCCCCGCGAGACACGCGGCGCCTTCGGAGCCCTCCCCACGGAGGGGAGGTCTGGCTGCTGTTGGCCACGTGGCGGGCCTGGAGCTCTACTCTGAGGAGAGGGAGGTCCGCCCCCGCTGGACACGTGGCGCCTTTGGAGCTCTCCCTGCGGAGAAGGGCGAGATCCTTAGGCATTTTCCCCTGTGCGCGCGGGTACCCCATATCGCGGGTACCGAAAGTGGCCCCCGGGCCCATCTCGGGGGAGATAGCGAGCCCGAGGTGGGGCAT
Source organism: Neostapfia colusana (assembly GCA_030760725.1). NCBI lineage: Eukaryota > Viridiplantae > Streptophyta > Magnoliopsida > Poales > Poaceae > Neostapfia > Neostapfia colusana. The sequence goes on along the minus strand of JASWHV010000004.1, from coordinate 36,139,412 downwards.
CCGTCTCTCCTGCTCCGCGCACTTTCTCTAAGTCCCGCATTGACCGCTGCCGGAGCACGAACAGTCGTGGGATCGTGGGAGCGTGCGCCCACTTGATGGTTGCTGTCGGTACCTGAGATATGGGGTACCCCCGCGCACAGGGTAAAATGCCTAAGGAACTTGCTCTTCTCCGTAGGGAGAGCTCCGAAGGCGCCACGTGTCGGGCGGGGCCGGACCTCCCTCTCCTCAGAGGAGAGCTCCGGGCCCACCACGTGGCATACAGAAGCCGGACCTCCCCCTCCGCGGGAGAGAGGTCCGAAGGCGCCACGCGTCCAGCGGGGCCAGACCTCCCTCTCCTCAGAGGAGAGCTCCGGACCCGCCACGTGGCCAACAGAAGCCGAGCCTCTCCCTCCGCGGGGTGAGGTCCGGAGGCTCCACGTGCCCCGCGGAACGGACCCTCCTCTCCTCTGAGAAGGGCTCCGGGCCCGCCACGTGGCAGCAGAACGGCGCCGCCTGTCCCCGAGCGATAGGCAGTGGGCGTAAAGACGCCCCATACCTTGCCCGTACAAGGTATTCAAGGCCCGCGTCTTCCCGAGACGCGGAGACGCGGAGCACGCTTCTGTCAGGTGCCGTTGCACCCAGTCGCATCACAGACTGGCGCGCGGTGTCAGAACCTGCCAGCCAATAAACACCGCGACAAGACATCCCATGCCACCTGCGCCGTCATCAACCACTACGACTAGCATGCGGCATGGGCAGGGCGGCAAGATGAAGACTCAGAAGCCTTCGACCAGAGGCAACTACCGACATAACTGCAGATACGGTAGATATAGACAATCTTCCCGGGACCACCTGTCGGGTCCCGGCCCCCCTTGTAAGCTGCCCGAGTCTTGGACTATAAAAGGCTCGGGTAGGCGACGATAGCAAGGGTTCGCACTTTGCAACTCATACGCTAGCCATACACTCTCAAGCTGTAACTCACCCCCAAGCTCAGGACTCCGTCCCTGAGCAGCAAGCAATACAGCGAGCTCCATAGCTCGCCGTGGACGTAGGGTTTTACGCTCCGGCGGCCTGAACCATGTAAAACTCGCCGTGTCAAGCTCTTACTAACTCGTCCATCTGCGCAAGCTCTCCGCTAGAGACTAGCCCCACCGAAAAAAGAACCTCCGCGGGCTGCCCAGTGCAGGGCCGGGGAAGTGTCGACTGAACACTTCGACATTTGGCGCGCCAGGTAGGGGGCTTTTCTCCTAGCGCGACGAGTTTCCACCGACGAAGATGACCAAGCTTCCTTCAGCGGCGAACTCTCCCCCCTCGCCTCTGTGGCAGACCGCGACCAGGGGGGAGTACATGTCGACACACTCGGGACGGATTGTGTCGGTACAAGCTGGGAGCCAGCAACCGGCTCTGGCAGCCGACCCCGGCAATGCAGGCTCCAACCAGCTTCAAGTCTTCAGTAGCGCTGGGCGTGCCCAGTGGGGGTGCGCTAGCTGCAGCGAGAGCGCTACTGTACAATCCGCCCGCTGGGGACGTGCCTCAGGCAGCGACCCGGCAGTGGATCCGCGAGGTAGACCGTCTCGTCGTCGCCGCCGCAAACCCTCAACTTCGGCGGGGACGACGCTCTGGCAAATCGGTCATGTCGCTGATGCGCGCACCATTGGTTGACGAGCAGACGGCAGACTCCAGCTCTACCAGCCCCCAATCGACAGATCTGAGGACAGAGCTGGAGCGGTGTCGCCTGGGTCAATATGCCAGGGTATACCTCGAGCGGCGCCGAGAAAGGCGTCGCCACCAAGAGGCTGACGACAGCATGACGTCGGCCTCGACCCAGCCTGAAGAGCAGACCTTCGCCACGCGATCTCTGCCCCAGGCCTGCGCCGTGCAGAATATGCCACAGTCATATGTCCTGCATATGGCGCCCCCGGCCTATGGTGCAGCCTTGCCCATGCCGGGGAACGAGATGCTCAGTGCGAACCAAGCGTTCGCGGCACCAGAACCTGCGGCGACAGAAGCAGGGTGTGCGGCCATCGCGCCCCACCTTCGCTTCGCAAAGTGGCCGCGCAAGTTTCGGCCGCACCTGCCCGAGAAGTACGACGGCAGCGTCAACCCGGCGGAGTTCCTCCAGATCTACTCCACCGCCGTACTTGCCGCAGGAGGGAATGAAGCCGTTGTCAAAGTGTGCGGTCGACACTTCCCCCGGGCCTGCACTGGGCAGCCCGCGGAGGTTCTTTTTTCGGAGGGGCTAGTTCCTAGCGGAGAGCTTGCGCGGATGGAACAAGTTAGTAAGAGCTTGACACGGCAAGTTTTACATGGTTCAGGCCGCCGGAGCGTAAAACCCTACGTCCACGGCGAGCTATGGAGCTCGCTGTATTGCTTGCTGCTCAGGGCCGGAGGCCTGAGCTTGGGGGTGAGTTACAGCTTGAGAGTGTATGGCTAGCGTATGAGTTGCAAAATGCAAAACCTTGCTATCGACGCCTACCCGAGCCTTTTATAGTCCAAGACTCGGGCGGCTTACAAGGGGAGCCGGGACCCGACAGGTGGTCCCGGGAAGATTGTCTATTATCTACCGTATCTGCAGTTATGCCGGTAGTTGTCTCTGGTCAAAGGCTTCTGAGTCTTCATCTTGCCGCCCTGCCCATGCCGCATGCCAGTCGTAGCGGTTGATGACGGCACAGGCGGCATGGGTTGTCTTGTCGTGGTGTTTATTGGCTGATAGGTTCTGACACCGCGTGCCAGTCTGTGATGCGACTGGGCGCAACGGCACCTGACAGACGCGTGCTCCTCGTTTCCGCGTCTTGGGAAGATGCGGGCCTTGAATACCTTGTACAGGCAAGGTATGGGGCGTATTTACGCCCGCTGCCTATCACTCGGGGCAGGCAGCGTCGCTCTGCTGCCACGTGGCGGGCCCGGAGCCCTTCTCAGAGAAGAGAAGGGTCAGTCCCGCGGGGCACGTGGCGCCTTCGGACCTCTCTCCCGCGGAGGGGGAGGTCCGGCTTCTGCTGGCCACGTGGCGGGCCCGGAGCTCTCCTCTGAGGAGAGGGAGGTCCGGCCCCTCTGGACACGCGGCGCCTTCGGACCTCTCTCCCGCAGAGGGGAGGTCCGGCTTCTGTATGCCACATGGCGGGCCCGAAGCTCTCCTCTGAGGAGAGGGAGGTCCGGCCCCGCAGGACGGGTGGCGCCTTCGGAGCTCTCCCTGCGGAGAAGGGCGAGTTCCTTAGGCATTTTACCCTGTGTGCGGGGGTACCCCATATCTCAGGTACCGACAGTGGTCCCCGGGCCCATCTCGGGGGACATAGCGAGCCCGAGGTGGGACCTCCGTCTCTTCCGGTCCGTGCACTTTCTCTAAGTCCTGAATTGACCGCTGCCGGAGCACGAACAGCCACGGGATCGTGGGAGCGTGCGCTCACTTGATGGTTGCTTTTACTGCGGCGGTTCCCAAGACTGCCACCTTTGAGGCGCTTTCTTCGGGAACCGCTGAAGTGCCTTGCCGGCTCATCTTCTTAGGAGACTGACTCCTTGCCCCCACCGCTTCAGTTAGGCGGCTTGGGCCCACCCGTCATCGGCATTCGGTCTAGGAACCGAAGCGGTTGCTGGTGCGGGATATTCGAAGAGTTCCGAATCGCTTGGAATTGCACCGGGAAGCTTTTTAGAGGGTGTCTTACCCACATTGCAGCTTCCCTTCGCACTTCTCAGCGTTTCTTCTCGGATTCTTGTGCTTTTGCTCTCTTGCCTTTGAGTTCTCCCATGCCATGGCTTCCAACCCGCTGCCAGAGAAGAAACGCGCTCGATCTCCTCCAGCAACGGCGTCGGTGCCAAGTCGGGATTCTGGGGTGCCTGACACTCCCTCCGGTGGCGACTCGAAGAGGCCCCGGGTTGATGCGCTGGGGGAAGCCTCTGGGGCGTCCCCTGTTCCGCCAGTCCAAGCGACGGCGGAGCGGCCGTCGGCGACGGTAGCAGGCTCTGGAAGTTCTACCCCGGCTTGGAAGTCGGGGTTCCGAGCCCGCTGGAGTGTCCGTGCTTCCCGGCTTTCCCGTCTTGCGGGGAACCTGTGCCGCTGCGCTCGGAGCCGGGGGCAACTGCTGCGGCCCCTAGGCCAGCGCGAACTTCTCCTGTTCCGGTGTGCCCGGACTCCGCGGCGGCGTCGTCTCTTCCTGCCGAGACGGCCACCACGGCCCCCGAGCCAGCGCAGGTTGACTCTGCACTAGGCGGCCTGGCCTCTTCTCCAGCACCGCCTTCCCCGGCTTGCCCTTCTCCTCAGGTCAAGGAGCCAGAAGCTGTAGAGAGCCCGACTGGCCTGGCTGCCAGAGCCTCGGAGCCAGCTTCTCCTAATCGGCGTCTCGTCTTGGTTGCTGGTGCGTCGGCTCTTCCTGAGGACGAGGTAATGGAGGAGGTCGGGGGGACTGCCCTGGCCTCTGCTGCTCCATTGCCTCTGGCGGACGCCTTCGCGCTTGCCGAGTCGAGCGTCCGGCAGGTCTTGGCTGCACTAGGGCGCGAGCAGGAGGAGTACACGGTTGAACGGGACCGCCTCCTCATCTGGGGGAACCTTTTGCGGGAGAGGACCACGAAGGTTAAGAGTTAGCTCGACTCCAGGCAGGAGTTGCTCGACTTCAGGGAAGCGCTCGTCGACCGGATGAAGCGGGCTGTCGACCGCATGGACACCCAATCGCGGCGGATCAACAGGGAGGCCCTGGAGGCACACGCCCGGGCCGAAGAGAGCCTCTCTGCTGCCGTGGAGATACGGCAGCGGTTGGAGCGCCGTGAACTCGCCGTTGAGGAACGGGAGCGTTCCATGGCAGCTGAAGCGGAGAGGGTCGCCGCGCAGCTGGCTGCGGGCGAGGATGACCTTCGAGCTCGGATGGAGGAGCTGGAGATCCTGAAAGCAGACCTTGACTTCAGGGAGGAACAGGTCTCCCGTGATCGCCGGGCGGTCTTGGACCGGGAGCTGACCGCCGACTTCAAGGCCGCTGAGTTGGAGCGGATCGCCAAGACTCTCCACCTTCAGGAGAGCTCCCTGGCGGCCAAGGAGAAGGAATTCTCCGAGAGGAACCTGGAGGCTCTGCAGGCGGCCCGCCGCGAGGTGGAGGAGCTCTCAGCCTTGCGGTCCTCCGAGGCTCTTGCGGTCTCAAGCTTCGTGGATCGAGCGGGGTCCGCCCTGATCCCTCTTGGCTTCAGTCCGGTGAGGGCCGCGACTCCCGCATTGAAGGTGGCGGAGGTGATCCCTGCGTTGGAGTCGATCGGCGCCAAACTGGACAGACTCGACTCGGTGGTCGCCAGCGAGCTTGAGGCCGAGGGCCGTGGCTTAGCTTTAGAGGTCGCTTCGCATGTGCTGGCATGCTTCAAGAGCCGCGATCCCTCTTTTTCGCTAGAGCCAGCGAGAGAGGGCCCAGCCGCGGAGCGGGAGGAAGCTGCCAGGGCTGAAGTCGAGGATGTGGCTGCCCTTGTAGCCGCAAGGTTCCGGCGAGAGCCGGGAGGTCCTTAGGACTTGTTTCTCTCTTTTTATCGAGTCTGTAGTCCAGCTCATGGAGCCTTGCTTAATTTGACTCTCTTGGATACTTGTGTCTGTGATGCTTTTTCTCTCCTTCTTGGCTCTGCCTGGCTGAGCCCTTAGCTCCGCAAGGTACTCAGAGGCCATTTCCAATCTCGGAGCTTTGCACAGACACCCTCCCCGGGCCCTAACCGTGTTAGGGGCCCCCGGAGGTCTCCGGATCTCGCCCTATGGGGAGCTCCAGATCTGCCTGCCACGTGGCGGGTCCGGAGCTCCTTCCTAAGAGGCGGGAGCTCCGGCCATGTTGGACACGTAGGGCTTTCGGAGCCCTCCCACCGAGGGGGAGGTCCGTCTTCCGCCCACCACGTGGCGAGCCCGGAGCCCTCCTCAAGGGAGGAGAGAGTTCCGGGCCCGCTGGACACGTGGGGCCCCCGGGTCCCGCTCCTGCTGGAGGGGCGGGTCCCGGTCCTTCCAGTCCCAGGCTGGAGTAGCTGGTAGCTCCTTTCCCCCTGCTTCATGCAGTCCCTGTTGCCGTAACCTGGAGGTCCTGCACACAGGCAGAGGAAACGTAATTCTCCTCGGGGGGTCCTCCCCTCCCGTCTCCTAGTCTTATCCGTCTTACGACCCTGATCCGCTATACGGGGCCTGGGCAATTCTGTGCACGAGGCGCCGGAGCTCCGGCTCCCTCCGAGGTCCGGGTACGGCCGTCCGATCCCTAGTACCGGGCCATGCGCTGGGGAAGCAGAGTGCACGCGCTTTGGGTTCATGACCAGGCAAAGCGAACGTACTCCCCTGGACCTCCGGAGGGCAGGATGCGCATGCTTTGGGCTCTGGGCCGGCTAAGCTGGATACGCACCCTGGACCCCCCATGCACAACGCTGGCCTTTCCTGGAGGTAACCAACTGGCACCGCAACACCTGACTGGGGGAGGCCCGAGAGACTCACTCGGCCATCGGCAGGTGCCTCAAGCGCAGACGCCTTCGGTAGGATAGAAAATGCCGACTATGGATGAGCGCAGGAGAGGTGGAGCTAGATGTACGATGAACATACAGAGATAGTGCGATCATAAAAATTAATGCATAATTTAAATGAGCGCATGAGAGAGAGCTAAGTAGAACAGGGCTCTGTATTCGTACCCATAGGTGGAATTCTGGCTGTACAGGGAGGCAATGTTCCGCCTTGTCTTCAAGGGAAGCAAGACTCTACGCGCATAGGGTCGGAACCAGGCTAAACTGGATGTAGTCCTGTACCGTCCCTTGAGACTTAGCTGCCCCAAGCGCTGTTCCTAAATTCTATGGGATCTTTTACAGAAGGGAATAACCCTGTCCTACTGATGCTCAGGAAGTAGGACTTACAGTGTTGCTCCATGGCAAGGATTTTTGGGAACCGATCCCACTGTCGGTTGAAAGGCATGTGTACCTGGGGCGGCAGCTTTCGTGATTCGGAAGGGACCTTCCCTGCTGGGGGAGAGCTTATGGGTCCTTCTTGGAATAGAGCGTGCCGCTTCACCAGGTTGCCCTCCTGCAGGCCCCCGACGCGTTTGGTTCTTTGGCGGTAGTGCTTAGAGCATTAGCCGAGACCATGCGTTGCGGGGTGTTCGCTGCAGCCGAGTCTTGTCGATGAGGTTGTAATCTTCACGCTGGATCAGGTCCTGCGCGGCTTCTCCTGGGGGCCCCCGGGGAGTTCTCCCCTTCTGGCTAAGGCCTTCAAGGGGTAGGTAGGCCCGGGCTCGTCTTGGATGACCTAAGGCGTCTTCCCCTTCTGGCAAGGCCTTCAAGGGGTTGACAGACCTTAGGCGGCCCCCGAGATGTATGTTCGAGGCACGGAGGCGCGCCGCAGTTGGCTAACGCCCTGGCCTGTCACCGTTGGAACTGGAGTCCTCACCGTCATGCACTGTCTTTATGACACGCTGAGGCTCCTGGAACCCCACCTGGTGGGTAGCAGTGACTGGGGCATCGACCTTCTGTTTGCCATCCCTCTGAGGGTAGGGCAGCGCTTCAGCCCTCTGCTGTCTCCCTTTGCGGAAGCGCTCTGCAAGCCTCTGGATCTCCCAGCACTCGACAGCAGTATGGTTGCAGGTGCCATGCACGGGGCATAGCCCGCCTTGGCCACTGTCTGGGGCTGGTGATTGCCGCTGCCTCTTGTCGGGGCGTGGCCCCCGAGCTCCACTGGTCGTCGCAGCTGCGGCGACGGGGGCCGTGAATGGTGACTTCATCTTTCCACTCCCCCGGTTCTTGGTCTTCTTGCCACCCCCATAGGCAGCAGCACCGGACCCGGGCTGCCCTCCTGACTCGGAGGTCGGCAGAGCGTGCCAGTTCCGCCCTTCAGCCGATCTGGCGCACTTGTCCGCCAGGCTAAAGAGCTCCGAGACGTCGCGGACCTCTCTGGTCGCGAGCTTCTCAAGCATTTTCTCGTCCCGGACACCCTGTCGGAACGCCACCACCACAGAGGCACTTTGGATATGCGGGATGGTGTTGCGTACCTGAGAGAACCGCTGGATGAAAGAACGCAGTGACTCCCCAGGTTGTTGCTTGACGGCGTGGAGGTCAAGCTCCATGCCGGGACGGGTGTAGGAGCTGCAGAAGTTGGCGACGAACTGCCGGCAGAGCTCACCCCAGGAGGTTATGGACCCCTGAGGTAGATTCATGAGCCAAGACCGGGCTGGGCCGGTCAAGGCGACGGGGAAGTAGTTGACCATGACAGCCTCGTCCCCTCCTGCAGCAAGTACGGCAGTGGAGTAGATCTGGAGGAACTCCGCTGGGTTGACGCTGCCGTCGTACTTCTCGGGCAGGTGCGGGCGAAACTTGCGTGGCCACCTTGCGAAGCGAAGGTGGGGTGCAAGGGCCGCACATCCTGCACCTGCTGCTGCAGGTACTGGCGCTGCGAACATGTGGTTCGCACCTGGCACCGCGTATCCCGGCATGGGCAGGGCTGCACCATAGGCCGGGGCCGCTACTTGCGGCGCATATAGCTGTGGCATATGCTGCGCAGCATATGCCTGAGGCAGGGCTCGCGTGGCGAAGGCCTGCCCTTCTGGTTGTGTCGAGGCCGACGACATGCTGTCGCCTGCCTCATGGCTGCGACGCCTCTCTCGGCATCGCTCGAGGTACACCCGGGCGTCCTGGCCCAAGTGGCACCGTTCCAGTTTCCTTCGCAGGTCCGTCGACAGGAGCCTGGAGGAGCTGGAATCCGCCGTCAGCCCGTCAACCGTGGGTGTGCGCGTCAGCGACACAGCCGGTTGTCCTGGGCGCCGTCCTCACCGAAACCGAGGGTTCGCGGCGGCGACGACGAGGCGGTCCACCTCACGGACCCATTGCTGGGTCGCTGAATGGGGCGCATCCCCTGCAGGTGGGTTGCGCAGCAGCGCTCTTGCTGCAGCTAGCGCACCTCCATGGTGTACGCTCAGCGCTGCAGAAGACCTCACACTGGTCTGGGCCTGCATAGCCGGAGTTGGCGTTGCCGGAGTCGGGTGCTGGCTACCAGCTTGTGCCGACACACTCCGTCCTGAGTGTGTCGACATGTACTCCCCAGTGGTCACGGTTCGCCGTGAACGTGGAGGGGGAGAGTTTGCCGCTGAAGGAAGCTTGGTCATCTTCGTCGGCGGAAACTCGTCGCGCTAGGAGAAAAGCTCCCTTCCTGGCGCGCAAAATGTCGAAGTGTGCGGTCGACACTTCCCCCGGGCCTGCACTGGGCAGCCCGCGGAGGTTCTTTTTTTGGAGGGGCTAGTTCCTAGCGGAGAGCTTGCACGGATGGAACGAGTTAGTAAGAGCTTGACACGGCGAGTTTTACGTGGTTCAGGCCGCCGGAGCGTAAAACCCTACGTCCACGGCGAGCTATGGAGCTCGCTGTATTGCTTGCTGCTCAGGGCCGGAGGCCTGAGCTTGGGGGTGAGTTACAGCTTGAGAGTGTATGGCTAGCGTATGAGTTGCAAAATGCGAAACCTTGCTATCGACGCCTACCCGAGCCTTTTATAGTCCAAGACTCGGGCGGCTTACAAGGGGAGCCGGGACCCGACAGGTGGTCCCGGGAAGATTGTCTATTATCTACCGTATCTGCAGTTATGCCGGTAGTTGTCTCTGGTCGAAGGCTTCTGAGTCTTCATCTTGCCTCCCTGCCAATGCCGCATGCCAGTCGTAGCGGTTGATGACGGCGTAGGCGGCATGGGTTGTCTTGTCGCGGTGTTTATTGGCTGACAGGTTCTGACACCGCGCGCCAGTCTGTGATGCGACTGGGCGCAACGGCACCTGACAGACGCGTGCTCCGCGTTTCCGCGTCTTGGGAAGACGCGGGCCTTGAATACCTTGTATGGGCAAGGTATGGGGCGTATTTACGACCGCTGCCTATCACTCGGGGCAGGCAGCGTCGCTCTGCTGCCACGTGGCGGGCCCGGAGCCCTTGTCAGAGAAGAGAAGGGTCAGTCCCACGGAGCACGTGGCGCCTTCGGACCTCTCTCCCGCAGAGGGGGAGGTCCGGCTTCTGCTGGCCACGTGTCGGGCCCGGAGCTCTCCTCTGAGGAGAGGGAGGTCCGGCCCCTCTGGACACGCGGTGCCTTCGGACCTCTCTCCCGCGGAGGGGGAGGTCCGGCTTCTGTATGCCACATGGCGGGCCCGGAGCTCTCCTCTGAGGAGAGGGAGGTCCGGCCCCGCCGGACGCGTGGTGCCTTCGGAGCTCTCCCTGCGGAGAAGGGCGAGTTCCTTAGGCATTTTACCCTGTGCGCGGGGGTACCCCATATCTCAGGTACCGACAGCCGTCATGGCCAATTACTTCCCTGTCGCCTTGACTGGCCCAGCTCGGTCTTGGCTCATTAACCTCCCCCAGCGTTCCGTAACTTCCTGGGGAGAGCTTTGCCGACAGTTCATAGCCAACTTCGGCAGTTCCTACATCCGGCCTGGCACGGAGCTCGACCTCCACGCCATCCAACAACATCCTGGGGAGTCGCTGCGCTCTTTCATCCAGCGGTTCTCCCAGGTGCGGAACACCATCCCACACATTCAAAATGCTTCTGTGGTGGTGGCGCTCCGGCAAGGCGTCCGAGACAAGAAGATGCTTGAGAAACTCGCGACCAGGGGGTCCTCGATGCCTCAGAGCTCTTCAGCTTGGCGGACAAGTGCGCCAGGGCAGCCGAAGGACGGAACTGGCACTCACAGCCGTCCTCCGAGTCAGGAGGGCTGCCTGGATCTGGTCCTACTCCCTATGGAGGCAGCAGGAAGACCAAGAGCCGAGGCAGAAGCAAGATAAGATCACCGGCTGCAACCCCAGTCGTCACTGCAGTGACGCTCAGTGGGGCTCGGGGGCCGCGCCCTGACAAGAGGCAGCGAAAGTCACCGATCCCGGAAGATAGCCAGGACAATATGTGCCCCGTGCACAGCAGCTGTCTCCACACTACTGCCGAGTGCCGGGAGATCCGAAGGCTCGCAGAGCGCTTCCGCAAGGGGAAGCAGCAGCGGGCTGATGCCCTGCCCTTCCGTCCAAAGGAAGACGAACAGGGGGTGGATGTTCCAGACAACATCGACCACCCAGAGGAGATCCAGGAGCCTCAGCGTGTCGTGAAGGCGGCACGCAATCATGAGGACTCCAGCTCTAGTGACGATGAGCGTCGGAAGAAGCTCTACGTCATATACGGCGGGTCCGCCGACCCCTCGTCCCGAAGCGCAGTCAAGACTCTGCGCCGAGCGGTAGCGTCGGTGGCGCCACTCCCAAGTGCTGCACCGCACCTTAAGTGGATGGGGACCCCCATCAGCTTTGACGCCACCTACTGCCCCAGGAACATGGCTGGGGCCGGTCAACTGCCGCTCCTGGTAGCCCCTACCATCGCCAACGTGAGAATGTACCACGTTTTGGTAGATGGAGGAGCTGGGCTGAACCTCATCAGCCGTGCAGCTTTCCAGAAGCTGCAGGTCCCGATGGCCAAGCTCACCCCGTCGAGCCCGTTCTCAGGGGTAGGGCCTGGACAGGTTATCCCCTACGGCAACATTAGTCTCCCGGTGACCTTCGGGGCTCCGGACAGCTATCGAACAGAGTACATTCTGTTCGACGTAGCGGAGATAGACCTACCCTTCAACGCCATAATCGGCAGGCCAGCCCTGTACCGGTTCATGGCTGTAGCCCACTACGGCTACCTCGTCCTGAAGATGCCAACACCGACGGGCGTTCTCAGGATTCATGGGGACCGCACTGCTGCAGTGTCGGCCCTGGAGAAGCTCCAAGCGCTCGCAACAGCTGGGGCATCAGCCCCCGGCAATACGGAGCCGGACCAGCTCCGTCCGAGCACACGTCACCGTGCTTCCGCCACAGCACCCCGGGTGCAACCTCTCGACGGGGGCGGCGTCCCCTTAAAGGTCGTCCAAGTCGGCGCCGAAGCTACCCAGACCACCCGGGTAGCCGGGGGCCTGGATAGCAAATAGGAAGGCATGCTCATCACCTTCCTCCGGCACAACGTCGACGTGTTTGCATGGCAGCCGTCACAGATGCCGGGGATCCCCAGGGAGGTGATCGAGCACCACTTGAAAGTCTTCCCCGACGCCCGGCCGGTTCAACAGAAGCCCCGCAAGCAGTCCATCGAGCGGCAAAACTTCATCCGTGAATAAGTCAAGAAGCTGCTGGACGCTGGCTTCATACGGGAGGTCCACCACCCCCGATGGTTGGCGAACCCCGTCGTTGTCCCGAAGGCTGGCGGGAAGCTCCGGATGTGCATCGACTACACCAGTCTCAATAAGGCATGTCCCAAAGATCCATTCCCTCTCCCTAGAATAGATCAAATAGTAGACTCAACGTCAGGCTGTGATATGCTGTGCTTCCTAGACGCCTACTCGGGTTTCCATCAGATCCCCATGTCTAGGGAGGACAAGGAGCACACCTCCTTCATCACAGTAGACGACCTTTATTGCTATGTGTCTATGCCTTACGGCCTAAAGAATGCACTCCCCACCTTTGTGCGGGCGATGCACAAAACCTTTGGGGAGTTAATAAGAGACCTAGTTGAGGTGTACGTCGATGACATAGTTGTCAAGGTCAAGCAGGGTTCATCCTTACTAGATAACCTAGCTTTAGTCTTTGACAAGTTGCGCTCTACGCGCACCAAGCTGAACCCAGACAAATGTGTGTTCGGCGTGTCCTCTGGGAAGCTCTTAGGGTTCCTGGTCTCGCACCGAGGGATTGAGGCCAACCCAGATAAGATCAAGGCCATCGACTTGATACGGCCCCCTGCCCGCGTCAAGGATGTTCAGAGACTCACGGGATGTCTAGCCGCGCTGAGTCGGATTATACCGAGGCTAGCAGAGCGGGCACTCCCTTTCTTTAAGCTCCTGCGCAAGTCAGGCCCTTTTGCCTGGACTGACGAAGCAGAAGAGGCTTTCCAGGAGTTGAAGCGACTCCTGACGACCCTACCTATCATGGTAGCCCCTGAGCCCGGGGAGCACTTGCTGCTCTACATTGCGGCGACAACAGAAGTGGTGAGTATGGTCCTTGTCGCGGAGCGGCCAGACCCCTCACCCTCGCAACCTGCTCCGGTAGCAGAAGACAGACGCCAGGAGGCCCCGCAGGGCCAAGACGGTCTCCCGGACCCCCCAGAGGTCCAGGTCGACCTCCCTGAGGCCCAGGACGGTTTCCCGGACCCCCAAGATAAATCTCCAGGGGCCAATTGGGATCTCCCGGAGGTCCCTCAAGACCCCCCGGAGCTCCCGGATAATCAAGATAGCTTAAGGGCCTCCGGGTCCCAGTTCCCGGAGGCCCCAATGGGTCCACTCACCTCCAGCGGGCCGGGGCCAATGGACGAGGACCTCCCAAGCCTAAGAGAGAGGGTTCGAACCATACAGAGGCCTGTCTACTACATCAGCGAAGTACTTCATGATGCCAAGACAAGGTACCTAGAAGTCCACAAGCTGCTGTATGCGGTGCTCGTGGCCTCCAGGAAGCTCCGCCATTACTTCCAGGCCCACCGGGTCTCGATAGTCACCTCGTATCCGCTGAAGACAATTCTTCACAGCCCCCATGCGACTGGCAACGTTGCTAAATGGGCGGCTTTCGGTACCCTCGATATGGGGTACCCCCGTGCACAGGGGAAAATGCCTAAGGATCTCGCCCTTCTCCGCAGGGAGAGCTCCGAAGGCGCCACGCGTCCAGCGGGGCCGGACCTCCCTCTCCTCAAAGGAGAGCTCCAGGCCCACCACGTGGCATACAGAAGCCGGACCTCCCCCTCCACGGGAGAGAGGTCCGAAGGTGCCGCGTGTCCAGAGAGGCCGGACCTCCCCCTCCTCAGAGAGGAGCTCCGGGCTCACCACGTGGCGAACAGAAGCCGAACCTCCCCCTCCGCGGGGAGAGGTCCGAAGGCTCCACCTGTCCAGCGGGGCCAGCCCCCCTCTCTTCTGAGGAGGGCTCCGGGCCCGCCACGTGGCCAGCAGAACGGCGCTGCCTGCCCCCGAGCGATAGGCAGCGGGTGTAAAGACGCCCCATACCTTGCCCGTACAAGGTATTCAAGGCCCGCGCCTTCCCAAGACGCGGAGACGAGGAGCACGCCTCTGTCAGGTGCCGTTGCGCCCAGTCGCATCACAGACTGGCGCGCAGTGTCAGAGCCTGCCAGCCAATAAACGCAGCGACAAGACATCCCATGCCGCCCCCGCCGTCATCATCCACTACGACTAGCATGCGGCATGGGCAGAGCTACAAGACGAAGACTCAGAAGCCTTCGGCAGAGACAACTACCGGCATAACTGCAGATATGGTAGATATCAGTCAATCTCCCCGGGACCACCTGTCGGGTCCCTGCCCCCCTTGTAAGCCACCCGAGTCTTGGACTATAAAAGGCTCAGGTAGGCGACGTTAGCAGGGGTTCGCACTCTAGCCATTCGCACACTGGGTTCGCATTTTGCAACTCACACGCTAGCCATACACTCTCATGCTGTAACTCACCCCCAAGCTCAGGCCTCCGGCCCTGAGCAGCGAGCAATACAACGAGCTCCATAGCTCGCCGTGGACGTAGGGTTTTACGCTCCGGTGGCCTGAACCACGTAAAACTCGCCATGTCAAGCTCTTACTAACTCGTTCCATCCGCGCAAGCTCTCCGCTAGGAATTAGCCCCTCCGAAAAAAAGAACCTCCGCGGGCTGCCCAGTGCAGGTCCGGGGGAAGTGTCGACCGCACACTTCGACATTTGGCGCGCCAGATAGGGGGCTTTTCCCCTTGCGCGACGAGTTTCCGCCGACGAAGATGACCAAGCTTCCTCCAGCGGCAAACTCTCCCCCCCCCCCCCCCCGCGCCCACGGCAAACCGTGACCAGGGGAGAGTACATGATGACACACTCAGGACGGAGTGTGTCAGGGCAAGCTGGGAGCCAGCAACCGGCTCTGGCAGCGCCGACCCCGGCAATGCAGGCTCCATCCAGCGTCAGGCCTTCAGTAGCGCCGGGCATACCCGGTGGGGGTGCACTAGCCGCAGCAAGGGCGCTACTGCACAATCCGCCTGCTGGGGACACGCCTCAGGCAGCGACCCAGCAGTGGATTCGCGAGGTAGACCGTCTTTTCGTCGCCGCCACAAACCATTGACTTCGGCGGGGACGACGCTCCAACCAACCGGCTGTGTCGCTGACGCGCACGCCAACGGTCGACGGGCAGACGGCGGGTTCCAGCTCCACCAAGCTTCCGTCGACGGACCTGAGGACAGAGCTGGAACGGTGCCACTTGGGCCAAGATGTCCGAGTGTTCCTCGAGCGATGTCGAGAAAGGCGTCGCACTCAAGAGGCTGGCGACAACATGACGTCGGCCTCGACCCAGCCTGGAGGGCAGACCTTCGCTACGTGAGCTCTGCCCCAGGCGTACGCCGCACAGCATAAGCCACAACCATGTGCTCTGCAAGCGGCGTCCCCGGCCTATGGCGCAACCTTTCCCATACCGGGGTACACTGTGTCAGGCGCAACCAAACGTTCGCGACACCAGTACCTGCACTGGGAGCCAGCAACCGGCTCTGGCAGCGCCGACCCCGGCAATGCAGGCTCCAACCAGCGTCAGGTCTTTAGTAGCGCTGGGCGTACCTGGCGGGGGTGCGCCAGCCGCAGCAAGAGCGCTACTGCGCAATCTGCCTGCTGGGGACGCGCCTCAGGCAGCGACCCAGCAGTGGATTCGAGAGATAGACCGTCTCGTCGTCGCCGCCGCAAACCCTCGACTTCGGCGGGGACGACGCTCCGGCCAACAGGCCGTGCCGCTGACGCGCACGCCAATGGTTGGCGAGCAGACGGCGGACTCCAGCTCCACCAGGCTTCCGTCGACGGACCTGGGGGCAGAGCCGGAGCGATGCCACTTGGGCCAAGATGCCCGAGTGTTCTTCGGGCGACGTCGAGAAAGGCGTCGCAACTAAGAGGCTGGCGACAGTATGACGTCGGCCTCGACCCAGCCTGAAGGGCAGATCTTCGCCACGCGAGCTCTGCCCCAGGTATACGCCGCGCAGCATATGCCACAACCATATGCCCCGCAAACGGCGTCCCCGGTCTATGGGGCAGCCTTGCCCATACCGGGGCACACTGTGCCAGCGGCGAGCCAAGCGTTCGCGGCACCAATACCTGCACTGGGAGCCAACAACCGGCTCTGGCAGCGCCGACCCCGGCAATGCAGGCTCCGACCAGCGTCAGGTCTTCAGTAGCGCTGAGCGTACCCGGCGGGGGTGCGCTAGCCGCAGCAAGAGCGCTGCTACTCAATCCGCCTGCTGGGGACGCGCCTCAGGCAGCGACCCAGCAGCGGATTCGCGAGGTAGACCGTCTCGTCGTCGCCGCCGCAAACCCTCGACTTCGGTGGGGACAACGCTCCGGCCAACCGGCCGTGTCGCTGATGCGCACGCCAATGGTTGGTGAGCACACGGCAGATTCCAGCTACACCAGGCTCCGGTTTTGGCCGCACCTGCCCGAAAAGTTCGACAGCAGCGTCAACCCGGCGGAGTTCCTTCAGATCTACTCCACCGCCGTACTTGCCGCAGGAGGGGATGAGGCCGTCATGGACAACTACTTCCCCGTCGCCTTGACCGGCCTGACCCGGTCTTGGCTCATGAACCTCCCTCGGGGTTCCATAACTTCCTGGGGAGAGCTCTGCCGGCAGTTCATCGCCAACTTCAGCAGCTCCTACACCCGTCCCGGCACGGAGCTTGACCTCCAAGCCATCAAGTAACAACCTGGGGAGTCGCTGCGCTCCTTTATCCAGCGGTCCTCCCAGGTACGCAACACCATCCTGCATATTCAAAGTGCTTCTATGGTGGTGGCACTTCGACAGTGTCCGAGACGAGAAGATGCTTGAGAAACTTGCGACCAAAGAGGTCTGCGATGCCTCTGAGCACTTCAGCCTGGCGGACAAGTGCGCCAGAGCAGCCGGTGGGCGGAGCTGGCACTCACTGCCAGCTTCCGAAGCCGGAAGACAGCCCGAAGACGGCGGAGTTCAAGCTGAGCTCCCGACCACGTCAGACAGCGAAGAGCCAAGCACTGGCTGACTTCGTGGCTGAGTGGACGCCAACGAAGGCTGACCCAGGGGGCCGCGAAGACGGTGAACCAAAGTACCGAGCTCCGGTCTTCACCGGGCCTCACTGGACGCTCTTCTTCGACGGCTCCTCGCGAAAGCAGGGGGCCGGTGCCGGCGTACTGCTTCTCATGCCATCGGGGGAGAAGTCTGGGTACATGGTGCGTTTCAATTCCAAGGTAACCAACAACTTGGCAGAGTATGAAGCACTCATCTTTGGCCTAAAAGACAGTCCTGTCTTTGGGCGCTCGCCAGTTGTTGGCACAGGGCGACTCCCAGCTAGTTATCAAGCAAGTTAAGGGTGAATGCCCTTGCAATGACCCACAGATAGCTTCTTATCTGCTTCACGTGCGGATGTTGGAGAAAGAATTCCTCGCCTTGGACCTGCACCATGAACCGCGCGCTGGCACGGCCGCAGCTGACAACTTCTCAACGAAGACCTCCATCGGAGCCCCTGTGCACGAAGGAGTCTTCGAGAGGACGTTGCTGCGGTCCACAGCCCGGCCCGCCGAGCCGGGCGAAGGGGGCTGAACCAGTGCCACGAAGCTAGGCAGTCCCGGCGGCCCTGGATGCCGCCAAAGGATCGTAAGAGTCACTGGGGACTCCGTGCAACCCAGCGCTCAAGATCCAGAAGCTCAAGTAGTCCCGATGCATGGACCACGGAGGTCCGGGACTCCTTGAAGGACATCCTTCCTGATGAACGTGCATCCGCTGAACGGATGGTGCGGATGGCTAAGTGCTACGTGCTGGTATCTTTACTGGCGTGGCGCCTCGACATCCTATTACGGTGCATAACCCAGGAGGAAGGCTGCGACTAGCTCGCAGTAGTCCAAGGAGGCGAGTGCTGGGAACGCTCATCGTCCCACGCGTTGGTCAGATAAGCCAGCCGGCATGGCTCCTACTGACCGAGAGCCACCTGGACGCCGTCAAACCGGTTAGGGATGCAATGCGTGCCAAGTCCACGCCAAGCAGACCCACACACCCGGTGCAGACGCGCACCCAGAGCCGTCGGGGGATACCGGCTCCTCCATGTCGAGGGCCAGCCGGACTTCCCAGGGCCGGGTCACGGGAACTACCCTTCCACATGGTATGCAGGGCCGAAGCCATGCTTCCCCCTGATATAGCCATGGGGGTCCCCCCGTGTCCGGCGTACGACGAAGCCACGCATGACCCGCTCTGCGTGAAGACAGGCACTCTGACGCCACCCCAGTAAGTTCACCATGCTTACTTAGGTGTTTATTTAAATTACGCATTAATTTATATGAACACCTCCCCACGCTCTAGACAGTGTGCGTCCATTGTACACTCGGTTCCTCTTTCCTGCTCTCATGCATAGTCGATATTTGCCGTCCTGCCGAAGGCGGTAGTGCTTGGGGTACCTGCCAGAGGCCCGGTGGCCTTTTGGATCTCCCTCTATAAGGGTACTGCACCGCCAGTTGGTCTCCTCCGAGAAAAGACCTATGCTAGAACGGGGGGTCAGGAGCCTTGCTTTGCCCGGTCTTGCACCAAAAGCATGCGCACTCTGCCTCCCAGCGCTACGGTCTGAGTACCAGGGGGCCGGGCGGTTACACCCTGACTGGGGCTGGGGCCAGACCTCCGGGACCAAGTGCACTGGATTACCCAAGCCCCGTATTCCAGCCTGGGACAGTAAGCCAAATGAGACTAAGGGATAGGAAAGGGGGGACCACTGAGCAGTTCCGGACCTCCGCCCCCACAGCTGGGCCGAGCTCCGAGGCTAGCCCTCGCCCTCCTTTCAGAGGGGAGCGCTGATGCCGGACCTCACGCCCATCGCTGGCCTGAGCTCCGATGACTTCTGGACTCCGCCTCCACAGCCAGGCCGAGCTCCGAGGCCAGCCCTCGCCCTCCTTTCAGAGGCGAGCGCTGATGCCGGACCTCACGCCCTTCGCTGGCCTGAGCTCCGATGACTTCCGGACTCCGCCTCCACAGCCAGGCCGAGCTACGAGGCCAGCTCTCGCCCTTCTTTCAGAGGCGAGCGCTAATGCCGGACCTCACGCCCTTCGCTGGCCTGAGCTCCGATGACTTCTGGACTCCGCCTCCACAGCCAGGCCGAGCTCTGAGGCCAGCCTTCGCCCTCCTTTCAGAGGCGAGCGCTGACGCCGGACCTCATGGCCTTCGCTGGCTTGAGCTCCGATGACTTCCGGACTCCGCCTCCACAGGCAGACCAAGCTCCGAGGCCAGCCCTCGCCCTCCTTTCAGAGGCGAGCGCTGATGCTGGACCTCACGCCCTTCGCTGGCCTGAGCTCCGATGACTTTCGGACCTCCGCCCCCAAAGCCGGGCCGAGCTCCGATGCCAGGCTTCACCCTCTCCTAAGAGGTTGAACACCGAAGCCGTCAAGACCCTGCCAGCACAGGGAGTACTCAAGACAAGAAAGTGCGCGGATCAGAAGAGACGAAGGTCCCACCTCGGGCTCGCTATCTCCCCCGAGATGGGCCCGGGGGCCACTGTCGGTACCCTCGATATGGGGTACCCCCGCGCACAGGGGAAAATGCCTAAGGATCTCGCCCTTCTCCGCAGGGAGAGCTCCGAAGGCGCCACGCGTCCAGCAGGGCCGGACCTCCCTCTCCTCAGAGGAGAGCTCCGGGCCCACCACGTGGCATACAGAAGCCGGATCTCCCCCTCCGCGGGAGAGAGGTCCGAAGGTGCCGCGTGTCCAGAGAGGCCGGACCTCCCCCTCCTCAGAGAGGAGCTCCAGGCTCGCCACGTGGCCAACAGAAGCCGAACCTCCCCCTCCGCGGGGAGAGGTCCGAAGGCTCCACCTGTCCAGCAGGGCCGGCCCCCCTCTCTTCTGAGGAGGGCTCCGGGCCTGCCACGTGGCCAGCAGAACGGCGCTGCCTGCCCCCGAGCGATAGGAAGCGGGCGTAAAGACGCCCCATACCTTGCCCGTACAAGGTATTCAAGGCCCGCGCCTTCCCAAGACGCGGAGACGAGGAGCACGCCTCTGTCAGGTGCCGTTGCGCCCAGTCGCATCACAGACTGGCGCGCAGTGTCAGAGCCTGCCAGCCAATAAACGCAGCGACAAGACATCCCATTCCGCCCCCGCCATCATCATCCACTACGACTAGCATGCGGCATGGGCAGAGCTACAAGACAAAGACTCAGAAGCCTTCGGCAGAGACAACTACCGGCATAACTGCAGATACGGTAGATATCAGTCAATCTCCTCGGGACCACCTGTCGGGTCCCGGCCCCCCTTGTAAGCCACCCGAGTCTTGGACTATAAAAGGCTCGGGTAGGCGACGTTAGCAGGGGTTCGCACTGTAGCCATTCGCACACTGGGTTCGCATTTTGCAACTCATACGCTAGCCATACACTCTCAAGCTGTAACTCACCCCCAAGCTCAGGCCTCCGGCCCTGAGCAGCAAGCAATACAGCGAGCTCCATAGCTCGCCGTGGATGTAGGGTTTTATGCTCCGGCGGCCTGAACCACGTAAAACTCGCTGTGTCAAGCTCTTACTAACTCGTTCCATCCGCGCAAGCTCTCCGCTAGGAACTAGCCCCTCCGAAAAAAAAAGAACCTCCGCGGGCTGCCCAGTGCAGGCCGGGGGGAAGTGTCGACCGCACACTTCGACAGCGGCGGAGCTGGCGGAGTTTGAGCTGGACTTCCTCCCACGCCATGCAGTCAAGAGCCAAGCACTGGCTGACTTTGTGGCGGAGTGGACACCAACGAAGACTGACCCAGGGGGCCATGAAGGCGGTGAGCCAGAGCACCAAGCTCCGGTCTTCACCGAACCCCACTGGACACTTTTCTTCGACGGCTCCTCGCGAAAGCAGGGGGCCGGTGCCGGCGTACTGCTCCTCATGCCATCGGGGGAACAGTTTGGGTATATAGTGCGTCTAAATTTCAAGACAACCAACAACATGGCGGAGTATGAAGCACTCATCTTTGGCCTGCAGACAGCCCTGTCTTTAGGCGCTCGCCAGTTGTTGGCACAGGGCGACTCCCAACTGGTCATCAAGCAAGTCAAGGGCAAATGCTCCTGCAATGACCCGCAGCTTGCTGCGTATCTGCTTCACGTGCAGATGTTGGGGAAAGAATTCCTCGCCTTGGACCTGCATCACGTACCGCGCGCTGGTAATGCCGCAGCTGACAACCTTTCAACGAAGGCTTCCACCGGAGCCCCCTCGCCCGAAGGAGTTTTCGAGAGGACGTTGCTGCGGCCTACAGCCCGGCCCGCCGAGCCGGGCGAAGGGGGCTTGACCAGCACCTCGAAGCTGGTGGTCCCAGCGGCCCTACAACCATGGATGCCGCCAAGGATCGTAAGCGTCACTGGGGACTCCGTGCAACCCAGCGCTCAAGATCCAGAAGCTCAAGTCAGACCCGATGCATGGATCACAGAGATCCGGGACTACTTGAAGGACAATATCCTCCCTGATGAACATGCAACCGCTGAACGGATTGTGTGTATGGCTAAGAGGTACGCGCTGGTAGAGGGGGATCTCTACCGGCGTGGCGCCAACCACATCCTATTGCGGTGCATAACCCAGGGGGAAGGCTGCGACTTGCTCGCTGAGATCCATGGAGGTGAATGTGGAAGTCATTCTTCCTCACGCACGCTTGTCGGTAAAGCCTTCCGGCATGGCTTCTACTGGCCGACAGCACTCCAGGATGCCGTCAAGCTGGTCGAGAGCTGCAAGGCGTGCCAGTTCCACGCCAAGCAGATCCATACACCGGCTCAGGCGGTACAGATGATCCCGCCCTCGTGGCCATTTGCCGTATGGGGGCTGGACATCCTGGGACCATTTCCCAGAACCGTCGGGGGATTCCGGTACCTCTATGTCGCCATCGACATGTTCACCAAGTGGCCGGAAGCTACACCAGTTGTCACCATCAACAAACAATCCGCAGTAAAGTTCATCAAGTCTATTGTCTGCCGGTTCAGGGTCCCAAACAGAATCATCACCGACAACGGGACCCAGTTCACCAGCGCAGCATTCCAAGACTACTGCGAGGACCTTGGTATTCAGGTGTGCTATGCCTCTGTCGCTCACCCGAGGAGCAATGGGCAAGTTGAGAGGGCCAACGCGGAGATTCTCCGGGGCCTTAAGACTTGCACCTTCGCCAGCCTGAAGAAACATGGTGCCAATTGGGTAGATGAGCTTCCGAGCACACTATGGGCTAACCGGACATCCCAGAGCCGGGCCACCGGGGAGACACCCTTCTTCATGGTGTATGGGGCTGAAGCTGTACTTCCCCCAGAAATCACCATGAAGTCTCACCGTGTCCGGGCTTACGACGAAGCCACGCAGGACAACCTCCGGCGTGGAGAAATCGACCTCGTCGACGAGGTCCGATTACATGCGGCACTCCGTAACACGCGGTACAGACAAGCGCTTCGGCACTACCACCAGAGGTCTGTGCGTGCCCGGGAGCTGCAGGAAGGTGACCTGGTGTTGCGGCGCATACTTTCTCGCGAAGGGGCCCACAAACTCTCCCCTAGTTGGGAAGGCCCCTTCCGAGTCGCGAAAGTATGCCGCCCCGGGTGTGTGCGCCTTTCCACCGAGGATGGGGACCTGCTCCCGAACCCTTGGAACATAGAACACCTCCGTAAGTTCTACCCCTAGAGCAAAAATAGGACAGTACTTTCTTTTCGTAATAAACTCCATAGAGTCCAGGAGCAGCGCTCGGAGCAGCTAAGCCCTAGGGGACGGTACAGGACTACGTTCAGCTTTGCCTGGTTCCGACTCCAAGCGCGTAGAGTCTTGCTTCCCCTCTTAATGGGGCGGGTCATGGCCTCCATGTTTTGCCTGCCTTCCTCCTGTGGAAAGTTGTGCGAAAAGAAATCTGCTCTACTTTGCTCTTTCCTCGTACTCATTTAAATTGTGTATTGAGTTTTTTAACCACCCTTGCAGTGCATGGTTGCCATGTGCTCAGCTCCCCCTCTCTACAGTCCCCCAAGCACCAAGCATATGGTTAGGGGCTATAAGTAAAATAAGACTATGGGATAAGGGAGGGGGAGCCCCCAAGGAGAATTACGTTTCCTCTACCTGTGTGCAGGGCTTCCAGGCTATGGCGACAGGGACTACATAAAGTGGGGGGAAAGGAGCCGTCAGCAGCACCGGCCCAGGACTGGAAGGACTGGGCCCCGCCCCTTCGGCAGGGGCGAGGCCCGAAGGCCCCACGTGTCCAGCGGGCCCGGAGCACTCTCTGAGGAGGGCTCCGGGCTCGCCACGAGGCAGGCGGAAACCGGACCCCCCCTCTCGGTGGGAGGGCTCCGAAAGCCCTACGTGTCCAACATGGCCGGAGCTCCCGCCAGATCTACTCCACCGCCGTACTTGCCGCAGGAGGGGATGAGGCTGTCATGGGCAACTACTTCCCCGTCGCCTTGACCGGCCCAGCCCGGTCTTGGCTAATGAACCTCCCTCAGGGTTCCATAACTTCCTGGGGAGAGCTCTGCTGGCAGTTCATCGCCAACTTCGGCAGCTCCTACACCCGTCCTGGCATGGAGCTTGACCTCCACGCCATCAAGCAACAACCTGGGGAGTCACTGCGCTCCTTCATCCAGCGGTTCTCCAAGGTACGCAACACCATCCCACACATTCGAAGTGCTTCTGTGGTGGTAGCGTTCCGGCAGGGTGTCCGGGACGAGAAGATGCTTGAGAAGCTCGCGACCAGAGAGGTCTGCGATGCCTCTGAGCTCTTCAGCCTGGCAGACAAGTGCGCCAGAGCAGCCGAAAGGTGGAATTGGCACTCACTGCCAGCTTCCGAAGCCGGAAGACAGCCCGAAGACGGCGGAGTTCAAGCTGAGCTCCAGACCACGTCAGACAGCCAAGAGCCAAGCACTGGCTGACTTTGTGGCTGAGTGGACGCCAACGAAGGCTGACCCAGGGGGCCGCGAAGACGGTGAACCAATGTACCGAGCTCCGGTCTTCACCGGGCCTCACTGGACGCTCTTCTTCGATGGCTCCTCGCAAAAGCAGGGGACCAGTGCCGGCGTACTGCTTCTCATGCCATCGGGGGAGCAGTTTGGGTACATGGTGCGTCTCTATTCCAAGGCAACCAACAACTTGGCAGGGTATGAAGCACTCATCTTTGGCCTAAAAGACAGTCCTGTCTCTGGGCGCTCACCAGTTGTAGGCGCAGGGCGACTCCCAGCTAGTTATCAAGCAAGTTAAGGGTGAATGCCCCTGCAATAACCCACAGCTAGCTGCTTATCTGCTCCACGTGCGGATGTTGGAGAAAGACTTCCTTGCCTTGGACCTGCGCCATGTACCGCGCGCTGGCAAGGCCGCAGCTGACGGCCTCTCAACGAAGGCCTCCATCGGAGCCCCTGCGCCCGAAGGAGTCTTCCAGAGGACGTTGCTGCGGTCCACAGCCCAGCCCGCCGAGCCGGGCGAAGGGGGCTGAACCAGTGCCTCGAGGCTAGGCAGTCCCGGCAGCCATGGATGCCGCCAAAGGATCGTAAGCGTCACTGGGGACTCCATGCAACCCAGGGCTCAAGATCCAGAAGCTCAAGTAGTCCCGATGCATGGACCACGGAGGTCCGGGACTCCTTGAAGGACATCCTTCCTGATGAACGTGCATTCGCTGAACGGGTGGTGCGGATGGCTAAGTGCTACGCGCTGGTATCTTTACTGGCGTGGCGCCACGACATCCAATTGTGGTGCATAACCCAGGAGGAAGGCTGCGAATAGCTCGCAGTAGTCCAAGGAGGCGAGTGCTGGGAATGCTCATCGTCCCGCACGCTGGTCGGTTAAGCCACCCGGCATGGCTCCTACTGACCGAGAGCCACCTGGACGCCGTCAAACCGGTTAGGGATGCAATGCGTGCCAGGTCCACGCCAAGCAAACCCACACAACCGGTGCAGACGCGCACCCAAAGCCGTCGGGGGATACCGGCTCCTCCATGTCGAGGGCCAGCCGGACTTCCAAGGGCCGGGTCACGGGAACTACCCTTCCACATGGTATGCGGGGCCGAAGCCGTGCTTCCCCCCGAGATCGCCATGGGGGTCCCCCCGTGTCCGGCGTACGACGAAGCCACGCATGACCCGCTCTGCGTGAAGACAGGCGCTTCGACGCCACCCCAGTAAGTTCACCATGCTTACTTAGGTGTTTATTTAAATTACACATTAATTTATATGAACACCTCCCCACGCTCTAGACAGTGTGCGTCCATTATACACTCGGTTCCTCTTTCCTGCTCTCATGCATAGTCGATATTTGCCGTCCTGCCGAAGGCGGTAGTGCTTGGGGTACCTGCCAGAGGCCCGGTGGCCTTTTGGATCTCCCCCTGTAAGGGTACTGTACCGCCAGTTGGTCTCCTCCGAGAAAAGACCTACGCTAGACTGGGGGGTCAGGAGCCTTTTGCTTTGCCCGGTCTTGCACCCAAAGCATGCGCACTCTGCCCCCCGGCGCTACGGTCTGAGTACCAGGGGGCCGGACGGTTACACCCTGACTGGGGCTGGGGCCAGACCTCCGGGACCAAGTGCACTGGATTACCCAAGCCCCGTATTCCGGCCTGGGACAGTAAGCCAAATGAGACTAAGGGACAGGAAAGGGGGGACCACTGAGCAGTTCCGGACCTCCGCCCCCACAGCTGGGCCGAGCTCCGAGGCCAGCCCTCGCCCTCTTTTCAGAGGCGAGCGCTGATGCCGGACCTCACGCCCTTCGCTGGCCTGAGCTCCGATGACTTCCGGACTCCGCCTCCACAGCCAGGCCGAGCTCCGAGGCCAGCTCTCGCCCTCCTTTCAGAGGCGAGCGCTGATGCCGGACCTCACGCCCTACGCCGGCCTGAGCTCCGATGACTTCCGGACTCCGCCTCCACAGCCAGGCCGAGCTCCGAGGCCAGCCCTCGCCCTCCTTTCAGAGGCGAGCGTTGATGCCGGACCTCACGCCCTTCGCTGGCCTGAGCTCCGATGACCTCCGGACCTCACGTCCTTCGCTGGCCTGAGCTCCGATGACTTCCGGACTCCGCCCCCATAGCTGGGCTGAGCTCCGAGGCCAGCCCTCGCCCTCTTTTCAGAGGCGAGCGCTAATGCCGGACCTCATGCCCTTCGGTGGCCTGAGCTCCGATGACTTCCGGACTCCGCCCCCATAGCTGGGCCGAGCTCCGAGGCTAGCCCTCGCCCTCCTTTCAGAGGCGAGCGCTGATGCCGGGCCTCACGCCCTTCGCTGGCCTGAGCTCCGATGACCTCCGGACCTCACGCCCTTCGCTGGCCTGAGTTCCGATGACTTCCGGACCTCTGCCCCCACAGCTGAGCCGAGCTCCGATGCCAGCCCTTGCCCTCCTTTCGGAGGTGAGCCCTGATGCCGGACCTCACGCCCTTCGTGGACCTGAGCTCCGATGACTTTCGGACCTCTGCCCCCACAGCCGGGCCGAGCTCCGATGCCAGGCTTCACCCTCTACTAAGAGGCTCAACTCCGAAGCCGTCAAGACCCTGCCAGCACAGGGGGTACTCAAGACAAGAAAGTGTGCAGGTAGGAGAAGGCCTCACCTCGGGCTCGTTACCTCCCCCGAGGAGAGCCCGGGGGCCACTGTCGGTACCCGCGATATGGGGTACCCCCGTGCACAGGGGAAAATGCATAACGATCTCGCCTTTCTCCGCAGGGAAAGCTCCGAAGGCGCCCCGTGTCCAGTGGGGCCGGACCTCCCTCTCCTCAGAGGAGAGCTCTGGGCTCGCCACGTGGCCTACAGCAGCAGACCTCCCCCCTCCGTGGGGAGAGCTCCGAAGGTGCCACGTATCCGGCGGGGCCGGACCTCCCTCTCCTCAGAGAGGAGCTCCGGGCCCGCCACATGGCCGACAGAAGCCGAACCCTGTTGGTTCGCATCTCCGCAACTCATACGCTAGCCATTCACACCCAAGCTGTAACTCACCCCCAAGCTAAGGACTCCGGTTCTGAGCAGCAAGCAATACAGCGAGCTCCATAGCTCGCCGTGGACGTAGGGTTTTACGCTCCGGCGGCCTGAACCACGTAAAAGTCGCCGTGTCAAGCTCTTACTAACTCGTCCATACGCTCAAGCTCTCCGCAAGGGACTAGCCCCACCGAAAAAAGAACCTCCGCGGGCTGCCCAGTGCAGGCCCGGGGGAAGTGTCGACCGAACACTTCGACAACCGTCTTCGTGGCCCCCCTGGGTCAGCCCTCATTGGCGTCCACTCAGCCACGACGTCAGCCAGCGCTTGGCTTTTGACTGCATGGCGAGGAAGGAAGTCCAGCTCAAACTCCGCCAGCTCCGCTGCCCATTTAGCGACATTGCTAGTCGCATGGGGGCTGTGAAGGATCGTCTTCAGCGGATAGGAGGTGACCACCGAGACCCGGTGGGCCTGAATGTAGTGGCGGAGCTTCCTGGACGCCACGAGCACTGCATACAGCAGCTTGTGGACCTCCAGGTACCTTGTCTTGGCGTCATGGAGGACTTCGCTGATGTAGTAGACAGGCCTCTGGATGGTCCGGACCCTCTCTCTCTCAGGTCAGAGAGGTCTTCATCCATTGGCTCAGGCCTGCCGGAGGTGAGTGGGTCCAGGGGGGCCTCTGGGAGTTTGGACTCAAAGGCTCCTAAGACGCCTTGGCCTTCCGGGAGGTCCCACTGGTTTTCTGGGAGCTCCAGGAGGTCCCGCTAGATCTCCGGGAGGTCCCGTTGGGCCCCCGAGGGGTCCCGTTGGACCTCTAGGAGCTTGTCTTGGAGGTCCGGGGGTCCGCCCCGGACCTCCGGGAGGTTGTCTTGGAGGTCCAGGAGGCAGTCCTGGACCTCCGAGAGGTTGTCTTGGAGGTCCGGGAGGTCGTCTTAGACCTCCGGGGTTTCCTGGAGTCTGTCTCCCGCTACCGGAGCAGGCTGTGATGACAAGGGGTCCGGCCGCTCTGCGACGAGGACCATACTCACCACTTCAGTTGTCGCCGCGATGTAGAGCAACAAACGCTCTCCGGGCTCGGGGGCTACCATGATAGGTAGGGTCATCAGGAGTTGCTTCAACTCCTGGAAAGCTTCTTCTGCTTCGTCAGTCCAGGCAAATGGACCGGATTTGCGCAGGAGCTTAAAGAAGGGGAGCGCTCGCGCTGCTAGCCTCTGTATAAACCGACTCAGCGCGGCTAGGCATCCTGTGAGTTTCTGGACATCTTTGATGCGGGCGGGAGGCCGCATCAAGTCGATGGCCTTGATCTTCTCTGGGTTGGCCTCAATTCCTCGGTGTGAGACCAGGAATCCTAAGAGTTCCCCAGAGGATACGCCGAACACACATTTGTCGGGGTTCAGCTTGGTGCGCGTGGAGCGCAATTTGTCAAAGACTAAGGCTAGGTTATCTAACAAGGATGAACTCTGCCTGACCTTGACAACGATGTCATCGACATATACCTCAACTAAGTCTCTTATTAACTCTCCAAAAGTTTTGTGCATTGCACGTACAAAGGTGGGGAGAGCATTCTTTAGGCCATAAGGCATAGAGACATAACAATACAGGCCATCTACTGTGATGAAGGAGGTGTGTTCTTCATCTTCTCTAGACATAGGGATCTGATGAAAACCCGAGTAGGCGTCTAGGAAGCACAGCATATCGCAGCCTGATGTCGAGTCTACTATTTGATCTATTCTGGGGAGAGGGAATGGATCTTTGGGACATGCCTTATTGAGACTGGTGTAGTCGATGCACATCCGGAGCTTCCCACCGGCCTTCGGGACAACGACGGGGTTCGCCAACCACCGGGGGTGATGGACTTCCCGTATGAAGCCAGCATCCAGCAGCTTCTTAATCTCTTCTCGGATGAAATTCTGCCGCTCGATGGACTGCTTGCAAGGCTTCTGTGGGACAGGCCGGGCGTCGGGGAAGATCTTCAAGTGGTGCTGTCGGTACCCGCGATATGGGGTACCCCCGCGCACAGGGGAAAATGCCTAAGGAACTCGCCCTTCTCCGCAGGGAGAGCTCCGAAGGCTCCACGCGTCCGGCGGGGCCGGACCTCCCTCTCCTCAGAGAGGAGCTCCGGGCTCGCCACGTGGCCGACAGAAGCCGAACCTCCCCCTCCGCGGGGAGAGGTCCGAAGGCTCCACGTGTCCTATGGAGCCGGACCCCCCTCCCCTCTGAGGAGGGCTCCGGGCCCGCCACGTGGCCAGCAGAACGGCGCTGCCTGCCCCCGAGCGATAGGCAGCGGGCGTAAAGGCACCCCATACCTTGCCTGTACAAGGTATTCAATGCCCGCGTCTTCCCAAGACGCGGAGACGCGGAGCACACCTCTGCCAGGTGCCGTTGCGCCCAGTCGCATCACAGACTGGCGCGCGGTGTCAGAGCCTTCCAGCCAATAAACGCAGCGACAAGACATCCCATGCCGCCCCCGCCATCATTATCCACTACGACTAGCATGCGGCATGGGCAGGGCTGCAAGACGAAGACTCAGAAGCCTTCGCCAGAGACAACTACCTGCATAACTGCAGATACGGTAGATCACAGTCAATCTCCCCGGGACCACCTGTCGGGTCCCGGGCCCCCCTTGTAAGCCACCCGAGTCTTGGACTATAAAAGACTCGGGTAGGCGACGATAGTAAGGGTTCGCACTTTAGCCATTCGCACCCTGGGTTCGCACTCCCGCAACTCATACGGTAGCCATCCTCTCCCAAGCTGTAACTCATCCTCAAGCTCAGGACTCCGGTTCTGAGCAACAAGCAATACAGCGAGCTCCATAGCTCGCCGTGGACGTAGGGTTTTACGCTCCGGCGGCCTGAACCATGTAAAACTCGCCGTGTCAAGCTCTTACTAACTCGTCCATACGCTCAAGCTCTCCGCAAGGGACTAGCCTCACCGAAAAAAGAACCTCCGCGGGCTGCCCAGTGCAGGCCCGGGGGAAGTGTCGACAGAACACTTCGACATTTGGCGCGCCAGGTAGGGGGCTTTTCCCTTGCGCGACGAGTTTCTGCCGACGAAGATGACCAAGCTTCCTTCAGCGGCAAACTCTCCCCCCCCCCCCCCCCGCGTCCGCGGCGAACCGCGACCGGGGGGGGGGGCGGGGGGTACATGTCGACACACTAAGGACGGAGTGTGTCGGAACAAGCTGGGAGCCAGCAACCGGCTCTGGCAGCGCCGACCCCGGCAATGCAGGCTCGAACCAGCGTCAGGTTTTCAGTAGCGCTGGGCGTACCCGGTGGGGGTGCGCTAGCCGCAGCAAGAGCGCTACTGCACAATCCGCCTGCTGGGGACGCGCCTCAGGCAGCGACCCAGCAGTGGATTCGCGAGGTAGACCGTCTCGTCGTCGCCACCGCAAACCCTCGACTTCGGCGGGGACGACGCTCCAGTCAACCGGCAGTGTCGCTGACGCGCACGCCCACGGTTGACGGGCAGACGGCGGACTCCAGCTCCACCAGGCCTCCGACGACGGACCTGAGGGCAGAGCTGGAGCGATGCCACTTGGGCCAAGATGCTCGAGTGTTCCTCGAGTGACATCGAGAGAGGCGTCGCATCCAAGAGACTGGCGACAGCATGACGTTGGCCTCAACCCAGCCTGAAGGGCAGATCTTCGCCACGCGAGCTCTGCCCCAGGCGTACGCCACACAGCATATGCCGCAACCATATGCCCTGCAAGTGGCGTCCCTGGTCCATGGCGCAGCCTTGCCCATACCAGGGTACACAGTGCCAAGTGCGAACCAAGCGTTCGCGGCACCAATACCTGCGGCAACAGGAGCAGGATGTGCGGCTCTTGCACCCCACCTTCGCTTCGCGAAGTGGCCGCGCAAGTTTTGGCCGCACCTGCCCGAAAAGTACGACAGCAGTGTCAACCCGGCGGAGTTCCTCCAGATCTACTCCACCGCCGTACTCGCCGCAGGAGGGGATGAGGCTGTCATGGCCAAATATTTCCCCGTCGCCTTGACCGGCCCAGCCCGGTCTTGGCTCATGAACCTACCCCAGGATTCCATAACCTCCTGGGGATAGCTCTGCCGGCAGTTCGTCGCCAACTTCGGCAGTTCCTACACCCGGCCTGGCATGGAGCTCGACCTCCACGCCATCCAGCAACAACCAGGGGAGTCGCTGCGCTCCTTCATCCAGCGGTTCTCCCAGGTGCGGAACACCATCCCACACATCCAGAACGCATCTGTGGTAGTGGCGTTCCGACAAGGCGTTCGGGACAAGAAGATGCTCAAGAAGCTCGCGACTAGGGAAGTCCGCGACGTCTCAGAACTCTTCAGTCTGGCAGACAAGTGTGCCAGAGCAGCCGAAGGGCGGAGCTGGCACTCACTGCCGGCCTCCGAGCCAGGGGGTCAGCTGGGATCTGGCTCCGCTTCCTATGGAAGCGGCAGGAAGATCAAGAACAGGGGCGGAGGCAAGATAAAGCCGCCAGCTGCGGCCCCCGTTGCCACAACGGTGGCGCCCAGTGGAGCTCGGGGGCCGCACCCCGACAAGAGGCCGCGACAATCACCGGTCCCAGACGGGGGACAGGGTGAGTTATGCCCCGTGCATGGCACCAGTTATCATACCGCTGCCGAGTGCCGGGAAATCCAGAAGCTCGCGGAGCGCTTCCAGAAAGGGAAGCAGCCCCTAACTGATGCCCCACCCTACCGTCAAAGGGAGGGCAAGCAGAAGGTCGAAGCCCTAGACGGCGTCGACCGCCAGGTGGAGTTCCAGGAGCTTCAGCGTGCCTTGAAGGCAGTGCACAATCATGAGAGCTCCAGCTCCAGTGATGACGAGCACCGGAAGATGATCTATGTCATCTTCGGCGGGTCCGCTGACCCCCCGTCCCAAAGCGTGGCTAAGGCCTTGCACCGAGCGGTAACGTCGGTGGCTCCCCTCCCGAGTGCAGCACCGCACCTCAGGTGGATGGGAACCCCCATCAGCTTCGATGCCACCGACTTCCCCAGGAACATGGCTGGGGCCGGCCAACTACCGCTCATGGTGGCCCCCACCATCGCCAACGTGAAGATGTACCATGTTTTGGTGGATGGCGGGGCTGGACTGAACCTCATTAGTCGTGCAGCCTTCCAGAAGCTGCAGATCCCGATGGCCAAGCTCACCCCATCGAGCCCGTTCTCAGGGGTAGGGCAGGGACAGGTCGTTCCCTACGGCCACATCAGCCTCCCGGTGACCTTTGGGGCACCAGACAGCGATCGGACAGAGTGCATTCTGTTCGACGTGGCTGAGATCGACCTCCCGTTCAACGCCATAATTGGCAGGCCAGCCCTGTACCGATTCATGGCAGTAGCCCACTACAGCTACCTTGTCTTGAAGATGCCTACACCAACAGGTGTCCTCAAGGTTTGTGGAGACCGTGCTGCCACAGTGTTAGCCTTGGAAAAGCTCCAGGCGCTTACAGCAGCTAGAGCACCAACCCCAGGCAGTGCAGAACCAAACCGGCTCCACCCAAGTGCACGCCACCGTGCCTCTACCACAGCACCCCATGTGCAACCCCTCGACGAGGACGATGTCCCCTTGAGGCTCGTCAGAATCAGCGCCGATGCCACCCAGACCACCCGGGTAGCCGGGGGCCTGGATAGCAGATAGGAGGGCGCACTCATTACCTCCCTCCGGCACAATGCCGATGTGCTGCATGACAGCCGTCGCGGATGCCAGAGATCCCTAGGGAGATGATTGGGCACTATCTAAAGGTCTCCCCCAACACCTGGCCAGTCCGACAGGAGCCCCTCTAGCAGCCCACCGAGCAGTGAAAAGCTTCATCCGGAAGAAACCAAGAAGCTGCTGGGCGCTGGCTCCATACGGAAAGTCCGCCACCCCCGGTGCTTGGCGAACCCCGTTGTTGTCCCAAAGGCCGGCGGGAAGCTCCGGAAGGGCATCGACTACACCAGTCTCAATAAGGCATGTCCTAAAGATCTATTTTCTCTCCCTATGATAGATCAAATAGTAGGCTCGACGTCAGGCTGCGATATACTGTGCTTCCTAGATGCTTGCTCGGGTTTCCACCAGACCCCTGTGTCTAGAGAAGATGAAGAGCACACCCCCTTCACCACAGTAGTCGGTCTGTACTGTTATGCCTCTATGCCTTATGGCCTAAGGAACGCTCTCCCTACCCTCGTACGTGCAATGCACAAGACCTTGGGAGAGCTAATGAGAGACTCAGTTGAGGTGTGTGTCGAAGACATTGTTGTTAAGGTCAGGCAGGGTTCGTCCCTACTAGATAACCTGGCCTTAGTCTTCGTCCGTCCGACAAATGTGAGCGCGGTGTACCCTCTGGAAAACCCTTAGAATTCCTGGCCTCACGCCAAGGAACTGAGGCTAACCCAGAGAGGGTCAAAGCCATTGGCTCGTAGTCCAGAAATTCGCGGGATGCCTAGCTGCGCTGATTCGGTTTATACCGAGGTTAGCAAAGCGAACGCTCCACTTCTCTAAGCTCCTACGCAAATCCGGCCCTGTCGGTACCTGAGATATGGGGTACCCCCGCGCACAGGGTAAAATGCCTAAGGTGCTCGCCCTTCTCCGCAGGGAGAGCTCCGAAGGCACCACGCGTCTGGCAGGGCCGGACCTCCCTCTCCTCAGAGGAGAGCTCCGGGCCCGCCACGTGGCATACAGAAGCCGGACCTCCCCCTCCGCGGGAGAGGGGTCCGAAGACGCCACGCGTCCAGCGGGGCCGGAACCCCCTCTCCTTAGAGGTGAGCTCCGGGCCCGCCACGTGGCATGCAGAAGCCGGACCTCCCCCTCCGCGGGAGAGAGGTCCGAAGGCGCCACGTGTCCAGCGGGGCCGGACCTCCCTCTCCTCAGAGAAGAGCTCCGGACCCGCCACGTGGCTGGAAGAACGGTGCTGCCCGCCCCCGAGCGGTAGGCAGCGGGCGTAAAGGCGCCCCTCACCTTGCCCGTAAAAGGTATTCAAGGCCCGCGTCTTCCCAAGACGCGGAAACGCGGAGCACGCGCCTGTCAGGTGTCGTTGCGCCCAGTCGCATCACAGACTGGCGCGCGGTGTCAGAACCTGCCAGGTAATAAACGCCGCGACAATACATCCCATGCCGCCTGCGCCGTCATCAACCACTATGACTAGTGCGCGGCATGGGCAGGGCGGCAAAATGAAGACTCAGAAGCCTTCGACCAGAGGCAACCACCGTCGTAACTACAGATACGGTAGATAATAGACAATCTTCTCGGGACCACCTGTCGGGTCCCGGCTTCCCTTGTAAACCGCCCGAGCCTTGGACTATAAAAGGCTCGGGTAGGCGTCGATAGCAAGGGTTCGCATTCTGCAACTCATACGCTAGCCATACACTCTCAAGCTGTAACTCACCCCCAAGCTCAGGCCCCCGGCCCTGAGCAGCAAGCAATACAGCGAGCTCCATAGCTCGCCATGGACGTAGGGTTTTACGCTCCGGCGGCCTGAACCACGTAAAACTTCCCGTGTCAAGCTCTCACTAACTCGTCCATCCGCGCAAGCTCTCCGCTAGGAACTAGCCCCTCCGAAAAAAGAACCTCCGCGGGCTGCCCAGTGCAGGGGGGGGGGAAGTGTCGATCGCACACTTCGACCTTTGGCGCACCAGGTAGGGGCAGCCCGGGTCCGGTGCTGCTGCCTATGGGGGTGGCAAGAAGACCAAGAACCGGGGGAATGGGAAGATGAAGTCACCATTCATGGCCCCCGTCGCCGCAGCTGCGACAACCAGTGGAGCTCGGGGGCCGCGCCCCGACAAGAGGCAGCGGCAATCACCGGCCCCAGACAGTGGCCAAGGCGGGCTATGCCCCGTGCATGGCACCTGCAACCATACAGCTGCCGAGTGCTGGGAGATCCAGAGGCTCGCAGAGCGCTTCCACAATGGAAGACAGCAGAGGGCTGAAGCACCGCCCTACCCTCAGAGGGATGGCAAACAAAAGGCCGATGCCCCAGTCACCGCTGCCCACCAGGTGGGGTTCCAGGAGCCTCAGCGTGTCATAAAGACAGTACATGACGCTGAGGACTCCAGTTCCGACGATGACGGGCCAAGGCGTTAGCCAGCTACGGCACGCCTCCGTGCCTCGAACATACCTCTCGGGGGCTGCCTAGGGTCCGTCAACCCCTTGAAGGCCTTGCCAGAAGGGGGGGACGCCTTAGGTCATCCAAAGCGAGCCTGGGTCCACCTACCCCTTGAAGGCCTTAGCCAGAAGGGGAGAACTCCCCGGGGGACCCCGAGAGAAGCCACGCAGGACCTGATCCAGCGTGAAGACAACAACTTCGACAAGACTCGGCTTGCAGGGAACACCCCACAACGCAAGGTCTCGGCTAATGCTCTAAGCACTACTGCCAAAGAACCAAACGTGAAGGGGGCCCGCAAGAGGGCAGCCTGGTGAAGTGGCACGCTATATTCCAAGAAGGACCCATAAGCTCTCCCCCAGCAGGGAAGGTCCCTTCCAAATCATGAAAGCTGCCGCCCCAGGTACACATGCCTTTCAACCGAGAGTGGGATCCATTCCCAAAAATCCTTGCCATGGAGCAACACTGTAAGTCCTACTTACTGAGCATCGGTAGAACAGGGTTATTCACTTCTGTAATAGACCCCATAGAACTTAGGAACAGAGCATGGGGTAGCTAAGTCTCAAGGGATGGTACAGGACTACGTCCAGTTTAGCCTGGTTCCGACCCTAAGCGCGTAGAATCTTGCTTCCCTTGTAGACGAGGCGGAACATTGCCCCCACGAACAGCCAGAATTCCACCTATGGGCGCGAATACAGAGACCTGTTCTACTTAGCTCCTTCTCATGCGCTCATTTAAATTATGCATTAATTTTTATGATCGCACTATCTCTGTATGTTCATCATACGTCTAGCTCCCCCTCTCCTGCGCTCATCCATAGTCGGCATTTGCTATCCTCCCGAAGGCGGCTGCGCTTGAGGCACCTGCCGATGGCCGAGTGAGTCTCTCGGGCCTCCCCCAGTCAGGTGTTGCGGTGTCAGTTGGTCACCTCCAGGAAAGGCCAGCGTTGTGCATGGGGGGTCCAGGGTGCGTATCCAGCTTAGCCGGCCCAGAGCCCAAAGCATGCGCATCCTGCTCTCCGGAGGTCCAGGGGAGTACGTCCGCTTTGCCTGGTCATGAACCCAAAGCGCGTGCACTCTGCTTCCCCAGCGCATGGCCCGGTACTAGGGATCGGACGGCCGTACCCGGACCTCGGAGGGAGCCGGAGCTCCGGCGCCTCGTGCACAGAATTGCCCAAGCCCCGTATAGCAGGCCAGGACCATAAGACGGATAAGACTAGGAGACAGGAGGGGAGGACCCCCCGAGGAGAATTACGTTTCCTCTACCTGTGTGCAGGACCTTCAGGTTACGGCAACAGGGATTGCATGAAGCGGGGGGAAAGGAGCTACCAGCTACACCGGCCTGGGACTGGAAGGACCGGGACCCGCCCCTCCAGCTGGGGCGGGGCCCGGGGGCCCCGCGTGTCCAGCAGGCCCGGAACTCTCTCCTTCCTTGAGGAGGGCTCCGGGCTCGCCACGTGGCAGGCAGGAACCGGACCTCCCCCCTCAGCAGGAGGGCTCCGAAAGCCCTACGTGTCCAACATGACCAGAGCTCCCGCCTCTTGAGGAGGAGCTCCGGACCCACCACGTGGCCGGCAGATTTGGAGCCCCCCATAGGGCGAGGTTCTGAGACCTCCGGGGGCCCCTAACACGGTCAGGACCCGGGGGGGGGGGGGGTGTCTGTGCGAAGCTCCGAGATTGGAAATGACCTCTGAGTACCTTGCGGAGCTAAGGACTCAGCCAGGCAAAGCCAAGAAGGAGGGGAAAAGCATCACATACACAAGTATCCAAGAGAGTCAAATTAAGCAAGGCTCCTTGAGCTGGACTACAGACTCGATAAAAGAAAAGGGAGAAGCAAGTCCTAAGGACCTCCCGGCTCTCGCCGGAACCTTGCGGCTACAAGGGCGGCCACATCCTCGACTTCAGCCCTGGCAGCTTCCTCCCGCTCCGCGGCTGGGCCCTCTCTTGCTTGCTCCAGTGAGAAAGAGGGGTCGCGGCTCTTGAAGCATGCCAGCACATGCGAGGCGACCTCTAAAGCTAAGCCGCGGCCCTCGGCTTCAAGCTCGCTGGCGACCACCGAGTCGAGTCTGTCCAGCTTGGCGCCGATCGACTCCAACGCAGGGATCACCTCTGCCACCTGCAATGCGGGAGTTGCGGCCCTCACCAGACTGAAACCAAGAGGGATCAGGGCGGACCCCGCTCGATCCACGAAGCTTGAGACCGCAAGGGCCTCGGAGGACCGTAGGGCTGAGAGCTCCTCCACCTCGCGGCGGGCCGCCCGCAGAGCCTCCAGGTTCCTCTCGGAGAATTCATTCTCCTTGGCCGCCAGGGAACTCTCCCAAAGGCGGAGAGTCTCGGCTAGCCGCTCCAACTCAGCGGCCCTGAAGCCGGCAGTCAACTCCCGGTCCAAGACCGCCCGGCGATCATGGGAGACCTGTTCATCCCTCAAGTCAAGGTCTGCCTTCAGAATCTCCAGCTCCTCCATCTGAGCTCGGAGGTCATCCTCGCCCGCAGCCAGCTGCGCGGCGACCCTCTCTGCCTCAGCTGCCACGGAACGCTCCCGCTCCTCAACGGCGAGTTCGCGGCACTCCAACCGCTGCCGTATTTCCACAGCAGCAGAGAGGCTCTCTTCGGCCCGGGCGTGAGCCTCCAGGGCCTCCCTGTTGATCCGCCGCGACTGGGTGTCCATGCGGTCAACAGCCCGCTTCATCCGGTCGACAAGTGTTTCCCTGAAGTCGAGCAACTCCCGCCTGGAGTCGAGCTCGCTCTTAACCTTCGCGGTCCTCTCCCGCAAAAGGTTCCCCCAGGTGAGGAGGCGGTCCCGTTCAACCGTATACTCCTCCCGCTCGCGCCATAGTGCAGCCAAGACCTGCCGGACGCTCGACTCGGCAAGCGCGAAGGCGTCCGCCAGAGGCAATGGAGCAACAGAGGCTGGGGCAGTCCCTCCGACCTCCTCCATTACCTCGTCCTCAGGAAGAGCCGACGCGCCAGCCGCCGAGACGAGACGTCGATCAAGAGAAGCTGGCTCCGCGGCACTGGCAGCCAGGCCAGCCGGGCTCTTTTCAGCTTCTGGCTCCTTGAACTGAGGAGAGGGACGAGCCGGGGAAGACGGAGCTGGAGAAGAAGCCAGGCCGCCTAGTGCAGGATCAACCTGTGCTGGCTCGGGGGCCGCGGTAGCCGTCTCGGCAGGAAGAGACGGCGCCGCCGCGGAGTCCGAGCACACCGGAACAGGAGAAGTCCGCGCTGGCCTGGGGGCCGCAGCAGTTGCCCCTGGCTCCAAGCGCATCGGCACAGATTCCCCGCAAGACGGGGAAGGCCGGGAAGCGCGGACACTCCAGCGGGCTCTAAACCCCGACTTCCGAGCCGGGGTAGGATTTCTAGAGCCCGCTACCGTCTCCGACGACCGCTCCGCAGTCGCTTGGACTGGCGGAACAGAAGACGCCACAGAGGCTCCCCCAGCACATCAGCCCGGGGCCTCTTCGAGTCGCCACTGGAGGGAGTGTCAGGCTCCCCAGAATCCCGACTTGGCACCGGCGCCGTCGCTGGAGGGGATCGAGCGCGTTTCTTCTCTAGCAGCGGGTTGGAAGCCATGGCAAGGGAGAGCTCAAAGGCAAGAGAGCAAAAGCGCAATAGTCCAAGAAGAAACGCAGAGAAGTGCGAAGGGAAGCTACAATGTGGGTGAGACCCCCTCTAAAAAGCTTCCCGGTGCAGTTCCAAGCAATTCGGAACTCTTCGAATACCCCGCACCCGCGACCGCTTCGGTTCCAAGACCGAGTGCCGATGACGGGTGGGCCCAAGCCGCTTAACTGGAGCGGTGGGGGCAAGGAGTCAGTCTCCTAAGAAGATGAGCCGGCAAGGCCCTTCGGCGGTTCCCGAAGAAAGCGCCGCAACGTGCAGAAGTGGCAGCCTTGGGAACCACCGCAGTAAAAGCAATCATCAAGTGGGCGCACGCTCTCACGACCCCGCGGCCGTTCGTGCTCCGGCAGCGGTCAAGTCGGGACTTAGAGAAAGTGTGCGGATCGGAAGAGACGGAGGTCCCACCTCGGGCTCGCTATCTCCCCCGAGATGGGCCCGGGAGCCACTGTCGGTACCTGAGATATGGGGTACCCCCGCGCACAGGGTAAAATGCCTAAGGTGCTCGCCCTTCTCCGCAGGGAGAGCTCCGAAGGCGCCACGCGTCTGGCAGGGCCGGACCTCCCTCTCCTCAGAGGAGAGCTCCGGGCCCGCCACGTGGCATACAGAAGCCGGACCTCCCCCTCCGCGGGAGAGGGGTCCGAAGACGCCACGCGTCCAGCGGGGCCGGACCCCCCTCTCCTCAGAGGTGAGCTCCGGGCCCGCCACGTGGCATGCAGAAGCCGGACCTCCCCCTCCGCGGGAGAGAGGTCCGAAGGCGCCACGCGTCCAGCGGGGCCGGACCTCCCTCTCCTCAGAGAAGAGCTCCGGACCCGCCACGTGGCTGGAAGAACGGTGCTGCCCGCCCCCGAGCGGTAGGCAGCGGGCGTAAAGGCGCCCCTCACCTTGCCCGTACAAGGTATTCAAGGCCCGCGTCTTCCCAAGACGCGGAAACGCGGAGCACGCGCCTGTCAGGTGCCGTTGCGCCCAGTCGCATCACAGACTGGCGCGCGGTGTCAGAACCTGCCAGGTAATAAACGCCGCGACAAGACATCCCATGCCGCCTGCGCCGTCATCAACCACTATGACTAGTGCGCGGCATGGGCAGGGCGGCAAAATGAAGACTCAGAAGCCTTCGACCAGAGGCAACCACCGGCGTAACTACAGATACGGTAGATAATAGACAATCTTCCCGGGACCACCTGTCGGGTCCCGGCTTCCCTTGTAAGCCGCCCGAGCCTTGGACTATAAAAGGCTCGGGTAGGCGTCGATAGCAAGGGTTCGCATTCTGCAACTCATACGCTAGCCATACACTCTCAAGCTGTAACTCACCCCCAAGCTCAGGCCCCCGGCCCTGAGCAGCAAGCAATACAGCGAGCTCCATAGCTCGCCGTGGACGTAGGGTTTTACGCTCCGGCGGCCTGAACCACGTAAAACTTCCCGTGTCAAGCTCTCACTAACTCGTCCATCCGTGCAAGCTCTCCGCTAGGAACTAGCCCCTCCGAAAAAAGAACCTCCGCGGGCTGCCCAGTGCAGGCCCGGGGGAAGTGTCGATCGCACACTTCGACAGGCCCATTCGCTTGGACCGACAAAGCGGAGGAAACTCCCCTGGAGCTGAACCTGCTTCGGTATCGAGAAACAAGTGCCAGGAAACCCCGGAGGTCCGAGACGACCCTCCGGGTCTCCGAGGCAACCCCCCGGAGGTCCAAAACGGACCCCGGACCCCTGACACAACCTCCCGGAGGACCAGAAGGATCTCCCGGAGGTGCAACGGGACCCCACGGAGCTCCCGGGAAATCAGCGGGACCCCCCCCGGAGGTCCAAGACAGCCTGGGGGACCTCCGAGTATCAGCTCCCGGCGGCCTCCCCAGGCTGAAAGCTATCCTCCACAGCCCCCACGCGACGACGATGCCGCCAAATGGGCAGCGGAGCTACTGGAGTTTGAGCTAGGCTTCCTTCCTCGTCACGCAGGCAACAGCCAAGCACTAGCTGACTTCGTGGCTGAAGTAGACGCCAACGCAGGCTGACTCAGGGGGCCATGAAGACGGTGAACCAGCACCCCGAGCCCTGGCCTTCACCGGGCCTTACTGGATGCTCTTCTTCGACGGCTCCTTGCGAAAGCAGGGGGCCGGTGCTAGCGTACTGTTCCTCATGCCATCGGGGGAGCAGTCTGGGTATATGGTGCGTCTCAATTCCAAGGCAACCAACAACATGGCAGAGTATGAAGCACTCATCCTTGGCCTAAAGACAGCCCTGTCTCTAGGCGCTCGCCAGTCGTTGGCACAGGGCGACTCCCAGCTAGTTATCAAGCAAGATGGTGGAGACAGACTTCCTCGCCTTGGACCTGCACCACGTACTGCGCGCTAGCGAGGCCGCAGCTGATGACCTCTCAACGAAGACCCCCACCGGAGCCCCTGTGCTCGAAGGGGGCTTCGAGAGGACATTGCCGCGGCCCACAGCCCGGCCCGCCGAGCCGGGCGAAGGGGGCTAGACCAGCACCTCGAAGCTGGTGGTCCCGGCGGCCATGGACGCCGCCAAGGATCGTAAGCGTCACTGGGGACTCCATGCAACCCAGCGCTCAAGATCCAGATGCTCAAGTCAGACCCGATGCATGGATCACGGAGGTCCGGGACTACTTGAAAGACAATATCCTCCCTGATGAACGTGTATCCGCTGAACGGATCGTGCGTATGGCTAAGAGACACGTGACGGTAGAGGGGGATCTCTACCGACGCGGCGCAAACCGCATCCTATTGCGGTGTATAACCCAGGGGGAAGGCTGCGACTTGCTCGCTGAGATCCATGGAGGCGAATGTGGGAGTCACTCTTTGTCGGTACCTGAGATATGGGGTACCCCCGCGCACAGGGTGAAATGCCTAAGGTGCTCGCCCTTCTCCGCAGGGAGAGCTCCGAAGGCGCCACGCGTCTGGCGGGGCCGTACCTCCCTCTCCTCAGAGGAGAGCTCCGGGCCTGCCACGTGGCATACAGAAGCCGGACCTCCCCCTTCGCGGGAGAGTGGTCCGAAGACGCCACACGTCCAGCGGGGCCGGACCTCCCTCTCCTCAGAGGTGAGCTCCGGGCCCGCCACGTGGCATGCAGAAGCCGGACCTCCCCCTCCGCGGGAGAGAGGTCCGAAGGCGCCACGCATCCAGCGGGGCCGGACCTCCCTCCCCTCAGAGAAGAGCTCCGGACCCGCCACGTGGCTGGAAGAACGGTGCTGCCTGCCCCCGAGCGGTAGGCAGCGGGCGTAAAGGCGCCCCTCACCTTGCCCGTACAAGGTATTCAAGGCCCGCGTCTTCCCAAGACGCGGAAACGCGGAGCACGCGCCTGTCAGGTGCCGTTGCGTCCAGTCGCATCACAGACTGGCGCGCGGTGTCAGAACCTGCCAGGTAATAAACGCCGCGACAAGACATCCCATGCCGCCTGCGCCGTCATCAACCACTATGACTAGTGCGCGGCATGGGCAGGGCGGCAAAAGGAAGACTCAGAAGCCTTCGACCAGAGGCAACCACCGGCGTAACTACAGATACGGTAGATAATAGACAATCTTCCTGGGACCACCTGTCGGGTCCCGGCTTTCGTTGTAAGTCGCCCGAGCCTTGGACTATAAAAGGCTTGGGTAGGCGTCGATAGCAAGGGTTCGCATTCTGCAACTCATACGCTAGCCATACACTCTCAAGCTGTAACTCACCCCAAGCTCAGGCCCCCGGCCCTGAGCAGCAAGCAATACAGCGAGCTCCATAGCTCGCCGTGGACGTAGGGTTTTACGCTCCGGCGGCCTGAACCACGTAAAACTTCCCGTGTCAAGCTCTCACTAACTCGTCCATTCGCGCAAGCTCTCCGCTAGGAACTAGCCCCTCCGAAAAAAGAACCTCCGCGGGCTGCCCAGTGCAGGCCCGGGGGAACTGTCGATCGCACACTTCGACATTTGGCGCGCCAGGAAGGGGGCTTTTCCCCTAGCGCGACGAGTTTCCACCGACGAAGATGACCAAGCTCCCTTCGGCGGCAAGCTCACCTCCCCCGCCTCCGCGGCGAGCCGCGGCTAGGGGGGAGTACAAGCCAACACACTCAGGACGGAGTGTGTCAGTACAAGCTGGGAGCCAGCAACCGGCTCTGGCAGCGCCGACCCCGGCAATGCAGGCTCCAACCAGCGTCATATCTCCAGTAGCGCCGGGCGTACCCGGAAGGGGCGTGCTAGCTGCAGCAAGAGCGCTACTGCACAATCCGCCCGCTGGAGACGCGCCTCAGGCAGCGACCCAGCGGTGGATTCTCGAGGTAGACCGTCTTGTCGTCGCTGCCGCAAGCCCGCGACTCCGGCGGAGACGACACTCTAACCAGCCGGCCGTGTCGCTGATACGCACGCCGATGGTTGATGAACAGACGGCAGATTCCAGCTCTGCCAGCCCTCAATCGATGGATCTGAGGACAGAGCTGGAGCGGTGTCGCTCGGGTCAAGATGCCCGGGTATACCTCGAGCAACGCCGAGAAAGGCGTCACTACCAAGAAGCTGACGACAGCATGACGTCGGCCTCGACCCAGCCTGAAGAGCAGACCTTCGCCATGCAATCTCTGCCCCAGGCCTGCGCCGTGCAGAATATGCCACAGTCATATGTACTGCAGATGGCGCCCCCAGCCTATGGTGCAGCTTTGCCCGTACCGGGGTACACTGTGCCTGGTGCGAACTCAGCGTTCGTGGCACCAGAACCTGCGGTGACGGAAGCAGGGTGTGCAGCCCTCGCATCCCATCTTCGCTTTGCGAAGTGGCCGTGCAAGTTTCGGCCACACCTGCCCGAGAAGTACGACGGCAGCGTCAACCCGGCGGAGTTTCTCCGGATCTACTCCACCGCCGTACTTGCCGCAGGAGGGAATGAAGCCGTCATGGCCAATTACTTCCCTGTCGCCTTGACCGGTCCAGCCCGGTCTTGGCTCATGAACCTCCCCCAAGGTTCCGTCACCTCCTGGGGAGAGCTTTGCCGACAGTTCGTAGCCAACTTCGGCAGCTCCTACACCCGGCCTGGCACGGAGCTCGACCTCCACGCCGTCCAGCAGCAACCTGGGGAGTCGCTGCGCTCTTTCATCCAGCGGTTCTCCCAGGTGCGGAACACCATCCCACACATTCAAAATGCTTCTGTGGTGGTGGCGTTCCGGCAAGGCGTCCGGGACAAGAAGATGCTCGAGAAGCTCGCGACCAGGGAGGTCCGCGACATCTCAGAGCTCTTCAGCTTGGCAGACAAATGTGCCAGAGCTGCCGAAGGATGGAACTGGCACTCGCTGCCATCCTCCGAGTCAGGGGGACTGCCCGGATCCAGTCCTACTCCCTGTGGAGGCAGCAGGAAGGCCAAGGACCGAGGCAGAAGCAAGATAGAGTCACCGACCGCAGCCCCAGTCGTCACTGCAGCGACGCTCGGTGGGGCTCGGGGGCCGCGCCCCGACAAGAAGCAGCGAAGATCACCAATCCCAGAAGGTGATAAAGACAATAGGTGCCCCGTGCACGGCAGCTGTCGCCACACTGCTGCCGAGTGCCGGGAGATCCGAAGGCTCGCAGAGCGCTTCCGCAAGGAGAAGCGGCAGCGGGCTGATGACCTGCCCTTCCGTCCAAAGGAAGATGAGCAGAGGGTGGATGTTCCAGACAACATCGACCACCCAGAGGAGATCCAGGAGCCTCCGCGTGTCGTGAAGGCGGCACACAATCACGAGGATTCCGGCTCCAGCGGCGATGAGCGTCGGAAGAAGCTCTACGTCATATACGGCGGGTCCGCCGACCCCTCGTCCTGAAGCGCAGTCAAGACTCTGCGCCGAGCGGTAGCGTCGGTGGCGCCACTCCCAAGTGCTGCACCGCACCTAAAGTGGATGGGGACCCCCATTAGCTTTGATGCCACCGACTGCCCCAGGAACATGGCTGGGGCCGGCCAACTGCCGCTCCTGGTGGCCCCTACCATCACCAACGTGAGAATGTACCACGTTTTGGTGGATGGAGGAGCTGGGCTGAACCTCATCAGCCGTGCAGCTTTCCAGAAGCTGCAAATCCCGATGGCCAAGCTCACCCCGTCGAGTCCGTTCTCAGGGGTAGGGCCGGG
Source organism: Neostapfia colusana (assembly GCA_030760725.1). Taxonomy (NCBI): domain Eukaryota; kingdom Viridiplantae; phylum Streptophyta; class Magnoliopsida; order Poales; family Poaceae; genus Neostapfia; species Neostapfia colusana. Next base: position 36,094,927 of record JASWHV010000004.1, on the reverse strand, counting down.
ACAGGTTATCCCCTACGGCAGCATTAGTCTCCCGGTGACCTTCGGGGCTCCGGACAGCTATCGAACAGAGTACATCCTGTTCGACGTAGCGGAGATAGACCTCCCCTTCAACGCCATAATCGGCAGGCCAGCCCTGTACCGGTTCATGGCTGTAGCCCATTACGGCTACCTTGTCCTGAAGATGCCAACACCAACAGGTGTTCTCAGGATTCGTGGGGACCGCACTGCTGCAGTGTCGGCCCTGGAGAAGCTCCAAGCACTCGCGACAGCTGGGGCCTCAGCCCCCGGCAATACGGAATCAGACCAGCTCCGCCCGTGCGCACGTCACCATGCTTCCACCACAGCACCCCGGGTGCAACCTCTCGACGAGGGCGGCGTCCCCTTAAAGGTCGTCCAAGTCGGCGCCGAAGCTACCCAGACCACCCGGGTAGCCGGGGGCCTGGATAGTAAATAGGAAGGCGCGCTCGTCACCTTCCTCCGGCACAACGTCGACGTGTTTGCATGGCAGCCGTCACAGATGCCGGGGATCCCCAGGAAGGTGATCGAGCACCACTTGAAAGTCTTCCCCGACGCCCGGCCGGTTCAACAGAAGCCCCGCAAGCAGTCCATCGAGCGGCAGAACTTCATCCGTGAAGAAGTCAAGAAGCTGCTGGACGCTGGCTTCATACAGGAGGTCCACCACCCACGATGGTTGGCGAACCCCTTCGTTGTCCCGAAGGCTGGCGGGAAGCTCCGGATGTGCATCGATTACACCAGTCTCAATAAGGCATGTCCTAAAGATCCATTCCCTCTCGCTAGAATAGATCAAATAGTAGACTCAACGTCAGGCTGTGATATGCTGTGCTTCCTAGACGCCTACTCGGGTTTCCATCAGATCCCCATGTCTAGAGAGGACGAGGAGCACACCTCCTTCATCACAGTAGACGGCCTTTATTGCTATGTGTCTATGCCTTACGGCCTAAAGAATGCACTCCCCACCTTTGTGCGGGCAATGCACAAAACCTTTGGGGAGTTAATAAGAGACCTGGTTGAGGTGTATGTCGATGACATAGTTGTCAAGGTCAAGCAGGGTCCGTCCCTGCTAGATAACCTAGCCTTAGTCTTTGACAAATTGCGCTCTACGTGCACCAAGCTGAACCCAGATAAATGTGTGTTCGGCGTGTCCTCTGGAAAGCTCTTAGGGTTACTGGTCTCGCACCGGGGGATTGAGGCCAACCCAGAGAAGATCAAGGCCATCGACTTGATGCGGCCCCCTGCCCGCGTCAAGGATGTCCAGAAACTCACAGGATGTCTAGCCGCGCTGAGTCCGTTTATACCGAGGCTAGCAGAGCGGGCACTCCCCTTCTTTAAGCTCCTGCGCAAGTCAGGCCCCTTTGCCTGGACTAACGAAGCGGAAGAGGCTTTCCAGGAGTTGAAGCGACTCCTGACGACCCTACCAATCATGGTAGCCCCTGAGCCCGGAGAGCACCTGTTGCTCTACATCGCGGCGACAACTGAAGTAGTGAGTATGGTCCTCGTCGCAGAGCGGCCGGACCCCTCATCTTCACAACCTGCTCCGGTAGCAGAAGACAGACGCCAGGAGGCCCCGCAGGACCAAGACGGTCTCCCGGGCCTCCAAGGCAACCTCCCGGAGGTCCAGGTCGGCCTCCCGGAGGTCCTGGGCAGTCCCCCGGACCTCCAAGATAAACCCCCGGGGGCCCCGCGGGACCCCCCGGGGGCCAAATGGGACCTCCCAGAGGTCCCCCAAGACCCCCCGGAGCTCCCGGACAATCAAGATAGCTTAAGGGCCTCCGGGTCCCAGCTCCCGGAGGCCCCCGTGGGTCCGCCCACCTCCAGTGGGCCAATGGACGAGGACCTCCCAGACCTGAGAAAGAGGGTTCGAACCGTACAGAGGCCTGTCTACTACATCAGCGAAGTACTTCATGATGCCAAGACAAGGTACCTGGAAGTCCACAAGCTGCTGTATGTGGTGCTCGTTGCCTCCAGAAAGCTCCGCCATTACTTCCAGGCCCACCGGGTCTCGGTAGTCACCTCGTATCCACTGAAGACAATTCTTCACAGCCCCCATGCGACTGGCAACGTTGCTAAATGGGCGGCGGAGCTGGCGGAGTTTGAGCTGGACTTCCTCCCACGCCATGCAGTCAAGAGCCAAGCACTGGCTGACTTTGTGGCGGAGTGGACACCAACGGAGGCTGACCCATTGGGCCATGGGGGCGGAGAACCGGAGCAGCAAGCTCCGGTCTTCACCGAACCCCACTGGACACTCTTCTTCGACGGCTCCTCGCGAAAGCAGGGAGCCGGTGCCGGCGTACTGCTCCTCATGCCATCGGGGGAACAGTTTGGGTATATGGTGCGTCTCAATTTCAAGGCAACCAACAACATGGCGGAGTATGAAGCACTCATCTTTGGCCTGCAGACAGCCCTGTCTTTAGGCGCCCGCCAGTTGTTGGCACAGGGCGACTCCCAGCTGGTCATCAAGCAAGTCAAGGGCGAATGCTCCTGCAATGACCCCCAGCTAGCTGCATATCTGCTTCACGTGCAGATGTTGGAGAAAGAATTCCTCGCCTTGGACCTGCACCACGTACCGCGCGCCGGTAATACCTTAGCCGATGACCTTTCAACAAAGGCTTCCACCGGAGCCCCTGCGCCCGAAGGAGTCTTCGAGAGGATGTTGCTGCGGCCCACAGCCCGGCCCGCCGAGCCGGGCGAAGAGGGCTTGACCAGCACCTCGAAGCTGGTGGTCCCGGTGGCCCTACAACCGTGGGCGCCGCCAAGGATCGTAAGCGTCACTGGGGACTCCGTGCAACCCAGCGCTCAAGATCCAGAAGCTCAAGTCAGACCCGATGCATGGATCACGGAGATCCGGGACTACTTGAAGGACAATATCCTCCCTGATGAACATGCAACCGCTGAACGGATTGTGCGTATGGCTAAGAGGTACGCGCTGGTAGAGGGGGATCTCTACCGGCGTGGCGCCAACCACATCCTATTGCGGTGTATAACCCAGGGGGAAGGCTGCGACTTGCTCGCTGAGATCCATGGAGGCGAATGTGGAAGTCATTCTTCCTCACGCACGCTTGTCGGTAAAGCCTTCCGGCATGGCTTCTACTGGCCGACAGCACTCCAGGATGCCGTCAAGCTGGTCGAGAGCTGCAAGGCGTGCCAGTTCCACGCCAAGCAGATCCATACACCGGCTCAGGCGGTACAGATGATCCCGCCCTCGTGGCCGTTTGCCGTGTGGGGGCTGGACATCCTGGGACCATTCCCCAGAACCGTCGGGGGGTTCCGGTACCTCTATGTCGCCATCGACAAGTTCACCAAGTGGCCGGAAGCTACACCAGTTGTCACCATCAATAAACAATCAGCAGTAAAATTCATCAGATCCATTGTCTGCCGGTTCGGGGTCCCAGACAAGATCATCACTGACAATGGGACCCAGTTCACCAGCGCAGCGTTCCAAGACTACTGCGAGGACCTTGGCATTCAGGTATGCTATGCCTCTGTCGCTCACCCGAAGAGCAATGGGCAAGTCGAGAGGGCCAATGTGGAGATTCTCCGGGGCCTCAAGACTCGTACCTTCGCCAGCCTGAAGAAACATGGTGCCAATTGGGTAGATGAACTTCCGAGCACGCTATGGGCTAACCGGACATCCCAGAGCCGGGCCACCGGGGAGACACCCTTCTTCATGGTGTACGGGGCCGAAGCTGTACTTCCTCCAGAAGTCACCATGAAGTCTCACCGTGTCCGGGCTTACGACGAAGCCACGCAGGACAACCTCCGGCGTGGAGAAATCGACCTCATCGACGAGGTCCGATTACATGCGGCACTCCGTAACGCGCGGTACAGACAGGCGCTTCGGCGCTACCACCAGAGGTCTGTGCGTGCCCGGGAGCTGCAGGAAGGTGACCTGGTGTTGCGGCGCATACTTTCTCGCGAAGGGGCCCACAAACTCTCCCCTAGTTGGGAAGGCCCCTTCCGAGTCACGAAAGTATGCCGCCCCGGGTGTGTGCGCCTTTCCACCGAGGATGGGGACCTGCTCCCGAATCCTTGGAACATAGAACACCTCCGTAAGTTCTACCCCTAAGAGCAAAAATAGGTCAGTACTTTCTTTTCGTAATGAACCCCATAGAGTCCAGGAGCAGCGCTCGGAGCAGCTAAACCCCAGGGGACGGTCCAGAACTACGTTCAGCTTTGCCTGGTTCCGACTCCAAGCGCGTAGAGTCTTGCTTCCCCTCTTAATGGGGTGGGTCGTGGCCTCCATGTTTAGCCTGCCTTCCTCCTATGGAAGGTTGTACGAAAAGAAGTCTGCCCTACTTTGCTCTTTCCTTGTACTCATTTGAATTGTGAATTGAGTTATTTTTTATCACCCTTGCAGTACATGGCTGCCATGTGCTCAGCTCCCCCTCTCTACAAATCCCCAAGCATCAAGCGTATGGTTGGGGGCTGTAAGTCAAATAAGACTGTGAGACAAGGGAGGGGGAGCCCCCAAGGAGAATTACGTTTCCTCTACCTGTGTGCAGGACTTCCAGGTTGCGGCAACGGGGACTGCGTGAAGTAGGGGGAAAGGAGCTACCAACTACTTCGACCCAGGGCTAGAGGGGGCGGGACCCGGGGGCCCCACGTGTCCAGCAGGCCCGGAACTCTCTCCTTCCTTGAGAGGGGCTCCGGGCTCGCCACGTGGCAGACGGAAGCCGGACCTCCCCCCACGGTGGAAGAGATCCGAAAGCCCTGCGTGCTCAACATGGCCGGGGCTCCCGTCTCCGCAGTAAAAGCAGTCATCAAGTGAGCGCACGCTCTCACGACCCCGCGGCCGTTCGTGCTCTGGCAGCGGCCAATTCGGGACTTAAAGAAAGTGCGCGGATCGGAAGAGACGGAGGTCCCACCTCGGGCTCGCTATCTCCCCCGAGATGGGCCCGGGGGCCACTGTCGGTACCTGAGATATGGGGTACCCCCGCGCACAGGGTGAAATGCCTAAGGTGCTCGCCGTTCTCCGCAGGGAGAGCTCCGAAGGCGCCACGCGTCTGGCGGGGCCGGACCTCCCTCTCCTCAGAGGAGAGCTCCGGGCCCGCCATGTGGCATACAAAAGCCGGACCTCCCCCTTCACGGGAGAGTGGTCCGAAGACGCCACACGTCCAGCGGGGCCGGACCTCCCTCTCCTCAGAGGTGAGCTCCGGGCCCGCCACGTGGCATGCAGAAGCCGGACCTGCCCCTCCGCGGGAGAGAGGTCCGAAGGCGCCATGCGTCCAGCGGGGCCAGACCTCCCTCCCCTCAGAGAAGAGCTCCGGACCCGCCACGTGGCTGGAAGAACGGTGCTGCCTGCCCCCGAGCAGTAGGCAGCGGGCGTAAAGGCGCCCCTCACCTTGACCGTACAAGGTATTCAAGGCCGAGTCTTCCCAAGACGCAGAAACGCGGAGCACGCGCCTGTCAGGTGCCGTTGCGTCCAGTCGCATCACAGACTGGCGCGTGGTGTCAGAACCTGCCAGGTAATAAACGCCGCGACAAGACATCCCATGCCGCCTGCACCGTCATCAATGTCACACCCGGTTTTTCTGAAGAAACAACCAAGTGAATATCACATGTATGCCAGGATCATTTTCTCATACATGTGATGACAAATAGTGAAGCATCATTTATTACAAGCCAGGTGTCGAATATAAATAAGTCTTACATCGCAAATGTCTCAATGGACACTAATGTTTCATCACAAGAAAATAAACTAGCAGCGGAATATTATTCTTTAGGGCTCCATCACAGGCGTTGCCCGGGGTCTTCATGAACCTAAAAACCTTCCTCGGGTCCAAAATCTTGGTCATTATACACCACCTCATTATCTTGACCTGAGCAGCAATATAAACCAACAAATATGCAAGGTTGAGTACCAATGGTAATCAGCAAGTGTGGGAAAATTTCATCATGCATGGCTAGAACAAGGAGAGGTTGAACTCATGGTTAAAGCACTACGCAATTAATACCTATCACCTTAGCTTATTAAGCACCTACATTACTACACAGGTGAAATGGTCCCAATCTCCCATCCCATCATCATAATCCAATAACCATAACATCATTTCCAATGTTAAGCTCCCCGCTTAACTTCCAAAACCATCATTCCTCTAATAATGAATAAGTTCAGGCCGCTCTTAACCGTGAGCACGGCTGTCAAGACAGTTTTAACTCTGCAGAGTTTGTACCACTGTACCCACAAGTAGTGATTTCATCCCCCGTTGCCGGGTGGACTAAAAGAACCTCCATTATGCCAGTGGCTACGATCCACATTCACACTTCCCAGGCGTGCGGCCAGGAGATCACTACGAAGCCTTTACAAAGGGATTCCCGACGAGCGTGGGCCCACTGAGGTTTCACCCCTAACAGCATACAAGAGGCTCCAACCCCGCTGCAGTGGCCCCCTCTTGAGCCTTGCGGTTCATATGGTAGTCCAGCTGACACCTACTCCCCGCACCATCCAACACACCCATACTACGCCAGGGATACACCTAATTAATTGGCCAAGCTGCCCCATCTCAGCATGTGGTTGGCACTGTAAAGCCGGGTTACATGCTCCATGAACCGGTCCTTAGGATCCAGGCAAGTACTAAACACAAACCCAAGTCTCGTGCACCCAGCACACAACCAAAACATCCAACTTGCCTTGATCCCTACCTCTACATAACTCACAATAACTCATTCAAGAGTATGGTAAAATAAATTGATGATCTCATATCCCAAATATCCCATTCTAAGCATGGCTAAGCATATGCATGTAAATAAATGACATGACAAAATAAATCCCAACCCAAGCTACAAGGAAACAAGGTAATGCAATTCTAGGGAAACTTCCTAGCATGGGTTTCATATTTCATTTGACAATGCAAATAATTCTATCTACACATCCTAGCATAGGATCAAAGTGGTCAAGGACACTTGCCTCCTTCTTGCTGCTCTTGAAATGGGTAGTCCTGATCTTGGAAATGAATAACTTGTTCTTGAATAGGTTCTACTTCATACCATCACACATAGCAAAGAAAAAACAACAATCCATAAGACATAGTTCACACTTACACTTCATACAAACCACACATTCACATTTATGAAATTCATTCACCATTATATGTGTTGTGGTTACTTTATGTGTGTTGAGTTGTGGCTTGCATGCACTTTTATCCATGTGTATATGATTCCTACTCTTATGTTCATATTTATACTTACATACTATATATATATATATGTGTGTGTGTGTTTCGGTTTTAAATAAATTCCTTACACTAAACTACAAAGTATGTATGAAAAGTATTTTTCTTCTCCATATGTGCCTTCATAATTTCTACCAACCCTAAACTGAATTCTTTGTATTTTAGAAACTCCATTTATCATTTACTAGTTGCTATATTTTCAGATTTATATTCCTATGCACAATTGTGTATTTTATTATGAAATTAGTAATACACATCATCTAAACAGTATAGGTTCTGGTCCTAAATGATTTAATAACATCTTTTGACCTTTGCCTCTGATGTAAACTAGTTTATAATTATTTTACCTATTTTCTATAACTATTCTTTACTTAAAAATGTGTCCCTATACTAATAAATGTGAATAATAAATGAAACAGATTCATTTCAGCCCAAAATATATTTTTATCTCACTCCAAAGTTTTCTAAGTACTGAGAAAGTTTTTAATTAATTTTGACAATTATGTTTGTCCCCCTTTTTAATTTTTAAACACTAGTTACATATTCAATTTTCTAAATTAAATACTAAACAGGGCTAAAATAATGAATTCACCCCATTACAGGGTCTATAATATTATTTTCATAATTTCCAGGGGTCTAGCTACACTTATCAGAGGTGTTTTTCCTAATTTCTATTAAGTCCAGGGGTTAAAACTGATTTTTAAATGGATTTACATGATTTTCTGGAGTTCCAGGGGCTAGATCTGAAGTTTCCGGGGCTAGCTCTCAATTCCAGAGAACCTCAGGGGGTAGCACGTAAGAATTCCAGTCTTTATAATGCGGGGTTGACGTGGACCGTCCGATTTTAAACCGACGGCTGAGATTATAACATCGAACCGGTACGCGGGGTTTTAAAGTCTACCGTGCGATTTAAAATAAACGGCGCACAAGCAGCCACGTCGCTCTGATCGAGCGCGGGCGGCGCTGCCGGCGGCGCACGGCGGCGGGAAGCAGCGATCTCGCCGGAAAGTTTTGGATCCTCGAGAATTCTGCCTAGAACTGTGATCTTATGGTCTAGATCGATAGAGGGGAGGTCAGGGATCTCACCTCGGGGGTTTTCTCGAGCTCGGGGGTCTTGGAAAGTGATCGGCGGCGAGGTCCGAGGCAAAACCACGGCGAAGCTCGTCGGCGCTGTGTTTACACCGTAACTCTCCGAGTTTTCTGCACCTGCAAAGTTCCCCGGAGGCGGTGGATCAAGACCAGCGAGTTAGACCAGAGTTTCCGAGCTTAGATCGGCCAGAATTCACCGGCGAAGTCTCGGTGCTCACCGGAGTGAAAATCGGCGATCGCGTGAGAAAAACTGATCGGGGCTGGGGTTTTTATAGCCGGGGGAGGGCGGTGGGTCAGTTGTGATCGAGTTGGATTCTTCTGGGACCGGATTTCGGGCTGAGGGACGGGTTTTCCGATCGGTTCAGATCGCGCGCGCGGGAGAGAGTCCGGGGTCGCGGGGTTGGGGATGACAGGTGGGTCCCACCTGTCTGTGGGAGAGAGAGCGGGCGCGCGCGGGGGCGGGCTGGCGCTGGGAAACTGGGCCGGCTGGCGGGTTTCGGCCCACTGGCCGGTTTTTTTCCCGTTTCTCTTTTTCTTTTTCCATTTCTTTTCTGTTTTGAGTATAATTTGAATTCCAGTTTGAATTTGAATTTTTGCAAAACATGCAACACGTCCAAAAATTTTTAAATTCCCCTCTGAACATGGTTTAGAGTTTTGAATCAAAATTTGGGGTGTTACAGCTCTACCCCCCTTAAAAGAAATCTCGTCCTCGAGATTGGTGTTTCTAAGAAAACAATTCCGGAAATTGTGCCTTGAGCTCATCTTCCCGTTCCCAGGTAGCTTCCTCTTCTGAGTGATGCTTCCACTGCACCTTGCACATCCGGATTCTCTTGTTTCTGGTGAGGCGTTCCATTGTCTCCAAAATCTTGTATGGTTGCTCGGCATAAGAAAAATCTTCAGCTACATCCACTTCATTCATGGGTAACACCTCTTCAGGCGTCCTCAGACATTTCTTGAGTTGTGACACATGAAATACATCGTGCACGTCCGATAGATGAACCGGTAACTCTAGTTGGTACGCCACTTCGCCTTTCCTTTCCAAAACCTGAAAGGGTCCGATGTATCGAGGTGACAACTTCCCTTTCACCTTGAACCGACGAAGTCCTCTGATAGGGGACACCTTGAGATAAACATAGTCTCCCACGTTGAAAACGAGTTCTCTTCTTCGTACATCAGCATAGATCTTCTGGCGTGTTTGTGCTATCCTCAAATTGTTGCGAATCTCCCTCACCTTTGCCTCAGCTTCTTGTAGCACTTCTGGACCAAACACTTTACTTTCTCCTGTTTGGTTCCAAAATAGGGGAGTTCTGCACTTCCTTCCATACAAAGCTTCAAACGGTGACATCTTCATACTAGCTTGATAACTGTTGTTATAGGAAAACTCCGCATACGGTAAGTTCTTGTCCCAACTCCTATTGTTTTTGAGTGCACATGCCCTTAACATATCTTCAAGGATCTGATTGGTTCTCTCCGTCTGCCCGTCAGTTTGGGGATGATAGGCAGAGCTGAAATTCAGATGGGTTCCCATGGTTTCATGCAACTTTTGCCAAAACCTCGAGGTGAACTGTGTCCCTCGGTCCGACACTATCTTCTTTGGCACTCCATGGTAACACACAATCCTTGACATGTACAATTCTGCCAATTTGGATCCGCTGTAGCTTTCTTTCACAGGAATGAAATGAGCTACCTTGGTTAGCCTATCAATAATGACCCATATTGAATCATACCCGGATTGGGTCCTAGGCAATCCCACGACAAAATCCATGCTGATTTCTTCCCATTTCCATTCAGGTACTTTAAGTGGTTGCAATAATCCCGCGGGTCGTTGATGTTCTGCTTTCACCAACTGACATATGTCACATAGGGCAACATGTTCCGCGACATCTCGCTTCATGCCATACCACCAATACCTGCTCTTGAGGTCCTGGTACATCTTCGTACTCCCAGGATGAATGGAATAGTCAGAATCGTGAGCCTCCTTCAAAATTAATTCACGGATCTCTTTTACTTCTGGCACACAGATCCTTTTCCCGTGCCACACCGTTCCTTGTTCATCCTCTCTAAAACCAGGAGCTTTATTTTCCTTGATAAGCTGTCTGATCTCTTGTATCTTCTCATCATTCTTTTGGCCCTCGCGTATGTCTTGCTCAAGTGTGGAGTCCACTTCCATGGCGATGGCTTCACCACTATTTACTAGACATAGATTGAGTCTTATAACCTCGTCCTTTAATTCTGCAGGCATGTCCTTCAGGCTCAACTTATTGACCTGCACTTTCCGACTCAAAGCATCGGCCACGACGTTTGCTTTCCCGGGATGATAGTTGATGCCCACATCAAAGTCATTGATTAGCTCTAACCATCTCCTTTGTCTGAGGTTGAGATCTGGCTGTGTGAATATGTACTTCAAACTCTTGTGATCCGTATATATCTCTGTCCTCTTCCCCATCAAATAGTGCCGCCAAATTTTCAACGCGTGTACTACTGCAGCCAGTTCTAGATCATGTGTAGGATAGTTCTTCTCGTGCTTCCGAAGCTGCCGGGATGCATATGCCACGACATGTCCTTCTTGCATGAGAACACATCCCAACCCATTTCCAGAGGCATCGCAGTACACTGTGAAATTCTTCTGCATATCTGGCATAACCAACACTGGGGCTGTTGTCAATCTCTTCTTTAGCTCCTGAAAGCTCGTCTCGCACTGTGGCGTCCAGGTGAATGTGATTCCCTTCTCCAACAGTTTGGTGAGAGGTCTCGAGATCTTGGAGAATCCCTCAATAAACCGTCGATAGTATCCAGCCAATCCCAAAAAGCTTCGAACTTCCCCGACATTTTCAGGGGTCTTCCACTTCTGGATATCCTCGATTTTGGCGGGATCTACGGAGATTCCTCCCTCCGAGATTATATGTCCTAAAAAGGGAACTCTCTTCAGCCAAAACTCACACTTGCTCAACTTGGCATATAGTTGGTGTTCTCTCAGCCTCTGTAACACCAATCTTAGATGTTTCTCATGTTCTTCTTCATTTTTGGAGAAGACGAGAATATCATCTATGAAAACCACCACAAATTTGTCCAGATATTCCATGAATACCTTGTTCATGAGGTACATGAAATATGCCGGGGCATTGGTTAGCCCAAAAGGCATGACAGTGTATTCATACAGTCCGTACCGAGATACGAAAGCTGTCTTGGGAATATCTGATTGCCTTATCTTGAGTTGGTGGTACCCCGACCTGAGATCAATTTTCGAGAACACACAAGCTCCCCTCAACTGATCAAACAAGTCTTCAATGCGGGGTAATGGGTACTTGTTTTTGATGGTTACCACATTCAAGGCACGGTAATCCACGCATAACCTTTGGGTTCTGTCTTTCTTGGGCACAAATATCACCGGAGCTCCCCATGGTGAGGAACTAGGGCGAACATACCCCTCTCTCCGTCAATTCTCTCAAATGATCCTTGAGCTCTTCTAGCTGCTTGGAGTCCATTCGATAAGGTCTCTTGTATATCGGGGCTGTTCCCGGTACTAGCTCAATTGCGAATTCCACGTCACGGTCGGGAGGCATACCTGGCAATTCCTCCGGAAAAACATCTGGATATTCCCGGATAGTCCTGATTTCCTCAACTTTCACCTCCACTTGATTTAATTTAATGTCCCTCCTAGGCTCGTGTATCGTTATGAACTTTACTCTTGTGCCATTGGGGTGAGTTAGTTCCACCGTTCTGGTCGAACAATGGATGATTCCTTTATGTTTGGTCAACCAATCCATACCCAAAATAATATCTATCCCTTGTGAATCTATCACTATGAGGTTAGCAGTAAATACTACCCCATTAATGTCTAGGCTCACTTTGGGACACACTTGTCTTGTCCTTATTTCTCCACCTGGAGAATTTACAACTAGCATATGGTTCATTTGTGTGGTTGCTAGGTCATGCTTCTTAACAAACCCTTGAGCAATGAACGAGTGGGTAGCACCAGAATCAAACAGCAGAGTTGCAAGGTGTAAATTGGCAGGAAACTTACCAACTACCACGTCGGGTGCCTCTTGTGCTTCCTCCATAGTGACGTGGTTCACCCGTCCTCTCACTACATTCTGCTGTTGTGGCGGCGCAGGCTTCTTCTTTGGGCATTTATGGGCGTAGTGCCCCACTTCACCACAGCTGAAACATTGCACCCCAATCTTAGATGCTTGGCCCTTGTTGTCTTGGGGTTGGTTTGGGGGTCCTTGCACTGCTGGTCGAGGTGGATATGCGGGGCGAGGCTGCTGCACAAACTGACGTGGCGGCTGTGCTGGTGCCGCGGGTGGCCTGTAGTTTGGGTTGTACCCTCTTGGTGCTGAATAGGGTACCACAGCACGGCTTGTCTGCCCCGTAGGTTGCTGCATCATACGTGGGCGGGTGTTGCTCCCTGAGGCCTGATGTGACCACCCCGCCTTCCTCTTATTCTCATTTTCCAGGGCCTTTAGCTTCCTTTCCACCACAAACGCTCTGTCCACCATCTTTTGAAAGCTTTCATACTCATTGGAGGACATGGCACACTGCATCTCTGCGGTAAGTCCTTCCACGAAACAATCTTGTTTCTGCTCATCGGTCTCTATGTCTCGTGGAGCATAACGGGATAGTTGAGTAAATTTAGTGAGGTATTCCCTCACAGTCATGTTTCCCTGCTGCAGTCCCAAAAATTCCTTCCTCTTGTTTTTGAGTTCACCTCTTGGGATGTAATGGTTGCGGAAGCTACGCTTGAACTCTTCCCAAGTGATGTTCTCAGGGTCATGATGGGCGGCCACGTAGGCGGTCCACCAATCAGCAGCAGGTCCATGCAATTGATGAGAGGCAAACAGCACCCTCTCATACCCTTGGCATTGTATTATCCTCATCTTACTTTCAATGGTCTTCAGCCAATCATCTGCCTCCAGAGGTTCAGCAGCACTTGCAAACTTTGGAGGTTGAGTTCCTAGAAACTCACTCAACCTTGGTTGGCGTGGTGCAGCTTGTGGAGGTGGAATTTGATGCAAGTTGGCCACCACTTGAGTCAAGTTCTGGATAAGCTGATTTTGATTCTCCAGCATTTGGTGGAGAGGATCAACTTCTTCACGGCGACCACCCCGGTCCTGGCCTCCAGAAAGATGAGGGTTGCATGCCTCATCGTTGTTGTTGGCGGGGTTGGCGGCACGTCCTTTTCCTCTTCCAGCCATCTGGCAGAATCAACCAATGTTAATTTTGATACCATTTAGTATCATCTTACTACTTTCATTTGTTGGTACTTTGAGGTGTTGAGGCTTTGTTAAAATTTTATGAGGGTTCATATCTCACACCAAATAAATGCACTATTATTTCTTGTGGGTTCACACACCAAAGCAAAACAATCTGAAGACGAGGCTGTGGACAATTGGTCATGGCTTCCACAACTCACGTCACACACCAAGCATTATCACACCATTAACTACGTAACGACTTGACTACTCGACCTCTTGCTAGCTAGGGGAAAGACTCTACACTACTCGTCCTCTTGAGCTGGCTCCTCGGGATCTTCCTCCTCATTTCGGCTACCTTCTGACTCTGCTTTGGGTGGGGAGGCTGCTGGTGGAGAAGTGCGACGACGCCTGATCGCTCGGCGATCCGGGGAGTCAGGAGTCCATGTATCACTCACGGTGACACACAGTTCATTCCCATCTCCTCTTTCTCTCACCTTTAAGCAAGCTCGCAGCAACGCCTCCGTTTCCTTCAGGGTGTCTCGGACATCCTGAAGCTCTTGTTGACACTCCTGCAGTCGAGTGCTGAGCATAGCAGCATCCTCCAAGCACAAGTCCATGTGCTCATGGGAAGTCCCTTGCTGCACCGGTGGGTACATGTACTCCGTGGTACCACTCTCACGTTGGAGGACATACATGTACTCAGTTTTGTCCAAGTGGCGACGATAGATGTGACTCTGGCAGGTGATGGCCTCCCAGGTGACATCTTTCTCCGCGTCAACTTGTGTTGCTCGACAAGCTGGAGAGTGGTGAATCTTAAGCAGCTGATTCTCGTGTATAATCCTCATCTCCGAACTCCATTCTTCCCTCTTCTCACGGATGGTCCTGGTGGAGTTATAGTGGATGATTAGCTTGCCCGTATTGCCGGCGGCTTCGAGCATACGTCGAAGACGGCGCAACAAGTCTCCTACTGCCAATCCGTAGGAAAGGTACGTCACGGGGCGACTCTCCTCTCTTTCGGCAAGGGCAACTACGGAAACTCTCCCTCCTGTGGACTTACGAGCGGTGCGAATCATGCGAACCATCGAAAAACAAAAGAATTTAAAATTAGGTTAGATAAATTCTCAAACAAAAACCCTGTTTTGAATGAAAGTTGGGGTAAGATGAAGAAAATGACTCCTTTAATAACACTTTTCCACCCACACCTTGGAAAATAGTTTTTAAGAAAATAGGGCCCTTAAATACGTCCATTTCTACCTAGGTCCACGTTCCTACGGGCAACCTTGGCTCTGATACCACCTCTGTCACACCCGTTTTTTCCGAAGAAACAACCAAGTGAATATCACATGTATGCCAGGATCATTTTCTCATACATGTGATGACAAATAGTGAAGCATCATTTATTACAAGCCAGGTGTCGAATATAAATAAGTCTTACATCGCAAATGTCTCAATGGACACTAATGCTTCATCACAAGTAAATAAACTAGTAGCGGAATATTATTCTTTAGGGCTCCATCACAGGCGTTGCCCGGGGTCTTCATGAACCTAAAAACCTTCCTCGGGTCCAAAATCTTGGTCATTATACACCACCTCATTATCTTGACCTGAGCAGCAATATAAACCAACAAATATGCAAGGTTGAGTACCAATGGTACTCAGCAAGTGTGGGAAAATTTCATCATGCATGGCTAGAACAAGGAGAGGTTGAACTCATGGTTAAAGCACTACGCAATTAATACCTATTACCTTAGCTTATTAAGCACCTACATTACTACACAGGTGAAATGGTCCCAATCTCCCATCCCATCATCATAATCCAATAACCATAACATCATTTCCAATGTTAAGCTCCCCGCTTAACTTCCAAAACCATCATTCCTCTAATCATGAATAAGTCCAGGCCGCTCTTAACCGTGAGCACGGCTGTCAAGACAGTTTTAACTCTGCAGAGTTTGTACCACTGTACCCACAAGTAGTGATTTCATCCCCCGTTGCCGGGTGGACTAAAAGAACCTCCATTATGCCAGTGGCTACGATCCACATTCACACTTCCCAGGCGTGCGGCCAGGAGATCACTACGAAGCCTTTACAAAGGGATTCCCGACGAGCGTGGGCCCACTGAGGTTTCACCCCTAACAGCATACAAGAGGCTCCAACCCCGCTGCAGTGGCCCCCTCTTGAGCCTTGCGGTTCATATGGTAGTCCAGCTGACACCTACTCCCCGCAGCATCCAACACACCCATACTACGCCGGGGATACACCTAATTAATTGGCCAAGCTGCCCCATCTCAGCATGTGGTTGGCACTGTAAAGCCGGGTTACATGCTCCATGAACCGGTCCTTAGGATCCAGGCAAGTACTAAACACAAACCCAAGTCTCGTGCACCCAGCACACAACCAAAACATCCAACTTGCCTTGATCCCTACCTCTACATAACTCACAATAACTCATTCAAGAGTATGGTAAAATAAATTGATGATCTCATATCCCAAATATCCCATTCTAAGCATGGCTAAGCATATGCATGTAAATAAATGACATGACAAAATAAATCCCAACCCAAGCTACAAGGAAACAAGGTAATGCAATTCTAGGGAAACTTCCTAGCATGGGTTTCATATTTCATTTGACAATGCAAATAATTCTATCTACACATCCTAGCATAGGATCAAAGTGGTCAAGGACACTTGCCTCCTTCTTGCTGCTCTTGAAATGGGTAGTCCTGATCTTGGAAATGAATAACTTGTTCTTGAATAGGTTCTACTTCATACCATCACACATAGCAAAGGAAAAACAACAATCCATAAGACATAGTTCACACTTACACTTCATACAAACCACACATTCACATTTATGAAATTCATTCACCATTATATGTGTTGTGGTTACTTTATGTGTGTTGAGTTGTGGCTTGCATGCACTTTTATCCATGTGTATATGATTCCTACTCTTATGTTCATATTTATACTTACATACTATATATATATATATATATATATATGTGTGTGTGTGTGTGTGTGTGTCGGTTTTAAATAAATTCCTTACACTAAACTACCAAGTATGTATGAAAAGTATTTTTCTTCTCCATATGTGCCTTCATAATTTCTACCAACCCTAAACTGAATTCTTTGTATTTTAGAAACTCCATTTATCATTTACTAGTTGCTATATTTTCAGATTTATATTCCTATGCACAATTGTGTATTTTATTATGAAATTAGTAATACACATCATCTAAACAGTATAGGTTCTGGTCCTAAATGATTTAATAACATCTTTTGACCTTTGCCTCTGATGTAAACTAGTTTATAATTATTTTACCTATTTTCTATAACTATTCTTTACTTAAAAATGTGTCCCTATACTAATAAATGTGAATAATAAATGAAACAGATTCATTTCAGCCCAAAATATATTTTTATCTCACTCCAAAGTTTTCTAAGTACTGAGAAAGTTTTTAATTAATTTTGACAATTATGTTTGTCCCCCTTTTTAATTTTTAAACACTAGTTACATATTCAATTTTCTAAATTAAATACTAAACAGGGCTAAAATAATGAATTCACCCCATTACAGGGTCTATAATATTATTTTCATAATTTCCAGGGGTCTAGCTACACTTATCAGAGGTGTTTTTCCTAATTTCTATTAAGTCCAGGGGTTAAAACTGATTTTTAAATGGATTTACATGATTTTCTGGAGTTCCAGGGGCTAGATCTGAAGTTTCGGGGCTAGCTCTCAATTCCAGAGAACCCCAGGGGGTAGCACGTAAGAATTCCAGTCTTTATAATGCGGGGTTGACGTGGACCGTCCGATTTTAAACCGACGGCTGAGATTATAACATCGAACCGGTACGCGGGGTTTTAAAGTCTACCGTGCGATTTAAAATAAACGGCGCACAAGCAGCCACGTCGCTCTGATCGAGCGCGGGCGGCGCTGCCGGCGGCGCACGGCGGCGGGAAGCGGCGATCTCGCCGGAAAGTTTCGGATCCTCGAGAATTCTGCCTAGAACTGTGATCTTATGGTCTAGATCGATAGAGGGGAGGTCAGGGATCTCACCTCGGGGGTTTTCTCGAGCTCGGGGGTCTTGGAAAGTGATCGGCGGCGAGGTCCGAGGCAAAACCACGGCGAAGCTCGTCGGCGCTGTGTTTACACCGTAACTCTCCGAGTTTTCTGCACCTGCAAAGTTCCCCGGAGGCGGTGGATCAAGACCAGCGAGTTAGACCAGAGTTTCCGAGCTTAGATCGGCCAGAATTCACCGGCGAAGTCTCGGTGCTCACCGGAGTGAAAATCGGCGATCGCGTGAGAAAAACTGATCGGGGCTGGGGTTTTTATAGCCGGGGGAGGGCGGTGGGTCAGTTGTGATCGAGTTGGATTCTTCTGGGACCGGAATTCGGGCTGAGGGACGGGTTTTCCGATCGGTTAAGATCGCGCGCGGGAGAGAGTCCGGGGTCGCGGGGTTGGGGATGACAGGTGGGTCCCACCTGTCTGTGGGAGAGAGCGCGGGCGCGCGCGGGGGCGGGCTGGCACTGGGAAACTGGGCCGGCTGGCGGGTTTCGGCCCACTGGCCGGTTTTTTTCCCGTTTCTCTTTTTCTTTTTCCATTTCTTTTCTGTTTTGAGTATAATTTGAATTCCAGTTTGAATTTGAATTTTTGCAAAACATGCAACACGTCCAAAAAATTTTAAATTCCCCTCTGAACATGGTTTAGAGTTTTGAATCAAAATTTGGGGTGTTACAGCTCTACCCCCCTTAAAAGAAATCTCGTCCTCGAGATTGGTGTTTCTAAGAAAACAATTCCGGAAATTGTGCCTTGAGCTCATCTTCCCGTTCCCAGGTAGCTTCCTCTTCTGAGTGATGCTTCCACTGCACCTTGCACATCCGGATTCTCTTGTTTCTGGTGAGGCGTTCCATTGTCTCCAAAATCTTGTATGGTTGCTCGGCATAAGACAAATCTTCAGCTACAACCACTTCATTCATGGGTAACACCTCTTCAGGCGTCCTCAGACATTTCTTGAGTTGTGACACATGAAATACATCGTGCACGTCCGATAGATGAACCGGTAACTCTAGTTGGTACGCCACTTCGCCTTTCCTTTCCAAAACCTGAAAGGGTCCGATGTATCGAGGTGACAACTTCCCTTTCACCTTGAACCGACGAAGTCCTCTGATAGGGGACACCTTGAGATAAACATAGTCTCCCACGTTGAAAACGAGTTCTCTTCTTCGTACATCAGCATAGCTCTTCTGGCGTGTTTGTGCTATCCTCAAATTGTTGCGAATCTCCCTCACCTTTGCCTCAGCTTCTTGTAGCACTTCTGGACCAAACACTTTACTTTCTCCTGTTTGGTTCCAAAATAGGGGAGTTCTGCACTTCCTTCCATACAAAGCTTCAAACGGTGACATCTTCATACTAGCTTGATAACTGTTGTTATAGGAAAACTCCGCATACGGTAAGTTCTTGTCCCAACTCCTATTGTTTTTGAGTGCACATGCCCTTAACATATCTTCAAGGATCTGATTGGTTCTCTCCGTCTGCCCGTCAGTTTGGGGATGATAGGCAGAGCTGAAATTCAGATGGGTTCCCATGGTTTCATGCAACTTTTGCCAAAACCTCGAGGTGAACTGTGTCCCTCGGTCCGACACTATCTTCTTTGGCACTCCATGGTAACACACAATCCTTGACATGTACAATTCTGCCAATTTGGATCCGCTGTAGCTTTCTTTCACAGGAATGAAATGAGCTACCTTGGTTAGCCTATCAATAATGACCCATATTGAATCATACCCGGATTGGGTCCTAGGCAATCCCACGACAAAATCCATGCTGATTTCTTCCCATTTCCATTCAGGTACTTTAAGTGGTTGCAATAATCCCGCGGGTCGTTGATGTTCTGCTTTCACCAACTGACATATGTCACATAGGGCAACATGTTCCGCGACATCTCGCTTCATGCCATACCACCAATACCTGCTCTTGAGGTCCTGGTACATCTTCGTACTCCCAGGATGAATGGAATAGTCAGAATCGTGAGCCTCCTTCAAAATTAATTCACGGATCTCTTTTACTTCTGGCACACAGATCCTTTTCCCGTGCCACACCGTTCCTTGTTCATCCTCTCTAAAACCAGGAGCTTTATTTTCCTTGATAAGCTGTCTGATCTCTTGTATCTTCTCATCATTCTTTTGGCCCTCGCGTATGTCTTGCTCAAGTGTGGAGTCCACTTCCATGGCGATGGCTTCACCACTATTTACTAGACATAGATTGAGTCTTATAACCTCGTCCTTCAATTCTGCAGGCATGTCCTTCAGGCTCAACTTATTGACCTGCACTTTCCGACTCAAAGCATCGGCCACGACGTTTGCTTTCCCGGGATGATAGTTGATGCCCACATCAAAGTCATTGATTAGCTCTAACCATCTCCTTTGTCTGAGGTTGAGATCTGGCTGTGTGAATATGTACTTCAAACTCTTGTGATCCGTATATATCTCTGTCCTCTCCCCCATCAAATAGTGCCGCCAAATTTTCAACGCGTGTACTACTGCAGCCAGTTCTAGATCATGTGTAGGATAGTTCTTCTCGTGCTTCCGAAGCTGCCGGGATGCATATGCCACGACATGTCCTTCTTGCATGAGAACACATCCCAACCCATTTCCAGAGGCATCGCAGTACACTGTGAAATTCTTCTGCATATCTGGCATAACCAACACTGGGGCTGTTGTCAATCTCTTCTTTAGCTCCTGAAAGCTCGTCTCACACTGTGGCGTCCAGGTGAATGTGATTCCCTTCTCCAACAGTTTGGTGAGAGGTCTCGAGATCTTGGAGAATCCCTCAATAAACCGTCGATAGTATCCAGCCAATCCCAAAAAGCTTCGAACTTCCCCGACATTTTCAGGGGTCTTCCACTTCTGGATATCCTCGATTTTGGCGGGATCTACGGAGATTCCTCCCTCCGAGATTATATGTCCTAAAAAGGGAACTCTCTTCAGCCAAAACTCACACTTGCTCAACTTGGCATATAGTTGGTGTTCTCTCAGCCTCTGTAACACCAACCTTAGATGTTTCTCATGTTCTTCTTCATTTTTGGAGAAGACGAGAATATCATCTATGAAAACCACCACAAATTTGTCCAGATATTCCATGAATACCTTGTTCATGAGGTACATGAAATATGCCGGGGCATTGGTTAGCCCAAAAGGCATGACAGTGTATTCATACAGTCCGTACCGAGATACGAAAGCTGTCTTGGGAATATCTGATTGCCTTATCTTGAGTTGGTGGTACCCCGACCTGAGATCAATTTTCGAGAACACACAAGCTCCCCTCAACTAATCAAACAAGTCTTCAATGCGGGGTAATGGATACTTGTTTTTGATGGTTACCTCATTCAAGGCACGGTAATCCACGCATAACCTTTGGGTTCCGTCTTTCTTGGGCACAAATATCACCGGAGCTCCCCATGGTGAGGAACTAGGGCGAACATACCCCTCTCTCCGTCAATTCTCTCAAATGATCCTTGAGCTCTTCTAGCTGCTTGGAGTCCATTCGATAAGGTCTCTTGTATATCGGGGCTGTTCCCGGTACTAGCTCAATTGCGAATTCCACGTCACGGTCGGGAGGCATACCTGGCAATTCCTCCGGAAAAACATCTGGATATTCCCTGATAGTCCTGATTTCCTCAACTTTCACCTCCACTTGATTTAATTTAATGTCCCTCCTAGGCTCGTGTATCGTTATGAACTTTACTCTTGTGCCATTGGGGTGAGTTAGTTCCACCGTTCTGGTCGAACAATGGATACCCAAAATAATATCTATCCCTGGTGAATCTATCACTATGAGGTTAGCAGTAAATACTACCCCATTAATGTCTAGGCTCACTTTGGGACACACTTGTCTTGTCCTTATTTCTCCACCTGGAGAATTTACAGCTAGCATATGGTTCATTGTGTGGTTGCTAGGTCATGCTTCTTAACAAACCCTTGAGCAATGAACGAGTGGGTAGCACCAGAATCAAACAGCAGAGTTGCAAGGTGTAAATTGGCAGGAAACTTACCAACTACCACGTCGGGTGCCTCTTGTGCTTCCTCCATAGTGACGTGGTTCACCCGTCCTCTCACTACATTCTGCTGTTGTGGCGGCGCAGGCTTCTTTTTGGGCATTTATGGGCGTAGTGCCCCACTTCACCACAGCTGAAACATTGCACCCCAATCTTAGATGCTTGGCCCTTGTTGTCTTGGGGTTGGTTTGGGGGTCCTTGCACTGCTGGTCGAGGTGGATATGCGGGGCGAGGCTGCTGCACAAACTGACGTGGCGGCTGTGCTGGTGCCGCGGGTGGCCTGTAGTTTGGGTTGTACCCTCTTGGTGCTGAATAGGGTACCACAGCACGGCTTGTCTGCCCCGTAGGTTGCTGCATCATACGTGGGCGGGTGTTGCTCCCTGAGGCCTGATGTGACCACCCCGCCTTCCTCTTATTCTCATTTTCCAGGGCCTTTAGCTTCCTTTCCACCACAAACGCTCTGTCCACCATCTTTTGAAAGCTTTCATACTCATTGGAGGACATGGCACACTGCATCTTTGCGGTAAGTCCTTCCACGAAACAATCTTGTTTCTGCTCATCGGTCTCTATGTCTCGTGGAGCATAACGGGATAGTTGAGTAAATTTAGTGAGGTATTCCCTCACAGTCATGTTTCCCTGCTGCAGTCCCAAAAATTCCTTCCTCTTGTTTTTGAGTTCACCTCTTGGGATGTAATGGTTGCGGAAGCTACGCTTGAACTCTTCCCAAGTGATGTTCTCAGGGTCATGATGGGCAGCCACGTAGGCAGTCCACCAATCAGCAGCAGGTCCATGCAATTGATGAGAGGCAAACAGCACCCTCTCATACCCTTGGCATTGTATTATCCTCATCTTACTTTCAATGGTCTTCAGCCAATCATCTGCCTCCAGAGGTTCAGCAGCACTTGCAAACTTTGGAGGTTGAGTTCCTAGAAACTCACTCAACCTTGGTTGGCGTGGTGCAGCTTGTGGAGGTGGAACTTGATGCAAGTTGGCCACCACTTGAGTCAAGTTCTGGATAAGCTGATTTTGATTCTCCAGCATTTGGTGGAGAGGATCAACTTCTTCACGGCGACCACCCCGGTCCTGGCCTCCAGAAAGATGAGGGTTGCATGCCTCATCGTTGTTGTTGGCGGGGTTGGCGGCACGTCCTTTTCCTCTTCCGGCCATCTGGCAGAATCAACCAATGTTAATTTTGATACCATTTAGTATCATCTTACTACTTTCATTTGTTGGTACTTTGAGGTGTTGAGGCTTTGTTAAAATTTTATGAGGGTTCATATCTCACACCAAATAAATGCACTATTATTTCCTGTGGGTTCACACACCAAAGCAAAACAATCTGAAGACGAGGCTGTGGACAATTGGTCATGGCTTCCACAACTCACATCACACACCAAGCATTATCACACCATTAACTACGTAACGACTCGAATACTCGACCTCTTGCTAGCTAGGGGAAAGACTCTACACTACTCGTCCTCTTGAGCTGGCTCCTCGGGATATTCCTCCTCATTTCGGCTACCTTCTGACTCTGCTTTGGGTGGGGAGGCTGCTGGTGGAGAAGTGCGACGACGCCTGATCGCTCGGCGATCCGGGGAGTCAGGAGTCCATGTATCACTCACGGTGACACACAGTTCATTCCCATCTCCTCTTTCTCTCGCCTTTAAGCAAGCTCGCAGCAACGCCTCCGTTTCCTTCAGGGTGTCCCGGACATCCTGAAGCTCTTGTTGACACTCCTGCAGTCGAGTGCTGAGCATAGCAGCATCCTCCAAGCACAAGTCCATGTGCTCATGGGAAGTCCCTTGCTGCACCGGTGGGTACTTGTACTCCGTGGTACCACTCTCACGTTGGAGGACATACATGTACTCAGTTTTGTCCAAGTGGCGACGCTAGATGTGACTCTGGCAGGTGATGGCCTCCCAGGTGACATCTTTCTCCGCGTCAACTTGTGTTGCTCGACAAGCTGGAGAGTGGTGAATCTTAAGCAGCTGATTCTCGTGTATAATCCTCATCTCCGAACTCCATTCTTCCCTCTTCTCACGGATGGTCCTGGTGGAGTTATAGTGGATGATTAGCTTGCCCGTATTGCCGGCGGCTTCGAGCATACGTCGAAGACGGCGCAACAAGTCTCCTACTGCCAATCCGTAGGAAAGGTACGTCACGGGGCGACTCTCCTCTCTTTTGGCAAGGGCAACTACGGGAACTCTCCCTCCTGTGGACTTACGAGCGGTGCGAATCATGCGAACCATCGAAAAACAAAAGAATTTAAAATTAGGTTAGATAAATTCTCAAACAAAAACCCTGTTTTGAATGAAAGTTGGGGTAAGATGAAGAAAATGACTCCTTTAATAACACTTTTCCACCCACACCTTGGAAAATAGTTTTTAAGAAAATAGGGCCCTTAAATACGTCCATTTCTACCTAGGTCCACGTTCCTACGGGCAACCTTGGCTCTGATACCACCTCTGTCACACCCGGTTTTTCCGAAGAAACAACCAAGTGAATATCACATGTATGCCAGGATCATTTTCTCATACATGTGATGACAAATAGTGAAGCATCATTTATTACAAGCCAGGTGTCGAATATAAATAAGTCTTACATCGCAAATGTCTCAATGGACACTAATGCTTCATCACAAGTAAATAAACTAGCAGCGGAATATTATTCTTTAGGGCTCCATCACAGGCGTTGCCCGGGGTCTTCATGAACCTAAAAACCTTCCTCGGGTCCAAAATCTTGGTCATTATACACCACCTCATTATCTTGACCTGAGCAGCAATATAAACCAACAAATATGCAAGGTTGAGTACCAATGGTACTCAGCAAGTGTGGGAAAATTTCATCATGCATGGCTAGAACAAGGAGAGGCTGAACTCATGGTTAAAGCACTACGCAATTAATACCTATCACCTTAGCTTATTAAGCACCTACATTACTACACAGGTGAAATGGTCCCAATCTCCCATCCCATCATCATAATCCAATAACCATAACATCATTTCCAATGTTAAGCTCCCCGCTTAACTTCCAAAACCATCATTCCTCTAATCATGAATAAGTCCAGGCCGCTCTTAACCGTGAGCACGGCTGTCAAGACAGTTTTAACTCTGCAGAGTTTGTACCACTGTACCCACAAGTAGTGATTTCATCCCCCGTTGCCGGGTGGACTAAAAGAACCTCCATTATGCCAGTGGCTACGATCCACATTCACACTTCCCAGGCGTGCGGCCAGGAGATCACTACGAAGCCTTTACAAAGGGATTCCCGACGAGCGTGGGCCCACTGAGGTTTCACCCCTAACAGCATACAAGAGGCTCCAACCCCGCTGCAGTGGCCCCCTCTTGAGCCTTGCGGTTCATATGGTAGTCCAGCTGACACCTACTCCCCGCACCATCCAACACACCCATACTACGCCGGGGATACACCTAATTAATCGGCCAAGCTGCCCCATCTCAGCATGTGGTTGGCACTGTAAAGCCGGGTTACATGCTCCATGAACCGGTCCTTAGGATCCAGGCAAGTACTAAACACAAACCCAAGTCTCGTGCACCCAGCACACAACCAAAACATCCAACTTGCCTTGATCCCTACCTCTACATAACTCACAATAACTCATTCAAGAGTATGGTAAAATAAATTGATGATCTCATATCCCAAATATCCCATTCTAAGCATGGCTAAGCATATGCATGTAAATAAATGACATGACAAAATAAATCCCAACCCAAGCTACAAGGAAACAAGGTAATGCAATTCTAGGGAAACTTCCTAGCATGGGTTTCATATTTCATTTGACAATGCAAATAATTCTATCTACACATCCTAGCATAGGATCAAAGTGGTCAAGGACACTTGCCTCCTTCTTGCTGCTCTTGAAATGGGTAGTCCTGATCTTGGAAATGAATAACTTGTTCTTGAATAGGTTCTACTTCATACCATCACACATAGCAAAGGAAAAACAACAATCCATAAGACATAGTTCACACTTACACTTCATACAAACCACACATTCACATTTATGAAATTCATTCACCATTATATGTGTTGTGGTTACTTTATGTGTGTTGAGTTGTGGCTTGCATGCACTTTTATCCATGTGTATATGATTCCTACTCTTATGTTCATATTTATACTTACATACTATATATATATAGTATGTAAGTATAAATAAATTCGGTTTTAAATAAATTCCTTACACTAAACTACCAACTATGTATGAAAAGTATTTTTCTTCTCCATATGTGCCTTCATAATTTCTACCAACCCTAAACTGAATTCTTTGTATTTTAGAAACTCCATTTATCATTTACTAGTTGCTATATTTTCAGATTTATATTCCTATGCACAATTGTGTATTTTATTATGAAATTAGTAATACACATCATCTAAACAGTATAGGTTCTGGTCCTAAATGATTTAATAACATCTTTTGACCTTTGCCTCTGATGTAAACTAGTTTATAATTATTTTACCTATTTTCTATAACTATTCTTTACTTAAAAATGTGTCCCTATACTAATAAATGTGAATAATAAATGAAACAGATTCATTTCAGCCCAAAATATATTTTTATCTCACTCCAAAGTTTTCTAAGTACTGAGAAAGTTTTTAATTAATTTTGACAATTATGTTTGTCCCCCTTTTTAATTTTTAAACACTAGTTACATATTCAATTTTCTAAATTAAATACTAAACAGGGCTAAAATAATGAATTCACCTCATTATAGGGTCTATAATATTATTTTCATAATTTCCAGGGGTCTAGCTACACTTATCAGAGGTGTTTTTCCTAATTTCTATTAAGTCCAGGGGTTAAAACTGATTTTTAAATGGATTTACATGATTTTCTGGAGTTCCAGGGGCTAGATCTGAAGTTTCCGGGGCTAGCTCTCAATTCCAGAGAACCCCAGGGTTTATAATGCGGGGTTGACGTGGACCGTCCGATTTTAAACCGACGGCTGAGATTATAACATCGAACCAGTACGCGGGGTTTTAAATTCTACCGTGCGATTTAAAATAAACGGCGCACAAGCAGCCACGTCGCTCTGATCGAGCGCGGGCGGCGCTGCCGGCGGCGCACGGCGGCGGGAAGCGGCGATCTTGCCGGAAAGTTTCGGATCCTCGAGAATTCTGCCTAGAACTGTGATCTTATGGCCTAGATCGATAGAGGGGAGGTCAGGGATCTCACCTCGGGGGTTTTCTCGAGCTCGGGGGTCTTGGAAAGTGATCGGCGGCGAGGTCCGAGGCAAAACCACGGCGAAGCTCGTCGGCGCTGTGTTTACACCATAACTCTCCGAGTTTTCTGCACCTGCAAAGTTCCCCGGAGGCGGTGGATCAAGACCAGCGAGTTAGACCAGAGTTTCCGAGCTTAGACCGGCCAGAATTCACCGGCGAAGTCTCGGTGCTCACCGGAGTGAAAATCGGCGATCGCGTGGGAAAAACTGATCGGGGCTGGGGTTTTTATAGCCGGGGGAGGGCGGTGGGTCAGTTGTGATCGAGTTGGATTCTTCTGGGACCGGAATTCGGGCTGAGGGACGGGTTTTCCGATCGGTTAAGATCGCGCGCGCGGGAGAGAGTCCGGGGTCGCGGGGTTGGGGATGACAGGTGGGTCCCACCTGTCTGTGGGAGAGAGCGCGGGCGCGCGCGGGGGCGGGCTGGCGCTGGGAAACTGGGCCGGCTGGCGGGTTTCAGCCCACTGGCCGGTTTTTTTCCCGTTTCTCTTTTTCTTTTTCCATTTCTTTTCTGTTTTGAGTATAATTTGAATTCCAGTTTGAATTTGAATTTTTGCAAAACATGCAACACGTCCAAAAATTTTTAAATTCCCCTCTGAACATGGTTTAGAGTTTTGAATCAAAATTTGGGGTGTTACAATCAACCACTATGACTAGTGCGCGGCATGGGCAGGGCGGCAAAAGGAAGACTCAGAAGCCTTCGACCAGAGGCAACCACCGGCGTAACTACAGATACGGTAGATAATAGACAATCTTCCGGGGACCACCTGTCGGGTCCCGGCTTCCGTTGTAAGCCGCCCGAGCCTTGGACTATAAAAGGCTCGGGTAGGCGTCGATAGCAAGGGTTCGCATTCTGCAACTCATACGCTAGCCATACACTCTCAAGCTTTAACTCACCCCCAAGCTCAGGCCCCCGGCCCTGAGCAGCAAGCAATACAGCGAACTCCATAGCTCGCCGTGGACGTAGGGTTTTACGCTCCAGCGGCCTGAACCACGTAAAACTTCCCGTGTCAAGCTCTCACTAACTCGTCCATTCACGCAAGCTCTCCGCTAGGAACTAGCCCCTCCGAAAAAAGAACCTCCGCGGTCTGCCCAGTGCAGGCCCGGGGGAAGTGTCGATCGCACACTTCGACACTCTTCCTCACGCACGCTTGTCGGTAAAGACTTTCGGCATAGATTCTACTAGCCGACAGCACTCCAGGATGCCGTCAAGCTGGTCGAGAGCTGCAAGGCGTGCCTGTTCCACGCCAAGCAGATCCATACACCGGGTTGGATGGTACAGATGATCTAGCCCACATGGCCATTTGCCGTACGGGGGCTGGATATCTTGGGCCTGGGACCATTCCCCAGAACCGAGGATGGGGACCCGCTCCCGAACCTTCGGAACACAGAACACCTCTGTAAGTTCTACCCCTAGAGCAACAATAGGACAGACTCTTCTTTTTATAATAAATTCCATAAAGTCCAGGAACAGTGCTTGGTGCAGCTAAGCCTCAGGGTACGGTCCAGGACTACGTTCAGCTTCGCCTGGTTCCGACCCCAATGTAACACCCCAAATTTTGATTCAAAACCCAAAACCATGTTCAGTGGGGAATTTAAAATTTTTTGGACGTGTTGCATGTTTTGCAAAAATTCAAATTCAAACTGAAATTCAAATTAGACTCAAAACAGAAAAGAAATGGAAAAAGAAAAAGAGAAACGGGAAAAAAACCGGCCAGTGGGCCGAAACCCGCCAGCCGGCCCAACTTTCCCCGCGCCAGCCCGCCCCCCGCGCGCGCCCGCGCTCTCTCACACAGACAGGTGGGACCCACCTGTCATCCCCAACCCCGCGACCCCGGATTCTCTCCCGCGCGCGCGATCTTAACCGATCGGAAAACCCGTCCCTCAGCCCGAATTCCGGTCCCAGAAGAATCCAACTCGATCACAACTGTCCCACCGCCCTCCCCCGGCTATAAAAACCCCAGCCCCGATCAGTTTTTCCCACGCGATCGCCGATTTTCACTCCGGTGAGCACCAAGACTTCGCCGGTGAATTCTGGCCGATCTAAGCTCGGAAACTCTGGTCTAACTCGCTGGTCTTGATCCACCGCCTCCGGGGAACTTTGCAGGTGCAGAAAACTCGGAGAGTTACGGTGTAAACACAGCGCCGACGAGCTTCGCCGTGGTTTTGCCTCGGACCTCGCCGCCGATCACTTTCCAGGACCTCCGAGCTCGAGAAAACCCCCGAGGTGAGATCCCTGACCTCCCCTCTACCGATCTAGGCCATAAGATCACAGTTCTAGGCAGAATTCTCGAGGATCCGAAACTTTCCGGCGAGATCGCCGCTTCCCGCCGCCGGCAGCGCCGCCCGCGCTCGATCAGAGCGACGTGGCTGCTTGTGCGCCGTTTATTTTAAATCGCACGGTAGACTTTAAAACCCCGCGTACCGGTTCGATGTTATAATCTCAGCCGTCGGTTTAAAATCGGACGGTCCACGTCAACCCCGCATTATAAAGACTGGAATTCTTACGTGCTACCCCCTGGGGTTCTCTGGAATTGAGAGCTAGCCCCGGAAACTTCAGATCTAGCCCCTGGAACTCCAGAAAATCGTGTAAATTCATTTAAAAATCAGTTTTAGCCCCTGGACTTAATAAAAATTAGGTAAAACACCTCTGATAAGTGTAGCTAGACCCCTGGGAATTATGAAAATAATATTATAGACCCTGTAATGGGGAGAGTTCATTATTTTAGCCCTGTTTAGTATTTAATTTAGAAAATTGAATATGTAACTAGTGTTTAAAAATTTAAAAAAGGGGGACAAACATAATTGTCAAAAATTAATTAAAAACTTTCTCAGTACTTAGAAAACTTTGGAGTGAGATAAAAATATATTTTTGGGCTGAAATAAATCTGTTTCATCTATTATTCACATTTATTAGTATAGGGACACATTTTTAAGTAAAGAATAGTTATAGAAAAATCGGGAAAATAATTATGAAATAGTCTACATCAGAAGCCAAGGTCAAAAGATGTTATTAAATCATTTAGGACCAGAACCTATACTGTTTAGATGATGTGTATTACTAGTTTCATAATAAAATACACAATTATGCATAGGAATATAAATCTGAAAATATAGCAACTAGTAAATGATAAATGGAGTTTTTAAAATCTAAAGAGTTCAGTTTAAGTGTGGTAAAAATTATGAAGGCACATATGGAGAAGAAAAATACTTTTCATACATACTTGGTAGTTTAGTGTAAGGAATTTATTTAAAACCGAAACACACACACACACACATATATATATATATATATATATATATATATATATATATATATATATATATATATATATATATATATATATATATAGTATGTAAGTATAAATATGAACATAAGAGTAGGAATCATATACACATGGATAAAAGTGCATGCAAGTCACAACTCAACACACATAAAGTAACCACAACACATATAATGGTGAATGAATTTCATAAATGTGAATGTGTGGTTTGTATGAAGTGTAAGTGTGAACTATGTCTTATGGATTGTTGTTTTTCTTTTGCTATGTGTGATGGTATGAAGTAGAACCTGTTCAAGAACAAGTTATTCATTTCCAAGATCAGGACTACCCATTTCAAGAGCAGCAAGAAGGAGGCAAGTGTCCTTGACCACTTTGATCCTATGCTAGGATGTGTAGATAGAATTATTTGCATTGTCAAATGAAATATGAAACCCATGCTAGCAAGTTTCCCTAGAATTGCATTACCTTGTTTCCTTGTAGCTTGGGTTGGGATTTATTTTGTCATGTCATTTATTTACATGCATATGCTTAGCCATGCTTAGAATGGGATATTTGGGAAATGAGATCATCAGTTTATATTACCATACTCTTGAATGAGACATTGTGAGTTATGTAGAGGTAGGGATCAAGGCAAGTTGGATGTTTTGGTTGTGTGCTGGGTGCACGAGACTTGGGTTTGTGTTTAGTACTTGCCTGGATCCTAAGGACCGGTTCATGGAGCATGTAACCCGGCTTTACAGTGCCAACCACATGCTGAGATGGGGCAGCTTGGCCAATTAATTAGGTGTATCCCCGGCGTAGTATGGGTGTGTTGGATGGTGCGGGGAGTAGGTGTCAGCTGGACTACCATATGAACCGCAAGGCTCAAGAGGGGGCCACTGCAGCGGGGTTGGAGCCTCTTGTATGCTGTTAGGGGTGAAACCTCAGTGGGCCCACGCTCGTCGGGAATCCCTTTGTAAAGGCTTCGTAGTGATCTCCTGGCTGCACACCTGGGAAGTGTGAATGTGGATCGTAGCCACTGGCATAATGGAGGTTCTTTTAGTCCACCCGGCAACGGGGGATGAAATCACTACATGTGGGTACAGTGGTACAAACTCTGCAGAGTCAAAACTGTCTTGACAGCCGTGCTCACGGTTAAGAGCGGCCTGGACTTATTCATGATTAGAGGATTGATGGTTTTGGAAGTTAAGCGGGGAGCTTAACATTGGAAATGATGTTATAGCTATTGGATTATGATGATGGGATGGGAGATTGGGACCATTTCACCTGTGTAGTAATGTAGGTGCTTAATAAGCTAAGGTGATAGGTATTAATTGCGTAGTGCTTTAACCATGAGTTCAACCTCTCCTTGTTCTAGCCATGCATGATATGATTTTCCCACACTTGCTGAGTACCATTGGTACTCAACCTTGCATATTTGTTGGTTTATATTGCTGCTCAGGTCAAGATAATGAGGTGGTGTATAATGACCAAGATTTTGGACCCGAGGAAGGTTTTTAGGTTCATGAAGACCCCGGGCAACGCCTGTGATGGAGCCCTAAAGAATAATATTCCGCTGCTAGTTTATTTACTTGTGATGAAGCATTAGTGTCCATTGAGACATTTGCGATGTAAGACTTATTTATATTCGACACCTGGCTTGTAATAAATGATGCTTCACTATTTGTCATCACATGTATGAGAAAATGATCCTGGCATACATGTGATATTCACTTGGTTGTTCTTCGGAAAAACCGGGTGTGACAGAGGTGGTATCAGAGCCAAGGTTGCCCGTAGGAACGTGGACCTAGGTAGAAATGGACGTATTTAAGGGCCCTATTTTCTTGAAAACTATTTTCCAAGGTGTGGGTGGAAAAGTGTTATTAAAGGAGTCATTTTCTTCATCTTACCCCAACTTTCATTCAAAATAGGATTTTTGTTTGAGATTTTATCTAACCTAATTTTAAATTCTTTTGTTTTAGATGGTTCGCATGATTCGCACCGCTCGTAAGTCCACAGGAGGGAGAGTTCCCGTAGTTGCCCTTGCCGAAAGAGAGGAAAGTCGCCCCGTGACGTACCTTTCCTACGGATTGGCAGTAGGAGACTTGTTGCGCCGTCTTCGACGTATGCTCGAAGCCGCCGGCAATACGGGCAAGCTAATCATCCACTATAACTCCACCAGGACCATCCGTGAGAAGAGGGAAGAATGGAGTTCGGAGATGAGGATTATACACGAGAATCAGCTGCTTAAGATTCACCACTCTCCAGCTTGTCGAGCAACACAAGTTGACGCGGAGAAAGATGTCACCTGGGAGGCCATCACCTGCCAGAGTCACATCTATCGTCGCTACTTGGACAAAACTGAGTACATGTATGTCCTCCAACGTGAGAGTGGTACCACGGAGTACAAGTACCCACCGGTGCAGCAAGGGACTTCCCATGAGCACATGGACTTGTGCTTGGAGGATGCTGCTATGCTCAGCACTCGACTGCAGGAGTGTCAACAAGAGCTTCAGGATGTCCGAGACACCCTGAAGGAAACGGAGGCGTTGCTGCGAGCTTGCTTAAAGGTGAGAGAAAGAGGAGATGGGAATGAACTGTGTGTCACCGTGAGTGATCCATGGACTCCTGACTCCCCGGATCACCGAGCGATCAGGCGTCGTCGCACTTCTCCACCAGCAGCCTCCCCACCCAAAGCAGAGTCAGAAGGTAGCCGAAATGAGGAGGAAGATCCCGAGGAGCCAGCTCAAGAGGACGAGTAGTGTAGAGTCTTTCCCCTAGCTAGCAAGAGGTCGCGTAGTCGAGTCGTTACGTAGTTAATGGTGTGATGATGCTTGGTGTGTGACGTGAGTTGTGGAAGCCATGGGCAATTGTCCACAGCCTCGTCTTCAGATTGTTTTGCTTTGGTGTGTGAACCCACAGGAAATAATAGTGCATTTATTTGGTGTGAGATATGAATCCCCGTAAAAGTATAACAAAGCCTCAACACTTCAAAGTGCAAACTAATGAAAGTAGTAAGATGATACTAAATGATTTCAAATTGACATTGGTTGATTCTGCCAGATGGCCGGAAGAGGAAAAGGACGTGCTGCCAACCCCGCCAACCACAACGATGAGGCATGCAACCCTCATCTTTCTGGAGGCCAGGACCGGGGTGGTCGCCGTGAAGAAATTGATCCTCTCCACCAAATGCTGGAGAATCAAAATCAGCTCATCCAGAACTTGACTCAAGTGGTGGCCAACTTGCATCAAGTTCCACCTCCACAAGCTGCACCACGCCAACCAAGGTTGAGTGAGTTTCTAGGAACTCAACCTCCAAAGTTTGCAAGTGCTGCTGAACCTCTGGAGGCAGATGATTGGCTGAAGACCATTGAAAGTAAGATGAGGATAATACAATGCCAAGGGTATGAGAGGGTGCTGTTTGCCTCTCATCAATTGCAGGGACCTGCTGCTGATTGGTGGACCGCCTACGTGGCCGCCCATCATGACCCTGAGAACATCACTTGGGAAGAGTTCAAGCGTAGCTTCCGCAACCACTACATCCCAAGAGGTGAACTCAAAAACAAGAGAAGGAATTTTTGGGACTGCAGCAGGGAAACATGACTGTGAGGGAATACCTCACTAAATTTACTCAACTATCCCGTTATGCTCCACGAGACATAGAGACCGATGAGCAGAAACAAGATTGTTTCGTGGAAGGACTTACCGCAGAGATGCAGTGTGCAATGTCCTCCAATGAGTATGAAAGCTTTCAAAAGATGGTGGACAGAGCGTTTGTGGTGGAAAGGAAGCTAAAGGCCCTGGAAAATGAGAATAAGAGGAAGGCGGGGTGGTCACATCAGGCCTCAGGGAGCAACACCCGCCCACGTATGATGCAGCAACCTACGGGGCAGACAAGCCGTGCTGTGGTACCCTATTCAGCACCAAGAGGGTACAACCCAAACTACAGGCCACCCGCGGCACCAGCACAGCCGCCACGTCAGTTTGTGCAGCAGCCTCGCCCCGCATATCCACCTCGACCAGCAGTGCAAGGACCCCCAAACCAACCCCAAGACAACAAGGGCCAAGCATCTAAGATTGGGGTGCAATGTTTCAGCTGTGGTGAAGTGGGGCACTATGCCCATAAGTGCCCAAAGAAGAAGCCCGCGCAGCCACAACAGCAGAATGTAGTGAGAGGACGGGTGAACCACGTCACTATGGAGGAAGCACAAGAGGCACCCGACGTGGTAGTTGGTAAGTTTCCTGCCAATTTACACCTTGCAACTCTGCTGTTTGATTCTGGTGCTACCCACTCGTTCATTGCTCAAGGGTTTGTTAAGAAGCATGACCTAGCAACCACACAAATGAACCATATGCTAGCGGTAAACTCTCCAGGTGGAGAAATAAGGACAAGACAAGTATGTCCCAAAGTGAGCCTAGACATTAATGGGGTAGTATTCACGGCTAACCTCATAGTGATAGATTCACAAGGGATAGATATTATTTTGGGTATGGATTGGTTGACCAAACATAAAGGAATTATCCATTGTTCAACCAGAACGGTGGAACTAACTCACCCCAGTGGCACCCGAGTAAAATTCATAACCCTACACGAGCCTAGGAGGGACATTAAATTAAATCAAGTGGAGGTGAAAGTTGAGGAAATCAGGACTATCAGGGAATATCCAGATGTTTTTCCGGAGGAATTGCCAGGTATGCCTCCCGACCGTGATGTGGAATTCGCGATTGAGCTAGTACCGGGAACAACCCCGATATACAAGAGACCTTATCGAATGGACTCCAAGCAGCTAGAAGAGCTCAAGGATCATTTGAGAGAATTGACGGAGAAGGGGTATATTCGCCCTAGTTCCTCACCATGGGGAGCTCCGGTGATATTTGTGCCCAAGAAAGACGGAACCCAAAGGTTATGCGTGGATTACCGTGCCTTGAATGAGGTAACCATCAAAAACAAGTACCCATTACCCCGCATTGAAGACTTGTTTGATCAGTTGAGGGGAGCTTGTGTGTTCTCGAAAATTGATCTCAGGTCGGGGTACCACCAACTCAAGATAAGGCAATCAGATATTCCCAATGACAGCTTTCGTATCTCGGTACGGACTGTATGAATACACTGTCATGCCTTTTGGGCTAACCAATGCCCCGGCATATTTCATGTATCTCATGAACAAGGTATTCATGGAATATCTGGACAAATTTGTGGTGGTTTTCATAGATGATATTCTCGTCTTCTCCAAAAATGAAGAAGAACATGAGAAACATCTAAGGTTGGTGTTACAGAGGCTGAGAGAACACCAACTATATGCCAAGTTGAGCAAGTGTGAGTTTTGGCTGAAGAGAGTTCCCTTTTTAGGACATATAATCTCGGAGGGAGGAATCTCCGTAGATCCCGCCAAAATCGAGGATATCCAGAAGTGGAAGACCCCTGAAAATGTCGGGGAAGTTCGAAGCTTTTTGGGATTGGCTGGATACTATCGACGGTTTATTGAGGGATTCTCCAAGATCTCGAGACCTCTCACCAAACTGTTGGAGAAGGGAATCACATTCACCTGGACGCCACAGTGCAAGACGAGCTTTCAGGAGCTAAAGAAGAGATTGACAACAGCCCCAGTGTTGGTTATGCCAGATATGCAGAAGAATTTCATAGTGTACTGCGATGCCTCTGGAAATGGGTTGGGATGTGTTCTCATGCAAGAAGGACATGTCGTGGCATATGCATCCCGGCAGCTTCGGAAGCACGAGAAGAACTATCCTACACATGATCTAGAACTAGCTGCAGTGGTACACACGTTGAAAATTTGGCGGCACTATTTGATGGGGAAGATGAGCTCAAGGCACAATTTCCGGAATTGTTTTCTTAGAAACACCAATCTCGAGGACGAGATTTCTTTTAAGGGGGGTAGAGCTGTAACACCCCAAATTTTGATTCAAAACCCAAAACCATGTTCAGTGGGGAATTTAAAAATTTTTGGACGTGTTGCATGTTTTGCAAAAATTCAAATTCAAACTGGAATTTAAATTAGACTCAAAACAGAAAAGAAATGGAAAAAGAAAAAGAGAAACGGGAAAAAAACCGGCCAGTGGGCCGAAACCCGCCAGCCGGCCCAGCTTTCCCCGCGCCAGCCCGCCCCCGCGCGCGCCCGCGCTCTCTCACACAGACAGGTGGGACCCACCTGTCATCCCCAACCCCGCGACCCCGGACTCTCTCCCGCGTGCGCGATCTTAACCGATCGGAAAACCCGTCCCTCAGCCTGAATTCCGGTCCCAGAAGAATCCAACTCGATCACAACTGACCCACCGCCCTCCCCCGGCTATAAAAACCCCAGCCCCGATCAGTTTTTCCCACGCGATCGCCGATTTTCACTCCGGTGAGCACCGAGACTTCGCCGGTGAATTCTGGCCGATCTAAGCTCGGAAACTCTGGTCTAACTCGCTGGTCTTGATCCACCGCCTCCGGGGAACTCTGCAGGTGCAGAAAACTCGGAGAGTTATGGTGTAAACACAGCGCCGACGAGCTTCGCCGTGGTTTTGCCTCGGACCTCGCCGCCGATCACTTTCCAGGACCTCCGAGCTCGAGAAAACCCCCGAGGTGAGATCCCTGACCTCCCCTCTACCGATCTAGGCCATAAGATCACAGTTCTAGGCAGAATTCTCGAGGATCCGAAACTTTCCGGCGAGATCGCCGCTTCCCGCCGCCATGCGCCGCCGGCAGCGCCGCCTGCGCTCGATCAGAGCGACGTGGCTGCTTGTGCGCCGTTTATTTTAAATCGCACGGTAGACTTTAAAACCCCGCGTACCGGTTCGATGTTATAATCTCAGCCGTCGGTTTAAAATCGGACGGTCCACGTCAACCCCGCATTATAAAGACTGGAATTCTTACGTGCTAGCCCCTGGGGTTCTCTGGAATTGAGAGCTAGCCCCGGAAACTTCAGATCTAGCCCCTGGAACTCCAGAAAATCGTGTAAATTCATTTAAAAATCAGTTTTAGCCCCTGAACTTAATAAAAATTAGGTAAAACACCTCTGATAAGTGTAGCTAGACCCCTGGGAATTATGAAAATAATATTATAGACCGTGTAATGGGGAGAGTTCATTATTTTAGCCCTGTTTAGTATTTAATTTAGAAAATTGAATATGTAACTAGTGTTTAAAAATTTAAAAAAGGGGGACAAACATAATTGTCAAAAATTAATTAAAAACTTTCTCAGTACTTAGAAAACTTTGGAGTGAGATAAAAATATATTTTTGGGCTGAAATAAATCTGTTTCATCTATTATTCACATTTATTAGTATAGGGACACATTTTTAAGTAAAGAATAGTTATAGAAAAATCGGGAAAATAATTATGAAATAGTCTACATCAGAAGCCAAGGTCAAAAGATGTTATTAAATCATTTAGGACCAGAACCTATACTGTTTAGATGATGTGTATTACTAGTTTCATAATAAAATACACAATTATGCATAGGAATATAAATCTGAAAATATAGCAACTAGTAAATGATAAATGGAGTTTTTAAAATCTAAAGAGTTCAGTTTAAGTGTGGTAAAAATTATGAAGGCACATATGGAGAAGAAAAATACTTTTCATACATACTTGGTAGTTTAGTGTAAGGAATTTATTTAAAACCGAAACACACACATATATATATAGTATGTAAGTATAAATATGAACATAAGAGTAGGAATCATATACACATGGATAAAAGTGCATGCAAGTCACAACTCAACACACATAAAGTAACCACAACATATATAATGGTGAATGAATTTCATAAATGTGAATGTGTGGTTTGTATGAAGTGTAAGTGTGAACTATGTCTTATGGATTGTTGTTTTTCTTTTGCTATGTGTGATGGTATGAAGTAGAACCTGTTCAAGAACAAGTTATTCATTACCAAGATCAGGACTACCCATTTCAAGAGCAGCAAGAAGGAGGCAAGTGTCCTTGACCACTTTGATCCTATGCTAGGATGTGTAGATAGAATTATTTGCATTGTCAAATGAAATATGAAACCCATGCTAGGAAGTTTCCCTAGAATTGCATTACCTTGTTTCCTTGTAGCTTGGGTTGGGATTTATTTTGTCATGTCATTTATTTACATGCATATGCTTAGCCATGCTTAGAATGGGATATTTGGGAAATGAGATCATCAGTTTATATTACCATACTCTTGAATGAGACATTGTGAGTTATGTAGAGGTAGGGATCAAGGCAAGTTGGATGTTTTGGTTGTGTGCTGGGTGCACGAGACTTGGGTTTGTGTTTAGTACTTGCCTGGATCCTAAGGACCGGTTCATGGAGCATGTAACCCGGCTTTACAGTGCCAACCACATGCTGAGATGGGGCAGCTTGGCCAATTAATTAGGTGTATCCCCGGCGTAGTATGGGTGTGTTGGATGGTGCGGGGAGTAGGTGTCAGCTGGACTACCATATGAACCGCAAGGCTCAAGAGGGGGCCACTGCAGCGGGGTTGGAGCCTCTTGTATGCTGTTAGGGGTGAAACCTCAGTGGGCCCACGCTCGTCGGGAATCCCTTTGTAAAGGCTTCGTAGTGATCTCCTGGCTGCACACCTGGGAAGTGTGAATGTGGATCGTAGCCACTGGCATAATGGAGGTTCTTTTAGTCCACCCGGCAACGGGGGATGAAATCACTACATGTGGGTACAGTGGTACAAACTCTGCAGAGTCAAAACTGTCTTGACAGCCGTGCTCACGGTTAAGAGCGGCCTGGACTTATTCATGATTAGAGGATTGATGGTTTTGGAAGTTAAGCGGGGAGCTTAACATTGGAAATGATGTTATAGCTATTGGATTATGATGATGGGATGGGAGATTGGGACCATTTCACCTGTGTAGTAATGTAGGTGCTTAATAAGCTAAGGTGATAGGTATTAATTGCGTAGTGCTTTAACCATGAGTTCAACCTCTCCTTGTTCTAGCCATGCATGATATGATTTTCCCACACTTGCTGAGTACCATTGGTACTCAACCTTGCATATTTGTTGGTTTATATTGCTGCTCAGGTCAAGATAATGAGGTGGTGTATAATGACCAAGATTTTGGACCCGAGGAAGGTTTTTAGGTTCATGAAGACCCCGGGCAACGCCTGTGATGGAGCCCTAAAGAATAATATTCCGCTGCTAGTTTATTTACTTGTGATGAAGCATTAGTGTCCATTGAGACATTTGCGATGTAAGACTTATTTATATTCGACACCTGGCTTGTAATAAATGATGCTTCACTATTTGTCATCACATGTATGAGAAAATGATCCTGGCATACATGTGGTATTCACTTGGTTGTTCTTCGGAAAAACCGGGTGTGACACCCAAGCGCGTAGAGTCTTGCTTCCCTTGAGGCGGATCGTGGCCTCCATACTCAGCCTGCCTTCCTCCTATGGAAATTTATATGAAAAGAAACCTGTCCTACGTTGCTCTTCTTTGGTGCTCATTTAATTTACTTAATAAATTTTTATGATTGCACTACTAGCGCGTGCTCACCATGCGTTCAGCTCCCTCTTCTCATTCTCACCTTTAGTCGGCATTTGCTGCCCTACCAAAGGCGGTTGCGTCGGACGTACCGGCCGATAGCCAGGGGGGCCCCGAGCCCCCGGCACTTCGCGCACGGTAGTTCCCAAGCACCGTATAGGTGGACGGGGACCGTAAGCCAAATAAGACTATAAGATAGAGGGGGGGGGCAAGGACAATTACGTTTCCCTTACTTGTGTGCAGGACCTCTCGGCCTCAGCTCCCCGCAGGAGTATGGTAGGCACATCCATCCAATGGAACGCACCTACCAAGGGGCCGCTACGGGATCGCGCAAGACCGAAACCCCAAGGTAAGATCAAAGAACTAGACCTCACAGGGGCGAGGCCCGAAGGTCCCACGTGTCCAGCGGGGCCAGACCTTCCACCTCCTCGAGGGGGAGCTCCGGGCCCGCCACGTGGTCTACAGAAGCCGGACCTCCCCCCTCCGCGGGGAGAGGTCCGAGGACTCCACGTTCCCCGCAAACCCGGACCTCCCCTCAGAGGGGAGCTCCGGGCCCGCCACATGGCCAACAGGCTCGGACCCCCTCCGTTCTCGTGAGGCGGGTCCTGGAGACCTCCGGGTCCCTTAGTATACAGTGAGGACCCGGAGAAGGTGTCTATGCAGAGCTTCGAGATTGGTCAAGGCCTCCGAGTACCTTGCGGAGCTAAGGGCTCGGCCAGGAAAAACCAGGAAGAAGACTAGGACATGCAGACACA
Source organism: Neostapfia colusana (assembly GCA_030760725.1). Lineage (NCBI taxonomy): Eukaryota > Viridiplantae > Streptophyta > Magnoliopsida > Poales > Poaceae > Neostapfia > Neostapfia colusana. The sequence goes on along the minus strand of JASWHV010000004.1, from coordinate 36,054,657 downwards.
GAAAGAAACAGGAGTCTGTTCATACAAAGGCTCCACGAGCTGGGCTACAGACTCAACAAAAATAAAAAAGGAAGTACAGGGCCTTGTGGACACGGGGGCAGATGCCTAAGAGTCCCCTGACTCCCGATGAAACCTAGAGGCCATGAGGGCAGCCAAGTCCTCGACCTCGGCCCTGGCAGCTTCCTCCCGATCGGCAACGGGTCCTAGACGGGCTGGCCCCAGAGAAAAGGAAGGGTCTCGGCTCAGGAAGCACGACAGTACGTGCATAGTGACCTCCTTCGCAAGGCCCCGACCTTCCGCTTCAAGCTCGTCGGCGATCACTGCTTCGAGCCGACCCAGCTCGTCCCCGATGGACTCAAGTACTGGGATCGCTTCGGACATCGGCCGCGCCGGAGCCTCCACCTGCACAGGGCTGAAACCAAGAGGAGCCAAGGCGGACCCCGCCTTGGCAATAAATCCCCAGACTGCCTGGGCCTCGGCAGACCGCAAGGACTGGAGCTTCTCTACCTCTTGGCGAGCCGCCAGCTCGCGATCCATCGCCGCCTGGCGCTCCTGGGAGAACTGCTCCTCCCTCGCGGCAACAGCCGACTCACGGAGCTCCAGCTCCTCGGTCCGAGCCCTTAGCTCCTCCACTTTGGCTCTCAGCCGGGCGGTGGTCTTCTCCTCCTCGGCCTCTGCAGCGCGTTCCCGATCGGCGACGACGCACTCTCGACGGGCTACCTGCAGCCGCAACTCCTCCGCGGCGGCGGAACGCTCCTTGGCTTTGGCTTCAACGTGGGCCAGAGCCTCGCGGTAGGAGGCACGGAGCCGCCGGGTCTCTGACTCCAAGCGGCTAATGGCCTTCTTCTGAGTGCCAAGCAGAGCACTCATGGCCTCGAGCCTTGACTGCCTCGAGTCAAGGTCCGCCTTAGCCTCCTGGGCCCGCTGCTGCCAGCTGAGAAGGCGTTCCCTCTCGCCGGCCAGCGCCCCCCGCTCCTGCTCAAAGGCGGATTGGAGCTGCCGGGCGCTGGTCTGGACACGCCCCAGGGCATCCCACACGGGCGCCGGGGCAGGGGGGACTGGAGTCACGCCACTGGACCCCCCTGTCGAGTCTAAAACCGGCGGAGGCGCCGGCGCCTCAGCAACCAGGGTGGGGCGCTGTCCTAAGGAGGCCAGGGGGCCAGCAGGCGCACCTACAGCGGCCCTCCCAGTCTCAGGACCGGACTTCTTGACTGGTGAAGGAGGGCGGATAGGAGCAGATGCGGCCACCACGGAGGGTGAACACGCCGGCGCAGAGGGAGCCCCCATCGATTTGGGGACCATGGGAGCCACCACGGTCCCCAGGTGCTGAGGCGCGGAGCCTCCGTCGGTTGAAGACGGCCGGGTAAGCGGCCCGCCCCCGGCAGCTGGTCGGTCCCTGCAAGAAGAGAAAGCCCTCAGGCTAAGAGAGGAGACAAGAGCTCTGCTCCTACAAGTCAGAAGGAGCAATACTTACTGGGCGGCATGAGCGCTCCAACAGGCTGGCAGCACCGGCCTCTGGGCTGTAGCTGAACCGCCGGGACCAGCGGCTGGAACGGTCGCGGAACGTGACGCCTGGATCCCCGGCACACTCGCCGGCGTCGCCCCACCAGCATCCGTCCTGGAAACCCCTCCGCTTGAGGAAGGATGGCGAGGTACTTGGGCTGATTCAGACGGCCGCTGTCTGGGGAGAGACCCGCCGGGGAGGGACACTCGGGGCCTCTTCGGGTCACCACCCGATGGACCAGCACCCCCGGGAGATGGGAGCAAAGTAGCTCCGGCACCCTGACCCGGAATCCGGAGCGCTCGGTTCCTGGAATGGTGATACCCCGGAAGGCATCCCCGACCTGCCGGACGGCGATCCCGATGTCATCAAGGTTCGGCATCTTCCGCAGGAGCTCTGACCTTCTCTGTGGCTCCAAGAAGAGGGGGGTGGCAGAGGGCGGAAGGGCGGGGTCGCCACTGGGAATGTAGTCACCGCTCACCTTGCCCACCATCTTGTTCAGCTCCTCGTCGGAAGGGTCAGAGCCGGGGCTCCTCTCCAGCCTGGTACAGTCCTGCTCGCCAGTATAGTACCACGCTGGGCGACTGCGCTGCTGCAAGGGTGCAATACGATGCGACATAAAGTCCATCAGCACCATCAGAGACGTCAGCCCCTCGTAGGCCAAGAACCGGATCCGCTCCAAGACCGGGGAGTACTCCTGCTCCAGCTCAGGGATCTCCTCCCAGAAGCGACGATTGGTGGTTGGTCTGGCGGTTGGGAGTTGTAGGTGATCGTGCTCGTCGGTCTGCACTACCACCCAGCTCTCCCTCCAGTATTCCCACCTTGATGCGCTGAAGGGCAGAAGGTATCCAGAGACCTTTGGGTCCTTGCAGCGATGCTGGAAGTAGTATGCCCCCATCTGAGTCTTCGAGCCGCGCCCAGTCGTCCGCAACACAAAGAAGTAGCGGAAGAGCGTCACAGAAGCGTGCACCCCCACGAACATCTCGCAGAAGTGGACAAAAACAGCAGCCATTGCGAAAGAGTTGGGAGAAAGATGGTGGAGCTGGAGCCCATATGTCTCCAGCAGGGTGACAAAGAAGGAAGAAATCGGCGGAACAAACCCCGCCAGAGCATAAGCAGTGAATAAGACCATCTCCCGCTTTTCCAGGATCAGGGGGAGAGATCCCCGGCAAAGCCGGTGTTTCTGTTCTTCTGTGCGCCAGCCCAGCAGCCTGCGCACTGGCCCAAGCTCGGAAGAACGAACAAGGCGCGTTGGGAGCAAGTTGGAAGCCATGGCGAAAGAGGGCACAAGGACAGGAAAGCCGGGGCGCAAGAGTTCAAGGGAAGAACTGGCGCTAGGAAATGCGAAGGGAAGCCGTGATGCAGGTGAGATCCCCTTTTAAAACTTTCCAGGAATGATTCGAGGTGATTCGAAAATCTTCGAGTACATCGCATCGGCGACCGCGTTGGCTCCGAGACCGGGCGCCGATGACTGGTGGACCCAAGCCGCCCAACTGAAGCGGTGGGTCGAGGAGTCAGTCGCCCCAGAAGACAAGCCGGCAAGGCGCTTCGGCGGTTCCGGAAGAAAGCGCCGCAACGTGCATAAGTGGCAGTCTTGGGAACCGCCACAGTAAAAGCAACCCTCAAGTGGGCGCACGCTCCCACGATCCCGCGGCCGTTCGTGCTCCGGCAGCGGTCACTGCGGGAGTTAGAGAAAGTGTGCGGATCAGAAGAGATGGAGGTCCCACCTCGGGCTCGCTATCTCCCCCGAGATGGGCCCGGGGGCCACTGTCGGTACCCACGATATGGGGTACCCCCGCGCACAGGGGAAAATGCCTAAGGAACTCGCCCTTCTCCGCAGGGAGAGCTCCGAAGGCGCCACGCGTCCGGCGGGGCCGGACCTCCCTCTCCTCAGAGGAGAGCTCCGGGCCTGCCACGTGGCATACAGAAGCCGGACCTCCCCCTCCGCGGGAGAGGGGTCCGAAGGTGCCATGTATCTGGCGGGGCCGGACCTCCCTCTCCTCAGAGAGGAGCTCCGGGCTCGCCATGTGGCCGACAGAAGCCGAACCTCCCCCTCCGCGGGGAGAGGTCCGAAGGCTGCACGTGTCCTGCGGAGCCGGACCTCCCTCCCCTCTGAGGAGGGCTCCGGGCCCACCACGTGGCCAGCAGAACGGCGCTGCCTGCCCCCGAGCGATAGGCAGCGGGCGTAAAGACGCCCCATACCTTGCCCGTACAAGGTATTCAAGGCCCGCGTCTTCCCAAGACGCGGAGACGCGGAGCACGCCTCTGTCAGGTGCCGTTGCGCCCAGTCGCATCACAGACTGGCGCGCGGTGTCAGAGCCTGCCAGCCAATAAACACAGTGACAAGACATCCCATGCCGCCCCCGCCATCATCATCCACTACGACTAGCATGCGGCATGGGCAGGGCTGCAAGACGAAGACTCAGAAGCCTTCGCCAGAGACAACTACCGGCATAACTGCAGATACGGTAGATCACAGTCAATCTCCCCGGGACCACCTGTCGGGTCCCGGGCCCCCCTTGTAAGCCACCCGAGTCTTGGACTATAAAAGACTCGGGTAGGAGACGATAGTAAGGGTTCGCACTTTAGCCATTCGCACCCTGGGTTCGCACTCCCGCAACTCATACGCTAGCCATCCTCTCCCAAGCTGTAACTCATCCTCAAGCTCAGGACTCCGGTTCTGAGCAACAAGCAATACAGCGAGCTCCATAGCTCGCTGTGGACGTAGGGTTTTACGCTCCGGCGGCCTGAACCACGTAAAACTCGCCGTGTCAAGCTCTTACTAACTCGTCCATACGCTCAAGCTCTCCGCAAGGGACTAGCCCCACCGAAAAAAGAACCTCCGCGGGCTGCCCAGTGCAGGCCCGGGGGAAGTGTCGACCGAACACTTCGACAGGTGCTCAATCACCTCCCTAGGGATCCCCGGCATCTGCGACGGCTGCCATGCAAACACGTCGATGTTGTGCCGGAGGAAGGTGATGAGCGTGCCTTCCTATTTGCTATCCAGGCCCCCGGCTATCCGGGTGGTTTGGGCAGCGTCGGCGCCAACTTGGACGACCTTCAGGGGGACGTCGCCCTCGTCAAGGGGTTGCACACGGGGTGCAGCGGCAGAGGCACGGTGGCGTGCACTCGGGTGGAGCCGGTCTGGTTCCGCACCGCCAGGGGCTGGTGCTCGTGCTGTCGCAAGTGCCTGGAGCTTTTCCAAGGCCGACACTGCAGCAGTGCGGTCTCCACGAATCCTGAGGATGCCTGTTGGTGTAGGCATCTTTAAGACGAGGTAGCCGTAGTGGGATGCTGCCATGAACCGGTACAGGGCTGGCCTGCCGATTATGGCGTTGAAGGGGAGGTCGATCTCCGCTACGTCAAACAGAATGTACTCTGTCCGATAGCTGTCCGGTGCCCCAAAGGTCACCGGAAGGCTGATGTTGCCGTAGGGGACGACTTGTCCCGGCCCTACCCCTGAGAACGGGCTCGACGGGGTGAGCTTGGCCATCGTGATCTGCAGCTTCTGGAAAGCTGCGTGACTGATGAGGTTCAGCCCAGCTCTGCCATCTACCAAAACGTGGTACATCCTCACGTTGGCAATGGTGGGCGCTACCAAGAGCGGTAGTTGGCCGGCCCCAGCCATGTTCCTGGGGCAGTCGGTGGCATCGAAGCTGATGGGGGTTCCCATCCACTTGAGGTGCGGTGCGGCACCTGGGAGTGGAGCCACCGACGCTACCGCTCGGCGCAAAGTCTTAACCGCGCTTTGGGACGAGGGGTCAGCGGACCCGCCGTAGATGACGTAGAGCCCCTTTCGACGCTCGTCATCGCTGGAGCTGGAGTCCTCATGGTTGCGCACCGCCTTCACGGCGCGCTGAGGCTCCTGGAACTCCACTTGGTGGTCGACGTTGTCTGGGGCGTCGGCCTTCTGCTTGCCCTCCCTTTGACGGAAGGGTGGGGCATCAGTCCGCAGCTGCTTCCCTTTGCGGAAGCGCTCCGCGAGCTTCTGAATCTCCCGGCACTCGGCAGCAGTATGGCGACAGCTGCCGTGCACGGGCATAGCTCGCCTTGGTCACCATCTGGAGCTGGTGACTGTCACTGCCTTTTGTCAGGGCGCAGCCCCTGAGCTCCACTGGGCGCCGCTGCTGCGGCAACGGGAGCCGCGGCCGGTGACTTCATCTTGCCACCGCCCCGGTTCTTGGTCTTCTTGCTGCCTCCATAGGAAGCAGCGCCAGATCCAGGCTGTCCTCCTGACTCGGAGGCTGGCAGGGAGTGCCAGCTCCGCCCTTCTGCTGCTCTGGCACACTTGTCCGCTAGGCTGAAGAGCTCTGAGATGTCGCGGACCTCTCTGGTCGCGAGCTTCTCAAGCATCTTCTTGTCCCGGACGCCTTGCCAGAACGCCACCACCACAGAAGCATTTCGGATATGTGGGATGGTATTCTGTACCTGGGAGAACCGCTGGATGAAGGAGCGCAGCGATTCCCCAGGTTGTTGCTGGATGGCGTGGAGGTCAAGCTCCGTGCCAGGCTGGGTGTAGGAACTGCCGAAGTTGGCGATGAACTGCTGGCAGAGCTCTCCCCAGGAGGTTATGGAACCCTGGGGGAGGTTCATGAGCCAAGACCGGGCTGGGCCGGTCAAGGCGACGGGGAAGTAGTTGGCCATGACGGCCTTGTCCCCTCCTGCAGCAAGGACGGCGGTGGAGTAGATCTGGAAGAACTCCGCCAGGTTGACGCTGCCGTCGTACTTCTCAGGCAGGTGCGGCCGAAACTTGCGCGGCCACCTCGCAAAGCGAAGGTGGGGCGCCAGGGCCGCACATCCTGCTCCTGTTGCTGCAGGCGTTGGTGCCGCGAACGCTTGGTTCGCTGCTGGCACTGTGTACCCCGGTATGGGCAAGGCTGCGCATAGACCAGGGGCGCCGTTTGCAGGGCATATGGCTGTGGCACATGCTTTGTGGCGTATGCCTGGGGCAGAGATCGCGTGGCGAAGGTCTGCGCCTCAGGCAGGGTCGAGGCTGACGTCATGCTGTCGCCGGCCTCTTGGTTGCGACGCCTTTCTCGTCGTCGCTCGAGGAACACTCGGGCATCTTGGCCCAAGTGGCATCGTTCCAGCTCTGTCCTCAGGTCCATCGATGGGAGCCTGGTAGAGCTGGAGTCCGCCGTCTGCCCGTCAACCGTTGGCGTGCGTGTCAGCGACACAGCCGGTTGGCCGGGGTGTCGTCCCCGCCGAAGTCGAGGGTTTGCGGCGGCGACGACAAGACGGTCTACTTCACGAATCCACTGCTGGGTCGCTGCCTGAGGCGCGTCCCCAGCAGGTGGATTGTGCAGTAGCGCTCTTGCTGCAGCTAGCGCGCCCCCGCGGGGAACGCTCAGCGCTGCAGAAGATCTCACGCTAGCTGGAGCCTGCATTGCCGGAGTCGGCGTTGCCGGAGTCTGCTGCTGGCTTGTATTCCCGCTAGTCACGGTCCGTCGTGAACGCGGGGGAGAAGAGCTTGCCGCTGAAGGAAGCTTCGTCATCTTCGTTGGCAGAAGCTCGTCGCGCAAGGGAAAAGCCCCCCTACCTGGCGCGCCAAATGTCAAAGTGTGTGGTCGACACTTCCCCCGGACCTGCTCTGGGAAGCCCGGGGAGGTTCTTTTTCGGAGGGGCTAGTCGTTTACGGAGAGCTTAGTCGTTAGGGATGAGCGAGGGAGAAGCTTGACACGGCGAGTTTTACGTGGTTCAGGCCGCCGGAGTGTAAAACCCTACGTCCACGGTGAGCGGAGGTGCTCGCTGTATTGCTTGTTGCTCAGAACCGGAGTCCTGAGCTTGAGGGTGAGTAATGCCTAGGATGCGAGTTCACAGAGTTCGAACCCTTGCTAACGTTGCCTACCCGAGCCTTTTATAGTCCAAGGCTAGAGCGGCTTACAAGTGGGGCCCGGGACCCGACAGGTTGTCCCGGGGAGATCGCCTGCCGACTATCGTATCTGCAGTTATGTCGGTAGTTGTCTCTAGCGAAGGCTTCCGAGTCTTCGTTATGCCGCCCTGCCCATGCCGCAAGCTAGTCGTAGTGGTTGATGACGGCGGGGGCGGCAGGGGATGTCTTGTCGCTGTGTTTATTGGCGGGCAGGCTCTGACACGGCGCGCCAGTCTGCGATGCGACTGGGCACAACGGCACTGTCGAAGTGTTCAGTCGACACTTCCCCCGGGCCTGCACTGGGCAGCCCGCGGAGTTTCTTTTTTCAGTGGGGCTAGTCTCTAGCGGAGAGCTTGCGCAGATGGACGAGTTAGTAAGAGCTTGACACGGCGAGTTTTACGTGGTTCAAGCCGCCGGAGAGTAAAACCCTACGTCCACGGCGAGCTATGGAGCTCGCTGTATTGCTTGCTGCTCAGGACCGGAGGCCTGAGCTCGGGGGTGAGTTACAGCTTGAGAGTGTATGGCTAGCGTATGAGTTGCAAAGTGCGAACCCCTGCTATCGTCGCCTACCCGAGCCTTTTATAGTCCAAGACTCGGGCGGCTTACAAGGGGAGCCGGGACCCGACAGGTGGTCCCGGTAAGATTGTCTATTATCTACCGAATCTGCAGTTATGCCGGTAGTTGTCTCTGGTCGAAGGCTTCTGAGTCTTCATCTTGCCGCCCTGCCCATGCCGCATGCTAGTCGTAGTGGTTGATGACGGCGCAGGCGGCATGGGATGTCTTGTCGCGGTGTTTATTGGCTGGTAGGTTCTGACACCGCGCGCCAGTCTGTGATGCGACTGGGCGCAACGGCACCTGACAGAAGCGTGCTCCGCGTCACCGCGTCTTGGGAAGACGCGGGCCTTGAATACCATGTACGGGCAAGGTATGGGGCGTATTTACGCCCGCTGCCTATCGCTTGGGGGCAGGCAGCACCGTTCTTCCAGCCACGTGGCGGGTCCGGAGCTCTTCTCTGAGGAGAGGGAGGTCCGGCCCCGCTGGACGCGTGGCGCCTTCGGACCTCTCTCCCGCGGAGGGGGAGGTCCGGCTTCTGCATGCCACGTGGCGGGCCCGGAGCTCACTTCTGAGGAGAGGGAGGTCCGGCCCCGCTGGACGCGTGGCGTCTTCGGACCCCTCTCCCGCGGAGGGGGAGATCCGGCTTCTGTATGCCACGTGGCAGGCCCGGAGCTCTCATCTGAGGTGAGGGAGGTCCGGCCCCACCAGACGCGTGGCGCCTTCGGAGCTCTCCCTGCGGAGAAGGGCGAGCACCTTAGGCATTTCACCCTGTGCACGGGGGTACCCCATATCTCAGGTACCGACAGTGTTAAATGAAACCTCCATGTGAGTACATTCCCCTTATAAGGCTTCCAGCCCCTGCGCCTCCCTCAGGTCCCTGCAGTCTTGTCTTCTTTCATGGCTCTTAACCCACCTTATGGGGGAAGAATTGCTCTCAGTTCCCTCCAGCAGTTGCATCTGCACCAAGCCTGGGACTCAGGGAGCCTGCCTGCCCTGCCCCTGAGGGTGGTGGAGTCTTCAAAGGAACCGCTGAAGCACCGAGGAGAATCCCAGGCGGCAGAGTCTCCAAGAACACCGCTGAATACTGCGGAGAGGGCCTCAGGAGCACCCTTGATGACTCCAGCTTTTGCGCAGGTGATGAGGGATGGGGGCTCCAGGGGCACCCTTGACGACACCGGCTTTCGCGCAGGTGATGAGGGAACTTCAGGAGAAGGAAACCTCCGATGCACCATGGGGGATCCCAGACGGTAGAGTCTCAATGAAGACCGCTGAATACTGCGGAGGGGGCCTCAGGAGCTCCCGTGGTGTCACTGGTTTTTGCGCCGGTGATGTGGGAGGCGATTCCTGCGCTCTGGTCATAGAGCGAGAGAGTTCCGCCAGGGCTGAAGCCTGGTGACGCGGCCGTTGTTGCAACTTCTGGATTCTGGTCGTGTCGGGAGACCCTTGGGACTTGTTTCTTCCTTTTTATCGAGTCTGTAGTCCAGCTCATGGAACCCCGCATAGTTTGACTCTTTTGAGATATTTGTGACTGTGATGCTTTTTCTCTCCTTCTTGGGCTTGCCTGACTGAGTCCTCAGCTCCGCAAGGTACTCAGAGGCCACCTCCAATCTCGGAGCTTTGCACAGACACCCTCCCTGGGTCCTAACCGTGTTAGGGGCCCCCGGAGATTTCCGGATCCTGCCATATGGGGAGCCCCAAATCTGCCTGCCACGTGGCGGGTCCGGAGCTCCTCCTTAAGAGGCGGGAGCTCCGGCCGTGCTGGACACGTAGGGCTTTAGGAGCCCTCCCACCAAGGGGGGAGGTCCGGTTTCCGCCTGCCACGTGGCGAGCCCGGAGCCCTCCTCAAGGGAGGTGAGAGTTCCGGGCCTGCTGGACATGTGGGGCCCTCGGGTCCCGCCCCTGCTGAAGGGGTGGGGCCCGGTCCTTCCAATCCTAGGCCAAAGTAGTTGGTAGCACTTTTTCCCCCTGCTTCATGTAGACCCTGTTGCCGCAACCTGGAGGTCCTGCACATAGGTAGAGGAAACGTAATTCTCCTTGGGGGCTCCCCCTCCCTTATCTCATAGTCTTATTTGACTTATGGCCACTAACCATATGCTTGGTGCTTGGGGACTTGTAGAGAGGGGGAGCTGAGCACATGGCAACCATGCACTGCAAGGGTGATTAAAAAACTTAATTCACAATTTAAATGAGTACAAGGAAGGAGCAAAGTAGAGCAGACTTCTTTTCGTATAACTTTCCACGGGAGGAAGGCAGGCTAAACATGGAGGCCACGACCCACCCCATTAAGAGGGGAAGCAAGACTCTACGCGCTTGAAGTCGGAACCAGGCAAAGCTGAACGTAGTCCTGGACCGTCCCCTGGGGTTTAGCTGCTCTGGGCGCTGCTCCTGGACTCTATGGAGTTTATTACGAAAAGAAAGTACTGTCCTATTTTTGCTCTAGGGGTAGAACTTACGGAGGTGTTCTATGTTCCAAGGGTTCGGGAGCAGGTCCCCATCCTCGGTGGAAAGGCGCACACACCCGGGGCGGCATACTTTTGCGACTCGGAAGGGGCCTTCCCAACTAGGGGAGAGTTTGTGGGCCCCTTCGCGAGAAAGTATGCTCCCGGGCACGCACAGACCTCTGGTGGTAGCCGAAGCGCTTGTCTGTACCGCGCGTTACGGAGTGCCGCATGTAATCGGACCTCGTCGACGAGGTCGATTTCTCCACGCCGGAGGTTGTCCTGCGTGGCTTCGTCGTAAGCCCAGACACGGTGAGACTTCATGGTGATTTCTGGGGGGAAGTATAGCTTCAGCCCCATACACCATGAAGAAGGGTGTCTCCCCGGTGGCCCGGCTCTGGGATGTCCGGTTAGCCCATAGTGTGCTCGGAAGCTCATCTACCCAATTGGCACCATGTTTCTTCAGGCTGGCGAAGGTGCGAGTCTTAAGGCCCCGGAGAATCTCCGCGTTGGCCCTCTCAACTTGCCCATTGCTCCTCGGGTGGGCGACAGAGGCATAGCATACCTGAATGCCAAGGTCCTCGCAGTAGTCTTGGAATGCTGCACTGGTGAACTGGGTCCCGTTGTCGGTGATGATCCTGTTTGGGACCCCGAACCGGCAGACAATAGACTTGATGAATTTTACTGCGGATTGTTTGTTGATGGTGACAACTGGTGTAGCTTCCGGCCACTTGGTGAACTTGTCGATGGCAACATAGAGGTACCGGAATCCCCCGATGGTTCTGGGAAATGGTCCCAGGATGTCCAGCCCCCATACGGCAAATGGCCACGAGGGCGGGATCATCTGTACCGCCTGAGCCGGTGTATGGATCTGCTTGGTGTGGAACTGGCACGCCTTGCAGCTCTCGACCAGCTTGACGGCATCCTGGAGTGCTATCGGCCAGTAGAAGCCATGCCGGAAGGCTTTACTGACAAGCGTGCGTGAGGAAGAATGACTTCCACATTCGCCTCCATGGATCTCAGCGAGCAAGTCGCAGCCTTCCCCCTGGGTTATACACCGCAATAGGATGTGGTTGGTGCCACGCCGGTAGAGATCCCCCTCTACCAGCGCATACCTCTTAGCCATACGCACAATCCGTTCAGCGGTTGCATGATCATCAGGGAGGATATTGTCCTTCAAGTAGTCCCGGATCTCCGTGATCCATGCATCGGGTCTGACTTGAGCTTCTGGATCTTGAGCGCTGGGTTGCACGGAGTCCCCAGTGACGCTTACGATCCTAGGCGGCATCCATGGCTGTAGGGCCGCCGGGACCGCCAGCTTCGAGGTGCTGGTCAAGCCCCCTTCGCCCGGCTCAGCGGGCCGGGCTGTGGGCCGCAGCAACGTCCTCTCGAAAACTCCTTCAGGCGCGGGGGCTCCGGTGGAAGCCTTCGTTGAAAGGTTGTCAGCTGCGGCATTACCAGCGCGCGGTACGTGATGCAGGTCCAAGGCGAGGAATTCTTTCTCCAACATCTGTACGTGAAGCAGATACGCAGCTAGCTGCGGGTCATTGCAGGAGCATTCGCCCTTGACTTGCTTGATGACCAGTTGGGAGTCGCCCTGTGCCAACAACTGGTGAGCGCCTAAAGACAGGGCTGTCTGCAGGCCAAAGATGAGTGCTTCATACTCCGCCATGTTGTTGGTTGACTTGAAATTTAGATGCACCATATACCCAAACTGTTCCCCTGATGGCATGAGGAGCAGTATGCCGGCACCGGCCCCCTGCTTTCGTGAGGAGCCGTCGAAGAAAAGTGTCCAGTGAGGTTCGGTGAAGACCGGAGCTTAGGGCTCTGGCTCACCGCCTTCATGGCCCCCTGGATCAGTCTTCGTTGGTGTCCACTCCGCCACGAAGTCAGCCAGTGCTTGGCTCTTGATTGCATGGCGTGGGAGGAAGTCCAGCTTAAACTCTGCCAGCTCCGCCGCCCATTTAGCAACGTTGCCAGTTGCATGGGGGCTGTGAAGAATTGTCTTCAGCGGATACGAGGTGACCACCGAGACCCGGTGGGCCTGGAAGTAATGGCGGAGCTTCCTGGAGGCCACGAGCACTGCATACAGCAGCTTGTGGACTTCTAGGTACCTTGTCTTGGCATCATGAAGTACTTCGCTGATGTAGTAGACAGGCCTCTGTATGGTTCAAACCCTCTCTCTTAGGCTTGGGAGCTCCTCGTCCATTGGCCCCGGCCCGCCGGAGGTGGGTGGACCCACTGGGGCCTCCGGGAACTGGGACCCGGAGGCCCTTAAGCTTTCTTGATCATCCGGGAGCTCCGGGGGGTCTTGAGGGACCTCCGGGGGATCCCAATTGGACCCTGGAGATTTATCTTGGGGGTCCGCGAGGCCGTCTTGGGCCTCCGGGAGGTCGACTTGGACCTCCAGGGGGTCCGGGAGACCGTCTTGGCCCTGCGGGGCCCCCTGGCATCTGACTTCTGCTACCGGAGCAGGTTGCGATGGTGAGGGGTCTGGCCGCTCCGCGACAAGGACCATACTCACCACTTCTGTTGTCGCAGCGATGTAGAGCAGCAAGTGCTCCCCGGGCTCAGGGGCTACCATGATAGGTAGGGTCGTCAGGAGTCGCTTCAACTCCTGGAAAGCCTCTTCTGCTTTGTCAGTCCAGGCAAAGGGGCCTGACTTGCGCAGGAGCTTAAAGAAAGGGAGTGCCCGCTCTGCTAGCCTCGGTATAAACCGACTCAGCGCGGCTAGACATCCTGTGAGTCTCTGAACATCCTTGACGCGGACAGGGGGCCGCATCAAGTCGATGGCCTTGATCTTCTCTGGGTTGGCCTCAATCCCTCGGTGCGAGACCAGGAACCCCAAGAGCTTCCCAGAGGACACGCCGAACACGCATTTATCTGGGTTCAGCTTGGTGCGCGTAGAGCGCAACTTGTCAAAGACTAAAGCTAGGTTATCTAGTAGGGATGAACCCTGCTTTATCTTGACAACTATGTCATCGACATACACCTCAACTAGGTCTCGTATTATCTCCCCAAAGGTTTTGTGCATCGCCCGCACAAAGGTGGGGAGTGCATTTTTTAGGCCGTAGGGCATAGACACATAGCAATAAAGGCCGTCTACTGTGATGAAGGAGGTGTGCTCCTCGTCCTGCCTAGACATGGGGATCTGATGGAAACCCGAGTAGGCGTCTAGGAAGCACAGCATATCACAGCCTGACGTTGAGTCTACTATTTGATCTATTCTAGGGAGAGGGAATGGATCTTTGGGACATGCCTTATTGAGACTGGTGTAGTCGATGCACATCCGGAGCTTCCCGCCGGCCTTTGGGACAACGACGGGGTTCGCCAACCATCGGGGGTGGTGGACCTCCCGTATGAAGCCAGCGTCCAGCAGCTTCTTGACTTCTTCACGGATGAAGTTTTGCCGCTCGATGGACTGCTTGCGGGGCTTCTGTTGAACCGGCCGGGCGTCGGGGAAGACTTTCAAGTGGTGCTCGATCACCTCCCTGCGGATCCCCGGCATCTGCAACGGCTGCCATGCAAACACGTCGACGTTGTGCCGGAGGAAGGTGACGAGCGCGCCTTCCTATTTGCTATCCAGGCCCCCGGCTACCCGGGCGGTCTGGGTAGCTTCGGCGCTGACTTGGACGACCTTTAAGGGAACGCCGCCCTCATCGAGAGGTTGCACCCGGGGTGCTGTGGTGGAAGCACGGTGACGTGCGCTCGGGCGGAGCTGGTCCGGCTCCGTATTGCTGGGGGCTGATGCCCCAGCTGTTGCGAGAGCTTTGAGCTTCTCCAGGGCCGACACTGCAGCAGTGTGGTCCCCACGAATCCTGAGAACGCTCGTCGGTGTTGGCATCTTCAGGACGAGGTAGCTGTAGTGGACTACAGCCATGAACCGGTACAGGGCTGGCCTGCCGATTATGGCGTTGAAGGGGAGGTCTATCTCCGCTACGTCGAACATAATGTACTCTGTTCGATAGCTGTCCGGAGCCCCGAAGGTCACCGGGAGACTAATGTTGCCGTAGGGGATAACCTGTCCCGGCCCTACCCCTGAGAACGGGCTCGACGGGGTGAGTGTGACACCCTCATCTCGGGTGTCAGCATATGTTCATGTTTATGAAGAAGAAAAACATTTTTAGAAAAGAGGGAACAGAAACAAGTATCAAAAGGATAGCCAGTAAAGCTCTCTGAGAGCGCCGAAGACAACTTCCACGACCAGCAGACCACGTGGTGTGTTCGGAACTCATTCCCGAGAGATAGGGAGAGGTCCGGTGCTAAACTGGATACGTGGCAGGCTCGGGGGTCACCTCCGCAATTGGAAAGAGGTCCGACCCTGTGGGACACGTACTGCCCGCGGAGATAGCCTCTGCGGAAGAAGCAAAGGCATTTTTCATAGGACACGTGTCATCCACGGAGCTAGTCCTCGCGGAAATAAGAGGACCAGTTGCGGGGGATACGCGTCAAGCTCGGAACTCATCTCAGAGAAGTCCGGATCTATCGAACACGTGTCGCCACCGGAGCTTATCTCCGGAGGTCCATCGCAGCTAAACACGTGACGACCTCGGGGCATGACCCTAAGGAAAGGAGAGCGGAAAGACCGGCACCCACACGTGGCGTGCGCGGAGCTCGTCTCCGAAGAAGAGGGAGGTCTTGATCGATTGACACGCGGCACAACCGGAGCTCGTCTCCGCGGATGATGAGATACCAGGCCCGGAGGACACGTGGAGCTTCCGGAGCTCATCATCACGGAGGTAACGAGTTCTGAAGCAGCTGTTACGGGTAAGGACACTGGTACGCAACAGAAACCGATCTAAAAATACACAATGGTTACCGAAGATAAGACGTCAGGATCTAACAAAGATCTGAATAAGACTCTTATTCGGGATCCAATCAGATTAGGACTCTTCTCTTCCCGATTATAAATAGAACCCAAAACCTCTGGCCGAAATCATGAATTTCTCTTTCAACTCCTAAGCCGACGACTTAGCGCTCTAGCCCTAACTCGCTGAGCAAGACATCGCCGAAGCACAACAAGGGAGATCACCGGAGAAGAACCAAGCGGTCTGAGGAGGACCATGAAGACAAGAAGAGCGTGAGGTAGGACTTCAATACCACCTTACGACTTCATGTTGTTCATCTCTTTGCATCTGTTCTTCAATTCCTTTCGAACAGAAGCCTTTTCGTGGACAGATCACTCGATCATCAGTTTGATCTAAAAACAAGATCATCGCCACGACCACCTTTGATCCGAATACCTCTGACCATGCAAGCCATGAAAGAACACGTACAGATCAATCTAATCATAGGATAGCATGCATGTGCATCATCGCATCTAGTTTAGGGTTTTGTGCATGATATTGATTGCTGTGAATCTTGTATGCACGTAAATCCTACAATAGCAGGACAGGTTCAGGAAGCTGTCTACGACGAACTACAGCAACCAGGTTTTGAGAATCAAGAACAACCGGAACCGCAAGAACAAGGCAAGTGCTCCTTGACCATGTTGATCCTATGTTTTGGGTAAAACTATTTTGTTTTGCGAAAAGTGTGTGTGCTGAGTCAAACATGATGGGAAAACCTTTTTATAGGAGTTTACTAGTTTTGATTAAACCATCCTTGTCGCCTGGGAATTTTATGAGTCGGGTATGGTTTTTGTTTATGCTTCGCTGAGTCCATGGGATTGGGAAGCGAGATAGATGTGTCTAGCTAACTGCACTCGTAATGATAATGAGAAACTGATGAGGTTAATAAACATGGATCGGAGGGGGATCTTGGCAAGCCTGGGTTTGTGTATGAGGTAGCATGAGATGGTGGTTTTACTTGCCGTAGATCTAAGGACCGGTTCATGCATGCACATGCCAGGATAACAGTGCCACCACAAGGCCAAGTATGGGTGCGGCTTAGCTGAGTAATTAGGTAAGTTGCTAGAGTGTTATGGACTGTGGAAGGCGCGGGGAATGGGAGTCGAGTGAGGACTGCCCTGGGAACTGCATGGCACAAGAGGGGGGCCGTGGGTGGGAGAATTGGAGATTCTAGCCTACCGGTGAAACCTTAGTGAGTCCATACATCTAGTAACCCCTTTGTAAAGGCTATTTTGTGATCTCTTGACCATACACCGACGGTTGTGTACTGGTATAATGGAGGTTCTGCAGTCGCCGACGGGTGACGAAATCACAAACTTGTGGGTAAAGAGGTGCAAACTCTGCAGAGTTATTAAAACTATCATGATAGCCGAGCTTACGGTCATGAGCACCTGGTTAAACTGCCATGATTAGATGGGATGGTTACTGTAATGGTTATTGGGAAGGTTCTTGGTTATAGTTATTGGTTTGGTTATGGTTTGGTTTGGGACTGTGAGTTCAGGAGATGAGATGGATGCATGACTAATGGGTCATGACATGAGATTGGTCTCGGTGCGAGACGAGGTTGTTTTATGAGATGATATGGTAGCGAATACGAGGAGGTATTCGTGAGTATGAGTAAAGGATGGGTTAATGTTTGGATGGAACACGGGAAGTGATGGTGGTATGTTGGTAATTTCATACATGCTGGGAATACATTCATCTAAAGTTAAGTTGCTGTTTTACCACGGTTTTATAAATCTGCTTTTCTGCAAATAAGCCTTTTATACCTACCTTGTTTATGAGCTGCATGTCATGTGTTATTCCCGCACTTGCTGAGTACATCATTGTGCTCAAACTTGCATTATTATTTCTTCATCAACAGCAAGAGAAGACTACTATGAAGACCGAGTAGAGAATTATGGCGTGTGATCAGTTCTCAACCTTGCCTGTGGAGGGAGTAGAGATGGAGCCACTTCTGCTTAGTTTTGCTTCCGCATTAATTTTTGCTTCCGCATTTAAATGAAGATTTCCGCTGCGTAGAAATAAGGACTTCCGCTGTGGGCATGAGTCCAAGACTCATGAGGTGTAGTAATAAACTATGTTATTCGTGGTAATATATAATCTGAATTCAGTTTGTGGAACGTATGTGTATGTGTGATGAACATCCTGGGCACACATGTATTAGTTCTCGATTCCGTGGTTTTCCACAGAATTGAGGGCGTCACAGATTGGTATCAGAGCCACGGGTTGACAGTAGGTTACACGCCTAAAAGTAGAAGCCTTAGATTGGTATTAGAGCCATGGGTTGACAGCAAGTTATACCCCTAAATAGAAGCTACGTGGACCAAAGGAAGCATCCTGGGGTGAATAGCCTAGATTGGCCTTGAAACCACCTTGACATAGGAAACCATCCTTGAATAGGAGTTGAGTGGGCCCTTGTAATGATTATTTGTGAATATGTGCTTAGTGTAAGTTGTGGGACGTCTTAAAAACGTTGTCCATATCCACACGTAAGAAGAAAGAGGAGTGAAATGCTTCGGCACTTGATCACATCCTCATAAGGACTAATATATATAGTCCAACTCCCCTTGATGCATATAGTTGAAAGGACCTACCTAACCTTCTAGCCTTCTATTCTATTTCGTTCCCCCTCACAGATGGTGAGAGGAAACGCTAGCCGAAGGAACGTCCAGGAAGATGACCACGAGGAAGTTCCTGCTAACCCCGGAGCTGGCGAAAACAACCTAGAAAGGTTGATGGCCATGCAAAACCAGCTTATGCAAACCATGATCCAAACTTTGGGTCAGTTGCAGGCCAACCAACACCCTGTTCCGGCACCACCGCCACCACCACCGCCGGCTCATAACAGGCTGGGAGAGTTCATGAGGACTCGACCACCCACCTTTGCCCAAGCAAGCGATCCAATGGAGGCCGATGATTGGTTGAAATCCATGGAGAAGAAGCTTGCCATTGTTCAGTGCAACGACCGAGAGAAGGTTCTCTTTGCGTCGCACCAACTGATGGGAGCAGCTGCTGACTGGTGGGATGCCTTGAGCAACGCCCATGCCAACCCGTAGACAATCACCTGGACTGAGTTCAAGGAAAGTTTCCGCTCCCACTACATCCCTGTTGGCGTAATGATGCTCAAGAGGCAGGAGTTTGAAGGTCTCCGCCAAGGGCAGAAAAGTGTGAACGAATATCTCAACAAGTTCATACAACTGTCCCGGTATGCCCCCGAAGACGTCAACTCAGATCAGAGGAAGCAGTACCTGTTCATGAGAGGGTTGAATAATGAGATCCAAGTTCAGCTCCTCAACAATGACTACGTAAGCTTCCAGAAGCTGGTTGATAAGGCTATCGTGGTGGAGAACAAGATCCGAGAAATCGAGCGCGAGTGCAAAAGGAAGATCCCATACCAGCCCCAAGGGAGCAACGTACGACCTAGATACATGCCCCCTGCACCGCAGTATGGATCGACCACTCCTACGTACCGCCCTGGTCAGCCACCACAGCAACGGCCCGTTGCACCGGCACCTCGTGTGCCCATGCCTTCTAACAATGGCGCTCCTGTTCAAAACCCCTGCCCCAACGTACCTGCTTCCATAGGCAACAGGGCATGCTTTGCATGCGGGGAAGCAGGCCACTTCGCTAACCAGTGCCCGAAGAGAGGCCCTGGACAGCAAGGTAACGTGCCCAAGCAGAATCAGCGACCAAACGGAGGGGACAACCAAGGGAACCGAGGACCACAGAACTATGCTCGTGGCCACGTTAACCATGTCACTGCTGAGGAAGCACAACAGGCTGAGGACGTCGCAATTGGTATGTTCCTTGCCAACTCCAACCCAGCCACCATTTTATTTGATTCCGGAGCATCGCATTCCTTCATATCATCCAAATATGTTGCCAAACATCATCTACCCGTATCCCACCTAGAATGTGCTATGTTAGTTAATTCTCCCGGAGGAGAAATGAGGACTAGTATAGTATGTCCTAAGGTAAGACTTAAAATAAGGGGGGTAGACTTCCTTGCCAACCTTATTGTCTTGGACTCCCACGGAATTGACATCATACTCGGAATGGACTGGTTAAGCAAGCACAATGGAGTAATCCAATGCGCTGAGAGAAGCATGCAATTGACAAACGAACACGGTATCCGTGTCGAGTTTGAGTCAGCCCCGCAAGCGACCGAACGGGTGGATCTGAACCATGTTGAAGGAGTAGCATTGGACAACATTCCAGTGGTTCAGGAATTTTCGGATGTGTTCCCGGAAGAACTTCCAGGTATGCCACCTGACCGGGATATTGAGTTTGCCATAGATTTGGTACCTGGAACTGCACCCATATCTAAGAGACCATATAGGATGCCCGTCAACGAGTTAGTTGAACTAAAGAAGCAAATTCAAGAACAGTTGGAGAAGGGTTTTATCCGTCCAAGCTCGTCACCCTGGGGAGCTCCGGTACTCTTCGTGGAAAAGAAGGACGGAACCCAAAGAATGTGCATGGACTACAGGTCTCTCAACGAGGTAACAATCAAGAATAAATACCCTCTGCCCCTTATAGAGGACCTGTTCGATCAAATGAAAGGAGCCCAAGTGTTCTCCAAGATTGATCTTCGGTCGGGATATTTCCAGCTGAAGATTAAGCCCTCCGATATACCTAAGACAGCCTTTCGGACACGGTATGGTTCATATGAATATACCGTTATGTCTTTTGGATTGATGAATGCACCCGCATACTTCATGTACCTTATGAATAAGGTTTTCATGGAGTACTTGGACAAGTTCGTCGTGGTTTTCATCGACGACATTATGGTGTATTCAAAAAGTAAGGAGGAGCATGAAGAACATCTGAGATTGACCTTGCAGAAGTTGCGAGAGCATCAGTTGTATGCCAAGCTCAACAAGTGTCAATTTTGGCTAAGGGAAATATCCTTCCTAGGCCACATCATCTCCAAGGAAGGGGTATCAGTTGATCCTGGAAAGGTGAGAGATGTTCTAAAGTGGGACCAACCGAGGAGCGTGAGGGATATTCGGAGTTTCCTTGGGATGGCAGGATACTACCGGCGCTTCATTAAAGACTTCTCTAAGTTAGCAAAACCTATGACGGAGTTGCTAATGAAGGGAAAAGTCTTTCAATGGACACAAGCCTGCCAAGAAAGTTTTGAGGAACTCAAGAAAAGGCTAACCACAGCACCAGTTCTGGTATTGCCAGACGTAAGCAAGAGCTTTGACATATATTGTGACGCATCCAGACAAGGGCTCGGGTGTGTACTCATGCAGGAAGGACAAGTGGTAGCCTATGCCTCACGACAATTAAAGAAGCATGAGCTTAACTATCCTACTCATGATTTGGAGTTAGCAGCAGTGGTGCATGCATTGAAGATTTGGAGACATTATATCCTTGGTCATCGATGTGAGATCTATACAGATCATAAAAGCCTCAAGTACATATTTACACAAACGGACTTGAATTTGAGGCAACGTCGATGGTTAGAACTCATCAAGGATTATGATGTGGGAATCAACTACCACCCCGGGAAGGCCAATGTGGTCGCTGACGCATTGAGCAGAAAGGGAGCATGCCACCAACTCACGGTTCGGGAGCTACCACCCGAACTACGTAAGGAGTTCGAACGGTTACACCTCGGATTCTTGAATAACATGGAAATGATGGAGATCCACTCCTCATTGGAGCAAGAAATAAGAAAGGGACAAGCAACGGACGAGGGGATCAAGGAAATCAAGGAAAGAATCCGACAAGGGATAGAGAAGGATTTCAAAGAGGATGAAAAGGGTACGCTTTGGCTAGGAAAAAGGATTTGTGTGCCAAACCTAAGACACCTTCGCGACATGATATTGAAGGAGGCACATGATTCACCCTATTCCATACATCCAGGGAGCACCAAAATGTACAAGGACATGAAAACTTGCTATTGGTGGGATGGTATGAAGAGGGATATAGCCGAACACGTTGCCCTATGCGACACATGCCAACGGGTAAAAGCCGAACATCAAAAACCCGCTGGGTTGTTGCAACCTTTAAAAATACCTGAATGGAAATGGGAGGACATCAGTATGGACTTTATTGTCGGATTGCCAAGAACTCAGTCAGGATTCGACTCCATCTGGGTCATTGTGGACCGGTTGACGAAAACCGCCCATTTTCTTCCGGTAAAGGCCAGTTACAACGTTACACAGTTGGCAGAGTTGTACATGGAGCAGATCGTGTGCCGTCATGGAGTTCCGAAGAGGATAGTCTCAGATCGAGGTTCTCAGTTTACCTCTAGATTCTGGAGGAAGCTGCAGAAAGCCATGGGTACACGACTAGATTTTAGCTCTGCCTATCACCCACAAACAGATGGGCAAACTGAAAGGACGAACCAAATTTTGGAGGACATGTTGAGAGCTTGTGCCTTGAAACGTGGGCGTAGTTGGGATAGGAGTTTACCGTATGCAGAGTTCTCCTATAACAACAGCTATCAAGCTAGCTTGAAGATGTCGCCTTTCGAAGCCTTATATGGTAGACTGTGTAGAACGCCACTGTTCTGGAATGAGACTGGAGAGAACTAGGTGTTTGGACCCGAAGTACTACAAGAGGCTGAAAAGCAAGTCCAAACGATACGGGAGAACCTAAAGGCTGCTCAGTCACGACAGAAAGGCTATGCGGACAATAGGCGTAGAAAGTTGACCTTTGAAGTTGGAGACTTCGTATACCTTAAGGTATCGCCTATCCGAGGCCAACGACGTTTTAACGTCAAAGGCAAACTAGCGCCTCGCTACATCGGACCATTTTAGATTTTGGATAAGCGAGGAGAAGTAGCCTATCAACTAGAGCTCCCAAACCACCTCTCCGACGTACATGACGTGTTTCATGTATCTCAGCTCAAGAAGTGCTTGAGAATACCAGAGGAACAAGTGTCAATGAGAGAACTTAAACTTCAAGAGGACCTGACTTACGCAGAACACCCTATCCGAATCTTGGACGTAAAGGAAAGGGTCACCCGAAACAAGGTAATTCGATGGTGCAAGGTACAATGGAGCCATCACACTGAAGCTGAAGCCACATGGGAGCGGGAAGAGGATATTAAGGCTGAATTCCCCTATCTATTTTCTACTAACGAATCTCGAGGGCGAGATTCAATTTAAGGGGGGTAGATTTGTGACACCCTCATCTCGGGTGTCAGCATATGTTCATGTTTATGAAGAAGAAAAACATTTTTAGAAAAGAGGGAACAGAAACAAGTATCAAAAGGATAGCAAGTAAAGCTCTCTGAGAGCGTCGAAGGCAACTTCCACGACCAGCAGACCACGTGGTGTGTTCGGAACTCATTCCCGAGAGATAGGGAGAGGTCCGGCGCTAAACTGGATACGGGGCAGGCTCGGGGGTCACCTCCGCAATTGGAAAGAGGTCCGACCCTGTGGGACACGTACTGCCCGTGGAGATAGCCTCTGCGGAAGAAGCAAAGGCATTTTTCATAGGACACGTGTCATCCACGGAGCTAGTCCTCGCGGAAATAAGAGGACCAGTTGCGGGGGATACGCGTCAAGCTCGGAACTCATCTCAGAGAAGTCCGGATCTATCGAACACGTGTCGCCACCGGAGCTTATCTCCGGAGGTCTGTCGCAGCTAAACACGTGTCGACCTCGGGGCATGACCCTAAGGAAAGGAGAGCGGAAAGACCGGCACCCACACGTGGCGTGCGCGGAGCTCGTCTCCGAAGAAGAGGGAGGTCTTGATCGATTGACACGCGGCACAACCGGAGCTCGTCTCCGCGGATGAGGAGATACCAGGCCCGGAGGACACGTGGAGCTTCCGGAGCTCATCATCACGGAGGTAACCAGTTCTGAAGCAGCTGTTACGCGTAAGGACACCGGTACGCAACAGAAACCGATCTAAAAATACACAATGGTTACCGAAGATAAGACGTCAGGATCTAACAAAGATCTGAATAAGACTCTTATTCGGGATCCAATCAGATTAGGACTCTTCTCTTCCCGATTATAATTAGAACCCAAAACCTCTGGCCGAAATCACGAACTTCTCTTTCAACTCCTAAGCCGACGACTTAGCGCTCTAGCCCTAACTCGCCGAGCAAGACATCGCCGAAGCACAACAAGGGAGATCACCGGAGAAGAACCAAGCGGTCTGAGGAGGACCTCGAAGACAAGAAGAGCGTGAGGTAGGACTTCAATACCACCTTACGACATCATGTTGTTCATCTCTTTGCATCTGTTCTTCAATTCCTTTTGAACAGAAGCCTTTTCGTGGACAGATCACTCGATGATCAGTTTGATCTAAAAACAAGATCATCGCCACGACCACCTTTGATCCGAATACCTCTGACCATGCAAGCCATGAAAGAACACGTACAGATCAATCTAATCATAGGATAGCATGCATGTGCATCATCGCATCTAGTTTAGGGTTTTGTGCATGATATTGATTGCTGTGAATCTTGTATGCACGTAAATCCTACAATAGCAGGACAGGTTCAGGAAGCTGTCTACGACGAACTACAGCAACCAGGTTTTGAGAATCAAGAACAACCGGAACCGCAAGAACAAGGCAAGTGCTCCTTGACTATGTTGATCCTATGTTTTGGGTAAAACTATTTTGTTTTGCGAAAAGGTGTGTGTGCTGAGTCAAACATGATGGGAAAACCTTTTTATAGGAGTTTACTAGTTTTGATTAAACCATCCTTGTCGCCTGGGAATTTTATGAGTCGGGTATGGTTTTTGTTTTATGCTTCGCTGAGTCCATGGGATTGGGAAGCGAGATAGATGTGTCTAGCTAACTGCACTCGTAATGATAATGAGAAACTGATGAGGTTAATAAACATGGATCGGAGGGGGACCTAGGCAAGCCTGGGTTTGTGTATGAGGTAGCATGAGATGGTGGTTTTACTTGCCGTAGATCTAAGGACCGGTTCATGCATGCACGTGCCAGGATAACAGTGCCACCACAAGGCCAAGTATGGGTGCGTCTTAGCTGAGTAATTAGGTAAGTTGCTAGAGTGTTATGGACTGTGGAAGACGCGGGGAATGGGAGTCGAGTGAGGACTGCCCTGGGAACTGCATGGCACAAGAGGGGGCCCGTGGGTGGGAGAATTGGAGATTCTAGCCTGCCGGTGAAACCTTAGTGAGTCCATACATCTAGTAACCCCTTTGTAAAGGCTATTTTGTGATCTCTTGACCATACACCGACGGTTGTGTACTGGTATAATGGAGGTTCTGCAGTCGCCGACGGGTGACGAAATCACAAACTTGTGGGTAAAGAGGTGCAAACTCTGCAGAGTTATTAAAACTATCATGATAGCCGAGCTTACGGTCATGAGCACCTGGTTAAACTGCCATGATTAGATGGGATGGTTACTGGAATGGTTATTGGGAAGGTTCTTGGTTATAGTTATTGGTTTGGTTATGGTTTGGTTTGGGACTGTGAGTTCGGGAGATGAGATGGATGCATGACTAATGGGTCATGACATGAGATTGGTCTCGGTGCGAGACGAGGTTGTTTTATGAGATGAGATGGTAGCGAATACGAGGAGGTATTCGTGAGTATGAGTAAAGGATGGGTTAATGTTTGGATGGAACACGGGAAGTGATGGAGGTATGTTGGTAATTTCATACATGCTGGGAATACATTCATCTAAAGTTAAGTTGCTGTTTTACCACGGTTTTATAAATCTGCTTTTCTACAAATAAGCCTTTTATACCTACCTTGTTTATGAGCTGCATGTCATGTGTTATTCCCGCACTTGCTGAGTACATCATTGTGCTCAAACTTGCATTATTATTTCTTCATCAACAGCAAGAGAAGACTACTATGAAGACCGAGTAGAGCATTATGGCGTGTGATCTGTTCTCAACCTTGCCTGTGGAGGGAGTAGAGATGGAGCCACTTCTGCTTAGTTTTGCTTCCGCATTAATTTTTGCTTCCGCATTTAAATGAAGATTTCCGCTGCGTAGAAATAAGGACTTCCAATGTGGGCATGAGTCCAAGACTCATGAGGTGTTGTAATAAACTATGTTATTCGTGGTAATATATAATCTGAATTCAGTTTGTGGAACGTATGTGTATGTGTGATGAACATCCTGGGCACACATATGCATTAGTTCTCGATTCCGTGGTTTTCCACAGAATTGAGGGCGTCACAGTGAGCTTGGCCATCGGGACCTGCAGCTTCTGGAAAGCTGCACGGCTGATGAGGTTCAGCCCGGCTCCTCCATCTACCAAAACGTGGTACATTCTCACATTGGCGATGGTAGGGGCCACCAGGAGCGGTAGTTGGCCGGCCCCAGCCATGTTCCTGGGGCAGTCGGTGGCGTCAAAGCTGATGGGGGTCCCCATCCACTTAAGATGCGGTGCAGCACTTGGGAGTGGCGCCACCGACGCTACCGCTCGGTGCAGAGTCTTGACTGCGCTTCGGGACAAGGGGTCGGCGGACCCGCCATATATGACGTAGAGCTTCTTCCGACGCTCATCGTCGCTGGAGCCGGAGTCCTCATGATTGCGTGCCGCCTTCACGACACGCTGATACTCCTGGATCTCCTCTGGGTGGTCGATGTTGTCTGGAACATCCACCCCCGGCTCGTCTTCCTTTGGACGGAAGGGCAGGGCATCAGCCCGCTGCCGCTTCCCCTTGCGGAAGCGCTCTGCGAGCCTTCGGATCTCTCGGCACTCGGCAGTAGTGTGGCGACAGCTGCCGTGCACGGGGCACATGTTGTCCTGGCTATCTTCCGGGGTCGGTGACTTTCACTGCCTCTTGTCAGGGCACGGCCCCCGAGCCCCACTGAGCATCGCTGCAGTGACGACTGGGGTCGCGGCCGGCGGTCTTATCTTGCTTCTGCCTCGGCTCTTGGTCTTCCTGCTGCCTCCATAGGGAGTAGGACCAGATCCGGGCAGCCCTCCTGACTCGGAGGATGGCTGTGAGTGCCAGTTCCGTCCTTCGGCTGCTCTGGCGCACTTGTCCGCCAAGCTGAAGAGCTCCGAGGCATCACGGACCTCCCTGGTCGCGAGTTTCTCAAGCATCTTCTTGTCTCGGACGCCTTGCCGGAACGCCACCACCACAGAAGCATTTTGAATGTGTGGGATGGTGTTCCGCACCTGGGAGAACCGCTGGATGAAAGAGCGCAGCGACCCCCCAGGTTGTTGTTGGATGGCGTGGAGGTCGAGCTCCGTGCCAGGTCGGGTGTAGGAACTGCCAAAGTTGGCTATGAACTGTCGGCAAAGCTCTCCCCAGGAAGTAACGGAACCCTGGGGGAGGTTCATGAGCCAAGACCGAGCTGGGCCAGTCAAGGTGACAGGGAAGTAATTGGCCATGACGGCTTCATTCCCTCCTGCGGCAAGTACGGCGGTGGAGTATATCTGGAGGAATTCCGCCGGGTTGATGCTGCCGTCGTACTTCTCGGGCAGGAGCGGCCGAAACTTGCGCGGCCACTTTGCGAAGCGAAGGTGGGGCGCGAGGGCCGCACACCCTGCTTCTGTCGCCGCAGGTTCTGATGCCGCGAACGCTTGGTTCGCACTGAGCACCGCGTGCCCCAGCATGGGCAAGGCTGCACCATAGGCCGGGGCGCCATATGCAGGACATATGACTGTGGCATATTCTGCACGGCACAGGCCTGGGGCAGAGATCGCGTGGCGAAGGTCTGCTCTTCAGGCTGGGTCGAGGCCGACGTCATGCTGTCGTCAGCCTCTTGGTGGCGACGCCTTTCTCGGCGCCGCTCGAGGTATACCCGGGCATCTTGACCCAGGTGACTCCGTTCCAGCTCTGTCCTCAGATCTGTTGACTGGGGGCTGGTAGAGCTGGAGTCTGCCGTCTGCTCGCCATCCAATGGTGCGCGCATCAGCGACACGACCGATTGGCCAGAGCATCGTCCCTGCCGAGGTCGAGGGTTTGCGGCGGCGACGACGAGACGGTCTACCTCGCGGATCCACTGCCCGGTCGCTGCCTGAGGCGCGTCCCTGAATGTGGCCTAGAGGGGGGGGTGAATAGGCGTTTAAAGAATTCCTGCACACTTAATAAAGTTGTTAGAAATTTGACTGACCGGACTAGTCCGGTTGTGTGGGCGGACTAGTCCGGTGTGCTAAATTGTTTGAGTTGATTAAGTGTGTCTCACAAGTTTTATCTTATAGCAGCGGAATAAGAACAACAGTTTTTATAACTTAAATTTATAGTATAGATGCACGTGCAAACTTGTAAAGAACTCAAACGATGACTAGCAAACTAGTAATCTAATGTGTCAAGATGTAAACCAAATGAGAGACAAAAGACACAAATTTTTACCGAGGTTCGATCTCACCAAGAGATCTACGTCCTCGTTGAGGAAGCTCACACAGAGCCGGGTTCTCAACCCTTTTCCTCTTCAAGTCACCACACAGGCCGACTTGACTTCACTATCAAGTGTAATCACCGTTTTTATGGGGCTACCTCACACGTTGAGGGCTCCCACAAGAATTACAATGAGAAGTTGACCAAATACACTAAAAAAGATTACAATTCAGAATATGAGTGTAGAGAGATCAAACTCCAAGAGCTCACAACAAAGGAACGACGATCTCCCAATCCCAAATCCAAGTATTTTATTGATCTTCACCTTTTTGCACCTTAGATGTGTGGGGAGATGTGTTTTTGGGCTCTTGGGACAGGTGGCGGCGCTAGGGTTTCAAGTTTTGACAGTATGAGTCGTGTCTTCTTGGGGAAAAGCCGAAGGACCTCTTTTTATAGGCTTTTCCAAAAAGTTTCCGTTGTTAAACCTACTACCGGACTAGTCCGGTATATGATCAGACTTGTCCGGCCTACTTCCAGTGGGTTAACCGGACTAGTCCGGTCCACAAACCGGACTTGTCCGGTACTATGTGAGATGGGTTTTCAGAAACTTTAGCGGACTAGTCCTGTTGCTGGATGGACTAGTCCGTAGTCCTCTAAGGAGGACAACAGAGACATGATCGGACTAGTCCGGTCTAAAACCGGACTTGTCCGGTTGCATTCTAGTGATCTGACCGGACTAGTCCGGTTCACAAGGCGGACTAGTCCGGTGCACTATGTTTGCGTCTTTCAGAAAGTTAAACGGACTAGTCCGGTCCATGAACGGACTAGTCCGGTTTTCAGTGGATTTTAGTTGATTTTTAAACCCCTTACCCCTACGCAAAGTCATGAGCTCTTGGGATGTGTCTCTCTCACACACCACCTATACATTTATATCTACTTTGCTTCTCTAAATTTCACTAACTTCTTCCTTTTCGGGCACCACTGTATTTTTCACCTTTTTGTGTGTGTGCCGAGCCAGTTCACTTTGTTTATCCTGCAATCATCTTAATAGTTTCATTAGGATCTCATATGTTCGTCATCAATTAGCCAAAACCCACAAGGGGTATCCTAGATGCACTTACAATCTCCCCCTTTTGGTGATTGATGACAACCATTTGAGATATCACAATTGAGAATAAAAGGTTGATTTTCATAAGGTGCGTACACATGAGAACAATAAAGAATTCACAAAAAACTTCTCACATATGTACACACCTTATGGTGGGGTGCCTCACAGGTGTGTGATAAACAAAATGTGCTAAATTAAAGACAACCAGTAGTGAACATGTAAGTGGGCATTAGAGCATAGTACTTCACACATAGGAAAAGAAATAGTGCATTACAAGATTAGGTACATGTCATTGATCACACAAGATCTTAATGACTAATACTAGATAGAAAAATAGTCCAAGTCTAATCTCAATCTTCCATCTCAATCTCTCCCCCTTTGGCATCAAGACACCAAAAAGAGAAAAATTGAGGGAAGTCACTCATCGCTGCCTCCTCCGTCAGTCTCAGTCTGATCTTCATCTTCATCATCCACGGGAGCAGGATCTTCCTCTGAGTCCTCGGAGGCAGGCGGTGATCCAACAGGCTCAATCTCAAGCTTTGCACAGATAGACTTGATATTTGCATTGACGTACTGTTGATGTCTCTTCCTTGCAAGCTTTTCTTTGCGTTGCCTGTCTTCGATCTTACGGCAGCAGGCAAAGATAGAGGAGAGCATCTTGAGGATGCCGCTAGATGATTCTTGGGCAGGTGGAGAGCCAGGAGGAGCAGCTGCAGACCTATTGTCATCATGAGCTTGCTTTGATCTCCTCTCCACTGGTGGAGAGGACGGGGCAGCAGGAGCCGGAGGGAGAGTGTACTCGGTGGGTTTTTGCGGCTTCAACCCCGTATGCTTGACATCCTTGACAAACTCGAGTCCTGTCACCTTCTCAATCATGTACATGATATACGGTGCGTATCCACAGGACCTATTGGGGTAATTGAGATGTTCACAATGTCATTGTAGATATACTCAAAGACATTGAATGGTCTCCTCCCACTAATGACTTTCATGAGAGTTCTCAAGGTTCCTTGTATAGTTCCTGCATCTCCATCCTTCGGAGCTATCGTCTTTCTCAAGACTCTATTTAGAACCACAAAGAAGGGCTTTAGATATTTGATAGTTGGAGGGACATATGGCATCCTTGTGTCATAGAGAAATTCAAGTTCCTCCTTCTCCAGGGGTTTCAGATTATGAATGACCAGTTCATGATCCAAAGTGTTTTGGAGGTGAAGAATCCTAGCAAATTCATCATAAGTGACACTGTACCTTGAACCATGAGTCATCCAAGTAATACTGTCTCCATCATCCTGAGCAAAGTAGAGAGTGGAGTAAAACTGAGTAATGACTTCATTGTTCCAGTCATACTCAAAGGATAGCAGGTCCGTCAGACCGTGCCTCTCTAAGGCCTCCACCATCTCACGAAATGTGGGATACTTCTTCGACTTCAGGTAGTCAACATTCAGCCATTGACTCTCTACTACGGGATTCTTCATCTTCATGTACACGTGCTCGTAGTAGTCTGCATGGAAGTTGCTCCAGAACCTAGGATCAGAACATTGTTTAGGTCGTCCATACACTTCTATCTTTCTGAAGTTATCAGCTAGCTCATTCCCTTTTCCAGTGAAATCTTCATTTGAAGGCTGCCTGTTGCGATGAACGGGATTTTTCAATTTCAAGGGCCCAATGGGGCCACTAGCAAGTCCCTTCCCTTTATTGAGAACTCTTCTTGGCCCTGATGAGCCCTCAGTAGCATCTTTCCTTTGAGGCCTTTTGATAATGACTTTTCTCTTCTTAGGAAGATTGTCGTCGGAGGGTGGAGAGTGAGCATTGACGTCATGTCTCTTCTTCATCACTCCCTCCTTAGCTCTCCTCACTCTTTCACGTTGAACTCCTTCGTCAATGTGAAAAGAGCTGTCATCTGATCCTGAAGACATGATGCCTGACAAGGAGTTTAAGGATTAGATGCAAAACGGACACCTTATCGACTTCAAATGGGAATGTAGGAGTTCAGCTGTCAGAGACCGGACTTGTCCGGTTTCAGAGTGCGGACTAGTCCGGTGGACCGGACTTGTCCGTATCTGGACGCCGGGCTAGTCCGGCCTAGCATAAGAACCCTAACTTGAGTGTTTTATTTGAAGCAAATCTTCTATCTATGGATACAAGGGTAGGAAAGTGGTAGAAATACATCTATTTATGCAATGTACATCCTTTTGAAATCAAAGGAAACTAGCTAGAGCTAGAAAAATTGAGATTTTGGGTTTTGGGGGAATTTACCAAGATTTGAAGTTTCGCGTTGAAGGAGTGGAAATCAATCTGGATGTGTCCGGAAAGTAGGATCCCCTCGTCGAGAAGAGGCTTTTTCACGGAGAAAACTCCGAGTTTGAGGGCTCAACTCGAAAATCACTTTGAGAGCTAGGGTTTAGGAGAGAGGGTGTTGCAAAGTGATTATGAGTGGAGAGGGAGGCGTTTGGTCCGGCTGACTGCTTCTATATCCGACTGACCAGACTAGTCCGATCCTGGTAGCGGACTAGTCCGGTTGGGAATCGGACTAGTCCGTTTTCAACAGACTTGATATATATATAGATAACTAATAGTGATCCAAGGACAACAATTTTGCAAGTAGTCTTGGTGATTACGACCAGTATACAATCAACAATCAGACAATGGTCATAATCCACAAGATTTATTCATTAAGAATAGTTTTCTGAGTACAAAGGAGAGGAGGAGCATTTTTGACAGTACGGAGGAACAATTTTAGTTGCAACCAGGTATGCAATGTTTCAAGCCACATTTCGAGAGTCAAGAATGTTTAGCTCATTTCTTAGTTCACAGAACCTTTTCTCATCTAATGGTTTGGTAAAAATATCTGCAAGTTGTTTTTCAGTCCTAACATGTGAAATAGCTATGTCACCTTTTAATGAATGATCTCTAAGAAAGTGATGACGGATGTCTATGTGCTTAGTTCTTGAGTGCTCTACCGGGTTGTGTGCAATTTTTATAGCACTTTCATTATCGCATAGAAGCGGGATATGACTTAGATTGTAGCCGTAGTCCCTAAGAGTTTGTTGCATCTAGAGCAGTTGCGCACAGCAACTACCGGCTTCAACATACTCTGCTTCCGCTGTGGAAAGAGCAATGGAGTTTTGCTTTTTAGATGACCAAGAAACTAGGGACCTACCAAGAAATTGACAAGTCCCTGACGTGCTCTTTCTATCGACTTTGCATCCCGCATAGTCAGCGTCGGAGTACCCTATCAAGTTAAACTTGGATCCTTTGGGATACCAAAGGCCCAAGTTGGGTGTGTGCACAAGATACTTTAGGATTCTTTTTACAGCAATTAAGTGACACTCTTTGGGTGCGGCTTGAAACCTTGCACACATGCAAACACTAAGCATAATATCTGGCCTAGATGCACATAAGTATAGTAAGGAACCAATCATGGACCGATATACCTTTTGGTCCACATTTGGACCATCTTCATTGAGGTCGAGATGTCCGTTGATGGCCATGGGTGTCTTGATGGGCTTGGCTTTGTCCATATTGAATTTCTTGAGAATGTCTTGTGTATATTTAGTTTGGCTTATAAATGTACCTTCTCTCAGTTGCTTCACTTGAAATCCCAAGAAGAACTTCAATTCACCCATCATTGACATCTCGAACCTGTCTGTCATTATTTTGCTAAATTCTTCACAGAAGGACTTGTTAGTGGATCCAAAGATAATGTCATCAACATAAATTTGACATACGAATAAATGATCATCAAAATGTTTAGTAAAGAGTTTATAGTCAGCTTTACCAATTTTGAATCCATTTTGAATCAGAAAATCTCTAAGGCACTCATACCAGGCTCGAGGAGCCTGTTTGAGGCCATAGAGAGCCTTACGCAGTTTATAGACATGGTTGGAATACTTCTGATCTTCGAACCCCGGTGGCTGCTCCACATAGACTTCCTCCTTTATCGGACCATTCAGAAAGGCACTCTTGACGTCCATTTGATACAACTTAAAATTATGGTGAGTAGCATATGCCAATAAAATGCGAATGGACTCAAGTCTAGCTACAGGAGCGAAGGTTTCATCGAAATCCAAACCTTCCACTTGAGAATAACCTTTGGCCACCAACCTTGCTTTATTTCTTGTCACTACTCCATGTTCATCTTGTTTGTTCCTGTCACACCCGGTTTTTCCGAAGAAACAACCAAGTGAATATCACATGTATGCCAGGATCATTTTCTCATACATGTGATGACAAATAGTGAAGCATCATTTATTACAAGCCAGGTGTCGAATATAAGTAAGTCTTACATAGTAAATGTCTCGATGGACAATAATAAGTTCATCACAAGTAAATAAACTAGCAGCGGAATATTATTCTTTGGGGCTCCATCACAGGCGTTGCCCGGGAGTCTTCATGAACCTAAAAACCTTCCTCGGGTGCAAAATCTTGGTCATTATACACCACCTCATTATCTTGACCTGAGCAGCAATATAAACCAACAAATATGCAAGGTTGAGTACCAATGGTACTCAGAAAGTGTGGGAAAATTATATCATGCATGGCTAGAACAAGGAGAGGTTGAACTCATGGTTAAAGCACTACGCAATTAATACCTATCACCTTAGCTTATTAAGCACCTTCATTACTACACAGGTGAAATGGTCCCAATCTCCCATCCCATCATCATAATCCAATAACCATAACCATCATTTCCAATGTTAAGCTCCCCGCTTAACTTCCAAAACCATCAATCCTCTAATCATGAATAAGTCCAGGCCGCTCTTAACCGTGAGCACGGCTGTCAAGACAGTTTTGACTCTGCAGAGTTTGTACCACTGTACCCACAAGTAGTGATTTCATCCCCCGTTGCTGGGTGGACTAAAAGAACCTCCATTATGCCAGTGGCTACGTTCCACATTCACACTTCCCAGGTGTGCGGCCAGGAGATCACTACGAAGCCTTTACAAAGGGATTCCCGACGAGCGTGGGCCCACTGAGGTTTCACCCCTAACAGCATACAAGAGGCTCCAACCCCGCTGCAGTGGCCCCCTCTTGAGCCTTGCGGTTCATATGGTAGTCCAGCTGACACCTACTCCCCGCACCATCCAACACACCCATACTACGCCGGGGATACACCTAATTAATTGGCCAAGCTGCCCCATCTCAGCATGTGGTTGGCACTGTAAAGCCGGGTTACATGCTCCATGAACCGGTCCTTAGGATCCAGGCAAGTACTAAACACAAACCCAAGTCTCGTGCACCCAGCACACAACCAAAACATCCAACTTGCCTTGATCCCTACCTCTACATAATTCACAATGTCTCATTCAAGAGTATGGTAATTTAAACTGATGATCTCATGTCCCAAATATCCCATTCTAAGCATGGCTAAGCATATGCATGTAAATAAATGACATGGTAAAATAAATCCCAACCCAAGCTACAAGGAAACAAGGTAATGCAGATCTAGGGAAACTTTCCTAGCATGGGTTTCATATTTCATTTGACAATGCAAATAATTCTATCTACATATCCTAGCATAGGATCAAAGTGGTCAAGGACACTTGCCTCCTTCTTGCTGCTCTTGAAATTGGTAGTCCTGATCTTGGAAAGGGTTAACTTGCTCTTGAGCAGGTTCTACTTCATACCATCACACATAGCAAAAGAAAAACAACAATCATAAGACATAGTTCACACCTCTACTTCATACAAACCACACATTCATATTTATAAAAGTTCTTTACCATTATATGTGTTGTGGTTACTTTATGTGTGTTAAGTTGTGGCTTGCATGCACTTTTAACCATGTATATATATGATTCCTACTTTTGGTGTCCACATTTATACTTGCATACAATGTGCCTTCACAATTTCTATCAACCCTAAACTGAATTCTTTGTATTTTAGAAACTCCAGTTATCATTTACTAATTGCTATATTTTCAGATTTATATTCCTATGCATAATTGTGTATTTTATTATTAAATTAGTAATACACATCACCTAAACAGATTAGGTTCTGGTCCTAAATAATTTAGAATCATATTTTGACCATGGCTTATAATGTATACTATTTCATAATTATTTTCCCTATTTTTTTCTTTAACTATTCTTTACTTAAAAATGTGTCCCTATACTATTAAATGTGAATAATAGATAAAACAGATTTATTTCTGCCCAAAAATATATTTTTATCTCACTCCAAAGTTTTCTAAGTACTGAGAAAGTTTTTAATAAATTTTGACAATTATGTTTGTCTCCTTTTTACTTTTTAAACACTAGTTACATATTCAATTTTGTAAATTAAATACTAAACAGGGTTTAAAAAAATAAACTCACCCATCACAGGGTCTAGAATATTATTTTCATAATTTCCAGGGGTCTAGCTACACTTAACAGAGGTGTTTTTCCTAATTTCTATTAAGTCCAGGGGCTAAAACTGATTTTTAAATGAATTTACATGATTTTCTGAAGTTCCAGGGGCTAGATCTGAAGTTTCCGGGGCTAGCTCTCAATTCCAGAGAACCCCAGGGGGTAGCACGTAAGAACTCCAGTCTTTATAACGCGGGGTCGACGTGGTCCGTCCGATTTTAAACCGACGGCTGAGATTATAACATCGAACCGGTACGCGGGGTTTTAAAGTCTACCGTGCGATTTAAAATAAACGGCGCACATGCGGCCACGTCGTTCTGATCGAACGCGGGCGGCGCTGCCGGCGGCGCACGGCGGCGGCAAGCGGCGATCTCGCCGGAAAGTTTCGGTTCTGCGAGAATTCTACCTAGAACTGTGATCTTATGGCCTAGATCGGTAGAGGGGAGGTCAGGGATCTCACCTCGGGGATTTTCTCGAGCTCGGGGGTCCTGGAATGTGCTCGGCGGCGAGGTCCGAGGCAAAACCACGGCGAAGCTCGTCGGCGCTGTGTTTGCACCGTAACTCTCCGAGTTTTCTGCACCTGCAAAGTTCCCCGGAGGCGGTGGATCAAAACCAGCGAGTTAGATCAGAGTTTCCGAGCTTAGATCGGCCAGAATTCACCGGCGAAGTCTCGGTGCTCACCGGAGCGAAAATCGGCGATCGCGTGAGGAAAACTGATCGGATCGGTGGTTTTTATAGCCGGGGGAGGGCGGTGGGTCTGTTGTGATCGAGTTGGAGTCCGCTGGGACCGGAATTCGGCTGCGGGACGCGATTTCCCGATCGGTTGCGATCGCGCGCGCGGGAGAGAGTCCGGGGTCGCGGGGTTAGGGATGACATGTGGGTCCCACCCGTCAGCGAGGGGCAGCGCGGCGCGCGCGGGGGCGGGCTGGCGCGGGGTTTGCTGGGCCGGCTGGCTGTTTCGGCCCACTGGCCAGTTTTTTCCCGATTTCCTTTTTCTTTTTCCATTTCTTTTCTGTTTTGGGTATAATTTGAATTCCAGATTGAATTTGAATTTTTGCAAAACATGCAACACGTTCAAAAATTTCTAAATTCCCCTCTGAACATGGTTTAGGGCTTTAAATCAAAATTTGGGTTTTGACTAAAAATTTTGGGGTGTTACAGCTCTACCCCCCTTAAAAGAAATCTCGTCCTCGAGATTGGTGTTTCTAAGAAAAGAATTCCGGAAATTGTGCCTTGAGCTCATCTTCCCGTCCCCAGGTAGCTTCCTCTTCTGAGTGATGCTTCCACTGCACCTTGCACATCCGGATTCTCTTGTTTCTGGTGAGGCGTTCCATCGTCTCCAAAATCTTGTATGGTTGCTCGGCATAAGACAAATCTTCAGCTACATCCACTTCATTCATGGGTAACACCTCTTCAGGCGTCCTCAGGCATTTCTTGAGTTGTGACACATGGAATACATCGTGCACGTCCGATAGATGAGCCGGTAACTCTAGTTGGTACGCCACTTCGCCTTTTCTTTCCAAAACTTGAAAGGGTCCGATGTATCGAGGTGACAACTTCCCTTTCACCTTGAACCGACGAAGTCATCTGATAGGGGACACCTTGAGATAAACATAGTCTCCCACGTTGAAAACGAGCTCTCTTCTTCGTACATCAGCATAACTCTTCTGGCGTGTTTGTGCTATCCTCAAGTTGTTGCGAATCTCCCTCACCTTCGCTTCAGCTTCTTGTAGCACTTCTGGACCAAACACTTTACTTTCTCCTGTTTGGTTCCAAAATAGGGGAGTTCTGCACTTCCTTCCATACAAAGCTTCAAACGGTGACATCTTCATACTAGCTTGATAGCTGTTGTTATAGGAAAACTCTGCATACGGTAAGTTCTTGTCCCAACTCCTATTGTTTTTGAGTGCACATGCCCTTAACATATCTTCAAGGATCTGATTGGTTCTCTCCGTCTGCCCGTCAGTTTGGGGATGATAGGCAGAGCTGAAATTCAGATGGGTTCCCATGGTTTCGTGCAACTTCTGCCAAAACCTCGAGGTGAACTGTGTCCCTCGGTCCGACACTATCTTCTTTGGCACTCCATGGTAACACACGATCCTTGACATGTACAATTCTGCCAATTTGGATCCGCTGCAGCTTTCTTTCACCGGAATGAAATGAGCTACCTTGGTTAGCCGATCAATAATGACCCATATTGAATCATACCCGGATTGGGTCCTAGGCAATCCCACGACAAAATCCATGCTGATTTCTTCCCATTTCCATTCAGGTACTTTAAGTGGTTGCAATAATCCCGCGGGTCGTTGATGTTCTGCCTTCACCAACTGACATGTGTCACATAGGGCAACATGTTCCGCGACATCTCGCTTCATGCCATACCACCAATACCTGCTCTTGAAGTCCTGGTACATCTTCGTACTCCCAGGATGAATGGAATAGTCAGAATCGTGAGCCTCCTTCAAAATTAATTCACGGATCTCTTTTACTTCTGGCACACAGATCCTTTTCCCGTGCCACACCGTTCCCTGTTCATCCTCTCTAAAACCAGGAGCTTTATTTTCCTTGATGAGCTGTCTGATCTCTTGTATCTTCTCATCATTCTTTTGGCCCTCGCGTATGTCTCGCTCAAGTGTGGAGTCCACTTCCATGGCGATGGCTTCACCACTATTTACTAGACATAGATTGAGTCTCATAACCTCGTCCTTCAATTCTGCAGGCATGTCCTTCAAACTCAACTTATTGACCTGTACTTTCCGACTCAAAGCATCGGCCACGACGTTTGCTTTCCCGGGATGATAGTTGATGCCCACATCAAAGTCATTGATTAGCTCTAGCCATCTCCTTTGTCTGAGGTTGAGATCTGGCTGTGTGAATATGTACTTCAAACTCTTATGATCCGTATATATTTCTGTCCTCTTCCCCATCAAATAGTGCCGCCAAATTTTCAACGCGTGTACCACTGCAGCTAGTTCTAGGTCATGTGTAGGATAGTTCTTCTCGTGCTTCCGAAGCTGCCGGGATGCATATGCCACGACATGTCCTTCTTGCATGAGAACACATCCCAACCCATTTCCAGAGGCATCGCAGTACACTGTGAAATTCTTTTGCATATCTGGCATAACCAACACTGGGGCTGTTGTCAATCTCTTCTTTAGCTCCTGAAAGCTAGTCTCGCACTGTGGCGTCCAGGTGAATGTGATTCCCTTTTCCAACAGTTTGGTGAGAGGTCTCGAGATCTCGGAGAATCCCTCAATAAACCGTCGATAGTATCCAGCCAATCCAAAAAAGCTTCGAACTTCCCTGACATTTTCAGGGGTCTTCCACTTCTGGATATCCTCGAGTTTGGCGGGATCTACGGAGATTCCTCCCTCGGAGATTATATGTCCTAAAAAGGGAACTCTCTTCAGCCAAAACTCACACTTGCTCAACTTGGCATATAGTTGGTGTTCTCTCAGCCTCTGTAACACCAACCTTAGATGTTTCTCATGTTCTTCTTCATCTTGGGAGAAGACGAGAATATCATCTATGAAAACCACCACAAATTTGTCCAGATATTCCATGAATACCTTGTTCATGAGATACATGAAATATGCCGGGGCATTGGTTAGCCCGAAAGGCATGACAGTGTATTCATACAGTCCGTACCGAGATACGAAAGTTGTCTTGGGAATATCTGATTGCCTTACCTTGAGTTGGTGGTACCCCGACCTGAGATCAATTTTCGAGAATACACAAGCTCCCCTCAACTGATCAAACAAGTCTTCAATGCGGGGTAATGGGTACTTGTTTTTGATGGTTACCTCATTCAAGGCACGGTAATCCACACATAACCTTTGGGTTCCGTCTTTCTTGGGCACAAATATTACCGGAGCTCCCCATGGTGAGGAACTAGGGCGAATATACCCCTTCTCCGTCAATTCTCTCAAATGATCCTTGAGCTCTTCTAGCTGCTTGGAGTCCATTCGATAAGGTCTCTTGTATATCGGGGCTGTTCCCGGTACTAGCTCAATTGCGAATTCCACGTCACGGTCGGGAGGCATGCCTGGCAATTCCTCCGGGAAAACATCTGGATATTCCCTGATAGTCCTGATTTCCTCAACTTTCACCTCCACTTGATTTAATTTAATGTCCCTCCTAGGCTCGTGTATCGTTATGAACTTTACTCTTGTGCCATTGGGGTGAGTTAGTTCCACTGTTCTGGTCGAACAATGGATGATTCCTTTATGTTTGATCAACCAATCCATTCCCAAAATAATATCTATCCCTTGTGAATCTATCACTATGAGGTTAGCAGTAAATACTACCCCATTAATGTCTAGGCTCACTTTGGGACACACTTGTCTTGTCCTTATTTCTCCACCTGGAGAGTTTACCGCTAGCATATGGTTCATTTGTGTGGTTGCTAGGTCATGCTTCTTAACAAACCCTTGAGCAATGAACGAGTGGGTAGCACCAGAATCAAACAGCAGAGTTGCAAGGTGTAAATTGGCAGGAAACTTACCAACTACCACGTCGGGTGCATCTTGTGCTTCCTCCATTGTGACGTGGTTCACCCGTCCTCTCAATACATTCTGCTGTTGTGGCTGCGCGGGCTTCTTCTTTGGGCACTTATGGGCGTAGTGTCCCACTTCACCACAGCTAAAACATTGCACCCCAACCTTAGGTGTGTGGCCTTTGTTGTCTTGGGGTTGGTTTGGGGGTCCTTGCACTGCTGGTCGAGGTGGATATGCGGGGCGAGGCTGCTGCACAAACTGACGTTGCGGCTGTGCTGGTGCTGTCGGAGGCCTGTAGTTTGGGTTGTACCCTCTTGGTGCTGAATAGGGTACCGCAGCACGGCTCGTCTGCCCCGTAGGTTGCTGCATCATACGTGGGCGGGTGTTGCTCCCTGAGGCTTGATGTGACCACCCCGCCTTCCTCTTATTCTCATTTTCCAGGGCCTTTAGCTTCCTTTCCACCACAAACGCTCTGTCCACCATCTTTTGAAAGCTTTCATACTCATTGGAGGACATTGTACACTGCATCTCTGGGGTAAGTCCTTCCACGAAACAATCTTGTTTCTGCTCATCAGTCTCTATGTCTCGTGGAGCATAACGGGATAGTTGAGTAAATTTAGTGAGGTATTCCCTCACCGTCATGTTTCCCTGCTGCAGTCCCGGAAACTCTTTCCTCTTGTTTTTGAGTTCACCTCTTGGGATGTAGTGGTTGCGGAAGCTACGCTTGAACTCTTCCCAAGTGATGTTCTCAGGGTCATGATGGGCGGCCACGTAGGCGGTCCACCAATCAGCAGCAGGTCCCTGCAATTGATGATTGGCAAACAGCACCCTCTCATACCCTTGGCATTGAATAATCCTCATCTTACTTTCAATGGTCTTCAGCCAATCATCTGCCTCCAGAGGTTCAGCAGCACTTGCAAACTTTGGAGGTTGAGTTCCTAGAAACTCACTCAACCTTGGTTGGCGTGGTGCAGCTTGTGGAGGTGGAACTTGATGCAAGTTGGCCACCACTTGAGTCAAGTTCTGGATGAGCTGATTTTGATTCTCCAGCATTTGGTGGAGAGGATCAACTTCTTCACGGCGACCACCCCGTTCCTGGCCTCCAGAAAGATGAGGGTTGCATGCCTCATCATTGTTGTTGGCGGGGTTGGCAGCACGTCCTTTTCCTCTTCCGGCCATCTGGCAGAATCAACCAATGTTAATTTGAAAGCATTTAGTATCATCTTACTACTTTCACTTGTTTGTACTTTGAAGTGTTGAGGCTTTGTTAAAATTTTACGAGGGTTTATATCTCACACCAAATAAATGCACTATTATTTCCTGTGGGTTCACACACCAAAGCAAAACAATCTGAAGACGAGGCTGTGGACAATTGCTCATGGCTTCCACAACTCACGTCACACACCAAGCATTATCACACCATTAACTACGTAACGACTCGACTACTCGACCTCTTGCTAGCTAGGGGAAAGACTCTACACTACTCGTCCTCTTGAGCTGGCTCCTCGGGATCTTCCTCCTCATTTCGGCTACCTTCTGACTCGGCTTTGGGTGGAGAGGCTGCTGGTGGAGAAGTGCGACGACGCCTGATTGCTCGGCGATCCGGGGAGTCAGGAGTCCATGGATCACTCACGGTGACACACAGTTCATTCCCATCTCCTCTTTCTCTCGCCTTTAAGCAAGCTCGCAGCAACGCCTCTGTTTCCTTCAGGGTGTCTCGGACATCCTGAAGCTCTTGTTGACACTCCTGCAGTCGAGTGCTGAGCATAGCAGCATCCTCCAAACACAAGTCCATGTGCTCATGGGAAGTCCCTTGCTGCACCGGTGGGTACTTGTATTCCGTGGTGCCACTCTCACGTTGGAGGACATACATGTACTCAGTTTTGTCCAAGTGGCGACGATAGATGTGACTCTGGCAGGTGATGGCCTCCCAGGTGACATCTTTCTCCGCGTCAACTTGTGTTGCTCGACAAGCTGGAGAGTGGTGAATCTTAAGCAGTTGATTCTCGTGTATAATCCTCATCTCCGAACTCCATTCTTCCCTCTTCTCACGGATGGTCCTGGTGGAGTTATAGTGGATGATTAGCTTGCCCGTATTGCCGGCGGCTTCGAGCATACGTCGAAGACGGCGCAACAAATCTCCTACTGCCAATCCGTAGGAAAGGTACGTCACTGGACGACTCTCCTCTCTTTCGGCAAGGGCAACGACGGGAACTCTCCCTCCTGTGGACTTACGAGCGGTGCGAATCATGCGAACCATCTAAAACAAAAGAATTTAAAATTAAGTTAGATAAATTCTCAAACAAAAATCCTATTTTGAATGAAAGTTGGGGTAAGATGAAGAAAATGACTCCTTTAATAACACTTTTCCACCCACACTTTGGAAAATAGTTTTTAAGAAAATAGGGCCCTTAAATACGTCCATTTCTACCTAGGTCCACGTTCCTACGGGCAACCTTGGCTCTGATACCACCTCTGTCACACCCGGTTTTTCCGAAGAAACAACCAAGTGAATATCACATGTATGCCAGGATCATTTTCTCATACATGTGATGAC
This sequence comes from Neostapfia colusana, assembly GCA_030760725.1. Lineage (NCBI taxonomy): Eukaryota > Viridiplantae > Streptophyta > Magnoliopsida > Poales > Poaceae > Neostapfia > Neostapfia colusana. The sequence goes on along the minus strand of JASWHV010000004.1, from coordinate 36,012,677 downwards.
AAATAGTGAAGCATCATTTATTACAAGCAAGGTGTCGAATATAAGTAAGTCTTACATAGTAAATGTCTCGATGGACAATAATAAGTTCATCACAAGTAAATAAACTAGCAGCGGAATATTATTCTTTGGGGCTCCATCACAGGCGTTGCCCGGGAGTCTTCATGAACCTAAAAACCTTCCTCGGGTGCAAAATCTTGGTCATTATACACCACCTCATTATCTTGACCTGAGCAGCAATATAAACCAACAAATATGCAAGGTTGAGTACCAATGGTACTCAGCAAGTGTGGGAAAATTATATCATGCATGGCTAGAACAAGGAGAGGTTGAACTCATGGTTAAAGCACTACGCAATTAATACCTATCACCTTAGCTTATTAAGCACCTTCATTACTACACAGGTGAAATGGTCCCAATCTCCCATCCCATCATCATAATCCAATAACCATAACCATCATTTCCAATGTTAAGCTCCCCGCTTAACTTCCAAAACCATCAATCCTCTAATCATGAATAAGTCCAGGCCGCTCTTAACCGTGAGCACGGCTGTCAAGACAGTTTTGACTCTGCAGAGTTTGACCACTGTACCCACAAGTAGTGATTTCATCCCCCGTTGCCAGGTGGACTAAAAGAACCTCCATTATGCCAGTGGCTACGTTCCACATTCACACTTCCCAGGTGTGTGGCCAGGAGATCACTACGAAGCCTTTACAAAGGGATTCCCGACGAGCGTGGGCCCACTGAGGTTTCACCCCTAACAGCATACAAGAGGCTCCAACCCCGCTGCAGTGGCCCCCTCTTGAGCCTTGCTGTTCATATGGTAGTCCAGCTGACACCTACTCCCCGCACCATCCAACACACCCATACTACGCCGGGGATACACCTAATTAATTGGCCAAGCTGCCCCATCTCAGCATGTGGTTGGCACTGTAAAGCCGGGTTACATGCTCCATGAACCGGTCCTTAGGATCCAGGCAAGTACTAAACACAAACCCAAGTCTCGTGCACCCAGCACACAACCAAAACATCCAACTTGCCTTGATCCCTACCTCTACATAATTCACAATGTCTCATTCAAGAGTATGGTAATTTAAACTGATGATCTCATGTCCCAAATATCCCATTCTAAGCATGGCTAAGCATATGCATGTAAATAAATGACATGGTAAAATAAATCCCAACCCAAGCTACAAGGAAACAAGGTAATGCAAATCTAGGGAAACTTTCCTAGCATGGGTTTCATATTTCATTTGACAATGCAAATAATTCTATCTACATATCCTAGCATAGGATCAAAGTGGTCAAGGACACTTGCCTCCTTCTTGCTGCTCTTGAAATTGGTAGTCCTGATCTTGGAAAGGGTTAACTTGCTCTTGAGCAGGTTCTACTTCATACCATCACACATAGCAAAAGAAAAACAACAATCATAAGACATAGTTCACACCTCTACTTCATACAAACCACACATTCATATTTATAAAAGTTCTTTACCATTATATGTGTTGTGGTTACTTTATGTGTGTTAAGTTGTGGCTTGCATGCACTTTTAACCATGTATATATATGATTCCTACTTTTGGTGTCCACATTTATACTTGCATACAATGTGCCTTCACAATTTCTATCAACCCTAAACTGAATTCTTTGTATTTTAGAAACTCCAGTTATCATTTACTAATTGCTATATTTTCAGATTTATATTCCTATGCATAATTGTGTATTTTATTATTAAATTAGTAATACACATCACCTAAACAGATTAGGTTCTGGTCCTAAATAATTTAGAATCATATTTTGACCATGGCTTATAATGTATACTATTTCATAATTATTTTCCCTATTTTTTCTTTAACTATTCTTTACTTAAAAATGTGTCCCTATACTATTAAATGTGAATAATAGATAAAACAGATTTATTTCTGCCCAAAAATATATTTTTATCTCACTCCAAAGTTTTCTAAGTACTGAGAAAGTTTTTAATAAATTTTGACAATTATGTTTGTCTCCTTTTTACTTTTTAAACACTAGTTACATATTCAATTTTGTAAATTAAATACTAAACAGGGTTTAAAAAATAAACTCACCCATCACAGGGTCTAGAATATTATTTTCATAATTTCCAGGGTCTAGCTACACTTAACAGAGGTGTTTTTCCTAATTTCTATTAAGTCCAGGGGCTAAAACTGATTTTTAAATGAATTTACATGATTTTCTGAAGTTCCAGGGGCTAGATCTGAAGTTTCCGGGGCTAGCTCTCAATTCCAGAGAACCCCAGGGGGTAGCACGTAAGAACTCCAGTCTTTATAACGCGGGGTCGACGTGGTCCGTCCGATTTTAAACCGACGGCTGAGATTATAACATCGAACCGGTACGCAGGGTTTTAAAGTCTACCGTGCGATTTAAAATAAACGGCGCACATGCGGCCACGTCGTTCTGATCGAACGCGGGCGGCGCTGCCGGCGGCGCACGGCGGCGGGAAGCGGCGATCTCGCCGGAAAGTTTCGGTTCTGCGAGAATTCTACCTAGAACTGTGATCTTATGGCCTAGATCGGTAGAGGGGAGGTCAGGGATCTCACCTCGGGGGTTTTCTCGAGCTCGGGGGTCCTGGAATGTGCTCGGCGGCGAGGTCCGAGGCAAAACCACGGCGAAGCTCGTCAGCGCTGTGTTTGCACCGTAACTCTCCGAGTTTTCTGCACCTGCAAAGTTCCCCGGAGGCGGTGGATCAAAACCAGCGAGTTAGATCAGAGTTTCCGAGCTTAGATCGGCCAGAATTCACCGGCGAAGTCTCGGTGCTCACCGGAGTGAAAATCGGCGATCGCGTGAGGAAAACTGATCGGATCGGTGGTTTTTATAGCCGGGGGAGGGCGGTGGGTCTGTTGTGATCGAGTTGGAGTCCGCTGGGACCGGAATTCGGCTGCGGGACGCGATTTCCCGATCGGTTGCGATCGCGCGCGCGGGAGAGAGTCCGGGGTCGCGGGGTTAGGGATGACATGTGGGTCCCACCCGTCAGCGAGGGGCAGCGCGGCGCGCGCGGGGGCGGGCTGGCGCGGGGTTTGCTGGGCCAGCTGGCTGTTTCGGCCCACTGGCCAGTTTTTTCCCGATTTCCTTTTTCTTTTTCCATTTCTTTTCTGTTTTGGGTATAATTTGAATTCCAGTTTGAATTTGAATTTTTGCAAAACATGCAACACGTTCAAAAATTTCTAAATTCCCCTCTGAACATGGTTTAGGGCTTTAAATCAAAATTTGGGTTTTGACTAAAAATTTTGGGGTGTTACAGTTCCGAAAGACCCATTTGGTTCCAACGATGTTCGCCCTTGGTCTTTCCACCAGCTCCCACACTTCATTTCTTTTGAAGTTGTTCAGCTCCTCTTGCATCGCAATCACCCAGTCTGGATCCCTTAAGGCTTCTTCTACCCTGTATGGCTCCAGAAAAGACACAAAAGAATAATGTTCACAAAAATTTGCAATTTGAGATCTAGTAGTTACTCCCTTAGCAATATCTCCAATGATATTGTTGACAGGATGGTCCCTTTGCACACACTGATGTACTCTTGGGTGTGGATTTTGTATAGTTGTTTGTTCTTCATTGTCTTCATGTGTCATGTCTCCCCCTAGATCATTGCTTCCATGATCATCTTGATTTTCTTGATCTTCCTCAACTTTATCTTGTGTAGGAGCTTCCCCTTGATCATTGCTTCCTTGATGAAATTCATCTTGTGTCTCCTCTCGTGGTAGGATATCACCAAGTGCCATTTTCTTCAGGGCTTCACATGGAGCTTCCTCCTTATCTAGCATAGACTTATCGACTTGCTCCACTTGTGAGCCGTTAGTTTCATCGAACACTACGTCACGCGCTACTTCAACAAGGTCGGACACTTTGTTGAAGACACGATAGGCGTAGGCGTTCGATTCATATCCGAGCAAGAATCCTTCATCGGACTTCGAAGCAAACTTCGAGGCCCTTGGTTTCTTGTTCAGAATAAAACATTTGCAACCAAAAACTTTGAAATAAGAAACGTTAGGCTTTTTACCCGTGAGAAGCTCATATAGAGTTTTCTTCAGAAGTCGATGAAGGTACAACCGATTTGTGGCATGACAAGCGGTATTCACCGCTTCTGCCCAAAACCGGTCTGACGTCTTGTATTCATCCAACATTGTTCTCGCCATTTCGATCAATGTTCGGTTCTTCCTTTCGGCCACCCCATTCTGTTGAGGAGAATAGGGTGCCGAGAATTCATGCTTTATACCTTCTTCATTGATATATTCTTCAACTTGGGTGTTCTTGAATTCTGTCCCATTGTCACTTCTGATATTCTTTACTGTTGATGAGAATTCATTTTGAGCTCTTTTCAAGAACTTCTTGAGGATTCCTTGAGTTTCTGATTTATCATACAAGAAAAATACCCAGGTAAATCTTGAAAAATCATCAACAATTACTAAACCGTATTTGTTACCGCCGATGCTGATGTACGCAATTGGGCCAAAGAGATCCATGTGGAGAAGTTCCAGCGGTTTAGCGGTGGTCATCACATTCTTGGCGGGATGTGGTGCTCCAACCTGTTTTCCTGCTTGACAAGCGCTGCACGGCCTGTCTTTTTCAAAAACCACATCCTTAAGACCACGGATGTGACCACCTTTTAGAAGTTTCTGCAGATTTCTCATTCCAACATGGGCTAGCTGTAAAAGTCCCAAAAATGTGTATGAATAAAAACTATGGTTTGAGTTCATATGTGTGGCAATGACAGGAAAAATGGGACTTGCTAAAACTTTTCTTCATGCAAAGTAATACATGGATAAACATCCAACATGAGGTTCACCTTTTTACTTAAGAGTGTTGGACCAATAAGGAGTTAAATACCTCTTTGCATGTGAGTTTAAAAATCAGATTTTAAATTCAAAGTTCACACATGTAGTGACCAAAAACTTTGAGTAAACATGCAGCCCTATAGTTGGAATTATAGGGAAAAGTTTGCTCATAAACTTTTCAATTGTAGGGTGAGCTCAAAAGGGAGTTAAAGAGGAGAATTTGCAAACTTCAACCAAATTCAAATTTGGAAAGCAAATTCAAACTGAATTGGAAGTATTAAAATTCTAACCCACACTTTAAACTCAGAATTGTGGGAATTAAGAGGATCACTTTGAGAAGATATTTGGGGGTTAGAATGTGGGATGGGACCCACATGGCAGTGAGCTGGAGGCTTAAACTTAACCAGGAAGCAAATGAATTTGGCTTCTGTTCTGCTCGGGCGCCACCGAGGAGTTCCACCGCGCCCCCCGGGGAACTGGACCCGACACCTCCTGCTGCCTCCCCCCCCCCCCACGCGCGGCCACCGAAGGCGGTTTCCTTCGACGTTATCGTGCCCTCGGCTGAGCAAAGACCCGATTGCTCTCCTCCTCTCGCGTGAACGCCGCACAACCGTTCTTCCCTCGTTCGCTCTCGGTCGATCGGGAAACCGGCGGAGACCATCGCGCCCACGGCCTCCGAGGGGCTAAACACGGAGGCGCAACCGTTGCTCACTTCCCCCGACCCAGAAACCACCAAGTCCCGGCGTTCCCGAGCCCCCAATCAACCATTTCGCAGTGACCTCAAAAGAATCGACGGTCGGCTTCACGTGGACAGCTCTCCACAGAAGCTTCCAAGCCCAATCAAGCACGGCCACCGGAGCGTTCTGCTGTGTTATTGCTCTCACCCAAAACTTGGAGCAATTCGTGGAGCGTAGCCGGCGAATTCCGAGGTTTTGCTCCGGCGGCTTCAACCCGAGCATCCGGTATGGAAATCCAAAATTCTCCACTTCTGCCCGTTCTTAGCTCGTCAAATTTTGCACGGAGGAGCTGGACTAGCCGGCGGTCATATCCTCTTTAGCATCCGAGGCAGGTCATTAACTGGGCACCGCGAATTTTGAGCTCTACCGAGCGTGATCACGGCGGAACCGGTCGGCCGCACGGTGACGTCCGGTTTGCGGCCATTCCAGTGCCATTTGAGGGCCATGCCAAGCTTGGCGATCGACCACTGATGCTGTAGCACGTGTTTGTCGCTTGGTTAGAGGACTATGAACCCTGGTCGACGGTGCCGAAAGGCAGCAAAGACCGCCGCACGTCGCCAGGGTGTTTCCGGTCACCGGCAACCCTAGATGACCCCGCAGGTATGTTCCTCGACATCATAAATGCCCTGGCGGCAAACCTCAGCTCGGGCGGTGGCCGGAGAAGGCGAGCCGGTGAGCTCCGGCGTCGGGCCGGCGAGGGGCAGCGCGGGCGCGGGAAAACAACGAGAGGAAGAAGACAACCGGGTGGGTCCCAGCCGTCAGCGCCTGTAGAGTTTAAAAAGAGGATCTGTTGTGGCTAGGATCTTTTGTGGCTACGCGGTACAATCCTGTGAACCGCTGTGGCCCCAATCTGATTGGCTGGGGTTTAAAATGCGGGCCCAATGGGATTTGCAATAGGAAAATAATCCCTGACTTAGCTCAATCTTTAGAAATTCATATCTCCCTGTAGAAAACTCCAATTTGAGTGATTCCAATTGGTTTGGATTCACCTCTCTGAGTTCTATCCAAATATGAACTCAGATTTCTATGAAAGTCAATATTATATTCTGGAAAATTCTTTTGAAGATTTTCTAAAAAAGAATTATTGAGGGAGTTTGGGTTATCCAAAAATACCCAAATTTTGCCAGAATATTCTTTAGCATATTATTGACCTACTAGCAAATTTTCAGCTCATTTGAAGATCATTTGTGTAGGAATTTGCTAAATGCAAACTACTGTGTTCAAAAGAGTCCAGAAACATTTTCAGAAAATGTTTCCCACTTCAAAAATCTGTTCTGAGCAATCCATAACTCCAAAAATCATAGGAAAATTTAGGCAAGCTCTCTGGGACATACTTGGAATTTTAGTTCATTTAGTTGGGCATGTAAATGCACATTACTACAGAATTAATTCTATTGAGTACAAATGCTTAAAGAATTGTTCTGGGAGAACTACCCAAGTAAAAGGGCTGAATTTTGTACCGGATGACTCTCATGTGATCAAGAACTCACATGTAAATTATCAGCCCAAGATGAGTCCTGGAACTCCCTGTCCTTATTCTCCATACTTATGTATAAGGGAAAAATACATAAGAAATATTGTGAGAATTATGGAGGACACAATATGACTCCACATTAGCTGCAATTTGGCAAGCTAAATCCTTAGGTAGTATAGAACCTGCTGTAAAAGTTTTGAGGCCATTGGAGTTCTTGTTCTTCAGTTGCACTCAAATCTTTTCAGCTTATCTATTATGTTCATTAGAGAAAAGGGTTAGTGTATAGCTAAGGGCCTTAAGGTCAAATCAGTTTAATTCTGTTCTTTGCACAACAGAGGCAAACCAAGCCATGCTTGGCTTTTCCACACAACCTCTGTTCTTAAGAAAGTAATTCTATAACTTCTTTCCATTACATTCCATGAAACATATGCATATGCATTTCAATAGGAACCACAACGAAGGGGACTCAAAGGAGTGATTCATCAAAGTGGATCAAGCTCCGGAGAGTCAAGGGTGGATCTGCAAGGATACTAACTGCTTATATACGACTACCCTGCAAAACAGGCAAGCTCCGGTTTGCATTTAACAGCTGTTAAGTTTTTATTTTGTATTCACCTTTGGTTAAGATTTGAACTGTGCATTAGGTCTAGTGTTTGATACTCCTCTTGCATAGCCAAATGACCCATGGAGTTTTGGGTAGGTGTCTTTCACCGTGTAGAACTGCCATGCTTAAGTACGGTTCGGTAGAAGTCGAGTGGTGAGATGCTACTCGCAGATTTAGGGACAACAGGGGCATACGGGATTGGTTCGTAATTGAATTAGCAAGTTAGAAGTTGAGACCGGAAGGTTGTAGGAGCAGCAGGACATAGGGGCCTGGGTGCTGTAGACCTGTCCGTGTCGGTCAAGGACCGATCCGTATGCGGCCCTGTTGAACAAGTTTGAGTTGTGTACCGGACTCATGCTGGCTATATGGGACCCAGTAAACCGATGTACCTCGGGAAGCTGTCGTTGGGACTTTTTGGGTCGCCTCAGGCGGACGGCCGGTGTGCAGTATGTGGGGAATATTCTCATGACATCTCACGTCGGAAGGTGCACCATGAGAGTAGCTACTGTACGGGGCGACTTGATCGATTCAGCGGGGGTGAAACAGGGGAAAGGCTGCCACGTACGACGTCAGTGATGGTTGTTGTAGGCAACGTCGAGTACGGGCGTACGTGTCGTGTAGTCCGGGTGTTATTGATTCGAATCACCGTCGCTCGCGGAATGGACCGAGCATACTTGTTCTCACAGTCGTGACGTAGTAAGAACTTGCATGAGAAAGGAACTAATCATATTGATGTGAAGTATTATACTAGTGTCGTATTGGATCTCGATGAATAGGCTAGTGCAAACTCGATTCTTTTATGCCATGAGCAATTTACATCGGGGGAAAGCGTTTCTTGTTTGATTGTGGACTCCCGATGTAGCGTGCCCAGGGTTACTTAAAATGCTGCAATTAATACTGAAAGTAAGGATTCACTTTTAGGCGAGTTTACTTATGCTTATGCCATCCTATGTCAGGTTCATAACCTCACTTAGAGTTTCATGTTTAGGGTGACGGTTAAGTCTTGCTGAGCGTTATGCTCACGGATGCTATCCGAGTTGTTTTGCAGGTAATTGACTCGCTGATTAGGAGAAGGGGTGCCGATGAGACTCGGGAACCTCCGAGTGCTTACTCAAAGAGCATCCTCGCCGCTGCAGATTGATCTTCGTGTTGCTAGTAAGAAACGTCCGTGGGCTGGACCGTTTCTTTGTTGCTAGTTTAGATATGAATCGTGAGAGTGAGAGTCTTCCGCTGTAGTTTACTCTGATATATATATTTATTTGTAAAACAATCTTGTACGCTTCCGCAAACTATTTATGTAATATGATGGGTGTTCATCGACCCGTGTGCTGTTGGGTGCCGCATAACACGGCACCACCCAACGAGGTCCCGTGGGTCCGTATCAGCCTGGCATGCAGAGCCTGTCACACATGGTATCAGAGCCACGTTGGGAACAGAGCACGGATTGAGCATCATATTATGTCAAAAACTTAGGATACGGTGAGATAACGGTACTAGGCCCACATAAGGACTACTATTAGCATAATATGAAGGTGGCAAGCTAACCTATTTGTTATGTCGGAAAATCGTGCATCTCGGGACGGTTTATGTCTTGGGGGGTGCACGTATGCGCTGTCCACCAGTGCGCACAAGCTGAAGGGTGGAGCCCCACGGGTGGCAGGTAACCCGACCCGCTTTAGTATCCTCTACGACTCTTCATGTCGTTTGGGGTATTCGAGCAACGTCTTCCCTGGCGTGCGTGGTGCAATTTGGGAGACCCCGTCACGTGGTCAGTAACGTGAACACGTAGCTCAAGGCGTGTTTGGCTTGAGAACACCTGGGCGAGTGATGACGGCCGGGTGTATAAACTATTATGGATACCGGGTTCGGTGTGCAGCCGGACCTGATGATTGAGTGTGGCTTATGTAGGTACTAACCATGAAAACCTTAGTGCGTGTTGAACACGTTTGCGAGTGACCGTTTTAGTGCCACCTAAGGATACGTATATGCCGGCGTAATCCGGTTAGGTTTTTCTTTGGTGAGGCAACGTAGTACCGTCATATGTCTTACGGTGCATCGTCACCGTACTACACTAGATAGTATTCTTACCTATGAAGAAATCATTCATGACTAACTTTCAAACAAAAAATGGATGTGATAAAGCACATATTAGTTACTGAACTCTTAATTTGAACTAAGTTTCAAAGAAGAGAATTACTAGGCTTCTTTTGATCTCAAAAACAGAGTGCTCTGTTCTGGCAGAAGTTTTGTGGAACTTTCACAGAGCGTAACTCTGATTAGTTTGACCCAATGGAGGTGTTTGATACGGTTCTGGAAAGTTTATTAAGTGCTCTACAACTTTTCTGTAGAACTCCAGAGCCAAATCCGACACCAACTTGATTGAACGTCCAGATGAATGCAAACTGTTCAGAAAACAGAGCAGCTGCAGACTTCTCTGGATGTTGCTGTAAATTAGCCGTCACAGTCTGTAGAAAAATTTCTAAGGGTCATATGATACACCGTTGGAAAGGTTAGGAAATTTGCAACGATTTTGTAGTTCATAGTTTGTTCAGAATTGTACTTCATTTGTATGTAAAACTGTGATGAAAACAGCCACATACAAAGGAGGTGCTGGCAAATTTTAGCCAGAAATTCTGTCAACTTTGAACAATCCTAACTGTTGTTTCACAAATGATCTAGGGGCATGTGAGTACTCGTTGAAAATATACTGAAGTTAACTTTAACTTTGGTATTCAACTTGAGTTATGAAAATGCTGGTAACTGGATCCAAATCTGGATTAAGTACAGAAAGGTCGGTTCTGTACGGCAAATGGGGATTGTTTTTGTTGGCTTTGGAAAGATATGTAAACATGAAGTATTGTTATGCTTTCATAAAGTTTTAGCATGTTCATGTTTTACATACTTTCACATACTGCTAGATCAAGTTGTGACTCCCCTCAAAATTATGCTTTTGCAGTATGGTGCGTACTCATTCTCCGAGTAGGACTGAAGGTTCTCATCGAGACGGTGATGACTCGACTCCACCAGGGGCACCGCCATCAACGGTATGGGCGGATATCATGGCTCAGATGGTCGAGTCAAGTCGAGAGAACACAAGACTACTCCAAGCCTTGGTACAACAGGGCTTACTCCAGCGTGCACAACCGGACGTTCCACCTCGGAACGCCTACTTGGATTTCTTGGTGACACAACCGCCAATCTTCACGGAAGCCCATGAACCAGTGGAAGCTGATCAGTGGCTTCGAGTTATGGAGTCCAAGTTTGGAGTGTTTGAGTGCGACGAGTACCAGAAGACATCATTTGCAGCTCAACAGCTCCATGGAGCCGCCGGAAATTGGTGGTTTGCGTATCTCGCCACCGTCCCGGAAGGCCATCAAGTGGAATGGACGGAATTTTGTGAAGCATTCCGTGCTCGTCACATTCCTATGGGTTTTATCAAGGCCCAACAGCAAGAATTCAGAAACTTGAAGCAGGGGGACATGAGTGTCCTCGATTATGTCCGAAGATTCAACCTTCTGGCACAATATGCTCCTGCTTATGCGACGAGCGAAGCTGCAATGTGTGACTACTTTTTCTATGGCTTGAGCGCCATACTAAAAGAGAAGTTAGCTTTGTTCAATCAAGGCAGTTACACCGAGTTGATCAGTGCTGCTCTGCTGCAAGAACAAGCGACACTTGAGTGTCAAGCAGAGAAGAGGGACCGGGAGGATGTGCAAGAAGACACACCAATCGTTCCTCGTAAATACCGTGTGGTGTATCACACACCATCCGATGAGATATGGCAAGCACCAGGGAGATCAACTCCGTACAGATTTCCTGCTCAAGAATCTTATCTTGAAGCAGCGCCATTACCGCAGCAACGAATGATACCTGTTGCATCATTGCTGCAGCCAAGTGCCTCAACTTCTCAACCACAAGTCAACGAAGAACCGGGGAAACCTCCGTGTTCTTATTGCCACCGTTTTGGGCATTTTAGGCAGGAATGCCGGGAGAAGTTGGTAAACACCAGACAGCCATCATCATCAGGTGGTATGCCGCCACCTGCTTCAGTCAACATAACAGCATTGCAATCCGGGAGTGTGCAACATCTTGCGATTGAGGATGTCCTGGAGAGAGCACCGGTGTTAGCGGGCATGTTAACTCTCAAGGACGTGCCCGTATTGGTACTTTTTGATTCAGGTGCAACCCACAATTTTATCAGCAAAACATGCGTGGATCAGCACCAATTATCCACCAATACTCCCACAACGAGTTTTCTCATACGTTCACCAGGAGGAAATATCTCTGCCAATCAGATTGTGTCCCGAGCAGCTTTGTGTTTGGGCGGAAAAATATACCCAACATCGCTGATTATGTTGGATAGGCAGAAGATAGACATTATATTGGGGATGTCTTGGTTAAATCATCACGGTGCCGTTCTCAATATCGGTAACCGGACTGTCCAGATTGACTCGCCGATTCACGGACAGCACACGCTGTTTTTAGACAGCGAAGATCCAGATATGGTAGAGGCCTACCACACGGAAGCGCTGAAACTTGAAGATATTCCGGTGGTACGTGATTATCCCGACGTATTTCCCGATGACTTACCGGGCATGCCGCCCGAACGGGACGTCGAGTTCAAAATTGAACTGGCGCCGGGAACGACGCCTATTTCACGAAGGCCTTACAAGATGGCACCTAACGAGCTAGCGGAGTTGAAAGAGCAACTGAATGAACTCATGAGCAAGGGTTTCATACGACCAAGTTCTTCACCTTGGGGTTGCTCAGCGCTGTTCGTTAAGAAGAAGGACGAAACACTACGGCTATGTGTTGATTATCGTCCTCTCAATGCTGTCACGATCAAGAACAAGTATCCTTTGCCTCGCATCGACATCCTGTTTGATCAACTTGTGGGTGCAAAGGTATTTTCGAAGATGGATCTTCGGTCGGGCTATCATCAAATCAAGATCCGACCGGAGGACATACCGAAGACAGCTTTCTCGACGAGATACGGACTCTACGAGTACCTCGTCATGTCATTTGGGTTAACCAACGCTCCAGCACACTTCATGTACTTGATGAATTCTGTGTTCATGCCGGAGTTAGACAAGTTCGTCGTGGTATTCATCGACGACATATTGGTTTACTCCAAATCGGAAGAAGAGCACGCTGAACATCTGCGTACTGTGCTACAACGGTTGAGGGAGCACCAGTTATATGCCAAGTTCAGTAAGTGCGGGTTCTGGATTGATCAAGTGCCTTTCCTAGGCCATATTATTTCAGCAGAAGGTATCGCCGTGGACCCCAGCAAGATTGAACAAGTGCTGAAGTGGGAATCTCCCAAATCAGTCCACGAGGTCCGAAGTTTCCTAGGTTTAGCAGGATATTATCGGAGGTTTATTCCGAGCTTCTCAAAGATTGCTAAACCAATGACGGAGCTACTGAAGAAGGGCACTAAATACATGTGGAATACAGCATGTGAATCTGCATTCAAAACTTTGGTGAAACATCTCACAACGGCTCCAGTTCTTGCTCAACCGGACACGACGAAGCCATTCGATGTATACTGCGATGCATCCGGCATCGGTCTCGGCTGTGTTCTGATGCAAGAAGGGTGTGTAGTCGCCTATGGGTCTCGTCAACTGCGAAACCACGAGCAGCATTATCCAACTCACGATCTTGAGCTTGCTGCAGTGGTGTTGGCATTGAAGATGTGGAGGCATTACCTACTGGGTAATCTTGTCCACCTCTACACCGACCATAAGAGCCTGAAGTATATCTTCACACAGAAGGAGCTGAATATGAGACAACGGAGATGGTTGGAGCTCATAAAAGATTATGAAATTGAGATCCACTATCACCCGGGAAAAGCCAACGTGGTTGCCGACGCGCTTAGTCGGAAAGCCCACATTCAGAACTTAGCGGTTGCTGAGTTGGAAGATGAAGAACCAAGCCTCCGTGTTATTCCGTATGGCGCGCTTTATAATCTCGCGCTCATTCCAACAATCCGTGAAGAGATTGTTGAGGCTCAAAGAAGAGACAGAGGTATGTCTCACATACGGAGAAGACTGGACAACGGAGAGGTGAAATGTTTCCGGAAGGATGAGAACGGTACAATATGGTTTAACGACAGTATAGTGGTACCGCGCAATATGAAACTCCGGAAGAAGATCTTGAATGAAGCCCACCTGTCAAAGTTTTCCATTCATCCCGGAAGTAACAAGATGTACCAAGATTTGAAACAGAAATTTTGGTGGACGAGGATGAAGAGGGAGATTGCTAAATACGTATCCGAATGCGATACGTGTAGACGGGTCAAGGCTGATCATATGCGGAAAGCCGGACCGCTACAACCTTTGAAGATTCCAGCGTGGAAATGGGAGGATGTGAGTATGGACTTCATCGTCGGATTACCGCTCACATCCAGGAAGCATGACTCGATATGGGTGATTGTCGACCGGTTGACGAAATCAGCTCATTTCATACCGGTGAACACTCATTATCGAGCAAGACAATATGCGGAGTTATTCATCTCCAGAATTATATGTTCACATGGTGTCCCGAAGACCATCATTTCAGATCGAGGTGCGCTGTTTGTTGCTCATTTTTGGGAGCAGCTGCATGCCTCGTTGGGCACTAAGCTGATTAGGAGCTCCGCATATCACCCTCAAACCGATGGAAAAACTGAGAGGGTGAATCAAGTGCTCGAGAACATGTTGAGAGCGTGTGCCATCCACCACGGTAGAAATTGGGACGATCACCTACCGCTGGCGGAGTTTTCATACAACAACGGGTATCAAGCGAGTATTAAAATGGCACCGTATGAAGCTCTCTATGGCCGGAAGTGTCGCACACCACTGAATTGGTGTGAGTCTGGCGAAAGAGTTCTGTTTGGGATTGATCTTGTCAATGAAGCCGAAGACCGAGTTCGGTTGATACAAGAGAACTTAAAGGCTGCACAATCCCGACAGAAGAGCTACGCGGATCAGAGGCGTAGGCCATTACATTTTGACGTCGGAGAACACGTTTATCTTCGTGTATCCCCGATGAAGGGAATTCACCGGTTCGGTGTAAAGGGAAAGCTCGCTCCCCATTTTATTGGTCCTTTTGCTATCACGGAGAAGTGCGGACCCGTAGCCTACCGGCTGGAATTACCGGCAAGTCTAGCGGGTGTTCATGATGTATTTCATGTTTCACAGCTGCGGAAGTGCCTCAAATTCACCGCTGCTGTTCGCACTGAGGACATCGACGAGTTGAAACCGGACCTGACCTACACCGAGCGACCGGTCCAGATTTTAGATGAAAAGACCCGGGTAACCCGGAACCGGACGATCCGATTTTTCAAGGTACTGTGGAGTAATCACACCGCGGAAGAGGCGACGTGGGAAAGTGAAGATTATCTCCGCACCAACTACCCGGAACTTTTATCTTTGTACAGTTTGTAATTACCTCTCCCGTCGCGTTCCTCTTTTGTAATCTCGGGACGAGATTCTTTTAAGGGGGGAGGAATGTAAAAGTCCCAAAAATGTGTATGAATAAAAACTATGGTTTGAGTTCATATGTGTGGCAATGACAGGAAAAATGGGACTTGCTAAAACTTTTCTTCATGCAAAGTAATACATGGATAAACATCCAACATGAGGTTCACCTTTTTACTTAAGAGTGTTGGACCAATAAGGATTTAAATACCTCTTTGCATGTGAGTTTAAAAATCAGATTTTAAATTCAAAGTTCACACATGTAGTGACCAAAAACTTTGAGTAAACATGCAGCCCTATAGTTGGAATTATAGGGAAAAGTTTGCTCATAAACTTTTCAATTGTAGGGTGAGCTCAAAAGGGAGTTAAAGAGGAGAATTTGCAAACTTCAACCAAATTCAAATTTGGAAAGCAAATTCAAACTGAATTGGAAGGATTAAAATTCTAACCCACACTTTAAACTCAGAATTGTGGGAATTAAGAGGATCACTTTGAGAAGATATTTGGGGGTTAGAATGTGGGATGGGACCCACATGGCAGTGAGCTGGAGGCTTAAACTTAACCAGGAAGCAAATGAATTTGGCTTCTGTTCTGCTCGGGCGCCACCGAGGAGTTCCACCGCGCCCCCCGGGGAACTGGACCCGACACCTCCTGCTGCCTCGCCCCTCACGCGCGGCCACCGAAGGCGGTTTCCTTCGACGTTATCGTGCCCTCGGCTGAGCAAAGACCCGATTGCTCTCCTCCTCTCGCGTGAACGCCGCACAGCCGTTCTTCCCTCGTTCGCTCTCGGTCGATCGGGAAACCGGCGGAGACCATCGCGCCCACGGCCTCCGAGGGGCTAAACACGGAGGCGCAACCGTTGCTCACTTCCCCCGACCCAGAAACTACCAAGTCCCGGCGTTCCCGAGCCCCCAATCAACCATTTCGCAGTGACCTCAAAAGAATCGACGGTCGGCTTCACGTGGACAGCTCTCCACAGAAGCTTCCAAGCCCAATCAAGCACGGCCACAGGAGCGTTCTGCTGTGTTATTGCTCTCACCCAAAACTTGGAGCAATTCGTGGAGCGTAGCCGGCGAATTCCGAGGTTTTGCTCCGGCGGCTTCAACCCGAGCATCCGGTATGGAAATCCAAAATTCTCCACTTCTGCCCGTTCTTAGCTCGTCAAATTTTGCACGGAGGAGCTGGACTAGCCGGCGGTCATATCCTCTTTAGCATCCGAGGCAGGTCATTAACTGGGCACTGCGAATTTTGAGCTCTACCGAGCGTGATCACGGCGGAACCGGTCGGCCGCACGGTGACGTCCGGTTTGCGGCCATTCCAGTGCCATTTGAGGGCCATGCCAAGCTTGGTGATCGACCACTGATGCTGTAGCACGTGTTTGTCGCTTGGTTAGAGGACTAGGAACCCTGGTCGATGGTGCCGAAAGGCAGCAAAGACCGCCGCACGTCGCCGGGGTGTTTCCGGTCACCGGCAACCCTAGATGACCCCGCAGGTATGTTCCTCGACATCATAAACGGCCCGGCGGCAAACCTCAGCTCGGGCGGTGGCCGGAGAAGGCGAGCCGGTGAGCTCCGGCGTCGGGCCGGCGAGGGGCAGCGCGGGCGCGGGAAAACAACGAGAGGAAGAAGACAACCGGGTGGGTCCCAGCCGTCAGCGCCTGTAGAGTTTAAAAAGAGGATCTGTTGTGGCTAGGATCTTTTGTGGCTACGCGGTACAATCCTGTGAACTGCTGTGGCCCCAATCTGATTGGCTGGGGTTTAAAAAGCGGGCCCAATGGGATTTGCAATAGGAAAATAATCCCTGACTTAGCTCAATCTTTAGAAATTCATATCTACCTGTAGAAAACTCCAATTTGAGTGATTCCAATTGGTTTGGATTCACCTCTCTGAGTTCTATCCAAATATGAACTCAGATTTCTATGAAAGTCAATATTATATTCTGGAAAATTCTTTGAAGATTTTCTAAAAAAGAATTATTGAGGGAGTTTGGGTTATCCAAAAATACCCAAATTTGAAGATCATTTGTGTAGGAATTTGCTAAATGCAAACTACTGTGTTCAAAAGAGTCCAGAAACATTTTCAGAAAATGTTTCCCACTTCAAAAATCTGTTCTGAGCAATCCATAGCTCCAAAAATCATAGGAAAATTTAGGCAAGCTCTCTGGGACATACTTGGAATTGTAGTTCACTTAGTTGGGCATGTAAATGCACATTACTACAGAATTAATTCTATTGAGTACAAATGCTTAAAGAATTGTTCTGGGAGAACTACCCAAGTAAAAGGGCTGAATTTTGTACCAGATGACTCTCATGTGATCAAGAACTCACATGTAAATTATCAGCCCAAGATGAGTCCTGGAACTCCCTGTCCTTATTCTCCATACTTATGTATAAGGGAAAAATACATAAGAAATATTGTGAGAATTATGGAGGACACAATATGACTCCACATTAGCTGCAATTTGGCAAGCTAAATCCTTAGGTAGTATAGAACCTGCTGTAAAAGTTTTGAGGCCATTGGAGTTCTTGTTCTTCAGTTGCACTCAAATCTTTTCAGCTTATCTATTATGTTCATTAGAGAAAAGGGTTAGTGTATAGCTAAGGGCCTTAAGGTCAAATCAGTTTAATTCTGTTCTTTGCACAACAGAGGCAAACCAAGCCATGCTTGGCTTTTCCACACAACCTCTGTTCTTAAGAAAGTAATTCTATAACTTCTTTCCATTACATTCCATGAAACATATGCATATGCATTTCAATAGGAACCACAACGAAGGGGACTCAAAGGAGTGATTCATCAAAGTGGATCAAGCTCCGGAGAGTCAAGGGTGGATCTGCAAGGATACTAACTGCTTATATACGACTACCCTGCAAAACAGGCAAGCTCCGGTTTGCATTTAACAGCTGTTAAGTTTTTATTTTGTATTCACCTTTGGTTAAGATTTGAACTGTGCATTAGGTCTAGTGTTTGATACTCCTCTTGCATAGCCAAATGACCCATGGAGTTTTGGGTAGGTGTCTTTCACCGTGTAGAACTGCCATGCTTAAGTACGGTTCGGTAGAAGTCGAGTGGTGAGATGCTACTCGCAGATTTAGGGACAACAGGGGCATACGGGATTGGTTCGTAATTGAATTAGCAAGTTAGAAGTTGAGACCGGAAGGTTGTAGGAGCAGCAGGACATAGGGGCCTGGGTGCTGTAGACCTGTCCGTGTCGGTCAAGGACCGATCCGTATGCGGCCCTGTTGAACAAGTTTGAGTTGTGTACCGGACTCATGCTGGCTATATGGGACCCAGTAAACCGATGTACCTCGGGAAGCTGTCGTTGGGACTTTTTGGGTCGCCTCAGGCGGACGGCCGGTGTGCAGTATGTGGTGAATATTCTCATGACATCTCACGTCGGAAGGTGCACCATGAGAGTAGCTACTGTACGGGGCGACTTGATCGATTCAGCGGGGGTGAAACGGGGGAAAGGCTGCCACGTACGACGTCAGTGATGGTTGTTGTAGGCAACGTCGAGTACGGGCGTACGTGTCGTGTAGTCCGGGTGTTATTGATTCGAATCACCGTCGCTCGCGGAATGGACCGAGCATACTTGTTCTCACAGTCGTGACGTAGTAAGAACTTGCATGAGAAAGGAACTAATCATATTGATGTGAAGTATTATACTAGTGTCGTATTGGATCTCGATGAATAGGCTAGTGCAAACTCGATTCTTTTATGCCATGAGCAATTTACATCGGGGGAAAGCGTTTCTTGTTTGATTGTGGACTCCCGATGTAGCGTGCCCAGGGTTACTTAAAATGCTGCAATTAATACTGAAAGTAAGGATTCACTTTTAGGCGAGTTTACTTATGCTTATGCCATCCTATGTTAGGTTCATAACCTCACTTAGAGTTTCATGTTTTGGGTGACGGTTAAGTCTTGCTGAGCGTTATGCTCACGGATGCTATCCGAGTTGTTTTGCAGGTAATTGACTCGCTGATTAGGAGAAGGGGTGCCGATGAGACTCGGGAACCTCCGAGTGCTTACTCAAAGAGCATCCTCGCCGCTGCAGATTGATCTTCGTGTTGCTAGTAAGAAACGTCCGTGGGCTGGACCGTTTCTTTGTTGCTAGTTTAGATATGAATCGTGAGAGTGAGAGTCTTCCGCTGTAGTTTACTCTGATATATATATTTATTTGTAAAACAATCTTGTACGCTTCCGCAAACTATTTATGTAATATGATGGGTGTTCATCGACCCGTGTGCTGTTGGGTGCCGCATAACACGGCACCACCCAACGAGGTCCCGTGGGGCCGTATCAGCCTGGCATCAGAGCCTTTCACACTAGCCGTCTATGCCACAGCCATCCCATGTTTGTCTTAGCAACCAAGCAAGTGTTGAGTTCGGCTTTATCTTTGTTGAAGTCAACAAGATAAAGCTTTCCCTTCAACAATCCCTTGAATGCAATCGAGCCATCGCTTCTTCTAAAGACGGTCACACCCTCATTAGTGAATAAACAGTTGTAACCTTTGTCGCATAGTTGAGATATTGATAAAAGATTATAATCTAGAGAATCTACATGTAAAACATTAGATAAGGTGTGTTGAGAGGATATTTCAATGTTACCACTACCAAGGACCTTTCCTTGGCTGTTATCTCCAAAGTATATTCCTTCACTTGGATCCTTGTTGCACTCGTATTCCACAAACATACTTCTCTCTCCGGTCATATGATTTGTGCATCCGCTGTCTAGCACCCACTTAGATCCACCGGAGGAGTAAGCCTGCAAAACAGAATTCTTTCTGGGTTTTAGGTACCCAAGCTTGCTTGGGTCCTCTCAGGTTAGTCACAAGAGTCTTGGGCACCCACACACAAGTTTTTAAGTTCTTGTGGCGTGGCCCTGTATATTTAGCAATGACTTTTCCATACTTGTTTTTCATGAGAACATAAGAAGCATCAAATGTATGGAATAATGTTTGTAGCTCAGATTCATGGGATTTTTCTTTAACAAAAATGATTCTATTCTTACCATGATTAGAGGTAGACATGTGTCTATTCCTATCGAAGCCAAGTCCATCTTTGACATTGGAAGGTCTAGTGATCATATATGCACTTCTTGCATATTCGACGCAGCTAACGCACCCCCACTGGGCACGCCCAGCGCTACTGGAGACTTGGAGCTGGTTGGAGCCTGCATTGCCGGGGTCGGCGCTGCCAGAGCCGGTTGCCGGCTCCCAGATCGTACCGACACAATCCGTCCCGAGTGTGTCGACATGTACTCCCCCCTGGTCGCGGTCTGCCGCAGAGGCGAGGGGGGAGAGTTCGCCGCTGAAGGAAGCTTGGTCATCTTCGTCGGTGGAAACTCGTCGCGCTAGGAGAAAAGCCCCCCTACCTGGCGCGCCAAATGTCGAAGTGTTCAGTCGACACTTCCCCCGGGCCTGCACTGGGCAGCCCGCGGAGGTTATTTTTTCGGTGGGGCTAGTCTCTAGCGGAGAGCTTGCGCAGATGGACGAGTTAGTAAGAGCTTGACACGGCGAGTTTTACGTGGTTCAGGCCGCCGGAGCGTAAAACCCTACGTCCACGGCAAGCTATGGAGCTCGCTGTATTGCTTGCTGCTCAGGACCGGAGGCCTGAGCTCGGGGGTGAGTTACAGCTTGAGAGTGTATGGCTAGCGTATGAGTTGCAAAGTGCAAACCCCTGCTATCGTCGCCTACCCGAGCCTTTTATAGTCCAAGACTCGGGCGGCTTACAAGGGGAGCCGGGACCCGACAGGTGGTCCCGGGAAGATTGTCTATTATCTACCGAATCTGCAGTTATGCCGGTAGTTGTCTCTGGTCGAAGGCTTCTGAGTCTTCATCTTGCCGCCCTGCCCATGCCGCATGCTAGTCGTAGTGGTTGATGACGGCGCAGGCGGCATGGGATGTCTTGTCGCGGTGTTTATTGGCTGGCAGGTTCTAACACCGCGCGCCAGTCTGTGATGCGACTGGGCGCAACGGCACCTGACAGAAGCGTGCTCCGCGTCTCCGCGTCTTGGGAAGACGCGGGCCTTGAATACCTTGTACAGGCAAGGTATGGGGCGTATTTATGCCCGCTGCCTATCGCTCAGGGCAGGCAGCGTCGCTCTGCTGCCACGTGGCGGGCCCGGAGCCCTTCTCAGAGGAGAGAAGGGTCAGTCCCGCAGGGCACGTGGAGCCTCCGGACCTCTCCCTGCGGAGGGAGAGGCTCGGCTTCTGTTGGCCACGTGGCGGGCCCGGAGCTCTCCTCTGAGGAGAGGGAGGTCCGGCCCCGCTGGACACGCGGCGCCTTTGGACCTCTCTCCCGCGGAGGGGGAGGTCCGGCTTCTGTATGCCACGTGGCGGTCCCGGAGCTCTCCTCTGAGGAGAGGGAGGTCCGGCCCCGCCGGACGCGTGGCGCCTTCAGAGCTCTCCCTGCGGAGAAGAGCGAGTTCCTTAGGAATTTTACCCTGTGCGCGGGGGTACCCCATATCTCAGGTACCGACAGGCACCTGACAGAGGCGTGCTCCGCATCTTCGCATCTTGGGAAGACGCGGGCCTTGAATACCTTGTACGGGCAAGGTATGGTGAGTCTTTACGCCTGCTGCCTACCGCGTGGAGGCAGGTAGCGCCGTCCTGCTGGCCACGTGGCGGGCCCGGAGCTCTCCTCTGAGGAGAGGGAGGTCCGGCCCCGCGGGACTCGTGGGGCCTTCGGACCTCACCCCATGGAGGGGGGAGGTCCGGCCTCTATCGGCCATGTGGTGGGCCCAGAGCTCTCCTCTGAGGAGAGGGAGGTCCGGCCCCGCGGGACACGTGGGGCCTTTGGACCTCTCCCCGCGGAGGGGGGGAGGTCCGGCCTCCTTCGGCCACGTGCCGGGCCCGGAGCTCTCCTCTGAGGAGAGGGAGGTCCGGCCCCGCTGGACACGTGGCGCCATCGGAGCTCTCCCTGTGGAGAAGGGCGATATCCTTAGGCATTTTCCCCTGTGCGCGGGGGTACCCCATATCGAGGGTACCGACAGTCGATGACATCGTTGTCAAAGTCAAACAGAGCTCATCCTTGTTAGATAACCTAGCTCTAGTCTTTGACAAGCTGCGCACCACGCACACTAAACTAAACCCAGACAAGTGCGTGTTCAGTGTATCCTCTGGAAAGCTCCTTGGATTCCTGGTCTCGCACCAAGGGATCGAGGCCAACCCAGAGAAGATCAAGGCCATCGAGCTGATCCGGCTCCCGGCTTGCATCAAGGATGTCCATAAGCTTACGGGATGTCTATCTGCGCTCAATTGGTTCATACCGAGGCTGGCTGAGCGGGCTCTTCCCTTCTTCAAGCTCCTGCGCAAAGCCGGTCCATTTGTTTGGACCGAAGAAGCAGAAGAAGCATTCCAGAAGTTGAAGCAGCTCCTGACGACGCTACCCATCATGGTAGCCCCTGAGCCCCGTTAGCACCTACTGCTCTACATCGCGGCGATGACAGAGGTGGTGAGCATGGTCCTTGTCGGTACCCTCGATATGGGGTACCCCCGCGCACAGGGGAAAATGCCTAAGGATCTTGCCCTTCTCCGTAGGGAGAGCTCCGAAGGCGCCACGCGTCCAGCGGGGCCGGACCTCCCTCTCCTCAGAGGAGAGCTCCGGGCCCACCACGTGGCATACAGAAGCCGGACCTCCCCCTCCGCGGGAGAGAGGTCCGAAGGTGCCGCGTGTCCGGAGAGGCCGGACCTCCCTCTCCTCAGAGAGGAGCTCCGGGCTCGCCACGTGGCCAACAGAAACCGAACCTCCCCCTCCGCGGGGAGAGGTCCGAAGGCTCCACGTGTCCTGCGGGGCCGGACCCCCCTCTCTTTTGAGGAGGGCTCCGGGCCCGCCACGTGGCCAGCAGAACGGCGCTGCCTGCCCCCGAGCGATAGGCAGCGGGCGTAAAGACGCCCCATACCTTGCCCGTACAAGGTATTCAAGGCCCGCGCCTTCCCAAGACGCGGAGACGCGGAGCACGCCTCTGTCAGGTGCCGTTGCGCCCAGTCGCATCACAGACTGGCGCGCAGTGTCAGAGGCTGCCAGCCAATAAACGCAGCGACAAGACATCCCATGCCACCCCCGCCGTCATCATCCACTACGACTAGCATGCGGCATGGGCAGGGCTGCAAGACGAAGACTCAGAAGCCTTCGCCAGAGACAACTACCGGCATAACTGCAGATACGGTAGATGATAGACAATCTTCCCGGGACCACCTGTCGGGTCCCGGCCCCCCTTGTAAGCTGCCCGAGTCTTGGACTATAAAAGGCTCGGGTAGGCGACGATAGCAGGGGTTCGCACTTTGCAACTCATACGCTAGCCATACACTCTCAAGCTCTAACTCACCCCCAAGCTCAGGCCTCCGGCCCTGAGCAGCAAGCAATACAACGAGCTCCATAGCTCGCCGTGGACGTAGGGTTTTACGCTCCGGCGGCCTGAACCACGTAAAACTCACCGTGTCAAGCTCTCACTAACTCGTCCATCTGCGCAAGCTCTCCGCTAGAGACTAGCCCCACCGAAAAAAGAACCTCCGCGGGCTGCCCAGTGCAGGCCCGGGGGAAGTGTCGACCGAACACTTCGACGTTTGGCGCGCCAGGTAGGGGGCTTTTCCCTTGCGTGACGAGTTTCCGCCGACGAAGATGATCAAGCTTCCTTCAGCGGCAAACTCCCCCCCCTGCGTCCGCGTCAAACCGTGACCAGGGGAGAGTACATGATGACACACTTAGGACGGAGTGTGTCAGGGCAAGCTGGGAGCCAGCAACCGGCTCTGGCAGCGCCGACCCCGGCAATGCAGGCTCCAACCAGCGTCAGGCCTTCAGTAGCGCCGGGCGTACCCGGTGGGGGTGCGCTAGCAGCAGAAAGGGCACTACTGCACAATCCGCCTGCTGGGAACGCGCCTCAGGCAGCGACCCAGCAGTGGATTCGCGAGGTTGACCGTCTTGTCGTCGCCGCCGCAAACCATTGACTTCGGCGGGGACGACGCTCCGGCCAACCGGCTGTGTCGCTGACGCGCATGCCAACGGTTGACGGGCAGACGGCGGGTTCCAGCTCCACCAAACTTCCGTCGACGGACCTGAGGACAGAGCTGGAACGGTGCCACTTGGGCCAAGATGCCCGAGTGTTCCTCGAGCGACGTCGAGAAAGGCGTCGCACTCAAGAGGCTGGTGACAACATGACGTTGGCCTTGACCCAGCCTGGAGGGCAGACCTTCGCTACGTGAGCTCTGCCCCAGGCGTACGCCGCACAGCATAAGCCACAACCATGTGCTCTGCAAGCGGCGTCCCCGGCCTATGGCGCAACCTTGCCCATACCGGGGTACACTGTGCCAGGCGCAACCAAGCGTTCGCGGCACCAGTACCTGCACTGGGAGCCAGCAACCGGCTCTGGCAGCGCCGACCCCAGCAATGCAGGCTCCAACCAGCGTCAGGTCTTCAGTAGCGCTGGGCGTACCCGGCGGGGGTGCGCTAGCTGCAACAAGAGCGCTACTGCACAATCCGCCTGCTGGGGACGTGCCTCAGGCAGCGACCCAGCAGTGGATTCGCGAGGTAGACCGTCTTGTCGTCGCCGCCGCAAACCCTTGACTTCGGCGGGGACGACGCTCCGGCCAACCGGCTGTGTCGCTGACGCGCACGCCAACGGTTGACGGACAGACGGCGGATTCCAGCTCCACCAGGCTTCCGTCGACGGACCTGAGGACTGAGCTGGAACGATGCCACCTGGGCCAAGACGCCCGAATGTTCCTCGAGCGGCGACGAGAAAGACGTCACAGCCAAGAGGCCGGCGTCAGCATGACGACTGCCTCAACCCTGCCTGAGGCGCAGACTTTCGCCACGCGAACTCTGCCCCAGACATACGCCACGCAGCATATGCCGCAGCCATATGTCCTGCAAACGGCGCCCCCGGTCTATGGCGCAGCCTTGCCCATACCGGGGTACACTGTGCCAGCGGCGAACCAAGCGTTCGCGGCACCAACACCTGCAGCAACAGGGGCAGGATGTACGGCCCTGGAGCCCCATCTCCGCTTCACGAGGTGGCCGCGCAAGTTTCGGCTGCACCTGCTCGAGAAGTACGACGGCAGCGTCAACCCGGCGGGGTTCCTCCAGATCTACTCCACCGCCGTACTTGCCGCAGGAGGGGATGAGGCCGTCATGGCCAAACTACTTCCCCGTCGCCTTGACTGGCCCAGCCCGGTCTTGGCTAATGAACCTCCCTCAGGGTTCCATAACTTCTTGGGGAGAGCTCTGCCAGCAGTTCATCGCCAACTTCGGCAGCTCCTACACCCGTCCCGGCACGGAGCTTGACCTCCAAGCCATCAAGCAATAACCTGGGGAGTCGCTGCGCTCCTTCATCCAGCGGTTCTCCCAGGTACTCAACACCATTCCGCATATTCAAAGTGCTTCTGTGGTGGCGGCACTTTGACAGTGTCCAGGACAAGAAGATGCTTGGGAGGCTTGCAACCAGAGAGGTCTGCGATGCCTCCGAGCCCTTCAGCCTAGTGGACAAGTGCGCCAGAGCAGCCGGAGGGCGGAGCTGGCACTCACTGCCAGCTTCCGAAGCCGGAAGACAGCCCGAAGACGGCGGAGTTCAAGCTGAGCTCCCGACCACGTCAGACAGTCAAGAGCCAAGCACTGGCTGACTTTGTGGCTGAGTGAACGCCAACGAAGGCTGACCCAGGGGGCCGCGAAGACGGTGAACCAAAAGTACCGAGCTCCGGTCTTCACCGGGCCTCACTGGACGCTCTTCTTCGATGGCTCATCGCGAAAGCAGGGGGCCGGTGCCGGCGTACTGCTTCTCATGCCATCGGGGGAGCAGTCTGGGTACATGGTGCGTCTCAATTCCAAGGCAACCAACAACTTGGCAGAGTATGAAGCACTCATCTTTGGCCTAAAAGACAGTCCTGTCTCTGGACGCTCGCCAGTTGTTGGCGCAGGGCGACTCCCAGCTAGTTATCAAGCAAGTTAAGGGTGAATGCCCCTGCAATGACCCACAGCTAGCTGCTTATCTGCTTCACGTGCGGATGTTGGAGAAAGAATTCCTCGCCTTGTACCTGCGCCATGTACCGCACGCTTGCATGGCCGCAGCTGACGACCTCTCAACGAAAGCCTCCATCGGAGCCCCTGCGCATGAAGGAGTCTTCAAGAGGACGTTGCTGCGGTCCACAGCCCGGCCCGCCGAGCCGGGCGAAGGGGGCTGAACCAGTGCCTCGAAGCTAGGCAGTCCCGGCGGCCCTGGATGCCGCCAAAGGATCGTAAGAGTCACTGGGGACTCCGTGCAACCCAGCGCTCAAGATCCAGAAGCTCAAGTAGTCCCGATGCATGGACCACGGAGGTCCGGGACTCCTTGAAGGACATCCTTCCTGATGAACGTGCATCCGCTGAACGGGTGGTGCGGATGGCTAAGTGCTACGCGCTGGTATCTTTACTGGCGTGGCGCCACGACATCCTATTGCGGTGCATAACCCAGGAGGAAGGCTGCGATTAGCTCGCAGTAGTCCAAGGAGGCGAGTGCTGGGAACGCTCATCGTCCCGCACGTTGGTCGGTTAAGCCACCCGGCATGGCTCCTACTGACCGAGAGCCACCTGGACGCCGTCAAACCGGTTAGGGATGCAATGCGTGCCAGGTCCACGCCAAGCAGACCCACACAACCGGTGCAGACGCGCACCCAGAGCCGTCGGGGGATACCGGCTCCTCCATGTCGAGGGCCAGCCGGACTTCCCAGGGCCGGGTCACGGGAACTACCCTTCCACATGGTATGCGGGGCCGAAGCCATGCTTCCCCCTGATATAGCCATGGGGGCCCCCCCGCGTCCGGCGTACGACGAAGCCACGCATGACCCGCTCTGCGTGAAGACAGGCGCTCCGACGCTACCCAGTAAGTTCACAATGCTTACTTAAGTGTTTATTTAAATTACACATTAATTTATATGAACACCTCCCCACGCTCTAGACAGTGTGCGTCCATAGTACACTCGGCTCCTCTTTCCGGCTCTCATGCATAGTCGATATTTGCCATCCTGCTGAAGGCGGTAGTGCTTGGGGTACCTGCCAGAGGCCCGGTGGCCTTTTGGATCTCCCCCTATAAGGTACTGCACCACCAGTTGGTCTCCACCGAGAAAAGACCTATGCTAGAACGGGGGGTCAGGAGCCTTGCTTTGCTCGGTCTTGCACCCAAAGCATGCGCACTCTGCCTCCCGGCGCTATGGTCTGAGTATCAGGGGGCCGGGCGGTTACACCCTGACTGGGGCTGGGGCCAGACCTCCGGGACCAAGTGCACTGGATTGCCCAAGCCCCGTATTCCGGCCTGGGACAGTAAGCCAAATGAGACTAAGGGATAGGAAAGGGGGGACCACTGAGCAGTTCCGGACCTCCGCCCCCGCAGCTGGGCCGAGCTCTGAGGCCAGCCCTCGCCCTCCTTTCAGAGGCGAGCGCTGATGCCGGACCTCACGCCCTTCGCTGGCCTGAGCTCCGATGACTTCCGGACTCTGCCTCCACAGCCAGGCCGAGCTCCGAGGCCAGCCCTCGCCCTCCTTTCAGAGGCGAGCGCTGATGCCGGACCTCACGCCCTTCGCTGGCCTGAGCTCCGATGACCTCCGGACCTCACGCCCTTCGCTGGCCTGAGCCCCGATGACTTCCGGACTCCGCCCCCATAGCTGGGCCGAGCTCCGAGGCCATCCCTCGCCCTCCTTTCAGAGGCGAGCGCTGATGCCGGACCTCACGCCCTTAGCTGGCCTGAGCTCCGATGACTTCCGGACCTTCGCCCCCACAGCCGGGCCGAGCTCCGATGCCAGGCTTCACCCTCTCCTAAGAGGCTGAACACCGAAGCCGTCAAGACCCTGCCAGCACAGGGAGTACTCAAGACAAGAAAGTGCGCGGATCAGAAGAGACGAAGGTCCCACCTCGGGCTCGCTATCTCCCCCGAGATGGGCCCGGGGGCCACTGTCGGTACCCTCGATATGGGGTACCCCCGCGCACAGGGGAAAATGCCTAAGGATCTCGCCCTTCTCCGCAGGGAGAGCTCCGAAGGCGCCACGCGTCCAGCGGGGCCAGACCTCCCTCTCCTCAGAGGAGAGCTCCGGGCCCACCACGTGGCATACAGAAGCCGGACCTCCCCCTCCGCGGGAGAGAGGTCCGAAGGTGTCGCGTGTCCGGAGAGGCCGGACCTCCCTCTCCTCAGAGAGGAGCTCCGGGCTCGCCACGTGGCCAACAGAAGCCGAACCTCCCCCTCCGCGGGGAGAGGTCCGAAGGCTCCACGTGTCCTGCGGGGCCGGACCCCCCTCTCTTCTGAGGAGGGCTCCGGGCCTGCCACGTGGCCAGCAGAACGGCGCTGCCTGCCCCCGAGCGATAGGCAACGGGCGTAAAGACGCCCCATACCTTGCCCGTACAAGGTATTCAAGGCCCGCGCCTTCCCAAGACGCGGAGCACGCCTCTGTCAGGTGCCGTTGCGCCCAGTCGCATCACAGACTGGCGCGCAGTGTCAGAGGCTGCCAGCCAATAAACGCAGCGACAAGACATCCCATGCCACCCCCGCCGTCATCATCCACTACGACTAGCATGCGGCATGGGCAGGGCTGCAAGACGAAGACTCAGAAGCCTTCACCAGAGACAACTACCGGCATAACTGCAGATACGGTAGATGATAGACAATCTTCCCGGGACCACCTGTCGGGTCCCGGCCCCCCTTGTAAGCTGCCCGAGTCTTGGACTATAAAAGGCTCGGGTAGGCGACGATAGCAGGGGTTCGCACTTTGCAACTCATACGCTAGCCATACACTCTCAAGCTGTAACTCACCCCCAAGCTCAGGCCTCCAGCCCTGAGCAGCAAGCAATACAGCAAGCTCCATAGCTTGCCGTGGACGTAGGGTTTTACGCTCCGGCGGCCTGAACCACGTAAAACTCACCGTGTCAAGCTCTCACTAACTTCTCCATCTGCGCAAGCTCTCCGCTAGAGACTAGCCCCACCGAAAAAAGAACCTCCACGGGCTGCCCAGTGCAGGCCCGGGGGAAGTGTCGACCGAACACTTCGACAGTCCTAGTCGTAGAGCGGACGGACCCCTCATCACTGCAGCCTGGTCCAGCAGCAGAAGTCAAGCACCAAGGCTGCCCGGGCCCTATCGGGGCCCCGACAGCCAGGAGACCCCGGAGGTCCAAGGGGACCTCCCGGAAGTCCAAGATAACCTCCCGGAGGTCCAAGGGGACCTCCCGAAGATCCAAGACAACCTCACAGAGGTCCAAGGGGACTTCCCGGTGGTTCAAGACGACCTCCCGAAGATCCAAGATGACCCCCCGAAGATCCAAGACAACCTCCCGGAGGTCCAAGGGACCTCCCGGAGGTCAAAGATGACCAAGAAGTTTCCGGGTCCCAGCCCCCGGAGGCTGCCCCAGACCTCGGGACCTCCTGTTTGCCGGTGCCAATGGAGGAAGACATCCCGGGTCCCCCAGGGAGGATCCGGACCATCCAGAGGCCTGTCTACTACATCAGCGAAGTCCTCCACGACGCCAAGACGAGGTACCTGGAGGTTGATAAGCAGTTTTATGCAGTGCTCGTGGCGTCCAGGAAGATCTGGCACTACTTCCAAGTCCCCCGGATCTCAGTGGTCACCTCCTACCCGCTAAGGACAATCCTCCACAGCCCCAACGCGACTGGCAACGTCGCCAAGTGGGCAGCGGAGCTGGCGGAGTTCGAGCTGGACTTCCTACCACGTCATGCGGTCAAGAGCCAAGCACTGGCTGACTTCGTGGCTGAGTGGACGCCATCACCAACCAACCCAGGGGGCACCAAAGGCGGTGAATCGGAGCCCCGAGCACCGGTCTTCACCGAGCCCCACTGGACGCTCTACTTCGACGGCTCCTCGTGGAAGCAGGGGGCCGGAGCCGGCGTACTGCTCCTCATTGATGAGTACATCACAACAGTGGATACTCACATTGATATACAAGGACCAATCACAAGAGCACGAGCACGGTTACTAAATCAGCAGGTGAACTCGTTCCTAACTTCCTACCCATGTGATTTTGAGAATGGATTGCTATTGAATGATTTAATTGTTATTAGGAACCATGGACATGATCAACAAGTAAAGGGAGGAGGATTTGGGGACGTGGACAACCAGATGGGACGTCCACAAGTTGATGGAAACAGTCATCAACTCGGACTCGAGTTCAACTCGGAGTCCAGGAGCAGTCCATCTTAAAACGGACGCCCAAGATGCATAGAGACTCCGTTTTTGACTTTCTACATATGCATGGAAAGATGAGAAGATAAACTTTCCAATGGTTCTGGTCCCACATCAAAATTCGCCAGGAGTCATTGGGAGTGGTTGAAACAATTCAAATTCAGAGTTCTGTCCGGTGCTGCACCATTGTATTGGGCTTTTGGGCCTTGTATCCCGTATGAGTCCATTAGGGACGCATCCAAGGGTCTTATGGCCGAACCCTAGCCTTTAAATACTGTAGCCGCTAGCCAAATTCACGGGTTTTGCTTAGATAAACAGCCGCCTGTCGAAGTGTAGCTGTCGACACTTCCCCCGGGCCTGCACTGGGCAGCCCGCGGAGGTTCTTTTTTGGAGGGGCTAGTCCCCCGCGGAGAGCTTAATCGTAGTTGGACGAAGGAAACAGATGAACACAGGGGTTTTTTATGTGGTTCAGGCTGCCGGAGTGTAAAACCCTACGTCCACGGTGAGCAGAGGTGCTTGTTGTATTGCTCGAGGATGAGTTGAGTGCTAGATCGTGGGTGTTGAGCCAAATGCCGAACCCCTTGCAACGTTGCCTACCCGAGCCTTTTATAGTACAAGGCTCGGGCGGCTTACAAGGTGGGCTCAGGACCCATTAGGTGGTCCCAGGGAGATTGCCTGCCATCTACCGTATCCTGCAATTACGCCGGTAGCTATCTCTGGCGAGGGCTTCTAAGTCTTCGTCTTGCCGCCCTGCCCACGCCGCATGCTAGGCGTAGTGGTTGATGACGGCAGGGGTGGCAGGGGATGTCTTGTCGCTGTGTTTATTGGTGTACAGCCTCTGACGCGGCGTGCCAGTCTTAACTGTGATGTGACCGGGCACAACGGCACCTGACAGCGGCGTGCTCCACATCTTGGGAAGGCGCGGGTCTTGAATACCTTGTACAGACAAGGTATGGCGCGTCTTTACTCTTGCTGCCTACCACGCGGGGCAGGTAGTGCTCTTCTGCAGGCCACGTGGCGGGCCCGGAGCTCTCCTCTAAGGAGAGGGAGGTCCGGTCCCGCTGGACACGTGGAGCCTTTGGAGCTCTCCCCGCGGAGGGGGGAGGTCCGGCTCTGCTGGCCACGTGGCGGGCCCGGAGCTCTCCTCTGACGAGAGGGAGGTCCGGCCCCGCTGTACACGTGGAGACTTCGGAGCTCTCCCCGCGGAGGGGGAGGTCCGGCTCTGCTGGCCACATGGCGGGCCCGGAGCTCTCCTCTGAGGAGAGGGAGGTCCGGCCCCGCTGGACATGTGGAGCCTTTGGAGCTCTCCCTGCGGAGAAGGGAGGTCTGGCTCTGCCGGCCACGTGGCGGGCTCGGAGCCCTCCTCTGAGGAGAGGGAGCTCCGGCCCCGCAGGACACGTAGGGCTTTCGGAGCTTGCCACTGCGGAGGGGGCAAAGTCCTTAGCCGATTTCCCCTGTGCGCGGGGGTACCCCATATTGAGGGTACCAACAGTGGCCCCCGGGCCCATCTCGGGGTAGATAACGAGCCCGAGGTGGGGCCCCCGTCTCTTCTTGTGACACCCTCATCTCGGGTGTCAGCATAAGTTCATGCTTTATGAAGAGGAAACATTTTAAGAAAAGAAGGAACAGAGAAAATATCAAAAGGATAGCCAATAAGAGCCGAATCCAGCTCTCAGAAAGCACCGAAGACAACTTACCGCGGCTGCTGGCCACGTGGCGTGTTCGGAGCTCATCCCTGCAAAGTGGGGAGAGGTCTGCCGCTAACTTAGCAATGTGGCAGGTTTGGGACTCATCTCTGAAAAAAGAGAGAGGTCCGATCCTGTGGGACACGTGTTGCCCACGGAGCTAGCCTCTGCGGAAGAAGCAAAGGCATTTCCTCAGGACACGTGTCATCCTCGGAGCTAGTCCTCGCGGAAATCAGAGGAACAGTCACGCGGGATACGTGTCGATCTCGGAGCTTATCTCCGAGAGGTCATGTTCTATTGGACACGCATCGTCACCGGAGCTTATCTCCGGGAGGTCTGTCGCTGCTGGACACGTGTCGACCTCGGGGCATGTCCCTGAAGAAAGAAGAGAGGAAAGACCGGCGCCAACACGTGGCGTGCGCGGAGCTCACCTCCAAAGGAGGCGGAGGTCTCGGTCGATTGACACACGGCACAACCGGAGCTCGTCTCTGCGGAGAAGGAGATACCAGGCCCCGGAAGGACACGTGGGGCCTCCGGAGCTCATCACCGCGAAGGTAACGAGTTCTGGAGCGGCTGTTACGCGGAAGAATATCGGTACGTACAGGAAACCGACCTGAATTCCACAACATTACCGCACCAAATCAACTAAAGATTAGATGATAGGATCCAACGACGATCTGAATAAGACTCTTATTCGGGACACAAATAGATTAGGACTCTTCTCTTCCCGATTATAAATAGAACCCAGAACCTCTGGCCGAAACCACGAACTTCTTTTCAACTCCTGAGCCGACGACTTAGAGCCCTAGCCCTAACTCGCCGAGTAAGCCATCGCCGAAGCACAGCAAGGGAGATCGCTGGAGGAGAGCCGAGCGTTCTAAGGAGGACCTCGAAGACCGAGAGGAACGTAAAGTAGGCCCCAATACCACCTTACGATATTGTTGAGTTTTCTTTGAATCTGTTCTTTGATTCCTTTTGAACAGAAGCTGTCAAAGTGTGTGGTCGACACTTCCCCCGGACCTGCACTGGGCAGCCCGCGGAGGTTCTTTTTCGGAGGGGCTAGTCACTTGCGGAGAGCTTGAGCGTATGGACGAGTTAAGAAAGAGCTTGACACAGCGGGTTTTACGTGGTCGGGCCGCCGGAGCGTAAAACCCTACGTCCATGTGAGCTGAGGAGCTCACTGTATTGCTTGTTGCTCAGAACCGGAGTCCTGAGCTTGGGGACGAGTGATGTCTAGCGTATGAGTTGCTGGAGTGCAAACCCTTGCTAACGTCGCCTACCCGAGCCTTTTATAGTCCAAGGCTCGGGTGGCTTACAAGGGGGGCCCGGGACCCGACAGGTGGTCCCGGGGGAGATTCTGTCATCTACCGTATCTGCAGTTATGCCGGTAGTTGTCTCTGGCGAAGGCTTCTGAGTCTTCGTCTTGCTGCCCTGCCCATGCCGCATGCTAGTCGTAGTGGTTGATGACGGCGAGAGCGGCATGGGATGTCTTGTCGCTGTGTTTATCGGCTGGCAGGTTCTGACACTGCGCGCTAGTCTCTGATGCGACTGGGCGCAACGGCACCTGACAGAGGCGTGCTCCACGTCTCTGCGTCTTGGGAAGGGCGGGCCTTGAATACCTTTTACGGGCAAGGTATGGTGCATCTTTACGCCCGCTGCCTACCGCTCGGGGGCAGGCAGCGCTCTTCTGCTGGACACGTGGCGGGCCCGGAGCCCTCCTCAGAGGAGAGGGAGGTCCGGCCCCACAGGATACGTGGAGCCTTCGGGCCTCTCCCCACGGAGGGGGAGGTCCAGCTTCTGTTGGCCACGTGGCGAGCCCGGAGCTCTCCTCTAGGGAGAGGGAGGTCCGGCCCCGCTGGACGTGTTGCGCCTTCGGACCTCTCCCCCGCGGAGGGGGGAGGTCCGGCTTCTGTAGGCCACGTGGCGGGCCCGGAGCTTTCCTCTGAGGAGAGGGAGGTCCGGCGCCGCCGGACGCGTGGCGCCTTCGGAGCTCTCCCTGCGGAGAAGGGCGAGTTCCTTAGGCATTTTCACCTGTGCGCGGGGGTACCCCATATCGCGGGTACCGACAGTGGCCCCCGGGCCCATCTAGGGGGAGATAGCGAGCCCGAGGTGGGACCTCCGTCTCTTCTGTTCCGCGCACTTTCTCTAAGTCCCGTATTGGCCGCTGCCGGAGCACGAGCAGTCGCGGGATCGTGGGAGCGTGCACCCACTTGATGGTTGCCTTTACTGCGGCGGTTCCCAATGCTGCCACTTCTGCATGTTGCGGCGCTTTATTCGGGAACCGCCGGAGTGCCTTGCCGGCTCGTCTTCTTGGGAGACTGACTCCTCGACCCACCGCTTCAGCTGGGCGGCTTGGGTCCACTTGCCATCGGCACTCTGTCTCGGAGCCGAAGCGGTTGCCGATGCGGCGTATTCGAAGAGTTTTGAATCGCATGGAGTCGCACCTGGGAAGTTTTAAGAGGGGATCTCACCCGCATTGCGGCTTCCCTTCGCACTTTCCAGCGCTTTTCCTTGGAATCTTGTGCCTTTGCCTCCTTGTCTTTGAGTCCCCCTTGCCATGGCTGCCAACCCGCCATCCGAGAAGAAACGCGCTCGATCTCCTCCCGTGGCGGCATATGCGCCAAGTCAGGGGTCCAGGGTGCCAACACCTCTCGCTTCTGGAGATGGCGCCCCTTCTGGCAGCGACTCAAAGCGGTCCCGGGATGATACGTCGGGGGAGCTTCTGGAGCGTCCCCTGCTCCGCCAGTCCAGGCGACTGCGGAGCGGCCGTCAGTGATGACGGCGGGCTCTGGGAGTCCTACCCCGGCTCGGAAGTCGGGGTTCAGAGCCCGCTGGAGTGTTCGCGCTTCCCGGCCGTCCCCGACTGGCGGGGAGTCTGCGCCGTTGCGCTCGGAAACCGGGACAGCTGCCGCAGCCCCCAAGCCAGCGCGAGTTTCTTCTGTTCCGTTGTGTCCGGATTCCGCGGCGGCGTCATATCTTCCTGCCGAGGCGGCCGCCGCA
The DNA here is from genome assembly GCA_030760725.1 of Neostapfia colusana. Lineage (NCBI taxonomy): Eukaryota > Viridiplantae > Streptophyta > Magnoliopsida > Poales > Poaceae > Neostapfia > Neostapfia colusana. The sequence goes on along the minus strand of JASWHV010000004.1, from coordinate 35,977,765 downwards.
GCCCCCAGGCCAGCGCAGGTCGACCCTGCACCAGGCGGCCAGGCTTCTATTTCAGCGTCGACTTCCCCCGCTCTTCCCTCTCCACAGGTCAAGAAGCCAGAAGCTAGAGAGAGTCCGGCGGGTTCGGCTGCCGGAGCCCCGGCGCCAGCCTCTCCTGACCGGCGTCTCGTCCTGGTCGCTGGTGCATCGACTTCTCTTGAGGATGATGTGATGGAGGAGGTCGGGGGCGCTGCTCCGGCCTCTGCTGCCCCACTGCCCCTAGCGGATGTCTTCGCGCTCGCCCAAGCGAGCGTCCGGCAGGTCTTGGCTGCACTTGGTCGCGAGCGGGAGGAGCATACGGTTGAAAGGGATCGCCTCCTCACCTGGGGGAACCTTTTTCGGGAGCGGACCGCGAAGGTCAAGGGCGAGCTCGACTCCAGGCAGGAGTTGCTTGACTTCAGGGAAGCACTCCTCGACCGGCTGAAGCGGTCTGTCGACCACCTGGATGCCGAAACGCGGCGGATCAACAGGGAGGCCCTTGAGGCACACGCCCGGGCCGAGGAGAGCCTCTCCGCCGTAGGAGATACGGCAGCTTTTGGAGCGTCGTAAACTTGCCGTGGAGGACCGGGAGCGTTCCACGGCAGCCGAGGCGGAGAGGGTCGCTGCGCAGCTGGCGGCGGGCGAGGACGACCTGCGAGCTCGGACCAAGGAGCTAGAGGCCCAGAAGGCAGACCTCGCCATGAGGGAGGAACAGGTCTCCCGCGAACGCCAGGCGATCCTGGATCGGGAGTTGGCTGCCGACTTTAGGGCTTCTGAGTTGGAGCGGCTCGCCAAGACTCTCCGCCTTCGGGAAAGTTCCCTGGCGGCCAAGGAGAAAGAATTCTCCGAGAGAAACCAAGACGCCCTGCAGGCAGCCCACCGCGAGGTAGAGGAGCTCTCGGCCTTGCGGTCCTCCGAGGCGCATGCGGTCTCAAGCTTCGTCAATCGGGCGGGGTCCGCCCTGATCCCCCTTGGCTTCAGTCCGGTGAGGGCAGCGGCTCCTGCGTTGAAGGTGGCGGAGGTGATCCCCGGGCTGGAGTCGATCGGCGCCAAGCTGGACAGGCTAGACTCGGTGGTTGCCAGCGAGCTTGAGGCCGAGGGACGAGGCCTGGCCTTAGAGGTCGCCACACATGTGCTGGTATGCTTCAGGAGCTGGGACCCTTCTTCCTCCCTGGAGCCAGCGAGAGAGGGCCCTGCCGCGGAGCTGGAGGAGACTGCCAGGGCTGAAGTCGGGGACGTGGCCGTCCTTGTAGCCGCTAGGTTCCGGCGTGAACCGGGAGGACCCTAGGACTTGCTTCTCCCTGTTTATCGAGTCTGTAGTCCAGCTCATGGAGCCTCGAATAAATAGACTCTCTTGAATGTTTGTGCCTCTGATGCCTTTTCTCTCCTTCTTGGTTTTGCCTGACCGAGTCCTTAGCTCCGCAAGGTACTCAGAGGCCTTCACCAATCTCGGAGCTCTGCACAGACACCTTCCCCGGGTCCTAACTGTATTAGGGGCACCCGGGGGTCTCCGGATCTCGCCCCATGGGGAGGTCCAGATCTGCCGGCCACGTGGCGGGTCCCGAGCTCCTCCTGAGGAGGCGGGAGCTCTGGCCCCGCTGGACACGTGGGGCGTTCGGAGCCCCCCCCCCCCCCCCAGAGGGGGAGGTCCGGTTTCCGCCTGCCACGTGGCGAGTCCGGAGCCCCTCTCTGGGGAGGCGGGAGCTCCGGGCCCGCTGGACACGTGGGGCCTTTGGGCCTCGCCCCTGCTGAAAGGGCGGGACCCGGTCCTTCCAGTCCTATGTAGGAGTAGTTGGTAGCTCCTTCCCCCCCACTTCGTGCAGTCCCCGTTGCTGTAACCTGGAGGTCCTGCACACAGGTAGACGAAACGTAATTCTCCTCAGGGGGTCCTCCCCTCCCGTCTCCTAGTCTTACTCGGCTTACGATCCTGATCCGTTATACGGGGCTTGGGCAATTCTGTGCGCGAGGCGCTGGAGCTCCGGCTCCCTCCAAGGTCTGGGTACGACCGTCCGGTCCCTAGTACCGGACCGTGCGCCGGGGAAGTAGAGTGCACAGGCTTTGGGTTCAGGACCAGGCAAAGCAGCTGTACTCCCCTGGACCTCCGGAGGGCAGGATGCGCACGCTTTGGGCACAGAGCCGGCTAAGCGGGATACGCACCCTGGACCCCCCATGCACAACGCAGGCCTTTCCTGGAGGTGACCAACTGGCACCGCAACATCTCACTGGGGGAGGCCCGAGAGACCCACTTGGCCATCGGCAGGTGCCTCAAGCGCAGCCGCCTTCGGTAGGATAGCAAATGCTGACTATGGATGAGCGTGGGGAGAGGGAGCTAGATGTACGATGAACATACATAGAGAGTGCGATCATAAAAATTAATGCATAATTTAAATGAGCACATGAGAGAGAGCGAAGTAGAACAGGTTTCTGTGTTAATGCCCATAGGTGGAAGTCAGGCTGTACATGGAGGCAATGACCCGCTCGTCAAGAAGGGAAGCAAGACTCTACGCGCTTAGGGTCGGAACCAGGCTAAGATGGACATAGTCCTGGACCGTCCCTTGAGACTTAGCTGCCCCAAGCGCTGTTCCTAGACTCTATGGGATTTATTACAGAAGGGAATGACCCTGTTCTACTAATGCTCGGGGGGTAGGACTTACAGTGTTGTTCCATGCCAAGGGTTTTGGGAACGGATACCACACTCGGTTGAAAGGCATGTGTACCTGGGACGGCAGCTTTCGTGACTCGGAAGGGACCTTCCCGGCTGGGGGAGAGTTTATAGGTCCTTCTCAGGAAAGTGCGTGCCGCGGCACCAGGTTGCCTTTTTGCAGGTCCCTGACGCGTTTGGTTCTTTGGCGGTAGTGCTAGAGCAGCAGCCGAGACCATGCGTTGTGGGGTGTCACCTGCAGCCGAGCCTCGTCGACGAGGTTGTCATCTTCATGCTGGATCAGGCCCTGTGCGGCTTCTCCTGGGCGCCCCGGGGAGTTCTCCCCTTCTGGCTAAGGCCTTCAAGGGGTAGGAGTACCCGGACTCTTCTTAGGAGACCCAAGACGTCTTTCCCCTTCTGGCGAGGCCTTCAAGGGGTTGACAGACCCTGGGCGGCCCCCAGGAGGTACGACTGAGGCACGGAGGCGTGCACTCGGGTGGAGCTGGCCTGGTTCTGCACCATCAGGGCTGGTGCTTGGGCTGCTGCGACTACTTGGAGCTCCTCCGAGGTCGATATCGCAGCAGTGCAGTGTCCACTGAGGTTGTCTTCTTCACGCTGGATCAGGTCCTGCGCGGCTTCTCCTGGGCGCCCCGGGGAGTTCTCCCCTTCTGGCTAAGGCCTTCAAGGGGTAGGTGGACCCAGACTCTTCTTGGGAGACCAAAGGCGTCTTTCCCCTTCTGGCAAGGCCTTCAAGGGGTTAACAGACCCTGGGCGGCCCCCAGGAGGTATGACCGAGGCGCGGAGGCGTGCTCTCGGGTGGGGCTGGCCCGATCTTGCACCGTTGTGATTGGTGCTTGGGCTGCTGCGACTACATGGAGCTTCTCCAAGGTTGACGCCGCAGCAGTGCAGCCTCCACTGACTTTTCGGGGTATCCACAGTCGGCTACCGCCCCAGCCCATCACCATCGGAGCTGGAGTCCTCACCGTTATGCACTGTCTTCATGACACGCTGAGGCTCCTGAAACCCCACCTCATGGCCGGCGCTGACTGAAGCGTCGACTTTCTGCTTGCCCTCCCTCTGAGGGAGGGGCGGTGCCTCAGATCTATGCTGCCTTCCTTTGCGGAAGCGCTCTGCGAGCCTCTGCATATCCCAGCATTCAGCAGCACTATGATTGCCGGCGCCATGCACAGGGCATAGCCCGCCCTGGTCACCATCTGGGGCTGGCGACTGCCGCTGCCTTTTGTCGGGGCGTGGCCCCCGAGCTCCACTAGGCGTCGCTGCTGCGGCGACGGGAGCCGCGGTCGATGACTTCATCTTGCCACTCCCCCGGTTCTTGGCCTTCTTGCCACCTCCATAGGAGGCAGCGCCGGACCCGGGCTGCCCTCCTGACTCGGAGGCCAGCAGAGAGTGCCAGTTCCGCCCTTCAGCTGCTCTGGCGCACTTGTCCGCCAGGCTGAAGAGCTCAGAGACGTCGCAGACCTCTCTGGTCGCGAGCTTCTCAAGCGTTTTCTCGTCCCGGACACCCTGCTAGAACGCCACCACCACAGAAGCACTTTGAATATACAGGATGGTGTTGCGTACCTGGGAGAACCGCTGGCTGAAGGAGCGCAGTGACTCCCCAGGTTGTTGCTTGATGGCGTGGAGGCCAAGCTCCGTGCCGGGACGGGTGTAGGAGCTGCCGAAGTTGGCGATGAACTGCCGGCAGAGCTCTCCCCAGGAAGTTATGGAACCCTGAGGGAGGTTCATGAGCCAAGACCGGGCTGGGCCGGTCAAGGCGACGGGGAAGTAATTGGCCATGACGGCCTCATCCCCTCCTGCGGCAAGTACGGCGGTGGAGTAGATCTGGAGGAACTCCGCTGGGTTGACGCTGCCGTCGTACTTCTCGGGCAGGTGCGGCCGAAAATTGCGCGGCCACCTCGCGAAGTGAAGGTGGGGCGCCAGGGCCGCATATCCTGCCCCTGTTGCTGCAGGAACTGGTGCTGCGAACACTTGGTTCGCTGCTGGCACAGTGTACCCCGGTATGGGCAAGGCTGCGCCATAGACCGGGGGCGCCGTTTGCAGTGCATATGGCTGTGGCATATGCTGCGTGGCGTATGCCTGGGGCAGAGGTTGCATGGCGAAGGTCTGCACCTCAGGCAGGGTCGAGGTTGACGTCATGCTGTCGCCGGCCTCTTGGTTGCGACGCCTTTCTCGTCGCCGCTCGAGGTACACCCGGGCATCCTGGCCCAAGTGGCACCGTTCCAGCTCTGTCCTCAGGTCCGTCGACGGGAGCCTGGAGGAGCTGGAATCCGCCGTCTGTCCGTCAGCCGTTGGTGTGCGCGTCAGCGACACAGCCGGTTGGCCGGGGCGTCGCCCTCGCCGAAACCGAGGGTTTGCTGTGGCGACGACGAGACGGTCTACCTCGTAAACCCACTGCTGGGTCACTGAATGAGGCGCGTCCCCAGCAGGTGGATTGTGCAGTAGCGCTCTTGCTGCAGCTAGCGCACTCCCGTGGTGTACGCTCAGCGCTGCAGAAGATCTGACGCTGGTTGGAGCCTGCATTGCCGGAGTCGGCTGCTGGCTCCCAGCTTGCGCCGACACACTCCGTCCTGAGTGCGTCGACATGTACTCCCCGCTGGTTACGGTTCGCCGTGAACGCGGAGGAGGAGAGTTTGCCGCTGAGGGAAGCTTGGTCATCTTCGTCGGCGGAAACTCGTCGCGCAAGGGAAAAGCCCCCTACCTGGCGTGCCAAATGTCGAAGTGTGTGGTCGACACTTCCCCTGGACTTGCACTGGGCAGCCCACGGAGGTTCTTTTTCGGAGGGGCTAGTCACTTGCGAAGAGCTTGAGCGTATGGACGGGTTAAGGAAGAGCTTGACACGGCGGGTTTTACGTGGTTCGGGCCGCTGGAGCGTCAAACCCTACGTCCACGGTGAGCTGAGGAGCTTGCTGTATTGCTTGTTGCTCAGAACCGGAGTCCTGAGCTTGGGGATGAGTGATGTCTAGCGTATGAGTTGCTGGAGTGCGAACCCTTGCTAACGTCGCCTACCCGAGCCTTTTATAGTCCAAGGCTCGGGTGGCTTACAAGGGGGGCCCGGGACCCGATAGGTGGTCCTGGGGAGATTGTCTGTCATCTACCGTATCTACAGTTATGCCGGTAGTTGTCTCTGGTGAAGGCTTCTGAGTCTTCGTCTTGCCGCCCTGCCCATGACGCATGCTAGTCGTAGTGGTTGATGACGGCGTGAGTGGCATGGGATGTCTTGTCGCTGCGTTTATTGGCTAGCAGGTTCTGACACTGCACGCCAGTCTGTGATGCGACTGGGCACAACGGCACCTGACAGAGGCGTGCTCCGCGTCTCCGTGTCTTGGGAAGGCGCGGGCCTTGAATACCTTGTACGGGCAAGGTATGGTGCGTCTTTACCCCCGCTGTCTACCGCTCGGGGGCAGGCAGCGCTCTTCTGCTGGACACGTGGCGGGCCCAGAGCCCTCCTCAGAGGAGAGGGAGGTCCGGCCCCGCAGGATACGTGGAGCCTTCGGGCCTCTCCCCGCGGAGGGGGAGGTCCGGCTTCTGTCGGCCATGGGGCGAGCCCGGAGCTCTCCTCTGGGGAGAGGAAGGTCCGGCCCCGCTGGACGCGTGGCGCCTTCGGACCTCTCCCCCACGGAGGGGGGAGGTCCGACTTCTGTAGGCCACATGGCGGGCCCAGAGCTTTCCTCTGAGGAGAGGGAGGTCCGGCCCCGCTGGACGCGTGGCGCCTTCGGAGCTCTCCCTGCGGAGAAGGGCGAGTTCCTTAGGCATTTTCCCCTGTGCGTGGGGGTACCCCATATCGCGGGTACCGACAGAAGCCTTCTCGTGGACAGATCACTTGATGATCAGATTGATCTAAAGACAAGATCACTGCCACGCCCACCTTTGATCCAAACACCTCTGTCCATGCAAGCCATGCAAGAACACACCAATCTAATAAAAATCATAGGATAGCATGCATATGCATCATCGCATCTAGATTAAGGTTTGTGCATGATATTGATTGCCGTGAAACTTGTATGCACGTGATCCTACCTAGCAGGACAAGCTCAGGGAGCTGTACGACGAACTGCAGCAACAAGGTTTTGGGATTCAAGAACAACCGGAACCGCAAGAACAAGGCAAGTGCTCCTTGACCATTTTGATCCTATGTTTTGGGTGAAACTGTTTTGTTTTGCAAAAAGGTGTGTGTGCTAAGTCAAACATGATGGGAAACCCTTCTATAGGAGTTTACTAGTTTTGGTTAAACCACCCTTGTCGCCTGGGAAGTTTATGAGTCGGGTATGGTTTTTGCTTTATTATTCGCTGAGTCTATGGGATTGGGAAGCGAGATAGATGTGTCTAGCTAACTGCACTCGTATTGATAATAAGAAACTGATGTTAATAATGGATATGAATCGGAGGGAGATCTAGGCAAGACTGGGTTTGTGAATGAGGTAGCATGAGACGGTGGTTTACTTGCCGTAGATCTAAGGACCGGTTCTGTAAAAGCCCAAGAAAAGGGACTTGCAAAAACTTTTCATCACCTCACAACACCACAGTTCTTGTTGTGGATGATGGTGAAAAAGTGGGAAGAGCAAGTAACCTCCATCAAAAGAGTGATTAGAGGGGAAAGCCTTCATTTTCACAAAGTGGGAATTTTACTCATGAACATGAGAGGTTGAGCTCACCCCTAGAACTTTAAAAGTCTTGGGAAGGTTCAGTCCAAGTTTCATGAAAATCCAACACTTTTTGAGGCACTTTTGGAAGTATTTGAAAAGGAGGCTAATTTTAATGTAAATTCAAATTGCAGCAACTTTCAGCACTCAAATTCAAAAGTTAGCTTCATATTCAAACTCAGCACATTTTTCTGAGTAAGCCCACCAATTTTCATCCTCATTGGAGTTCATCTTGTCAAGAGCTAAATTTGCAAGAATTCAAAACTGAATTTGAATTTCAGTTTAAACATGCAGCAAATTTAGCCAAACACAGTTCAAATTTGAGAATTCGAATTTAAACCAAGACTTGGTGACTAAGCCTCACATTAAATTGTGAGTAGGTGAGGATAGTTTGGCACAACAGAATTCAGAAAATTGGAAAAACAAAAGAATTAGAGGGGAGGCCCACTGGTCAGTAGACTTAGCACAGAAGTCTCCTCAGCCGACTTCCTTGACCGAGCGCGGTCGCCAGCTGCGGCCAGCGTCGGCGCCCGACCACCTCGGCCGGCCAGCTCCTGCTTCGGCAGAGGAGGTGGCACAGCAGGTGTCGCGCTCTCCACTGGCCTCAGGGGCCTATAAAAGGCCCGAGACCGCCGGCGAGTTGCTGATTTTCGCGAGTTCCGCAAGCAGCGTAGTCGCCGAGCTCCGATCGTGTGCCACCCCGGCTGTGATCATCTTCCGGCTTTGACCTCCATAGGAAAGTGAAGCGCTAGCTCGTCCTCAAGACCACCGCGCAAACCGTTCCAAGGTTCGACCTTTGTGCGTGGAGAATTTTCCAGTTTAGGTCTGGTAGCTCATTTCGGGACCCGATTAGGTTTAGGAGAAATTCGGAAAGCTTAGTGGGTGGGAGGTCGAACGGAGCTGTGAGAGAGCATCTAGAGGTTCTGGCGACCCTTCTCGACTGAAAACCGGAAGGAAATCACCGCCGGAACCCTAAGTTCATCCTAGAACAGCGTGGCAGGGGGGGGTCGCCGGTGAGGTCTGGGTTTCCGGCCATTTAGGGCCCAACAGAGCTCATGCCGAGCTTCCCGAGGTTTCCCTGAGTGTGGCGACGGGATTAGCGCACGAAGGAGATGGTCAGAAGGGCGGGAACACGTTGCCGAGGTAGCATAGAGGCATAGGGCTCGTCGCCGGTGAGCTATGGCGGTTAGCCGGCGGCGACATGGTGTCCAGCGGGTTCAGCACCCGAGATTACGTGGGGGCGGTGAGTCTCGTCGGCTCCGGCGAGCTAGATCGCCGGGAACGCCGACCTCGCCGGAGCTCCGGCGGCTTGGGGCGGCGACGTCGGGAGGTAGACGAAGGGCGGGGCCCCACCTGTCAGCCCCTGTGCTAATTGCCCGCGAGCGCGTGGTTAGTTCAATTTAAACGGGTGGGCCCCGCTGTCAGCCTCTGGTTTAGCGCGGGAGGGGATTTTCTGTAGGAAAATAATTCAGGGATCAGCTCAAGCTTTAGAAATTCATAAGTTGGTGTAGGAAGCTCCAAATTCAGTGAACCAAATTTTGCTGAACTCAGGATTCTGAGTACTTTCCAGCAATACCAAATTCAGATCATGAAAGTGAATAGTTTTCCAGAATTAAATCCCTAAAGTTTAAACTGTTGGGAATTTTATCTGGAGAACTACTTTATGAAAAATTCTGAAATTTGGCTGAGAGGTTCATTGGAAAATCCCTGAATCCCAGTAAAATTTTCAGACTCATCCATGTTCATTTAGTTACCCTAATGGGGTGATTAAGAGAACTGCCCTGAGAAAATAGAAAAATGTACAGAAACGTTTTTCAGATTTTCTCAAATCTTAAGTAGGGCATAACTTTCTGTAGAATTCTTCAAATGACAAGAAACCAACTCCATTAGAACCATCCTAAATTTTAGTTTCCAGAAAGTAATGGTTGGAGGCATGAAAACCCCTGGAATTAGTTAGAGGCTCAAATATTGACCAAATGGGCTTCTATTTGTACAAGGTTCAAATGAACTTTGTTTCAAATGAAACTTGGTCAAGACTCTGGTTAGGACCCTACCAAGCCACCACAAAAATTTCAGAACCAAAGGGGAGGGCTAGCTAGAGTTATTATAATTAAGTATTCAAGTTCACACATTGCATTTAAATTAACAGATAGTATTTCATTAACGTGTACTCGCTGAAGGCGAGGAAGCTCCGGAGGTTCTCCACTTCCTGCTTCCAGAGGAAGAACTGACTCCTGACCAGCAGCAACAAGGCAAGCCCCGGTTTGTATTAACCTTTTATCAGTTTTACTTTGTTTACATGTGTCATATGAAGTGTGAATGTGCATTAGGTATAGGATGGATGAAACCCCACTTGCATGACCAGAAATTTTCCATAAGAGTGAGGGTAGTGTCTAAGACCTCGATGCTTAAAGATTCATAGGGCTTCGGTACAAGTCGAGTAGTTGGAATCTACTCACGAGATAGGCTTGGGATACACGGGTTCGGTTGAGTGATGTGAGATCACATTAGTAATAAAAATGAGACTAGGCAGGGGCTAGGGTGCAGCAAGAGGGAGTCTTGCGTGCGCAGCCCTGTCCGTGTCGATTGAGGACCGATCCGTGTGCGGCCCACGCTGATCAAGTTTGAACGTACCAAAGGCATATCGGATATATGGGCCCCGATAAACCGATATAGCCTAAACCTCCGGGCGTCGAGGCATAACGCACCGATTTATAGGTGTAGGCTGAGGGAAGCAAGGTGGAAATCTGCCAAGGGGCATAGAGAGATGCTCCGTGTGGGGAACCTCCTGCTCGTTTCGGTGCGACCGGTTCGACGTTTGGGCTGTTGGGTGAAAGGTTGTCCCGTACGACATCGAGTCAGCGTGCTGTGCAGCTCCACGGGTGGGCGTACGTGACGTGCTCTTTGGGTTTCCCTGCAGGTGTATATCGAGTCGATTCGCCGTCCCTCACGGTGAAGAGTACCACTTGGTCACTGACTCGTGACGTAGCTTAATGTATGAAATATGGTGATTCAATACTGCTGATTTGCTATAATATTGTACTGCTACATGTTTGCCACCAAATATTGCTTACTAAATTTCAGCTTCATGAACTGTTAACTTGTTGCTAAAAGATGAACTAAGGATGAACTTGTAGGTGTGCCCATTTGTTGCAACATTGCTATCCTATGTCATGGTACACCTCATGTAGAGTTTCATGCTTAGGTTAGTCGGTTAAGCCTTGTTGAGCCTTCGTGCTCACGGTTGCTGCTTAAGTGTTTTTCAGGTGAGGAGCCACCCACGGACTTGGAGTACGAGTCCACTGGCGAGGGTTACCCTCCGTCGGGGACCACGGCTGAGTGGGAGCGGTACACGCCGCGCTGAGCTGAGACGTGCAGCTAGTGTGGGTTGCCCTAGGGCTGGGCAACCAACTTTTGCTAGATAGGCGGGCGTGAGTTGTACAAAAGAAACTTCCGCTGTGTAATAAAAGACCCTAGTTTGTAACTGAGGAGTGTACCACTTTGTACATTCAGTTTGTTTCCCATGTAATATATTGTGTTCTTATGACGTGTGCTGTCGGGTGTCGCATATCGCGGCACCACCCTCTGCGATCCTGGATGGGCGGATTCCGGTCCGCCACAGCCTGGTATCAGAGCTGCATTGGGGATAGCACAGTACTTAAGGACTGTATTACGGGAAAACTTAGGTATACGGTGAGAATTTGGTAGTTGCCCAAGTAAGGACTATATTAGCATAGTTACTTAAAGTGGCAAAGACTAACTTATGTGTTATAATTCTGAATTTCAATTATGTAACGACGCACCTACGCTCTGGTAAGAATGGTAAGGAACGCCACTGTCAAAGTGTTCGGTCGACACTTCCCCTGGGCCTGCACTGGGCAGCCCGTGAAGGTTCTTCTTTCGGTGGGGCTAGTCCCTTGCGGAGAGCTTGCGCGGATGGACGAGTTAGTAAGAGCTTGACACAGGGAGTTTTACGTTGTTCAGGCCACCGGAGCATAAAACCCTACGTCCACGGCGAGCTATGGAGCTCGCTGTATTGCTTGCTGCTCAGAGCCGGAGTCCTGAGCTTGGGGGTGAGTTACAGCTTGGGAGTGAATGGCTAGCGTATGAGTTGCAGAGTGCGAACCCCTGCTATCGTCGCCTACCCGAGCCTTTTATAGTCCAAGATTCGGCCGGCTTACAAGGGGGGCCGGGACCCGACAGGTGGTCCCGGGAAGATTGTCTATCATCTACCGTATCTGCAGTTATGCCGGTAGTTGTCTCTGGTCGAAGGCTTCTGAGTCTTCGTCTTGCCGCCCTGCCCATGCCGCATGCTAGTCGTAGTGGTTGATGACGGCGCAGGCGGCATGGAATGTCTTGTCGCGGTGTTTATTGGCTGGCAGGTTCTGACACAGCGCGCCAGTCTGTGATGCGACTGGGCGCAACGGCACCTGACAGAGGCGTGCTCCGCGTCTCCGCGTCTTGGGAAGACGCGGGCCTTGAATACCTTGTACGGGCAAGGTATGGGGCGTCTTTACGCCCGCTGCCTATCTCTCGGGGGCAGGCAGCGCCGTTCTTCTGGCCACGCGGCGGGCCCGGAGCCCTTCTCAGAGGAGAGGAGGCTCCGGCCCGCGGGGCACGTGGAACCTCCGGACCTCTCCCCGCGGAGGGGGAGGTCCGGCTTCTGTCGGCCACGTGGCGGGCCCGGACCTCTTCTCTGAGGAGGGGGAGGTCCGGCCCCGCCGCACGCATGGCGCCTTCGGACCTCTCTCCCACGGAGGGGGAGGTCCGGCTTCTGTATGCCACGTGGCGGGCTCGGAGCTCTCCTCTGAGGAGAGGGAGGTCCGGCCCCGCCGGACGCGTGGCGCCTTCGGAGCTCTCCCTGCGGAGAAGGGTGAGTTCCTTAGGCATTTTCCCCTGTGCGCGGGGGTACCCCATATCTCAGGTACCGACAGTGGCCCCCAGGCCCATCTCGGGGGAGATAGCGAGCCCGAGGTGGGACCTCCGTCTCTTCCGATCCGCGCACTTTCTCTAAGTCCCGAATTGACCGCTGCCGGAGCACGAATGGCCGCGGGATTGTGGGATCATGCGCTCACTTGATGGTTGCTTTTACTGCGGCGGTTCCCAAGACTGCCACTTCTGCACGTTGCGGCGCTTTCTTCGGGAACCGCCGAAGTGCCTTGCCGGCTTGTCTTCTGGGGCGTCTGACTCCTCGACCCACCGCTTCAGTTGGGCGGCTTGGGTCCACCTTTCATCGGCGCCCGGTCTCGGAGCCAACGCGGTCGCCGATGTGATGTTTTCGGAGGTTTTCGAATTACCTCGAACCATCCCTGGAAAGTTTTAAAAGGGGATCTCCCCCGCATCGCGGCTTCCCTTCGCATTGCTCTCGTACTTCCCTTGGACTCTTGCGCCCCGGCTTTCCTGCCCTTGTGCCCTCTTTCGCCATGGCTTCCAACTTTCTCCCGACGCGCCTCGTTCATTCTTCCGAGCTCGGGCCAGTGCGCAGGCTGCTGGGCTGGCGCTCAGAAGAACAGAAACATCGGCTTCGCCGAGGATCTCTACCCCTGGTCCTGGAAAAGGGGGAGATAGTCTTCTTCACCGCTTATGCTCTGGCGGGGTTCGTTCCGCCGATTTCTTCCTTCTTTGTCACCCTGCTGGAGACATATGGTCTCCAGCTCCACCATCTTTCCCCCAACTCTTTCGCAATGGCTGCTGTTTTTGTCCACTTCTGCGAGATGTTCGTGGGGGTGCACGCTTCCGTGACGCTCTTCCGCCACTTCTTTGTGTTGCGGACGACTGGGCACGGCTCGAAGACTCAGATGGGGGCATACTACTTCCAGCATTGCTGCAAGGACCCCAAGGTCTCCGGATACCTTCTGCCCTTCAGCGCATCAAGGTGGGAAAACTGGAGGCAGAGCTGGGTGGTAGTGCAGACCGACGAGCACGATCGCCTACAACTCCCAACCGCCAGCCCAACCACCGATAGCCGCTTCTGGGAGGAGATCCCTGAGCTGGAGCAGGAGTACTCCCCGGTCTTGGAGCGGATCCGGTTCTTGTCCAACGAGGGGCTGACGTCTCTGATGGTGCTGATGGACATTATGTTGCGCCGTATTGCACCCTTGCAGCAGCATAGCCGCCCAGCGTGGTACTACACCGGCGAGCAGGACTGTACCAGGCTGGAGAGGGGCCCCGGCTCTGACCCTTCCGATGAGGAGCTGAACGAGATGGTCAGCAAGGTGAGCGGTGACTACATTCCCAGTGGCGACCCCGCCCTTCTGCCCTCTGCCACCCCCCTCTTCTTGGAGCCTCAGAGGAGGTCAGAGCTCCTGCGGAAGATGCCGAACCTTGATGACATCGGGATCGCCGTCCGGCAGGTCGGGGATGCCTTCCGGGGTATCACCATTCCAGGAACCGAGCACTCCGGGTCAGGGCATGAGGCATCCGCTGCTGTCAAACCCTCCCCCAGAGCCAATGGAACCCAAGCCACCGACAAAGGGAAAGGAAAGGAGCCGGCCCCCGGGCATCCAGAGAAGAAACGCGCCCGGTCTCCTCCGAGGGTGCTGCCTGCGCCGAGTCAGGGTGCCGGAGCTACTTTGCTCCCATCTCCCGGGGGTGCTGGTCCATCGGGTGGTGACCCGAAGAGGCCCCGAGTGTCCCTCCCCGGCGGGTCTCTCCCCAGACAGCGGCTGTCTGAATCAGCCCAAGTACCTCGCCATCCTTCCTCAAGCGGAGGGGTGTCCAGGACGGATGTTGGTGGGGCGACGCCGGCGAGTGTGCCGGGGATCCAGGTGTCACATTCCGCGACCGTTCCAGCCGCTGGTCCCGGCGGTTCAGCTACAGCCCAGAGGCCAGTGCTGCAAGCCCGTTGGAGCACTCATGCCGCCCAGTAAGTGTTGCTCTTTCTGGCTTGTAGGAGCAGAGCTCTTGTCTCTTCTCTTATCCTGAGGGATTTCTCTTCTTGCAGGGACCGACCCGCTGCCGGTGGGCAGGCCTCTTACCCAGCCGCCTTCAACCGACGGAGGCTCCACGCCTCAGCACCTGGGGACCGTGGTGGCTCCCATGGCCCTCAAATCGACGGGGGCACCCTCTGCGCCAGCGGGTTCACTCTCCGCGGTGGCCGCATCTGCTCCTATCCGCCCTCCTTCACCAGCCCAGAAGTCCGGTCCTGAGACCGGGAGGGCTGCTGTAGGTGCGCCTGCTGGCCCCCTGGCCTCCTTAGGACAGCGTCCCACCCTGGTTGCTGAGGCGCCGGCGCCTCCGCCGGTTTTAGACTCGTCAGGGGGGTCCAGTGGCGTGACTCCTGCCCCCCCTGCTCCGGCGCCCGTGTGGGACGCCCTGGGGCGTGTTCAGACCAGCGCCCGGCAGCTCCAATCTGCCTTTGAGCAGGAGCAGGGGGCGCTGGCCGGCGAGAGGGAACACCTTCTCAGCTGGCAGCAGCGGGCCCGGGAGGCTAAGGCGGACCTTGACTCGAGGCAGTCAAGGCTTGAGGCCATGAGTGCTCTGCTTGGCACTCAGAAGAAGGCCATTAGCCGCTTGGAGTCAAAGACCCCGCAGGTTCGTGCCACCTACCGCGAGGCTCTGGCACACGCTGAAGCCAAAGCCAAGGAGCGTTCCGCCGCCGCGGAGGAGTTGCAGCTGCAGGTAGCCCGTCGAGAGTGCGCCGTCGCCGATCGGGAACGCACTGCTGCGGCCAAGGAGGAGAAGACCACCACCCGGCTGAGGGCCAAAGTGGAGGAGCTAGGGGCTCGGTACGAGGAGCTGGAGCTCCGTGAGTCGGCTGTTGCCGCGAGGGAGGAGCAGTTCTCCCAGGAGCGCCAGGCGGCGATGGATCGCGAGCTGGTGGCTCGCCAAGAAGTAGAGAAGCTCCAGTCCTTGCGGTCTGCCGAGGCCCAGGCAGTCTGGGGCTTTATTGCCAAGGCAGGGTCCGCCTTGGCTCCTCTTGGTTTCAGCCCTGTGCAGGTGGAGGCTCCGGCGCGGCCGATGTCCGAAGCAATCCCGGCCCTTGAGTCTATCGGCGACGAGCTGGGTCGGCTCGAAGCAGTGATCGCCGACAAGCTGGAAGCGGAAGGTCGGGGCCTTGCGAAGGAGGTTGCTATGCATGTTCTGTCGTGCTTCCTGAGCCGAGACCCTTCCTTTTCTCTGGGGCTAGTTCTTCTAGGACCCGTCGCCGATCGGGAGGAAGCTGCCAGGGCCGAGGTCTAGGACTTAGCTGCCCTCGTGGCCTCTAGGTTTCATTGGGAGTCCGGGGACTCTTAGGCATCTGCCCCCGTGGCCACAAGGCCCTGTACTTCCTTTTTATTTTTGTTGAGTCTGTAGCCCAGCTCGTGGAGCCTTCGTATGGACAGACTCCTGTTTCTTTTTGTGTCTGCATGTTCTAGTCTTCTTCCTGGCTTTTCCTGGCCGAGTCCTTAGCTCCGCAAGGTACTCGGAGGCCTTGACCAATCTCGAAGCTCTGCATAGACACCTTTTCCGGGTCCTCACTGTATACTAAGGGTTCCGGAGGTCTCTAGGGCCCGCCTCACGAGATCGGAGGGGGGTCCAGGCCTGTTGGTCACGTGGCGGGCCCGGAGCTCCCGCCTGAGGGGAGATCCGGGCTTGCGGGGCACGTGGAGTCCTCGGGCCTCTCCCCGCAGAGGGGGGAGGTCCGGCTTCTGTAGACCATGCGGCGGGCCCGGAGCTCCCCCTCAAGGAGGTGGAAGGTCTGGCCCCGCTGGACACGTGGAACCTTCGGGCCTCGCCCCTGTGAGGTCTAGTTCTTTGATCTTACCTTGGGGTTTCGGTCTTGCGCGATCCCGTAGCGGCCCCCTGGTAGGTGCGTTCCATTGGATGGATGTGCCTACCATACTCCTGCGGGGAGCTGAGGCCGAGAGGTCCTGCACACAAGTAAGGGAAACGTAATTCTCCTTGGAGGCTCCCCCCTCTATCTCTTAGTCTTATTTGGCTTACGGTCCCCGTCCACTTATACGGTGCTTGGGAACTACCGTGCGCGAAGTGTCGGGGGCTTGGGGCCCCCTGGCTCTCGGCCGGTACCTCCCACGCAACCGCCTTTGGCAGGGCAGCAAATGCCGACTAAAGATGAGAATGAGAAGAGGGAGCTGAACGCATGGTGAGCACGCGCTAGCAGGGCAATCATAAAAATTTAATAAGTAAACTAAATGAGCACCAAAGAAGAGCAACGTAGGACAGGTTTCTTTTCATATAAATTTAAATAGGGGGAAGGCAGGCTGAATATGTAGGCCACGACCCGCCTCAAGGGAAGCAAGACTCTACGCGCTTGGGGTCGGAACCAGGCAAAGCCGAACGTAGTCCTGGACCGTCCCCTGAGGCTTAGCTGCTCCAAGCACTGTTCCTGGACTTTATGGAATTTATTATAAAAAGAAGGGTCTGTCCTATTGTTGCTCTAGGGGTAGAACTTACAGTGGTGTTCTGTGTTCCGAAGGTTCGGGAGCAGGTCCCCATCCTCGGTTCTGGGGAATGGTCCCAGTCCCAGGATGTCCAGCCCCAGTATGGCAAATGGCCATGTGGGCTGGATCATCTGTACCGTCTAAATCGGTGTATGGATCTGCTTGGCGTGGAACAGGCACGCCTTGCAGCTCTCGACCAGCTCGACGGCATCCTGGAGTGTTGCCGGCTAGTAGAAGCCATGCCGAAAGGCTTTACCGACAAGCGTGCATGAGGAAGAGTGACTCCCACATTCGCCTCCATGGATCTCAGCGAACAAGTCGCAGCCTTCCCCCTGGGTTATGCACCGCAATAGGAGGTGGTTGGCGCCGCGTCGGTAGAGATCCCCCTCTACTGCCATGTGTCTCTTAGCCATACGCACGATCCGTTCAGCGGATACACGTTCATCAGGGAGGATATTGTCTTTCAAGTAGTCCCGGACCTCCGTGATCCATGCATCGGGTCTGACTTGAGCATCTGGATCTTGAGCGCTGGGTTGCACGGAGTCCCCAGTGACGCTTATGATCCTTGGCGGCGTCCATGGCCGCCGGGACCGCCAGCTTCGAGGTGCTGGTCTAGCCCCCTTCGCCCGACTCGGCGGGACGGGCTGTGGGCCGCGGCAACGTCCTCTCGAAGCCCCCTTCAGGCACAGGGGCTCCGGTGGGGGTCTTCGTTGAGAGGTCGTCAGCTCGGCCTTGCTAGCACGCGGTACGTGGTGCAGGTCCAAGGCAAGGAAGTCTGTCTCCACCATCTTGGTTGATAACCAGCTGGGAGTCGCCCTGAGCCAACGACTAGCGAGCGCCTAGAGACAGGTCTGTCTTTAGGCCAAGGATGAGCGCTTCATACTCTGCTATGTTGTTGGTTGCCTTGGAATTGAAACGCACCACATACCCAGACTGCCCCCCCGATGGCGTGAAGAACAGTACGCTAGCACCGGCCCCCTGCTTTCGCAAGGAGACGTCAACGAGCAGCATTCAGTAAGGTCTGGTGAAGGCCAGGGCTCAGGGTCCTGGTTCACCGTCTCCGTGGCCCCCTGAGTCAGCCTGCTTTGGCGTCTACTTCAGCCACGAAGTCAGCTAGTGCTCGGCTGATGTTTGCATGACGGGGAAGGAAGCCTAGCTCAAACTCCAGTAGCTCCGCCGCCCATTTGGCGGCATTGTCCGTCGCGTGGGGGCTGTGGAGGATAGCTTTCAGCCTGGGGAGACCGCCGGGTGCTTGATACTCGGAGGTCCCCCAGGCTGTCTTGGACCTTCCGGGAAGCTCCGCTGATGCCCCGGGAGCTCCGGGGGGTCCCGTTGGACGTCCGGGAGGTTCTGTTGGGCCTCCGGGGGGGGGGTCCCTTTGCACCTCCGGGAGGTCCTGCTGGTCCTCCGGGAGGTTGTGTCGGGGATCCGGGGTCCGGTTCGGGCCTCCGGGGTTTCTTGGTACTTGTTTCTTGACAGCGAAACAGGTTACAGTGGTATGGGGTCCAGCCACTCTGCGGTGAGGACCACACTCACTTCTGCAGCCATCGCCGCGATGCAGAGCAGGAGATGCTCTTCGGGCTCGGGGGCTCCTATTACGGGTAGGGTCATCAGGAGCTGGTTCAGTTCCAGGGGAGCTCCGCTTCGTCAGCCTAAGCGGATGGGCCGGATTCACGTAGGAGCTTTAGAGAAGCTTCGCTTTGCTAACACCGGCACAAACCGACTCAGCGCAGCTAGGGATCCCGCGAATTTCTGGTCTTCGCGCCAATGGCTTTGACCCTCTCTGAGTTAGCCTCAGCTCCTCGGTGTGAGGCCAGGTATTCTAAGTGTTTTCCAGAGGGTATACCAAGCTCACATTTGTCGGACGGACGAAGACTAAGGCCAGGTTATCCAGTAGGGACGAACCCTGTCTGATCTTGACAATCAATGCCTTCGACACACATCCCAACTGAGTCCCTCATTAGCTCTCCTAAGGTCTTGTGCATTGCACGTACGAAGGTAGGGAGAGCATTCCTTAGGCCATAAGGCATAGAGGCATAACAGTACAGGCCGACTACTGTGGTAAAGGGTGCCCTTCAACTTCTCCAGACACAGGGGTCTGGTGGAAACCCGAGTAAGCATTTAGGAAGCACAGCATATCGCAGCCTGGTATCGAGTCTACTATTTGGTCTATCATAGGGAGAGAAAATAGGTCTTTAGGACATGCCTTATTGAGGCTGGTGTAGTCGATGCACTTCCGGAGCTTCTCGCCGGCCTTCGGGACGACAACATGGTTCGCCAAGCACCGGGGGTGGCGGACTTTCCGTCCTGTCGGACTGGCCGGGCATCGGGAAAGACCTTTAAATAGTGCTCAATCACCTCCCTAGGGATCTCTGGCCTCCGCGATAGCTGTCATGCAGCACATCGACATTGTGCCGGAGGGGGGCAACGAGCGCGCCTTCCTATTTGCTATCTAGGCCCCCGGCTACCCGGGTGGTCTGGGTGGCATCGGCGCTGATTCGGATGAGCCTCGTGGGGACGTCGTCCTCGTCGAGGGGTTGCACATGGGGTGCTGTGGTAGAGGCACGGTGGCGTGCACTTGGGTGGAGCTGGTTTGGTTCTGCACTGCCTAGGGTTGGCGCTCTAGTTGCTGTAAGCGCCTGAAGCTTTTCCAAGGCTAACACTGTGGCAGCACGGTCTCCACAAACCTTGAGGACGCCTGTTGGTGTAGGCATCTTCAAGACAAGGTAGCCGTAGTGGGCTACTTCCATGAATAGGTACAGGGCTGGCCTGCCGATTATGGCGTTGAAGGGGAGGTCAATCTCGGCCACGTCGAACAGAATGTACTCTGTCCGGTAGCTGTCCGGTGCCCCAAAGGTCACCGGGAGGCTGATGTGGCCGTAGGGAACGACCTGTCCTGGCCCTACCCCTGAGAACGGGCTCGATGGGGTGAGCTTGGCCATCGGGATCTGCAGCTTCTGGAAGGCTGCGCGACTGATGAGGTTCAGTCCAGCCCTGCCATCCACCAAAATGTGGTACATCTTCACGTTGGCGATGGTGGGGGCCACCATGAGCGGTAGTTGGCCGGCCCCAGCCATATTCCTGGGGCAGTCGGTGTCATCGAAGCTGATGGGGGTTCCCATCCACCTGAGGTGCGGTGCTGCACCTGGGAGGGGAGCCACCGATGCTACCGCTCGGCGCAAGGCCTTAGCCGCGCTTCGGGACGGGGGGTCAGCGGACCCGCCGAAGATGACATAGAGCATCTTCCGGTGCTCGTCATCACTGGAGCTGGAGCTCCCATGATTGCACACTTCCTTTACGGCGCGCTGAAGCTCCTGCAACTCCACCTGGCGGTCGACGCCGTCTAGGGCATCGACCTTCTGCTTGCCCTTCCTTTGATTGTAGGGTGGGGCATCAGTTAGGGGCTGCTTCCCTTTCCAGAAGCACTCCGCGAGCTTCTGGATTTCCCGGCATTCGGCAGCGGTATGATAACTGGTGCCATGCACAGGGCATAATTCATCCTAGCCCCCGTCTGGGGCTGGTGATTGTCGCGGCCTCTTGTCGGGACGCGGCCCCCGAGCTCCACTCGGCGCCGCCGTTGTGGCAACGGGGACCGCGGCTGATGACTTTATCTTGCTTCCGCCTCCATTCTTGATCTTCCTGCCGCTTCCGTATGAAGCGTCGCCGGATCCCGGCTGACCCCCTGGCTTGGGGGCCGGCAGAGAGTGCCAGTTCCGCCCTTCGGCTGCTCTGGCACACTTGTCCGCCAGGCTGAAGAGTTCTGAGACATCACGGACCTCCCTGGTCGCGAGCTTCTCAAGCATCTTCTTGTCCCGAACGCCTTGCCGGAACGCCACCACCACAGAAGCGTTCTGGATGTGTGGGATGGTGTTCCGCACCTGGGAGAATCGCTGGATGAACGAGCGCAGCGACTCCCCTGGTTGTTGCTGGATGGCGTGGAGGTCGAGCTCCGTGCCAGGTCGGGTATAGGAACTGCCGAAGTTGGAGACAAACTGCCGGCAGAGCTCTCCCCAGGAGGTTATGGAATCCTGGGGTAGGTTCATGAGCCAAGACCGGGCAGGGCCGGTTAAGGCGACGGGGAAATAGTTGGCCATGACAGCCTCATCCCCCCCTGTGGCGAGTACGGCAGTCGAGTAGATCTGGAGGAACTCCCTCAGGTTGACACTGCCGTCATACTTTTCGGGAAGGTGCGGCCGAAACTTGCGCGGCCACTTCGCGAAGCGAAGGTGGGGGGCAAGGGCTGCACATCCTGCACCTGCTGCTGCAGGTATTGGCGCTGCGAACGCTTGGTTCGCACTTGGTACCATGTACCCTGGCATGGGCATGGCTGCTCCATAGACCGGGGGCGCCACTTGCGGCGCATATGGTTGTGGCATATGCTGCGCGGCGTATGCCTGAGGCAGGACTCGCGTAGCGAAGATCTGCCCTCCAGGCGGCGTTGAGGCCGACGTCATGCTGTTGCCAGTCTCTTGGTTGCGACGCCTTTCTCGACGTCGCTCGAGGTACACCCGGGCATCCTGGCCCAAGTGGCACCGTTCCAGCTCCCTTCTCAGGTCCGTTGACGGGAGCCTGGAGGAGCTGGAATCCGCCGTTTGCCCGTCAACCGTGGGCGTGCGCGTCAGCGACACAGTCGGTTGACCGGGGCGTCGCCCTCGCCAAAACCGAGGGTTCGCGGCGGCGACGACGAGGCAGTCCACCTCGCGGACCCACTGTTGGGTCGCAGAATGGGGCGCATCCCCAGCAGGTGGGTTGCGCAGCAGTGCTCTTGCTGCAGCTAGCGCACCCCCATGGTGTACGCTCAGCGCTGCATAAGATCTCACACTGGTCGGAGCCTGCATCGCCGGAGTCGGCTGCTGGCTACCAGCTTGTACCGACACACTCCGTCCTGAGTGTGTCGACATGTACTCCCCACTGGTCACGGTTCGCCGTAAACGTGGAGGGGGAGAGTTTGCCGCTGAGGGAAGCTTGGTCATCTTCGTCGGCGGAAACTTGTCGTGCAAGGGGAAAAGCCCCCTACCTGGCGCGCCAAATGTCGAAGTGTTCGGTCGACACTTCCCCCGGGCCTGCACTGGGCAGCCCGCGGAGGTTCTTTTTCGGTGGGGCTAGTCCCTTGCGGAGAGCTTGTGCGGATGGACGAGTTAGTAAGAGCTTGACACAGGGAGTTTTACGTGGTTCAGGCCGTCGGAGCGTAAAACCCTACGTCCACGGCGAGCTATGGAGCTCGCTGTATTGCTTGCTGCTCAGAGCCGGAGTCTTGAGCTTGGGGGTGAGTTACAGCTTGGGAGTGAATGGAAAGCGTATGAGTTGCAGAGTGCGAACCCCTGCTATCGTCGCCTACCCGAGCCTTTTATAGTCCAAGACTCGGGCGGCTTACAAGGGGGGCCGGGACCCGACAGGAGCTCCCGGGAAGATTGTCTATCATCTACCGTATCTGCAGTTATGCCGGTAGTTTTCTCTGGTCGAAGGCTTCTGAGTCTTCGTCTTGCCGCCCTGCCCATGCCGCATGCTAGTCGTAGTGGTTGATTACGGCGCAGGCGGCATGGGATGTCTTGTCGCGGTGTTTATTGGCTGGCAGGTTCTGACACAGCTCGTCAGTCTGTGATGCGACTGGGCGCAACGGCACCTGACAGAGGCGTGCTCCGCGTCTCCGCGTCTTGGGAAGACGCCGGCCTTGAATACCTTGTACGGGCAAGATATGGGGCGTCTTTACGCCCGCTGCCTATCTCTCGGGGGCAGGCAGCGCCGTTCTTCTGGCCACGCGGCGGGCCCGGAGCCCTTCTCAGAGGAGAGGAGGCTCCGGCCCGCGGGGCACGTGGAACCTCCGGACCTCTCCCCGCGGAGGGGGAGGTCCGGCTTCTGTCGGCCACGTGGCGGGCCCGGAGCTCTTCTCTGAGGAGGGGGAGGTCCGGCCCCGCCGGACGCGTGGCGCCTTCGAACCTCTCTCCCGCGGAGGGGGAGGTCCGGCTTCTGTATGCCACGTGGCAGGCCCGGAGCTCTCCTCTGAGGAGAGGGAGGTCCGGCCCCGCCGGATGCGTGGTGCCTTCGGAGCTCTCCCTGCGGAGAAGGGCGAGTTCCTTAGGCATTTTCCCCTGTGCGCGGGGGTATCCCATATCTCAGGTACCGACAGCCACCGAAAGCGGTTCAATTTTGGTTAGCTCCCCTTGACGAGGAACGTGGTTCAGGGATTAATCTCACAGCTTGGTGTGAGACGTCAATATGAAACTCTTGGACTCGTCATGTCCCTGAGTTCATATGAAACGCTGATCCCTAGCGTACATTAGGCAAGTAAGTGGAGACCCCATCGCGTGGTCAGTAACGCGAGAGTGTGTTCGTCTGGAAATAGCCCACGAGGATATACGCAGCGCTTGCCATCGGCGTGCCCTGCAGGGCAGCGGTTGGGTTGATAACATTCCCAACCGTGACGACCCATTCATGATATACTCGGGTTCCCCGTCGTGTGGTGTTGAAACACAATCACGTACCTTGAGACGTGACCTAACTCAAGGACGGTCGTATGGCAATGATACGGGCGTTTGTATTTACTTTCAAATATGGTACTGCCTGAAATGGAAACAAAACCTTTGAGTGCATCACTATTGTGTGGTCTTCTGCAGGTACTAACCACGTTTGTATCCGTGTAGAAAACGTGTGCGAGAGACCGTTTAGGGCCACACTTGAGACGTATGTGCCGGTATAATACGGTTAGGATTTTCTTTTGCGAGGAACGTAGTACCGAGATATGGTAGGCATATGCATGAAAATGATGATAACAAGGAATTAAAATCACTAGGATCAACATCTAGGACTTTGGTTGGGTAGAAAAGTTGATAATTGATGAGTGTAGTTCCAAAAGACTGAAAAACAGAGTGCTCTGTTTTGGGCAGCAAGGTTGCTGAACTTCAACAGAGCACAACTCACAGGTATTTTAGCCCAGGGAGGTGTGCTATATAGTTATGGAAAGGTCTTGAAGTACTCT
This sequence comes from Neostapfia colusana, assembly GCA_030760725.1. Classification (NCBI taxonomy): domain Eukaryota; kingdom Viridiplantae; phylum Streptophyta; class Magnoliopsida; order Poales; family Poaceae; genus Neostapfia; species Neostapfia colusana. Next base: position 35,954,086 of record JASWHV010000004.1, on the reverse strand, counting down.
ACAACTTTGTTGTAGACTTCCAGAGCTGAAACACACCTTGAGATGGCTGAAATCCCAGAGGAATGTAAACTGTACAGAACCAGGACAGAGTAAAACATTCTCTGAACTGTTCTGTTTTTCAAACATAACTCCCAGTAGAAAAATCTAAAATTATCATATGATACATACTTAGAAAGAGTAGAAGATGTGTGACATCTTTGCAATTCAAAGTTTCTGAAATTTCAGCACAGAAGTCAGTGGAAGCCAGAGTTGGAAACAGCCACTTCTCAAGGGAGGTGCTGTTAAAATTCTTCCAGAAATTCTGCTGACTTTGAATTAGCATAACTTTTTAACCAAAGCTAATCTGGGGACAAATGAATACTCGTTGGAAAGATACTGAAGTTAACTTTAACTTTGGTATTCAACTTGAGTCATGAAAATGCACAGAACCATATCAAAACTTAGAATAGGTAGAAACTGGTCATTCTGACAGAAGAATGACAGTTGAACTCATTGGAGAGGGTGTGGTACCCTAAGGGTGGTCTACGTGATGACAAAGCGATAGTAATATCTCGTAGTGACCAAACCTAGCAATGGTGAGCTTCCAAATGGAGGCTCATCAAGTTGGATTAAACTAGCTTGTGTTTGGTCTGATAATGGTGTAGCTTGTGCAAAGTTATTACATTATCTACTTACGAGATGTATCGCATGTTTTTATTGTCATTATGTTGTCATGCCTATTGTTATTGGACTGCATGCAATCTGTTGCGGGACTGATGTTATTGTCGTATGGTTGCAGATGGTTCGCACTAGGACCACGCACGAGGTTGGTAGCTCTAGCCAAGGGGGAGGCGATGACTCCCAGCCACCGGCCTACGACAGCACCCCGCAGCAGCAGCGACCACCGCCGCCTCCGCTTACTCTAGCGGATGTGATAGCGGCACTGGTGGGAGGTCGTGAGTAGCAGACCGACCTGCTCCGCACGATCGTGCAGAATATGTCCCAGGCGAGGGGGGAGGGGGGGACTTCAAGACAGAGGGCCTCGTGAGCCCCCTGAAGTGTCGTACTCGGATTTCATGAGTACGCACCCTCCAGTGTTCACAGAAGCCGAAGAACCACTGGAGGCGGACAACTGTCTGCGGACTATCGAGTCCAAGTTTGGGATGCTCCAATGTACGGAGCGGCAGAAGACTCTGTTCGCAGCACAGCAACTCCACGGTGCAGCCGGTGCGTGGTGGGCGAACTATGTCGCCTCACGTCCGGCCGGCCATGCCGTGGAATGGGAGGAATTCCAGGAGGCGTTCCGCGCCTATCATATCCCTCCCGGGATCATAAAGAGGAAGTTCCAAGAATTTTTGGAACTGAAGCAGGGCGGGAGGAGTGCCCATGACTACTCCCATACCTTCAACCATCTGGCGCAATATGCGTCAGACTACATCTCCACCAAGGAGAAAAAGCGGGAGCACTTCTATCGGGGGTTACACCCTGAGATGAAGACACATCTCGTTCAGTGGAATCGCGGCACATTCAACGACCTAGTCAATGCCGCGATCATGCAAGAGGATGCTCAGCGGAAGTTGGTAGCTGAGCAGAGGAAGCACAGTGCTCCACCTAGCAGCGGTGGTGGCGCGCCTCAGAAGTACCGTATGGTGTATCGGACACCATCCGGGCAGCAGTGACATCCACCGGCGCGACCTCAACGGTTCGGGGGACGTCCTTTTCAGTCACCCCCGTTCCGACCGCCGACGCCACCACCAAGACAGCAGCAACAGCAGACGGTACCCCGGGCGTTCCCACCGCCACAATGCACCCTGGGATTCCGTCCACCGATCAGCGGGGGACCGCCCCGTTTCACCTGCTTCACGTGTGGCCAGGCGGGCCACTTCGCGAAGGACTGTCCCCAGGGGCAGCAGAGCAGCGAGCAAGCCCAGTTTCAGGGCAGTGCTCGAGGCCGACCTCCGATAAAGAAGGATGGTCAGCGGACTGGAGGCGTCCACAACCTTGACAATGAGGACGCCCCGGAGGGAGACAATGTGCTGGCGGGTACGTTCACTCTCAACAATCAAGCCATCATCATACTTTTTGATTCTGGTGCAACCCACAACTTTATAAGCGCATCATATGTGGTTAAGCATCAGCTGGAAGCCTTTCCAACCGAGTGTTCGTATATGATCTGCTCACCGGGAGGAAAGATTTCAGAAACGATGATGGTTCCGAAAGCACCACTGTGCTTAGGTGGGAAGATATATCCCACCACTATGATTATCCTTGAGGGGCAGAAGATTGAAGCAATCTTAGGAATGTCATGGCTAAGCTACCATGGCGCTGTCCTGGAAACCCTATCACGGACGGTTCACCTCAACTTCCCATTACACCGTCCGCAGTCCCTCTTATTAGATAATCCAGTCCGGGAAGTTTCAGTGATCAACAATACTGAAGCTCTCAAGTTGGAGGACATCCCCGTAGTCCGGGAGTATCCCGACGTGTTCCCGGATGATCTTCCGGGCATGCCACCTGAGCGGGATGTCGAGTTCAAGATCAAGCTCGCACCCGGGACTACGTCCATATCACAGAGACCATACAAGATGGCTCCAAATGAGCTGGCGGAACTGAAAGAACAGCTCAATGATCTGTTGAGCAAGGGTTTCATTAGGCCTTGTTCCTCGCCTTGGGGATGCTCGGCGCTGTTCGCGAAGAAGAAGGATGAAACCCTGAGGTTGTGTGTGGATTACCGGCCGCTCAACACCGTCACCATCAAGAATAAGTACCCACTGCCCCGCATCGACATATTGTTTGATCAACTTGTGGGTGCAAGTGTATTCTCCAAGATGGACCTTCGCTCTGGATATCACCAGATTAAAATCCAGGCGGAGGATATTCCGAAGACGGCCTTCCCAACGAGATATGGACTATATGAATATCTCGTCATGTCCTTTGGTCTCACAAATGCTCCAGCCCATTTCATGTATCTCATGAACTCGGTGTTCATGCCGGAGCTGGACAAGTTTGTGGTAGTGTTCATCGACGATATCTTTGTTTACTACAAGACAGAAGCCGAACATGCCGAACACTTGCGGATCGTTCTTCAACGATTGCGAGACCACAAGCTCTACGCCAAGTTAAGTAAATGCGAGTTTTGGATCAGCCAAGTGCCATTCTTGGGACATATCATCTCAGCAGAAGGCATTGCGGTTGACCCAAGCAAAATAGAGCAAGGGCTGAAATGGAAAGCTCCCACTTCAGTCCATGAAGTCAGAAGCTTCCTCGGGTTAGCGGGATACTATCGGGGATTCATTCCAACCTTCTCCAAGCTCTCTAAGCCGATGACAGAATTGTTGAAGAAAGGGACGAAATATGTTTGGAACACGGTGTGTGAAGGAGCATTCCAAACATTGGTGAAGCATCTCACCACAGCCCCGGTCTTAGCTCAGCCGGATACAACAAAGCTGTCGGTACCTGAGATATGGGGTACCCCCGCGCACAGGGTAAAATGCCTAAGGAACTCGCCCTTCTCCATAGGGAGAGCTTCGAAGGCGCCACGCGTCCGGCGGGGCTGGACTTCCCTCTCCTCAGAGGAGAGCTCCGGGCCCGCCACGTGGCATACAGAAGCCGGACCTCCCCTCCACGGGAGAGAGGCCCGAAGGCGCCACGCGTCCAGCGGGCCGGACCTCCCACTCCTCAGAGGAGGGCTCCGGGCCCGCCACATGGCCAACAGGAGCCGAGCCTCCCCCTCCGCGGGGAGAGGTCCGGAGGCTCCACGTGCCCCGCGGAACGGGCCCTCCTCTCCCCTGAGAAGGGCTCCGGGTCCGCCACGTGGCAGCAGAAAGGCGCTGCCTGCCCCCGAGCGATAGGCAGCGGGCGTAAAGACACTCCATACCTTGCCCGTACAAGGTATTCAAGGCCCGCATCTTCCCAAGACGCGGAGACGCAGAGCACGCTTCTGTCAGATGCCGTTGCGCCCAGTCGCATCAAAGACTGACGCGTGGTGTCAGAACCTGCCAGCCAATAAACACCGCGACAAGACATCCCATGCCGCCTGCGCCGTCATCAACCACTACGATTAGCATGCGGCATGGGCAGGGCGGCAAGATGAAGACTCAGAAGCCTTCGACCAGAGGCAACTACCGGCATAACTGCAGATACGGTAGATATAGACAATCTTCCCGGGACCACCTGTCGGGTCCCGGCCCCCCTTGTAAGCTGCCCGAGCCTTGGACTTGGACTATAAAAGGCTCGGGTAGGCGACGATAGCAAGGGTTCGCACTTTGCAACTCATACGCTTGCCATACACTCTCAAGCTGTAACTCACCCCCAAGCTCAGGACTCCGGCCCTGAGCAGCAAGCAATACAGCGAGCTCCATAGCTCGCCGTGGACGTAGGGTTTTACGCTCCGGCGGCCTGAACCACGTAAAACTCACCGTGTCAAGCTCTTACTAACTCGTCCATCTGCGCAAGCTCTCCGCTAGAGACTAGCCCCACCGAAAAAAGAACCTCCGCGGCCTGCCCAGTGCAGGCCCGGGGGAAGTGTCGACTGAACACTTCGACATTTGGCGCGCCAGGTAGGGGGCTTTTCTCCTAGCGCGACGAGTTTCCGCTGACGAAGATGACCAAGCTTCCTTCAGCGGCGAACTCTCCCCCCTCGCCTCTGCGGCAGACCGCGACCAGGGGGGAATACATGTCGACACACTCGGGACGGAGTGTGTCGGTACAAGCTGGGAGCCAGCAACCGGCTCTGACAGCGCCGACCCCGGCAATGCAGGCTCCAACCAGCTTCAAGTCTTCAGTAGCGCTGGGCGTGCCCAGTGGGGGTGCGCTAGCTGCAGCGAGAGCGCTACTGTACAATCCACCCACTGGGGACGCGCCTCAGGCAGCGACCCGGCAGTGGATCCGCGAGATAGACCGTCTCGTTGTCGCCGCCGCAAACCCTCGACTTCGGCAGGGACGACACTCTGGCCAACCGGTCATGTCGCTGATGCGCGCACCATTGGTTGACGAGCAGACGGCAGACTCCAGCTCTACCAGCCCCAATCGACAGATCTGAGGACAGAGCTGGAGCGGTGTCGCCTGGGTCAAGATGCCTGGGTATATCTCAAGCGGCGCCGAGAAAGGCGTCGCCACCAAGAGGCTGACAACAGCATGACGTCGGCCTCGACCCAGCCTGAAGAGCAGACCTTCGCCACGCGATCTCTGCCCCAGGCCTGCGCCGTGCAGAATATGCCACAGTCATATGTCCTACATATGGCGCCCCCGGCCTATGGTGCAGCCTTGCCCATGCCGGGGCACGCGATGCTCAGTGCGAACCAAGCGTTCGCGGCACCAGAACCTGCGGCGACAGAAGCAGGGTGTGCGGCCCTCGCGCCCCACCTCCGCTTCGCAAAGTGGCCGCGCAAGTTTCGGCCGCACCTGCCCGAGAAGTACGACGGCAGCGTCAACCCGGCGGAGTTCCTCCAGATCTACTCCACTGCCGTACTTGCCGCAGGAGGGAATGAAGCCGTCATGGCCAATTACTTCCCTGTCGTCTTGACTGGCCCAGCTCGGTCTTGGCTCATGAACCTCCCCCAGGGTTCCGTAACTTCCTGGGGAGAGCTTTGCCGACAGTTCATAGCCAACTTCGGCAGTTCCTACACCCGGCCTGGCACGGAGCTCGACCTCCACGCCATCCAACAACAGCCTGGGGAGTCGCTGCGCTCTTTCATCCAGCGGTTCTCCCAGGTGCGGAACACCATCCCACACATTCAAAATGCTTCTGTGGTGGTGGCGTTCCGGCAAGGCGTCCGAGACGAGAAGATGCTTGAGAAACTCGCAACCAGGGAGGTCCGCGATGCCTCAGAGCTCTTCAGCTTGGTGGACAAGTGCGCCAGGGCAGCCGAAGGACGGAACTGGCACTCACAGCCGTCCTCCGAGTCAGGAGGGCTGCCCGGATCTGGTCCTACTCCCTATGGAGGCAGCAGGAAGACCAAGAGCCGAGGCAGAAGCAAGATAAGATCACCGGCTGCGACCCCAGTCGTCACTGCAGCGACGCTCAGTGGGGCTCGGGGGCCGCGCCCTGACAAGAGGCAGCGAAAGTCACCGATCCCGGAAGATAGCCAGGACAATATGTGCCCCGTGCACGGCAGCTGTCGCCACACTACTGCCGAGTGCCGGGAGATCCGAAGGCTCGCAGAGCGCTTCCGCAAGGGGAAGCGGCAGCGGGCTGATGCCCTGCCCTTCCGTCCAAAGGAAGACAAACAGGGGGTGGATGTTCCAGACAACATCGACCACCCAGAGGAGATCCAGGAGCCTCAGCGTGTCATGAAGGCGGCACGCAATCATGAGGACTCCAGCTCCAGTGACGATGAGCGTCGGAAGAAGCTCTACGTCATATACGGCGGGTCCGCCGACCCCTCGTCCCGAAGCGCAGTCAAGACTCTGCGCCGAGCGGTAGCGTCGGTGGCGCCACTTCCAAGTGCTGCACCGCACCTTAAGTGGATGGGGACCCCATCAGCTTTGACGCCACTGACTGCCCCAGGAACATGGCTGGGGCCGGCCAACTGCCGATCCTGGTAGCCCCTACCATCGCCAACGTGAGAATGTACCACGTTTTGGTAGATGGAGGAGCTGGGCTGAACCTCATCAGCCGTGCAGCTTTCCAGAAGCTGCAGGTCCCGATGGCCAAGCTCACCCCGTCGATCCTGTTCTCAGGGGTAGGGCCGGGACAGGTTATCCGCTACGGCAACATTAGTCTCCCGGTTACCTTCGGGGCTCCGGACAGCTATCGAACAGAGTACATTCTGTTCGACGTAGCGGAGATAGACCTCCCCTTCAACGCCATAATCGGCAGGCTAGCCCTGTACCGGTTCATGGCTGTAGCCCACTACGGCTACCTCGTCCTGAAGATGCCAACACCGACGGGCGTTCTCAGGATTCGTGGGGACCGCACTGCTGCAGTGTCGGCCCTGGAGAAGCTCCAAGCGCTCGCAACAGCTGGGGCATCAGCCCCCGGCAATACGGAGCCGGACCAGCTCCGCCCGAGCGCACGTCACCGTGCTTCTGCCACAGCACCCCGGGTGCAACCTCTCGACGAGGGCGGCGTCCCCTTAAAGGTCATCCAAGTCGGCACCGAAGCTACCCAGACCACCCGGGTAGCCGGGGGCCTGGATAGCAAATAGGAAGGCGCGCTCGTCACCTTCCTCCGGCACAACGTCGACGTGTTTGCATGGCAGCCGTCACAGATGCCGGGGATCCCCAGGGAGGTGATCGAGCACCACTTGAAAGTCTTCCCCGACGCCCGGCCGGTTCAACAGAAGCCCCGCAAGCAGTCCATCGAGCGGCAAAACTTCATCCGTGAAGAAGTCAAGAAGCTGCTGGACGCTGGCTTCATACGGGAGGTCCACCACCCCCGATGGTTGGCGAACCCCGTCGTTGTCCCGAAGGCCGGCGGGAAGCTCTGGATGTGCATCGACTACACCAGTCTCAATAAGGCATGTCCCAAAGATCCATTCCCTCTCCCTAGAATAGATCAAATAGTAGACTCAACGTCAGGCTGTGATATGCTGTGCTTCCTAGACGCCTACTCGGATTTCCATCAGATCCCCATGTCTAGGGAGGACGAGGAGCATACCTCCTTCATCACAGTAGACGGCCTTTATTGCTATGTGTCTATGCCTTACGGCCTAAAGAATGCACTCCCCACCTTTGTGCGGGCGATGCACAAAACCTTTGGGCAGTTAATAAGAGACCTAGTTGAGGTGTACGTCGATGACATAGTTGTCAAGATCAAGCAGGGTTCATCCTTACAAGATAACCTAGCTTTAGTCTTTGGCAAGTTGCGCTCTACGCGCACCAAGATGAACCCAGATAAATGTGTGTTCGGCGTGTCCTCTGGGAAGCTTTTAGGGTTCCTGGTCTCGCACCGAGGGATTGAGGCCAACCCAGAGAAGATCAAGGCCATCGACTTGATGCGGCCCCCTGCCCGCGTCAAGGATGTTCAGAGACTCACGGGATGTCTAGCCGCGCTGAGTCGGTTTATACCGAGGCTAGCAGAGCGGACACTCCCTTTCTTAAAGCTCCTGCGCAAGTCAGGCCCTTTTGCCTGGACTGACGAAGCAGAAGAGGCTTTCCAGGAGTTGAAGCGACTCCTGACGACCCTACCTATCATGGTAGCCCCTGAGCCCGGGGAGCACTTGCTGCTCTACATTGCGGCGACAACAGAAGTGGTGAGTATGGTCCTTGTCGCGGAGCGGCCAGACCCCTCACCCTAGCAACCTGCTCCGGTAGCAGAAGACAGACGCCAGGAGGCCCCGCAGGGCCAAGACGGTCTCCCGGACCCCCCGGAGGTCCAGGTCGACCTCCCGGAGGCCCAGGACGGTCTCCCGGACCCCCAAGATAAATCTCCAGGGGCCAATTGGGATTTCCCGGAGGTCCCTCAAGACCCCCCGGAGCTCCCTGATAATCAAGATAGCTTAAGGGCCTCCGGGTCCCAGTTCCCGGAGGCCCCCGTGGGTCCACTCACCTCCAGCGGGCTGGGGCCAATGGACGAGGACCTCCCAAGCCTAAGAGAGAGGGTTCGAACAATACAGAGGCCTGTCTACTACATCAGCGAAGTACTTCATGATGCCAAGACAAGGTACCTAGAAGTCCACAAGCTGCTGTATGCGGTGCTCGTGGCCTCCAGGAAGCTCCGCCATTACTTCGAGGCCCACCAGGTCTCGGTAGTCACCTCGTATCCGCTGAAGACAATTCTTCACAGCCCCCATGCGACTGGCAACGTTGCTAAATGGGCGGCGGAGCTGGCGGAGTTTGAGCTGGACTTCCTCCCACGCCATGCAGTCAAGAGCCAAGCACTGGCTGACTTTGTGGCGGAGTGGACACCAACGAAGACTGACCCAGGGGGCCATGAAGGCGGTGAGCCAGAGCACCAAGCTCCGGTCTTCACCGAACCCCACTGGACACTTTTCTTCGACGGCTCCTCGCGAAAGCAGGGGGCCGGTGCCGGCGTACTGCTCCTCATGCCATCGGGGGAACAGTTTGGTATATGGTGCGTCTAAATTTCAAGGCAACCAACAACATGGCGGAGTATGAAGCACTCATCTTTGGCCTGCAGACAGCCCTGTCTTTAGGCGCTCGCCAGTTGTTGGCACAGGGCGACTCCCAACTGGTCATCAAGCAAGTCAAGGGCGAATGCTCCTGCAATGACCCGCAGCTAGCTGCGTATCTGCTTCACGTGCAGATGTTGGAGAAAGAATTCCTCGCCTTGGACCTGCATCACGTACCACGCGCTGGTAATGCCGCAGCTGATAACCTTTCAACGAAGGCTTCCACCGGAGCCCCCGCGCCCGAAGGAGTTTTCGAGAGGACGTAGCTGCGGCCTACAGCCCGGCCCGTCGAGCCGGGCGAAGGGGGCTTGACCAGCACCTCGAAGCTGGCAGTCCCGGCGGCCCTACAGCCATGGATGCCGCCAAGGATCGTACGCGTCACTGGGGACTCCGTGCAACCCAGCGCTCAAGATCCAGAAGCTCAAGTCAGACCCGATGCATGGATCACGGAGATCCGGGACTACTTGAAGGACAATATCCTCCCTGATGAACATGCAACCGCTGAACGGATTGTGCGCATGGCTAAGAGGTATGCGCTGGTAGAGGGGGATCTCTACCGGCGTGGCGCCAACCACATCCTATTGCGGTGCATAACCCAGGGGGAAGGCTGCGACTTGCTCGCTGAGATCCATGGAGGCGAATGTGGAAGTCATTCTTCCTCACGCACGCTTGTCGGTAAAGCCTTCCGGCATGACTTCTACTGGCCGACAGCACTCCAGGATGCCGTCAAGCTGGTCGAGAGCTGCAAGGCGTGCCAGTTCCACGCCAAGCAGATCCATACACCGGCTCAGGCGGTACAGATGATCCCGCCCTCGTGGCCATTTACCGTATGGGGGCTGGACATCCTGGGACCATTTCCCAGAACCGTCGGGGGATTCCGGTACCTCTATGTCGCCATCGACAAGTTCACCAAGTGGCCAGAAGCTACACCAGTTGTCACCATCAACAAACAATCTGCAGTAAAGTTCATCAAGTCTATTGTCTGCCGGTTTGGGGTCCCAAACAGAATCCTCACCGACAACGGGACCCAGTTCACCAGCGCAGCATTCCAAGACTACTGCGAGGACCTTGTTATTCAGGTGTGCTATGCCTCTATCGCTCACCCGAGGAGCAATGGGCAAGTTGAGAGGGCCAACGCGGAGATTCTCCGGGGCCTTAAGACTCGCACCTTCGCCAGCCTGAAGAAACATGGTGCCAATTGGGTAGATGAGCTTCCGAGCACACTATGGGCTAACCGGACATCCCAGAGCCGGGCCACCGGGGAGACACCCTTCTTCATGGTGTATGGGGCTGAAGCTGTACTTCCCCCAGAAATCACCATGAAGTCTCACCTTGTCCGGGCTTACGACGAAGCCACGCAGGACAACCTCCGGCGTGGAGAAATCGACCTCGTCGACGAGGTCCGATTACATGCGGCACTCTGTAACGCGCGGTACAGACAAGCGCTTCGGCGCTACCACCAGAGGTCTGTGCGTGCCCGGGAGCTGCAGGAAGGTGACCTGGTGTTGCGGCGCATACTTTCTCGCGAAGGGGCCCACAAACTCTCCCCTAGTTGGGAAGGCCCCTTCCGAGTCGCGAAAGTATGCCGCCTCGGGTGTGTGCGCCTTTCCACCAAGGATGGGGACCTGCTCCCGAACCCTTGGAACATAGAACACCTCCGTAAGTTCTACCCCTAGAGCAAAAATAGGACAGTACTTTCTTTTCGTAATAAACTCCATAGAGTCCAGGAGCAGCGCTCGGAGCAGCTAAGCCCCAGGGGACGGTACAGGACTACGTTCAGCTTTGCCTGGTTCCGACTCCAAGCGCGTAGAGTCTTGCTTCCCCTCTTAATGGGGCGGATCGTGGCCTCCATGTTTAGCCTGCCTTCCTCCTGTGGAAAGTTGTGCGAAAAGAAATCTGCTCTACTTTGCTCTTTCCTCGTACTCATTTAAATTGTGTCTTGAGTTTTTTAACCACCCTTGCAGTGCATGGTTGCCATGTCCTCAGCTCCCCCTCTCAACAGTCCCCCAAGCACCAAGCATATGGTTAGGGGCTATAAGTCAAATAAGACTATGAGATAAGGGAGGGGGAGCCCCCAAGGAGAATTACGTTTCCTCTACCTGTGTGCAGGGCTTCCAGGCTATGGCGACAGGGACTACATAAAGCAGGGGGAAAGGAGCCGTCAGCAGCACCGGCCCAGGACTGGAAGGACCGGGCCCCGCCCCTTCGGCAGGGGCGAGGTCCGAAGGCCCCACATGTCCAGCGGGCCTGGAGCACTCTCTGAGGAGGGCTCCGGGCTCGCCACGAGACAGGCGGAAACCGGACCCCCCCCCCCCCTCTCGGTGGGAGGGCTCCGAAAGCCCTACGTGTCCAACATGGCCGGAGCTCCCGCCTCTGGCGGAGGGGGTCCGGACCCACCACGTGGCAGGCAGATTTGGAGCTCCCCAAAGGGCGAGATCCGGAGACCCCCGGGGGCCCCTAACGCGGTTAGGACCCGGGGAGGGTGACTATGCAGAGGTCTGAGATTGGAGATGGCCTCTGAAGTACCTTGCGGAGCTAAGGACTCAGTCAGGCAAAACCGAGAAGGAGCATCACGACCGCAAATATCTTAAAAGAGTCAAACTACGCGAGGCTCCATGAGCTGGACTACAGACTCGATAAAAAGAAAGAAACAAGTCCCAAGGGTCTCCCGACATGACCAGAATCCAGAAGTTGCAAGAACGGCCGCATCACCAGGCTTCAGCCCTGGCGGAACACTCTCGCTCTATGATCAGAGCGTAGGAATCGCCTCCCTCATCACCGGCGCAAAAACCAGTGACACCACGGGAGCTCCTGAGGCCCCCTCCACAGTATTCAGCGGTCTTCCTGGAGACTCTGCCATCTGAGATCCTCCATGGTGCATCGGCGGTTTCCTTCTCCTGAAGTTCCCTCATCATCGGCGCAAAAGCCGGTGTCGTCAAGGGTGCCCCTGGAGCCCCCATCCCTCATCACCTGCGCAAAAGCTGGAGTCATCAAGGGTGCTCCTGAGGCCCCCTCCACAGTATTCAGCGGTCTTCTCGGAGACTCTGCCGCCTGGGATTCTCCTCGGTGCTTCAGCGGTTCCTTTGAAGACTCCACCACCTGGGAAGGGACACAACGCCAAGGAGCTTTCTGCCTGCTGTCACCAAGGAAGGGCTCCGTCGGGAGGACAAACCAGAGACCCCTTGGTGGCGCCACCCTCAGAGGCAGGGCAGGCAGGCTCCCTGAGTCCCAGGCTTGGTGCAGACGCAACCGCTAGAGGGAACCGAGAGCAATTCTCCCCCCATAAGGCGGGTTAAGAGCCATGGAAGAAGACAAGACTGCAGAGACCCGAGGGAGGCGCAGGGGCTGGAAGCCTTATAAGGGGAACGTACCCACATGGGGGTTTCATTTCACACCTTCCCGGGTGCAAACCCAAGCGATTCGGAACTCTTCGAATACCCTGCATCGGCAACCGCTTCGGTTCCTAGACCGAGTGCCGATTACAGGTGGGCCCAAGCCGCCTAACTGAAGCGGTGGGGTCAAAGAGTCAGTCTCCTGAGAAGATGAGCCGGCAAGGCACTTCGGCGGTTCCCAAAGAAAGCACTGCAACGTGCAGAAGTGGCAGTCTTGGGAACCGCCGCAGTAAAAGCAACCATCAAGTGAGCGCACGCTCCCACGATCCCTCGGCCGTTCGTGCTCCGGCAGCGGTCAATTCGGGACTTAGAGAAAGTGCGCGGATCGTAAGAGACGGAGGTCCCACCTCGGGCTCGCTATCTCCCCCGAGATGGGCCCGGGGGCCACTGTCGGTACCTGAGATATGGGGTACCCCCGCGCACAGGGTAAAATGCCTAAGGAACTCGCCCTTCTCCGCAGGGAGAGCTCCGAAGACGCCACGCGTCCGGCGGGCTGGACCTCCCTCTCCTCAGAGGAGAGCTCCGGGCCCGCCATGTGGCATACAGAAGCCGGACCTCCCCCTCCACGGGAGAGAGGCCCGAAGGCGCAACGCATCCAGCGGGGCCGGACCTCCCACTCCTCAGAGGAGGGCTCCGGGCCCGCCATGTGGCCAACAGGAGCCGAGCCTCCCCCTCCACGGGGAGAGGTCCGGAGGCTCCACGTGCCCCGCGGAACGGGCCCTCCTCTCCCTTGAGAAGGGCTCCGGGCCCGCCACGTGGCAGCAGAACGACGCTGCCTGCCCCCAAGCGATAGGCAGCGGGCGTAAAGACGCCCCATACCTTGCCCGTACAAGGTATTCAAGGCCCGCGTCTTCCCAAGACGTGGAGACGCGGAGCACGCTTCTGTCTGGTGCCGTTGCGCCCAGTCGCATCAAAGACTGACGCGTGGTGTCAGAACCTGCCAGCCAATAAACACCGCGACAAGACATCCCATGCCGCCTGCGCCGTCATCAACCACTACGACTAGCATGCGGCGTGGGCAGGGCGGCAAGATGAAGACTCAGAAGCCTTCGACCAGAGGCAACTACCGGCATAACTGCAGATACGGTAGATATAGACAATCTTTCCGAGACCACCTGTCGGGTCCCGGCCCCCCTTGTAAGCTGCCCGAGCCTTGGACTATAAAAGGCTCAGGTAGGCGACGATAGCAAGGGTTCGCACTTTGCAACTCATACGCTAGCCATACACTCTCAAGCTGTAACTCACCCCCAAGCTCAGGACTCCGGCCCTGAGCAGCAAGCAATACAGCGAGCTCCATAGCTCGCCGTGGACGTAGGGTTTTACGCTCCGGCGGCCAGAACCACGTAAAACTCGCCGTGTCAAGCTCTTACTAACTCGTCCATCTGCGCAAGCTCTCCGCTAGAGACTAGCCCCACCGAAAAAAGAATCTCCATGGGCTGCCCAGTGCAGGCCCGGGGGAAGTGTCGACTGAACACTTTGACAAAAGCCCTTCGACGTGTATTGTGACGCGTCCGGTATTGGGCTTGGCTGCGTGTTGATGCAGGAAGGACGTGTGGTCGCTTATGGTTCACGCCAACTTAGGAACCATGAGCAGCATTATCCCACTCATGATATTGAGCTTGCTGCAGTGGTTTTGGCGCTGATAATGTGGAGGCACTATCTCCTGGGGAATCTAGTGCATCTTTACACCGACCACAAGAGCTTAAAATACATTTTCACCCAGAAGGAGCTGAACATGAGGCAAAGGAGGTGGTTAGAATTAAGCAAGGATTATGAGATTGAGATCCATTACCACCCCGGCAAGGTGAATGTGGTTGCCGACGCTTTGAGTCGGAAATCACATGTCCATCTCCTCACCATTACACCGGTGGAGGAGGAAGCGCCGAGTTTATACTTGGTTCCTTATGGATCACTGTACAACCTTGCCCTCATCCCTACCATTAGGGAAGATATCGTTGCAGCTCAGAAGACGGATAAAGGCATGGCACATCTCCGGAGACGGATAGACAATGGAGAGATCAAGTGTTTCCGGAAAGATGATGAGGGGACGCTTTGGTTCAATGACTGAATAGTCGTACCCCGAGATATGGAGTTGAGGAAAAAGATCCTCGATGAAGCTCACTTGTCTAAGTACTCCATTCATCCGGGCAGCAACAAAATGTGCCAAGGTTTGAAGAAGAAATTTTGGTGGACACGGATGAAGCGGGAGGTAGCGAAGTACGTATCCGAGTGCAATACGTGCCGACGAGTGAAAGCGGATCATATGAGGAAGTCATGGATGTTGCAACCCCTGAAAATTCCAGCATGGAAATGGAAAGATGTGAGCATGGATTTCATTGTGGGATTACCCTTGACATCCAACAAACATGATTCCATTTGGGTGATCGTTGACCGACTGACCAAGTCAGCTCACTTCATCCCCGTACATACACATTTCCATGCCAACAGATATGCGGAGTTATATATCGCCAGGATCCTATGTTTGCATGGCGTACCCAAGACCATAGTCTCAAACCGAGGTGCATTGTTTGTATCTCGCTTTTGGGAGCAGTTGCATGCTGCTTTGGGTACTAAACTGATTAGAAGCTCCACCTACCACCCTCAGACAGATGGCCAAACAGAGAGGGTGAATCAGGTTCTAGAAGACATGTTGAGAGCAAGTGCCATCCACCATGGTAGGAACTGGGATGATCACCTACCATTGGCAGAATTCTCGTACAACAACGGCTATCAGGCAAGTATCAATATGGCACCCTATGAAGCTCTCTACGGTCGTAAATGCCGCACCCCATTAAATTGGTGCGAGTCCGGTGAAAGGGTCACATTCGGGGTTGATGTGGTGAACGACGCCGAAGAGCGTGTTCGTGCAATTCAAGCTAACTTGAAGGCCGCTCAATCCTGGCAGAAGAGCTACGCTGATAAGAGGCGTAGACCGTTGCACTTTGACATCGGTGAACACGTGTACCTCCGCGTGTCCCCGATGAAGGGTGTGCACCGGTTCGGTGTGAAGGGGAAGCTCGCTCCCCGTTTTATTGGACCCTATGCCATCACCGAGAAGTGTGGACCAGCGGCGTATCGATTGGAGTTACCGGCATCCCTTGCTGGTGTCCATGATGTTTTCCATGTTTCGCAACTGCGAAAATGTTTGAAGCATACAGCTGCTGTTCCTACCGAAGACATCGGCGAGCTGAAACCGGATTTAACATATGATGAGTATCTGGTGGAGATTCTTGATGAGAAAGCCCGAACCACGCGTAGCAGAACGTTGTGGTTCTACAAGGTCCTCTGGAGCAACCACACCGCTGAAGAAGCGACGTGGGAGAGCGAGGAGTTCCTTCGCTCAAATTACCCGGAGTTCATGGCATCTCAACACGGGTAAGTCCCTATTACATCGCTATCTCTTCTTTTGTAATCTCGGGATGAGATTCTTTTAAGGGGGGAGGGATGTAAAAGCCCAAGAAAAGGGACTTGCAAAAACTTTTCATCACCTCACAACACCACAGTTCTTGTTGTGGATAGATGGTGAAAAAGTGGGAAGAGCAAGTAACCTCCATCAAAAGAGTGATTAGAGGGGAAATTGTGGGAATTTTACTCATGAACATGAGAGGTTGAGCTCACCCCTAGAACTTTAAAAGTCTTGGGAAGGTTCAGTCCAAGTTTCATGAAAATCCAACACTTTTTGAGGCACTTTTGGAAGTATTTGAAAAGGAGGCTAATTTGAATGTAAATTCAAATTGCAGCAACTTTCAGCACTCAAATTCAAAAGTTAGCTTCATATTCAAACTCAGCACATTTTTCTTAGTAAGCCCACCAATTTTCATCCTCATTAGAGTTCATCTTGTCAAGAGCTAAATTTGCAAGAATTCAAAACTGAATTTGAATTTCAGTTTAAACATGCAGCAAATTTAGCCAAACACAGTTCAAATTTGATAATTCAAATTTAAACCAAGACTTGGTGACTAAGTCTCACATTAAATTGTGAGTAGCTGAGGATATTTTGGCACAACAGAATTCAGAAAATTGGAAAAAACAAAAGAATTAGAGGGGAGGCCCACTGGTCAGTAGACTTAGCACAGAAGTCTCCTCAGCCGACTTCCTCGACCGAGCGCGCTCGCCAGCTGCGGCCAGCGTCGGTGCCCGACCACCTCGGCCGGCCAGCTCCTGCTTCGGCAGAGGAGGTGGCACAGCAGGTGTCGTGCTCTCCACTGGCCTCAGGGGCCTATAAAAGGTCCGAGACCGCCGGCGAGTTGCTGATTTTCGCGAGTTCCGCAACCAGCAGCCTAGTCGCCGAGCTCCGATCGTGTGCCACCCCAGCTGTGATCATCTTCCGGCTTTGACCTCCCTAGGAAAGTGAAGCGCTAGCTCGTCCTCAAGACCACCGCGCAAACCGTTCCAAGGTTCGACCTTTGTGCGCGGAGAATTTTCCAGTTTAGGGTGGGTAGCTCATTTCGGGACCCGATTAGGTTTAGGAGAAATTCGGGAAGCTTAGTGGCTGGGAGGTCGAACGGAGCTGTGAGAGAGCATCTAGAGGTTCTGGCGACCCTTCTCGTCCGAAAACCGGAAGGAAATCACCGCCGGAACCCTAAGTTCACCCTAGAACAGTGTGGAGGGGGAGGGGGTCGCCGGTGAGGTCTGGGTTTCCGGCCGTTTAGGGCCCAACAGAGCTCATGCCAAGCTTCCCGAGGTTTCCCTGAGTGTGGCGACGCGATTAGCGCACGAAGGAGATGGTCAGAAGGGCGGGAACATGTTGCCGAGGTAGCACAGAGGCATAGGGCTCGTCGCCGGTGAGCTATGGCGGTTAGCCGGCGGCGACATGGTGTCAAGAGGGTTCAGCACCCGAGATTACGTGGGGGCGGCGGGTCTCGTCGGCTCCGGCGAGCTAGATCGCCGGGAACGCCGACCTCGCCGGAGCTCCGGCGGCTCGGGGCGGCGACGTCGGGAGGTAGACGAAGGGTGAGGCCCCACCTGTCAGCCCCTGTGCTAATCACGCGCGAGCGCGCGGTTAGTTCAATTTAAATGGGCGGGCCCCGCTGTCAGCCTCTGGTTTAGCGCGGGAGGGGATTTTCTGTAGGAAAATAATTCAGGAATCAGCTCAAGCTTTAGAAATTCATAAGTTGGTGTAGGAAGCTCCAAATTCAGTGAACCAAATTTTGCTGAACTTAGGATTCTGAGTACTTTCCAGCAATATCAAATTCAGCCCATGAAAGTGAATAGTTTTCTAGAATTAAATCCCTAAAATTTAAACTGTTGGGAATTTTATCTGGAGAACTACTTTATGAAAAATTCTGAAATTTGGCTGAGAGGTTCATTGGAAAATCCCTGAATCCAAGTAAAATTTTCAGACTCATCCAAGTTAATTTAGTTACCCTAATGGGGTGATTAACAGAACTGCCCTGAGAAAATAGAAAAATGTACAGAAACATTTTTCAGATTTTCTCAAATCTTAAGTAGGGCATAACTTTCTGTAGAATTCTTCAAATGACATGAAACCAACTCCATTAGAACCATCCTAAATTCTAGTTTCCAGAAAGTAATGGTTGGAGCCATGAAAACCCCTGTAATTAGTTAGAGGCTCAAATATTGACCAAATGGGCTTCTATTTGTACAAGGTTCAAATGAACTTTGTTTCAAATGAAACTTGGTCAAAACTCTGGTTAGGACCCTACCAAGCCACCACAAAAATTTCAGAACGCAAGGGGAGGGCTAGCTAGAGTTATTAGTAATTAAGTATTCAAGTTCACACATTGCATTTAAATTAACATATAATATTTCATTAACGTGTACTCGCTGAAGGCGAGGAAGCTCCGGAGGTTCTCGACTTCCTGCTTCCAGAGGAAGAACTGACTGCTGACCAGCAGCAACAAGGCAAGCCCCAGTTTGCATTAACCTTTTATCAGTTTTACTTTGTTTACATGTGTCATAAGAAGTGTGAATGTGCATTAGGTATAGGATGGATGGAACCCCACTTGCATGACCAGAAATTTTCCATAAGAGTGAGGGTAGTTTCTAAGACCTCGAGTAGATAGGCTATGCTTAAAGATTCATATGGCTTCGGTACAAGTCGAGTAGTTGGAATCTACTCGTGAGATAGGCTTGGGACACACGGGTTCGGTTGAGTGATGTGAGATCACATTAGTAATAAAAATGAGACTAGGCAGGGGCTAGGGCGCAGCAAGAGGGAGTCTTGTGTGCACAGCCCTGTCCGTGTCGATTGAGGACCGATCCGTGTGCGGCCCACGCTGATCAAGTTTGAACGTACCGAAGGCATATCGGATATATGGGCCCTGATAAACCGATGTAGCCTAAACCTCCGGCGTCGAGGCATAACACACCGATTTATAGGTGTAGGCTGAGGGCAGCAAGGTGGAAATCTGCCAACAGGCATAGAGAGATGCTCCTTGTGGGGAACCTCCTGCTCGTTTCGGTGCGACCGGTTTGACATTTGGGCTGTTGGGTGAAAGGTTGTCCCGTACGACATCGAGTGAGCGTGCTGTGCAGCTCCACGGGTGGGCGTAAGTGACGTGCTCTTTGGGTTTCCCTGCAGGTGTATATCGAGTCGATTCGCCATCCCTCGCGGTGAAGAGTACAACTTGGTCACTGAGTCATGACGTAGACTAATGTATGAAATATGGTGATTCAATACTGCTGATTTGCTATAATATTGTACTGCTACATGTTTACCACGAAATATTGCTTACTAAATTTCAGCTTCATGAACTGTTAACTTGTTGCTAAAAGATGAACTAAGGATGAACTTGTAGGCGTGTCCATTTGCTGCAACATTGCTATCCTATGTCATGGTACACCTCATGTAGAGTTTCATGCTTAGGTGAGTCGGTTGAGCCTTGTTGAGCCTTCGTGCTCACGGTTGCTGCTTAAGTGTTTTTCAGGTGAGGAGCCACCCACGGACTCGGAGTACGAGTCCACCGGCGAGGGTTACCCTCCGTCAGGGACCATGGCTGAGTGGGAGCCGTACACGCCACGCTGAGCTGAGACGTGCAGCTAGTGTGGGTTGCCCTAGGGCTGGGCAACCAACTTTTGCTAGATAGGCGGGCGTGAGTTGTACAAAAGAAACTTCCGCTGTGTAATAAAAGACCCTAGTTTGTAACTGAGGAGTGTACTACTTTGTACATTCAGTTTGTTTCCCATGTAATATATTGTGTTCTTATGACGTGTGCTGTCGGGTGTCGCATCGCGCGGCACCACCCTCTGCGATCCTGGATGGGCGTATTCCGGTCCGCCACAGGTTCATGCATGCACATGCCAGGATAACAGTGCCACCACAAGGCCAAGTATGGGTGCGGCTTAGCTGAGTAATTAGGTAAGTTGCTAGAGTGTTATGGACTGTGAAAGGCACGGGGAATGGGAGTCGAGTGAGGACTGCCCTGGGAACTGCATGGCACAAGAGGGGGCCCGTGGGTGGGAGAATTGGAGATTCTGTCCTGCCGGTGAAACCTTAGTGAGTCCATACATCTAGTAGCCCCTTTGTAAAGGCTATTTTGTGATCTCTTGACCATACACCGACGGATGTGTACTGGTATAATGGAGGTTCTGCAGTCGCTGACGGGTGACGAAATCAAAAACTTGTGGGTAAAGAGGTGCACACTCTGCAGAGTCTAAAACTATCATGATAGTCGAGCTTACAGTTACGAGCACCTGGCTAAACTGCCATGATTAGTTGGGATGGTTATTGGGATGGTTATTGGGAAGGTTCTTGGTTATGGTTATTGGTTTGGTTATGGTTTGGTTGTTGGGACTGTTGAGTCCGGGTGATATGATGGTTGCATGACTGTTGAGTCATGACAGCGAGTTTGGTCTCGGGGTGAGACGAAGTTGTCTTGAGATGGTAGCGAATACGGGGAGGTATTCGTGAGATGGTAGCGAATACGAGGAGGTATTCGTGAGTAAGAATGAGGTTGGTTAATGTTCAGGTGGAACATGGAAAGCGATGGAGGTATGTTGGTAATTTAATACATGCTGGGGATTACATTCATCTAAAGTTAAGAATGATGTTTTATCATGGTTTTAAAAATCTGCTTTTCTGCAAATAAGCCTTTTTATACTTACCTTGTTTATGAGCTGCATATCATGTGTTTTCCCGCACTTGCTGAGTACATCATTATACTCAAACTTGCATTATTATTTCATCATCAGCAGCAGGAGAAGCCTACTATGAAGACCAAGTGGAGCATTATGGCGTGTGATCTGTTCTCAACCTTGCCTGTGGAGGGAGTAGAGATGGAGTCACTTCTGCTTAGATTTGCTTCCGCATTAGTTTTTGCTTCCGCATTAGAAATAAGGACTTCTGCTGTGAGCATGAGTCCAAGACTCATGAGGTATTGTAATAAACTCTGTTGTTCGTGGTAATATATAATCTGAATTCAGTTTGTGGAACGTATGTGTATGTGTGACGAACATCCTGGGCACACATATGCATTAGTTCTCGGTTCCGTGGTTTTCCACAGAATTGAGGGCGTCACAGATTGGTATCAGAGCCATGGGTTGACAGTAGGTTACACGTCTAGATACAAACCTTAGATTGATATTAGAGCCACGGGTTAACAGCAAGTTGCACCCCTGAATAGGAGTCATAGGTAGCTAAGCCACACTGACCAAAGGAAGCATCCTAGGGTGAATAACTTAGATTGGCCTTGAAACCACCTTGGCACAGGGAACCATCCTTGAATAGGAGTTGTGTGGGCCCTTGTGATGATTATTTGTGATTTTGTGCTTAGTGTGAAGTTGTGGGACATCTCAAAACGTTGTCCATATCCACACGTAAAAAGGAAGAGGTGTGAGATGTCTCGGCACTTGTTCACATGCTCATATGGGCTAATATATACATAGTCCAACTCACCTTGATGCATATAGTTAGAGAGAATCTACCTAACCTTCTAACATTCTATTCTATTTCGGTCTCTCTCACAGATGGTGAGAGGAAACGCCGGCCGAAGGAACGTCCAGGAGGATGACCATGATGAAGTTCCTGCTAACCCAGGAGCTGGCGAAAACCATCTAGAAAGGTTGATGGCCATGCAAAACCAGCTTATGCAAACCATGATCCAAACTCTGGGTCAGTTGCAGGCCAACCAAAACCCTGTTCCGGCACCACCGCCACCACCACCGCCGGCTCATAACAGGTTGGGAGAGTTCATGAGGACTCGACCGCCCACCTTTGCTCAAGCTAGTGATCCCATGGAGGCCGATGATTGGTTAAAATCCATGGAGAAAAAGCTTGCCATTGTTCAGTGCAATGACCGAGAGAAGGTTCTCTTCGCATCGCACCAACTTACGGGAGCCGCTGCTGACGCCGCTGCTGACTGGTGGGATGCCCTGAGCAACGCTCATGCCGACCCGGAGACAATCACTTGGACTGAGTTCAAGGAAAGTTTCCGCTCTCACTACATCCCTGCTGGTGTAATGATGCTCAAAAGGCAGGAGTTCGAAGGTCTCCGCCAAGGACAGAAAAGTGTGAATGAATATCTCAACAAGTTCACACAAGTGTCCCAGTATGCCCCCAAAGATGTCAACTCATATCAAAGGAAGCAGTACCTGTTCATGAGAGGGTTAAACAATGAGATCCAGGTTCAGCTCCTCAACAATGACTACGTAAGCTTCCAGAAGCTGGTTGACAAGGCCATAGTGGTTGAAAACAAGATCCGAGAGATTGAGCGAGAGTGCAAGAGGAAGATGCCATACCAGCCCCAAGGGAGCAACGTACGACCTAGGTACATGCCCCCTGCACCGCAGTATGGATCAACCACTCCTGCATACCGCCCTGGTCAGTCACCACAGCAACAATTCGTTGCACCGGCACCTCGTGTGCCCATGCCTCCTGCACCCCGACCTAACAATGGCGCCCCTGTTCAAAACCCCCGCCCCAACGTAACTGCTGCCGTAGGCAACAGGGCATGCTTTGCATGCGGGGAAGTAGGCCACTTCGCGAACCAGTGCCCAAGGAGAGGCCCTGGACAGCAGGGTAACGTGCCCAAGCAGAACCCGCGACTGAACAAAGGAGACAATCAAGGGAACCGTGGACAGCAGAACTATGCTCGCGGCCACGTAAACCATGTCACTACCGAGTAAGCACAACAGGCTGAGGACGTCATAATTGGTATGTTCCTTGCCAACTCCAACCCAGCCACCATCTTATTTGATTCTGGAGCATCGCATTCCTTCATATCATCCAAATACGTTGCCAAACATCATCTACCCGTATTCCACCTAGAATATGCTATGTTAGTTAACTCTTCCGGAGGAGAAATGAGGACTAATATAGTATGTCCTAAAGTAAGCCTTAAAATAAGGGGGGTAGACTTCCTTGCCAACCTTATTGTCTTGGACTCCCAAGGGATTGACATCATACTAGGAATGGATTGGCTAAGCAAGCACGACGGAGTAATCCAATGTGCTGAAAGGAGCGTGAAGAGGATATCAAGGCAGAATTTCCCCATCTATTTTCTACTAACGAATCTCGAGGCCGAGATTCAATTTAAGGGGGGTAGATTTGTGACACCCTCATCTCGGGTGTCAGCATAAGTTCATGCTTTATGAAGAGGAAACATTTTAAGAAAAGAAGGAACAGAGAAAATATCAAAAGGATAGCCAATAAGAGCCGAATCCAGCTCTCAGAAAGCGCCGAAGACAACTTACCGCGGCCGCTGGCCACGTGGCGTGTTCGGAGCTCATCCCTGCGAAGTGGGGAGAGGTCCGCCGCTAACTTAGCAACGTGGCAGGTTCGGGACTCATCTCCGAAAAAGGGGAGAGGTCCGATCCTGTGGGACACGTGTTGCCAACGGAGCTAGCCTCTGAGGAAGAAGCAAAGGCATTTCCGCAGGACACGTGTCATCCTCAGAGCTAGTCCTCGTGGAAATCAGAGGACCAGTCGCGCGGGATACGTGTCGACTTCGGAGCTTATCTCCGAGAGGTCCTGTTCTATTGGACACGCGTCATCACCAGAGCTTATCTCCGGAAGGTCTGTCGCTGCTGGACACGTGTCGACCTCGGGGCATGTCCCTGAAGAAAGAAGAGAGGAAAGACCGGCGCCAACACGTGGCGTGCGTGGAGCTCACCTCCAAAGGAGGGAGAGGTCTCGGTTGATTGACACGTGGCACAACCGGAGCTCGTCTCTGCGGAGAAGGAGATACCAGGCCCCGGAAGGACACGTGGAGCCTCCGGAGCTCATCGCCGCGAAGGTAACGAGTTCTGGAACAGCTGTTACGCGTAAGAATATCGGTACGTACAGGAAACTGACCTGAATTCCACAATGTTACCGCACCAAATCAACTAAAGATAAGATGATAGGATCCAACGACGATCTGAATAAGACTCTTATTCAAGATACAAACAGATTAGGACTCTTCTCTTCCCGATTATAAATAGAACCCAGAACCTCTGGCCGAAACCACGAACTTCTTTTCAACTCCTGAGACGACGACTTAGAGCCCTAGCCCTAACTCGCCGAGTAAGCCATCGCCGAAGCACAGCAAGGGAGATCGCCGGAGGAGAGCCGAGCGGTCTGAGGAGGACCTCGAAGACCGAGAGGAACGTAAGGTAGGCCCCAATACCACCTTACGATATCGTTGAGTTTTCTTTGCATCTGTTCTTTGATTCCTTTCGAACAGAAGCCTTCTCGTGGACAGATCACTTGATGATCAGATTGATCTAAAGACAAGATCATTGCCACGTCCACCTTTGATCCGAACACCTCTGTCCATGCAAGCCATGCAAGAACACACCAATCTAATAAAAATCATAGGATAGCATGCATATGCATCATCGCATCTAGATTAAGGTTTGTGCATGATATTGATTGCTGTGAAACTTGTATGCACGTGATCCTACCTAGCAGGACAAGCTCAGGGAGCTGTCTATGACGAACTGCAGCAACAAGGTCTTGGGATTCAAGAACAACCGGAACCACAAGAACAAGGAAAGTGCTCCTTGACCATATTGATCCTATGTTTTGGGTGAAACTGTTTTGTTTTGCGAAAAGGTATGTGTGCTGAGTCCAACATGATGGGAAACCCTTCTATAGGAGTTTACTAGTTTTGGTTAAACCACCCTTGTCGCCTGGGAAGTTTATGAGTCAGGTATGGTTTTTGCTTTATGCTTTGCTGAGTCTATGGGATTGGGAAGCGAGATAGATGTGTCTAGCTAACTGCACTCGTATTGATAATAAGAAACTGATGTTAATAATGGACATGGATCGGAGGGAGATCTAGGCAAGACTGGGCTTGTGAATGAGGTAGCATGAGACGGTGGTTTACTTGCTGTAGATCTAAGGACCGGTTCATGCATGCACATGCCAGGATAACAGTGCCACCACAAGGCCAAGTATGGGTGCGGCTTAGCTGAGTAATTAGGTAAGTTGCTAGAGTGTTATGGACTGTGGAAGGCGCGGGGAATGGGAGTCGAGTGAGGACTGCCCTGGGAACTGCATGGCAGAAGAGGGGGCCTGTGGGTGGGAGAATTGGAGATTCTAGCCTGCCGGTGAAACCTTAGTGAGTCCATACATCTAGTAGCCCCTTTGTAAAGGCTATTTTGTGATCTCTTGACCATACACCGACGGATGTGTACTGGTATAATGGAGGTTCTACAGTCGCTGACGGGTGACGAAATCACAAACTTGTGGGTAAAGAGGTACAAACTCTGCAGAGTCTAAAACTATCATGATAGCCGAGCTTACGGTTACGAGCACCTGACCAAACTGCCATGATTAGTTGGGATGGTTATTGGGATGGTTATTGGGAAGGTTCTTGGTTATGGTTATTGGTTTGGTTATGGTTTGGTTGTTGGGACTGTTGAGTCCGGGTGATATGATGGTTGCATGACTGTTGAGTCATGGCAGCGAGTTTGGTCTCGGGGTGAGACGAAGTTGTTTTGAGATGGTAGCGAATACGGGGAGGTATTCGTGAGATGGTAGCGAATACGAGGAGGTATTCGTGAGTAAGAATGAGGTTGGTTAATGTTCGGGTGGAACATGGAAAGCGATGGAGGTATGTTGGTAATTTAATACATGCTAGGGATTACATTCATCTAAAGTTAAGAATGTTGTTTTATCATGGTTTTATAAATCTGCTTTTCTGCAAATAAGCCTTTTTATACCTACCTTGTTTATGAGCTGCATATCATGTGTTTCCCGCACTTGCTGAGTACATCATTGTACTCAAACTTGCATTATTATTTCATCATCAGCAGCAGGAGAAGCCTACTATGAAGACCAAGTGGAGCATTATGGCGTGTGATCTGTTCTCAACCTTGCCTGTGGAGGGAGTAGAGATGGAGCCACTTCTGCTTAGATTTGCTTCCGCATTAGTTTTTGCTTCCGCATTAGAAATAAAGACTTCTACTGTAAGCATGAGTCCAAGACTCATGAGGTATTGTAATAAACTCTGTTATTCGTGGTAATATATAATCTGAATTCAGTTTGTGGAACGTATGTGTATGTGTGACGAACATCCTGGGCACACATATGCATTAGTTCTCGGTTCCGTGGTTTTCCACAGAATTGAGGGCGTCACACTTCTACTTTGCGCACCTTCTCGAAGACCCGCTTTCAAACAGTCGTGGGATCGTGGGGGCGTGAGCCCTGCTTGATGGTTGCTTTTACTGCGGCGGTTCCCAAAGCTTCCACCACTGCATATCGCAGCGCACGTTGCATCGCCTTGTTAGGAACCGCCGGGTTCTCCGCCTGGGGGCTGACAACCCGGTCCACCACTTCTATAGGATGGCCTGGGCCCGCTTGTCATGGACTCCAGGGCTTGGAGCTGAAGCGGTTATCTCAAGCAGCGTATTCAAAGAGTTTCGAATCGCTTTGAATCGTGTATGGGAAGTTTAAAAGGGGATCTCATCTGCATCGCAGGCTTCCCTTCGCACTTCCCCACGCCTGAGCCCTCCAGAGTCCTCTGAGCGCTCAAGCCTTCTCAGCCCCTAAGTTCTTGCGCCTCCGCCGCCCATGGCTTCCAGCCTGACTCCAAAGGCAGACGGAGCTCGGATCACCGACAGGGGGAGGGGCAGGGAGCCGGCCTCCGGTTTGCCAGATAAGAAACGTGCCCGGTCCCCTCCGACAGCGTCGTTTGCGCCAAGCCAGGAGACCGGGGTACCTTTGCGTCCTCCTTCTGGAGGTGTCAGTTCGTCGGGCGGCGATCCCAAGAGGCCTCGTGCCTTCCATTCTGACGGCACTCCTCTCGAACAGCGGCGGTCCAAGGGGCCCCGGGCATCCCGCCCTCCTCCCTCAGGCGGAGGAGCTCCGAGGGGGGACGCCGGTGCTGCGATGCCCAGGGGCGAGCCGAGGGCTCAGGCGCCCCGGTCAGCAAGTGTACCGGCTGCAGGCTCGGTAGGCGGTGGCGCCGGAAGGAGCAGCACTGGGACTCATCCGGGGGCGCAGGTGCCCCGGGCCTCAGGAGCTGGATCGGCGAGCAGCGCTAGAGGCGCCGCCGGCGGGGGCCCTACTGCTCCACCTCCTAGGGGGGCTCCGGGAGCACCCCCTGTTCCGCCGGTCTGGGTGCCTGCGGGGCAGGCCCTGGCAGCGATGGCAGGCTCCGGCGGATCTGGTCGGCTCGGAAGCCGGGGTTCTGTGCACGTTGGAGCGCTCGCGTCCTTTGGTAAGTGTTGCTCTTACCGGGTTCCAAAACTTGCATTCTTTTCTTCTTTCCTTAACCTGAAAGCTTCCCATGCTTGCAGGGACTCATCAGTGCCGGGAACAACTCTGTTCCCCGGCCATCTCCGGCAAGCGAAGGATCTGCGCCGCAGCGTTCTGAAGCTGTGGCGGCTTCGCCGGCCCCCAAGTCGGCGCAGGCTTCTTCTGCGCCGGCGAGATCAACCTCTGCGGTTGCGGTGGCAGCATCCGTTCATCCCCCTTCGCCTGCTCGGAAGCCGGCGGTTGTCGAGGGCTTGGCGGAGCGGGCTGGTGGCGTCCAACCCTCCGATGCCGAGGCGGGAGGAGCAGCTGCATGCCCTCCGGCTCCCCTAGATCGGTGCCTCATCCCGGTCGTCGAGATGCCAGCATCTTCTCCATCGGACGGCGATGTGATGGAGGAGGTTGGGGGCGCGGCTTCGGCCTCTGCCGCCACGCTGCCCCTGTCGGACGCCTTGGAACTTGCCCAGGCGAGCGTCCGGTAGGTCCAGGTCGCCCTGGAGGAAGAGCGGGAGGTGATGGCAGTGGAGAGGAACCGCCTCCTCATCTGGGGGCACCTCCTGAATCAGCGGACTCAGGAGGTTAGGGCGGAGCTCGACTCGAGACGGTCGAGGCACGATGCCATGGAGGCGCTCCTTGACCTTCAGAAGAGGGCCGTTGACCGCCTGGACTCCGAGACCCGGCGGCTCCACCAGGAGACCCGCGAGGCTCATGCCAGGGCCCAGGCGCACTCCGATGCTCTGGAGGAGCTGCGGCTGCAGCTGGCGCGTCGTGAGTGCGCCGTTGCGGATCGGGAGCGCGCCGTGGCGACCGAGGAGAAGAAGGTCGCCGAGAAGCTGGAGGCCGGTGAGGGCAGCTTGAAGGCCCGGGCCGGAGAGCTGGAGCTTCGGGAGGCAGCTCTAGCCGAGAGGGAGGAGCAGGTCTCCTGGGAACGCTAGGCGGTGCTGGATCGCGAGTTGGCGGCTGACTTCCGGGCATCGGAGTTGGAGCGGCTCACCCAGGATCTCCAGCTTTGGGAGGGCTCTCTGGCAGCCAAGGAGAAAAGATTCTCCGAGGAGGGGCTCGACGCCCTGCTGGCAGCCCGCCAAGAGGTGGAGAAACTCTAGGCTTCGCGGTCTGTCGAGGCCCGGGCAGTCTGGAACTTCGTCGGCCAGGTGGGGTCCGCCCTGGTACCCCTCGGCTTCATTATTGTGAGGATGGGGGCTCTGTCGCAGGAGGTGGCCGAGGCGATCCTGGCACTCGAGTCCATCGGTGCCAAGCTGGACAGGCTCGAAGCAGTGATAGCCGACGAGCTTGAGTCAGAGGGACAAGGCCTGGCGATGGAGGTCGCCACACACGTGCTAGCGTGCTTCCGGAGCCGGGATCCCTCCCTCTCTCTGGAGCCAGTAAGACTGGGCCCCGTCGCTGAGCGGGAGGAAACCGCCACGGTCAGTGTCAGGGATGCGGCCGCCCTCGTAGCCTCCAGGTTCCGGCGGGAGTCTAGGGACTCCTAGACAGTCGTCCCCGCTGCCGGAAGGCCTTGTATCTTTCTTTTTTGTTTTTGTTGAGTCTGTAGTCCAGCTCATGGAGCTTTGATGAATGAAAAGACTCTTGTTGTTTTTTGCGTCTGTGTTCTTTTATCTTCTTTATGGCTTGGCCTGCCCGAGTCCTTAGCTTCGCAAGGGCTTCAGGAGGTCCTCACCGATCTTTGAAGTTTTGCATAGACACCTTCCTCGGGTCCTTGTTGTGATAAGGGCCCGAGGGGTCTTCGGAGCTCGCCCCGTGAGGACGGGGGAGGTCCGGATCTGCTGGCCACGTGGCGGGCCCGGAGTTCCTCTGAGGAGAGGGTGGTCCGGCCCTGCTGGACACGTGGAGCCTTCGAAGCGTGCCCCTGCGGAGGAGGCGAGGTCCGACTCTGCTGGCCACGTGGCGGGCCCGGAGCTAACCTCTGAGGAGAGAGGGGTCCCGGCCCCGCCGGACGCATGGGGCCTTCGGAACCCGCCCCTGCGAAGGGGGCAAGGTCCGGGTCCTCCGGTCTTGTGTTGGAGTAGTCAGGAGCTCCGGTCTCTCTTCGCGCGGTCCCCGTAGTGGCCCCCTGGTAGGTGTGGCCAATGGATTGGACACACCTACCATACTCCAGCGGGGGAGCTAGGGCTAGGAGGTCCTTCACACAAGTAAGGGAACTGTAATTCTCCTTAAGGGCTGTCCCCTCCCTATCTCATAGTCTTATTTGGCTTACGGTCCTGGTCTGGTATACGGGGCTTCATCAATTTAGTGCGCCCGGCGCCGGGGGTCCGGCTCCCTCCGAGGTCAGGGTACGACCGTCCGGCCCCTAGTACTGCACCGTAATGCTGGGGAGGCAGAGTTCACAGGCTTTCGGTACGGAACCGGGCAAAGCAGGCTGTACTCCCCTGGACCTCCGAAGGGCAGGGCGCGCACGCTTTGGGTCGGAACCAGGCAAAGCAGGCTACACACCCCAGACCCCCCATGCACATCGCAAGCTTTTCCTGGAGGTGACCAACTGGCATCACAACACTTGACTGGGGGAGGCCCGATAGGCCCCCTGGCCATCGGCAGGTACCTCAAACGCGACCGTCTTTGGTAGGATAGCAAATGCCGACTAGGGATGAGAGTGGGAAAGGAGAGCTAAGTGTACGGTGACCATACACAGAAAGTGCGATCATAAAAATTAATGCGTAATTTAAATGAACACATAAGTAAGAGCGTGGTAGAACAGGATTCTTTCTATATAAATGCCCATAGGAGGAAGGCAGGCTAAACATAGGCAACAACCACCCCATTATGAGGGGAAGCAAGATCCTACGCGCTTAGGGTCAGAACCAGGCCAAGCTGGACGTAGTCCTGGACCGTCCCCTGGGGCTTAGTTGCTCCGAGCGCTGTTCCTAGACTCTATGGGATCTATTACAGAAAAAGAAAATACCTGTGCTACCAATGCTCTAGGAATAGAACTTACGGAGGTGTTCCATGTTCCAAGGGTTCGGGAGCGGATCCCCATCCTTGGTGGAGAGGCGTACACACCCGGGGTGTAAAAGTCCCAAAACTTGTAAATAGAAAACTTGAGCTATGAATAAAGTTGAGTTATATACAATAAATGGGACTTACAAAAACTTTTGTTTGCTCATGAAAGTGTTGGCATGTGCAATAAAGCTTTGAATTCAGTTTGAATTAAGAGGGTCACTTCAAAAAGAAGAAGGGCATATTCAAAAGAGGAAATTCAAACTGTTGTTTAAGAAGTGGTATTTGCAATGGCCAACTGAAGCATCAGAGGGCATAATTGAATTCTGCAGGTTCAAATTATGGGGGAGGCAAACTTTGGGAAAATTTGGAAGTGCTTTGATAGGTATATCAAAGGGGCTTGTAGATTTATTCCAAATTTGAAACTGTGGCACAACTTGCCAAATGGGCAAATGGCTTTTGAATTTGGATCCCTCATAGCTGAATTTGCAATGTGTCAAAAGTTGGAGATCTTTTGGGGCTGAGAGGAGCTATGGGCCCCAATTGTCATTGAGAGGGGAGATCAAAACTTACTGCCTAAGTCTTGCTCTCGGGTAGACCCGAGCTCGATCAACGCACGGGCGCCACCGAGGCTACCCCGAAGCCACCGCCTCACCCGCCCTCTCGCGCTGGCGACCAGCTTACCAGCACCCCTTGCCCTCGGCGTGATCCTTTCCCTCTGAACCAAGCAAACGATGTTTCTCCTTTCCTCCTCGCGCCCGATAAACGCCGAGCTCGCTGCCGCCTAGGTTCTGACCAGGGATGCATGTAAACCCAGCACACAGCACCGCCTGAACCGCAACACAGCAAGGCCTGATCGCCCTCCACTCCCTCAGCACAAGAGCAGCCCAAATTACGGGTCCCCTAGCCAGAAAACGGCTCCTCAGCGGCGACTTGAAACGAAACCGACATCAGGCTCTCGTGGGCAGCTCACCACCATGGTTTTCACGCTCAAGCAGCGACGCTCAGAGGTGCGCCGTACCGTCGTGATGCTTCTCCCCGGAGCTCAGCTCAAACGGTGATCCTCAGTGACAGAATTCGAAGATTTTTCTCCGGAGCACGACCGCGGACCCTCTGGTAAAGATTTTTTAAATTTGCGCTTAATTTGCACTGAGAGGTCACCAATTTGTGCACAAAGGGTCTAGGCTTAACAGCGGCCCGATCCCCTTCAGAACCTGAGCTAGAAACCCCGTGTTAGCGGCTAATTTCGAGTTCTTTCTTCGGCGGCCATGGCGGGAACGATCGGGCGCTCGGTGAAGTCCTAGTAACCGTCGTTCCCAAGCTACTTGGTGGCCATGTTGAGCTTCTTTAGGCGTCACTGATGCTGTAGAGCCGATCCTTTGGGGTTTTTTTGGGTTGAAGCGATCGGTCATCGGCGCCGAAGCTCCACCGACGCCGCCGACCTGGTTCCGGGCCTCTAGAGCGTGTGCTGACCCCCTAGATGAGTTCCTCGTCCCCGAAAACCCCCGGGCGGCGAGTAGCAGACCGAGGAGCGGCCGGGAAGCCGGGTCCGGCGAGCTCCGACGAGGCTCCGGCGAGGGGGCGGCGCGGTAAAAAGGAAACGGCCTGAGGAGGAAGACGACCGGCGGGTCCCACGTGTCAGTGGCAAAAAATTAAATCCCCGATCAACTGCGGCCCCAGGATCCAGTGTGGTGGCGTGGGAAAGGTCCTGTGGCCCCGTGTGGCTCAGTTCCAGCGGCTGACACTGTAAGGGTCCCAAAAGTATGAATACAAAGAAACACGAGTTTGCACAAAAGTGGTTGTCATGTGTATGAAAAAGGGGCTGGTTTCAACTTGTTACATATGATAACACATGAAAAATTGTTCAAAAACCAACTTAGGATTATTTGCATGTTTGGACCCTAGGTGGGTTAAGACCACAGAGTTGAAGTACTCAAATGCAATGGAAGGGTTTAAAAATCAGAAGTTAAACCAAATGTTCAGCTCAAATTTCAAATGAGGGGAGGACACAATGGTAATTCAAAACTGTTGTGTTCAAACTCTTGTTTGCAGCAGCTAACACAAGAATCAAGTTGCATCTTTGGATTCCTTGGGTCCAAATTAGTGGTCGGGCAAAGTTTCAATAAATTTTGAAAAGGTTTGCTACCCATTTATCCAAATGGAGTTAAATGTGCAAAGAATTCAAATAAACATTTGAATTTGGATGGAATTTGTCCAACTATGCAAATGCAACTCAGTTTCCAACTTTCAAACATTTGGGTTGGATAATTGTCAAACTTTGGAGATCTTTTGAGGAGAAGGGGTACTGAATACTGGGGCCCACATGTCATAGGAATGAGCAGACTCAATCCCTAAGTCTTTCTCTCTGTTCTCACTCCACCGAGGCCTTGCCCCCGGGCGACACCGAGCGGCTGCTCCACGCCCCAAAGCTCCACCTCCTGCTCCAATTCATGCCGGCCTGATCCTTAACCCGGGAGCCAACCGCAGCACTTCGCCCTCCTCCTTTGATCGCACGCCGGCTGTTGTTTCTCACGTACGAAACAGAAACCAAGCTCGCCTCCACCTCTGTGAAACCATCAGGAGCCCGTGCCACAGCGCCTCTACGGCAGGCTCAAGAGGCCAAAGAGGTTCGCCAGGAGGTATTGATCCTCATCCCGTCGTCCCCCTGCTCTCCCCCGACGCCGGCTCGCCAGAATTCGGTTTTTGGCACCGGCGCACGTATAGAACAGACCTTGGTTAATTCTTGAAATTCGCCCAAACCGATTGATCATACCTCCTACAATTCAAACCACAGCAACTAGATGCCCTAGCACCCTCCCACGCCGAGAACCAAAGAAAACCGATCATCACAGGCCCCGGGCGACGAGAATTCATCGCCGGCGGCAAAAACGGGTCGGGTCTCCGGTGACCGCCCTATTCCCGCCAATTGCTGCACGAACTGAGGTGCGTTCCATGCTCCACGAGCTCTGTTGATGTTTTAGGGCAAGGTAGCTCTCCGGGAGAAGCTTCAGACGCGCCAGAACGCGTTGATGCCGAGCTCCCGAGCCGCCCCACCGGTGCCGACCTGTTTTCGGCCGTTTTCATGCGCGGAAACCTTGCTCGGCAGCTGCGCCTTGTTCCAAAGAGCATGTAGGGCAAAACCGGAGCTCATTTGGTGGAGAAATGAGAGAGAACGAGCCGCGCCACGCTTTCTGCCGGTGTGCACCCGCGGGCTCTGGCGGGAGGTTGAAGAAGCACCTGAATCGTGGGCCCCACGTGTGACTGTTCTGTTTAAAATCAAACAGAGAGTTGTTCAAACTTGGAAAATGCATAACTCTGTGTAGAAAGCTCCAGAAATAGTGAGATAAACTTTTTTGGATTCCTCTAAGAGAGTACTATCCAGGGTACAGCCCAATATTTATGAAAATCCCTGGTTTTGGCTCATTAATTCATATAAGGAAAATTTTGTAGGAAATTTTCCAGGCGTTCTGTGTATTGGAAAATTCCCAAATTTGGCAGGATATTCCTCCCAAAATACTTGAACTCCAGTAAAATTTTCAGAAGCATTGGACCTCATTTGCTTGGCCAAATGTGGTGTTAATTCCTTATGTCTCTGAAAATTGGAAAATAGAATAGAATTCAAATTCAGATTTCCCCCAAACTTTAGAACCTCATAACTTTTGCTAGGAAGCTCCACATTTAGTGATTAAAATTGGGTTGTATTCATATTTAATAGCTCTATCCAAATATACAACCCAATTTGCATGAAACACATTAATTAATTCTGGAAAATTCTTTAAAACTTTTCAGCAAAAGAATTTTAGAGGGAGTTTGGTTTATCCAAAAATCCTCACAATTCTACAGAATATTATTTAGGATTTTAGTGAACACCTGTAAAATTTTCAGATCATTTGGAGTTGATATGCTCAGGTCAATTCAGATTTAAAGTTTCTGTATTCGATTGAATACAGAAACATTTTCAGAGAAGTTCCTGAACTTGGAAATTCAGTTCTGGGTAAATCTTAGCTCCAAAAATGCTAGGAAAATTCATGTAAGCTCTATGAACTGTAGTGGAAATTGTAGTTCACTAAGTTTGGCATGAACCTGAGTGTTATCGCAGAATTAATTATTCCTTGCTTAATAGCTTAGAAAATTGTTCTGAACAAACCACTCAATGAAAAGTGCTAATTTTTGGTCCAGAGGAATTTCTTGTGGCAAGGAACCTACATGAAAATTCTCAGCTCCATTGGATCTCTGGATCACCCCTGTTCTGTTTAACCTCTTAAGGTGATCAATATAGAAGAGGGGAAAAACACTTAGCACTTTATCATATTACTTAGACCCAAACCCAAACCACTAGCACCAGTGTCATTTTAAACTATTAAACATATTTCCAGTTTCTAAAAACTTGTTATTAGAACTTGTAGTAAAGTCTTCACAATTAAACAATTGTGCATATTCATTACGTGTAACATCTCCGTGAAGAACTTGAAGTCATTGGAATAGAGATCAAAGGAAGGAGGCAAGAGATCAAGCCAAGTGGTCTTCACTAACTGAGATATATATATTAGTTCCCTGCAAAACAAAGGCGAGCCCCGGTTTGCATCAAATTTACAAGTTTTTATTTGCATTCACTTCATATGTCTAGCATTTTATTTATTGCATTACGTCTAGATGGTATGAAACTCCAAATGCATGACCCAGAAAACCCTGGAGTTTAATGTAGGATATTTTATCAATTAATTATAACTGCTGATCTCAACAAAAGTGGATTAAAAGAGGCATAACTCGAGTGGGCAGATTCCTACTCGTGAAACGAGGTTAAGGGGGATTAATCGGAAGAGTTGGGAATTGATCCTCATAGTTGGGAATGGAGACCGGGCAGCGGATGGAAGGGTCAAGGATGTGGTCCTGTGAACCTAGTCTATGTCTGAGTCGATTAAGGCCCGTTCTCGTGTGCGGCCCGTTGGACAAGTTTGAGTTGTGTACCGGATGCATACTGGATATATGGGACCCAGGAAACCGATGTAACATGTTAACCTGGGTGTCGAGGCATACATCACCGTCTGATGCCGATGCTGAAAGGATAGAGAAGTAGGCTCTACGAGGGTTTGCCATAGAGAGACTTAATCCCAGTCGGTGGGATCGGTTTGACATTTGTGTGTCGTGTGAAAGGTTGCCACGTACGACGTCAGTGACGGTTGCTCTGTGCAACGTCGAGTACGGGCGTACGTGTCATGTCAGCCGGGTGTTTTTGATTGCAATCACCGTCGCTCGCGGAATGGACCGATCATACTTGTTCTCTGCGTCGTGACGTAGTAATAAACTGGGAAAAGTTAATAATGCTTCGTGGGTAATCCTCAAAAGGGAGATGAGGAACGATCAACACTTGACTAAATTTAATTTCCACCTTGGGCTAGTAGCGTCGAGGCAAAGCGTTTCTTGTTTGATTGTGGAGCCTTGACGTTGATGGCGCAAGGTCCGTATGAGTCTAGGGTAGCTCACTAAAGTTACTTTCACCTCGGGCAAGTGACATCGAGATGAAGCGTTTCTGGTTTGATTGTGGAGTCTCGATGTAAGTTGCGCGAGGGTTATAAAAGTTGCTTAACACTTGAAGTAGGGACTTTCCTTTAGCTCAAGTTCATCGTTTGTGCAAACTTCTATAATCAGCCCTCTATTTTCATCATGTAGAGTTCCATGACTAGGGTGACGGGTTAGTCTTGCTGAGCTTCATGCTCACAGATACTGCATGAGTTGTTTTGCAGGTAATAACAGTACGCTGATATGTACGGGTGTCCGATGAGACTCGGAGCTCTCCGAGTGGCGAACTCATTGCAACCCCTGCCGCTGCTATTGTGATAGTGTTGCTAGTGAGAAGGGTCCGCGGGCTGGACACCTTCTCTGTTGCTTAGCATAGGTATGAGACGTGAGTGTAATAGTCTTCCGCTGTATAATATTTTGAGAAGTATTTGTAAAATTTACACTTTGTAAGCTTCCGCTTGACTTATGTAATATGATGCTTTATTGTGTGTGCTGTTGGGTGCCGCATCGCACGGCACCACCCAATGCGATTCCCAGGCGAGGTGCCCCGTCCCCGTGAGTACTCGGGACGGCGGGCCCTCACAGCGTGGTATCAGAGCCGCATTGGTAATAGCGCACAGAATAAGGATCGTATTACGACAAAGACTTAGGATACGGTGAGGATTCGGTAGTTGCCCAAGTAAGGATTATATTAGCATAGTAACTTAAAGTGGCAGAGACTAACCTATGTGTTATAATTCTGAATTTTAATTATGTAACGACGCACCTACGCTCTGATAAGATTGGTAAGGAACACCACCGAAAGCGGTTTAATTTCGGTTAGCTCCCCTGACGAGGAACGTGGTTCAGGGCTAGGTCTCACAGCTTGGTGTGAGACGTTAATATGAACTCTTGGACTCTTCATGTTCCTGAGTTCATATGAAACGCTGATGCCTAGCGTGCATTAGGCAAGTAAGTGGAGACCCCATCGTGTGGTCAGTAGCGCGATAGTGTGTTCGTCTGGAAATAGCGCAGGAAGACATACGCAGCGCTTGCCATCGGCGTGCCCTGCAGGGCAGTAGGTGGTATCCGTTGGGTTGATAACATTCCCAACCGTGACGACCCGTTCATGATATACTCGGGTTCCCCATCGTGTGGTGTTGAAACACGATCACGTACCTTGAGACGTGACTTAACTCAAGGACGGCCGTATGGCAATGATACGGGCGTTTGTATTTACTTTCTAATATGGAACTGCCTGAAATGAAACAACCTTTGAGTGCACCACTATTGAGTGTTCTTCTGCAGGTACTAACCACGTACGTATCCCGTGTAGTACACGTGTGCGAGAGACCGTTTAGTGCCACTGATAAAACGGATATGCCGGTATAATCCAGTTTAGGATTTTCATTTGGAGAGGCAACGTAGTACCGACATGGTTCTTACGGTGCATCGATGCCGTACTAAACTTAATAACCTATTCCCTATGAAGAATCAATTCATGAGCTAACTTTCAACTAAAAATGGAAGTTTGAAATAAGTATTAGTTACTGAACTCTTATTTTGAGCTAATATTCAAATGAGAGAAGGTTTAGGTTTCAAAGATTTCAAAAACAGAGTGCTCTGTTTCTGGCAGGAATTCTTGCTGGACTTTAACAGAGCATAACTCTGAGTAGCTTGATCCAATTAAGGTGTATGATACAGTTATGGAAATATTTTCAAGTGCTCTACAACTTTCTTGTAGACCTCCAGAGCAAAATCACAAGTTAAGTTGGTGAAAAGTCCAGATGAAGGCAAACTGTTCAGAACCAGGACAGCAGAAATACCTCTCTGAACCTTTCTGTTTTTAAGCCATAACTTCCTGTAGAAAAATCCATAAGGAGCCTGTGATACACCGTTGGAAAGGTTATGAGATATGCAACATTGCTGTAGTTCAAAGGTTGTTCATATTCTTGTTGTATTTTTATATACAACTGTGATAAAGTCAGCCATATACAAAGGAGATGCTGGCAAATTTTATCCAGAAAGTCTGTCAACTCTGCGAAATCATAACTTTTGATCCGGGAGTGATATGGAGGCATTTGAATATTCGTTGGAAGGATATTGGAGTTAACTTTAACTTTGATATTCAACTTGAGTTATGAAAGTGCTTTTAACTGGGTCAAAAATCTGGTTTGTTTAAGGACCGGTCAATCTGCTTTTAAATCCTTGCTGTTAGCTACATCAGTTTGCGCTTAAATCATTTTGCTTACATGTTAAGATTTCATTATCAGTGTTGCACTACTTTGTTTATGGAATAAATCAAGCGATAGTGTTGAGCTGATAATGAACACTTGCAATTGCAGAATGGTGCGAACTCGTTCCATGAGTGAGGTGGGTGGTTCCAGTGGTGGTGGTGGTGATAACTCTCCACAGCGGGAGCAGCGAGCTCCGCAACCGCAGCCGCCAACAGGACCTTCACCCACGGTCACAATGGCAGACATTCTGGCTGCCATGACGGGTGCAAGCGATGAGCGAACCGACTTGCTCCGCACCCTGGTGATGAATACATCCCGTCAAGGGGGATGTCAAGACGAAGACTTGCGCCAACCTCAACTGAATTCCTATGTTGAGTTCTTGGCAACTCAACCACCGGTTTTCATTGAAGCTGAGGATCCTCTGGTGGCGGATAGCTGGATCCGTACCATTGAGTCTAAGTTCGGGTTGCTTCAATGCACCGAACATCAGAAGGTTTTATACGCAGCGCAACAACTTCACGGGTCCGCCAGTGCATGGTGGGCAAATCAACTCGCCTCCTTACCAGCTGGACATGACTTTACATGGGCAGAAATCCGGAAGGCGTTTCTCGCGTATCATGTTCCTTCCGGAATAATTCAGCAGAAACTCGAGGAGTTTCTGGTCTTAAAACAAGGAGGGAGGGGTGCATACGAGCATTCACGAGTGTTCAACAAGCTGACGCAGTATGCGCCTCAACATGTGAACACCGAAGCACAAAAGTGTGAATGGTTCTTCCGCAGCCTCAATCCCAAGCTAAAGGAGAGACTCGTTTTATCTGATCGAAAGAACTTCAACGAATTGATATGTGCTGCCATCATGGTTGAAGATGCTCAGCGGGAAGTTCAGGCTGAGAAAAGAAAGAACCATATACCACCGGAGAGTAGCAGTAGTGCTCCGCAAAAATACAGGGTGGTAGACAGTACCTTGAACTGTCAGCTGATGCAGCCGGCTCGATGACTCCAGCAACATTCGGGTCGTTCAGCTCAATACTCTGAAGTCAGACAGCTGCAACAACGGTATATGCAGCCACGTTATTCTGTTCCTCAAGTGTTCTTACCGCAGCAGAATACAACTAGTGTCCGTACACAGAGCAACCAGGAACCGGCTGAGAAACCGTGCTTCACGTGTGGGTACTTGGGTCACGTCAGCAGGAAGTGTCCATAATGGATACACCATAGAGAAACAACACCGGGGCGGGGTATAAATCAACCCCGTGCTCAGCTTCAAGGAACAGCACCAAAATCCGGGTGCATTTATCATACAGCTCTAGAGGATGTGCCAGATGGGGCACCTATGCTAGTGGGAATGTTCACCCTCAATGGACTGCCCGTATTAGTTTTATTTGACTCTGGAGCTACACACAATTTCATCAGCAGGTTGTTTGTGTGCAAAGCTGAGCTCTCCACCTCTACACCGAAGGATCACTATCTTATCCGCTCACTGGGTGGAAATATAGCTGCTAATGAAGTAGTGATCAAAGCACCCTTGTGCTTAGGTGGAAACTTATACCCCACAACCCTCATTGTATTAGAGGGGCAGAAGATCGACGTGATTTTAGGAATGACATGGATGAACTACCACGGGGCTGTTCTTGACATTGGTCCACGGATTGTTAGTTTGGACTCTCCAATCTACGGTCTCCAAACGCTCAAACTTGAAGCCGTGGATTCTAAAAATCCAGTGGTGTACCACAGTGTGAGCACGAAACTGGAGGATATTCCAGTGGTCCATGAGTACCCAGATGTGTTTCCCGACAATCTTCCAGGGATGCCTCCTGAGAGGGATGTGGTATTCAAGATCGAGTTAGCACCGGGAACCACACCAATATCTCGGAGGCTGTACAAAATGTCTCCGAAGGAATTAGCTAACTGAAAGAACAGCTAAAGGACTTAATGGACAAAGGGTTCATCCGACCAAGCTCATCGCCATGGGGCTGTTCAGCCCTCTTTGTGAAGAAAAAGGATGAGTCACTTCGGTTATGTGTGGATTATCAGCTGCTGAATGCAGTGACGATCAAAAATAAATATCCACTGCCGCGGATCGATATATTGTTTGATCAGTTGGTGGGTGCCAAGGTATTCTCCAAGATGGACTTATGGTCCGGTTATCATCAGATAAAAATCAGAGCGGAGGATATACCGAAGACGGCTTTTTCGACTAGATACGGGCTCTATGAGTATCTAGTCATGTCTTTCGGGCTAACAAATGCACCCGCACACTTCATGTATCTCATGATTTCTGTATTCATGCCAGAGTTGGATCAGTTCGTCGTGGTTTTCATCGACGACATTCTCGTGTACTCCAAATCGGAGGAGGAGCACACCAAACTGTAAGGGCCTCAGTTTTTGACACATGTTTGAAGTGATCATCACCACACACACACCTCATTTGAAGCAAGTTGATAAACACATTTGAAGAGCAAGTAACCACCATCAACATGCTCATTAGAGAACAAACTCACATATTGCAAAAGTGGTATTTCCCACATGTGATATACAGGGGCTGGGCATATGAAAACTCCTACATAGTGCTAGGAATGTCCATGCCAAGTTTCACCCAAATTCAAAACCTTTTGGAGGTCATTTGGGTATGGCTAGAAAGAGGGCAGTTTGAAACTACATTCAAATTCAAACTGTTTTGATCCCATGAATTCAAAAGTGGGAGGCATATTCTTACTCAGCACATTTTTGTGAGCTCACACACCAATTTTCACTCCATTTGGAGTTGATCTTGACATGAGCTAAGTGGGGCAAATTCAAACTTTATTTGAATTTTAAACTGAACATGTTCTGAAATTTGTCCAAACCAAACCCAATTTGAATTTCTAAACCAATTCAAGTGGCCCAAAGGTTGATAATTCAAATCACCAGGGGCTTTGTGGGAACTACTGTTTACAACAGTGAATAGGAGTTAATCTCAGAGGTTAAAAAATGAAAATGGACCCACATGTCAGCCACAGGGATGATTCAACCGACTAAGACTTTCTCACTCGGGTCCCCGAGCTGCAGCTGCGATCGCCACCGAGGGAGGCCGCCGCGCCAGCAGCTGCTTGGCCACGCGCGGGCACGAGTCGGTTCAGAGCCTTCTTAAGGCGTTCTTCCCCCTCCTCGGCCGAAGCCCTCGCCATTTTCTCCCCGCAAGAACACAGCGCCAGGAAACTTTCTTCCGCCGCTCAGAACCGATCGGAAAGCTCCGATCACAGCCTCCCCGTCTCCTTCAGAGCTACGGAAAGGTACTAGGAACCCTCCTCGTTCTTCCCCGTTGCTAGAACTCAGCTAAAACCTGTCGATCTCGGCTATACCGAGAGTTCAATTCGGTGACCTAAAACCGCCGCACTTCGGGCTCCCGCGGATAGCCCAACCGGGAGGTTGTCATGCCTGAGCCAAGGCACCCTTGGACACACTGGTGATCGGTGCTGCTCACCCCCGAGCCACAGCCCGAGCGCTTGCTCACCGGCGGCGAATTTCCAGTTGTCCCCTTTCTGGGTACAGACCGACCTTCGGGTATGGTTCTGTCGAATTCATACCCTTGAAAGGATTAGAGGGC
The DNA here is from genome assembly GCA_030760725.1 of Neostapfia colusana. Taxonomy (NCBI): domain Eukaryota; kingdom Viridiplantae; phylum Streptophyta; class Magnoliopsida; order Poales; family Poaceae; genus Neostapfia; species Neostapfia colusana. The sequence goes on along the minus strand of JASWHV010000004.1, from coordinate 35,912,726 downwards.
CTCAATCCGCTCCCACACAAACTAGACACGGTAGCGCACAAGTTGCATTCACAACCTTTGGCCTGAGAACCTCTGTACCCGGCATATTTCGAAGTTACCGACGGCAGAGCATGCGGGTAGCATCAGGCGCACGGTGAGGGACTACTTCGGACCTCTCCCGAGCTGCCTTGAGCCCATGCCGGGGTGCCTGAGGTACCACTGATGCTTTCCGGCCGTTTGCTCGGTAAGTTGGGGTGCTAGGGAAGTCGGCCGACACGGCCGAAGTCTTTCCGAAGCCGCCGCTCGTCGCCGACCATGTGCCGGCCGTTTTCATTGCGAGCTGAGCCCAGAATCCTGTTTCCCGAGTGAAAGTATTCAGAGGCGGCCAGAATCGTGAAGTTTGGGGCTCCACAGAGGCTGCCGGCGAGCTCTCCGGCGAGGTACCCGGCGGCAGAGCGCGGGCGGCGAGAGGTAGACGAAGGGGGTGGACCCCAGCTGTCAGCGGCAGATATTTTAAATCGGGATCAGGCTGCGGCTGTGATCTGATGTGCTAGTGCGCAAAAACCCTGTAGGCCTCAGTGTGCTGACGCCTCCGCGCCCAACACGTGTCCCCGCGGGCCCCCGGCAGATTTAAACTTTTTCCCGATTTTCAGATTTCATTCAAACTTCAAATCCTCATAACTTGGGCTAGGGAACTCCAAATTGAGTGAACCAAATTTTGTTGGATTCAGCGCTTTGAGTACTTTCCAACAAATCAAGTTTCACTTCATGAAAATCCTTATTGCTCCAGAATTAATTCCTCAAATTTAAACTGTTTGGAATTTTAACTGGAGAATCCCTTTGAGGAAAATTCTGAAATTTTGCTGGGATGTTCACAAAAATATCCCTGAACTACCATAAAAATTTCAGATCCATTTGAGCTCATTTGATCCACCTGATCGTGTGATTAGTGAAACTGTTCCAGAGAAAATAGAAAATGGTCAGAAACATTTTCAGAATTTTCCCTGAAATTGTTTAGCTCATATCTTTAGCTAGAAACCTTCAAATTAAGTGAGACCAACTCCATTAGAACCCTCTAAAAATCTAATTTTCAGAAAGTCATAGTTTGTTTCATGAAAATCCTTAGAACACCCTAAAAGCCTTCAATTAAAGTCAAGTACATATTTAATTGTGGGGGGCTCAAATGGGCTTTTCTGCAACTAAAACTTGACCAAGTCTCTGTTTAGATTGTAACCAAGCCACAGTAAAAGTTTCACAGTCATTGGGTCTGTCTAGTAAGAGTTATAGACTTCACAAGTTTAAATTCAATCAAATACATTTGAATTAATACATATACTTGTACATCATGTAGTCGCTAAGGTCGAGGAGGAACCCGAAGTCCTAGACTTTGTTACACCGGAGGAGCAGCTAGCCTACGACTAAGAGCAGCAAGGCAAGCTCCGGTTTGCATAAACCTTTTTACAAGCTTTTATTGTTTTGAGCACATACTTGAATACCATTATTTCCTTGCATTAGAGTCTTGATTGGAAACCCAACTGCATAGCCAAGAAAACCATGGGTTGGATTTAGGATTGCAAACCCCGTTAGCTACTGCAATGCTAAGATACTTGGGTTGGATTTTGTAGGAATTTTTCCAGGAGTTCTGTTTACTGTAAAATTCCCAAATTTGGGCAGGAGATTCCTCCCAAAATACTAGAACTCCAGTAAAATTTTCAGAAGCATTGTACCTCATTTGATTGGCCCAATGTAGTGTTAATTCCTTATGTCTCTGAAAATTGGAAAATAGAACAGAATTCAAATTCAGATTTCCCCCAAACTTTAGAACCTCATAACTTTTGCTAGAAAGCTCCAAATTTAGTGATTTAAATTGGGTTAGATTCATATTGAATAGCTCTGTCCAAATATACAACCCAATTTGTATGAAACTCATTAATTAATTCTGGAAAATTCTTTAAAGCTTTTCAGCAAAAGAATTTTAGAGGGAGTTTGGTTTATCCAAAAATCCTCAAATTTTGTCATAATATTCTTTAGGATATTAGTGAACAACTGTAAAATTTCAGATCATTTGGAGTTGATTTGCTCAGGGCAATTCAGATTTAAAGTTGCTGTATTCGATTGAATAAAGAAACATTTTCAGAGAAGTTCCTGAACTTGGAAATTCAGTTCTGGGTAAATCTTAGCTCCAAAAATGCTAGGAAAATTCATGTAAGCTCTATGAACTATAGTGGAACCTGTAGTTCACTAAGTTTGGCATGAACCTGAGTGTTATCTCAGAATTAATTCTTCCTTGCTTAATAGCTTAGAAAATTGTTCTGAACAAACCACTCAATGAGAAGTGCTAATTTTTGGTCCAGAGGAATTTCTTGTGGCAAGGAACCTACATGAAAATTCTCAGCTCCATTGGAGCTCTGGATCACTCCTGTTGTGTTTAACCTCTTAAGGTGATCAATATAGAAGAGGGGAAAAACACTTAGCACTTAATCATATTACTTAGACCCAAACCCAAACCACTAGCACCAGTGTCATTTTAAACTCTTAAACAGAGTTCCAGTTTCTAAAAACATGTTATTAGGACTTGTAGCAAAGTCTTTACAATTAAACAATTGTGCATATTTATTACGTGTAGCATCTCCGTGAAGAACTTGAAGTCATTGGAATAGAGATCAAAGGAAGGAGGCAAGAGATCAAGCCAAGTGGTCTTCACTAACTGAGATATGTATATTAGTTCCCTGCAAAACAATGGCAAGCCCCGGTTTGCATCAAATTTACACGTTTTTATTTGTATTCACTTCATGCATCTAGCATTTTATTTATTGCGTTACGTCTAGATGGTATGAAACTCCAAATGCATGACCCAGAAAACCCTGGAGTTTAATGTAGGATATGTTATCAATTAATTATAACTGCTGATCTCAACAAAAGTGGATTAAAAGAGGCATAACTCGAGTGGGCAGATTCCTACTCGTTAAACCGGGGTTAAGGGGGATCAATCGGAAGAGTTGGGAATTGATCCTCATAGTTAGGAATGGAGACCGGGCAGCGGATGGAAGGGTCAAGGACGTGGTCCTGTGAACCTAGTCTATGTCTGAGTCGATTAAGGCCCGTTCTCTTGTGCGGCCCGTTGGACAAGTTTGAGTTGTGTACCGGATGCATACTGGATATATGGGACCCAGGAAACCGATGTAACATGTTAACCTAGGTGTCGAGGCATACCTCACCGTCTGATGCCGATGCTGAAAGGATAGAGAGGTCGGCTCTACGAGGGTTTGCCGTAGAGAGACTTAATCCCAGTCGGTGAGACCGGTTCGACATTTGGGTGTCGTGTGAAAGGTTGCCACGTACAACGTCAGTGACGGTTGCTGTGTGCAACGTCGAGTACGGGCGTACGTGTCGTGCCAGCCGGGTGTTTTTGATTGCAATCACCGTCGCTCACGGAATGGACCGAGCATACTTGTTCTCTGCGTCGTGACGTAGTAATAAACTGGGAAAAGTTAATAATGCTTCGTCGGTGATCCTCATAATGGAGATGAGGAACGATCAACACTTCACTAAATTTTATTTCCACCTTGGGCTAGTAGCGTCGAGGCAAAGCATTTCTTGTTTGATTGTGGAGCCTCGACGTTGATGGCGCAAGGTCCGTATGAGTCTAGGGTAGCTCACTAAAGTTACTTTCACCTCGGGCAAGTGACATCGAGATGAAGCGTTTCTGGTTTGATTGTGGAGTCTCGATGTAAGTTGCGCGAGGGTTATAAAAGTTGCTTAACACTTGAAGTAAGGACTTTCCTTTAGCTCAAGTTCATCGTTTGTGCAAACTTCTATAATCAGCCCTCTATTTTCATCATGTAGAGTTTCATGACTAGGGTGATGGGTTAGTCTTGCTGAGCTTCATGCTCACAGATACTGCATGAGTTGTTTTGCAGGTAATAACAGTACGCTGATATGTACGGGTGTCCGATGAGACTCGGAGCTCTCCGAGTGGCGAACTCATTGCAACCCCTGCCGCTGCTATTGTGATAGTGTTGCTAGCGAGAAGTGTCCGCGGGCTGGACACCTTCTCTGTTGCTTAGCACAGGTATGAGACGTGAGTGTAATAGTCTTCCGCTGTATAATATTTTGAGAAGTATTTGTAAAATTTACACTTTATAAGCTTCCACTTGATTTATGTAATATGATGCTTTATTATGTGTGTTGTTGGGTGCCGCATCGCACGGCACCACCCAATGCGATTCCCTGGCGAGGTGCCCCGTCCCCGTGAGTGCTCGGGACGGCGGGCCCTCACAGACACGTGTAGGATGGACCCACAGTCAGAGTTTGAATATTTCCCGATTAGTTTGAATTTCCAGATTTAGTTCAAAATTTAGAACTTCATAACTTTTGCTAGGGAACCCCAAATTTAGTGATTCAAATTGGGTTGGATTCAGGATGAAGAGACATATCCAAATATACAACCCAATTCGTATGAAAATCAATAGAAAATTCTGGAAAATTCTTTAAAGCTTTTCAGCAAAAGAATTTTAGAGGGAGTTTGGTTCATCCAAAAATTCCCAAATTTTGCCAGGATATTCTTTATGATGTTAGGAGACTCCTGTAAAAGGTTCAGCTAATTAGAGTTGATTTAGTTAGGGTAATTCTAATTTCAAGTTTCTGTATTCAAATGAATACAGAAACATTTCCAGAGAATTTCCAAAACTTGGAAATTCAGTTCTGAGCATTCCTTAGCTCCAAAAATTCTAGGAAAATTTAGGCATACTCTCTGAGCTATGTTTGAAATTGTAGTTCACGTGAATTTGCTTGAAAGTGCAAAGTTATTTAGAATTAATTCCTTTTAGCCTAAATGCTTAAGGAATTGTTCTGGGTGATCTACTTAGTGAAACCTTACGAATTTTGGTTCAGAGGACTTTCTTGTGACAAGGAATTCACAAGAAAATTTCCAGCTCCATTGGAGCTTTGGATCAGTAGTGTTCTGTTCAACCAGTTAGGAAATCAACATCCAAGTGATGAACTCCACTCATCACTTGATCCTAGTACTTAAATACCAGCCCAGACCACTAACACCAGTTTTATTTTAAATTATTAAACAGAGTTCCAGTTTTAAACTTGTATTTAGCACCAGTTAGCAAAAGTTTTATAATTAAACATGTATGCATATTCATAACGTATAGTGATTAAACGTGGATAAGTGAAGATTTGATCAAGGAGCAAGAAGGGCAGGAAATTGAACTTCAAGTCATCAACAACTAACTTCAGACCTATCTGACTTTAATCACCTGCAAAACCAAGGCAAGCCCCGATTTGCACTTAAGTTGTTTTTAGAGTTTTCCTTTGTTCACTACTATTGGTCAGAGCTTGTATGTGCATTAGGTCAAGGATGTTTTATACTCCACTTGTGATAGGAGGATGAGTCCCGATCTTCCGAGAGGTAGGGTAAACTTGATTGGGTGGAGATATCGACGTTGATGATCCAAGGCTCCGAACGAAACCCCGCAATAACTACACCACTGCTCCGTTGGTTATCACCCGTGTCACACGAATGACCTCGCCATGAAGGCTTATCCCTGCAAGCGCAATCAAGAACACAAGCAAGAACAGAGAAGTTGCGATCAAAACTGAATTGATCACGAATTTGGGGTCTCACAACAGATGATCGGCGGCACTGTTCAATGACAGATTGTAACTAAGCAAAACCCAGCTGTTTGTGACGGCGGCTAGGGGGTATAAAGGAGGTGGAGGACGACCAGGGGGGTGCTGGGGTCGTGACCTAACACTAAGACACGTACATAATGAACTTGGACTCAATACAAGGCCCAATGGCCCAACTAGGTGATGCAACACCCTGACAGACTCTAAACTTTATATTGTTTCAAAGTTTCCCGTCGACTTCGAGGGAATTTTGACGTGGGGCCAGTTTCATTATAAAGTTTATCCTCTCAGCTTTCCATGCATATGTAGAACGTCAAAAATGGAGTCCGTATGCCTCCTGTGCATCCATTTTAAGGTGGACTGCTCCTGGGCCCGAGTTGGACTCGAGTTTGAGTTGGGCTCGGTCTCTAACTTCTTGCTGGCGTATTTTCTGGTCCTCCACGCCTCCAAACCCCTCTCCATGTATCTACATGTCCTCTCTATGGTTCCTAATCATAATTAATCCATTAGGTAGCAACATACTCTCAAAATTCACATATAAAGAATTGTTCAGGAATGAGCTCACCTCTAAATTTAATTTTCGTGCTCGAGCTCTAGTAATTGGACCTTGCATGTCTACCATGTGAGTGTTGTGTATATCTGCAGGAGTGATGTCCACATCATCCTCCCCCTCTTGCATTGGAGTCGTCCTCGACTCAAGCTCATCTTCTTCTCCCAAGTATGGCTTCAAATCTGAAATGTTAAATGTGGGACTAACCCCAAACTCGGGAGGCAACTCAAGTTTATATGCATTGTCATTTATCTTCTCAAGAACCTTAAAAGGTCCAGCAGCACGTGGCATGAGTTTGGACTTTCTCAAATCCGGGAACCTATCTTTTCTCAAATGAACCCACAGCAAATCACCGGGTTCCAATTTTACCTCCTTCCTACCTTTACTAGCAGCAATGCGATACTTTTCATTCATTTTTTCAATTTGTAACTTAGTAGTTTCATGCAACTTAAGAATAAATTCAGAACGTTGTGTAGCATCTAAGTTACAATTTCAGTATGTGGTAAAGGTAGCAAATCAATTGGAGCACGAGGATTGAAACCATAGACTACCATAAACGGACTTAACTTGGTTGTGGAGTGAATAGACCCGTTATAAGCAAACTCAATATGTGGCAAACACTCCTCCCACAACCTCAAATTGTCTTTCAAAATAGCCCGCAACATAGTAGATAAGGTACGATTAACTACCTCCATTTGCCCATCAGTTTGTGGATGACAGGTAGTAGAAAACAGCAACTTTGTTCCCAATTTATACCATAAAGTTCTCCAAAAGTGACTCAAAAACTTAGCATCCCTATCAGAAACAATAGTATTGGAAACACCATGCAAATGCACAACCTCGTTAAAGAACAAATCAGCAACATGTGAAGCATTATCGGTCTTGTGGCAGGGTATAAAATGAGCCATTTTAGAGAAACGATAAACAACCACAAAGACACTATCCCTCCCCCTCTTTGTTCTAGGCAATCCTAAAACAAAGTCAATAGAAATATCCTCCCAAGGTGCACTAGGAACCGGAAGAGGCATATAAAGACCATGTGGGTTAAGTCGAGACTTAGCTTTGTTGCATGTCGTGCAACGTGAAACGTAGCGCTCCACATCACGCCTCATTCGTGGCCAAAAGAAGTGAGCGGCCAGCATATCCTCTGTCTTTTTAACACCAAAATGTCCCATCAAACCACCTCCATGCGCTTCCTGCAACAACAAAAGACGAACGGAGCTAGCTGGAATACACAGCTTGTTAGCATGGTAGAGAAGGCCTTCACGCAGCAGGAATTTTTGCCACGTTCTTCCCTCTCTACAATTTTCAAAGGCATCTTTGAAGTCCAAATCAGTAGCATATAACCTCTTTATGGTTTCCAAACCAAAGATTTTATGAGAAAGTTGGGATAGTATGGTATAACGTCTAGATAAAGCATCGGCAATCACATTGTCTTTCCCTTTCTTATGTTTAATGATGTAAGGAAATGATTCTATGAACTCAATCCATTTAGCATGACGTTTGTTCAGATGAGCTTGTCCTTTAAGATACTTCAAAGACTCATGATCTGAATGTATGACAAATTTTTTAGACCATAGGTAATGTTGCCAAGTTTGCAAGACACGCACTAAAGCATAAAGTTCTTTGTCATATGTAGAATAATTCAGCGAAGGCCCATGCAATTTTTCACTAAAGAAAGCAACAGGTTTACCTCCTTGAATTAGAACTCCTCCAATGGCAATGCCGCTCGCGTCACATTCAAGCTCGAAGGTCTTCTCAAAATCAGGAAGTTGCAGCAATGGTGCTTGTGTGAGCTTCGACTTGAGAACATAAAAAGCTTGTTGTTGTGATGTTCCCTATCGAAACGGCACTCCATGCTTTGTCAACTCGTGGAGAGGTGCCGCAATGGTGCTGATATCCCGCATGAAACGCCGGTAGAAACCTGCGAGACCAAGAAAACTCCGAACCTGTGTGACCGTAGTCGGAAGTGGCCAGCTCGTGATGGCAACAATCTTTGCCTCGTCCACCTCAATGCCCTGCGAAGTAACAACATACCCAAGAAAAGACACACGATCGGTGCAAAAGGTGCACTTCTCAAGGTTACCATATAAATGTGCATCGCGCAAGACATTAAAAACAGCATGCAAATGTTCAAGATGCTCATCATATGACTTGCTGTAAATAAGGATATCATCAAAGTAAACCACCACAAATTTACCAATGAAAGCACGTAAAACCTCATTCATCAACCTCATGAAAGTGCTGGGCGCATTAGTTAAACCAAATGGCATGACTAACCATTCATAAAGTCCGAATTTAGTTTTAACAGCAGTTTTCCATTCATCACCTAAAGCCATACGAATCTGATGATACCCACTATGCAAATCAATCTTGGAGAAAATAACAGAACCACTCAACTCATCAAGCATGTCATCCAATCTAGGAATAGGATAGCGATAACAAATGGTAATGTTATTGATGGCTCTACAATCAACACACATGCGCCAAGTGCCATCTTTTTTTGGAACCAAAAGAACAGGAACAGAACAAGGACTAAGACTCTCACGAATGTACCCGCGGTCCAGATGATCTTGTACGTGTCGCTGAATTTCCTTAGTCTCGTCGGGGTTGGTCCTGTAGGCAGCACGGTTTGGCAAGCTCGCCCCTGGAACCAAATCAATCTTGTGCTTAATGCCTCGCACAGGTGGTAATCCAGGGGGTATCTCTGATGGAAAAACATCCATATATTCCTGCAAAAGGTTAGCAACAGCAGGTGGCAAGACAATAGATGTATCCTCAATGGAATATAAAGCATGTTTGCACACTAAAGCATAGCAAGTTCCATTAGAGGCATATACATCATCAAGATCAGATTTAGTTGCAAGCAAAATAGGAATTTTCAACTTAATAGGTTGCTGAATTTCAGAATTGAAAACACCCTTTTGCTTAGCATTATTCTTTTTCTCCTGCTCAAATTGTACAATTTCAGTGGGACTCATAGGAAGCAACACAATTTTCTTGCCCTTATGCATGAGAGTATACTTATTAGATCGACCATGGTGAATAGCATCAGTATCAAACTCCCAAGGACGTCCCAACAAAAGAGAACAAGCATCCATAGGTACCACATCAAAATCAGCAAAATCATGATAAGAACCAATGGAAAAATGTATCCTTGCTGTTTGTGTTACCTTAACCTTACCATTGTTGTTAAACCATTGAATGTGATAAGGGTGGGGATGCTCCCGTGTGGTCAAGCCAATCTTCTTGACCACCTCAACTTTCCCCAAATTGTTGCAGCTACCACCATCAATGATGGTATGTACACGGCAGTCCATGACGACGAGAAACATGTTGAAAAGGTTGTGACGTTGGCGGTTGTCGTCCTCTTGAACCATGGCACTCAAAGCTCGCTGCACAATCAAAGTCCTATAGTTGTTTGTCGCAGATGTACCAAGAACCTCCTCAGCACATGTCGAAGTGTTCGGTCGACACTTCCCCCGGACCTGCACTGGGCAGCCCGCGGAGGTTCTTTTTTCGGTGGGGCTAGTCCCTTGCGGAGAGCTTGAGCGTATGGACGAGTTAGTAAGAGCTTGACACGGCGAGTTTTACGTGGTTCAGGCCGCCGGAGCGTAAAACCCTACGTCCACGGTGAGCTATGGAGCTCGCTGTATTGCTTGCTGCTCAGAAACGGATTCCTGAGCTTGGGGGTGAGTTACAGCTTGGGTGTGAATGGCTAGCGTATGAGTTGCGGAGATGCGAACCCTTGCTATCGTCGCCTACCCGAGTCTTTTATAGTCCAAGACTCGGGTGGCTTACAAGGGGGGCCTGGGACCCGATATGTGGTCCCGGGGAGATTGTCTGTCATCTACCGTATCTGCAGTTATGCCGGTAGTTGTCTCTAGCGAAGGCTTCTGAGTCTTCGTCTTGCAGCCCTTCCCATGCCGAATGCTAGTCGTAGTGGATGATGACGGCGGGGGCGGCATGGGATGTCTTGTCGCTGCGTTTATTGGCTGGCAGGCTCTGACACCGTGCACCAGTCTGTGATGCGACTGGGCGCAACGGCACCAGAAAGAGGCGTGCTCCGCGCCTCCGCGTCTTGGGAAGACACGGGCCTTGAATACCTTGTACGGGCAAGGTATGGGGCGTCTTTATGCCCGCTGCCTATCGCTCGGGGGCAGGCAGCGCCGTTCTGCTGGCCACATGGCAGGCCCGGAGCCCTCCTCAGAGGAGAGGAGGGGCCCGGCCCCCCGGGACACGTGGAGCCTTCGGACCTCTCCCTGCGGAGGGGGAGGTTCGGCTTCTGTCGGCCACATGGCGGGCCCGGAGCTCCTCTCTGAGGAGAGGGAGGTCCGGCCCCACCGGATACGTGGCACCTTCGGACCTCTTTCTCGTGGAGGGGGAGGTCCAGCTTCTGTATGCCACGTGGCGGGTCCGGAGCTCTCCTCTGACGAGAGGGAGGTCCGGCCCCGCCGGACGCGTGGCGCCTTCGGAGCTCTCCCTGCGGAGAAGGGCGAGTTCCTTAGGCATTTTCCCCTGTGCGCGGGGGTACCCCATATCGCGGGTACCGACAGTGGCCCCCGGGCCCATCTCGGGGGAGAGAGCGAGCCCGAGGTGGGACCTCCGTCTCTTCTGATCAGCGCACTTTCTCTATGTCCTGCATTGACCTCTGCCGGAGCACGAACGGCCGCGGGATCGTGGGAGCGTGCGCCCACTTGATGGTTGCTTTTACTGCGGCGGTTCCCAAGACTGCCACTTCTGCACGTTGCGGCGCTTTCTTCTGGAACCGCCGAAGCGCCTTGCCGGCTTGTCTTCTAGGGCGACTGACTCCTCGACCCACCGCTTCAGTTGGGCGGCTTGGGTCCGCCTGTCATCGGCGCCCGGTCTCGGAGCCAACGCGGTCGCCGATGTGATGTTCTCAAAGATTTTCGAATCACCGCGAATCATCCCTGGAAAGTTTTAAAAGGGTATCTCACCCGCATCGCGGCTTCCCTTCGCATTTCCTAGCGCTCGTACTTCCTTTGAACTCTTGCGCCCTGGCTTTCCTGCCCTTGTGCCCTCTTTTGCCATGGCTTCCAACTTGCTCCCGACGCGCCTCATTCGTTCTTCCGAGCTTGGGCCAGTGTGCAGGCTGCTGGGCTGGCGCTCAGAAGAACAGAAACACCGGCTTCGCCGAGGATCTCTCCCCCTGATCCTGGAAAAGGGGGAGATGGTCTTCTTCACTGCTTATGCTCTGGCGGGGTTTGTTCCGCCGATTTCTTCCTTCTTTGTCACCCTGCTGGAGACATATGGCCTCCAGCTCCACCATCTTTCCCCCAACTCTTTCGCAATGGCTGCTGTTTTTGTCCACTTCTGCGAGATGTTCGTGGGGGTGCACGCTTCCGTGACGCTCTTCCTCTACTTCTTTGTGTTGCGGACGACTGGGCGCGGCTCGAAGACTCAGATGGGGGCATACTACTTCCAGCATCGCTGCAAGGACCCCAAGGTCTCTGGATACCTTCTGCCCTTCAGCGCATCAAGGTGGGAAAACTGGAGGGAGAGCTGGTTGGTAGTGCAGACCGACGAGCACGATCGCGTACAACTCCCAACCGCCAGCCCAACCACCGATCGTCGCTTCTGGGAGGAGATCCCTGAGCTGGAGCAGGAGTACTCCCCGGTCTTGGAGCGGATCCGGTTCTTGGCCAACGAGGGGCTGACGTCTCTGATGGTGCTGATGGACTTTATGTCGCGCCGTATTGCACCCTTGCAGCAGCGCAGTCGCCCAACGTGGTACTACACTGGCGAGCAGGACTGTACCAGGCTGAAGAGGGGCCCCGGCTCTGACCCTTCCGACGAGGAGCTGAACGAGATGGTGGGCAAGGTGAGCGGTGACTACATTCCCAGTGGCGACCCCGCCCTTCCGCCCTCTGCCACCCCCCTCTTCTTGGAGCCACAGAGGAGGTCAGAGCTCCTGCGGAAGATGCCGAACCTTGACGACATCGGGATCGCCATCCGGCAGGTCGGGGATGCCTTCTGGGGTATCACCATTCCAGGAACCGAGCACTCCGGGTCAGGGCATGAGGCGTCTGCTGCTGTCAAACCCTCCCCCAGAGCCGACGGAACTCAAGCCACCGACAAAGGGAAGGGAAAGGAGCCGGCCTCCGGGCATCCAAAGAAGAAACGCGCCCGGTCTCCTCCGAGGGCACCGCCTGCTCCGAGTCAGGGTGCCGGAGCTACCTTGCTCCCATCTCCCGGGGGTTCTGGTCCATCGGGTGGCGACCCGAAGAGGCCCCGGGTGTCCCTCCCCGGCGGGTCTCTCCCCAGACAACGGCCGTCTGAGTCAGCCCAAGTACCTCGTCATCCTTCCTCAAGCGGAGGGGTTTCCAGGACGGATGCTGGTGGGGCGACGCCGGCGAGTGTGCCGGGGATCCAGGCGTCACGTTCCGCGACCGTTCCAGCCGCTGGTCCCGGCGGTTCAGCTACAGCCCAGAGGCCAGTGCTGCAAGCCTGTTGGAGCGCTCATGCCGCCCAGTAAGTGTTGCTCTTTCTGGCTTGTAGGAGCAGAGCTCTTGTCTCCTCTCTTAGCCTGAGGGCTTTCTCTTCTTGCAGGGACCGACCAGCTGTCGGGGGCGGGCCTCTTACCCGGCCGCCTTCAACCGACGGAGGCTCCGCGCCTCAGCACCTGGGGACCGTGGTGGCTTCCATGGTCCCCAAATCAACGGGGGCTCCCTCTGCGCCAGCGAGTTCACCCTCCGTGGTGGCCGCATCTGCTCCTATCCGCCCTCCTTCACCAGTCCAGAAGTCCGGTCCTGAGACTGGGAGGGCCGCTGTAGGTGCGCCTGCTGGCCCCCTGGCCTCCTTAGGACAGCGCCCCACCCTGGATGCTGAGGCGCCGGCGCCTCCGCCGGTCATAGACTCGACAGGGGGGTCCAGTGGTGTGACTCCTGTCCCCCCTGCCCCGGCGCCCGTGTGGGACGCCCTGGGGCGTGTCCAGACCAGCGCCCGGCAGCTCCAATCGGCCTTTGAGCAGGAGCGGGGGGCGCTTGCCGGCGAGAGGGAACGCCTTCTCAGCTGGCAGCAGCGGGCCCAGGAGGCTAAGGCGGACCTTGACTCGAGGCAGTCAAGGCTTGAGGCCATGAGTGCTCTGCTTGGCACTCAGAAGAAGGCCATTAGCCGCTTGGAGTCAGAGACCCGGCGGGTTCATGCCACCTACCGCGAGGCTCTGGCCCACGTTGAAGCCAAAGCCAAGGAGTGTTCTGCCGCCGTGGAGGAGTTGCAGCTGCAGGTAGCCCGTCGAGAGCGCGCCGTCGCCGATCGGGAACGCGCTGCCGCGGCCGAGGAGGAGAAGACCACCGCTCGGCTGAGGGCCAAAGTGGAGGAGCTAAGGGCTCGGACCGAGGAGCTGGAGCTCCGTGAGTCGGCTGTTGCCGCGAGGGAGGAGCAGTTCTCCCAGGAGCGCCAGGCGGCGATGGATCGTGAGCTGGCGGCTTGCCAAGAGGTAGAGAAGCTCCAGTTGTCGAAGTGTTCAGTCGACACTTCCCCCGGGCCTGCACTGGGCAGCCCGCAGAGGTTCTTTTTTCGGTGGGGCTAGTCTCTAGCGGAGAGCTTGCCCAGATGGACGAGTTAGTAAGAGCTTGACACGGCGAGTTTTATGTGGTTCAGGCCGCCGGAGCGTAAAACCCTACGTCCACGGCGAGCTATGGAGCTCGCTGTATTGCTTGCTGCTCAGGACCGGAGGCCTGAGCTCGGGGGTGAGTTACAGCTTGAGAGTGTATGGCTAGCATATGAGTTGCGAAGTGTGAACCCTTGCTATCGTCACCTACCCGAGCCTTTTATAGTCTAAGACTCAGGCAGCTTACAAGGGGAGCCGGGACCCGACAGGTGGTCCCGGGAAGATTGTCTATTATCTACCGTATCTGCAGTTATGCCGGTAGTTGTCTTTGGTCGAAGTCTTCTGAGTCTTCATCTTGCCGCCCTGCCCATGCCACATGCTAGTCGTAGTGGTTGATGACGGCGCAGGTGGCATGGGATGTCTTGTCGCGACGTTTATTGGCTGGCAGGTTCTGACACCGCGCGCCAGTCTGTGATGCGACTGGGCGCAACGGCTCCTGACAGACGCGTGCTCCGCGTCTCCGCGTCTTGGGAAGACGCGGGCCTTGAATACCTTGTACGGGCAAGGTATGGGGTGCCTTTACGCCCTCTGCCTACCGCTCGGGGGCAGGCAGCACCGTTCTTCTGGCCACGTGGCGGGTCCGGAGCCCTTCTCTGAGGAGAGTGAGGTCCGGCCCGCTGGACGCGTGGCACCTTCGGACCTCTCTCCCGCGGAGGGGGAGGTCCGGCTTCTGTATGCCACGTGGCGGGCCCGGAGCTCTCCTCTGAGGAGAGGGAGGTATGGCCCCGCCGGACGCGTGGCGCCTTCGGAGCTCTCCCTGCGGAGAAGGGCGAGTTCCTTAGGCTTTTTCCCCTGTGCGCGGGGGTACCCCATATCACAGGTACCGACAGTGGCCCCCGGGCCCATCTCGGGGGAGATAGCGAGCCCGAGGTGGGACCTCCGTCTCTTCCGATCCGCGCACTTTCTCTAAGTCCTGAATTGGCCGCTGCCGGAGCACGAACGGCCGCGGGATCGTGGGAGCGTGCGCTCACTTGATGGTTGCTTTTACTGCGGCGGTTCCCAAGATTGCCACTTCTGCACGTTGCGGCTCTTTCTTCGGGAACCGCCGAAGTGCCTTGCCGGCTCATCTTCTCAGGAGACTGACTCCTTGACCCCACCGCTTTAGCTAGGCAGCTTGGGTCCACCTTTCATAGGCGCTCGGTCTAGGAACCGAAGCGGTCGCCGACGCGGGGTATCCGAAGAGTTCCGAATCGCTTGGAATTGCACCCGGAAAGTTTTTAGAGGGGGTCTCACCCACATTGCAGCTTCCCTTCGCACTTCTCTGCGTTTCTTCTCGGACTCTTGGGCTTTTGCTCCCTTGCCCTTGAGTTCTCCCTCGCCATGGCTTCCAACCCGCCACCAGAGAAGAAGCGCGCTCGATCAACTCCAGCAGCGGCGTCTGTGCCAAGTCGGGATTATGGGGTGCCTGACACTCCCTCCGGTGGCGACTCGAAGAGACCCCGGGCTGATGCGCTGGGGGAAGCTTCTGGGGCGTCCCCTGTTCCGCCAGTTCAAGCGACTGCGGAGCGGCCGTCAGTGACGGTAGCGGGCTCTAGGAGTCCTACCCCGGCTCGGAAGTCGGGGTTCAGAGCCTGCTGGAGTGTCCGCGCTTCCCGGCCTTCCCCGACCTGCGGGGAATCTGTGCCGCTGCGCTCGGAGCCAGGGGCAACTGCCGCGGCCCCCAGGCCAGCGTGAACTTCTCCTGTTCCGGTGTGCCCGGACTCCGCGGTGGCGTCGTCTCTTCCTGCCGAGACGGCCACCGCGGCCCCCGAGCCAGCGCAGGTTGACCCTGCACTAGGTGGCCCGGCCTCTTCTCCAGCGCCGCCTTCCCCGGCTCGTCCCTCTCCTCAGGTCAAGGAGCCAGGAGCTGAAGAGAGCCCGGCTGGCCTTGCTGCCAGAGCCTCGGAGCCAACTTCTCCTGATCGGCGTCTTGTCTCGGTTGCTGGAGCGTCGACTCCTCTTGAGGATGACGTAATGGAGGAGGTCGGGGGAACTGCCCCAGCCTCTGTCGCTCCATTGCCCCTAGCGGATGCCTTCACGCTTGCCGAGACGAGCATTCGGCAGGTCTTGGCTGCACTAGGTCGCGAACGGGAGGAGTATACGGTTGAATGAGATCGCCTCCTCACCTGGGGGAACCTTTTGCGGGAGAGGACCGCGAAGGTTAAGAGCGAGCTTGACTCCAGGCGGGAGCTGCTCGATTTCAGGGAAGTGCTCCTCGACCGGATGAAGCGGGCTGTCGACCGCATGGACACCCAATCGCGGCGGATCAACAGGGAGGCTCTGGAGGCACACGCCCGGGCCGAAGAGAGCCTCTCTGCTGCTGTGGAGATGTGGCAGCGGTTGGGGCGCCGTGAACTCGCCGTTGAGGAACGGGAGCGTTCCGTGGCAGCTGAGGCGGAGAGGGTCGCCGCGCAGCTGGCGGCGGGCGAGGATGACCTTCGAGCTCGGATTGAGGAGCTGGAGATCCTGAAGGCAGACCTCGACTTGAGGGAGGAACAGGTCTCCCGTGATCGCCGGGCGGTCTTGGACCGGGAGTTGACCGCCGACTTCAAGGCCGCCGAGTTGGAGCGGCTCGCCAAGACTCTCCACCTTCGGGAGAGCTCCCTGGCGGCCAAGGAGAAGGAATTCTCCGAGAGGAACCTGGAGGCTCTGCAGGCGGCCCGCCGCGAGGTGGAGGAGCTTTCGGCCTTGCGGTCCTCCGAGGCTCTTGCGGTCTCGAGCTTCGTGGATCGAGCGGGGTCCGCCCTGATCCCTCTTGGCTTCAGTCCGGTGAGGACCGCGGCCCCTGCGTTGGAGGTGATCCCCGCGCTGGAGTCGATCGGCACCAAGCTGGACAGGCTAGACTCGGTGGTCGCCAGCGAGCTTGAGGCCGAGGGGCTCGGCCTAGCCTTAGAGGTCGCCTCACATGTGCTGGCATGCTTTAAGAGCCGCGACCCCTCTTTTTCGCTAGAACCAGCGAGAGAGGGCCCAGCCACAGAGCGGGAGCAAGCTGCCAGGGCAGAAGTCGAGGATGTGGCCGCCCTTATAGCCGCAAGGTTCCGGCGGGAGCCGGGAGGTCCTTAGGACTTGTTTCTCCCTTTTTATCGAGTCTGTAGTCCAGCTCATGGAGCCTCGCTTAATTTGACTCTTTTGGATATTTGTGTCTGTGATGTTTTTTCTCTCCTTCTTGGCTTTGCCTGACTGAGTCCTTAGCTCCGCAAGATACTCAGAGGCCATCTCCAATCTCGGAGCTTTGCACAGACACCCTCCCCGGGTCCTAACCGTGTTAGGGGCCCCCGGAGGTCTCCGGATCTCGCCCTATGGGGAGCTCCAAATCTGCCTGCCACGTGGCGGGTCCGGAGCTCCTCCTTAAGAGGCGGGAGCTCCGGCCATGTTGGACACGTAGGGCTTTCGGAGCCCCCCCACCGAGGGGGGAGGTCCGGTTTCCGCCTGCCACGTGGCGAGCCCGGAGCCCTCCTCAAGGTAGGAGAGAGTTCCGGGCCCGCTGGACACGTGGGGCCCCCGGATTCCGCCCCTGCTGGAGGGGCAGGTCCCGGTCCTTCCAGTCCTAGGCCGGAGTAGTTGGTAGCTCCTTTCCCCCCTGCTTCATGCAGTCCCTGTCGCCGTAACGTGGAGGTCCTGCACACAGGCAGAGGAAACGTAATTCTCCTCGGGGGGTCCTCCCCTCCTGTCTCCTAGTCTTATCCGTCTTACGACCCTGATTCGCTATACGGGGCTTGGGCAATTCTGTGCACGAGGCGCCGGAGCTCCGGCTCCCTCCGAGGTCCGGGTACGGCCGTCCGATCCCTAGTACCGGGCAATGCGCTGGGGAAGCAGAGTGCACGTGCTTTGGGTTCATGACCAGGCAAAGCGGTCGTACTCCCCTGTACCTCCAGAGGGCAGGATGCGCATGCTTTGGGCTCAGGGCCGGCTAAGCCGAATACGCACCATGGACCCCCCATGCACAACGCAAGCCTTTCCTGGAGGTAACCAACTGGCACTGCAACACCTGACTGGGGGAGGCCCGAGAGACTCACTCGGCCATCGGCAGGTGCCTCAAGCGCAGCCGCCTTCGGTAGGATAGCGAATGCCGACTATGGATGAGCGCAGGAGAGGGGGAGCTAGATGTACGATGAACATACAGAGATAGTGCGATCATAAAAATTAATGCATAATTTTAAGTGAGCGCATGAGAGAGAGCTAAGTAGAACAGGTCTCTGTATTCGTGCCCATAGATGGAATTCTGGCTGTACATGGAGGCAATGTTCCGCCTCGTCTACAAGGGAAGCAAGACTCTACGCGCTTAGGGTCGGAACCAGGCTAAACTGGACGTAGTCCTGTACCGTCCCTTGAGACTTAGCTGCCCCAAGCTCTGTTCCTAAATTCTATGGGATCCATTACAGAAGGGAATAACCCTGTCCTACTGATGCTCAGGAAGTAGGACTTACAGTGTTGCTTCATGGCAAGGACTTTTGGGAATGGATCCCACTCTCGGTTGAAAGGCATGTGTACTTGGGGCGGCAGCTTTCATGATTCGGAAGGGACCTTCCCTGCTGGGGGAGAGCTTATGGGTCCTTCTTGGAATAGAGCGTGCCGCTACACCAAGTTGCCCTCCTGCAGGCCCCCGACGCGTTTGGTTCTTTGGCGGTAGTGCTTAGAGCATTAGCCGAGACCGCGCGTTGTGGGGTGTTCCCTGCAGCCGAGTCTTGTCGACGAGGTTGTTATCTTCGCGCTGGATCAGGTCCTGCGCGGCTTCTCCTGGGGGCCCCCGGGGAGTTCTCCCCTGCTGGCTAAGGCCTTCAAGGGGTAGGTAGGCCCGGGCTCGTCTTGGATGACCTAAGGCGTCTTCCCCTTCTGGCGAGGCCTTCAAGGGGTTGACAGACCTTAGTCGCCCCCCGAGAGGTATGTTTGAGGCACGGAGGCGCGCCGCAGTTGGCTAACGCCCTAGCCTGTCACCGTCGGAACTGGAGTCCTCACCGTCATGCACTGTCTTTATGACACGCTGAGGCTCCTGGAACCCCACCTGATGGGCAGCAGTGACTGGGGCATCGATCTTCTGTTTGCCATCCCTCTGAGGGTAGGGCGGTGCTTCAGCCCTCTGCTGTCTTCCTTTGCGGAAGCGCTCTGCAAGCCTCTGGATCTCCCAGCACTCGGCGGCAGTATGGTTGTCGGTGCCATGCACAGGGCATAGCCCGCCCTGGTCACTGTCTGGGACCGGTGATTGCCGCTGCCTTTTGTCGGGGCGTGGCCCCCGAGCTCCACTGGTCGTCGCAGCTGCGGCGACGGGGGCCATGAATGGTGACTTCATCTTGCCACTCCCCCGGTTCTTGGTCTTCTTGCCACCCCCATAGGCAGCAGCACCGGACCCGGGCTGTCCTCCTGACTCGGAGGTCGGCAGAGCGTGCCAGTTCCGCCCTTCAGCTGCTCTGGCGCACTTGTCCGCCAGGCTGAAGAGCTCCGAGACGTCGCGGACCTCTCTGGTCGCGAGCTTCTCAAGCATTTTCTCGTCCCGGACACCCTGTCGGAACGCCACCACCACAGAGGCACTTTGGATATGTGGGATGGTGTTGCGCACCTGAGAGAACCGCTGGATGAAAGAGCGCAGCGACTCCCCAGGTTGTTGCTTGACGGCGTGGAGATCAAGCTCCATGCCGGGACGGGTGTAGGAGCTGCCGAAGTTGGCGACAAACTGCCGGCAGAGCTCTCCCCAGGAGGTTATGGACCCCTGAGGTAGATTCATGAGCCAGGACCGAGCTGGGCCGGTCAAGGAGACGGGGAAGTAGTTGGCCATGACAGCCTCGTCCCCTCCTGCGGCGAGTACGGCGGTGGAGTAGATCTGGAGGAACTCCGCTGGGTTGATGCTGCCGTCGTACTTCTCGGGCAGGTGCGGGACTGCGAACACTTGGTTCGCACTTGGGACCGCATATCCCGGCATGGGCAAGGCTGCACCATAGACCGGGGCCGCTACTTGCGGCGCATATGGTTGTGGCATATGCTACGCAGCATATGCCTGAGGCAGGGCTCGCGTGGCGAAGACCTGCCCTTCAGGTTGTGTCGAGGCCGACGACATGCTGTCGCCAGCCTCATGGTTGCGACGCCTTTCTCGGCGTCGCTCGAGGTACACCCGGGCGTCCTGGCCCAAGTGGCACCGTTCCAGCTCCCTTCGCAGGTCCGTCGACAGGAGCCTTGAGGAGCTGGAATCCGCCGTTAGCCCGTCAACCGTGGGTGTGCGCGTCAGCGACACAGCCGGTTGTCCTGGGCGCCGTCCTCGCCGAAACCGAGGGTTCACGGCAGCGACGATGAGGCGGTCCACCTCGCGGACCCATTGCTGGGTCGCTGAATGGGGCGCATCCCCCGCAGGTGGGTTGCGCAGCAGCGCTCTTGCTGCAGCTAGCGCACCTCCATGGTGTACGCTCAGCGCTGCAGAAGATCTCACACTGGTCGGGGCCTGCATAGCCGGAGTCGACGTTTCCGGAGTCGGCTGCTGGCTACCAGCTTGTGCCGACACACTCCGTCCTGAGTGTGTCGACATGTACTCCCCAGTGGTCACGGTTCGCCGTGAACGCGGAGGGGGAGAGTTTGCCGCTGAAGGAAGCTTGGTCATCTTCGTTGGCGGAAACTCGTCGCGCTAGGAGAAAAGCCCCCTATCTGGCGCGCCAAATGTCGAAGTGTTCAGTCGACACTTCCCCTGGGCCTGCACTGGGCAGCCTGCGGAGGTTCTTTTTTCGGTGGGGCTAGTCTCTGGTGGAGAGCTTGCGCAGATGAACGAGTTAGTAAGAGCTTGACACGGCGAGTTTTACGTGGTTCAGGCCGCCGGAGCGTAAAACCCTACGTCCACGGCGAGCTATGGAGCTCGCTGTATTGCTTGCTGCTCAGGACCGGAGGCCTGAGCTCGGGGGTGAGTTACAGCTTGGGAGTGTATGGCTAGCGTATGAGTTGCGAAGTGCGAACCCTTGCTATCGTCACCTACCCGAGCCTTTTATAGTCCAAGACTCGGGCGGCTTACAAGGGGAGCCGGGACCCGACAGGTGGTCCCGGGAAGATTGTCTATTATCTACCGTATCTGCAGTTATGCCTGTAGTTGTCTTTGGTCGAAGGCTTCTGAGTCTTCATCTTGCCGCCCTGCCCATGCCGCATGCTAGTCATAGTGGTTGATGACGGCGCAGGCGGCATGGGATGTCTTGTTGCGGCGTTTATTGGCTGGCAGGTTCTGACACCGCGCGCCAGTCTATGATGCGACTGGGCGCAACAGCTCCTGACAGACGCGTGCTCCGCGTCTTGGGAAGACGCGGGACTTGAATACCTTGTACGGGCAAGGTATGGGGCGCCTTTACGCCCGCTGCCTACCGCTCGGGGGCAGGCAGCACCGTTCTTCTGGCCACGTGGCGGGTCCGGAGCCCTTCTCTGAGGAGAGAAGGGTTCGGCCTGCGGGGCACATGGAGCCTCCGGACCTCTCCCCGCGGAGGGGGAGGCTCGGCTTCTGTCGGCCACGTGGCGGGCCCGGAGCTCTCCTCTGAGGAGAGTGAGGTCCGGCCCCGCTGGACGCATGGCGCCTTCGGACCTCTCTCCCGCGGAGGGGGAGGTCCGGCTTCTGTATGCCACGTGGCGGGCCCGGAGCTCTCCTCTGAGGAGAGGGAGGTCCGGCCCCGCCGGATGCGTGGCGCCTTCGGAGCTCTCCCTGCGGAGAAGGGCGAGTTCCTTAGGCTTTTTCCCCTGTGCGCGGGGGTACCCCATATCACAGGTACCGACACCAGTCCTTGCGGTCTGACAAGGCCCAGGCAGTCTGGGGCTTTATTGCCAAGGCGGGGTCCACCTTGGCTCCTCTTGGTTTCAGCCCTGTGCAGGTGGAGGCTCCGGCACGGCCGATGTTCGAAGCGATCCCGGCACTTGAGTCCATCGGTGACGAGCTGGGTCAGCTCGTACCAGTGATCGCCGACGAGCTTGAAGCGGAAGGTCGGGGCCTTGCGAAGGAGGTCTCTATGCACGTTCTGTCGTGCTTCCTGAGCCGAGACCCTTCCTTTTCTCTGGGGCCAGTCCGTCTAGGACCCGTCACCGATCGGGAGGAAGCTGCCAGGGCTGAGGTCGAGGACTTGGCTGCCCTCGTGGCCTCTAGGTTTCGTCGGGAGTCCGGGGACTCTTAGGCATCTGCCCCGTGGCCACAAGGCCCTATACTTCCTTTTTTTATTTTTGTTGAGTCTGTAGCCCAGCTCGTGGAGCTTTTGTATGAACAGACTCCTGTTTCTTTCTGTGTCTGCATGTCCTAGTCTTCTTCCTGGCTTTTCCTGGCCGAGTCCTTAGCTCCACAAGGTATCTGGAGGCCTTGACCAATCTCGAAGCTCTGCATAGACACCTTCTCCGGGTCCTCACTGTATACTAAGGGTCCCGAAGGTCTCCAGGACCCACCTCACGAGATCGGAGGGGGTCCGGGCCTGTTGGCCACGTGGCGGGCCCGGAGCTCCCCTCTGAGCGGAGGTCCGGGCTTGCGGGGCACGTGGAGTCCTCGGACCTCTCCCCGCAGAGGGGGGGAGGTCCGGCTTCTGTAGATCACGCGGCGGGCCCGGAGCTCCCCCTCAAGGAGGTGGAAGGTCTGGCCCCGCTGGATACGTGGGACCTTCGGGCCTCGCCCCTGTGAGGTCTAGTTCTTTGATCTGACCTTGGGGTTTCGGTCTTGCGCGATCCCGTAGCGGCCCCCTGGTAGGTGCGTTCCATTGGATGGATGTGCCTACCATACTCCTGCGGGGAGCTGAGGCCGAGAGGTCCTGCACACAAGTAAGGGAAACGTAATTCTCCTTGGGGGCTCCCCCCCCTCTATCTCATAGTCTTATTTGGCTTACGGTCCCCATCCACCTATACGGTGCTTGGGAACTACCGTACGCGAAGTGCCGGGGGCTCGGGGCCCCCTGGCTCGCGTGCTCACCAAGCGTTCAGCTCCCTCTTCTCATTCTCATCTTTAGTCGGCATTTGCTGCCCTACCAAAGGCGGTTGCGTTGGAGGTACCGGCCGATAGCCAGGGGGGCCCCGAGCCCCCGACACTTCGCGCACGGTAGTTCCCAAGCACCGTATAGGTGGACAGGGACCGTAAGCCAAATAAGACTATGAGATAGAGGGGGAGGGGAGCCCCCAAGGAGAATTACGTTTCCCTTATTTGTGTGCAGGACCTCTCGGCCTCAGCTCCCCGCAGGAGTATGGTAGGCACATCCATCCAATGGAACGCACCTACCAGGGGGCTGCTACGGGATCGCGCAAGACCGAAACCCCAAGGTAAGATCAAAGAACTAGACCTCACAGGGGCGAGGCCTGAAGGTCCCACGTGTCCAGCGGGGCCAGACCTTCCATCTCCTTGAGGGGGAGCTCCGGGCCCGCCACGTGGTCTACAGAAGCCGGACCTCCCCCCTCCGCTGGGAGAGGTCCGAGGACTCCACGTGCCCCGCAAGCCCGGACCTCCCCTCAGAGGGGAGCTCCGGGCCCGCCACGTGGCCAACAGGCCCGGACCCCCTCCGATCTCGTGAGGCGGATCCTAGAGACCTCCTGGACCCTTAGTATGCAGTGAGGACCCGGAGAAGGTGTATATGTAGAGCTTCGAGATTGGTCAAGGCCTCCGAGTACCTTGCGGAGCTAAGGACTCGACCAGGAAAAGCCAGGAAGAAGACTAGGGCATGCAGACACAGAAAGAAACAGGATTCTGTTCATACAAAAGCTCCACGAGCTGGGCTACAGACTCAACAAAAATAAAAAAGGAAGTACAGGGCCTTGTGGCCACGGGGGCAGATGCCTAAGAGTCCCCGGACTCCCGTTGAAACCTAGAGGCCACGAGGGCAGCCAAGTCCTTGACCTCGGCCCTGGCAGCTTCCTCCTGATCGGCGACGGGTCCTAGACGGACTGGCCCCAGAGAAAAGGAAGGGTCTCGGCTCAGGAAGCACGACAGAACGTGCATAGCGACCTCCTTCGCAAGGCCCCGACCTTCCGCTTCAAGCTCGTTGGTGATCACTGCTTCGAGCCGACCCAGCTCATCGCCGATGGACTCAAGTATCGGGATCGCTTCGGACATCGGCCGCGCCGGAGCCTCCACCTGCACAGGGCTGAAACCAAGAGGAGCCAAGGCGTACCCCGCCTTGACAATAAAGCCCCAGACTGCCTGGGCCTCGGCAGACCGCAAGGACTGGAGCTTCTCTACCTCTTGGCGAGCCCCCAGCTCGCGATCCACCGCCGCCTAGTGCTCCTGGGAGAACTGCTCCTCCCTCGCGGCAACAGCCGACTCACGGAGCTCCAGCTCCTCGGTCCGAGCCCTTAGCTCCTCCACTTTGGCCCTCAGCCGGGCGGTGGTCTTCTCCTCCTCGGCCGCGGCAGCGCGTTCCCGATCAGCGACGGCGCACTCTTGACGGGCTACCTGCAGCTGCAACTCCTCCACGGCGGTGGAACGCTCCTTGGCTTTGGCTTCAACGTGGGCCAGAGCCTCTCCATAGGTGGCACGAACCCGCCGGGCCTCTGACTCCAAGCGGCTAATGGCCTTCTTCTGAGTGCCAAGCAGAGCACTCATGGCCTCAAGCCTTGACTGCCTCGAGTCAAGGTCCGCCTTAGCCTCCTGGGCCCGCTGCTGTCAGCTGAGAAGGCGTTCCCTCTCGCCGGCCAGCGCCCCCCGCTCCTGCTCAAAGGCGGATTGGAGCTGCCGGGCGCTGGTCTGGACACGCCCCAGGGCGTCCCACATGGGCGCCTGGGCAGGGGGGACAGGAGTCACGCCACTGGACCCCCCTGTCGAGTCTAAGACCGGCGGAGGCACCGGCGCCTCAGCAACCAGGGTGGGGCACTGTCCTAAGGAGGCCAGGGGGCCAGCAGGCGCACCTACAGCGGCCCTCCCAGTCTCAGGACCGGACTTCTGGACTGGTGAAGGAGGGCGGATAGGAGCAGATGCGGCCACCACGGAGGGTGAACTCGCCGGCGCAGAGGGAGCCCCCATCGATTTGGGGACCATGGGAGCCACCACGGTCCCCAGGTGCTGAGGCGCGGAGCCTCCGTCGGTTGAAGGCGGCCGGGTAAGAGGCCCGCCCCCGGCATCTGGTCGGTCCCTGCAAGAAGAGAAAGCCCTCAGGCTAAGAGAGGAGATAAGAGCTCTGCTCCTACAAGCCAGAAAGAGCAACACTTACTGGGCGGCATGAGCGCTCCAACGGGCTTGCAGCACTGGCCTCTGGGCTGTAGCTGAACCGCCGGGACCAGCGGCTGGAACGGTCGTGGAACGTGACGCCTGGATCCCCGGCACACTCGCCGGCGTCGCCCCACCAGCATCCGTCCTGGAAACCCCTCCGCTTGAGGAAGGATGACGAGGTACTTGGGCTGACTCGGACGGCCGCTGTCTGTGGAGAGACCTGCCGGGGAGGGACACCCGGGGCCTCTTCGGGTCGCCACCCGATGGACCAGCACCCCCGGGAGATGGGAGCAAGGTAGGTCCGGCACCCTGACTCGGCGCAGGCGGCGCCCTCGGAGGAGACCGGGCGCGTTTCTTCTCTGGATGCCCCGGGGCCGGCTCCTTTCCCTTCCCTTTGTCGGCGGCTTGAGTTCCGTCGGCTCTGGGGGAGGGTTTGACAGCATCAGACGCCTCGTGCCCTGACCCGGAGTGCTCGGTTCCTGGAATGGTGATACCCCGGAAGGTATCCCCGACCTGCCGGACGGTGATCCTGATGTCGTCAAGGTTCGGCATCTTCCGCAGGAGCTCTGACCTCCTCTGTGGCTCCAAGAAGAGGGGGGTGGCAGAGGGCGGAAGGGCGGGGTCGCCACTGGGAATGTAGTCACCGCTCACCTTGCCCACAATCTCGTTCAGCTCCTCGTCAGAAGGGTCAGAGCCGGGGCCCCTCTCCAGCCTGGTACAGTCCTGCTCGCCAGTGTAGTACCACGCTGGGCGACTGCGCTGCTGCAAGGGTGCAATACGGCGCGACATAAAGTCCATCAGCACCATCAGAGACGTCAGCCCCTCGTTGGCCAAGAACCGGATCCGCTCCAAGACCGGGGAGTACTCCTGCTCCAGCTCAGGGATCTCCTCCCAGAAGCGACGATCGGTGGTTGGGCTGGCGGTTGGGAGTTGTAGGCGATCGTGCTCGTCGGTCTGCACTACCACCCAGCTCTCCCTCCAGTTTTCCCACCTTGATGCGCTGAAGGGCAGAAGGTACCCAGAGACCTTGGGGTCCTTGCAGCGATGCTGGAAGTAGTATGCCCCCATCTGAGTCTTCGAGCCGCGCCCAGTCGTCCGCAACACAAAGAAGTAGTGGAAGAGCGTCACGGAAGCGTGCACCCCCACGAACATCTCGCAGAAGTGGACAAAAACAGCAGCCATTGCGAAAGAGTTGGGGGAAAGATGGTGTAGCTGGAGGCCATATGTCTCCAGCAGGGTGACAAAGAAGGAAGAAATCGGCGGAACAAACCCCGCCAGAGCATAAGAAGTGAAGAAGACCATCTCCCCCTTTTCCAGGATCAGGGGGAGAGATCCTCGGTGAAGCCGGTGTTTCTGTTCTTCTGAGCGCCAGCCCAGCAGCCTGCGCACTGGCCCAAGCTTGGAAGAACGAACGAGGCGCGTCGGGAGCAAGTTGGAAGCCATGGCGAAAGAGGGCACAAGGGCAGGAAAGCCGGGGCGCAAGAGTTCAAAGGAAGTACGAGCGCTAGGAAATGCGAAGGGAAGCCGCGATGCGGGTGAGATCCCCTTTTAAAACTTTCCAGGGATGAATCGAGGTGATTCAAAAATCTTCGAGAACATCGCATCGGCGACCGCGTTGGCTCCGAGACCGGGCGCCGATGACAGGTGGACCCAAGCCACCCAACTCAAGCGATTGGTCGAGGAGTCAGTCGCCCCAGAAGACAAGCCGGCAAGGCGCTTCGGCGGTTCCGGAAGAAAGTGCCGCAACGTGCAGAAGTGGCAGTCTTGGGAACCGCCGCAGTAAAAGCAACCATCAAGTGGGCGCACGCTCCCACGATCCCGCGGCCGTTCGTGCTCCGGCAGCGGTCAATGCGGGACTTAGAGAAAGTGCGCTGATCAGAAGAGACGGAGGTCCCACCTCAGGCTCGCTCTCTCCCCCGAGATGGGCCCGGGGGCCACTGTCGGTACCCACGATATGGGGTACCCCCGCGCATAGGGGAAAATGCCTAAGGAACTCACCCTTCTTCGCAGGGAGAGCTCCGAAGGCGCCACGCGTCCGGCGGGGCCGGACCTCCCTCTCCTCAGAGGAGAGCTCCAGGCCTGCCACGTGGCATACAGAAGCCGGACCTCCCCCTCCGTGGGAGAGAGGTCCGAAGGTGCCACGTATCCGGCGGGGCCGGACCTCCCTCTCCTCAGAGAGGAGCTCAAGGCCCTCCACGTGGCCGACAGAAGCCGAACCTCCCCCTACGCGGGGAGAGGTCCGAAGGCTCCAAGTGTCCCGCGGGGCCGGGCCCCTCCTCTCCTCTGAGGAGGGCTCCGGGCCCACCACGTGGCCAGCAGAACGGCGCTGCCTGCCCCCGAGCAATAGGCAGCGGGCGTAAAGACGCCCCATACCTTGCCCGTACAAGGTATTCAAGGCCCGTGTCTTCCCAAGATGCGGAGGCGCGGAGCACGCCTCTGTCAGGTGCCGTTGCGCCCAGTCGCATCACAGACTGGCGCGCGGTGTCAGAGCCTGCCAGCCAATAAACGCAGCGACAAGACATCCCATGCCGCCCCCACCGTCATCATCCACTACGACTAGCATGCGGCATGGGCAGGGCTGCAAGACGAAGACTCAGAAGCCTTCGCCAGAGACAACTGCCGGCATAACTGCAGATACGGTAGATGACAGACAATCTCCCCGGGACCACCTGTCGGGTCCCGGGCCCCCCTTGTAAGCCACCCGAGTCTTGGACTATAAAAGACTCGGGTAGGCGACGATAGCAAGGGTTGGCATTCCCGCAGCTCACACTCTAGCCATTCTCACCCAAGCTGTAACTCACCCCCAAGCTCAGGACTCCGGTTCTGAGCAGCAAGCAATACAGCGAGCTCCATAGCTCGCCGTGGACGTAGGGTTTTACGCTCCGATGGCCTGAACCACGTAAAACTCGCCGTGTCAAGCTCTTACTAACTCGTCCATACGCTCAAGCTCTCCGCAAGGGACTAGCCCCACTGAAAAAAGAACCTCCGCGGGCTGCCCAGTGCAGGCCCGGGGGAAGTGTCGACCGAACACTTCGACAAGCACCAAAGAAGAGCAACGTAGGACAGGTTTCTTTTCATATAAATTTCCATAGGAGGAAGGCAGGCTGAGTATGGAGGCCACGACCCGCCTCAAGGGAAGCAAGACTCTACGCGCTTGGGGTCGGAACCAGGCGAAGCTGAACGTAGTCCTGGACCGTCCCCTGAGGCTTAGCTGCACCGAGCACTGTTCCTGGACTTTATGGAATTTATTATAAAAAGAAGAGTCTGTCCTATTGTTGCTCTAGGGGTAGAACTTACAGAGGTGTTCTGTGTTCCGAAGGTTCGGGAGCGGGTCCCCATCCTCGGTTCTGGGGAATGGTCCCAGGCCCAGGATGTCCAGCCCCCGTATGGCAAATGGCCATGTGGGCTGGATCATCTGTACCGTCCAAGCCGGTGTATGGATCTGCTTGGCGTGGAACAGGCACGCCTTGCAGCTCTCGACCAGCTTGACGGCATCCTGGAGTGCTGCCGGCTAGTAGAAGCCATGCCGAAAGGCTTTACCGACAAGCGTGCGTGAGGAAGAGTGACTCCCACATTCGCCTCCATGGATCTCAGCGAGCAAGTCGCAGCCTTCCCCCTGGGTTATGCACCGCAATAGGATGTGGTTGGCGCTGCGTCGGTAGAGATGCCCCTCTACCGCCATGTGTCTCTTAGCCATACGCACGATCCGTTCAGCGGATACACGTTCATCAAGGAGGATATTGTCTTTCAAGTAGTCCCGGACCTCCGTGATCCATGCATCGGGTCTGACTTGAGCATCTGGATCTTGAGCGCTGGGTTGCACGGAGTCCCCAGTGACGCTTACGATCCTTGGCGGCGTCCATGGCCGCCGGGACCGCCAGCTTCGAGGTGCTGGTCTAGCCCCCTTCGCCCGGCTCGGTGGGCCGGGCTGTGGGCCGCAGCAACGTCCTCTAGAAGCCCCATTCGGGCACAGGGGCTCCGGTGGGGGTATTCGTTGAGAGGTCGCCAGCTGCGGCCTTGCTAGCGCGTGGTACGTGGCGCAGGTCCAAGGCGAGGAAGTCTGTCTCCACCATCTTGTTTGATAACCAGCTGGGAGTCGCCCTGTGCCAACGACTGGCGAGCGCCTAGAGACAGGGCTGTCCTTAGGCCAAGGATGAGTGCTTCATACTCTGTCATGTTGTTGGTTGCCTTGGAATTGAGACGCACCACATACCCAGACTGCTCCCCCGATGGCATGAGGAACAGTACGCTAGCACCGGCCCCCTGCTTTCGCAAGGAGCCGTCGAAGAAGAGCATCCAGTAAGGCCCGGTGAAGGCCAGGGCTCAGGGTCCTGGTTCACCGTCTCCATGGCCCCCTGAGTCAGCCTGCGTTGGCGTCTACTTCAGCCACGAAGTCAGCTAGTGCTTGGCTGTTGCCTGCGTGACGAGGAAGGAAGCTTAGCTCAAACTCCAGTAGCTCCACCGCCCATTTGGTGGCATTGTCCATCGCATGGGGGCTGTGGAGGATAGCTTTCAGCCCGGGGAGGCCGCCGGGAGCTGATACTCGGAGGTCCCCCAGGCTGTCTTGGACCTCCAGGAGGTCCCGCTGATTTCCCGGGAGCTCCGGGGAGTCCCATTGGACGTCCGGGATGTTCTGTTGGGCCTCGGGGGGGGGGGGGGGGGGTCGCGTTGCACCTCCGGGAGGTCCTGCTGGTCCTCCGGGGGGTTGCTTCGGAGACCCGGGGGGTCGTCTCGGACCTCCGGGGTTTCCTGGCACTTGTTTCTCGATAGCGAAGCAGGTTGCGGTGGTATAGGGTCCGGCCGCTCTGCGGTGAGGACCATACTCACCTCTGCAGCCGTTGCCGCGATGTAGAGCAGCAGACGCTCTTCGGGCTCGGGCACTACTATTACGGGTAGGGTCATCAGGAGCTGGTTCAGCTCCAGGGGAGCTTCCTCCGCTTCGTCGGTCCAAGCGAATGGGCCGGATTTGCGTAGGAGCTTAGAGAAGTGGAGCGTTCGCTTTGCTAACCTCGGTATAAACCGACTCAGCGCAGCTAGGTGAGGGGGGGCCCGACCTCCACCACGGGGCCGTGCCGCCTTGCCCGAGGAATCGCATTGGTTGGTGCCGTGTTATGCGGCACCCAACAACACACATATAAGGAACACAGTATTACATAAACCAAAGCGGAAGCTTACAACTGTTCTTTGTAAATAATTTACATAAAATAGCTACAGCGGAAGTCTATAAACAGCTCACGTTGAATAACTATGAAGCACCGAGAAGAGGTCCAGCCCGCGGACTCCTCCACAAGCAACATGAAGACAAGGCAGCGGCTAGGTTCTCCAAGGGTGACATGACTCGGAAGTTCCCGAGTCTCACCGGACAACCTTCTTTATAGCGTCGATGCTTACCTGCAAAACCACTTATATAGCAAGAGTGAGCACAAAGGCTCAGCAAGACTTAACCGTCTCTCCTAAGGCATGGAACTCTATGTGAAAGTAACCTAAGACCTAAGCCTGTCCTTTGCGAAAAGACTCGCCTACGAGTTCATCCTTAACTTTCAGATTTTAGCCATAATAGTAGTGACCTTGCGCCCAGCAACATTGGAACTCCACAATCAAACAAGAAACGCTTCATTCCAATGTTACTTGTCCCAAGGTGAAAATAAATTTAGTTTGCTCTATCTCTACTTCAAACATGGTTTTCATGCAACTTAACATAATCACAACAGCAATTATACTTTTTTGCAAACTGTTTCCACACAAGTTGATTAACTACGTCACAACATGGGAGCAAGCGGTACTCAATAACCGCGAGGGACGGTGATTCGAATCAAACACTACCCGGATAACTCGACACATACGCCCGCCTCTGAAG
Organism: Neostapfia colusana; assembly: GCA_030760725.1. Lineage (NCBI taxonomy): Eukaryota > Viridiplantae > Streptophyta > Magnoliopsida > Poales > Poaceae > Neostapfia > Neostapfia colusana. Next base: position 35,881,969 of record JASWHV010000004.1, on the reverse strand, counting down.
ACCCAACTCTGGCGTCCTTCATAACGTCGTATGTGGCAACCTTTCTCAGGACACTAAACTGTAGAACCGGTCGCGCCGTCTCGGGCTCATAGGTCTAACGAGACGATGTGGTATGCCTCTACAGTCCAGTGAACCTGGTACATCGGTTTCCTGGTTACCATATATCAGGAAGCATCCGGTACACAACTCAATACTTGCTCCTGGACGCGGCATACGCATCGGTCCTTAATCGACACAGGCAGAGCTACTCGACCAAGACCTCGTCTTGTCGCAGCCTAACCCCTCTGCCCGGTCTCATCTTTAGAAATGTAAACTTTAGTTTGCTTCCTTCTCCAACCACACTTATGATATCTTAAACTATAGCTCACGAGTAGATTCCAACTACTCGTCTTCTACCGGATGCCCTAGTCTATTTAGCATTGCCCTATGCTACAGCGATGACACATTTCTACCCTTGACCTCAGGGTTCATGTTTGGTTATGCAAGTGGAGTATCACACATCCTTGACCTAATGCACATACAAACCTTGACCAAATGTAGTGAACAAAGGGAAAACTTTAAAAACAACTTAAGTGCAAACCGGGGCTTGCCTTGGTTTTGCAGGTGACTTAAGTCAGGTAAGATGAAGTTAGTTGCTGATGATGACTTGAGGCTTAATCCCTGCCTTCTTGCTCCTTGATCCAAGTTCAACTTCTCCTTCACTCTTCCACGTTTAAACACTACACGTTATGAACATGCATACATGTTTAATTGTAAAACCTTTTTGCTAACAAATTCTAAAGCCAAGTTTGAAACTGGAACTTTGTTTAAGAATTTAAAATGAAACTGGTGCTAGTGGTTTGGGTTTGTGTTTAAGCACTATCATCAAGTGATGAGTGGGGTTCCATCACTTGGGTGGGAATCAACTAATAATGGTTGGACAGGACATAATGATCCAGGGCTCCAATGGATCTGGAAATTTTCTTGTGAGTTCCTTGTCACAAGAAAGTCCTCTGGACCAAAATTCAGAACATTTCACTAATTGGATCACCCAGAACAATTCCCTAAGCATTTAAGCAAAAAGGAATTAATTCTGATTAAATTTGCACTTTCATGCAATTCCAAGTGAACTATAATTTCATACATAGCTCAGAGAGTATGTCTGAATTTTCCTAGGATTTTTGGAGTTAAGGAATGCCCAGAACTGAATTTCCAAGTTTTGGAAATTCTCTGAAAATGTTTCTGTACTTATTTGAATACAGAAACTTGGAATTAGAATTACCCTAACTAAATCAACTCCAAATGAGCTGAAACTTTAACAGGAGTCTCCTAATATCCTAAAGAATATTCTGGCAAAATTTGGGAAATTTTGGATGAACCAAACTCCCTCTAAAATTCTTTTGCTGAAAAGCTTTAAAGAATTTTCCGGAATTTCCTATTAGTTTTCATGCAAATTGGGTTGTACATTTGAACAGAGCTCTTCATCCTGAATCCAACCCAATTTGAATCACTAAATTTGGAGCTTCCTAGCAAAAGTTATGAAGATCCAAAGTTTGAACCAAATCTGGAATTCAAATTAATTCGGGAAAAGTTCAAACTCTGCCTGTGGGCCACAGGGCCACGTGTCGACCGCTGAAACACGAGCCACACGGGTTACAGAGTATTTCCCGCATTGTCACAGTTTGATCCGAGGCCACAGAGAATCCCGTATGTTTAACTTCAGCCGCTGACGGGTGGGACCGACCACCTTCGTCTTCCTCCGGCTCCCGCGCGACCCCCGCCGCCGGAGCTCGCCGGAAAACTTCAGAACCCGGGCCTCCGTTCACTTCCCGTGCTCAAACTTGCCGTCAGCCCCTAATTTCGTGCGCTGATCACGGGGAGAGGGTTTCCCCACACCGACGTCGGCCCTAACCGAGCTCGCGACGGTGTGGCGGCTTAACCGAGCTTCGGCGACGTAGCGCCGCTGTTCTAGCTCGCCAAAAGCACGAAGGATTAGCGCTACAGCATCAGTGGAAGGTGTAGATCATCGACGTGTGCTCAATTTTGCTTGGAGAGGCCGCTAGCTATGCTGTCACCGTGCGCCCGAGGTGGTTTTTGCGGCGACAGTGTAAAAACTGGGCTTTCTTCGGCTAGGGTTGATGGAATCGGGCGCTGTTTGGTCGAGGAGGTCCGTAGGAGGCTGAGGATCATGACACCAGCACACAACTGGAAGCCCTCACACCTCGGGGGAGAATTTCCCGGTCTGGAGCCGGCGACCCGAAGAAACCGCCGTGAGTAAAACTCAAATTCCGGCTAGGTGGTCCCATGAACTGACCCCGAACTCGGTGGACAGCAAGGAGAGGTGGTAACCAACCTTTTTCGTGGATTTGTTGGGCGTGAAACACCGGAGTGGCTTGGTTTGAAGTCAAGTCGCCGAGGTTGGTCCGCCGGGGAAGAACCGGCTCGCCGAGGCGATTGCAGCCCGCTGCACCCTCAGAACTGGCCTTGACAGCTTCAGGGAGTGTGGGCGACGTTGCTTTCGAGCTCGTCCGGGTGTCCACGGCTCGGGGAGAGGGTTGACGACGGGAGCCCGAGCGTGTGGGCGCGGAGGCGGCAAAAGCTCCCGGAAACGGCGCTGTGGCGAGGAGGGCGCGTGGCTCGGACGTGGCTCGGTGCTGTGAGGTGTGCACTCTCGGTGGGGGGACGATAAGGGCGAGGGGAACCGACGTCGAAGCAGCTCGGGAGCTGGCGGTCGCGTGGTTTCGGTGGCGCGCGCGCGTGCGTTCGGTCCTTCGAGTGAAAAACAGTGATCCGGTTTGAGTCTGAACAGAGAGACTGTTGCTTATGTGCTAAGTCTCCCCCTCTCCTCAATGACAATTGGGTCCCACTCACCTCCTCTCCTAAATATCCCAATTTTTGGCACATTGTAAACTTCAGCTCTGAGGAACTTAAATCCAAAAGTCATTTGGCAATTTGATAAGTTATTCCTCACTTTTGAGTTTAAATTCAAATTTGGATGAAATTTACAAGTTCCTTTGATATTCCTATCAAAGCACCTCCAAATTTGCTCCAAATTTGCCCCCTCTACAATTTGAACCTGGGGAGTTTGAATATGCCCTCTGATCTTTGAGTTGGTCATTGCAAATATAACTTTTTTAAACAACAGTTCGAATTTCCTCTTTTGAAACATGCCCTTCTTCTTTTTGGAAGTGGCCCTCTTATTTCAAACTGATTTCAAAGTTTTATAGCACATGCCAATACTTTCATGAGTAAACAAAAGTTTTTTGTAAGTCCCATTTCCTGTATTTAAACTCAACTTCATCCATAGCTCAAGTTTTCTATTTACAAGTTTTAGGACTTTTACATTCCTCCCCCCTTAAAAAGAATCTCGTCCCGAGATTCATGATTAAGGACAAGGTGGAGAGGACAACTACTACATATAAGCCTCTAACAACTCCGGATGATTGCGTTGTAAATACTCCTCGCTTTCCCATGTAGCTTCGTCGGACGTGTGATTTTCCCATAGCACTTTGAAAAATCGCAGCGTCCGATTCCTGGTTTCGCGAGTCTTTTCATCAATTATCCGGGTTGGTCGCTCAACATACGTAAGGTCCGGCTTCAAATTTTCTATGTCTCCCGTGAGAATTTCCGTGGGAACTTTTAAACACTTCCGCAACTGATATATGTGGAAGACGTTATGTACTCCGGCTAAGGCTGCCGGCAGCTCCAAACGGTATGCCACGGGTCCACATCTTTCAATGATGACAAAGGGACCGATAAAACGCGGAGCTAATTTTCCTTTCACTCCGAATAGGTGAATGCCCTTCATAGGAGATACGCGGAGGTATACGTGGTCCCCAACATGGAAATCCAGAGGACGACGTCTCTTATCCGCATAGCTCTTTTGTCTGGATTGAGCGGCTTTAAGATTTGCTTGAATTAGCCGTACCCGCTCTTCCGCTTCATTTACGAGATCAATCCCGTAAATAACTCTCTCGCCGGCTTCACACCAGTTCAAGGGTGTGCGGCACTTCCGGCCGTAGAGAGCTTCATAAGGCGCCATTTTGATACTTGATTGATACCCGTTGTTATATGAGAACTCCGCCAAGGGTAAGTGATCATCCCAGCTCTTACCGTGGTGGATGATACATGCTCTCAGCATATCTTCAAGTATTTGATTCACCCTCTCCGTTTGTCCATCGGTTTGAGGGTGATACGCAGAGCTTCGAATCAATTTAGTTCCCAAGGATGTGTGTAGCTGTTCCCAGAAACGGGATACGAACAGCGATCCTCTGTCGGAGACAATGGTACGGGGAACTCCGTGCAGGCATAAGATTCGTGCTATGTATAACTCCGCATACTGCTTGGCGCTGTAGTTGGTATGCACCGGAATGAAACGTGCCGATTTGGTTAATCGATCAGCGATTACCCAAATCGAGTCATGGTGGCGGGAGGTCATCGGCAACCCAACGATGAAATCCATACTCAAGTCTTCCCACTTCCATGCCGGTATTTGTAGCGGTTGCAGCAGGCCCGACTTCTTCACATGGTCGGCCTTAACTCTTCGACACGTATCACATTCTGAAACGTATTTTGCAACTTCACGTTTCATACGTGTCCACCAAAACTTCTTCCGGAGGTCTTGGTACATTTTATTGCTGCCAGGATGAATAGCAAATTTGGATAAGTGAGCCTCATACAAAATTTTCTTCCGCAGCCTCATATCACGGGGTACGACTATCCGGTCCTTGAACCACAAGGTATCTTCCTCATCTAACCGGAAACATTTCATCTCCCCGTTCTTTAACCTCCTTTTGATATGAGCCATGCCCTTGTCTTTCTTTTGAGCTGCCATAACCTCCTCTTTTATTGTGGGTATGAGGGCTAGGTTATGCAGAGCTCCAAATGGAACCAAGTAAAGACTTGGTTCTTCCTCTTCTATCGGCGTGATGGTTAGGCTATGAATATGAGACTTCCGGCTGAGTGCGTCGGCAACCACATTTGCCATGCCCGGATGATAATGAATTTCAATCTCATAGTCCTTGATCAGCTCCAACCATCGCCGTTGTCGCATATTCAACTCTTTCTGAGTGAATATGTATTTCAAACTTTTGTGGTCGGTGTAGAGATGAACCAGATTTCCCAATAGGTAATGTCTCCACATCTTCAACGCTAACACCACGGCAGCCAGTTCGAGATCATGAGTTGGATAATGTTGCTCATGATTCCGTAATTGCCGTGATCCATATGCGACCACACGTCCTCCTTGCATGAGTACACAACCAAGCCTGACGCCGGATGCATCACAATAAACATCAAAAGGCTTGGTTGTATCCGGTTGAGCTAGAACCGGGGCTGTTGTGAGGTGTTTTACCAACGCTTGAAAAGCTTCCTCACATGGTTTGCTCCAATCATATTTGATGCCCTTCTTCAGTAGCTCCGTCATAGGTTTGGAGATTTTTGAGAAGCTCGGGATGAACCTTCGGTAATATCCCGCCAAACCCAAGAAGCTACGAACTTCATGGACTGATGTTGGAGACTTCCACTTCAGCACTTGTTCAATCTTGCTAGGATCAACAGCAATGCCTTCTGCTGAGATAATGTGTCCAAGAAATGGCACTTGGTTGATCCAGAATTCACATTTACTAAATTTTGCATAGAGCTTGTGATCTCTCAGTCGTTGGAGCACAATATGCAAATGTTTAGCGTGTTCCTCTTCAGATTTGGAGTAGACCAAGATGTCGTCGATGAAGACCACGACGAACTGATCCAGCTCCGGCATGAACACCGAGTTCATAAGGTACATAAAGTGGGCCGGAGCATTGGTCAACCCAAATGACATGACAAGATATTCATAGAGTCCATATCTTGTCGAGAATGCTGTTTTCGGGACATCTTCCGCTCGAATCTTGATTTGATGATATCCCGACCTTATGTCCATCTTGGAGAAGACTTTAGCACCCACTAGTTGATCGAAGAGGATATCAATTCTTGGTAGTGGATACTTGTTCTTTATGGTCACAGCATTTAAAGGACGATAATCGACGCATAGCCTCAGCGTCTCATCCTTCTTTTTCACAAACAAAGCTGAGCAACCCCATGGTGATGAACTTGGACGAATAAACCCCTTGTCCATGAGATCTTTGAGTTGCTCCTTCAGCTCGGCTAATTCATTCGGAGCCATTTTGTATGGTCTCCGAGAGATCGGCGTGGTTCCCGGTATTAACTCTATTTTGAACTCCACCTCACGCTCAGGTGGTAGTCCTGGAAGATCTTCGGGAAACACGTCCGGATATTCACGGACTACCGGAATGTCTTCTAATTTGCAAGCCTCGGCATTACATACTTCCGGGTCTTTGGAAACCGCTTCGCCGAGATACAATGTTTGACGTCCGTGAAGTGGAGAGTCCAAGTGAACACTCCTGTTCTCGATGTCCAGAACAGCCTTATGGAAGGTCAACCATGATATTCCCAATATGGCATTGATTCCCTGGTCTTCGAGAATGATGAGGGTGGTAGGATAAGTTTTTCCACCCAAGCAAAGTGGTGCTCGAGAGACGACTTCATTAGTTGATATGTCTCCACCTGGCGAATGAATAAGGTAGGAACCTTTCGTGATAGTGGTGGAGATCTGATCCCGGATCACCGTTGCCCTGCTAATGAAGTTATGTGTCGCACCAGAGTTGAATAAAATGACAACCGGCTTGTCATTTAAGGTGAACCTGCCGGCAAGAACAGGTCCTCCCTTGGGCAGATCATCGACTGACACATAATTGACGGTTCCCACCTTTGACATAGCTTTCCTGGGCTGCCCAAGATCACTTTTTGGAACTGGACCCGCAGACACAATGTTACTGCTCGGTTCCGTTGCTTCATTGACGTTGGGCTCATTGTCAACCTGAAGTGGGACAGCACTCGGTTCAACTGAGAAATCACCTTGTTCATCTTCAGCCTCTTGAGGGTAATAATGTTCTAGTGCACCTTGTTGACACTGAGGTGCATAAGAAATAAGTTGCTGCTGCGGTAGAGGTGAATAAGACCTCTGTGGAGTAGAAGAGTCGTCACACTCCCAGAATGATTGCACCTCTTGTGGAATCTCTCGACCGGAAGGTGAACGGATTACCAACCGATACTTCTGAGGTAGACGATTGTCTTCATCTTGTGATGAATCCCTCTCCCTCTTTTCCTTGAGGTAGAGGTTGGAATAATATTCTTGAGCGATAGTACAGCTCACAAACTCATCAAAATTCTCTTGGCTAACTTGAGCCAATTCACATCGCAGCCTAGCAGTCAGCCCTCGGTAGAAATGATAACCTTTCATGGCCGGTGATTTCACAGTCAGGGACATATTGAGCTAAGCGATTGAATTCCTTCGCATACTCAATAACACTCATGTCCCCTTGCTTTAGACTCCAGAACTCATCCAGACTGGTTTGCATTATGCCCGCAGGGATGAAACGAGCACGAAATGCAGCCTGGAACTCCGCCCATGTGACCCGATGCCCTGCTGGTTGAACAGCAAGGTACTCTGCCCACCATGCTCCAGCAAAGCCGCGAAGCTGTTGAGCGGCATATAGGGTCTTCGAGAACTCGTCACATCGGATCAACCCAAGCTTGGACTCAATGACACGTAACCAGTGATTTGCTTCACAATGGTCAGCCGCCTCGGAGAATACCGGCGGTTGTGTCGCCAAGAAATCCAGATACGTGCTCTGGGTTGGCATGTGATGTTGAGCTTCTCGATCTATGCCTTGCTGAACTAGCGTTTGGAGAGTTTCATTCATTTTGGCCATAATTTCTGCCAATCCGGTTGGCGATGGCTCTTGTGATGAAGTCGAGTCATTCCCACCTCGACTGGAACCTCCAATTTCCATTTGAGAATGTGTACGTACCATACTGCACGAAACAAAATTTTGAGTCAATCAAAATTCTATCTCAGTAGTAAGTAAAGATAAGTAAAACATGAACATGTCATGAACTTTATGAAAGCATAACCACATTCATGTTTAAACAAATCTTATGTACGCTAAGCTAATCAGCGGGACTACCCTGACCAGCTCACACAAACTCCAAATTTTACTCAAGTCATCAACAGATTCTAGACTTGAGTTCAATACCAAAGTTTTAGTAAACTTCAGTAGCTTTCCAACCAGTACTTATGTGCTCATTAAGGATTTTTCTATAGGAAGTTATGGCTTAAAAACAGAAAGGTCCAGAGAGGTTTTTGTTACTGTCCTGGTTCTGAACAGTTTGCCTTCAACTGGACTTTTCACCCATGTAACATGTGATTCTGCTCTGGAGGCCTACAAGGAAGTTGTAGAGCACTTGAAAATATTTCCAGAACTTTATCATACACCTTATTTGGGTCAAGCTACTCAGAGTTATGCTCTGTTAAAGTCCAGCAAGAATTTCTGCCAGAAACAGAGCTCTCTGTTTTTGAAAACTTTGACACCTAGTTATACTCCCATTTGAATCTTAGCTCAAAATAAGAGTTCAATAACTAATATTTGTTTCAAACTTCCATATTTAGTTAAAAGTTAGCTCATGAATCATTTCTTCATAGGGAATAGGTTCTTATGTGTAGTACGGTGTCGATGCACCGTAAGAATCATGTCGGTACTACGTAGCCTCACCAAATAAAAATCCTAACCGGATTACACCGGCATATACGTACTATCAGTGGCACTAAGACGGTCTCTCGCACACGTGTACTACCTGGGATACGTACGTGGTTAGTACCTGCATAAAAACACTCAATGATGGTGCACTCAAAGGTTGTTTCATTACAGGCAGTTCCATATTGGAAAGTAAATACAAACGCCCGTATCATTGTCATACGGCCGTCCTTGAGTTAAGTCACGTCTCAAGGTACGCGATCGTGTTTCAACACCACACGACGGGGAACCCGAGTATGTCATGAACGGGTCGTCACGGTTGGGAATGTTATCAACCCAACAGATACCACCTACTGCCCTGCAGGGCACGCCGATGGCAAGCGCTGCGTATGTCCTCCTGGGCTACTTCCAGAAGAACACACTATCACGTTACTGACCACACGATGGGGTCTCCACTAACTTGCCTAATGCACGCTAGGGATCAGCGTTTCATATGAACTCAGGAACATGAAGAGTCCAAGAGTTTCATATTAACATCTCACACCAAGCTGTGAGATCTAACCCTGAACCACTTTCCTCGTCAGGGGAGCTAACCAAAATTGAACCGCTTTCGGTGGCGTTCCTTACCATTCTTACCTGAATGTAGGTGCGTCGTTACATAATGAAAATTCAGAATTAAAACACATATGTTAGTCTTGCCACTTTAAGTAACTGCACTACTATAGTCCTTATGTGGGCCTAATATCGTTTCCTCACCGTATCCTAAGTTTTTGTCGTAATACGATCCTTACTCCGTGTGCTATTACCAATGCGTCTCTGATACCACGCTGAGGGGGGGCCCGACCTCCACCACGGGGCCGTGCCGCCTTGCCCGAGGAATCGCATTGGTTGGTGCCGTGTTATGCGGCACCCAACAACACACATATAAGGAACACAGTATTACATAAACCAAAGCGGAAGCTTACAACTGTTCTTTGTAAATAATTTACATAAAATAGCTACAGCGGAAGTCTATAAACAGCTCACGTTGAATAACTATGAAGCACCGAGAAGAGGTCCAGCCCGCGGACTCCTCTCACTAGCAACACGAAGACAAGGCAGCGGCTAGGTTCTCCAAGGGTGACATGACTCGGAAGTTCCCGAGTCTCACCGGACAACCTTCTTTATAGCGTCGATGCTTACCTGCAAAACCACTTATATAGCAAGAGTGAGCACAAAGGCTCAGCAAGACTTAACCGTCTCTCCTAAGGCATGGAACTCTATGTGAAAGTAACCTAAGACCTAAGCCTGTCCTTTGCGAAAAGACTCGCCTACGAGTTCATCCTTAACTTTCAGATTTTAGCCATAATAGTAGTGACCTTGCGCCCAGCAACATTGGAACTCCACAATCAAACAAGAAACGCTTCATTCCAATGTTACTTGTCCCAAGGTGAAAATAAATTTAGTTTGCTCTATCTCTACTTCAAACATGGTTTTCATGCAACTTAACATAATCACAACAGCAATTATACTTTTTTGCAAACTGTTTCCACACAAGTTGATTAACTACGTCACAACATGGGAGCAAGCGGTACTCAATAACCGCGAGGGACGGTGATTCGAATCAAACACTACCCGGATAACTCGACACATACGCCCGCCTCTGAAGACCCAACTCTGGCGTCCTTCATTACGTCGTATGTGGCAACCTTTCTCAGGACACTAAACTGTAGAACCGGTCGCGCCGTCTCGGGCTCATAGGTCTAACGAGACGATGTGGTATGCCTCTACAGTCCAGTGAACCTGGTACATCGGTTTCCTGGTTCCCATATATCAGTAAGCATCCGGTACACAACTCAATACTTGCTCCTGGACGCGGCATACGCATCGGTCCTTAATCGACACAGGCAGAGCTACTCGACCAAGACCTCGTCTTGTCGCAGCCTAACCCCTCTGCCCGGTCTCATCTTTAGAAATGTAAACATTAGTTTGCTTCCTTCTCCAACCACACTTATGATATCCTAAACTATAGCTCGCGAGTAGATTCCAACTACTCGTCTTCTACCGGATGCCCTAGTCTATTTAGCATTGCCCTATGCTACAGCGATGACACATTTCTACCCTTGACCTCAGGGTTCATGTTTGGTTATGCAAGTGGAGTATCACACATCCTTGACCTAATGCACATACAAACCTTGACCAAATGTAGTGAACAAAGGGAAAACTTTAAAAACAACTTAAGTGCAAACCGGGGCTTGCCTTGGTTTTGCAGGTGACTTAAGTCAGGTAAGATGAAGTTAGTTGCTGATGATGACTTGAGGCTTAATCCCTGCCTTCTTGCTCCTTGATCCAAGTTCAACTTCTCCTTCACTCTTCCACGTTTAAACACTACACGTTATGAACATGCATACATGTTTAATTGTAAAACCTTTTTGCTAACAAATGCTAAAGCCAAGTTTGAAACTGGAACTTTGTTTAAGAATTTAAAATGAAACTGGTGCTAGTGGTTTGGGTTTGTGTTTAAGCACTATCATCAAGTGATGAGTGGGGTTCCATCACTTGGGTGGGAATCAACTAATAATGGTTGGACAGGACATAATGATCCAGGGCTCCAATGGAGCTGGAAATTTTCTTGTGAGTTCCTTGTCACAAGAAAGTCCTCTAGACCAAAATTCAGAACATTTCACTAATTGGATCACCCAGAACAATTCCCCAAGCATTTAAGCAAAAAGGAATTAATTCTGATTAAATTTGCACTTTCATGCAATTCCAAGTGAACTATAATTTCATACATAGCTCAGAGAGTATGTCTGAATTTTCCTAGGATTTTTGGAGTTAAGGAATGCCCAGAACTGAATTTCCAAGTTTTGGAAATTCTCTAAAAATGTTTCTGTACTTATTTGAATACAGAAACTTGGAATTAGAATTACCCTAACTAAATCAACTCCAAATGAGCTGAAACTTTAACAGGAGTCTCCTAATATCCTAAAGAATATTCTGGCAAAATTTGGGAAATTTTGGATGAACCAAACTCCCTCTATAATTCTTTTGCTGAAAAGCTTTAAAGAATTTTCCAGAATTTCCTATTGGTTTTCATGCAAATTGGGTTGTACATTTGAACAGAGCTCTTCATCCTGAATCCAACCCAATTTGAATCACTAAATTTGGAGCTTCCTAGCAAAAGTTATGAAGATCCAAAGTTTGAACCAAATCTGGAATTCAAATTAATTCGGGAAAAGTTCAAACTCTGCCTGTGGGCCACAGGGCCACGTGTCGACCGCTGAAACACGAGCCACACGGGTTACAGAGTATTTCCCACATTGTCACAGTTTGATCCGAGGCCACAGAGAATCCCGTATGTTTAACTTCAGCCGCTGACGGGTGGGACCGACCACCTTCGTCTTCCTCCGGCTCCCGCGCGACCCCCGCCGCCGGAGCTCGCCGGAAAACTTCAGAACCCGGGCCTCCGTTCACTTCCCATGCTCAAACTTGCCGTCAGCCCCTAATTTCGTGCGCTGATCACGGGGAGAGGGTTTCCCCACACCGACGTCGGCCCTAACCGAGCTCGCGACGGTGTGGCGGCTTAACCGAGCTTCGGCGACGTAGCGCCGCTGTTCTAGCTCGCCAAAAGCACGAAGGATTAGCGCTACAGCATCAGTGGAAGGTGTAGATCATCGACGTGTGCTCAATTTTGCTTGGAGAGGCCGCTAGCTATGCTGTCACCGTGCGCCCGAGGTGGTTTTTGCGGCGACAGTGTAAAAACTGGGCTTTCTTCGGCTAGGGTTGATGGAATCGGGCGCTGTTTGGTCGAGGAGGTCCGTAGGAGGCTGAGGATCATGACACCAGCACACAACTGGAAGCCCTCACACCTCGGGGGAGAATTTCCCGGTCTGGAGCCGGCGACCCGAAGAAACCGCCGTGAGTAAAACTCAAATTCCGGCTAGGTGGTCCGATGAACTGACCCCGAACTCGGTGGACAGCAAGGAGAGGTGGTAACCAACCTTTTTCGTGGATTTGTTGGGCGTGAAACACCGGAGTGGCTTGGTTTGAAGTCAAGTCGCCGAGGTTGGTCCGCCGGGGAAGAACCGGCTCGCCGAGGCGATTGCAGCCCGCTGCACCCTCAGAACTGGCCTTGACAGCTTCAGGGAGTGTGGGCGACGTTGCTTTCGAGCTCGTCCGGGTGTCCATGGCTCGGGGAGAGGGTTGACGACGGGAGCCCGAGCGTGTGGGCGCGGCGGCGGCAAAAGCTCCCGGAAACGGCGCTGTGGCGAGGAGGGCGCGTGGCTCGGACGTGGCTCGGTGCTGTGAGGTGTGCACTCTCGGTGGGGGACGATAAGGGCGAGGGGAACCAACGTCGAAGCAGCTCGGGAGCTGGCGGTCGCGTGGTTTCGGTGGCGCGCGCGCGTGCGTTCGGTCCTTCGAGCGAAAAACAGTGATCCGGTTTGAGTCTGAACAGAGAGACTGTTGCTTATGTGCTAAGTCTCCCCCTCTCCTCAATGACAATTGGGTCCCACTCACCTCCTCTCCTAAATATCCCAATTTTTGGCACATTGTAAACTTCAGCTCTGAGGAACTTAAATCCAAAAGTCATTTGGCAATTTGATAAGTTATTCCTCACTTTTGAGTTTAAATTCAAATTTGGATGAAATTTACAAGTTCCTTTGATATTCCTATCAAAGCACCTCCAAATTTGCTCCAAATTTGCCCCCTCTACAATTTGAACCTGGGGAGTTTGAATATGCCCTCTGATCTTTGAGTTGGTCATTGCAAATATAACTTTTTTAAACAACAGTTTGAATTTCCTCTTTTGAAACATGCCCTTCTTCTTTTTGGAAGTGGCCCTCTTATTTCAAACTGATTTCAAAGTTTTATAGCACATGCCAACACTTTCATGTGTAAACAAAAGTTTTTTGTAAGTCCCATTTCCTGTATTTAAACTCAACTTCATCCATAGCTCAAGTTTTCTATTTACAAGTTTTGGGACTTTTACACTAGGTATCCCGCGAATTTTTGGACTTCGAGCCAATGGCTTTGACCCTCTCTGGGTTAGCCTCAGTTCCTTGGCGTGAGGCTAGGAATTCTAAGGGTTTTCCAGAGGGTACACCGAGCTCACATTTGTCGGACGGACGAAGACTAAGGCCAGGTTATCTAGTAGGGACGAACCCTGCCTGATCTTAACAACAATGCCTTCGACACACACCTCAACTGAGTCTCTCATTAGCTCTCCTAAGGTCTTGTGCATTGCACGTACGAAGGTAGGGAGAGCGTTCCTTAGGCCATAAGGCATAGAGGCATAACAGTACAGGCCGACTACTGTGGTGAAGGGGGTGTGCTCTTCAACTTCTCTAGACATAGGGGCCTGGTGGAAACCCGAGCAAGCATCTAGGAAGCACAGTATATCGCAGCCTGACGTCGAGCCTACTATTTGATCTATCATAGGGAGAGAAAATAGATCTTTAGGACATGCCTTATTGAGACTGGTGTAGTCGATGTACTTCCGGAGCTTCCCACCAGCCTTTGTGACAATCAACGGGGTTCGCCAAGCACCGGGGGCGGCGGACTTTCCGTATGGAGCCAGCGCCCAGCAGCTTCTTGGTTTCTTCCCGAATGAAGCTTTTTACTGCTCGGTTGGCTGCTTGAGGTGCTCCTGTCGGACTGGCCAGGTGTCGGGGGAGACCTTTAGATAGTGCCCAATCACCTCCCTAGGGATCTCTGGCATCCGCGACGGCAGTCATGCAGCATGTCGGCATTGTGCCGGAGAGAGGTAACGAGCGCACCCTCCTATCTGCTATCTAGGCCCCTGGCTACCCGGGTGGTCTGGGTGGCATCGACACTGATTCGGACGAGCCTCAAGGGGACATCGTCCTCGTCGAGGGGTTGCACATGGGGTGCTGTGGTAGAGGCACGGTGGCGTGCACTTGGGTGGAGCCGGTTTGGTTCTGCACCGCCCGGGGTTGGTGCTCCAGCTGCTGTAAGCGCCTGGAGCTTTTCGAAGGCTAACACTGCTGCAGCACGGTCTCCACAAACCTTGAGAACGCCTGTCGGTGTAGGCATCTTCAAGACAAGGTAGCCATAGTGGGCTACTGCCATGAATCGGTACAGGGATGGCCTGCCAATTATGGCGTTGAACGGGAGGTCGATCTCGGCCACGTCGAACAGAATGCACTCTGTCCGATAGCTGTCTGGTGCCCCAAAGGTCACCCGGAGGCTGATGTGGCCGTAGGGAACGACCTGTCCCGGCCCTACCCCTGAGAACGGGCTCGATGGGGTGAGCTTTGCCATCGGGATCTGCAGCTTCTGGAAGGCTGCGCGAGTGATGAGGTTCAGTCCAGCCCCGCCATCCACCAAAACGTGGTACATCTTCACGTTGGCGATGGTGGGGGCCACCATGAGCGGTAGTTGGCCGGCCCCAGCCATGTTCCTGGGGCAGTCGGTGGCATCGAATCTGATGGGGGTTCCCATCCACCTGAGGTGCAGTGCTACACTCGGCAGGGGAGCCACCGACGCTACCGCTCGGCGCAGGGCCTTAGCCGCGCTTCAGGACGGGGGGTCAGCGGACCCGCCGAAGATGACATAGAGCATCTTCCGGTGCTCGTCATCACTGGAGCTGAAGCTCTCATGATTGCGCACTGCCTTCACGGCACGCTGAAGCTCCTGGATCTCCACCTGGCGGTCGACGCCGTCTAGGGCTTTGACCTTCTGCTTGCCCTCCCTTTGACGGTAGGGTGGGGCATCAGTTAGGGGCTGCTTCCCTTTCCAGAAGCACTCCGCGAGCTTCTGGATTTCCCGGCACTCGGCAGCGGTATGATAACTTGTGCCATGCACGGGGCATAACTCATCCTGGCCCCAGTCTGGGGCCGGTGATTGTCGCGGCCTCTTGTCGGGGCGCGGCCCCCGAGCTCCACTGGGCGCCGCCGTTGTGGCAACGGGGGCCGCGGCTGACGGCTTTATCTTGATTCCGCCTCCGTTGTTGATCTTCCGGCCGCTTCCATATGAAGCGGCGCCAGATCCCGGCTGACCCCCTGGCTCGGAGGCCGGCAGGGAGTGCCAGCTCCGCCCTTCGGCTGCTCTGGCACACTTGTCCGCCAGGCTGAAGAGTTCTGAGACATCGCGGACCTCCCTAGTCGCGAGCTTCTCGAGCATCTTCTTGTCCCGAACACCTTGCCGGAACGCCACTACCACAGAAGCGTTCTGGATGTGTGGGATGGTGTTCCGCACCTGGGTAACCGCTGGATGAAGGAGCGCAACGACTCCCCTGGTTGTTGCTGGATGGCGTGGAGGTCGAGCTCCGTGCCAGGCCGAGTGTAGGAACTGCCGAAGTTGGCGATGAACTGCCGGCAGAGCTCTCCCCAGGAGGTTATGGAATCCTGGGGTAGGTTCATGAGCCAAGACCGGGCTGGGCCGGTTAAGGCGACGGGGAAATAGTTGGCCATGACAGCCTCATCCCCTCCTGCGGCGAGTACGGCGGTGGAGTAGATCTGGAGGAACTCCGCCGGGTTGACACTGCCATCGTACTTTTCGGGCAGGTGCGGCCGAAACTTGCGCGGCCACTTCGCGAAGCGAAGGTGGGGTGCAAGAGCCGCACATCCTGCTCCTGTTGCCGCAGGTATCGGTGCTGCGAACGCTTGATTCGCACTTGGCACTGTGTACCCCGGTATGGCCAAGGCTGCACCATAGACCGGGGACGCCATTTGCAGGGCATATGGTTGCGGCATATGCTGTGTGGCGTACGCCTGGGGCAGAGCTCGCGTGGCGAAGATCTGCCCTTCAGGCTGGGTTGAGGCCGACGTCATGCTGTCACCAGTCTCTTGGATGCGGCGCCTCTCTCGACGTCGCTCGAGGAACACTCGAGCATCTTGGCCCAAGTGGCATCGCTCCAGCTCTGCCCTCAGGTCCGTCATCGGAGGCCTGGTGGAGCTGGAGTCCGCCGTCTGCCCGTCAACCGTGGGCGTGCGCGTCAGTGACACTGCCGGTTGACTGGAGCGTCGTCCCCGCCGAAGTCGAGGGTTTGCGGCGGCGACGACGAGACGGTCTACCTCGCGAATCCACTGCTGGGTCGCTGCCTGAGGCGCGCCCCCAGCAGGCGGATTGCACAGTAGCGCTCTTGCTGCGGCTAGCGCACCCCCACTGGGTACGCCCAGCGCTACTGAAGACCTGACGCTGGTTGGTGCCTGCATTGCCGGGGTCGGTGCTGCCAGAGCCGGTTGCTGGCTCCCAGCTTGTTCTGACACACTCCGTCCTGAGCGTGTTGACATGTACTCCCCCCTGGTCGCGGTTCGCCGCGGACGCGGGGGGGGGGGTAGAGTTTGCCGCTGAAGGAAGCTTGGTCATCTTCGTCGGCGGAAACTCGTCGCGCAAGGGAAAAGGCCCCCTACCTGGCGTGCCAAATGTCAAAGTGTTCGGTCGACACTTCCCCCGGGCCTGCACTGGGCAGCCCGCGGAGGTTCTTTTTTCGGTGGGGCTAGTCCCTTGCGGAGAGCTTGAGCGTATGGACGAGTTAGTAATAGCTTGACACGGCGAGTTTTATGTGGTTCAGGCCGCCGGAGCGTAAAACCCTACGTCCACGGCGAGCTATGGAGCTCGCTGTATTGCTTGCTGCTCAGAACCGGAGTCCTGAGCTTGGGGTTGAGTTACAGCTTGGGTATGAATGGCTAGCGTATGAGTTGCGGAGATGCGAACCCTTGCTATCGTCGCCTACCCGAGTCTTTTATAGTCCAAGACTCGGGTGGCTTACAAGGGGGGCCCGGGATCCAACAGGTGGTCCCGGGGAGATTGTCTGTCATCTACCGTATCTGCAGTTATGCCGGTAGTTGTCTCTGGCGAAGGCTTCTGAGTCTTCGTCTTGCAGCCCTGCCCATGCCGCATGCTAGTCGTAGTGGATGATGACGGCGGGGGCGGCATGGGATGTCTTGTCGCTGCGTTTATTGGCTGGCAGGCTCTGACACCACGCGCCAGTTTGTGATGCGACTGGGCGCAACGGCACCTGACAGAGGCGTGCTCCGCGCCTCCGCGTCTTGGGAAGACGTGGGCCTTGAATACCTTGTACGGGCAAGGTATGGGGCGTCTTTACGCCTGCTGCCTATCGCTCGGGGGCAGGCAGCGCCGTTCTGCTGGCCACATGGCGGGCCCGGAGCCTTCCTCAGAGGAGAGGAGGGGCCCGGCTACGCGGGACACGTGGAGCCTTCGGACCTCTCCCCGCGGAGGGGGAGGTTCGGCTTCTGTCGGCCACGTGGTGGGCCCGGAGCTCCTCTCTGAGGAGAGGGAGGTCCGGCCCCGCCGGATACGTGGCACCTTCGGACCTCTCTCCCGCGGAGGGGAGGTCCGGCTTCTGTATGCCACATGGCGGGCCCGGAGCTCTCCTCTGAGGAGAGGGAGGTCCGGCCCCGCCGGACGCGTGGCGCCTTCGGATCTCTCCCTGCGGAGAAGGGCGAGTTCCTTAGGCATTTTCCCCTGTGTGCGGGGGTACCCCATATCGCGGGTACCGACAGCACCATCATCCGAACCTGAAATGTTAGTTGCAATAATATTTTCATCTTCAATATCAGAAGCACTAACATACCCACCATCAGCAGTGGCAATGATCGCCCATTTGCTGGGGCAATCTCGTTGCATATGGCCAAGTCCCTGGCAGCGGTGGCACTTGATGTTGGATCTGCGACTTGTCGAAGTGTTGGGTGCAGCCTCCTTTGCTGCAACACCTGGAGGCCTCTGGGACTTGCTGTTATCTTTTCCCCGTGATGTAGAAGGTGCGATGCTGCTGCGTATAACACCCGTGAAGGGTGGTGTAGAAGCACGTACGCTCGAGGAGGGCGCTGCTTTGGATGGCACCGGAAATTGTCGTGGCGTGAAGGTGTTGTTCCGCCGCTGCTGTTGGCGACCCTGCACTTCTTTTTCTGCTAACATAGCAAGTTGAAATAAACGTTGAATATAATGATATTCCTTGTAGTCAACTATGTCCTGGATCTCATGCCGCAAGCCCCCATAAAACCTAACAATTAGGTCTTCCTGATCCTCAACTACCCCACAACGAAGCATACCTTTCTGCAACTCTTGGTAGTACTCTTGGACAGTCATGTCACCCTGATCAAAGCGTTGCAATTTCTTTATAAGATCACGTCTATATGAAGGAGGAACAAACCTAGCGCGCATCTCTTCTTTTAATGCAACCCATGTCTGTGGTGCATTACGTGTATTGACAAGTTCATTCCACCAAATTATAGCAAAATCTTTAAACTCACTAGTGGCTTGTCTAACTCTATGTTGCTCAGGAACAAGATGAGAGCTAATTTTTTGTTCTACCGTCATCTCCCAATCCAAGTAAGTCTTAGCATCATAAGATCCATAAAATGTTGGAATAGAAAACTTAATCTTAGCATAAGGATCATTATCTTGTTCAGGAGCATGAGGATGAGGTCTACCTCCCATACCTTGACGATTTCGTCGAGGGCGACGGCGCTGCTGTGCATCAACCTCATCATTATTGAAGTCATCCTCTGTGTCGTAGTGAGCATGTGCATCACCATCAAGGATGATAGAGGGTGTAGCTTGTTGGGGAAGACGAGTCTCCATCTCGTCCAACCGTGTGGTCAGACCAGCAACACTTGTATGGAGCCTCTGAAAATTGGATGTTGTAGTTGTCTGGTAATTGTTGAAAGCTTCGGTCATTGCGCGCATCATGTCCTTTAGTTCCATATGGGACACACACTCATCATCATCCGGAGGTGTAGAACCAGAGGTCTTATCCATAGGCTTCTTTCCTGTCATTGTTAGTACAAAACAGAAACGAAGACAAAAAGATCGTGAAGAACCCTATTACTACACTCTCCGAAGTGGGTGGAAAATCGATCAGTAAGATGCATCTTACCCCGCTCTTACAAGTTTCATACCAGCACTGCAGGTGGCCAACGGTGACCGGTGTGAAGCAAGCAGAGAGTGGATGTGATTGCAAAGGTTACCTGTTCTGCTCGAGAGAAGGTGGAGCTTGGAAGGCTCAAATGCAGTATATGTATGTGGCACACAAGTTAGTAACAGATAGCAATGCTGAATAAGTGTCCAAAGAATTTCACCTAGTTGCTGGTCTCAGAATGTATTAGAACAGCTGTGGCAAGAAGAAAGGACAAGGATGAATGATGATGAACAACAAGGATAATATCAGCAAGTATCCAGCACTCGCACAGAAATTGCACACCCCTTAGCCTCCTGTTTTTGTCTTGAAGCACTAGTAGAAATCGAAATATTTTTTTTCTTTTTTTTGATATTTTTTCTCAACCAGGGGCACAAGAATAGAAACAGCACCAAGTATTAGCTCAAACCGATGAAAGATGAGATCGGCACAAATTCAGGAGAGATTGGAAAAATTGGTGCTGGAACTTCGGAGTTCAAAACGAGGGCCTTCTTAATTTTTTTTTAATTTTTTTTGAAAACGTCGTATGTGGACTTTTTCGAGACCTTTCTGGAAAAAATGCGCCTCAATCGGAGTTACAAGCGAAAAGTTATGCCCGTTTTAAGGAGGATACCCCGAATCAGGTTTTGGTGGTGGTGTAAACTGCAACAGAAACGAATCGGTGGGTGGAATTTTTTTGTAGATTGGTTTTTTGTAGATGACAGCGGATGGAAGAAACAAAACTGAACAAAAAAAATCTAAACCAGCAACCAGACTCAACATAGGACACGAACTCAGAACTACTGACTCCGAAACTAAATTGTGCAAAAGGTTGAGCGGGGGTTGTAGGTCAGGGAAACTAAATTTTTTTTGTGGCTTTTTATGGACGATAGGACTGAAACAAAATAAATCTAAAGGGCACACAAGTATACCTCACGGTGAACCTGTAAATCTGATACCAATTGATAGGAGGATGAGTCCCGATCTTCCGAGAGGTAGGGTAAACTTGATTGGGTGGAGATCTCGACGTTGATGATCCAAGGCTCCGAACGAACGAAACCCCGCAATCACTAAACCACTGCTCCGTTGGTTATCACCCGTGTCACACGAATGACCTCGCCACGAAGTCTTATCCCTGCAAGCGCAATCAAGAACACAAGCAAGAACAGAGAAGTTGCGATCAAAACTGAATTGATCACGAATTTGGGGTCTCACAACCGATGATCGGCGGCACTGTTCAATGACAGATTGTAACTAAGCAAAACCCAACTGTTTGTGACGGCGGCTAGGGGGTATAAAGGAGGTGGAGTATGACCAGGGGGGTGCTGGGGTCGTGACCTAACCCTAAGACACGTACATAATGGACTTGGACTTGATACAAGGCCCAATGGCCCAACTAGGTGATGCAACACCCTGACAGACTCTAAACTTTATATTGTTTCGAAGTTTCCCGTCGACTCCTAGGGAATTTTGACTTGGGGCCAGTTCCATTGGAAAGTTTATCCTCTCAGCTTTCCGTGCATATGTAGAACGTAAAAAACGGAGTCAGTATGCCTCCTGTGCATCCATTTTAAAGTGGACTGCTCCTGGGCCCGAGTTGGACTCGAGTTTGAGTTGGGCTCGGTCTCTAACTTCTTGTTGGCGTATTTTCTGGTCCTCCACGCCTCCAAACCCCTCTCCATGTATCTCCATGTCCTCTCCATAGTTCCTAATCATAATTAGTCCATTAGGTAGCAACATACTCTCAAAATTCACGTATAAAGAATTGTTCAGGAACGAGCTCACCTCTAAATTCAATTTTCGTGCTCGAGCTCTAGTAATTGGACCTTGCATGTCTACCATGTGAGTGTTGTGTATATCTGCAGGAGTGATGTCCACATCAACTTGCATAACCCAAAATGAACCCTGAGGTCAAGGGTAGAAATGTATCACCGTGGTAGGATAATGCCGTGCTAAATAGCTTAGGACATCCGGTAGAAGTCGAGTAGTTGGAATCTACTCGCGAGCTATAGTTCAGGTTACATCAGTGGGGTTGGAAAAGAGGCAAACTAAAGTTTACATTTCTAAAGATGAGACCGGGCAGGAGGGTTAGGCAGCGACAAGACGAGGTCTTGGTCGAATAGCTCTGCCTGTGTCGGTTAAGGACACAAGCGTGTGCAGCCCCGCTGAGCAAGTTTTGAGTTGTGTACCGGATGCTTACTGATATATGGGAACCAGGAAACCAATGTACCAGGTTCACTGGGTTGTAGAGGCATACCACATCGTCTCGTTAGACCTATGAGCCCGAGACGGTGCGACCAGTTCTACAGTCTAGTGTCCTGAGAAAGGTTGCCACATACGACATAATGAAGGACATCAGAGTTGGGTCTTCAGAGGCGGGCGTATGTGTCGAGTTATCCGGGTAGTGTTTGATTCGAATCACCGTCCCTCGCGGTTATGAGTACCGCCTGCTCACTGTGTTGTGGGTAGTAAGCAAGTTGTGTGGGAACAGTTTGCAAAAGTATAATTGCTGCTATGATTATGTTAAACTGCATGAGAACCTTGTTTGAAGTAGAGATAGAGCAAACTAAATTTATTTTTCACCTTGGGACAAGTAACATTGGAATGAAGCGTTTCTTGTTTGATTGTGGAGTTCTAATGTTGCTGGGCGCAAGGTCACTACTATTATGGCTAAAATCTGAAAGTTAAGGATGAACTCGTAGGCGAGTCTTTTTGCAAATTACAGGATTAGGTCTTAAGTTTCCCTCATATAGCGTTGCATGCTTTAGGAGAGACGGTTAAGTCTTGCTGAGCCTTTGTGCTCACTCTTGCTATATAAGTGGTTTTGCAGGTAAACTTCGACGCTATAAAGAGGGTTGTCCGGTGAGACTCAGGAACTTCCGAGTCATGTCATACTTGGAGAACCCAGCCGCTGCCCTGTCTTCGTGTTGCTAGCGAGAGGAGTCCACGGGCTGGACCTCTTCTCGGGTGCTTCGTAGTTATTCGACGTGAGATGTTTATAGACTTCCGCTGTAGCTACTTTATGTAAAGTATTTACAAAGAACAGTTGCAAGCTTCCGCTTTGATTTATGTAATACATTGTTCCTTATATGTGTGCTGTTGGGTGCCGCATAACACGGCACCACCCAATGTGATTCCCAGACGAGGCGGCACGGCCCCGTGATAGGGATCGGGCCCTCTCATGGGGCGGCAAACTTTTGTGACTCGGAAGGGACCTTCCCTGCTGGGGGAGAGTTTGTCGGTCCCTTCGCGAGAAAGTATGAGCCGCGGCACCAGGTCGCCTTGTTGGAGCTCCCGGACACGCACGGTCCTTTGGTGGTAGCGCCGGATCGTCTGCCAGTACCGTGCGTTGTGGAGCGTTGCTTGTAATCGTGCCTCGTCGATGAGGTCGATGTCTTCGCGCCAGAGCTGGTCCTGCGCGGCTTCTCCCTGGGGGACCCACGGTGTCTTCCTCCATTGGCTCAGGCCGACAAGAGGTTGACAGAGCCAGGGCAGCCCTCGGGAGGTAAGACCAAGGCACGGTGGCGCGCACTCGGGTGGAGCTGGCCCGGTTCAACACCGCCAGGCGCTGGTGCATGGACTGCTGCAAGTGCTTGGAGCTTCTCTAAGGCTGACACTGCAGCAGTGCGGTCTCCATGGATCTTGAGGACGCCTGTTGGTGTAGGCATCTTCAATACAAGGTAGCCATAGTGGGCTACCGCCATGAACCGGTACAGGGCTGTGTGACACCCTCATTTCTGGTTTCTGCATGTATTCATGTTTAATGTAGAGAAAACATTTTAAAAGAAGTAGGAACAGAGAAAAATATCAAAAAGATAGCCAATAAGAGCCGAATCCAGTTCCTAGAGAGCGCCGAAGACAACTTCCGTGGCCCGCTGGCCACGTGGCGTGTTTGGAGCTCATCCCTGCGAAGTGGGGAGAGGTCCGCTGCTAAACTGACTACGTGGCAGGCTCGAGGCTCATCTCCGCAAAGGGGGAGAGGTCCGACTCTGTGGGACATGTGTTGCCCCTGGAGCTAGCCTCTGCGGAAGAAGCAAAGGCAGTTCTGCAGGACACATGTCACCTTCGGAGCTAGTCACCGCGGAAATCAGAGGACCAGTTGCGTGGGATACGTATCGATCTCGGAGCTCACCTCCGAGAGGTACAGTTCTATTGGACACGTGTCGCCACTGGAGCTTATCTCCGGGAGGTCCGTCACTGTTGGACACGTGTTTACTTCGGAGCTCGTCTCTGAGGAAAAAGGAAAAGTACGCCGCTACTTGACGCGTGGCGTTCACGGAGCTCACCTCCGGAGAGAGGGAAGGTCCGGCACTGACACGTGGTGCGCGGAGCCACCTCCAAATAGAGAGGAGGTCCCAACCGCCAGGATACGTGGCGCACGCGGAGCTCACCTCCGAAGGAGAAGGGAGGTATCACTCGCTTGACACATGGCACAACCGGAGCTCGTCTCTGCGGAGAAGGAGATACCAGGCCCCGATGGACACGTGGAGCTTCCGGAGCTCATCACCGCGGAGGTAACGAGTTCTGGAGCGGTTTTTGGATTCTGTACGCGTAGAAATAGCGGTACGGAGGAGAAACCGACCTGAATTCCACAATGTTACCGCACCAAATCAACTAAAGATAAGTTGTCAAGATTCAATGATAATCTGAATACAACTATTATTCGAAGTCCAATCAGATCAGAACTCTTCTTCTCCCGATTAAAAATAGAACCCAGAACCTCTGGCCGAAACCACAAACTTCTTTTCCAACTCCTGAGCCAACGACTTAGAGCCCTAGCCCCAACTCGCCGAGTAAGCCCACCACCGGAGTTCAGTCAAGGAAGATCGCCGGAAGAGAGCCCCAACGATCTGTCTGGTCAGAGAAGGACCCCGAGACCGAGAAGGACGTAAGGTAGGTCTCCAATACCACCTTACGACATCGTTGTGTTTTCTTTGCATCTGTTCTTTGATTCCTTTCGAACAGAAGCTTTCTCGTGGACAGATCACTTGTTGATCGGGTTGATCTAAAGACAAGGTCATCGCCACATCACATCTGATCCGAACACCTCTGTTCATCATAAAACCATGCAAGAACACGTACAAACCGACCTAATAAAACTAAAACTACATTATAGGATAGCATGCATATGCATCATCGCATCTAGTTAAAGTTTGTGCATGATATTGATTGCTGTGGATCTTGTATGTGCGTGATCCTGTATAGAAGGACAAGATCAGGGAGCCGTCTACGACGATCTGCAGCAACAAGGTTTCGAGATCCAAGAGCCACCAGAACCGCAAGAACAAGGCAAGTGCTCCTTGACCATATTGATCCTATGTTTTGGGAAAAACTGTTTTGTTTTACGAAAAGGTGTGTGTGCTGAGTCAAACATGATGGGAAACCTTTTTATAGTAGTTGACTAGTTTTGGTTAAACCACCCTTGTTGCCAGGGAAGTTTATGAGTCGAGAATGGTTTTTGTTTTAAGCTTCGCTGAGTCCATGGGATTGGGAAGCGAGATAGATGTGTCTAGCTAACTGCACTCGTAACGATAATGAGAAACTGATGTTGTTAATGAACATGGATCGAAGGGAGATCTAAACAAGAATGGGTTTGTGAATGAGGTAGCATGAGATGGTGGTTTACTTGCTGTAGATCTAAGGACCGGTTCATGCGAGCACATGCCAGGATAACAGTGCCACTACAAGGCCAAGTATGGGTGCGGCTTAGCTGACTAATTAGGTAAGTTGCTAGATTGTTGTGGACCGTGGAAGGCGCGGGGAATGGGAGTCGAGTGAGGACTGCCCTGGGAACTGCATGGCAGAAGAGGGGGCCCGTGGGTGGGAGAATTGGAGATTCTAGCCTGCCGGTGAAACCTTAGTGAGTCCATACATCTGGTAGCCCCTTTGTAAAGGCTATTTTGTGATCTCTTGGCCATACACCGACGGTTGTGTACTGTTATAATGGAGGTTCTGCAGTCGCCGACCGGTGACGAAATTACAAACTTGTGGGTAAATAGGTGCAAACTCTGCATAGTTCTAAAACTATCATGATAGCCGAACTTACGGTCACGAGCGCCTGGCCAACTTCCATGATTAGTTGGGATGGTTATTGGATATGGTTATTGGTTATGGTTTTGGATGGTTTTGTTTTGTTTTCGGGACTGTTGAGTCCGGGTGATAAGATGGGTTGGATGACTGTTGAGTCATGGCAACAAGGTTAATCTCGGTAGGAGACGAAGTTGTTTATGATGAAATGGTAGCGAATACGAGATGGTATTCGTGAGATGGTAGCGAATACGAGCAGGTATTCGTGAGCAAGAATGAGGTTGATTGATGACTGGTTGTGACATGGAAGGTAATGAACATAATGTAGGTATGATTTGTATTTTAATACATGGTGGGATTACATTCACTTAAAGATGAGTTGCTGTTTTATCATGATTTGATAAATAACTTTGCTTTCTGCAATGAACCTTTTTATACCTACCTTGTTATGAGCTACATATCATATTTTCCCGGACTTGCTGAGTACATCATTGTACTCAAACTTGCATTATTACTTAATCGTCAGCAACAGGAGAAGATTTCTATGAAGACCAAGTGGAGCATTAGGCGTGTGATCTGTTCTCAACCTTGCCTGTGGGTGATGGAGTAGAGATGGAGCCATTGCTGCCTAGAATTGCTTCCACATTAGAATAAAGACTTCCGCTGCATAGAAATAAGACTTCCGTTGTGAGCATGAGTCGAAGACTCATGAGATATTGTAATAAACTCTGTTATTCGTGGTAATATATAATCTGAATTCAGTTTGTGGAACATATGTGTATGTGTGATGAACATCCTGGGCACACATATGCATCAATTCTCAGTTCCGTGGTTTTTCACAGAATTGAGGGCGTCACAGATTGGTATCAGAGCCACGGTTGACAGTGGGTTACACGCCTAAATAGGAAACACAGATTGGTATCAAAAGCCACGGATGAGGGTAGATTACAAACCTAGATACAATCACAGATTGGCATTAGAACCACGGTTCACGGTAGGTTACACACTTAGATAAGTTCACAGATTGGTATCAGACACAGATTGGTAGCTAATCCATGCTGACCATAGGATGCATAGATTGACATTGGAACTACCTTGACATAGGATACAAGCCTAGGAGAAGCCATAGTTGGATCACAGATTTGACATCACCCTAAGTCATATAGGACCCCCATTGAATAAGCCTTGAATAGGAGTTGTGTGAGCCCTTGTGATGATTGTTTGTGATTATGTGCTTAGTATGAGTTGTGGGACGTCTCAAAGCGTTGTCCATATCCACACATAAGTAGAAAGAGGTGTGAGATGCCTCGGCACTTGTTCACATTCTCGTATGGGCTAATATATATAGTCCAACCCACCTTGATGCATATAGTTGAGGGGATCTACCTAACCTTCTAACCTTCTATTCTATTTCGATCTCTCTCACAGATGGTGAGAGGAAACACCAGCCGAAGGAACGTACGTGACAACCAAGAGGATGGCCACGATGAAGTTCCTGTTAACCCCGGAGCTGGTGAGAACCACCTGGAACGGTTGATGGCCATGCAGAACCAACTTATGCAAACCATGATCCAAACTTTGGGTCAGTTGCAGGCCAACAACAACAACCCCGTTCCGGCACCACCGCCACCAGCGCCCCGGCTCATAACAGACTGGGTGAGTTCATGAGGACTCGACCACCCACCTTTGCTCAATCTAACGGCCCCATGGAGGCCGACGACTGGTTGAAATCCATGGAGAAGAAGCTTCCCATACTGCAGTGCAATGACCGAGAGAAGGTTCTTTTTGCGTCGCACTAACTTATGGGAGCTGCCGCTGACTGGTGGGATGCCCTATGCAACGCTCATGTCGACCCGGAGATGATCACTTGGACTGAGTTCAAGGAGAGTTTCCACTCTCATTACATCCCTGCTGGTGTAATGATGCTCAAGAGACAGGAGTTTGAAGGTCTCCGCCAAGGACAGACAAGTTCCCGGTATGCCCCCAAAGATGTCAACTCAGACCAGAGGAAGCAATATCTGTTCATGAGAGGGTTGAACAATGAGATTCAGGTTCAGCTCCTCAACAATGACTACGCAAGCTTTCAGAAGGTGGTTGACAAGGCTATAGTAGTCGAAAGCAAGATCCGAGAGATCGAGCGAGAGTGCAAGAGGAAGATGCCATGCCAGCCTCAAGGGAGCAACGTATGACCTCGGTACATGCCCCCGGCTGCACCGCAGTATGGATCGACCACTCCTGCATACCGCCCTAGTCAGACACCACAGCAACGACCCGTTGCACCAGCGCCTCGTGTGCCCATGCCTCCTGTGCCCCGACCTAACATGGGCGCTCCTTTTCAAAACCCCCGTCCCAACGTACCTGCTGCCGTAGGCAACAGGGCATGCTTTGCATGCGGGGAAACAGGACACTTCGCGAACCAGTGCCCGAGGAGAGGCCCTGGACAGCAAGGCAACGTGCCCAAACAGAACCCGCGACCGAACGGAGGGGACAATCAAGGAAACTGGGGACAACAGAACTATGCTCGCGACAACGTGAACCATGTCTCTGCCGAGGAAGCACAACAGGCTGAGGACGTCGTAATTGGTATGTTCCTTGCCAACTCCAACCCAGCCACCTTCTTATTTGATTCTGGAGCATCACATTCCTTCATATCATCCAAGTATGTTGCCAAGCATAATCTACCCATATCCCACTTAAAATGTGCTATGTTAGTTAATTCTCACGGAGGAGAAATGAGGACTAATATAGTATGTCCAAAAGTAAGCCTTAAAATAAGGGGGGATACACTTCCTTGCCAACCTTATTGTCTTGGATTCCCAAGGGACTGACATAATACTCGGGACGGATTTGTTAAGCAAGCACAATGGGGTAATCCAATGTGCTGAAAGAAGCGTGCAGTTGACAAACGAGCACGGTATTCGTACCGAGTTTGAGTCAGCCCAACAAACAACCAGAAAGGCAATCTTGAACCACGTTGAAGGAGCAACATTGGACATCATTCAAGTGGTTCAAGAATTCTCGAACGTGTTTCCAGAGGAGCTTCCAGGTATGCCCCCTGATCGGGACATTGAGTTTGCCATTGATTTGGTACCCGGAACTGCACCCATAGGAAAGAGACCCTATAGGATGCCTGTCAATGAACTAGTAAAACTCAAGAAGCAAATTCAAGAGCAGTTGGAGAAGGGTTTTATACGTCCAAGCTCATCACCATGGAGAGCTTCTGTGCTCTTCATGGACAAGAAGGATGGAACCCAATGGATGTGCATGGACTATAGGTCTCTCAACAAAGTGACAATCAAGAACAAATACCCTCTGCCCCATATAGAGGACCTATTTGACCAAATGAAAGGAGGCCGAGTGTTCTCCAAGACTAATCTTCGGTCGGGATATTTCCAACTGAAGATAAAGCCCTCCGATATACCCAAGACCGCCGTTCGTATGAATATACCGTCATGTCTTTTGGGTTAACAAATGCACCCGCATACTTCATGTACCATATGAACAAGGTCTTTATGGAGTACTTGGATAAGTTCGTCGTGGTTTTCATCGATGACATTATGGTGTATTCAAAAAGTGAGGAGGAGCATGAAGAACATTTGAAATTGACCTTGCATAAAATGCGTGAGCATCAATTATATGACAAGCTTAACAAGTGTCAATTTTGGCTAAAGGAAATATCGTTCCTAGGCCACACAATCTCCGAAGAAAAGTAAGGGATGTTCTGAAGTGGGACCAACAGCAAAACGTGAGGGATATTCGGAGTTTTCTTGGGATGGCTGGACACTACCGACGCTTCATTAAGGACTTCTCAAAGATAGCAAAACTTATGACGGAGTTGTTAACAAAGGGAAAAGCCTTTCGATGGACACCAGCATGCCAAGAGAGTTTTGAGGAACTCAAGAAAAGGCTAACCACAGCGCCGGTTTTGGTATTGCCGGACGTAAGCAAGAGCTTTGACATATATTGTGACGCATCCAGACAAGGGCTCGGATGTGTACTCATGCAAGAAGGACAAGTGGTAGCCTATGCCTCACGACAATTAAAGAAGCACGAGCTTAATTATCCTACACATGACTTGGAGCTAGCATCTGTAGTGCATGCATTGAAAATTTGGAGACATTATATCCTTGGTCATCGATGCGAGATCTATATGGATCATAAAAGCCTCAAGTACATATTTACACAAATGGACTTTGTCGGTACCCGCGATATGGGGTACCCCCGCGCACAGGGGAAAAATGCCTAAGGAACTCGCCCTTCTCCGCAGGGAGAGCTCCGAAGGCGCCACGCGTCCGGCGGGGCCGGACCTCCCTCTCCTCAGAGGAGAGCTCCGGGCCCGCCACGTGGCATACAGAAGCCGGACCTCCACCTCCGCAGGAGAGAGGTCCGAAGGTGCCACGTATCCGGCGGGCCGGACCTCCCTCTCCTCAGAGAAGAGCTCCGGGCTCGCCACGTGGCCAACAGAAGCTGAACCTCCCCCTCCGCGGGGAGAGGTCCGAAGGCTCCACGTGTCCTGCGGAGCCGGACCCCCTCTCCTCTGAGGAGGGCTCCGGGCCCACCACGTGGCCAGCAGAATGGCGCTGCCTGCCCCCGAGCGATAGGCAGCGGGCGTAAAGACGCCCCATACCTTTCCCGTACAAGGTATTCAAGGCCCGCGTCTTCCCAAGACGCGGAGACGCGGAGCACGCCTCTGTCAGGTGCCGTTGCGCCCAGTCGCATCACAGACTGGCGCGCGGTGTCAGAGCCCACCAGCCAATAAACGCAGCGACAAGACATCCCATGCCGCCCCCGCCGTCATCATCCACTACGACTAGCATGCGGCATGGGCAGGGCTGCAAGACGAAGACTCAGAAGCCTTCGCCAGAGACAACTACCGGCATAACTACAGATACGGTAGATGATAGACAATCTCCCCGGGACCACCTGTCGGGTCCTGGGCCCCCTTGTAAGCCACCCGAGTCTTGGACTATAAAAGGCTCGGGTAGGCGACGATAGCAAGGGTTCGCATCTCTGCAACTCATACGCTAGCCATTCACACCCAAGCTGTAACTCACCCCCGAGCTCAGGACTCCGGTTCTGAGCAGCAAGCAATACAGCGAGCTCCATAGCTCGCCGTGGACGTAGGGTTTTACGCTCCGGCGGCCTGAACCACGTAAAACTCACCGCGTCAATCTCTTACTAACTCGTCCATCCGCGCAAGCTCCCCGCAAGGGACTAGCCCCACCGAAAAAAGAACCTCCGCGGGCTGCCCAGTGCAGGCCCGGGGGAAGTGTCGACCGAACACTTCGACATTTGGCGCGCCAGGTAGGGGGTTTTGCCCTTGCGTGACGAGTTTCCGCCGACAAAGATGACCAAGCTGCCTTCAGCGGCGAACTCACCTCCCCCGCCTCCGCGGCGAACCGCGACCAGGGGGGAGTACATGTCAACACACTCGGGACGGAGTGTGTCGGTACAAGCTGGGAGCCAGCAACCGCCTCTGGCAGCGCCGACCCCGGCAATGCAGGCTCCAACCAGCGTCAGGTCTTCAGTAGCGCTGGGCGTACCCGGTGGGGGTGCGCTAGCTGCAGCAAGAGCGCTACTGCACAATCCGCCCGCTGGGGACGCGCCTCAGGCAGCGACCCAGCAGTGCATTCGCGAGGTAGACCGTCTCGTCGTCGCCGCCGCAAACCCTCGACTTCGGCGGGGACGACACTCTGGCCAACCGGCCGTGTCGCTGATGCGCACGCCAATGGTTGATGAACAGACGGCAGATTCCAGCTCTACCAGGCTCCAATCGACGGATCTGAGGACAGAGCTGGAGCGGTGTCGCTTGGGTCAAGATGCTCGGATACACCTCGAGCAACGCCGAGAAAGGCGTCGCTACCAAGAGGCTGATGACAGCATGACGTCGGCCTCGACCCAGCCTGAAGAGCAGACCTTCGCCACGCGATCTCTGCCCCAGGCCTGCGCCGTGCAGAATATGCCACAGTCGTATGTCCTGCAGATGGCGCCCCCGGCCTATGGTGCAGCCTTGCCCGTACCGGGGTACACTGTGCCCAGTGCGAACCGAGCGTTCGCGGCACCAGAACCTGCGGCGACAGAAGCAGGGTGTGCGACCCTCGCGCCCCACCTTCGCTTCGCGATGTGGCCGCGCAAGTTTCGGCTGCACCTGCCCGAGAAGTACGACGGCAGCGTCAACCCGGCGGAGTTCCTCCAGATCTACTCCACCGCCATACTTTCCGCAGGAGGGAATGAGGCCGTCATGGCCAATACTTCCCAGTCGCCTTGACCAGTCCAGCCCGGTCTTGGCTCATGAACCTCCCCCAGGGTTTCGTAACTTCCTGGGGAGAGCTTTGCCGGCAGTTCATCGCCAACTTCGGCAGTTCCTACACACGGCCTGGCACGGAGCTCGACCTCCACGCCATCCAGCAACAACCTGGAGAGTCGCTGCGCTCTTTCATCCAGCGGTTCTCCCAGGTACGGAACACCATCCCACACATTCAAAATGCTTCTGTGGTGGTGGCGTTCCGGCAAGGCGTCCGGGACAAGAAGATGCTCGAGAAGATCGCGACCAGGGAGGTCCGCGATGTCTCAGAGCTCTTCAGCATGGCAGACAAGTGCGCCAAGGCAGCCGAAGGGCGAAACTGGCACTCACTGCCGTCCTCCGAGTCAGGAGGACAGCCCGGATCTGGTCCAACTCCCTGTGGAGGCAGCAGGAAGGCCAAGAACCGAGGAAGAGGCAAGATAGAATCACCGACCGCAGCTCCAGTCGTCACTGCAGCGACGATCAGTGGGGCTCGGGGGCCGCGCCCTGACAAGAGGCAGCGAAGATCACCAATCCCAGAAGGTGATCAAGACAATATGTGCCCCGTGCACGGCAGCTGTCGCCACACTGCTGCCGAGTGCCGGGAGATCCGAAAGCTCGCAGAGCGCTTCCGCAAAGGGAAGCAGCAGCGGGCTGATGCCCCACCCTTCCGTCCAAAGGAGGGCAAACAGAGGGTGGATGTCCCAGACAGCATCGACCACCCAGAGGAGATCCAGGAGCCTCAGCGCGCCGTGAAGGCAGCACGCAATCATGAGGACTCCTTCTCCAGCGACGATGAGCGTCGAAAGAAGCTCTACGTCATATACGGCGGGTCCGCCGACCCCTCGTCCCGAAGCGCAGTCAAGACTCTGCGCTGAGCGGTAGCGTCGGTGGCGCCACTCCCAAGTGCCGCGCCGCACCTTAAGTGGATGGGGACCCCCATCAGCTTTGACGCCACCGACTGCCCCAGGAACATGGCTGGGGCCGGCCAACTACCGCTCTTGGTAGCTCCTACCATCGCCAACGTGAGAATGTACCACGTTTTGGTAGATGGTGGAGCTGGGCTGAACCTCATCAGCCGTGCAGCTTTCCAGAAGCTGCAGATCCCGATGGCCAAGCTCACCCCGTCGAGCCCGTTCTCAGGGGTAGGGCCGGGACAGGTCATTCCCTACGGCAACATTAGCCTCCCGGTGACCTTCGGGGCTCCGGACAGCTATCGGACAGAGTACATTCTGTTTGACATAGCGGAGATAGACCTCCCCTTCAACGCCATAATCGGCAGGCCAGCCCTGTACCGGTTCATGGCAGTAGCCCACTACAGCTACCTCGTCCTGAAGATGCCAACACCGACGGGCGTCCTCAGGATTCGTGGAGACTGCACTGCTGCAGTGTCGGCCTTAGAGAAACTCCAAGCGCTCACAACAGCTGGGGCATCAGCCCCCGGCAGTGCAGAGCCGGACCAGCTCCGCCCGAGCGCACGCCACCGTGCCTCCACCACAGCACCCCGGGTGCAACCTCTCGACGAGGGCGGCGTCCCCTTAAAGGTCGTCCAAGTCGGCGCCGAAGCCACCCAGACCACCCGGGTAGCCGGGGGCATGGATAGCAAATAGGAAGGCGCGCTCGTCACCTTCCTCCGGCACAACGTCGACGTGTTTGCATGGCAGCCGTCACAGATGCCGGGGATCCCCAGGGAGGTGATCGAGCACCACTTAAAAGTCTTCCCCGACGCCCGGCCGGTTCAACAGAAGCCCCGCAAGCAGTCCATCGAGCGGCAAAACTTCATTCGTGAAGAAGTCAAGAAGCTGCTGGACGCTGGCTTCATACGGGAGTCCACCATCCCCGGTGGTTGGCGAACCCCGTCGTTGTCCCGAAGGCCGGCGGGAAGCTCCGGATGTGCATCGACTACACCAGTCTCAATAAGGCATGTCCCAAAGATCCATTCCCTCTCCCCAGAATAGATCAAATAGTAGACTCAACATCAGGCTGTGATATGCTGTGCTTCCTAGACGCCTACTTGGGTTTCCATCAGATCCCCATGTCTAGGGAGGATGAGGAGCACACCTCCTTCATCACAGTAGACGGCCTTTATTGTTATGTGTCTATGTCTTACGGCCTAAAGAATGCACTCCCCACCTTTGTGCGAGCAATGCACAAAACCTTTGGGGAGTTAATAAGAGACCTAGTTGAGGTGTACGTCGATGACATAGTTGTCAAGGTCAAGCAGGGTTCATCTTTGTTAGATAACCTAGCCTTAGTCTTTGACAAGTTGCGCTCTACGCGCACCAAGCTGAACCCCGATAAATGTGTGTTCGGTGTGTCCTCTGGGAAGCTCTTAGGATTCCTGGTCTCGCACCGAGGGATTGAGGCCAACCTAGAGAAGATCAAGGCCATCGACTTGATGCGGCCCCCTGCCCGCGTCAAGGATGTCCAGAGACTCAGGGGATGTCTAGCCGCGCTGAGTCGGTTTATACCGAGGCTAGCAGAGCGGGCACTCCCTTTCTTTAAGCTCCTGCGCAAGTCAGGCCCTTTTGCCTGGACTGGCGAAGCAGAAGAGGCTTTCCAGGAGTTGAAGCGACTCCTGACGACCCTATCTATCATGGTAGCCCCTGAGCCCGGAGAGCACCTGCTGCTCTACATCGCGGCGACAACTGAAGTGGTGAGTATGGTCCTCGTCGCAGAGTGGCCGGACCCCTCATCTTCACAACCTGCTCCGGTAGCAGAAGACAGACGCCAGGAGGCCCCGCAGGACCAAGGCGGTCTCCCGGACCTCCAAGGCAACCTCCCGGAGGTCCAGGTCGGCCTCCCGGGCGTCCAGGGCGGTCTCCCGGTCCGCCAAGATAAACCCCCGGGGGTCCTGCGGGACACCCCGGGGGCCAAATGGGACCTCCCGGAGGTCCCTCAAGACCCCCCGGAGCTCCCGGATAACCAAGATAGCTTAAGGGCCTCCGGGTCCCAGCTCCCGTAGGCTCCCGTGGGTCCACTCACCTCCAGCGGGCCAGGGCCAATGGACGAGGACCTCCCAGGCCTAAGAGAGAGGGTTCGAACCATCCAGAGGCCTGTCTACTACATCAGCGAAGTACTTCATGATGCCAAGACAAGGTACCTAGAAGTCCACAAGCTGCTGTATGCGGTGCTCGTGGCCTCCAGGAAGCTCCGCCATTACTTCCAGGCCCACCGGGTCTCGGTAGTCACCTCGTATCCGCTGAAGACAATTCTTCACAGCCCCCATGTGACTGGCAACGTTGCTAAATGGGTGGCAGAGCTGGCGGAGTTTGAGCTGGACTTCCTCCCACGTCATGCAGTCAACAGCCAAGCACTGGCTGACTTTGTGGCGGAGTGGACACCAACGAAGACTGACCCAGGGGGCCATGAAGGCGATGAACCAGAGCACCAAGCTCCGGTCTTCACCGAGCCCCACTGGACACTTTTCTTCGACGGCTCCTCGCGTAAGCAGGGGGCCGGTGCCGGCGTACTGCTCCTCATGCCATCGGGGGAACAGTTTGGGTACATGGTGCGTCTCAATTTCAAGGCAACCAACAACATGGCAGAGTATGAAGCACTCATCTTTGGCCTGCAGACAGCCCTGTCTTTAGGCGCTCGCCAGTTGTTGGCACAGGGCGACTCCCAGCTGGCCATCAAACAAGTCAAGGGCGAATGCTCCTGCAATGACCCACAGCTAGCTGCGTATCTGCTTCACGTGCAGATGTTGGAGAAAGAATTCCTCGCCTTGGACCTGCACCACGTACCGCGCGCTGGCAATGCCGCAGCTGACAACCTCTCAACGAAGGCTTCCACCGGAGCCCCCGCGCCCGAAGGAGTTTTCGAGAGGACGTTGCTGCGGCCTACAGCCCGGCCTGCCAAGCCGGGCGAAGGGAGCTTCACCAGCACCTCGAAGCTGGCGGTCCCGGCGGCCCTACAGCCATGGATGCCGCCAAGGATCGTAAGCGTCACTGGGGACTCCGTGCAACCCAGCCCTCAAGATCCAGAAGCTCAAGTCAGACCCGATGCATGGATCACGGAGATCCGGGACTACTTGAAGGACAATATCCTCCCTGATGAACATGCAACCGCTGAGCGGATTGTGCGTATGACTAAGAGATACGCACTGGTAGAGGTGGATCTCTACCGGCGTGGCGCCAACCACATCCTATTGCGGTGCATAACCCAGGGGGAAGGCTGCGACTTTCTCGCTGAGATCCATGGAGGCAAATGTGGAAGTCATTCTTCCTCACGCACGCTTGTCGGTAAAGCCTTCCGGCATGGATTCTACTGGCCGACAGCACTCCAGGATGCCGTCAAGCTGGTCGAGAGCTGCAAGGCGTGCCAGTTCCACGCCAAGTAGATCCATTCACCGGCTCAGGCGGTACAGATGATCCCGCCCTCGTGGCCATTTGCCATATGGGGGCTGTACATCATGGGACCATTTCCCAGAACCGTCTGGGGATTCCGGTACCTCTATGTCGCCATCGACAAGTTCACCAAGTGGCCAGAAGCTACACCAGTTGTCACCATCAACAAACAATCCGCAGTGAAGTTCATCAAGTCTATTGTCTGCCGGTTTGGGGTCCCGAACAGAATCATCACCGACAACGGGACCCAGTTCACCAGCGCAGCCTTCCAAGACTACTGCGAAGACCTCGGCATTCAGGTGTGCTATGCCTCTGTCGCCCACCCAAAGAGCAATGGGCAAGTCGAGAGGGCCAACACGGAGATTCTCCGGGGCCTCAAGACTCGCACCTACGCCAGCCTGAAGAAACATGGTGTCAATTGGGTAGATGAGCTTCCGAGCACACTATGGGCTAACCGGACATCCCAGAGCCGGGCCACCGGAGAGACACCCTTCTTTATGGTGTATGGGGCCGAAGCTGTACTTCCTCCAGAAATCACCATGAAGTCTCACCGTGTCCGGGCTTACGACGAAGCCGCGCAGGACATCCTCCGGCGTGGAGAAATCGACCTCGTTGACGTGGTCCGGTTGCATGCAGCACTCCGTAACGCGCGGTACAGACAAGCACTTCGGCGCTACCACCAGAGATCTGTGCGTGCCCGGGAGCTGCAGGAAGGTGACCTAGTGCTGCGGTGCATACTTTCTCGCGAAGGGGCCCACAAACTCTCCCCTAGTTGGGAAGGTCCCTTCCGAGTCGCGGAAGTATGCCGCTCCGGGTGCGTGCGCCTTTCCACCGAGGATGGGGACCTGCTCCCGAACCCTTGGAACATAGAACACCTCCGTAAGTTCTACCCCTAGAGCAAAGATAGGACAGTACTTTCTTTTCGTAATAAGCTCCATAGAGTCCAGGAACAGCGCTCAGAGCAGCTAAGCCCCAGGGGACGGTACAGGACTACGTTCAGCTTTGCCTGGTTCCGACTCCAAGCATGTAGAGTCTTGCTTCCCCTCTTAATGGGGCGGGTCGTGGCCTCCATGTTTAGCCTGCCTTCCTCCTGTGGAAAGTTGTACGAAAAGAAACCTGTTCTACTTTGATCTTTCCTCGTACTCATTTAAATTGTGTACTAAGTTTTTTATAACTACCCTTGCGGTGCATGGCTGCCATGTGCTCAGCTCCCCCTCCCTACAGTCCCCAAGCACCAAGCATGTGGTTAGGGACTATAAGTCAAATAAGACTATGAGATAAGGGAGGGGGAGCCCCCAAGGAGAATTACTTTTTCCCTACTTGTGTGCAGGACCTCTCGGCCTCGGATCCCTACAGGAATGTGGTAGGAGCACCTGACCAATGGGACGCCCCGGCTAGGGGGCCACTACGGGACCACGCAAGACCGGAACTCCAAGGCAAGACCAAAGGATCCACAGGACCAGCGAGACCAGACCCCCCCCCCTCTGAGGGGAGGGGCCCGGAGACCCCACGTGTACCGCGGGTCCAGACCTCCCTCTCCTCAGAGGAGAGCTCCGGATCTGCCACGTGGTCGGCTAACCCGGGCCTCCCCATCCTCGTGGGGCGGGGCCCAAGGACCTCCGGGGCCCTCATTGTAATGAGGACCTGTGGAAGGCGCCGGAGCAGAACGTTGAGATTGGTGAAGGCCTCTGAGCACCTTGCGGAGCTAAGGGCTCGGCCAGGCAAAACCAGGAAGAAGACGGAAAACGTCACAGACACGAAGGGTCATAGGAGTTCATGTATTAATGGCTCCATGAGCTGGGCTACAAACTCGATGAAAAAGAAAGAAACAAGCCCCAAGGGACCCCTGACACGACCAGAGTCTAGAAGTTGCAAGAACGGCCGCTTCACCAGGCTTCAGCCCTGGCGGCACTCTCCCTCTCCATGACCCGAGCGCAGGAATCGCCTCCCTCATCATCGGCGCAAAGGCCGGAGTCACCAAGGGAGCTCCTGAGGCCCCCTCCGCAGCTTCAGCGGTCTTCTTGGAGACTCTGCCGCATGGGATCCTCCATGGTGCATCAGCGGTTTCCTTCTCCTGAAGTTCCCTCATCACCGGCGCAAAAGCCGGTGTCATTAAGGGTGCTCCTGAGGCCCCCTTAACTCATCACCGGCGCAAAAGCCGGTGTCATCAAGGGTGCTCCTGAGGCCCCCTCCGCAGCTTCAGCAGTCTTCTCAGAGACTCTACCACCTGGGATTCTCCTTGGTGCATCAGCGGTTTCGTTCTCCTGAAGTTCCCTCATCACCGGCGCAAAAGCCAGTGTCATTAAGGGTGCTCCTGAGGCCCCCTTCCCTCATCACCGGTGCAAAAGCCGGTGTCATCAAGGGTGCTCCTGAGGCCCCCTCCGCAGCTTCAGCGGTCTTCTCGGAGACTCTACCACCTGGGATTCTCTTTGGTGCTTCAGCGGTTTCTTTGAAGACTCCACCATCTGAGAAGGGACGCAACGCCAGGGAGCTTTCTGCCTGCTGTCACCAAGGAAGGGCCCCGTCGGGAGGACAAACCAGAGACCCCTTGGAGGCACCACCTCCAGAGGCAAGACAGGCAAGCTCCCTGGGTCCCAGACTTGGTGCAGACGCCGTTGCTGGGGGAAATCGAGAGCGATTCTCCCCCTGAAAGGCGGGTTGGGTGCCATGGAAGACGACAAGACCGCAGAGACTCGAGGGAGGCGCAAGGGATGGAGGCCTTATAAGGGGAGCGTACCCTCGTGGCGGTTTCTTTTCCCACCTTCCAGTTACGAGTCAAAGCAATTCGAAACTCTTCGAATACACCGCATCAGCAACCGCTTCAGCTCCGAGACCGAGCGCCGATGACAGCTGGACCCAAGCCGTCCAACTGAAGCGGTGGGTCAAGGAGTCAGTCTCCTGAGAAGATGAGCCGGCAAGGCACTTCGGCGGTTCCCGAAGAAAGCGCCGCAACGTGCAGAAGTGGCAGTCTTGGGAACCGCCGCAGTAAAAGCAACCATCAAGTGGGCGCACGCTCCCACGATCCCGCGGCCGTTCGTGCTCCGGCAGCGGTCAACGCGGGACTTAGAGAAAGTGCGCGGATCAGAAGAGACGGAGGTCCCACCTCGGGCTCGCTATCTCCCCCGAGATGGGCCCGGGGGCCACTGTCGGGACCCGCGATATGGGGTACCCCCGCGCACAGGGGAAAAATGCCTAAGGAACTCGCCCTTCTCCGCAGGGAGAGCTCCGAAGGCGCCACGTGTCCGGCGGGGCCGGACCTCCCTCTCCTCAGAGGAGAGCTCCGGGCCCGCCACGTGGCATACAGAAGCTAGACCTCCCCCTCCGCGGGAGAGAGGTCCGAAGGTGCCACGTATCCGGCGGGGCCGGACCTCCCTCTCCTCAGAGAAGAGCTCCGGGCTCGCCACGTGGCCAACAGAAGCTGAACCTCCCCCTCCACAGTGAGAGGTCCGAAGGCTCCACGTGTCCTGCGGAGCCGGACCCCCCTCTCCACTGAGGAGGGCTCTGGGCCCGCCACGTGGCCAGCAGAACGGCGCTGCCTGCCCCCGAGCGATAGGCAGCGGGCGTAAAGACGCCCCATACCTTGCCCGTACAAGGTATTCAAGGCCCGCATCTTCCCAAGACGCGGAGACGTGGAGCACGCCTCTGTCAGGTAACGTTGCGCCCAGTCGCATCACAGACTGGCGCGCGGTGTCAGAGCCTGCCAGCCAATAAACGCAGCGACAAGACATCCCATGCCGCCCCCGCCATCATCATCCACTACGACTAGCATGCGGCATGGTCAGGGCTGCAAGACGAAGACTCAGAAGCCTTCGCCAGAGACAACTACCGGCATAACTGCAGATACGGTAGATGATAGACAATCTCCCCGGGACCACCTGTCGGGTCCCG
Source organism: Neostapfia colusana (assembly GCA_030760725.1). Classification (NCBI taxonomy): domain Eukaryota; kingdom Viridiplantae; phylum Streptophyta; class Magnoliopsida; order Poales; family Poaceae; genus Neostapfia; species Neostapfia colusana. The sequence continues at coordinate 35,841,988 of JASWHV010000004.1, read as the reverse complement.
GGCCCCCTTGTAAGCCACCCGAGTCTTGGACTATAAAAGGCTCGGTTAGGCGACGATAGCAAGGGTTCGCATCTCTGCAACTCATACGCTAGCCATTCACACCCAAGCTGTAACTCACCCCCAAGCTCAGGACTCCGGTTCTGAGCAGCAAGCAATACAGCGAGCTCCATAGCTCGTCGTGGACGTAGGGTTTTACGCTCCGGCGGCCTGAACCACGTAAAACTCACCGCGTCAAGCTATTTCTAACTCATCCATCCGCGCAAGCTCCCCGCAAGGGACTAGCCCACCGAAAAAAGAACCTCCGCGGGCTGCCCAGTGCAGGCCCGGGGGAAGTGTCGACCGAACACTTCGACAGACTTGAATTTGAGGCAACGTCAATGGTTGGAACTCATCAAGGATTACGATGTTGGAATCAACTACCACCCTGGGTAGGCCAATGTAGTAGCTGATGCATTGAGCCGGAAGGGAGTATGTCACCAACTTACAGTTCGGGAGCTACCACCCGAACTGCGTAAGGAGTTCGAACGGTTACACCTCGGATTCTTGAATAACATGGAAATGATGGAGATCCAATCTTCCTTGGAGCAAGAGATAAGAGATGGCCAAGCAATGGATGAGGATATCAAAGGAGATCAAGGAAAGGATCTGACAAGGAATAGATAAGGATTTCAAAGAAGTTGAGAAGGGTACGCTTTGGCTAGGAAAAAGGATTTATGTGCCTAACGTGAAGCACCTCCGTGACATGATATTGAAGGAGGCACATGATTCACCCTATTCCATACATCCCGGAAGTACCAAAATGTACAAGGACTTGAAGACTTGTTATTGGTGGGATGGTATGAAAAGGGATATAGCCGAATAAGTTGCCCTATGCGACACATGCCAACGGGTGAAGGCCGAACATCAAAGACCCGCTGGATTGTTGCAACCTTTAAAGGTACCCGAGTGGAAGTGGGAGGACATCAGTATGGATTTCATCGTCGGATTGCCACGTACTCAGTCGGGTTATGACTCCATCTGGGTTATCGTGGACCGATTGACAAAAACCGCCCATTTTGTCCCTGTAAGGGCCAAGTACAACGTTGCACAATTATCCGAGTTGTACATGGAGCAGATCGTGTGCCGTCATGGAGTCCCGAGGAGGATAGTCTCAGATCGAGGTTCTCAGTTTACCTATAGATTCTGGAGGAACCTGCAGAAAGCTACGGGTGCACGACTGGATTTTAGCTCCGTCTATCACCCACAAACCGATGGGCAAACCGAAAGGACAAACCAAATTTTGGAGGACAAGTTGAGAGCTTGCACCTTGAAACATGGGCGTAGCTGGGATAGGAGTTTACCGTACGCCGAATTCTCCTATAACAACAGCTATCAAGCTAGCTTGAAGATGTCACCTTTCGAAGCATTGTATGGTAGACGGTGTAGAACACCACTATTCTAGAACGAGATCGGGGAGAACCAGGTGTTTGGACCCAAAGTGCTACAACAAGCTGAAAAACAAGTCCAAACGATATGGGAGAACTTAAAGGCTGCTCAATCACGACAGAAAGGCTATGCGGACAGTAGGGGATGGAAGTTGACCTTCGAAGTAGGAGACTTCGTATACCTTAAGGTATCGCCTATCCTTGGCCAACGATGTTTCAACGTCAAAGGCAAGCTAGCACCTCGCTACATTGGACCAGTTAAGATTTTGGACAAGCAAGGAGAAGTAGCCTATCAACTAGAGCTCCTAACATATCTCTCCGACATACATGATGTATTTCATGTATCCCAGCTCAAGAAGTGCTTGAGAGTACCGGAGGAGCAAGTACCAATGGAAGAGCTTGAACCTCAAGAGGACCTGACTTATAAGGAGCACCCTGTCCAAATTTTGGACGTAAAGGAAAGGGTCACAAGGAACAGAGTGATCCGATGGTGCAAAGTATAATGGAGCCATCACACCGAAGCTGAAGCCACATGGGAGCGTGAAGAAGACATCAAGGCAGAATTTCCTCATCTATTCTCTACTAACGAATCTCGAGGGCGAGATTCAATTTAAGGGGGGTAGATTTGTGACACCCTCATTTCTGGTTTCTGCATGTATTCATGTTTCATGTAGAGAAAACATTTTAAAAGAAGTAGGAACACAGAAAAATATCGAAAAGATAGCCAATAAGAGCCGAATCCAGTTCCCAGAGAGCGCCGAAGACAACTTCCGCGGCCCGCTGGCCACGTGGCGTGTTTGGAGCTCATCCCTGCGAAGTGGGGAGAGGTCCGCCACTAAACTGACTACGTGGCAGGCTCAAGGCTCATCTTCGCAAAGGGGGAGAGGTCCGACCCTGTGGGACACGTGTTGCCCCCGGAGCTAGCCTCTGCGGAAGAAGCAAAGGCAGTTCCACAGGACACATGTCACCTTCGGAGCTAGTAACCGCGGAAATCAGAGGACCCGTCGCGTGGGATACATGTCGATCTCGAAGCTCACCTCCAAGAGGTCCGGTTCTATTGGACATGTGTCGCCACCGGAGCTTATCTCCGGGAGGTCTGTCACTGTTGGACACGTTGTCGAAGTGTTCTGTCGACACTTCCCCCGGGCCTGCACTGGGCAGCCCGCGGAGGTTCTTTTTTCGGTGGGGCTAGTTCCTAGCGGAGAGCTTGCGCAGATGGACGAGTTAGTAAGAGCTTGACACGGCGAGTTTTACGTGGTTCAGGCCGCCGGAGCGTAAAACCCTACGTCCACGGCGAGCTATGGAGCTCGCTGTATTGCTTGCTGCTCAGGGCCGGAGTCCTGAGCTTGGGGGTGAGTTACAGCTTGAGAGTGTATGGCTAGCGTATGAGTTGCAAAGTGCGAACCCAGGGTGCGAATGGCTAGCGTCCGAACCCCTGCTAATGTCGCCTACCCGAGCCTTTTATAGTCCAAGACTCGGGTGGCTTACAAGGGGGGCCGGGACCCGACAGGTGGTCCCAGGGAGATTGACTGATATCTACTGTATCTGCATTTATGCCGGTAGTTGTCTCTGCCGAAGGCTTCTGAGTCTTCGTCTTGTAGGTCTGCCCATGCCACATGCTAGTCGTAGTGGATGATGACGGCGGGGGCGGCATGGGATGTCTTGTCGCTGCATTTATTGGCTGGCAGCCTCTGACACTGCGCGCCAGTCTGTGATGCGACTGGGCGCAACGACACCTGACAGAGGCGTGCTCCGCGTCTCCGTGTCTTGGGAAGGTGCGGGCCTTGAATACCTTGTACGGGCAAGGTATGGGGCATCTTTACGCCCGCTGCCTATCGCTCAGGGGCAGGCAGCGCCGTTCTGCTAGCCACGTGGCGGGCCCGGAGACCTCCTCAGAAGAGAGGGGGGTCCGGCCCCGCAGGACACGTGGAGCCTTCGGACCTCTCCCCGCGGAGGGGGAGGTTCGGCTTCTGTTGGCCACGTGGCGAGCCCTGAGCTCCTCTCTGAGGAGAGGGAGGTCCCGCCTCTCCGGACACGCGGCACCTTCGGACCTCTCTCCCGCGGAGGGGGAGGTCCGGCTTCTGTATGCCACATGGTGGGCCCGGAGTTCTCCTCTGAGGAGAGGGAGGTCCGGCCCCACTGGACGTGTGGCGCCTTCGGAGCTCTCCCTGCGGAGAAGGGCGAGATCCTTAGGCATTTTCCCCCATGCGCGGGGGTACCCCATATTGAGGGTACCGACAGTGGCCCCCGGGCCCTTCTCGGGGGAGATAGCGAGCCCGAGGTGGGACCTTCGTCTCTTCTGATCCGCACACTTTCTTGTCTTGAATACTCCCTGTGCTGGCAGGGTCTTGACGGCTTCGGTGTCCAGCCTCTTAGGAGAGGGTGAAGCCTGGCATCGGAGCTCGGCCCGACTGTGGGGGCGGAGGTCCGGAAGTCATCGGAGCTCAGGCCAGCGAAGGGCGTGAGGTCCGGCATCAGCGCTCGCCTCTGAAAGGAGGGCGAGGGCTGGCCTCGGAGCTCGGTCTGGCTGTGGAGGCGGAGTCCGGAAGTCATCGGAGCTCAAGCCAGCGAAGGGCGTGAGGTACGGCATCAGTGCTCGCCTCTGAAAGGAGGGCGAGGGCTGGCCTCGGCGCTCGGCCTGGCTGTGGAGGCGGAGTCCGGAAGTCATCGGAGCTCAGGCCAGCGAAGGGCGTGAGGTCCGGCATCAGCGCTCGCCTCTGAAAGGAGGGCGAGGGCTGGCCTCGGAGCTCGGCCTGGCTGTGGAGGCGGAGTCCGGAAGTCATCAGAGCTCAGGCCAGCGAACGGCGTGAGGTCCGGCATCAGCGCTCGCCTCTGAAAGGAGGGCGAGGGCTGGCCTCGGAGCTCGGCCCAGCTGTGGGGGCGGAGGTCCGGAACTGCTCAGTGCCCCCCCTTTCCTATCCCTTAGTCTCATTTGGCTTACTGTCCCAGGCCGGAACACGGGGCTTGGGTAATCCAGTGCACTTGGTCCCGGAGGTCTGGCCCCAGCCCCAGTCATGGTGTAACCGCCCGGCCCCCTGGTACTCAGACCGTAGCGCCGGGAGGCAGAGTGCGCATGCTTTGGGTGCAAGACCAGCAAAGCAAGGCTCCTGACCCCCCATTCTAGCGTAGGTCTTTTCTCGGAGGAGACCAACTGGCGGTGAAGTACCCTTATAGGGGGAGATCCAAAAGGCCACCGGGCCTCTGGCAGGTACCCCAAGCACTACCGCCTTTGGCAGGACGGCAAATATCGACTATGCATGAGAGCCGGAAAGAGGAGCCGAGTGTACAATGGACGCACACTGTCTAGAGCGTGGGGAGGTGTTCATATAAATTAATGCGTAATTTAAATAAACACCTAAGTAAGCATGGTGAACTTACTGGGTAGCGTCGGAGCGCCTGTCTTCACGCAGAGCAGGTCATGCGTGGCTTCGTCGTACGCCGGACACGGGGGGACCCCCATGGCTATATCAGGGGGAAGCATGGCTTCGGCCTCGCATACCATGTGGAAGGGTAGTTCCCGTGACCCGGCCCTGGGAAGTCCGGCTGGCCCTCGACATGGAGGAGCCGATATCCCCTGACGGCTCTGGGTGCGCGTCTGCACCGGTTGTGTGGGTCTGCTTGGCGTGGACCTGGCACGCATTGCATCCCTAACCGGTTTGACGGTGTCCAGGTGGCTCTCGGTCAGTAGGATCCATGCCGGGTGGCTTAACCGACCAACATGCGGGATGATGAGCGTTCCCAGTACTCGCCTCCTTGGACTACTGCGAGCTAATCGCAGCCTTCCTCCTGGGTTATGCACCGCAATAGGATGTCGTGGCGCCACGCCAGTAAAGATACCAGCGCGTAGCACTTAGCCATCCGCACCACCCGTTCAGCAGATGCACGTTCATCAGGAAGGATGTCCTTCAAGGAGTCCCGGACCTCCGTGGTCCATGCATCGGGACTACTTGAGCTTCTGGATCTTGAGCGCTGGGTTGCACGGAGTCCCCAGTGACTCTTACGATCCTTTGGCGGCATCCAGGGCCGCCGGGACTGCCTAGCTTCGAGGCACTGGTTCAGCCCCCATCGCGCGGCTTGGCGGGCTGGGCTGTGGACCACAGCAACGTCCTCTCGAAGACTCCTTCATGCGCAGGGGCTCCGATGGAGGCTTTCGTTGAGAGGTCGTCAGCTGCGGCCGTGCAAGCGCGCGGTACATGGCGCAGGTCCAAGGCGAGGAATTCTTTCTCCAACATCTGCACGTGAAGCAGATAAGCAGCTAGCTGTGGGTCATTGCAGGGGCATTCACCCTTAACTTGCTTGATAACTAGCTGGGAGTCGCCCTGAGCCAACAACTGGCGAGCGCCCAGAGACAGGACTGTCTTTTAGGCCAAAGATGAGTGCTTCATACTCTGCCAAGTTGTTGGTTGCCTTGGAATTGAGACGCACCATGTACCCAGACTGCTCCCCCGATGCGATGAGAAGCAGTACGCTGGCACCGGCCCCCTGCTTTCGCGAGGAGCCGTCGAAGAAGAGCATCCAGTGAGGCCCGGTGAAGACCGGAGCTCGGTACTTTGGTTCACCGTCTTCGCGGCCCCCTGGGTCAGCCTTCGTTGGCGTCCACTCAGCCACAAAGCCAGCCAGTGCTTGGCTCTTGGCTGTCTGACATGGTCGGGAGCTCAGCTTGAACTCCGGCGTCTTCGGGCTGTCTTACGGCTTTGGAAGCTGGCAGTGAGTGCCAGCTCCGCTCTCCGGCTGCTCTGGCGCACTTGTCCGCCAGGCTGAAGGGCTCGGAGGCATCGCAGACCTCTCTGGTTGCAAGCCTCCCAAGCATCTTCTTGTCCTGGACACTGTCGAAGTGCCGCCACCACAGAAGCACTTTGAATATGCGGAATGGTGTTGCGTACCTGGGAGAACCGCTGGATGAAGGAGCACAGCGACTCCCAAGGTTGTTGCTTGATGGCTTGGAGGTCAAGCTCCGTGCCCGGACGGGTGTAGGAGCTGCCGAAGTTGGCGATGAACTGCCGGCAGAGCTCTCCCCAGGAAGTTATGGAACCCTGAGGGAGGTTCATTAGCCAAGACCGGGCTGGGCCGGTCAAGGCGACGGGGAAGTAGCTTGGCCATGACGGCCTCATCCCCTCCTGCGGCAAGTACGGCGGTGGAGTAGATCTGGAGGAACCCCGCCGGGTTGACGCTGCCGTCGTACTTCTCGGGCAGGTGCGGCCAAAACTTGCGCGGCCACCTCGTGAAGCGGAGGTGGGGCTCCAGGGCCGTACATCCTGCCCCTGTTGCTGCAGGTGTTGGTGCCGCGAACGCTTGGTTCGCCGCTGGCACAGTGTACCCCGGTATGGGCAAGGCTGCGCCATAGATTGGGGGCGCCGTTTGCAGGACATATGGCTGTGGCATATGCTGCGTGGCGTATGTCTGGGGCAGAGTTCGCGTGGCGAAAGTCTGCACCTCAGGCAGGGTTGAGGCAGTCGTCATGCTGACGCCGGCCTCTTGGCTGCGACGCCTTTCTCGTCGCCGCTCGAGGAACATTCGGGCGTCTTGGCCCAGGTGGCATCGTTCCAGCTCAGTCCTCAGGTCCGTCGACAGAAGCCTGGTGGAGCTGGAATCCGCCGTCTGTCCGTCAACCGTTGGCGTGCGCGTCAGCGACACAGCCGGTTGGCCGGAGCGTCGTCCCCGCCGAAGTCAAGGGTTTGTGGCGGCGACGACAAGACGGTCTACCTCGCGAATCCACTGCTGGGTCGCTGCCTGAGGCGTGTCCCCAGCAGGCGGATTGTGCAGTAGCGCTCTTGTTGCGGCTAGCGCACCCCCGCTGGGTATGCCCAGCGCTACTGAAGACCTGACGCTGGTTGGAGCCTGCATTGCCGGGGTCGGCACTGCCAGAGCCGGTTGCTGGCTCCCAGTGCAGGTACTGGTGCCGCAAACGCTTGGTTGCGCCTGGCACAGTGTACCCCGGAATGGGCAAGGTTGCGCCATAGGCCGGGGACGCCGCATGCAGAGCACATGGTTGTGGCTTATGCTGTGCGGCGTACTCCTGGGGCAGAGCTCGCGTAGCGAAGGTCTGCCCTCCAGGCTGGGTCGAGGCCGACGTCATGTTGTCGCCAGCCTCTTGAGTGCGACGCCTTTCTCGACGTCGCTCGAGGAACACTCGGGCATCTTGGCCCAAGTGGCACCGTTCCAGCTCTGTCCTCAGGTCCGTCGACGGAAGTTTGGTGGAGCTGGAACCCGCCGTCTGCCCGTCAACCGTTGGCGTGCGCATCAGCGACACAGCCGGTTGGCCAGAGCGTCGTCCCCGCCGAAGTCAATGGTTTGCGGCGGCGACGACAAGACGGTCTACCTCGCGAATCCACTGCTGGGTCGCTGCCTGAGGCGCGTCCCCAGCAGGCGGATTGTGCAGTAGCGCCCTTGCTGCTGCTAGCGCACCCCCACCGGGTACGCCCGGCGCTACTGAAGGCCTGACGCTGGTTGGAGCCTGCATTGCCGGGGTCGGCGCTGCCAGAGCCGGTTGCTGGCTCCCAGCTTGCCCTGACACACTCCGTCCTGAGTGTGTCATCATGTACTCTCCCCTGGTCACGGTTTGCCGCGGACGCGGGGGGGGAGAGTTTTCCGCTGAAGGAAGCTTGGTCATCTTCGTCGGCGGAAACTCGTCGCGCAAGGGGAAAAGCCCCCTACCTGGCGCGCCAAAAGTCGAAGTGTTCTGTCGACACTTCCCCCGGGCCTGCACTGGGCAGCCCGCGGAGGTTCTTTTTTCGGTGGGGCTAGTTCCTAGCGGAGAGCTTGCGCAGATGGACGAGTTAGTAAGAGCTTGACACGGCGAGTTTTACAAGGTTCAGGCCGCCGGAGCGTAAAACTCTACGTCCACGGCGAGCTATGGAGCTCGCTGTATTGCTTGCTGCTCAGGGCCGGAGTCCTGAGCTTGGGGGTGAGTTACAGCTTGAGAGTGTATGGCTAGCGTATAAGTTGCAAAGTGCGAACCCAGGGTGCGAATGGCTAGCGTCCGAACCCCTGCTAATGTCGCCTACCCGAGGCTTTTATAGTCCAAGACTCGGGTGGCTTACAAGGGGGGCCGGGACCCGACAGGTGGTCCCGGGGAGATTGACTGATATCTACCGTATCTGCAGTTATGCCGGTAGTTGTCTCTGCCGAAGGCTTCTGAGTCTTCGTCTTGTAGGTCTGCCCATACCACATGCTAGTCGTAGTGGATGATGACGGTGGGGGCGGCATGGGATGTCTTGTCGCTGCGTTTATTGGCTGGCAGCCTCTAACACTGCGCGCCAGTCTGTGATGCGACTGGGCGCAACGGCACCTGACAGAGGCGTGCTCCGCGTCTCCGCGTCTTGGGAAGGCGCGGGCCTTGAATACCTTGTACGGGCAAGGTATGGGGCATCTTTACGCCTGCTGCCTATCGCTCGGAGGCGGGCAGCGCCGTTCTGCTAGCCACGTGGTGGGCCCGGAGACCTCCTCAGAAGAGAGGGGGGTCCGGCCCCGCAGGACACGTGGAGCCTTCGAACCTCTCCCCGCGGAGGGGGAGGTTCGGCTTCTGTTGGCCACACGGCGAGCCCGGAGCTCCTCTCTGAGGAGAGGGAGGTCCGGCCTCTCCGGACACGCGGCACCTTCAGACCTCTCTCCCGCGGAGGGGGAGGTCCGGCTTCTGTATGCCACGTGGTGGGCCCGGAGTTCTCCTCTGAGGAGAGGGAGGTCCGGCCCTGCTGGACGCGTGGCGCCTTCGGAGCTCTCCCTGCAGAGAAGGGCGAGATCCTTAGGCATTTTCCCCTGTGCGCGGGGGTACCCCATATCGAGGGTACCGACACACGCGGTGATAAGATGGGTTGCATGACTGTTTAGTCATGACAACATGGTTAATCTCGGTAGGAGACGAAGTTGTTTATGATGAAATGGTAGCGAATACGAGATGGTATTCGTGAGATGGTAGCGAATACGGGGAGGTATTCGTGAGCAAGAATGAGGTTGATTGACGACTGGTTGTGACATGGAAGGTAATGAACATAATGGAGCTATGATTGGTATTTTAATACATGTTGGGATTACATTCACTTAAAGATGAGTTGCTGTTTTATCATGATTTGATAAATAACTTTGCTTTCTGCAATGAGCCTTTTTATACCTACCTTGTTATGAGCTACATATCATATTTTCCCGCACTTGCTGAGTACATCATTGTACTCAAACTTGCAGTATTACTTCATCATCAGCAACAGGAGAAGATTTCTATGAAGACCAAGTGGAGCATTAGGCGTGTGATCTGTTCTCAACCTTGCCTGTGGGGGATGGAGTAGAGATGGAGCCATTGCTGCCTAGAATTGCTTCCGCATTAGTAGAATTGCTTCCGCATTAGAATAAAGACTTCCGCTGCATAGAAATAAGACTTCCGCTGTGAGCATGAGTCCAAGACTCATGAGACATTGTAATAAACTCTGTTATTCGTGGTAATATATAATCTGAATTCAGTTTGTGGAACATATGTGTATGTGTGATGAACATCCTGGGCACACATATGCATCAGTTCTCAGTTCCGTGGTTTTCCACAGAATTGAGGGCGTCACAGGCTGGCCTGCCGATGATGGCATTGAATGGGAGGTCGATCTCCGCCACGTCGAACAGAATGTATTCTATCCGGTAGTTGTCCGGTGCCTCGAAGGTGAACGGAAGGCTGATGTTTCCATAGGGGACAACTTGTCCCGGCCCTACCCCTGAGAACGGGCTCGAGGGGGTGAGCTTGGCCATTGGGATTTGCAGCTTCTGGAAAGCTGCGCGGCTGATGAGGTTCAGGTCGGCCCCGCCATCTACCATAACGTGGTACATCTTCACGTTGGCTGTTGGTAACCTCAATATGGGGTACCCCCGCGCACAGGGGAAACTGCCTAATGACCTCGCCCCTCTCCGCGGGGAGAGCTCCGAGGGTGCCACGTGTCCAGTGGGGCCGGACCTCCCTCTCATCAATGGAGAGCTCCGGGCCTGCCACGTGGCCAACAGAGCCGGATCTCCCCCCTCCGCAGGGAGAGCTCCGAAGGATCCACGTGTCCAGCGGGGCCGGACCTCCCTCTCCTCAGAGGAGAGCTCCGGGCCCACCACGTGGCCAACAGAGCCGGACCTCCCCCCTCCGCGGGGAGAGCTCCGAAGGCTCCACGGGTCCAGCGGGGCCGGACCTCCCTCTCCTCAGAGGAGAGCTCCGGGCCCGCCACGTGGCCAACAGAGCCGGACCTCCCCTCTCCGCGGGCAGAGCTCCGAAGACTCCACGTGTCCAGCGGGGCCGGACCTCCCTCTCCTCAGAGGAGAGCTCCGGGCCCACCATGTGGCCAACAGAGCCGGACCTCCCCCCTCCGCGGGGAGAGCTCCAAAGGCTCCATGGGTCCAGCGGGGGCGGACCTCCCTCCACTCAGAGGAGAGTCCCGGGCCCGCCACGTGGCCAGCAGAACAGCGCTACCTGCCCCCGCGCGGTAGGCAGCAAGAGTAAAGACGCGCCATACCTTGCCCGTACAAGGTGTTCAAGACCCGCGCCTTCCCAAGGCACGGAAACGCGGAGCACGCCTCTGTCAGGTGCCGTTGCGCCCACTCACATCGCACTGAAGACTGGCACTGTGAAATCCCCAAAAGTGGTAGCAAGAAAAATTCTGCTCATATACACTTATGAAAAATGAGGGGAATTAAAACTTTGAATTATAAGGGGGTGAGTTCAAAGTGAGGGTTTAGACTTCCCAAAACTTCCAAACATGGAGATCTAAGTTCATAACTTGGATCTTCATAGTCCAAATATTCAACCTTCCAAATTTCAGCTCATTTGGAGGAGTTTCAATATTTGTTCCCTCAATTTGAAAATTGGGTTTCACAAATGTGTTCTCCACCTTTGAATGAGCAGCCATGCCAAAAATTGGAAATTTTGGAGCTGGTTTGCTTTATTTTTGAGGCAATACAAAGTGGAGAATTCAAACTCCTTTTCAAATTCAAATGATCAAACCCCATTCAAATTCTACACCAGATTTCAAACCATTTGAATTCTGCAAATTCAAACTTAACTTTGGGATGAAGTAAAGCTTTTAATGTTGAGTTGCTGGAGGGGAAAATATCAGAAAAGTTTGACTAAACAAAGGGGGAGGTGGGGCCCAATTATCAGCCACCTAAAGCAAACAAACCGACTGTTTTTTCCTTCTCTCTATGTTCCCGGTTGATCGCGGCGCGACAGCTCCTGGAAAAGCGCTCCACCCGACGTCCTCACCGAGCCACCGAGCTGGTTCTTGCTGGACGACGTCGGTGCGCGCGCGTGGGCGATAAGAACGGCCGCCCGAGTACCCCAGCTCTACTTCTCCTCCTCCTCAGCTCGGTTGCCGCGGCTGCTTTGTCCACAACGAGCACCACCGGTAGCCTTCTCTCCCGATTGACCACCGCCGGCTGAGCTCGGCTGCTCGGGCCATCCATAGCAAAAAGTAGCGCCTGGACGTGCTCTAGCCCTCGCCAAAGCCCCTTCGATGTTTGCCGGTCCAAACTGCTCGAGAAACGCGGATTGGCGCCAAAGGTTCAAGGTGCCCGGACCTCGCCGTTTCGGCTCTCCGTCAACAGCAGCACCCGGCCACCCTCTCCCCCGACTTCCTATACAAGAAAGGTACGTGTACATGTCCTGGTCGTGTAGCCGGAGGCCGTTTAGCGTTTGCTAGGACCGGTGGCAAGGATTTCGCCATTTTCTCAAACTGTACACCGACAGATAGGGCTCGGTCTAACCATAAATTCGTGGTGCACGATCCTTTAGACCTCGAGTAAGCGTGCACAGAGCTTCTCTACTTCCTAGCGCCTCTCCTCGACGAAGAACCAAGCAAAAACATCAAGAAACGAGGGAGCCCTAGCTGTTTTCTTAGTCGCCGGTGCAAAAGCACCTCGGGTCGCCGTGGAGCCCTTGGTTGCCGGCTGTTTCACCGGCGGCCAGGACCCTTACGGGCTCCTACATCGCTCACTGATGCTCTAGAACCGGAGAACCGATCGTGTGAAGTAGGAATGAAGGTTCCCGACCTCGCCGTAGTTCAAAGTCTTGCTGACACCGGTGCGCGGTGGGTTCCGGTGAGCCACGGCCGCCGGCGACCCTCCCACAATGTTCAGCATGGTTAAATATGGGGGAGCGGCGAGTTTGACGAAGTTTGGACCACGGGAACCCCGTCCCGGCGATCCTCGCCAGCGTGCGCCGCCGCGGGAGGCGCGGGCAGCGCGAGGAAGACGAAGGAGGGCCGGGTCCCACCGGTCAGCCTCCGTGTTCGCGCGAGGATCGTTTTGTGGCGCCGGATCCAGTGCGGCTGCACGGGAATAACCCCGTAGCCCCCGGTGTTGCCGAAATCTCACTGATCCGATTTAAAACAGCGGGCCCAGTTCCAATTATTTGAAGTTTCTATTAGGGAAATAATTCCAGGAATTAGCTGATCTTTGCAAGCCCATAACTTTGTGTAGAAAACTCCAAAAAGAGTGAGACCAATTTTGTTGGATTCCTCATGAGGAGTACTTCACAGAGAAACCAATTTTTGGCTATGAAAATGCCCAGGAATTTCTGTAGAATTGTTTTTAGTAAATCCTTTAGAGATTTATTACAGGAGCAATTCTTTATGAAATATTCCCAAATTTGGACAGCAAATCCTCTTCATATATACTGATCTCCATAAAAATTTGGGCTTCATTGGAGGTCATTTGCTAGGTAAAATTACCTTCTCAAGTTCAGCCTTTATTTGAAAATTCAAATTTAAACAGAAACTGTTCAGCACTTCTGTCCAAACTTCAAAAATTCATATCTCTCTGATGGTAGCTCCAAAAATGGTGAAACAAATTTTGTTAGAACCATGGAGACTTACCCTAATCAGATCCTTCATTCCTAGCTATGTCAAAGCTCCTGATTTGGGCTCAAAATTCAGAGAAGCATTGTACTTGTAGGAATCTTAAAGACTACATTGTGCAATGACATGTCTCCAAATTTGGCTCAAATCATCCTTAGAGGGTCTAGTATTCAATATAAAATTCCCAAAGCCAATTAAGGATCCTAAATAGCAGTAGCTATGAATAGAAGTTCAATTTTTATAAACCTTTAATACTTACACATGTATTTTATTACATTTCATAATAGTGACCGAAGTTGAGGACGCACAGGAGCCTTTGGACGTCCTGCCACCTGAAGCTGACTTCCCCTTTAACTCCCAACCAGGCAAGCCCCGGGTTTGCACTTAAGTACCTTTTATAAAGTTTTTCATTTGTATCACTTATGTCTAGGTTGAAATGTATGCATTAGAGTTAGGGCGATTGAAACTCCAATTGCATAGCCTCTTGACTCCTATGGTGGGTTGGGTAGTTTACAGACTCGACGAGTAGAGAATGCCATGCTAATGTTTAGAATCTCGGTAGAAGTCGAGTGATTGGAAGCTACTCGTGAGATAGTACTTATTACACGGGATGAAAAGAGGTAGCAAATGGCTTAAGATATGAAAATGAGACCCAGCAGGGGGGATATGAAGCAGTGAGCAGAGGTCTCACGTGCGTAGCCCTGTTGGCGTTGGTTGAGGACCGTCCGTGTGCGGCCCTACTGGACAAGTATCGAACAGTACCAGATGCATACTGGCATATGGGAACCAGGAAACCAATGTAATTAGTTAACCTGGGTGCTGAGGCTTACCCAACCGTAAATAGGAGTGGGTTGAGGGTAGCAAAGTGTAAATCTGCAGGTGGGCACAGTCACGCTCCACGCGGGGACCTCCTGCCCGTTACGGATGGACCGGTTCGGCATTTGGGTTGTCTTTGAAAGGTTGTCGCATACAACAGAGTAGGAAGGGGTGTGGAATCACGCTTCTGAAAGTGGGTGTATGTGACGTGTTATCCGGGTGTGTCTTGATTGCAATCACCGTCCCTCGCGGTTATTTGAGTACCCGCTTGTTCACTGCGCTGTGATGTAGTAAGAAGTGAAATAAGCCAACTGAAAATGCTGTATTGAACTATTAAATGTTTCGAAACCTTGTATGCCGTAGTTATAGAGCAAATTAAGTTTATATTCCACTTTGGGCATCTCCACATCGGGGAAAGGCGTTTCTTGTTTGATTGTGGATTTCCGATGTGAGGGCTGCCTAAGGCACATGAATCTGCTGCTATAAAACTAAAAGTAAGGATCGTCTTATAGGCGTGTCTTTATTGCAAAGTCCTTTCCTACCTTACACATCCTTGCACGTAGAGTTCCATGCCTAGGGTTGACGGTTGAGACTTGCTGAGCCATCATGCTCACGGTTGCAATATTTTGAGCTGTGTGCAGGTGAGAGTTATGAGGAAGGTTCCGAGGACGAGGCGATGCCCCCGTCAGGGTACAAGGCCGAGCTGGAGCCCTGCACGCCGCCGTGATCTCCGGTTACTTGCTGCTAGTGTGTAGCGTCCCCGGGCTGGACGGCTGCACTTTTGCGTAGCTAGGATGAGAGGCCGTATATGTATATTACTTCCGCTGTATGAATAGGTTTTGTAAAAAGACTTCTGCTGTTTTATAGTAAATAAAAGTTTGTATGCTGTTCTTTAATCTTTTCGTGTGTGCTGTTGGGTGCCGCATCGCACGGCACCACCCTATGCGATCTTGGAGTGGGTGAAGCACGGGGTGGTCCCCACAGGTGTGGTATCAGAGCCGCATTGGGAATAGCACGCTCGAAAAGAGCCTATTTTGCAAACTTAGAAGTAGTCGAGTGAGTATTAGTCATTAAGCCCACATAAGGTCTATGATAGTAGTAGATATTATGATGGAAAAGCTAACATATTTGTTATACATTCTGTAACGACGCTCCGACGTCAGGTAAGAGGTAAGGTACGCCACCGCAGGCGGATCAATTGCGGTAACTCCCCATACGAGTAATAGTATGGAAGGTTATACCGTGGCTTGGCACGGTAGTTAATATGAGTCTATGAACCTCTCAATGGTTTTGAGAGCATATGAAAACGCTGATCTCCAGCATGCCTTAGGCAAAAGTGAGAATACCCCATCGTGTGATAAGCAACACGATAGTATGCAACTCTTGAACGTTCAATGTTCAATGGGCCATACGCAGCGCTCGCCATCGGCGTGCCTCAACGGTCATGAGGCAGTAGGTGGTATCCGTTGGGTTGATAAAATTCCCAACCGTGACGACCCGTTCGCGCTCTACTCGGGTTCCCCGTCTTGTGGTGTGAAAACACAACCATGTACCTTGAGACGTGGCTTGACTCAAGGATGATCCGTATGGCAATGATACGGACCGTATGTTTTTATTATGATATGGAACTGCCTGAAATGCTAAAACCTTTGTGTGCACCATTATTGTGTGTTTTTCTGCAGGTACATTAACCACGTTAGTGCATGACGTGTAGAAACCATTTGTGAGTGACGTCTTTAGTTCCACCATGTGACACGTATATGCCGGAATACCGGTTTAGGATTTTTCTTTGGTGAGGAAACGTAGTACCGACTGCATAAAAGTTTATTTTCAAAGAAAAGAATCACAATGAAGTATAAGAATTCATTTAGGAGTTAGTAAACTCCTATATTGAACTAAGAGTCAATTGGGAGTATAGGTTCAATCTCAAAAGTTTAGGAATAATGTCCCCTGTTTTCGGCAGAAATTTTGCTGAACTTGAACAGGGCATAACTTAATATTTGTTGAACCAATGGAGGTGTGGGAAACCATTCTGGAAAGGTATAGAAGTCCTCTACAACGTTTCTGTAGAGCTCCAGAACAAAATCTCCCTCCAAAGGGATGAAAATCTCCGATGAGTAGGTACTGTACAAAAACAGGGCAGACCAAATGCTCTCTGGAATTTTCCGTATTTCGACCAAAACACTTAGTTTCACCGTTCGACGTCCAGTGGCTGTTGTAAAACAGCGAGTTGGAGTCGAAGGGTTTATGCATTTGACACATCACTTCGAGTTAGTACATGTTTGGGTCCAACACAATAGCGAGGAATCACGCATGCTAACACACTTAACATCCCATGGTGACCCCGATGGTCGAAATGAACTTTTAACCCATAAAGTTCAATACTTTGGAACCCGATCGTGTGACACGGTCCAGGGATGTATATGTTGCATAAAGTTTATACTTTATCCACATGTGTGACTGTTATGCGTACTGTTTATTCCATTCTCGCACTACTATTGTATAGACTGGATGAAGTAAACGAACATGTGCTGATCATTTGAATGATCTGAATGCAGAATGGTGCGGACACTCTCAACGCAAGAGGAGGGAGGTCCGAGTCAGGTTCGTGTTGATGAGTCTCCACCTCCGGAGCAAACCACGACGCAGCAGCAGCCACCTCCTCCACCGCCAGAACTTCCAAGGAATCTTGCGGAGGTTCTCGCTGCAGTGCTCGGCTCGCGCGACGAGCAAACCGACTTGCTGCGGATGCTAGTGCAGCAGAATGCGTCACATCAGGGAGGACGCCAAGACAATGGGCAACGCCAGCCCCAACAAAGATCGTATTCAGAATTTATGGCGACCCATCCACCGGTCTTCATGGAGGCCGAAGAACCTTTGGAGGCGGATAGCTTTATTCGCACTCTGGAGGCAAAGTTCGGGCTGCTGTGATGCACCGAACACCAGAAGGCGCTGTATGCAGCGCAACAGCTTCAAGGAGAAGCCGGTACCTGATGGGCGAATTACACCGCCTCCTTACCGGCTGGCCATGCCGTCACGTGGACGGAGTTCCGGGAGGCGTTCCGCGCCTATCACATACCTCCCGGTGTGATGGAAATGAAGCTCCAGGAGTTCCTGGCGCTACGACAGGGCGAGAGGAGTGCTCATGAATACTCCAGGTCATTTAACAAGCTGGCGCAGTATGCACCAGGATTTGTGGGGACGGAAGACAACAAGCGCAATGCGTTCTTCTGGGGCCTGAATTCCAAGATGAAGGTCCATCTCGCCCAGAGCAATCGCGGCACATTCAACGACCTAGTTAATGCCGCAATTCTACAGGAGAATGCTCAGCGCGAGCGTGGTTCTGACAAGAGGAAATGCAGCGCGCTGACGAGCAACAGTGATGGAACGCCACAGAAATACCGCGTGGTGTATCGCTCACCATCCGGTCAGAGATGGCAGCCACCGGCGCGACCGCCTCAGTTTCACGGTCGACAATATAATGCGTCGGGCTTCCGACCGACGTATCCACCACAGCAACAGCAGCAGCAAAGGATGGTCCCGCGTGCGCCTAAGTTTCAACAGTGTGCACCAGGATTTCGTCCTCAAGTCGGCGGGACCCCGACACCTTACACGTGTTACACGTGTGGCCGTGTCGGGCACATTTCGAGAGACTGCCCCGAGCCACGACAGGGCAGGGGTGCAGCACCATATCAGGGTGCTAATCTGCCCCGCAATCAGCCCAAGAAACCTGCACCAAAACATGGCAACGTCCATCATTTAGCTATCGAAGACGTGCCGGAAGGCGAACCCGTCCTCGCGGGTACGTTCTCCTATTTAGATCATACCGTAGTCATACTTTTTGACTCCGGTGCCACCCATAATTTCATAAGTCAGTCTTATGTTATTAAATATCAACTGCCTATCATTCCCACAAATAATTCATATTTGATATGTTCTCCGGGTGGGAAAATAACAGCTGATAGAATGGTCTATAGAGCACCATTACAGTTGGGTGGAAATCTATATCGGACTTCTCTAATCATATTAGAGAGTCAAAAACTTGATGTCATTTTAGGAATGTCATGGCTACATCGCCATGGTGCTGTTCTTGACATCATTCCACGTGTGGTTCGTTTAAACTCTCCACTTCATGAACCACATGTTCTTATTCTTGACCATTCGGTTCAAGAAATCCCAGCCACATATAACACGGAAGCCACGAAACTTGAAGATATTCGTGTGGTCCGTGAATACCCGGATGTCTTTCCGGATGATCTTCCGGGCATGCCACCCGAAAGAGATGTCAAGTTCAAGATTGAACTTGTAACTGGGACGACACCGATATCACGGAGACCATACAAGATGGCTCCGAATGAGCTGGCTGAACTGAAGGAGCAGCTCAACGATCTAGTGAAGAAGGGTTTCATTCGAACGAGTTCCTCGCCATGGGGATGCTCGGCGCTGTTTGTGAAGAAGAAGGATGAAACCTTGAGGTTGTGTGTGGACTACCGACCTCTCAACGCCATCACCATCAAGAATAAATATCCACTGCCCCACATCGATATTCTCTTCGATCAACTTGTGGGTGCGAGTGTATTTTCCAAGATGGATCTTCGCTCCGGATATCATCAAATCAAGATCTGAGCGGAGGATATCCCAAAGACGGCCTTCTCGACTAGATATGGGTTGTATGAATACCTCGTCATGTCCTTTGGTCTCACAAACGCCCCGGCACATTTCATGTATCTCATGAACTCAGTGTTCATGCCGGAGTTGGACAAGTTTGTGGTGGTGTTCATAGACGACATCTTGGTTTACTCCAAGACTGAAGAAGAACACGCCAAACACTTGCATATCATGCTTCAACGATTAAGAGACCATAAGCTTTATGCTAAGTTCAGCAAGTGCGAGTTTTGGATCAGCCAAGTGCCATTCCTTGGTCATATCATTTCTGCAGAAGGCATTGCAGTGGATCCAAGCAAAATCGAACAAGTGCTGAAATGGAAGTCCCCCACATCAGTCCACGAAGTCAGAAGTTTCCTCGGGTTAGCAGGATATTATCGGAGATTCATACCCAACTTCTCCAAGCTTGCTAAGACGATGACTGAACTGTTGAAGAAGGGGATCAAATATGTTTGGAGCTCAGCTTGTGAAGAAGCTTTCCAAGCATTAGTGAAGCATCTTACAACAGCCCCGGTGTTAGCTCAACCGGATACAACCAAGCCTTTCGACGTATATTGTGATGCGTCCGGCATCGGGCTTGGCTGTGTATTGATGCAAGGAGGAAGAGTGGTCGCCTACGGCTCACGTCAACTTCGTCACCACGAGCAGCACTATCCGACTCATGATCTTGAGCTCGCTGCTGTGGTGTTGTCCTTGAAGATGTGGAGTCACTATTTGCTGGGGAACTTAGTGCACCTCTACACCGACCACAAAAGTCTGAAATATAAATTCACTCAAAAAGAGTTGAATATGCGGCAACGGAGATGGTTAGAGTTGATCAAAGACTATGAGATCGAGATTCACTACCATCCCGGTAAGGCAAACGTGGTTGCCGACGCCTTGAGCTGCAAGTCCCATGTCAACAGTCTGTCCATCACCCCACTTGAAGAGGAGGAGCCGAGTCTGTACTTGGTTCCATATGGGGCGTTATATAATCTTGCTCTCGTCCCGACCATAAGAGAGGAGATTATGGGAGCTCAGAAGAAAGACATGGGAATGTCGCACATTCGGAAAAGGATGGAGAGTGGCGAAATGAAGTGCTTCCGAAGAGATGAACACGACACTCTATGGTTTAAAGACCGTATAGTGGTACCCCGTGACATGAAGCTTCGGAAGAAAATCTTGGACGAGGCTCATTTGTCCAAGTATTCTATTCATCCGGGCAGCAACAAGATGTACCGGAATCTGAAAACCAGGTTTTGGTGGACACGGATGAAAAGAGAGATCGCAAAATACGTATCCGAATGTGATACGTGTCGGCGGGTGAAAGCCGACCATATGCGTAAAGCCGGACAGCTGCAACCATTGAACATTCCGGCGTGGAAGTGGGAGGATATCAGCATGGACTTCATTGTTGGTTTACCTCTCACGTCTCACAAACATGACTCGATTTGGGTAATAGTCGATCGACTAACCAAGTCGGCTCACTTTATCCCCGTACATACAAAGTACGTGGCCAAGCAATATGCGGAGCTATACATTGCAAGGATTTTGTGTTTACACGGTGTTCCCCGTTCCATCATTTCAGATCGCGGTGCGCTGTTCGTCTCTCGGTTCTGGGAACAGCTGCACACATCATTGGGGACCAAACTGATCCGAAGCTCCGCGTATCACCCGCAGACAGATGGTCAAACTGAACGGGTGAACCAAGTGCTTGAAGACATGCTACGCGCTTGTGCCATCCACCACGGCAAGAATTGGGACGATCATTTGCCGTTGGCGGAGTTTTCTTACAACAATGGCTATCAGGCTAGCATCAAGATGGCGCCGTATGAAGCTCTCTACGGCCGGAAATGTCGCACACCTCTCAACAGGTGCGAGTCCGGCGAGCGAGTTATCTACGGTATTGAACTTGTGAATGAAGCTGAAGAACGAGTGCGAGTAATACAAGCCAATCTCAAGGCTGCTCAATGTAACACCCCAAAATCTTGTCAAGAGGAGAATTTAAAAATTTTTGGACGTGTTGCATGTTTTGCAACAATTTAAATTCAAACTGGAATTCAATTTAAACTCAAAACAGAAAAGAAATAGAAAAAGAAAAAAAGAAAAACGAAAAAAACCGGCCAGTGGGCAGAAACCCACCAGCCGGCCCACCAAGCCCCCGCGCCAGCCCGCAGCCGCGCGCGCCCTTTCCTCCCACTGACAGGCGGGGCCCGCCAGCTTTTCTTCTTCTTCGCGCCTGCGCCGCGATCGGCCGGACTCTCTCACCCGAATCAAAACCGATCAGGAATTCTCGCGTATCCCAGCCGATTTCCGGACCCTGAAGACTCCAGCTCGATCTAAACCAACCCGCCGCCCTCCCCCATCTATAAAAACCCCGGCCTTGTCCCGTTTTTCCCACGCGATCCGCCGATTTTACTCCGGTGAGAAACCGAGCCCCTCCGGTGAATTCTGCCCGATCTACGCTCGGGAATTCCGATCTAACTCGCTGGTCTTGATCCACCGCCTCCGGGGAACCTCTCAGGTGCAGAAAACTCGGTGGTTTGCGGCTCAAACACAGCGCCGACGAGCCTCGCCGTGAATTCACCTCGGACCTCGTCGCCGATCGCTTTCCAGGACCTCCGAGCTCAAGAAAACCCCCGAGGTGAGATCCCCAACCTCCCCTCCACCGATCTATGCCATAAAATCACAGTTCTAGGAAGAATTCCCGAAGATCCGAAACTCTCCGGCGAGATCGCCGCCTCCCGCCGCCGTGCGCCGCTGGGCAGCGCCGCCCGCGCTCGATCAGAGCGACGTGGCCGCTTGTGCGCCGTTTATTTTAAATCGCACGGTAGAGTTTAAATCCCCGCGTACCGATTCGATGTTATAATCTCAGCCGTCTGTTTTAAATCGGACGGTCCACGTTAGCCCCGCGTTATAAAGACTGGAAATCTTACGTGCTACCCCCTGGGGTTCTCGGGAAATAAGAGCTAGCCCCGGAAACTTCTGATCTAGCCCCTGGAACTTCAGAAAATCATGTAAATTCATGTAAAAATCAGTTTTAGCCCCTGGACTTAATAAAAATTAGGAAAAACTCCTCTGTTATGTGTAGCTAGACCCCTGAGAATTCTTAAAATAATATTATAGACCCTGTAGTGGGGTGAGTTTACCTTTTTAACCCTGTTTGATATTAAAGTTAGGAAATTGAATATGTGGCTAGTATTTAAAATTTAAAAAGTGGGACAGACATATTGTCAAATTTAAATTAAAAACTTTCTCAGTACTTAGAAAACTTTGGAGTGAGATAAAAATAGATTTTTGGCTGAAATGAATCTGTTTAATTTATTCTTCACATTTATTAGTTATAGGGACACATTTTTAAGTAAAGAATAGTTCTGAAAATAGGGAAGATAAATGTAAAATAGTTTACATCAGAGGAAAAGGTCAAAAATATATTATTAAATATTTTAGATCAGAACCCATTCTGTTTAGATGATGTGTCTTGTTATTTTCATAATAAAGTTCACATTTAGGCATAGGAAATAAATCTGAAAGTATAGCAACTAGTAAATGATAAATGGAATTTCTAAAATCCAAAGAATTCAGTTTAGGGTTGGTAGAAATTCTGAAGACACATATGGAGTAGGAAAATACCTTTCATGAATACTTGGTAGCTAAAAGGTGTAGTAATTGAATATAAGGAATTTATTTAAATTGGAAACTCATATATAAAGTATGCAAGCATAAATGTGAATACAAAAGTAGGAATCAAATACACATGATTAAAAGTGCATGTAAGCCAAGGGTCAACACACATAGAGTAAACACAACACATAGAAGTTGTGAATGGCTTTGTTACATGTGAATGTGTGGTTTGTATGAAGTGGAAGTGTGAACTATGTCTTATGTATTGTTGTTTTTCTTTTGCTATGTGTGATGGTATGATGTAGAACCTGCTCAAGAGCAAGTTCTTCCTTTCCAAGATCAGGACTACCCATTCCAAGAGCAGCAGGAAGGAGGCAAGTGTCCTTGACCACTTTGATCCTATGCTAGGATGTGTAGATATAAATATTTGCATTGTCAATTGAAAATATGAAACCTATGCTAGGAAGTTTCCCTATAATTGCATTACCTTGTTTCCTTTGTAGCTTGGGTTGGGATTCATTTTATCATGTCCTTTATTATTATGCATATGCTTAGCCATGCTTAGAATGGGATATTTGGGATATGAGATCATCAGTTTATTTTACCATACTCTTGAATGAGATATTGTAAGATTATGTAGAGGTAGGGATCAAGGCAAGTTGGATGATTTGGTTGTGTGCTGGGTGCACGAGACTCGGGTTTGTGTTTAGTACTTGCCTGGATCCTATGGACCGGTTCATGGAGCATGTAACCTGGCTTTACCGTGCCAACCACATGCTGAGATGGGGCAGATTGGCCAATTAATTAGGTGTATTTCCGGCGTAGTATGGGTGTGTTGGATGGTGCGGGGAATAGGTGTCAGCTGGACTACCATATGAACCGCAAGGCTCAAGAGGGGGCCACTGAAGCGGGGATGGAGACTCTTGTATGCTGTTAGGGGTGAAACCTAAGTGGGCCCACGCTCGTCGGGAATCCCTTTGTAAAGGCTTCGTAGTGATCTCCTGGCTACACACCTGGGAAGTGTGAATGTGGTTCGCAGCCACTGGCATAACGGAGGTTCTTATAGTCCACCCGGCAACGGGGGATGAAATCACTACATGTGGGTACAGTGGTACAAACTCTGCAGAGTCAAAACTGTCATGACAGCCGTGCTCATGGTCAAGAGCGGCTTGGACTTATTCATGATTAGAGGAGTGATGGTTTTGGAAGTGGTGGATGTTAAGCGGGGAGCTTAACATTGGGAATAATGTTATGGTTACTTGATTTTGATAATGGGATGGGAGATTGGGACCATTTCACCTATGTAGTAATGTAGGTGCTTAATAAGCTAAGGTGATAGGTATTAATTGCATAGTGCTTTAACCATGAGTTCAACCTCCCCTTGTTCTAGCCATGCATGACATAACTTTCCCACACTTGCTGAGTACCATCGGTACTCAACCTTGCATATCTGTTGGTTTATATTGCTGCTCAGGTCAAGATAATGAGGTGGTGTATAATGACCAAGACTTTGGACCCGAAAGAAGGTTTTTAGGTTCATGGAGACCCCCGGGCAACGCCTGTGACGGAGCCCTCAAGAATAATATTCCGCTGCTAGTTTATTTACTTGTGATGAACTTATTATTGTCCATCGAGACATTTGCTATGTAAGACTTATTTAGATTCGACACCTGGCTTGTAATAAATGATGCTTCACTATTTTTCATCACATGTATGAGAAAATGATCCTCGCATACATGTGATATTCACTTGGTTGTTCTTCAGAAAAACCGGGTGTGACAGAAGTGGTATCAGAGCCAAGGTTGCCCGTAGGAACGTGGACCTAGGTACAAATGGACGTATTTAAGGGCCCTATTTTCTTAAAAACTATTTTTACAAGGTGTGTGCTGAAAAGTGTTATTTAATGAGTCACTTTCTTCATCTTACCCCAACTTTCATTCAAAATAGGATTTTTGTTTAAAAGTTTAACTAACCTAAGTTTAAATGCTTTTTGTTTTTAGATGGTTCGCATGATTCGCACCGCTCGCAAGTCCACAGGAGGGAGAGTTCCCGTAGTTGCCCTTGCCGAAAGAGAGGAGAGCCGTCCGGTGACGTACCTTTCCTACGGATTGGCAGTAGGAGGCTTGTTGTGCCGTCTTCGATGTATGCTCGAAGCCGCTGGCAATACGGGCAAGCTAATCATCCACTATAACTCCACCAGGACCATCCATGAGAAGAGGGAAGAATGGAGTTCAGAAATGAGGATTATACACGAAAATCGGCTGCTTAAGATCCACCGCTCTCCAGCTTGTAGAGCGACACAGGTCGATGCGGAGAAGGATGTCACCTGGGAGGCCATCACCTGCCAGAGTCACATCTATCGTCGCCACGTGGACAGGACTGAGTACATGTATGTCCTCCAGCGTGAGAGTGGTACCACGGAATACAAGTACCCGCCAGTGCAGCAAGGGACTTCCCATGAGCACATGGACTTGTGCTTGTAGGATGCTGCTATGCTCAGCACTCGACTGCAGGAGTGTCAGCAAGAGCTTCAGGATGTCCGGGACACCCTGAAGGAAACGGAGGCGTTGCTGCGAGCCTGCTTAAGGGCGAGAGAAAGAGGAGATGGGAATGAACTGTGTCACCGTGAATGATACATGGACTCCTGACTCCCCGGATCACCGAGCGATCAGGCGTCGTCACACTTCTCCACCAGCAGCCTCCCCACCCAATGCAGAGTCAGAAGGTAGCCGAAATGATGAGGAAGATCCCGAGGAGCCAGCTCAAGAAAACGACTAGTGTAGAATCCTTCCCTTAGTTAGCAAGATGTCGAATAGTCGAGTCGTTACCTTAGTTAGTGGTGTGTTAATACTTGGTGTGTGACGTGAGTTGTGGAAGCCATGAGCAATTGTCCACAGCCACGTCTTCAGATTGTTTTGCTTTGGTGTGTAAACCCATATGAAATAACATTGCATTTATTTTTGTGTGAGATATGAACCCTCAGAAAAGTATAACAAAGCCTCAACAGTTCAAAGTACAAACAAGTGAAAGTAGTAAGATGATACGTAATGTTTTAAATTAACATTGGTTGATCATGCCAGATGGCCGGAAGAGGAAACGGTCGTGCTGTCAACCCCGCCAACAACAACGATGAGGCCTGCAACCCTCATCTTTCTGGAGGCCAGGACAGGGGTGGTCGCCATGAAGGAGTTGATCCCCTGCACCAAATGCTGGAGAATCAAAATCAGCTCATCCAGAACTTGACTCAAGTGGTGGCCAACTTGCATCAAGTTCCACCTCCACAAGCTGCACCACGCCAACCAAGGTTGAGTGAGTTTCTAGGAACTCAACCTCCAAAGTTCGCAAGTGCTGCTGAACCTCTGGAGGCAGATGATTGGCTTAAGACCATTGAGAGCAAGATGAGGATCATACAGTGCCAAAGGTATGAGAGGGTTCTGTTTGCCTCTCATCAATTGCAAGGACCTGCTGCTGATTGGTGGACCGCCTACGTGGCTGCCCATCATGACCCTGAGAACATCACATGGGAAGAGTTCAAGCGTAGCTTCCGCAATCATTACATACCAAGGGGTGAACTCAAAAACAAGAGGAAGGAGTTCTTGGGACTGCAGCAGGGAAACATAACGGTGAGGGAATACCTCACTAAATTTACTCAACTATCCCGTTATGCCCCATGAGATATAGAGACTGATGAGCAGAAACAAGATTGTTTCGTGGAAGGACTTACCACAGAAATGCAGTGTGTCCTCAAATGAGTATGAAAGCTTCCAAAAGATGGTTGACAGAGCGTTTGTGGTAGAAAGGAAGCTGAAGGCCTTGGAAAATGAGAATAAGAGGAAGGCTGGGTGGTCACATCAGGCCTCAGGGAGCAACACCCACCCATGTCTGATGCAGCAACCTGCCAGGCAGACGAACCGTGCTGCGGTACCCTACTCGGCACCAAGGGGGTACAACCCGAACTACAGGCCTCCGGCAGCACCAGCACAGCCACAACGTCAGTTTGTACAGCAGCCTCGCCCCGCATATCCACCTCGACCAGCAGTACAAGGAGCCCCAAACCAACCCCAAGACAACAAAGGCCAGGCACCTAAGGTTGGGGTGCAATGCTTTAGCTGTGGTGAAGTGGGGCACTACGCCCATAAGTGCCCAAAGAAGAAGCCCACGCAGCCACAACAGCAGAATGTAATTAGAGGACGGGTGAACCACGTCACTTTGGAGGAAGCACAAGAGGCACCCGACGTGGTAGTTGGTAAGTTTCCTGCCAATTTACACATTGCAACCCTGCTGTTTGATTCTGGTGCTACCCACTCTTTCATTGCTCAAGGGTTTGTTAAGAAGCATAACCTAGCAACCACACAAATGAACCATATGCTAGCCGTAAACTCTCCAGGTGGAGAAATAAGGACAATACAAGTGTGTCCCAAGGTGAATCTAGACATTAATGGGGTAGTATTTACTGCTAACCTCATAGTGATAGATTCCCAAGGGATAGATATTATCTTGGGTATGGATTGGTTGACCAAACATAAAGGGATTATCCATTGTTCGACCAGAACGGTGGAACTAACTCACCCTAGTGGCACAAGAGTAAAGTTCATAACAATACACGAGCCTAGGAGGGACATTAAATTAAATCAAGTTGAGGCGAAAGTGGAGGAGATCAGGACCATCAGGGAATATGCAGATGTTTTTCCGGAGGAGTTGCCAGGTATGCCTCCCGATCGTGAAGTGGAATTCGCAATTGAGCTAGTGCCTGGAACAACCCCGATATACAAGAGACCTTATCGGATGGACTCCAAGCAGCTGGGAGAACTCAAGGATCATTTGAGAGAATTGACGGAGAAGGGGTATATTCGTCCTAGTTCCTCACCTTGGGGAGCCCCGGTCATATTTGTGCCCAAGAAGGACGGAACCCAAAGGTTATGTGTGGATTACCGTGCCTTGAATGAGGTAACCATCAAGAACAAGTACCCATTACCCCGCATTGAAGACTTGTTTGATCAGTTGAGGGGCGCTTGTGTGTTCTCGAAAATTGATCTCAGATCGGGATACCACCAACTCAAGACAAGGCAATCTGATATTCCCAAGACAGCTTTCGTATCTCGGTACGGACTGTATGAATACACTTTCATGCCTTTCGAGCTAACTAATGCCCCGGCTTACTTCATGTATCTCATAAACAAGGTATTCATGGAATATCTGGACAAATTTGTGGTGGTTTTCATAGATGACATTCTCATCTTCTCCAAAGATGAAGAAGAACATGAGAAACATCTGAGGTTGGTGTTGCAGAGGCTGAGAGAACACCAACTATATGCCAAGTTGAGTAAGTGTGAGTTTTGGCTGACGAGAGTTCCCTTCTTAGGACATATAATCTCGGAGGGAGGAATCTCTGTAGATCCCGCAGAAATCGAGGATATACAGAAGTGGAAGACCCCTGAAAATGTCGGGGAAGTTCGAAGCTTTTTGGGATTGGCTGGATACTATCGACAGTTTATCGAGGGATTCTCTAAGATCTCGAGACCCCTTACCAAACTGTTGGAGAAGGGAATCACATTCATATTGACGCCACAGTGCGAGACGAGTTTTCAGGAGTTAAAGAAAAGATTGACAATGGCCCCAGTGCTAGTTATGCCTGATATGCAGAAGAACTTTACAGTGTACTGCGATGCCTCTGGAAACGGGTTGGGATGTGTTCTCATGCAAGAAGGGCACGTCGTGGCTTATGCATCCCGACAGCTCCGAAAACACGAGAAAAACTATCCTACACATGACCTAGAACTAGCCGCAGTGGTACACGCGTTGAAAATTTGGCGGCACTATTTGATGTGGAAGAGGCCAGAGATATATACGGATCATAAGAGTTTGAAGTACATTTTCACACAGCGAGATCTCAACCTCAGACAAAGGAGATGGTTAGAGCTAATCAATGACTTTGACGTGAGCATCAACTATCATCCTGGGAAAGCAAACGTCGTGGCCGATGCTTTAAGTCGGAAAGTGCAGGTCAATAAGTTGAGCTTGAAGGACATGCCTGCAGAATTGAAGGACAAGGTTATAAGGCTCAATCTATGCCTGGTAAATAGTGGTGAAGCCATCGCCATGGAAGTGGACTCCATACTAGAGCGAGACATACGCGAGGGTCAAAAGAAAGACGAGAAGATACAAGAGATCAGACAACTCATCAAGGAAAATAAAGCTCCTGGTTTTAGAGAGGATGAACAAGGAACGGTGTGGCACGAGAAAAGAATTTGTGTGCCAGAAGTAAAGGAGATCCGTGAATTGATTTTGAAGGAGGCTCATGATTCTGACTATTCCATTCATCTTGGGAGTACGAAGATGTACCAGGACCTCAAGAGCAGGTATTGGTGGTATGGCATGAAGCGAGATGTCGCGGAACATGTTGCCCTATGTGACACATGTCAGTTGGTGAAAGCAGAACATCAACGACCCGCGGGATTATTGCAACCAATCAAAGTGCCTGAATGGAAATGGGAAGAGATCGGCATGGATTTCATCGTGGGATAGCCTAGGATCCAATCAGGATATGATTCGATATGGGTCACCATTGACAGGCTAACCAAGGTAGCTCATTTCATCCCCGTGAAAGAAAGCTACAGCGGATCCAAATTGGCTGAGTTGTACATGTCAAGGATCGTGTGTTACCATGGAGTGCCAAAGAAGATTGTGTCGGATCGAGGGACATAGTTCACCTCAAGGTTCTGGCAGAAGTTGCACGAAACCATGGGAACCCATCTGAACTTTAGTTCTGCCTATCATCCCCAAACTGACGTGCCGACGGAAAGAACCAATCAGATTTTTGAGGATATGCTGAGGGCATGTGCACTCAAAAACAATCGGAGTTGGGACAAGAACTTACCGTATGCGGAGTTTTCCTTTAACAACAGTTATCAATCTAGTATGAAGATGTCACCGTTTGAAGCCTTGTACGGGAGGAAGTGCAGAACTCCCCTATTTTGGAACCAAACGGGGGAAAGTAAAGTGTTTAGTCCAGAAGTACTACAAGAAGCCGACGCGAAGGTGAGGGAAATTCGCAACAATTTGAGGATAGCACAGATACGCCAAAAGAGTTATGCCGATGTACGAAGAAGAGAGCTCGTTTTCAACGTGGGAGACTATGTCTATCTCAAGGTGTCCCCTATCAGAGGACTTCGTCGGTTCAAGGTGAAAGGAAAGTTGTCACCTCGATACATCGGACCCTTTCAAGTTCCGGAAAGGAAAGGCGAAGTGGCGTATCAACTAGAGTTACCGGCTCGTCTATCGGATGTGCACGATGTGTTCCATGTGTCACAACTCAAGAAATGCCTGAGAGCGCCTGAAGAAGTGTTACCCATGAATGAAGTGGACGTAGCTGAGGATTTGTCTTATGCCGAGCAACCATACAAGATTTTGGAGACAATGGAACGCCTCACCAGAAATAAAAGAATCCGGATGTGCAAGGTGCAATGGAAGCATCACTCAGAAGAGGAAGCCACCTGGGAACGGGAAGATGAGCTCAAGGCACAATTTCCGGAATTGTTTTCTTAGAACCACCAATCTCGAGGACGAGATTTCTTTTAAGGGGGGTAGAGCTGTAACACCCCAAAATCTTGTCAAGAGGGGAATTTAAAATTTTTTGGACGTGTTGCATGTTTTGCAACAATTTAAATTCAAACTGGAATTCAATTTAAACTCAAAACAGAAAAGAAATAGAAAAAGAAAAAAAAAAGAAAACAGAAAAAAAACCGGCCAGTGGGACGAAACCCACCAGCCGGCCCATCCAGCCCCCGCGCCAGCCCGCAGCCGCGCGCGCCCTTTCCTCCCATTGACAGGCGGGGCCCGCCAGCTTTTCTTCTTCCTCGTGCCCGCGCCGCGGTCGGCCGGACTCTCTCACCCGAATCAAAACCGATCGGGAATTCTCGTGTATCCCAGCCGATTTCCGGACCCCGAAGACTCCAGCTCGATCTAAACCAACCCGCCGCCCTCCCCCGTCTATAAAAACCACGGCCTTGTCCCGTTTTTCCCACGCGATCCGCCGATTTTACTCCGGTGAGAAACCGAGCCCCTCCGGTGAATTCTGCCCGATCTACGCTCGGGAATTCCGATCTAACTCGCTGGTCTTGATCCACCGCCTCCGGGGAACCTCGCAGGTGCAGAAAACTCGGTGGTTTGCGGCTCAAACACAGCACCGACGAGCCTCGCCGTGAATTCACCTCGGACCTCGTCACCGATAGCTTTCCAGGACCTCCGAGCTCAAGAAAACCCCCGAGGTGAGATCCCCGACCTCTCCTCCACCGATCTATGCCATAAAATCACAGTTCTAGGAAGAATTCCCGAAGATCCGAAACTCTCCGGCGAGATCGCCGCCTCCCGCCGCCGTGCGCCGCCGGGCAGCGCCGCCCGCGCTCGATCAGAGCGACGTGGCCGCTTGTGCGCCGTTTATTTTAAATCGCACGGTAGAGTTTAAATCCCCGCGTACCGGTTCGATGTTATAATCTCAGCTGTCTGTTTTAAATCGGACGGTCCACGTCAGCCCCGCGTTATAAAGACTGGAAATCTTACGTGCTACCCCCTAGGGTTCTCGGGAAATAAGAGCTAGCCCCGGAAACTTCTGATCTAGCCCCTGGAACTTCGGAAAATCATGTAAATTAATTTAAAAATCAGTTTTAGCCCCTGGACTTAACAAAAATTAGGAAAAACTCCTCTGTTATGTGTCGCTAGACCCCTGAGAATTCTTAAAATAATATTATAGACCCTGTAGTGGGGTGAGTTTACCTTTTTAACCCTGTTTGATATTAAAGTTAGGAAATTGAATATGTGGCTAGTATTTAAAATTTAAAAAGTGGGACAGACATATTGTCAAATTTAAATTAAAAACTTTCTCAGTACTTAGAAAAATTTGGAGTGAGATAAAAATAGATTTTTGGCGGAAATGAATCTGTTTAATTTATTCTTCACATTTATTAGTTATAGGGACACATTTTTAAGTAAAGAATAGTTCTGAAAATAGGGAAGATAAATGTAAAATAGTTTACATCAGAGGAAAAGGTCAAAAATATATTATTAAATATTTTAGATCAGAACCCATTCTGTTTAGATGATGTGTCTTGTTATTTTCATAATAAAGTTCACATTTAGGCATAGGAAATAAATCTGAAAGTATAGCAACTAGTAAATGATAAATGGAGTTTCTAAAATCCAAAGAATTCAGTTTAGGGTTGGTAGAAATTCTGAAGACACATATGGAGTAGGAAAATACCTTTCATGAATACTTGGTAGCTAAAAGGTGTAGTAATTGAATATAAGGAATTTATTTAAATTGGAAACTCATATATAAAGTATGCAAGCATAAATGTGAATACAAAAGTAGGAATCAAATACACATGATTAAAAGTGCATGTAAGCCAAGGGTCAACACACATAGAGTAAACACAACACATAGAAGTTGTGAATGGCTTTGTTACATGTGAATGTGTGGTTTGTATGAAGTGGAAGTGTGAACTATGTCTTATGGATTGTTGTTTTTCTTTTGCTATGTGTGATGGTATGATGAAGAACCTGCTCAAGAGCAAGTTCTTCCTTTCCAAGATCAGGACTACCCATTCCAAGAGCAGCAGGAAGGAGGCAAGTTTCCTTGACCACTTTGATCCTATGCTAGGATGTGTAGATAGAATTATTTGCATTGTCAATTGAAAATATGAAACCTATGCTAGGAAGTTTCCCTAGAATTGCATTACCTTGTTTGCTTTGTAGCTTGGGTTGGGATTCATTTTATCATGTCATTTATTATTATGCATATGCTTAGCCATGCTTAGAATGGGATATTTGGGACATGAGATCATCAGTTTATTTTACCATACTCTTGAATGAGATATTGTGAGATTATGTAGAGGTAGCGATCAAGGCAAGTTGGATGATTTGGTTGTGTGCTGGGTGCACGAGACTCAGGTTTGTGTTTAGTACTTGCCTGGATCCTAAGGACCGGTTCATGGAGCATGTAACCTGGCTTTACCGTGCCAACCACATGCTGAGATGGGGCAGCTTGGCCAATTAATTAGGTGTATTTCCGGCATAGTATGGGTGTGTTGGATGGTGCGGGGAATAGGTGTCAGCTGGACTACCATATGAACCACAAGGCTCAAGAGGAGGCCACTGCAGCGGGGTTGGAGCCTCTTGTATGCTGTTAGGGGTGAAACCTCAGTGGGCCCACGCTCGTCGGGAATCCCTTTGTAAAGGCTTCGTAGTGATCTCCTGGCTACACACTTGGGAAGTGTGAATGTGGTTCGCAGCCACTGGCATAATGGAGGTTCTTTTGGTCCACCCGGCAACGGGGGATGAAATCACTATATGTGGGTACAGTGGTACAAACTCTGCAGAGTCAAAACTGTCATGACAGCCGTGCTCACGGTCAAGAGCGGCTTGGACTTATTCATGATTAGAGGAGTGATGGTTTTGGAAGTGGTGGATGTTAAGCGGGGAGCTTAACATTGGGAATAATGTTATGGTTACTTGATTTTGATAATGGGATGGGAGATTGGGACCATTTCACCTATGTAGTAATGTAGGTGCTTAATAAGCTAAGGTGATAGGTATTAATTGCATAGTGCTTTAACCATGAGTTCAACCTCCCTTTGTTCTAGCCATGCATGACATAACTTTCCCACACTTGCTGAGTACCATCGGTACTCAACCTTGCATATTTGTTGGTTTATATTGCTGCTCAGGTCAAGATAATGAGGTGGTGTATAATGACCAAGACTTTGGACCCGAAGAAGGTTTTTAGGTTCATGGAGACCCCCGGGCAACGCCTGTGACGGAGCCCTCAAGAATAATATTCTGCTGCTAGTTTATTTACTTGTGATGAACTTATTATTGTCCATCGAGACATTTGCTATGTAAAACTTATTTATATTCGACACCTGCCTTGTAATAAATGATGCTTCACTATTTGTCATCACATGTATGAGAAAATGATCCTGGCATACATGTGATATTCACTTGGTTGTTCTTCAGAAAAACCGGGTGTGACACTCAATCTCGTCAGAAAAGCTATGCGGATAAAAGACGCCGCCCTCTCCACTTTGACATCGGGGACCATGTTTATGTCCGTGTGTCTCTGATGAAGGGAGTTCACCGTTTCGGAGTGAAGGGTAAAGTTGCGCAGCGGTTCATTTGTCCATTCATCATCATTGAAAGATGCGGACCCGTGGCCTATCGCTTAGAGTTACCGGCGTCGCTCGCAGGCATTCACAATGTCTTCCATATCTCTCAGCCGAGGAAGTGCCTCAAACCCTCGGCTGAAATCCGCACTGAAGACATAGAAGTTCTTCAACCGGACCTCACGTACACGGAGTATCCAATCAGGATCATAGATGAAAAGACTCGTGCCACAAGAAACCGGACCTTATGGTTCTACAAGGTCTTGTGGAGTAACCATACCGCTGATGAGGCGACATGGGAAAGCGAGGACTATCTACAAACGTACTATCCGGACTTGCTATCATCATATACTCGGTAAAGTTCTCCCCGCTTTGCTTTCCTTTGGAATCTCAGGACGAGATTCTTTTTAAGGGGGGAGGGATGTGAAATCCCCAAAAGTGGTAGCAAGAAAAATTCTGCTCATATACACTTATGAAAAATGAGGGGAATTAAAACTTTGAATTATAAGGGGGTGAGTTCAAAGTGAGGGTTTAGACTTCCCATAACTTCCAAACATGGAGATCTAAGTTCATAACTTGTGTTTTCATAGTCCAAATATTCAACCTTCCAAATTTCAGCTCATTTGGAGGAGTTTCAATATTTGTTTGGGATTAAAAGGAAAAGCCCTCTAATCTGAATTTCAAATTCAGTTTCAAATTCCAATTCCCTCAATTTGAAAATTGGGTTTCACAAATGTGTTCTCCACCTTTGAATGAGCAGACATGCCAAAAATTGGAAATTTTGGAGCTGCTTTGCTATATTTTTGAGGGAATACAAAGTGGAGAATTCAAACTCCTTTTCAAATTCAAATGATCAAACCCCATTCAAATTCTACACCAGAATTCAAACCATTTGAATTCTACAAATTCAAACTTAACTTTGGGATGAAGTAAAGCTTTTAATGTTGAGTTGCTGGAGGGGAAAATATCAGAAAAGTTTGACTAAACAAAGGGGGAGGTGGGGCCCAATTGTCAGCCACCTAAAGCAAACAAACCGACTGTTTTTCCCTCTCTCTCCGTTCCCGGTTGATCGCGGCGCGACAGCTCCCGAAAAAGCGCTCCACCCAACATCCTCACCGAGCCACCGAGCTGGTTCTCGCTGGCCGACGTCGGCGCGCGCGTGGGCGATAAGAGCGGCCACCCGAGTACCCCAGCTCTACTTCTCCTCCTCCTCAGCTCGGTTGCTGCGGCTGCTTTGTCCACAACGAGCACCACCGATAGCCTTCTCTCCCGATCGACCACTGCCGGCTGAGCTCAGCTGCTCGGGCCATCCATAGCAAAAAGTAGCGCCTGGACGTTCTCTAGCCCTCGCCAAAGCCCCTTCGAGGTTTGCCGGTCCAAACTGCTCGAGAAACGTGGATTGGCGCCAAAGCTTCAAGGTGCCCGGACCTCGCCGTTTCGGCTCTCCGTCGACAGCAGCACCCGGCCACCCTCTCCCCCGACTTCCTATACAAGAAAGGTGCGTTGACATGTCCTGGTCGTGTAGCCGGAGGCCGTTTAGCGTTTGCTAGGACCGGTGGCGAGGATTTCGCCATTTTCTCAAACTGTACACCGACGGATAGAGCTCGGTCTAACCAAAAATTCATGGTGCACGATCCTTTAGACCTCGATTAAACGTGCACAGAGCTTCTCTACTTCCTAGCGCCTCTCCTCGACGAAGAACCAAGCAAAAACATCAAGAAACGAGGGAGCCCTAGCTGTTTTCTTAGTCGCCGGTGCAAAAGCACCTCGGGTCGCCGTGGAGCCCTCGGTTGCCGGCTGTTTCACCGGCGGCCAGGACCCTTACGGGCTCCTACATCGCTCACTGATGCTCTAGAACCGGAGAACCGATCGTGTGAAGTAGGAATGAAGGTTCCCGACCTCGCCGGAGTTCAAAGTCTTGCTGACACCGGTGCGCGGTGGGTTCCGGTGAGCCACGGCCGATGGTGACCCTCCCACAGTGTTCAGCACGGTTAAATATGGGGGAGCGGCGAGTTTGACGAAGTTTGGACCACGGGAACCCCGTCCCGGCGAGCCTCGCGGGCGTGCACCGCCGCGGGAGGCGTGGGCAGCGCGAGGAAGATGAAGGAGGGCCGGGTCCCACCGGTCAGCCTCCGTGTTCGCGCGAGGATCGGTTTGTGGCGCCGGATCCAGTGCGGCTGCACGGGAATAACCCCGTAGCCCCCGGTGTTGCCGAAATATCACTGGTCCGATTTAAAACAGTGGGCCCAGTTCCAATTATTTGAAGTTTCTATTAGGGAAATAATTCCAGGAATTAGCTGATGTTTGCAAGCCTATAACTTTGTGTAGAAAACTCCAAAAAGAGTGAGACCAATTTTGTTGGATTCCTAATGAGGAGTACTTCACATAGAAACCAATTTTTGGCTATGAAAATGCCCAGGAATTTCCGTAGAATTGTTTTTAGTAAATCCTTTAGGGATTTATTACAGGAGCAATTCTTTATGAAATATTCCCAAATTTGGGCACCAAATCCTATTCATAGATACAGATCTCCAGTAAAAATTTGGGCTTCATTGGAGGTCATTTGCTAGGTAAAATTACCTTCTCAAGTTCAGCCTTTATTTGAAAATTCAAATTTAAACAGAAACTGTTCAGCACTTCTGTCCAAACTTCAAAAATTCATATCTCTCTGATGGTAGCTCCAAAAATGGTGAAACAAATTTTTTTAGAACCATGGAGACTTACCCTAATCAGATCCTCCATTCCTAGCTATGTCAAAGCTCCTGATTTGGGCTCAAAATTCAGAGAAGCATTGTACTTGTAGGAATCTTAAAGACTACATTGTGCAATGACATGTCTCCAAATTTGGCTCAAATCATCCTTAGAGGGTCTAGTATCCACTGTAAAATTCCCAAAGCCAATTAAGGATCCTAAATAGCAGTAGCTATGAATAGAAGTTCAATTTTTATAAACCTTTAATACTTACACATGTATTTTATTACATTTCATAATAGTGACCGAAGTTGAGGACGCACCGGATCCTTTGGACGTCCTGCCACCTGAAGCTGACTTCCCCTTTAACTCGCAACCAGGCAAGCCCCGGTTTGTACTTAAGTACCTTTTATAAAGTTTTTCATTTGTATCACTTATGTCTAGGTTGAAATGTATGCATTAGAGTTAGGGTAATTGAAACCCCAATTGCATAGCCTCTTGACTCCTATGGTGGGTTGGGTAGTTTACAGACTCGACGAGTAGATAATGTCATGCTAATGTTTAGGATCTCGGTAGAAGTCGAGTGGTTGGAAGCTACTCGCGAGATAGTACTTATTACACGGGATGAAAAGAGGTAGCAAATGGCTTAAGATATGAAAATGAGACCCAGCAGGGGGGATAGGAAGCAGTGAGCAGAGGTCTCACGTGCGTAGCCCTGTTGGCGTCTGTTGAGGACCGTCCGTGTGCGGCCCTGCTGGACAAGTATCGAACAGTACCAGATGCATACTGGCATATGGGAACCAGGAAACCGATGTAATTGGTTAACCTGGGTGCCGAGGCTTACCCAACCGTAAATAGGAGTGGGTTGAGGGTAGCAAGGTGTAAATCTTCCGGTGGGCACAGTCACACTCCACGCGGGGACCTCCTGCCCGTTACGGATGGACCGGTTCGGCATTTGGGTTGCCCTTGAAAGGTTGTCGCATACAACAGAGTAGGAAGGGGTGTGGAATCACGCTTCTGAAAGTGGGTGTATGTGACGTGTTATCCGGGTGTGTCTTGATTGCAATCACCGTCCCTCGCGGTTATTTGAGTACCCGCTTGTTCACTGCACTGTGACGTAGTAAGAAGGGAAGTAAGCCAACTGAAAATGCTGTATTGAACTATTAAATGTTTTGAAACCTTGTATGCCGTAGTTATAGAGCAAATTAAGTTTATATTCTACTTTGGGCATCTCCACATCGGGGAAAAGTGTTTCTTGTTTGATTGTGGACTTCCGATGTGAGGGCCGCCTAAGGCACATAAATCTGCTGCTATAAAACTAAATGTAAGGATCAACTTATAGGTGTGTCTTTATTGCAAAGTCCTTTCCTATCTTACACATCCTTGCATGTAGAGTTCCATGCCTAGGGTTGACGGTTAAGACTTGCTGAGCCATCGTGCTCACGGTTGCAATATTTTGAGCTGTGTGCAGGTGAGAGTTATGAGGAAGGTTCCGAGGACGAGGCGATGCCTCCGTTGGGGTACACAGCCGAGCTGGAGCCCTGCATGCCGCCGTGATCTCCGGTTACTTGCTGCTAGTGTGTAGCGTCCCCGGGCTGGACGGCTGCACTTTTGCGTAGCTAGGATGAGAGGCCGTATATGTATATTACTTCTGCTGTATGAATAGATTTTGTAAAAAGACTTCTGCTGTTTTATAGTAAATAAAAGTTTGTATGTTGTTCTTTAATCTTTTCGTGTGTGCTGTTGGGTGCCGCATCGCACGGCACCACCCTATGCGATCTTGGATTGGGTGAACAACGGGGTGGTCCCCACAGGCACGCCGCGTCAGAGGATGTACACCAATAAACATAGCGACAAGACATCCCCTGCTGCCCCTGCCATCATCAACCACTACGACTAGCTTGCGGCATGGGCAGAGTGGCAGAACAAAGACTCCAAAGCCCTCGCCAGAGACAACTGCTGGCGTAACTGCAAATACGGTAGATGGCAGGCAATCTCTTCGGGACCACCTGTCGGGTCCCAGGCCCACCTTGTAAGCCGCCCGAGCCTTGGACTATAAAAGGCTCGGGAGGCGACGTTAGCAGGGGTTCAGCCTTTTACACACTCTCAAGGGGGGTTCGCTCCTCATCCATACGCACCTGAGGGTTTGACTCTTTGCACACTTGCTCCCTAGGCATTCTAGCACTCAGGTCATCCTCAAGCACAAAACTCCGGTTCTGAGCACCAAGCAATACAACGAGCACCTCTGCTCACCGTGGACGTAAGGTTTTACGCTCCGGCGGCCTGAACCACGTAAAAATCTCTGTGTCAAGCTTCTCCTTCCATCGTCCCTAACGCGTAAGCTCTCCGTGAGTGACTAGCCCCTCCGAAAAAGAACCTCCGCGTGCTGCCCAGAGCAGGCCCGGGGGAAGTGTCGACAACACACTTCGACATTTGGCGCGCCAGGTAGGGGGCTTTTCCCTTGCGCGACGATCTTTCACCGACGAAGATGACGAAGCTTCCTTCAGCAGCAAGCTCTCCCCGCCCATTTTCACGACGAACGGTGACCAGCGGGGACTACGTCTCGACACACTCAGGACGGAGTGTGTCAGTGCAAGCTGGAAGCCAGCAGCCGACTCCGGCAGCGCCAACTCCAGCGAGCCCAAGATCCACTGCTGCGCTGAGTGTCTCCCACGGGAGTGCACTAGCTGCAGCACGAGCGCTACTGCACAACGCACCTGCTGGGGACGCGCCTCAGTCAGCGACCCAGCAGTGGATTCATGACGTAGACCGTCTCGTCGTCGCCGCCACCAACCCTCAACTTCGGCGGGGACGGCGTCCCAGTCAACTGGCTGTGTCGCTGACACACACACCAACAGTTGACGGGCAGACGGCATACTTCCGCTCCACCAGGCTCCCATTGGCAGACCTGAGGTCGGAGCTAGAACGACGCCAACTGGGCAAGGATGCCCAAGTGGTCATCGAGCAACGGTGAGAAAGGCGTCGCAACCAAGAGGCCGGCGACAGCATGTCAACCGCCTCGATCCAGCCTGAGCTGCAGACGTTCACTACGCGATCTCTGCCCCAGGCATACGCCACGCAGCATATGCCCCATCCATATGCCCTGCAAATTGTGCCCCCGGTCTATGGCGCAGCCTTGCCCATACCGGGGTACACAGTGCCCACAGCGAACCAAGCGTTCGCGGCACCAACACCTGCAGCAACAGGAGCAGGATGTGCGGCCCTGGCGCCACACCTTCGCTTTGCGAAGTGGCCACGCAAGTTCCAGCCGCACCTGCTCGAGAAGTACGAAGGCAGCGTCAACCCGGCAGAGTTCCTCCAGATCTACTCCACCGCCATCCTTGCTGCAGGAGGGGATGAGTCCGTTATGGCCAACTACTTCCCCGTCGCCTTGACCGGCCCAGCTCGGTCTTGGCTCATGAATCTCCCCCATGGTTCCATAACCTCCTGGGGAGAGCTCTGCCGGCAGTTCACTGCAAACTTCGGCAGCTCCTACATCCGGCCTGGCACGGAGCTCGACCTCCACGCCATCCAACAACAGCCTGGAGAGACGCTGCACTCCTTCATCCAGTGGTTCTCCCAGGTGCGGAACAGCATCCCGCATATCCAAAATGCCTCTGTGGTGGTGGCGTTCCGGCAGGGTGTACGGGACAAGAAGATGCTCGAGAAGCTTGCGACCAGAGAAGTCCGCAACGTCTCAGAGCTCTTCAGCCTGGCCGACAAGTGCGCCAGGGCAGCAGAAGGGCGGAACTGGCACTCACAGCCAGCCTCCGAATCAGGAGGACAGCCCGGATCTGGTGCTGCTTCCCATGGAAGCAGCAATAAGATCAAGAACCGGGGCGGTGGCAAGATGAAGCCACCAACCACAGCTCCCGTGGCTGCAGCAGCAGCACCCAGTGGAGCTCGAGGGCCACGCCCCGACAAGAGGTAGCGACAGTCACCAGCTCCAGATGGTGACCAAGGCGAGCCGTGCCCCGTGGACAAAACCAGCAGCCATACTGCTGCTGAGTGCCGGGAGATTCAGAAGCTCGCGGAGCACTTCCGCAAGGGGAAGCAACCGCGTGCTGACGCCCCTCCCTTCCGTCAAAGGGATGGCAAACAGAAGGTCGACACCCAGGACAACGTCGATCACCAGGCAGAGTTCCAGGAGCCTCAGCGCGCCGTGAAGGCGGCGCACAACCATGAGGACTCCAGCTGCAGTGATGACGACGACGCTCTACGTCATGTACGGCGGGTCCTCTGAACCCTCATCCCAAAGCGCAGTCAAGACTCTGCGCCGAGCAGTAGCGTCGGTGGCTCCTCTCCCAAGTGCCACGCCACACCTCAAGTGGATGGGAACCCCCATCAGCTTCGACACCACTGACTGCCCCAGGAACATGGCTGGGGCTGGCCAGCTACCGCTCTTGGTAGCACCCACCATCGCCAATGTGAGGATGTACCACGTTCTGGTAGATGGCGGGGCTGGGCTGAACCTCATCAGCCGCGCAGCTTTCTAGAAGCTGAAGATCCCGATGGCCAAGCTCACCCCATCGAGACCGTTCTCAGGGGTAGGGCCGGGACAAGTCATCCCCTACGGCAACATCAGCCTTCCGGTGACCTTTGGGGCACCGGACAACTATCGAACAGAGTACATTCTGTTCGAAGTGGCGGAGATCGACCTCCCCTTCAACGCCATAATCGGCAGGCCAGTCATGTACCGATTTATGGCAGTAGCCCACTATGGCTACCTCGTCTTGAAGATGCCTACACCAACAGGCATCCTCAAGATTCGTGGAGACTGCACTGCTCCAAGCACTTGCAACAGCCCGAGCACCAGCCCCTGGTGGTGCAGAGCCGGGCCAGCTCCACCCGAGTGCACGCCACCATGCCTCGACCCCAGCACCCCGCGTGCAACCCCTCGACAAGGGCGACGTCCCCCTGAAGGTCGTCCAAGTCGGTGCCGATGCTGCCTAGATCACCCGGGTAGCCGGGGGCCTGGACAGCAAATAGGAAGGCACGCTCATCACCTTCCTCCGGCACAACGTCGATGTGTTTGCATGGCAACCATCGCAGATGCCGGGGATCCCTAGGGAGGTGATCGAGCACCATCTGAAGATCTTCCCTGACGCCCGGCCAGTCCAACAGAAGCCCCGCAAGCAGTCCATCGAGCGGCAGAACTTCATCCGAGAAGAAATAAAGAAGCTGCTGGACCCTGGCTTCATACGGGAAGTCCACCACCCCCGGTGGTTGGCGAACCCCATCGTCGTCCCGAAGGCCGGCGGGAAGCTCCGGATGTGCATCGACTACACCAGTCTCAATAAGGCATGTCCCAAAGATCCATTCCCCCTCCCTAGAATAGATCAAATAGTAGACTCTACATCAGGCTGTGATATGCTATGCTTCCTAGACGCCTACTCGGGCTTTCATCAGATCCCTATGTCTCGAGAAGATGAAGAACACACTTCTTTCATCACAGTAGACGGCCTGTATTGTTACGTCTCTATGTCTTATGGTCTAAAGAATGCTCTTCCCACCTTTGTACGTGCTATGCACAAAACCTTTGGAGAGCTAATAAGAGACTTAGTCGAGGTGTATGTCGATGACATCATTGTCAAAGTCAGGCAGAGCTCATCCTTGTTAGATAACCTAGCCCTAGTCTTTGACAAACTGCGCTCCACGCGCACTAAGCTGAACCTCGACAAATGTCTGTTCGGCGTATCCTCTGGGAAGCTTCTAGGATTCCTGGTCTCGCACCGAGGGATCGAGGCCAATCCAGAGAAGATCAAGGCCATCGACCTGATGTGGCCCCCCGCCCGCATTAAGGATGTCCAGAAACTCACGGGATCCCTAGTCGCGCTGAGTCGGTTTATACCGAGGCTAGCAGAGCGGGCGCTCCCCTTCTTTTAGCTCCTACGCAAATCCGGTCCATTTGCTTGGACCGACGAAGCAGAAGAAGCTTTCCAGGAGTTAAAGTAGCTTCTGACGACCCTACCCATTATGGTAGCCCCGAGCCCAAAGAGCACTTGCTGCTCTACATCGCGGCAACAACTGAGGTGGTGAGCATGGTCCTCGACGCAGAGCGGCCGGACCCCTCGTCACCGCAGCCTGCTCCGACAGCCGGAGACAAGCACCAGGAGACCCCGAAGGCTCAAGACGACCTCCCGGAGCTCCAAGACAACCTCCCGGAGGTCCAACAGGACCTCCCGGAGCTCCAAGATACCTCCCCGGAGGTCCGAAGGGACCTCCCAAGAGAGCAAGACGTCCTCCCGGGGCTCCAGGATGACCACATGGCAAACCAACGGGACCTCCCGGAGGTCCAAGACGGCCTAAAAGCCCCCGGGTCCCAGCTCCCAGAGGCTCCCCCGGATCCGTCTACCTCCTGTCGGCCTGATCCAATGAATGAGGACATCTCAGGCCCAGGGGGAGGGTCCGGGCCATCCAGAGGCCTGTCTACTACATCAGCGAAGTCCTCCACAATGCCAAGACAAGGTTCATGGAGGTCCACAAGCTGCTGTATGCAGTACTCGTGGCATCCAGGAAGCTCCGCCACTACTTTCAAGCCCACCGGATCTCGGTGGTCACCTCCTACCCGCTGAAGGCCATT
The DNA here is from genome assembly GCA_030760725.1 of Neostapfia colusana. Classification (NCBI taxonomy): domain Eukaryota; kingdom Viridiplantae; phylum Streptophyta; class Magnoliopsida; order Poales; family Poaceae; genus Neostapfia; species Neostapfia colusana. The sequence continues at coordinate 35,799,243 of JASWHV010000004.1, read as the reverse complement.
CTTCACAGCACCAACGCGACCGGCAATGTCGCTGAATGGGCAGCGGAACTGGAGGAGTTTGAGTTGGACTTCCTTCCTCGCCATGCAGTCAAGAGCCAAGCACTGGCTGACTTCGTGGCCGAGTGGATGCCAACAATGACCAACCCAGGGGGCCACGAAGATGGTGAACCAAAGCCTCGAGCTCCGGTCTTCACCGGGCCTCACTGGACGCTCTTCTTCGATGGCTCCTCGCGAAAGCAGGGGGCCGGTGCCGGCGTACTGCTTCTCATGCCATCGGTGGAGCAGTTTGGGTACATGGTGCGTCTCAATTTCAAGGCAACCAACAACATGGCAGAGTATGAAGCACTCATCTTTGGCATAAAGACAGCCCTGTCTCTGGGCGCTCGCCAGTTGTTGGCACAGGGCGACTCCCAGCTAGTCATCAAGCAAGTCAAGTGTGAATGCTCCTGCAATGACCCACAACTAGCTGCTTATCTGCTCCACGTGCAGATGCTGGAGAAAGACTTCCTCGCCTTGGACCTGCGCCACGTACCGCGCGCTGGCAATGCCGCGGCCGATGACCTCTCAATGAAGGCCTCCACCGGAGCCCCTGTGCACGAAGGAGTCTTCGAGAGGACGTTGCTGTGACGCCCTCAATTCTGTGGAATACCACGGAACCGAGAACTGATGCATATGTGTGCGCAGGATGTTCATCACACATACACATATGTTCCACAAACTGAATTCAGATTATATATTACCACGAATAACAGAGTTTTATTACAATGCCTCATGAGTCTTGGACTCATGCTCACAGCTGAAGTCTTATTTCTATGCAGCGGAAGTCTTTATTCTAATGCGGAAGCTATTTAACTAAAGTGGAAGCAATTCTAGGCAGCAGTGGCTCCATCTCTACTCCATCCCCCACAGGCAAGGTTGAGGACAGATTGACACGCCTAATGCTCCACTTGGTCTTCATAGTAATCTTCTCCTGTTGCTGATGATGAAATAAAAATGCAAGTTTGAGTACAATGATGTACTCAGAAAGTGCGGGAAAATATGATATGTAGCTCATAACAAGGTAGGTATAAAAAGGCTCATTGCAGAAAGCAAAGTTATTTATCAAACCATGATAAAACAGCAACTCATCTTTAAGTGAATGTAATCCCAACATGTATTAAAATACCATTCATACCTCCATTATGTTCATTACCTCCCATGTCACAACCCGTCATCAATCAACCTCATTCTTGTTCATGAATACCTCCTCGTATTCGCTACCATCTCACGAATACCATCTCGTATTCTCTACCATTTCATCTCATCAACAACTTCATCTCCCACCGAGATCAACCTTGTTGCCATGACTCAACAGTCATGCAACCCATCTTATCACCCGGACTCAACAGTTCTGAAAACCAAGCCAAAACCAAACCATCCAAAACCATAACCAGTAACCATCCCAACTAATCATGGAAGTTGGCCAGGCGCTCGTGACCGTAAGCCCGGCTATCATGATAGTTTTAGACTCTGCAGAGTTTGCACCTCTTTACCCACAAGTTTGTGATTTTGTCACCCGTCGGCGACTGCAGAACCTCCATTATACCAGTATACAACCGTCGGTGTATGGCCAAGAGATCACAAAATAGCCTTTACAAAGGGGTTACTAGATGTATGGACTCACTAAGGTTTCACCGGGAGGCTATAATCTCCAATTCTCCCACCCACGGGCCTCCTCTTGTGCCATGCAGTTCCCAGGGCAGTCCTCACTCGACTCCCATTCCTCGCGCCTTCTACAGTCCATAACAATCTAGCAACTTACCGAATTAGTCAGCTAAGCCGCACCCATACTTGGCCTTGTGGTGGAACTGTTATCCTGGCATGTGCACGCATGAACCGGTCCTTAGATCTACGGCAAGTAACCACCATCTCATGCTACCTCATTCACAAACCCAGTCTTGCCTAGATCTCCCTCCGATCCATGTTCATTAACAACATCGGTTTCTCATTATCATTATGAGTGCAGTTAGCTACACACATCTATCTCGCTTCCCAATCCCATGGACTCAGCGAAGCATAAATTAAAACCACACCCGACTCATAAACATCCCTGGCGACAAGGATGGTTTAACCAAAACTAGTAAACTCCTATAAAAGGGTTTCCCATCATGTTTGACTCAGCACACACACACCTTTTCATAAAATAAAATAGTTTCCCAAAACATAGGGTCAATATGGTCAAGGGGCACTTGCCTTGTTCTTGCGGTTCCGGTTGCTCTTGAATCTCGAAACCTTGTTGTTGCAGCTCGTCGTAGACAGCTCCCTGAGCTTGTCCTGCTATACAGTATCACGCACATACAAGATCCGCAGCAATCAATATCATGCATAAATTTTAACTAGGTGTGATGATGCATATACATGCTATCCTATGATCAGTTTTATTAGATCGGTTTGTACGTGTTCTTGCATGGCTTACATGGTTTTATGATGAACAGAGGTGTTCAGATCAAAGGTGGACGTGGCAATGACCTTGTCTTTAGATCCACCCGATCAACAAGTGATCTGTCCACGAGAAAGCTTCTGTTCGAAAGGAATCGAAGAAAAGATGCAAAGAAAACACAATGATGTCGTAAGGTGGTATTGGAGACCTACCTTACGTTCTTCTCGGTATCGGGGTCCTTCTCTGATCAGACAGATCGTTGGGGCTCTCTTCCGGCAATCTTCCTCGCTGAACTCCGACGATGGCTTACTCGGCGAGTTGGGGTTAGGGCTCTAAGTCGTCGGCTCAGGAGAAAAGAAGTTCATGGTTTCGGCCAAGGGTTCTAGGTTCTATTTATAATCGGGAGAAGAAGAGTCCAAATCTGATTGTATCTCGAATAAGAGTTCTATTCAGATTGTCGTTTAATCTTAACAATCTTATCTTTAGTTGATTTGGTGCGGTAACATTGTGGAATTCGGGTTGGTTTCTCCTCCGTACCGGTATTTCTACGCGTACAGAATCCAAAAACCCTCTTCAGAACTCGTTACCTCCGTGGTGATGAGCTCCGGAAGCTCCACGCGTTCATCGGGGCCTGGTATCTCCTTCTCCGCAGAGACGAGCTCCGGTTGTGCCGCGTGTCAAGCGAGCGAGACCTCCCTTCTCCTTCGGAGGTAGCTCCGGGTGTGCCACGTATCCATTCCGGACCTCCCTTTCCTCGGAGACGAGCTCCGAGGTCGACACGTGTCCAACAGTGTCTGACCTCCCAGAGATAAGCTCCGGTGACGACACGTGTCCAATAGAAGCGGACCTCTCGGAGGTGAGCTCCGAGATCGACACGTATCCCGCGCGACTGGTCCTCTGATTTCCGCGGTGACTAGCTCCGAAGGTGACATGTGTCCTGCAGAACTGCCTTTGCTTCTTCCGCAGAGGCTAGCTCCGGGGGCAACACGTGTCCCACAGGGTCGGACCTCTCCCCCCTTTGCGGAGATGAGCCCCGAGCCTGCCATGTAGCCAGTTTAGCGGTGGACCTCTCCCCACTTCGCAGGGATGAGCTCCAGACACGCCATGCTGGACAGCGGGCCGCGGAAGTTGTCTTTGGCGCTCTCTGGGAACTGGATTTGGCTCTTATTGGTTATCTTTTTGATATTTTTCTCCATTCCTACTTCTTTTAAAATGTTTTCTCTTCATGAAACATGAATACATGCAGAAACCAAAAATGAGGGTATCACAAATCTACCCCCCTTAAATTGAATCTCGCCCTCAAGATTCGTTAGTAGAGAATAGATGGGGAAATTCTGCCTTGATATCTTCTTCACGCTCGCATGTAGCTTCAGCTTCGGTGTGATGGCTCCATTGTACCTTGCACCATTGGATCACTTTGTTCCTGGTGACCCTTTCCTTTACGTCCAAAATTCGGACAGGGTGCTCCGTATAAGTCAGGTCCTTTTGAAGTTCAAGCTCTTCCATTGGTACTCGCTCCTCCGGTACTCTCAAGCACTTCTTGAGCTGGGATACATGAAACACGTCATGTACGTCGGAGAGATATGTTGGGAGCTCTAGTTGATAGGCTACTTCTCCTTGCTTGTCCAAAATCATAAATGGTCCGATGTAGCGAGGTGCTAGCTTGCCTTTGACGTTGAAATGTCGTTGGCCACGGATAGGCGATACCTTAAGGTATACGAAGTCTCCTACTTCGAAGGTCAACTTCCTTCACCTATTGTCCGCATAGCCTTTCTATCGTGATTGAGCAGCCTTTAAGTTCTCCCGTATCGTTTGGACTTGCTTTTCAGCTTCTTGTAGCACTTCGGGTCCAAACACCTGGTTCTCTAAGGATTCGTTCTAAAACAGCGGCGTTCTACACCGTCTACCATACAATGCTTCGAAAGGCGACATCTTCAAGCTAGCTTGATAGCTGTTGTTATAGGAGAGTTCGGCGTACGGTAAACTCCTATCCCAACTACGCCCACGTTTCAAGGCGCAAGCTCTCAACATGTCCTCCAAAATTTGGTTTGTCCTTTCGATTTGCCCATCGGTTTGTGGGTGATAGGCGGAGCTAAAATCCAGTGGTGTACCCATAGCTTTCTGCAGCTTCCTCCAGAATCTAGAGGTAAACTTAGAACCTCGATCTGAGATTATCCTCCTTGGGACTCCATGACGGCACACGATCTGCTCCGTGTACAACTCGGGTAATTGTGCAACGTTGTATTTGGCCCTTATAGGGACAAAATGGGCTGTTTTCGTCAATCGGTCCACGATAACCCAGATCGAGCCATAACCCGACTGAGTACGTGGCAATCTGACGATGAAATCCATACTGATGTCCTCCCACTTCCACTCGGGTACCTTCAAAGGTTGCAACAATCCAGCTGGTCTTTGCTGTTCAGCCTTCACCCGTTGGCATGTGTCGCATAGGGCAACGTATTCGGTTATATCCCTTTTCATAGCATCCCACCAGTAACAAGTCTTCAAGTCCTTGTACATTTTGGTACTTCCGAGATGTATGGAATAGGGTGAATCATGTGCCTCCTTCAATATCATGTCGCGGAGGTGCTTCACGTTAGGCACACAAATCCTTTTTCCTAGCCAAAGCGTACCCTTCTCATCTTCTTCGAAATCCTTCTCCATTCCTTGTCGGATCCTTTCCTTGATCTCCTTGATCTCCTCATCCGTTGCTTGGCCATCTCTTATCTCTTGCTCCAATGAAGAGTGGATCTCCATCATATCCATGTTGTTCAAGAATCCGAGGTGTAACCGTTCGAACTCCTTGCGTAGTTCAGGTGGTAGCTCCCGAACCGTGAGTTGGTGACATGCTCCCTTTCGGCTCAATGCATCAGCTACTACATTGGCCTTCCCAGGGTGGTAGTTAATTCCAACATCGTAATCCTTGATGAGTTCCAACCATCGACGTTGCCTCAAATTCAAGTCCGTTTGTGTAAATATGTACTTGAGGCTTTTATGATCCTAGATTTCACATCGATGACCAAGGATATAATGTCTCCAAATCTTCCATGCATGCACTACTGCTGCTAGCTCCAAGTCATGTGTAGGTTAAGCTCGTGCTCCTTTAATTGTCGTGAGGCATAGGCTACCACTTGTCCTTCTTGCTTGAGCACACATCCGAGCCTCTGTCTGGATGCGTCAAAATATATGTCAAAGCTCTTTCTTACGTCCGGCAATACCAAAATCGGCGCTGTGGTTAGCCTTTTCTTGAGTTCCTCAAAACTTTCTTGGCATGCTGGTGTCCATCGAAAGGCTTTTCCCTTTGTTAGCAACTCCGTCATAGGCTTTGCTATCTTAGAGAAGTTCTTAATGAAGCGTAGGTAGTATCCAGCCATCCCAAGAAAACTCCGAATATCCCTCACGTTTCGCGGTTGGTCCCACTTTAGAACATCTCTCAATTTCCGGGATCAACCGAACCCCTTTTTTGGAGATAATGTGGCCTAGGAACGATATTTCCTTTAGCCAAAATTGACACTTGTTAAGCTTGGCATACAATTGATTCTCACGCATTTTCTACAAGGTCAATTTCAAATGTTCTTCATGCTCCTCCTCACTTTTTGAATACACCATAATGTCGTCGATGAAAACCACGACGAACTTATCCAAGTACTCCATGAAGACCTTGTTCATAAGGTACATGAAGTATGCGGGTGCATTTGTTAACCCAAAAGACATGACGGTATATTCATATGAACCATACCGTGTTCGAAAGGCAGTCTTGGGTATATCAGAGGGCTTTATCTTCAGTTGGAAATATCCCGACCAAAGATCAATTTCGGAGAACACTCGGGCTCCTTTCATTTGGTCGAATAGGTCCTCTATACGGGGCAGAGGGTATTTGTTCTTGATTGTCACCTCGTTGAGAGAGCTATAGTCCACGCACATCCTTTGGGTTCCATCCTTCTTATCTACGAAGAGCACAGAAGCTCCCCATGTTAGGTCGGGGCATAGGAGGCATGGGCACACGAGGTGCTGGTGCAACGGGTCGTTGCTGTGGTATCTCACTAGGGCGGTATGCAGGAGTGGTCGATCCATACTGCGGTGCGGCCAGGGGCATTTTACCGAGGTCGTACGTTGCTCCCTTGAGGCTGGTATGGCATCTTCCTCTTGCACTCTCGCTTGATCTCTTGGATCTTGCTTTCGACTACTATAGCCTTGTCAACCAGCTTCTGAAAGCTTGCGTAGTCATTGTTGAGGAGCTGAACCTGAATCTCATTGTTCAACCCTCTCATGAACAGGTATTGCTTCCTCTGGTCTGAGTTGACATCTTCAGGGGCATACCGGGACAGTTGTGTGAACTTGTTGAGATACTCATTCACGCTTCTCTGTCCTTGGCGGAGACCTTCAAACTCCTGTCTCTTGAGCATCATTACACCAGCAGAGATGTAATGAGAGCGGAAACTTTCCTTGAACTCAGTCCAAGTGATCGTCTCTGGGTCGACATGAGCGTTGCTTAGGGCATCCCACCAGTCAGCGGCAACTCCCACAAGTTGGTGCGACGCAAAGAGAACCTTCTCTCGGTCATTGCACTGCACTATGGCAAGCTTCTTCTCCATGGATTTCAACCAGTCGTCGGCCTCCATGGGGTCGTTAGCTTGAGCGAAGGTGGGTGGTCGAGTCCTCATGAACTCACCTAGTCTGTTATGAGCCGGCGGTGGTGGTGGCGGTGGTGCCGGAACGGGGTTGTTGTTGTTGGCCTGCAACTGACCCAAAGTTTGGATCATGGTTTGCATAAGTTGGTTTTGCATGGCCATCAACCGTTCCAAGTTGTTCTCACCAGCTCCGGGGTTAACAAGAACTTCATCGTGGCCATCCTCTTGGTTGTCACCGACGTTCCTTCGGCCAGCGTTTCCTCTCACCATCTGTGAGAGAGATCAAAATAGAATAGAAGGTTAGGTAGATCCCCTCAACTTTATGCATCAAGGTGGGTTGGACTATATATATATTAGCCCATACGAGGATGTGAACAAGTGCCAAAGCATCTCACACCTCTTTCTACTTATGTGTGGATATGGACAACGTCTTGAGACGTCCCACGACTCACACTAAGCACACATTTCACAAATAATCATCACAAGGGCTCACACAACTCCTATTCAAGGCTTGTTTAATGGGGCTCCTATATGACTTTGTCACACCCGGTTTCTCCGAAGAACCACCGAGTGAATACCACATGTATGCCAGGATCATTCTCTCATACATGTGATGACAAATAGTGAAGCATCATTTATTACAAGCCAGGTGTCAAATATAAATAAGTCTTACATAGCATACGTCTCGATGGACGATAATAAGTTTATAACATGTAAATAAAACAGCAGCAGAATATAAATCTTGTGGGCTCCATCACAGGCGTTGCCCGGGGGACTCCGTGAACCTAGAATCCTTCCTCGGGACCAAAGTCTTGGTCATTAAACACCACATCATTCTCTTGACCTGAGCAGCAATATAAACCAACAGAAAAGCAAGTTTGAGTACCATGGGTACTCAGCAAGTGTGGGAAAGTTATGTCATGCATGGCTAGAGCAAGGAGAGGTTGACTCATGGTTAAAGCACTACGCAATTAATACCTATCACCTTAGCTTATTAAGCACCTACATTACTACACAGGTGAAATGGTCCCAATCCCTCAACCCATCATCAATATCCAGTAAGCATAGTCTCATTTCCAATGTTAAGCTCCCTGCTTAACATCCTCAACTTCCAAATTCATCATCCTCTAATCATGAATAAGTCCAAGCCGCTCTTGACCGTGAGCACGACTGTCATGACAGTTTTGACTCTGCAGAGTTTGCACCATTGTACCCACATGTAGTGATTTCATCCCCCGTTGTCGGGTGGACTAAAAGAACCTCCATTATGCCAGTGGCCGCGAACCACATTCACACTTCCCAGGTGTGTAGCTAGGAGATCACTACGAAGCCTTTACAAAGGGATTCCCGACGAGCGTGGGCCCACTGAGGTTTCACCCCTAACAGCATACAAGAGGCTTCAACCCCGCTGCAGTGGCCCCCTCTTGAGCCTTGCGGTTCATATGGTAGTCTAGCTGACACCTATTCCCCGCACCATCCAACACACCCATACTACGCCGGGGAAACACCTAATTAATTGGCCAATCTGCCCCATCTCAGCATGTGGTTAGCACGGTAAAGCCAGGTTACATGCTCCATGAACCGGTCCTTAGGATCCAGGCAAGTACTAAACACAAACCCAAGTCTCGTGCACCCAGCACCAACCAAATTATCCAACTTGCCTCAATCCCTACCTCTACATAACTCATAATATCTCATTCAAGAGTAAGGTAAATAAGTTGATGATATCATATCCCACTTATCCCATTCTAAGCATGGCTAAGCATAAGTAATATGAGTGAATGACATAATAAAACAAATCCCAACCCAAGCTACAAGGAAACAAGATAATGCAATTCTAGGGGAACTTCCTAGCATGGGTTTCATAGTTCAATTGACAATGCAAATAATTCTATCTACACATCCTAGTATAGGATCAAAGTGGTCAAGGACACTTGCCTTCTTCCTGCTGCTCTGGAAATGGAAAATCTTGGTCTTGGAAGGGGAGAACTTGCTCTGGGGCAGGTTCTACTCATGCCAATACACATAGCAAAAGAAAACAACAATCCATAAGACATAGTTCACACTTTCACTTCATACAAACCACACATACATACTTATGAAAGTCATTCGCATTTCTAAGTGTTGTGGTTACTCTATATGTGTTGATTTTTGGCCTACATGCACTTTTAAACATATGTATATGATTTCTAACTTTTGTATTCAGATTTCTGTTTGCACACTATATATGAATTTCCAATTTGAACAAATTCTTTATATTTAATTAATACAATTCTTAGCTACCAAGTTTGCATGAAAGGTAATTTCCTACTCCAAATAGGTTTTCAGATCTTCTACCAAATCCTAAACTGAAGTTTTTGGATTTGGAGACTTCATTTATCATTTTCTAATTATGCATACCTATTTTCCTATATTTTTCAGATTTATTTTCTATGCCTAAATGTAAGTTTTAATATTAAATAGTAGGACATATCATCTAAACAGAATAGGTTCTGATCTAAAATATTAAATAATATATTTTTGAACTTCTCCTCTGATGTGAACTAATTTAAATTTATTTTATCAGTTTTCAGAATTATTTCCTAGCCTAAAAATGTGTTTCTAGAACTAATAAATATGAACAACACTTAGGCAGATTTCATTTCAGCCTAAAATCTATTTTTAACTCATTCTAAAGTTTTCCAAGGGCTAGGAGAGTTTAAATTTGAATTTGCACATGTGTTTGCCTTACCTTTTAAATTTAAATCCTAGTCACATATTAAAATTTCTGAATTTAATATCATATAGTGTCAAAAAGGTAAATCCACCCTACTGCAGGGTCTAATTTACTATATCATAAATTTCCAGGGGTCTAACTACACATAACAGAGGGGTTTTAGTAATTTTTATTAAGTCCAGGGCCTAAAACTGATTTTTAAATGAATTTACACGAATTTCTGAAGTTCCAGGGGCTAGATCAGAAGTTTCCGGGGCTAGCTCGTGTTTTCCGAGATCCCAGGGGGTAGCGCGTAAGAATCCCGGCCTTTATAACGCGGGGCTGAAGTGGACCGTCCGATTTAAAACAGACGGCTCAGATTAGATCGCTGAACCGGTACGCGGGGTTTTATTTCTACCATGCGATTTAAAATAGACGGCCCTCAAGGGGCCACGTCGCCCTGGCCGTGTGCGGGCGGCGCTGCCCGGCGACGCGCGGCGGCGGGAGGCGGCGATCTCACCGGAGATCTTCGGATTTTCGTCTATACTTCCTAAAACTTGGATTTCTTAGCATAGAACGGTAGAGGGGAGGTCGGGGATCTCACCTTGGGGTTTTTCTTGAGATCGGAGGCCCTGGAAGGTGGTCAGCGGTGAGGTCCGAGATGAAACGTGGCGGTGCTCGCCCGAGCTGCGTCCAGAGCGCAAAACACCAGGTTTTCTTCACCTGCGTGACTCCCCGGAGGCGGTGGAACATGATCAGCGCGTTAGATCAGGAAGTCCGAGCACGGATAGAAGGAAAAACGGTGATAAAAGTTTCGGTTCTAACCGGAGAGAAGAGTGGAGCGGCGTGGGGAATTCGGCGAGTTTTCCCTGCGTGAATTGCATGAGGGGAGGCGGCGGCGGGTCGGTTTGGATAAATAGCATCGCCCGGGGCCGAAGATCGGGCTGGGACGCGGTTTTCTGGAGGTCAGTTGCGATCGGGCGCGAGAGAAGAGTCCGGGGCCGTTGGGGGCGCGCGGGGAAGGAGATGACATGTGGGCCCCGCGTGTCAGTGAGAGGGAGAGAGGGGGCGTGGGTTCGGGCTGGCGCGGGGGATTGGGCCGGCTGGCGGGTTTTGGCCCACTGGCCGGTTGGGTTTTTTTTTCTTTTTTCCTTTTCTTTTCTGTTTTGATTTGAATTTGAATTCCAGTTTGAATTTGAATTTCTGCACCACATGCAATACGTCCAAAAATTTTTAAATTCCCCTCTTTAGCAGGTTTTGGGGTGTTACAGCTCAACCCCCCTTAAAAGAAATCTCGTCCTCGAGATTGGTGGTTCTAGGAAGACGATTCTGGAAACTGTGCCCTAAGCTCGTCTTCTCGCTCCCATGTGGCTTCCGCTTCCGAGTGATGCTTCCACTGCACCTTGCACATCCGGATTCTTTTATTCCTTGTAAGGCGTTCCATTGTCTCCAAAACCTTGACCGGTTGCTCGGCATAAGACAAATCCTCTTGTAAGTCAACTTCATTCATGGGTAACATCTCTTCAGGCGTTCTTAGACATTTCTTGAGCTGTGACACATGGAATACATCGTGCACATCCGATAGGCGAGCCGGTAGTTCTAGTTGATATGAAACTTCGCCTTTCCTCTCTAGAATCTGAAAGGGTCCGATGTATCGAGGTGATAATTTCCCTTTCACCTTGAACCGACGAAGTCCTCGAATAGGGGACACCTTGAGATAGACATAGTCCCCCATGTTGAAAACGAGCTCTCTTCTCCGTATATCGGCATAATTATTTTGTCGGGTCTGTGCTATCCTCAAGTTGTTGCGGATTTCCCTTACCTTCGCCTCGGCTTCTTGTAGTACTTCGGGCCCAAACACTTTACTTTCCCCTGTTTGGTTTCAAAATAGTGGAGTTCTGCACTTCCTCCCATACAAAGCCTCAAATGGTGACATCTTCATACTAGCCTGATAGCTGTTGTTATAGGAGAACTCCGCATACGGTAAGTTCTTATCCCAACTCCTATTGTTCTTGAGCGCACACGCTCTCAGCATATCCTCAAGGATCTGATTGGTTCTTTTCGTCTGCCCGTCAGTCTGGGGGTGATAGGCAGAACTAAAATTTAGATGAGTTCCCATGGTTTCATGTAACTTCTGCCAGAACCTTGAGGTGAACTGTGTCCCTCGGTCCGACACTATCTTCTTTGGCACTCCATGGAAACACACGATCCTTGACATGTACAATTCCATCAATTTGGATCCGCTGTAGCTTTCTTTCACGGGGATAAAATGAGCTACCTTGGTTAGCCTGTCGATGATGACCCGTATCGAATCATATCCCGATTGGGTCCTGGGTAGTCCCACTATGAAGTCCATACCTATTTCTTCCCATTTCCATTCAGGCACTTTGAGTGGTTGCAATAGTCCCGCGGGTCGTTGATGTTCTGCTTTCACCAACTGACATGTGTCACATAGGGCAACATGTTCCGCGACATCTCGCTTCATGCCATACCACCAATATCTGCTCTTGAGGTCATGATACATCTTCGTACTTCCAGGATGAATGGAATAGTCGGAACCATGAGCCTCCTTCAAAATCAATTCACGGATTTCCTTCACCTCAAGCACACAGATTCTTTTCCCGTGCCACACCGTACCTTGTTCATCCTGTCCGAAACCGGGGGCTTTATTATCCTTGATGAGTTCTCTGATTTCTTGTATCTTCTCATCATTCTTCTGACCATTGCTTATGTCTTGCTCTAATGTGGAGTCCACTTCCATGGCGATGGCTTCACCACTATTTACCAGACATAGATTGAGTTTTAGAACCTCTTCCTTCAATTCTGTAGGCATGTCCTTTAAGCTCAATCTATTGACCTGCACCTTCCGGCTTAAAGCATCTGCCACGATGTTCGCTTTCCCAGGATGATAGGTGATGCCCACATCAAAGTCGTTGATTAGCTCCAACCATCTCCTTTGTCTGAGGTTGAGATCTGGCTGTGTGAAAATATACTTTAAGCTCTTATGATCCGTATATATCTCTGTCCTCTTCCCCATCAAGTAATGTCGCCAGATCTTCAATGCGTGTACCACTGCGGCTAGCTCTAGGTCATGTGTAGGATAGTTCTTCTCGTGTTTTCGGAGCTGCCGGGACGCGTAGGCCATGACATGCCCCTCTTGCATGAGAACACATCCCAAACCGTGTCCAGATGCATCGCAGTACATCAAAAAATTCTTCTGCATGTCTGGCATAACTAGCACTGGGGCTGTTGTCAGTCTTTTCTTTAGTTCTTGAAAACTCGTCTCACACTGTGGTGTCCATGTGAATGTGATTCCCTTCTCTAACAATTTGGTGAGGGGTCTCGAGATCTTGGAGAAACCCTCAATAAACCGTCGATAATACCCAGCCAATCCTAAGAAGCTTCGAACTTCCCCGACATTTTCAGGGGTCTTCCACTTCTGCACATCCTCGATCTTGGCGGGATCTACGGAGATTCCTCCCTCGGAGATTATATGTCCTAAGAAGGGAACTCTCTTCAGCCAAAACTCACACTTGCTCAACTTGGCATATAGTTGGTGTTCTCTCAGCTTTTGCAACACCAACCTTAAATGTCCCTCATGTTCTTCTTCATCTTTGGAGAAGACGAGAATGTCATCAATGAAAACCACCACAAATTTGTCCAGATATTCCATGAATACCTTGTTCATGAGATACATGAAGTATGCCGGGGCATTAGTTAGCCCGAAAGGCATGACGGTGTATTCATACAGCCCGTACCGAGATACGAAAGCTGTCATTGGAATGTCAGTTTGCCTTATCTTAAGTTGGTGGTATCCCGACCTGAGATAAATTTTCGAGAACACACAGGCTCCCCTCAACTGATCAAATAAGTCTTCAATGCGGGGTAATGGGTACTTGTTCTTGATGGTTACTTCATTCAACGCACGGTAGTCTACGCATAACCTTTGGGTCCCGTCCTTCTTGGGCACAAATATCACTGGAGCTCCCCATGGTGAGGAACTAGGACGAATGTACCCCTTCTCTGTCAATTCTCTTAAATTTTCCTTGAGTTCTTCCAGTTGTTTGGAGTCCATCCGATAAGGTCTCTTGTATATTGGAGCTGTTCCAGGCACTAGCTCAATCGTGAATTCCACTTCACGATCAGGAGGCATACCTGGCAACTCCTCCAGAAAAACGTCTGGATATTCCCTGATAATCCTGATCCCTTCCACTTCCACCTCAACTTGATTGAGGTTAAGGTCCCTCCTAGGGTTTTGTACAGTTATGAACTTCACTCTTGCGCCACTAGGGTGATTTAGTTCCACCGTTCTTGTCGAACAATAGATGATTCCCTTATGTTTGGTCAACCAATCCATACCCAAAATAATATCTATCCCTTGTGAGTCTATCACTATGAGGTTTGCAGTAAATACTACCCCATTAATGTCTAGATTCACCTTGGGACACAATTGTCTTGTCCTTATCTCTCCCCCTGGAGGGTTTACTGCTAGCATATGGTTCGTTTGTGTTGTTGCTAGATCATGCTTCTTAACAAACCCTTGAGCAATGAACGAGTGGGTGGCACCAGAATCGAACAACAAGGTTGCAATGTGTAAGTTGGCAGGAAACTTACCAATTACCACGTCAGGTGCCTCTTGCGCTTCCTCCATGGTCACGTGGTTCACCCATCCTCGCATCACATTCTGCTGTTGTGGCTGCATGGGCTTCTTCTTTGGGCACTTATGGGCGTAGTGCTCCACTTCACCACAGCTGAAGCATTGTGCCCCAACCTTAGGTGCCTGGCCTTTGTTGTCTTGGGGTTGGCTCGGTGGTCCTTGTCCTTCTGGTCGAGGTTGATATGTGGGGCGAGGCTGCTGCACAAACTGACGTTGCGGCTGTGCTGGTGCTGACGGAGGCCTGAAATTCGGGTTGTACCCTCTGGGTGCTGAGTAGGGTACCACAGCACGGCTCGTCTGCCCTGCGGGTTGCTGCATCAGACGTGGACGTGTGTTGCTACCTGAGGCTTGGTGTGACCATCTCGCCTTCCTCTTGTTTTCATTTTCTAAGGCCTTCAGCTTCCGCTCCATGACAAATGCTCTGTCTAGCATCTTTTGGAAGCTTTCATACTCGTTGGATGACATTGCACAGTGCATTTCCATTGTAAGTCCTTCCACAAAACAGTCTTGTTTCTGCTCATCCGTTTCGATGTCCCGTGGTGCATAACGGGATAGTTGGGTGAACTTAGTGAGGTATTCCCTTAACAGTCATGTTTCCTTGCTGCAGTCCCAAGAACTCCTTCATTTTGTTTTTGAGTTCACCCCTTGGTATGTAATGGTTGCGGAAACTGCGCTTGAACTCTTCCCAAGTGATGTTCTCGGGGTCATGATGGGCTGCCACGTAAGCAGTCCACCAATCAGCAGCAGGTCCATGCAATTGGTGAGAGGCAAACATCACCTTCTCATACCCTTGGCATTGTATGATCCTCATCTTGCTCTCAATGGTCTTTAGCCAGTCATCTGCCTCCAGAGGTTCAGCAGCACTTGCAAACTTTGGAGGTCGAGTCCCTAGAAACTCACTCAACCTTGGTTGGTGTGGTGCAGCTTGTGGGGGTGGAGCTTGGTGCAAGTTGGCCACCACTTGAGTTAGACTCTGGATGAGCTGATTCTGATTTTCAAGCATCTGGTGGATAGGATCAGCTCCTTCACGGTGACCACCCCTGTCTTGTCCTCCAAAAAGATGAGGGTTGCCAGCCTCATCGTTGTTGTTGGCGGGGTTGGCACCACGACCCTTTCCTCTTCCAGCCATCTATCATGATCAACCAAATGTTAACTTCAAGCATTACGTATTAACTTCCCAAATTGCTTGTTTAACTTAAAATTTTGAGGCCTTAATATATATTAACATTTTCAAGGGTTTCACGTAGATTTTTGGGAGTCACGTCTCACGCGAAAATAATTGCACTCTTAATTCATAGGGGTTCACACATCAAAGCAAAGCAACCTAAAGACGAGGTTGTGGACAAATGCCCATGGCTTCCACAACTCACGTCACACACCAAACATTAACACACAAATAACTAAGGTATTGATTCGACTACTCGATATCCTTGCTGAAATAAGGGAAAGGACACTAAACGACTCGTATCACTGAGCTGGCTCTTCGGGGTCTTCCTCATTATTGCGGCTGCCCTCTAATTCCGCTTTGGGTGGGGAAGCTGCTGGGGGAGAAGTGCGGCGACGCCTACTCGCCTGGCGGTGTGGGGAGTCAGGAGTCCACGTGTCATTTACGGTGACACACAGTTCATTCCCATCTCCTCTTTCTCTCGCCCTCAAGCTGGCTCGAAGCAACGCCTCAGTCTCCTTCAGGGTGTCACGAACATCCTGAAGCTCCTGCTGGCACTCCTGCAGTCGAGTGTTGAGCATAGCAGCATCCTCTAAGCACAGGTCCATGTGCTCATGGGAAGTCCCCTGCTGCACTGGCGGGTACTTGTACTCCGCGGTGCCACTCTCACGCTGGAGAACATACATGTACTCAGTCCTGTCCAGGTGGCGACGGTTGATGTAACTCTGGTAGGTGATGGCCTCACAGGTGACATCCTTCTCAGCATCGACCTGTGACGCCCGACAAGCTGGAGAGCGGTGGATCTTGAGCATCTGATTTTCGTGGATAATCCTCATTTCCGAACTCCATTCTTCCCGCTTCTCACGGATGGTCCGGGTGGAGCTGTAGTGTATGATTAGCTTGCCCGTATTGCCGGCAGCGTGGAGCATACGCCGTAGATGGCGCAACAAGCCTCCTACTGCCAACCCGTAGGAGTGGTACGTCACCGGACGGTTCTCCTCTCTTAAGGCGAGGGCAACTATCGGAACTCTCCCTCCGGTGGACTTGCGGGCGGTGCGGATCATGCGAACCATCTAAAACATAAAGGATTTAAAATTAAGTTAGATAAGAGTTAAACAAAAATTGTATTTTGAATATAAGTTGGGGTAAGATGAATAAAGTGACCCCATTAAATAACACTTTCAACCCACACCTTTGTAAAATAGTTTTTAAGAAAATAGGGTCCTTAGATACGTCCATTTCTACCAAGGTCCACGTTCCTACGGGCAACCTTGGCTCTAATACCACCTCTGTCACACCCGGTTTCTCTGAAGAACAACCAAGTGAATATCACATGTATGCCAGGATGTTTTTCTCATACATGTGTTGATAAATAGTGAAGCATCATTTATCACAAGCCAGATGTCGAATATAAATAAGTCTTACATAGCATACGTCTCGATGGACGATAATAAGTTCATAACATGTAAATAAAACAGCAGCGGAATATAAATCTTGTGGGCTCCGTCACAGGCGTTGCCCGGGGGACTCCGTGAACCTAGAATCCTTCCTCGGGACCAAAGTCTTGGTCATTAAACACCACATCATTCTCTTGACCTGAGCAGCAATATAAACCTATAGAAAAGCAAGTTTGAGTACCGTGGGTACTCAACAAGTGTGGGAAAGTTATGTCATGCATGGCTAGAGCAAGGAGAGGTTGACTCATGGTTAAAGCACTACGCAATTAATACCTATCACCTTAGCTTATTAAGCACCTACATTACTACACAGGTGAAATGGTCCGAATCCCTCAACCCATCATCAATATCCAGTAAGCATAGTCTCATTTCTAATGTTAAGCTCCCCGCTTAACATCCTCAACTTCCAAATTCATCATCCTCTAATCATGAATAAGTCCAAGCCGCTCTTGACCGTGAGCACGGCTGTCATGACAGTTTTGACTCTGCAGAGTTTGCACCACTGTACCCACATGTAGTGATTTCATCCCCCGTTGTCGGGTGGACTAAAAGAACCTCCATTATGCCAGTGACCGTGAACCACATTCACACTTCCCAGGTGTGTAGCCAGGAGATCACTACGAAGCCTTTACAAAGGGATTCCCGACGAGCGTGGGGCCCACTGAGGTTTCACCCCTAACAGCATACAAGAGGCTCCAACCCCGCTGCAGTGGCCCCCTCTTGAGCCTTGCGGTTCATATGGTTGTCCAGTTGACACCTATTCCCCACACCATCCAACACACCCATACTACGCCGCGGATACACCTAATTAATTGGCCAAGCTGCCCCATCTCAGCATGTGGTTGGCACGATAAAGCCAGGTTACATGCTCCATGAACCGGTCCTTAGGATCTAGGCAAGTACTAAACACAAACCCGAGTCTCGTGCACCCTGCACCAACAAAATCATCCAACTTGCCTCGATCCCTACCTCTACATAACTCATAATATCTCATTCAAGAGTAAGATAAATAAGTTGATGATATCATATCCCACTTATCCCATTCTAAGCATGGCTAAGCATAAGTAATATGAGTGAATGACATAATAAAACAAATCCCCACCCAAGCTACAAGGAAACAAGATATTGCAATTCTAGGGGAACTTCTGTAACACCCCAAAACCTGTTAAGAGGGGAATTTAAAAATTTTTGGACGTATTGCATGTGGTGCATAAATTCAAATTCAAATTGGAATTCAAATGCAACTGAAAACAGAAAAGAAAAAGAAAAAGAAAAAAACAAAACCCCGGGCAGTGGGCCGAAACCCACCAGCCGGCCCACCTTACCCTCGCGCCAGCCCGCAGCCGCGCGCCCCTTTTCCCTCTCACTGACACGCGGGGCCCACCATCATCTTCTTCCTCGCGCGATTGCGCCAACCGCCGGGACTCCTCCGCGCGCCGAATCCAAACCACCTCGGAAAGCCGCGTTCCCCCAGCCGAATTTCGATTCTGGACGACTCCAGCTCGATCCCAACCGAACGCCGCCCTCCCTCGTCTATATAAGCGCCGGCATTGCCCTTTTTTTCATCCCAATCGCCTGTTTTTCCTCCCGGTGAGAACCAGAGCTTCTCCGGCCGTTTTCTCTCGATCTTCACTCGGGATTTCTGATCTAACGCGCCGATCTTGTTCCACCGCCTCCGGGGAATCACGCAGGTGCAGAAAACTCGGTAGATTGCGCCCTAGACACAGCTCCGACGAGCATCGCCGCTGTTTCATCTCGGACCTCGTCGCCGACCGCCTTCTAGGACCCCCGAGCTCAAGAAAAACCTCGAGGTGAAATCCCCGACCTCCCCTCTACCGATCTATGCCATGAAATCCCAGTTTTAGGAAGAATAGACGAACATCCGAAGTTTTCCGGCGAGATCGCCGCCTCCCGCCGCCGTGCGCCGCCCGCGCTCGGTCAGAGCGACGTGGCCGTTTATGCGCCGTCTATTTTAAATCGCACTGTAGAATTAAAACTCGTGTGTACCGGTTCGGCGATCTAATCTGAGCCGTCTGTTTTAAATCGGACGGTCCATGTCAGCCCCGCATTATAAAGGCCAGGATTCTTACGTGCTACCCCCTGGGGATCTCAGAAAATACGAGCTAGCCCCAGAAACTTCTGATCTAGCCCCTGGAACTTCAGAAATTCATGTAAATTCAATTAAAAATCAGTTTTAGCCTTTGGACTTAATGAAAAATAGGAAAACCCCTCTGTTATGTGTAGATAGACCCCTGGAAATTTATGAAATAATATAATAGACCCAGGAGTGGGGAGAGTTTACCTTTTTAACCCTATATGATATTAAATTTAGGAATTTGAATATGTGATTAGGATTTAAATTTAAAAGGTGAGACAAACACATTGTAAATTCAAATTTAAACTCTCCTAGCACTCGGGAAACTTTAGAATGAGTTAAAAGTAGATTTTAAGCTTAAATGAATCTGTCTAGTTGATTGTTCATATTGAACATATTTTAGGCTAGGAAATAATTCTGAAAATTGAAAAAATGAATTTAAATTAGTTCACATCAGAGAAGTTCAAAAATACATTATTTAATATTTTAGAACAGAACCTATTCTGTTTTGATGAGGTGTCTTACTATTTTCATAATAAAATTCACATTTAGGCATAGAAAATAAATCTAAAAATACAGGAAAATTGGTACGCATAACTAGGAAATGATAAATGAAGTTTACAAAACCAAAGACTTCAGTTTAGGGTTTGATAGAAAATCTGAAAAACCCATTTGGAGTAGGAAAATACCTTCCATGCAGACTTAGTAGCTAAAGGGTGTGTTAATTGAATATAAAGAATTTTGTTTAGAATTGAAATTCATATATAAAGTGTGCAAATAAAAATCTGAATACAAAAGTTAGAAATCATATACATATGTTTAAAAGTGCATATAGACCAGAAATCAAATCATGTAGAGTAAACACAACACATAGAAATGTGAATGATTTTCATATGTATGTATGTGTGGAGTGAAAGTGTGAAACTATGTCTTATGGGTTGTTTTCTTTTGCTATGTGTGTTGACATGAGTAGAACCTGCCCCAGAGCAAGTTCTTCCCTTCCAAGACCAAGACTTTCCATTCTCAGAGCAGCAAGAAGAAGGCAAGTGTCCTTGACCACTTTGATCGTATGCTAGGATGTGTAGATAGAATTATTTGCATTATCAATTGAAATATGAAACCCATGCTAGGAAGTTTCCCTAGAATTGCATTACCTTGTTTCCTTGTAGCTTAGGTTGGGATTTATTTTATCATGTCATTTATTTATATGCTTATGCTTAGCCATGCTTAGAATGGGATAATTGGGATATGAGATCATCAATTCATTTACCTTACTCTTGAATGAGATATTATGAGTTATGTAGAGGTAGGGATCGAGGCAAGTTGGATGATTTGGTTGGTGCTGGGTGCACGAGACTCGGGTTTGTGTTTAGTACTTGCCTGGATCCTAAGGACCGGTTCATGGAGCATGTAACCTGGCTTTACCGTCCCAACCACATGCTAAGATGGGGCAGCTTGGCCAATTAATTAGGTGTATCCCCGGCGTAGTATGGGTGTGTTGGATGGTGCGGGGAATAGGTGTCAGCTGGACTACTATATGAACCGCAAGGCTCAAGAGGGGGCCACTGCAGCGGGGTTGGAGCCTCTTGTATGCTGTTAGGGGTGAAACCTCAGTGGGCCCACGCTCGTCGGGAATCCCTTTGTAAAGGCTTCGTAGTGATCTCCTGGCTACACACCTGGGAAGTGTGAATGTGGTTCGTGGCCACTGGCATAATGGAGGTTCTTTTAGTCCACCCGGCAACGGGGGATGAAATCACTACATGTGGGTACAGTGGTGCAAACTCTACAGAGTCAGAACTGTCATGACAGCTGTGCTCACGGTGAAGAGCGGCTTGGACTTATTCATGATTAGAGGATTGATGGCTTTGGAAGTTGAGGATGTTAAGCGGGGAGCTTAACATTGGAATTTGAGGATTTGGTCATTTGATTATGATGATGGGTTGGGAGATTGGGACCATTTCACCTATGTAGTAATTGTAGGTGCTTAATAAGCTAAGGTCATAGGTATTAATTGCGTAGTGCTTTAACCATGAGTTCAACCTCTCCTCGTTCTAGCCATGCATGACATAACTTTCCTACACTTGCTGAGTACCAACGGTACTCAACCTTGCATATTTGTTGGTTTAAATTGCTGCTCAGGTCAAGGGGATGAGGTGGTGTTTAATGATCAATACTTCGGACCCGAAGAAGGATTTTAGGTTCATGGAGACCCCCGGGCAACGCCTGTGATGGAGCCCACAAGAATAATATTCCGCTGCTATTTTATTTACATGTTATGAACTTATTATTGTCCATCGAGACATATGCTATGTAAGACTTATTTATATTCGACACCTGGCTTGTAATAAATGATGCTTCACTACTTGTCATCACATGTATGAGAAAATGATCCTGGCATACATGTGATATTCACTCGGTTGTTCTTCGGAGAAACCGGGTCTGACAACTTCCTAGCATGGGTTTCATAGTTCAATTGACAATGCAAATAATTCTATCTACACATCCTAGTATAGGATCAAAGTGGTCAAGGACACTTGCCTTCTTCCTGCTGCTCAAGGACATATCATCTAAACAGAATAGGTTCTGATCTAAAATATTAAATAATATATTTTGAACTTCTCCTCTGATGTGAACTAATTTAAATTTATTTTATCAGTTTTCAGAATTATTTCCTAGCCTAAAAATGTGTTTATAGAACTAATAAATATGAACAACACTTAGGCAGATTTCATTTCAGCCTAAAATCTATTTTTAACTCATTCTAAAGTTTTCCAAGGGCTAGGAGAGTTTAAATTTGAATTTGCACATGTGTTTGCCTTACCTTTTAAATTTAAATCCTAGTCACATATTCAAATATCTGAATTTAATATCATATAGGGTCAAAAAGGTAAATCCACCCTACTGCAGGGTCTAATTTACTATTTCATAAATTTCCAGGGGTCTAGCTACACATAACAGAGGGGTTTTCCTAATTTTTATTAAGTCCAAGGGCTAAAACTGATTTTTAAATGAATTTACACGAATTTCTGAAGTTCTAGGGGCTAGATCAGAATTTTCCGGAGCTAGCTCGTGTTTTCCGAGATCCTCTGGGGGTAGCGCGTAAGAATCCTGGCCTTTATAACGCGGGGCTGACGTGGACCGTCCGATTTAAAACAAATGGCTCAGATTAGATCACCGAACCGGTACGCGGGGTTTTATTTCTACCGTGCGATTTAAAATAGACGGCTGTCAAGGGGCCACGTCGCCCTGGCCGTGTGCGGGCGGCGCTGCCCGGCGGCGCGCGGCGGCGGGAGGCGGCGATCTCGCCGGAGATCTTCAGGTTTTTGTCTATACTTCCTAAAACTTGGATTTCTTGGCATAGAACGGTAGAGGGGAGGTCGGGGATCTCACATCGGGGTTTTTCTTGAGCTCGGAGGCCCTGGAAGGTGGTCAGCGGCGAGGTCCGAGATGAAACGCGGCGGTGCTCGCCGGAGCTGCGTGCAGATCGCAAAACACCGGGTTTTCTTCACCCGCGTGACTCCCCGGAGGCGGTGGAACATGATCAGCGCGTTAGATCAGGAAGTCCGAGCACGGATCGAAGGAAAAACGGTGATAAAAGTTTTGGTTCTCACCGGAGAGAAGAGTGGAGCGGCGTGGGGAATTCGGCGAGTTTTCCTTGCGTGAATTGCACGAGGGTAGGAGGCGGCTGGTCGGTTTGGATAAATAGCATCGCCCGGGGCCGAAGATCGGGCTGGGGCGCGGTTTTCCGGAGGTCAGTTGCGATCGGGCGCGAGAGAAGAGTCCGGGGCCGTTGGGGGCGCACGGGGAAGGAGATGACACGCGGGCCCCGCATGTCAGTGAGAGGGAGAGAGGGGGCGCGGGTTCGGGCTGGCGCGGGGGATTGGGCCGGCTGGCGGGTTTCGGCCCACTTGCTGGTTGGGGTTTTTCTTTTTCTTTTCCTTTTCTTTTCTGTTTTGATTTGAATTTGAATTCCAGTTTGAATTTGAATTTCTGCACCACATGCAATACGTCCAAAAAATTTTAAATTCCCCTCTTTAGTAGGTTTTGGGGTGTTACAACTCTACCCTCCTTAAAAGAAATCTCGTCCTCGAGATTGGTGGTTCTCCGAAGACCCCATTAAATAACACCTTCAACCCACACCTTTGTAAAATAGTTTTTAAGAAAATAGGGTCCTTAGATACGTCAATT
This sequence comes from Neostapfia colusana, assembly GCA_030760725.1. NCBI lineage: Eukaryota > Viridiplantae > Streptophyta > Magnoliopsida > Poales > Poaceae > Neostapfia > Neostapfia colusana. The sequence continues at coordinate 35,775,936 of JASWHV010000004.1, read as the reverse complement.
TCTACCTAGGTCCACGTTCCTATGGGCAACCTTGGCTCAGATACCACCTCTGTCACACCCGGTTTCTCCGAAGAACAACCGAGTGAATATCACATGTACGCCAGCATCATTTTCTCATACATGTGATGACAAATAGTGAAACATCATTTATTACAAGCCAGGTGTTGAATATAAATAAGCCTTACATAGCATACGTCTCGATGGATGATAATAAGTTCATGACATGTAAATAAAACAGCAGCGGAAAATAAATCTTGTGGGCTCCGTCACAGGCGTTGCCCGGGGGACTCCGTGAACCTAGAATCCTTCCTCGGGACCAAAGTCTTGGTCATTAAACACCACATCATTCTCTTGACCTGAGCAGCAATATAAACTAACAGAAAAGCAAGTTTGAGTATCGGGGGTACTCAGCAAGTGTGGGAAAGTTATGTCATGCACGGCTAGAGCAAGGAGAGGTTGAACTCATGGTTAAAGCACTACGCAATTAATACCTATCACCTTAGCTTATTAAGCACCTACATTACTACACAGGTGAAATGGATCCCAATCTCTCAACCCATCAACATTATCAAATAAAAATAGTTTCATCTCCAATGTTAAGCTTCCCGCTTAACATCCACACTTCCCAATACATCATCCTCTAATCATGAATAAGTCCAAGCCGCTCTTGACCATGAGCACGGCTGTCATGACAGTTTTGACTCTGCAGAGTTTGCACCACTGTACCCACATGTAGTGATTTCATCCCCCGTTGCCGGGTGGACTAAAAGAACCTCCATTATGCCAGTGGCCGCGAACCACATTCACACTTCCCAGGTGTGTAGCTAGGAGATCACTACGAAGCCTTTACAAAGGGATTCCCGACGAGCGTGGGCCCACTGAGGTTTCACCCCTAACAGCATACAAGAGGCTCCAACCCCGCTGCAGTGGCCCCCTCTTGAGCCTTGCGGTTCATATGGTAGTCCAGCTGACACCTATTCCCCGCACCATCCAACACGCCCATACTACGCCGGGGATACACCTAATTAATTGGCCAAGCTGCCCCATCTCAGCATGTGGTTGGCACGGTAAAGCCAGGTTACATGCTCCAAGAACCGGTCCTTAGGATATAGGCAAGTACTAAACACAAACCCGAGTCTCGTGCACCCAGCACCAACCAAATCATCCAACTTGCCTCGATCCCTACCTCTACATAACTCATAATATCTCATTCAAGAGTAAGGTAAATAAATTGATGATCTCATATCCCAATTATCCCATTCGAAGCATGGCTAAGCATAAGCACATAAATAAATGACATGATAAAATAAATCCCAACCCAAGCTATAAGGTAATGCAATTCTAGGGAAACTTCCTAGCATGGGTTTCATATTTCAATTGACATTGCAAATAATTCTATCTACACATCCTAGTATGGGATCAAAGTGGTCAAGGACACTTGCCTTCTTCCTGCTGCTCTGGGAATGGAAAGTCTTGGTCTTAGAAGGGGAGAACTTGCTCTGGGGCAGGTTCTACTTATGCCAATACACATAGCAAAAGAAAACAACAATCCATAAGACATAGTTCACACTTTCACTTCATGCAAACCACACATACATAACTATGAAAGTCATTCACATTTCTAAGTGTTGTGGTTACTCTACATGTGTTGATTTTTGGCCTACATTCACTTTTGAACATATGTATATGATTTCTAACTTTTGTATTCAGATTTCTGTTTGCACACTACATATGAATTTCCAATTTGAACAAATTCTTTATATTTAATTAATACACTTCTTAGCTACCAAGTTTGCATGAAAGGTAATTTCCTACTCCAACTAGGTTTTCAGATCTTCTACAAAATCCTAAATTGAAGCTTTTGGATTTGGAGAACTCATTTAGCCTCTTCTAATTATGCATACTTAGTTTCCTATATTTTTCAGATTTATTTTCCATGCCTAAAAGTGAACTTTATTATGAAAAATAGTAAGACACATCATCTAAACAGAATAGGTTCTGATCTAAAATGTTCAATAATATATTTTTGAACTTCCTCTCTGGTGTGGAACAAATTAAATTTATTTTACTAGTTTTTAGAATTATTTCCTAGCCAAAATGTGTCTCTAGGGAAAATAAAAATGAGCAACACTTAGACAGATTTCATTTCAGCCTAAAATCTATTTTTAACTCATTCTAAAGTTTTCCAAGTGCTAGGAGAGTTTAAATTTGAATTTGCACATGTGTTTGCCTTACCTTTTAAATCTAAATCCTAGTCATATTCAAATTTCTGAATTTAATATCCTATAGGGTCAAAAAGGTAAATCCACTCTCCTGCAGGGTCTAATTTACTATTTCATAAATTTCCAGGGGTCTAACTACACATAATAGAGGGTTTTCCTAATTTTTATTAAGTCCAGGGGCTAAAACTGATTTTTAAATGAATTTACATGAATTTCTGAAGTTCCAGGGGTTAGATCAGAAGCTTCCGGGGCTAGCTCATGTTTTTTGAGAACCCCAGGGGGTAGCGCGTAAGAATCCCGGCCTTTATAACGCGGGGCTGACGTGGACCGTCCGATTTAAAACAGACAGCTCAGATTAGATCGTCGAACCGGTACGCGGGGTTTTATTTCTACCGTGTGATTTAAAATAGACGGCCCTCAAGAGGCCACGTCGTTCCTGGCCGGAGTTCACCCGCGCACGCGGCGGTGCACGGCGGCAGAGGCGTGATCTCGCCGGCGAGGTCGCGGATCCTCATCTACAGACGCTAACACCTGCCCTTTTTGGTAGCAAACGGCAGAGCGGAGGTAGGGGATTTCACCTCGGGGTCTTTCTCGAGCTCGGAGGCCCTGGAAGGTGGTCGGCGGCGAGGTCCGAGATGAAACGCGGCGGTGCTCGCCGGAGCTGCGTTCAGAGCGCAAAACACCGGGTTTTCTTCACCTGTGTGACTCCCCGGAGGCGGTGGAACATGAGCAGCACGTTAGATCAGGAAGTCCGAGCAAGGATGGAAGGAAAACAGTGATAAAAGTTTCGGTCCGGAGAGAAGGGTGGAGCGGCGCTGGGGAATTCGGCGAGTTTTCCTTGCGTGAATTGAACGAGGGGAGGCGACGGCGGGTCGGTTTGGTTAAGTAGCAGCGTCCAGGGCCGAACATCAGGCTGGGACGCGGTTTTCCTGAGGTCAGTTGCGATCGGGCGCGAGAAAAGAGTCCGGGGCCGTTGGGGGCGCGCGGGGAAAGAGATGACACGCGGGGCCCGGCGTGTCAGTGAGAGGGAGAGAGGGGGCGCAGGTTCGGGCTGGCGCGGGGGATTGGGCCGGCTGGAGGGTTTCGGCCCACTGGCCGGTTGGGGTTTTTCTTTTTCTTTTTCCTTTCCTTTTCTTTTCTGTTTTGGTTTGAATTTGAATTCCAGTTTGAATTTGAATTTCTGCACCACATGCAATACGTCCAAAAATTTTTAAATTCCCCTCTTTAGCAGGTTTTGGGGTGTTACAGCTCTACCCCCCTTAAAAGAAATCTCGTCCTCGAGATTGGTGGTTCTAGAAAAACAATTCCAGAAACTGTGCCCTAAGCTCGTCTTCTAGCTCCCATGTGGCTTCCGCTTTCGAGTGATGCTTCCACTGCACCTTGCACATCCGGATTCTTTTATTCCTTGTAAGGCGTTCCATTGTCTCCAAAACCTTGACCATTTGCTCGGCATAAGACAGATCCTATCGTACGTCAACTTCATTCATGGGTAACATCTCTTCAGGCGTTCTAAGACATTTCTTGAGCTGTGACACATGGAATACATCGTGCACATCCGATATGCGAGCCGGTAGTTCTAGTTGATATGCCACTTCGCCTTTCCTCTCCAGAATCTGAAAGTGTCTGATGTATCGAGGTGATAACTTCCCTTTCACCTTGAACCGACGAAGTCCTCGGATAGGGGACACCTTGAGATAGACATAGTCCCCCACGTTGAAAACAAGCTCTCTTCTCCGTACATCGGCATAGCTCTTTTGTCGTGTCTGTGCTATCCTCAAGTTGTTGCGGATTTCCCTCACTTTCGCCTCGGCTTCTTGTAGTACTTCGGGCCCAAACACTTTACTTTCCCCTGTTTGGTTCCAAAATAGTGGAGTTATGCACTTCCTCCCATACAAAGCCTCAAATGGTGACATCTTCATACTAGCCTGATAGCTGTTGTTATAGGATAACTCTGCATACGGTAAGTTCTTATCCCAACTCCTATTGTTCTTGAGCGCACACGCTCTCAGCATGTCCTCAAGGATCTGATTGGTTCTTTCCGTCTGACCATCAGTTTGGGGGTGATAGGCAGAACTAAAATTTAGATGAGTTCCCATGGTTTCATGTAACTTCTACCAGAACCTTGAGGTGAACTGTGTCCCTCGGTACGACACTATCTTCTTTGGCACTCCATGGAAACACACGATCCTTGACATGTACAATTCCACCAATTTGGATCCGTTGTAGCTTTCTTTCACGGGGATGAAATGAGCTACCTTGGTTTGTCTGTCGACGATGACCCATATCGAATTATATCCCGATTGGGTCCTGGGTAGTCCCACTATGAAGTCCATACCTATTTCTTCCCATTTCCATTCAGGCACTTTGAGTGGTTGCAATAGTCCCGCGGGTCATTGATGTTCTGCTTTCACCAACTGACATGTGTCACATAGGGCAACATGTTCCGCGACATCTCGTTTCATGCCATACCACCAATATCTGCTCTTGAGGTCATGATACATCTTCGTACTTCCAGGATGAATGGAATAGTCGGAATCATGAGCCTCCTTCAAAATCAATTCACGGATCTCCTTTACCTCAGGCACACAGATTCTCTTCTCATGCCACACCGTACCTTGTTTATCCTCTCTGAACCCAGGGGCTTTATTTTTCTTTGATGAGTTCTCTAATCTCTTGTATCTTCTCGTCATTCTTCTGACCGTGCGTATGTCTTGCTCTAATGTGGAGTCCACTTCCATGGCGATGGCCTCACCACTATTCACCAGACATAGATTGAGTTTTACAACCTCTTCCTTCAATTCTATAGGCATGTCCTTTAGGCTAATCCTATTGACCTGCACCTTCCGGCTTAAAGCATTGCCACAACGTTCGCTTTCCCAGGATGATAGTTGATGCCCACATCAAAGTCATTGATTAGCTCTATCCATCTCCTTTGTCTGAGGTTGAGATCTGGCTGTGTGAAAATATACTTTAAGCTCTTATGATCCGTATATATCTCTGTCCTCTTCCCCATCAAGTAATGCCGCCAAATCTTCAACGTGTGTACCGCTGCGGCTAGCTCTAGGTCATGCGTAAGATAGTTCTTCTCGTGTTTCCGGAGCTGCCAGGACGCATAAGCCACGACATGCCCCTCTTGCATGAGAACACATCCCAACCTGTTTCTAGAGGCATCGCAGTACACCGAAAAGTTCTTCTGTATATCTGGCATAACTGGCACTGGGGCTGTTGTCAATCTTTTCTTCAGCTCTTGAAAACTCGTCTCACACTCCGATGTCCATGTGAATATGATTCCCTTCTCTAACAATTTGGTAAGGGGTCTCGAAATCTTGGAGAAACCCTCAATGAACCGTCGATAATACCCAGCCAATCCTAAGATGCTTCGGATTTCCCCGACATTTTCAGGGGTCTTCCACTTCTGCACGTCCTCCATCTTGGCGGGATCTACGGAGATTCCTCCCTCCGAGATTATATGTCCTAAGAAGGGAACTCTCTTCAGCCAAAACTCACACTTGCTCAACTTGGCATATAGTTGGTGTTCTCTCAGCTTTTGCAACACCAACCTTAAATGTCCCTCATGTTCTTCTTCATCTTTGGAGAATATGAAAATGTCATCAATGAAAACCACCACAAATTTGTCCAGATATTCTATGAATACCTTGTTCATGAGATACATGAAGTATGCCGGGGCATTAGCTAGCCCGAAAGGCATGACGGTGTATTCATACAGCCTGTACCGAGATACGAAAGCTGTCTTTGGAATGTCAGTTTGCCTTATCTTAAGTTGGTGGTATCCCGACCTGAGATCAATTTTTGAGAACACACAGGCTCCCCTCAACTGATCAAATAAGTCTTCAATGCGGGGTAATGGGTACTTGTTCTTGATGGTTACTTCATTCAACGCACGGTAGTCTACGCATAACCTTTGGGTCCCGTCCTTCTTGGGCACAAATATCACTGGAGCTCCCCATGGTGAGGAACTAGGACGAATGTACCCCTTCTCTGTCAATTCCCTTAAATGTTCCTTGAGTTCTTCCAGTTGTTTGGAGTCCATCCGATAAGGCCTCTTGTATATTGGAGTTGTTCCAGGCACTAGCTCAATCGCGAATTCCAATTCACGATCGGGAGGCATATCTGGCAATTCCTCCGGAAAAACGTCTGGATATTCCCTGATGATCCTGATCTCTTCCACTTCCACCTCAACGTGATTGAGTTTAAGGTCCCTCCTAGGTTCTTGTACAGTTATTAACTTTACTCTGGTGCCACTAGGGTGAGTTAGTTCCACCGTTCTTGTCGAACAATGGATGATTCCCTTATGTTTGGTCAACTAATCCATACCCAAAATAATATCTGTGCCTTGTGAGTCTATCACTATGAGGTTTGCAGTAAATACTACCCCATCAATGTCTAGATTCACCTTGGGAGACACTTTTCTTGTCCTTATTTCTCCCCCTGGAGAGTTTACTGCTAGCATATGGTTCATTTGTGTTGTTGCTAGATCATGCTTCTTAACAAACCCTTGAGCAATGAACGAGTGGGTAGCACCAGAATCGAACAACAGGTTTGCAATGTGTAAATTGGCAGGAAACTTACCAATTACCACGTCAGGTGCCTCTTGCGCTTCCTCCATGGTTACGTGGTTCATCCGTCCTCGCATCACATTCTGCTGTTGTGGCTGCATGGGCTTCTTCTTTGGGCACTTATGGGCGTAGTGCCCCACTTCACCACAGTTGAAGCATTGTACCCCAACCTTAGGTGCCTGGCCTTTGTTGTCTTGGGGTTGGTTCAATGGTCCTTGTACTGCTGGTCGAGGTTGATATGTGGGGCAAGGCTGCTGCACAAACTGACTTTGCGGCTGTGCTGGTGCTGACAGAGGCCTGAAATTCGGGTTGTACCCTCTGGGTGCTAAGTAGGGTACCACATCACGGCTCGTCTGCCCTGCAGGTTGCTGCATAAGACGTGGACGTGTGTTGCTACCTGAGGCTTGGTGTGACCATCCCGCCTTCCTCGTGTTTTCATTTTCCAAGGCCTTGAGCTTCCTCTCCACGACAAATGCTCTGTCTACCATCTTTTGGATGCTTTCATACTTGTTGGATGACATTGCACACTGCATTTCCATAGTAAGTCCTTCCACAAAACAGACTTGTTTTTGCTCATCCGTTTCGATGTCCCGTGGTGCATAACGGAATAGTTGGGTGAACTTAGTGAGGTATTCCCTTACAGTCATGTTTCCTTGCGGCAGTCCCAAGAACTCCTTCCTCTTGTTTTTGAGTTCACCCCTTGGTATGTAATGGTTGCGGAAACTGCGCTTGAACTCTTCCCAACTGATGTTCTCGGGGTCATGATGGGCTGTCACGTAAGCGGTCCACCAATCAGCAGCAGATCCATGCAATTGGTGAGACGCAAACAGCACCCTCTCATACCCTTGACATTGTATGATCCTCATCTTGCTCTCAATGGTCTTTAGCCAGTCATCTGCCTCCAGAGGTTCAGCAGCACTTGCAAACTTTGGAGGTTGAGTCCCCAGAAACTCACTCAACCTTGGTTGGCGTGGTGCAGCTTGTGGAGGTGGAGCTTGGTGCAAGTTGGCCACCACTTGAGTTAGACTCTGGATGAGCTGATTCTGATTTTCAAGCATCTGGTTGATAGGATCAGCTCCTTCACGGTGACCACCCCTGTCTTGTCCTCCAGAAAGATGAGGGTTGCCGGCCTCATCGTTGTTGCTGGCGGAGTTGGGACCATGACCCTTTCCTCTTCCAGCCATCTATCATGATCAACCAAATGTTAACTTAAAGCATTACGTATTAACTTCCCAAATTGCTTATTTAACATAAACTTTTGAGGCCTTAATATATATTAACATTTTCTGGGGGTTTCACGTAGATTTTTGGGAGTCACGTCTCACGCGAAAATAATTACACTCTTAATTCATAGGGGTTCACACATCAAAGCAAAGCAACCTAAAGACGAGGTTGTGGACAAATGCCCATGGCTTCCACAACTCACGTCACACACCAAACATTAACACACAAATAACTAAGGTATTGATTCGACTACTCGATATCCTTGCTGAAATAAGGGAAAGGACACTAAACGACTTGTATCACTGAGCTGGCTCTTCGGGGTCTTCCTCATTATTGCGGCTGCCCTCTGATTCCGCTTTGGGCGGGGAAGCTGCTGGGGGAGAAGTGCGGCGACGCCTGCTCGCCCGGTGGTCTGGGGAGTCAGGAGTCCACGTGTCATTAACGGTGACACACAGTTCATTCCCATCTCCTCTTTCTCTCGCCCTCAAGCTGGCTCGAAGCAACGCCTCAGTCTCCTTCAGGGTGTCACGAACATCCTGAAGCTCCTGCTGGCACTCCTGCAGTCGAGTGCTGAGCATAGCAGCATCCTCTAAGCACAGGTCCATGTGCTCATGGGAAGTCCCCTGCTGCACTGGCGGGTACTTGTACTCTGCGGTGCCACTCTCACACTGGAGAACATACATGTACTCAGTCCTGTCCAGATGGCGACGGTTGATGTAACTCTGGCAGGTGATGGCCTCCCAGGTGACATCCTTTTCAGCATCGACCTGTGTCGCCGGACAAGCTGGAGAGCGGTGGATCTTGAGCAGCTGATTTTCATGGATAATCCTCATTTCTGAACTCCATTCTTCCCGCTTCTCACGGATGGTCCGGGTGGAGCTGTAGTGTATGATTAGCTTGCCCGTATTGCCGGCAGCGTGGAGCATACGCCGTAGACGGCGCAACAAGCCTCCTATTGCCAACCCGTAGGAGTGGTGCGTCACTGGATGGTTCTCCTCTCTTAAGGCGAGGGCAACTACTGGAACTCTCCCTCCGGTGGACTTGCGGGCGGTGCGGATCATGCGAACCATCTAAAACATAATGCATTTAAAATTAAGTTAGATAAGAGTTAAACAAAAATTGTATTTCGAATAAAAGTTGGGGTAAGATGAATAAAGTGACCCCATTAAATAATACCTTCAACCCACACCTTTGTAAAATAGTTTTTAAGAAAATAGGGTCCTTAGATACGTCCATTTCTACCTAGGTCCACGTTCCTACGGGCAACCATGGCTCTGATACCACCTCTGTCACACCCGGTTTCTCCGAAGAACAACCGAGTGAATATCACATGTACGCCAGCATCATTTTCTCATACATGTGATGACAAATAGTGAAACATCATTTATTACAAGCCAGGTGTTGAATATAAATAAGCCTTACATAGCATACGTCTCGATGGATGATAATAAGTTCATGACATGTAAATAAAACAGCAGCGGAAAATAAATCTTGTGGGCTCCGTCACAGGCGTTGCCCGGGGGACTCCGTGAACCTAGAATCCTTCCTTGGGACCAAAGTCTTGGTCATTAAACACCACATCATTCTCTTGACCTGAGCAGCAATATAAACCAACAGAAAAGCAAGTTTGAGTACCGGGGGTACTCAGCAAGTGTGGGGAAGTTATGTCATGCACGGCTAGAGCAAGGAGAGGTTGAACTCATGCTTAAAGCACTACGCAATTAATACCTATCACCTTAGCTTATTAAGTTTCTACATTACTACACAGGTGAAATGGATCCCAATCTCTCAACCCATCATCATTATCAAATAAACATAGTATCATCTCCAATGTTAAGCTTCCCGCTTAACATCCACACTTCCCAATTCATCATCCTCTAATCATGAATAAGTCCAAGCCGCTCTTGACCGTGAGCACGGCTGTCATGACAGTTTTGACTCTGCAAAGTTTGCACCACTGTACCCACATGTAGTGATTTCATCCCCCGTTGCCGGGTGGACTAAAAGAACCTCCATTATGCCAGTGGCCGCGAACCACGTACACACTTCCCAGGTGTGTAGCCAGGAGATCACTACGAAGCCTTTACAAAGGGATTCCCGACGAGCGTGGGCCCACTGAGGTTTCACCCCTAACAGCATACAAGAGGCTCCAACCCCGCTGCAGTGGCCCCCTCTTGAGCCTTGCGGTTCATATGGTAGTCCAGCTGACATCTATTCCCCGCACCATCCAACACACCCATACTACGCCGGGGATACACCTAATTAATTGGCCAAGCTGCCCCATCTCAGCATGTGGTTGGCACGGTAAAGCCAGGTTACATGCTCCATGAACCGGTCCTTAGGATCCAGGCAAGTACTAAACACAAACCCGAGTCCCGTGCACCCAGCACCAACCAAAACATCCAACTTGCCTCGATCCCTACCTCTACATAACTCATAATATCTCATTCAAGAGTAAGGTAAATAAATTGATGATCTCATATCCCAATTATCCCATTCTAAGCATGGCTAAGCATAAGCACATAAATAAATGACATGATAAAATAAATTCCAACCCAAGCTACAAGGAAACAAGGTAATGCAATTCTAGGGAAACTTCCTAGCATGGGTTTCATATTTCAATTGACAATGCAAATAATTCTATCTACACATCCTATTATGGGATCAAAGTGGTGAAGGACACTTGCCTTCTTCCTGCTGCTCTGGGAATGGAAAGTCTTGGTCTTGGAAGGGGAGAACTTGCTCTGGGGCAGGTTCTACTCATGCCAATACACGTAGCAAAAGAAAACAACAATCCATAAGACATAGTTCACACTTTTACTTCATGCAAACCACACATACATACCTATGAAAGTCATTCACATTTCTAAGTGTTGTGGTTACTCTACATGTGTTGATTTTTAGCCTACATTCACTTTTAAACATACGTATATGATTTCTAACTTTTGTATTCAGATTTCTGTTTGCACACTATATATGAATTTCCAATTTGAACAAATTCTTTATATTTAATTAATACACTTCTTAGCTACCAAGTTTGCATGAAAGGTAATTTCCTACTCCATCTAGGTTTTCAGATCTTCTACAAAATCCTAAATTGAAGCTTTTGGATTTGGAGAACTCATTTAGCCTCTTCTAATTATGCATACTTATTTTCGAATATTTTTCAGATTTATTTTCCATGCCTAAAAGTGAACTTTATTATGAAAAATAGTAAGACACATCATCTAAACAGAATAGGTTCTGATCTAAAATATTAAATAATATATTTTTGAACTTCTCCTCTGATGTGAACTAATTTAAATTTATTTTAACAGTTTTCAGAATTATTTCCTAGCCTAAAAATGTGTTTCTAGAACTAATAAATATGAACAACACTTAGGCAGATTTCATTTCAGCCTAAAATCTATTTTTAACCTATTCTAAAGTTTTCCAAGGGCTAGGAGAGTTTAAATTTGCATTTGCACATGTGTTTGCCTTACCTTTTAAATTTAAATCCTAGTCACATATTCAAATTTCTGAATTTAATATCATATAGGGTCAAAAAGGTAAATCCACCCTACTGCAGGGTCTAATTTACTATTTAATAAATTTCCAGGGGTCTAACTACACATAACAGAGGGGTTTTCCTAATTTTTATTAAGTCCAGGGGCTAAAACTGATTTTTAAATGAATTTACACAAATTTCTGAAGTTCTAGGGGCTAGATCAGAAGTTTCTGGGGCTAGCTCGTGTTTTCTGAGATCCCCAAGGGGTAGCGCGCAAGAATCCCGGCCTTTATAACGAGGGGCTGACGTGGACCGTCCGATTTAAAACAGACGGATCAGATTAGATCGCCAAACCGGTACGCGGGGTTTTATTTCTACCGTGCGATTTAAAATAGACGGCCCTCAAGGGGCCACGTCGCACTGGCCATGTGCGGGCGGCACTGCCTGGTGGCGCGCGGCGGCGGGAGGCGGCGATCTCGCTGGAGATCTTCGGGTTTTCGTCTATACTTCCTAAAACTTGGATTTCTTGGCATAGAACGGTAGAGGGGAGGTCGGGGATCTCACCTCGGGGTTTTTCTTGAGCTTGGAGGCCCTAGAAGGTGGTCAGCGGCGAGGTCTAAGATGAAACGCGGCGGTGCTCGCCGGAGCTGCGTCCAGAGTGCAAAACACCAGGTTTTCTTCACCTGCGTGACTCCCCGGAGGCGGTGGAACATGATCAGCGCGTTAGATCAGGAAGTCCGAGCACGGATCGAAGGAAAAACGGTGATAAAAGTTTCGGTTCTCACCGGAGAGAAGAGTGGAGCGGCGTGGGGAATTCGGCGAGTTTTCCTTGCGTGAATTGCACGAGGGGAGGAGGCGGCGGGTCGGTTTGGATAAATAGCATCGCCCGGGGCCGAAGATCGGGCTGGGGCGCGGTTTTCCGGAGGTCAGTTGCGATTGGGCGCGGGAGAAGAGTCCGGGGCCGTTGGGGGCGCGGGGGGAAGGAGATGACACGCGGGCCCCGCGTGTCAGCGAGAGGGAGAGAGGGGGCGCGAGTTTGGGCTGGCGCGGGAGATTGGGCCGGCTGGCGGGTTTTGGCCAACTGGTCGGTTGGTTTTTTTTCTTTTTATTTTTCCTTTTCTTTTTTGTTTTGATTTGAATTTGAATTCCAGTTTGAATTTGAATTTCTACACCACATGCAATACGTCCAAAAAATTCTAAATTCCCCTCTTTAGCAGGTTTTGGGGTGTTACAGCTCTACCCCCCTTAAAAGAAATCTCGTCCTCGAGATTGGTGGTTCTAGGAAAACAATTCCGGAAATTGTGCCCTAAGCTCATCTTCTCGCTCCCATGTGGCTTCCGCTTCCGAGTGATGCTTCCACTGCACCTTGCACATCCGGATTCTTTTATTCCTTGTAAGGCGTTCCATTGTCTCCAAAACCTTGACCGGTTGCTCGACATAAGACAGATCCTCTCGTACGTCAACTTCATTCATGGGTAACATCTCTTCAGGCGTTCTTAGACATTTCTTGAGCTGTGACACATAGAATACATCGTGCACATCCGATAGGCGAGCCGGTAGTTCTAGTTGATATGCCACTTCGCCTTTCCTCTCCAGAATCTGAAAGGGTCCGATGTATCGAGGTGATAATTTCCCTTTCACCTTGAACCAACGAAGTCCTCGAATAGGGGACACCTTGAAATAGACATAGTCACCACGTTGAAAACGAGCTCTCTTCTCCGTACATCGGCATAGCTCTTTTGTCGGGTCTGTGCTATCCTCAAGTTGTTGCGGATTTCCCTTACCTTTGCCTCGGAATCTTGTAGTACTTCGGGCCCAAACACTTTACTTTCCCCTGTTTGGTTCTAAAATAGTGGAGTTCTGCACTTCCTCCCATACAAAGCCTCAAATGGTGACATCTTCATACTAGCCTGATAGCTGTTGTTATAGGAGAACTCCGCATACGGTAAGTCCTTTGTTAGCCTGTCGATGATGACCCATATCGAATCATATCCCGATTGGGTCCTGGGTAGTCCCACTATGAAGTCCATACCTATTTCTTCCCATTTCCATTCAGGCACTTTGAGTGGTTGCAATAGTCCCACGGGTCGTTGATGTTCTGCTTTCATCAACTGACATGTGTCACATAGGGCGACATGTTCCGCGACATCTCGCTTCATGTCATACCACCAATATCTGCTCTTGAGGTCATGACAGATCTTCGTACTTCCAGGATTAATGGACTAGTCGGAATCATGAGCCTCCTTCAAAATCAATTCACGGATTTCCTTCACCTCAGGCACATAGATTCTTTTCCCGTGCCACGCCCTACCTTGTCCATCCTCTCTGAACCCGGGGGCTTTATTAACCCTTGATGAGTTCTCTAATTTCTTGTATCTTCTCATCATTCTTCTGACCATTGCCTATGTCTTGCTCTAATGTGGAGTCCACTTCCATGGCGATGGCCTCACCACTATTTACCAGACATAGATTGAGTTTTACAACCTCTTCCTTCAATTCTGTAGGCATGTCCTTTAAGCTCAACCTATTGACCTGCACCTTCCGGCTTAAAGCATCTGCCATGACGTTTGCTTTCCTAGGATGATAGTTGATGCCCACATATATCTCTGTCCTTTGTCTGAGGTTGAGATCTGGCTGTGTGAAAATATACTTTAAGCTCTTATGATCCATATATATCTCTGTCCTCTTCCCCATCAAGTAATGCCGCTAGATCTTCAATGCGTGTACCACTGCGGCTAGCTCTAGGTCATGTGTAGGATAGTTCTTCTCGTGTTTTCGGAGCTACCGGGACACGTAGGCCACGACATGCCCCTCTTGCATGAGAACACATCCCAACCCGTGTCCAGATGCATCGCAGTACACCGAAAAATTCTTCTGCGTGTCTGGCATAACTAGCACTGGGGCTGTTGTCAGTCTTTTCTTCAGTTCTTGAAAACTCGTCTCACACTGTGGTGTCCATGTGAATGTGATTCCCTTCTCTAACAATTTGGTGAGGGGTCTCGAGATCTTGGAGAAACACTCAATAAACCGTCGATAATACCCAGCCAACCCTAAGAAGCTTCGAACTTCCCCGACATTTTCAGGGGTCTTCCACTTATGCACATCCTCGATCTTAGCGGGATCTACGGAGATTCCTCCCTCCGAGATTATATGTCCTAAGAAGGGAACTCTCTTCAGCCAAAACTCACACTTGCTCAACTTGGCATATAGTTGGTGTTCTCTCCGCTTTTGCAACACCAACCTTAAATGTCCCACATGTTCTTCTTCATCTTTGGAGAAGACGAGAATGTCATCAATGAAAACCACCACAAATTTGTCCAGATATTCCATGAATACCTTGTTCATGAGATACATGAAGTATGTCGGGGCATTAGTTAGCCCGAAAGGCATGACGGTGTATTCATACAGCCCGTACCGAGATACCAAAGCTGTCTTTGGAATGTCAGTTTGCCTTATCTTAAGTTGGTGGTATCTCGACCTGAGATTAATTTTTGAGAACACACAGGCTCCCCTCACCTGATCAAATAAGTCTTCAATGCGGGGTAATGGGTACTTGTTCTTGATGGTTACTTCATTCAACGCACGGTAGTCTACGCATAACCTTTTGGTCCCGTCCTTCTTGGGCACAAATATCACTGGAGCTCCCCATGGTGAGGAACTAGGATAAATGTACCCCTTCTCTGTCAATTCTCTTAAATGTTCCTTGAGTTCTTCCAGTTGTTTGGAGTCCATCCGATAAGGACTCTTGTATATTGCAGCTGTTCCAGGCACTAGCTCAATCGCGAATTCCACTTCACGATTGGGAGGCATAGCTGGCAACTCCTCCGGAAAAACGTCTGGATATTCCCTGATAATCCTGATCTCTTCCACTTCCACCTCAACTTGATTGAGGTTAATGTGAGGGCCCGCCGTCCCGATCACTCACCGGAACGGGCTACCTCGCCCGGGAATCGCATTGGGTGGTGCCGTGCGATGCGGCACCCAACAGCACACATAATAAAGCATCATATTACATAAAACAAGCGGAAGCTTGCAAAGTATTGATTTTACAAATACTTCTCAAAATATTCTACAGTGGAAGACTAATACAACTCACGCCTCATACCTATGCTAAGCAACAGAGAAGGGGTCCAGCCCGCGGACCCTTCTCGCTAGCAACACTATCACAGTAGCAGCGGCAGCGGTTGCAATGAGTTCACCACTTGGAGAGCTCCGAGTCTCATCGGACACCCGTACATTTCAGCGTACCGTTATTACCTGCAAAACAATTTATGCAGTATCTGTGAGCACGAAGCTCAGCAAGACTGACCCGTCACCCTAGTCATGAAACTCTACATGATGAAAATAGAGGGCTGATTATAGAAGTTTGCACAAACAATGAACTTGAGCTAAAGGAGAGTCCTTACTTCAAGTTTTAAGCAACTTTTATAACCCTCGCGCAACTTACATCGAGACTCCACAATCAAACAAGAAACGCTTCATCTCGATGTCACTTGCCCGAGGTGAAAGTAACTTTAGTGAGCTACCCTAGACTCATACTGACCTTGCGCCATCAACGTCGAGACTCCACAATCAAACAAGAAACGCTTTGCATCGACGCTACTAGCCCAAGGTGGAAAATAAATTTAGTGATGTGTTGATCATTTCCTCATCTCCAATATGAGGATTACTCACGAAGCATTATTAACTTTTCCCAGTTTATTACTACGTCACGACGCAGAGAACAAGTATGCTCGGTCCATTCCGCGAGCGACGGTGATTGCAATCAAAAACACCCGGCTGACATGACACGTACGCCCGTACTCGACGTTGCACACAGCAACCGTCACTGACGTCGTACGTGGCAACCTTTCACACGGCACCCAAATGTCGAACCGTTCCCACCGACTGGGATTAAGTCTCTCTACGGCAAACCCTCGTAGAGCTGACTTCTCTATCCTTTCAGCATCGGCATCAGACGGTTAGGTATGCCTCGACACCCAGGTTAACATGTTACATCGGTTTCCTGGGTCCCATATAGCCAGTATGCATCCAGTACACAACTCAAACTTGCCCAACGGGCCGCACACGAGAACGGGCCTTAATCGACTCAGACATAGACTAGCTTCACAGGACCACATCCTTGATCCTTCCATCCACTGCCCGGTCTCCATTCCCAACTATGAGGATCAATTCCCAACTCTTCCGATTGATCCCCCTTAACCCCGTTTCACGAGTAGGAATCTGCCCACTCGAGTTATGCCTCTTTTAATCCACTTTTGTTGAGATCAGCAGTTATAATTAATTGATAACATATCCTACATTAAACTCCAGGGTTTTCTGGGTCATGCATTTGGAGTTTCATACCATCTAGACGTAATGCAATAAATAAAATGCTAGACGTATGAAGTGAATACAAATAAAAACTTGTAAATTTGATGCAAACCGGGGCTTGCCTTTGTTTTGCAGGGGCTAATATATATAACTCAGTTAGTGAAGGTCACTTGTCTTGATCTCTTGCCTCCCTCCTTTGGTCTCTACTCCGATGACTTCAAGTTCTTCACGTAGATGCTACACGTAATGAATATGCATATATGTTTAATTGTAAAACTTTGCTACAAGTTCTAATAACAAGTTTCAAAACTGGAACTCTGTTCAAGAATTTAAAATGACACTTGTGCTAGTGGTTTGGGTTTGGATCTAAGCACATGATTTGTGCTAAGTGCCTTCCCCCTCTTCTATATTGATCACCTTAAAAGGTTGATCAGAACAGGGGTCATCCAGAGCTCCAATGGAGTTGAGAATTTTCATGTGAGTTCCTTGTCACAATAAAAAACTCTGGACCAATATTTGGAATTATCCACTGAATAGATCACTCAGAATAATTCCCTAAGCAGGAGAGGCGCTGGGCTGGCCGGGAGACAGGGAGCAGTGGAGCAGTGCCGGTGAGGGAAAAACAACGCACGTTGCAGCTGCTGATCGTGAGGAGGAAAACAAACACGTTTGGCTCAGCTGAGTGGGGTAGTGGATCACGTAGAGAGGGCGCTGCCGACTCCCGTGCTGCCAGCAGCCCTGGGCGAAGAGCAGGAGGTGGCTCGGGTAGCCCCTGCGGTGGCACCCGATGAAGACCCCGTGCGGTGAGTGTAGACATAAGGCTGAAGAAATGGGAGATCTTTTACAGTTTTTAACCTCCCCAATGACAGGTGGGGCCCACTCAACTCCCCTGCAAAAAGATCTCCGTAGTTTGACCATTAATCCATCCAAATGTTTGATGTTGCAAATTGAGTTGCATTTGGAGAGTTGGGCAAATTTCATCCAAATTCAAATGAGTATTTGAATTCTTTGCCAACTTAAGTCCATTTGGAAAAAAATGGATAGCAAACATCTTCAAAAATTCATGAGACTTTGTCTGCCCCCTAATTTGGACTCAAGGAATTCAAATAAGAACTCTGATCTTTGTTTTGGCTGCCGCAAATGAGGTTTTTAATACAACAGTTTGAAAACCATTGTGTCACTCCCATTTGAATTTTTGAGTTGAACAAGTTGTTCCAAACTCTGACTCTAGCTTTCTCACATATATGGGAACTTCCCACCTTGGTTTTTGATCCCTCTTGGGTTCCCAGTATTCAAATAAATATTTGAGCATGTGTGAAGAAAGCTCTCATGTGTGTTATCACATGTGGAAAAAGTTTTGACGAGTCCCATTTTTCATACACATGAAACCATCTTTGTACAAGCAAGAGTTTCTTTGTATGCATATTTTGGGACCTTTACAATCCTCCCCCCTTAAAAGAATCTCTTCCCGAGATTACAGAGTAAAAATGAGAGGAAGGATGGTGGAAAATTAGCTAACGTGCGACGCCAAGAGTTGGGATAATTGGTGTGAAGAAATCCTTCGCTTACCCATGTCGCTTCACTCTTGGAGCAATCACTCCCTAAAACTTTATAGAACCACAACGTAAGGTCGCGTGTGGTTCGGTCCGTTATGTCGATGATCTGGACCAGTCCCTCCAGAGATGTGAGATCTGGTTTCAGTTCCCCAGTATTTCCCAGCTGAATGGTGGTTAAACACTTGAGGCACTTCCTCAGTCGAGAAATGTGGAAGATGTCGTACACACCGGTGAATATTGCTGGTAACTCCAGCCGGGGTGCAACTGACCTACATCTTTCCGAAAACCTGGAACGGACCGATGAATCATGGTGAATGGAAACTTGACAAGTGAGCCTTGTCAAAAATCTCTCCTCCTCGACACCGGGTTACGGGGTACGACGATTCTGTCCTTAAATCACAGGACGCCGTCTCCATCTTTCCGGAATTATTTCAGTTCCGCACTGTCTATACCTCTCCGCAAATGTGACATACCCTTATCATGTTTCTGGGCTGCCACCCTTTTTCACGGATGATGGGGATAAACGCTAAATTGTAGAGGGCTCTAGGGTGAACCATACATAATGGTGGCTCGCTCTCTTCCAACGGGGTGATGGTTGGATTATGAACGTGTGACTTGCGACTCCCGCACTCGCCCACATTAACCTTGTCGGGGTGATAATGGATCTCTATTTCGTAATCCTTTATAAACTCCAACCATCTTTGCTGCCTCATGTTCCACTCCTTCTGAGTGAATATGTACTTGAGGTGCTTGTGATCGGTATATAATGCATGAGGTTACCGAGTAGGTAGTGCCTCCACCTTTTAAGTGCGAGTACCACGGCAATGAATCCTAAGTCATGAGTCGAATAGTGTTGCACATGAACCTTAGTTGCCGTGATCCATATACGATCACCCTTTGGTTTTGCATCAGCACACATCCTAGCCCAAACCGGATGCATCACAGTACACAGCGAACGGTCTTGTTGGGTTTGGCCGCGCCAAAACTGGTGCTGATGTTAGGTGCTTCACTAATGCCTTGAACGTCGCTTTACATGCTGGACTCCAAACTTATTTGGTAGCCTTCTTCAGCAGCTATGTCCTATGCTTGGCAATCTTCGAGAAGTTCGAAATGAACCTCCGATAATATCCCGCGAGTCCGAGGAAACTCCGTACCTCGTGAGCAATTCTTGGGGATTTCCAATGCAGCATTTGTGCGATATCACTCGGGTCTACAGCGATGCCCTTCGCTGAGATGACATGCCCGAGGCAAAGTACTCGTGATATCTAGAATTTCGCACTTTCTGACTTTCACATATAGCTTGTGGTCCCGCAGCCATTGCAAAACTATACGCAGGTGCTTCTCGTATGCTTCATCCGGCTTGGAATAAACCAGTAGGTCGTAGATGAAGACCACGACAAACATGTCCAGCTCCGGCATGAATACCGAGTTCATCAAGTACATGAACTGAGCTGGAGCATTGGGGAGGCCACGGAACAGGGCAAGGTACTCATAAACTCCGTACCTCATTGAAAAACTGTCTTCAGAATAGCCTCAGCCCTTATCTAAATCTGATGGTACCATGACCTTAATTCCATCTTGGAAAAGATCCTTGCTTTGACCAACAGATTAAACAATGTGTCGATCTGTGGTAACGGGTACTTGTCCTTGATTGTCACAATGTTAAGCGGACGAAATTAACACTAAGCTGAAGTGTTTCATCCTTCTTCCTACTACACAGAGCAGAGCAACCCCAAGGTCATGAGCTTGGTTGTATAACACATTTGCTCACGGTTTCCCTTAGTTGCTCCTTCCACCGTTCTCTTTGCCGTGCGGAACAGACTCTTCTGTCCTAACCCAGATTTTGATCCATTTGGAAGCATTTTCATAACTCAAGTTGAATACCAAAGTTAAAGTTAACTTCAATATCCTTCCCAAGAGTATTCAAATTCCTCCATATCGCTTCTGAATCAAAAGTTATGATTGCTCAAAGTTGACAGAATTTCTGGATAAAATTCGTCAGCATCTTTTTTGTATGTGGCTGACTTTATCACAGTTGTATACACACATACAATATGAATTTGAACCAACTTTGAACTACAACAATGTTGCATATCTCATAACCTTTCCAACGGTGTATCACAGGCTCCTTGGGGATTTTTCTACAACAGGTTAGGGCTTAAAAACAGAAAGGTCCAGAGAGGTTTTTCTGCTGTCCTGGTTCTGGACAGTTTGCCTTCAACTGGACTTTTCACCCACTTAACGTGTAATTTTGCTCTGGAAGTATACAAGAAAGATGTAGAGAACTTGAAAATATTTCCAGAACTGTATCATACACTTTAATTGGTTAAAGGTACTCAGAGTTATGCTCTTTAAAATCCAGCAAGAATTCCTGCCAGAAACAGAGCACTCTGTTTTTGAAATGCTTGAAACCTAGACACTCTCTCATTTGAATCTTAGTTCAAAATAAGAGTTCACTAACTAATATTTGTTTCAAAATTCCATTTTTAGTTGAAAGTTAGCTCATGAATCATTTCTTCATAGGGAAGAGGTTATTAAGTTTAGTACGGTGTCGATGCACCGTAAGAAGCAGGTTGGTACTACGTGGCCTCTCCAAAAGAAAATCCTAAACCGGATTATACCGGCATATCCGTTTAATCAGTGGCACTAAGACGGTCTCTCGCACAAGTGTACTACACGGGATACGTACGTGGTTAGTACCTGTAGAAAAACACTCAATAGTGGTGCACTCAAAGGTTGTTTCATTTCAGGCAGTTCCATATTTGAAAGTAAATACAAATGCACGTATCATTGCCATACGGCCGTCCTTGATTTAAGCCACGTCTCAAGGTACATGATCATGTTTCAACACCACACGACAGGGAACCCGAGTATATCATGAACGGGTCGTCACGGTTGGGAATGTTATCAACCCAACGGATACCACCTACTGCCCTGCAGGGCACGCCGATGGCAAGCGCTGCGTATGTCCTCCTGGGCTATTTCCAGATGAACACACTCTCGCGTTACTTACCACACGATGGGGTCTCCACTTACTTGCCTAATGCATGCTAGGGATCAGTGTTTCATATGAACTCAGGAACATGAAGTGTTCAAGAGTTTCATATTAACATCTCACACCAAGCTGTGAGACCTTTCCCTGAACCACTTTCCTCGTCAGGGGAGCTAACCGAAATTGAACCGCTTTCGGTGATGTTCCTTACCATGTTTATCTGAGCGTAGGTGCGTCGTCACATAATCAAAATTCAGAATTATAACAAGTATGTTAGTCATGCCACTTAGTAACTATAATACTATAGTCCTTATGTGGGCCTAATACCATTTCCTCACCGTATCCTACGTTGTGTCGTAATACGATCCTTATTCCGTGCGCTATTACCAATGCGGCTCTGATACCACGCTGTGAGGGCCCACCGTCCTGATCACTCACGGGAACGGGGCACCTCGCCCGGGAATCGCATTGGGTGGTGCCGTGCGATGCGGCACCCAACAGCACACATAATAAAGCATCATATTACATAAAACAAGCGGAAGCTTGCAAAGTATTGATTTTACAAATACTTCTCAAAATATTCTACAGCGGAAGACCAATACAACTCACGCCTCATACCTATGCTAAGCAACAGAGAAGGGGTCCAGCCCGCTGACCCTTCTCGCTAGCAACACTATCACAGTAGCAGCGGTAGGGGTTGCAATGAATTCACCACTCGGAGAGCTCCGAGTCTCATCAGACACCCGTACATTTCAGCGTACAGTTATTACCTGCAAAACAACTTATGCAGTATCTGTGAGCACGAAGCTCAGCAAGACTGACCCATCACCCTAGTCATGAAACTCTACATGATAAAAATAGAGGGCTGATTACAGAAGTTTGCACAAATGATGAACTTGAGCTAAAGGAGAGTCCTTACTTCAAGTTTTAAGCAACTTTTATAACCCTCACGCAACTTACATCGAGACTCCACAATCAAACAAGAAACGCTTCATCTCGATGTCACTTGCCCGAGGTGAAAGTAACTTTAGTGAGCTACCCTAGACTCATACTGACCTTGCGCCATCAACGTCGAGACTCCACAATCAAACAAGAAACGCTTTGCCTCGACGCTACTAGCCCAAGGTGGAAAATAAATTTAGTGACGTGTTGACCATTTCCTCATCTCCAATATGAGGATTACTCACGAAGCATCATTAACTTTTCCCAGTTTATTACTACGTCATGACGTAGAGAACAAGTATGCTCGGTCCATTCCGCGAGCGACGGTGATTGCAATCAAAAACACCCGGCTGACACGACACGTACGCCCGTACTCGACGTTGCACACAGCAATTGTCACTGACGTCGTACGTGGCAACCATTCACACGACACCCAAATGTCGAACCGGTCCCACCGACTGGGATTAAGTCTCTCTACGGCAAACCCTCGTAGAGCCGACTTCTCTATCCTTTCAGCATCGGCATCAGACGGTTAGGTATGCCTCGACACCCAGGTTAACATGTTACATCGGTTTCCTGGGTCCCATATAGCCAGTATGCATCCGGTACACAACTCAAACTTGCCCAACGGGCCGCACACAAGAACGGGCCTTAATCGACTCACACAAAGACTAGGTTCACAGGACCACGTCCTTGATCCTTCCATTCACTGCCCGGTCTCCATTCCCAACTATGAGGATCAATTCCCAACTCTTCCGATTGATCCCCCTTAACCCCGTTTCACGAGTAGGAATCTGCCCACTCGAGTTATGCCTCTTTTAATCCACTTTTGTTGAGATCAGCAGTTATAATTAATTGATAACATATCCTACATTAAACTCCAGGGTTTTCTGGGTCATGCATTTGGAGTTTCATACCATCTAGACGTAATGCAATAAATAAAATGCTAGACGTATGAAGTGAATACAAATAAAAACTTGTAAATTTGATGCAAACCGGGGCTTGCCTTTGTTTTGCAGGGGCTAATATATATAACTCAGTTAGTGAAGGTCACTTGTCTTGATCTCTTGCCTCCCTCCTTTGGTCTCTACTCCGATGACTTCAAGTTCTTCACGTAGATGCTACACGTAATGAATATGCATATATGTTTAATTGTAAAACTTTGCTACAAGTTCTAATAACAAGTTTCAAAACTGGAACTCTGTTCAAGAATTTAAAATGACACTTGTGCTAGTGGTTTGGGTTTGGATCTAAGCACATGATTTGTGCTAAGTGCCTTCCCCCTCTTCTATATTGATCACCTTAAAAGGTTGATCAGAACAGGGGTCATCCAGAGCTCCAATGGAGTTGAGAATTTTCATGTGAGTTCCTTGTCACAATAAAACACTCTGGACCAATATTTGGAATTATCCACTGAATAGATCACTCAAAATAATTCCCTAAGCTTTTAGGCAAAAAAATTTATTCTGAATAAACTTGCATGTTCATGCCAAACTTTGTGAACTACAATTTCAATTATAGTTCATAGGACTTGCATGAATTTTCCTAAAATTTTTGGAGCTAAGAATTTCCCAGAACTGATTTTTCTAAGTTTTTGGAAATTCTCTGAAATTGTTTCTGTACTCATTTGAACACAGCAACTTCAAATCTAAATTCCCCTTACCAAATCAACTCCAACTGAGTTGAAAATTATAAAGAAGTTCATTAACATCCCAAATAGTATTCTGGCAAAATTTGAGGATTTGTGGATCAGCCAAACTCCCTCACAAATTCTTTTGCTGAAAAGGTTTAAAGAATTTAACAGAATTAAATAATTAGTTTCATACAAATTGGGTTGTATATTTGGACATAGCTATTCAATAGGAATCCAACCCAATTTGAATCACTAAATTTGGGGCTTCCTAGCAAGAGTTATGAGGTTCTAAAGTTTGGGGAAAATTCTGAAATTGAATTCTGTTTATTTTCCAATTTGCAGAGACATAAGGAATTAACACCACATTAGGCCAAGAAAATGAGGTCTAATGCTTCTGAAAATTTTACTGGAGTTCAGTCATTTTTGTAGGAATCTCCTGCCCAAATTTGGGAATTTTCCAATACACAGAGCTCATGGAAACATTCCTACAAGATTTTCCTTATACGAATTAATGAGCCGAAACCAGGGATTTTCATAAATATTGGGCTATACCCCTGGATAGTACTCTCTTAGAGGAATCCAACAGAATTTATCTCACTATTTTTGGATCTTCCTACACCAAGTTATGCATTTTACAAGTTTGAACAACTCTCTGTTTGATTTTAAACAGAACAGTCACACGTGGGGGCCACGGGTCAGGTGCTTCTTCAACCTCCCGCCAGAGCCCGCGGGTGCACACCGGCAGAAAGCGTGGCATGGCTATTTCTCTCTCATTGATCCACCAAATGAGCTCCGGTTTCGCCCTACATGCTCCTGGGAACATGGCGCAGCTGTCGGGCAAGGTTTCCACTCATGAAAACGGCTGTAGGTAGGTCGGCACCGGCGGGGCGGCTCGGGAGCTCGACATGGACGCGTTCCAGCGTGTCCAAGGCATCTCCCGGAGATCTACGATGTCCTACAACATCCCTATGGGTCTACGAACATGGAACGGATATCAAATCGTGCAGAACATGGCTGCAAACTAGTCGTCACCGTGGACCGTGGCAGTTTTGGCCGCCGGCGACGATTTCTCGTCGCCCGGGGCATAGGAGCGTCGGTTTTCTTTGGTTCTTGGCGTGGGAGGGCGCTAGGGCATCTAGTTGCTGTGATTTGAATTGTAGGAGGTATGATCAATCGGTTTGGGAGAATTTCACGAATTAAACACGGTCTGTTCTATACGTGTGCCGGTGCCAAAAATCGAATTCCGGCGAGCCGGCGTCGGGGGAGAGCAGGGGGACGACGGGATGAGGATCAGTACCTCCTGGTGCACCTCTGTGGCCTCTTGAGCCTTCCGGAGAGGCGCTGGGCTGGCCGGGAGACAGGGAGCAGTGGAGCAGCGCCGGTGAGGGAAAAACAACGCACG
Source organism: Neostapfia colusana (assembly GCA_030760725.1). NCBI lineage: Eukaryota > Viridiplantae > Streptophyta > Magnoliopsida > Poales > Poaceae > Neostapfia > Neostapfia colusana. The sequence goes on along the minus strand of JASWHV010000004.1, from coordinate 35,750,588 downwards.
TTGCAGCTGCTGATCGTGAGGAGGAAAACAAACACGTTTGGCTCAGCTGTGTGGGGTAGTGGATCACGTAGAGAGGGCGCTGCCGACTCCCGTGCTGCCAGCAGCCTTGGGCGAAGAGCAGGAGGTGGCTCGGGTAGCCCCTGCGGTGGCACCCGATGAAGACCCCGTGCGGTGAGTGTAGACTTAAGGCTGAAGAAATGGGAGATCTTTTACAGTTTTTAACCTCCCCAATGACAGGTGGGGCCCACTCAACTCCCCTGCAAAAAGATCTCCGTAGTTTGACCATTAATCCATCCAAATGTTTGATGTTGCAAATTGAGTTGCATTTGGAGAGTTGGGCAAATTTCATCCAAATTCAAATGTGTATTTGAATTCTTTGCCAACTTAAGTCCATTTGGAAAAAAATGGATAGCAAACATCTTCAAAAATTCATGAGACTTTGTCTGCCCCCTAATTTGGACTCAAGGAATTCAAATAAGAACTCTGATCTTTGTTTTGGCTGCCGCAAATGAGGTTTTTAATACAACAGTTTGAAAACCATTGTGTCACTCCCATTTGAATTTTTGAGTTGAACAAGTTGTTCCAAACTCTGACTCTAGCTTTCTCACATATATGGGAACTTCCCACCTTGGTTTTTGATCCCTCTTGGGTTCCCAGTATTCAAATAAATATTTGAGCATGTGTGAAGAAAGCTCTCATGTGTGTTATCACATGTGGAAAAAGTTTTGACGAGTCCCATTTTTCATACATATGAAACCATCTTTGTACAAGCAAGAGTTTCTTTGTATGCATATTTTGGGACCTTTACAGTTAAGGTCCCTCCTAGGGTTTTGTACAGTTATGAACTTCACTCTTGCGCCACTAGGGTGAGTTAGTTCCACCATTCTTGTCGAACAATGGATGATTCCCTTATGTTTGGTCAACCAATCCATACCCAAAATAATATCTATCCCTTGTGAGTCTATCACTATGAGGTTTGCAGTAAATACTACCCCATTAATGTCTAGATTCACCTTGGGACACAATTGTCTTGTCCTTATCTCTCCCCTGGAGAGTTTACTGCTAGCATATGCTTCATTTGTGTTGTTGCTATATTATGCTTCTTAACAAACCCTTGAGCAATGAACGAGTGGGTGACACCAGAATCGAACAACAGGGTTGCAATGTGTAAGTTGGCAGGAAACTTACCAATTACCACGTCAGGTGCCTCTTGCGCTTCCTCCATGGTCACGTGGTTCACCCGTCCTCGCATCACATTCTGCTGTTGTGGCTGCATGGGCTTCTTCTTTGGGCACTTATGGCCGTAGTGCCCCACTTCACCAAAGTTCAAGCATTGTACCCCAACCTTAGGTGCGTGGCCTTTGTTGTCTTGGGGTTGGCTCGGTGGTCCTTGTCCTGCTGGTCGAGGTTGATATGTGGGGCGAGGCTGCTGCACAAAATGATGTTGCGGCTGTGCTGGTGCTGATGGAGGCCTGAAATTCGGGTTGTACTCTCTGGGATCTGAGTAGGGTACCACAGCACGGCTAATCTGCCCTGCGGGTTGCGGCATCAGACGTGGACGTGTGTTGCTACCTGAGGCTTGGTGTGACCATCCCGCCTTCCTCTTGTTTTCATTTACCAAGGCCTTCAGCTTCCTCTCCACGACAAATGCTCTGTCTACCATCTTTTGGAAGCTTTCATACTCGTTGGATGACATTGCACACTGCATTTCCATAGTAAGTCCTTCCACAAAACGGTCTTGTTTCTGCTCATCCGTTTCGATGTCCCGTGGTGCATAACGGGATAGTTGGGTGAACTTAGTGAGGTATTCCCTTAGAGTCATGTTTCCTTGCTGCAGTCCCAAGAACTCCTTCCTCTTGATTTTGAGTTCACCCCTTGGTATGTAATGGTTGCGGAAACTGCGCTTGAGCTCTTTCCAAGTGATGTTCTCGGGATCATGATGGGCTGCCACGTAAGCAGTCCACCAATCAGCAGCAGGTCCATGCAATTGGTGAGAGGCAAACAGCACCCTCTCATACCCTTGGCATTGTATGATTCTCATCTTGCTCTTAATGGTCTTTAGCCAATCATCTGCCTCAAGAGGTTCAGCAGCACTTGCAAACTTTGGAGGTTGAGTCCCCAGAAACTCACTCAACCTTGGTTGGCGTGGTGCAGCTTGTGGGGGTGGAGCTTGGTGCAAGTTGGCCACCACTTGAGTTAGACTCTGGATGAGCTGATTCTGATTTTCAAGCATCCGGTGGATAGGATCAGCTCCTTCACGGTGACCACCCCTGTCTTGTCCTCCAGAAAGATGAGGGTTGCCGGCCTCATCGTTGTTGTTGGCGGGGTTGGCACCACGACCCTTTCCTCTTCCAGCCATCTATCATGATCAACCAAATGTTAACTTAAAGCATTACGTATTAAGTTTCCAAATTGCTTGTTTAACTTAAAATTTTGAGGCCTTAATATATATTAACATTTTCTGGGGGTTTCACGTAGATTTTTGGGAGTCACGTCTCACGTGAAAATAATTGCACTCTTAATTCATAGGGGTTCACACATCAAAGCAAAGCAACCTAAAGAAGAGGTTGTGGACAAATGCCCATGGCTTCCACAACTCACGTCACACACCAAACATTAACACACAAATAACTAAGGTATTGATTCGACTACTCGATATCCTTGCTGAATGAGGGGGCCCAACCTCGATCACGGGGACGGGGCGCCTCGCCCGAGGAATCGCATTGGGTGGTGCCGTGTTATGCGGCACCCAACAGCACACATATAAGGAACACAGTATTACATAAGTCAAAGCGGAAGGTTACAATTATTCTTTGTAAATAATTTACACAAAATAGCTACAGCGGAAGTCTATAACCAGCTCATGTTGAATAACTATGAAGCACCGAGAAGAGGTCCAGCCCGCGGACTCCTCTCGCTAGCAACACAAAGACATGGCAGTGGCTAGGTCCTCCGAATGTGACATGACTCGGGAGTTCCCGAGTCTCACCGGATAACCTTCTTTATAGCGTCAAGATTTTTCCTGCAAAACCACTTATATAGCAAGAGTGAGCACAAAGGCTCAGCAAGACTTAACCGTCTCTCCTAAGACATGAAACTCTACATGAAAGGGACCTAAGACCTATACCTGTCTTTTGCGAAAAGACTCGCCTATGAGTTTATCCTTAACTTTCAGGTTTTAGCCATAATCATAGTGACCTTGCGCCCAGTAACATTGGAACTCCACAATCAAACAAGAAACACTTCATTCCAATGTTACTTGTCCAAGGTGAAAAATAAATTTAGTTTGCTCTATCTCTACTGCAAACAAGGTTCTCATGCAGTTTAACATAATCATAGCAGCAATTTTACTTTTGCAAACTGTTCCCACACAACTTGCTTACTACGTCACAACACAGTGAGCAAGCGGTACTCATAACCGCGAGGGACGTTGTCGGTACCCGCGATATGGGGTACCCCCGCGCACAGGGGAAAAATGCCTAAGGAACTCGCCCTTCTCCGCAGGGAGAGCTCCGAAGGTGCCACGCGTCCGGCGGGGCCGGACCTCCCTCTCCTCAGAGGAGAGCTCCAGGCCCGCCACGTGGTGAACAGAGGCCGGACCTCCCCCTCTGCGGGAGAGAGGTCCGAAGGTGCCACGTATCCGGCGGGGCCGGACCTCCCTCTCCTCAGGGAGGAGCTCCGGGCCCGCCACGTGGCCGATAGAAGCCGAACCTCCCCCTCCGCGGGGAGAGGTCCGAAGGCTCCACGTGCCCCACGGGGCCGGACCCTCCTCTCCTCCGAGGAGGACTCCGGGTCCGCCACGTGGCCAGCAGAACGGCGCTGCCTGCCCCCGAGCAATAGGCAGCGGGCGTAAAGACGCCCATACCTTGCCTGTACAAGGTATTCAAGGCCTGCGTCTTCCCAAGACGCGGAGACGTGGAGCACGCCTCTGTCAGGTGCCGTTGCGCCCAGTCGCATCACGGACTGGCGTGCGGTGTCAGAGCCTGCCAGCCAATAAACGCAGCGACAAAACATCCCATGCCGCCCCCGCCGTCATCATCCGCTACGACTAGCATGCGGCATGGGCAGGGCTGCAAGACGAAGACTCAGAAGCCTTCGCCAGAGACAACTACCGGCATAACTGCAGATACGGTAGATGATAGACAATCTCCCCGGGACCACCTGTCGGGTCCCGGGCCCCCCTTGTAAGCCACCCGAGTCTTGGACTATAAAAGGCTCGGGTAGGCGTCGATAGCAAGGGTTCGCATCTCTGCAACTCATACGCTAGCCATTCACACCCAAGCTGTAACTCACCCCCAAGCTCAGGACTCCGGTTCTGAGCAGCAAGCAATATAGCGAGCTCCATAGCTCGCCGTGGACGTAGGGTTTTACGCTCCGGCGGCCTGAACCACGTAAAACTCACCGTGTCAAGCTCTTACTAACTCGTCCATTCGCGCAAGCTTTCCGCAAGGGACTAGCCCCACCGAAAAAAGAACCTCCGCGAGCTGCCCAGTGCAGGCCCGGGGGAAGTGTCGACCGAACACTTTGACAGACGGTGATTCGAATCAAACACTACCCGGATAACTCGACACATACGCCCGCCTCTGAAGACCCAACTCTGGCGTCCTTCATTACGTCGTATGTGGCAACCTTTCTCAGGACACTAAACTGTAGAACCGGTCGCACCGTCTCGGGCTCATAGGTCTAACGGGACGATGTGGTATGCCTCTACAATCCAGTGAACCTGGTACATCGGTTTCCTGGTTCCCATATATCAGTAAACATCCGGTACACAACTCAATACTTGCTCAGCGGGGCTGCATACGCTTCGGTCCTTGACCGACACGGGCAGAGCTACTCGACCAAGACCTCGTCTTGTCGCTACCTAACTCTCCTGCCCGGTCTCATCTTTAGAAACGTAAACTTTAGTTTGCCTCTCTTTCCAACCCCACTTATGTTATCCTGAAACAAAGCTCGCGAGTAGATTCCAACTACTCGACTTCTACCGGATGTCCTAAGCTATTTAGCACGGCATTATTCTACAGAGATGACCCAATTTTACCCTTGACCTCAGGGTTCATGTTTGGTTATGCAAGTGGAGTATCAACATCCTTGACCTAATGCACATACAACCCTAGACCAAACGTAGTGAACAAAGGGAAAATGTTAAAAACAACATAAATGCAAACCGGGGCTTGCCTTGGTTTTGCAGGTGACTAAAGTCAGATGATATGGGGTTAGTTGCTGATGTCTTGAAGTTCAACTTCTACCCACCTTGTTCCTTGATCCAAGTTCACGTTCTCCTTCACTCTTCTACGTTTACACACTACACGTTATGAACATGCATACATGTTTAATTGTAAAAATTTTTGCTAACAAATGCTAAAGCCAAGTTTGAAACTGGAACTTTGTTTAAGAATTTAAAATGAAACTGGTGCTAGTGGTTTGGGTTTGTGTTTAAGCACTATCATCAAGTGATGAGTGGGGTTTCATCACTTGGGTGGGGATCAACTAATAATGGTTGAACAGGACATAATGATCCAGGGCTCCAATGGAGCTGGAAATTTTCTTGTGAGTTCCTTGTCACAAGAAAGTCCTCTGGACTAAAATTCAGAATGTTTCATTGAATAGGTCACCCAGAACAATTCCCTAAGCATTTAGGCATAAAGGAATTAATTCTGATTAAACTTGCACTTTCATGCAAATCCAAGTGAACCATAATTTCATACATAGCTCAGGGAGTATGTCCGAATGTTCCTAGGATTTTTGGAGCTAAGGAATGCCCAGAACTGAATTTCCAAGTTTTGGAAATTCTCTGAAAATGTTTCTGTATTTATTTGAATGCAGAAACTTGGAATTAGAATTACCCTAATTAAATCAACTCCAAATGAGCTGAAAATTTTACAGGAGTCTCCTACTATCCTAAAGAATATCCTGGCAAAATTTGGGGAATTTTGGATGAACCAAACTCCCTATAAAATTCTTTTTCTGAAAAGATTTTAAAGAATTTTCCAGAATTTTCTATTGGTTTTCATGAAAATTGGGTTGTATATTTGGATAGATATTTTATCCTGAATTCAACCCAATTTGGATCACTAAATTTGGAGCTTCCTAGCAAAAGTTATGAGGTTCTAAAGTTTGAACCGAATTTGGAATTCAAATTAAACCGAGAATTGTTTAAACTCTGACTGCGGGCCACAGGGCCACGTGTCGACCGCTGAAACACGAGCCACACGGGTTACAGAGTATTTCCCGCATTGTCACAGCTTGATCCGAGGCCACAGAGAATCCCGTATGTTTAACTTCAGCCGCTGACGGGTGGGACCGACCACCTTCGTCTTCCTTTGGCTCCGGAAAACTTCGGAACCCGGGCCTCCGTTCACTTCCCGTGCTCAAACTTGCCGTCAGCCCCTAATTTCGTGCGCTGAACACGGGGAGAGGGTTTACCCACACCGACGTCGGCCCTAACCGAGCTCGCGACGGTGTGGCGGCTTAACCGAGCTTCGGTGATGTAGCGCCGCTGTTCTAGCTCGCCAAAAGCACGAAGGATTAGCGCTACAGCATCAGTGGAAGGTGTATATCATCGACGTGTGCTCAATTTTGCTTGGAGAGGCCGCTAGCTATGCTGTCACCGTGCGCCCGAGGTGGTTTTTGCGGCGACAGTGTAAAAACTGGGCTTTCTTCGGCTAGGGTTGATGGAATCGGGCGCTGTTTGGTCGAGGAGGTCCGTAGGAGGCTGAGGATCATGACACCAGCACACAACTGGAAGCCCTCACACCTCGGGGGAGAATTTCCCGTTCTGGAGCCGGCGACCCGAAGAAACCGCCGTGAGTAAAACTCATTCCGGCAAGATGGTCCCATGAACTGACCCCGAACTCGGTGGACAGCAAGGAGAGGTGGTAACCAACCTTTTTCGTGGCTTTGTTGGGCGTGAAACACCGGAGTGGCTTGGTTTGAAGTCAAGTCGCCGAGGTTGGTCCGCCGGGGAAGAACCGGCTCGCCGAGGCGATTGCAGCCCGCTGCACCCTCAGAACTGGCCTTGACAGCTTCAGGGAGTGTGGGCGACGTTGCTTTTGAGCTCGTCCGGGTGTCCACGGCTCGGGGAGAGGGTTGACGATGGGAGCCCGAGCGTGTGGGCGCGGCGGCGGCAAAAGCTCCCGGAAACGGCGCTGTGGCGAGGAGGGCGCGTGGCTCGGACGTGGCTCGGTGCTGTGAGGTGTGCGCTCTCGGTGGGAGGACGATAAGGGCGAGGGGAACCGACGTCGAAGCAGCTCGGGAGCTGGCGGTCGCGTGGTTTCGGTGGCGCGCGCGCGCGTTCGGTCCTTCGAGCGAAAACAGTGATCCGGTTTGAGTCTGAACAGAGAGACTGTTGCTTATGTGCTAAGTCTCCCCCTCTCCTCAATGACAATTGGGTCCCACTCACCTCCTCTCCTAAATATCCCAATTTTTGGCACATTGTAAACTTCAGCTCTGAGGAACTTAAATCCAAAAGTCATTTGCAATTTGATAAGTTATTCCTCAGTTTTGAGTTTAAATTCCAATTTGGATGAAATTTACAAGTTTCTTTGATATTCCTATCAAAGCACCTCCAAATTTGCTCAAAATTTGCCCCCTCTACAATTTGAACCTGGGGAGTTTGAATATGCCCTCTGATCCATGAGTTGGTCATTGCAAATACAACTTTTTAAACATCAGTTTGCATTTTCCTTTTTGGAGATGGCCCTCCTCTTTTTGGAAGTGACCCTCTTAGTTCAAACTGAATTTAGAGTTTTATTGCACATGCCAACACTTTCATGAGTAACACAAAAGTTTTTGTAAGTCCCATTTCTTGTATATAAACTCAACTTTATTCATATCTCAAGTTTTCTCTTTACAAGTTTTGGGACTTTTACATTCCTCCCCCCTTAAAAAGAATCTCGTCCCGAGATTCATGATTAAGGACAAGGTGGAGAGGACAACTACTACATATAAGCCTCTAACAACTCCGGATGATTGCGTTGCAAATACTCCTCGCTTTCCCATGTAGCTTCGTCGGACGTGTGATTTTCCCATAGCACCTTGAAAAATCGCAGCGTCCGATTTCTGGTTTCGCGAGTCTTTTCATCAATTATCCGGGTTGGTCGCTCAACATACGTGAGGTCCGGCTTCAAATTTTCTATGTCTCCCGTGAGAATCTCCGTTGGAACTTTTAAACACTTCCACAACTGAGATATGTGGAAGACGTTATGAACCCCGGCTAAGGTTGCCGGCAGCTCCAAACGGTATGCCACGGGTCCACACCTTTCAATGACAATGAAGGGACCGATAAATCGCAGAGCTAATTTCCCTTTCACTCCGAATCGGTGAATGCCCTTCATAGGAGATACGCGGAGGTATACGTGGTCCCCAACATGGAAATCAAGAGGACGACGCCTCCTATCCGCATAGCTCTTTTGTCTGGACTGAGCGGTTTTCAGATTTGCTTGAATAAGCCTTACCCGCTCTTCAGCTTCATTTACGAGGTCAACCCCGTAAATCACTCTCTCGCCAGATTCACACCAGTTCAAGGGTGTGCGGCACTTCCGGCCGTAGAGAGCTTCATATGGCGCCATTTTGATGCTCGCTTGATACCCATTGTTATAAGCAAATTCCGCCAATGGTAGATGATCGTCCCATCCTTTACCGTGGTGAATGGCACATGCTCGAAGCATATCTTCGAGAACTTGATTAACCCTCTCCGTTTGCCCATCGGTTTGAGGGTGATATGCAGAGCTTCTAATCAATTTGGTCTCCAGTGAGGCATGCAGCTGCTCCCAGAAACGAGCAACGAACAGCGCGCCTCGATCGGAGATGATCGTCCGCGGAACTCCATGTAGGCATAGTATTCTTGCAATATATAGCTCCGCATACTTCTTGGCATGGTATCCCGTATGTACCGGGATGAAATGGGCTGACTTGGTTAAACGATCCACGATTACCCAAACTGAGTCATGCTTATTAGCCGTGAGAGGTAGTCCAACAATAAAGTCCACACTAATATCCTCCCACTTCCATGCCGGAACACTTAGCGGTTGTAGGGTTCCTGCTTTCTTCATGTGGTCGGCTTTAACTCGCCGGCACGTATCACATTTTGATACGTATTTAGCAACTTCTCTCTTCATCCGGGTCCACCAGAATTTAGTCTTCAATTCTCGGTACATCTTGTTGCTGCCCGGATGAATAGAAAATTTGGATAAGTGAGCCTCATCCAAAATTTTCTTCCGCAGCCTCATATCACGGGGTACGACTATCCGGTCCTTGAACCATAGAGTGTCTTCATCATCTAACCGAAAACATTTCATTTCCCCGTTCTTCAATCTCCTTCTGATATGAGCCATGCCCTTGTCTTTCTTTTGAGCTGCCATAACCTCCTCTCTTATTGTGGATATGTGAATGTGGCCTAGAGGGGGGGTGAATAGGCCTTTAAAGAATTCCTGCACACTTAATAAAGTTGTTAGAAATTTGACTGACCGGACTAGTCCGGTTGTGTGGGCGGACTAGTCCGGTGTGCTGAATTGTTTGAGTTGATTAAGTGTGTCTCACAAGTTTTATCTTATAGCAGCGGAATAAGAACAACAGTTTTTATAACTTAAATTTATAGTATGGATGCACGTGCAAACTTGTAAAGAACTCAAACGATGACTAGCAAACTAGTAATCTAATGTGTCAAGATGTAAACCAAATGAGAGACAAAAGACACAAATTTTTACCGAGGTTCGATCTCACCAAGAGATCTACGTCCTCGTTGAGGAAGCTCACACAGAGCCGGGTTCTCAACCCTTTTCCTCTTCAAGTCACCACACAGGCCGACTTGACTTCACTATCAAGTGTAATCACCGTTTTTATGGGGCTACCTCACATGTTGAGGGCTCCCACAAGAATTACAATGAGAAGTTGACCAAATACACTCAAAAAGATTACAATTCAGAATATGAGTGTAGAGAGATCAAACCCCAAGAGCTCACAACGAAGGAACGACGATCTCCCAATCCCAAATCCAAGTATTTTATTGATCTTCACCTTTTTGCACCTTAGATGTGTGGGGAGATGTGTTTTTGGGCTCTTGGGACAGGTGGCGGCGCTAGGGTTTCAAGTTTTGACAGTATGAGTCGTGTCTTGTTGGGGAAAAGCCGAAGGACCTCTTTTTATAGGCTTTTCCAAAAAGTTTCCGTTGTTAAACCTACTACCGGACTAGTCCGGTATATGATCGGACTTATCCGGCCTACTTCCAGTGGGTTAACCGGACTAGTCCGGTCCACAAACCGGACTTGTCCGGTACTATGTGAGATGGGTTTTCAGAAACTTTAGCGGACTAGTCCTGTTGCTGGATGGACTAGTCCGTAGTCCTCAAAGGAGGACAACAGAGACATGACCGGACTAGTCCGGTCTAAAACCGGACTTGTCCGGTTGCGTTCCAGTGAGCTGACCGGACTAGTCCGGTTCACAAGGCGGACTAGTCCGGTGCACTATGTTTGCGTGTTTCAGAAAGTTAAACGGACTAGTCCGTTCAGGGAACGGACTAGTCCGGTTTTCAGTGGATTTTAGTTGATTTTTAAACCCCTTACCCCTACGCAAAGTCATGAGCTCTTGGGATGTCTCTCTCTCACACACCACCTATACATTTATATCTACTTTGCTTCTCTAAATTTCACTAACTTCTTCCTTTTCGGGCACCACTCTATTTTTCACCTTTTTGTGTGTGTGCCGAGCCAGTTCACTTTGTTTATCCTGCAATCATCTTAATAGTTTCATTAGGATCTCATATGTTCGTCATCAATTAGCCAAAACCCACAAGGGATATCCTAGATGCACTTACAATCTCCCCCTTTTTGGTGATTGATGACAACCATTTTAGATATCACAATTGAGAATAAAAGGTTGATTTTCATAAGGTGCGTACACATGAGAACAATAAAGAATTCACAAAAAACTTCTCACATATGTACACACCTTATGGTGGGGTGCCTCACAGGTGTGTGATAAACAAAATGTGGTAAATTAAAGACAACCAGTAGTGAACATGTAAGTGGGCATTAGAGCATAGTACTTCACACATAGGAAAAGAAATAGTGCATTACAAGATTAGGTACATGTCCTTGATCACACAAGATCTTAATGACTAATACTAGATAGAAAAATAGTCCAAGTCTAATCTCAATCTTCCATCTCAATCTCTCCCCCTTTGGCATCAAGACACCAAAAAGAGAAAAATTGAGGGAAGTCACTCATCGCTGCCTCCTCCGTCAGTCTCAGTCTGATCTTCATCTTCATCATCCACGGGAGCAGGATCTTCCTCTGAGTCCTCGGAGGCAGGCGGTGATGCAACGGGCTCAATCTCAAGCTTTGCACATATAGACTTGATATTTGCATTGACGTACTGTTGATGTCTCTTCCATGCAAGCTTTTCTTTGCGTTGCCTGTCTTCGATCTTACGGCAGCAGGCAAAGATAGAGGAGAGCATCTTGAGGATGCCGCTAGATGATTCTTGGGCAGGTGGAGAGCCAGGAGGAGCAGCTGCAGACCTATTGTCATCATGAGCTTGCTTTGATCTCCTCTCCACTGGTGGAGAGGACGGGGCAGCTGGAGCCGGAGGGAGAGTGTACTCGGTGGGTTTTTGCGGCTTCAACCCCGTATGCTTGACATCCTTGACAAACTCGAGTCCTGTCACCTTCTCAATCATGTACATGATATACGGTGCGTATCCACAGGACCTATTGGGGGTAATTGAGATGTTCACAATGTCATTGTAGATAGACTCAAAGACATTGAATGGTCTCCTCCCACTAATGACTTTCATGAGAGTTCTCAAGGTTCCTTGTATAGTTCCTGCATCTCCATCCTTCGGAGCTATCGTCTTTCTCAAGACTCTATTTAGAACCACAAAGAAGGGCTTTAGATATTTGATGGTTGGAGGGACATATGGCATCCTTGTGTCATAGAGAAATTCAAGTTCCTCCTTCTCCAGGGGTTTCAGATTATGAATGACCAGTTCATGATCCAAAGTGTTTTGGAGGTGAAGAATCCTAGCAAATTCATCATAAGTGACACTGTACCTTGAACCATGAGTCATCCAAGTAAGACTGTCTCCATCATCCCGAGCAAAGTAGAGAGTGGAGTAAAACTGAGTAATGACTTCATTGTTCCAGTCATACTCAAAGGATAGCAGGTCCGTCAGACCGTGCCTCTCTAAGGCCTCCACCATCTCACGAAATGTGGGATACTTCTTCGACTTCAGGTAGTCAACATTCAGCCATTGACTCTCTACTACGGGATTCTTCATCTTCATGTACACGTGCTCGTAGTAGTCTGCATGGAAGTTGCTCCAGAACCTAGGATCAGAACATTGTTTAGGTCGTCCATACACTTCAATCTTTCTGAAGTTATCAGCTAGCTCATTCCCTTTTCCAGTGAAATCTTCATTTGAAGGCTGCCTGTTGCGATGAACGGGATTTTTCAATTTCAAGGGCCCAATGGGGCCACTAGCAAGTCCCTTCCCTTTATTGAGAACTCTTCTTGGCCCTGATGAGCCCTCAGCAGCATCTTTCCTTTGAGGCCTTTTGATAATGACTTTTCTCTTCTTAGGAAGATTGTCGTCGGAGGGTGGAGAGTGAGCATTGATGTCATGTCTCTTCTTCATCACTCCCTCCTTAGCTCTCCTCACTCTTTCACGTTGAACTCCTTCGTCAATGTGAAAAGAGCTGTCATCTGATCCTGAAGACATGATGCCTGACAAGGAGTTTAAGGATTAGATGCAAACGGACACCTTATTGACTTCAAATGGGAATGTAGGAGTTCAGCTGTCAGAGACCGGACTTGTCCGGTTTCAGAGTGCGGACTAGTCCGGTGGACCGGACTTGTCCGCATCTGGACGCCGGACTAGTCCGGCCTAGCATAAGAACCCTAACTTGAGTGTTTTATTTGAAGCAAATCTCCTATCTATGGATACAAGGGTAGGAAAGTGGTAGAAATACATCTATTTATGCAATGTACATCCTTTTGAAATCAAAGGAAACTAGCTAGAGCTAGAAAAATTGAGATTTTGGGTTTTGGGGGGATTTACCAAGATTTGAAGATTCGCGTTGAAGGAGTGGAAATCAATCCAGATGTGTCCGGAAAGTAGGATCCCCTCATCGAGAAGAGGCTTTTTCACGGAGAAAACTCCGAGTTTGAGGGCTCAACTCGAAAATCACTTTGAGAGCTAGGGTTTAGGAGAGAGGGTGTTGCAAAGTGATTATGAGTGGAGAGGGAGGCATTTGGTCCAGCTGACTGCTTCTATATCCGACTGACCGGACTAGTCCGGTCCTGGTAGCGGACTAGTCCGGTTGGGAATCGGACTAGTCCGTTTTCAACAGACTTGATATATATATAGATAACTAATAGTGATCCAAGGACAACAATTTTGCAAGTAGTCTTGGTGATTACGACCAGTATACAATCAACAATCAGACAATGGTCATAATCCACAAGATTTATTCATTAAGAATAGTTTTCTGAGTACAAAGGAGAGGAGGAGCATTTTTGACAGTACGGAGGAACAATTTTAGTTGCAACCAGGTATGCAATGTTTCAAGCCACATTTCGAGAGTCAAGAATGTTTAGCTCATTTCTTAGTTCACAGAACCTTTTCTCATCTAATGGTTTGGTAAAAATATCTGCAAGTTGTTTTTCAGTCCTAACATGTGAAATAGCTATGTCACCTTTTAATGAATGATCTCTAAGAAAGTGATGACGGATGTCTATGTGCTTAGTTCTTGAGTGCTCTACCGGGTTGTGTGCAATTTTTATAGCACTTTCATTATCGCATAGAAGCGGGATATGACTTAGATTGTAGCCGTAGTCCCTAAGAGTTTGTTGCATCCAGAGCAGTTGCGCACAGCAACTACCGGCTGCAACATACTCTGCTTCCGCTGTGGAAAGAGCAATGGAGTTTTGCTTTTTAGATGACCAAGAAACTAGGGACCTACCAAGAAATTGACAAGTCCCTGACGTGCTCTTTCTATCGACTTTGCATCCCGCATAGTCAGCGTCGGAGTACCCTATCAAGTTAAACTTGGATCCTTTGGGATACCAAAGGCCCAAGTTGGGTGTGTGCACAAGATACCTTAGGATTCTTTTTACAGCAATTAAGTGACACTCTTTGGGTGCGGCTTGAAACCTTGCACACATGCAAACACTAAGCATAATATCTGGCCTAGATGCACATAAGTATAGTAAGGAACCAATCATGGACCGATATACCTTTTGGTCCACATTTGGACCATCTTCATTGAGGTCGAGATGTCCGTTGATGGCCATGGGTGTCTTGATGGGCTTGGCTTTGTCCATATTGAATTTCTTGAGAATGTCTTGTGTATATTTAGTTTGGCTTATAAATGTACCTTCTCTCAGTTGCTTCACTTGAAATCCCAAGAAGAACTTCAATTCACCCATCATTGACATCTCGAACCTGTCTGTCATTATTTTGCTAAATTCTTCACAGAAGGACTTGTTAGTGGATCCAAAGATAATGTCATCAACATAAATTTGACATACGAATAAATGATCATCAAAATGTTTAGTAAAGAGTGTATAGTCAGCTTTACCAATTTTGAATCCATTTTGAATCAGAAAATCTCTAAGGCACTCATACCAGGCTCGAGGAGCCTGTTTGAGGCCATAGAGAGCCTTACGCAGTTTATAGACATGGTTGGGATACTTCTGATCTTCGAACCCCGGTGGCTGCTCCACATAGACTTCCTCCTTTATCGGACCATTCAGAAAGGCACTCTTCCACTTGAGAATAACCTTTGGCCGCCAACCTTGCTTTATTTCTTGTCACTACTCCATGTTCATCTTGTTTGTTCCGAAAGACCCATTTGGTTCCAACGATGTTCGCCCTTGGTCTTTCCACCAGCTCCCACACTTCATTTCTTTTGAAGTTGTTCAGCTCCTCTTGCATCGCAATCACCCAGTCTGGATCCCTTAAGGCTTCTTCTACCCTGTATGGCTCCAGAAAAGACATAATAGAATAATGTTCACAAAAAATTGCAATTTGAGATCTAGTAGTTACTCCCTTAGCAATATCTCCAATGATATTGTTGACAGGATGGTCCCTTTGCACACACTGATGTACTCTTGGGTGTGGATTTCGTATAGTTGTTTGTTCTTCATTGTCTTCATGTGTCATGTCTCCCCATAGATCATTGCTTCCATGATCATCTTGATTTTCTTGATCTTCCTCAACTTGATCTTGTGTAGGAGCTCCCCCTTGATCATTGCTTCCTTGATGAAATTCATCTTGTGTCTCCTCTCGTGGTAGGATATCACCAAGTGCCATTTTCTTCAGGGCTTCACATGGAGCTTCCTCCTTATCTAGCATAGACTTATCGACTTGCTCCACTTGTGAGCCGTTAGTTTCATCGAACACTACGTCACGCGCTACTTCAACAAGGCCGGACACTTTGTTGAAGACACGATAGGCGTAGGCGTTCGATTCATATCCGAGCAAGAATCCTTCATCGGACTTCGAAGCAAACTTCGAGGCCCTTGGTTTCTTGTTCAGAATAAAACATTTGCAACCAAAAACTTTGAAATAAGAAACGTTAGGCTTTTTACCCGTGAGAAGCTCATATGGAGTTTTCTTCAGAAGTCGATGAAGTTACAACCGATTTGTGGCATGACAAGCGGTATTCACCGCTTCTGCCCAAAACCGGTATGACGTCTTGTATTCATCCAACATTGTTCTCGCCATTTCGATCAATGTTCGGTTCTTCCTTTCGGCCACCCCATTTTGTTGAGGAGAATAGGGTGCCGAGAATTCATGCTTTATACCTTCTTCATTGAGATATTCTTCAACCTGGGTGTTCTTGAATTCTGTCCCATTGTCACTTCTGATATTCTTTACTGTTGATGAGAATTCAATTTGAGCTCTTTTCAAGAACTTCTTGAGGATTCCTTGAGTTTCTGATTTATCATACAAGAAAAATACCCAGGTAAATCTTGAAAAATCATCAACAATTACTAAACCGTATTTGTTACCGCCGATGCTGATGTACGCAATTGGACCAAAGAGATCCATGTGGAGAAGTTCCAGCGGTTTAGCGGTGGTCATCACATTCTTGGCGGGGTGTGGTGCTCCAACCTGTTTTCCTACTTGACAAGCGCTGCACGGCCTGTCTTTTTCAAAAACCACATCCTTAAGACCACGGATGTGACCACCTTTTAGAAGTTTCTGCAGATTTCTCATTCCAACATGGGCTAGCCGTCTATGCTACAGCCATCCCATGTTGGTCTTAGCAACCAAGCAAGTGTTGAGTTCGGCTTTATCTTTGTTGAAGTCAACAAGATAAAGCTTTCCCTTCAACAATCCCTTGAATGCAATCGAGCCATCGCTTCTTCTAAAGACGGTCACACCCTCATTAGTGAATAAACAGTTGTAACCTTTGTCGCATAGTTAAGATATTGATAAAAGATTATAATCTAGAGAATCTACATGTAAAACATTAAATAAGGTGTGTTGAGAGGATATTTCAATGTTACCACTACCAAGGACCTTTCCTTGGCTGTTATCTCCAAAGTATATTCCTTCACTTGGATCCTTGTTGCACTCGTATTCCACAAACATACTTCTCTCTCTGGTCATATGATTTGTGCATCCGCTGTCTAGCACCCACTTAGATCCACCGGAGGAGTAAGCCTGCAAAACAGAATTATTTCTGGGTTTTAGGTACCCAAGCTTGCTTGGGTCCTCTCAGGTTAGTCACAAGAGTCTTGGGCACCCACACACAAGTTTTTAAGTTCTTGTGGCGTGGCCCTGTATATTTAGCAATGACTTTTCCATACTTGTTTTTCATGAGAACATAAGAAGCATCAAATGTATGGAATAATGTTTGTAGCTCAGATTCATGGGATTTTTCTTTAACAAAAATGATTCTATTCTTAGCATGATTAGAGGTAGACATGTGTCTATTCCTATCGAAGCCAAGTCCATCTTTGACATTGGAAGGTCTAGTGATCATATATGCACTTCTTGCATATTTGATCTTCTCCTTATCAAAGATGCCGTTCTGAGAAGAATGCATGTCATGTGGGGTTAAAGCATTAGAAATTACATTCTTCTTACTAGAGCAAGTGCAGGTTCTTACTGTTGTCGAGCGCATATCTTTGGAGGAAGAGCTCTTGGAGGAAGAGGAGTCACTTTGTTTGAGGGACTCAACTTGCACCTCAAGGATTTTGTTAACTTTTGACAAGTTAGCAAGTTCTTCCTTGATTGCAATGTGCGAGTTCTCTAACTTTGAGTAAGTTTCCTTACTCAAGGTTAGCTCTAACTCAAGTGACACATTCTTCTCTCTTTCAAGCTCAAGCAGCTTTTCAACTTCTTGATATCTCTTCCTCTCACGGATGAGCATATCTTCTTGTCGGTTGACAAGTTCCTCCTTTTCAAAGATTTCGTTCGACAACATTTCCATTTTCTTTAAAGCAATTTTACTTAGCCCTCTAAATAATTCTTCATTATCACTAGAGCTATCAAAGTCATCAATGGAGGAATTTAGTATAGGAGGAGTAAGTCTAACCTTTTTCTTGCCTTCCTTAGCCATAAGACAAGTATGGATGTTCATGTCCCGTCCTCCCATGTTCGGAAAGAGTGTGGCTCTCGTAGTTGGTTTCTTGACTGCGATTGTGGCCACCTCTTCTTCTTTATTGGAGGAGGACTCGTCGTTTGAGTCCCACTCCTTCCCAATGTGAGCTTGATGGGCTTGTCTTCTTTTTCTGAAATTTTTCTTTTCTTGAGATCTTGTTTCCTTCTTCTTTTTGTTTTCCTCATAAGTACAGTCCACCATGAAGTGACCATACCCTCCGCAGTTGTAGCAAGTGCGTCGAGCCTTGGATTTTCCTTTATCCTTGCTTTTGCCTTCATGTGAATTGTTGCCGTGTCTTCTCTTCATCATGCGTTTGAACTTTTTGATGAAGAGTACCATTTCTTCGTCATCAAGATCGGTGCTTTCATCGCTTGTATCTCCATCGTCTTGGTCTTCACGAGTTTCTTTGAGTTTGGGTCTGCACGTTGCTTTGAGGGCAACTTCTTTCTTTTTAGAAGAGGTGAGCTCGGCTAAGTCTTTGACGTATTGAGCCTCTTTCTCCATCATTTCATGATTTATGATCTTTCCCAATAACTCATCGGGAGTCATTTTGTGAAACCCGGGGATTTCTCTAATCATTGAGCAAAGTGTGACGTTTCTTGGCATGAAGGCTCTAATCATTCTTTTGACCACTTCGTGATCTGTCCATTTCTTACTTCCATACGCACGAATTCTGTTGATGAGTGCTTTCATACGGTTGTACATGTCTTGAGGTGATTCGCCTTCTTCAATAGCAAATCTTCCCAACTCTCCTTCAAGCATTTCGATTTTGGCTTCACGAACTGACCTATTTCCTTCGTGAGCTGTCTTGAGGGTATCCCAGATTTCTTTTGCACTTTCTAACCCATCGATCTTGGTGAATTCCTCTCTGCTTAGTGATGATGCGATCACGACGACGGCTTGTGCGTTTCTGTGAATCTCCTGTTCTTGTTCTGGGGTGAGTTCATCATTCGTGTCCGGAATATCGATGCCTGTGCAAACAATGTGCCACAGACTAGGGTTCAGGGATATCAGATGCATCTTCATGTTGTACTTCCACATGGTGTAGTCACTTCCATCAAACTGTGGAGGCCTTCCCATAGGAATAGAGAGATAATGATTATTTGAATTGAGTCGGTTGTAGTTGTAAGGATACCGGGAGTAGTCGTGATGACCACTCCCCATCGTCTTTTCTTCCTCTTTTCCTTTTTGTGCCAGCAATTTCTTTCTCAGGAGTGCTTTTAGCTGCCTCACTTCTTCATCGTCATGTGGGTTTTCTTTCAGCACATCGAAGGCTTTGGCTTCTTGCTCCTCATCGTTGTTGCTCGTCTTCGGGATATCGTTGTTCTTCTCAGAGGCCATTGATCTCTCCGAGATGTGAGTCTCGTTGATGGAGAACCTGGCTCTGATACCAATTGAATGTGGCCTAGAGGGGGGGTGAATAGGCCTTTAAAGAATTCCTGCACACTTAATAAAGTTGTTAGAAATTTGACTGACCGGACTAGTCCGGTTGTGTGGGCGGACTAGTCCGGTGTGCTGAATTGTTTGAGTTGATTAAGTGTGTCTCACAAGTTTTATCTTATAGCAGCGGAATAAGAACAACAATTTTTATAACTTAAATTTATAGTATGGATGCACGTGCAAACTTGTAAAGAACTCAAACGATGACTAGCAAACTAGTAATCTAATGTGTCAAGATGTAAACCAAATGAGAGACAAAAGACACGAATTTTTACCGAGGTTCGATCTCACCAAGAGATCTACGTCCTCGTTGAGGAAGCTCACACAGAGCCGGGTTCTCAACCCTTTTCCTCTTCAAGTCACCACACAGGCTGACTTGACTTCACTATCAAGTGTAATCACCGTTTTTATGGGGCTACCTCACACGTTGAGGGCTCCCACAAGAATTACAATGAGAAGTTGACCAAATACACTCAAAAAGATTACAATTCAGAATATGAGTGTAGAGAGATCAAACCCCAAGAGCTCACAACGAAGGAACGACGATCTCCCAATTCCAAATCCAAGTATTTTATTGATCTTCACCTTTTTGCACCTTAGATGTGTGGGGAGATGTGTTTTTGGGCTCTTGGGACAGGTGGCGGCGCTAGGGTTTCAAGTTTTGACAGTATGAGTCGTGTCTTGTTGGGGAAAAGACGAAGGACCTCTTTTTATAGGCTTTTCCAAAAAGTTTCCGTTGTTAAACCTACTACCGGACTAGTCCGGTATATGATCGGACTTATCCGGCCTACTTCCAGTGGGTTAACCGGACTAGTCCGGTCCACAAACCGGACTTGTCCGGTACTATGTGAGATGGGTTTTCAGAAACTTTAGCGGACTAGTCCTGTTGCTGGATGGACTAGTAAGTAGTCCTCTAAGGAGGACAACAGAGACATGACCGGACTAGTCCGGTCTAAAACCGGACTTGTCCGGTTGCGTTCCAGTGAGCTGACCGGACTAGTCCGGTTCACAAGGCGGACTAGTCCGGTGCACTATGTTTGCGTCTTTCAGAAAGTTAAACGGACTAGTCTGGTCCATGAACGGACTAGTCCGGTTTTCAATGGATTTTAGTTAATTTTTAAACCCCTTACCCCTACGCAAAGTCATGAGCTCTTGGGATGTGTCTCTCTCACACACCACCTATACATTTATATCTACTTTACTTCTCTAAATTTCACTAACTTCTTCCTTTTCGGGCACCACTCTATTTTTCACCTTTTTGTGTGTGTGCCGAGCCAGTTCACTTTGTTTATCCTGCAATCATCTTAATAGTTTCATTAGGATCTCATATGTTCATCATCAATTAGCCAAAACCCACAAGGGATATCCTAGATGCACTTACAATATGAGAGCTAGGTTATGTAGGGCTCCATATGGAACCAAGTAGAGACTTGGTTCTTCCTCTTCCATCGGCATAATGGTCAGGTTATGAATATGAGACTTCCGGCTCAGTGCATCGGCAACCACATTTGCCTTGCCCGGATGATAATGAATTTCAATCTCATAGTCCTTGATCAGCTCCAACCATCGTCGTTGTCGCATATTCAACTCTTTCTGAGTGAATATGTACTTCAAACTTTTGTGGTCGGTGTAGAGATGACCAAGATTTCCCAATAGATAATGTCTCCACATCTTCAAAGCTAATACCACGGCAGCAAGCTCGAGATCATGAGTTGGATAATGTTTCTCATGATTCCGTAATTGTCGTGATCCATATGCGACCACGTGTCCTCCTTGCATGAGTACACAACCAAGCCCGACGGCGGATGCATCACAATAAACATCAAAAGGCTTGGTTGTATCCGGTTGCGCTAGAACCGGGGCTGTTGTGAGGTGTTTCACCAACGCTTGAAAAGCTTCCTCACATGGCTTGCTCCAATCATACTTGATGCCCTTTTTCAGAAGCTCCGTCATAGGTTTGGAGATTTTTGAGAAGCTCGGGATGAACCTCCGATAATATCCCGCCAAACCCAAGAAGCTACAAACTTCACGGACCGATGTTGGAGACTTCCATTTCAGCACTTGATCAATCTTGCTTGGATCAACAGCAATACCTTCTGCTGAAATAATGTGTCCAAGAAATGGCACTTGGTTGATCCAGAATTCACATTTACTAAACTTTGCATAGAGCTTGTGATCTCTCAGTCGTTGGAGCACAATATGCAAATGTTTAGCGTGATCCTCTTCAGATTTGGAGTAGACCAAGATGTCGTCGATGAAGACCACGACGAACTGATCCAGCTCCGGCATGAACACCAAGTTCATAAGGTACATAAAGTGGGCCGGAGCATTGGTCAACCCAAATGACATGACAAGATATTCATAGAGCCCATATCTTGTCGAGAATGCTGTTTTCGGGACATCTTCCGCGCGAATCTTGATTTGATAATATCCCGACCTTAAGTCCATCTTGGAGAAGACTTTAGCACCCACTAGCTGATCGAAGAGGATATCAATTCTTGGTAGTGGATACTTGTTCTTTATGGTCACAGCATTCAAAGGACGATAATCGACGCATAGCCTCAGTGTCTCATCCTTCTTCTTCACAAATAAAGCTGAGCAACCCCATGGTGATGAACTTGGACGAATAAACCCCTTGTCCATCAGATCCTTGAGTTGCTCCTTCAATTCTGCTAACTCACTTGGAGCCAGTTTGTATGGTCTCCGAGAGATCGGCATGGTTCCCGGTATCAACTCTATTTTGAACTCCACCTCGCGCTCAGGTGGTAAGCCTGGAAGATCTTCGGGAAACACGTCCGGATATTCACGGACTACCGGAATGTCTTCTAACTTGCAAGCCTTGGCATTGCATACTTCCGGGTCTTTGGAACCCGCTTCGCCGAGATACAATGTTTGACGCCCATGAAGGGGAGAGTCCAAGTGAACACTCCTGTTCTCGATGTCCAGAACAGCCTTATGGAAGGTCAACCATGATATTCCCAATATGGCATTAATTCCCTGGTCTTCGAGAATGATGAGGGTGGTACGATAAATTTTTCCACCCAAACAAAGTGGTGCTCGCGAGATGACATCATTAGTGGATATGTCTCCACCTGGCGAATGAATAAGGTATGAACCTTTGGTGATAGTGGTGGATATCTGATCCCGGATTACCGTTGCCCTGCTAATGAAGTTATGTGTCGCACCAGAGTCGAATAAAATGACAACCAACTTGTCATTTAAGGTGAACCTGCCGGCAAGAACAGGTCCTCCTTTTGGCAGATCATCGACTGACACATAATTAACTGTCCCTACTTTGGACATAGCTTTTCTTGGCTGTCCAAGATCACTCCTGGGAACTGGACCCGCAGACACATTGTTGCTGCTCGGTTCAGTGGCTTTATTGGCCTTAAGCTCATTGTCAAGCTGAAGTGGGACAGCACTTGGCTCAGCTGAGAAATCACCTTGTTCATTTTCAACCTCTTGAGGGTAATAATATTCTAGTGCACCTTGTTGATACTGAGGTGCATAAGAAACAAGTTGCTGCTGCGGTGGAGGTGAATAAGACCTCTGTGGAGTAGAAGAGTCGTCACACTCCCAGAATGATTGCACCTCTTGTGGAACCTCTCGACCGGAAGGTGAACGGATTACCAACCGATACTTCAGAGGTAGACGATTGTCTTCATCTTGTGATGAGTCCCTCTCCCTCTTTTCTTTGAGGTAAAGGTTGGAATAATATTCTTGAGCAATAGCACAGCCCACGAACTCATCAAAATTCTCTTGGCTAACGTGAGCCAATTCACATCGCAGCTAGCGGTCAGCCCTCGATAAAAATGATAACCCTTCATGGCTGGTGATTTCACATAGTCAGGGACATATTGAGCTAAGCGATTGAATTCCTTCGCATACTCAATAACGCCCATGTCGCCTTGCTTTAGGTTCCAGAATTCATCATGGCTTGTTTGCATTATGCCCGCAGGGATGAAACGAGCACGAAATGCAGCCTGGAACTCCGCCCATGTGACACGATGCCCTGCTGGTTGAACAGCAAGGTACTCTGCCCACCATGCTCCAGCAAAGCCGTGAAGCTGTTGAGCGGCATATAGAGTCTTCGAGAATTCGTCACATTGGATCAACCCAAACTTGGACTCAATGACACGTAACCAGTGATTTGCTTCACAATGGTCAGCCGCCTCAGAGAATACCGGCGGTTGTGTCGCCCAGAAATCCAGATACGTGCTCTGGGTTGGCATGTGATGTTGAGCTTCTCGATCTATGCCTTGCTGAACTAGAGTTTGGAGAGTTTCATTCATCTTCGCCATAATTTCAGCCAATCCGGTTGGCGATGGCTCTTGTGATGAAGTCGAGTCATTCCCACCTCGACTTGAACCTCCAAGCTCCATTTGAGAATGTGTACGTACCATACTGCACGAAACAAAATTTTGAGTCAATCAAAATTCTATCTAATTAGTAAGTAAAGATAAGTAAAACATGAACATGTCATGAACTTTATGAAAGCATAACCACATTCATGTTTAAACAAATCTTAAGTACGCTTAACTAATCAGCGGGACTACCCTGACCAGTTCACACAAACTCCAAATTTTACTCAAGTTATCAACAGATTCTTGACTTGAGTTCAATACCAAAGTTTTAGTAAACTTTAGTATCTTTCCAAAAAGTACTTATGTGCTCCTTATGGGTTTTCCTACAGGGAGTTATGGCTTAAAAACAGAAAGGTCCAGAGAGGTTTTTGGTACTGTCCTGGTTCTGAACAGTTTGCCTTCAACTGGACTTTTCACAAACTTAACGTGTGCTTTTGCTCTGGAGGTCTACAAAGAAGTTGTAGAACACTTAAAAATATTTCCAGAACTGTACCATACACCTTAATTGGTTAAATCTACTCAGAGTTATGCTCTGTCAAAGTCCAGCAAGAATTTCTGCCAGAAACAGAGCACTCTGTTTTTGAAAACTTTGAAGCCTAGTAATTCTCTCATTTGAATCTTAGCTCAAAATAAGAATTCATTAACTAATACTTGTTTCAATCTTCCATTTTTAGTTGAAAGTTAGTTCATGAATCATTTCTTCATAGGGAAGAGATTATTAAGTGTAGTACGGTGTCGATGCACCGTAAGAAACATGTCGGTACTACGTTACCTCACCAAAGAAAATCCTACACCAAATCATACCGGCATATACGTTTTATCAGTGGCACTAAGACGGTCTCTCGCACACGTGTACTACACGGGATATGTACGTGGTTAGTACCTGCAGAAGAACACTCAATAGTGGTGCACTCAAAGGTTGTTTCATTTCAGGTAGTTCCATATTTGAAAGTAAATACAAACGCCCGTATCATTGTCATACGGCCGTCCTTGAGTTAAGTCACGTCTCAAGGTACGCGATCGTGTTTCAACACCACACGACGGGGAACCCGAGTATGTCATGAACGGGTCGTCACGGTTGGGAATGTTATCAACCCAACGGATACCACCTACTGCCCTGCAGGGCACGCCGATGGCAAGCGCTGCGTATGTCCTCCTGGGCTACTTCCAGACAGACACACTCTCGCTTTACTGACCACGCGATGGGGTCTCCACTTACTTGCCTAATGCATGCTAGGGATCAGCGTTTCATATGAACTCAGGAACATGGAGAGTCCAAGAGTTCATATTGACATCTCACACCAAGCTGTGAGATCTAACCCTGAACCACTTTCCTCGTCAGGGGAGCTAACCGAAATTGAACCGCTTTCGGTGGCGTTCCTTACCATGCTTACCAGAATGTAGGTGCGTCGTTACAAAATGAAAATTCAGAATTAAAACACATATGTTAGTCTTGCCACTTTAAGTAACTATACTACTATAGTCCTTATGTGGGCCTGATATCGTTTCCTCACCGTATCCTAAGTTTTTGTCGTAATACCATCCTTATTTCGTCCGCTATTACCAATGCGGCTCTGATACCACGCTGAGGGGGCCCGACCTCGATCACGGGGGCAGGGCGCCTCGCCCGAGGAATCGCATTGGGTGGTGCCGTGTTATGCGGCACCCAACAGCACACATATAAGGAACACAGTATTACATAAGTCAAAGCGGAAGGTTACAATTATTCTTTGTAAATAATTTACACAAAATAGCTACAGCGGAAGTCTATAACCAGCTCACGTTGAATAACTATGAAGCACCGAGAAGAGATCCAGCCCGCGGACTCCTCGCTAGCAACACGAAGACATGGCAGCGGCTAGGTCCTCCAAATGTGACATGACTCGGGAGTTCCCGAGTCTCACCGGATAACCTTCTTTATAGCGTCGAGATTTTTCCTGCAAAACCACTTATATAGCAAGAGTGAGCACAAAGGCTCAGCAAGACTTAACCGTCTCTCCTAAGACATGAAACTCTACATGAAAGGGACCTAAGACCTATACCTGTCTTTTGCGAAAAGACTCGCCTATGAGTTTATTCTTAACATTCAGGTTTTAGCCATAATCATAGTGACCTTGCGCCCAGTAACATTGGAACTCCACAATCAAACAAGAAACGCTTCATTCCAATGTTACTTGTCCCAAGGTGAAAAATAAATTTAGTTTGCTCTATCTCTACTGCAAACAAGTTTCTCATGCAGTTTAACATAATCATAGCAGCAATTTTACTTTTGAAAACTGTTCCCACACAACTTGCTTACTACGTCACAACACAGTGAGCAAGCGGTACTCATAACCGCGAGGGACGGTGATTCGAATCAAACACTACCCGGATAACTCGACACATACGCCCGCCTCTGAAGACCCAACTCTGGCGTCCTTCATTACGTCGTATGTGGCAACCTTTCTTAGGACACTAAACTGTAGAACCGGTCGCGCCGTCTCGGGCTCATAGGTCTAACGAGATGATGTGGTATGCCTCTACAATCCAGTGAACCTGGTACATCGGTTTCCTGGTTCCCATATATCAGTAAGCATCCGGTACACAACTCAATACTTGCTCAGTGGGGCTGCATACGCTTCGGTCCTTGACCGACACGGGCAGAGCTACTCGACCAAGACCTCGTCTTGTCGCTACCTAACTCTCCTGCCCGGTCTCATCTTTACAAACGTAAACTTTAGTTTGCCTCTCTTTCCAACCCCACTTATGTGATCCTGAAACAAAGCTCGCGAGTAGATTCCAACTACTTGACTTCTACCGGATGTCCTAAGCTATTTAGCACGGCATTATTCTACAGCGATGACCCAATTTTACCCTTGACCTCAGGGTTCATGTTTGGTTATACAAGTGGAGTATCAACATCCTTGACCTAATGCACATACAACCCTAGATCAAACGTAGTGAACAAAGGGAAAACGTTAAAAACAACTTAAATGCAAACCGTGGCTTGCCTTGGTTTTGCAGGTGACTAAAGTCAGATGATATGGGGTTAGTTGCTGATGTCTTGAAGTTCAACTTCTACTCTCCTTGTTCCTTGATCCAAGTTCACGTTCTCCTTCACTCTTCTACGTTTAAACACTACACGTTATGAACATGCATACATGTTTAATTGTAAAACTTTTTGCTAACAAATGATAAAGCCAA
The DNA here is from genome assembly GCA_030760725.1 of Neostapfia colusana. Lineage (NCBI taxonomy): Eukaryota > Viridiplantae > Streptophyta > Magnoliopsida > Poales > Poaceae > Neostapfia > Neostapfia colusana. The sequence goes on along the minus strand of JASWHV010000004.1, from coordinate 35,723,986 downwards.
GTTTGAAACTGGAACTTTGTTTAAGAATTTAAAATGAAACTGGTGCTAGTGGTTTGGGTTTGTGTTTAAGCACTATCATCAAGTGATGAGTGGGGTTCCATCACTTGGGTGGGGATCAACTAATAATGGTTGAACAGGACATAATGATCCAGGGCTCCAATGGAGCTGGAAATTTTCTTGTGAGTTCCTTGTCACAAGAAAGTCCTCTGGACAAAAATTCATAATGTTTCTTTGAATAGGTCACCCAGAACAATTCCCTAAGCATTTAGGCATAAAGGAATTAATTCTGATTAAACTTGCACTTTCATGCAAATCCATGTGAACCATAATTTCATACATAGCTCAGGGAGTATGTCTGAATTTTCCTAGGATTTTTGGAGCTAAGGAATGCCCAGAACTGAATTTCCAAGTTTTGGAAATTCTCTGAAAATGTTTCTGTATTTATTTGAATGCAGAAACTTGGAATTAGAATTACCCTAATTAAATCAACTCCAAATGAGCTGAAAATTTTACAGGAATTTCCTACTATCCTAAAGAATATCCTGGCAAAATGTGGGGAATTTTGGATGAACCAAACTCCTTATAAAATTCTTTTGCTGAAAAGAATTTAAAGAATTTTCCAGAATTTTCTATTGGTTTTCATGAAAATTGGGTTGTATATTTGGATAGAGATTTTCATCCTGAATTCAACCCAATTTGAATCGCTAAATTTGGAGCTTCCTAGCAAAAGTTATGAGGTTCTAAAGTTTGAACCGAATTTGGAATTCAAATTAAACCGAGAATTGTTTAAACTCTGACTACAGGCCACAGGGCCACGTGTCGACCGCTGAAACACGAGCCACACGGGTTACAGAGTATTTCCCGCATTTTCACAGCTTGATCCGATGCCACAGAGAATCCCGTATGTTTAACTTCAGCCGCTGACGGGTGGGACCGACCACCTTCGTCTTCCTCCGGCTCCCGCGCGACCCCCGCCGCCGGAGCTCGCCGGAAAACTTCGGAACCCGGGCCTCCGTTCACTTCCCGTGCTCAAACTTGCCGTCAGCCCCTAATTTCGTGCGCTGAACACGGGGAGAGGGTTTCCCCACACCGACGTCGGCCCTAACCGAGCTCGCGACAGTGTGGCGGCTTAACCGAGCTTTGGCGACGTAGCGCCGCTGTTCTAGCTCGCCAAAAGCACGAAGGATTAGCGCTACAGCATCAGTGGAAGGTGTAGATCATCGACGTGTGCTCAATTTTTCTTGGAGAGGCCGCTAGCTATGCTGTCACCGTGCGCCCGAGGTGGTTTTTGCGGCGACAGTGTAAAAACTGGGCTTTCTTCGGCTAGGGTTGATAGAATCGGGCGCTGTTTGGTCGAGGAGGTCCGTAGGAGGCTGAGGATCATGACACCAGCACACAACTGGAAGCCCTCACACCTCGGGGGAGAATTTCCCGGTCTGGAGCCGGCGACCCGAAGAAACCGCCGTGAGTAAAACTCAAATTCCGGCTAGATGGTCCCATGAACTGACCCCGAACTCGCTGGACAGCAAGGAGAGGTGGTAACCAACCTTTTTCGTGGCTTTGTTGGGCGTGAAACACCGGAGTGGCTTGGTTTGAAGTCAAGTCGCCGAGGTTGGTCCGCCGGGGAAGAACCGGCTCGCCGAGGCGATTGCAGCCCGCTGCACCCTCAGAACTGGCCTTGACAGCTTCAGGGAGTGTGGGCGACGTTGCTTTCGAGCTCGTCCGGGTGTCCACGCTCGGGGAGAGGGTTGACGACGGGAGCCCGAGCGTGTGGGCGCGGCGGCGGCAAAAGCTCCCGGAAACGACGCTGTGGCGAGGAGGGCGCGTGGCTCGGACGTGGCTCGGTGCTGTGAGGTGTGCGCTCTCGGTGGGAGGACGATAAGGGCGAGGGGAAACGACGTCGAAGCAGCTCGGGAGCTGGCCGTCGCGTGGTTTCGGTGGCGCGCGCCCGCGCGTTCGGTCCTTCGAGCGAAAACAGTGATCTGGTTTGAGTCTGAACAGAGAGACTGTTGCTTATGTGCTAAGTCTCCCCCTCTCCTCAATGACAATTGGGTCCCACCCACCTCCTCTCCCAAATATCCCAATTTTTGGCACATTGTAAACTTCAGCTATGAGGAACTTAAATCCAAAAGTCATTTGCAATTTGATAAGTTATTCCTCAGTTTTGAGTTTAAATTCCAATTTGGATGAAATTTACAAGTTCCTTTGATATTCCTATCAAAGCACTTCCAAATTTGCTCAAAATTTGCCCCCTCTACAATTTGAACCTGGGGAGTTTGAATATGCCCTCGGATCCATGAGTTGGTCATTGCAAATACAACTTTTTAAACATCAGTTTGCATTTTCCTTTTTGGAGATGGCCCTCCTCTTTTTGGAAGTGACCCTCTTAGTTCAAACTGAATTTAGAGTTTTATTGCACATGCCAACACTTTTATGAGTAACACAAAAGTTTTTGTAAGTCCCATTTCTTGTATATAAACTCAGCTTTATTCATAGCTCAAGTTTTCTATTTACAAGTTTTGGGACTTTTACACTGAAATAAGGGAAAGGACACTAAACGACTCGTATCACTGAGCTGGCTCTTCGGGGTCTTCCTTATTATTGCGGCTGTCCTCTGATTCCGCTTTGGGTGGGGAAGCTGCTGGGGGAGAAGTGCGGCGATGCCTGCTCGCCCGGCGGTCTGGGGAGTCAGGAGTCCACGTGTCATTTACGGTGACACACAGTTCATTCCCATCTCCTCTTTCTCTCGCCCTCAAGCTGGCTCGAAGCAACGCCTCAGTCTCCTTCAGGGTGTCACGAACATCCTGAAGCTCCTGCTGGCACTCCTGCAGTCGAGTGCTGAGCATAGCAGCATCCTCTAAGCACAGGTCCATGTGCTCATGGGAAGTCCCCTGCTGCACTGGCGGGTACTTGTACTCCGCGGTGCCACTCTCACGCTGGAGAACATACATGTACTCAGTCCTATCCAGGTGGCGACGGTTGATGTAACTCCGGCAGGTGATGGCCTCCCAGGTGACATCCTTCTCAGCATAGACCTGTGTCGCCCGACAAGCTGGAGAGCGGTGGATCTTGAGCCGCTGATTTTCATGGATAATCCTCATTTCTGAACTCCATTCTTCCAGCTTCTCACGGATGGTCCGGGTGGAGCTGTAGTGTATGATTAGCTTGCCCGTATTGCCGGCAGCGTGGAGCATACGCCGTAGACGGCGCAACAAGCCTCCTACTGCCAACCCGTAGGAGTGGTACGTCACCGGACGGTTCTCCTCTCTTAAGGCGAGGGCAACTGCCAGAACTCTCCCTCCGGTGGACTTGCGGGCGGTGCGGATCATGCGAACCATCTAAAACATAAAGCATTTAAAATTAAGTTAGATAAGAGTTAAACAAAAATTGTATTTTGAATAAAAGTTGGGGTAAGATGAATAAAGTGACCCCATTAAATAACACCTTCAACCCACACCTTTGTAAAATAGTTTTTAAGAAAATAGTGTCCTTAGATACGTCCATTTCTACCTAGGGCCGTCTATTTTAAATCGCACGGTAGAAATAAAACCCCGCATACCGGTTCGGCGATCTAGTCTGAGCCGTCTGTTTTAAATCGGACGGTCCACGTCAGCCCCGCGTTATAAAGGCCGGGATTCTTACGCGCTACCCCCTGGGGATCTTGGAAAATACGAGCTAGCCCCAAAAACTTCTGATCTAGCCCTGGAACTTCAGAAATTCGTGTAAATTCATTTAAAAATCAGTTTTAGCCCCTGGACTTAATAAATATTATGAAAACCCCTCTGTTATGTGTAGTTAGACCCCTGGAAATTTATGAAATAGTAAATTAGACCCTGCAGTAGGGTGGATTTACCTTTTTGACCCTATATGATATTAAATTCAGAAATTTGAATATGTGACAAGGATTTAAATTTAAATGGTAAGGCAAACACATGTGCAAATTCAAATTTAAACTCTCCTAGCCTTTGGAAAACTTTAGAATGAGTTAAAAATAGATTTTAGGCTGAAATGAAATCTGCCTAAGTGTTGTTCATATTTATTAGTTCTAGAAACACATTTTTAGGCTAGGAAATAATTATGAAAACTGATAAAATAAATTTAAATTAGTTCACATCAGGGGAGAAGTTCAAAAATATATCATTTAATATTTTAGATCAGAACCTATTCTGTTTAGATGATATGTCCTAGTATTTAATATTAAAACTTACCTTTAGGCATAGAAAATAAGTCTGAAAAATATAGGAAAATAGGTATGCATAATTAGAAAATGATAAATGAAGTCTCCAAATCCAAAAACTTCAGTTTAGGATTTGGTAGAAGATCTGAAAACCTATTTGGAGTAGGAAATTACCTTTCATGCAAACTTGGTAGCTAAAGAATTGTATTAATTAAATATAAAGAATTTGTTCAAATTGGAAATTCATATATAGTGTGCAAACAGAAATCTGAATACAAAAGTTAGAAATCATATACATATGTTTAAAAGTGCATGTAGGCCAAAAATCAATACATATAGAGTAACCACAACACTTAGAAATGTGAATGACTTTCATAGGTATGTATGTGTGGTTTGTATGAAGTGAAAGTGTGAACTATGTCTTATGGATTGTTGTTTTCTTTTGCTATGTGTATTGGCATGAGTAGATCCTGCCCCAGAGCAAGTTCTCCCCTTCCAAGACCAAGATTTTCCATTTCCAGAGCAGCAGGAAGAAGGCAAGTGTCCTTGACCACTTTGATCCTATACTAGGATGTGTAGATAGAATTGTTTGCATTGTCAATTGAACTATGAAACCCATGCTAGGAAGTTCCCCTAGAATTGCATTATCTTGTTTTCTTGTAGCATGGGTTGGGATTTGTTTTATTATGTCATTCACTCATATTACTTATGCTTAGCCATGCTTAGAATGGGATAAGTGGGATATGATATCATCAACTTATTTACCTTACTCTTGAATGAGATATTATGAGTTATGTAGAGGTAGGGATCGAGGCAAGTTGGATGATTTGGTTGGTGTTCGGTGCACGAGACTCGGGTTAGTGTTTAGTACTTGCCTGGATCCTAAGGACCGGTTCATGGAGCATGTAACCTGGCTTTACCGTGCCAACCACATGCTGAGATGGGGCAGCTTGGCCAATTAATTAGGTGTATCCCCGGCGTAGTATGGGTGTGTTGGATGGTGCGGGGAATAGGTGTCAGTTGGACTACCGTATGAACCGCAAGGCTCAAGAGGGGGCCACTGCAGCGGGGTTGGAGCCTCTTGTATGCTGTTAGTGGTGAAACCTCAGTGGGCCCATGCTCGTCGGGAATCCCTTTGTAAAGGCTTCGTAGTGATCTCCTGGCTACACACCTAGGAAGTGTGAATGTGGTTCGCGGCCACTGGCATAACGGAGGATCTTTTATTCCACCCGGCAACGGGGGATGAAATCACTACATGTGGGTACAGTGGTGCAAACTCTGCAGAGTCAAAACTGTCATGACAGCCGTGCTCACGGTCAAAAGCGGCTTGGACTTATTCATGATTAGAGGATGATGGATTGGGATGTTGAGGAGGTTAAGCAGGAAGCCTAACATTGGAAATGAGACTATGTTTACTTGATATTGATGATGGGTTGAGGGATTGGGACCATTTCACCTGTGTAGTAATGTAGGTGCTTAACAAGCTAAGGTGATAGGTATTAATTGCGTAGTGCTTAAACCATGAGTTCAACCTCTCCTTGCTCTAGCCATGCATGACATAACTTTCCCACACTTGCTGAGTACCCACGGTACTCAAACTTGCTTTTCTGTTGGTTTATATTGCTGTTCAGGTCAAGAGAATGATGTGGTGTTTAATGACCAAGACTTTGGTCCCGAGGAAGGATTCTAGGTTCACGGAGTCCCCCGGGCAACGCCTGTGTCGGAGCCCACAAGATTTATTTTCCGCTGCTGTTTTATTTACATGTCATGAACTTATTATCGTCCATCGAGACGTATGCTATGTAAGACTTATTTATATTCAACACCTGGCTTGTAATAAATGATGCTTCACTATTTGTCATCACATATATGAGAAAATAATTCTAGCATACATGTGATATTCACTCGGTTGTTCTTTGGAGGAACCGGGTGTGACAGAGGCTCATGATTCCGACTATTCCATTCATCCTGGGAACAAGAGGAAGCAAGGAGTTCTTGGGACTGCAGCAAGGAAACATGACTGTAAGGGAATACCTCACTAAGCTCTGATACCACCTTTGTCACACCCGGTTTCTCCGAAGAACAACCGAGTGAATATCACATGTATGCCAGGATCATTTTCTCATAAATGTGATGACAAATAGTGAAGCATCATTTATTACAAGCCAGGTGTCGAATATAAATAAGTCTTACATAGCATACGTCTCGATGGACGATAATAAGTTCAAGACATATAAATAAAACAGCAGCGGAATATAAATCTTGTGGGCTCCGTCACAGGCGTTGCCCGGGGGACTCCGTGAACCTAGAATCCTTCCTCTGCGTATGTCTTGCTCTAATGTGGAGTCCACTTCCATGGCGATGGTCTCACCACTATTTACCAGACATAGATTGAGTTTTACAAACTCTTCCTTCAATTCTGTAGGCACGTCCTTTAAGCTCAACCTATTGACCTGCACCTTCCGGCTTAAAGCATCTGCCACGACGTTCGCTTTCCCAGGATGATAGTTGATGCCCACATCAAAGTCGTTGATTAGCTCCAAACATCTCCTTTGTCTGAGGTTGAGATCTGGCTGTGTGAAAATATACTTTAAGCTCTTATGATCCGTATATATCTCTGTCCTCTTCCCCATCAAGTAATGCCGCCAGATCTTCAATGCGTGTACCACTGCGGCTAGCTCTAGGTCATGTGTAGGATAGTTCTTCTCGTGTTTTCGGAGCTGCCGGGACGCGTAGGCCACGACATGCCCCTCTTGCATGAGAACACATCCCAACCCGTGTCCAGATGCATCGCGGTACACCGAAAAATTCTTCTGCATGTCTAGCATAACTAGCATTGGGGCTGTTGTCAGTCTTTTCTTCAGTTCTTGAAAACTCGTCTCACACTGTGGTGTCCATGTGAATGTGATTCCCTTCTCTAACAATTTGGTGAGGGGTCTCGAGATCTTGGAGAAACCTCAATAAACCGTCGATAATACCCATCCAATCCTAAGAAGCTTCGAACTTCCCCGACATTTTCAGGGGTCTTCCACTTCTGCACATCCTTGATCTTGGTGGGATCTACGGAGATTCCTCTGACACGACCCCACGGTCTTGTCGAGCCAGGATCACGCTGAGGGGTGCTGCGTTGCACAGCACCGGATAACACACGTCAAAGGTGCAAAGCGGAAGCGAAATTTTATTACATAAACAAGTTTATGAACATGTTTACATCAAAATAAGTTCAGTCTACACTCACGGGCGTAGACTAAGCATCAAGTGCACATTCAGCCCTTGAACGTGTCCTTGCTAGCACACACGCACACTAACTCTGCGGTGTGCACGACTCCCACTCGACGGGGTTCCCCTCCTGAGATTCCGTCTCCTCTTCGGGAGTCCCTTCCTCATAGAACCCTGCAAAAGCTTCAAACACAAGCAGTGAGCACGAAGTTTCAGCAAGTATGACCCGTCTCACCTGAACATGGAACTTCTAAATGAGGGTGGTGGGTTACACTAAGGTAAAAATCATTTGCAAGGACTCGCCTAATTAGTAGAGCCTTACTTTCAAGTTTTAGCAGCAGGTTGTGGAGAACCTTACGCTAAGGCACATGAGAGAGCCGCAATCAAACAAGAAACGCATTTCTCTCATGTACTTTGCCCAAAGTTGAAAGGAACTTTAGTTAGCTCTAAACTACAACAAACCATTAACAAGCAAAGTCCATCTTTCAATCAGCAACATTTTAACATGTAACTAGCCTGTTCTTTCTACGTCACGGTACAGTGAACAAGTGGAACTCACTGACCGCGAGGGACGGCGATTATAATCGATTTACACCTGCAGGGTTACCCGAACAACCCGTCACGTACGCCCGTACTTGATGTTGCCTACAACAACCATCACGGACGCCGTATGTGACTACCTTTGACCCGTTAGCCAAATATTGAACCGGTCCAATCGTCCCGAGCAAGAGGTCTCTGCACGCGCATCTCAGTGCCGCCAGCCGATTTACACCTCGAGCTCTCAACCTACCCTCTGAACGACCAGCTATGCCTCAACACCCGGCTACCTGAGTTACATCAGTTTCCCGGTTCCCATATAGCCGGTAGGTCTTCGGTACTGTTCTAGCTTGTTCAACAGGCCCGCACACGGCTCGGTCCTCAATTAACACAAGTGGATCTATAGCACACAGGCCCCAAAGTCCTGCTGCCCTTACCCTCCGCTTGGTCTCATTTTCTTGCCATGTGTTTCATGTGCTATCTCTACCCGAGTCGGGCGCCTCTAGCCTATGTTCGCGAGTAGTTCCAACTACTCGACTTGTACTGAACCCTACACTTATCTTAGCATTGCAGTAGCTAACGGGGTTTGCAATCCTAAACCCAATGTAACACCCCAAATTTTGATTCAAAACCCAAAACCATGTTCAGAGGGGAATTTAAAATTTTTTGGACGTGTTGCATGTTTTGCAAAAATTCAAATTCAAACTGGAATTCAAATTAGACTCAAAACAGAAAAGAAATGGAAAAAGAAAAAGAGAAACGGGAAAAAAACCGGCCAGTGGGCCGAAACCCGCCAGCCGGCCCAGTTTCCCCGCGCCAGCCGGCCCCCGCGCGCGCCGCGCTGTCTCTCACAGAAAGGTGGGACCCACCTGTCATCCCTAACCCCGCGACCCCGGACTTTTCCCCGAGCGCGCGCGATCTTAACCGCCCGGAAACCGCGTCCCGCCGCCCGAATTCTGGTCCCAGAGGACTCCAACTCGATCACAACAGACCCACCGCCCTCCCCCGGCTATAAAAACCCCAGCCCCGATCAGTTTTTCCCACGCGATCGCCGATTTTCACTCCGGTGAGCACCGAGACTTCGCCGGTGAATTCTGGCCGATCTAAGCTCGGAAACTCTGATCTAACTCGCTGGTCTTGATCCACCGCCTCCGGGGAGCTTTGCAGGTGCAGAAAACTCGGAGAGTTACGGTGTAAATCCAGCGCCGACGAGCTTCGCCGTGGTTTTGCCTCGGACCTCGCCGCCGATCACTTTCCAGGACCCCCGAGCTCGAGAAAACCCCCGAGGTGAGATCCCTGACCTCCCCTCTATTGATCTAGGCCATAAGATCACAGTTCTAGGCAGAATTCTCGAGGATCCGAAACTTTCCGGCGAGATCGCCGCTTCCCGCCGCCGTGCGCCGCCGGCAGCGCCGCCCGCGCTCGATCAGAGCGACGTGGCTGCTTGTGCGCCGTTTATTTTAAATCGCACGGTATACTTTAAAACCCCGCGTACCGGTTCGATGTTATAATATCAGCCGTCGGATTAAAATCGGACGGTCCACGTCAACCCCGCATTATAAAGACTGGAATTCTTACGTGCTACCCCCTGGGGTTCTCTGGAATTGAGAGCTAGCCCCGGAAACTTCAGATCTAGCCCCTGGAACTCCAGAAAATCATGTAAATTCATTTAAAAATCAGTTTTAGCCCCTGGACTTAATAAAAATTAGGAAAAACACCTCTGATAAGTGTAGCTAGACCCCTGGAAATTATGAAAATAATATTATAGACCCTGTAATGGGTGAGTTCATTATTTTAGCCCTGTTTAGTATTTAATTTAGGAAATTGAATATGTAACTAGTGTTTAAAAATTAAAAAGTGGGACAAACATATTGTCAAAATTAAGTTAAAGACTTTCTCAGTGTTTAGAAAATTTTGGAGTGAGATAAAAACATATTTTGGACAGAATTGAATCTGTTTAATTTTTTATTCACATTTAGGGACACATTTTTGAGTAAAGAATAGCTATAGAAAAATAGGGAAAATAATTATGAAATAGTATACATCAGAAGCCAAGATCAAAATATGTTATTAAATTATTTAGGACCAGAACCTATACTGTTTAGGTGATGTGTATTACCAATTTCATAATAAAATACACAATTATGCATAGGAATATAAATCTGAAAATATAGCAACTAGTAAATGATAAATGGAGTTTTTAAAATCCAAAGGGTTCAGTTTAGGGTTGGTAGAAATTATGAAGGCACATATGGGGAAGAAAAATACTTTTCATACACACTTGGTAGTAAAAAGGTGTAGTAGTTGAATATAAGAAATTTATTGGAAACCCATATAAATAGTATGTAGGTATAAATGTGGACACAAAAGTAGGAATCATATATACATGGTTAAAAGTGCATGCAAGCCACAACTTAACACACATAAAGTAACCACAACACATATAATGGTAAAGAACTTTTATAAATATGAATGTGTGGTTTGTATGAAGTAGAAGTGTGAACTATGTCTTATGATTGTTGTTTTTCTTTTGCTATGTGTGATGGTATGAAGTAGAACCTGTTCAAGAGCAAGTTAACCCTTTCCATGATCAGGACTACCCATTTCAAGAGCAGCAAGAAGGAGGCAAGTGTCCTTGACCACTTTGAACCTATGCTAGGATGTGTAGATAGAATTTTTTGCATTGTCAAATGAAAGATGAAACCCATGCTAGGATGTTTCCCTAGAATTGCATTACCTTGTTTCCTTGTAGCTTGGGTTGGGATTCATTTTGTCATGTCATTTATTTACATGCATATGCTTAGCCATGCTTAGAATGGGATATTTGGGACATGAGATCATCAGTTTATTATACCATACTCTTGAATGAGCTATTGGGAGTATGTAGAGGTAGGGATCAAGGCAAGTTGAATGTTTTGATTGTGTGCTGCGTGCACGAGACTTGGGTTTGTGTTTAGTACTTGCCTGGATCCTAAGGACCGGTTCATGGAGCATGTAACCCGGCTTTACAGTGCCAACCACATTCTGAGACGGGGCAGCTTGGCCAATTAATTAGGTGTATCCCCGGCGTAGTATGGGTGTGTTGGATGGTGCGGGGAGTAGGTGTCAGCTGGACTACCATATGAACCGCAAGGCTCAAGAGGGGGCCACTGCAGCGGGGTTGGAGCCTCTTGTATGCTGTTAGGGTGAAACCTCAGTGGGCCCAAGCTCGTCGGGAATCCCTTTGTAAAGGCTTCGTAGTGATCTCCTGGCCGCACACCTGGGAAGTGTGAATGTGGATCGTAGCCACTGGCATAATGGAGGTTCTTTTAGTCCACCCGGCAACGGGGGATGAAATCACTACATGTGGGTACAGTGGTACAAACTCTGCAGAGTCAAAACAGTCTTGACAGCCGTGCTCACGGTTAAGAGCGACCTGGACTTATTCATGATTAGAGGATTGATGGTTTTGGAAGTTAAGCGGGGAGCTTAACAATGGAAAGGATGTTATGGTTATTGGATTATGATAATGGGTTGGGAGATTGGGACCTTTTCACCTGTGTAGTAATGTAGGTGCTTAATAAGCTAAGGTGATAGGTATTAATTGCGTAGTGCTTTAACCATGAGTTCAACCTCTCCTTGTTCTAGCCATGCATGATATAATTTTCCCACACTTGCCGAGTACCATTGGTACTCAACCTTGCATTTTTGTTGGTTTATATTGCTGCTCAGGTCAAGATAATGAGGTGGTGTATAATGACCAAGACTTTGGACCCGAAGAAGGTTTCTAGGTTCAGGGAGACCCCCGGGCAACGCCTGTGTTGGAGCCCTAAAGAATAATATTCCGCTGCTAGTTTATTTACTTGTGATGAAGAATTAGTGTCCATTGAGACATTTGCGATGTAAGACTTATTTATATTCGACACCTGGCTTGTAATAAATGATGCTTCACTATTTGTCATCACATGTATGAGAAAATGATCCTGGCATACATGTGATATTCACTTGGTTGTTCTTCGGAAAAACCGGGTGTGACAGAGGTGGTATCAGAGCCAAGGTTGCCCGTAGGAACGTGGACCTAGGTAGAAATGGACGTATTTAAGGGCCCTATTTTCTTAAAAACTATTTTCCAAGGTGTGGGTGGAAAAGTGTTATTAAAGGAGTCATTTTCTTCATCTTACCCCAACTTTCATTCAAAATAGGATTTTTGTTTGAGATTTTATCTAACCTAATTTTAAATTCTTTTGTTTTAGATGGTTCACATGATTCGCACCGCTCGTAAGTCCATAGGAGGGAGAGTTCTCGTAGTTGCCCTTGCCGAAAGAGAGGAGAGTCGCCCCGTGACGTACCTTTCCTACGGATTGGCAGTAGGAGACTTGTTGCGCCGTCTTCGACGTATGCTCGAAGCCGCCGGCAATACGGGCAAGCTAATCATCCACTATAACTCCACCAGGACCATCCGTGAGAAGAGGGAAGAATGGAGTTCGGAGATGAGGATTATACACGAGAATCAGCTGCTTAAGATTCACCACTCTCCAGCTTGTCGAGCAACACAAGTTGACGCGGAGAAAGATGTCACCTGGGAGGCCATCACCTGCCAGAGTCACATCTATCGTCGCCACTTGGACAAAACTGAGTACATGTATGTCCTCCAACGTGAGAGTGGTACCACGGAGTACAAGTACCCACCGGTGCAGAAAGGGACTTCCCATGAGCACATGGACTTGTGCTTGGAGGATGCTGCTATGCTCAGCACTCGACTGCAGGAGTGTCAACAAGAGCTTCAGGATGTCCGAGACACCCTGAAGGAAACGGAGGCGTTGCTGCGAGCTTGCTTAAAGGCGAGAGAAAGAGGAGATGGGAATGAACTGTGTGTCACCGTGAGTGATACATGGACTCCTGACTCCCCGGATCGCCGAGCGATCAGGCGTCGTCGCACTTCTCCACCAGCAGCCTCCCCACCCAAAGCAGAGTCAGAAGGTAGCCGAAATGAGGAGGAAGATCCCGAGGAGCCAGCTCAAGAGGACGAGTAGTGTAGAGTCTTTCCCCTAGCTAGCAAGAGGTCGAGTAGTCGAGTCGTTACGTAGTTAATGGTGTGATAATGCTTGGTGTGTGACGTGAGTTATGGAAGCCATGAGCAATTGTCCACAGCCTCGTCTTCAGATTGTTTTGCTTTGGTGTGTGAACCCACAGGAAATAATAGTGCATTTATTTGGTGTGAGATATGAACCCTCATAAAATTTTAACAAAGCCTCAACACCTCAAAGTACCAACAAATGAAAGTAGTAAGATGATACTAAATGGTATCAAAATTAACATTGGTTGATTCTGCCAGATGGCCGGAAGAGGAAAAGGACGTGCCGCCAACCCCGCCAACAACAACGATGAGGCATGCAACCCTCATCTTTCTGGAGGCCAGGACCGGGGTGGTCGCCGTGAAGAAGTTGATCCTCTCCACCAAATGCTGGAGAATCAAAATCAGCTTATCCAGAACTTGACTCAAGTGGTGGCCAACTTGCATCAAGTTCCACCTCCACAAGCTGCACCACGCCAACCAAGGTTGAGTGAGTTTCTAGGAACTCAACCCCCAAAGTTTGCAAGTGCTGCTGAACCTCTGGAGGTAGATGATTGGCTGAAGACCATTGAAAGTAAGATGAGGATCATACAGTGCCAAGGGTATGAGAGGGTGCTGTTTGCCTCTCATCAATTGCATGGACCTGCTGCTGATTGGTGGACCGCCTACGTGGCCGCCCATCATGACCCTGAGAGCATCACTTGGGAAGAGTTCAAGCGTAGCTTCCGCAACCATTACATCCCAAGAGGTGAACTCAAAAACAAGAGGAAGGAATTTTTGGGACTGCAGCAGGGAAACATGACTGTGAGGGAATACCTCACTAAATTTACTCAACTATCCCGTTATGCTCCACGAGACATAGAGACTGATGAGCAGAAACAAGATTGTTTCGTGGAAGGACTTACCGCAGAGATGCAGTGTGCAATGTCCTCTAATGAGTATGAAAGCTTTCAAAAGATGGTGGACAGAGCGTTTGTGGTGGAAAGGAAGCTAAAGGCCCTGGAAAATGAGAATAAGAGGAAGGCGGGGTGGTCACATCAGGCCTCAGGGAGCAACACCCGCCCACGTATGATGCAGCAACCTACGGGGCAGACAAGCCGTGCTGTGGTACCCTATTCAGCACGAAGAGGGTACCACCCAAACTACAGGCCACCCGCAGCACCAGCACAGCCGCCACGTCAGTTTGTGCAGCAGCCTCGCCCCGCATATCCACCTCGACCAGCAGTGCAAGGACCCCCAAACCAACCCCAAGACAACAAGGGCCAAGCATCTAAGATTGGGGTGCAATGTTTCAGCTGTGGTGAAGTGGGGCACTACGCCCATAAATGCCCAAAGAAGAAGCCTGCGCCGCCACAACAGCAGAATGTAGTGAGAGGACGGGTGAACCACGTCACTATGGAGGAAGCACAAGAGGCACCCGACGTGGAAGTTGGTAAGTTTCCTGCCAATTTACACCTTGCAACTCTGCTGTTCGATTCTGGTGCTACCCACTCGTTCATTGCTCAAGGGTTTGTTAAGAAGTATGACCTAGCAACCACACAAATGAACCATATGCTAGCCGTAAACTCTCCAGGTGGAGAAATAAGGACAAGACAAGTGTGTCCCAAAGTGAGCCTAGACATTAATGGGGTAGTATTTACTGCTAACCTCATAGTGATAGATTCACAAGGGATAGATATTATTTTGGGTATGGATTGGTTGACCAAACATAAAGGAATCATCCATTGTTCGACCAGAACGGTGGAACTAACTCACCCCAGTGGTACCAGAGTAAAGTTCATAACAATACACGAGCCTAGGAGGGACATTAAATTAAATCAAGTGGAGGTGAAAGTTGAGGAAATCAGGACCATCAGGGAATATCCAGATGTTTTTCCGGAGGAGTTGCCAGGTATGCCTCCCGACCGTGACGTGGAATTCGCAATTGAGCTAGTACCGGGAACAACCCCGATATACAAGAGACCTTATCGAATGGACTCCAAGCAGCTAGAAGAGCTCAAGGATCATTTGAGAGAATTGACGGAGAAGGGGTATATTCGCCCTAGTTCCTCACCATGGGGAGCTCCGGTGATATTTGTGCCCAAGAAAGACGGAACCCAAAGGTTATGCGTGGATTACCGTGCCTTGAATGAGGTAACCATTAAGAACAAGTACCCATTACCCCGCATTGAAGACTTGTTTGATCAGTTGAGGGGAGCTTGTGTGTTCTCGAAAATTGATCTCAGGTCGGGATACCACCAACTCAAGATAAGGTCATCTGATATTCCCAAGACAGCTTTCGTATCTCGGTACGGACTGTATGAATACACGTCATGCCTTTCAGGCTAACCAATGCCCCGGCATATTTCATGTACCTCATGAACAAGGTATTCATGGAATATCTGGACAAATTTGTGGTGGTTTTCATAGATGATATTCTCGTCTTCTCCAAAAATGAAGAAGAACATGAGAAACATCTAAGGTTGGTGTTACAGAGGCTGAGAGAACACCAACTATATGCCAAGTTGAGCAAGTGTGAGTTTTGGCTGAAGAGAGTTCCCTTTTTAGGACATATAATCTCGGAGGGAGGAATCTCCGTAGATCCCGCCAAAATCGAAGATATCCAGAAGTGGAAAACCCCTGAAAATGTCGGGGAAGTTCGAAGCTTTTTGGGATTGGCTGGATACTATCGACGGTTTATTGAGGGATTCTCCAAGATCTCGAGACCTCTCACTAAACTGTTGGAAAAGGGAATCACATTCACCTGGACGCCACAGTGCGAGACGAGCTTTCAGGAGTTAAAGAAGAGATTGACAACAGCCCCAGTGCTGGTTATGCCAGATATGCAGAAGAATTTCACAGTGTACTGCGATGCCTCTGGAAATGGGTTGGGATGTGTTCTCATGCAAGAAGGACATGTCGTGGCTTATGCATCCCGGCAGCTTCGGAAGCACGAGAAGAACTATCCTACACATGACCTAGAACTAGCTGCAGTGGTACACGCGTTGAAAATTTGGCGGCACTATTTGATGGGGAAGAGGACAGAAATATATACGGATCATAAGAGTTTGAAGTACATATTCACACAGCCAGATCTCAACCTCCGACAAAGGAGATGGCTAGAGCTAATCAATGACTTTGATGTGGGCATCAACTATCATCCCGGGAAAGCAAACGTCGTGGCCGATGCTTTGAGTCGGAAAGTGCAGGTCAATAAGTTGAGTTTGAAGGACATGCCTGCAGAATTGAAGGACGAGGTTATAAGACTCAATCTATGTCTAGTAAATAGTGGTGAAGCCATCGCCATGGAAGTGGACTCCACACTCGAGCAAGACATACGCGAGGGCCAAAAGAATGATGAGAAGATACAAGAGATCAGACGGCTCATTAAGGAAAATAAAGCTCCTGGTTTTAGAGAGGATGAACAGGGAACGGTGTGGCATGGGAAAAGGATCTGTGTGCCAGAAGTAAAAGAGATCCGTGAATTAATTTTGAAGGAGGCGCACGATTCTGACTATTCCATTCATCCTGGGAGTACGAAGATGTACCAGGACCTCAAAAGCAGGTATTGGTGGTATGGCATGAAGCGGGATGTCGCGGAACATGTTGCCCTGTGTGACACATGTCAGTTGGTGAAAGCAGAACATCAACGACCCGCGGGATTGCTGCAACCACTCAAAGTGCCTGAATGGAAGTGGGAAGAAATCAGCATGGATTTTGTCGTGGGATTGCCTAGGACCCAATCCGGGTATGATTCAATATGGGTCATTATTGATCGCCTAACCAAGGTAGCTCATTTCATTCCTGTGAAAGAAAGCTACAGCGGATCCAAATTGGCAGAATTGTACATGTCAAGGATTGTGTGTTACCATGGAGTGCCAAAGAAGATAGTGTCGGACCGAGGGACACAGTTCACCTCGAGGTTTTGGCAAAAGTTGCATGAAACCATGGGAACCCATCTGAACTTCAGCTCTGCCTATCATCCCCAAACTGACGGGCAGACGGAAAGAACCAATCAGATCCTTAAAGATATGTTAAGGGCATGTGCACTCAAAAACAATAGGAGTTGGGACAAGAACTTACCGTATGCGGAGTTTTCCTATAACAACAGTTATCAAGCTAGTATGAAGATGTCAAAGTTTGAAGCTTTGTATGGAAGGAAGTGCAGAACTCCTCTATTTTGGAACCAAACAGGAGAAAGTAAAGTGTTTGGTCCAGAAGTGCTACAAGAAGCCGAAGCGAAGGTGAGGGAGATTCGCAACAACTTGAGGATAGCACAAACACGCCAGAAGAGTTATGCTGATGTACGAAGAAGAGAACTCGTTTTCAACGTGGGAGACTATGTTTATCTCAAGGTGTCCCCTATCAGAGGACTTCGTCGGTTCAAGGTGAAAGGGAAGTTGTCACCTCGATACATCGGACCCTTTCAAGTTTTGGAAAGAAAAGGCGAAGTGGCGTACCAACTAGAGTTACCGGTTCATCTATCAGATGTACACGATGTATTCCATGTGTCACAACTCAAGAAATGTCTGAGGACGCCTGAGGAGGTGTTACCCATGAATGAAGTAGATGTAGCTGAGGATTTGTCTTATGCCAAGCAACCATACAAGATTTTGGAGACGATGGAACGCCTCACCAGAAATAAAAGAATCCGGATGTGCAAGGTGCAGTGGAAGCATCACTCAGAAGAGGAAGCTACCTGGGAACGGGAAGATGAGCTCAAGGCACAATTTCCGGAATTGTTTTCTTAGAAACACCAATCTCGAGGACGAGATTTCTTTTAAGGGGGGTAGAGCTGTAACACCCCAAATTTTGATTCAAAACCCAAAACCATGTTCAGAGGGGAATTTAAAAATTTTTGGACGTGTTGCATGTTTTGCAAAAATTCAAATTCAAACTGGAATTCAAATTAGACTCAAAACAGAAAAGAAATGGAAAAAGAAAAAGAGAAACAGGAAAAAAACCGGCCAGTGGGCCGAAACCCGCCAGCCGGCCCAGCTTCCCCGCGCCAGCCCGCCCCCGCGCGCGCCGCGCTGCCTCTCACAGACGGGTGGGACCCGCCTGTCATCCCTAACACCGCGACCCCGGACTTTTCCCCGAGCGCGCGCGATCTTAACCGATCGGAAAACCCGTCCCGCAGCCCGAATTCCGGTCCCAGAGGACTCCAACTCGATCACAACAGACCCACCGCCCTCCCCCGGCTATAAAAACCCCAGCCCCGATCAGTTTTTCCCACGCGATCGCCGATTTTCACTCCGGTGAGCACCGAGACTTCGCCGGTGAATTCTGGCCGATCTAAGCTCGGAAACTCTGATCTAACTCGCTGGTCTTGATCCACCGCCTCCGGGGAGCTTTGCAGGTGCAGAAAACTCGGAGAGTTACGGTGTAAATCCAGCGCCGACGAGCTTCGCCGTGGTTTTGCCTCGGACCTCGCCGCCGATCACTTTCCAGGACCCCCGAGCTCGAGAAAACCCCCGAGGTGAGATCCCTGACCTCCCCTCTATCGATCTAGGCCATAAGATCACAGTTCTAGGCAGAATTCTCGAGGATCCGAAACTTTCCGGCGAGATCGCCGCTTCCCGCCGCCGTGCGCCGCCGGCAGCGCCGCCCGCGCTCGATCAGAGCGACGTGGCTGCTTGTGCGCCGTTTATTTTAAATCGCACGGTAGACTTTAAAACCCCGCGTACCGGTTCGATGTTATAATCTCAGCCGTCGGTTTAAAATCGGACGGTCCACGTCAACCCCGCATTATAAAGACTGGAATTCTTACGTGCTACCCCCTGGGGTTCTCTGGAATTGAGAGCTAGCCCCGGAAACTTCAGATCTAGCCCCTGGAACTCCAGAAAATCATGTAAATTCATTTAAAAATCAGTTTTAGCCCCTGGACTTAATAAAAATTAGGAAAAACACCTCTGATAAGTGTAGCTAGACCCCTGGAAATTATGAAAATAATATTATAGACCCTGTAATGGGTGAGTTCATTATTTTAGCCCTGTTTAGTATTTAATTTAGGAAATTGAATATGTAACTAGTGTTTAAAAATTAAAAAGTGGGACAAACATATTGTCAAAATTAAGTTAAAGACTTTCTCAGTGTTTAGAAAATTTTGGAGTGAGATAAAACATATTTTGGACAGAATTGAATCTGTTTAATTTATTATTCACATTTAGGGACACATTTTTGAGTAAAGAATAGCTATAGAAAAATAGGGAAAATAATTATGAAATAGTATACATCAGAAGCCAAGATCAAAATATGTTATTAAATTATTTAGGACCAGAACCTATACTGTTTAGGTGATGTGTATTACCAATTTCATAATAAAATACACAATTATGCATAGGAATATAAATCTGAAAATATAGCAACTAGTAAATGATAAATGGAGTTTTTAAAATCCAAAGGGTTCAGTTTAGGGTTGGTAGAAATTATGAAGGCACATATGGGGAAGAAAAATACTTTTCATACACACTTGGTAGTAAAAAGGTGTAGTAGTTGAATATAAGAAATTTATTGGAAACCCATATAAATAGTATGTAGGTATAAATGTGGACACAAAAGTAGGAATCATATATACATGGTTAAAAGTGCATGCAAGCCACAACTTAACACACATAAAGTAACCACAACACATATAATGGTAAAGAACTTTTATAAATATGAATGTGTGGTTTGTATGAAGTAGAAGTGTGAACTATGTCTTATGATTGTTGTTTTTCTTTTGCTATGTGTGATGGTATGAAGTAGAACCTGTTCAAGAGCAAGTTAACCCTTTCCAAGATCAGGACTACCCATTTCAAGAGCAGCAAGAAGGAGGCAAGTGTCCTTGACCACTTTGAACCTATGCTAGGATGTGTAGATAGAATTATTTGCATTGTCAAATGAAAGATGAAACCCATGCTAGGATGTTTCCCTAGAATTGCATTACCTTGTTTCCTTGTAGCTTGGGTTGGGATTCATTTTGTCATGTCATTTATTTACATGCATATGCTTAGCCATGCTTAGAATGGGATATTTGGGACATGAGATCATCAGTTTATTATACCATACTCTTGAATGAGCTATTGGGAGTTATGTAGAGGTAGGGATCAAGGCAAGTTGGATGTTTTGGTTGTGTGCTGGGTGCACGAGACTTGGGTTTGTGTTTAGTACTTGCCTGGATCCTAAGGACCGGTTCATGGAGCATGTAACCCGGCTTTACAGTGCCAACCACATTCTGAGACGGGGCAGCTTGGCCAATTAATTAGGTGTATCCCCGGCGTAGTATGGGTGTGTTGGATGGTGCGGGGAGTAGGTGTCAGCTGGACTACCATATGAACCGCAAGGCTCAAGAGGGGGCCACTGCAGCGGGGTTGGAGCCTCTTGTATGCTGTTAGGGTGAAACCTCAGTGGGCCCAAGCTCGTCGGGAATCCCTTTGTAAAGGCTTCGTAGTGATCTCCTGGCCGCACACCTGGGAAGTGTGAATGTGGATCGTAGCCACTGGCATAATGGAGGTTCTTTTAGTCCACCCGGCAACGGGGGATGAAATCACTACATGTGGGTACAGTGGTACAAACTCTGCAGAGTCAAAACAGTCTTGACAGCCGTGCTCACGGTTAAGAGCGACCTGGACTTATTCATGATTAGAGGATTGATGGTTTTGGAAGTTAAGCGGGGAGCTTAACAATGGAAAGGATGTTATGGTTATTGGATTATGATAATGGGTTGGGAGATTGGGACCTTTTCACCTGTGTAGTAATGTAGGTGCTTAATAAGCTAAGGTGATAGGTATTAATTGCGTAGTGCTTTAACCATGAGTTCAACCTCTCCTTGTTCTAGCCATGCATGATATAATTTTCCCACACTTGCTGAGTACCATTGGTACTCAACCTTGCATTTTTGTTGGTTTATATTGCTGCTCAGGTCAAGATAATGAGGTGGTGTATAATGACCAAGACTTTGGACCCGAAGAAGGTTTCTAGGTTCAGGGAGACCCCCGGGCAACGCCTGTGTTGGAGCCCTAAAGAATAATATTCCGCTGCTAGTTTATTTACTTGTGATGAAGCATTAGTGTCCATTGAGACATTTGCGATGTAAGACTTATTTATATTCGACACCTGGCTTGTAATAAATGATGCTTCACTATTTGTCATCACATGTATGAGAAAATGATCCTGGCATACATGTGATATTCACTTGGTTGTTCTTCGGAAAAACCGGGTGTGACACCCAACCCATGGTTTTCTTGGCTATGCAATTGGGTTTCCAAACAAGACTCTAATGCAAAGAATCATAATACTCAAGTAAGTGCTCAAAACAATAAAATTTGTAAAACGGTTAATACAAACCGGAGCTTGCCTTGCTGCTCTTGGTCGTAGACTTGCTGCTCCTCCGGAGTAACGAAGTCTAGGACTTCGGGTTCTTCCTCGACCTTAGCGACTACATGACAGAAGCAATACATGTATTAATTTAAATGCAGTTGTATTAACTTTAAACTTGTGCAGTCTATAAATCTTACTAGACAAGCCCAATGACTGTGAAATTTTTACTGTGGCTTGGTTACAACCTAAACAGAGACTAGGTCAAGTTTTAGTTGCAGCAAAGCTCATTTGAGCCCTCCACAATTAATCATGTACTTGACCTTAATTGAAGGCCTTTAGGGTGTTCTAAGGATTTTCATGAAACAAACTATGACTTTCTGAAAACTAGATTTTCAGAGGGTTCTAATGGAGTTGGTCTCACTTAATTTGAAGGTTCCTAGCTAAAGATATAAGCTAAACAATTTCAGAGAAATTTCTGAAAATGTTTCTGAACATTTTCTATTTTCTCTGGAACAGTTTCACTAATCACACCATTAGGTGGATCAAATGAGCTCAAATGGATCTGAAATTTTTAGGGTAGTTCAAGGATATTTTGGTGAACATTCCAGTAAAATTTCAGGATTTTCCTCTAAGGGGTTCTCCAGTTAAAATTCCAAACAGTTTAAAGTTTTAGGAATTAATTCTGGAGAAATAAGGACTTTCATGCAGTGAAACTTGATTTGCTGGAAAGTGCTCAGAGAGCTGAATCCAGCAAAATTTGGTTCACTCGATTTGGAGCTTTCTAGCCAAAGTTATGAGGATTTGAAGTTTGAATGGAATCTGAAAATCGGGAGAAAAGTTTAAACTTGCGGGGGCCCGCGGGGACACGTGTCGAGTGCGGAGGTGTCCGGCACACTGAGGCCCACAGGGTTTTTGCGCGCCAGCACACCAGATCCCGGCCGCAGCCTGATCCCGATTTAAAATATCTCCCGCTGACAGCTGGGGTCCACCCTTTCGTCAACCTCCCGCTGCCCGCGTTCTGCCGCCGAGGAACCTCGCCGTCAGCATCTGTAAAGCTCCAAACTTCACGATCTTGTCCTCCCCTGCCTACTTTCACTCGGGGAACAGGATTCTGGGGTCAGCTCGTCATGGCAACGGCCGGTATATGGTCGGCGACGAGCCGCCGCCTCGGAAAAACTTTGGCCGTGTCGGCTGACTCTCCTAGCACCTCAACGACTCGAGGAACCGGTCGGGAAGCATCAGTGGACCTCAGGGAAGGTCGACACGAGCTCGAGGCAGCTCGCGGAAGGCCCGAAGTAGGTCCTCACCGTGCGCCCGATGCCTCCCGTTTGTTCCGCCGTTGGTAAACCTCGAATTACGCCGGGTACAGAGGTTCTCCGGCCAAAGATTGTGAAGGCAACTTGTGCGTTACCGTGTCTAGTTTGTGTGAGAGCGGATTGAGGCCCTCTAATCCTTTCTAGAGTATGAATTCGACGGAACCGCACCCAAAGGTCGTTCTGCATACAGAAAGGGGAAAACTGGAAATTCACCGCCGGTGAGCAAACACTCGGGCTGTGGCTCGGGGTTGAGCAGCACCGGTCACCAGCGCGTCCAAGGGTGCCTTGGGTCGGGCGTGACAACGCCCCGGTTGGGCTTTCCACGGGAGCCCGAAGTGCGGCGGCGTAAGGTCACCGGATTGGACTCTCGGTATAGCCGAGATCGACCGGTTTCAGCTGAATTCTAGCAGCGGGGAAGACGGAGGAAGGTTTCTAGTACCTTGCCGTGGCTCTGGAGGGGACGGAGAGGCGGTGATCAAGCTTCCATGATCAGCTCCGAGTGATCGGCAGCGATGGCGCGGTTCTGATGCGAGGAGGCAGCAGAGTGTGCGGTGATCGCTCCGATCAGTGTGGTGGCGTAGATAAGGGGGCTGTGAGGCGGTTCAGCACGTCGGGGCGGCAAGGAGGTGGTGTCCCGGTCGCCTCTTCGCCGTGACGGCTGCTCATTCCAGTGCAAGAACCCGAGCTTGGTTTTCAGTCAGTTTGAGTTGGAGTAGTGGCTGACATGTGGGTCCCACTTCCAATGTTAACCTCTGAAATTTACTCCTAATCACTGTTGTAAACAGTGAGCCCCAAAATACCCATGGTGATTCAAATTATTCACCCATGAGCCATTTGAATTGATCAAAATTCAAAATGGGTTTGGTTTGAATGACTTTCAGCACAAGTTCAGTTTTGAATTCAAATAAAGTTTGAATTTGTCCCACTTAGCTCATGTCAAGATCAACTCCAGATGGAGTGAAAATTGGTGTGTGAGATCACAAAAATGTGCTGAGTAAGGATATACCTCCCACTTTTAAATTCATGGGATAAAAACAGTTTGAATTTGAATATGGTTTCAAACTGCCCTCTTTCTAGCTACACCCAAAATGACCTCAAAAAGGTTTTGAATTTGGGTGAAACTTGGCATGGACATCCTTAGCAATGTGTAGGAGTTTTCATATGTCCAGCCCTTCTATATCACATGTGGGAAATACCACTTTTGCAATATGTGAGTTTGTTCTCTAATGAGCATGTTGATGGTGGTTACTTTCCCTTCATTTGTGTTCATCAACTTACTTCAAATGAGGTGTGTGGTGTGGTGATGAGCACTTCAAATAGGTGTCAAAAACTGAGGCCCTTACATTCCCCCCCCTTAAAAAAATCTCGTCCCGAGATTATAAGGTGAACATGAGAGAGAGGACGGTGGAAAATTACCGGATATGCGACGTGAAAAAGTTGGGGTAGTTGGTGCGAAGAAATCCTTCGCTCTCCCATGTCGCTTCGTCCATGGAGTGATTACTCCATAGAATCTTGTAGAACCACAACGTACGGTTGCGTGTGGTTCGGGCCTTTTCATCAATAATCTGCACCGGTTCCTCCCGATAGGTGAGATCCGGTTGCAGTTCCTCAATATCTTCCAGCTGAACGGTAGTTGATAGCTTGAGACACTTCCTCAGCTGGGAAATGTGAAAGACGTCGTGCACACTTGAAAGTGCTTCTGGTAATTTCAGCCGGTATGCCACTGATCCACATCTTTCGGTAATCTGGAATGGACCGATGAATCGGGGTGCCAACTTTCCTCTCACCCCAAATCTGTTTACGCCCCTCATTGGAGACACACGTAAGTATACGTGATCCCCGACTTCGAACTGTAGTGGGCGTCTTCTCCGGTCCGCATATTGTTTCTGACGGGATTGGGCAGCTTTCAGGTTCGCTTGAATCAGTCGAACCTTTTCCTCCACGTTGTTGACAAGGTCAATCCCGAAGGTAACCCTTTCGCCAGACTCACACCAGTTCAATGGTGTGCGGCATTTCCTCCCGTATAGCGCCTCGTAGGGCGCCATCTTTATGCTGGCTTGGTACCCATTGTTGTACGAGAACTCTGCTAACGGCAAGTGATCATCCCAATTCTTGCCGTGGTTGATAGCGCAAACTCGTAGCATGTCTTCTAAGATTTGATTTACCCGCTCCGTTTGCCCATCCGTCTGCGGGTGGTATGCTGAACTACGGATCAGCTTCGTCCCCAAGGCAGCGTGCAGCTGCTCCCAAAAACGGGACACAAATAAAGTGCCCCGATCCGATATGATGGTACCGGGTACGCCGTACAAGCATAGGATCCGTGAGATGTACAGTTCAACGTACTTCTTGGCGTTGTAGTTGGTGTTGACCGGGATGAAATGGGCAACTTTGTTGAGCCGATCAACGATCACCCACACAGAATCATGTTTCTGCAAGGTGGTGGGTAAATCGACGATAAAATCCATGCTCACGTCCTCCCACTTCCAGGCAGGAACGCCTAGTGGTTGTAGCAGTCCCGGTTTCCGCATATGGTCTGCCTTCACCCTACGACATGTATCACACTCGGACATGTACTTTGCAATCTCACACTTCATCCGTGTCCACCAAAACTTGCTTCTGAGTTCTTGATACATCTTGTTGCTGCCGTGGTGAATAGAAAATTTTGATAAGTGAGCCTCATCAAAAATTTTCTTCCGTAATTCCGGGTTATGGGGTACGACGATCCGGTCCATGAACCATAGGATGCTGTCTCCATCCTTCCGGAAACATTTCAGCTCCCCACTATCTACACGTCTCCGCAAATGCGACATGCCCTTGTCATTCTTCTGGGCTGCCGCTATCTCTTCACGGATGGTGGGGATCAAAGCTAGGTTGTAGAGAGCTCCGTATGGAATCACATGTAGTGGTGGTTCGCTCTCTTCCAACGGTGTGATGGTCAGATTGTTGACGTGTGACTTGCGGCTCAGCGCATCTGCTACTATGTTTGCCTTGCCCGGATGGTAATTGATCTCTATTTTGTAATCCTTTATCAGTTCTAACCATCTTCGTTGCCTCATGTTCAGCTCCTTCTGAGTGAATATGTACTTGAGGCTTTTGTGGTCGGTATATAAATGTATGAGGTTACCGAGTAGGTAGTGCCTCCACATTTTCAGTGCAAGTACCATGGCAGTGAGCTCCAAGTCGTGGGTTGGATAATTCAGCTCATGGTTTCTAAGCTGCCGTGATCCATACGCAACCACTCTTCGGTCTTGCATCAGCACACATCCAAGCCCAATGCCGGATGCATCGCAGTACACATCGAACGGTTTTGTTGTGTCTGGCTGCGCCAAAACCGGTGCTGATGTCAGGTGCTTGACTAAAGCCTTGAATGCTGCTTCGCATGCTGGACTCCAAACATATTTGGTAGCCTTATTTAGCAGCTCTGTCATTGGCTTGGCAATCTTCGAGAAGTTCGGAATGAACCTCCGATAATATCCCGCGAGTCCGAGGAAACTCCGTACCTCGTGAACAGTTCTCAGGGATTTCCAATTCAGCACTTGAGTGATCTTGCTCGGGTCTACAGCGATACCCTCCGCTGAGATGATATGCCCGAGAAAAGGCACTTGCGATATCCAGAACTCACATTTGCTGAATTTCGTGTATAGCTTGTGATCCCGCAGCCGTTGCAAGACTATACGCAGATGCTTCTTGTGATCTTCCTCCGACTTGGAATATACCAGTATGTCGTCAATGAAGACCATGATAAACTTGTCCAGCTCCGGCATGAATACCGAGTTCATCAAGTACATGAAGTGAGCTGGAGCATTGGTAAGGCCGAAGGACATGACCAGGTACTCATAAAGTCCGTACCTTGTTGAGAAAGCTGTCTTTGGAATTTCCTCAGCCCTTATCTTAATCTGATGGTACCCGGATCTTAAATCCATCTTGGAAAAGATCTATGCTTCGACCAACTGATCAAACAACATGTCGATCCGTGGAAACGGGTACTTGTTCTTGATGGTTACGGCATTTAATGGACGATAGTCCACGCAAAGCCGTAACGTCTCATCCTTCTTCTTTACAAATAATGCCGAACAGCCCCATGGCGAGAAGCTCGGCCTAATAAAACCCTTCTCCAGAAGGTCCGTGAGCTGAGTCTTCAGTTCAGCCAACTCCTTGGGCGCCATCTTGTACGGCCTTCGGGATATTGGCATGGTTCCCGGTGCAAGTTCAATCTTGAACTCCACCTCTCTATTGGGCGGCATCCCCGGTAAATCGTCCGGGAATACATCAGGGAACTCTCGGACCACTGGAATATCTTCCAATCTGATGGTTGTGGCTTTATAGACACTGGGAAGTTTTATTTCTGGACTGTCCAGAAATAATGAGTGAGACTCGTGCACTTCTGAGTTCAAGTGCACGACTCGAAGGACGGTGTCTAAAACAGCGCCGTGGCGGGTTAACCACGACATCCCTAGAATGACATCGACCTTTTGTCCCTCTAGGCTTATGAGAGACATAGGGTAGACTCTACCCTCTAAGCACAATGGCGCTTTTGGGACCATCATGCTTGCTGAAATTTTCCCACCCGGTGAACAGATCACATAAGGACTATTGGTGGGTAGTATTTGCAAGCTATACTTATCAATGAAAGCTTGGCTAATGAAGCTATGTGTGGCGCCTGAATCAAACAATATTATAGCGGGATGCTGGTGGAGTTGGAACATACCCGCAAGGATTGGCTCACCCTCTGGCACGTCCTCTATGGCAAGCTGGTGGATGGTGCCGGGCCTAGGGTTTGCCCGCCGCGCATTAGTAGGGTTCTGGGGTTGATTCCTCCCCAGAAACTGTGGTGCCACTCCGCCGCCTTGCCTCTCCGGGCAACTGCTCGCGAAGTGTCCTGGACGACCACACTTGTAACATGTGGCCGCTGCTGGTGTAGTGCTCGGGGGACGAAAGCCCGGCATGCGCTGCTGAGGTGCATACGCACGCGGCATCGCCCGCTGCTGCTGTTGTTGTTGTGGAGGTGGTACTGGCAGTGCCGGCCTGAATGCCGGTGAAGAATACAGCCGACTGCGGAAAGGCATCGACCTCTGGGGTGGCTGCCAGCGTGAACCTGATGGTGGGCGATTCACCATCCAAAACTTCTGAGGAGGACCGCCTCCTTCTCCGCTGCTCTGCGGCGCGCTTCGCTTTCGCTCTGCCGCCGCCAACTTCTTGCCAGAGTCTTCTTGAACAATCGCAGCATCAATGATGTCGTTGAGGCTGCCGCGATTGAACATCGCCAACTTGTCCTTCAGGAGCGGGTTAAGCCGCTGGTAGAAGTGGTCCCGCCGCTTCTCGTCGGTATCAGCGTGATACGACGCATATAGCGCGAGATCGTTAAACGCCCTGGAGTATTCCAGCGCGTTCCGGCTCCCTTGTTGCAGGTGTAAGAACTCCTGCGTCTTCCTCTTCATCAAACCTGGCGGTATATGATAGGCCCTGAAGGCCGTCCGGAACTCCGTCCAGGTCATCACTCGGTCGGTGGGCTGTGAAGCACAGAAGTTGGCCCACCACGCGCTCGAGGATCCTTGGAGCTGCTGGACCGCGAACTGAGTCTTGCGCTGCTCGCTTATCTGGAGCAGCCCGAACTTCATCTCTATCGCGCGGAGCCAGTTGTCCGTGTCAAGAGGTTCATCCGCCCTTGAGAATACAGGGGGATGAGTCGCCAGGAAGTCGGAGTAGGAGCTATGTTGACGCTCCTCACGGTCTTGACGTCTCTCTGGGCGAGACGTATTGGCGATAAGCGTTTGCAACAACTCCATGTGCTGCTGATGTGAACCCGCCATTGCCGCGACGATGTCGGCCAATGTAACCGTTGGCAGTGGCGGTAGCGGTGTTTGCTGTTGCTGTTGATGTTGTTGCTGCTGCGGTCCCGAAGAGTCCTCGGGAGGTTGTTGGGAGGTCTCTCCCTCTTAACTAGTACCCCCAACGTCCGGGTTGGCACGAGTACGCGTCATTCTGAAATTCCAAACAGCAGCAGTTAGCACATGTCTTACTTAAAAATTTCCATATGCAACAGTAGGTATTGAAGTGACACATGAATAATTTGCACAACATTCACATATATTGATAAAGCATAAACTTTATACAAGATACATTATTCTCGGATCTCTGAGAAGTCGTGCTCATGTCGTCACTACCTATACATACGCTACTGTCTACACGACATGTCACCGATTACAAAATTTGGGCTACACTACCCTAGCTGCCCTACATGGCAACTGTAACCCCCTACTCGGAGTAGAACTCGACCTCCTGTGGGTCGTCCTCCTCCGGTACCTCTGCTGGTGGCTCTGGATCTACCACCTCTTCCCCCATCCCGGGTTCTCCCATTGCTGGAAGGCCCAAGACCACCGTTACGCCCAATACCGGAGGTACGAGGTCCTGTAAAGCATGCACCTCGTCCATGGCCTGGTTGTAATCTTCTTCGCAGCCTTGCCCTTCCTCAATAGCGTCGTCCCGCTCTTGAGTAAGTTTCTCATTCTGCTGGGTCAGATTCTGTACCAGTTCTTGCAATGCCGCGATGTCGACACGGCTTTTCCTCTTCGCCTTCTTCAGACGATGCAACTGATTGTGCTGTTCATTCAGTCACTTGATCGTCGGAAGGAGCACATTGCGGAGTGCGCTGTGGGCACTCTCGAAATGGTCTCCATGGCTCGTGCTCTCCTTGAGCTTTGTGGCGAGATGCTCCGTATGAACAGCTTGGCTGTCCATCACAGCGTTTCCCGCCCTCATCTGGAGGCTGAGATTTGCCTCCGCGGGGTTGTACCTTGGGCAACTCGGGTCCGTTGCCTCCAGTAACCTCTCTTCCCACACATGCTGAGCCCGTCCCTCCACCGGAACGAGCGCGTATGGAGTACCCTCCATAGCCTGCATGTGTAGTTGGCAGAAACGTGACATAGTGTCACGGGCTGCCACTTGCCACATTCCTTCCGGTTGTCTTCCTCTCACCGTAACGGTGAAGGGCATCCAACCGGGTGGCGTAGGTCCTGCAGGGACTTCGACATGGATTGTCCACTTCTTGTTCCCCTCTTCACCTTCTTCCTTGGTGAAGTACTGCAGCATCTGGTTATACCCGAAATATTGGAGCATTTGCCACAATGCTTCCGGGTAGCCGCTACGGTGAGAACAGTGGGACATCACCCACCCGTTCTCCAACTGCTTATCTGCTGTCATCTGTAAAAATATATTTGAGAAATGTCAAATATTTATTTAAACAGCAAACCACTGAGTTATAACATAAAACATGTTATTTAACTCATAAAACTTGGAAACATAGTTCAAATTTTAAACAAATTTGACTGCTGATCTGCTGTTCCCATGACCGCCCTGACCAGTTTCCATTTCAACCTGATTTAGGCCATGTTAACGACAAAACCAATTCTGGAACTCAACATCAAAGTTAAATCTAACTTCAATAGATTTCCAGAAAGTATTTGCTTGGCCTAAGATCTGTCCTGGTTCAAAAGTTATGAGATGTCAAAGTTAGCAGAATTTCTGGAAACAATTGGACAGCACCTCCCTGCTTTAGGTACTGATTTGATCCAAGAATTCCAGTTAATTCTATTCCTAATCTGACAAAACTTTCTGTTACAAAGTTGTAACCCATCTCACAAGATTTCCAGAACTACATTATTTTATATTTTTGGATTTTAAGCAGGAAGTTATGCTTAATTTACAGAGAGTTTACAGAGAGTCTTTGCTCTGCCCTGTTTTCTGGACAGTTTCAACTCTACTGCGTTTTTTGATCGGTTAAGGGATGAAAAACCTCTGGACTTTAACAGAAAAGTTGTAAAGCTTTTCCAAAGCTTTCCAGAAATGTATCATATGACGCCAACCTCGAAAGAACTCAACATCTAACCTCTGATTAACTTCAGCCTTGATTCAGCTGAAAACAGAGTGCTCTGTCCTTAACAACCTATAAGTTGAAAACTTGTTAACTTTGAATACCCTGATTAAGGGAAAGAGTTACATCAAGTTTTAGTGCTTTGGATCAAAACCTTCAAGTTTTACAATGAAGTTGTTCATTTAGTTGGGTGTGACATTGATGCGTCACCAGATCATGTCGGTACTACGTCCTCACAAAGAAAATCCTATACCGGACTTAGCCGGCTTCGTTATTTCAGTGGCACTAAACGTCACTCGCACACGGATGCTACACGTCTACCGTTTCGTGGTCGGACTACCTGCAGAAACTCAAACAATCGTCAGACTCGGCTGCACACCGAGCCCGGAATCCATACAGTTCGTACACCCGGCCGTCATCACTCGCCCGGATGTTCTCAAGACAAACACGCCTTGAGTTACGTGTTCACGTTTCAGACCATGTGACGAGGTCTCCCAAATTGCACGACGCACGCCAGGGACAGACGTTGCTCGAATACCCCAAATGACATGAAGAGTCGTAGAGGATATCAAAGCGGGTCGGGTTACCTGCCACCCGTGGGGCTCCACCCTTCAGCTTGTGCGCACTGGTGGACAGCGCTTACGTGCACCCCCCAAGACATAAACGTCCCGAGATGCACGATTTTCTGACATATTCAAATAAGTTAATATGCCACTTTCTATATACTAATAACATCCTTATATGGGCTACTAACTCGTTCCTCACTGGATTTTTGAAAAAGATGACCTTTTTAGTGCGTTAAACCTCAAGCGAGCTCTGATACCAACGCTGACACGACCCCACGGTCTTGTCGAGCCAGGATCACGCTGAGGGGTGCTGCGTTGCACAGCACCGGATAACACACGTCAGAGGTGCAAAGCGGAAGCGAAATTTTATTACATAAACAAGTTTATGAACATGTTTACATCAAAATAAGTTCAGTCTACACTCACGGGCGTAGACTAAGCATCAAG
Source organism: Neostapfia colusana (assembly GCA_030760725.1). Classification (NCBI taxonomy): domain Eukaryota; kingdom Viridiplantae; phylum Streptophyta; class Magnoliopsida; order Poales; family Poaceae; genus Neostapfia; species Neostapfia colusana. Next base: position 35,692,521 of record JASWHV010000004.1, on the reverse strand, counting down.
TGCACGTTCAGCCCTTGAACATGTCCTTGCTAGCTGTAAGGATCGAAACGCCCAAGAGGGGGGGTGAATTGGGCTTTTTTAAAATTTTAGAGCAATTTAAAACTTTAATGGTTGAATCCCAATTCCCTATGCAAACTAAGTACGCAAGTAAGAGAGTTGAGTGCGGAATAGTAAAAGCGTAATAGTAAGGGGTGAGGAGAGAAAGGCAAACTCCCGCGGAGACTCGGAGACACGGCAATTTTTCCCGTGGTTCGGTAAGATCATAAAAATCTTCCTACGTCCACGTTGTGGCACCCACCAAAGGGTATGGCCACTCCCAAGTCACCAAGACAAGGGAATCCACTATCTTTCTCCGTTCGCCCTCTCTGGCAAGGTGGAGCTCAAGCCTTGTACAACGGTGATTCTCCGGGCTTCCACAAACACCTTGGTAAGCTCCGGAGGGATCTTTTCTTCCTCCAACGTTTACAAGGTGAGAGAAGTCACCAAGACACTCTCTCTCACTAGCCTAGAGATTCCAATCACTAAGAATGGACGCACACAAGCTTCTCTCTAGCTAGATATAACCTATAGTTGGATTACAAGAGGTTTTGAAGTGTGGAAGTGGTAGCTCTTGGTCTTGAATGCTTGAGAATGTGTAGTGAGGCTCAGGAGATCAAGACTTGTCGAAATGGCCGGTTGGAGGGGTATTTATAGCCAGCCCACACGAGATAGCCGTTGGAAAAGTGGGCAGACTTTGTCAGTTAGCATCGGATCCTCCGATGCACCCCTTTATATGATCATCGGTCGAATTCCAAATTAGCTGATGTCACGTGTCAGATGTGACCGTTGGATATAACCGTTGGATTTTTTAATCGACCGATGTTACTTCAATTTATCATCGGATGATCCGGTGAGTTGATCTTCAGAATTGGGTCAGAAATATTGTCTCTGTTGAATTTGACCGACGTACACTTACTTCCTCATCGGATGATCCGGTGTGTATATCTTCATAATAACTCAGATATCAACCTTCGGGTGAACTCAACCGATGTGCCACTTCCTTCACATCGGATGATCCGATGAGTACTGGAATCTGAGGTCTTCTTCTTCTGCCAACTCAAACTCGACCGATGTAGTCATTTTGAAAGACATCGGATGATCCGGTGAATGCAACTTGTTTGCTTCGAGTTATTTTGAGTTGATCCTTTGGAATCTTCTTGAGTGACCTCTTTGACACTTGTTTGAAATGATATTACGGTAAAGTGTAAGCTTCTTGTGTTGCCAATTTCGATAGAATAGATTTGTATGAGTTCTTCATATCGAATGACCCCTTAGAATAGATCGTTGAGGGGTCTCCATTTGTATCCAATGAGCAGTAGATGGTGTGAATAGATAGTTCATTAACGGTTGATGTGATATATGTGAAACCTCGCATCCACAAACTCATTAGTGATAACGAACGGTTGTCATTAATCACCAAAACCATATCTCACGGGGGCCTAGATGCTTTCAATCTCCCCCTTTTTGGTGATTGATGACAACACAACGAGTAGAGCATATAATTGAATTAAAACACAATGCTCCAAAAAGAAATATAACAGGTACAAATTGCAACACAAGTGGCTCGAAGGCTCAAATAATAAACGATAAGGCGTAAGAGCACAGAGTAGCACCCGGAGTACAATAATAGCAAATAATAATAACGGTCAATCTCAAATAAAGTAGCAAAAAGAGATAGACACCCCCCCTAGAACCAAGTACTCCCCCTAGAACTAAGCTAACCTCCCCCTGACTCTAACTCTTCTCCCCCTTTGGCATCAAGACACCAAAAAGGGAAGTTGAGTGACTACGACTCAGGCGCGCTCCTGGCGATGGTGAAGCGGTCGGCGTCGACGGTGCTGTCGCCGGAGCTGCTGGAGGTGGAGGTCGCTGGTGCTGGGGCTGGAGCGGGAGGAACTGGAGCTGCTGTGGGGGCTGGAGCTGGAGCTGGAGCTGCTGGGGGATCCGCTGAGACTGCTGGCGCCGGTGGAGGTACTGCCGGAAGAGGTGAGGACTGGAGCGACATCGGTGGCAGTACTGGAGCTGGTGCCAGTGGGGGTGCACCTGGAGCCTGACTGAGTCCCAAGTGCTGAGGTGGAAGAGCCACTCCAGTCTGCTGGTAGAGGTTGGTGACCAACCCCAGGATGCCCAACAGCATCTGCTGAGTCTGCTGCTGCTGGTCTAGAGTGTGTCGCGTCATCTGATCGACAAGGTTGGTGAACCTGTCGGTGTCCTCTCGCCTCTGACGGGCAATCTCCAGCTGCATCTCCTGCTGCTGCCTCTGAAGCTCCTCCTGTCGAGCTGCCTGCTGCTCCTGCTGCTGAGCCATCCGCTGAAGTAAAGCAGTGAGCTCTGACGGCTGAGTCACCTGAGCCTCTGACACTGGAGGAGGTGAAGGTGGTGGAGCAGCTGAGCCTCCTGCCTCTGCGTCGTGCTGCCTCAGTGAGGGCGGAGCAGGAGGGAAGTACTCCTCGACACTGTCGCTGGTGTCGCTGTCCGACCATACGTGTTGTAGGTCTCCTCCCTGAGCCTCTGCCTGTGCTAGCTCTGCGTCCTCCTGAGTCAGCTCTGCCCAGTCCTCCTCTGACAGTCTGGCTCGAACCTCACGCTCGACGGGACGGCCAAGGCGGCGGTCTCCCGGAGTGGGGACTCGGTAGTGGCTGAACCGGGTCACGTGCATCTCCGTCAGCTGAGAGACTCCTGGAGTGTCCTCTGGAACCAGCTGGTGAAGAAGGTGACAGATCCAGTGACCGAAGACCAGCTGTCGTAGCATCCCAACTCCATCGGTGATCACGTCCTCCATCTCGCAGATCAGAATGTCTACTATGTCGAACTCCATCCCGTTCATCACATAGAACAGGATGGTCTGCTGAAGGCTTGTGAATCCCTCCAAGTAGCCGGACCTCGGCAGCAGGGTACGCCTGAGGACGTGGTGAACTGTCCGGGCTGCTGGGGTGAGAAGAGCTGGCACCCTCGGCTGGTCAGGAGTGAACGTCTGAGTGAACAGACCTCTGATCTCCTCGAAAGGCGGTGCCACTCCTCCAGTCAGTGGTCTCCTCGGCGGGTCTACGTCTCCGTAGACTATCTGGTGCAGGCACGTAGTAGAGAGCTCCACACCAAGCAGTCTGCCCATCAGGTCTCGAGATACGTCGTGGATTCGCCCCATGAACATGAAGTGAATCGAGCACGACCCTCAGAGACGTAGAGTGTCGCGTAGAACACCCTAACCCACTCCTCGACGTAAGCACTCCTCGGGTGTGAGAGCAAGTCCACAAGTCCTCTGAATCTCTCAAAGAGGGGCCTGATTCCGTGTCCTGCTGCCACTGCAAGCTGATCCCAGTCAATGCTGTTATGCTGGAATAGCTTGTGACCCCGACGCCTGTAAGTCTCGTACAGTGACGCCTGTGTCAGGGTCCAGAACCGGGAGTCAACTCGAGCATCCCTAGGCCGCGGGAACCACTCCTCAATCAGCGCTGACCATCTGAGCTTCTTAAGTTGCCTTGCCTTCATCTTCCTGTAGTCAGTGAGTCTGACCTCTTCGGCAACTCGGACTGCAGTGTCCATCAGGTGGATGGCCCTTTCGGCCTCTCTGTCCTCGGCGCGGTCAGCTGCAGAGGGGCGCCGACTCGCCGTAGGAGTCTGTCCACCCCCACGAGTCCTCGGGGTGCGCCGGCGGATGAGAGGCTGCACTTCAGTCTCCTCCTCGTCGGAGCCCTCGGGAGGCACCGGCTGGATCGGAGGCTGCTCCTGCCTCTGCCGGGACTCGCGGATCCGTAAGGAACCGCGATGGCCACGCTCACGCTCCTCGGCGGCGCGAGCGGCCAACTCCGCGCGACGAGCGTCCATGGACATCTTGCGCTTCTTCGTGGCGGGCTCCTCAATTGCCTTGCCTTTTCCTTTGCGATCGCGACCCATCTTAATGCAATTTGAGAGCTAGGGTTAGCGACGGTTGAAATTGACGATGAAAAACAACGAAGGACGTCGCGCGGCACGGAGCAGACCTTAGCGACGAACGGCAAAGCTCGACGAGACCCTAGCGGAGAGGGTGATGCGAGCCGGCGGCAAGTGGAGGAGGGGAGACGGCGAGGGAGGCGCGGCAGTGCGTTGGAACAGCTGCGGCGCTCGCGGGAGAGCCGGTGACGGCGACTGGAAGGCGGCGCCCGGCGACTGGAGGTGGCGTGCGTGGAGAGGCGGCGGTGGTTGCGCCTTGGAGGCGGCGGTGGTTGCGCCTTGGAGGCGGCGGCGGCGGCCGGGGAGGCGGCGACGGCGAGGGCGTCGGGTGGCGGCGGAGGTCGGGAAAGAAGAAGAAAACGGGCGGCGGCCGACCCCTCCTTTTTAAACTGTTGGGCAAACCCTAGCCGCGCATAACACACCGGATGGACCGATGATCATCGGAGGATGCATCGGTCGAGTTCAACAGAGAGTTGTTCCAAAAACTCTCTTTGAACACCGGATGGACCGATGTTGAGGTGGCGGTCATCGGTCGACTTCTGCAGGGCACCAGGAAAACTGAACACCGGATGCTCCGATGTCTTCTGAAATGAACTCATCGGTTTATTTGTGACATCTGATTTGAACTGAAGCACCAATTGATCCGATGATCTGCTGGCCCTAGCATCGGATAATCCGATGGCTGCAGAAAATCTAAGACTGCCCATATATGTCCTTGGACTTAAGCACACAAAGATAAGGATTGGTCTTAGGACTTTTTGGGCAACTCCTAACCTCTAATATAAGGCCTTAAATATAGTGCCACATATTGGCTAAGCCCTTAAGCAAAGAGAACACACAGCGTTAGGAGTGAAACCATGAAAATGTAAGGCCCATGCTTTGTGAGCTAGAGTGTAGAGAATTTCTATCTCTTTAAAGCATGTACCTTTAGAATTTTGCTCTATCCACATCATATGAGTTGAGTTATTGCATTTTGAACAAGTCTCCTTCTCATGATGTGGTTGCCCTTTGTGACAATCTACCGTATGCAATGCCAACCAAAATGATGCAAGATATTGAATGAGTGCAAGTCTATATGGCAGGAATCATGCAAGGCATAATGTAAATCTATCTTGCCAAGTTTAAACCTGCCAAAGGCTTCCTCAGGAAAAGCTATTTCTAGCTTGCCCCTATCCTTTGGGAGTTAGACAAGACCTATTTGATATGCAACCTTACATGAACATGGCAACTTACATGACGTTAGATGCATCTAGCACATTTAATTCACTTCTTAGTCTAGAAAAAGTTTTCTCATCAAGTGGTTTAGTGAAGATATCCGCCAATTGTTCTTCGGACCTTACACCTTGCAAAGAGATGTCTCCTTTAGCCTCATGGTCCCGCAAGAAGTGATGGCGAATATAAATGTGCTTAGTGCGGGAGTGTTGAACGGGGTTTCTAGCTATCTTAACCGCACTTTCATTGTCACAAAGGAGAGGCACACAATCAAACTTAATTCCAAAGTCCAAAAGGGTTTGCTTCATATATAGAATTTGGGCACAACATGCACCGGCCGCTATATACTCTGCCTCCGCGGTGGACAAAGCCACGGAGTTTTGCTTTTTGCTCGACCAAGATACTAGGGAACGCCCAAGTAAGTGGCACCCACCGGATGTACTCTTGCGATCCACACGGCATCCGGCAAAGTCCGAATCCGAGTAACCCAAGAGATGAAAACTAGCGTTCTTGGGGTACCACAAACCTACACTTGGGGTATGCTTGAGATACCTAAGTATCCTAAAGACAGCCTTACGATGCGATTCTTTAGGTGCCGCTTGAAAGCGAGCACACAAGCACACACTAAACATGATATCGGGCCTAGATGCGGTAAGATATAATAATGAACCAATCATGGAACGGTAATGAGATTGATCAATAGGTTTACCGTCCATGTCCGCGTCGAGATGACAATTTGTTGCCATTGGAGTACTTCTTGAGCTGCAATCTTCCATTTCAAACTTCTTCAAGAGGTCTTTGGTGTACTTTTCTTGGTAGATGAAAGTCCCCTCTTGAAGTTGCTTGATTTGAAATCCTAGGAAGAAATTGAGTTCTCCAATCATTGACATCTCGAACTCCCTAGACATCATGGTGCCAAACTCAAGACTAAGAGATTTGTTAGTTGAGCCAAAAATAATGTCATCAACGTAAATTTGACAAAGAAATAAATCCCCGTTGATGTCTTTGGTGAAAAGTGTAGTGTCCACCCTCCCGATCTTGAATCCTTGCATGACTAGGAAATCCCTAAGACGTTCATACCATGCCCTAGGTGCTTGCTTGAGCCCGTAGAGCGCCTTGTGTAACCTATACACATGGTTAGGATTCCTCGGATCTTCAAACCCGGGAGGTTGCTCAACAAAAACAAGCTCGTTAATATAACCATTGAGGAAGGCACTTTTCACATCCATTTGATAAAGCATAATATTGTGATGTGAAGCAAAAGCAAGGAGTATACGAATAGCTTCTAACCGTGCGACCGGGGCAAATGTCTCTCCAAAATCTAGTCCTTCAACTTGTGAAAAACCCTTGGCCACAAGCCTTGCCTTGTTGCGGACCACCACGCCATTCTCGTCTTGTTTGTTGCGGTACACCCACTTCGTTCCGATGACGTTCTTGTCCTTAGGTCGCTCCTCCAATACCCAAACTTTATTGCGGGTGAAGTTGTTGAGTTCTTCTTGCATAGCCATCACCCAATTGGGATCTTGGAGTGCTTCCTCAATATTTGTGGGTTCTACACACGAAACAAAAGAGTAGTGCTCACAAAATGAAGCAACATGGCGAGAACGAGTACTTACTCCCCTTGACGGACTTCCGATGATTTGATCCATCGGATGTGCCTTGGAGACGCGCCCATGCCTCATAAGAGGTTGTGAGGCACTTGGTGGTGGTGAGGCATCTTGCTCGTCTTGTGGTTGGACTTGACCTTGGACTTCTTCTTCTTCTTGTTGTTGTGTGGCATGTGAATCTTGCATTGGCAATGGATCATTTTTCTCTTCTTCTTCATCAATTTGAGGCGCCATGGAGGTGTTGATGTTGGAACTTGAGGCTCCCCCTTGATCATGGCTCTCCTCAACTTCGGGCTTGATGTCTCCTATGGTCATGTTCTTCATAGCTTCTCGTAGAGGCTCATCATCTATATCATCATGACCAAAACTCTCCTCTTGGGAGCCATTAGTCTCATCAAACTCAACATCACAACTTTCTTCAACTAACCCGGAGGTTTGGTTGAATACTCGATATGCTTTTGAGTTTGACGCATAACCAAGAAAGATACCAACATCACACCTTCTTTCAAACTTACCGAGCCTTTTCTTGCGGTAGATGTAGCACTTGCACCCGAAGACTCGGAAGTAGGAGATGTTGGGCTTTCTCCCAATGAGGAGCTCATATGGGGTCTTTTGAAGTAGTCGATGAAGGTAGACCCTATTTGCGGCATGACACGCCGTGTTGATTGCTTCGGCCCAAAACTTCTCCGACGTGCCATAGTCATCAAGCATTGCTCTTGCAAGGGTGATGAGAGTTTTGTTCTTCCTTTCAACGACACCATTTTGTTGAGGGGTGTATGTGGCCGAAAACTCGTGCTTCACGCCTTCACGATCACACCACTCCCCAATGTTGTAGTTCTTGAACTCGGTGCCGTTGTCACTCCGGACCTTGATGATGGGAAGTTGAAATTCCCTTTGAGCTCGTTTAGCGAAGGTCTTGAAGATTTCCGGAGTTTCACCCTTGTCGCCTAGGAACAATGTCCAAGCATAGCGAGAGTAGTCATCAACAATAACAAGACAATAGAGGTTACCGCCAAGGCTTTGATACGTGGACGGTCCGAAGAGGTCCATGTGAAGTAGTTCAAGTGGCTTGGAGGTTGACACCATTGTCTTCAACGGATGGTGTGAGGCGACTTGCTTCCCGGCTTGACATGCGCTACAAGGCTTGTTCTTCTCAAATGTGACATCCTTCACGCCGGTCACCATCCCAAGCTTGAATGACTTCTTGAGCTTGCTCATCCCAATGTGAGCAATGCGCCGATGCCATAGCCATCCCAAACTAGTCTTGGTGAAAAGACAAGTGGTCAAGCTAGCATCCTTGTTGGAGAAGTCCACCAAGTAAAGATGTCCATGCCGAAAACCTTTGAATATTAGTTCTTTGCTTGACTCACTAGTCACCACAACACCATTCTTGTCAAATGTGCACGTTAGTCCAAGATCACATAATTGTGCAATAGAAAGTAAATTAAAGCTAAGAGACTTAACGTAAAGCACATTAGAGATAGACAAATCATGAGAAATAGCAATTTTACCCAAACCAATTACCTTCCCCTTTGAGTTATCACCAAAGGTAACTTGTTCATGATTGCCGGGGTTTTCTATGGAGGTGAACATACCATCATTGCCGGTCATATGTTGAGTGCACCCACTATCGAGTACCCAATGCTTTCCTCCGGCTTTGTAGTTCACCTACACACATGAAGTTAGTTTTTGAGTTTAGGAACCCAAGCCAACATAGGTCCTTGTATATGTGATACAAGTGATTTTGGAACCCAAAGTTGCTTGGGGAGCTTCCCCTTCATGCCCTTGATGTCTTTGCCGATGAACCTAGCCTTCACCTTTCCACCTACTTTGCTCAATAGATAGTGATAATCATTGAAAGTAGATTTGTAGTTAGGAGGCAATTTGGGAGAAGGACGGTTGGGAAGAGGACACTCCCTCGTGTGATGTCCGGTGACCTCACAATGTTGGCAATATGACCCAACTTCCTTGATGAAGCTTGTCCTAAGCTCCGGTGAGGGCACCTTTCCTTTGTTGGGTACCGGGAAGGATCCAAGTCCTCTCTTGTTGAAGCTTTTCGCTTGTTGGTAGAGGATTTCCTTGTGCTTGTCCTCCCCCTTAGAGAGTCTTGCCACACTAGTGCGAAGACTTTCAATTTCGTCCATTAGCTCCTTCTCCCTAGGGCTTGCTTTCAAAGGCAAAGACTTATCCAAAACATTAGTGGCATGTGGATTAGATGATATTTTGCCATCAAGGGTTTCTTTCTTTGTGTTTTTCAATTCAAGTTCAATAGCTTCATAAGCACGGTTAAGCACTTCATGTTCTTGAACCAACTCATTGTGCTTTGCCAAGAGTGCTAAGTTAGCTAAGTCAAGCTCATGATACTTAAGCTTGATTGTAGCATTTTCATCCTCGTTTTGTTTGACATTTAATTTGAGCATGTCATGCTCTTTAAGTATGGTTACATACTTGTCATGCAAATCGAGGTTAGCACTTTCAAGCTTAGCACGAGCTAGCTCAAGAGCCTTAACCTTAGCCTTTTCCCTTTTTATCATGGCATGATATTCACTAATCATGGATGCTAATTCATCGGGTGAAAGCTCCTCATCATCATCGCTAGAGTCTTCACATACCTTTGAGTTACCTTTCGCCATTAGGCACATAGGAGGTGGACAAAGAGGGGAGTCATTCTTGTTGACGATGGCGAGGCCCGCCAAGTTTTCTTCATCTTCACTATCTTCGTCGCTTGACTCTTCATCCGTGATCCACTCATTTGCTTCACACATGAAGACCTTTTGAGGCCCTCTTCTTTTCTTTGGAAAGAGCTTGGTTTTCTTGCCTTTGTCAAATTTCTTCTTTCCAAAGGAGCGCTTGGGCTTGACCTCCTCTTCATCATCACTTTCTTCTAGCTTGTGATGCTTGCCAATTTCCTTTCTTTTGTCCGGTCTTGGGCAGTCATATGATATGTGGCCTAGATCACCACAATTGTAGCACGTCTTGTTTTCATCTTTTCTTGGCAAGAAGGCTTTCTTTTTGGGATCAAAAGAGTATCCCTTCTTTGCAATCTTAGAGTTGAGGCGTGAGAATTTTCTCATCATCAAAGCAAGCTCATCATCATCATCTTCGCTTGTTTCTTGCTCTTGTTCACTTGAGCTAGGCTCAACCACTTTCTTCTTCATGGGAGTTGTCTTCTTGGTTAACGCCTTGAGAGCAATGGTTTTTGATGATGACTCCTCCATCATTCCAAGTACGCTCATTTCATGAGCATGAATTTCTCCAATGAGCACCGAAACTTCAATGTTGTCTAGTGACTCTTTTTGGAGCATTGAATTGATAATGTTGTACTTGGGCTTGGGTAGAAGCATGAGGATCTTGCGATTTATAAGTCCCTTGCCAAGAGAAGCAATATCAAGTGCGTTAATTTCCTCAATGAGCACATTTAAACGAGAAAACATTTGATTAACGTTTTCATGAGGAAACATCTTAAATTCATCATATTTTGATTTAAGCATGTGATATTTGAGTTCTTTGACACGAGATGAGCCCTCATGTATTTCAACTAGACATGCCCAAATTTCACATGCTTTTTCCTTGCTAGCAATCCTAGCAAAAACATCTTGACTAATGCATTCATATATGGCATTTCTAGCCTTAGCATCCCATTTTAATTGGTCTCCAACATAGTCAAGATTTCCAAACCCCGCATGGGTCGCTTCCCACACTTCGGGAGCAATTGCCTCAAGGTAAGCGCGCATGCGTGCTTTCCAATAAGCAAAATTCTTGCCCTCGAAGGTAGGAACCGAACCCCCATTCTTGGCCATTTTTGCTCTCTAGCGGTGAAGCTAGAATGATCCAATGAGCAACCAAGCTCTGATACCAATTGTAAGGATCGAAACGCCCAAGAGGGGGGGTGAATTGGGCTTTTTTAAAATTTTAGAGCAATTTAAAACTTTAATGGTTGAAGCCCAATTCCCTATGCAAACTAAGTACGCAAGTAAGAGAGTTGAGTGCGGAATAGTAAAAGCGTAATAGTAAGGGGTGAGGAGAGAAAGGCAAACTCCCGCGGAGACTCGGAGACACGGCGATTTTTCCCGTGGTTCGGTAAGATCATAAAAATCTTCCTACGTCCACGTTGTGGCACCCACCAAAGGGTATGGCCACTCCCAAGTCACCAAGACAAGGGAATCCACTATCTTTCTCCGTTCGCCCTCTCCGGCAAGGTGGAGCTCAAGCCTTGTACAACGGTGATTCTCCGGGCTTCCACAAACACCTTGGTAAGCTCCGGAGGGATCTTTTCTTCCTCCAACGTTTACAAGGTGAGAGAAGTCACCAAGACACTCTCTCTCACTAGCCTAGAGATTCCAATCACTAAGAATGGACGCACACAAGCTTCTCTCTAGCTAGATATAACCTATAGTTGGATTACAAGAGGTTTTGAAGTGTGGAAGTGGTAGCTCTTGGTCTTGAATGCTTGAGAATGTGTAGTGAGGCTCAGGAGATCAAGACTTGTCGAAATGGCCGGTTGGAGGGGTATTTATAGCCAGCCCACACGAGATAGCCGTTGGAAAAGTGGGCAGACTTTGTCAGTTAGCATCGGATCCTCCGATGCACCCCTTTATATGATCATCGGTCGAATTCCAAATTAGCTGATGTCACGTGTCAGATGTGACCGTTGGATATAACCGTTGGATTTTTTAATCGACCGATGTTACTTCAATTTATCATCGGATGATCCGGTGAGTTGATCTTCAGAATTGGGTCAGAAATATTGTCTCTGTTGAATTTGACCGACGTACACTTACTTCCTCATCGGATGATCCGGTGTGTATATCTTCATAATAACTCAGAATCAACCTTCGGGTGAACTCAACCGATGTGCCACTTCCTTCACATCGGATGATCCGATGAGTACTGGAATCTGAGGTCTTCTTCTTCTGCCAACTCAAACTCGACCGATGTAGTCATTTTGAAAGACATCGGATGATCCGGTGAATGCAACTTGTTTGCTTCGAGTTATTTTGAGTTGATCCTTTGGAATCTTCTTGAGTGACCTCTTTGACACTTGTTTGAAATGATATTACGGTAAAGTGTAAGCTTCTTGTGTTGCCAATTTCGATAGAATAGATTTGTATGAGTTCTTCATATCGAATGACCCCTTAGAATAGATCGTTGAGGGGTCTCCATTTGTATCCAATGAGCAGTAGATGGTGTGAATAGATAGTTCATTAACGGTTGATGTGATATATGTGAAACCTCGCATCCACAAACTCATTAGTGATAACGAACGGTTGTCATTAATCACCAAAACCATATCTCACGGGGGCCTAGATGCTTTCACTAGCACACACGCACACTAACTCTGCGGCGTGCACGACTCCCACTCGACGGGGTTCCCCTCCTGGGATCCCGTCTCCTCTTCGGGAGTCCCTTCCTCATAGAACCCTGCAAAAGCTTCAAACACAAGCAGTGAGCACGAAGGCTCAGCAAGTCTGACCCGTCTCACCTAAACATGGAACTTCTAAATGAGGGTGGTGTGTTACATGAGGTAAAAATCATTTGCAAGGACTCGCCTAATTAGTAGAGCCTTACTTTCAAGTTTTAGCAGCAGGTTGTGGAGAATCTTACGCTAAGGCACATGAGAGAGCCGCAATCAAACAAGAAACACATTTCTCTCATGTACTTTGCCCAAAGTTGAAAGGAACTTTAGTTAGCTTTAAACTACAACAAACCATTAACAAGCAAAGTCCATCTTTCAATCAACAACATTTTAACATGTAACTAGCCTGTTCTTTCTACGTCATGGTACAGTGAACAAGTGGTACTCACTGACCGCAAGGGACGGCGATTATAATCGATTTACACCTGCAGGGTTACCCGAACAACCCGTCACGTATGCCCGTACTCGATGTTGTCTACAACAACCATCACGGACGCTGTACGCAACTACCTTTCACCCGTTAGCCAAATGTTGAACCGGTCCAATCGTCCCGAGCAAGAGGTCTCTGCACGCGCATCTCAGTGCCGTCAGCCGATTTACACCTCGATCTCTCAACCTACCCTCTGAACGACCAGCTATGCCTCAACACCCAGCTACCCGAGTTACATCAGTTTCCCGGTTCCCATATAGCTGGTAGGTCTTCGGTACTGTTCTAGCTTGTTCAACAGGCCCGCACACGGCTCGGTCCTCAATCGACACAAGCGGAGCTATAGCACACAGGCCCCAAAGTCCTGCTGCCCTTACCCTCCGCTTGGTCTCATTTTCTTGCCATGTGTTTCATGTGCTATCTCTACCCGAGTCGAGTGCCTCTAGCCTATGCTCGCGAGTAGTTCCAACTACTCGACTTGTACCGAACCCTACACTTATCTTAGCATTGTAGTAGCTAACGGGGTTTGCAATCCTAAACCCAACCCATGGTTTTCTTGGCTATGCAATTGGGTTTCCAAACAAGACTCTAATGCAAAGAATCATAATACTCAAGTAAGTGCTGAAAACAATAAAATTTGTAAAACGGTTAATGCAAACCGGAGCTTGCCTTGCTGCTCTTGGTCGTAGGCTAGCTGCTCCTCTGGAGTAACGAAGTCTAGGACTTCGGGTTCCTCCTTGACCTTAGCGACTACATGATAGAAGCAATACATGTATTAATTTAAATGCAATTGTATTAACTTTTAACTTGTGAAGTCTATAACTCTTACTAGACAAGCCCAATGACTGTGAAATTTTTACTGTGGCTTGGTTACAACCTAAACAGAGACTTGGTCAAGTTTTAGTTGCAGCAAAGCTCATTTGAGCCCTCCACAATTAATCATGCACTTGACCTTAATTGAAGGCTTTTAGGGTGTTCTAAGGATTTTCATGAAACAAACTATGACTTTCTGAAAACTAGATTTTCAGAGGGTTCTAATGGAGTTGGTATCACTTCATTTGAAGGTTCCTAGTTAAAGATATGAGCTAAACAATTTCAGAGAAATTTCTGAAAATGTTTCTGAACATTTTCTATTTTCTCTGGAACAGTTTCACTAATCACACCATTAGGTGGATCAAATTAGCTCAAATGGATCTGAAATTTTTATGGTTGTTCAAGGATATTTTGGTGAACATTCCAGTAAAATTTCAGGATTTTCCTCCAAGGGGTTCTCCAGTTAAAATACCAAAAAATTTAAATTTTGAGGAATTAATTCCGGAGAAATATGGATTTTCATGCAGTGAAAATTTATTTTCTGGAAAGTGCTCAGAGAGCTGAATCCATCAAAATTTGGTTCACTCGATTTGGAGCTTTCTAGCCAAAGTTATGAGGATTTGAAGTTTGAATGGAATCTGAAAATCGGGAGAAAAGTTTAAACTTGCAGGGGCCCGCGGTGACACGTGTCGAGTGCGGAGGTGTCCGGACACTGAGGCCCACAGGGTTTTTGCACAACAGCACACCAGATCACGGCCGCAGCCCGGTCCCGATTTAAAATATCTCCCGCTGACAGCTGGGGTCCACCCCTTCGTCAACCTCCCGCTGCCCGCGTTCTGCCGCCGAGGAACCTCGCCGGAGAGCTCGCCGGCAGCTTCTGTAAATCTCCAAACTTCACGATCTTGGCTGCCCCTGCCTACTTTCACTCGGGGAACAGGATTCTGGGGTCAGCTCGTCATGGCAACGGCCGGTACATGGTCGGCGACGAGCCGCCGCCTCGGAAAAACATCGGCCGTGTCGGCTGACTCCCCTAGCACCTCAACTACTCGAGGAACCGGTTGGGAGGCATCAGTGGACCTCAGGGAAGGTCGACACGACCTTGAGGCAGCTCGGGGAAGGCCCGAAGTAGGTCCTCACCGTGCGCCCGATGCCTCCCGTTTGTTCCGCCGTTGGTAAACCTCGAATTACGCCGGGTACAGAGGTTCTCCGGCCAAAGGTTGTGAAGGCAACTTGTGCGTTACCGTGTCTAGTTTGTGTGAGAGCGGATTGAGGCCCTCTAATCCTTTCTAGAGTACCAATTCGACGGAACCGCACCCGAAGGTCGTTCTGCACACAGAAAGGGGAAAACTGGAAATTCACCGCCGGTGAGCAAGCACTAGGGCTGTGGCTCGGGGTTTAGCAGCACCGGTCACCAGCGCGTCCAAGGGTGCCTTGGCTCGGGCATGACAACGCCCCGGTTGGGCTGTCCACGGGAGCCCGAAGTGCGGCGGCGTAAGGTCACTGGATTGGACTCTCGGTATAGCCGAGATCGACCGGTTTCAGCTGAATTCTAGCAGCGGGGAAGACGGAGGAAGGTTTCTAGTACCTTGCCGTGGCTCTGGAGGGGACGGAGAGGCGGTGATCAAGCTTCCCTGATCAGCTCCGAGTGACCGGCAGCGATGGCGCGGTTCTGATGCGAGGAGGCAGCAGAGTGTGCGGTGATCGCTCCGATCAGGGCGGTGGCGTAGATAAGGGGGCTGTGAGGCGGTTCAGCACGTCGGGGCGGCAAGCAGGTGGTGTCCCGGTCGCCTCTTCGCCGTGGCGGCTGCTCAGTCCAGCGCAAGAACCCGAGCTTGGTTTTCAGTCGGTTTGAGTTGGAGTAGTGGCTGACATGTGGGTCCCACTTCCAATGTTAACCTCTGAAATTTACTCCTAATCACTGTTGTAAACAGTGAGCCCCAAAATACCCATGGTGATTCAAATTATTCACCCATGAGCCATTTGAATTGATCAAAATTCAAAATGGTTTTGGTTTGAATGATTTTCAGCACAAGTTCAGTTTTGAATTCAAATAAAGTTTGAATTTGTCCCACTTAGCTCATGTCAAGATCAACTCCAAATGGAGTGAAAATTGGTGTGTGAGCTCACAAAAATGTGCTGAGTAAGGATATGCCTCCCACTTTTAAATTCATGGGATAAAAAAGTTTGAATTTGAATATGGTTTCAAACTGCCCTCTTTCTAGCTATACCCAAAATGACCTCAAAAAGGTTTTGAATTTGGGTGAAACTTGGCATGGACATCCTTAGCAATGTGTAGGAGTTTTCATATGTCCAGCCCTTCTATATCACATGTGGGAAATACCACTTTCGCAATATGTGAGTTTGTTTTCTAATGAGCATGTTGATGGTGGTTACTTGCCCTTCATTTGTGTTCATCAACTTACTTCAAATGAGGTGTGTGGTGTGGTGATGAGCAATTCAAATAGGTGTCAAAAACTGAGGTCCTTACATCCTTCCTCCGAGATTATATGTCCTAAGAAGGGAACTCTCTTCAGCCAAAACTCACACTTACTCAACTTGGCATATAGTTGGTGTTCTCTCAGCTTTTGCAACACCAACCTTAAATGTCCCTCATGTTCTTCTTCATCTTTGGAGAAGATGAGAATGTCATCAATGAAAACCACCACAAATTTGTCCAGATATTCCATGAATACCTTGTTCATGAGATACATGAAGTATGCCGGGGCATTAGTTAGCCCGAAAGGCATGACGGTGTATTCATACAGCCCGTACTGAGATACGAAAGTTGTCTTTGGAATGTCAGTTTGCCTTATCTTAAGTTGGTGGTATCCCGACCTGAGATCAATTTTCGAGAACACACAGGCTCCCCTCAACTGATCAAATAAGTCTTCAATGCGGGGTAATGGGTACTTGTTCTTGATGGTTACTTCATTCAACGCACGGTAGTCTACGCATAACCTTTGGGTCCCGTCCTTCTTGGGCACAAATATCACTGGAGCTCCCCATGGTGAGGAACTAGGATGAATGTACCCCTTCTATTTCAATTCTCTTAAATATTCCTTGAGTTCTTCCAGTTGTTTGGAGTCCATCCGATAAGGCCTCTTGTATATTGGAGCTGTTCCAGGCACTAGCTCAATCGCGAATTCCACTTCACGATCGGGAGGCATACCTGGCAACTCCTCCGGAAAAACGTCTGGATATTCCCTGATACTCCTGATCTCTTCCACCTCCACCTCAACTTGATTGAGGTTAAGGTCCCTCCTAGGGTTTTGTACAGTTATAAACTTCACTCTTGCGCCACTAGGGTGAGTTAGTTCCACCGTTCTTGTCGAACAATGGATGATTCCCTTATGTTTGGTCAACCAATCCATACCCAAAATAATATCTATCCCTTGTGAGTCTATCACTATGAGGTTTGCAGTAAATACTACCCCATGAATGTCTAGATTCACCTTGGGACACAATTGTCTTGTCCTTATCTCTCCCCCTAGAGAGTTTACTGCTAGCATATGGTTCATTTGTGTTGTTGCTAGATCATGCTTCTTAACAAACCCTTGAGCAATCAACGAGTGGGTGGCACCAGAATCGAACAACAGGGTTGCAATGTGTAAGTTGGCAGGAAACTTACCAATTACCACGTCAGGTGCCTCTTGCACTTCCTCCATGGTCACGTGGTTCACCCGTCCTCGCATCACATTCTGCTGTTGTGGCTGCATGGACTTCTTCTTTGGGCACTTATGGGCGTAGTGCCCCACTTCACCACAGTTGAAGCATTGTACCCCAACCTTAGGTGCCTGGCCTTTGTTGTCTTGGGGTTGGCTCGGTGGTCCTTGTCCTGCTGGTCGAGGTTGATATGTGGGGCAAGGCTGCTGTACAAACTGACGTTGCAGCTGGGAATGAACTGTGTGTCACCGTGAATGACACATGGACTCCTGACTCCCCAGACCGCCGGACGAGCAGGTGTCGCCGCACTTCTCCACCAGCAGCTTCCACACCCAAAGCGGAATCAGAAGGCAGCCGCAATAATGAGGAAGACTCCGAAGAGCCAGCTCAGTGATACGAGTCGTTTAGAGTTCTTTCCCTTATTTTAGCAGGTTATCGAGTAGTCAAGTCAATACCTTAGTTATTTGTGTGTTAATGTTTGGTGTGTGACGTGAGTTGTGGAAGCCATGGGCATTTGTCCACAACCTCGTCTTTAGGTTGCTTTGCTTTGATGTGTGAACCCCTATGAATTAAGAGTGCATTTATTTTCGCGTGAGAAGTGACTCCCAAAAATCTACGTGAAACCCTCAGAAAATGTTAATATATATTAAGGCCTCAAAAGTTTAAGTTTAAACAAGCAATTTGGGAGGTCAATATGTAATGCTTTAAGTTAACATTTGGTTGATCATGATAGATGGCTGGAAGAGGCAAGGGTCGTGGTGCCAACCCCGCCAACAACAACGAGGAGGCCGGCAACCCTCATCTTTCGGGAGGACAAGACAGGGGTGGTCGCCGTGAAGGAGCTGACCCTATCCACCAAATGCTTGAAAATCAGAATCAGCTCATCCAGAGTTTAACTCAAGAGGTGGCCAACTTGCACCAAGCTCCACCCCCACAAGCTGCACCACGCCAACCAAGGTTGAGTGAGTTTCTGGGGACTCAACCTCCAAAGTTTGCAAGTGCAGCTGAACCTCTGGAGGCAGATGACTGGCTAAAGACCATTGAGAGCAAGATGAGGATCATACAATGCCAAGGGTATGAGAGGGTGCTGTTTGCCTCTCACCAATTGCATGGACCTGCTGCTGATTGGTGGACCGCTTACGTGGCGGCCCATCATGACCCCGAGAACATCACTTGGGAAGAGTTCAAGCGCAGTTTCCGCAACCATTACATACCCAGGGGTGAACTCAAAAACAAGAGGAAGGAGTTCTTGGGACTGCAGCAAGGAAACATGACTGTGAGGGAATACCTCACTAAGTTCACCCAACTATCCCGTTATGCACCACGGGACATCAAAACTGATGAGCAGAAACAGGACTGTTTTGTGGATGGACTTACTATGTAAATGCAGTGTGCAATGTCCTCCAACGAGTATGAAAGCTTCCAAAAAGATGGTAGACTGAGCATTTGTCGTGGAGAGGAAGCTGAAGGCCGTGGAAAATGAAAACAAGAGGAAGGCGGGATGGTCACACCAAGCCTCAGGTAGCAACACACGTCCACGTCTGATGCAGCAAGCCGCAGGGCAGACGAGCCGTGCTGTGCTACCCTACTCAGCACCCAGAGGGTACAACCCGAATTTCAGGCCTCCGTCAGCACCAGCACAGCCGCAACGTCAGTTTGTGCAGCAGCCTCGCCCAAAATATCAACCTCGACCAGCAGTACAAGGACCACCGAACCAACCCCAAGACAACAAAGGCCAGGCACCTAAGGTTGGGGTACAATGCTTCAACTGTGGTGAAGTGGGGCACTACGCCCATAAGTGCCCAAAGAAGAAGCCCATGCAGCCACAACAGCAGAATGTGATGCGAGGACGGGTGAACCACGTAACCATGGAGGAAGCGCAAGAGGCACCTGACATGGTAATTGGTAAGTTTCCTGCCAATTTACAAATGGCAACCCTGTTGTTCGATTCTGGTACTACCCACTCGTTCATTGCTCAAGGGTTTGTTAAGAAGCATGATCTAACAACAACACAAATGAACCATATGCTAGCAGTAAACTCTCCAGGGGGAGAAATAAGGACAAGACAAGTGTGTCCCAAGGTGAATCTAGACATTAATGGGGTAGTATTTACTGCAAACCTCATAGTGATAGACTCACAAGGCATAGATATTATTTTGGGTATGGATTGGTTGACCAAACATAAGGGAATCATCCATTATTCGACAAGAACGGTGGAACTAACTCACCCTAGTGGCACCAGAGTAAAGTTCATAACTGTACAAGAACCTAGGAGGGACCTTAAACTCAATCACGTTGAGGTGGAAGTGGAAGAGATCAGGATCATCAGGGAATATCTAGACGTTTTTCCGGAGGAGTTGCTAGGTATGCCCCCCGATCGTGAAGTGGAATTCGCGATTGAGCTAGTGCCCGGAACAGCTCCAATATACAAGAGGCCTTATCGGATGGACTCCAAACAGCTGGAAGAACTCAAGGAACATTTACGAGAATTGGCAGAGAAGGGGTACATTCGTCCTAGTTCCTCACCATGGGGAGCTCCAGTGATATTTATGCCCAAGAAGGACGGGACCCAAAGGTTATGCGTAGACTACCGTGCGTTGAATGAAGTAACCATCAAGAACAAGTACCCATTACCCCGCATTGAAGACTTATTTGATCAGTTGAATGGGGCCTGTGTGTTCTCGAAAATTGATCTCAGGTCGGGATACCACCAACTTAAGATAAGGCAAACTGACATTCCAAAGACATCTTCCGTATCTCGGTACGGGCTGTATGAATACACCGTCATGCCTTTCGGGCTAACTAATGCCCTGGCATACTTCATGTATCTCATGAACAAGGTATTCATGGAATAGCTGGACAAATTTGTGGTGGTTTTCATTAATGACATTCTCGTCTTCTCCAAAGATGAAGAAGAACATGAGGGACATTTAAGGTTGGTGTTGCAAAAGCTGAGAGAACACCAACTATATGCCAAGTTGAGCAAGTGTGAGTTTTGGCTGAAGAGAGTTCCCTTCTTAGGACATATAATCTCGGAGGGAGGAATTTCCGTAGATCCCGCCAAGATCGAGGATGTGCAGAAGTGGAAGACCACTGAAAATGTCGGGGAAGTTTGAAGCTTCTTAGGATTGGCTGGGTATTATCGACGGTTTATTGAGGGTTTCTCCAAGATCTCGAGACCCCTCACCAAATTGTTAGAGAAGGGAATCACATTCACATGGACACCTCAATGTGAGACAAGTTTTCAAGAACCGAAGAAAAGACTGACAACAGCCCAGTGCCAGTTATGCTAGACATGCAGAAGAATTTTTTGGTGTACTGCGATGCATCTGGACACGGGTTGGGATGTGTTCTCATGCAAGAGGGGCATGTTGTGGCCTACGCGTCCCGACATCTCCGAAAACACGAGAAGAACTACCCTACACATGACCTAGAGCTAGCCGCAGTGGTACACACATTGAAGATCTGGCGGCACTACTTGATGGGAAAGAGGACAGAGATATATACGGATCATAAGAGCTTAAAGTATATTTTCACACAGTCAGATCTCAACCTCAGACAAAGGAGATGGTTGGAGCTAATCAACGACTTTGATGTGGGCATCAACTATCATCCTGGGAAAGCGAACGTCATGACTAATGCTTTAAGCCGGAAGGTGCAGGTCAATAGGTTGAGCTTAAAGGACATGCCTACAGAATTGAAGGAAGAGGTTGTAAAACTCAATATATGTGTGGTAAATAGTGATGAGGCCATCGCCATGGAAGTGGACTCCACATTAGAGCAAGACATACGCAATAGTCAGAAGAATGATGAGAAGATACAAGAAATCAGAGAACTCATCAAAGATAATAAAGCCCCCGGGATCAGAGAGGATGAACAAGGTACGATGTGGCATGGGAAAAGAATTTGTATGCCTGAGGTGAAGGAAATCCATGAATTGATTTTGAAGGAGGCTCATGATTCTGACTATTCCATTCATCCTGGAAGTACGAAGATGTATCATGACCTCAAGAGCAGATATTGGTGGTATGGCATGAAGCGAGATGTCGCAGAACATGTTGCCCTATGTGACACATGTCAGTTGGTGAAAGAAGAACATCAACGACCCGCGGGACTATTGCAACCACTCAAAGTGCCTGAATGGAAATGGGAAGAAATAGGTATGGACTTCATAGTGGTACTACCCAGGACCCAATCGGGATATGATTCGGTATGGGTCATCATCGACAGGCTAACCAAGGTAGCTCATTTCATCCCCATGAAAGAAAGCTACAGCGGATCCAAATTGGCGGAATTATACATGTCAAGGATCGTGTGTTTCCATGGAGTGCCAAAGAAGATAGTGTCGGACCGAGGGACACAGTTCACCTCAAGGTTCTGGCAGAAGTTACATGAAACCATGGGAACTCATCTAAATTTTAGTTCTGCCTATCACAGACTGACTGTAGACGGAAAGAACCAATCAGATCCTTGAGGATATGCTGAGAGCGTGTGCGCTCAAGAACAATAGGAGTTTGGATAAGAACTTACCGTATGCGGAGTTCTCCTATAACAACAGCTATGAGGCTAGTATAAAGATGTCACCATTTGAGGCTTTGTATGGGAGGAAGTGCAGAACTCCACTATTTTGGAACCAAACAGGGGAAAGTAAAGTGTTTGGGCCCGAAGTACTACAAGAAGCCGAGGCGAAGGTAAGGGAAATCCGCAACAACTTGAGGATAGCACAGACCCGACAAACGAGCCATGCCGATGTACGGAGAAGAGAGCTCGTTTTCAACGTGGGGGACTATGTCTATCTCAAGGTGTCCCCTATTTGAGGACTTCGTAGGTTCAAGGTGAAAGGGAAATTATCACCTCGATACATCGGACCCTTTCAGATTCTGGAGAGGAAAGGCGAAGTGGCATATCAACTAGAACTACCAGCTCGCCTATCGGATGTGCACGATGTATTCCATGTGTCACAGCTCAAGAAATGTCTAAGAACGCTTGAAGAGATGTTACCCATGAATGAAGTTGACGTACGAGAGGATTTGCCTTATGCCGAGCAACCAGTCAAGGTTTTGGAGACAATGGAACGCCTTACAAGGAATAAAAGAATCCGGATGTGCAAGGTGCAGTGGAAGCATCACTCGGAAGCAGAAGCCACATGGGAGCGAGAAGACGAGCTTAGGGCACAGTTTCCGGAATTGTTTTCCTAGAACCACCAATCTCGAGGACGAGATTTCTTTTAAGGGGGGTAGAGCTGTAACACCCCAAAACCTGCTAAAGAGGGGAATTTAAAATTTTTTGGACGTATTGCATGTGTTGCAGAAATTTAAATTCAAACTGGAATTCAAATTCAAATCAAAACAGAAAAGAAAAAGAAAAAGAAAAAGAAAAAGAAAAAAGAAAAAAGAAAAACCCAACCGGCCAGTGGGCCAAAACCCGCCAGCCGGCCCAATCCCCCGCACCAGCCCGAACCCGCGCCCCCTCTCTCCCTCTCACTGACACGCGGGGCCCGCGTGTCATCTCCTTCCCCGCTTGCCCCCAACGGCCCCGGACTCTTCTCTCGCGCCCGATCGCAATTGACCTCCGGAAAACCGCGCCCCAGCCCGATCTTCGGCCCCGGGCGATGCTATTTATCCAAACCGACCCGCCGCCGCCTCCCCTCGTGCAATTCACGCAAGGAAAACTCGCCGAATTCCCCACGCCGCTCCACTCTTCTCTCCGGTGAGAACTGAAACTTTTATCACCGTTTTTCCTTCGATCCGTGCTCGGACTTCCTGATCTAATGCGCTGATCATGTTCCACCGCCTCCGGGGAGTCACACAGGCGAAGAAAACCCGGTGTTTTGCGCTCTGGACGCAGCTCCGGCGAGCACCGTCGCGTTTCATCTCGGACCTCGCCGCTGACCACCTTCCAGGGCCTCCGAGCTCAAGAAAAACCCCGAGGTGAGATCCCCGACCTCCCCTCTACCGTTCTATGCCAAGAAATCCAAGTTTTAGGAAGTATAGACAAAAACCCAAAGATCTCCGGCGAGATCGCCGCCTCCCGCCGCCGCGCGCCGCCGGGCAGCGCCGCCCGCACATGGCCAGGGCAACGTGGCCCCTTGAGGGCCGTCTATTTTAAATCGCACGGTAGAAATAAAACCCCGCGTACCGGTTCGGCGATCTAATCTGAGCCGTCTGTTTTAAATCGGACGGTCCACGTCAGCCCCGCGTTATAAAGGCCGGGATTCTTACGGCGACCACCTAGGGATCTCGGAAAACACGAGCTAGCCCCGGAAACTTCTGATCTAGCCCCGGAAACTTCTGATCTAGCCCCTGGAACTTCAGAAATTCGTGTAAATTCATTTAAAAATCAGTTTTAGCCCCTGGACTTAATAAAAATTAGGAAAACCCCTCTGTTATGTGTAGTTAGACCCCTGGAAATTTATGAAATAGTAAATTAGACCCCGCAGTAGGGTGGATTTACCTTTTTGACCCTATATGATATTAAATTCAGAAATTTGAATATGTGACTAGAATTTAAATCTAAATGGTAAGGCAAACACATGTGCAAATTCAAATTTAAACTCTCCTAGCCCTTGGAAAACTATAGAATGAGTTAAAAATAGATTTTAGGCTGAAATGAAATCTGCCTAAGTGTTGTTCATATTTATTAGTTCTAGAAACACATTTCTAGGTTAGGAAATAATTCTGAAAACTGATAAAATAAATTTAAATTAGTTCACATCAGAGGAGAAGTTCAAAAATATATTATTCAATATTTTAGATCAGAACCTATTCTGTTTAGATGATATGTCCTACTATTTAATATTAAAACTCACCTTTAGGCATAGAAAATAAATCTGAAAAATATAGGAAAATAGGTATGCATAATTAGAAAATGATAAATGAAGTCTCCAAATCCAAAAACTTCAGTTTAGGATTTGGTAGAAGATCCGAAAACCTATTTGGAGTAGGAAATTACCTTTCATGCAAACTTGGTAGCTAAGAATTGTATTAATTAAATATAAAGAATTTGTTCAAATTGGAAATTCATATATAGTGTGCAAACAGAAATCAGAATACAAAAGTTAGAAATCATATACATATGTTTAAAAGTGCATGTAGGCCAAAAATCAACACATCTAGAGTAACCACAACACTTAGAAATGTGAATGACTTTCATAGGTATGTATGTGTGGTTTGTATGAAGTGAAAGTGTGAACTATGTCTTATGGATTGTTGTTTTCTTTTGCTATGTGTATTGGCATGAGTAGAACCTGCCCCAGAGCAAGTTCTCCCCTTCCAAGACCAAGATTTTCCATTCCAAGAGCAGCAGGAAGAAGGCAAGTGTCCTTGACCACTTTGATCCTATACTAGGATGTGTAGATAGAATTATTTGCATTGTCAATTGAACTATGAAACCCATGCTAGGAAGTTCCCCTAGAATTGCATTATCTTGTTTCCTTGTAGCTTGGGTTGGGATTTGTTTTATTATGTCATTCACTCATATTACTTATGCTTAGCCATGCTTAGAATGGGATAAGTGGGATATGATATCATCAACTTATTTACCTTACTCTTGAATGAGATATTATGAGTTATGTAGAGGTAGGGATCGAGGCAAGTTGGATGATTTGGTTGGTGCTGGGTGCACGAGACTCGGGTTTGTGTTTAGTACTTGCCTGGATTCTAAGGACCGGTTCATGGAGCATGTAACCTGGCTTTACCGTGCCAACCACATGCTGAGATGGGGCAGCTTGGCCAATTAATTAGGTGTATCCCCGGCGTAGTATGGGTGTGTTGGATGGTGCGGGGAATAGGTGTCAGCTGGACTACCATATGAACCGCATGGATCAAGAGGGGGCCAGTGCAGCGGGGTTGGAGCCTCTTGTATGCTGTTAGGGGTGAAACCTCAGTGGGCCCACGCTCGTCGGGAATCCCTTTGTAAAGGCTTCGTAGTGATCTCCTGGCTACACACCTAGGACATGTGAATGTGGTTCGCGGCCACTGGCATAATGGAAGTTCTTTTAGTCCACCCGGCAACGGGGGATGAAATCACTACATGTGGGTTCAGTGGTGCAAACTCTGCAGAGTCAAAACTGTCATGACAGCCGTGCTCACGGTCAAGAGCGGCTTGGACTTATTCATGATTAGAGGATGATTAATTTGGAAGTTGAGGATGTTAAGCGGGGAGCTTAACATTGGAAATGAGACTATGCTTACTGGATATTGATGATGGGTTGAGGGATTGGGACCATTTCACGTGTGTAGTAATGTAGGTGCTTAATAAGCTAAGGTGATAGGTATTAATTGCGTAGTGCTTTAACCACGAGTCAACCTCTCCTTGCTCTAGCCATGCATGACATAACTTTCCCACACTTGCTGAGTACCCACTGTACTCAAACTTGCTTTTCTGTTGGTTTATATTGCCGCTCAGATCAAGAGAATGATGTGGTGTTTAATGACCAAGACTTTGGTCCCGAGGAAGGATTCTAGGTTCACGGAGTCCCCTGGGCAACGCCTGTGACGGAGCCCACAAGATTTATATTCCGCTGCTGTTTTATTTACATGTTATGAACTTATTATCGTCCATCGAGACGTATGCTATGTAAGACTTATTTATATTTGACACCTGGCTTGTAGTAAATGATGCTTCACTATTTCTCATCACATGTATGAGAGAATGATCCTGGCATACATGTGGTATTCACTCGGTGGTTCTTCTGAGAAGCAGGGTGTGACAGAAGTGGTATGAGAGCCAAGGTTGCCCGTAGGAACGTGGACCTAGGTAGAAATGGATGTATCTAAGGACCCTATTTTCTTAAAAACTATTTTACAAAGGTGTGGGTTGAAGGTGTTATTTAATGGGGTCACTTTATTCATCTTACCCCAACTTTTATTCAAAATACAATTTTTCTTTAACTCTTATCTAACTTAATTTTAAATGCTTTATGTTTTAGATGGTTCGCATGACCCGCACCGCCCGCAAGTCCACCGGAGGGAGAGTTCCGGTAGTTGCCCTCGCCTTAAGAGAGGAGAACCGTCCAGTGACGTACCACTCCTACGGGTTGGAAGTAGGAGGCTTGTTGCGCCGTCTACGGCGTATGCTCCACGCTGCAGGCAATACGGGCAAGCTAATCATACACTACAGCTCCACTCGGACCATCCGTGAGAAGCGGGAAGAATGGAGTTCAGAAATGAGGATTATCCATAAAAATCAGCTGCTCAAGATCCACCGCTCTCCAGCTTGTCGGGCGACACAGGTCGATGCTGAGAAGGATGTCACCTAGGAGGCCATCACCTGCCAGAGTTACATCAACCGTCGCCACCTGGACAAGACTGAGTACATGTATGTTCTCCAGCGTGAGAGTGGCACCACGGAGTACAAGTACCCGCCAGTGCAGCAGGGGACTTCCCATGAGCACATGGACCTGTGCTTAGAGGATGCTGCTATGCTCAGCACTCGACTGCAGGAGTGCCAGCAGGAGCTTCAGGATGTTCGTGACACCCTGAAGGAGACTGAGGCGTTGCTTCGAGCCAGCTTGAGGGCGAGAAAGAGGAGATGGGAATGAACTGTGTGTCACCGTAAATGACACGTGGACTCCTGACTCCCCAGACCACCGGGCGAGCAGGCGTCGCCGCACTTCTCCCCCAGCAGCTTCCCCACCCAAAGCGGAATCAGAGGGTAGCCGCAATAATGAGGAAGACCCTGAAGAGCCAGCTCAGTGATACAAGTCGTTTAGTGTCCTTTCCCTTATTTCAGCAAGGATATCGAGTAGTCGAATCAATACCTTAGTTATTTGTGTGTTAATGTTTGGTGTGTGACGTGAGTTATGGAAGCCATGGGCATTTGTCCACAACCTCGTCTTTAGGTTGCTTTGCTTTGATGTGTGAACCCCTATGAATTAAGAGTGCAATTATTTTCGCGTGAAACGTGACTCCCAAAAATCTACGTGAAACCCACAGAAAATGTTAATATATATTAAGGCCTCAAAAGTTTAAGTTAAACAAGCAATTTGGGAAGTTAATACGTAATGCTTTAAGTTAACATTTGGTTGATCATGATAGATGGCTGGAAGAGGATAGGGTCGTGGTGCCAACCCTGCCAACAACAACGATGAGGCCGGCAACCCTCATCTTTCTGGAGGACAAGACAGGGGTGGTCACCGTGAAGGAGCTGATCCTATCCACCAGATGCATGAAAATCAGAATCAGCTCATTCAGATTCTAACTCAAGTGGTGGCCAACTTGCACCAAGCTCCACTCCCACAAGCTGCACCATGCCAACCAAGGTTGAGTGAGTTTCTGGGGACTCAACCTCCAAAGTTTGCAAGTGCTGCTGAACTTCTAGAGGCAGATGACAGGCTAAAGACCATTGAGAGCAAGATGAGGATCATACAATGCCAAGGGTATGAGAGGGTGCTGTTTGCCTCTCACCAATTGCATGGACCTGCTGCTGATTGGTGGACCGCTTACGTGGCAGCCCATCATGACCCCGAGAACATCACTTGGGAAGAGTTCAAGCGCAGTTTCCGCAACCATTACATACCAAGGGGTGAACTCAAAAACAAGAGGAAGGAGTTTTGGGACTGCAGCAAGGAAACATGACTGTAAGGGAATACCTCACTAAGTTCACCCAACTATCCCGTTATGCACCACGGGACATCGAAACGGATGAGCATAAACAAGACTGTTTTGTGGAAGGACTTACTATGGAAATGCAGTGTGCAATTTCATCCAACGAGTATGAAAGCTTCCAAAAGATGGTAGACAGAGCATTTGTCGTGGAGAGGAATCTGAAGGCCTTGGAAAATGAAAACAAGAGGAAGGTGGGATGGTCACACCAAGCCTCAGGTAGCAACACACGTCCACGTCTGATGCAGCAACCCGCAGGGCAGACGAGCCGTGTTGTGGTACCCTACTCAGCACCCAGAGGGTACAACCCGAATTTCAGGCCTCCATCAGCACCAGCACAGCCGCAACGTCAGTTTGTGCAGCAGCCTCGCCCCACATATCAACCTCAACCAGCAGGACAAGGACCACCGAGCCAACCCCAAGACAACAAAGGCAAGGCACCTAAGGTTGGGGTACAATGCTTCAACTGTGGTGAAGTGGGGCACTACGCCCATATGTGCCCAAAGAAGAAGCCCATGCAGCCACAACAGCAGAATGTTAGGTAAGAGAAGTGGAACAGAGGTAAGAGAATTGACAGAGAAGGGGTACAAATTCTCGTGAGGCACAAATATCCACCCTACTGCAGTTTTTAAGAAAATAGTAGGACATGTATGCCTAAAGGTGAGTTTTAAAATTTCTATGCCACTGACTCCACACTCAGTATACCGCTCTGGTACAAGGTTTGTGTTTGGAGAAGTGCGGCGACGCCTGCTCGCCCGGCGGTCTGGGGAGTCAGGAGTCCATGTGTCATTCATGGTGACACACAGTTCATTCCCATCTCCTCTTTCTCTCGGTCCCAAGCTGGCTCGAAGCAACGCCTCAGTCTCCTTCAGGGTGTCACGAACATCCTGAAGCTCCTGCTGGCACTCCTGTAGTCGAGTGCTGAGCATAGCAGCATCCTCCAAGCACAGGTCCATGTGCTCATGGGATGTCCCCTGCTGCACAGGCGGGTACTTGTACTCCGCTGTACCGCTCTCCCGCTGGAGGACATACATGTACTCAGTCCTGTCCAGGTGGTGACGGTTGATGTAACTCTGGCAGGTGATGGCCTCCCAGGTGACATCCTTCTCAGCATCGGCCTGAGTCGCCCGACAAGCTGGAGAGCGGTGGATCTTGAGCAGCTGATTTTCATGGATAATCCTCATTTCTGAACTCCATTCTTCCCGCTTCTCACGGATGGTCCGGGTGGAGCTGTAGTGTATGATTAGCTTGCCCGTATTGCCGGCTGCATGGGCCGAAACCCGCCAGCCGGCCCAATCCCCCGCGCCAGCCCAAACCTGCGCCCCCTCTCTCCCTCTCACTGACACGCGGGGCCCGCGTGTCATCTCCTTCCCCGGGCGCCCCCAATGGCCCCGGACTCTTCTCTTGCGCCCGATCGCAACTGACCTCCGGAAAACCGTGCCCCAGCCCGATCTTGGGCCCCGGGCGATGCTATTTATCCAAACCGACCCGCCGCCGCCTCCCCTCGTGCAATTCACGAAAGGAAAACTCGCTGAATTCCCCTCGCCGCTCCACTCTGCTCTCCGGTGAGAATCAAAACTTTTATCACCGTTTTTCCTTCGATCCGTGCCCGGACTTCCTGATCTAACGTGCTGATCATGTTCCACCGCCTTCGGGGAGTCACGCAGGTGAAGAAAACCCGATGTTTTGCGCTCTGGATGCAGCACCGGCGACTACCGCCACGTTTCATCTCGGACCTCGCCGCTGACCACCTTCCAGGGCCTCCGAGATCAAGAAAAACCCCGAGGTGAGATCCCCGACCTCCCCTCTACCGTTCTATGCCAAGAAATCCAAGTTTTAGGAAGTATAGACGAAAACCCGAAGATCTCCGGCGAGATCGCCGCCTCCCGCCGCCGCGCGCCGCCGGGCAGCGCCGCCCGCACACGGCCAGGGCGACGTGGCCCCTTGAGGGCCGTCTATTTTAAATCGCACGGTAGAAATAAAACCCGGCGTACCGGTTCGGCGATCTAATCTGAGCCGTCTGTTTTAAATCAGACGGTCCACGTCAGCCCCGCGTTATAAAGGCCGGGATTCTTACGCGCTACCCCCTGGGGATCTCGGAAAACATGAGCTAGCCCCGGAAACTTCTGATCTAGCCCCTGGAACTTCAGAAATTCGTGTAAATTCATTTGAAAATCAGTTTTAGCCCCTGGACTTAATAAATATTATGAAAACCCCTCTGTTATGTGTAGTTAGACCCCTGGAAATTTATGAAATAGTAAATTAGACCCTGCAGTAGGGTGGATTTACCTTTTTGACCCTATATGATATTAAATTCAGAAATTTGAATATGTGACTAGGATTTAAATTTAAATGGTAAGGCAAACACATGTGCAAATTCAAATTTAAACTCTCCTAGCCCTTGGAAAACTTTAGAATGAGTTAAAAATAGATTTTAGGCTGAAATGAAATCTGCCTAAGTGTTGTTCATATTTATTAGTTCTAGAAACACATTTTTAGGCTAGGAAATAATTCTGAAAACTGATAAAATAAATTTAAATTAGTTCACATCAGAGGAGAAGTTCAAAATATATCATTTAATATTTTAGATCAGAACCTATTATGTTTAGATGATATGTCCTACTATTTAATATTAAAACTCACCTTTAGGCATAGAAAATAAGTCTGAAAAATATAGGAAAATAGGTATGCATAATTATAAAATGATAAATGAAGTCTCCAAATCCAAAAACTTCAGTTTAGGATTTGGTAGAAGATCTGAAAACCTATTTGGAGTAGGAAATTACCTTTCATGCAAACTTGGTAGCTAAAGAATTGTATTAATTAAATATAAAGAATTTGTTCAAATTGGAAATTCATATATAGTGTGCAAACAAAAATCTGAATACAAAAGTTAGAAATCATATACATATGTTTAAAAGTGCATGTAGGCCAAAAATCAATACATATAGAGTAACCACAACACTTAGAAATGTGAATGACTTTCATAGGTATGTATGTGTGGTTTTTATGAAGTGAAAGTGTGAACTATGTCTTATGGATTGTTGTTTTCTTTTGCTATGTGTATTGGCATGAGTAGAACCTGCCCCAGAGCAAGTTCTCCCCTTCCAAGACCAAGATTTTCCATTTCCAGAGCAGCAGGAAGAAGGCAAGTGTCCTTGACCACTTTGTCCTATACTAGGATGTGTAGATAGAATTGTTTGCATTGTCAATTGAACTATGAAACCCATGCTAGGAAGTTCCCCTAGAATTGCATTATCTTGTTTCCTTGTAGCTTGGGTTGGGATTTATTTTATTATGTCATTCACTCATATTACTTATGCTTACCCATGCTTAGAATGGGATAAGTGGGATATGATATCATCAACTTATTTACCTTACTCTTGAATGAGATATTATGAGTTATGTAGAGGTAGGGATCGAGGCAAGTTGGATGATTTGGTTAGTGTTGGGTGCACGAGACTCGGGTTAGTGTTTAGTACTTGCCTGGATCCTAAGGACCGGTTCATGGAGCATGTAACCTGGCTTTACCGTGCCAACCACATGCTGAGATGGGGCAGCTTGGCCAATTAATTAGGTGTATCCCCGGCGTAGTATGGGTGTTTTGGATGGTGCGGGGAATAGGTGTCAGTTGGACTACCGTATGAACCGCAAGGCTCAAGAGGGGGCCACTGCAGCGGGGTTGGAGCCTCTTGTATGCTGTTAGTGGTGAAACCTCAGTGGGCCCATGCTCGTCGGGAATCCCTTTGTAAAGGCTTCGTAGTGATCTCCTGGCTACACACCTAGGAAGTGTGAATGTGGTTCGCGGCCACTGGCATAACGGAGGTTCTTTTATTCCACCCGGCAACGGGGGATGAAATCACTACATGTGGGTACAGTGGTGCAAACTCTGCAGAGTCAAAACTGTCATGACAGCCGTGCTCACGGTCAAGAGCGGCTTGGACTTATTCATGATTAGAGGATGATGGATTGGGATGTTGAGGAGGTTAAGCAGGAAGCCTAACATTGGAAATGAGACTATGTTTACTTGATATTGATGATGGGACCATTTCACCTGTGTAGTAATGTAGGTGCTTAACAAGCTAAGGTGATAGGTATTAATTGCGTAGTGCTTAAACCATGAGTTCAACCTCTCCTTGCTCTAGCCATGCATGACATAACTTTCCCACACTTGCTGAGTACCCACGGTACTCAAACTTGCTTTTCTGTTGGTTTATATTGCTGTTCAGGTCAAGAGAATGATGTGGTGTTTAATGACCAAGACTTTGGTCCCGAGGAAGGATTCTAGGTTCACGGAGTCCCCCGGGCAACGCCTGTGTCGGAGCCCACAAGATTTATTTTCCGCTGCTGTTTTATTTACATGTCATGAACTTATTATCGTCCATCGAGACGTATGCTATGTAAGACTTATTTATATTCAACACCTGGCTTGTAATAAATGATGCTTCACTATTTGTCATCACATATATGAGAAAATAATTCTGGCATACATGTGATATTCACTCGGTTGTTCTTTGGAGGAACCGGGTGTGACAGAGGCTCATGATTCTGACTATTCCATTCATCCTGGGAACAAGAGGAAGGAAGGAGTTCTTGAGACTGCAGCAAGGAAACGTGACTGTAAGGGAATACCTCACTAAGCTCTGATACCACCTTTGTCACACCCGGTTTCTCCGAAGAACAACCGAGTGAATATCACATGTATGCCAGGATCATTTTCTCATAAATGTGATGACAAATAGTGAAGCATCATTTATTACAAGCCAGGTGTCGAATATAAATAAGTCTTACATAGCATACGTCTCGATGGACGATAATAAGTTCAAGACATATAAATAAAACAGCAGCGGAATATAAATCTTGTGGGCTCCGTCACAGGCGTTGCCCGGGGGACTCCGTGAACCTAGAATCCTTCCTCTGCGTATGTCTTGCTCTAATGTGGAGTCCACTTCCATGGCGATGGTCTCACCACTATTTACCAGACATAGATTGAGTTTTACAAACTCTTCCTTCAATTCTGTAGGCATGTCCTTTAAGCTCAACCTATTGACCTGCACCTTCTGGCTTAAAGCATCTGCCATGACGTTCGCTTTCCCAGGATGATAGTTGATGCCCACATCAAAGTTGTTGATTAGCTCCAAACATCTCCTTTGTCTGAGGTTGAGATCTGGCTGTGTGAAAATATACTTTAAGCTCTTATGATCCGTATATATCTCTGTCCTCTTCCCCATCAAGTAATGCCGCCAGATCTTCAATGCGTGTAGCACTGTGGCTAGCTCTAGGTCATGTGTAGGATAGTTCTTCTCGTGTTTTCGGAGCTGCCGGGACGCGTAGGCCACGACATGCCCCTCTTGCATGAGAACACATCCCAACCCGTGTCCAGATGCATTGCGGTACACCGAAAAATTCTTCTGCATGTCTAGCATAACTAGCATTGGGGCTGTTGTCAGTCTTTTCTTTAGTTCTTGAAAACTCGTCTCACACTGTGGTGTCCATGTGAATGTGATTCCCTTCTCTAACAATTTGGTGAGGGGTCTCGAGATCTTGGAGAAACCCTCAATAAACCGTCGATAATACCCAGGCAATCCTAAGAAGCTTTGAACTTCCCCGACATTTTCAGGGGTCTTCCACTTCTGCACATCCTTGATCTTGGTGGGATCTATGGAGATTCCTCTGACACGACCCCACGGTCTTGTCAAGCCAGGATCACGCTGAGGGGTGCTGCGTTGCACAGCACAGGATAACACACGTCAAAGGTGCAAAGCGGAAGCAAAATTTTATTACATAAACAAGTTTATGAACATGTTTACATCAAAATAAGTTCAGTCTACACTCACGGGCGTAGACTAAGCATCAAGTGCACGTTCAGCCCTTGAACGTGTCCTTGCTAGCACACACGCACACTAACTCTGCGGTGTGCACGACTCCCACTCGACGGGGTTCCCCTCCTGAGATTCCGTCTCCTCTTCGGGAGTCCCTTCCTCATAGAACCCTGCAAAAGCTTCAAACACAAGCAGTGAGCACGAAGTTTCAGCAAGTATGACCCGTCTCACCTGAACATGGAACTTCTAAATGAGGGTGGTGGGTTACACTAAGGTAAAAATCATTTGCAAGGACTCGCCTAATTAGTAGAGCCTTACTTTCAAGTTTTAGCAGCAGGTTGTGGAGAACCTTACGCTAAGGCACATGAGAGAGCCGCAATCAAACAAGAAACGCATTTCTCTCATGTACTTTGCCCAAAGTTGAAAGGAACTTTAGTTAGCTCTAAACTACAACAAACCATTAACAAGCAAAGTCCATCTTTCAATCAGCAACATTTTAACATGTAACTAGCCTGTTCTTTCTACGTCACGGTACAGTGAACAAGTGGTACTCACTGACCGCGAGGGACGGCGATTATAATCGATTTACACCTGCAGGGTTACCCGAACAACCCGTCACGTACACCCGTACTCGATGTTGCCTACAACAACCATCACGGACGCCGTATGCGACTACCTTTCACCCGTTAGCCAAATATTGAACCGGTCCAATCGTCCCGAGCAAGAGGTCTCTGCACGCGCATCTCAGTGCCGCCAGCCAATTTACACCTCGAGCTCTCAACCTACCCTCTGAACGACCAGCTATGCCTCAACACCCAGCTACCTGAGTTACATCAGTTTCCCGGTTCCCATATAGCCGGTAGGTCTTCGGTACTGTTCTAGCTTGTTCAACAGGCCCGCACACGGCTCGGTCCTCAATTGACACAAGTGGAGCTATAGCACACAGGCCCCAAAGTCCTGCTGCCCTTACCCTCCGCTTGGTCTCATTTTCTTGCCATGTGTTTCATGTGCTATCTCTACCCGAGTCGGGCGCCTCTAGCCTATGCTCGCGAGTAGTTCCAACTACTCGACTTGTACTGAACCCTACACTTATCTTAGCATTGCAGTAGCTAATAGGGTTTGCAATCCTAAACCCAACCCATGGTTTTCTTGGCTATGCAATTGGGTTTCCAAACAAGACTCTAACGCAAAGAATCATAATACTCAAGTAAGTGCTCAAAACAATAAAATTTGTAAAACGGTTAATACAAACCGGAGCTTGCCTTGCTGCTCTTGGTCGTAGACTTGCTGCTCCTCCGGAGTAACGAAGTCTAGGACTTCGGGTTCTTCCTCGACCTTAGCGACTACATGACAGAAGCAATACATGTATTAATTTAAATGCAGTTGTATTAACTTTAAACTTGTGAAGTCTATAAATCTTACTAGACAAGCCCAATGACTGTGAAATTTTTACTGTGGCTTGGTTACAACCTAAACAGAGACTAGGTCAAGTTTTAGTTGCAGCAAAGCTCATTTGAGCCCTCCACAATTAATCATGTACTTGACCTTAATTGAAGGCCTTTGGGTGTTCTAAGGATTTTCATGAAACAAACTATGACTTTCTGAAAACTAGATTTTCAGAGGGTTCTAATGGAGTTGGTCTCACTTAATTTGAAGGTTCCTAGCTAAAGATATAAGCTAAACAATTTCAGAGAAATTTCTGAAAATGTTTCTGAACATTTTCTATTTTCTCTGGAACAGTTTCACTAATCACACCATTAGGTGGATCAAATGAGCACAAATGGATCTGCAATTTTTAGGGTAGTTCAAGGATATTTTGGTGAACATTCCAGTAAAATTTCAGGATTTTCCTCCAAGGGGTTCTCCAGTTAAAATTCCAAACAGTTTAAAGTTTGAGGAATTAATTCTGGAGAAATAAGGATTTTCATGCAGTGAAACTTGATTTGCTGGAAAGTGCTCAGAGAGCTGAATCCAGCAAAATTTGGTTCACTCGATTTGGAGCTTTCTAGCCAAAGTTATGAGGATTTGAAATTTGAATGGAATCTGAAAATCGGGAGAAAAGTTTAAACTTGCGGGGCCCGCGGGGACACGTGTCGAGTGCGGAGGTGTCCGGCACACTGAGGCCCACAGGTTTTTTGCGCGCCAGCACACCAGATCCCGGCCGCAGCCTGATCCCGATTTAAAATATCTCCCGCTGACAGCTGGGGTCCACCCCTTCGTCAACCTCCCGCTGCCCGCGTTCTGCCGCCGAGGAACCTCGCCGGAGAGCTCGCCGTCAGCTTCTGTAAAGCTCCAAACTTCACAATCTTGTCCGCCCCTGCCTACTTTCACTCGGGGAACAGGATTCTGGGGTCAGCTCGTCATGGCAACGGCCGGTATATGGTCAGCGACGAGCCGCCGCCTCGGAAAAACTTTGGCCGTGTCGGCTGACTCCCCTAGCACCTCAACGACTCGAGGAACCGGTCGGGAAGCATCAGTGGACCTCAGGGAAGGTCGACACGAGCTCGAGGCAGCTCGTGAAAGGCCCGAAGTAGGTCCTCACCGTGCGCCCGATGCCTCCCGTTTGTTCCGCCGTTGGTAAACCTCGAATTGCGCCAGGTACAGAGGTTCTCCGGCCAAAGATTGTGAAGGCAACTTGTGCGTTACCGTGTCAAGTTTGTGTGAGAGCGGATTGAGGCCCTCTAATCCTTTCTAGAGTATGAATTCGACGGAACCGCACCCAAAGGTCGTTCTGCATACAGAAAGGGGAAAACTGGAAATTCACCGCCGGTGAGCAAACACTCGGGCTGTGGCTTGGGGTTGAGCAGCACCGGTCACCAGCGCGTCCAAGGGTGCCTTGGCTCGGGCGTGACAACGCCCCGGTTGGGCTTTCCACGGGAGCCCGAAGTGCGGCGGCGTAAGGTCACCGGATTGGACTCTCGGTATAGCCGAGATCGACTGGTTTCAGCTGAATTCTAGCAGCGGGGAAGACGGGGGAAGGTTTCTAGTACCTTGCCGTGGCTCTGGAGGGGACGGAGAGGCGGTGATCAAGCTTCCATGATCAGCTCCGAGTGATCGGCAGCGATGGCGCGGTTCTGATGCGAGGAGGCAGCAGAGTGTGCGGTGATCGCTCCGATCAGGGTGGTGGCGTAGATAAGGGGGCTGTGAGGCGGTTCAGCACGTCGGGGCGGCAAGGAGGTGGTGTCCCGGTCGCCTCTTCGCCGTGACGGCTGCTCAGTCCAGCGCAAGAACCCGAGCTTGGTTTTCAGTCGGTTTGAGTTGGAGTAGTGGCTGACATGTGGGTCCCACTTCCAATGTTAACCTCTGAAATTTACTCCTAATCACTGTTGTAAACAGTGAGCCCCAAAATACCCATGGTGATTCAAATTATTCACCCATGAGCCATTTGAATTGATCAAAATTCAAAATGGGTTTGGTTTGAATGATTTTCAGCACAAGTTCAGTTTTGAATTCAAATAAAGTTTGAATTTGTCCCACTTAGCTCATGTCAAGATCAACTCCAGATGGAGTGAAAATTGGTGTGTGAGATCACAAAAATGTGCTGAGTAAGGATATACCTCCCACTTTTAAATTCATGGGATAAAAACAGTTTGAATTTGAATATGGTTTCAAATTGCCCTCTTTCTAGCTACACCCAAAATGACCTCAAAAAGGTTTTGAATTTGGGTGAAACTTGGCATGGACATCCTTAGCAATATGTAGGAGTTTTCATATGTCCAGCCCTTCTATATCACATGTGGGAAATACCACTTTTGCAATATGTGAGTTTGTTCTCTAATGAGCATGTTGATGGTGGTTACTTGCCCTTCATTTGTGTTCATCAACTTACTTCAAATGAGGTGTGTGGTGTGGTGATGAGCACTTCAAATAGGTGTCAAAAACTGAGGCCCTTACATTCCTCCCCCCTTAAAAAAATCTCGTCCCGAGATTATAAGGTGAAAATGAGAGAGAGGACGGTGGAAAATTACCGTATATGCGACGTGAAAAAGTTGGGGTAGTTGGTGCGAAGAAATCCTTCGCTCTCCCATGTCGCTTCGTCCACGGAGTGATTACTCCATAGAATCTTGTAGAACCACAACGTACGGTTGCGTGTGGTTCGGGCCTTTTCATCAATAATCTGCACCGGTTCCTCCCGATAGGTGAGATCCGGTTGCAGTTCTTCAATATCTTCCAGCTGAATGGTAGTTGATAGCTTGAGACACTTCCTCAGCTGGGAAATGTGAAAGACGTCGTGCACACTGGAAAGTGCTTCTGGTAATTTCAGCCGGTATGCCACTGATCCACATCTTTCGGTAATCTGGAATGGACCGATGAATCGGGGTGCCAACTTTCCTCTCACCCCAAATCTGTTTACGCCCCTCATTGGAGACACACGTAAGTATACGTGATCCCCGACTTCGAACTGTAGTGGGCGTCTTCTCCGGTCCGCATATTGTTTCTGACGGGATTGGGCGGCTTTCAGGTTCGCTTCAATCAGTCGAACCTTTTCCTCCACGTTGTTGACAAAGTAACCCTTTCGCCAGACTCACACCAGTTCAATGGTGTGTGGCATTTCCTCCCGTATAGCGCCTCGTAGGGCGCCATCTTTATGCTGGCTTGGTACCCATTGTTGTACGAGAACTCTGCTAACGGCAAGTGATCATCCCAATTCTTGCCGTGGTTGATAGCGCAAGCTCGTAGCATGTCTTCTAAGATTTGATTTACCCGCTCCGTTTGCCCATCGGTCTGCGGGTGGTATGCTGAACTACGGATCAGCTTCGTCCCCAAGGCAGCGTGCAGCTGCTCCCAAAAACGGGACACAAATAAAGTGCCCCGATCCGATATGATGGTACCGGGTACGCCGTACAAGCATAGGATCCGTGAGATGTACAGTTCAACGTACTTCTTGGCGTTGTAGTTGGTGTTGACCGGGATGAAATGGTCAACTTTGTTGAGCCGATCAACGATCACCCACACAGAATCATGTTTCTGCAAGGTGGTGGGTAAACCGACGATAAAATCCATGCTCACGTCCTCCCACTTCCAGGCAGGAATGCCTAGTGGTTGTAGCAGTCCCGGTTTCCGCATATGGTCTGCCTTCACCCTACGACATGTATCACACTCGGACATGTACTTTGCAATCTCACACTTCATCCGTGTCCACCAAAACTTGCTTCTGAGTTCTTGATACATCTTGTTGCTGCCGTGGTGAATAGAAAATTTTGATAAGTGAGCCTCATCAAAAATTTTCTTCCGTAATTCCGGGTTATGGGGTACGACGATCCGGTCCATGAACCATAGGACGCTGTCTCCGTCCTTCCGGAAACATTTCAGCTCCCCACTATCTACACGTCTCTGCAAATGCGACATGCCCTTGTCATTCTTCTGGGCTGCCGCTATATCTTCACGGATGGTGGGGATCAAAGCTAGGTTGTAGAGAGCTCCGTATGGAATCACATGTAGTGGTGGTTCGCTCTCTTCCAACGGTGTGATGGTCAGATTGTTGACGTGTGACTTGCGGCTCAGCGCATCTGCTACTATGTTTGACTTGCCCGGATGGTAATTGATCTCTATTTTGTAATCCTTTATCAGTTCTAACCATCTTCGTCGCCTCATGTTCAGCTCCTTCTGAGTGAATATGTACTTGAGGCTTTTGTTGTCGGTATATAAATGTACGAGGTTACCGAGTAGGTAGTGCCTCCACATTTTCAGTGCAAGTACCATGGCAGTGAGCTCCAAGTCGTGGGTTGGATAATTCTGCTCATGGTTTCTAAGCTGCCGTGATCCATACGCGACCACTCTTCGGTCTTGCATCAGCACACATCCAAGCCCAATGCCGGATGCATCGCAGTACACATCGAACGGTTTTGTTGTGTCTGGCTGCGCCAAAACCGGTGCTGATGTCAGGTGCTTGACTAAAGCCTTGAATGCTGCTTCGCATGCTGGACTCCAAAAATATTTGGTAGCCTTATTTAGCAGCTCTGTCATTGGCTTGGCAATCTTCGAGAAGTTCGGAATGAACCTCCGATAATATCCCGCGAGTCCGAGGAAACTCCGTACCTCATGAACAGTTCTCAGGGATTTCCAATTCAGCACTTGAGTGATCTTGCTCGGGTCTACAGCGATACCCTCCGCTGAGATGATATGCCCGAGAAAAGGCACTTGCGATATCCAGAACTCACATTTGCTGAATTTCGCGTATAGCTTGTGATCCCGCAGCCGTTGCAAGACTATACGCAGATGCTTCTTGTGATCTTCCTCCGACTTGGAATATACCAGTATGTTGTCAATGAAGACCATGATAAACTTGTCCAGCTCCGGCATGAATACCGAGTTCATCAAGTACATGAAGTGAGCTGGAGCATTGGTAAGGCCGAAGGACATGACCAGGTACTCATAAAGTCCGTACCTTGTTGAGAAAGCTGTCTTTGGAATTTCCTCAGCCCTTATCTTAATCTGATGGTACCCGGATCTTAAATCCATCTTGGAAAAGATCTTTGCTTCGACCAACTGATCAAACAACATGTCGATCCGTGGAAACGGGTACTTGTTCTTGATGGTTATGGCATTTAATGGACGATAGTCCACGCAAAGCCGTAACGTCTCATCCTTCTTCTTTACAAATAATGCCGAACAGCCCCATGGCGAGAAGCTCAGCCTAATAAAACCCTTCCCCAGAAGGTCCGTGAGCTGAGTCTTCAGTTCAGCCAACTCCTTGGGCGCCATCTTGTACGGCCTTCGGGATATTGGCATGGTTCCCGGTGCAAGTTCAATCTTGAACTCCACCTCTCTATCGGGCGGCATCCCCGGTAAATCGTCCGGGAATACATCAGGGAACTCTCGGACCACTGGAATATCTTCCAATCTGATGGTTGTGGCTCTATAGACACTGGGAAGTTTTATTTCTGGACTGTCCAGAAATAATGAGTGAGACTCGTGCACTTCTGAGTTCAAGTGCACGACTCGAAGGACGGTGTCTAAAACAGCGCCGCGGCGGGTTAACCACGACATCCCTAGAATGACATCGACCTTTTGTCCCTCTAGGCTTATGAGAGACATAGGGTAGACTCTACCCTCTAAGCACAATGGCGCTTTTGGGACCATCATGCTTGCTGAAATTTTCCCACCCGGCGAACAGATCACATAAGGACTATCGGTGGGTAGTATTTGCAAGCTATACTTATCAATGAAAGCTTGGCTAATGAAGCTATGTGTGGCACCTGAATCAAACAATATTATAGCGGGATGCTGGTGGAGTTGGAACATACACGCAAGGATTGGCTCACCCTCTGGCACGTCCTCTATGGCAAGCTGGTGGATGGTGCCGGGCATAGGGTTTGCCCGCCGCGCATTAGTAGGGTTCTAGGGTTGATTTCTCCCCGGAAACTGTGGTGCCACTCCGCCGCCTTGCCTCTCCGGGCAACTGCTCGCGAAGTGTCCTGGACGACCACACTTGTAACATGTGGCCGCTGCTGGTGTAGTGCTCGGGGGACGAAAGCCCGGCATGCGCTGCTGAGGTGCATACGCACGCGGCATCGCCCGCTGCTGCTGTTGTTGTTGTGGAGGTGGTACTGGCAGTGCCGGCCTGAATGCCGGTGAAGAATACAGCCGACTGCGGAAAGGCATCGACCTCTGGGGTGGCTGCCAGCGTGAACCTGATGGTGGGCGATTCACCATCCGAAACTTCTGAGGAGGACCGCCTCCTTCTCCGCTGCTCTGTGGCGCGCTTCGCTTTCGCTCTGCCGCCGCCAACTTCTTGCCAGAGTCTTCTTGAATCGCAGCATCAATGATGTCGTTGAGGCTGCCACAATTGAACATCGCCAACTTGTCCTTCAGGAGCGGGTTAAGCCCCTGGTAGAAGTGGTCCCGCCGCTTCTCGTCGGTATCAGCGTGATACGACGCATATAGCGCGAGATCGTTAAACGCCCTGGAGTATTCCAGCACGTTCCGGCTCCCTTATTGCAGGTGTAAGAACTCCTGCGTCTTCCTCTTCATCAAACCTGGCGGTATATGATAGGCCCTAAAGGCCGTCCGGAACTCCGTCCAGGTCATCACTCGGTCGGTGGGCTGTGAAGCACAGAAGTTGGCCCACCACACGCTCGAGGATCCATGGAGCTGCTGGACCGCGAACTGAGTCTTGCGCTGCTCGCTTATCTGGAGCAGCCCGAACTTCATCTCTATCGCGCGGAGCCAGTTGTCCGTGTCAAGAGGTTCATCCGCCCTTGAGAATACAGGGGGATGAGTCGCCAGGAAGTCGGAGTAGGAGCTATGTTGACGCTCCTCACGGTCTTGACGTCTCTCTGGGCGAGACGTATTGGCGATAAGCGTTTGCAACAACTCCGTGTGCTGCTGATGTGAACCCGCCATTGCCGCGACGATGTCGGCCAATGTAACCGTTGGCAGTGGCGGTGGCGGTGTTTGCTGTTGCTGTTGATGTTGTTGCTGCTGCGGTCCCGAGGAGTCCTCGGGAGGTTGTTGGGAGGTCTCTCCCCCTTGACTAGTACCCCCAACGTCCGGGTTGGCACGAGTACGCGTCATTCTGAAATTCCAAACAGCAGCAGTTAGCACGTGTCTTACTTAAAAATTTCCATATGCAACAGTAGGTATTGAAGTGACACATGAATAATTTGCACAACATTCACATATATTGATAAAGCATAAACTTTATACAAGATACATTATTCTTGGATCTTCGAGAAGTCATGCTCATGTCGTCACTACCTATACATACGCTACTGTCTACACGACATGTCACCGATTACAAAATTTGGGCTACACTACCCTAGCTGCCCTACATGGCAACTGTAACCCCCTACTCGGAGTAGAACTCGACCTCCTGTGGGTCGTCCTCCTCCGGTACCTCTGCTGGTGGCTCTGGATCTACCACCTCTTCCCCCATCCCGGGTTCTCCCATTGCTGGAAGGCCCAAGACCACCGTTACGCCCAATACCGGAGGTACGAGGTCCTGTAAAGCATGCACCTCGTCCATGGCCTGGTTGTAATCTTCTTCGCAGCCTTGCCCTTCCTCAATAGCGTCGTCCCGCTCTTGAGTAAGTTCCTCATTCTGCTGGGTCAGATTCTGTACCAGTTCTTGCAATGCCGCGATGTCGACACGGCTTTTTCTCTTCGCCTTCTTCAGACGATGCAACTGATTGTGCTGTTCATTCAGTCGCTTGATCGTCGGAAGGAGCACATTGCGGAGTGTGCTGTGGGCACTCTCGAAATGGTCTCCATGGCTCGTGCTCTCCTTGAGCTTTGTGGCGAGATGCTCCGTATGAACAGCTTGGCTGTCCATCACAGCGTTTCCTGCCCTCATCTGGAGGCTGAGATTTGCCTCCGCGGGGTTGTACCTTGGGCAACTCGGGTCCGTTGCCTCCAGTAACCTCTCTTCCCACACATGCTGAGCCCGTCCCTCCACCGGAACGAGCGCGCATGGAGTACCCTCCATAGCCTGCATGTGTAGTTGGCAGAAACGTGACATAGTGTCACGGGCTGCCACTTGCCACATTCCTTCCGGTTGTCTTCCTCTCACCGTAACGGTGAAGGGCATCCAACCGGGTGGCGTAGGTCCTGCAGGGACTTCGACATGGATTGTCCACTTCTTGTTCCCCTCTTCACCTTCTTCCTTGGTGAAGTACTGCGGCATCTGGTTATACCCGAAATATTGGAGCATTTGCCACAATGCTTCCGGGTAGCCGCTACGGTG
Source organism: Neostapfia colusana (assembly GCA_030760725.1). Taxonomy (NCBI): domain Eukaryota; kingdom Viridiplantae; phylum Streptophyta; class Magnoliopsida; order Poales; family Poaceae; genus Neostapfia; species Neostapfia colusana. Next base: position 35,649,303 of record JASWHV010000004.1, on the reverse strand, counting down.
AGAACAGTGGGACATCACCCACCCGTTCTCCAACTGCTTATCTGCTGTCATCTGTAAAAATATATTTGAGAAATGTCAAATATTTATTTAAACAGCAAACCACTGAGTTATAACATAAAACATGTTATTTAACTCATAAAACTTGGAAACATAGTTCAAATTTTAAACAAATTTGACTGCTGATCTGCTGTTCCCATGACAGCCCTGACCAGTTTCCATTTCAACCTGATTTAGGCCATGTTAACGACAAAACCAATTCTGGAACTCAACATCAAAGTTAAATCTAACTTCAATAGATTTCCAGAAAGTATTTGCTTGGCCTAAGATCTGTCCTAGTTCAAAAGTTATGAGGTGTCAAAGTTAGCAGAATTTCTGGAAACAATTGGACAGCACCTCCCTGCTTTAGGTACTGATTTGATCCAAGAATTCCAGTTAATTCTATTCCTAATCTGACAAAACTTTCTGTTACAAAGTTGTAACCCATCTCACAATATTTCCAGAACTACATTATTTTATATTTTTGGATTTTTAAGCAGGAAGTTATGCTTAATTTACAGAGAGTTTACAGAGAGTCTTTGCTCTGCCCTGTTTTCTGGACAGTTTCAACTCTACTGCATTTTTCGATCGGTTAAGGGATGAAAAACCTCTGGACTTTAACAGAAAAGTTGTAAAGCTTTTCCAAAGCTTTCCAGAAATGTATCATATGACGCCAACCTCGAAAGAACTCAACATCTAACCTCTGATTAACTTCGGCCTTGATTCAGCTGAAAACAGAGTGCTCTGTCCTTAACAACCTATAAGTTGAAAACTTGTTAACTTTGAATATCGTGATTAAGGGAAAGAGTTACATCAAGTTTTAGTGCTTTGGATCAAAACCTTCAAGTTTTACAATGAAGTTGTTCATTTAGTTGGGTGTGACATTGATGCGTCACCAGATCATGTCGGTACTACGTCCTCACAAAGAAAATCCTATACCGGACTTAGCCGGCTTCGTTATTTCAGTGGCACTAAACGTCACTCGCACACGGATGCTACACGTCTACCGTTTCGTGGTCGGACTACCTGCAGAAACTCAAACAATCGTCAGACTCGGCTGCACACCGAGCCCGGAATCCATACAGTTCGTACACCCGGCCGTCATCACTCGCCCGGATGTTCTCAAGCCAAACACGCCTTGAGTTACGTGTTCACGTTTCAGACCATGTGACGGGGTCTCCCAAATTGCACGACGCACGCCAGGGACAGACGTCGCTCGAATACCCCAAACGACATGAAGAGTCGTAGAGGATATCAAAGCGGGTCGGGTTACCTGCTACCCGTGGGGCTCCACCCTTCAGCTTGTGCGCACTGGTGGACAGCGCTTACGTGCACCCCCCAAGACATAAACATCCCGAGATGCACGATTTTCTGACATATTCAAATAAGTTAATATGCCACTTTCTATATACTAATAACATCCTTATATGGGCTACTAACTCGTTCCTCACTGGATTTTTGAAAAAGATGACCTTTTTAGTGCGTTAAACCTCAAGCGAGCTCTGATACCAACGCTGACACGACCCCATGGTCTTGTCGAGCCAGGATCACGCTGAGGGGTGCTGCGTTGCACAGCACCGGATAACACACGTCAAAGGTGCAAAGTGGAAGCGAAATTTTATTACATAAACAAGTTTATGAACATGTTTACATCAAAATAAGTTCAGTCTACACTCACGGGCGTAGACTAAGCATCAAGTGCACGTTCAGCCCTTGAACGTGTCCTTGCTAGCACACACGCACACTAACTCTGCGGCGTGCACGACTCCCACTCGACGGGGTTCCCCTCCTGGGATCCTGTCTCCTCTTCGGGAGTCCCTTCCTCATAGAACCCTGCAAAAGCTTCAAACACAAGCAGTGAGCACGAAGGCTCAGCATGTCTGACCCGTCTCACCTAAACATGGAACTTCTAAATGTGGGTGGTGGGTTACATGAGGTAAAAATCATTTGCAAGGACTCGCCTAATTAGTAGAGCCTTACTTTCAAGTTTTAGCAGCAGGTTGTGGAGAATCTTACGCTAAGGCACATGAGAGAGCCGCAATCAAACAAGAAACGCATTTCTCTCATGTACTTTGCCCAAAGTTGAAAGGAACTTTAGTTAGCTTTAAACTACAACAAACCATTAACAAGCAAAGTCCATCTTTCAATCAGCAACATTTTAACATGTAACTAGCCTGTTCTTTCTACGTCATGGTACAGTGAACAAGTGGTACTCACTGACCGCAAGGGACGGCGATTATAATCGATTTACACCTGCAGGGTTACCCGAACAACCCGTCACGTACGCCCGTACTCGATGTTGTCTACAACAACCATCACGGACGCTGTACGCAACTACCTTTCACCCGTTAGCCAAATGTTGAACTGGTCCAATCGTCCCGAGCAAGAGGTCTCTGCACGCGCATCTCAGTGCCGCCAGCCGATTTACACCTCGATCTCTCAACCTACCCTCTGAACGACCAGCTATGCCTCAACACCCAGCTACCCGAGTTACATCAGTTTCCCGGTTCCCATATAGCTGGTAGGTCTTCGGTACTGTTCTAGCTTGTTCAACAGGTCCGCACACGGCTCGGTCCTCAATCGACACAAGCGGAGCTATAGCACACAGGCCCCAAAGTCCTGCTGCCCTTACCCTCCGCTTGGTCTCATTTTCTTGCCATGTGTTTCATGTGCTATCTCTACCCGAGTCGAGTGCCTCGAGCCTATGCTCGCGAGTAGTTCCAACTACTCGACTTGTACCGAACCCTACACTTATCTTAGCATTGTAGTAGCTAACGGGGTTTGCAATCCTAAACCCAACCCATGGTTTTCTTGGCTATGCAATTGGGTTTCCAAACAAGACTCTAATGCAAAGAATCATAATACTCAAGTAAGTGCTGAAAACAATAAAATTTGTAAAACGGTTAATGCAAACCGGAGCTTGCCTTGCTGCTCTTGGTCGTATGCTAGCTGCTCCTCCGGAGTAACGAAGTCTAGGACTTCGGGTTCCTCCTCGACCTTAGCGACTACATGATAGAAGCAATACATGTATTAATTTAAATGCAGTTGTATTAACTTTTAACTTGTGAAGTCTATAACTCTTACTAGACAAGCCCAATGACTGTGAAATTTTTACTGTGGCTTGGTTACAACCTAAACAGAGACTTGGTCAAGTTTTAGTTGCAGCAAAGCTCATTTGAGCCCTCCACAATTAATCATGTACTTGACCTTAATTGAAGGCTTTTAGGATGTTCTAAGGATTTTCATGAAACAAACTATGACTTTCTGAAAACTAGATTTTAAGAAGGTTCTAATGGAGTTGGTATCACTTCATTTGAAGGTTCCTAGTTAAAGATATGAGCTAAACAATTTCAGAGAAATTTCTGAAAATGTTTCTGAACATTTTCTATTTTCTCTGGAACAGTTTCACTAATCACACCATTAGGTGGATCAAATTAGCTCAAATGGATCTGAAATTTTTATGGTAGTTCAAGGATATTATGGTAAACATTGCAGTAAAATTTCAGGATTTTCCTCCAAGGGGTTCTCTAGTTAAAATACCAAACAGTTTAAATTTTGAGGAATTAATTCCGGAGAAATATGGATTTTCATGCAGTGAAAATTGATTTTCTGGAAAGTGCTCAGAGAGCTGAATCCAGCAAAATTTGGTTCACTCGATTTTTGGAGCTTTCTAGCCAAAGTTATGAGGATTTGAAGTTTGAATGGAATCTGAAAATCGGGAGAAAAGTTTAAACTTGCAGGGGCCCGCGGTGACACGTGTCGAGTGCGGAGGTGTCCGGACACTGAGGCCCACAGGGTTTTTGCGCAACAGCACACCAGATCCCGGCCGCAGCCCGGTCCCGATTTAAAATATCTCCCGCTGACAGCTAGGGTCCACCCCTTCGTCAACCTCCCGCTGCCCGCGTTCTGCCGCCGAGGAACCTCGCCGGAGAGCTCGCCGGCAGCTTCTGTAAATCTCCAAACTTCACGATCTTGGCTGCCCCTGCCTACTTTCACTGGGGGAACAGGATTCTGGGGTCAGCTCGTCATGGCAACGGCCGGTACATGGTCGGCGACGAGCCGCCGCCTCGGAAAAACTTCGGCCGTGTCGGCTGACTCCCCTAGCACCTCAACTACTCGAGGAACCGGTTGGGAAGCATCAGTGGACCTCAGGGAAGGTCGACACGAGCTCGAGGCAGCTCGGGGAAGGCCCGAAGTAGGTCCTCACCGTGCGCCCGATGCCTCCCGTTTGTTCCGCCGTTGGTAAACCTCGAATTACGCCGGGTACAGAGGTTCTCCGGCCAAAGGTTGTGAAGGCAACTTGTGCGTTACCGTGTCTAGTTTGTGTGAGAGCAGATTGAGGCCCTCTAATCCTTTCTAGAGTACCAATTTGACGGAACCGCACCCGAAGGTCGTTCTGCACACAGAAAGGGGAAAACTGGAAATTCACCGCCGGTGAGCAAGCACTAGGGCTGTGGCTCGGGGTTGAGCAGCACCGGTCACCAGCGCGTCCAAGGATGCCTTGGCTCGGGCGTGACAACGCCCCGGTTGGGCTGTCCACGGGAGCCCGAAGTGCGGCGGCGTAAGGTCACTGGATTGGACTCTCGGTATAGCCGAGATCGACCGGTTTCAGCTGAATTCTAGCAGCGGGGAAGACGGAGGAAGGTTTCTAGTACCTTGCCGTGGCTCTGGAGGGGACGGAGAGGCGGTGATCAAGCTTCCCTGATCAGCTCCGAGTGACCGGCAGCGATGGCGCGGTTCTGATGCGAGGAGGCAGCAGAGTGTGCGGTGATCGCTCCGATCAGGGCGGTGGCGTAGATAAGGGGGCTGTGACGCGGTTCAGCACGTCGGGGCGGCAAGCAGGTGGTGTCCCGGTCGCCTCTTCGCCGTGGCGGCTGCTCAGTCCAGTGCAAGAACCCGAGCTTGGTTTTCAGTCGGTTTGAGTTGGAGTAGTGGCAGACATGTGGGTCCCACTTCCAATGTTAACCTCTGAAATTTACTCCTAATCACTGTTGTAAACAGTGAGCCCCAAAATACCCATGGTGATTCAAATTATTCACCCATGAGCCATTTGAATTGATCAAAATTCAAAATGGTTTTGGTTTGAATGATTTTCAGCACAAGTTCAGTTTTGAATTCAAATAAAGTTTGAATTTGTCCCACTTAGCTCATGTCAAGATCAACTCCAAATGGAGTGAAAATTGATGTGTGAGCTCACAAAAATGTGCTGAGTAAGGATATGCCTCCCACTTTTAAATTGATGGGATAAAAACAGTTTGAATTTGAATATGGTTTCAAACTGCCCTCTTTCTAGCTATACCCAAAATGACCTCAAAAAGGTTTTGAATTTGGATGAAACTTGGCATGGACATCCTTAGCAATGTGTAGGAGTTTTCATATGTCCAGCCCTTCTATATCACATGTTGGAAATACCACTTTCGCAATATGTGAGTTTGTTTTCTAATGAGCATGTTGATGGTGGTTACTTGCCCTTCATTTGTGTTCATCAACTTACTTCAAATGAGGTGTGTGGTGTGGTGATGAGCACTTCAAATAGGTGTCAAAAACTGAGGTCCTTACATCCTTCCTCCGAGATTATATGTCCTAAGAAGGGAACTCTCTTCAGCCAAAACTCACACTTACTCAACTTGGCATATAGTTGGTGTTCTCTCAGCTTTTGCAACACCAACCTTAAATGTCCCTCATGTTCTTCTTCATCTTTGGAGAAGATGAGAATGTCATCAATGAAAACCACCACAAATTTGTCCAGATATTCTATGAATACCTTGTTCATGAGATACATGAAGTATGTCGGGGCATTAGTTAGCCCGAAAGGCATGACGGTGTATTCATACAGCCTGTACCGAGATACGAAAGCTGTCTTTGGAATGTCAGTTTGCCTTATCTTAAGTTGGTGGTATCCCGACCTGAGATCAATTTTCGAGAACACACAGGCTCCCCTCAATTGATCAAATAAGTCTTCAATGCGGGGTAATGGGTACTTGTTCTTGATGGTTACTTCATTCAACGCACGGTAGTCTACGCATAACCTTTGGGTCCCGTCCTTCTTGGGCACAAATATCACTGGAGCTCCCCATGGTGAGGAACTAGGATGAATGTACCCCTTCTATTTCAATTCTCTTAAATGTTCCTTGAGTTCTTCCAGTTGTTTGGAGTCCATCCGATAAGGCCTCTTGTATATTGGAGCTGTTCCAGGAACTAGCTCAATCGCGAATTCTACTTCACCATCGGGAGGCATACCTGGCAACACCTCCGGAAAAACGTCTGGATATTCCCTGATACTCCTGATCTCTTCCACCTCCACCTCAACTTGATTGAGGTTAAGGTCCCTCCTAGGGTTTTGTACAGTTATAAACTTCACTCTTGCGCCACTAGGGTGAGTTAGTTCCACCGTTCTTGTCGAACAATGGATGATTCCCTTATGTTTGGTCAACCAATCCATACCCAAAATAATATCTATCCCTTGTGAGTCTATCACTATGAGGTTTGCAGTAAATACTACCCCATTAATGTCTAGATTCACCTTGGGACACAATTGTCTTGTCCTTATCTCTCCCCCTGGAGAGTTTACTGCTAGCATATGGTTCATTTGTGTTGTTGCTAGATCATGCTTCTTAACAAACCCTTGAGCAATGAACGAGTGGGTGGCACCAGAATCGAACAACAGGGTTGCAATGTGTAAGTTTTCAGGAAACTTACCAATTACCACGTCAGGTGCCTCTTGCACTTCCTCCATGGTCACGTGGTTCACCCGTCCTCGCATCACATTCTGCTGTTGTGGCTGCATGGACTTCTTCTTTGGGCACTTATGGGCGTAGTGCCCCACTTCACCACAGTTGAAGCATTGTACCCCAACCTTAGGTGCCTGGCCTTTGTTGTCTTGGGGTTGGCTCGGTGGTCCTTGTGCTGCTGGTCGAGGTTGATATGTGGGGCAAGGCTGCTGTACAAACTGACGTTGCAGCTGGGAATGAACTGTGTGTCACCGTGAATGACACATGGACTCCTGACTCCCCAGACCGCCGGGCGAGCAGGTGTCGCCGCACTTCTCCACCAGCAGCTTCCACACCCAAAGCGGAATCAGAAGGCAGCCGCAATAATGAGGAAGACCCCGAAGAGCCAGCTCAGTGATACGAGTCGTTTAGAGTTCTTTCCCTTATTTCAGCAGGTTATCGAGTAGTCAAGTCAATACCTTAGTTATTTGTGTGTTAATGTTTGGTGTGTGACGTGAGTTGTGGAAGCCATGGGCATTTGTCCACAACCTCGTCTTTAGGTTGCTTTGCTTTGATGTGTGAACCCCTATGAATTAAGAGTGCATTTATTTTCGCGTGAGAAGTGACTCCCAAAAATCTACGTGAAACCCTCAGAAAATGTTAATATATATTAAGGCCTCAAAAGTTTAAGTTTAAACAAGCAATTTGGGAGGTCAATATGTAATGCTTTAAGTTAACATTTGGTTGATCATGATAGATGGCTGGAAGAGGCAAGGGTCGTGGTGCCAACCCCGCCAACAACAACGAGGAGGCCGGCAACCCTCATATTTCGGGAGGACAAGACAGGGGTGGTCGCCGTGAAGGAGCTGACCCTATCCACCAAATGCTTGAAAATCAGAATCAGCTCATCCAGAGTTTAACTCAAGAGGTGGCCAACTTGCACCAAGCTCCACCCCCACAAGCTGCACCACGCCAACCAAGGTTGAGTGAGTTTCTGGGGACTCAACCTCCAAAGTTTGCAAGTGCTGCTGAACCTCTGGAGGCAGATGACTGGCTAAAGACCATTGAGAGCAAGATGAGGATCATACAATGCCAAGGGTATGAGAGGGTGCTGTTTGCCTCTCACCAATTGCATGGACCTGCTGCTGATTGGTGGACCGCTTACGTGGCGGCCCATCATGACCCCGAGAACATCACTTGGGAAGAGTTCAAGCGCAGTTTCCGCAACCATTACATACCCAGGGGTGAACTCAAAAACAAGAGGAAGGTGTTCTTGGGACTGCAGCAAGGAAACATGACTGTGAGGGAATACCTCACTAAGTTCACCCAACTATCCCGTTATGCACCACGGGACATCAAAACTGATGAGCAGAAACAGGACTGTTTTGTGGATGGACTTACTATGTAAATGCAGTGTGCAATGTCCTCCAACGAGTATGAAAGCTTCCAAAAAGATGGTAGACTGAGCATTTGTCGTGGAGAGGAAGCTGAAGGCCGTGGAAAATGAAAACAAGAGGAAGGCAGGATGGTCACACCAAGCCTCAGGTAGCAACACACGTCCACGTCTGATGCAGCAAGCCGCAGGGCAGACGAGCCCTGCTGTGCTACCCTACTCAGCACCCAGAGGGTACAACCCGAATTTCAGGCCTCCGTCAGCACCAGCACAGCCGCAACGTCAGTTTGTGCAGCAGCCTCGCCCAAAATATCAACCTCGACCAGCAGTACAAGGACCACCAAACGAACCCCAAGACAACAAAGGCCAGGCACCTAAGGTTGGGGTACAATGCTTCAACTGTGGTGAAGTGGGGCACTACGCCCATAAGTGCCCAAAGAAGAAGCCCATGCAGCCACAATAGCAGAATGTGATGCGAGGACGGGTGAACCACGTAACCATGGAGGAAGGGCAAGAGGCACCTGACATTGTAATTGGTAAGTTTCCTGCCAATTTACAAATGGCAACCCTGTTGTTTGATTCTGGTGCTACCCACTCGTTCATTGCTCAAGGGTTTGTTAAGAAGCATGATCTAACAACAACACAAATGAACCATATGCTAGCAGTAAACTCTCCAGGGGGAGAAATAAGGACAAGACAAGTGTGTCCCAAGGTGAATCTAGACATTAATGGGGTAGTATTTACTGCAAACCTCATAGTGATAGACTCACAAGGCATAGATATTATTTTGGGTATGGATTGGTTGACCAAACATAAGGGAATCATCCATTATTCGACAAGAACGGTGGAACTAACTCACCCTAGTGGCACCAGATTAAAGTTCATAACTGTACAAGAACCTAGGAGGGACCTTAAACTCAATCACGTTGAGGTGGAAGTGGAGGAGATCAGGATCATCAGGGAATATCCAGACGTTTTTCCGAAGGAGTTGCCAGGTATGCCCCCCGATCGTGAAGTGGAATTCGCGATTGAGCTAGTGCCTGGAACAGCTCCAATATACAAGAGGCCTTATCGGATGGACTCCAAACAGCTGGAAGAACTCAAGGAACATTTACGAGAATTGGCAGAGAAGGGGTACATTCGTCCTAGTTCCTCACCATGGGGAGCTCCAGTGATATTTATGCCCAAGAAGGACGGGACCCAAAGGTTATGCGTAGACTACCGTGCGTTGAATGAAGTAACCATCAAGAACAAGTACCCATTACCCCGCATTGAAGACTTATTTGATCAGTTGAATGGGGCCTGTGTGTTCTCAAAAATTGATCTCAGATCGGGATACCACCAACTTAAGATAAGGCAAACTGACATTCCAAAGACAGCTTCCGTATCTCGGTACGGGCTGTATGAATACACCGTCATGCCTTTCGGGCTAACTAATGCCCTGGCATACTTCATGTATCTCATGAGAAAGGTATTCATGGAATAGCTGGACAAATTTGTGGTGGTTTTCATTGATGACATTCTCGTCTTCTCCAAAGATGAAGAAGAACATGAGGGACATTTAAGGTCGGTGTTGCAAAAGCTGAGAGAACACCAACTATATGCCAAGATGAGCAAGTGTGAGTTTTGGCTGAAGAGAGTTCCCTTCTTAGGACATATAATCTCGGAGGGAGGAATCTCCGTAGATCCCGCCAAGATCGAGGATGTGCAGAAGTGGAAGACCCCTGAAAATGTCGGGGAAGTTTGAAGCTTCTTAGGATTGGCTGGGTATTATCGACGGTTTATTGAGGGTTTCTCCAAGATCTCGAGACCCCTCACCAAATTGTTAGAGAAGGGAATCACATTCACATGGACACCTCGGTGTGAGACAAGTTTTCAAGAACCGAAGAAAAGACTGACAACAGCCCAGTGCCAGTTATGCTAGACATGCAGAAGAATTTTTTGGTGTACTGCGATGCATCTGGACACGGGTTGGGATGTGTTCTCATGCAAGAGGGGCATGTTGTGTCCTACGCGTCCCGACATCTCCGAAAACACGAGAAGAACTACCCTACACATGACCTAGAGCTAGCCGCAGTGGTACACACATTGAAGATCTGGCAGCATTACTTGATGGGAAAGAGGACATAGATATATACGGATCATAAGAGCTTAAAGTATATTTTGACACAGTCAGATCTCAACCTCAGACAAAGGAGATGGTTGGAGCTAATCAACGACTTTGATGTGGGCATCAACTATCATCCTGGGAAAGCGAACATCGTGACTGATGCTTTAAGACGGAAGGTGCAGGTCAATAGGTTGAGCTTAAAGGACATGCCTATAGAATTGAAGGAAGAGGTTGTAAAACACAATATATGTCTGGTAAATAGTGATGAGGCCATCGCCATGGAAGGGGACTCCACATTAGAGCAAGACATACGCAATGGTCAGAAGAATGATGAGAAGATACAAGAAATCAGAGAACTCATCAAGGATAATAAAGCCCCCGGGTTCAGAGAGGATGAACAAGGTACGGTGTGGCATGGGAAAAGAATTTGTATGCCTGAGGTGAAGGAAATCCATGAATTGATTTTGAAGGAGGCTCATGATTCTGACTATTCCATTCATCCTGGAAGTACGAAGATGTATCATGACCTCAAGAGCAGATATTGGTGGTATGGCATGAAGCGAGATGTCGCAGAACATGTTGCCCTATGTGACACAGGTCAGTTGGTGAAAGAAGAACATCAACGACCCACGGGACTATTGCAACCACTCAAAGTGCCTGAATGGAAATGGGAAGAAATAGGTATGGACTTCATAGTGGGACTACCCAGGACCCAATCGGGATATGATTCGGTATGGGTCATCATCGACAGGCTAACCAAGGTAGCTCATTTCATCCCCATGAAAGAAAGCTACAGCGGATCCAAAATGGCGGAATTGTACATGTCAAGGATTGTGTGTTTCCATGGAGTGCCAAAGAAGATAGTGTCGGACCGAGGGACACAGTTCACCTCAAGGTTCTGGCAGAAGTTACATGAAACCATGGGAACATTCTGCCTATCACCGCCAGACTGACTGGTAGACGGAAAGAACCAATCAGATCCTTGAGGATATACTGAGAGCGTGTGCGCTCAAGAACAATAGGAGTTTGGATAAGAACTTACCGTATGCGGAGTTCTCCTATAACAACAGCTATGAGGCTAGTATAAAGATGTCACCATTTGAGGCTTTGTATGGGAGGAAGTGCAGAACTCCACTATTTTGGAACCAAACAGGGGAAAGTAAAGTGTTTGGGCCCGAAGTACTACAAGAAGCCGAGGCGAAGGTAAGGGAAATCCGCAACAACTTGAGGATAGCACAGACCCGACAAACGAGCCATGCCGATGTACGGAGAAGAGAGCTCGTTTTCAACGTGGGGGACTATGTCTATCTCAAGGTGTCCCCTATTTGAGGACTTTGTCGGTTCAAGGTGAAAGGGAAATTATCACCTCGATACATCGGACCCTTTCAGATTCTGGAGAGGAAAGGCGAAGTGGCATATCAACTAGAACTACCAGCTCACCTATCGGATGTGCACGATGTATTCCATGTGTCACAGCTCAAGAAATGTCTAAGAACGCCTGAAGAGATGTTACCCATGAATGAAGTTGATGTACGAGAGGATCTGTCTTATGCCGAGCAACCAGTCAAGGTTTTGGAGACAATGGAACGCCTTACAAGGAATAAAAGAATACGGATGTGCAAGGTGCAGTGGAAGCATCACTCGGAAGTAGAAGCCACATGGGAGCGAGAAGACGAGCTTAGGGCACAGTTTCCGGAATTGTTTTCCTAGAACCACTAATCTCGAGGACGAGATTTCTTTTAAGGGGGGTAGAGCTGTAACACCCCAAAACCTGCTAAAGAGGGGAATTTAAAAAATTTTGGACGTATTGCATGTGTTGCAGAAATTCAAATTCAAACTGGAATTCAAATTCAAATCAAAACAGAAAAGAAAAAGAAAAAGAAAAAGAAAAAGAAAAAGAAAAAGAAAAAAGAAAAACCCAACCGGCCAGTGGGCCAAAACCCGCCAGCCGGCCCAATCCCCCGCACCAGCCCGAACCCGCGCCCCCTCTCTCCCTCTCACTGACACGCAGGGCCCGCGTGTCATCTCCTTCCCCGCTCGCCCCCAACGGCCCCGGACTCTTCTCTCGCGCCCGATCGCAATTGACCTCCGGAAAACCGCACCCCAGCCCGATCTTCGGCCCCGGGCGATGCTATTTATCCAAACCGACACGCCGCCGCCTCCCCTCGTGCAATTCACGCAAGGAAAACTCGCCGAATTCCCCACGCCGCTCCACTCTTCTCTCCGGTGAGAACTGAAACTTTTATCACCATTTTTCCTTCGATCCGTGCTCGGACTTCCTGATCTAACGCGCTGATCATGTTCCACCGCCTCCGGGGAGTCACGCAGGTGAAGAAAACCCGGTGTTTTGCGCTCTGGACGCAGCTCCGGCAAGCACCGTCGCGTTTCATCTCGGACCTCGCCGCTGACCACCTTCCAGGGCCTCCGAGCTCAAGAAAAACCCCGAGGTGAGATCCCAAACCTCCCCTCTACCGTTCTATGCCAAGAAATCCAAGTTTTAGGAAGTATAGACAAAAACCCAAAGATCTCCGGCGAGATCGCCGCCTCCCGCCGCCGGGCAGCGCCGCCCGCACATGGCCAGGGCGACGTGGGCCCTTGAGGGCCGTCTATTTTAAATCGCACGGTAGAAATAAAACCCCGCGTACCGGTTCAGCGATCTAATCTGAGCCGTCTGTTTTAAATCGGACGGACCACGTCAGCCCCGCGTTATAAAGGCCGGGATTCTTACGGCGACCACCTAGGGATCTCGGAAAACACGAGCTAGCCCCGGAAACTTCTGATCTAGCCCCGGAAACTTCTGATCTAGCCCCTGGAACTTCAGAAATTCGTGTAAATTCATTTAAAAATCAGTTTTAGCCCCTGGACTTAATAAAAATTAGGAAAACCCCTCTGTTATGTGTAGTTAGACCCCTGGAAATTTATGAAATAGTAAATTAGACCCCGCAGTAGGGTGGATTTACCTTTTTGACCCTATATGATATTAAATTCAGAAATTTGAATATGTGACTAGAATTTAAATCTAAAAGGTAAGGCAAACACATGTGCAAATTCAAATTTAAACTCTCCTAGCCCTTGGAAAACTATAGAATGAGTTGAAAATAGATTTTAGGCTGAAATGAAATCTGCCTAAGTGTTGTTCATATTTATTAGTTCTAGAAACACATTTCTAGGTTAGGAAATAATTCTGAAAACTGATAAAATAAATCTAAATTAGTTCACATCAGAGGAGAAGTTCAAAAATATATTATTCAATATTTTAGATCAGAACCTATTCTGTTTAGATGATATGTCCTACTATTTAATATTAAAACTCACCTTTAGGCATAGAAAATAAATCTGAAAAATATAGGAAAATAGGTATGCATAATTAGAAAATGATAAATGAAGTCTCCAAATCCAAAAACTTCAGTTTAGGATTTGGTAGAAGATCTGAAAACCTATTTGGAGTAGGAAATTACCTTTCATGCAAACTTGGTAGCTAAGAATTGTATTAATTAAATATAAAGAATTTGTTCAAATTGGAAATTCATATATAGTGTGCAAACAGAAATCAGAATACAAAAGTTAGAAATCATATACATATGTTTAAAAGTGCATGTAGGCCAAAAATCAACACATCTAGAGTAACCACAACACTTAGAAATGTGAATGACTTTCATAGTTATGTATGTGTGGTTTGTATGAAGTGAAAGTGTGAACTATGTCTTATGGATTGTTGTTTTCTTTTGCTATGTGTATTGGCATGAGTAGAACCTGCCCCAGAGCAAGTTCTCCCCTTCCAAGACCAAGATTTTCCATTCCAAGAGCAGCAGGAAGAAGGCAAGTGTCCTTGACCACTTTGATCCTATACTAGGATGTGTAGATAGAATTATTTGCATTGTCAATTGAACTATGAAACCCATGCTAGGAAGTTCCCCTAGAATTGCATTATCCTGTTTCCTTGTAGCTTGGGTTGGGATTTGTTTTATTATGTCATTCACTCATATTACTTATGCTTAGCCATGCTTAGAATGGGATAAGTGGGATATGATATCATCAACTTATTTACCTTACTCTTGAATGAGATATTATGAGTTATGTAGAGGTAGGGATCGAGGCAAGTTGGATGATTTGGTTGGTGCTGGGTGCACGAGACTCGGGTTTGTGTTTAGTACTTGCCTGGATCCTAAGGACCGGTTCATGGAGCATGTAACCTGGCTTTACCGTGCCAACCACATGCTGAGATGGGGCAGCTTGGCCAATTAATTAGGTGTATCCCCGGCGTAGTATGGGTGTGTTGGATGGTGCGGGGAATAGGTGTCAGCTGGACTACCATATGAACCGCAAGGCTCAAGAGGGGGCCAGTGCAGCGGGGTTGGAGCCTCTTGTATGCTGTTAGGGGTGAAACCTCAGTGGGCCCATGCTCGTCGGGAATCCCTTTGTAAAGGCTTCGTAGTGATCTCCTGGCTACACACCTGGGACATGTGAATGTGGTTCACGGCCACTGGCATAATGGAAGTTCTTTTAGTCCACCCGGCAACGGGGGATGAAATCACTACATGTGGGTACAGTGGTGCAAACTCTGTAGAGTCAAAACTGTCATGACAGCCGTGCTCACGGTCAAGAGCGGCTTAGACTTATTCATGATTAGAGGATGATTAATTTGGAAGTTGAGGATGTTAAGCGGGGAGCTTAACATTGGAAATGAGACTATGCTTACTGGATATTGATGATGGGTTGAGGGATTGGGACCATTTCACCTGTGTAGTAATATAGGTGCTACTGAGTACCCACTGTACTCAAACTTGCTTTTCTGTTGGTTTATATTGCTGCTCAGATCAAGAGAATGATATGGTGTTTAATGACCAAGACTTTGGTCCCGAGGAAGGATTCTAGGTTCACGGAGTCCCCTGGGCAACGCCTGTGACGGAGCCCACAAGATCTATATTCCGCTGCTGTTTTATTTACATGTTATGAACTTATTATCGTCCATCGAGACGTATGCTATGTAAGACTTATTTATATTCGACACCTGGCTTGTAGTAAATGATGCTTCACTATTTCTCATCACATGTATGAGAGAATGATCCTGGCATACATGTGGTATTCACTCGGTGGTTCTTCGGAGAAACAGGGTGTGACAGAAGTGGTATGAGAGCCAAGGTTGCCCGTAGGAACGTGGACCTAGGTAGAAATGGATGTATCTAAGGACCTTATTTTCTTAAAAACTATTTTACAAAGGTGTGGGTTGAAGGTGTTATTTAATGGGGTCACTTTATTCATCTTACCCCAACTTTTATTCAAAATACAATTTTTCTTTAACTCTTATCTAACTTAATTTTAAATGCTTTATGTTTTAGATGGTTCGCATGACCCGCACCGCCCGCAAGTCCACCGGAGGGAGAGTTCCGGTAGTTGCCCTCGCCTTAAGAGAGGAGAACCGTCCGGTGACGTACCACTCCTACGGGTTGGCAGTAGGAGGCTTGTTGCGCCGTCTACGGCGTATGCTCCACGCTGCAGGCAATACGGGCAAGCTAATCATGCACTACAGCTCCACTCGGACCATCCGTGAGAAGCGGGAAGAATGGAGTTCAGAAATGAGGATTATCCATAAAAATCAGCTGCTCAAGATCCACCGCTCTCCAGCTTGTCGGGCGACACAGGTCGATGCTGAGAAGGATGTCACCTAGGAGGCCATCACCTGCTAGAGTTACATCAACCGTCGCCACCTGGACAAGACTGAGTACATGTATGTTCTCCAGCGTGAGAGTGGCACCACGGAGTACAAGTACCCGCCAGTGCAGCAGGGGACTTCCCATGAGCACATGGACCTGTGCTTAGAGGATGCTGCTATGCTCAGCACTCGACTGCAGGAGTGCCAGCAGGAGCTTCAGGATGTTCGTGACACCCTGAAGGAGACTGAGGCGTTGCTTCGAGCCAGCTTGAGGGCGAGAAAGAGGAGATGGGAATGAACTGTGTGTCACCATAAATGACACGTGGACTCCTGACTCCCCAGACCACCGGGCGAGCAGGCGTCGCCGCACTTCTCCCCCAGCAGCTTCCCCACCCAAAGCGGAATCAGAGGGTAGCCGCAATAATGAGGAAGACCCCGAAGAGCCAGCTCAGTGATACGAGTCGTTTAGTGTCCTTTCCCTTATTTCAGCAAGGATATCGAGTAGTCGAATCAATAACTTAGTTATTTGTGTGTTAATGTTTGGTGTGTGACATGAGTTATGGAAGCCATGGGCATTTGTCCACAACCTCGTCTTTAGGTTGCTTTGCTTTGATGTGTGAACCCCTATGAATTAAGAGTGCAATTATTTTTGCGTGAAACGTGACTCCCAAAAATCTACGTGAAACCCCTAGAAAATGTTAATATATATTAAGGCCACAAAAGTTTAAGTTAAACAAGCAATTTGGGAAGTTAATACGTAATGCTTTAAGTTAACATTTGGTTGATCATGATAGATGGCTGGAAGAGGAAAGGGTCGTGGTGCCAACCCTGCCAACAACAACGATGAGGCCGGGAACCCTCATCTTTCTGGAGGACAAGACAGGGGTGGTCACCGTGAAGGAGCTGATCCTATCCACCAGATGCATGAAAATCAGAATCAGCTCATCCAGAGTCTAACTCAAGTGGTGGCCAACTTGCACCAAGCTCCACCCCCACAAGCTGCACCACGCCAACCAAGGTTGAGTGAGTTTCTGGGGACTCAACCTCCAAAGTTTGCAAGTGCTGCTGAACCTCAAGAGGCAGATGACTGGCTAAAGATCATTGAGAGCAAGATGAGGATCATACAATGCCAAGGGTATGAGAGGGTGCTGTTTGCCTCTCACCAATTGCATGGACCTGCTGCTGATTGGTGGACCGCTTACGTGGCAGCCCATCATGACCCCGAGAACATCACTTGGGAAGAGTTCAAGCGCAGTTTCCGCAACCATTACATACCAAGGGGTGAACTCAAGAACAAGAGGAAGGAGTTCTTGGGACTGCAGCAAGGAAAAATGACTGTAAGGGAATACCTCACTAAGTTCACCCAACTATCCCGTTATGCACCACGGGACATCGAAACGGATGAGCATAAACAAGACTGTTTTGTGGAAGGACTTACTATGGAAATGCAGTGTGCAATTTCATCCAACGATTATGAAAGCTTCCAAAAGATGGTAGACAGAGCATTTGTCGTGGAGAGGAATCTGAAGGCCTTGGAAAATGAAAACAAGAGGAAGGTGGGATGGTCACACCAAGCCTCAGGTAGCAACACACGTCCACGTCTGATGCAGCAACCCGCAGGGCAGACGAGCCGTGTTGTGGTACCCTACTCAGCACCCAGAGGGTACAACCTGAATTTCAGGCCTCCGTCAGCACCAGCACAGCCGCAACGTCAGTTTGTGCAGCAGCCTCGCCCCACATATCAACCTCAACCAGCAGGACAAGGACCACCGAGCCAACCCCAAGACAACAAAGGCAAGGCACCTAAGGTTGGGGTACAATGCTTCAACTGTGGTGAAGTGGGACACTACGCCCATAAGTGCCCAAAGAAGAAGCCCATGCAGCCACAACAGCAGAATGTTAGGTAAGAGAAGTGGAACAGAGGTAAGAGAATTGACAGAGAAGGGGTACAAATTCTCGTGAGGCACAAATATCCACCCTACTGCAGTTTTTAAGAAAATAGTAGGACATGTATGCCTAAAGGTGAGTTTTAAAATTTCTATGCCACTGACTCCACACTCAGTATACCGCTCTGGTACCAGGTTTGTGTTTGGAGAAGTGTGGCGACGCCTGCTCGCCCGGCGGTCTGGGGAGTCAGGAGTCCATGTGTCATTCATGGTGACACACAGTTCATTCCCATCTCCTCTTTATCTCGGTCCCAAGCTGGCTCGAAGCAACGCCTCAGTCTCCTTCAGGGTGTCACGAACATCCTGAAGCTCCTGCTGGCACTCCTGCAGTCGAGTGCTGAGCATAGCAGCATCCTCCAAGCACAGGTCCATGTGCTCATGGGAAGTCCCCTGCTGCACAGGCGGGCACTTGTACTCCGATGTACCGCTCTCCCGCTGGAGGACATACATGTACTCAGTCCTGTCCAGGTGGTGACGGTTGATGTAACTCTGGCAGGTGATGGCCTCCCAGGTGACATCCTTCTCAGCATCGGCCTGAGTCGCCCGACAAGCTGGAGAGCGGTGGATCTTGAGCAGCTGATTTTCATGGATAATCCTCATTTCTGAACTCCATTCTTCCCGCTTCTCACGGATGGTCCGGGTGGAGCTGTAGTGTATGATTAGCTTGCTCCGTATTGCCGGCTGCATGGGCCGAAACCCGCCAGCCGGCCCAATCCCCCGCGCCAGCCCGAACCCGCGCCCCCTCTCTCCCTCTCACTGACACGCGGGGCCCGCGTGTCATCTCCTTCCCTGGGCGCCCCCAATGGCCCCGGACTCTTCTCTTGCGCCCGATGGCAACTGACCTCTGGAAAACCGTGCCCCAGCCCGATCTTCGGCCCCGGGCGATGCTATTTATCCAAACCGACCCACCGCCGCCTCCCCTCGTGCAATTCACGAAAGGAAAACTCGCTGAATTCCCCTCGCCGCTCCACTCTGCTCTCCGGTGAGAATCAAAACTTTTATCACCGTTTTTCCTTCGATCCGTGCTCGGACTTCCTGATCTAACGTGCTGATCATGTTCCACCGCCTTCGGGGAGTCACGCAGGTGAAGAAAACCCGGTGTTTTGCACTCTGGACGCAGCTCCGGCGACCACCGCCGCGTTTCATCTCGGACCTCGCCGCTGACCACCTTCCAGGGCCTCCGAGATCAAGAAAAACCCCGAGGTGAGATCCCAAACCTCCCCTCTACCGTTCTATGCCAAGAAATCCAAGTTTTAGGAAGTATAGACGAAAACTCGAAGATCTCCGGCGAGATCGCCGCCTCCCGCCGCCGCGCGCCGCCGGGCAGCGCCGCCCGCACACGGCCAGGGCGACGTGGCCCCTTGAGGGCCGTCTATTTTAAATCGCACGGTAGAAATAAAACCCGGCGTACCGGTTCGGCGATCTAATCTGAGCCGTCTGTTTTAAATCAGACGGTCCACATCAGCCCCGCAAGAACAAGTCAAGTGCTCCTTGACCATGTTGATCCTATGTTTTGGGTAAAACTATTCTGTTTGCGAAAAGGTGTGTGTGCTGAGTCAAACATGATGGGAAACCTTTATAGGAGTTTACTAGTTTTGGTTAAACCACCCTTGTCGCCTGGGAAGTTTATGAGTCGGGTATGGTTTTTGCTTTATGCTTCGCTGAGTCCATGGGATTGGGAAGCGAGATAGATGTGTCTAGCTAACTGCACTCGTAATGATAATGAGAAACTGATGTTAATAATGGACATGGATCGGAGGGAGTTCTAGGCAAGACTGGGTTTGTGAATGAGGTAGCATGAGATGGTGGTTTTACTTGCCGTAGATCTAAGGACCGGTTCATGCATGCACATGCCAGGATAACAGTGCCACCACAAGGCCAAGTATGGGTGCGGCTTAGCTGAGTAATTAGGTAAGTTGGTAGAGTGTTATGGACTGTGGAAGGCGCGGGGAATGGGAGTCGAGTGAGGACTGCCCTGGGAACTGCATAGCACAAGAGGGGGTCCGTGGGTGGGAGAATTGGAGATTCTAGCCTGCCGGTGAAACCATAGTGAGTCCATACATCTAGTAACCCCTTTGTAAAGGCTATTTTGTGATCTCTTGACCATACACCGACGGTCGTGTACTGGTATAATGGAGGTTCTGCAGTCGTCGACGGGTGACAAAATCACAAACTTGTGGGTAAAGAGGTGCAAACTATGCAGAGTTAATAAAACTATCATGATAGCCGAGCTTACGGTCACGAGCACCTGGCTAAACTGCCATGATTAGTTGGGAAGGTTATTGGGAAGGTTTTTGGGTATGGTTATTGGTTTGGTTATGGTTTGGATTGGGACTGTTGAGTCCGGGTGATGAGTTGGTTGCATGATTGTTGGGTCATGACATGAGATGGGTCTCAGTGTGAGACGAGGTTGTGTTATGAGATGAGATGGTAGCGAATACGGGGAGGTATTCGTGAGATGGTTGCGAATACGAGGATGTATTCGTGAGTGTGAATAAAGGTTGGTTAATGTTCGGATGGAACACGGGAAGTGATGGAGGTATGTTGGTAATTTAATTCATGCTGGGATTACATTCATCTAAAGTTAAGTTGCTGTTTTATCATGGTTTTACAAATCTGCTTTTCTGCAAATAAGCCTTTTTATACCTACCTTGTTTATGAGCTGCATATCATGTGTTTTCCCGCACTTGCTGAGTACATCATTGTACTCAAATTTGCATTATTACTTCATCAGCAGCAGCAGGAGAAGCCAACTATGAAGACCAAGTGGAGCATTATGGCGTGTGATCTATTCTCAACCTTGCCTGTGGAGGGAGTAGAGATGGAGCCACTTCTGCTTAGATTTGCATCCGCATTAGTTTTTGCTTCCGCATTAGAAATAAGACTTCTGCTGTGAACATGAGCCCAAGACTCATGAGGTATTGTAATAAACTCTGTTATTCGTGGTAATATATAATCTGATTTCAGTTTGTGGAACGTATGTGTATGTGTGATGAACATCCTGGGCACACATATGTATTAGTTCTCGGTTCCGTGGTTTTCCACAGAATTGAGGGCGTCACAAATACGTCCAAAATTTTTTAAATTCCCCTCTTTAGCAGGTTTTGGGGTGTTACAGGTGAGATGTAACCTAAATTTTTAAAGTATACAAGGTTGCAATGTGTAAGTTGGCAGGAAACTTACCAATTATCACGCCAGGTGCCTCTTGCGCGTCCTCCATGGTCATGTGGTTCACCCGTCCTCGCATCACATTCTGCTGTTGTGGCTGCTTGGGCTTCTTCTTTGGGCACTTATGGGCGTAGTGCCCCACTTCACCACAGTTGAAGCATTGTACCCCAACCTTAGGTGCCTTGCCTTTGTTGTCTTGGGGTTGGCTCGGTGGTCCTTGTCCTGCTGGTCGAGGTTGATATGTGGGGCGAGGCTGCTGCACAAACTGACGTTGCGGCTGTGCTGGTGCTGACGGGGGTCTGAAATTCGGGTTGTACCCTCTGGGTGCTGAGTAGGGTACCACAGCACGGCTCGTCTGCCTGTGGGTTGCTGCATCAGACGTGGACGTGTGTTGCTACCTGAGGTTTGGTGTGACCATCCCGCCTTCCTTTTGTTTTCATTTTCCAAGGCCTTCAGCTTCCTCTCCACGACAAACTACTCGGTATTCAAGGCTTGTTTAATGGGGGTCCTATATGACTTAGGGTGTTGTCAAATCTGTGATCCAACTATGGCTTCCCCTAGGCTTGTATCCTATGTCAAGGTAGTTCCAATGCCAATCTACGCATCCTATGGTCAGCGTGGCTTAGTTACCAATCTGTGTCTGATACCAATCTGTGATTGTATCTAGGTGTGTAATCTACCCTCATCCGTGGCTTTTGATACCAATCTATGTTTCCTATTTAGGCGTGTAACCCTCCGTCAACCGTGGCTCTGATACCAATCTGTGATGCCCTCAATTCTGTGGAATACCACGGAACCGAGAACTGACGCATATGTGTGCCCAGGATGTTCATCACACATACACATATGTTCCACAAACTGAATTCAGATTATATATGTGACACCCTCATTTCTGGTGTCAGCATATATTCATGTTTTATGAAGAGAAAACATTTTATGAAAAGTAAGAACGGAAAAAATATCAAAAGGATAGCCAATAAGAGCTGAATCCAGATCACAGAGAGCGCCGAAGACAACTTACACGGCTCGCTGACCACGTGGCGTATTCGGAGCTCATCCCTGCGAAGTGGGCAGAGGTCCGCAGCTAAACTGGCTACGTGGCAGGCTCGGTGCTCATCTCCGCAAAGGGGGAGAGGTCCGACCTTGTGGGACACGTGTTGCCCCCGGAGCTAGCCTCTGCGGAAGAAGCAAAGGAATTTCCGCAGGACACATGTCACCTTTGGAGCTAGTCACCGCGGGAATCAGAGGACCAGTCGCGTGGGATACGTGTCGATCTCGAAGCTCACCTCCGAGAGGTCCGGTTCTATTGAACACATGTCGCCACCGGAGCTTATCTCCGGGAGGTCCGTCACTGTTGGACACGTGTTCACCTCGGAGCTTGTCTCTGAGAAGAAAGGAAGTCTGGCGCTGGAGCCACCTCCGGAGAGAGGGAAGGTCCGGCACTGACACGTGGCGTGCGTGGAGCCACCTCCAAGTAGAGAGGAGGTCCCGACAGCCAGGATACGTGGCGCACGCGGAGTTCACCTCCGAAGGAGAAGGGAGATCTCGCTCGCTTGACACGCGGCACAACCGGAGCTCGTCTCTGCGGGAAGGGAGAGACCAGGCCCGGTGGACACGTGGAGCTTCCGGAGCTCATCACCGCGAAGGTAACGGGTTCTGAAGCGGTTTTGGAATCTATACGCGTAAGAATACCGGTACGGAAAAGAAACCGACCTGAATTTACCGCACCAAATCAACTGAAGATAAGATGTTTGGATCCAACGACGATCTGAATAGGACTCTTATTCGGGATACAATCAGCTTAGGACTCTTCTCTTCCCGATTATAAATAGAACCCAGAACCTTTGGTCGAAACCACGAATTTCTTTTCCAACTCCTAAGACGACGACTTAGAACCCTAGCATCAACTCACCGAGAAAGCCATCGCTGGAGTTCAGCAAGGAAGATCGCCAGAAGAGAGCCCACGATCCGAGAAGGACCCGAAGACCGAGAAGAACATAAGGTAGGTCTCCAAAACCACCTTACGACATCATCGTGTTTTCTTTGCATCTGTTCTTTGATTCCTTTCGAACAGAAGCTTTCTCGTGGACAAATCACTTGTTGATCAGGTTGATCTAAAGACAAGGTCATTGCCATGTCCACATCTGATCCGAACACCCCTGTTCATCATAAAGCCATGCAACTGATCATAGGATAGCATGCATATGCATCATCACATATAGTTTAAAGTTTGTAAATGGTATTGATTGTTATGAATCTTGTATGTGCGTGATCCTGTATAGAAGGACAATCTCAGGGAGCTGTCTACGACGAGCTGCAACAACAAGGTTTCGAGATCCAAGAGTCACCAGAACCGCAAGAACAAGGCAAGTGCTCCTTGACCATATTGATCCTATGTTTTGGGAAAATTGTTTTGTTTTGCGAAAAGGTGTGTGTGCTGAGTCAAACATGATGGGAAATCCTTTTATAGGAGTTTACTAGTTTTGATTAAACCACCCTTGTAGCCTAGAAAGTTTATGAGTCGAGTATGGTTTTTACTTTTATGCTTTGCTGAGTCCATGGTATTGGGAAGCGAAATAGATGTGTCTAGCTAACTGCACTCGTAATGATAATGAGAAACTGATGTTAATAATGGATATGGATCGGAGGAAGATCTAGGCAAGACTGGGTTTGTGAATGAGGTAGCATGAGATGGTGGTTTACTTGCCATAGATCTAAGAACCGGTTCATGCATGCACATGCCTGGATAATAGTGCCACCACAAGATCAAGTATGGGTGTGGCTTAGCTGACTAATTAGGTAAGTTGCTAGATTGTTATGGACTGTGGAAGGCGCGGGGATTGGGAGTCGAGTGAGGACTGCCCTGGGAACTGCATGGCACAAGAGGGGGCCTGTGGGTGGGAAAATTGGAGATTCTAGCCTGCCGGTGAAACCTTAGTGAGTCCATACATCTAGTAGCCCCTTTGTAAAGGCTATTTTGTGATCTCTTGGCCATACACCGACAGTTGTGTACTGGTATAATGGAGGTTCTGCAGTCGCCGACGGGTGACGAAATTACAAACTTGTGGGTAAAGAGGTGCAAACTCTGCAGGGTTCTTAAAACTATCATGATAGCCGAGCTTATGGTCACGAGCGCCTGGCCAACTGCCATGATTAGTTGGGATGGTTATTGGTTATGGTTTTGGATGGTTTGGTTATGGTTTGGTTTTGGGACTGTTGAGTCCGGGTGATAAGATGGTTGCATGACTGTTGAGTCATGGCAACAAGGTTGGTCTCGGTGGGAGACGAAGTTGTTTTATGAGGTGAAATGGTAGCGAATACATGATGGTATTCGTGAGATGGTAGAGAATACGAGGAGGTATTCATGAGCGAGAATGAGGTTGATTGATTACTGGTTATGAATATGACGGAGGTATGATTGGTATTTTAATACATGCTGGGATTACATTCACATAAAGATAAGTCACTGTTTTATCGTGCTTTTGATAAATAACTATGCTTTTCTGCAAATGAGCCTTTTTATACCTACCTTGCTATGTGCTTCATATCATATTTTCCCGCACTTGCTGAGTACATCATTGTACTCAAACTTGCATTATCATTTCATCAGCAGCAGCAGGAGAAGATTACTATGAAGAACAAATGGAGCATTAAGGCGTGTGATCTGTTCTCAACCTTGCCTATGGGAATGGAATAGAGATGGAGTCATCGCTGCTTAGATTTGCTTCCGCATTAGAAAAAAGACTTCCGCTGCATAGAAATAAAGACTTCCGCTGTGAGCATGAGTCCAAGACTCATGAGACATTGTAATAAAATCTGTTATTCGTGGTTATATATATTCTGAATTCAGTTTGTGGAATATATGGGTATGTGTGATGAACATCCTGGGCACACATATGCATTAGTTCTCGGTTCCACGGTTTTCCACAGAATTGAGGGCGTCACAGATTGCTATCAGAGCCACGGGTTGACAGTAGATTACACGCCTAGATAGAAATCATAGATTGATATTAGAGTCACGGGTTGACAGTGAGTTACACACCTAAATAGGAAACACAGAGTGGTATCAAAAACCACGGATAGGGATAGATTACACACCTAGATACAATTACATATTGGTATTGGACATAGATTGGTAGCTAAGTCACGCTGACCCATGGAAGCATCCTAGGACGCTTAGATTGGCCTTGAAACTACCTTGACATAGGAAACCATACTTGAATAGCAGTTGTGTGAGCCCTTGTGATGATTGTTGTGATAATATGCTTAGTGTGAGTTGTGGGACATCTCAAAACGTTGTCCATATCCACACAAAAGTAGAAAGAGGTGTGAGATATTTCGGCACTTGTTCACATCCTCGTATGGGCTAATATATATAGTCCAACTCATCTTGATGCATATAGTTTAGGGAATCTACCTAAACTTCTAACATTCTATTCTATTTCGATCTCCCTCACAGATGGTGAGAGGAAACGCCGGCCGAAGGAAAGCCAGTGACAACCAAGAGGTTGGTCACGATGAAGTTCCTGTTAACCCCGGAGCTGGCGAGAACCACCTGGAACGGTTGATGGCCATGCAGAACCAACTTATGCAAACTATGATCCAAACTCTGGGTCAATTGCAGGCCAACAACAACAACCCTGTTCCGGCACCACCGCCACCACCACCACCGGCTCATAACAGGTTGGGAGAGTTGATGAGAACTCGACCACCCACCTTTGCTCAAGCCAACGACCCCATGGAAGCTGACGACTGGTTGAAATCCATGGAGAAGAAGCTTGCCATAGTACAGTGCAATGACCGAGAGAAGGTTCTCTTCGCGTCGCACCAACTTACAGGAGCCGCTGCTGACTGTCACACCCGGTTTTTCCGAAGAACAACCAAGTGAATATCACATGTATGCCAGGATCATTTTCTCATACATGTGATGACAAATAGTGAAGCATCATTTATTACAAGCCAGGTGTCGAATATAAATAAGTCTTACATAGCATATGCCTCGATGGACAATAATAAGTTCATAAAATAGCAGCGGAATAATTATTCTCGTGGGCTCCGTCACAGGTGTTGCCCGAGGAACTCCATGAACCTAGAAACCTTCTTCGGGTCCAAAGTCTTGATCATTAAACACCACCTCATTATCTTGACCTGAGCAGCAATATAAACCAACAAATATGCAAGGTTGAGTACCGATGGTACTCAGCAAGTATGCGAAAGTTATGCCATGCACGGCTAGAACAAGGGGAGGTTGAACTCATGGTTAAAGCACTACGCAATTAATACCTATCACCTTAGCTTATTAAGCACCTACATTACTACACAGGTGAAAAGGTCCCAATCTCCCATCCCATCATCAAAATCAAAAAACCATAACATCATTTCCAATGTTAAGCTCCCCGCTTAACACCCACAACTTCCAAAGCCATCATCCTCTAATCATGAATAAGACCAAGCCGCTCTTGACCGTGAGGACGGCTGTCATGACAGTTTTGACTCTGCAGAGTTTGTACCACTGTACCCACATGTAGTGATTTCATCCCCCGTTGCCGGGTGGACTAAAAGAACCTCCATTATGCCAGTGGCTACGAACCACATTCACACTTCCCAGGTGTGTAGCCAGGAGATCACTACGAAGCCTTTACAAAGGGATTCCCGACAAGCGTGGGCCCACTAAGGTTTCACCCCTGACAGCATAAAAGAGGCTCCAACCCCGCTGCAGTGGCCCCCTCTTGAGCCTTGCGGTTCATATGGTAGTCCAGCTGACACCTATTCCCCGCACCATCCAACAAACCCATACTACGCCGGGGAGACACCTAATTAATTGGCCAAGCTGCCCCATCTCAGCATGTGGTTGGCAAGGTAAAGCCAGGTTACATGCTCCATGAACCGGTCCTTAGGATCCAGGCAAGTACTAAACACAAACCCGAGTCTCGTGCACCCAGCACCAACCAAAGCATCCAACTAGCCTTGATCCCTACCTCTACATAACTCATAATATCTCATTCAAGAGTATGGTAAAATAAACTGATGATCTCATATCCCAAATATCCCCTTCTAAGCATGGCTAAGCATACGCATAATAATAAATGACATGATAAAATAAATCCCAACCCAAGCTACAAGGAAACAAGGTAATGCAATTCTAGGAAAACATCCTAGCATGGGTTTCATATTTCATTTGACAATGCAAATAATTCTATCTACACATCCTAGCATAGGATCAAAGTGGTCAAGGACACTTGCCTTCTTCCTGCTGCTCTTGGAATGGGTAGTCCTGATCTTGGAAAGGAAGAACTTGCTCTGGAACAGGTTCTACTCATACCATCACACATAGCAAAAGAAAACAACAATCCATAAGACATAGTTCACACTTCCACTTCATACAAACCACACATTCACATTTATGAAAGCCATTCACATTTCTATGTGTTGTGGTTACTCAATGTGTGTTGATTTTGGCTTACATGCACTTTTAAACATGTGTATATGATTTCTACTTTTGTATTCACATTTATGTTTGCATACTATATATGAGTTTCCAATTTATATAAATTGCTTATATTCAATTAATACACCTTTTAGCTACCAAGTATGCATGAAAGGTATTTTCCTACTCCATATGTGTCTTCAGACCTTCTACCAACCCTAAACTGAATTCTTTGGATTTTGGAAACTTCATTTATCATTTTCTAGTTATTCATACCTAGCTTGCTATATTTTCAGATTTATTTCCTATGCCTAAATGTGAACTTTATTATGAAAATAGTAAGACACCTCATCTAAACAGAATAGGTTTTGGGTCTAAAATATTCAATAATATATTTTTGAACTTCTCCCCTGATGTGAACTATTTTACATTTATTTTACTAATTTTCATAATTATTCTCTACTTAAAAATGTGTCCCTATAACTAATAAATGTGAATAATCAATTAAACAGATTCATTTCAGCCAAAAATCTATTTTTATCTCACTCCAAAGTTTTCCAAGTACTAGGAAAGTTTTTAATTTGAATTTGCAATGTGTTTGTCCCATCTTTTAAATTTTAAATACTAAACACATAGTCAAATTCCTAAATTTAATATCACATAGGGTTAAAAAGGTAAATTCACCCCACTACAGGGTCTATTATATTATTTTAAGAATTTCCAGGGGTCTAACTACACATAACAGAGGGATTTTGATAATTTTTATTAAGTCCAGGGGCTAAAACTGATTTTTAATTGAATTTACATGAATTTCTGAAGTTCCAGGGGCTAGATCAGAAGTTTCCGGGGCTAGCATGTATTTTCCGAGAACCCCAGGGGGTAGCGCGTAAGAATTCCGGCCTTTATAACGAGGGGTTGACGTGGACCGTCCGATTTAAAACAGACGGCTGAGATTATAACGTCGAACCGGTACGCGGGGATTTAAATTCTACCGTGCGATTTAAAATAGAAGGCGCCCAAGCGGCCACGTCGCTCTGATCGAGCGCGGGCGGCGCTGCCCGGCGGCGCACGGCGGCGGGAGGCGGCGATCTCGCCGGAGAGTTTCGGATCTTCGTCAATTCTTCCTAAAACTGTGATTTTATGGCATAGATCGGTAGAGGGGAGGTCGGGGATCTCACCTCGGGTGTTTTCTTGAGCTCGGAGGTCCTGGAAGGCGGTCGGCGACGAGGTCTGAGGTGAATTCACGGCAAGGCTCGTCGGCACTGTGTTTGAGGCGCAAACCACCGAGTTTTCTGCACCTGCGTGATTCCCCGGAGGCGGTGGAACACGATCGGCGCGTTAGATCAGAGAATTCGAGCAGAGATCGAGAGAAAACGGTGATCGGAGCTTCGGTTCTCACCGGGAGTAAAATCAACCGATCGCGGGTGCAAAACGGGATGATGCCGGGGTTTTTATAGACGGGGGAGGGGTTTTCCAGAACCAGAATTCGGCTGGAAACGCGCGGTTTTCTGGGTTAGTTTCGATCGGGTGCGCGCGCGGAGGAGTCCCGGGTTCGGATGAGCGGAAGGTCGGGGATGACAGGTGGGTCCCGCCTGTCTGCGAGAGGTGCGCGGGCGCGCGGCTGCGGGCTGGCGCGGGGGTTGGGTGGGCCGGCTTGTGGGTTTCTGCCCACTGGCCGGGAAGGTTTATTTTTTTCTTTTTCTTTTTCATTTCTGTTTTGAGTTTAATTTGAATTCCAGTTTGAATTTGAATTTTTGCAACACATGCAATACGTCCAAAAATTGTTAAATTCCCCTCTTAACAGGATTTTGCGGTGTTACACTGACTGGTGGGATGCCCTGAGCAACGCTCATGTCGACCCAGAGACGATCACTTGGACTGAGTTCAAGGAAAGTTTCCGCTCTCATTACATCCCTGCTGGTGTAATGATGCTCAAGAGACAGGAGATCGAAGGTCTCCGCCAAGGACAGAGAAGTGTGAATGAGTACCTCAACAAGTTCGCACAACTGTCCCGGTATGCCCCCAAAGATGTCAACTCAGACCAGAGGAAGCAATACCTGTTCATGAGAGGGTTGAACAATGAGATCAGGTTCAGCTCCTCAACAATGACTACGCAAGCTTTCAGAAGCTGGTTGACAAGGCTATAGTGGTTGAAAACAAGATCCGAGAGATCGAGCGAGAGTGCAAGAGGATGATGCCATACCAGCCTCAAGGGAGCAACGTACGACCTCGGTACATGCTGCCAGCTGCACCGCAGTATGGATCGACCACTCCTGCATACCGCCCTAGTCAGCCACCACCGCAACGACCCGTTGCGCCAGCACCTCGCGTGCCCATGCCACCTGTGCCCCGACCTAATGGGCACTCCTGTTCAAAACCCCCGCCCCAACGTACCTGCTGCCGTAGGCAATAGGGCATGCTTTGCATGCGGGGAAATAGGACACTTCACGAACCAGTGTCCGAGGAGAGGCCCTGGACAGCAAGGCAATGTGCCGAAACAGAACCCGCGACCGAACGGAGGGGACAATCAAGGAAACCGGGAACAGCAGAACTATGCTCGCGGCAACGTGAACCATGTCTCTGCTGAGGAAGCACAACAGGCTGAGGACGTCGTAATTGGTATGTTCCTTGCCAACTCCAACCCAGCCACCATCTTATTTGATTCTGGAGCGTCACATTCATTCATGTCATCCAAGTTTGTTGCCAAGCATAACCTACCCATATCGCACCTAGAATGTTCTATTTTAGTTAACTCTCTAGGTGGAGAGATGAGGACTAATGTAGTGTGTCCGAAAGTAAGCCTTAAAATAAGGGGGGTAGACTTCCTTGCCAACCTTATTGTCTTGGACTCCCAAGGAATTTACATAATACGTGGGATGGATTGGTTAAGGAAACACACCGGGGTAATCCAATGTGCTGAAAGGAGCGTGCAGTTGACAAATGAGTACGGTATTCGTGTCGAGTTTGAGTCAGTCCAACAAACAACCAAAAAGGCAATCTTGAACCACGTTGAAGGAGCAACATTGGACAGCATTCCATTGGTTCAAGAATTCTCGGACGTGTTTCCAGAGGAGCTTCCAGGTATGCCCCCTGATCGGGACATTGAGTTTGCCATTGATTTGGTACCTGGAACTGCACCCATAGCAAAGAGACCCTATAGGATGCCCGTCAATGAGCTAGTAGAACTCAAGAAGCAAATTCAAGAGCAGTTGGAGAAGGGTTTTATACGTCCAAGCTCGTCGCCATGGGGAGCCCCCGTGCTCTTCGTAGACAAGAAGGATGGAACCCAAAGGATGTGCGTGGACTATAGGTCTCTCAACGAGGTGACAATCAAGAACAAATACCCTCTGCCCCGTATAGAGGACTTGTTCGACCAAATGAAAGGAGCCCGAGTGTTCTCCAAAATTGATCTTCGGTCGGGATATTTCCAACTGAAGATTAAACCCTCCGATATACCCAAGACTGCCTTTCGAACACGGTATGGTTCGTATGAATATACCGTCATGTCTTTTGGGTTAACAAATGCACCAGCATACTTCATGTACCTCATGAGCAAGGTTTTCATGGAGTACTTGGATAAGTTTGTCATGGTTTTCATCAACGACATTGTTGTGTATTCAAAAAGTGAGGGGGAGCATGAAGAACATTTAAAATTGACCGTGCAGAAAATGCGTGAGCATCGATTGTGTGCCAATCTTAACAAGTGTCAATTTTGGCTAAAGGAAATATCGTTCCTAGGCCACATTATCTCCGAATAAGGGGTATCGGTTGATCCCGGAAAAGTGAGAGATGTTCTAAAGTGGGACCAGCCACAAAACGTGAGGGATATTCGGAGTTTTCTTGGGATGGCGGGATACTATCGAAGATTCATCAAAAACTTCTCTAAGATAGCAAAGCCTATGACGTAGTTGCAAACGAAGGGAAAAGCCTTTCGATGGACACCGGCATGCAAGAAAATTTTGAGGAGCTCAAGAAAAGGCTTACCACAGCGCCGGTTTTGGTATTGCCGGACGTAAGCAAGAGCTTTGACATATATTGTGACGCATCCAGACAGGGGCTCGGATGTGTGCTCATGCAAGAAGGACAAGTGGTAGCCTATGCCTCACGATAATTAAAGAAGCACGAGCTTAATTATCCTACACATGACTTGGAGCTAGCAGCAGTAGTGCATGCATTGAAGATTTGGAAACATTATATCATTGGTCATCGATGTGAGATCTACACGGATCATAAAAGCCTCAAGTACATATTTACACAAACGGACTTGAATTTGAGGCAACGTCGATGGTTGGAACTTATCAAGGATTACGATGTTGGAATCAACTATCACCCTGGGAATGCCAATGTAGTAGCTGATGCATTGAGCCGGAAGGGAGCATGTCACCAACTCACGGTTCGAGAGCTACCACCCAAACTACGTAAGGAGTTCAAACGGTTACACCTCGGATTCTTGAACAACATGGAAATGATGGAAATCCACTCTTCATTTGAGCAAGAAATAAGAAATGGCCAAGCAACGGATGAGGAGATCAAGGAAAGGATCCGACAAGGAATAGAGAAGGATTTCAAAGAAGATGAGAAGGGTACGCTTTGGCTAAGAAAAAGGATTTGTGTGCCTAACGTGAAGCACATCCGCGACATGATATTAAAAGAGGCACATGATTCACTGTGACACCTTCATATCTGGTTTTTGCATGTATTCATATTTCATGTAGAGGAAAAAACATTTTAAAAGAAGTGGGAAAAGAGAAATTATCAAATAGATAGCCAGTAAGAGCCGAATCCAGTTCATAGAGAGCGCCGAAGACAACTTCCGTGGCCCGCTGGTCACGTGGCGTGTTTGAAGCTCATCCCTGCAAAGTGGGGAGAGGTCCGTCGCTAAGCTGGCTATGTGGCAGGCTCGGGGCTCATCTCCGCAAAGGAGGAGAGGTCCGACCCTGTGGGACACGTGTTTCCCTGAGCTAGCCTCTGTGGAAGAAGCAAAGGCATTTTCCGTAGGGCACATGTCACCTTCGGAGCTAGTCACCATGGAAATCAGAGGACCAGTCGCACGGGATACGTGTCGATCTCGGAGGTCACCTCCGAGAGGTCCGGTTCTATCGAACACGTGTCGCCACCGGAGCTTATATTCGGGAAATCCGTCACTGTTGGACACATGTCAACCTTGGAGCACGTCTCTGAGGAAAGAAGGAAAGACCGGCACTAACTCGTGGCGTACGCGGAGCTCACCTCCGAAGGAGAAAGGAGGTCTCGCTCGCTTGATACGCGGCACAACTGGAGCCCGTCTCTGCGGAAAGGGAGAGACCAGGACCCGGTGGACACGTGGAGCCTCCAGAGCTCATCACCGAGGAGGTAACAAGTTCTAGGGACGGTTTTTGGATTCTGTACGCGTAGAAATACCGGAACAGAAACCGACCTGAATCCCACAATGATACCGCACCAAATCAATTAAAGATAAGATGTTAGGATCCAACGACGATCTGAATAGGACTCTTATTGGGGATACAATCAGATTAGGACTCTTCTCTTCCCGATTACAAATGGAACCCAAAACCTCTGGCCGAAACCACAAACTTCTTTTCCAAACTCCTGACCCGACGACTTAGAGCCCTAGTCCCAAACCACTGAGTAAACCATCGCCGAAGCGTGGCAAGGAAGATTACCGGAGGAAAGCCCAACAATCTGAGGAGGACCTCGAAACCGAGAATAACGTAAGGTAGGTCTCCAATACCACCTTACGACAACGTTGGGTTTTCTTTGCATCTGTTCTTTGATTTCCTTTCGAACAGAAGCCTTCTTGTGGACAGATCAATTGATGATCAGGTTGATCTAAAGACAAGATCATCGCCACGTCCACCTTGATCCGAACACCTCTGTTCATCATAAAATCCATGCAAGCCATGCAAGAACACGTACAAACCAATCTAATAAAACTAATCGTAGGATAGCATGCATATGCATCATCGCATCTAGTTTAAGGCTTCTGAATGATATTGATTGCTGTGAATCTTGTACGCACATGATCCTACATAGCAGGACAAGCTCAGGGAGCTGTCTACGACGAACTGCAGCAACAAGGTTTTGAGATCCAAGAACAACCGGAACCGCAAGAACAAGGCAAGTGCTCCATTACCATATTGATCCTATGCTTTGGGTGAAACTGTTTTGTTTTGTGAAAAGGTGTGTGTGCTGAGTCAAACATGATGGGAAACCCTTTTTATAGGAGTTTACTAACTTTAGATAAACCACCCTTGTCACCAGGAATGTTTATGAGTCGGG
This sequence comes from Neostapfia colusana, assembly GCA_030760725.1. NCBI lineage: Eukaryota > Viridiplantae > Streptophyta > Magnoliopsida > Poales > Poaceae > Neostapfia > Neostapfia colusana. The sequence goes on along the minus strand of JASWHV010000004.1, from coordinate 35,615,581 downwards.
TATGGTTTTTTGCTTTGTGCTTTGCTGAGTCCATGGGATTGGGAAGCGAGATAGATGTGTCTAGCTAACTGCACTCGTAATGATAATGAGAAACTGATGTTGTTAATGAACATGGATCGAAGGGAGATCTAGGCAAGACTGGGTTTGAGAATGAGGTAGCATGAGATGGTGGTTTACTTGCCGTAGATCTAAGGACCGGTTCATGCATGCACATGCCAGGATAACAGTGCCACCACAAGGCCAAGTATGGGTGCGGCTTAGCTGAGTAATTAGGTAAGTTGCTAGAGTGTTATGGACTGTAGACGCGAGGGGAATGGGGGTCGAATGAGGACTGCCATGGGAACTGCATGGCACAAGAGGGGGCCCGTGGGTGGGAGAATTGGAGATTCTAGCCTGCTGGTGAAACCTTAGTGAGTCCATACATCTAGTAACCCCTTTGTAAAGGCTATTTTGTGATCTCTTGACCATACACCGACAGCTGTGTACTGTTATAATGGAGGTTCTGCAGTCGCCAACGGGTGACGAAATCACAAACTAGTGGGTAAAGAGGTGCAAGCTCCGCAGTCTAAAAACTATCATGATAGCCGAGCTTACGGTCACGAGCGCCTGGCCAACTGCCATGATTAGTCGGGATGGTTATTGGGATGGTTCTTGGTTATGGTTATTGATTTTTGTTATAGTTTGGTTTTGGGACTGTTAAGTCCGGATGATAAGATGGTTGCATGACGGTTGAGTCATGGCAACGAGATTGGTCTCGGTGTGAGACGCAGTTGTTTATGAGATATGATGGTAGCGAATATGAGAAGGTATTCGTGAGATGGTAGCGAATACGAGAAGGTATTCGTGAGTAAAAATGAAGTTGGGTAATGTTCGAGTGGAACATGGAAAGTGATGGAGGTATGTTCATAATTTAATACATGCTGGGATTACATTCATCTAAAGTTAAGCTGCTGTTTTATCATGGTTTTATAAATCTGCTTTTCTGCAAATGAGCCTTTTTATACCTACCTTGTTATGAGCTACATATCATGTTTTTCCCGCACTTGCTGAGTGCATCATTGTACTCAAACTTGCATTATTATTTCATCATCAGCAGCAGGAGAAGCCTACTATGAAGACTAAGTGGAGCATTAAGGCGTGTGATCTGTTCTCAACCTTGCCTGTGGAGGGAGTAGAGATGGAGCCACTTCTGTTTAGATTTGCTTCCGCATTAGTTAAATTGCTTCCGCATTAGAATAAAGACTTCCGCTGCGTAGAAATAAAGACTTCCGCTGTGAGCATGAGTCCAAGACTCATGAGACATTGTAATAAACTCTGTTATTCGTGGTTATATATATTCTGAATTCAATTTGTGGAATGTATGTGTATGTGTGATGAACATCCTGGGCACACATATGCATTAGTTCTCAGTTCCGTGGTTTTCCAAAGAATTGAGGGCGTCACATTCAACCTATTCCATACATCCCGGAAGTACCACAATGTACAAGGACCTGAAGACTTGTTATTGGTGGGATGGTATGAAAAGGGATATAGCCGAATATGTTGCCCTATGCGACACATGCCAACGGGTGAAGGCCGAACATCAAAGACCCGCTGGATTGTTGCAACCCTTAAGGTACCCTAGTGGAAGTGGGTGGACATCAGTATGGATTTCATCATCGGATTGCCACGTACTCAGACGGGTTACGACTCCATCTGGGTTATCGTGGACCGATTGACGAAAACAGCCCATTTTCTCCCTATAAGGACCAATTACAACGTTGCACAAATAGCCGAGTTGTACATGGAGCAGATCGTGTGCCGTCATGGAGTCTCGAAGAGGATAGTCTCAGATCGAGGTTCTCAGTTTACCTCTAGATTCTGGAGGAAGCTGCATAAAGCCATGGGTACACGACTGGATTTTAGCTCCGCCTATCACCGACAAACCGATGGGCAAACTGAAAGGACAAACCAAATTCTGGAGGACATGTTGAGAGCTTGCGCCTTGAAACGTGGGCGTAGTTGGGATAGGAGTTTACCGTACACCGAATTCTCCTATAACAACAGCTATCAAGCTAGCTTGAAGATGTCACCTTTCGAAGCATTATACGGTAGACGGTGTAGAACACCACTGTTCTGGAACGAAACCGGAGAGAACCAGGTGTTTGGACCCGAAGTGCTACAAGAGGCTGAAAAGCAAGCCCAAACGATACGGGGGAACTTAAAGGCTGCTCAGTCACGACAGAAAGGCTATGCGGATAATAGGCGAAGGAAGTTGACTTTCAAAGTGGGAGACTTCGTATACCATAAGGTATCGCCTATCCGAGGCCAACGACGTTTTAACGTCAAAGGCAAGCTAGCACCTCGCTACATCGGACCATTTAAGATTTTGGACAAGCGAGGAGAAGTAGCCTATCAACTAGAGCTCCCAACGCACCTCTCCGACGTACATGACGTGTTTCATGTATCCCAGCTCAAGAAATGCTTGAGAATACCAGAGGAGCAAATACCAATGGAAGAGCTTCAACTTCAAGAAGACCTGACTTATGCGGAGCACCCTGTCCAAATTTTGGACGTAAAAGAAATGGTCACTAGGAACAATGTGATTCGATGGTGCAAGGTGCAATGGAGCCATCACACGAAGCTGAATCCACTTGGGAGCGTGAAGAAACATCAAAGCAGAATTTCCTCATCTATTCTCTACCAACGAATCTCGAGGGCGAGATTCAATTTAAGGGGGTTAGATTTGTGACACCCTCATTTCTAGTGTCAGCATATATTCATGTTTTATGAAGAGAAAACATTTTAAGAAAAGTAGGAACGGAGAAAAATATCAAAAGGATAGCCAATAAGACCCGAATCCAGATCACAGAGGGCGCCGAAGACAACTTCCACGGCTCGCTGACCACGTGGCGTATTCGGAGCTCATCCCTGCGAAGTGGGGAGAGGTCCGCCGCTAAACTGGCTACGTGGCAGGCTCGGGGCTCATCTCCGCAAAGGGGGAGAGGTCCGACCCTGTGGGACACGTGTTGTCCCCGGAGCTAGCCTCTGCGAAAGAAGCAAAGGTATTTCCGCAGGACACATGTCACCTTCGGAGATAGTCACTGCGGGAATATGAGGACCAGTCGCGTGGGATACGTGTCGATCTCGAAGCTCACCTCCGAGAGGTCCGGTTCTATTGAACACATGTCGCCACCGGAGCTTATCTCCGGGAGGTCCGTCACTGTTGGACAGGTGTTAACCTCAGAGCTCATCTCTGAGAAGAAAGGAAGTCTGGCGCTGGAGCCACCTCCAGAGAGAGGGAAGGTCCGGCACTGACACGTGGCGTGCGCGGAGCCACCTCCGAGTAGAGAGGAGGTCCCGACCGCCAGGATACGTGGATCACGCGGAGTTCACCTCCGAAGGAGAAGGGAGGTCTCGCTCGCTTGACACGCGGCACAACCGGAGCTCGTCTCTGCGGAAAGGGAGAGACCAGGCCCGGTGGACACGTGGAGCTTCCGGAGCTCATCACCATGAAGGTAACGGGTTCTGAAGCGGTTTTGGAATCTGTACGCGTAAGAATACCGGTACGGAAAAGAAACAGACCTGATTTCCACAATGTTACCGCACCAAATCAACTAAAGATAAGATGTTAGGATCCAACAACGATCTGAATAGGACTCTTATTCGGGATACAATCAGATTAGGACTCTTCTCTTCCCGATTATAAATAGAACCCAGAACCTTTGGTCGAAACCACAAATTTCTTTTCCAACTCCTAATCGACGACTTAGAACCCTAGCCTCAACTTGCCGAGAAAACCATCGCCGGAGTTCAGCAAGGAAGATCGCCAGAAGAGAGCCCACGATCTGAGAAGGACCCTAAGACCGAGAAGAACATAAGGTAGGTCTCCAATACCACCTTTCGACATCATTGTGTTTTCTTTGCATCTGTTCTTCGATTCCTTTCGAACAGAAGCTTTCTCGTGGATAGATCACTTGTTGATCGGGTTGATCTAAAGACAAGGTCATCGCCACGTCCACATCTGATCTGAACACCCCTGTTCATCATAAATCCATGCAAGGACACGATCTAATAAAGCTGATCATAGGATAGCATGGATATGCATCATCGCATCTAGTTTAAAGTTTGTGCATGGTATTGATTGTTATGAATCTTGTATGTGCGTGATCCTGTATAGAAGGACAAGCTCAGGGAGCTGTCTAAGACGAGCTGCAACAACAAGGTTTTGAGATCCAAGAGCCACCAAAACCGCAAGAACAAGGCAAGTGCTCCTTGACCATATTGATCCTATGTTTTGGGAAAATTGTTTTGTTTTGCGAAAAGGTCTGTGTGCTGAGTCAAACATGATGGGGAATCCTTTTATAGGAGTTTACTAGTTTTGATTAAACCACCCTTGTAGCCTGGAAAGTTTATGAGTCGGGTATGGTTTTTACTTTTATGCTTCGCTGAGTCCATGGGATTGGGAAGCGAAATAGATGTGTCTAGCTAACTGCACTTGTAATGATAATGAGAAACTGATGTTAATAATGGACATGGATCGGAGGGAGATCTAGGCAAGACTGGGTTTGTGAATGAGGTATAATGAGATGGTGGTTTACTTGCCGTAGATCTAAGCACTGGTTCATGCATGCACATGCCACGATAACAGTGCCACCACAAGGGCAAGTATGGGTGCGGCTTAGCTGAGTAATTAGGTAAGTTGCTAGATTGTTATGGACTGTGGAATGCGCGGGGAATGGGAGTCGAGTGAGGACTGCCCTGGGAACTGCATGGCACAAGAGGGGGCCCGTGGGTGGGAGAATTGGAAATTCTAGCCTGCCGGTGAAACCTTAGTGAGTCCACATCTAGTAGCCCCTTTGTAAAGGCTATTTTGTGATCTCTTGGCCATACACCGACGGTTGTGTACTGGTATAATGGAGGTTCTGCAGTCGCCGATGGGTGACGAAATCACAAACTTGTGGGTAAAGAGGTGCAAACTCTGCAGGGTTCTTAAAACTATCATGATAGCCGAGCTTACAGTCACGAGCGCCTGGCCAACTGCCATGATTAGTTGGGATGGTTATTGGTTATGGTTTTGGATGGTATGGTTATGGTTTGGTTTCGGGACTGTTGAGTCCGGGTGATAAGATGGTTGCATGACTGTTGAGTCATGGCAACAAGGTTGGTCTCGGTGGGAGACGAAGTTGTTTTATGAGGTGAAATGGTAGCGAATACATGATGGTATTCGTGAGCGAGAATGAGGTTGATTGATGACTGGTTATGAATATGACAGAGGTATGATTGGTACTTTAATACATGCTGGGATTACATTCACTTAAAGATAAGTCGCTGTTTTATTGTGCTTTTGATAAATAACTATGCTTTTCTGCAAATGAGCCTTTTTATACCTACCTTGCTATGAGCTTCATATCATATTTTCCCGCACTTGCTGAGTACATTATTGTACTCAAACTTGCATTATCATTTCATCATCAGCAGCAGGAGACGATTACTATGAAGAACAAATGGAGCATTAAGGCGTGTGATCTGTTCTCAACCTTGCCTGTGGGAATGGAATAGAGATGGAGTCATCGCTGCTTAGATTTGCTTCCTTATTAGAATAAAGACTTCCGCTGCATAGAAATAAAGACTTCCGCTGTGAGCATGAGTCCAAGACTCATCAGACATTGTAATAAACTCTGTTATTCGTGGTTATATATATTCTGAATTCAGTTTGTGGAATATATGGGTATATGTGATGAATATCCTGGGCACACATATGCATTAGTTCTCGGTTCCACGGTTTTCCACAGAATTGAGGGCGTCACAGATTAGTATCAGAGCCACGGGTTGACCGTAGGTTACACGCCTAGATAGAAATCATAGATTGATATTAGAGTCACGGGTTGACAGTGGGTTACACACCTAAATAGGAAACACAGAGTGGTATCAAAAACCACAGATAGGGGTAGATTACACACCTAGATACAATTACAGATTGGTATTGGACACAGATTGGTAGCTAAGCCACGCTGACCCAAGGAAGCATCTTAGGACGCTTAGATTGGCCTTGAAACTACCTTGACATAGGAAACCAGCCTTGAATAGGAGTTGTGTGAGCCCTTGTGATGATTTTTGTGATAATATGCTTAGTGTGAGTTGTGGGACGTCTCAAAACGTTGTCCATATCCACACATAAGTAGAAAGAGGTGTGAGATGTTTCCGCACTTGTTCACATCCTCGTATGGGCTAATATATATAGTCCAACTCACCTTGATGCATATAGTTGAGGGAATCTACCTAAACTTCTAACATTCTATTCTATTTCGATCTCCCTCAGAGATGGTGAGAGGAAACGCCGGCCGAAGGAACGCCAGTGACAACCAAGAGGATGGTCACGATGAAGTTCCTATTAATCCCGGAGCTGGCGAGAACCACCGGGAACGGCTGATGGCCATACAGAACCAACTTATGCAAACTATGATCCAAACTTTGGGTCAATTGCAGTCCAACAACAACAACCCTGTTCCGGCACCACCGCCACCACCACCACCGGATCATAACAGGTTGGGAGAGTTCATGAGTACTCGACCACCCACCTTTGCTCAAGCCAACGATCCCATGGAAGCCGACGACTGGTTGAAATCCATGGAGAAGATGCTTGCCATAGTACAGTGCAATGACCGAGAGAAGGTTCTCTTCACGTCGCACCAACTCACAGGAGCCGCTGCTGACTGGTGGGATGCCCTGAGCAACGCTAATGTCGACCCGGAGACGATCACTTGGACTGAGTTCAAGGAAAGTTTCCGCTCTCATTACATCCCTGCTGGTGTAGTGATGCTCAACAGACAGGAGTTCGAAGGTCTCCACCAAGGACAGAGAAGTGTGAATGAGTACCTCAACAAGTTCACACAACTGTCCCGGTATGCCCCCGAAGATGTCAACTCAGACCAGAGGAAGCAATACCTGTTCATGAGAGGGTTGAACAATGAGATCCAGGTTCAGCTCCTCAACAATGACTACGCAAGCTTTCAGAAGCTGGTTGACAAGGCTATAGTGGTTGAAAACAAGATCCGAGAGATCGAGCGAGAGTGCAAGAGGAAGATGTCATACCAGCCTCAAGGGAGCAACGTACGACCTCGGTACATGCCCCCAGCTGCACCGCAGTATGGATCGACCACTCCAGCATACCGCCCTAGTCAGCCACCACCGCAACGACCCGTTGCGCCAGCACCTCGCATGCCCATGCCTCCTGTGCCCCGACCTAACATGGGCACTCCTGTTCAAAACCCCTGCCCCAACGTACCTGCTGCCGTAGGCAACAGGGCATGCTTTGCATGCGGGGAAATAGGACACCTCGTGAACCAGTGCCCGAGGAGAGGCCCTAGACAGCAAGGCAATGTGCCCAAACAGAACCCGCGACCGAACGGAGGGGACAATCAAGGAAACCGGGAACAGCAGAACTATGCTCGCGGCAACGTGAACCATGTCTCTGCTGAGGAAGCAGAACAGGCTGAGGACGTCGTAATTGGTATGTTCCTTGCCAACTCCAACCCAGCCACCATCTTATTTGATTCTGGAGCATCACATTCCTTCATATCATCCAAGTTTGTTGCCAAGCATAACCTACCCATATCACACCTAGAATGTGCTATGTTAGTTAATTCTCCCGGTGGAGAGATGAGGGCTAATGTAGTATGTCCGAAAGTAATCCTTAAAATAAGGCGGTAGACTTCCTTGCCAACCTTATTGTCTTGGACTCCCAAGGAATTGACATAATACTCGGGATGGATTGGTTAAGCAAACACAATGGGGTAATCCAATGTGCTGAAAGGAGCGTGCAGTTGACAAATGAGCACAGTATTCGTGTCGAGTTTGAGTCAGTCCAACAAACAACCGAAAAGGCAATCTTGAACCACGTTGAAGGAGCAACATTGGACAGCATTCCAGTGGTTCAAGAATTCTCGGACGTGTTTTTCCAGAGGAGCTTCCAGGTATGCCCCCTGATCGGGACATTGAGTTTGCCATTGATTTGGTACCTGGAACTGCACCCATAGCAAAGAGACCCTATAGGATGCCCGTCAATGAGCTAGTATAAGTCAAGAAGCAAATTCAAGAGCGGTTGGAGAAGGGTTTTGTACGTTCAAGCTCGTCGCCATGGGGTGCCCCGCGCTCTTCGTAGACAAGAAGGATGGAACCCAAAGGATGTGCGTGGACTATAGGTCTCTCAAAGAGGTGACAATCAAGAACAAATACCCTCTTCCCCATATAGAGGACTTGTTCGACCAAAAGAAAGGAGCCCGAGTGTTCTCCAAAATTGATCTTTGGTCGGGATATTTCCAGCTGAAGATTAAGCCCTCCGATATACCCAAGACTGCCTTTCGAACACGGTATGGTTCGTATGAATATACCGTCATGTCTTTTGGGTTAACAAATGCACCCGCATACTTCATATACCTCATGAACAAGGTTTTCATGGAGTACTTGGATAAGTTTGTCGTGGTTTTCATCAACGACATTATGGTGTATTCAAAAAGTGAGGAGGAGCATGAAGAATATTTAAAATTGACCTTGCAGAAAATGCGTGAGCATCGATGATATGCCAAGCTTAACAAGTATCAATTTTGGCTAAAGGAAATATCGTTCCTAGGCCACATTATCTCCGAAGAAGGGGTATCGGTTGATCCCGGAAAAGTGAGAGATGTTCTGAAGTGGGACCAGCCACAAAACGTGAGGGATATTCAGAGTTTTCTTGGGATGGCGGGATACTATCGAAGATTCATCAAAAACTTCTCTAAGATAGCAAAGCCTATGACGGAGTTGATAACGAAGGGAAAAGCCTTTCGATGGACACCAACATGCCAAGAAAGTTTTGAGGAGCTCAAGAAAAGGCTAACCACAGCGCCGGTTTTGGTATTGCCGGACGTAAGCAGGAGCTTTAACATATATTGTGACGCATCCAGACAGGGGCTCGGATGTGTGCTCATGCAAGAAGGACAAGTGGTAGCCTATGCCTCACAAAAATAAAAGAAGCACGCGCTTAATTATCCTACACATGACTTGGAGCTAGCAGCAGTAGTGCATGCATTGAAGATTTGGAGACATTATATCCTTGGTCATCGATGTGAGATCCATACGGATCATAAAAGCCTCAAGTAAATATTTACACAAACGGACTTGAATTTGAGGCAACATCGATGGTTGGAACTTATCAAGGATTACGATGTTGGAATCAACTATCACCCTGGGAAGGCCAATGTTGTAGCTGATGCATTGAGCCGGAAGGGAGCATGTCACCAACTCACGGTTCGAGAGATACCACCCGAACTACGTAAGGAGTTCGAACGGTTACACCTCGGATTCTTGAACAACATGGAAATGATGAAAATCCACTCTTCATTGGAGCAAGAAATAAGAAATGGCCAAGCAACGGATGAGGAGATCAAGGAAAGGATCCGACAAGGAATAGAGAAGGATTTCAAAGAAGATGAGAAGGGTACGCTTTGGCTAAGAAAAAGGATTTGTGTGCCTAACGTGCAGCACATCCGCGACATAATATTAAAAGAGGCACATGATTCACTGTGACACCCTCATATCTGGTTTCTGCATGTATTCATATTTCATGTAGAGGAAAAAAACATTTTAAAAGAAGTGGGAACAGAGAAATCATCAAATAGATAGCCAGTAAGATTTGAATCCAGTTCACAGAGAGCGCCGAAGACAACTTCCGCGGCCCGCTGGCCACGTGGCGTGTTCGGAGCTCATCCCTATGAAGTGGGGAGAGGTCCGTCGCTAAGATGGCTACGTGGCAGGCTCGGGGCTCATCTCTCCGCAAAGGAGGAGAGGTCCGACCCTGTGGGACACGTGTTGCCCTGAGCTAGCCTCTCGGAAGAAGCAAAGGCATTTTCCGCAGGACACATGTCACCTTCGGACCTAGTCACCATGAAAATCAGAGGACCAGTCGCACGGGATACATGTCGATCTCGGAGCTCACCTCCGAGAGGTCCGGTTCTATCGAACACGTGTCGCTACCGGAGCTTATATTCGGGAAATCCGTCACTATTGGACACGTGTCAACCTCGGAGCATGTCTTTGAGGAAAGAAGGAAAGACCGACACTAACACGTTGCGTACGCGGAGCTCACCTCCGAAGGAGAAAGGAGGTCTCGCTCGCTTGACACGTGGAACAACCGGAGCCCTTGTCTGCGGAAAGGGAGAGACCAGGACCCGGTGGACACGTGGAGCCTCCAGAGCTCATCACCGAGGAGGTAACGAGTTCTAGGGACGGTTTTTGGATTCTGTACGCGTAGAAATACCGGAACAGAAACCGACCTGAAGCCCACAATGATACTGCACCAAATCAATTAAAGATAAGATGTTAGGATCCAACGACGATCTGAATAGGTGTGACACCCTCATCTCTGGTGTCAGCATATGTTCATGTTTTATGAAGAGGAAACACTTTAAGAAAAGTAAGGACAGAGAAAAAAATATCAAAAGGATAGCCAATAAGAGCCGAATCCAGCTCTCAGGAAGCGCCAAAGACAACTTACCGCGGCCGCTGGCCACGTGGCGTGTTCGGAGCTCATCCCTGAGAAGTGGGGAGAGGTCCGCCGCTAACTTAGCAACGTGGCAGGTTCGGGACTCATCTCCGAAAAAGGAGAGAGGTCCGATCCTGTGGGACACGTGTTGCCCACGGAGCTAGCCTCTGCGGAAGAAGCAAAGGCATTTCCGCAGGACACGTGTCATCCTCGGAGCTAGTCCTCGCGGAAATCAGAGGACCAGTCGCGCGGGATACGTGTCGATCTCGGAGCTTATCTCCGAGAGGTCCTGTTCTATTGGACACACGTTGTCACCGGAGTTATCTCCGGGAGGTCTGTCGCTGCTGGACACTTGTCGACCTCGGGGCATGTCCCTGAAGAAAGAAGAGAGGAAAGACCGGCGCCAACACGTGGCGTGTGTGGAGCTCACCTCCAAAGGAGGGGGAGGTCTCAGTCGATTGACACGTGGCACAACCGGAGCTTATCTCTGCGGAGAAGGAGATACCAGGCCCCGGAAGGACACGTGGAGCCTCCGGAGCTCATCGCCGTGAAGGTAACGAGTTCTAGAGCGGCTGTTACGCGTAAGAATATCGGTACGTACAGGAAACCAACCTGAATTCCACAATGTTACCACACCAAATCAACTAAAGATAAGATGATAGGATCCAACGACGATCTGAATAAGACTCTTATTTGGGATACAAACAGATTAGGACTCTTCTCTTCCCGATTATAAATAGAACCCAGAACCTCTGGCCGAAACCACGAACTTCTTTTCAACTCCTGAGCCGATGACTTAGAGCCCTAGCCCGAACTCGCCGAGTAAGCCATCGCCGAAGCACAGCAAGGGAGATTGCCGGAGGAGAGCCGAGCGGTCTGAGGAGGACCTCGAAGACCGAGAGGAACGTAAGGTAGGCCCCAATACCACCTTACGATATCGTTGAGTTTTCTTTGCATCTGTTCTTTGATTCCTTTCGAACAGAAGCCTTCTCGTGGACAGATCACTTGATGATCAGATTAATCTAAAGACAAGATCATTGCCACGTCCACCTTTGATTCGAACACCTCTGTCCATGCAAGCCATGCAAGAACACACCAATCTAATAAAAATCATAGGATAGCATGCATGGGAAACCCTTCTATAGGAGTTTACTAGTTTTGGTTAAACCACCCTTATCGCCTGGGAAGTTTATGAGTCGGGTATAGTTTTTGCTTTTTGCTTCGCTGAGTCTATGGGATTGGGAAGCGAGATAGACGTGTCTAGCTAACTGCACTCGTATTGATAATAAGAAACTGATGTTAATAATGGACATGGATCGGAGGGAGATCTAGGCAAGACTTGGTTTGTGAATGAGGTAGCATGAGACGGTGGTTTACTTGCCGTAGATCTAAGGACCGGTTCATGCATGCACATGCCAGGATAACAGTGCCACCACAAGGCCAAGTATGGTTGTGGCTTAGCTGAGTAATTAGGTAAGTTGCTAGAGTGTTATGGACTGTGGAAGGCGCGGGAAATGGGAGTCGAGTGAGGACTGCCCTAGGAACTGCATGGCACAAGAGGGGGCACGTGGGTGGGAGAATTGGAGATTCTAGCCTGCGGGTGAAACCTTAGTGAGTCCATACATCAAGTAGCCCTTTTGTAAAGGCTATTTTGTGATCTCTTGTCCATACACCGACGGATGTGTACTGGTATAATGGAGGTTCTGCAGTCGCCGACGGGTGACGAAATCACAAACTTGTGGGTAAAGAGGTGCAAACTCTGCAAAGTCTAAAAGTATCATGATAGCCGAGCTTACGGTTACGAGCACCTGGCTAAACTGCCATGATTAGATGGGATGGTTTTTGGGATGGTTATTGGGAAGGTTCCTGGTTATGGTTATTGGTTTGGTTATGGTTTGGTTTTTGGGGACTGTTGAGTCCGGGTGATATGATGGTTGCATGACTGTTGAGTCATGGCAGCGAGTTTGGTCTCGGGGTGAGACGAAGTTGTTTTGAGATGGTAGCGAATACGGGGAGGTATTCGTGAGATGGTAGCGAATACGAGGAGGTATTCATGAGTAAGAATGAGGTTGGTTAATGTTCGGATGGAACAAGGAAAGCGATGGAGGTATGTTGGTAGTTTAATACATGCTGGGGATTACATTCATCTAAAGTTAAGAATGCTGTTTTATCATGGTTTTATAAATCTGCTTTTCTGCAAATAAGCCTTTTTATACCTACCTTGTTTATGAGCTGCATATCATGTGTTTTCCCGCACTTGCTGAGTACATCATTGTACTCAAACTTGCATTATTATTTCTTCATCAGAAGTAGGAGAAGCCTACTATGAAGACCAAGTGGAGCATTATGGCGTGTGATCTGTTCTCAACCTTGCCTGTGGAGGGAGTAGAGATGGAGCCACTTCTGCTTAGATTTGCTTCCGCATTAGTTTTTGCTTTCGCATTAGAAATAAAGACTTCTGCTGTGAGCATGAGTCCAAGACTCATGAGGTATTGTAATAAACTCTGTTATTCGTGGTAATATATAATCTGAATTCAGTTTGTGGAACGTTTGTGTATGTGTGACGAACATCCTGGGCACACATATGCATTAGTTCTCGGTTCCGTGGTTTTCCACAGAATTGAGGGCGTCACAGATTAGTATCAGAGCCACGGGTTTACAGTAGCTTACACGCCTAGATAGAAACCTTAGATTGATATTAGAGCCACGGGTTAACAGCAAGTTACACCCATGAATAGGAGTCATAGGTAGCTAAGCCACACTGACCAAAGGAAGCATCCTAGGGTGAATAACTTAGATTGGCCTTGAAACCACCTTGGCATAGGGAACCATCCTTGAATAGGAGTTGTGTGGGCCCTTGTGATGATTATTTGTGATTGTGTGCTTAGTGTAAAGTTGTGGGACATCTCAAAACGTTGTCCATATCCACACGTAAAAAGAAAGAGGTGTGAGATGTCTCGGCACTTGCTCACATCCTCATAGGGGCTAATATATACATAGTCCAACTCACCTTGATGCATATAGTTAGAGAGAATCTACCTAACCTTCTAACATTCTATTCTATTTCGGTCTCTCTCACAGATGGTGAGAGGAAACGCCGACCGAAGGAACGTCCAGGAGGATGACCATGATGAAGTTCCTGCTAACCCAGGAGCTGGCGAAAACCATCTGGAAAGGTTGATGGCCATGCAAAACCAGCTCATGCAAACCATGATCCAAACTTTGGGTCAGTTGCAGGCCAACCAAAACCCCGTTCCGGCACCACCGCCACCACCACCGCCGGCTCATAACAGGTTGGGAGAGTTCATGAGGACTCGACCACCCACCTTTGCTCAAGCTAGTGATCCCATGGAGGCCGATGATTGGTTAAAATCCATGGAGAAAAAGCTTGCCATTGTTCAGTACAATGACCTTGAGAAGGTTCTCTTCGCATCGCACCAACTTACGGGAGCCGCTGCTGACTGGTGGGATGCCCTGAGAAACGCTCATGCCGACCCGGAGACAATCACTTGGACTGAGTTCAAGGAAAGTTTCCGCTCTCACTACATCCCTGCTGGTGTAATGATGCTCAAAAGGCAGGAGTTCGAAGGTCTCCGCCAAGGACAGAAAAAGTGTGAATGAGTATCTCAACAAGTTCATACAACTGTCCCGGTATGCCCCCGAAGATGTCAACTCAGATCAAAGGAAGCAGTACCTGTTCATGAGAGGGTTAAACAATGAGATCCAGGTTCAGCTCCTCAACAATGACTACGTAAGCTTCTAGAAGCTGGTTGACAAGGCCATAGTGGTTGAAAACAAGATCCGAGAGATCGAGCGAGAGTGCAAGAGGAAGATGCCATACCAGCCCCAAGGGAGCAACATACGACCTTGGTACATGCCCCCTGCACCACAGTATGGATCGACCACTCCTGCGTACCGCCCTGGTCAGCCACCACAGCAACAATTCGTTGCACCGGCACCTCGTGTGCCCATGCCTCCTGCGCCCCGACCTAACAATGGCGCCCCTGTTCAAAACCCCCGACCCAACGTACATGCTGCCGTAGGCAACAGGGCATGCTTTGCATGCGGGGAAGTAGGCCACTTCGCGAACCAGTGCCCAAGGAGAGGCCCTGGACAGCAGGGTAACGTGCCCAAGCAGAACCCGCGACCGAACGGAGGAGACAATCAAGGGAACCGTGGACAGCAGACCTATGCTCGTGGCCACGTAAAACATGTCACTACCGAGGAAGCACAACAGGCTGAGGACGTCGTAATTGGTATGTTCCTTGCCAACTCCAATCCAGCCACCATCTTATTTGATTCTGGAGCATCGCATTCCTTCATATCATCCAAATACGTTGCCAAACATCATCTACCCGTATTCCACTTAGAATATGCTATGTTAGTTAACTCTCCCGGAGGAGAAATGAGGACTAATATAGTATGTCCTAAAGTAAGCCTTAAATTAGGGGGTAGACTTCCTTGCCAACCTTATTGTCTTGGACTCCCAAGGGATTGACATCATACTCGGAATGGATTGGCTAAGCAAGCACAACGGGGTAATCCAATGTGCTGAAAGGAGCGTGCAGTTGACAAACGAGCACGGTATTCGTGTCGAGTTTGAGTCAGCCCAGCAAACAATCAAACGGGCAAATTTGAACCACGTCGAAGGAACAACATTGGACAGCATTCCAGTGGTTCAGGAATTTTTGGACGTGTTCCCGGAAGAGCTTCCAGGTATGCCACCTGACCGGGACATTGAGTTTGCAATAGAGTTGGTACTGGAACTGCACCCATAGCCAAGAGACCCTATAGGATGCCCGTCAACGAGTTAGTTGAACTCAAGAAGCAAATTCAAGAACAGTTGGAAAAGGGTTTGATCCGTCCAAGCTCGTCACCATGGGGAGCTCCGGTGCTCTTTGTAGACAAGAAGGATGGAACCCAAAGGATGTGCGTGGACTATAGGTCTCTCAACGAGGTAACAATCAAGAACAAATACCCTATGCCCCGTATAGAGGACCTGTTCGACCAAATGGAAGGAGCCCGAGTGTTCTCCAAGATTGATCTTCGGTCGGGATATTTCCAGCTGAAGATTAAGCCCTCCGACATACCTAAGACAGCCTTTCGGACACGGTATGGTTCGTATGAATATACCGTTATGTCGTTTGGGTTGACAAATGCACCTGCATACTTCATGTACCTTATGAACAAGGTCTTCATGGAGTACTTGGACAAGTTCGTCGTGGTTTTCATCGACGACATTATGGTGTATTCAAAAAGTGAGGAGGAGCATGCAGAACATCTGAGATTGACCTCGCAGAAGTTGCATGATCATCAATTGTATGCCAAGCTCAACAAGTGTCAATTTTGGCTAAAGGAAATATCTTTCCTAGGCCACATTATCTCCAAGGAAGGGGTATCAGTTGATCCTGGAAAGGTGAGAGATGTTCTGAAGTGGAATCAACCGAAGAGCGTGAGGGATATTCGGAGTTTCCTTGGGATGGCAGGATACTATCGACGCTTCATTAAAGACTTCTCTAACATAGCGAAACCTATGACGGAATTGCTAATGAAGGGAAAGGTCTTTCAATGGACACCAGCCTGCCAAGAAAGTTTTGAGGAACTCAAGAAAAGGCTAACCACAGCACCAGTTCTGGTATTGCCAGACGTAAGCAAGAGCTTTGACATATATTGTGACGCATCCAGACAGGGGCTCTGATGTGTGCTCATGCAGGAAGGACAAGGGGTAGCCTATGCCTCACGGCAATTAAAGAAGCACGAGCTTAATTATCCTACGCATGACTTGTAGTTAGCAGCAGTAGTGCATGCATTGAAGAATTGGAGACATTATATCCTTGATCATCGATGTGAAATCTATACGGATCATAAAAGCCTCAAGTACATATTCACACAAACGGATTTGAATTTGAGGCAACGTCAATGGTTAGAGCTTATCAAGGATTATGATGTTGGAATCAACTACCACCCTGGGAAGGCCAATGTAGTAGCTGATGCATTGAGCAGAAAGGGAGCATGTCACCAACTCACGGTTTGGGAGCTACCACCCGAACTACGTAAGGAGTTCGAACGGTTACACCTCGGATTCTTGAACAAAATGGAAATAATAGAGACCCACTCCTCATTAGAGAAAGAAATAAGAGAGGGCCAAGCAACGAACGAGGAGATCAAGGAGATCAAGGAAAGAATCCGACAAGGAATAGAGAAGGATTTCAAGGAGGATGAGAAGGGTACGCTTTGGCTAGGAAAAAGGATTTGTGTGCCGAACATAAGACACCTCCGCGACATGATATTGAAGGAGGCACATGATTCCCCCTATTCCATACATTCCGGAAGCACCAAAATGTACAAGGAATCGAAAACTTGTTATTGGTTGGATGGTATGAAGAGGGACATAGCCGAATACGTTGCCCTATGCGACACATGCCAACGGGTGAAGGACGAACATCAAAAACCCGCTGGATTGTTGCAACCCTTGAAGATACCCGAATGGAAGTGGGAGGATATCAGTATGGATTTCATCGTCGGATTACCACGTACTCAGTCGGGTTATGACTCCATCTGGGTCATTGTGGACCGATTGACAAAAACCGCCCATTTTCTCCTTGTAAGGACCAGTTACAACGTTGCACAATTGGCAGAATTGTACACGGAGCAGATCGTGTGCCGTCATGGAGTTCCAAGGAGGATAGTCTCAGATCAAGGTTCTCAGTTTACCTCTAGGTTCTGGAGGAAGCTGCAGGAAGCCATGGGTACACGACTGGATTTTAGCTCCGCCTATCACCCACAAACTGATGGGCAAACCGAAAGGACAAACCAAATTCTGGAGGACATGTTGAGAGCTTGCGCCTTGAAACATGGGCATAGTTGGGATAGGAGTTTACCGTATGCCGAGTTCTCCTATAACAACAGCTATCAAGCTAGTTTGAAGATGTCGCCTTTCGAAGCATTATATGGTAGACGGTGTAGAACGCCACTGTTCTGGAACGAGACCAGAGAGAACCAGGTGTTATGACCCGAAGTGCTACAAGAAGCTGAAAAGCAAGTCCAAACAGTACGGGAGAACTTAAAGGCTGATCAGTCACGACAGAAAGGCTATGCGGACAATAGGCGTAGGAAGTTGACCTTCGAAGTAGGAGACTTCGTATATCTTAAGGTGTCGCCTATCCGAGGCCAACGATGTTTTAACGTCAAAGGCAAGCTAGCACCTCGCTACATCGGACCATTTAAGATTCTGAATAAGCGAGGAGAAGTAGCCTATCAACTAGAGCTCCCAAACCACCTCTCCGACGTACATGACGTGTTTCATGTATCCCAGCTCAAGAAGTGCTTGAGAGTATCAGAGGAACAAGTATCAATGGGAGAGCTTGAACTTCAAAAGGACCTGACTTATGCGGAACACCCTGTCCGAATCTTGGACGTAAAGGAAAGGGTCACCCGGAACAAGGTGATTCGATGGTGCAAGGTACAACGGAGTCATCACACCGAAGCTGAAGCCACATGGGAGCATGAAGAGGATATCAAGGCAGAATTTCCCCATCTATTTTCTACTAACGAATCTCGAGGGCGAGATTCAATTTAAGGGGGGTAGATTTGTGACACCCTCATCTCGGGTGTCAGCATATGTTCATGTTTTATGAAGAGGAAACACTTTAAGAAAAGTAGGGACATAGAAAAAATATCAAAAGGATAGCTAATAAGAGCTGAATCCAGCTCTCAGGAAGTGCCAAAGACAACTTACCGCGGCCTCTGGCCACGTGGCGTGTTCGGAGCTCATTCCTGCAAAGTGGGGAGAGGTCCGACGCTAACTTAGCAACGTGGCAGGTTCGGGACTCATCTCCGAAAAAGGGGAGAGGTCCGATCCTGTGGGACACGTGTTGCCCACGGAGCTAGCCTCTGCGGAAGAAGCAAAGTCATTTCCGCAGGACACGTGTTATCCTCGGAGCTAGTCCTCGAGGAAATCAGAGGACCAGTCGCGCGGGATACGTGTCGATCTCGGAGCTTATCTCCGAGAGGTCCTGTTCTATTGGACAGGCGTCGTCACCGGAGCTTATCTCCGGGAGGTCTGTCGCTGCTGGACACGTGTCGACCTCGGGGCATGTCCCTGAAGAAAGAAGAGAGGAAAGACCAGCGCCAACACGTGGCGTGCGCGGAGCTCACCTCCAAAGGAGGGGGAGGTCTCGGTCGATTGACACGCGGCACAACCGGAGCTCGTCTCTGTGGAGAAGGAGATACCAGGCCCCGGAAGGACACGTGGAGCCTCCGGAGCTCATCGCCGCGAAGGTAACGAGTTCTGGAGCGGCTGTTACGCATAAGAATATCGGTACGTACAGGAAACTGACCTGAATTCCACAACGTTACCGCACCAAATCAACTAAAGATAAGATGATAGGATCCAACGACGATCTGAATAAGACTCTTATTCGGGATACAAACAGATTATGACTCTTCTCTTCCCGATTATAAATAGAACCCAGAACCTCTGGCCGAAACCACGAACTTCTTTTCAACTCCTGAGCCGACGACTTAGAGCCCTAGCCCTAACTCGACGAGTAAGCCATCGCCGAAGCACAGCAAGGGAGATCGCCGGAGGAGAGCCAAGCGGTCTGAGGAGGACCTCAAAGACCGAGAGGAACGTAAGGTAGGCCCCAATACCACCTTACGATATCGTTGAGTTTTCTTTGCATCTGTTTTTTGATTCCTTTCGAACAGAAGCCTTCTCGTGGACAGATCACTTGATGATCAGATTGATCTAAAGACAAGATCATTGCCACGCCCACCTTTGATCCGAACACCTCTGTCCATGCAAGCCATGCAAGAACACACCAATCTAATAAAAATCATAGGATAGCATGCATATGCATCATCACATCTAGATTAAGGTTTGTGCATGATATTTATTGCTGTGAAACTTGTATGCACGTGATCCTACCTAGCAGAACAAGCTCAGGGAGCTGTCTACGATGAACTGCAGCAACAAGGTTTTGGGATTCAAGAACAACCGGAACCGCAAGAACAAGGCAAGTCTTCCTTGACCATATTGATCTTATGTTTTGGGTGAAACTGTTTTGTTTTGCGAAAAGGTGTGTGTGCTGAGTCAAACATGATGGGAAACCCTTCTATAAGAGTTTACTAGTTTTGGTTAAACCACCCTTGTCGCCTGGGAAGTTTATGAGTCGGGTATGGTTTTTGCTTTATGCTTCGCTGAGTCTATGGGATTGGGAAGCGAGATAGATGTGTCTAGCTAACTGCACTCGTATTGATAATAAGAAACTGATGTTAATAATGGACATGGATTGGAAGGAGATCTAGGCAAGACTGGGTTTGTGAATGAGGTAGCATGAGACGGTGGTTTACTTGCCGTAGATCTAAGGACCGGTTCATGCATGCACATGCCAGGATAACAGTGCCACCACAAGGCCAAGTATGGGTGCGGCTTAGCTGAGTAATTAGGTAAGTTGCTAGAGTGTTATGGACTGTGTAAGGCGCGGGGAATGGGAGTCGAGTGAGGACTGCCCTAGGAACTGCATGGCACAAGAGGGGGCCCGTGGGTGGGAGAATTGGAGATTCTAGCCTGCTGGTGAAACCTTAGTGAGTCCATACATCTAGTAGCCCCTTTGTAAAGGCTATTTTGTGATCTCTTGACCATACACCGACGGATGTGTACTGGTATAATGGAGGTTCTGCAGTGGCCGATGGGTGACGAAATCACAAACTTGTGGGTAAAGAGGTGCAAACTCTGCAGAGTCTAAAACTATCATGATAGCCGAGCTTACGGTTACGAGCACCTGGCTAAACTGCCATGATTAGTTGGGATGGTTATTGGGATGATTAGTTGGGATGGTTATTGGGATGGTTATTGGGATGGTTATTGGGAAGGTTCTTGGTTATGGTTATTGGTTTGGTTATGGTTTGGTTGTTGGGGACTGTTGAGTCCGGGTGATATGATGGTTGCATGACTGTTGAGTCATGGCAGTGAGTTTGGTCTCCGGGTGAGACGAAGTTGTTTTGAGATGGTAGCGGCTATGGGGAGGTATTCGTGAGATGGTAGCGAATACGAGGAGGTATTCTTGAGTAAGAATGAGTTTGGTTAATGTTCGGATGGAACATGGAAAGTGATGGAGGTATGTTGGTAATTTAATACATGCTGGGGATTACATTCATCTAAAGTTAAGAATGCTGTTTTATCATGGTTTTATAAATCTGCTTTTCTGCAAATCAGCCTTTTTATACCTACCTTATTTATGAGCTGCATATCATGTGTTTTCCCGCACTTGCTGAGTACATCATTGTACTCAAACTTGCATTATTATTTCATCATCAGCAGCAGGATAAGCCTACTATGAAGGCCAAGTGGAGCATTATAGCATGTGATCTGTTCTCAACCTTGCCTGTGGAGGGAGTAGAGATGGAGCCACTTCTGCTTAGATTTTCTTCCGCATTACTTTTTGCTTCAGCATTAGAAATAAAGACTTCTGCTGTGAGCATGAGTCCAAGACTCATGAGGTATTGTAATAAACTCTGTTATTCGTGGTAATATATAATCTGAAATCAGTTTGTGGAACGTATGTGTATGTGTGACGAACATCCTGGGCACACATATGCATTAGTTCTCGGTTCCGTGGTTTTCCACGGAATTGAAGGCGTCACAATAGGACTCTTATTCGGGATACAATCAGATTAGGACTCTTCTCTTCCCGATTATAAATAGAACCCAGAACCTCTGGCCGAAAAAACAAACTTCTTTTCCAAGCTCCTGACCCGACGACTTAGAGCCCTAGTCCCAAACCGCCGAGTAAACCATCGCCGAAGCGCGGCAACGAAGATCGCCGGAGGAAAGCCCAACGATCTGAGGTGGACCTCGAAACCAAGAAGAACGTAAGGTAGGTCTCCAATACCACCTTACGACATCGTTGTGTTTTCTTTGCATCTGTTCTTTGATTTCCTTTCGAACAGAAGCATTCTCGTGGACAGGTCACTTGATGATCAGGTTGATCTAAAGATAAGATCATCGCCACGTCCACCTTGATCCGAACACCTCTGTTCATCATAAAATCCATGCAAGCCATGCAAGAACACGTACAAACCAATCTAATAAAACTAATCGTAGGATAGCATGCATATGCATTATCACGACTAGTTTAAGGCTTGTGCATGATATTGATTGCTGTGAATCTTGTATGCACGTGATCCTACATAGAAGGACAAGCTCAGGGAGCTGTCTACGACGAACTGCAGCAACAAGGTTTTGAGATCCAAGAACAACCGGAACCGCAAGAACAAGGCAAGTGCTCCTTGACCATATTGATCCTATGTTTTGGGTGAAACTGTTTTGTTTTGTGAAAAGGTGTGCGTGCTGAGTCAAACACGATGGGAAACCCTTTTTATAGGAGTTTACTAGCTTTGGATAAACCACCATTGTCGCCAGGAATGTTTATGAGTCGGGTATGGTTTTTGCTTTGTGCTTCGCTGAGTCCATGGGATTGGGAAGCGAGATAGATGTGCTCAGCTAACTGCACTCGCAATGATAATGAGAAACTGATGTTGTTAATGAGCATGGGTCGAAGGGAGATCTAGGCAAGACTGGGTTTGAGAATGAGGTAGCATGATATGGTGGTTTACTTGCCGTAGATCTAAGGACCGGTTCATGCATGCACTGCCAGGATAACAGTGCCACCACAAGGCCAAGTATGGGTGCGGCTTAGCTGAGTAATTAGGTAAGTTGCTAGAGTGTTATGGACTGTGGAAGGCACGGGAATGGGGGTCGAGTGAGGACTGCCCTAGGAACTGCATGGCACAAGAGGGAGCCCATGGGGTGGGAGAATTGGAGATTCTAGCCTGCCGGTGAAACCTTAGTGAGTCCGTACATCTAGTAACCCCTTTGTAAAGGCTATTTTGTGATGTCTTGACCATACACCGACAGTTGTGTACTGGTATAATGGAGGTTCTGCAGTCGAGGACGGGTGACGAAATCACAAACTTGTGGGTAAAGAGGTGCAAACTCTGCAGAGTCTAAAAACTATCATGATAGCCGAGCTTACGGTCACGAGTGCTTGGCCAACTGCCATGTTATTAGTCGGGATGGTTATTGGGATGGTTGTTGGTTATGGTTATTGATTTTGGTTATAGTTTGGTTTTGGGACTGTTGAGTCCGGGTGATAAGATGGTTGCATGACGGTTGAGTCATGGCAACGAGATTGGTCTCGGTGTGAGACGAAGTTGTTTATGAGATAAGATGGTAGTGAATACGAGAAGGTATTCGTGAGATGGTAGCGAATACGAGAAGGTATTTGTGAGTAAAAATGAAGTTGGGTAATGTTCGAGTGGAACAAGGAAAGTGATGGAGGTATGTTGATAATTTAATACATGCAGGGATTACATTCATCTAAAGTTAAGCTGCTGTTTTATCATGGTTTTATAAATCTGCTTTTCTGCAAATGAGCCTTTTTATACCTACCTTGTTATGAGCTACATATCATGTTTTTCCCGCACTTGCTGAGTATATCATTGTACTCAAACTTGCATTACTATTTCATCATCAGCAGCAGGAGAAGCCTACTATGAAGACCAAGTGGAGCATTAAGGTGTGTGATCTGTTCTCAACCTTGCCTGTGGAGGGAGTAGAGACAGAGCCACTTCTGTTTAGATTTGCTTCTGCATTAGTTAAATTGCTTTCGCATTAGAATAAAGACTTCCGCTGCGTAGAAATAAAGACTTCCACTGTGAGCATGAGTCCAAGACTCATGAGACATTGTAATAAACTCTGTTATTTGTGGTTATATATATTCTGAATTCAGTTTGTGGAATATATGTGTATGTGTGATGAACATCCTGGGCACACATATGCATTAGTTCTCAGTTCCGTGGTTTTCCACAGAATTGAGGGCGTCACAGGTTAGTATCAGAGCCACGGGTTGACAGTAGGTTACACGCCTAGATAGAAACCTCAGATTAATATTAGAGCCACGGGTTAACAGTAGGTTACACACCTAAATAGGAATCATAGATCGGTATTAGACACAGATTGGTAGTTAAGCCACGTTGACCAATGGAAGCACCCTAGGACGCTTAGATTGGCTTTAAAACTACCTTGGCATAGGAAACCAGCCTTGAATAGGAGTTGTATGAGCCCTTGCAATGATTGTTTGTGATTGTGTGCTTAGTGTGAGTTGTGGGACGTCCCCAAACATTGTCCATATCCACACGTAAGTAGAAAGAGGTGTGAGATGTTTCGGCACATATTCACATCCTCATATGGGCTAGTATATATATATAGTCCAACTCACCTTGATGCATATAGTTGAAGGGACCTACCTAACCTTCTAACCTTCTATTATATTTTTTCCTCTCTCACAGATGGTGAGGGGAAACGCCGGCCGAAGGAACATCCGTGACAACCAAGAGGATGACCACGATGAAGTTCCTGTTAACCCTGGAGCCGACGAGAACGACCTGGAAAGGTTGATGGCCATGCAAAACCAGCTTATGCAAACCATGATCCAAACTTTGGGTCAGTTGCAGGCCAACAACAACCCCGTTCCGGCACCACCGCCAGCACCACCGCCGGCTCACAACAGACTGGGAGAGTTCATGAGGACTCGGCCGCCCACCTTTGCTCAAGCTAGTGATCCCATGGAGGCCGATGATTGGTTGAAATCCATGGAGAAGAAGCTTGCCATTGTTCAGTGCAATGACCGAGAGAAGGTTCTCTTTGCGTCGCACCAACTTATGGGAGCTGCCGCTGACTGGTGGGATGCCCTATGCAACACCCATGTCAACTCGGAGACGATCACTTGGACTGAGTTCAAGGAGAGTTTCCGCTCTCATTACATCCTTGCTGGTGTAATGATGCTCAAGAGACAAGAATTTGATGGTCTTCTCCAAGGACAGAGAAGTGTGAATGAGTACCTCAACAAGTTCACGCAACTGTCCTGGTATGCCCCCGAGGATGTCAACTCAGATCAGAGGAAGCAGTACCTGTTCATGAGAGGGTTGAACAATGAGATACAGGTTCAGCTCCTCAACAATGACTATGTAAGCTTCCAGAAGCTTGTTGACAAGGCTATAGTGGTCGAAAGCAAGATCAAAGAGATCGAGGAAAGAATCCGACAAGGAATAGAGTAGGATTTCAAAGAAGATGAGAAGGGTACGCTTTGGCTAGGAAAAAGGATTTGTGTGCCTAACATAAAACACCTCCGCGAGATGATATTGAAGGAGGCACATGATTCACCCTATTCTATACATCCCGGAAGTACCAAAATGTACAAGGACTTGAAGACTTGTTATTGGTGGGATGGTATGAAAAGGGATATAGCTGAATAGGTTGCCCTATGCAACACATGCCAACGGGTGAAGGCCGAACATCAAAGTCCTGCTGGATTGTTGCAACCCTTGAAGGTACCCGAGTGAAAGTGGGAAGACATCAGTATGGATTTCATCGTCGGATTGCCACGTACTCAGTCGGGTTACGACTCTATCTGGGTTATCATGGACCGATTGATGAAAACCGCCCATTTTCTCCCTGTAAGGGCCAATTACAACGTTGCACAACTAGCCGAGTTGTACATGGAGCAGATCGTGTGCCGTCATGGAGTTCCGAGGAGGATAGTCTCAGATCGAGGTTCTCAGTGTACCTCTAGATTCTGGAGGAAGCAGCAGAAAGCCATGGGTACACGACTGGATTTTAGCTCCGCCTATCACCCACAAACTGATGGACAAACCGAAAGGACAAACCAAATTTTGGAGGACATGTTGAGAGCTTGCGCCTTGAAACGTGGGCGTAGTTGGGATAGGAGTTTACCGTATGCTGAATTCTCCTATAACAACAGCTATCATGCTAGCTTGAAGATGTCGCCTTTCGAAGCATTATATGGTAGGCGGTGTAGAACGCCACTGTTCTGGAATGAGACCGGAGAGAACAAGGTGTTTGGACCCAAAGTACTACAAGAAGCTGAAAAGCAAGTCCAAACGGTACGGGAGAACTTAAAGGCTGCTCAGTCACGACAGAAAGGCTATGCGCACAATAGGCGTAGGAAGTTGACCTTTGAAGTAGGAGACTTCGTATACCTTAAGGTATCGCCTATCCGAGGCCAACGACGTTTCAACGTCAAAGGCAAGCTAGCACCTCGCTACATCGGACCATTTAAGATTTTGGACAAGCGAGGAGAAGTAGCCTATAAACTAGAGCTCCCAACCCACCTCTCCGATGTACATGACGTGTTTCATGTATCCCAGCTCAAGAAGTGCTTGAGAGTACCAGAAGAGCAAATATCAATGGAAGAGCTTGAACTTCAAGAGGACCTGACCTATACGGAGCACCCTGTCCGAATTTTGGACGTGAATGAAAGGGTCACCAGGAACAAAGTAATCCGATGGTGCAATGTGAAATGGAGCCATCACACCGAAGCTGAAGCCACATGGGAGCGTGAAGAGAATATCAAGGCAGAATTTCCCCATCTATTCTCTACTAACGAATCTCAAGGGTGAGATTCAATTTAAGGGGGGTAGATTTGTGACACCCTCATATCTGGTTTCTGCATGTATTCATTTTTCATGTAGAGAAAAAACATTTTAAAAGAAGTGGGAACAGAGAAACCATCAAAAAGATAGAACAGTAAGTGCCGAATTCAGTTCAAAGAGAGCGCCGAAGACAACTTCCGTGGCCCGCTGGCCACGTGGCGTGTTCAGAGCTCATCCCTGCGAAGTGGGGAGAGGTCCGCCGCTAAGCTGGCTACGTGGCAGGCTCAGGGCTCATCTCCGCAAAGAGGAGAGGTCCGACCCTGTGGAACACGTGTTGCCCTGAGCTAGCCTCTGCCGAAGAAGCAAAGGCATATTCCGCAGGACACATGTCACCTTCGGAGCTAGTCACCACGGAAATCAGAGGACCAGTCGCACGGGATACGTGTCGATCTTGGAGCTCACCTCCGAGAGGTCCGGTTCTATCAAACACGTGTCGCCACCGGAGCTTATCTTCAGGAAATCCGTCACTGTTGGACACATGTCAACCTCGGAGCACGTCTCTGAGGAAAGAAGGAAAGACCGGCACTAACACGTGGCGTACGCGGAGCTCACCTCTGAAGGAGAAAGGAGGTCTCGCTCGCTTGACATGCGGCACAACCAGAGCCCGTCTCTGCGGAAAGGGAGAGACCAGGACCCGGTGGACACGTGGAGCCTCCGAAGCTCATCACCGAGGAGGTAACGAGTTCTCGGGACGGTTTTTGGATTCTGTACGCGTAGAAATACCGGAACAGAAACCGACCTGAATCCCACAATTATACCGCACCAAATCAATTAAAGATAAGATGTTAGGATCCAACGGCAATCTGAATAGGACTCTTATTCGGGATACAATCAGATTAGGACTCTTCTCTTCCCGATTATAAATAGAACCTAGAACCTCTGGCCGAAACCACAAACTTCTTTTCCAAACTTCTGAGCCGACGACTTAGAGCCCTAGTCCCAAACCGCCGAGTAAACCATCGCCAAAGCACGGCAAGGAAGATCGCCGGAGGAAAGCCCAACGATCTGAGGAGGACCTCGAAACCGAGAAGAACGTAAGGTAGGTCTCCAATACCACCTTACGGCATCGTTGTGTTTTCTTTGCATCTGTTCTTTGATTTCCTTTCGAACAGAAGCCTTCTCGTGGACAGATCACTTGATGATCAGGTTGATCTAAAGACAAGATCATCGCCACGTCCACCTTGATCCGAACACCTCTGTTCATCATAAAATCCATGCAAGCCATGCACGAACACGTACAAACCAATCTAATAAAACTAATCGTAGGATAGCATGCATATGCATCATCGCATCTAGTTTAAGTCTTGTGCATGATATTGATTGCTGTGAATCTTGTATGCACGTGATCCTACATAGCAGGACAAGCTCAGGGAGCTGTCTACGACGAACTGCAGCAACAAGGTTTTGAGATCCAAGAACAACCGGTACCACAAGAACAAGGCAAGTGCTCCTTGACCATATTGATCCTATGTTTTGGGTGAAACTGTTTTGTTTTGTGAAAAGGTGTGCGTGCTGAGTCAAACACGATGGGAAACCCTTTTTATAGGAGTTTACTAGCTTTGGATAAACCACCCTTGTTGCCAGGAATGTTTATGAGTCGGGTATGGTTTCTGCTTTGTGCTTCGCTGAGTCCATGGGATTGGGAAGCGAGATAGATGTGTCTAGCTAACTGCACTCGTAATGATAATGAGAAACTGACGTTGTTAATGAACATGGATCGAAGGGAGGTCTAGGCAAGACTGGGTTTGAGAATGAGGTAGCATGAGATGGTGGTTTACTTGCCGTAGATCTAAGGACCGGTTCATGCATGCACATGCCAGGATAACAGTGCCACCACAAGGCCAAGTATGGGTGCGGCTTAGCTGAGTAATTAGGTAAGTTGCTAGAGTGTTATGGACTGTGGAAGGCACGGGGAATGGTGGTCGAGTGAGGACTGCCCTGGAAACTTCATGGCACAAGAGGGGGCCCGTGGGTGGGAGAATTGGAGATTCTAGCCTGCCGGTGAAACCTTAGTGAGTCCATACATCTAGTAACCCCTTTGTAAAGGCTATTTTGTGATCTCTTGACTATACACCGATGGCTGTGTACTGGTATAATGGAGGTTCTGCAGTCGCCGACGGGTGACGAAATCACAAACTTGTGGGTAAAGAGGTGCAAACTCTGCAGAGTCTAAAAACTATCATGATAGCCGAGCTTACGGTCACGAGCGCCTAGCCAACTGCCTGTGAGCGCTCTGATGCCACGCTGAGATGGCCCCACGGGACCTCATCGGGTGGTGCCGTGTTATGCGGCACCCAACAGCACACGGGTCGATGAACATACATCATATTACATAAATAGTTTGCGGAAGCGTACAAGATTGTTTTACAAATAAGTATATCAGAGTAAACTACAGCGGAAGACTATCACTCTCACGACTCATATCTAAACTAGCAACAAAAAAACGGTCCAGCCCGCGGACGTTTCTTACTAGCAACACAAAGACAATCTGCAGCGGCGAGGATGCTCTTAGAGTAAGCACTCGGAGGTTCCCGAGTCTCATCGGCACCCCTTCTCATAATCAGCGAGTCAATTACCTGCAAAACAACTCGGATAGCATCCGTGAGCATAACGCTCAGCAATACTTAACCGTCACCCTAAACATGAAACTCTAAGTGAGGTTATGAACCTAACATAGGATGGCATAAGCATAATTAACTCGCCTAAAAGTGAATCCTTACTTTCAGGTATTAATTGCAGCATTTTAAGTAACCCTGGACACGCCACATCGGGAGTCCACAATCAGACAAGAAACGCTTTCCCCCGATGTAAATTGCTCATGGCATAAAAGAATCGAGTTTGCACTAGCCTATTCATCAAGCTTCCATACAAGGTAGAGTAATACTTCACATCAAGATGATTAGTTCCTTTCTCATGCAAGTTCTTACTACGTCACGACTGTGAGAACAAGTATGCTCGGTCCATTCCGCGAGCGACAGTGATTCGAATCAATAACACCCGGACTACACGACACGTACGCCCGTACTCGACGTTGCCTACAACAACCATCACTGACGTCGTACGTGGCAGCCTTTCCCCCGTTTCACCCCCGCTGAATCGATCAAGTCGCCCCGTACAGTAGCTACTCTCATGGTGCACCTTCCGACGTGAGATGTCATGAGAATATTCCCCACATACTGCACACCAGCCGTACACCTGAGGCGACCCGAAAAGTCCCAACGACAGCTTCCCGAGGTACATCGGTTTACTGGGTCCCATATAGCCAGCATGAGTCCGGTACACAACTCAAACTTGTTCAACAGGGCCGCATACGGATCGGTCCTTGACCGACACGGACAGGTCTACAGCACCCAGGCCCCTATGTCCTGCTGCTCCTACAACCTTCCGGTCTCAACTTTAACTTGCTAATTCAATTACGAACCAATCCCGTATGCCCCTGTTATTCCTAAATCTGCGAGTAGCATCTCACCACTCGACTTCTACCGAACCGTACTTAAGCATGGCAGTTCTACACGGTGAAAGACACCTACCCAATACTCCAGAGGTCATTTGGCTATGCAAGAGGAGTATCAATCACTAGACCTAATGCACAGTTCATATCTTGACCGAAAGTGAGTACAAAATAAAAACTTAACAGCTGTTAAATGCAAACCGGAGCTTGCCTGTTTTGCAGGGTAGTCGTATATAACAGTTAGTGTCCTTGCAGATCCACCCTTGACTCTCCGGAGCTTGATCCACTTTGATGAATCACTCCTTTGAGTCCCCTTCGTTGTGGTTCCTATTGAAATGCATATGCACATATTTTATAGAATGTAATGGAAAGAAGTTATAGAATTACTTTCTTAAGAACAGAGGTGGTGTGGAAAAGCCAAGCATGGCTTGGTTTTCCTCTGTTGTGCAAAGAACAGAATTAAACTAATTTGACCTTAAGGCCCTTAGCTATACACTAACCCTTTTCTCTAATGAACATAATAGATAAGCTGAAAAGATTTGAGTGCAACTGAAGAACATAAACTCCAATGGCCTCAAAACTTTTACAGCAGGTTCTATACTACCTAAGGATTTAGCTTGCCAAATTGCAGCTAATGTGGAGTCATATTGTGTCCTCCAAAATTCTCACAATATCTCTTACGTATTTTCCCTTATACATAAGTATGGAGAATAAGAACAGGGAGTTCCAGGACTCATCTTGGGCTGATAATTTACATGTGAGTTCTTGATCACATGAGAGTCATCTGGTCCAAAATTCAGCCCTTTTACTTGAGTAGTTCTCCCAGAACAATTCTTTAAGCATTTGTACTCAATAGAATTAATTCTGTAGTAATGTGCATTTTCATGCCCAACTAAGTGAACTACAATTCCAAGTATGTCCCAGAGAGCTTGCCTAAATTTTCCTATGATTTTTGGAGCTATGGATTGCTCAGAACAGATTTTTGAAGTGGGAAACATTTTCTGAAAATGTTTCTGGATTCTTATGAACACAGCAGATTGTTTTTAGCAAATTCCTACTCAAATTATCTGCAAATGAGCTGAAAATTTGCTATACGGTCAACAATATGCTAAAGAATATTCTGGCAAAATTTGGGTATTTTTGGACAATCCAAACTCCCTCAATAATTCTTTTTCAGAAAACATTCAAAGAATTTTCCAGAATATAATATTGACTTTCATAGAAATCTGAGTTCATATTTGGATAGAACTCAGAGAGATGAATCCAACCCAATTGGAATCACTCAAATTGGAGTTTTCTACAGGGAGATATGAATTTCTAAATATTAAGCTAAGTCTGGAATTATTTTCCCATTGAAAATCCCACTGGGCCCGCTTATTTGAATTCCACCCAATCACAACTGGGCCACACCGGGGCCACGGGGTTTTTTGCGCCAGAACATGGGATCCCGGCCACACCTGATCCCGGATTTGAATTCTGAGCTGCTGACACGCGGGGCCCATGCTCCGTCTTCTTCCTCCGGCTTCCTCCCCGCGCCCGCGCTCTCCCCCTCGCCGGAGTAACCGGAAGCTCGCCGGACCGGCCTTCCCGGCCACCGCCGGAGCTACAACTCGCCGCCAGGGGGTTTAGGGCCTCGAGGAACAGGGCTGTGGGGTTTGCTACGGCCGCCGATGACCGGAACATGGCCGGCGACGTGTAACTGCCTCTGTGGAAGTCCGGCAGCGTCGCCCGGGGTCTCCAGCCCTCAAAAGCTTGTCCCGAAGAGCCCTACAGCACCAGCATACCTCTAGGAGGATCGACACGACCTCAAAATGGCTCGGGAGCGGCTGTAAATAGGTTGTCGCCGTGCGACCGAACGGGTCCGCCATGAACACCTCTAGTCGAGCTCGAATTCCGTCGTGCTGAGGTGTTTTCATGCGCTGGATCCTAAGGGAGAAATGACTGCTGGCTAATCCAGCGTCTATGTGCTAATTTTTATGACTTAAGGAGGATCAGAGGGCAAGAATTTGAAAGAATCATACCGGAAGCTCGGAATGGGGTCGCCGGAGCAAAACTTCGAAATTCACCGGCGATGCTTCACGGTATGGCCTGAGCTTGGTCTGAGAGCAGCACCGCACCGGTGCGCGTCCATAAGTGTGATCGTTCGGCCGTGAAACCCGCTGTGGAGGGCTGTCCACGAGCGCCCGATCACTTTCTCGGCTTAGGTCGCCGCGGCGGCGGTCGTTCTCGGGCACCGGAGGCCGCAGCTCACTTGCTCGTGGGTCAGGGAGGTGGAGGCCGAGCTCGCGGTGATGTTTAGCAGCTCAGGGGAGGAGAGAGCGTGGTACTTTCGCCGTTCTTCCGATCGGACCAAGAGGCGGAGGGGAAGACGGTCGCTGGCCGTGCGCTCACGAGGAGGAGAAGAAGGGACGGCCTTTGCTTCGTCCAGGGGGGTTGATCCGGCCGCAGAACCGCCTCTGGGCGCCGTGTGTGGGGAAATGCAGCAGCTGGTGGCGCTGCCGAGCGTCCCCGTGGCTCCACGGTGGGAGCTGCTCGTGGTCCACGTGCTGCTCGACGAATTTCCCCACTGGGGCTGAGACTTAAGGTGCAAGGCTCCTCTTTTAGCTCCATGACATGTGGGTCCCACTCCAAATTTCCTCTCCAAATATCTTCTCAAGCTGATCCTCTTAATTCCCACAATTCTGAGTTTAAAGTGTGGGTTAGAATTTGAATCCTTCCAATTCAGTTTGAATTCTGCTTTCCAAATTTGAATTTGGTTGAAGTTTGCAAATTCTCCTCATTAACTCCCTTATGAGCTCACCCTACAATTGAAAAGTTTAGGAGCAAACTTTTCCCTATAATCCCAACTATAGGGCTGCATGTTTATTCAAAGTTTTTGGTTACTACATGTGTGAACTTTGAATTTAAAATCTGATTTTTAAACTTACATGCAAAGAGGTATTTAACTCCTTATTGGTCCAACACTTTTAAATAAAAAGGTGAACCTCATGTTGGATATTCATCCATGTATTACCTTGCATGAAGAAAAATTTTAGCAAGTCCCATTTTTCCTGTCATTGCCACACATATGAACTCAAACCATAGTTTTTATTCATACACATTTTTGGGACTTTTACATTCCTCCCCCCTTAAAAGAATCTCGTCCCGAGATTACAAAAGAGGAACGCGATGGGAGAGGTAATTACAAACTGTACAAAGATAAAAGTTCCGGGTAGTTAGTGCGGAGATAATCTTCACTTTCCCACGTCGCCTCTTCCGCGGTGTGATTACTCCACAGCACCTTGAAAAATCGGATCGTTCGGTTCCGGGTTACCCGGGTCTTTTCATCCAAAATCTGAACCGGTCGCTCGGTGTAGGTCAGGTCCGGTTTCAATTCGTCGATGTCCTCAGTGCGAACAGCAGCGGTGAATTTGAGGCACTTCCACAGCTGTGAAACATGAAATACATCATGAACACCCACTAGACTTGCCGGTAATTCCAGCCGGTAGGCTACGGGTCCGCACTTCTCCGTGATAGCAAAATGACCAATAAAACGGGGAGCGAGTTTCCCCTTTACACCGAACCGGTGAATTCCCTTCATCGGAGATACCCGAAGGTACACATACTCTCCGACGTCAAAATGCAAAGGCCTACGCTGTTGATCAGCGTAGCTCTTCTGTCGGGATTGTGCAGCCTTTAAGTTCCCTTGTATCAACCAAACTCGGTCTTCGGCTTCGTTGACAAGATCAATCCCAAACAGAACTCTTTCGCCGGACTCACACCAATTTAGTGGTGTGCGACACTTCCGGCCGTAGAGAGCTTCATACGGTGCCATTTTAATACTCGCTTGATAACTGTTGTTGTATGAAAACTCCGCCAGCGGTAGGTGATCGTCCCAATTCCTACCGTGGTGGATGGCACACGCTCTCAACATATCCTCAAGCACTTGGTTCACCCTCTCGGTTTGTCCATCGGTTTGAGGGTGATATGCGGAGCTTCTAATCAGCTTGGTGCCCAACGAGGCATGCAGCTGCTCCCAAAACCGAGCAACGAACAGCGCGCCTCGATCTGAAATGATGGTCTTCGGGACACCATGTGAGCAAATAATTCTGGAGATGAATAACTCCGCATATTGCCTTGCTCGATAATGAGTGTTCACCGGTATGAAATGAGCCGACTTTGTCAACCGGTCGACGATCACCCATATCGAGTCATGCTTCCTGGATGTGAGCGGTAATCCGACGATGAAGTCCATACTCACATCCTCCCATTTCCACGCCGGAATCTTTAAAGGTTGTAGCGGTCCGGCTTTCCGCATATGATCCGCCTTGACCCGTCTACACGTATCGCATTCGGATACGTATTTAGCAATCTCCCTCTTCATCCTCGTCCACCAAAATTTCTGTTTTAAATCTTGGTACATCTTGTTACTTCCGGGATGAATGGAAAACTTTGACAGGTGGGCTTCATCCAAGATTTTCTTCCGGAGTTTCATATTGCGCGGTACCACTATACGGTCGTTAAACCATATTGTACCGTTCTCATCCTTCCGGAAACATTTCACCTCTCCGTTGTCTAGTCTTCTCCGTATGTGAGACATACCTCTGTCTCTTCTTTGAGCCTCAACAATCTCTTCACGGATTGTTGGAATGAGCGCGAGATTATAAAGCGCGCCATACGGAATGACACGGAGGCTGGGTTCTTCATCTTCCAACTCAGCAACCGCTAAGTTGTGAATGTGGGCTTTCCGACTAAGCACGTCGGCAACCACGTTGGCTTTTCCCGGGTGATAGTGGATCTCAATTTCATAATCTTTTATGATCTCCAGCCATCTCCGTTGTCTCATATTCAGCTCCTTCTGCGTGAAGATATACTTCAAGCTTTTATGGTCGGTGTAGAGGTGAACAAGATTACCAAGCAGGTAATGCCTCCACATCTTCAACGCCAACACCACAGCAGCAAGATCAAGATCGTGAGTTGGATAATGCTGCTCGTGGTTTCGCAGTTGACGAGACCCATAGGCAACTACACGCCCTTCTTGCATCAGAACGCAGCCGAGACCGATGCCGGATGCATCACAGTATACATCGAATGGCTTCGTCGTGTCCGGTTGAGCAAGAACTGGAGCCATTGTGAGATGTTTCACCAAAGTTTTGAATGCGGCTTCACATGATGCATTCCACATGTATTTAGTGCCCTTCTTCAGCAGCTCCGTCATTGGTTTAGCAATCTTTGAGAAGCTCGGAATAAACCTCCGATAATACCCCGCTAAACCTAGGAAACTTCGGACCTCGTGGACTGATTTGGTAGGTTCCCACTTCAGCACTTGTTCAATCTTGCTGGGGTCCACGGCAATCCCTTCTGCTGAAATAATATGGCCAAGGAAAGGCACTTGATCAATCCAAAATTCGCACTTGCTGAACTTGGCATACAATTGGTGCTCCCGTAACCGTTGTAGCACAGTACGCAGATGTTCAGCGTGCTCTTCTTCCGATTTGGAGTAAACCAATATGTCGTCGATGAATACCACGACGAACTTGTCTAACTCCAGAATGAACACAGAATTCATCAAATACATGAAGTGTGCCGCAGCGTTGGTTAATCCAAATGACATGACGAGGTACTCGTAGAGTCCGTATCTCGTCGAGAAAGCTGTCTTCGGTATGTCCTCCGGTCGGATCTTGATTTGATGATAGCCCGACCAAATATCCATCTTCGAAAATACCTTTGCACCCACAAGTTGATCAAACAGGATGTCGATGCGAGGCAAAGGATACTTGTTCTTGATCGTGACAGCATTGAGAGGACGATAATCAACACATAGCCGTAGTGTTTCGTCCTTCTTCTTAACGAACAGCGCTGAGCAACCCCAAGGTGAAGAACTTGGTCGTATGAAACCCTTGCTCATGAGTTCATTCAGTTGCTCTTTCAACTCCGCTAGCTCGTTAGGTGCCATCTTGTAAGGCCTTCGTGAAATAGGTGTCGTTCCCGGCGCCAGTTCAATTTTGAACTCGACGTCCCGTTCGGGCGGCATGCCCGGTAAATCATCGGGAAATACGTCGGGATAATCACGTACCACCGGAATATCTTCAAGCTTCAGCGCTTCCGTGTGGTAGGCCTCTACCATGTCTGGGTCTTTGCTGTCTAAAAACAGCATGTGCTGTCCGTGAATTGGCGAGTCAATCTGGACAGTCCGGTTACCGATATTGAGAACGGCACCGTGATGATTTAACCAAGACATCCCCAATATAATGTCTATCTTCTGCCTATCCAACATAATCAGCGATGTTGGGTATATTTTTCCGCCCAAACACAAAGCTGCTCGGGACACAATCTGATTGGCAGAGATATTTCCTCCCGGTGAACGTATGAGAAAACTCGTTGTGGGAGTATTGGTGGATAATTGGTGCTGATCCACGCATGTTTTGCTGATAAAATTGTGGGTTGCACCTGAATCAAAAAGTACCAATACGGGCACATCCTTGAGAGTAAACATGCCCGCTAACACCGGTGCTCCCTCCGGGACATCCTCAATTGCAAGATGTTGCACACTCCCGGATTGCAATGCTGTTATGTTGACTTGAGCAGGTGGCGGCATACCACCTGATGATGATGGCTGTCTGGTGTTTACCAACTTCTCCCGGCATTCCTGCCTAAAATGCCCAAAACGGTGGCAATAAAAACACGGAGGTTTCCCCGGTTCTTCGTTGACTTGTGGTTGAGAAGTTGAGGCACTTGGCTGCAGAAATGATGCAACAGATGTCATTCGTTGCTGAGGCAAAGGTGTTGCTTCAAGACATGATTCTTGAGCAGGAAATCTGTACGGAGTTGATCTCCCTGGTGCTTGCCATATCTCATCGGACGGTGTGTGATACACCACACGGTATTTACGAGGAACGATTGGTGTGTCTTCTTGCACATCCTCCCGGTCCCTCTTCTCTGCTTGACACTCAAATGTCGCTTGTTCTTGCAGCAGAGCAGCACTGATCAACTCGGTGTAACTGCCTTGATTGAACAAAGCTAACTTCTCTTTTAGTATGGCACTCAAGCCATAGAAAAAGTAGTCACACATTGCAGCTTCGCTCGTCGCATAAGCAGGAGCATATTGTGCCAGAAGGTTGAATCGTCTGACATAATCGAGGACACTCATGTTCCCCTGCTTCAAGTTTCTGAATTCTTGCTGTTGGGCCTTAATAAAACCCATAGGAATGTGATGAGCCCGGAATGCTTCACGAAATTCCATCCACTCCACTTGATGGCCTTCTGGAACGGTGGCGAGATAAGCAAACCACCAATTTCCGGCGGCTCCATGGAGCTGTTTAGCTGCAAATAATGTCTTCTGATACTCATCGCACTCAAACACTCCAAACTTGGACTCCATAACTCGAAGCCACTGATCAGCTTCCACTGGTTCATGGGCTTCCGTGAAGATTGGCGGTTGTGTCGCCAAGAAATCCAAGTAGGCGTTCCGAGGTGGAACGTCCTGTTGTGCACGCTGGAGTAAGCCCTGTTGTACCAAGGCTTGGAGTAGTCTTGTGTTCTCTTGACTTGACTCGACCATCTGAGCCATGATATCCGCCCATACCGTTGATGGCGGTGCCCCTGGTGGAGTCGAGTCATCACCGTCTCGATGAGAACCTTCAGTCCTACTCGGAGAATGAGTACGCACCATACTACAAAAGCATAATTTTTTAGGGGAGTCACAACTTGATCTAGCAGTATGTGAAAGTATGTAAAACATGAACATGCTAAAACTTTATGAAAGCATAACAAAATTTCATGTTTACACATCCTTCTAAAGCCAACATATTCAGTCCCTCATTCTGTACAGAACAGACCTTTATGTACTTAACCCAGAATTTGATCCATTTATTAGCATTTTCATAACTCAAGTTGAATACCAAAGTTAAAGTTAACTTCAGTATATTTTCAACGAGTACTCATATGCCCCTAGATCATTTCTGGAACAAAAGTTAGGATTGTTCAAAGTTGACAGAATTTTCTGGCTAAATTTTGCCAGCACCTCCTTTGTATGTGGCTGTTTTCATCACAGTTTTACAAACAAATGAAGTACAATTCTGAACACACTATGAACTACAAAATTGTTGAAAATTTCCTAACCTTTCCAACGGTGTATCATATGACCCTTAGAAATTTTTCTACAGACTGTGACGGCTAATTTACAGCAACATCCAGAGAAGTTTGCAGCTGCTCTGTTTTCTGAACAGTTTGCATTCATCGGACGTTCAACCAAGTTGGTGTCGGATTTGGCTCTGGAGTTCTACATAAAAGTTGTATAGCACTTTGTAACCTTTCCAGAACGGTATCAAACACCTCCATTGGTTCAAGCTAATCAGAGTTACTCTCTGTTAAATACCAGAAAAAATTTCTGTCTGAACAGAGCACTCTGTCTTTGAGATCAAAAGAAGCCTAACAAGTCTCTTCTTTGAAACTTAGTTCAAACGAAGAGCTCAGTAACTAATATGTGCTTTATCACATCCATTTTTAGTTTGGAAGTTAGTCATGAATGATTTCTTCATAGATAAGAATACTATACCGTGTAGTACGGTGACGATGCACCGTAAGACATATGACGGTACTACGTTGCCTCACCAAAGAAAAACCTAACCGGATTACACCGGCATACACGTATCATTAGGTGGCACTAAAACGGTCACTCGCAAACGTGTTCTACATGCACTAAGGTTTTTCGTGGTTAGCACATACATAAGCCACACTCAATCATCAGGTTCGGCTGCACACCGAACCCGGTATCCATAACAGTTTGTACACCCGGCCGTCATCACTCGCCCAGGTGTTCTCAAGCCAAACACGCCTTGAGCTACGTGTTCACGTTACTGACCACGTGACGGGGTCTCCCAAATTACACCACGCACGCCAGGGAACACGTTGCTCGAATACCCCAAACGACATGAAGAGTCGTAGAGGATACTAAAGCGGGTCGGGTTACCTGCCACCCGTGGGGCTCCACCCTTCAGCTTGTGCGCACTGGTGGACAGCGCATACGTGCACCCCCAAGACATAAACCGTCCCGAGATGCACGATTTTCCGACATAACAAATAAGTTAGTTTCCCACCTTCATAATATGCTAATAGTAGTCCTTATGTGGGCCTAGTACCGATATCTCACCGTACCCTAAGTTTGTGACATAATATGATGCTCAATCCGTGATCTGTTCCCAACGCAGCTCTGATACCATGTGTGAGCGCTCTGATGCCACGCTGAGATGGCCCCACGGGACCTCGTCGGGTGGTGCCGTGTTATGCGGCACCCAACAGCACACGGGTCGATGAACATACATCATATTACATAAATAGTTTGCGGAAGCGTACAAGATTGTTTTACAAATAAGTATATCAGAGTAAACTACAGCGGAAGACTATCA
This sequence comes from Neostapfia colusana, assembly GCA_030760725.1. Taxonomy (NCBI): domain Eukaryota; kingdom Viridiplantae; phylum Streptophyta; class Magnoliopsida; order Poales; family Poaceae; genus Neostapfia; species Neostapfia colusana. The sequence goes on along the minus strand of JASWHV010000004.1, from coordinate 35,576,727 downwards.
CTCTCACGACTCATATCTAAACTAGCAACAAAGAAACGGTCCAGCCCGCGGACGTTTCTTACTAGCAACACAAAGACAATCTGCAGCGGCGAGGATGCTCTTAGAGTAAGCACTCGGAGGTTCCCGAGTCTCATCGGCACCCCTTCTCATAATCAGCGAGTCAATTACCTGCAAAACAACTCGGATAGCATCCGTGAGCATAACGCTCAGCAAGACTTAACCGTCACCCTAAACATGAAACTCTAAGTGAGGTTATGAACCTAACATAGGATGGCATAAGCATAATTAACTCACCTAAAAGTGAATCCTTACTTTCAGGTATTAATTGCAGCATTTTAAGTAACCCTGGGCACGCCACATCGGGAGTCCACAATCAGACAAGAAACGCTTTCCCCCGATGTAAATTGCTCATGGCATAAAAGAATCGAGTTTGCACTAGCCTATTCATCAAGCTTCCATACAAGGTAGAGTAATACTTCACATCAAGATGATTAGTTCCTTTCTCATGCAAGTTCTTACTACGTCACGACTGTGAGAACAAGTATGCTCGGTCCATTCCGCGAGCGACGGTGATTCGAATCAATAACACCCGGACTACACGACACGTACGCCCGTACTCGACGTTGCCTACAACAACCATCACTGACGTCGTACGTGGCAGCATTTCCCCCGTTTCACCCCCGCTGAATCGATCAAGTCGCCCCGTACAGTAGCTACTCTCATGGTGTACCTTCCGACGTGAGATGTCATGAGAATATTCCCCACATACTGCACACCGGCCGTACGCCTGAGGCGACCCGAAAAGTCCCAACGACAGCTTCCCGAGGTACATCGGTTTACTGGGTCCCATATAGCCAGCATGAGTCCAGTACACAACTCAAACTTGTTCAACAGGGCCGCATATGGATCGGTCCTTGACCGACACGGACAGGTCTACAGCACCCAGGCCCCTATGTCCTGCTGCTCCTACAACCTTCCGGTCTCAACTTTAACTTGCTAATTCAATTACGAACCAATCCCGTATGCCCCTGTTGTTCCTAAATCTGCGAGTAGCATCTCACCACTCGACTTCTACCGAACCGTACTTTAGCATGGCAGTTCTACACGGTGAAAGACACCTACCCAATACTCCATGGGTCATTTGGCTATGCAAGAGGAGTATCAATCACTAGACCTAATGCACAGTTCATATCTTGACCGAAAGTGAGTACAAAATAAAAACTTAACAGCTGTTAAATGCAAACCGAAGCTTGCCTGTTTTGCAGGGTAGTCGTATATAACAGTTAGTGTCCTTGCAGATCCACCCTTGACTCTCCGGAGCTTGATCCACTTTGATGAATCACTCCTTTGAGTCCCCTTCGTTGTGGTTCCTATTGAAATGCATATGCACATATTTTATAGAATGTAATGGAAAGAAGTTATAGAATTACTTTCTTAAGAACAGAGGTGGTGTGGAAAATCCAAGCATGGCTTGGTTTGCCTCTGTTGTGCAAAGAACAGAATTAAACTAATTTGACCTTAAGGCCCTTAGCTATACACTAACCCTTTTCTCTAATGAACATAATAGATAAGCTGAAAAGATTTGAGTGCAACTGAAGAACAAGAATTCCAATGGCCTCAAAACATTTACAGCAGGTTCTATACTACCTAAGGATTTAGCTTGCTAAATTGCAGCTAATGTGGAGTCATATTGTGTCCTCCAAAATTCTCACAATATCTCTTACGTATTTTCCCTTATACATAAGTATGGAGAATAAGAACAGGAAGTTCCAGGACTCATCTTGGGCTGATAATTTACATGTGAGTTCTTGATCACATGAGAGTCATCTGGTCCAAAATTCAGCCCTTTTACTTGGTTAGTTCTCCCAGAACAATTCTTTAAGCATTTGTACTCAATAGAATTAATTCTGTAGTAATGTGCATTTTCATGCCCAACTAAGCGAACTACAATTCCAAGTATGTCCCAGAGAGCTTTCCTAAATTTTCCTATGATTTTTGGAGCTATGGATTGCTCAGAACAGATTTTTGAAGTGGGAAACATTTTCTGAAAATGTTTCTAGATTCTTATGAACACAGCAGATTGTTTTTAGCAAATTCCTACTCAAATGATCTGCAAATGAGCTGAAAATTTGCTATAAGGTCAACAATATGCTAAAGAATATTCTGGCAAAATTTGGGTATTTTTGGATAATCCAAACTCCCTCAATAATTCATTTTCAGAAAACATTCAAAGAATTTTCCAGAATATAATATTGACTTTCATAGAAATCTGAGTTCATATTTGGATATAACTCAGAGAGATGAATCCAACCCAATTGGAATCACTCAATTTGGAGTTTTCTACAGGGAGATATGAATTTCTAAAGATTAAGCTAAGTCTGGAATTATTTTCCCATTGAAAATCCCACTGGGCCCGCTTATTTGAATTCCACCCAATCACAACTGGGCCACACCGGGGCCACGGGGTTTTTGGCGCCAGCACATGGGATCCCGGCCACACCTGATCCCGGATTTGAATTCTGAGCTGCTGACACGCGGGGCCCACGCTCCGTCTTCTTCCTCCGGCTTCCTCCCCGCGCCCGCGCTCTCCCCCTCGCCGGAGTAACCGGAAGCTCGCCGGACCGGCCTTCCCGGCCACCGCCGGAGCTACAACTCGCCGCCAGGGGGTTTAGGGCCTCGAGGAACAGGGTTGTGGGGTTTGCTAGGGCCGCCGACGACCGGAACATGGCCGGCGACGTGTAACTGCCTCTGTGGAAGTCCGGCAGCGTCGCCCGGGGGTCTCCAGCCCTCAAAAGCTTGTGCCGAAGAGCCCTACAGCACCAGCGTACCTCTAGGAGGATCAACACGACCTCAAAATGGCTCGGGAGCGGCTGTAAATAGGTTGTTGCCGTGCGACCGAACGGGTCCGCCATGAACACCTCTAGTCGAGCTCGAATTCCGTCGTGCTGAGGTGTTTTCATGCGCTGGATCCTAAGGGAGAAATGACCGCTGGCTAATCCAGCGTCTATGTGCCAATTTTTATGACTTAAGGAGGATCAGGGGGCAAGAATTTGAAAGAATCATACCGGAAGCTCGGAATGGGGTCGCCGGAGCAAAACTTCGAAATTCGCCGGCGATGCTTCACGGTATGGCCTGAGCTTGGTCTGAGAGCAGCACCGCACCGGTGCGCGTCCGTAAGTGTGATCGTTCGGCCGTGAAACCCGCTGTGGAGGGCTGTCCACGAGCGCCCGATCACTTTCTCGGCTTAGGTCGCCGCGGCGGCAGTCGTTCTCGGGCACCGGAGGCCGCAGCTCACTTGCTCGTGGGTCAGGGAGGTGGAGGCCGAGCTCGCGGTGATGTTTAGCAGCTCAGGGGAGAAGAGAGCGTGGTAGTTTCGCCGTTCTTCCGATCGGACCGAGAGGCGGAGGGGAAGACGGTCGCTGGCCGTGCGCTCGCGAGGAGGAGAAGAAGGGACGACCTTTGCTTCGTCCAGGGGGGTTGATCCGGCCGCAGAACCGCCTCTGGGCGCCGTGTGTGGGGAAATGCAGCAGCTGGTGGCGCTGCCGAGCGTCCCCGTGGCTCCACGGTGGGAGCTGCTCGTGGCCCACGTGCTGCTCGACGAATTTCCCCACTGGGGCTGAGACTTAAGGTGCAAGGCTCCTCTTTTAGCTCCATGACATGTGGGTCCCACTCCAAATTTCCTCTCCAAATATCTTCTCAAGCTGATCCTCTTAATTCCCACAATTCTGAGTTTAAAGTGTGGGTTAGAATTTGAATCCTTCCAATTCAGTTTGAATTTTGCTTTCCAAATTTGAATTTGGTTGAAGTTTGCAAATTCTCCTCTTTAACTCCCTTATGAGCTCACCCTACAATTTAAAAGTTTAGGAGCAAACTTTTCCCTATAATCCCAACTATAGGGCTGCATGTTTATTCAAAGTTTTTGGTCACTACATGTGTGAACTTTGAATTTAAAATCTGATTTTTAAACTTACATGCAAAGAGGTATTTAACTCCTTATTGGTCCAACACTTTTAAATAAAAAGGTGAACCTCATGTTGGATATTCATCCATGTATTACCTTGCATGAAGAAAAATTTTAGCAAGTCTGATTTTTCCTGTCATTGCCACACATATGAACTCAAACCATAGTTTTTATCCATACACATTTTTGGGACTTTTACACTGCCATGATTAGCCAGGATGGTTATTGGGATGGTTCTTGGTTATGGTTATTGATTTTGGTTATAGTTTGGTTTTGGGACTGTTGAGTCAGGGTGATAAGATGGTTGCATGACGGTTGAGTCATGGCAATGAGATCGGTCTCGGTGTGAGACGAAGTTGTTTATGAGATAAGGTGGTAGCGAATACGAGAAGGTATTCATGAGATGGTAGCGAATACGAGAAGGTATTCGTGAGTAAAAATGAAGTTGGGTAATGTTCGAGTGGAACATGGAAAGTGATGGAGGTATGTTCATAATTTAATACATGCTGGGATTACATTCATCTAAAGTTAAGCTGCTATTTTATCATGGTTTTATAAATCTGCTTTTCTGCAAATGAGCCTTTTTATACCTACCTTGTTATGAGCTACATATCATATTTTTCCCGCACTTGCTGAGTATATCATTGTAATCAAACTTGCATAATTATTTCATCATCAGCAGCAGGAGAAGCCTACTATGAAGACCAAGTGGAGCATTATGACGTGTGATCTGTTCTCAACCTTGCCTGTGGAGGGAGTAGAGACGGAGCCACTTCTGTTTAGATTTGCTTCCGCATTAGCTAAATTGCTTTCGCATTAGAATAAAGACTTCCGCTGCATAGAAATAAAGACTTCCGCTGTGAGCATGAGTCCAAGACTCATGAGACATTGTAATAAACTCTGTTATTCGTGGTTATATATATTCTGAATTCAGTTTGTGGAATATATGTGTATATGTGATGAACATACTGGGCACACATATGCATTAGTTCTCAGTTCCGTGGTTTTCCACAGAATTGAGGGCGTCACATTCACCCTATTCCATACATCCCGGAAGTACCAAAATGTACAAGGACTTGAAGACTTGTTATTGGTGGGATGGTATAAAAAGGGATATTGCCGAATACGTTGCCCTATGTGACACATGCCAACGGGTGAAGGCCGAACATCAAAGATCCGCTGGATTGTTGCAACCCTTGAAGGTACCCGAGTGGAAGTGGGAGGACATCAGTATGGATTTCATCGTCAGATTGCCACGTACTCAGACAGGTTATGACTCCATCTAGGTTATCGTGGACAGATTGACGAAAACAGCCCATTTTCTCCCTATATGGGCCAATTACAACGTTGCACAAATAGCCGAGTTGTACATTTAGCAGATCGTGTGCCGTCATGGTGTCCCGAAGAGGATAGTCTCAGATCGAGGTTCTCAGTTTATCTCTAGATTCTGGAGGAAGCTGCAGAAATCCATGGGTACACGACTGGATTTTAGCTCCGCCTATCACCCACAAACCGATGGGCAAACCGAGAGGACAAACAAAATTCTGGAGGACATGTTGAGAGCTTGCGCCTTGAAACGTGGGCGTAGTTGGGATAGGAGTTTACCATACGCCGAATTCTCCTATAACAGCAGCTATCAAGCTAGCTTGAAGATGTCGCCTTTCGAAGCATTATACGGTAGACGGTGTAGAACACCACTGTTCTGGAACGAAACCGGAGAGAACCAGGTGTTTGGACCCGAAGTGCTACAAGAGGCTGAAAAGCAAGTCCAAACGATACGGGAGAACTTAAAGGCTGCTCAGTCACGACAGAAAGGCTATGCGGACAATAGGCGAAGGAAGTTGACTTTCAAAGTGGGAGACTTCGTATACCTTAAGGTATCGCCTATCCGAGGCCAACGATGTTTTAACGTCAAAGGCAAGCTAGCACCTCGCTACATCGGCCATTTAAGATTTTGGACAAGCGAGGAGAAGTAGCCTATCAACTAGAGCTCCCAACGCACCTCTCCGACGTACATCTCCGATTTTGTGACACCCAGCTCAAGAAATGCTTGAGAATACCAGAGGAGCAAATACCAATGGAAGAGCTTCAACTTCAAGAAGACCTGACTTATGTGGAGCACCCTGTCCGAATTTTGGACGTAAAAGAAAGGGTCACCAGGAACAAAGTGATTCGATGGTGCAAGGTGCAATGGAGCCATCACACCGAAGCTGAAGCCACATGGGAGCGTGAAGAAGACATCAAAGCAGAATTTCCTCATCTATTCTCTGCCAACGAATCTCGAGGGCTAGATTCAATTTAAGGGGGGTAGATTTGTGACACCCTCATTTCTGGTGTCAGCATATATTCATGTTTTATGAAGAGAAAACATTTTAAGAAAAGTAGGAATGGAGAAAAATATCAAAAGGATAGCCAATAAGAGCCGAATCCAGATCACAGAGAGCGCTGAAGACAACTTCCACGGCTCGCTGACCACGTGGAGTATTCGGAGCTCATCCCTGCAAAGTGGGGAGAGGTCCGCCGCTAAACTGGCTACATGGCAGGCTCGGGGCTCATCTCCGCAAAGGGGAAGAGGTCCGACACTGTGGAACACGTGTTGCCCCCCGGAGCTAGCCTCTGCGGAAGAAGCAAAGGCATTTCCGCAGGACACATGTCACCCTCGGAGCTAGTCACCGCGGGAATCAGAGGACCAGTCGCGCGGGATACGTGTCGATCTCGGAGCTCACCTCCGGGAGGTCCGGTTCTATTGAACACATGTCGCCACCGGAGCTTATCTCCGGGAGGTCCATCACTGTTGGACACGTGTTAACCTCAGAGCTCGTCTCTGAGAAGAAAGGAAGTCTGGCGCTGGAGCCACCTCCGGAGAGAGGGAAGGTCCGGCACTGACACGTGGCATGCGCGGAGCCACCTCCGAGTAGAGAGGAGGTCCCGACCGCCAGGATACGTGGTGCACGTGGAGTTCACCTCCGAAGGTGAAGGGAGGTCTCGCTCGCTTGACACGCGGCACAACCGGAGCTCGTCTCTACGGAAAGGGAGAGACCAGACCCGGTGGACACTGGAGCTTCCGGAGCTCATCACCGCGAAGGTAACGGGTTCTGAAGCGGTTTTGGAATCTGTACGCGTAAGAATACCGGTACGGAAAAGAATCCGACCTGAATTCCACAATGTTACCGCACCAAATCAACTAAAGATAAGATGTTAGGATCCAACGATGATCTGAATAGGACTCTGATTCGGGATACAATCAGATTAGGACTCTTCTCTTCCCGATTATAAATAGAACCCAGAACCTTTGGTTGAAACCACAAATTTCTTTTCCAACTCCTAATCCGATGACTTAGAACCCTAGCCTCAACTCGCCGAGAAAGCCATCGCCGGAGTACAGCAAGGAAGATTGCCAGAAGAGAGCCCACGATCTGAGAAGGACCTGAAGACCGAGAAGAACGTAAGGTAGGTCTCCAATACCACCTTTCGACATCATCGTGTTTTCTTTGCATCTGTTCTTCGATTCCTTTCAAACAGAAGCTTTCTCGTGGACAGATCACTTGTTGATCGGGTTGATCTAAAGACAAGGTCATCGCCATGTCCACATCTGATCCGAACACCCATGTTCATCATAAAGCCATGCAAGGACACTATCTAATAAAACTGATCATAGGATAGCATGCATATGCATCATCGCATCTAGTTTAAAGTTTGTGCATGTTATTGATTGTTATGAATCTTGTATGTGCGTGATCCTGTATAGAAGGACAAGCTCAGGGAGCTGTCTACGACGAGCTGCAACAACAAGGTTTTGAGATCCAAGAGCCACCAGAACCGCAAGAACAAGGCAAGTGCTCCTTGACCATATTGATCCTATGTTTTGGGAAAATTGTTTTGTTTTGAGAAATGGTGTGTGTGCTGAGTCAAACGTGATGGGAAATCCTTTTATAGGAGTTTACTAGTTTTGATTAAACCACCCTTGTAGCCTGGAAAGTTTATGAGTCGGGTATGGTTTTTACTTTTATGCTTCGCTGAGTCCATGGGATCGGGAAGCGAAATAGATGTGTCTAGCTAACTGCACTCGTAATGATAATGAGAAACTTATGTTAATAATGAACATGGATCAGTGGGAGATCTATGCAAGACTGGTCTTGTGAATGAGGTAGCATGAGATGGTGGTTTACTTGCCATAGATCTAAGCACCGGTTCATGCATGCACGTGCCAGGATAACAGTGCCACCACAAGGCCAAGTATGGGTGCGGCTTAGCTTAGTAATTAGGTAAGTTGCTAGATTGTTATGGACTGTGGAAGGCGCGGGGAATGGGAGTCGAGTGAGGACTGCCCTGGGAACTGCATGGCACAAGAGGGGGCCCGTGGGTGGGAGAATTGGAGATTCTAGCCTGCCGGTGAAATCTTAGTGAGTCCATACATCTAGTAGCCCCTTTGTAAAGGCTATTTTGTGATCTCTTGGCCATACACCGACGGTTGTGTACTAGTATAATGGAAGTTCTGTAGTCGCCGACGGGTGACGAAATCACAAACTTGTGGGTAAAGAGGTGCAAACTCTCCAGGGTTCTTAAAACTATCATGATAGCCGAGCTTACGGTCACGAGCGCCTGGCCAACTGCCATGATTAGTTGGGATGGTTATTGGTTATGGTTTTGTATGGTTTGGTTATGGTTTGGTTTTGGGACTGTTTAGTCCGGGTGATAAGATGGTTGCATGACTGTTGAGTCATGGCAACAAGGTTGTTCTCGGTGGGAGACGAAGTTGTTTTATGAGGTAAAATGGTAGCGAATACATGATGGTATTCGTGAGATTGTAGCGAATACGAGGAGGTATTCGTGAGCGAGAATGAGGTTGATTGATGACTGGTTATGAATATGATGGAGGTATGTTTGGTATTTTAATACATGCTGGGATTACATTCACTTAAAAATAAGTCGCTGTTTTATCGTGCTTTTGATAAATAACTATGCTTTTCTGCAAATGAGCCTTTTTATACCTACCTTGCTATGAGCTTCATATCATATTTTCTCGCACTTGTTGAGTACATCATTGTACTCAAACTTGCATTACCATTTCATCATCAGCAGCAGGAGAAGATTACTATGAAGAACAAATGGAGCATTAAGGCGTGTGATCTGTTCTCAACCTTGCCTGTGGGAATGGAATAGAGATGGAGTCATCGCTGCTTAGATTTGCTTCTGCATTAGAATAAAGACTTCCGCTGCATAGAAATAAAGACTTCCGCTGCATATAAATAAAGACTTCTGCTGTGAGCATGAGTCCAAGACTCATGAGACATTGTAATAAACTCTGTTATTCGTGGTTATATATATTCTGAATTCAGTTTGTGGAATATATGGGTATGTGTGATGAACATCCACGGCACACATATGCATTAGTTCTCGGTTCCGTGGTTTTCCACAGAATTGAGGGCGTCACAGATTGGTATCAGAGCCACGGGTTGACAGTAGGTTACACGCCTAGATAGAAATTATAGAGTCTTCAATGGCTTCCACCGGAGCCCCTGTGCACGATGGAGTCTTCGAGATGACGTTGCTGCGGCCCACAGCCCGGCCTGCCCAGCCGGGCGAAGGGGGCTAGACCAGCACCTCGAAGCTGGCGGTCCTGGCGGCCCTGCAGCCATGGACGCCGCCAAGGATCGTAAGCGTCACTGGGGACTCCGTGCAACCCAGTGCACAAGATCCAGAGGCTCAAGTCAGACCCGATGCATGGATCACGGAGATCCGGGACTACTTGAAAGACAACATCCTCCCTGATGAACGTGTATCCGCTGAACGGATCGTGCGCGTGGCTAAAAGGTACATACTGGTAGAAGGGGATCTCTACCAGCATGGCGCAAACCATGTCCTATTGCGGTGCATAACCCAGGGGGAAGGCTGTGACTTGCTCGCTGAGATCCATAGAGGCGAATGTTGGAGTCACTCTTCCTCACGCACGCTCGTCGGTAAAGCCTTCCGGCATGACTTCTACTGGCCGACAGCACTCCAGGATGCCATCAAGCTGGTCAAGAGCTGCAAGGCGTGCCAGTTCCACGCTAAGCAGATCCACACATTGGCTCAGGCGGTTCAGATGATCCCACCCTCGTGGCCGTTCGCCGTATGGGGGTTGGACATCCTAGAACCATTCCCCAAAGCCGTAGGGGGATTCCGATACCTCTACGTCACCGTCAACAAGTTAACCAAGTGGCCGGAAGCTAAACCTGTCGTCACCATCAACAAGCAATCCGCAGTAAAGTTCATCAAGTCGATCGTCTGCTGGTTCGGGGTCCTGAACAGAATCATCACTGACAACGGGACCCAGTTCACCAGCGCAGCGTTCCAAAACTACTGTGAAGACCTCAGCATCCAGGTGTGCTATGCCTCCGTTGCTCACACAAAGAGCAATGGGCATGTCGAGAGGGCCAACGCCGAGATTCTTTGGGGCCTCAAGACTCGCACCTATGCCGGCTTGAAGAAGCATGGTGCCAAGTGGGTAAACGAGCTTCTGAGCACACTGTGGGCTAACTGGACATCTCAAAGCCGGGCCACCGGAGAGACACCCTTCTTCATGGTATACGGGGCCGAAGCTGTGCTTCCCCCAGAGATCACCATGGGGTCCCTCCGTGTCCGAGCTTACGACGAAGCCACGGAGGACAACCTCCGGCGTGAAGACGTCAACCTCGTCGATGAGGCTCGATTACACGCAGCGCTTCGCAACGCACAATACCGGCAAACGCTCCGGCGCTACCACCAAAGGTCTGTGCGTGTCCGGGAGCTGCAAGAAGGCGACCTGGTGCTACGGCGCATACTTTCTCGCGAAGGGACCGATAAACTCTCCCCCAGCTGGGAAGGTCCCTTCCGAGTCATGAAAGTCTGCCGCCCCGGTTGCGTACGCCTTTCCACCGAGGATGGGGATCCGCTCCCGAACCCTTGGAACATAGAACACCTCCGTAAGTTCTATCCCTAGAACAATAGTAGGACAATACCTTTTCTTTCTGTAATAGATCCCATAGAGTCCAGGAACAGCGCTCGGAGCAGGTAAGCCTCAGGGGACGGTCCAGGATTACGTTCAGCTTGGCCTGGTTCCGACCCTAAGCGCGTAGAGTCTTGCTTCCCTTCTTAATGGGGCAGGTCGTTGCCTCCATGTTTAGCCTACCTTCCTCCTATAGATATTTATATGGAAAGAAACCTGTACTGCTTTGCTCTTGCCCCCGTGCTCATTTAATTACTCATTAATTTTTATGACCGCACTTTCTGTGTATGCTCACCATACACCCAGCTCTCTCTTTCCATTCTCATCCCTAGTCGGCATTTGCTATCCTACCAAAGACGGTCACGCTTGAGGTACCTGCCAATGGCCAGGGGCCCTCTCGGGCCTCCCCCAGTCAGGTGTTGCGATGCCAGTTGGCCCAGTACTAAGGGTTGGACGGTCGTACCTAACCTCGGAGGGAGCCGGACCACCAGCGCCGGGCGCACTGAATTGCCCAAGCACCATATACCGGATCAGGATCGTAAGCCAAATAAGACTATGAGATAGGTAAGGGAGAGCCCCAAGGAGAATTACACTTCCCTTACTTGTGTGCAGGACCTCCCAGCCTTAGCTCCCCTGCCGGAGTATGGTAGGTGTGCCCAATCCATTGGCCACACCGACTAGGGAGCCACTACAGGGACCGTGAAAGGAAGGACCGGAGCTCCAACGTAAGACCACAGGATCCGGACCTCGCTCCCTCCACAGGGGCGGGCTCCGAAGGCCCCACGTGTCCGGCGGAGCCGGGGCTCCCCCTCCTCAGAGGATAGCTCCGCGCCCGCCACGTGGCCGGCTGAGCCGAACCTCCCCCCTCCGCGGGGAGAGCTCCGAAGGCTCTACGTGTCCAGCGGGGCCGGACCTCCCTCTCCTCAGAGGAGAGCTCCGGGCCCGCCACATGGCCGGCAGATCTGGACCTCCCCGTTCTCACGGGGCGAGCTCCGGAGACCCCTTGGGCCCTTAACACAAGAACCCGAGGAAGGTGTCTGTGCAAGACTTCAAGATTGGTGAAGACCTCCGAGGTCCTTGCGGAGCTAAGGACTTGGCCAGGCAAAGCCAAGAAGAAGATAAGCATAAAATCAAAAAACAAAAAGAGTTTGTTCATTCATTCAAAGCTCCATGAGCTGGATTACAGACTCAACAAAAGCAAAAAAGAAGAGATACAGGGCCAGGAGGCCGCAGGGGCGACTGCCTAAGAGTCCCCGGACTCCCGCTGGAACCTAGAGGCCACGAGGGCGGCCATGTCCCCGACCTCGGCCCTGGCGGCTTCCTCCCGCTCGACGAAGGGGCATAGTCTCACCAGCTCCATAGAGAAGGAAGGGTCTTGACTATGGAATCATGCGAGCATGTGCCTGGCGACCTCCTTCGCCTGGCCTCGCCCCTCTGCCTCAAGCTCATCGGCGATCACCGCTTCGAGCCTGCCCAGCTTGGCTCCTGTTGAAGTGTGTAGCCGACACTTCCCCCGGGCCTGCTCTGGGCAGCCCGCGGAGGTTCTTTTTTGGAGGGGCTAGTCACTCACAGAGAGCTTCAGCGTTAGGGACAATCAAGGGAGAAGCTTGACACAAGGATTTTTACGTGGTTCAGGCCGCCGGAGCGTAAAACCCTACGTCCACGGTGAGCAGAGTTGCTCGTTGTATTGCTTGTTGCTCAGAACCGGAGTCCTGAGCTTGAGGGTGTAAGGTGTCGTATGGCTAGGGTGCGAGAGTGCATAAGAGGCGAACCCTTGGTAACATTGCCTACCCGAGCCTTTTATAGTCCAAGGCTCGAGCGGCTTACAAGGTGGGCCCGGGACCCGACAGGTGGTCCCAGGGAGATTGCCTGCCATCTACCGTATCTATAGTTACGCCAGTAGTTGTCTCTGACGAGGGCTTCCGAGTCTTCGTTCTGCCGCCCTGCCCATGCCGCAAACTAGTTGTAGTGGTTGATGATGGCAGGGGCGGCAGGGGATGTCTTGTCGCTGTGTTTATTGGCAGACAGGCTCTGACACGGCGCGCCAGTCTGCGATGTGAATGGGTGCAACGGCACCTGACAGAGGCATGCTCCGCGTCTCCGCGCCTTGGGAAGTCGCGGGTCTTGAATACCTTGTACGGGCAAGGCTTGGCGCGTCTTTACTCTTGCTGCCTACCGCGCGGGGGCAGGCAGCGCTGCTCTGCTGGCCACATGGCGGGCCCGGAGTTCTCCTCTTAGGAGAGGGAGGTCCGGCCCCGCAGGACACATGGAGCCTTTGGAGCTCTCCCCACGGAGGGGGGAGGTCCGGCTTCTGCTGGCCACGTGGCGGGCCCGGAGCCCTCCTCTGAGGAGAGGGAGGTCCGGCCTCGCAGGACACGTGGAGCCTCCGGATCTCTCCTAGCGGAGGGGGGAGGTCCGGCTCAATTGGCCATGTGGCGGGTCCGGAGCTCTCCTCTGAGGATAGGGAGGTCTGGCCCCGCTGGACACATGGCGCCTTCAGAGCTCTCCCTGCAGAGAAGGGTGAGGTCCTTAGGCATTTTCCCCTGTGCGCGGGGGTACCCAATATTGAGGGTACCGACAGTGGCCCCCGGGCACATCTCGGGGGAGATAGCGAGCCCGAGATGGGGCCTCCGTCTCTTCCATTCCGCGCACCTTCTCTAAGACCCGCATTGACCGTTGCCGGAGCACAAACAGTCGAGGGATCGTGGGAGCGTGTGCCCCACTTCATGGCTGCTTTTACTGCGGTGGTTCCCAAGGCTGCCACTTCTGCACGTTGCCGCGCTTTTTCGGGAACCGCCGAAGCGTCTTGCCGGCTCGTCTCCTTGGGAGACTGACTTCTTGGCCCACCGCTTCAGCTGGATGACTTGGGTCCACTTGTCATTGACGCTTGGTCTTGGAGCCGAAGCGGTTGCCCAAGTGGCGTATTCGAAGAGTTTCGAATCGCTTTGAATCACACCTGGGAAGTTTAAAAGGGGATCTTACCCGCATCGCGGCTTCCCTTCGCACTTCCCAGCGCTTGCATCTTCCTTGAGTTCTTGCGCCCTTGTCTTCCCTGTCCTTGATCTTTCTCCTGCCATGGCTTCCAACCCGCCTCCGGAGAAGAAGCGCGCCCGCACTACAGGATTCCTGTCAACATACGACGGCTAAAACCGTCGTATATAAAGCAGAAGCCGTCGTATATAGTTTATATACGACGGCAGTTGTTTATATACGACGGTTTGTGGCCGTCGTATATAATTTGTCGTATATATGGTTATATACGACGGCGCCGTCGTATATAACAGTATATATACGACGGCCGCTTATATACAACGGCCGGTTTCGTGGACTTGCCCCAGTGGACCAGGGCCCTTATATACGACGGTTGGGCCCTGGCTGTTGTATATAAGCCCTTATATACGACAGCCGCTGGGCCCTGGCTGTCGTATATAAGCCCTTATATACGACAGCCTGGCCCAGCCGTCGTATATAATTTAGGCTTATATACGACGGCCCTGTATAGCGGCCGTTGTATATAAACTATACAGGCCGTCGTATATAAGCTTTTCAATTTCTTTTTAAAAAATAGAAAACGGCTAACCTGGCTCGATGGCCAGCTACACATACAAAGACAACAAAAAAACAGTTTGATATATAAATTCACAACAAAGTGCAATAGTACACATCGACAATCAGTCTGACATCCACACAAATGAAAACAAAATCACAAATCTATTGATTACTAGCCCCTTCACTACCTCCGCGAGCGAAGAAGTCATCCTGCCGTGGCGAACCTGGCGCCCTTAGCTGTGGCGATGGAGTCTGAGCCTCCGTCCCTGATCCCTGCGAAACAAAGTGACATATGTACAAGTTTACAATTGTTTTTCTAGGTTCATTAGGATTCTTAGAGGTTGGGGCTTCCACTTAATGTAACTTTCTTTTTATACCTGTACTCCAGGAAACTGCTCCTGTGGTGGCGACGGCTCCAGCACGAACGGAGGTGGCTGCCACAACGGTATCTGGATTTGCTGCCCTTGTTGTCGAGCTAGCGCCTGCCATTTCAAACATTACAATTTACAAAACTAATTGAAATGCAATGTAATTAAACTATAATTGTATGTTTCTTACTTCCATTGCCGCTTGCATCTGTGCCATATAGGACGCATGGTACGCCATGGCAGCCCTGTTGTTCTCTCGCTCTCTCGCCAAGGCCTCCTCCTGCCGAGCCAAGCTCTCCCGAAGCGCCATGACTTCGAGATCTCTCTCGGTGACACGGCGGCTGGAGGAGCCTGCAGCCGAAGACTGCGAGGAGCTGCCTCTCGCAGGTCGTGCCTCCCTAGAGTTGACGACTCCAGAGAATATGGCAAGCCTAAAAAAACGAATCAATTCAAGGTAAAATTAAATAATCTTGAATTGAAAACAATGAAAGTAAATGAATTCACCTTCCGTGTGCTTTTCCACCTCCGCTTGCATACGCGGCTTGAGGGTCGATGTTCGGGGAGTTTTCCCAATCGAACCCTTCGCCGTGTATCCTCACAGCCTCTTGCCCATACCTAGTCTGAAAAACAATGAAATTGTGTAAGTTTAACAACATATATAGTGTCAAATAATTTCAGAGGTCATGAAACTTACCAGGCGCTCCGCTGCGTACTGACTACACTGCTCCGGCTGAGAAGGGTCAACGTGACCTCTCCTATAGACCGCAGTAGCACTCGGTCGCACGCCGGTCTCCTTTTCCTGTGAACATATGTTAGTACGAACAATACTACATTATGAATATAATAAAAACTACCAAGAAACTTACCATCCTTTTAGCCATTCGCACAAAACCTTGGACGCCCATACCGTGCTTTCCTGAGCTCCCTCTGGCATCTCGAGCCTTCTTGGACTTAGCGATGAACTCATCGCTAGCCCAATACCTGCAAAGGGCTCGGTAATCTTCAGTTCATCCCTGTAACCAAGGGACACTAACCTGCACACATGCGTAGTTCATTAGGTGTTACTTAGCAATATTAATATGAACAATTTAAAGATTACGCAACCTACCCCTGCGTATTGCTCCTCCATCAAGTACGTGTCGGAGGCGTCTCTGAACGACCCAACCTCGTGGTCGTGGAGCTTTAAGTAGTCGTTAACTACATGACTCCGAGCGTTCGAAAGCATTTGCATAACAAGCTTCCGAGCGTTCACTTCGAACACGGAGCGGGCGTGATCCATCTGCTCAGCGGGGTCCTCAAGGCGGTACCTGAGCTGTAGGAAGCCAACACAGTTCGACATATACGCACATTAATATTTGAAGGAACATAAAGAATTGAAACTTCAAATATTTATGAAAGTTACTTACCCAAAAATCTGCCCACACGACTCCCTGTAGGTTGTCGTTCTCCGGGTGAGGAACGCGCGCATAGTCGTCCCACGACGTAGCTGCACGTCCATCAATCGCACCGGGGTAGTGCAGACGCACTAAGTTCCCGATGCAACCGTTCACCGTCCTGTGGTGTTTCTGCCCGTCGTACGAGAGGTCCTCCCAACAACTAAAAAGTTGTTTGTTAAGTCATTAAGTAAGATCATAGTCTTTGAGAACAAATAGAAATGAATACTTTAGTAATGTGTTACCTGTCTCCAACCGGACGAATAATTACCGGCACTCTAGGAATAGGTGGAGGACCAACAAAGTTACTCCTCCTCGTGCGTCTCCTCCGCTGCGGCACAACGTCTGGTGACCCAGAAGGCTGGCCACCGGACGTGTCCTCAGGCTGGGTGCCCTCGGGCTCGCTGGGCAGACTACCCTGGGGGTGGCTGCCAGAGGGCTGGCTACCAGAGGGCTCACTGCCCGAGGGCACGCTGCGCTGCGTACCCGTCTCCTGAGGTGCCGCTCTGGCCTCGGACTCATAGTCCGAATCAGACTACGATGGTAAATTAAGTAAGCTAAATTGAAAAAGTGATTTTAATAATTTTGTGCATTGTAGAAAATTTACCTCTGTACGCTGCAAACTGACAACCCTGTCCCGCAACTCTGGACACGCACTTAACAGCTGAGTGCGTCTGCTCCCGCTGTAAGTGGAACCGTAGAAGTAGTCGTCCCTCTCCTGCGAGGGGAGGAAACCCCTCACACTCGGCGCCTTCTTCCCCTTTGAACCCTTTGAACCCTTGCTTGACGACATCCTAATCAGTTTAAAAAGTAATTACTCCTAATCAGTTTCAAAAGTAATGTAAGTGATAATTAATGTCACTTTCATTTAAAAGAACATTACTCGTAATCAGTTTCAAAATTCATCAACATCATGATCATCAACATCGCGATCTGTCGTCTTGAGCTGTTTACGTTCCCGCTTTCGCATTGTAGATGTCTCTACATCTGCAACGTCTCCTACTAAGTTATCGAGTCCTGCACCAGACTCGACGATAAAAGAGTCTGGCAACTCTTCGTCTTGGTAAACTTCTTCAATGTCTCCACTATCATGATAACCATCATCTCCAGGAGTATACAAGCGCTCACGAGGATTCACTTTATATACCACCCACCAAGTGCTAAGCTTCTTACATGGATAAGGTAGATAATACACTTGTTCCACTTGATGTGCAAGAACGTATGTATCTAAACCTCGTAAGTGTTCGTTGTGATTCACTTCCACCATGCCAAATTGATTTTCTCAAGTTCCATGATTGTTATCAAACCAATCACAATCAAAGAACACCACTCGAAGTTCTTTATTGCCAGTGAAAGTAAATTCCAGAATTTTGTTAATGATTCCATAGTAATTGGTTTCTTTCCCTTGTGAGTCGATTGCTCTCGTCACAACTCCGCAATTTGATGTTGCTGCGAGAGGACGAAGAGTTTCGAATTGAGTTGTATGGAATCGGAAGCCATTTACGTCATATCGACCATAGCTTCTAACTTTCACTAATCCATAAGATAGTTGTCGTAAATCTTGATGGATGTCTGTGTTCCCTAATACATAAGCTCGAAACCAGGATAAGAAATTTGGCCCTCCATTAATTCCAGCCCGTCGCATCGTTTCTACTTGCTTTCTCGTTGGTTGATGCTTATGTTTCCAGTTTTGGTTGTGGAACTCACTGTACACACAAAACACATGCCATCGACATTAGCATACATGTATTGGTAAATACAATAATCATCATAAATGTAAGAGAAACACTTACTCGAAATATTTCTCCATGCCATCGATATTAGCATACATGTAGAGTAAAGCAGCAGTCCTTTCTCCTTCAGTAAAATCGTATGATGTGCTGCTGCCAACAGTAGTTCCCCTCGATTCAAAAATAGAGAGATCACTAACTGGTGGTTCATCATCTACATTGTATCGCATTGCCGAAGTATTGACATTGTTTTCCTCTGCAAAGTAGAAACTAGAAAAGTAACCTACTTCCTTTAGAGTAAATGTTTCGGCAATGCACCCTTCAACCCTTGCTCTGTTGCCAACCATAGTTTTCAAATATCTCAAAGCTCTTTCAATATGGTACATCCATCTATATTGTACAGGACCACCAACTTTTGCTTCGAATGGAAGATGTATAAGAAGATGCTGCATTGGATTGAAGAAACCAGGAGGAAATATTTTTTCCATCTTACATAAAAGTACAGGTATCTCCTTCTCTAACTTCTCCATCATGTCTTTTGTTATTTCTTTGGCACATAACTGCCTATAGAATAATGATAGCTCAGCTAACACCTTCCACACCGCATCATCCAGATATCCCCGAAACATAACAGGTAAGAGTCTTTCCATTATTATATGATAGTCATGACTCTTCAACCCAGTGAGCTTTCCCGTTTTAACATTCACGGCTCGTATCAGACTAGCAGCATAACCATCTGGGAATTTCAAAGTTTTCAACCATTCCATAACTTGTTTCTTTTCATTAGGTCGAAGCACGAAAGAAGCACGTGGCTTACCACCGCTTTCAGAGAGCTCAAGAGTAGGTCGATTACAAATCTCGGCCAAATCCTTTCGAGCCTTTAAGTTGTCTTTCGTTTTGCCCGTGATATCCATGCACGTGCTTATGATACATTTGGCCATGTTACGCTCCTGATGCATTACATCAATATTATGCATCAGTATCAATGACTTCACATATGGTAGCTCCCAAATTCCACATACATGAGTCCAGTTGTGAACATTTCCGTAACCTACAAAGAATCCAGGGCGAGCTTCATCAGGGACTAGTGAGTCCAACACATCGGATACTTCACACCCACTTAGGCGTTTAGATGGTTCCTTAGTGACAACAGTATCTTTTCTGAAGACATTCCTATGTTGCCTGAATGGGTGGTTTCGAGGAAGCCAACGCCTATGACAATCATAGTAGCTTATCTTGCCACCGTATGTAAGTCGAAAACACTCTGTGTCAGACGCACATATGGGACACGACAAACGACCATGTGTGCTCCATCCAGAAAACATGCCGTACGCAGGGAAATCATGGACAGACCAGAAATAAGGAGCTCGAAGGTTGAATTTCTGCTTCTTGTAATAGTCATACGCTTCAACTCCAATCCACAACATTTTCAATTCTTCAATCAACGGTTTCAACATCACATTGATACGTGATCCCGGATGATCTGGTCCTGGTATAATGAGGCTAAGAAACATAAACTCGTACTTCATACAAAGAGAAGGTGGTAGGTTGTACGGAATAACAAAGACGGGCCAACAGGAGTATGGTGTGGCATTTGTACTGAAAGGTGAAAACCATCTGTCGCTAACCCGATGCGAACATTTCTCGCATCACTAGCAAAAGCAGGATCAAAAGAGTCCAAAGACTTCCATGCATCACCGTCCGACGGATGAGTCAACACATCTTTGTTCTCACGCACACCTTCTTTGTGCCATCTCATGTGTCTGGCAGATCTTTTAGAAAGAAATAGCCGCTTCAACCGAGGTGTCACAGGCAAGTAACGCAATTGCTTATGTGCAACTTCTGTCATTACTTTATCACCATCGTCATTGACAACTTTGACAAACCTTGATTTTCCACACTTTAAACAATTCTTCTCTTTGTCATGCTCTTTCCAAAATAGCATGCAGTTATCTGGACACACGTCAATTTTGTCATATTTCATACCCAGTCCAGATAGTAATTTCTTTGAGTGATACATATCTTTGGGCAGTTTATGAGGTTGTGGATGAGCATCGCTGATAAGTTTCATCATATCATTGTAGCAATTATTAGAGAAAAAATACTTAGATTTGATTGCCATAAATCTGGTCATGAAAGTAAGAAGAGTCATTTCAGTATGATCATGCAACACCTCTTCAGAAGCTTTCAAGAGATTAAAGAATGCGTCTGCCTCATTTGTGGGCGGATCCTCCGTTTGTATATCTTGTAACATCTCATCGATCCTGTCAACACCCGGACAATCATCATCATCTACATGAACGGCTCGAGGAGCAGACTCACCGTGGAAACTTCAGACCTCATAATATGGCATGTAACCGTTTTTGCACAAGTGTAATGACAATGTCGTTTTGTCCAAAAACATAGTATTCCGGCATTTTGCACATGGACAACGAACTTTATCGGTCGTAAACAACGAGAACACTCAATCAATAAAGTCGTCTGTCCTGGCATACCACTCATCTGAGTGACCAGTTGCCTTGTTCCAACCGGTATACATCCAACTACGGTCTTCACTCATGTTTAACTCTGCAGTTTTAAGTCAAAGAATTTATAGTTAGTTTATTATTTATTTATATTATGAACCTATATCTATTGGAAAGGATAGGTCCTAAACCCACCAAAGAGTGGCCTATGTTGTTCACATCGTGCTTTTGTAGACGTATACGTTACCACTAAATGGGTCGTATCGGGCCCTAAGCCCATTTATGTACATATAGTACTTTTAAACACTCAAACAATCGAAACAATAATCAATTAAACTATTAACTCATATGCATTAATCATCTAAGCAATTAACAACTCATCTAAACAAACATAATTACCGTAGTTAACAAACTTATCAATTCTAAGCAATTAAAAAAACACCTAGCTAGCAATTCAAATAAACATAGGCAATAATTAAACCTAACCATATCAATTCATCTAAAGCTAAGAAATTATCCACCTGTCAGGCGGGTGGCGGCCGGGGCGCCGGCTGTCGGGGCGGCTGGCGGCGGCGGGCAGGCGGCGGGTGGCGGCCGGGGCGGCGGCCGGGCGGCGCCTGGCGGGCGGCGGCCGGGTGGCGGACGGGGGGCGGCCGGGCGGCGCCTGGCAGGCGGCGGCCGGGTGGCAGGCCGGGGCGCCGACTTGCGGGGGCGGCCGGGGGGGGGGGGTGGCTGGGGCGGCAGTTGGCAGCTGCAGACGATCATGCTCGTCGGTCTGCATGATCACCCAATTCTCCCTCCAGTTTTCCCACCTCGACGCGCTGAAAGGAAGAAGGTACCCAGAGGCCTTCGGATCCTTGCAGCGATGCTGGAAGTAGTACGCCCCCAGCTGATTCTTCGAGCTGTGCCCGGTCGTCCGCAACACGAAGAAGTAGCGGAAGAGCGTCACAGAAGCGTGCACCCTCACGAACATCTCACAGAAGTGCACGAAGACGGCGGCCATCACGAAGGAGCTGGGGGAGAGGTGATGGAGCTGGAGACCGTACGTCTCCAGCAGCGTCACGGAGAAGGAAGAGATTGGCGGGACGAACCCTGCCATGGCGTAGGTGGTGAAGAAGACTATTTCCCCCTTCTCCAGGAGCAGGGGGAGAGATCCCTGCAAGAGACAGCGCTTCTGCTCCTCCGCGTGCCAGCCCAGCAGCCTGCACACTGGCCCGAGCTCGGCCGACCAAGCGAAACGCGGCGGAGGCAAGTTGGAAGCTGTCGGTACCCTCAATACGGGGTACCCCCGCACACAGGGGAAAATTTCTAAGGACCTCGCCCTTCAACGCAGGGAGAGCTCCGAAGGCGCCATGTGTCCAGCGGGGCCGGACCTCCCTCTCCTCAGAGGAGAGCTCTGGACCCGCCACGTGGCCAACTGAGCCGGACCTCCCCTCTCCGCGGGGAGAGCTCCGGAGGCTCCACGTGTCCCACGGGGCCGGACCTCCCTCTCCTCAGATGAGTACTCCGGGCCCGCCACGTGGCTAGCAGAAGCTGGACCTCCCCCCTCCGCGGGGAGAGCTCCGAAGGCTCCACGTGTCCCGCGGGGCCGGACATCCCTCTCCTTAGAGGAGAGCTCCGGGCCCGCCACATGGCCAGCAGAGCAGCGCTGCCCGCCCCCGCGCGGTAGGCAGCAAGAGTAAAGACACGCCATACCTTGCCCGTACAAGGTATTCAAGACCCGCGCCTTCCCAAGGCGCGGAGACGTGGAGCACGCCTCTGTCAGGTGCCGTTGCGCCCAGTCACATCGCAGACTGGTGCGCCACGTCAGACCTGCCCGCCAATAAACACAGCAGCAAGACATCCCCTACTGCCCCTGCCATCATCAACCACTACGACTAGCTTGCGGCATGGGCAGGGAGGCAGAACGAAGACTCGGAAGCCTTCGCCAGAGACAACTACCGGCGTAACTGCAGATACGGTAGATGGCAGGCAATCGCCCCGGGACCACATATCGGGTCCTGGGCCCACTTTTTAAGCCACTCGAGCCTTGGACTATAAAAGGCTCGGGTAGGCAACGTTAGCAAGGGTTCGGCATTTCACCAACACTCGTCTAGGGCAAGCTTACGCTCTAGCACCCATCTCACCCTCAAGCTCAGAACTCCGGTTCTGATCAACAAGCAATACAACGAGCACCTCTGCTCACCATGGACGTAGGGTATTACTCTCGGGCGGCCTGAACCACGTAAAAATCCCCGTGTCAAGCTTCTCCATCAATCGTCCCTAATGCAGAAGCTCTCCGTGAGTGACTAGCCCCTCCAAAAAAGAACCTCCGCGGGTTGCCCAGAGCAGGCCCGGGGGAAGTGTTGGCTACACACTTCGACATTTGGCACGCCAGGTAGGGGGCTTTTCCCTTGCGCGATGAGCTTATGCCAACGAAGATGATGAAGCTTCCTTCAGCGGCAAGCTCCCCCCGCCCACGTTCACGGCGAACGGTGACCAGTGGGGACTACGTCTCGACACACTCAGGACGGAGTGTGTCAGCGCAAGCTGGGAGCCAGCAGCCGACTCCGGCAGCGCCAACTCTGGCAGCGGAGGCTCCAGCAAGCGTGAGATCCTCTGCAGCGCTGAGCGTCTCCCACGGGGGCACACTAGCTGCAGCAAGAGCGCTACTGCACAATCCACCTGCTGGGGACGCGCCTCAGTCGGCGACCCAGCAGTGGATTCGCGACGTAGACCGTCTCGTCGTCACCGCCGCCAACCCTCGACTTCGGCGGGGATGACGCCCCAGTCAACCGGCTGTGTCGCTGACGCGCACGCCAATGGTTGACGGGCAGACGGCAGATTCCCGCTCCACCAGGATCCCATCGGCGGACCTGAGGTCGGAGCTGGAACGAAGCCACTTTGGCAAAGATGCCTGAGTGTTCATTGGGCGACGGCGAGAAAGGCGTCGCAACCAGGAGGCCGGCGACAGCATGTCGACCGCCTCGACGCAGCCTGAGGCGCAGATTTTCGCCACGCGATCTCTGCCCCAGGCATATGCCATGCAGCATATGCCCCAGCCATATGCCCTACAAATGGTACCCCCGGTCTATGGTGCAGCCCTGCCCATAACGGGGTACACAGTGCCAGCAGCGAACCAAGCGTTCGCGGCACCAACGCCTGCAGCAACAGGAGCAGGATGTGCGGCCGTGGCACCACACCTTTGCTTCACGAAGTGGCCGCGCAAGTTCCGGCCGCACCTGCCCGAGAAGTACGATGGCAGCGTCAACCCGGCGGAGATCCTCCAGATCTACTCCACCGCCATCTTTGCTGCAGGAGGGGGCGAGGCTGTCATGGCCAACTACTTCCCCGTCGCCTTGACCGACCCAGCTCGGTCTTGGCTCATGAATCTCCCCCAGGGTTCCATAACCTCCTGGGGAGAGCTCTGCCGGCAGTTCACTGCTAACTTCGGCAGCTCCTACACCCGGCCTGGCACGGAGCTCGACCTCCACGCCATCCAGCAACAACCTGGAGAGACGCTGCGCTCCTTCATCCAGCGGTTCTACCAAGTACGGAACACCATCCTGCATATTCAAAATGCTTCTGTGGTGGTGGCATTCCGGCAGGGTGTACGGGACAAGAAGATGCTTGAGAAGCTCGCAACCAGAGAGGTGCGCGACGTCTCAGAGCTCTTCAGCCTGGCGGACAAGTGCGCCAGGGCAGCAGAAGGGCGGAACTGGCACTCACTGCCAGCCTCCAAGTCAGGAGGACAGCCCGGATCTGGCGCTGCTTCCCATGGAAGCGGCAAGAAGATCAAGAACGGGGGCGGTGGCAAGATGAAGCCACCGACCGCAGCCCCCGTTGCTGCAGCAGCAGCACCCAGTTGAGCTCGGGGGCCACGCCCCGACAAGAGGCAGCGACAGTCACCAGCTCCAGATGGTGACCAAGGCGAGCCATGCCCCGTGCATGACACCAGCAGCCATACTGCTGCTGAGTGCTGGGAAATTCAGAAGCTCGCGGAGCGCTTCCGCAAAGGGAAGCAACTGCGTGCTGACGCCCCTCCCTTCCGTCAAAGGGAGGGCAAACAGAAGTTCGACACTCAAGACAGCGCCGACCACCAAGTGGAGTTCCAGGAGCCTCAGCGCGCCGTGAAGGCGGTGCGCAACCATGAGGACTCCAGCTCCAGCGATGACGAGCGCCAGAAGATGCTCTACGTCATCTATGGCGGGTCCGATGACCCCTCGTCCCGAAGCGTGGTTAAGACTCTGCGCCGAGCGGTAGCGTCGGTGGCTCCTCTCCCAAGTGCCGCGCCGCACCTCAAGTGGATGGCAACCCCCATCAGCTTCGATGCCACCGACTGCCCCAGGAACATGGCTGGGGCCGGCCAAATACCGCTCTTGGTAGCACCCACCATCGCCAACGTGAGGATGTACCACGTTCTGGTAGATGGCGGGGCTGGGCTGAACCTCATCAGCCGCGCAGCCTTCCAGAAGCTGCAGATCCCAATGGACAAGCTCACTCCATCGAGCCCGTTCTCAGGGGTAGGGCCGGGACAAGTCATTCCCTACGGAAACATCAGCCTTCCGGTGACCTTTTGGGCACCGGACAGCTATCGGACAGAGTACATTCTGTTCGACGTGGCGGAGATCAACCTCCCCTTCAACGCCATAATCGGCAGGCCCGCCCTGTATCGATTCATGGAAGTAGCCCACTACGGCTACCTTGTCTTGAAGATGCCCTACACCAACAGGCATCCTCAAGATTCATGGAGACCGCACCGCTGCAGTGTCAGACTTGGAGAAGCTCCAGGCAGTTGTAACAGCTCGAGCACCAGCCCCTGGCAGTGCAGAACCGGACCGGCTCCGCCCGAGTGCACGCCACCGTGCCTCTACCGGAGCACCCCACGTGCAACCCCTCGACGAGGGCGACGTCCCCATGAAGGTCGTCCAAGTCGGCGCCAATGCTGCCCAGACCACCTGGGTAGCCGGGGGCCTGGACAGCAAATAGGAAGGTGTGCTCATCACCTTCCTCCGGCACAACGTCGGCGTGTTTGCATGGCAGCCGTCGCAGATGCCGGGGATCCCTAGGGAGGTTATTGAGCACCACCTGAAGATCTTCCCCGACGCCCGGCCAGTCCAACAGAAGCCTTGCAAGCAGTCCATCGAGCGGCAGAACTTCATCCGAGAGGAAATCAAGAAGCTGCTGGGCGCTGGCTTCATACGGGAGGTCCACCACCCCCGGTGGTTAGCGAACCCTGTCGTCGTCCCGAAGGCCGGCGGGAAGCTCCGGATGTGCATAGACTACACCAGTCTCAATAAGGCATGTCCCAAAGATCCATTCCCTCTCCCTATAATAGGTCAAATAGTAGACTCGACATCAGGTTGTGATATGCTATGCTTCCTAGACGCCTACTCGGGTTTCCATTAGATCCCCATGTCTAGAGAAGATGAAGAGCACACTTCCTTCATCACAGTAGACGGCCTGTGTTGTTATGTCTCTATGCCTTATGGCTTAAAGAATGCTCTCCCTACCTTTGTACGTGCAATGCACAAAACCTTTGGAGAGCTAATAAGAGACTTAGTCGAGGTTTATGTCGATGACATCGTTGTCAAAGTTAGGCAGAATTCATCCTTGTTAGATAAACTGGCCCTAGTCCTTGACAAACTGCGCTCCACGCGCACCAAGCTGAACCCCGACAAGTGTGTGTTCGTCGTATCCTCTGGGAAGCTCCTAGGATTCCTAGTCTCACACCGAGAAATTGAGGCCAACCAAGAGAAGATCAAGGCCATCGACCTGATGCGGCCCCCGCCCGCATTGAAGATGTCCAGAAACTCACAGGATGCCTAGCCGTGCTGAGTCGGTTCATACCGAAGCTAGCAGAGCGAGCGCTCCCCTTCTTTAAGCTCCTGCGCAAATCTGGTCCATTTGCTTGGACCGACGAAGCAGAAGAAGCTTTCCAGGAGTTGAAGCAGCTCCTGACGACCCTACCCATCATTGTAGCCCCCGAGCCCGAAGAGCATTTGTTGCTCTACATCGCGGCAACAACTAAGATGGTGAGTATGGTCCTCGTCGCAGAACGGTCGGACCCCTCGTCACCGCAGCCTGCTCCGATAGCAGAGGACAAGCACCAGGAGACCCCGGAGGTCCAAGACAACGTCCCGGACCTCCAAGACAACCTCTCGGAGGTCCGACGGGATCTCCCGGAGCTTCAAGACAATCTCCGGAGGTCCAATGGGACCTCCCGGAGCTCCGGGGTAACCCCCGGGGACCAAATGGAACCTCCCAGGAGGACAAGACGTCCTCCCGAGGGTCCAGGATGACCACCTGGAAAACCAGTGGGATCCCCCGGAGGTCCAAGACGGCCTAGGAGCCTTCGAGTCCCAGCTCTCGGAGGCTCCCTCGGACCCACCTACCTCCGGTCGGCCTGAGCCAATGGATGAGGACATCTCAGGCCCGGGAGGGAGGGTCCGGACCATCCAGAGGCATGTCTACTACATTAGCGAAGTCCTCCATGACGCCAAGACAAGGAACCTGGAGGTCCACAAGCTGCTGTATGCAGTGCTCGTGGCATCCAGGAAGCTCCGCCACTACTTTCAAGCCCACCAGATCTCGGTGGTCACCTCCTACCCGCTGAAGGCGATCCTTCACAGCCCCCACGCGACCGGCAATGTCGCTAAATGGGCAGCGGGACTGGCGGACTTTGAGCTAGACTTCCTTCCTCGCCATGCAGTCAAGAGCCAAGCACTGGCTGACTTCGTGGCCGAGTGGACGCCAATGAAGGCTAACCCAGGGGGCCACAAAGACGGTGAACCAAAGCCCCGAGCTCCGGTCTTCACCGGGCCTCACTGGATGCTCATCTTTGACGGCTCCTCGTGAAAGCAGGGGGCCGGTGCTGGCGTACTGCTTCTCATGCCATCGGGGGAGCAGTTTGGGTACATGGTGCGTCTCAATTTCAAGGCAACCAACAACATGGCAGAGTATGAAGCACTCATCTTTGGCCTAAAGACAGCTCTGTCTCTTGGCCCTCGCCAGTTGTTGGCACAGGGCGACTCCCAGCTAGTCATCAAGCAAGTTAAGGGTGAATGCTCCTGCAATGCCCCACAGCTAGCTGCTTATCTACTCCACGTGCAGATGCTGGAGAAAGACTTCCTCGCCTTGGACCTGCGCCATGTACCGCGCGCTGGCAATGCCGCAGCCGACGACCTCTCAACGAAGGCCTCCACCGGAGCCCCTGTGCCCGAAGGAGTCTTCGAGAGGACGTTGTTGCGGCCCACAGCCTGACCTGCCGTGTCGGGCGAAGGGGGCTGGACCAGCACCTCGAAGCTGGCGGTCCCGGAGGCCCTGCAGCCATGGACGCCGCCAAGGATCGTAAGCGTCATTGAGGACTCCGTGCAACCCAGCGCTCAAGATCCAGAAGCTCAGGTCAGACCCGATGCATGGATCACGGAGATCCGGGACTACTTGAAAGACAACATCCTCCCTGATGAACGTGTATCCGCTGAACGGATCGTGAGCATGGCTAAAAGGTACGCGCTGGTAGAAGGGGATCTCTACCGGCGTGGCGCCAACCACATCCTATTGCGGTGCATAACCCAGGGGGAAGGCTGCGACTTGCTCGCTGAGATACATGGAGGCAAATGTGGGAGTCACTCTTCCTCACGCACGCTCGTTGGTAAAGCCTTCCGGCACGGCTTCTACTGGCCGACAGCACTCCAGGATGCCGTCAATCTGGTTGAGAGCTGCAAGGCGTGCCAGTTCCACGCCAAGCAGATCCACACACCGGCTCAGGCGGTTCAGATGATCCCGCCCTCGTGGCCGTTCGCCGTATGGGGGTTGGACATCCTGGGACCATTCCCCAAAGCCGTCGGGGGATTCCGGTACCTCTACGTCGCCGTCGACAAGTTCACCAAGTGGCCAGAAGCCACACCCGTCGTCACCATCAACAAGCAATCCGCAGTAAAGTTCATCAAGTCAATCATCTGCCAGTTCGGGGTCCCGAACAGAATCATCACCGACAACGGGACCCAGTTCACCAGCACAGCGTTCCAAGACTACTGCGAAGACCTCGGCATCCAAGTGTGCTACGCCTCCGTTGCTCACCCAAAGAGCAATGGGCAAGTCGAGAGGGCCAACGCTGAGATTCTTTGGGGCCTCAAGACTCGCACCTATGCCGGCTTGAAGAAACATGGCGCCAAGTGGAAGGACGAGCTTCCGAGCACATTATGAGCTAACCGGACATCCCAGAGCCGGGCCACCGGAGAGACACCCTTCTTCATGGTGTATGGGGCCGAGGCTGTGCTTCCCCCAGAGATCACCATGGGGTCACTCCGTGTCCGAGCTTATGACGAAGCCGTGCAGGACAACCTCAAGCGTGAAGACATCGACCTTGTCGACGAGGCTCGATTACCTGCAGCACTCTGCAACGCACGGTACCGACAAGCGCTCCGGCGCTACCACCAAAGGTCCGTGCGAGTCCGAGAGCTGCAGGAAGGCGACCTGGTGTTGCGGCGCATACTTTCTCGCGAAGGGACCGACAAACTCTCCCCCAGCTGGGAAGGTCCCTTCCGAGTCATGAAAGTTTGCCGCCCCGGGTGCGTACGCCTTTCCACCGAGGATGGGGATCCGCTCCCGAACCCTTGGAACATAGAACACCTCCGTAAGTTCTACCCCTAGAGCAATAGTAGGACAATCTCTTCTTTCTGTAATAGATTCCATCGAGTCCAGGAACAGCGCTCGGAGCAGCTAAGTCTCAGGGGACGGTCTAGGACTGCGTTCAGCTTGGCCTGGTTCCGACCCTAAGCGCGTAGAGTCTTGCTTCCCTTCTTAATGGGGCGGGTCGTTGCCTCCATGTTTAGCCTACCTTCCTCCTATGGAAATTTATATGGAAAGAAACCTGTCCTGCTTTGCTCTTCCCTTGTGCTCATTTAAATTACGTATTAATTTTTATGACCGCACTTCCTGTGTATGCTCACCATGCGCTCAGCTTCCTTTTCCCATTCTCACCCCTAGTTGGCATTTGCTATCCTACCGAAGACGGTCACGTTTGAGGCACCTGCTGATAGCCAGGGGGCCTCGAGCCCCCGGCACTTCGCGCACTGAAGTTCCCAAGCCCCGTATACCGGATCAAGATTGTAAGCCAAATAAGACTATGAGATAGGGAAGGGGGAGCCTCAAGGAGAATTACGTTTCCCTTACTTGTGTGCAGGACCTCCCGGCCTTAGCTCCCCGCAAGAGTATGGTAGGAGCGCCCAAACAATTGGCCACACCTACCAGGGGGCCACTACGGGACCACGCAAGACCGGAGCTCCAACGCAAGACCGAAGGATCCGGACCATGCCCCCTCCGCAGGGGCGGGCTCCAAAGGCCCCACGTGTCCAGCGGGGCCGGAGCCCCCCTCTCCAAAGAAGGTAGCTCCGGACCCGCCACGTGGCCGGCAGAGCCGGGCCTTGCCCGCTCCGCAGGGGTGAGCTGCGAAGGCCCCACGTGTCCCGCGGGGTCGGACCTCCATCTTCTCAGAGGAGAGCTCCGAGCCCGCCACGTGGCCGGCGGATATGGACCTCCCCGTTCTCACAGGGCGAGCTCCGAAGATCCCTTGGGCCCTTAATACAATAAGGACCTGAGGAAGGTGTCTGTACAAGACTTCAAGGATGGTGAAGACCTTGACCTCCCCGTTCTCACGGGGCGAGCTCCGAAGATCCCTTGGGCCCTTAATACAATAAGGACCTGAGGAAGGTGGCTATACAAGACTTCAAGGTTGGTGAAGACCTCTGAGTACCTTGCGGAGCTAAGGACTCGGCCAGGCCAAGCCAAGGAGAAGATAAAAATATACAGACATGGAAAATAACAAGAGTCTATTCATTCAAAGCTCCATGAGCTGGACTACAGACTCAACAAAAGTAAAAAAGAGAAGAGACACAGGGCCTTTTGGCCGCAGGGGCGGCTGCCTAAGAGTCCGCGGACTCCCGCTGGAACCTAGAGGCAACGAGGGCGGCCATGTCCCCGACCTCGGCCCTGGCAGCTTCCTCCCGCTTGACGGCGGGGCCTAGTCGCACTGGCTCCAGAGAGAAGGAAGGGTCTTGGCTCTGGAAGCACGCCAGCACATGCGTGGCGACCTCCTTCGCCAGGCCTCCTCCCTCCACCTCAAGCTCGTCGGCGATCACCGCTTCGAGCCTGCCCAGCTTGGCACCGATGGACTCAAGTGCCGGGATTGCCCCAGACACCTCCTGCGCTGGAGCCTCCGTCCGCACCGGGTTGAAACCGAAGGGAACCAAGGTGGACCCCACCTCAGTAACAAAGCTCCAGACCGCACGGGCCTCGACAGACCACGAAGCCTGGAGCTTCTGCACCTCTTGGCGGGCCGCCAGCTCGTGATCCAGCGCCTCCTGGCGCTCCCGGGAGGATTGCTCCTCCCTCGCGGCAGCAGCCGACTCGCGGAGCTCCAGCTCCTCGGCCCGAGCCCTCAGCTCGCCCTCTCTGACCTCCAGCCATGCGGCGACCTTCTCCTCCTCGGCTGCCATGGCACGCTCCTGATCTGCGACGGCGCACTCTCGGCGAGCTACCTGCAGCCGCAACTCCTGGAGCGCGCTTTGGCCCTGGCCTGAGCTTCACAGAAAGTGGCGCGAAGCCGCCGGGTCTCTGAGCCCAGGCGGTCGACGGCCCTCTTCTGAGCGTCGAGCAGCGCCCCCATGGCATCAAGCCTTGACTGCCTCGAGTCGAGCTCTGCCTTAGCCTATTGGGTCCGCTGCTTCAGGAGATGCTCCCAGCTAAGGAGGCGCTCCCTCTCTCCAGCCAGCACCTCCTGCTCCCGCTCAAAGGCGGCCTGGACCTGCCGGACGCCAGCCTGAGCATGCCCCAAGGCATCCCATATGGGCAGCAGGGAGGCGGGGGCAGGAGCCGCGCCCCTGACCTCCCCCGTCGCGTCCACGACCGGTGAAGGTGCTGGTGCCTCGGCAGCTGAGGCGAGGCGCTGACCCGGGGGAGCCAGGGGGCCAGCAGCTGCGCCCACAGCAGCCCCTCCAGCCTCAGCACCAGACTTCCGGGCTGGCGAAGGAGGACGAGCAGATGCTGCCGCCGCCACCACGAGGGGTGAACCCGCCAGCACAGAAGAAGCCCCCGCCGACTTGGGGGCCGTCGGAACCACCGCAGTTCCCGGATGCTGCGGCACAGAGCCTCCGCTGGCTGGAGATGGTCGGGGGATAGGCTCGCCCCCGGCAGCCGGTGAGTCCCTGCTGAAAAAAGAAGCTCTCAGGCTAAGAAAGGAGAATGGAATGCTACTTCTACAAGCCAGAAAGAGCAACACTTACTGGACGGCGTGAGCACTCAAACGGGCTTGGAGCCCCGTCCTCTGGGCCAGGGCAGAACCGCCAGGACCTGCAGCCGGAACGCTCGCTGGCTGTGGCGTCTGAGCCCCTGGCACACTCCCGGGCGTCGCCCCACCAGCGTCGTTCCTGGAAGCCCCCCGCCTGAGGAAGAGTGGCGGGACGCCTGGGGCTCCTCGGACCGCCACTGTCCGAGAAGAGACCCGCCGGAGTGGGAGACCCGGGGTCTCTTTGGGTCGCCACCCGACGAACCAGCACCTCTGGGAGATGGGCGCAAGGGTACCCCGGCCCCCTGGCTCAGCGCAAGCGATGCCCTCGTAGGAGACCGGGCACGTTTCTTATCAGGCTGCCTGGGGGCGGCTCCTTTCCCTTCCCCTTGTCGGCGGTCTGAGCCCCGTCGGCCCTTGGTGCGGGTTGGACAGCGACAGATGCCTCGCGCTCCGTCCCGGAGTGCTCGGTCCCGGGAATCGAGATCCCCCAGAGGGCATCCCCAACCTGACGAATGGCGATCCCAATGTCATCAAGATTCGGCATCTTCTGCAGCAACTCCACCCTCCTCTGCGGCTCCAAGAAGAGGGAAGTACCAGAGGCCGGGAAGGCGAGGTCGCCGCCGGTGACGTAGTCGCTTCTCACCTTGGCCACCATCTCGTACAGCTCTTCATCAGAGGGATCGGAGCCGAAACCCCTCTCCAGCCTGGTGCAGTCGAGCTCGCCGGTGTAGTACCACGCTGGGCGGTTGCGTTGCTGCAAGGGCGCAATACGGCGCGACAAGAAATCCACCAGCACCATCAGGGACGTCAGCCCCTCGTTGGCCAGGAACCGGATCTGCTCCAAGACCGATGCGTACTCCTGCTCCAGCTCCGGGATCTCCTTGACACGACCCCACGGTCTTGTCAAGCCAGGATCACGCTGAGGGGTGTTGCGTTGCACAGCACTGGATAACACACTTCAAAGGTACAAAGCGGAAGCAAAACTTTTATTACATAAAGTGGTTTCTGAACATTTGTACATCAAAATAGGTCCAGTCTACACTCACGGGCGTAGACTATGCATCAAGTTCACGTTCAGCCCGTGAACGTGTCCTTGCTAGCACATACGCACACTAACACGGCGGCGTGCACGACTCCCACTCGACAGGGTTCCCCTCCTGGGGTTCCGTCTCCTCCTCGGGAGTCCCTTCCTCATAGAACCCTGCAAAAGCTTCAAACACAAGCAGTGAGCATGAAGGCTCAGCAAGACTGACCCGTCTCTCCTAAACATGGAACTTCTACATGAGGGGTGATGGGTACATGAGATAAAACCAGTTGCAAAGGACTCGCCTAATTAGTGGAACCTTACTTTCATGTTTTAGCAGCAGGTTGTGGAGAACCTTACGCTAAGGCACATGAGAGAGCCGCAATCAAACAAGAAACCCATTTCTCTCATGTACTTTGCCAAAGTTGAAAGGAACTTTAATTAGCTCTAAACTACAGCAATCATTAACAATCAAGTCAATCTTTCAATCAGCAACATTTTAACATGTAACTAG
The DNA here is from genome assembly GCA_030760725.1 of Neostapfia colusana. Taxonomy (NCBI): domain Eukaryota; kingdom Viridiplantae; phylum Streptophyta; class Magnoliopsida; order Poales; family Poaceae; genus Neostapfia; species Neostapfia colusana. The sequence continues at coordinate 35,543,447 of JASWHV010000004.1, read as the reverse complement.
CATGTTCTTTCTACGTCACGGTACAGTGAACAAGTGGTACTCACTGGCCGTGAGGGACGGCGATTATAATCGATTTACACCTGCAGGGTTACCCGAATAACCCGTCACGTACGCCCGTACTCGATGTTGCCTACAACAACCATCACGGACGCCGTACGCAACCACCTTTCGCCCGTCAGCCAAATATTGAACCGGTCCCATTGTCCCGAGCAAGAGGTCTATGCACGCGCATATCAGTGCCGCCAGCCGATTTACACCTTGAGCTCTCAACCTACCCTCTGAACGACGGGCAATGCCTCAATAGCCAGCTACCCGAGTTACATCGGTTTCCCGGTTCCCATATAGCCGGTAGGTCTTCGGTACTGTTCTAGCTTGTTCAACAGGCCCGCACACGGCTCGGTCCTCAATCGACACAAGCGGAGCTATAGCACACAGGCCCCAAAGTCCTGCTGCTCTTACTCTCCGCTCGGTCTCATTTTTCTTGCCATGTGTATCATGTGCTATCTCTACCCGAGTCGAGTGTCTCTAGCCTATGCTCGCGAGTAGTTCCAACTACCCGACTTGTACCAAATCCTACACTATCTTAGCATTGCAGTAGCTAACGGGGTTTGCAATCCTAGACCCAACCCATGGTTTTCTTGGCTATGCAGTTGGGTTTCCAAACAAGACTCTAATGCAAGGAATAAGGTATTCAAGCATGTGCTCAAAACAATAAAAACTTGTAAAAAGGTTCATGCAAACCGGAGCTTGCCTTGCTGCTCTTGGTCACAGGCTAGCTGCTCCTCCGAGGTAACGAAGTCTAGGACTTCGGGTTCCTCCTCGACCTTAGCGACTACATGATATAAGAAGTACATGTATTAATTAAATGCATTTGAATTGAGTTTTAAACTTGTGAATCTTCTAAGTCTCACTAGACAGACCCAATGATTGTGAAACTTTTACTGTGGCTTGGTTACAACCTAAACAGAGACTTGATCAAGTTTTAGTTGCAGCAAAGCTCCTTTGAGCCCTCCACACTTAATTATGTACTTGACCTTAATTGAAGGCTTTTAGGGTGTTCTAAGGATTTTCATGAAACAAGCCATGACTTTCTGAAAACTAGATTTTCAGAGGGCTCTAATGGAGTTGGTCTCACTTAATTTGAAGGTTCCTAGCTAAAGATATGAGCTAAACAATTTCAGGGAAAATTCTGAAAATGTTTCTGAACGTTTTCTATTTTCTCTGGAACAGTTTCACTAATCACACCCTTAGGTGGATAAAATTAGCTCAAATCGACCTGAAATTTTAATGGTAGTTCAGGGATATTTTGGTGAACATCCCAGCAAAATTTCAGAATTTTCCTCCAAGGGATTCTCCAGTTAAAATTCCAAACAGTTTAAATTTTGAGGAATTAACTATGTAGAAATAAGGATTTTCATGAAGTGAAACTTGATTTGCTGGAAAGTGTTCAGATAGATGAATCCAACAAAATTTGGTTCACTCAATTTGGAGTTTCCTAACCCAAGTTATGAGGATTTGAAGTTTGAATGAAATCTGAAAATCGGGGGAAAAGTTTAAATCTGCTGGTGGGCCACGGGGACACGTGTTGGGTGCGGAGGCGTCAGCACACTGAGGCCTACAGGGTTTTTGCGCGCCAGCACATTAGATTCCAGCCACAGCCCGATCCCGATTTAAAATATCTGCCGCTGACCGATGGGGTCCACCCCCTTCGTCTACCTCTCGCCGCCCGCGCTCTGCCGCCGGGGTACCTCGCCGGAGAGCTCGCCGGCAGCCTCTGTGGAGCTCCAAGCTTCATGATTCCGGCCGCCCCTGCCTACTTTCACTTGGAGAACACGATTCCAGGCTCAGCTCGTCATGACAACGACCGGCACATGGTCGGCGACGAGCGGCGGCTTCGGAAAGACTTCGCCGTGTCGGCCGACTTCCCTAGCACCCCAACTGACCGAGCAAACGACCGGAAAGCATCAGTGATACCTCAGGAACCTCGGCATGGGCTCAAGGCAGCTTGGGAGAGGTCCGAAGTAGTCCCTCACCATGCGCCCGATGCTTTCAGCATGCTCCGCCGTCGGTAAACTTCGAAATACGCCGGGTACAGAGGTTCTCAGGCCAAAGGTTGTGAAGGCAACTTGTGTGCTACCGTGTCTAGTTTGTGTGGGAGCAGATTGAGGCCCTCTAATCCTTCCTAGAGTATGGATTCGACAGAACCACACCCGAAGGTCGGTCTGTACCCAGAAAGCGGAAAACTGGAAATTCACCGCCGGTGAGCAAACACTCTGGCTGTGGCTCGGGGGTGAGCAGCACCGATCACCAGCGCGTCCAAGGGTGCCTTGGCTCGGGCATGATCACCTCCCAGTTGGGCTGTCCACGGGAGCCCAAAGTGTGGCGGTTTTAGGTCACCGAATTGAACTCTCGGTATAGCCGAGATCGACAGGTTTCAGCTGAGTTCTAGCAACGGGGAAAAACGAGGAGGGTTCCTAGTACCTTGCCTTAGCTCTGGAGGGGACGGGGAGGCTGTGATCGGAGCTCTCCGATCGGTTCTGAGCGGCGGCAGAAAGTTTCCCGGTGCTGTGTTCTTGCGGGGAGAAAATGGCGAGGGCTTCAGCCAGCCAAGGAGGGGGGGCGCCTTAAGCAGGCTCTGAACCGACTTGTGCTTGCGCGTGGCCAAGCAGCTGCTGGCGCGGCGGCCTCCCTCGGTGGCGATCGCAGCTGAAGCCCGGAGACCCGAGTGAGAAAGTCTCAGTCGGTTGAATCATCCCATTGGCTGACATGTGGGTCCCACTTTCGTTTTTAACCTCTGAGATTAAATCCTATTCACTGTTGTAAACAGTAGTTCCCACAAAGCCCCTGGTGATCTGAATTATCTACCCTTGAACCATTTGAATTGGTTAGAACTCAAATTGGGTTTGGTTTGGATAAATTTCAGCACATGTTCGGTTTGAAATTCAAATAAAGTTTGAATTTGTTCCACTTAGCTCATGTCAAGCGCAACTCCAAATGGAGTGAAAATTGGTGTGTGAGCTCACAAAAATGTGATGAGCAAGAATATGCCTCCCACTTTTGAATTTATGGGATCAAAACAGTTTGAAGTTGCATTTGAGTTCAAACTGCCCTCTTTGTAGCTATACCCAAAATGACCTCAAAAAAGTTTTGAATTTGGGTGAAACTTGGCATGGACATCCCTAGCAATGTGAAGGAGTTTTCATATGCCCAGCCCCTATATATCACATGTGGGAAATACCACTTTTGCAATATGTGAGTTTGTTCTCAAATGAGCATGTTGATGGTGGTTACTTGCTCTTCAAATGTGTTTATCAACTTGCTTCAAATGAGGTGTGTGTGTGGTGATGACACTTCAAACATGTGTCAAAAACTGAGGTCCTTACATTCCTCCCCACTTAAAAGAATCTCGTCCCGAGATTATAAGGTAAAAATGAGAGAGAGGACGGTGGAAAATTACCGGATATGCGACGTGAAAAAGTTGGGGTAGTTAGCGCGAAGAAATCCTTCGCTCTCCCATGTTGCTTCGTCCACAGAGTGATTACTCCATAGAACTTTGTAGAACCACAACATGCGGTTGCGTGTGGTTCGGGCCTTTTCGTCAATGATCTGAACCGATTCCTCCCGATAGGTGAGATCCGGTTGCAGTTCTTCAATGTCCTCCAGCTGAACGGTAGTAGATAGCTTAAGACACTTCCTCAGCTGGAAAATGTGAACGACGTCGTGCACACCAGAAAGTGCTTCTGGTAATTTCAGCCGGTATGCTAGCGATCCACATCTTTCAGAAATCTGGAATGGACCGATGAATCGGGGTGCCAACTTTCCTCTCGCCCCGAATCTGTTTACGCCTTTCATTGGAGACACATGTAGATATACGTGATCCCCCACTTCGAATTGTAATGGGCGTCTTCTCCGGTCCGCATACTGTTTCTGCCGGGATTGGGCGGCTTTTAGGTTCGCTTGAATCAGCCGAACCTTTTCTTCTGCGTTGTTGGCAAGGTCAATCCCGAAGGTGACCCTTTCGCCAGACTCACACCTATTCAGTGGTGTGCAGCATTTCCTCCCTATAGCGCCTCATAAGGCGCCATCTTAATGCTGGCTTGGTACCCATTGTTGTACGAGAACTTGGCTAACGGCAAGTGATCATCCCAATTCTTGCCATGGTCGATAGCGCAAGCTCGTAGCATGTCTTCTAAGATCTGATTCACCCACTCGGTTTGCCCATCCGTCTGCGGGTGGTACGCTGAACTACGGATCAGCTTCGTCCCCAAGGCAGCGTGTATCTGCTCCCAAAAAACGGGACACAAATAAAGTGCCCCGATCCGATATGATGGTACGGGTATGCCATACAAGCATAGGATCCGTGAGATGTACAGTTCAGCGTATTTCTTGGCGTTGTAGTTGGTGTTTACCGGGATGAAATGGGCAACTTTGGTGAGCCGGTCGACGATCACCCACACAGAATCATGTTTTTGAAAGGTGGTGGGCAAACCGACAATGAAATCCATGCTCACATCCTCCCACTTCCAGGCAGGAGCACCCAGTGGTTGTAGCAGTCCCGGTTTCCTCATATAATCTGCCTTCACCCTTCGACATTTATCACACTCGGACACGTATTTTGCGATCTCCCGCTTCATCCGTGTCCACCAAAACTTGCTTCTAAGTTCTTGATATATTTTGTTGCTGCCGGGGTGAATATAAAACTTTGACAAGTGAGCCTCATCAAAGATTTTCTTCCGTAACTCCGGGTTACGGGGTACGACGATCCGGTCCTTGAACCATAGGACGCCGTCTCCGTCCTTCCGGAAACATTTCAACTCCCCACTGTCTACACGTCTCCGCAAATATGACATACCCTTGTCATATTTCTGAGCTGCCGCTATCTCTTCACGGATGGTGGGGATCAAAGCTAGGTTGTAGAGAGCTCCATGTGGAATAACATGCAGTGGTGGTTCGCTCTCTTCCAACGGTGTGATGGTCAGATTGTTGACGTGTGACTTGCGACTCAGCGCATCCGCCACTACGTTTGCTTTGCCTGGGTGATAATGGATCTCTATTTCGTAATCCTTTATCAATTCTAACCATCTTCGCTGCCTCATGTTCAGCTCCTTCTGAGTGAATATGTACTTGAGGCTCTTGTGATCGGTATATAAATGTACGAGGTTACCAAGTAGGTAGTGCCTCCACATCTTGAGTGCAAGTACCACGGCAGCGAGCTCCAAGTCGTGAGTTGGATAATTCTGCTCATGGTTCCTAAGCTGCCGTGACCCATACGCGACCACTCTTCGGTCTTGCATCAGCACACATCCGAGTCCAATGCCGGATGCATCGCAGTACACATCGAACGGTTTTGTTGTGTCTGGCTGCGCCAAAACCGGTGCTGATGTTAGGTGCTTGACTAAAGCCTTGAATGCTGCCTCACATGCCGGACTCCAAACATATTTGGTAGCCTTTTTCAGCAGCTCCGTCATAGGCTTGGCAATCCTCGAGAAGTTCGGAATGAACCTCCTATAATACCCCGCGAGTCCGAGGAAACTCCATACCTCGTGAACAGTTCTCGGGGATTTCCAATTCAGCACTTGAGTGATCTTGCTCGGGTCTACAGCGATGCCCTCCGCTGAGATGATATGCCCGAGGAATGGCACTTGCGATATCCAGAATTCGCACTTGCTGAATTTCGTGTATAGCTTGTGATCCCGCAGCCGTTGCAAGACTATACGCAGATGTTTCTTGTGATCTTCCTCCGACTTGGAATATACCAGTATGTCGCCGATGAAGACCATGACAAACTTGTCCAGCTCCAGCATGAATACCGAGTTCATTAAATACATGAAGTGAGCTGGAGCTTTGGTGAGTCCGAAGGACATGACCAGGTACTCATAAAGTCTGTACCTCGTCGAGAAAGCCGTCTTTGGGATGTCCTCCGCCCTTATCTTAATCTGATGGTACCCGGATATTAAGTCCATCTTGGAAAAGATCTTTGCTTCGACCAACTGATCAAACAACATGTCGATCCGTGGAAACGGGTACTTGTTCTTGATGGTTACGACATTTAATGGATGATAGTCCACGCAAAGTCGCAACGTCTCATCCTTCTTCTTTACAAATAATGCTGAACATCCCCATGGCGAGGAGCTCGGCCTAATAAAACCCTTCTCCAGGAGGTCCGTGAGCTGAGTCTTCAGTTCAGCCAACTCCTTGGGCGCCATTTTGTACGGCCTTCGGGATATTGGCATGGTTCCCGGTGCAAGTTCAATCTTGAACTCCACCTCTCTATCGGGCGGCATCCCCGGTAAATCATCCGGGAACATGTCAGGGAACTCTCGGACCACTGGAACATCTTCCAATCTGATGGTTGTGGATTGATAGACACTTAGAAGTTTTATTTCTGGACTGTCCAGAAATAAGGAGTGAGATCCGTGCACTTCTGAGTTTAAGTGCACGACTCGAAGGACGGTGTCTAAAACAGCACCGTGGCGGGTTAACCACGACATCCCTAGGATGACATCGACCTTTTGTCCCTCTAAGATGATGAGAGACGTGGGGTAAACTCTACCCGCTAAGAATAATGGTGCTTTGAAAACCATTATGCTTGCTGAAATCTTCCCACCCGGTGAACAAATTAAATATGGACTATCGGTGGGTAGTATTTGCAATCTGTGCTGAGCAATGAAAGCTTGGCTAATAAAATTATGCGTGGCGCCTGAATCAAACAATACTATGGCGGAATGCTGGTGGAGTTGGAACATACCCACAAGGATTGGCTCACCCTCCGGCACGTCCTCTATGGCAAGCTGGTGGACGGTGCCAGGCCTAGGGTTTGCCCGCCGCGCATTACTAGGGTTCCGGGGTTGATTCCTCCCCGGAAACTGTGGTGCAACTCCGCCGCCTTACCTCTCTGGACAACTGCTGGTGAAGTGACCTGGACGACCATACTTGTAACATGTGGCCGCTGCTTGTGCGGTGCTCGGGGGATGAAAGCATGGCATGCGCTGCTGGGGTGCATACGCACGCGGCATCGTCCGCTGCTGCTGTTGTTGTTGCGGAGGTGGTACTGGCAGTGCCGGTCTGAATGCCGGTGAAGAGTACGGCCGACCGCGGAACGGCATCGACCTCTGTGGTGGCTGCCAGCGTGGACCTGATGGTGGGCGATTCAACATCCGAAATTTCTGGGAGGGACCGACTCCCTCTCCGCTGCTTTGCGGCACGCTTCGCTTTCTCTCCGCCGCCGCTAACTCCTTGCCGGAGTCCTCCTGAACAATCGCAGCATCAATGATGTCGTTGAGGCTGCCGTGATTGAACATCGCCAATTCGTCCTTCAGGAGCGGGTTAAGCCCCTGGTAAAAGTGGTCCCGCCGCTTCTCGTCAGTATCGGCGTGATATGAAGCATAGAGCGCGAGATCGTTGAACGCCCTGGATTATTCCAGCGCGTTCCGGCTCCCTTGTTGCAGGTGTAAGAATTCCTACGTCTTCCCCTTCATCAGACCCGGCGGTATGTGATAGGCCCTGAAGGCCGTCCGGAACTCCGCCCAGGTCATAACTCGGTCGGTGGGCTGTGAAGCACAGAAGTTTGCCCACCACGCACTCGCGGGTCCTTGGAGCTGCTGGACCGCGAACTGAGTCTTGTGCTGCTCGCTTATCTGGAGCAGCCCAAACTTCATCTCTATTGCGCAGAACCAGTTGTCCGCGTCGAGAGGTTCATCCGTCCTTGAGAATACCGGGGGATGAGTCACTAGGAAATCGGAGTAGGAGCTCTGCTGACGCTCCTCACGATCTTGACATCTCTCTGGGCGAGACGTATTGGCGATGAGAGTTTGCAGCAACTCCGTGTGCTGCTGATGAGAACCCGCCATTGCTGCGACAATGTCGGCCAATGTAACCGTTGGCAGTGGCGGTGGCGGTGTTTGCTGTTGCTGCTGTTGCTGCTGCTGTCCCGAGGAGTCCTCGGCAGGCGGTTGGGAGGTCTCTCCCCCTTGGCTAGTACCCCCAACGTCCGGGTTGGCACGAGTACGAGTCATTCTGAAATTCAAAACAGCAGCATTAGCACATGTCATACTTGAAATTCCATATGCAACAGTAGGTATTGAAGTGACACATAAATAATTTGCACAACATTCACATATATTGATAAAGCATAAACTTTATACAAGATACATTATTCTCGAGTCTCCGAGAAGTCGTGCTCATGTCGTCACTACCTATACATACGCTACTGCCTACACGACACGTCACTGATTACAAAAGTTAGGTTACACTACTCTAGCTGCCCTACTTGGCAACTGTAACCCCCTACTCGGAGTAGAACTCGACCTCCTGCGGTTCGTCCTCCTCCAGTACCTCTGCTGGTGGCTCTGGATCCACCACCTCTTCTCCCATCTCGGGTTCTCCCATTGCTGGAAGGCCCAAGACCACCGGTATGCCCAATACCGGAGGTACGAGGTCCTGCAATGCATGCACCTCGTCCATGGCGTGGTTGTAGTCTTCTTCCCAGCCTTGCCCTTCGTCAATAGCATTGTCCCGCTCTTGAGTAAGGTCCTCATTCTGCTGGGTTCAAGTCTGCACCAGCTCTTGTAACGCCGCGATGTCGACACGGCTTTTCTTCTTCGCCTTCTTCAGACGATGCAACTGATTATGCTGTTCATTCAGTCGCCTGATCGTCGGAAGGAGCACATTGCGGAGTGCGCTGTGGGCACTCTTGAAATGGTCTCCACGGCTTGTGCTCTCCTTGAGCTTTGCGGCGAGATGCTCCGTATGAACAGCTTGGCTGTCCATCACTTGCGTTTCCCGCCCTCATCTGGAGGCTGAGGTTTGCCTCCGTGGGGTTGTATCTTGGGTAACTCGGGTCTGTTGCCTCCCGGTACCTCCCTTCCCACACATGATGAGCCCGTCCCTCCACCGGAACGAGCGCGTATGGAGTTCCCTCCATCGCTCTCACGTGTAGTTGGCAGAAACGTGACATGGTGTCACGGGCTGCCACTTGCCACATTCCCTCGGGTTGTCTACCTCTCACCGTGACGGTGAACGGCGCCCACCCGGGTGGCGTAGGACCAGCAGGAACTTCGACATGGATCATCCACATCTTGTTCCCCTCTTCGCCTTCTTCCTTGGCGAAGTACTGCGACATCTGGTTGTATCCGAAATATTGAAGCATCTGCCTCAATGCCTCTGGATAGCCGCTGTGGTGAGAACAGTGAGATTCCACCCAGCCGTTCTCGAACTGCTTATCTGCTGGCATCTGTAAAAATATATTTGATAATTGTCAAATATTTATTTAAACAGTAAACCATTGAGTTATAACATAAGACATGTCATTGAACCCATAAAACTTGGAAACATAGTCCAGATTTAACCAAATTTGATTGCTGATCTGCTGTTCAACATGACAGCCCTGACCAGTTTCCATTTCAACCTGATTTAGGCCATGCTAAAGCAAAACTAATTCTGGAGCTCAACATCAAAGTTAAAGCTAACTTCAATAGCTTACCAGAAAGTATTTGCTTGGCCTAAGATCTGTCCTGGTTCAAAAGTTATGAGATGTCAAAGTTAACAGAATTTCTGGAGAAGATTGGACAGCACATCCCTGCTTTAGGCACTGATTTGATCCAAGAATTCCAGTTAATTCTGTTCCTAATCTGACAAAGCTTTCTGTTACAAAGTTGTAACCCATCTCATAATCTTTTCATAACTACCTCATTTTCTATTTTTCGATTTTTATGCAGGAAGTTACACTCAATCTACAGAGAGTTTACAGAGAGTCTTGGCTCTGCTCTGTTTTCTGGACAGTTTCAACTCTACTGCATTTTTCGATTGGTTAAGGGTTGAAACACCTCTGGACCTCAACAAAAAAGTTGTAAAGCTCTTCCAATGCTTTCCAGAAATGTATCATATGACCCCCAAACTCGAAAGAACTCAACCTCTAACCTCTGATTAACTTCAGCCATAATTCAGCTGAAAACAGAGTGCTCTGTCCTTAGCAACCCATAAGTTGAAAACTTGTTAACTTTGAATATTCTGCATAAGGGAAGAGATTACAGAAAAGTTTTAATGCTCCAGATTAAAACTTTCAAGTTTTACAATGAAGTTGTTCATTTAGTGGGGTGTGACGTCGATGCGTCACCAGATCATGTCGGTACTACGTCCTCACAAAGAAAAACCTATACCGGACTTAGCCGGCTTCGTTAATTCAGTGGCACTAAACGTCTCTCGCACACGGATGCTACACGTCTACCGTTTCGTGGTTAGACTACCTGCAAATAAGTCAAGCAATCGTCAGACTCGGCTGCACACCGAGCCCGGTATCCATACAGATCATACACCCGGCCGTCATCACTCGTCCGGATGTTCTCAAGCCAAACACGGCTTGAGTTACGTGTTCACGTTTCAGACCACGTGACGGGGTCTCCCAAATTGCACCACGCGCGCCAGGGACAGACGTTGCTCGGATACCCCAAACAACGTAAAGAGTCGTAGAGGATATCAAAGCGGGTCGGGTTACCTGCCACCCGTGGGGCTCCACCCTTCAGCTTGTGCGCACTGGTGGACAGCGCTTACGTGCACCCCCCCCCCCAAGATATAAACGTCCCTGTGACGCCCGGGAATCACAGTGGGTGGTGCCGTGCGATGCGGCACCCAACAGCATGCACGAAAAGACGATAAGAACATAACGGAACCATTTTGTTACTCAAGATAATTTCTTTTACAACATAATGTACACACGCAGCGGAAATTAAAATTTGCTGGACAAACTACTCACTCTCGACCCTAACTACGCCGAAGAGAAGTCGTTCAGCCCGCGAACGCTTCCTACTAGCTTGACCAAAGAAAGGCAGCGGCTAGGTTTCCGATGAGTTGAACAAACCGTGAGGTTCATCGTCTCACCGAACAACCCTCTTCATTGCAGGCATCCTGCTACCTGCAAAAACAACTCAGAAGCAACCGTGAGCACTAAGGCTCGGCAAGACTTAACCGTCACTCCTAAACATGTAACTCTAAATGCAGGGGTAGTAAGATAGTAGGAACAGGAATTTGCAAAATGCAGCTTGACTAAACTTGATCCTTATATTAAGATTCTTATAGCCTTCATTTTAGTGGTCCTCATGCCTCACAACATTGGAAGTCCGCAATCAAACAAGAAACGCTTATCCCGATGTTGCTAGCCTAAGGAGGAAATGAAATTTAGTTGGCTCTATATCTACTTCAGTCAAGGTTCCAATACAGTGATTAATCCACAAACAGCAAGTTAAGAGACTGAGTTCATCTTCTTACTAAGTCACGGCGCAGTGGGCAAGTATGCTCAATCCTCTTCCGCGAGCGACGGTGATTCGAATCAATAACAACCCGGAATACACGACACATACACCCGCCTCGAAAGACTATCTCAAGAGCTCTTTCTTACGTTGTATGCAGCAACCTTTCACACGACACCCCGACATAGGAAAAACGCTTCGCGCCGAGACGGATGGTCCTCTACGCGGACACGTCGAAGTTGCCCGCTAAATGATTTACACCTCCCGCCTTCTCAACGCCATTTCCACACGAAGGATGAGTTTCTATATCACGGTCCATCGAGTTACATCGGTTTCATTGGTCCCAGACCCCACTATATATCCGGTACAGCTCAATCTTGTCCAGCAGGGCCGCATACATACGGTCCTTAACTGACACGGACGGGGCTACAACCAACCTCCACATTTGCCTTACCATCCCGGTCCAGGCCAAATGTGGTCTCAAGCATTGTCACAACCATTGCAGGTCGAGACCAACCTTGAGCGCTCCATCCTACAGGAACATCCCCGTCCCTATCTCATTTTCATGAGGGTGCTCTTATCATTAACCTCTCGTGAGTAACTCCATTACTCGAACTTTCTCGCGAGTAGCTTTTTACTACTCGACTTCTACCGAGCTAGCTACAACATTAGCCTAGCATCTACAACGAGGCAAAGCCGACACTAAACCTTCTAATCGGGGATGTAATAGTCATGCAAGTGGGTTTCAATAATCCTAGACATAATGCACAATATCAAGTCTAATAAACATGAGGTGAAGTAAAGCAAAATTTAAAACGGTAACGATATGCAAACCGGGGCTTGCCTTGCTCAACGGTTTTGTTAGAAGCTAGGAGTTAGTCTTCCTCTGGAGAATCCGCCAAACTCGTCACGAGATGGAGATCCTCGCTGTAGAGTCGAGTCCTCGTCAAACGTCGACGTCACGTGCTATTAAGATGATTTATGCACATGTATTCAAAAGCAATTTAGAAAATGATTCAAAACTGTTGTACAAGTTAACTCACACGTAAGAGAGTTAAACAACAGCAAGGTTTCTGTTGTTGGATCTAAACCTTAGAGAAGATGAAAGCTAGGGCGAAAAGAGATACTAGTAATCCCCATGTGATTAAGTCCATTATATGAACACTTAAACCTAAAAGATGGTAGCTCCAGTTCCAGAGGTCCAATGAAGCTGATAATTTAACCACAGCTTCTATGGAAGCTAGTTAGGCAGTGTGCAAAAATTGAGCTCATGAAATGGCTCAAGGTGATCACAATAATTCCTTATACTATTTTCACTAATCTGCCTTTACCCCCTAGATATTAAGCTTTCCTATGCCGCAAAGTATACTTTTTGTGAAGTACAAATTGTCCTGAGTCCATAGGAATTGGTTTTACCATTTTTGGATTTTCCTACATGGAGATATGGATTTTAGAAGGATTGGGAAAAAGCTGAAAATGTCTCTGTTCATTTTTCCCATTTTTCAGAGACATAAGGAAAACACATCATTTGACCAAGCAAATGAGGTCCAATGCCTCTGAACGTTTTACTGTAGTTCAAGGAATTTTGGGAGAATGCTTTGTCTAAATTTGGGAATTTTCCAATAAACAAAACTCCTGTAAAAATTCTTACAATATTTTCCTTATATGAATTAATGAGCTAAATTCAGGGATTTTCATAAATATTGGGCTGCACCCCTGGATAGTACTCTTTGAGAGAAATCCAACAAAATTTGTTTCACAATTTTTGGACACTCCTATACAAAGTTATGGCTCTCCAAAGTTTGAACTAGAGTGGGAAAATCTGGAAAATGTTTAAATGCTGACAGTGGGTCCCACCTGTCATCCCTAACCTCCAGACTCGCGCCAAACAGGGCAGTGGCGGCCCCCTCCGGCGATGTCACCGAAAAGGCACTTCCCAGCCATCTCCGGACCCCCTGCTGGCCGCCCCGCCCCCCCATATTTCCCCATGCTGAACACGTTGGTGAGGTCGCCGGCGGCTGAAACTCGCCGGAAAACAGGGCACACCGGCCACAGCAAACCCTAGGGCTCCGGCGAGGTCTTGCACGGTGAATTCTCCACCAAATGGTCGGTTCTTAGGCTCTACAGCACCAGGGGATCATGTAGAAGACCGGCATGAGGTCTAAACAAGCTGGAGAGGGCTCTAAACCTATCGGCACCGTGCGCCCGATAGGGTCCAGCGGTATACCCTCTAAAAGAGCTCTGATTGCTCACTCTACACTCAATTTCTTGGTCTAAAATTGGTGGAGGAGGTGTGCTAGGCAGTTAACATCCTGTCTGTGAAGTTTGAGACCCAACAAACACGATTTGAGGACGAATTTTACAATTCCTTACCTCAAGGTCCGTTTCTGCCGCCCTGGAGAAAAACTTGAAATTCTCTGTGATAAATGGCTAGGGCTGAGCTTTGGAGGTGAGCAACTAGACTTGTTACAGATGGGGTGGCTTGTTTGTGCGTGATTCCTTCTGGTTTGGGCTGTCCATGGCGTCCAGTTTCGGTTCCTTGAGTTTGAACTCGGGAGCAGAGGAAACCTCGCTGTTTCTAGGCGCCAGCATGCATGGATCACCAGTGTGAGGTTGCTAGCCGGCTAGAGAACTCATGGGAGAAGGTTTTTGCTGTTGGAAACTCGAGCAAATGGAGCTGGGTTGCTATGGTGTGCTTGGGAAAACAGAGAGCGGCGAGCTGTTCTTGTTCACGGGAGCAAATCACAGAGAGTGAGCGTGAGTGGAAGAAGCAAAAGAGCTCTGGTGCACGCTCTGTGTAGCTGATCAGACTGAGCGACGGCTCACAACAGGAGGTGGCACGGGCGAGGTCGGCTCCGGCGCTCTGTCACGCTCGTGTGCACCTGAGAGAGAAAACTGAGTCGGTTTGCATTTTTGTGAGACTGACCAGTGGGGTCCACAGCCACAATTCTCCCTCTTTTCCCCCATTTTGATTTAAAATAGAAAATGAGCTCCGAATTTGATCAAACATGGAGGATAGGTCAAAATAATTATGAGAAACTCAAATCTGAAATCAAACCCTCTTTCTTCCACATAGGCGGGATAGGGCTTTGCCGGATATGAATTGTCAGCGCCACACGTCAAAGGTGCCGGAGTATTATCCCAGCTTCACCAGCTATTCAAGTGCACAGGTTTGCTATGTAAATCCAATCGCTAGTGCCAGTTCAAAAGTAAGCTTTTCCTGAACGAGAATGAGTATGGCACTATTGGAACCATTGAGTACTAAAAAAAGCCATGGTCTGACTCATTAGATTTTGAAATTGAGTTTGTTTGGTTCAAAATTCAAATTTAGGTTTGAATTTGAACGTGCCCTCATTTAATCCCCGGAATAAATAGTATATGAAACCTAAAATTCTCCAAATTTGAAACTTAGGCTCTTGAATACATGAGAAATGCATCTATGCTCTCACATATAGGCCTTTGGACAATCTGAATAGGAATCCTTTCAAAATAATTCAAATTGCATTTAAATTCCCTCCACTCTACTCATAGAGAAGGTGCACATGAGTTAGAGTTTTTGGGAGTCTAATTCTTTCCCCTAGTTTAACATGTTTGAGCATGGGCTAGAGAAAATTTTTAACTCCCTCACATGTCCATATTTGTGTTCATCATTTCATGTGACATAACGATAGTCTTTTATCGCCTTAACTTTATTTCATAAGTTGACATCAAACTTTACAAAAGTTAGGGCTGTTACATTCCTCCCTCCTTAAAAGAAGAAGGGAGAAAGACTACTGGACATATGATACAAACAAATCGGGAAAATTTAAACGGAGAAATTCCTCGCTTTCCCACGTGGCTTCATCAGCGGTGTGGTTGCTCCACAAGACTTTGTAAAATCGCAATGTCCGGTTTCTTGTGGCGCCAGTCTTCTCGTCAATAATTTGTATCGGATACTCAGAATAAGTGAGATCCGGTTGAAGATCCTCAATGTTCTTCATATGAACTGCGGTTGGGTACTTAAGACATTTCCGCAGCTGAGAGACGTGGAAAACATTGTGAATACCCGAAAGTGACGCCGGTAGCTCCAGACGATAGGCCACGGGTCCGCATATCTCAGTGACAGCAAACGGCCCGATGAATCGCGGAGCTAGTTTTCCCTTCACTCCGAAACGATGAATCCTTTTCATCGGAGAGATACGGAGGTACACGTGGTCCCCAATGTTAAAGTGAAGAGGTTGACGTCGTTTGTCTGCATAGCTCTTCTACCGAGATTGAGCAGCCTTTAAATTGGCTTGAATCACTCGCACTCGTTCCTCGGCTTCATTCACAAGATCAATCCCGTACACCACTCTCTCGCCGGATTCACACCAATTCAGTGGTGTGCGGCACTTCCGGCCATAAAGAGCTTCATACGGAGCCATTTGATACTGGATTGATAACCGTTAATATATGAGAATTCTGCTAACGGTAGATGGTCATCCCAATTCTTCCCATGATTGATAACACATGCCCGTAGCATATCCTCCAGAATCTGATTTACTCTCTCTGTTTGACCATCAGTTTGCGGATGATACGCTGAACTCGGAATTAACTTGGTTCCCAGTGAAGCATGTAGTTGCTCCCAAAATCTGGATATGAACAACGCACCTCGATCAGACACGATGGTGCGGGGAACCCCGTGTAAACACACGATTCTTGAGATGAACAGCTCTGCATACTTATTTGCCACATATTTGGTATGGACTCGAATAAAATGTGCTGTCTTGGTCAAACGATCGACGATTACCCAAATAGAATCATGCTTGTTGCTGGTCATGGGTAAACTGACGATGAAGTCCATACTTATGTCTTCCCACTTCCATGCTGGAACCTTCAGCAGTTGAAGTGGTCCGGCTTTCCTCATATGGTCGGCTTTAACCCGCCGACACGTATCACACTCAGATACGTACTTCGCAATCTCTCTTTTCATCCGTGCCCACCAGAACATAGATTTTAAGTCCTGGTACATCTTGTTGCTTCCCGGATTAATGGAGTACTTGGATAAATGCGCTTCATCCAATATCTTCCTCCGCAATTTCATGTTCCGGGGTACAACTATATGGTTGTTAAACCATAGAGTACCCTCTTCATCCTTGAGGAACATCTTCAATTCACCGCTGTCCACTCTCCTCCGGATATGAGACATACCTCTGTCTCTCTTCTGAGCTTCTACAATCTCATCTCGGATTGTAGGAATAAGAGCGAGGTTGAACAGCGGTCCATAGGGAACTAAGCGCAGGCTTGGTTCTCCTTCTTCATCTGCAGCCATGGCTAAATGGTGAACGTGGACTTTCCGACTAAGTGCGTCGCAACCACATTCGCTTTTCCCGGATGGTAATGAATTTCAAGTTCATAGTCCTTGATCAATTCTAGCCAGCTTCGCTGCCTCATATTCAGTTCTTTCTGTGTGAAGATGTACTTCAAGCTTTTGTAGTCAGTGTAGAGATGTACTAGATTGCCTAGTAGATAATGTCTCCACATTTTCAATGCTAAGACCACTGCAGCTAGTTCAAGGTCGTGCGTCGGGTAATTCTGCTCATGACCCCTGAGTTGTCGGGATCCATACGCGACCACGCGTCCTTCTTGCATCAACACACAATCCAAACCGATGCCGGATGCATCACAATAAACATCAAACGGCTTCGTAGTGTCCGGCTGGGCCAAAACTGGAGCTGTAGTGAGATGCTTCACTAATGTTTGAAAAGCTTGTTCACATGAATCGCTCCAATCATATTTGGTGCCTTTCTTCAACAGCTCCATCATAGGTTTAGCGACTTTGGAGAAGTTGGGAATGAATCTCCGGTAATAACCCACTAAACCCAGGAAACTCCTCACTTCATGAACAGATGTTGGAGATTTCCAATTCAGCACTTGCTCGATTTTACTTGGGTCCACAGCGATGCCTTCCGCTGAAATAATATGCCCAAGAAACGGCACTTTGCTGATCCAAAACTCACATTTACTGAACTTTGCATATAGCTTGTGATCCCTCAAGCGTTGGAGTACAATACGCAAATGTTCAGTGTGTTCTTCTTCTGACTTTGAATAGACCAAGATGTCGTCGATGAAAACCATGACAAACTTGTCTAGCTCCGGCATGAACACAGAGTTCATGAGATACATAAAGTGAGCCGGAGCATTGGTCAACCCAAAGGACATGACAAGATATTCATAAAGACCATATCTTGTCGAGAACGCCGTCTTAGGTACGTCTTCTGCCCGGATTTTTATCTGGTGATACCCAGACCGAAGATCCATCTTGGAGAATACCTTAGCACCCACTAGTTGATCAAATAAAATATCGATGCACGGTAGTGGATACTTATTCTTGATAGTGACAGCATTCAGTGGACGATAATCTACGCATAGCCTCAAAGTCTCGTCCTTCTTCTTCACGAAGAGTGCGGAACAGCCCCAAGGTGATGAACTTGGGCGTATAAAACCTTTGTCCATGAGGTCATTCAGCTGCTCCTTCAATTCTGCTAGCTCCTTTGGTGCCATTTTGTATGGTCGCCGAGAAATAGGTGTTGTTCCCGGTGCGAGTTCAATCTTGAACT
Source organism: Neostapfia colusana (assembly GCA_030760725.1). Classification (NCBI taxonomy): domain Eukaryota; kingdom Viridiplantae; phylum Streptophyta; class Magnoliopsida; order Poales; family Poaceae; genus Neostapfia; species Neostapfia colusana. The sequence goes on along the minus strand of JASWHV010000004.1, from coordinate 35,525,626 downwards.
CTACATCACGTTCAGGCGGCATGCCCGGCAAGTCTTCGGGAAACACATTTGGATATTCACATACCACTGGAATATCCTTAAGTTTAGGAGCTTCAATCTGATGCACTGCTGCAACTTGTTGTGATGGATCCACAAGGTTCAATGTGTTGCAACCATGTATTGGGGAATTCAGTTGGACAGTCCGAGAGCTGATGTCAAAGCTAGCTCCATAATGTGTCAACCATGACACCCCCAAGATAATATCAATCCTTTGGCCTTTGAGTATGATAAGGCTCGCAGGATATATGTTTCCACCCAAACATAAAGGTGCCTGTGAGACCATCTCATCTGTTGATATCTTGCCTCCGGGTGAGCTGATATGAAACGGATGCTGAACTGTGCTAAATGGAAGATTATTCTTCAGCACGTAGTCTCTGCTAATAAAATTGTGGGTGGCCCTGGAATCAAATAACACGAAAGTGGGCTGTTCATGTAAAGTGAACATGCCTGCTAAAACTGGTTCGCCTTTTGCAATGTCCTCAATAGCAGTATAATTAACCCTGCCAGCTTTAGAAAGATTCTTCTTTGAATGTTCATGATGCTCATCTGAGCATTGATGAGACAACACACGAGTGTGACTCTGCTCAGCACCACTACGGTTTCGTGTTGCAGAAATCCTCAGCTCTCTACAAACACGAGGTGGAGATAATTCGTGCGTAGCTGGTTGCGGTAGGGTTGCACGAATAATTTCTGTCCGCTGCTGTTGAGGTGGAGGCTCATAAGTGATCAACTCCAGCCCTGGTTGTGAGAGTTGCACCATAGGCTGAATTTGTTGTCTAACTGGCGAGTAATACCGCACTCGATAGTTCGGACGAACCTCGATATCGCTGTCTAGCGGTATACTTCTTTTCAGTTCCACTTCACAACGACGATGCATGTCTTCCTTAATGATAGCGGCATTTACCAACTGATTGTAAATACCGTTATTGAACAAAGTCACTTGTTCCTGAAGTTCGACATTCAAACCTCGGAAGAAAGAGTCACACTTCAATGATTCTGAGTCTACCATATGAGTGGCGTATTGCATCAAGTCTTCAAACTGTTTGAAGTACTCGTGCGCACTCCTTTCCCCTTGCTTTAACTCCAGAAAGTCTTGATACTTTGTTCGAAGAATTCCCGAACAAACGTGACGTGCCCGGAAAACATCCCGGAATTCATCCCATGTCACTCGATGACCTTCAGGAAGAGTAGCGATGTACTCTGCCCACCAAGTTCCAGCTGCTCCATGGAGTTGTTGAGCGGCAAATAAAGTCTTCTGATACTCATTGCATTCAAGCATATCGAACTTGGCTTCAATACATTGGAGCCAATGAGCCGACTTCAACGGTTCTTTCGCTTCCGAGAAACCGGTGGTTGTCTTGCTAAGAAATGAAGATAAGTGCTTGGCGGGGGATTTTGCTGTAATGTCTCCTGTCGTATGCTTTGTCGCACCAACAGATCCAGAGACTCAGCCATCTTTGTCAAGATTTCCGCCAATCCGGTTGATGATGTCCGCCCTTCCTGTCGTGGCGAATTACTTTCGCCGTGACTCGACTCACCGACCTCACTCCTGGAATGAGCACGATCCATGCTGCAATAGTGAGCAATTTACGGTTAAAATTCAAAGTTTAAACTCAACTTGAATTGAAAGCATAACCGTAAAAGCATCACCTCAATATTGCAGCATTACACAAGCTAACTAGGGTTTCGACAATACTGAAATCTATCAAATGTGAGCAAGTTTGTCCAAACCCTTAATTCCAACAGTAGGACAAACTGAAAAATAACTCAAGAATATGTTATGGAGCTTAGAGAATGTAACACCCTCATCTCGGGTGTCAGCATATGTTCATGTTTTATGAAGAAGAAAACATTTTAAGAAAAGAAGGAACAGAGACAAATATCAAAAGGATAGCCAAAAAAGCTCTCAGAGAGCACCGAAGGCAACTTCCGCGGCCAGCAGGCCACGTGGCCTGTTCAGAGCTCATCCCCGAGAAGTTGGGAGAGGTCCGCCGCTAAACTGGCTATGTGGCAGGCTCGGGGGTCACCTCCGCAATTGGAAAGAGGTCCGACCCTGTGGGACACGTGTTGCCCACGGAGCTAGCCTCTGCGGAAGAAGCAAAGGCATTTTTCGTAGGACACATGTCACCTTCGGAGCTAGTCCTCGCGGAAGTCAGAGGACCAGTCGCACGGGATACGTGTTGATCTCGGAACCCATCTCCGAGAGGTCGGATCTATCGGACACGTGTCGCCACCGGAGCTTTTCTCCGGGAGGTCTGTTCGCTACTAGACTCGTGTCAACCTCGGGGCATGTCCCTGGAGAAAGAAGAGAGGAAAGACCGGCGCCAACACGTGGCGTGCACGAAGCTCACCTCCAAAGGAGGGGAGGTCTCGGTCGATTGACACGTGGCACAACCGGAGCTCGTCTTTGCGGAGAAGGAGATACCAGGAGGACACGTGGAGCCTCCAGAGCTCATCGCCGTGAAGGTAACGAGTTCTGGAACGGCTGTTACGCGTAAGAATACCGGTACGTAAAGGAAACCGACCTGAATTCCACAACGTTACCAAATCACCTAAAGATAAGATGATAGGATCCAACGACGATCTGAATAAGACTCTTATTCGGGATACAATCAGATTAGGACTCTTCTCTTCCTGATTATAAATAGAACCCAGAACCTCTGGCCAAAACCACAAACTTCTTTTCCAACTCCTGAGCCGACGACTTAGAGCCCTAGCCCCAATCCGCCGAGAAAGACATTGCCGGAGCGCGGCAAGGAAGATCGCCGGAGGAAAGCCCAGCGATCTGAGGAGGACCTCGAAGACCGAGAGGAATGTAAGGTAGGCCCCAATACCACCTTACGATATCGTTGTGTTTTCTTGCATCTGTTCTTTGATTCCTTTCGAACAGAAGCCTTCTCGTGGATAGACCACTTGATGATCAGGAGACAAGATCATTGCCACGTCCACCTTTGATTCGAACACCTCTGTCCATACAAGCCATAGGATAGCATGCATATGCATCATCACATCTAGTTTAATGTTTGTGCATGATATTGATTGCTGTGAATCTTGTATGCACGTGATCCTACCTAGCAGGACAAGCTCAGGGAGCTGTCTACGACGAACTGCAGCAACCAGGTTTTGAGATCCAAGAACAACCGGAACCGCAAGAACAAGGCAAGTGCTCCTTGACCATGTTGATCCTATGTTTTGGGTAAAACTATTCTGTTTGCGAAAAGGTGTGTGTGCTGAGTCAAACATGATGGGGAACCTTTTATAGGAGTTTACTAGTTTTGGTTAAACCACCCTTGTCGCCTGGGAAGTTTATGAGTCGGGTATGGTTTTTGCTTTATGCTTCGCTGAGTCCATGGGATTGGGAAGCGAGATAGATGTGTCTAGCTAACTGCACTCGTAATGATAATGAGAAACTGATGTTAATAATGGACATGGATCGGAGGGAGATCTAGGCAAGAGTGGGTTTGTGAATGAGGTAGCATGAGATGGTGGTTTTACTTGCCGTAGATCTAAGGACCGGTTCATGCATGCACATGCCAGGATAACAGTGCCACCACAAGGCCAAGTATGGGTGCGGCTTAGCTGAGTAATTAGGTAAGTTGCTAGAGTGTTATGGACTGTGGAAGGCGCGGGGAATGGGAGTCGAGTGAGGACTGCCCTGGGAACTGCATGGCACAAGAGGGGGCCCGTGGGTGGGAGAATTGGAGATTCTAGCTTGCCGGTGAAACCTTAGTGAGTCCATACATCTAGTAACCCCTTTGTAAAGGCTATTTTGTGATCTCTTGACCATACACCGACGGTCGTGTACTGGTATAATGGAGGTTCTGCAGTCGCCGACGGGTGACGAAATCACAAACTTGTGGGTAAAGAGGTGCAAACTCTGCAGAGTTAATAAAACTATCATGATAGCCGAGCTTACGGTCACGAGCACCTGGCTAAACTGCCATGATTAGTTGGGATGGTTATTGGGAAGGTTTTTGGGTATGGTTATTGGTTTGGTTATAGTTTGGATTGGGACTGTTGAGTCCGGGTGATGAGATGGTTGCATGATTGTTGGGTCATGTCATGAGATGGGTCTCAGTGTGAGACGAGGTTGTGTTATGAGATGAGATGGTAGCGAATACGGGGAGGTATTCGTGAGATGGTAGCGAATACGAGGAGGTATTCGTGAGTAAGAATGAAGTTGGTTAATGTTCGGGTGGAACATGGAAAGCGATGGAGGTATGTTGGTAATTTAATACACGATGGGATTACATTCATTTAAAGTTAAGTTGCTGTTTTATCATGAATTTATAAATTTTCTTTTCTGCAAATGGGCTTTTTTATACCTACCTTGTTTATGAGCTGCATATCATGTGTTATTCCCGCACTTGCTGAGTACATCATTGTACTCAAACTTGCATTATTACTTCATCATCAGCAGCAAGAGAAGCCTACTATGAAGACCAAGTGGAGCATTATAGCGTGTGATCTATTCTCAACCTTGCCTGTGGAGGGAGTAGAGATGGAGCCACTTCTGCTTAGATTTGCTTCCGCATTAGTTGAATTGCTTCCGCATTAGAATAAAGACTTCCGCTGCATAGAAATAAGACTTCCGCTGTGAGCATGAGTCCAAGACTCATGAGGTATTGTAATAAACTCTGTTATTCGTGGTAATATATAATCTGAATTCAGTTTGTGGAACGTATGTGTATGTGTGATGAACATCCTGGGCACACATATGCATTAGTTCTCGGTTCCGTGGTTTTCCACAGAATTGAGGGCGTCACAGAGAAGTCTAAAACATCCCTGACCACAACAAGTCCCAAGCTAAATGGCAATAAGCACTACTATGTTCAGAATGACCCTTAATCCCAGAATTTGAATATGAAAATGGCAATTTCATGTCTCAAGTTGAATATAAAAGTTATAGTTAACTTCAATATCTTTCCAATGAGTATTCATTTGCCTTCATATCAGTCTTGGACCAAAAGTGGTGATATTTCAAAGTCGACAGAAATCTGGAACAATTTTGACAGCACCTCATTTGAAAGTAGCTGTTTTGTCCGCAAGACTTCATCACTTTAAACTCCAAATCTGGAGAAACTTTGAACTACAAAGTCATATAATATATCACAAGCTTTCCAACGGTGTATTACTTGACCCTTAGAATTTTTTTTACAGAAAGTTATGGTCGAAATACAGAAATTTCCAGAGAGCAATTTGTGACTGCCCTGTTTTTGGGCAGTTCACACTCCTCTGAGAATTTCATCCATTTGGAGGGTGATTCTGATCTGGAGTTCTACTGAAGAGTTGTAGAAGACTTCAATAGCTTTCCAGAAATGTATTACTAACCCTCATAGGTTCAACCAAACAAAAGTTATGTCCTGTTCAACTTCAGCAAAATTCTGCCGAAAACAGGGGAGGTTTCTCCTAAGTCTTTTTGAAAAATTCTATACTCCCAATTGACTCTTAGTTCAATATAGGAGTTCATTAACCCCTAATAGAATCCTAGACTCCAAATTTACTCTTTTTCTTTTCAAACCTTCTTTTTCATGCAGTTCAAAACATGTCACGTTACTACGTTTCCTCACCAAATTAAAATTCTAACCGGCTTTATACCGGCATATACGTTTCAAATGGTGGCATTAAAACGATCACTCACAAACGTTTTCTACACGACATGTTCTAACGTGGTTAAGGTACCTGCAGAAAACCACTCAATAATGATGCACACATTGGTTTGTCATTTCAGGCAGGTCCATATCATAGTAAAAACATACGCCCCGTATCATTGCCATACGGTCCGTCCTTGAGTCAAGCCACGTCTCAAGGTACATGATCGGGTTATTCACCACCCGATGGGGGCTCCACACCTTTGCAATAAAGCACACCGGTGGAACAGCGCTTTCGTAAGCCTCATAGGACATGAAGAGTCCTAAAGAATTACTTCGTGTTACAAACCACACGATGGGGTCTCCTCCTCTTGCCCCTGGGTTTGTGCACTGGACCATTCATATGTCTCTAAGACATGAAGAGTCTTAGAAAACATATTCACTTCCCGTCCATTACTGAACGGAACATCCAACACTACTTTCCTCGTATGGGTGAGCTAACCGAAATTGATCCGCTTTCGGTGGCGTTCCTTACCATTCTTACCTCCACGTAGGTGCATCGTTACTGAATTTAAATACTGAAGAGTAACACACTGTTAGCTTGCCGCCTTAAGTAACTATGCTAATAATATCCTTATGTGGGCATACTATACGTTCCTCACTCGTATACTCCTAAGTTTTCAAAAATAGATCCTTTTCATGCGTGCTATTCCCAATGCGGCTCTGATACCACGCTGTGATGCCCGGGAATCGCAGTGGGTGGTGCCGTGCAATGCGGCACCCAACAGCATGCACGAAAAGACAATAAGAACATAACGGAACCATTTTGTTACTCAAGATAATTTCTTTTACAACATAATGTACACACGCAGCGGAAATTAAAATTTGCTGGACAAACTACTCACTCTTGACCCTAACTACGCCGAAGAGAAGTCGTTCAGCCCGTGAACGCTTCCTACTAGCTTCACCAAAGCAAGGCAGCGGCTAGGTTTCTGATGAGTTGAACAAACCGTGAGGTTCATCGTCTCACCGAACAACCCTCTTCATAGCAGGCATCCTGCTACCTGCAAAAACAACTCAGAAGCAACCGTGAGCACTAAGGCTCAGCAAGACTTAAGCGTCACTCCTAAACATGTAACTCTAAATGCGGGGGTAGTAAGATAGTAGGAACTGGAATTTGCAAAATGCAGCTTGACTAAACTTGATCCTTATATTCAGATTCTTATAGCGTTCATTTTAGTGGTCCTCACGCCTCACAACATCGGAAGTCCACAATCAAACAAGAAACGATTATCCCAATGTTGCTAGCCTAAGGTGGAAATGAAATTTAGTTGGCTCTATATCTACTTCAGTCAAGGTTCCAATACAGTGATTAATCCACAAACAGCAAGTTAAGAGACTTAGTTCATCTTCTTACTAAGTCACGGTGCAGTGGGCAAGTATGCTCAATCCTCTTCCGCGAGCGACGGTGATTCGAATCAATAACAACCCGGAATACACGACATATACACCCGCCTCGAAAGACTCTCTCAAGAGCTCTTTCTTACGTTGTATGCAGCAACCTTTCACACGACACCCCAACATAGAAAAAACGCTTCGCGCCGAGCAGGATGGTCCTCTACGCGGACATGTCGAAGTTGCCCGCTAAAGGATTTACACCTCCCGCCTTCTCAATGCCATTCCCATGCGAAGGATGAGTTTCTATATCACGGTCCATCGAGTTACATCAGTTTCATGGGTCCCATACCCCACTATATATCCGGTACAGCTCAATCTTGTCCAGCAGGGCCGCATACATACAGTCCTTAACCGACACGGACGGGGCTACATCCAACCTCCACATTTGCCTTACCATCCCGGTCCAGGCCAAATGTGGTCCCAAGCATTGTCACACCCATCGCAGGTCGAGACCGACCTTGAGCGCTCCATCCTACAGGATCATCCCCATCTCATTTTCATGAGGGTGCTCTTATCATTAACCTCTCGCGAGTAACTCCATTACTCGAACTTTCTCGCGAGTAGCTTTTTACTACTCGACTTCTACCGAGCTAGCTACAACACTAGCCGAGCATCTACAACGAGGCAAAGCCTACACTAAACCTTCTACTCAGGGATGTAATAGTCATGCAAGTGGGTTTCAATAATCCTAGACATAATGCACAATATCAAGTCTAATAAACATGAGGTGAAGTAAAGCAAAATTTAAAACGGTAACGATATGCAGACCGGGGCTTGCCTTGCTCAATGGTTTTGTTAGAAGATAGGAGTTAGTCTTCCTTTGGAGAATCCGCCAAACTCGTCACGAGATGGAGATCCTCGCTGTAGAGTCGAGTCCTCGTCGAACGTCGACGTCACGTGCTATTAAGATGATTTATGCACATGTATTCAAAAGCAATTTAGAAAATGATTCAAAACTGTTGTACAGGTTAACTCACACATAAGAGAGTTAAACAACAGCAAGATTTCTGTTGTTGGATCTAAACCTTAGAGAAGATGAAAGCTAGGGCGAAAAGAGATACTAGTAATCACCATGTGATTAAGTCCATTATATGAACACTTAAACCTAAAAGATGGTAGATCCAGTTCCAAAGGTACAATGAAGCTGACAATTTAACCACAGCTTCTATGGAAGCTAGTTAGGCAGTGTGCAAAAATTGAGCTCATGAAATGGCTCAAGGTGATTACAATAATTCCTTATGTTATTTTTACTAATCTGCCTTTACCCCATAGACATTAAGCTTTCCTATGCTGCAAAGTATACTTTTTGTGAAGTACAAATTGTCCTGAGTCCATAGGAATTTGTTTTACCATTTTTGGAGTTTCCTACATGGAGATATGTATTTTAGAAGGATTGGGAAAAAGCTGAAAATGTCTCTGTTCATTTTTCCCATTTTTCAGAGACATAAGGAATGAACACATCATTTGACCAAGCAAATGAGGTCCAATTCCTCTGAAATTTTTACTGGAGTTCAAGGAATTTTGGAAGAATGCTCTATCCAAATTTGGGAATTTTCCAATAAACAAAACTCCTGTAAAAATTCTTACAATATTTTCCTTAAATGAATTAATGAGCTAAATTCAGAGATTTTCATACACATTGGGCTACACCCCTGGATAGTACTCCTTGAGAGGAATCCAAAAAAATTTGTTTCACAATTTTTGGACACTCCTACACAAAGTTATGGATCTCCAAAGTTTGAACTAGAGTGGGAAAATCTAGAAAATGTTTAAATGCTGACAGTGGGTCCCACCTGTCATCCCTAACCTCCAGACTCGCGCCAAACAGAGCAGTGGCGGCCCCCTCCGGCGAGGTCGCCGGAAAGGCACTTCTCAGCCATCTCCGGATCCCCTGCTGGCCGCCCCCCCATATTTCCCCACGCTGAACACGTTGGTGAGGTCGCCGGCGGCTGAAACTCTCCGGAAAACAGGGCGCACCAGCCACAGCAAACCCTAGGGCTCCGGCGAGGTCTTGCACGGTGAATTCTCCACCAAATGGTCGGTTCTTAGGATCTACAGCACCAGGGGATCATGTAGAAGACCGGCATGAGGTCTAAACAAGGTGGAGAGGGCTCTGAACCTATCGGCACCGTGCGCCCGATAGGGTCCAGCGGTATACCCTCTAAAAGAGCTCTGATTGCTCACTCTGCACTCAATTTCTTGGTCTAAAATCGATGGAGGAGGTGTGCTAGGCAGTTAACATCCTGTGTGTGAAGTTTGAGACCCAACAAACACGATTTGAGGACGAATTTTATAATTCCTTACCTCAAGGTCCGTTTCTGCCGCCCTGGAGAAAAACTTGAAATTCTCCCTCTGTGGTCAATGGCTAGGGCTGAGCTTTGGAGATGAGAAACTAGACTTGTTGGTGCACAGATGGGGTTGCTTGCTTGGGCGTGATCCCTTCTGGTTTGGGCTGTCCACGGCGTCCAGTTTTGGTTCCTTGAGTTTGAACTCGGGAGCAGAGGAAACCTCGCTGTTTCTAGGCGCCATCAGGCATGGATCACCGGGGTGAGGTTGCTTGCCGGCTTGTGACGCCCTCAATTCTGTGGAAAACCACGGAACCGAGAACTAATGCATATGTGTGCCCAGGATGTTCATCACACATACACATACGTTCCACAAACTGAATTCAGATTATATATTACCACGAATAACAGAGTCTATTACAACACCTCATGAGTCTCGGACTCATGCTTACAGTGGAAGTCTTTATTTCTACGCAGCGGAAATCTTTATTTTAAAGCGGAAGCAATTTAGCTAATGCGGAAGTAAATCTAAGCAGAAGTGGCTCCATCTCGACTCCCTCCACAGGCAAGGTTGAGAACAGATCACACGCCATAGTGCTCTACTTGATCTTCATAGTAGTCTTCTCTCGCTGTTGATGAAGAAATAATAATGCAAGTTTGAGCACAATGATGTACTCAGCAAGTGCGGGAATAACACATGATATGCGGCTCATAAACAAGGTAGGTATAAAAGGCTTATTTGCAGAAAAGCAGATTTATAAAATCGTGATAAAACAGCAACTTAAATTTAGATGAATGTAGTCCCAGCATGTATTAGATTACCAACATACCTCCATCACTTCCCGTGTTCCATCCGAACATTAACCAATCTTTTATTCATACTCACGAATACCTCCTCGTATTCGCTACCATCTCACCTCATAAAACGACCGTGTCTCACACCGAGACCAATCTCATGTCATGACCCATCAGTCATGCAACCATCTCATCATCCAGACTCAACAGTTCCAAACCAAACCATAACCAATGACCATAATCAAGAAACTTCCCAATAATCATCCTAATAACCATCCCAATAACCATCCCATCTAATCATGGCAGTTTAGCCAGGTGCTCGTGACCGTAAGCTCGGCTATCATGATAGTTTTTAATAACTCTGCAGAGTTTGTACCTCTTTACCCACAAGTTTGTGATTTCGTCACCCGTCGGCGACTGCAGAACCTCCATTTTACCAGTACACAACCGTCGGTGTATGGCCAAGAGATCACAAAATAGCCTTTACAAAGGGGTTACTAGATGTATGGACTCACTAAGGTTTCACCGGCAGGCTAGAATCTCCAATTCTCCCACCCACGGGCCCCCTCTTGTGCCATGCAGTTCCCAGGGCAGTCCTCACTCGACTGCCATTCCCCGCGCCTTCCACAGTCCATAACACTCTAGCAACTTACCTAATTACTCAGCTAAGCCGCACCCATATTTGGCCTTGTGGTGGCACTGTTATCCTGGCATGTGCATGCATGAACCGGTCCTTAGATCTATGGCAAGTAAAACCACCATCTCATGCTACCTCATTCACAAACCCAAGCTTGCCTAGATCTCCCTCCGATCCATGTTCATTAACCTCATCAGTTACTTATTATCAGTATGAGTGCAGTTAGCTCGACACATCTATCTTGCTTCCCCATCCCATAGACTCAGCGAAGCATAAAGCAAAAATCATACCTGACTCATAAACTTCCCAGGTGACAAGGATGGTTCAACCAAAACTAGTAAACTCCTATAAAAGGGTTTCCCATCATGTTTGACTCAGCACACACACCTTTTCGCAAAATAAAATAGTTTTTACCCAAAACATAGGATCAACTTGGTCAAGGAGCACTTGCCTTGTTCTTGCGGTTCCGGTTGTTCTTGATTCTCAAAACCTTGTTGCTGCAGCCCGTCGTAGACAGCTTCCTGAGCTTGTCCTGCTATGTAGGATTCACGTGCATACAAGATTCACAACAATCAATATCATGCACAAACCCTAAACTAGATGCGATGATGCACATGCAGGCTATCCTATGATTAGTTTTATTAGATTGATATGTACGTGTTCTTGCATGGCTTGCGTGGTCAGAGGTGTTCGGATCAAAGGTGGACGTGGCGAGGATCTTGTTTCTTAGATCAAACTGATCATCGAGTGATCTGCCCATGAAAAGGCTTCTGTTTGAAAGGAATCGAAGAACAGATGCAAAGAGATGAACACAATGATGTCGTAAGGTGGTATTGAAGTCCTACCTCATGCTCTTCTTGTCTTCGGGGTCCTCCTCAGACCGCTTGGTTCTCGTCCGATGATCTCCCTCGTTGCGCTTCGGCGATGTTTTGCTCGGCGAGTTAGGGCTAGGGCTCTAAGTCATCGGCTCACGAGTTGAAAGAGAAGTTCGTGGTTTCGGCCAGAGGTTTTTGGGTTCTATTTATAATCGGGAAGAGAAGAGTCCTAATCTGATTGTATCTTGAATAAGAGTCTTATTCAGATCTTTGTTGGATCCTAACGTCTTATCTTTGGTAATCATTGTGGATTTTAGATCGGTTTCTGTTGCGTACCGGTGTCCTTACGCATAACAGCCGCCCCAGAGCTTGTTACGTCTGTGATGATGAGCTCCGGAAGCTCAACGTGTCCTCTGGGCCTGGTATCTCCTCGTCCGCAGAGACAAGCTCCGGTTGTGCTGCGTGTCAATCGATCGAGACCCCCCTCTTCTTCGGAGGTTTGCTCCGCGCACGCCACGTGTGGGGGTGCCGGTCTTTCCGCTCTCCTTTCCTCAGGGACATGCCCCGAGGTCGACACGTGTTTAGCTGCGACGGACCTTCTGGAGATAAGCTCCGGTGGCGACACGTGTCCTATGAAAAATGCCTTTGCTTCTTCCGCAGAGGCTATCTCCGCGGGCAGCACGTGTCCCACAGGGTCGGACCGCTTTTCAATTGCGGCGGTGACCCCCGAGCCCGCCACGTAGCTAGTTTAGCGGCGGACCTCTCCCAAATTTCTCGGGGATGAGCTTGGAACACGCCTCGTGGTCTGCTGGCCGTGGAAGTTGCCTTCGGTGCCCTCGGAGAGCTTTGTTGGCCATCCTTTTGATACTTGTATCTGTTCCTTCTTTTCTTAAAATGTTTTTCTTCTTCATAAACATGAACATATGCTGACACCCGAGATGAGGGTGTCACAAATCTACCCCCCTTAGATTCAATCTCGCCCTCGAGATTCGTTAGTAGAAAATAGATAGGGGAATTCAGCCTTAATATCCTCTTCACGCTCCCATGTGGCTTCAGCTTCAGTGTGATGGCTCCATTGTACCTTGTACCATCGAATTACTTTGTTTCGGGTGACCCTTTCCTTTACATCCAAGATTCGGACAGGGTGTTCTGCGTAAGTCAGGTCCTCTTGAGTTCAAGTTCTCCCATTGGCACTTGTTCCTCTGGTACTCTCAAGCACTTCTTGAGCTGGGATACATGAAACACGTCATGTACGTCGGAGAGGTGGTTTGGGAGCTCTAGTTGATAGGCTACTTCTCCTCGCTTGTCCAAAATCTTAAATGGTCCGATGTAGCGAGGCGCTAGTTTGCCTTTGACGTTGAAACGTCGTTGGTCTCGGATAGGCGATACCTTAAGGTATACGAAGTCTCCTACTTCAAAGGTCAACTTCCTATGCCTACCGTCCGCATAGCCTTTCTATCGTGACTGAGCAGCCTTTAAGTTTTCCCGTACCATTCGGACTTGTTTTTCAGCCTCTTGTAGCACTTCGGGTCCAAACACCTGGTTCTCTCCAGTCTCGTTCCAGAACAGCGGTGTTCTGCACCGTCTGCCATATAAGGCTTCGAAAGGCGACATCTTCAAGCTAGCTCAATAGCTGTTGTTATAGGAGAACTCGGCATACGGTAAACTCCTATCCCAACTACGCCCATGTTTCAAGGCGCAAGCTCTCAGCATGTCCTCCAAAATTTGGTTCGTCCTTTCGGTTTGCCCATCCGTTTGTGGGTGATAGGCGGAGCTAAGATCCAGTCGTGTCCCCATGGCTTTCTGCAGCTTCCTCCAGAATGTAGAGGTAAACTGAGAACCTCGATCTGAGACTATCCTCTTCGGAACTCCGTGACGGCACACGATCTGCTCCATGTACAACTCTGCCAATTTTGCAACGTTGTAACTGGTCTTCACCGGAAGAAAATGGGCGGTTTTCCTCAACCGGTCCACAATGACCCAGATGGAATCGTATCCTGACCGAGTTCTTGGCAATCCGACAATAAAGTCCATACTGACGTCCTACCATTTCCATTCAGGTAATTTCAAAGGTTGCAACAATCCAGCGGGTTTTTGATGTTTGGCTTTTACCCGTTGGCATGTGTCGCATAGGGCAACGTATTCGGCTATATCCCTCTTCATATCATCCCACCAATAGCAAGTTTTCAAGTCCTTGTACATTTTGGTGCTCCCTGGATGTATGGAATAGGGTGAATCATGTGCCTCCTTCAATATCATGTCGCGAAGGTGTCTTATGTTTGGCACACAGATCCTTTTTCCTAACCAAAGCGTACCCTTTTCATCCTCCTTGAAATCCTTCTCTATCCCTTGTCGGATTCTTTCCTTGATCTCCTTGATCCCCTCGTCCATTGCTTGGCCCTTTCTTATTTCTTGCTCCAATGAGGAGTGGATCTCCATTATTTCCATGTTATTCAAGAATCCGAGGTATAACCGTTCGAACTCCTTACGTAGTTCGGGTGGTAGCTCCCGAACCGTGAGTCGGTGGCATGCTCCCTTTCTGCTCAATGCGTCAGCTACTACATTGGCCTTCCCGGGGTGGAAGTTGATTCCCACATCATAGTCCTTTATAAGTTCTAACCATCGATGTTGCCTCAAATTCAAGTCCGTTTGTGTAAATATGTACTTGAGGCTTTTATGATCCGTATAGATCTCACATCGATGACCAAGGATATAATGTCTCCAAATCTTCAATGCATGCACCACTGCTGCTAATTCCAAATCATGAGTAGGATAGTTAAGCTCATGCTTCTTTAATTGTCGTGAGGCATATGCTACCACTTGTCCTTCCTGCATGAGTACACATCCGAGCCCTTGTCTGGATGCGTCACAATATATGTCAAAACTCTTGCTTACGTCTGGCAATACCAGAACTGGTGCTGTGGTAAGCCTTTTCTTGAGCTCCTCAAAACTTTCTTGGCAGGATTGTGTCCATTGAAAGACTTTTCCCTTCATTAACAACTCCGTCATAGGTTTTGCTATCTTGGATAAGTTTTTAATGAAGCGCCGATAGTATCCTGCCATCCCAAGGAAACTTTGAATATCCCTCACGCTCTTTGGTTGGTCCCACTTTAGAACATCTCTCACCTTCCAGGATCAACCGATACCCCTTCCTTGGAGATGATGTGGCCTAGGAAAGATATTTCTTTTAGCCAAAATTGACACTTGTTGAGCTTGGCATACAACTGATGCTCGCGCAACTTCTGCAAGGTCAATATCAGATGTTCTTCATGCTCCTCCTTACTTTTTGAATACACCATAATGTCATCGATGAAAACCACGACGAACTTGTCCAAGTACTCCATGAAAACCTTATTCATAAGGTACATGAAGTATGCGGGTGCATTCGTCAATCCAAAAGACATAACGGTATATTCATATGAACCATACCGTGTCCGAAAGGCTGTCTTAGGTATATCGGAGGGCTTAATCTTCAGCTGGAAATATCCCGACCGAAGATCAATCTTGGAGAATACTTGGGCTCCTTTCATTTGATCGAACAGGTCCTCTATACGGGGCAGAGGGTACTTATTCTTGATTGTCACCTCGTTGAGAGACCTGTAGTCCACACACATTCTTTGGGTTCCGTCCTTCTTGTCCACAAAGAGTACCGGGGCTCCCCATGGTGACGAACTTGGACGGATAAAACCCTTCTCCAACTGTTCTTGAATTTTATTCTTTATTTCAACTAACTCGTTGATGGGCATCCTATATGGTCTCTTAGCTATGGGTGCAGTTCCAGGTACCAAATCTATGGCAAACTCGATGTCCCGGTCAGGTGGCATACCTGGAAGTTCTTCTGGGAACACGTCCGAAAATTTCTGAACCACTGGAATGTTGTCCAATGCTACTCCTTCAACATGGTTCAAATCCGCCCGTTCGGTTGCTTGCTGGGCTGACTCAAACTCGACACGGATACCGTGTTTGTTTGTCAACTGCACGCTTCTCTCAGCGCATTGGATTACTCCATTGTGCTTGCTTAACCAGTCCATTCCAAGTATGATGTCAATTCCGTGGGAGTCCAAGACAATAAGGTTGGCAAGGAAGTCTACCCCCCTTATTTTAAGGCTTACCTTAGGACATACTATACTAGTCCTCATTTCTCCTCCGGGAGAATTAACTAACATAGCACATTCTAGGTGGGATACGGGTAGACGATGTTTGGCAACATATTCGGATGATATGAAGGAATGTGATGCTCCAGAATCAAATAAAATGGTGGCTGGGTTGGAGTCGGCAAGGAACATACCAATTGCGATGTCCTCAGCCTGTTGTGCTTCCTCAGCAGTGACATGGTTAACGTGGCCACGAGCATAGTTCTGTGGTCCATGGTTCCCTTGATTGTCCCCTCCGTTTGGTCGCTGGTTCTGCTTGGGCACGTTACCTTGCTGTTCAGGACCTCTCTTCGGGCACTGGTTAGCGAAGTGGCCTCCTTCTCCGCATGCAAAGCATGCCCTGTTGCCTACGGCAGCAGGTACGTTGGGGCGGGGGTTTTGAACAGGAGCGCCATTGTTAGGCCGGGGCGCAGGAGGCATGGGCACACGAGGTGCCGGTGCAACGAATTGTTGCTGTGGTGGCTGACCAGGGCGGTTCGTAGGAGTGGTCTATCCATACTGCGGTGCAGGGGGCATGTATCTAGGTTGTACGTTGCTCCCTTGGTGCTGGTATGGCATCTTCCTCTTGCATTCTCGCTCAATCTCCCGGATCTTATTTTCAACCACAATAGCCTTATCAACCAGCTTCTGGAAGGTTACGTAGTCATTGTTGAGGAGCTGAACTTGGATCTCATTGTTCAACCCTCTCATGAACAGGTACTGCTTCCTCTGATCTGAGTTGACATCTTCAGGGGCATACCGGGACAGTTGTATGAACTTGTTGAGATATTCGTTCACACTTTTCTGCCCTTGGCGGAGACCTTCAAACTCCTGCCTCTTGAGCATCATTACGCCAACAGGGATGTAGTGGGAGCGGAAACTTTCCTTGAACTCAGTCCAAGTGATTGTCTCCGGGTTGGCATGGGCGTTGCTCAAGGCATCCCACCAGTCAGCAGCTGCTCCCATCAGTTGGTGCGACGCAAAGAGAACCTTCTCTCGGTCGTTGCACTGTACAATGGCAAGCTTCTTCTCCATGGATTTCAACCAGTCATCGGCCTCCATTGGATCGCTTGCTTGAGCAAAGGTGGGTGGTCGAGTCCTCATGAACTCTCCCAACCTGTTATGAGCCGGCGGTGGTGCCGGAACGGGGCGTTGGTTGGCCTGCAACTGACCCAAAGTTTGGATCATGGTTTGCATAAGCTTGTTTTGCATGGCCATCAACCTTTCTAGGTTGTTTTCGCCAGCTCCAGGGTTAGCAGGAACTTCCTCGTGGTCATCTTCCTGGACGTTCCTTCGGCTGGTGTTTCCTCTCACCATCTGTGAGAGAGAACGAAATAGAATAGAAGGTTAGAAAGTTAGGTAGGTCCTTTCAACTATATGCATCAAGGTGTGTTGGACTATATATTAGCCCTTATGAGGATGTGAGCAAGTGCCGAAACATCTCACACCTCCTTCTTCTTACGTGTGTATATGGACAACGTTTTTGAGACGTCCCACAACTAACACTAAGCACATATTCACAAATAACCATCACAAGGGCCCACTCAACTCCTATTCAAGGATGGTTTCCTATGTCAAGGTGGTTTTAAAGGCCAATCTAGGCTATTCACCCTAGGATGCTTCCTTTGGTCAACGTGGCTTAGCTACCTGTGACTTCTATTTTAGGGGTGTAACTTGCTGTTAACCCGTGGCTCTAATTATGAATCTAAGGTTTCTATATAGGCGTGTAACCTACTGTCAACCCGTGGCTCTAATACCAATCTGTGACGCCCTCAATTCTGTGGAAAACCACGGAACCGAGAACTAATGCATATGTGTGCCCAGGATGTTCATCACACATACACATACGTTCCACAAACTGAATTCAGATTATATATTACCACGAATAACAGAGTTTATTACAACACCTCATGAGTCTCGGACTCATGCTTACAGCGGAAGTCTTTATTTCTACGCAGCAGAAATCTTTATTTTAAAGCGGAAGCAATTTAGCTAATGCGGAAGTAAATCTAAGCAGATGTGGCTCCATCTCGACTCCCTCCACAGGCAAGGTTGAGAACAGATCACACGCCGTAGTGCTCTACTTGATCTTCATAGTAGTCTTCTCTCGCTGTTGATGAAGAAATAATAATGCAAGTTTGAGCACAATGATGTACTCAGCAAGTGGGGAAATAACACATGATATGCGGCTCATAAACAAGGTAGGTATAAAAGGCTTATTTGCAGAAAAGCAGATTTATAAAATCGTGATAAAACAGCAACTTAACTTTAGATGAATGTAGTCCCAGCATGTATTAAATTACCAACATACCTCCATCACTTCACGTGTTCCATCCGAACATTAACCAATCTTTTATTCATACTCACGAATACCTCCTCGTATTCGCTACCATCTCACCTCATAAAACGACCGTGTCTCGCACCGAGACCAATCTCATGTCATGACCCATCAGTCATGCAACCATCTCATCATCCAGACTCAACAGTTCCAAACCAAACCATAACCAATGACCATAATCAAGAACCTTCCCAATAATCATCCTAATAATCATCCCAATAACCATCCCATCTAATCATGGCAGTTTAGCCAGGTGCTCATGACCGTAAGCTCGGCTATCATGATAGTTTTTAATAACTCTGCAGAGTTTGTACCTCTTTACCCACAAGTTTGTGATTTCGTCACCCGTCGGCGACTGCAGAACCTCCATTTTACCAGTACACAACCGTCGGTGTATGGCCAAGAGATCACAAAATAGCCTTTACAAAGGGGTTATTAGATGTATGGACTCACTAAGGTTTCACCGGCAGGCTAGAATCTCAAATTCTCCCACCCACGGGCCCCCTCTTGTGCCATGCAGTTCCCAGGGCAGTCCTCACTCTACTCCCATTCCCCGCGCCTTCCACAGTCCATAACACTCTAGCAACTTACCTAATTACTCAGCTAAGCCGCACCCATATTTGGCCTTGTGGTGGCACTGTTATCCTAGCATGTGCATGCATGAACCGGTCCTTAGATCTATGGCAAGTAAAACCACCATCTATACCTCATTCATAAACCCAAGCTTGCCTAGATCTCCCTCCGATCCATGTTCATTAACCTCATCAGTTACTTATTATCAGTATGAGTGCAGTTAGCTCGACACATCTATCTTGCTTCCCCATCCCATAGACTCAGCGAAGCATAAAGCAAAAATCATACCTGACTCATAAACTTCCCAGGCGACAAGGATGGTTCAACCAAAACTAGTAAACTCCTATTAAAGGGTTTCCCATCATGTTTGACTCAGCACACACACCTTTTCGCAAAACAAAATAGTTTTTAACCAAAACATAGGATCAACATGGTCAAGGAGCACTTGCCTTGTTATTGCGGTTCCGGTTGTTCTTGATTCTCAAAACCTTGTTGCTGCAGCCCGTCGTCGACAGCTTCCTGAGCTTGTCCTGCTATGTAGGATTCACGTGCATACAAGATTCACAGCAATCAATATCATGCACAAACCCTAAACTAGATGCGATGATGCACATGCAGGCTATCCTATGATTAGTTTTATTAGATTGATCTGTACGTGTTCTTGCATGGCTTGCGTGGTCAGAGGTGTTCGGATCAAAGGTGGACGTGGCGAGGATCTTGTTTCTTAGATCAAACTGATCATCGAGTGATCTGCCCATGAAAAGGCTTCTGTTCGAAAGGAATCGAAGAACAGATGCAAAGAGATGAACACAATGATGTCGTAAGGTGGTATTGAAGTCCTACCTCACGCTCTTCTTGTCTTCGGGGTCCTCCTCAGACCGCTTGGTTCTCCTCCGATGATCTCCCTCGTTGCGCTTTGGCGATGTTTTGCTCGACGAGTTAGGGCTAGGGCTCTAAGTCGTCGGCTCAAGAGTTGAAAGAGAAGTTCGTGGTTTCGGCCAGAGGTTTTTGGGTTCTATTTATAATCGGGAAGAGAAGAATCCTAATCTGATTGTATCTCGAATAAGAGTCTTATTCAGATCTTTGTTGGATCCTAACGTCTTATCTTTGGTAATCATTGTGGATTTTAGATCGGTTTCTGTTGCGTACCGGTGTCCTTACGCATAACAGCCGCCCCAGAGCTTGTTACCTCTGTGATGATGAGCTCCGGAAGCTCCACGTGTCCTCTGGGCCTGGTATCTCCTCGTCCGCAGAGACGAGCTCCGGTTGTGCCGCGTGTCAATCGATCGAGACCCCCCTCTTCTTCGGAGGTGAGCTCCGTGCACGCCACGTGTGGGGGTGCCGGTCTTTCCGCTCTCCTTTCCTCAGGGACATGCCCCGAGGTCGACACGTGTTTAGCTGCGACGGACCTTCTGGAGATAAGCTCCGGTGGTGACACGTGTCCTATGAAAAATGCCTTTGCTTCTTCCGCAGAGGCTATCTCCGCGGGCAGCATGTGTCCCACAGGGTCGGACCGCTTTTCAATTGCGGAGGTGACCCCCGAGCCCGCCACGTAGCTAGTTTAGCGGCGGACCTCTCCCAAATTTCTCGGGGATGAGCTCCAAACACGCCACGTGGTCTACTGGCCGTGGAAGTTGCCTTCGGTGTCCTCGGAGAGCTTTGTTGGCCATCCTTTTGATACTTGTCTCTGTTCCTTCTTTTCTTAAAATGTTTTTCTTCTTCATAAACATGAACATATGCTGACACCCGAGATGAGAGTGTCACACGGCTAGAGCACTCATGGGCGAAGGTTTTTGCTGTTGGAAGCTCGAGCAAATGGATCTGGGTTGCGATGGTGTGCTTGGGAAAACAGAGAGCGGCGAGCTGTTCTTGTTCACGGGAGCAAATCACAGAGAGCGTGATCGTGAGTGGAAGAAGCAAAAGAGCTCTGGTGCACGCTCTGTGTAGCTGATCAGACTGAGCGACGGCTCACAACAGGAGGTGGCACGGGCGAGGTCGGCTCCGGCGCTCTGTCACGCTCGTGTGCACCCGAGAGAGAAAACTGAGTCGGTTTGCATTTTTGTGAGACTGACCGGTGGGGTCCACAGCCACAATTCTCCCTCTTTTCCCCCATTTCGATTTAAAATAGCAAACAAGCTCCGAATTTGATCAAACTTGGAGGATAGGTCAAAAGAATTATGAGGAACTCAAATCTGAAATCAGATTTTGAAATTGAGTTTGTTTGGTTCAAAATTCAAATTTAAGTTTGAATTTGAACGTGCCCTCATTTAATCCCCGGAATCAATAGTATATGAAACCTAAAATTCTCCAAATTTGAAACTTAGGCTCTTGAATACATGAGAAATGCATCTATGCTCTCACATATAGGCCTTTGGACAATCTGAATAGGAATCCTTTCAAAAGAATTCAAATTGCATTTAAATTCCCTCCACTCTACTCATAGAGAAGGTGCACAAGAGTTAGAGTTTTTGGGAGTCTAATTCTTTCCCCTAGGTTAACATGTGTTGAGCATGGGCTAGAGAAAATTTTTAACTCCCTCACATGTCCATATTTATGTTCATCATTTCATGTAACACAATGATAGTCTTTTATCGCCTTAACTTTATTTCATAAGTTGACATCAAACTTTACAAAAGTTAGGGCTGTTACAGTCCCGAGATACACGATTTTCCGACATAGACAAATAGTTTAGTATGTCACTTTCTATACGCTAATAACATCCTTATATGGGCTACTAACTCGTTCCTCACTGGATTTTTGAAAAAGATGACCTTTTTAGTGCGTTAAACCTCAAGCGAGCTCTGATACCAACGCTGACACGACCCCACGGTCTTGTCGAGCCAGGATCACGCTGAGGGGTGCTACGTTGCACAGCACCGGATAACACACATCAAAGGTACAAAGCGGAAGCAAAACTTTTATTACATAAAGTGGTTTGTGAACATTTGTACATCAAAATAGGTCCAGTCTACACTCACGGGCGTAGACTACGCATCAAGTTCACGTTCAGCCCGTGAACATGTCCTTGTTAGCACACACGGACACTAACATGGCGGCGTGCACGACTCCCACTCGACAGGGTTCCCCTCCTAGGGTTCCGTCTACTCCTCGGGAGTCCCTTCTTCATAGAACCCTGCAAAAGCTTCAAACACAAGCCGTGAGCACGAAGGCTCAGCAAGTCTGACCCGTCTCTCCTAAACATGGAACTTCTACATGAGGGGTGATGGGTACATGAGATGAAATCATTTGCAAAGGACTCGCCGAATTAGTGGAACCTTACTTACAAGTTTTAGCAGCAGGTTGTGGAGAACCTTACGCTAAGGCACATGACAGAGCCGCAATCAAACAAGAAACACATTTCTCTCATGTACTTTGCCCAAAGTTCAAAGGAACTTTAATTAGCTCTAAACTACAGCAATCATTAACAATCAAGTCCATCTTTCAATCAGCAACATTTTATCATGTGACTAGCCTGTTCTTTCTACGTCACGGTACAGTGAACAAGTGGTACTCACTGACCGCGAGGGACGGCGATTATAATTGATTTACACCTGCAGGGTTACCCGAACAACCCGTCACGTACGCCCGTACTCGATGTTGCCTGCAACAACCATCACGGACGCCGTACGCAACTACCTTTCACCCGTCAGCCAAATATTGAACCGGTCCCATCGTCCCGAGAAAGATGTCTCTGCACGCGCATCTCAGTGCCACCAGCCGATTTACAACTCGAGCTCTCAACCTACCCTCTGAACGACGGGCAATGCCTCAATACCCAGATACTCGAGTTACATCAGTTTCCCAGTTCCCATATAGCCGGTAGCTAGCCGAGTTACAAGCGGAGCTACAGCACACAGGCCCCAAAGTCCTGCTGCCCTTACCCTCCGCTTGGTCTCATTTTCTTGCCATGTGTTTCATGTGCTATCACTACCCGAGTCGAGTGCCTCTAGCCTATGCTCGCGAGTAGTTCCAACTACTCGACTTGTACCGAATCCTACTCTATCTTAGCCTTGCAGTAGCTAACGGGGTTTGCCATCCTAAATCCAACCCCTAGTTTTCTTGGCTATGCAGTTGGGTTTCCGACCAAGACTCTAATGCAAAGAATCATAACAGTATTCAAAGATGTGCTCAAAACAATAAACATTTGTAAAAAGGTTAATGCAAACCGGAGCTTTCCTTGCTGCTCTTGGTCGTAGGCTAGCTGTTCCTCTGGAGTAACGAAGTCTAGGACTTCGGGTTCCTCCTCGACCTTAGCGACTACATGATAGAAGCAACACACGTATTAATTTAAATGCAGTTGTATTAACTTTTAACTTGTGAGGTCTATAACTCTTACTAGACAGACCCAATGACTGTGAAACTTTTACTGGGGCTTGGTTACAACCTAAACAGAGACTTGGTCAAGTTTTAGTTGCAGCAAAGCTCATTTGAGCCCTCCACAATTAATCATGTACCTGACCTTAATTAAAGGCTTTTAGGGTGTTCTAAGGATTTTCATGAAACAAACTATGACTTTCTGAAAACTAGATTTTCAGAGGGTTCTAATGGACTTGGTGTCACTTAATTTGAAGGTTCCTAGCTAAAGATATGAGCTAAACAATTTCAGAGAAAATTCTGAAAATGTTTCTGAACATTTTCTATTTTCTTTGAAACAGTTCCACTAATCACACCATTAGGTGGACCAAATGAGCTCAAATGGATCTGAAATATTTATGGTAGTTCAGGGATATTTGAGTGAACATCCCAGCAAAATTTCAATATTTTCCGCCAAAGGATTCTCCAGTTAAAATTCCAAACAGTTTAAACTTTGAGGAATTAATTCTGGAGAAATAAGGAATTTCATGCAGTGAAACTTGATTTGCTGAAAAGTGCTCAGAGAGCTGAATCCAGCAAAATTTGGTTCACTCTATTTCGAGCTTTCTAGCCAAAGTTATGAGGATTTGACGTTTGAAGGGAATCTGAAAATCGGGGAAAAAGTTTAAACTTGCGGGTGGGTCCCGGGGACACGCGTCGCACGCCGAGGCGACAGCACATCGCGGCCCACAAGGACTTTGCACGCTAGCACACCCGATCCTGGCTGCAGCCCGATCCCGATTAAAAATATCGGCCGCTGACAGCTGGGGTCCACCCCTTCTTCAACCTCGCGACGCCCGCGCTCCGCCGCCGAGGGACCTCACCGGAGAGCTCACCGCCGGCTTCTGTACAGCTCCAAACTTCACGATCCTGGCCGCCCCTGCCTACTTTCACTCGGGGAACAGGATTCTAGGGTCAGCTACTCATGACAATGGCCGGTGCATGGTCGGCGACGAGCCGCCACCTCGGAAAGACTTCGGCCATGTCGGCTGACTTCCCTAGCACCTCAACTACACAAGGAACCGGTCGGGAAGTATCAGTGGACCTCAGGGAAGGTCGACATGAGCTCGAGGCAGCTCGGCGAAGGCCCGAAGTAGGTCCTCACCGTGCACCCGATGCCTCCCGTTTGTTCCGCCGTTGGTAAACCTCGATTTACGCTGGGTACAGAGGTTCTCCGGCCAAGGGTTGTGAAGGCAACTTGTGCGTTACCTTGTCCAGTTTGTGTGAGAGCGGATTGAGGCCCTCTAATCCTTTCTAGAGCATGAATTCGACGGGATCGCACCCGATGGTCGTTCTGCATACAGAAAGGGGAAAACTGGAAATACGCCTCCGGTGAGCAATCACTCGGGCTGTGGCTCGGGGGTGAGCAGCACCGGTCACCAGCGCATCCAAGGGTGCCTTGGCTCGGGCGTGACAATGCCCTGGTTGGGCTGTCCACGGGAGCCCAAGGTGCGGCGGTTCTAAGTCACCGACTTGATCTTTCGGCATAGCCGATATCAATCGGTTTCAACTGAATTCTAGCAGTGGGAAAGACGGAGGAAGGTCTCTAGTACCTTGCCGTGGCTCTGGAGGGGACGGAGGAAGCTGTGATCGGCGCTCTCTGATCGATCCCGAGCTGCGGAAATTGTTTGCCGGCGCTGAGTTCTTGCGGGGGAAGAAATGGGTGAGGCTTCGGCCGAGGAGGGGGAAAGGCGCCTTAAGAAGGCTCTGCACCACCTCACGCCCGCGCGTGGGCAAGCAGCTGCTGGCGCGGCGGCTCCCCTCGGTGGTGATCACAGCTGCGGCTCGGCTAACCGAGTGAGAAAGTCTCAGTCGGTTTGATTTGGAGTAGTGGCTGACATGTGGGTCCCACTTCCAATTTTAACCTCTGAAATTTACTCCTAATCACTGTTGTAAAAAGTGAGCCCCATAACACCCCTGGTAATTCAAATTATTCACCCATGAGCCATTTGAATTAGTTAGAATTCAAATGGGGTTTGGTTTGAATGAATTTCAGCACAAGTTCAGTTTGAAATCCAAATAAAGTTTGAATTTCCTCCACTTAGCTCATGTCAAGATCAACTCCAAATGGAGTGAAAATTGGTTTGTGGGCTCACAAAAATGTGCTGAGTAGGAATATGCCTCCCACTTTTAAATTCATGGGATAAAAATAGCTTGAATTTGAATATGGTTTCAAACTGCCCTCTTTCTAATTATACCCAAAATGACCTTAAAAAGGTTTTGAATTTGGGTGAAACTTGGCATGGACATCCTTAGCAATGTGTATGAGTTTTCATATGTCCAGCCCACCTATATCACATGTGGGAAATACCACTTTTGTAATATGTGAGTTTGTTCTCTAATGAGCATGTTGATGGTGGTTACTTGCTCTTCATTTGTGTTCATCAACTTACTTCAAATGAGGTGTGTGGTGTGGTGATGAACACTTCAAATAGGTGTCAAAAACTGAGGCCCTTACACGGCCCCAGGGCATCCAGAGAAGAAACGCGCCCGGTCTCCTCCGAGGGCGCCGCCTGCGCCGAGTCAGGGAGCCGGAGCACCCTTGCACCCATCTCCTGAGGGCGCTGGTCCATCGGGTGGCGACCTGAAGAGGCCCCGGGTGTCCCACCCCAGCGGGTCTCTTCCCGGACAGCGGCAGTCCGAAGAACCCCAAGCGCCTCGTCATCCTTCCTCAGGCGGAGGGGCTTCCAGGACGGACGCTGGTGGGGCGACGCCGGGGAGTGTGCCGGGGGTCCAGACGCCACAGCCCACGACCGTTCCAGCCGCAGGTCCTGGCGGTTCAACTACGGCCCAGAGGCCGGGGCTACAAGCCCGTTGGAGCGCTCATGTCGCCTAGTAAGTGTTGCTCCTTCTGGCTTGTAGGAGCAGCGTTCTCGTCCCCTCTCTTAGCCTGAGAGCTTTCTTTTCTTGCAGGGACCGACCGGCTGCCGGGGGCGGGCCTCTTACCCGGCCATCTCCAACTGGTGGAGGCTCCGCGCCACAACATCTGGGAACCGCGGTGGTTCCCATGGCCCCCAAGTTGGTGGGGGCTTCCTCTGTGCCGGCGAGTTCACCCTCCGCGGTGGCCGCAGCCGCACCTGTCCGCCCTCCTTCACCAGCCTGGAAATCCGGTCCTGAGGCTGGAAGGGCTGCTGTAGATTCACCTGCTGGCCCCCTGGGTCCCTCAGGACAGCGTCTCGCTCCGGTTGCTGAGGCACCGGCACCTCCGTCGGTCTTAGACTCGACAGGGGGGTCAGGGGCGCGAATCCTGTCCCCTCTGTCCCGGCGCCCATGTGGGATGCCCTGGGGCGTGTCCAGACCAGCGCCCGACAGTTCCAGGCCGCCTTCGAGCGGGAGCGGGGGACGCTGGCCGGAGAGAGGGAACGCCTTTTTAGCTGGCAGCAGCGGACCCAGGAGGCTAGGGCGGAGCTTGACTCGAGGCAGTCAAGACTTGAGGCCATGAGTGCTCTGCTTGACACTCAGAAGAAAGCCATCAGCCGCCTGGATTCAGAGATCCGGCGGCTTCGCGCTTCCTACCGGGAGGCCCTGGCCCATGTTGAAGCCAAAGCCGAGGCGCGCTCTGCCGCCGCGGAGGAGTTGCGGCTGCAGGTAGCATGTCGAGAGTGCGCCGTCGCCGATCGGGAACGTGCTGCAGCGGCCGAGGAGGAGAAGATCGTCGCACGGCTGAAGGCCAAAGAGGGCGAGCTGAGGGCTCAGACCGAGGAGCTGGAGCTCCTTGAGTCGGCTGCTGCTGCGAGGGAGGAGCAATTCTCCCAGGAGCGCCAGGCGGCGTTGGATCGCGAGCTGGCGGCTCGCCAAGAGGTAGAGAAGCTCCGGTCTTCACGGTCTACCGAGGCCCAGTCAGTCTAGGGCTTTATTGCAGAGGTGGGGTCCGCCTTGGCTCCTCTTGGTTTCAGCCCGGTGCGGATGGAGGCTCCGGCGCAGGAGATATCCGAGGCAATCCCGGCACTTGAGTCCATCGGCGGCAAGCTGGGCCGGCTCGAAGCGGTGATCGCTGACGAGCTTGAGGTGGAAGGACGGGGCCTAGTGAAGGAGGTCGCTACGCACGTACTGGCGTGCTTCCGGAGCCAAGACCCTTCCTTCTCTCTGGAGCCAGTCCATCTAGGACCCGTTGCCGAGCGGGAGGAAGCTGCCAGGGCCGAGGTCGAGGACGTGGCTGCCCTTGTGGCCTCTAGGTTCCAACGGGAGCCCGGGGACTCTTAGGCATCTGCCCTCGTGGCCACAAGACCCTGTACCTCCTTTTTTATTTTTGTTGAATCTGTAGCCCAGCAAATGGAGCCTTGTATGAACAGACTCTTGTTTTCTTCTGAGTCTGCGTGCTTTAGTCTTCTTCTTGGTTTTACCTGGCCGAGTTCTTAGCTCTGCAAGGTACTCAGAGACTGTCGAAGTGCTCGGTCGACACTTCCCCCGGGCCTGCACTGGGCAGCCCGCGGAGGTTCTTTTTTTGGTGGGGCTAGTCCCTTGCGGAGAGCTTGAGCGTATGGACGAGTTAGTAAGAGCTTGACACGGCGAGTTTTACGTGGTTCAGGCCACCGGAGCGTAAAACCCTACGTCCACGGCGAGCTATGGAGCTCGCTGTATTGCTTGCCGCTCAGAACCGGAGTCCTGAGCTTGGGGGTGAGTTACAGCTTGGGTGTGAATGGCTAGCGTATGAGTTGCGGGAGTGCGAACCCCTGCTATCGTCGCCTACCCGAGTCTTTTATAGTCCAAGACTCGGGTGGCTTACAAGGGGGGCTCGGGACCCGACAGGTGGTCCCGGGGAGATTGTTTGTCATCTACCGTATCTGCAGTTATGCTGGTAGTTGTCTCTGGCGAAGGCTTCTGAGTCTTCGTCTTGCAGCCCTGCCCATGCCGCATGCTAGTCGTAGTGGATGATGACGGCGGGGGCGGCATGGGATGTCTTGTCGCTGCGTTTATTGGCTGGCAGGCTCTGACACCGCGCGCCAGTCTGTGATGCGACTGGGTGCAACGGCACCTGACAGAGGCGTGCTCCGCATCTCCGCGTCTTGGGAAGATGCGGGCCTTGAATACCTTGTACGGGCAAGGTATGGGGCGTCTTTAGGCCCGCTGCCTATCGCTCGGGGGCAGGCAGCGCCGTTCTGCTAGCCACGTGGCGGGCCCGGAGCCCTCCCCAGAGGAGAGGGGGGTCCGGCCCCGTGGGACACGTGGAGCCTTCGGACCTCTCCCCGTAGAGGGGGAGGTTCGGCTTCTGTCGGCCACGTGGCGGACCCGGAGCTCCTCTCTGAGGAGAGGGAGGTCCGGCCCCGCCGGATACGTGGCACCTTCGGACCTCTCTCCCGCGGAGGGGGAGGTCCGTCTTCTGTATGCCACGTGGTGGGCCTGGAGCTCTCCTCTGAGGAGAGGGAGGTCCGGCCCCGCCGGACGCGTGGCGCCTTCGGAGCTCTCCCTGCGGAGAAGAGCGAGTTCCTTAGGCATTTTCCCCTGTGCGCGGGGGTACCCCATATCGCGGGTACCGACAGTGGCCCCCGGGCCCATCTTGGGGGAGATAGCGAGCCCGAGGTGGGACCTCCGTCTCTTCCGATCTGCGCACTTTTTCTAAGTCCCACATTGACCGCTGCCGGAGCACGAACAGCCGCGGGATCGTGGGAGCGTGCGCCCACTTGATGGTTGCTTTCACTGCGTCGGTTCCCAAGACTGCCACTTCTGCACATTGCAGCGCTTTCTTCGGGAACCGCCGAAGTGCCTTGCCGGCTCGTCTTCTCAGGAGACTGACTCCTTGGTCCACCACTTCAGTTGGGCGGCTTGGGCCCACCTGTCATCGGCGCTCGGTCTCGGAGCTGAAGCGGTTGCCGATGCGGCGTACTCGAAGAGTTCCGAATCGCTTGGAATTGCACCCGGGAAGTTTTTAGAGGGGATCTGACCCACATTGTGGCTTCCCTTCGCACATCTCAGCGCTTGTTCTTGGACTCTTGCGCCTTTTCCCTCTTGCCCTTGAGTCCTCCCTCGTCATGGCCTCCAACCCACCACCAGAGAAGAAGCGTGCTCGATCTCCTCCAGCGGCGGCGTCCGTGCCAAGTCGGGAACCTGGGGTGTCTGCACCTCCTATTCTAGGAGATGGTACTCCCTCCGGTGGCGACTCAAAGAGGCCTCGGGCTGATGCGTTGGGGGGAGCCTCTGGGGCGTCCCCTGCTCCGGCAGTTCAAGCAACTGTGGAGCGGCCGTCAGTGACGGCGGCGGGCTCTGGGAGTCCTACCCTGGCTCGGAAGTCGGGGTTCAGAGCCCGCTGGAGTGTCCGCGCTTCCCGTCCATCCCCGACTGGCGGGGAGTCTGTGCCGTTGCGCTAGGAACCCAGGACAGCTGCCGCGGCCCCCAAGCCAGCGCGAGCTTCTCCTGTTCCGGTGTGCCCGGACTCCGCGGCGGCGTCACCTCTTCCTGCCGAGACGGCCACCGCGGCCCCCAGGCCAGTGCAGGTCGACCCTGCACCAGGCGGCCCGGCCTTTATTCCAGTGCCACCTTCCCCGGCTCACCCCTCTCCACAGGTCAAGAAGCCAGAAGCTAAAGAGAGCGCGGCAGGTCCGGCTGCCAGAGCCCCGGCGCCAGCTTCTCCTCACCGGCGTCTCGTCTCGATCGCTGGTGCATTGACTCTTCTTGAGGACGAGGTGATGGAGGAGGTCGGGGGAACTGGCCCGACCTCTGTTGCTCCATTGCCCCTGGCGGATGCCTTCACGCTTGCCGAGACGAGCGTCCGGCAGGTCTTGGCTGCACTAGGTCGCGAGCGGGAGGAGTATACTATTGAACGGGATCGCCTCTTCACCTGGGGGAACCTTTTGCGGGAGCGGACCGCGAAGGTTAAGAGCGAGCTCGACTCAAGGCAGGAGTTGCTCGACTTCAGGGAAGTGCTCCTCGATCGGCTGAAGCAGGTTGTCAACCGCATGGACGCCGAATCACGGCGGATCAACAGGGAGGCCCTGGAGGCACACGCCCGGGCCGAGGAGAGCCTCTCTGCCGCTGAGGAGATACGGCAGCGGTTGGAGCGCCGTAAACTCGTCGTTGAGGAACGGGAGCGTTCCACAGCAGCCGAAGCGGAGAGGGTCGCCGCGCAGCTGGCGGCGGGCGAGGATGACCTTCGAGCTCGGATCGAGGAGCTAGAGATTCTGAAGGCAGACCTCGACTTGAGGGAAGAACAGGTCTCCCGCGAACGCCGGGCGGTCTTGGATCGGGAGTTGGCCGCCGACTTCAAGGCTTCTGAGTTGGAGCGGCTCGCCAAGACTCTCCACCTTCGGGAGAGCTCCCTGGCGGCCAAGGAGAAGGAATTCTCCGAGAGAAACCTAGAGGCCCTGCAGGCAGCCCGCCGCGAGGTGGAGGAGCTCTCGGCCTTGCGGTCCTCCGAGGCTCATGCGGTCTAAAGCTTCGTTGATCGAGCGGGGTCCGCCCTGATCCCTCTTGGCTTCAGTCCGGTGAGGGCAGCGGCTCCTGCGTTGAAGGTGGAGGAGGTGATCCCCGCGCTGGAGTCGATCGGCGCCAAGCTGGACAGGCTAAACTCGGTTGTCGCCAGCAAGCTTGAGGCCGAGGGACGCGGCCTAGCCTTAGAGGTCACCTCACATGTGCTGGCATGCTTCAAGAGCCGTGACCCCTCTTTCTCGCTGGAACCAGCGAGGGAGGGCCCAGCCACGGAGCGGGAGGAAGCTGCCAGGGCTGAAGTCGAGGATGTGGCCACCCTTGTAGCCGCTAGGTTCCGGCGTGAGCCGGGAGATCCTTAGGACTTGTTTCTCCCTTTTTATCGAGTCTGTAGTCCAGCTCATGGAGCCTCGCATAATTTGACTCTTTTAGATATTTGTGTCTGTGATGCCTTTTCTCTCCTTCTTGGCTTTGCCTGACTGAGTCCTTAGCTCCGCAAGGTACTCAGAGGCCTTCCCCAATCTGGGAGCTCTGCACAGACACCTTCCCCGGGTCCTAACTGTGTTAGGGGCCCCCGGGGGTCTCCGGGTCTCGCCCTATGTGGAGCTCCAGATCTGCCTGCCACGTGGCGGGTCCGGAGCCCATCCTCAGGAGGCGGGAGCTCTGGCCCTGCTGGACACGTAGGGCTTTCGAAGCCCTCCCACCGAGGGGGAGGTCCGGTTTCCACCTGCCACGTGGCGAGTCCGGAGCCCCCCTCAGGGGAGGCGGGAGCCCCGGGCCCGCTGGATACGTGGGGCCTTCGGGCCTCGCCCCTGCTGAAGGGGCGGGACCCGGTCCTTCCAGTCCTAGGCCGGAGTAGTTGGTAGCTCCTTTCCCCCCGCTTCATGCAGTCCCCGTTGCCGTAACCTGGAGGTCCTGCACACAGGCAGAGGAAACGTAATTCTCCTCGGGGGGTCCTCCCCTCCTGTCTCCTAGTCTTATTCGGCTTACGATCCTGATCCGTTATACGGGGCTTGGGCAATTCTGTGCTCGAGGCGCCAGAGCTCCGGCTCCCTCCGAGGTCCGGGTATGGTCATCCGATCCCTAGTACCGGGCCGTGCGCTGGGGAAGCAGAGTGCACGTGCTTTGGGTTCATGACCAGGCAAAGCGGCTGTACTCCCCTGTACCTCTGGAGGGCACGATGCGCATGCTTTGGGCTCGGGGCCTGCTAAGCGGGATACGCACCCTGGACCCCCCATGCACAACGCAGGCTTTTCCTGGAGGTGACCAACTGGCACCGCAACACCTGACTGGGGGAGGCCCGAGAGACTCACTCGGCCATCGGCAGGTGCCTCAAGCGCGGCCGCCCTCGGTAGGATAGCGAATGCTGACTATGGATGAGCGCGGGAGAGAGGGAGCTAGATGTACGATGAACATACATAGATAGTGCGATCATAAAAATTAATGCATAATTTAAATGAGCGCATGAGAGACAGCTAAGTAGAACAAGTTTCTGTGTTCATGCCCATAGGTGGAATTCTGGCTGTACATGGAGGCAATGATCCGCTTCGTCTACAATGGAAGCAAGACTCTACGCGCTTAGGGTCGGAACCAGGCTAAACTGGACGTAGACCTGTACCGTCCCTTGAGACTTAGCTGCCTCAAGCACTGTTCCTAAATTCTATGGGATTCATTACAGAAGGGAACGACCCTGTTCTACTAATGCTCGGGGAGTAGGACTTACAGTGTTGCTCCATGCCAAGGGTTTTGGGAGCGGATCCAACACTCGGTTGAAAGGCATGTGTATCTGGGGCGGCAGCTTTTCGTGATTCGGAAGGGACCTTCCCTGCTGGGGGAGAGTTTATAGGTCCTTCTCGGGAAAGAGCGTGCCGCGACACAGGTTGCCCTTCTGCAGGTCCCTGATGCGTTCGGTTCTTTGGCGGTAGTGCTTAGAGCATCAGCCGAGACCGCGCGTTGTGGGGTGTTACCTGCAGCCGAGTCTCGTCGACGAGGTTGTCATCTTCACGCTGGATCAGGTCCTGCGCGGCTTCTCCTGGGTGCCCCTGGGGAGTTCTCCCCTTCTGGCTAAGGCCTTCAAGGGGTAGGTGGACCCAGGCTCGTCTTGGAAGACCTAAGGCATCTTCCCCTTCTGGCAAGGCCTTCAAGGGGTTGACAGACCTTGGGCGGCCCCCGGGAGGTAGGACCGAGGCACGGAGGCGTGCTCTCGGGTGAGGCTGGCCCGACCTTGCACCATTGTGATCGGTGCTTGGGCTGCTGCGACTACTTGGGGCTTCTCCAAGGTTGACACCGCAGCAATGCAGCCTCCACTGACCTGGGACGGCAGCCACAGCCGGCTACCTCCCCGGCCCGTCACCATCGGAGCTGGAGCCCTCACCGTTATGCACTGTCTTTATGACACGCTGAGGCTCCTGAAACCCCACCTGGTGGGCGGCGCTGACTGGAGCGTCGACTTTCTGCTTGCCATCCCTCTGAGGGTAGGGCGGTGCTTCAGCTCTCTGCTGTCTTCCTTTGCGGAAGCGCTCTGCGAGCCTCTGGATATCCCAGCACTCAATAGCAGTATGGTTGCCGGCGCCATGCACGGGGCATAGCCCGCCCTGGTCACTATCTGGGGCCGGTGACTGCCGCTGCCTTTTGTCGGGGCGTGGCCCCCGAGCTCCACTAGTCATCGCTGCTGCTGCGACGGGAGCCGCGAACGATGACTTCATATTGCCACTCCCCCGGTTCTTGGCCTTCTTGCCACCTCCATAGGCAGCAGCGCCGGACCCGGGCTGTCCTCCTGACTCGGTGGTTGGCAGAGAGTGTCAGTTCCGCCCTTCAGCTTCTCTGGCGCATTTGTCTGCCAGGATGAAGAGCTCAGAGACGTCGCGAACCTCTCTGGTCGCGAGCTTCTCAAGCATTTTCTCGTCCCCGACACCCTGCCGGAACGCCACCACCACTGAAGCACTTTCAATATGCAGGATGGTGTTGCGTACCTGGGAGAACCGCTGGATGAAAGAGCGCAGCGACTCCCCAGGTTGTTGCTTGACGGCATGGAGGTCAAGCTCCGTGCCGGGATGGGTGTAGGAGCTGCCAAAGTTGGCGACGAACTGCTGGCAGAGCTCTCCCCAGGAAGTTATGGACCCCTGAGGGAGATTCATGAGCCAAAACCGAGCTGGGCCGGTCAAGGCGACGGGGAAGTAGTTGGCCATGACAGCCTCATCCCCTCCTGTGGCAAGTACGGCGGTGGAGTAGATCTGGAGGAACTCCGGCGGGTTGACGCTGCCGTCGTACTTCTCGGGCAGGTGCGGCCGAAACTTGCACGGCCACCTCGCAAAGCGAAGGTGGGGTGCAAGGGCCACACATCCTGCTCCTGCTGCCGCAGGTATTGGCGCTGCGAATGCTTGGTTCGCACTTGGCACCGTGTACCCTGGCATGGGCAAGGCTGCTCCATAGACCGGGGGCGCCGCTTGCAGCGCATATGGTTGCGGCATATGCTGCGCGGCGTATGCCTGAGGCAGGACTCGCGTAGCGAAGATCTGCCCTCCGGGCTGTGTCGAGGCCGACGTCATGCTGTCGCCAGCCTCTTGGTTGCGACGCCTTTCTCGACGTCGCTCGAGGTACACCCGGGCATCCTGGCCCAAGTGGCAACGTTCCAGCTCCCATCTCAGGTCCGTCGACTGGAGCCTGGAGGAGCTGGAATCCGCCGTCTGCCGGTCAACCGTTGGCGTGCGCGTCAGCGACACAGCCGGTTGACCGGGGCGTCGCCCTCGCCGAAACCGAGGGTTCGCGGCGGCGACGACGAGGCGGTCCACCTCGCGGACCCCCTGTTGGGTCGCTGAATGGGGCGCATCCCCAGCAGGTGGGTTGCGCAGTAGTGCTCTTGCTGCAGCTAGCGCACCCGCATGGTGTACGCTCAGCGCTGCAAAAGATCTCACGCTGGTCGGAGCCTGCGTTGCCGGAGTTGGCGTTGCCGGAGTCGGCTGCAGGCTACCAGCTTGTGCCGACACACTCCGTCCTGAGTGCGTCGACATGTACTCCCCGCTGGTCATGGTTCGCCGTGAACACGGAGGAGGGGAGTTTGCCGCTGAAGGAAGCTTGGTCATCTTCGTCGGCGGAAACTCGTCGCGCAAGGGAAAAGCCCTCTACCTGGCGCGCCAAATGTTGAAGTGTTCGGTCGACACTTCCCCCGGGCCTGCCTTGGGCACCCCGCGGAGGTTCTTTTTTCGGTGGGGCTAGTCCCTTGCGGAGAGCTTGAGCGTATGGACGAGTTAGTAAGAGCTTGACACGGCGAGTTTTACGTGGTTCAGGCCGCCGGAGCGTAAAACCCTACGTCCACGGCGAGCTATGGAGCTCGATGTATTGCTTGCCGCTCAGAACCGGAGTCCTGAGCTTGGGGGTGAGTTACAGCTTGGGTATGAATGGCTAGCGTATGAGTTGCAGGAGTGCGAACCCCTGCTATCGTCGCCTACCCGAGTCTTTTATAGTCCAAGACTCGGGTGGCTTACAAGGGGGGCCCGGGACCCGATAGGTGGTCCCAGGGAGATTGTCTGTCATCTACCGTATCTGCAGTTATGCCGGTAGTTGTCTCTGGCGAAGGCTTCTGAGTCTTCGTCTTGCAGCCCTGCCCATGCCGCATGCTAGTCGTAGTGGATGATGACGGCGGGGGCGGCATGGGATGTCTTGTCGCTGCGTTTATTGGCTGGCAGGCTCTGACACCGCGCGCCAGTCTGTGATGCGACTGGGCGCAACGGCACCTGACAGAGGCATGCTCCGCGTCTCCGCGTCTTGGGAAGACGCGGGCCTTGAATACATTGTACGGGCAAGGTATGGGGCGTCTTTACGCCCGCTGCCTATCGCTCGGGGGCAGGCAGCGCCGTTCTGCTGCCCACGTGGCGGGCCCGGAGCCCTCCTCAGAGGAGAGGGGGGTCCGGCCCCGCGGGACACGTGGAGCCTTCGGACCTCTCCCCGCGGAGGGGGAGGTTCGGCTTCTGTCGGCCACGTGGCGGACCCGGAGCTCCTCTCTGAGGAGAGGGAGGTCCGGCCCCTCCGGATACGAGGCACCTTCGGACCTCTCTCCCGCGGAGGGGGAGGTCCGGCTTCTGTATGCCACGTGGCGGGCCCGGAGCTCTCCTCTGAGGAGAGGGAGGTCCGGCCCCACCGGACACGTGGCACCTTCGGAGCTCTCCCTGCGGAGAAGGGCGAGTTCCTTAGGCATTTTCCCTTGTGCGCGGGGGTACCCCATATCGCGGGTACCAACAGAGACCTTGACCAATCTCGAAGCTCTGCACAGACACCTTCCCCGGATCCTTGCTGTATTAAGGGCCCTGGAGGTCCCCAAGACCCGCCCCATGAGAATGGGGGGTGTCCGGGCCTGCTAACCACGTGGCGGGCCCGGAGCTCTCCTCTGAGGAGAGGGAGGTCCGGCCTCGCAGGACACGTGGAGCCTTCGGACCTCTCCCCGCGGAGGGGGAAGGTCCGGCTTCTGTAGGCCACGTGGCGGGCCCGGAGCTCCCCCCTGAGGAGAGGGAGGTCCGGCCCCGCTGGACACGTGGGACCTTCGAGTCTCGCCCCTGCGGAGGTGGCGAGGTCTGGGTTCTTTAGTCATACCTTGGAGTTTCAGTCTTGCGTGATCCCGTAGCGGCCCCCTGGTAGGTGCGTCCCATTGGTTGGATGTACCTACCATACTCCTGTGGGGAGCTGAGGCCGAGAGGTCCTGCACACAAGTAAGGGAAACGTAATTCTCCTTGGTAGCTCCCCCTCCTCTATCTCATAGTCTTATTTGGCTTACGGTCCCCATCAACTTATACGGTGCTTGGGGACTACCGTGCGCGAAGTGCCGGGGGCTTCGGGGCCCCCCTGTCTATCGGCCGGTACCTCCAACGCAACCGCCTTTGGTAGGACAGCAAATGCCGACTAAAGGTGAGAATGAGAAGAGGGAGCTGAGCGCATGGTGAGCATGCGCTAGTAGTGCAGTCATAAAACTTTAATAAGTAAATTAAATGAGCACCAAAGAAGAGCAACATAGGACAGGTTTCTTTTCATATAAATTTCCATAAGAGGAAGGCAGGCTAAGTATAGAGGCCACGACCCGCCTCATTAAAAAGGGAAGCAAGACTCTACGCGCTTGGGGTCGGAACCAGGCGAAGCTGAACGTAGTCCTGGACCGTCCCCTGAGGCTTAGCTGCTCCGAGAACTGTTCCTGGACTTTATGGAATTTATTATGAAAGGAAGAGTCTGACCTATTGTTGCTCTAGGGGTAGAACTTACGAAGGCGTTCTGTGTTCCGAGGGTTTGGGAGCGGGTCCCCATCCTCGGTTCTGGGGAATGGTCCCAGGTCCCAGGATGTCCAGCCCCCGTACGGCAAATGGCCATGTGGGCGGGATCATCCGTACCGTCCAAACCGGTGTATGGATCTGCTTGGCGTGGAACAGGCACGCCTTGCAGTTCTCGACCAGCTTGACGGCATCCTGGAGTGTTGTCGGCTAGTAGAAGCCATGCCGGAAGGCTTTACCGACAAGCGTGCGTCAGGAAGAGTGAGTCCCATATTCGCCTCCATGGATCTCAGCGAGCAAGTCGCAGCCTCCCCCCTGGGTTATGCACCGCAATAGGACGCGGTTGGCGCCGCGTCGGTAGAGATCCCCTTCTACCAACACGTGTCTCTTAGCCATACGCACGATCCGTTCAGCGGGTACACGTTCATCAGGGAGGATATTGTCTTTCAAGTAGTCCCGGATCTCCGTGATCCATGCATCGGGTCTGACTTGAGCATCTGGATCTTGAGCGCTGGGTTGCATGGAGTTCCCAGTGACGCTTACGATCCTTGGCGGCGTCCATGGCCGCCGGGACCGCCAGCTTCGAGGTGCTGGTCTAGCCCCCTTTGCCCGGCTCGGCAGGCCGGGCTGTGGGCCGCGGAAACGTCCTCTCGAAGCCTCCTTCGGGCACAGGGGCTCCGGTGGGGCTTTCGTTGAGAGATCGTCAGCTGCGGCCTTGCTAGCGCGCGGTACGTGGCGCAGGTCCAAGGCGAGGAAGTCTTTCTCCACCATCTGCACATGAAGCAGATAAGCAGCTAGCTGTGGGTCACTGCAGGAGCATTCACCCTTAACTTGCTTGATAGCTAGCTGGGAGTCGCACTGTGCCAACAACTGGCGAGCGCCTAGAGACAGGGCTGTCTTTAGGCCAAAGATGAGTGCTTCCTACTCTGCCATGTTGTTGGTTGCCTTGGAATCGTTCCTGGGGCAGTCGGTGGCATCGAAGCTGATGGGGGTTCCCATCCACCTGAGGTGCGGTGCTGCACTCGGGAGGGGAGCCACCGACGCTACCGCTCGGCGCAAGGCCTTAGCCGCGCTTCAGGACGAGGGGTCAGCGGACCCGCCGAAGATGACGTAGAGCATCTTCCGGTGCTCGTCATCACTGGAGCTGGAGCTCTCATGTTTGCACACCGCCTCCACGGCGCGCTGAAGCTCCTGGAACTCCACCTGGCGGTCGATGTCGTCTGGGGCGTCGACCTTCTGCCTGCCCTCCCTTTGACGGTAGGGTGGGGAAGCTGCTTCCCTTTCCGGAAGCGCTCCACGAGCTTCTGGATTTCCCGGCACTCGGCAGCAGTATGATAACTGGTGCCGTGCACGGGGCATAGCTCGCCCTGGCCTCCGTCCGGAGCTGGTGATTGTCGTGGCCTTTTGTCGGGGCGCGGCCCCCGAGCTCCACTGGGCGCCGCTGTTGCGGCAATGGGGGCCGCGGCTGGTGGCTTCATCTT
Organism: Neostapfia colusana; assembly: GCA_030760725.1. Lineage (NCBI taxonomy): Eukaryota > Viridiplantae > Streptophyta > Magnoliopsida > Poales > Poaceae > Neostapfia > Neostapfia colusana. The sequence continues at coordinate 35,487,518 of JASWHV010000004.1, read as the reverse complement.
GCCACCGCCCCTGTTCTTGATCTTCCTGCCGCTTCCTTAGGAAACGGCGCCAGATCCTGGCTGACGCCCTGGCTCGGAGGCTGGCAGTGAGTGCCAGCTCCGCCCTTCGGCTGCTCTGGCACACTTGTCTGCCAGGCTGAAGAGCTCCGAGACGTCGCGGACCTCCCTAGTCACGAGCTTCTCGAGCATCATCTTGTCCCAAATGCCTTGTCGGAACGCCACCACCACAGAAGCGTTCTGGATGTGTGGGATGGTGTTCCGCACCTGGGAGAACCGCTGGATGAAGGAGCGCAGCGACCCTCCTGGTTGTTGCTGGATGGCGTGGAGGTCGAGCTCCGTGCCAGGCCGGGTGTAGGAACTGCCAAAGTTGGCGACGAACTGCCGGCAGAGCTATCCCGAGGAGGTTATGGAATCCTGGGGTAGGTTCATGAGCCATGACCGGGCTGGGCCGGTCAAGCCGACGGGGAAATAGTTGGCCATGACGGCCTCATCCCCTCCTGCGGCAAGTACGGCGGTGGAGTAGATCTGGAGGAACTCCACCGGGTTGACGCTGCCGTTGTACTTCTCGGGCAGGTGCGGCCGAAACTTGCGCGGCCACCTCGCAAAGTGAAGGTGGGGTGCAAGGGACGCACATCCCGCTCCTGTTGCCGCAGGTATTGGTGCCGCGAACGCTTGGTTCGCACCTGGCACAGTGTACCCCGGTATGGGCAAGGCTGCGCCAAAGACCGGGGATGCCGTTTCCAAAGCATATGGCTGTGGCATATGCTGCGCGGCGTATGCCTGGGGTAGAGCTCGCGTGGCGAAGATCTGCTCTTCAGGCTGGGTCGAGGCCGACGTCATGCTGTCGCCAGCCTCTCGGATGCGACGCCTTTCTCGATGTTGCTTGAGGTATACCCGGGCATTTTGGCCCAAGTGACACCGTTCCAGCTCTGTCCTCAGATCCGTCGACTGGAGCCTGGTGGAGCTGGAATCTGCCGTCTGCTCGCCAACCATTGGCGTGCGCATCAGCGACACAGCCGGTTGGCCGGAGCATCGTCCCCGCCGAAGTCGAGGGTTTGCGGCAGCGACGACGAGACGGTCTACCTCGCGAATCCACTGCTGGGTCGCTGCCTGAGGCGCGTCCCCAGCAGGCGGATTGTGCAGTTGCGCTCTTGCTGCAGCTAGCGCACCCCCGCCGGGTACGCCCAGCGCTGCTTAAGACCTGACGCTGGTTGGAGCCTGCATTGCCGGGGTCGGCGCTGCCAGAGCCGGCTGCTGGCTCCCAGCTTGCGCTGACACACTCCGTCCTGAGTGTGTCGACATGTACTCCCCCCTGGTCACGGTTCACCGCGAACGCTGGGGAGGAGAGTTTGCCGCTGAAGGAAGCTTGGTCATCTTCATCGGCGGAAACTCGTCGCGCAAGGGAAAAGTCACCTTCCTGGCGCGCCAAATGTCGAAGTGTGCGGTCGACACTTCCCCCGGACCTGCACTGGGCAGCCCGCGGATGTTCTTTTTCGGAGGGGCTAGTCACTTGCGGAGAGCTTGAGCGTATGGACGAGTTAGTAAGAGCTTGACACAGCGGGTTTTACGTGGTTCGGGCCGCCGGAGCGTAAAACCCTACGTCCACGGTGAGCTGGGGAGCTCGCTGTATTGCTTGCTGCTCAGAACCGGAGTCCTGAGCTTGGGGATGACTGATGTCTAGCGTATGAGTTGCTGGAGTGCGAACCCCCGCTAACATCGCCTACCCGAGCCTTTTATAGTCCAAGACTCGGGTGGCTTACAAGGGGGGCCCGGGACCCGACAGGTGGTCCCGGCGAGATTGTCTGTCATCTACCGTATCTGCAGTTATGCCGGTAGTTGTCTCTGGCGAAGGCTTCTGAGTCTTCGTATTGCAGCCCTACCCATGCCGCATGCTAGTCGTAGTGGTTGATGACGGCGGGGGCGGCATGGGATGTCTTGTCACTGCGTTTATTGGCTGTCAGGCTCTGACACTGCGTGCCAGTCTGTGATGCGATTGGGCGCAACGGCACCTGACAGAGGCGTGCTCCGCGTCTCCGCGTCTTGGGAAGGCGCGGGCCTTGAATACCTTGTATGGGCAAGGTATGGGGCGTCTTTACGCCCGCTGCCTACCGCTCAGGGGCAGGCAGCGCCGTTCTGCTGGACACGTGGCGGCCCCGGAGCCCTCCTCAGGGAAGAGGGAGGTCCAGCCCCGCAGGACACGTGGAGCCTTCGGACCTCTCCCCGCGGAGGTGGAGGTCCGGCTTCTGTCGGCCACGTGGCGAGCCCGGAGCTCCTCTCTAAGGAGAGGGAGGTCCGGCCCGGCTGGACACGTGGCGCCTTCAGGCCTCTCCCCCGTGGATGGGGGAGGTCCGGCTTCTGCAGGCCACGTGGCGAGCCCGGAGCTCTCCTCTGAGGAGAGAGAGGTCCGGCCCCGCCGGACGCGTGGCGCCTTCGGAGCTCTCCCTGCGGAGAAGGGCGAGATCCTTAGGCATTTTCCCCTGTGCGCGGGGGTACCCCATATCGCGGGTACCGACAGCGTCCAGTAAGGCCCGGTGAAGGACGGAGCTCGGCACTCTGGTTCAACGTCTTCATTGCCCCCTGGGTCAGCCTTCGTTGGCGTCCACTCAGCCACAAAGTCAGCCAGTGCTTGGCTCTTGACTGCGTGACGAGGAAGGAAGTCCAGCTCAAACTCCGCCAGCTCCGCTGCCCATTTAGCGACATTCCCAGTCGCGTGAGGGCTGTGGAGGACAGCCTTCAGCGGATAGGAGGTGACCACCGAGACCCGGTGGGCTTGGAAGTAGTGGCGGAGCTTCCTGGACGCCACAAGCACTGCATACAGCAGCTTATGGACCTCCAGGTACCTTGTCTTGGCATCATGGAGGACCTCACTGATGTAGTAGACACTCCTCTGGATGGTACGGACCCTCCCTCCTAGGTCAGAGATATCTTCATCCATGGGCTCAGGCCTACGGGAGGTGGGTGGGCCCAGGGAGGCTGCCAGGAACTGATACTCGAAGGCTCCCAAGCCGTCTTGGACCTCCGGGAGGTCCGGGAGGTCCCGTTGGGCATCCGGGAGGTTCCGTTGGACCTCCGGGGGGGTCCGTTGCACCACTGGGAGGTCCTGCTGGTACTCTGGGAGGTCGTCATGGGGGTCCGGGGGTCCGTTTTGGACCTCCGCGGGGTTGTCTCGGAGACCCGGGGGGTCGTCTTGGACCTCCGGGGTTTCCTGGCGCCTGTCTCCTGCTACCGGAGCAGGCTGTGGCGATGAGAGGTCCGGCCGCTCTGCGGCGAGGACCATACTCACCACTTCAGCCGTTGCCGCGATGTAGAGCAACAGATGCTCTTCGGGCTCGGGGACTACCATTATGGGTAGGGTCGTCAGGAGTTGCTTCAGCTCCTGGAAAGCTTCTTCTACTTCGTCGGTCCAAGCAAATGGACCGGATTTGTGCAGGAGCTTAAAGAAGGGGAGCGCTCGCTCTGCTAACCTCGGTATAAACCGACTCCACGCAGCTAGGCATCCCGTGAGTTTCTGGACTTATTTGATGCGGGCGGGGGGCCGCATCAAGTCGATGGCTTTGATCTTCTCTGGGTTAGCCTCAATTCCTCGGTGTGAGACCAGGAATCCTAAGAGTTTTCCAGAGGATACGCCGAACACACACTTGTCGGGGCTCAGCTTGGTGCGCGTAGAGCGCAGTTTGTCGAAGACTAAGGCCAGGTTATCTAGTAGGGATGAACTCTGCCTGACCTTAACAACGATGTCATCGACATACACCTCAACTAAGTCTCTTAACAACTCCCCGAATGTTTTGTGCATTGCACGTACAAAGGTAGGGAGAGCGTTCTTTAGGCCATAAGGCATAGAGACATAACAGTACAGACCGTCTACTATGATGAAGGAGGTGTGCTCTTCATCTTCTCTAGACATAGGGATCTGATTGAAACCCGAGTAGGCGTCTAGGAAGCACAACATATCGCAGCCTGATGTCGAGTCTACTATTTGATCTATTCTAGGGAGAGGGGATGGATCTTCGGGACATGCCTTATTGAGACTGGTGTAGTCGATGCACATCCGGAGCTTCCCGCCGGCCTTCGGGACAACAACAGGGTTCGCCAACCACCGGGGGTGGTGGACTTCCCGTATGAAGCCAGCGTCCAGCAGCTTCTTGATTTCTTCGTGGATGAAGTTTTGCCGCTCGATGGACTGCTTGTGGGGCTTCTGTTGGACTGGCCGGGCGTCGGGGAAGACCTTTAAGTGGTGCTTGATCACCTCCCTAGGGATCCCCAGCATCTGCGATGGATGCCATGCAAACACGTCGACGTTGTGCCAGAGGAAGGTGTCGAAGTGTGCGATCGACATTTCCCCCGGGCCTGCACTGGGCAGCCCACGGAGGTTCTTTTTTCAGAGGGGCTAGTTCCTAGCGGAGAGCTTGCGCGGATGGACGAGTTAGTGAGATCTTGACACGGGAAGTTTTACGTGGTTCAGGCCGCCGGAGCGTAAAACCCTACGTCCACGGCGAGCTATGGAGCTCGCTGTATTGCTTGCTGCTCAGGGCCGGGGGCCTGAGCTTGGGGGTGAGTTACAGCTTGACAGTGTATGGCTAGCGTATGAGTTGCAGAATGCGAACCCTTGCTATCGACGCCTACCCGAGCCTTTTATAGTCCAAGACTCGGGTGGCTTACAAGGGGGGCCGGGACCCGACAGGTGGTCTCGGGAAGATTGTCTATTATCTACCGTATCTGTAGTTACGCCGGTGGTTGCCTCTGGTCGAAGGCTTCTGAGTCTTCCTTTTTCCGCCCTGCCCATGCCGCGCACTAGTCATAGTGGTTGATGACGGCGCAGGCGGCATGGGATGTCTTGTCGTGGCGTTTATTACCTGGCAGGTTCTGACACCGCGCGCCAGTCTGTGATGCGACTGGACGCAACGGCACCTAACAGGCGCGTGCTCTGCGTTTCCACGTCTTGGGAAGACGCGGGCCTTGAATACCTTGTACGGGCAAGGTGAGGGGAGCCTTTACGCCCGCTGCCTACCGCTCGGGGGCAGGCAGCACCGTTCTTCCAGCCACGTGGCGGGTCCGGAGCTCTTCTCTGAGAGGGAGGTCCGGCCCCGCTGGACGCGTGGCGCCTTTGGACCTCTCTCCCGCGAAGGGGGAGGTCCGGCTTCTGTATGCCACGTGGCGGGCCCGAAGCTCACCTCTGAGGAGAGGGAGGTCCGGCCCCGCTGGACGCGTGGCGTCTTCAGACCTCTCTCCCGCGGAGGGGGAGGTCCGGCTTCTGTATGCCACGTGGCGGGCTCGGAGCTCTCCTCTGAGGAGAGGGAGGTCCGGCCCCGCCAGACGCGTGGCGCCTTCGGAGCTCTCCCTGCGGAGAAGGGCGAGCACCTTAGGCATTTCACCCTGTGCGCGGCGGTACCCCATATCTCAGGTACCGACAGTGGCCCCCGGGCCCATCTTGGGGGAGATAGCGAGCCCAAGGTGGGACCTCCGTATCTTCCGATCTGCGCACTTTCTCTAAGCCCCGACTTGGCCGCTGCCGGAGCACGAACGGCCGCGGGGTCGTGAGAGCGTGCGCTCACTTGATGATTGCTTTTACTGCGGCGGTTCCCAAGGCTGCCACTTCTGCACGTTGCGGCGCTTTCTTCGGGAACCGCTGAAGGGCCTTGCCGGCTCATCTTCTTAGGAGATTGACTCCATGCCCCCACCGCTCAAGTTAAGCGGCTTGGGCCCACCCGTCATCGGCACTCGGTCTAGGAACCGAAGCGGTTGCGGGTGCGGGGTATTCGAAGAGTTCCAAATCGCTTGGAACTGCACCGGGAAGCTTTTTAGAGGGGGTCTCACCCACATTGTAGCTTCCCTTCGCACTTCTCTGCGTTTCTTCTTGGACTCTTGCGCTTTTGCTTTCTTGCCTTTGAGCTCTCCCTTGCCATGGCTTCCAACCCGCTGCCAGAGAAGAAACGCGCTCGATCTCCTCCAGCAACGGCGCCGGTGCCAAGTCGGGATTCTGCGGTGCCTGACACTCCCTCCGGTGGCGAATCGAAGAGGCCCCGGGCTGATGTGCTGGGGGAAGCCTCTATGGCGTCCCCTGTTCCGCCAGTCCAAGCGACTGCGGAGCGGTCGTCGGAGACGGTAGCGGGCTCTGGAAATCCTACCCCGGCTCGGAAGTCGGGGTTTAGAGCCCGCTGTAGTGTCCGCGCTTCCCGGCCTTCCCCGTCTTGCGGGGAATCTGTGCCGATGCGCTCGGAGCCAGGGGCAACTGCTGCGGCCCCCGGCCAGCACGGACTTCTCCTGTTCCGGTGTGCCCAGACTCCGCGGCGGCGCCGTCTCTTCCTGCCAAGACGGCCACCGCGGCCCCCGAGCCAGCACAGGTTGATCCTGCACTAGGCGGCCTGGCTTCTTCTTCAGCACCGTCTTCCCCGGCTCGTCCCTCTCCTCAGGTCAAGGAGCCAGAAGCTGAAAAGAGCCCGGCTGGCCTGGCTGCCAGCACCGCGGTGCCAGCTTCTCCTGATCGGAGTCTCGTCTCGGCGGCTGGCGCGTCGGCTCTTCCTGAGGACGAGGTAATGGAGGAGGTCGGAGGGACTGCCCCAGCCTCTGTTTCTCCATTGCCTCTGGCGGACGCCTTCGCGCTTGCCGAGTCGAGCGTCCGGCAGGTCTTGGCTGCACTAGGGCGCGAGCGGGAGGAGTATACGGTTGAACGGGACCGCCTCCTCACCAGGGGGAACCTTTTGCGGGAGAGGACCGCGAAGGTTAAGAGCGAGCTCGACTCCAGGCGGGAGTTGCTCGACTTCAGGGAAACGCTTGTCGACCGGATGAAGTGGGCTGTTGACCGCATGGACACCCAGTCGCGGCGGATCAACAGGGAGGCCCTGGAGGCTCACGCCCGGTCCGAAGAGAGCCTCTCTGCTGCTGTAGAAATACGGCATCGGTTGGAGCGCCGCGAACTCGCCGTTGAGGAGCGGGAGCGTTCCATGGCAGCTGAGGCAGAGAGGGTCGCTGCGCAGCTGGCTGCGGGCGAGGATGACCTCCGAGCTCGGATGGAGGAGCTGGAGATTCTGAAGGCAGACCTTGACTTGAGGGATGAACAGGTCTCCCATGATCGCCGGGCGGACTTGGACCGGGAGTTGACTGCCGGCTTCAGGGCCGCTGAGTTGGAGCGGCTAGCCGAGACTCTCCGCCTTCGGGAGAGTTCCCTGGCGGCCAAGGAGAAGGAATTCTCCGAGAGGAACCTGGAGGCTCTGCGGGCGGCCCGCCGCGAGGTGGAGGAGCTCTCAGCCCTACGGTCCTCTGAGGCCCTTGCGGTCTCAAGCTTCGTGGATCGAGCGGGGTCCGCCCTGATCCCTCTTGGTTTCAGTCCGGTGAGGGCCGCAACTCCCGCATTGCAGGTGGCAGAGGTGATCCCTGCATTGGAGTCGATCGGCGCCAAGCTGGACAGACTCGACTCGGTGGTCGCCAGCGAGCTTGAAGCCGAGGGCCGCGGCTTAGCTTTAGAGGTCGCCTCGCATGTGCTGGCATGCTTCAAGAGCCGCGACCCCTCTTTCTCACTGGAGCCAGCAAGAGAGGGCCCAGCCGCGGAGCGGAAGGAAGCTGCCAGGGCTGAAGTCGAGGATGTGGCCGCCCTTGTAGCCGCAAGGTTCCGGCAAGACCCGGGAGGTCCTTAGGACTTGCTTCTCCCTTTTTTATCGAGTCTGTAGTCCAGCTCAAGGAGCCTTGCTTAATTTGACTCTCTTGGATACTTGTGTCTATGATGCTTTTTCCCTCCTTCTTGGCTTTGCCTGGCTGAGTCCTTAGCTCCGCAAGGTACTCAGAGGTCATTTCCAATCTCGGAGCTTCGCACAGACACCCCCCCGGGTCCTAACCGTGTTAGGGGCCCCCGGAGGTCTCCGAACCTCACCCTATGGGGGGCTCCAAATCTGCCGGCCACGTGGTGGGTTCGGAGCTCCTCCTCAAGAGACGGGAGCTCCGGTCATGTTGGACACGTAGGGCTTTCGGAGCCCTCCCGCTGAGGGGGGAGGTCCGGTTCCTGCCTGCCACGTGGCGAGCCCGGAGCCCTCCTCAAGGAAGGAGAGAGTTCCGGGCCTGCTGGACACGCGGGGCCCCCGGGCCCCGCCCCTGCTGGAGGGGCGGGTCCCGGTCCTTCCAGTCCCAGGCCGGTGTAGCTGGTAGCTCCTTTCCCCCCGCTTCATGCAGTCCCTGTTGCCGTAACCTGAAGGTCCTGCACACAGGTAGAGGAAATGTAATTCTCCTCGGGGGGTCCTCCCCTCCTGTCTCCTAGTCTTATCCGTCTTATGGTCCTGGCCCGCTATACGGGGCTTGGGCAATTCTGTGCACGAGGCGCCGGAGCTTCGGCTCCCTCCGAGGTCCGGGTACGGCCGTCCGATCCCTAGTACCGGGCCATGCGCTGGGGAAGCAGAGTGCACGCGCTTTGGGTTCATGACCAGGCAAAGCGGACGTACTCCCCTGGACCTCCGGAGAGCAGGATGCGCATGCTTTGGGCTCTGGGCCGGCTAAGCTGGATACGCACCCTGGACCCCCCATGCAAAACGCTGGCCTTTCCTAGAGGTGACCAACTGACACCGCAACACCTGACTGGGGGAGGCCCGAGAGACTCACTCGGCCATCGGCAGGTGCCTCAAGCGCAGCCGCCTTCGGGAGGATAGCAAATGCCGACTATGGATGAGCGCGGGAGAGGGGGAGCTAGACGTATGATGAACATACAGAGATAGTGCGATCATAAAAATTAATGCATAATTTAAATGAGCGCATGAGAAGGAGCTAAGTAGAACAGGTCTCTGTATTTGCGCCCATAGGTGGAATTCTGGCTGTTCGTGGAGGCAATGTTCCGCCTCGTCTACAAGGGAAGCAAGACTCTACGCGCTTAGGGTCGGAACCAGGCTAAACTGGACGTAGTCCTGTACCGTCCCTTGAGACTTAGCTACCCCAAGCTCTGTTCCTAAGTTCTATGGGGTCTATTACAGAAGTGAATAACCCTGTTCTACCGATGCTCAGTAAGTAGGACTTACAGTGTTGCTCCATGGCAAGGATTTTTGGGAATGGATCCCACTCTCGGTTGAAAGGCATGTGTACCTGGGGCGGCAGCTTTCATGATTCGGAAGGGACCTTCCCTGCTGGGGGAGAGCTTATGGGTCCTTCTTGGAGTATAGCGTGCCACTTCACCAGGCTGCCCTCTTGCGGGCCCCCGTCGCGTTTGGTTCTTTGGCGGTAGTGCTTAGAGCATTAGCAGAGACCTTGCGTTGTGGGGTGTTCCCTGCAAGCCGAGTCTTGTCGAAGTTGTTGTCTTCACACTGGATCAGGTCCTGCGTGGCTTCTCTCGGGGTCCCCCGGGGAGTTCTCCCCTTCTGGCTAAGGCCTTCAAGGGGTAGGTGGACCCGGGCTCGCCTTGGATGACCTAAGGCGTCCCCCCTTCTGGCAAGGCCTTCAAGGGGTTGACGGACCCTAGGCAGCCCCCGAGAGGTATGTTCGAGGCACGGAGGTGTGTCGTAGCTGGCTAACGCCTTTGCCCGTCACCGTCGGAACTGGAGTCCTCACCGTCATGCACTGTCTTTATGACACGCTGAGGCTCCTGGAACCCCACCTGATGGGCAGCGGTGACTGGGCCATCGGCCTTCTGTTTGCCATCCCTCTGAGGGTAGGGCGGTGCTTCAGCCCTCTGCTGTCTTCCATTGCGGAAGCGCTCTGCGAGCCTCTGGATCTCCCAGCACTCTGCAGCTGTATGGTTGCAGGTGCCATGCACGGGGCATAGCCCGCCTTGGCCACTGTCTGGGGCCGGTGATTGCCGCTGCCTCTTGTCGGGGCGCGGCCCCCGAGCTCCACTGGTTGTCGCAGCTGCAGCGACGGGGGCCGTGAATGGTGACTTCATATTCCCATTCCCCCGGTTCTTGGTCTTCTTGCCACCCCCATAGGCAGCAGCACCGGACCCGGGCTGCCCTCCTGACTCGGAGGTCGGCAGTGCATGCCAGTTCCGCCCTTCGGAGCTGCTCTGGCGCACTTGTCCGCCAGGCTAAAGAGCTCCGAGACGTCGCTGACCTCTCTGGTCGCGAGCTTCTCGAGCATTTTCTCGTCCCGGACACCCTGTCGGAACGCCACCACCACAGAGGCGCTTTGGATATGTGGGATGGTGTTGCGCACCTGAGAGAACCGCTGGATGAAAGAGCGCAGCGACTTCCCAGGTTGTTGTTTGACGGCGTGGAGGTCGAGCTCCGTGCCGGGACGGGTGTAGGAGCTGCCGAAGTTGGCGACGAACTGCCGGCAGAGCTCACCCCAGGAGGTTATGGACCCCTGGGGTAGATTCATGAGCCAGGACCGGGCTGGGCCGGTCAAGGCGACGGGAAAGTAGTTGGCCATGACAGCCTCATCGCCTCCTGCAGCAAGTACGGCGGTGGAGTAGATCTGGAGGAACTCCGCTGGGTTGACGCTTCCGTCGTACTTCTCGGGCAAGTGCGGGCGAAACTTGCGCGGCCACCTTGCGAAGCGAAGGTGGGGTGCAAGGGCCGCACATCCTGCACCTGCTGCTGCAGGTACTGGCGCTGCGAACAGGTGGTTCGCTCCTGGCACCACGTATCCCGGCATGGGCAAGGCTGCACCGTAGGCCGGGGCCGCTACTTGCGGCGCATATGGTGGTGGCATATGTTGCGCAGCATATGCCTGAGGTGGGGCTCGCATGGTGAAGGCCTGCCCTTCTGGTTGCGTCGAGGCCGACGACATGCTGTCGCCTGCCTCATGGTTGCGACGCCTTTCTCGACGTCGCTCGAGGTACACCCGGGCGTCCTGCCCCAAGTGGCACCATTCCAGTTCCCTTCGCAGGTCAGTCGACAGGAGCCTGGAGGAGCTGGAATCTGCCGTTAGCTCGTCAACCGTGGGTGTGCGCGTCAGCAACACAGCCGGTTGCCCCGGGCGCCGCCCTCGCCGAAACCGAGGGTTCGCGGCGGCGACGTCGAGGCGGTCCACCTCGCGGACCCATTGCTGGGTCGCTGAATGGGGCGCATCCCCTGCAGGTGGGTTGCGCAGCAGCGCTCTTGCTGCAGCTAGCGCACCTCCATGGTGTACGCTCAGCGCTGCAGAAGACCTCACGCTGGTCGGGGCCGGCATAGACGGAGTCGGCGTTGCCGGAGTCGGCTGCTGGCTACCCGCTTGTGCCGACACACTCCGTCCTGAGTGCGTCAACATGTACTCCCCGCTGGTCACGGTTCGCCGTGAATGCGGTGGGGGAGAGTTTGCCGCTGAAGGGAGCTTGGTCATCTTCGTCGGCGGAAACTCGTCGCGCTAGGGGAAAAGCCCCCTTCCTGGCGCGCCAAATGTCGAAGTGTGCGATCGACACTTCCCCCGGGCCTGCACTGGGCAGCCCGCGGAGGTTCTTTTTTCGGAGGGGCTAGTTCCTAGCGGAGAGCTTGCGCGGATGGACGAGTTAGTGAGAGCTTGACACGGGAAGTTTTACGTGGTTCATGCCGCCGGAGCGTAAAACCCTACGTCCACGGCGAGCTATGGAGCTCGCTGTATTGCTTGCTGCTCAGGGCCGGGGGCCTGAGCTTGGGGGTGAGTTACAGCTTGAGAGTGTATGGATAGCGTATGAGTTGTAGAATGCGAACCCTTGCTATCGACGCCTACCCGAGCCTTTTATAGTCCAAGACTCGGGTGGCTTACAAGGGGGGCCGGGACCCGACAGGTGGTCCCGGGAAGATTGTCTATTATCTACCGTATCTGTAGTTACGCCGGTGGTTGCCTCTGGTCGAAGGCTTCTGAGTCTTCCTTTTTCCGCCCTGCCCATGCCGCGCACTAGTCATAGTGGTTGATGACGGCGCAGGCGGCATGGGATGTCTTGTCGTGGCATTTATTACCTGGCAGGTTCTGACACCGCGCGCCAGTCTGTGATGCGACTGGATGCAACGGCACCTGACAGGCGCGTGCTCCGCGTTTCCGCGTCTTTGGGAAGACGCGGGCCTTGAATACCTTGTACGGGCAAGGTGAGGGGCGCCTTTACGCCCGCTGCCTACCGCTCGGGGGCAGGCAGCACCGTTCTTCCAGCCACGTGGCGGGTCCGGAGCTCTTCTCTGAGGAGAGGGAGGTCCTGCCCCGCTGGACGCGTGGCGCCTTCAGACCTCTCTCCCGCGGAGGGGGAGGTCCGGCTTCTGTATGCCACGTGGCGGGCCCGGAGCTCACCTCTGAGGAGAGGGAGGTCCGGCCCCGCTGGACGCGTGGCGTCTTCGGACCTCTCTCCCACGGAGGGGGAGGTCCGTCTTCTGTATGCCACGTGGCGGGCCCGGAGCTCTCCTCTGAGGAGAGGGAGGTCCGGCCCCGCCAGACGCGTGGCTCCTTCGGAGCTCTCCCTGCGGAGAAGGGCGAGCACCTTAGGCATTTCACCCTGTGCGCGGGGGTACCCCATATCTCAGGTACCGACAGAAGGTGACGAGCGCGCCTTCCTATTTGCTATCCAGGCCCCCGGCTACCCGGGTGGTCTGGGTGGCATCGGCGCCGACTTGGACGAGCTTCAAAGGGACATCGCCCTCATCGAGGGGTTGCACACGGGGTGCTGCGGTAGAGGCACGGTGGCGTGCACTCGGGTGGAGCCGGTTTGGTTCTGCACTGCCAGGGGTTGGTGCTCTAGCTGTTGTAAGCGCTTGGAGCTTTTCCAAGGCTGACACTGTGGCAGTGTGGTCTCCACGAATCCTGAGGACGCCTGTTAGTGTAGGCATCTTCAAGACGAGGTAGCCGTAGTGGGCTACTGCCATGAATCGGTACAGGGCTAGCCTGCCAATTATGGCGTTGAATGGGAGGTTGATCTCCGCCACGTCGAACAGAATGTACTCTGTCCGATAGCTGTCGGGTGCCCCAAAGGTCACCAGGAGGCTGATGTGGCCGTAGGGAACGACCTGTCCCGGACCTACCCCTAAGAACGGGCTCGATGGGGTGAGCTTGGCCATCGGGATCTGCAGCTTCTGGAAAGCTGCGCAACTGATGAGGTTCAGTCCAGCCCCGCCATCCACCAAAACGTGGTACATCCTCACGTTGGCGATGGTGGGGGCCACCAAGAGCGGTAGTTGGCTGGCCCAAGCCATGTTCCTGGGGAAGTCGGTGGCATCGAAGCTGATGGGGGTTCCCATCCACCTGAGGTGCGGTGCGGCACTCGGGAGGGGAGCCACCGACGCTACCGCTCGGCGCAGTGTCTTAACCACGCTTCGGGACGAGGGGTCAGTGGACCCACCGTAGATGACGTAGAGCGTCTTCCGGCGCTCGTCGTCACTGGAGCTGGAGCTCTCATGACTGCGCACCGCGTTCATTGTGCGCTGAGGCTCCTGGAACTCCACCTGGTGGTCATCGACCTTCTGCTTGCCCTCCCTTTGACGGTAGGGTGGGGCATCAGTTAGAAGCTGCTTCCCTTTCCGGAAGCGCTCCGCGAGCTTCTGGATCTCCCGGCACTCAGCGGCAGTATGGTAACTGGTGCCGTGCACGGGGCATAGCTCGGCCTGGTCACCGTCTGGAGCCGGTGACTGTCGCGGCCTTTTGTCGGGGCGCGGCCCCCGAGCTCCGCTGGGTGCCGCTTCTGCGGCAACGGGAACAGCGGCCTGTGACTTCATCTTACCACTGCCCCGGTTCTTGGCCTTTTTGCTGCCTCCATAGGAGACAGCGCCGGACCCGGGCTGCCCTCCTGACTCGAAGGCCGGCAGTGAGTGCCAGTTCCGCCCTTCGGCTGCTCTGGCGCACTTGTCCGCCAGGCTGAAGAGCTCGGAGACGTCGCGGACCTCTCTGGTCGCGAGCTTCTCGAGCATCTTCTTGTCCCGAACGCCTTGCCGGAACGCCACCACCACAGAAGCGTGGATGTGTGGGATGGTGTTCCGCACCTGGGAGAACCGCTGGATGAAGGAGTGCAGCGACTCCCCTGGTTGTTGCTGGATGGCGTGGAGGTCGAGCTCCGTGCCAGGCCGGGTGTAAGAACTGCCAAAGTTGGCAGTGAACTGCCGGCAGAGCTCTTCCCAGGAAGTTATGGAACCCTGGGGGAGGTTCATGAGCCAAGACCGGGCTGGACCGGTCAAGGCGACGGGGAAGTAGTTGGCCATGACGGCCTCATGCCCTCCTGCGGCAAGTACGGCGGTGGAGTAGATCTGGAGGAACTCTGCCGGGTTGACGCTGCCGTCGTACTTCTAGGGCAGGTGCGGCCGAAACTTGCGCGGCCACCTCGCGAAGCGAAGGTGGGGCGCCAGGGCCGCACATCCTGCTCCTGTTGCCGCAGGCGTTGGTGCCACAAACGCTTGGTTCGCCGCTGGCACAGTGTACCCCGGTATGGGCATGGCGCATGCCGTTTGCAGGGCATATGGCTGTGGCATATGCTGCTCGGCGTATGCGTGGGGCAGAGGTCGCTTGGCGAAAGTCTGCGCCTCAGGCTGGGTCGAGGCTGACGTCATGCTGTCGCCAGCCTCTTGGTTGCGACGCCTTTCTCAACATCGTTCGAGGTACACCCGGGCATCCTGGCCCAAGTGGCACCGTTCCAGCTTTGTCCTCAGGTCCGTCGACTGCAGCCTGGTGGAGCTGGAATCCGCCGTCTGCCCATCAACTGTTGGCGTTCGCGTCAGCGACACAGCCGGTTGGCCGGAGTGTCGTCCCCGCCGAAGTCGAGGGTTTGCGGCGGCGACGACGAGACGGTCTACCTCGCTGATCCACTGCTGGGTCGCTGCCTGAGGCGCGTCCCCAGCAGGCGGATTGCGCAGTAGCGCTCTTGCTGCAGCTAGCGCATCCCCGCGGGGAACGCTCAGCGCTGCAGAAGATCTCACGCTAGTTGGAGCCTGCATTGCCGGAGTCGGCGTTGCCGGAGTCGGCTGCTGGCTTCCAGCTTGCGCCGACAGACTCCGTCCTGAGTGCGTCGACACGTATTCCCTGCTGGTCACGGTTCGCCGTGAACGCGGGGGAGGAGAGCTTGCCGCTGAAGGAAGCTTGGTCATCTTCGTCGGCAGAAACTCATCGCGCAAGGGAAAAGCCCCCTACCTGGCGCGCCAAATGTCGAAGTGTGTGGTCGACACTTCCCCCGGACCTGCTCTTGGCAGCCCGTGGAGGTTCTTTTTCGGAGGGGCTAGTCGCTTGCGGAGAGCTTAAGCGTAGGGACGAGTTAGGGAGGAGCTTGACACGGCGAGTTTTACGTGGTTCGGGCCGCCAGAGCGTAAAACCCTACGTCCATGGTGAGCAGAGGTGCTCGCTGTATTGCTTGTTGCTCAGAACCAGAGTCCTGAGCTTGAGGATGAGTTATGCCTAGGGTGTGAGTTGCTGGAGTGCGAACCCTCGCTAACGTCGCCTACCCGAGCCTTTTATAGTCCAAGACTCGTGCAGCTTACAAGGGGGGCCCGGGACCCGACAGGTGGTCCTGGGGAGATTGCCTGCCGACTATCGTATCCGCAGTTATGTCGGTAGTTGTCTCTGGCGAGGGCTTCCGAGTCTTTGTCTTGCTGCCCTGCCCACTCCGCATGCTAGTCGTAGTGGTTGATGACGGCGGGAGCGGCAGGGGATGTCTTGTCACTGTGTTTATTGGCTGGCAGGTTCTGACACTGTTGCGCCAGTCTGTGATGCGACTGGGCGCAACGGCACCTGACAGTGGCGTGCTCCGCGTCTCCGCGTCTTGGGAAGGCGCGGGCCTTGAATACCTTGTATGGGCAAGGTATGGAGCGTCTTTACGCCCGCTGCCTACCGCTCGGGGGCAGGCAGCGCTGTTCTGCTGGACACGTGGCGGGCCCGGTGCTCTCCTCTGAGGAGAGGGAGGTCCAGCCCCGGAGGACACGTGGAGCCTTCGGACCTCTCCCCGCGGAGGGGGGAGGTCCGGCTTCTGTCGGCCACGTGGCGGGCCCGGAGCTCTCCTCTGAGAGAGGGAGGTCCGGCCCCGCTGGACATGTGGCACCTTTGGACCTCTCCCCCGCGGAGGGGGGAGGTCCGGCTTCTGTAGGCCACGTGGTGAGCCCGGAGCTCTCCTCTGAGGAGAGGGAGGTCCGGCCCCGCTAGACGCGTGGCGCCTTCGGAGCTCTCCCTGCGGAGAAGGGCGAGATCCTCAGGCATTTTCCCCTATGTGCGGGGGTACCCCATATCGCGGGTACCGACAATCGCTCTCGATTTCCTCCGGCGGCGGCTTCTGCACCAAGTCAGGGATCCAGGGAGCCTGCATGCCTTGCCTCTGGAGGTGACGCCTCCAAGAGGCCCCGTGTTTATCATCCCGACTGGACTCTTCTTGAGGGACGACTGGCTGAGGGTTCCCAGGCGTTGCGTCCTTTCTCCTCAAGTGGTGGAGTCTCCAAAGAAACTGCTGACACGTCGAGGAGGCTTCAGGCGGAGGAGTCCCCAAGGAAGCTGCTGAAGCACCAAGGAGGACTCCAGGCGGCAGAGTCTCCAAGGAAACTGCTCAAGTGGCGGAGGGGGCTTCAGAAGCATCCTTGATGACACCGGCCCTTGCGCTGGTGATGGCCGAGATGATCCCTGTGCTCGGGTCAGAGGAGTCTTCAGGGAAGTTGCGTCCTCTCTACTCAGGCGGTGGAGTCTCCAAAGAAACTGCTGACACGCCGAGGAGGACTCTAGGCGGCAGAGTCTCCAAGGAAACTGCTGAAGCGGCGGAGGGGGCTTCAGAAGCATCCTTGATGACACCGGCCCTTACGCTGGTGACGGCCGAGATGATCCCTGTGCTCGGGTCACGGAGCAGGAGAATGCCGCCAGGGATGAAGTTGGGGACGTGGCCGTTCTCGCAGCTTCTAGGTTCTGGACGTGCCAGGGGAACCCTAGGGCTTGTTTCTTTCTTTTTTATCGAGTCTGTAGTCCAGCTCATGGAGCCATGAATACATAGGCTCTTATGACCCTTTGTGCCTGTTGTCGAAGTGTTCGGTCGACACTTCCCCCGGGCCTGCACTGGGCAGCCCGCGGAGGTTCTTTTTTCGGAGGGGCTAGTTCCTAGCGGAAAGCTTGCGCAGATGGACGAGTTAGTGAGAGCTTGACACGGGGAGTTTTACGTGGTTCAGGCCGCCGGAGCGTAAAACCCTACGTCCACGGCGAGCTATGGAGCTCGCTGTATTGCTTGCTGCTCAGGGCCGGGGGCCTGAGCTTGGGGGTGAGTTACAGCTCGAGAGTGTATGGCTAGCGTATGAGTTGCAAAATGCGAACCCTTGCTATCGACGCCTACCTGAGCCTTTTATAGTCCAAGACTCGGGTGGCTTACAAGGGGAGCCGGGACCCGATAGGTGGTCCCGGGAAGATTGTCTATTATCTACCGTATCTGTAGTTACGCCGGTCGCTGCCTCTGGTTGAAGGCTTCTGAGTCTTCATCTTGCCGCCCTGCCCATGCCGCACGCTAGTCGTAGTGGTTGATGACAGCGCAGGCGGCATGGGATGTCTTGTCGCAGCGTTTATTAGCTGGCAGGTTCTGACACCGCGCGCCAGTCTGTGATGCGACTGGGCGCAACGGCACCTGACAGACGCGTGCTCCGCGTTTCCGCGTCTTGGGAAGACGCGGGCCTTGAATACCTTGTACGGGCAAGGTGTGGGGCGCCTTTACGCCCGCTGCCTACCACTCGGGAGCAGGCGGCACCGTTCTTCTGGCCACGTGGCGGGTCCGGAGCCCTTCTCTGAGGCGGGAAGGGTCCGGCCCGCGGAGCACGTGGAGCCTCCGGACCTCTCCCCGCGGAGGGGGAGGTCCAGCTTCTGTATGCCACGTGGCGGGCCCGGAGCTCTCCTCTGCGGAGAGGGAGGTCCGGCCCCGCTGGACGCGTGGCGTCTTCGGACCTCTCTCCCGCGGAGGGGGAGGTCCGGCTTCTGTATTCCATGTGGCAGGCCCGGAGCTCTCCTCTGAGGAGAGGGAGGTCCGGCCCCGCCGGACGCGTGGCGCCTTCGGAGCTCTCCCTGCGGAGAAGGGCGAGCACCTTAGGCATTTTACCCTGTGCGCGGGGGTACCCCATATCTCAGGTACTGACAGTGGCCCCCGGGCCCATCTCGGGGGAGATAGCGAGCCCGAGGTGGGACCTCCGTCTCTTCCGATCCGCGCACTTTCTCTAAGTCCCGAATTGACCGCTGCCGGAGCACGAACGGCCACGGGATCGTGAGAGCGTGCGCTCACTTGATGATTGCTTTTACTGCGGCGGTTCCCAAGACTGCCACTCCTGCACGTTGCGGCGCTTTCTTCGGGAACCGCCGAAGTGCCTTGCCGGCTCATCTTCTTAGGAGACTGACTCCTTGACCCCACCGCTTCAGTTAAGCGGCTTGGGCCCACCCGTCATCGGCACTCGGTCGAGGAACCGAAGCGGTTGCGGGTGCGGGGTATTCGAAGAGTTCCGAATCGCTTGGAACTGCACCAGGAAGCTTTTTAGAGGGGATCTTACCCACATTGCAGCTTCCCTTCGCACTTCTCTGCGTTTCTTCTCGGACTCTTGTGCTTTTGCTCTCTTGCCTTTGAGTTCTCCCTTGCTATGGCTTCCAACCCGCTGCCAGAGAAGAAACGCGCTCGATCTCCTCCAGCAATGGTGTCGGTGCCAAGTCGGGATTCTGGGGTGCCTGACACTCCCTCCGGTGGCGACTCGAAGAGGCCCCGGGCTGATGCGCTGGGGGAAGCCTCTGGGGCGTCCCCTGTTCCACCAGTCCAAGCGACTGCGGAGCGGCCGTCGGAGACGGTAGCGGGCTCTGGAAATCCTACCCCGGCTCGGAAGTCGGGGTTCAGAGCCCGCTGGAGTGTCCGCGCTTCCCGGCCTTCCCCGTCTTGCGGGGAATCTGTGCCGATGCGCTCGGAGCCAGGGGCAACTGCCGCGGCCCCCAGGCCAGCGCGGACTTCTCCTGTTCCGGTGTGCCCGGACTCCGCGGCGGCATCGTCTCTTCCTGCCGAGACGGCCACCACGGCCCCCGAGCCAGCACAGGTTGATCCTGCACTAGGCGGCCTGTCTTCTTCTCCAGCACCGCCTTCCCCGGCTCGTCCCTCTCCTCAGGTCAAGGAGCCAGAAGCTGAAAAGAGCCCGGCTGGCCTGGCTGCCAGAGCCGCGGAGCCAGCTTCTCCTGATCGGCGTCTCGTCTCGGCTGCTGGTGCGTCGGCTCTTCCTGAGGACGAGGTAATGGAGGAGGTCGGGGGGACTGCCCCAGCCTCTGTTGCTCCATTGCCTCTGGCGGACGCCTTCGCGCTTGCCGAGTCGAGCGTCCGGCAGGTCTTGGCTGCGCTAAGGCGCGAGCGGGAGGAGTATACGGTTGAACGGGACCGCCTCCTCATCTGGGGGAACCTTTTGGAGAGGACCGCGAAGGTTAAGAGCGAGCTTGACTCCAGGTGGGAGTTGCTCGACTTCAGGGAAGCGCTCGTCGACCGGATGAAGCGGGCTGTTGACCGCATGGACACCCAGTCGCGGCGGATCAACAGGGAGGCCCTGGAGGCACACGCCCGGGCCGAAGAGAGCCTCTCTGCTGCTGTGGAAATACGGCAGCGGTTGGAGCGCCGTGAACTCGCCGTTGAGGAGCGGGAGCGTTCCGTGGCAGCTGAGGCAGAGAGGGTCGCCGCGCAGCTGGCAGCGGGCGAGGATGACCTCCGAGCTCGGATGGAGGAGCTGGAGGTTCTGAAGGCAGACCTTGACTTGAGGGAGGAACAGGTCTCCCATGATCGCCGGGCGGTCTTGGACCGGGAGTTGACTGCCGGCTTCAAGGCCGCTGAGTTGGAGCGGCTAGCCAAGACTCTCCACCTTCGGGAGAGTTCCCTGGCGGCCAAGGAGAAGGAATTCTCCGAAAGGAACCTGGAGGCTCTGCAGGCAGCCCGTCGTGAGGTGGAGGAGCTCTCAGCCTTGCGGTCCTCCGAGGCTCTTGCGGTCTCAAGCTTCGTGGATCGAGCGGGGTCCGCCCTGATCCCTCTTGGCTTCAGTCCGGTGAGGGCCGCAACTCCCGCATTGAAGGTGGCAGAGGTGATCCCTGCGTTGGAGTCGATCGGCGCCAAGCTGGACAGACTCGACTCGGTGATCGCCAGCGAGCTTGAGGCCGAGGGCCGCGGCTTAGCTTTAGAGGTCGCCTCGCATGTGCTGGCATGCTTCAAGAGCCGCGACCCCTCTTTTTCGCTAGAGCCAGCGAGAGAGGGCCCAGCCGCGGAGCGGGAGGAAGCTGCCAGGGCTAAAGTCGAGGATGTGGCCGCCCTTGTAGCCGCAAGGTTCCGGCGAGAACCGGGAGGTCCTTAGGACTTGTTTCTCCCTTTTTTTATCGAGTCTGTAGTCCAGCTCATGGAGCCTTGCTTAATTTGACTATCTTGGGTACTTGTGTCTGTGATGCTTTTTCCCTCCTTCTTGGCTTTGCCTGGCTGAGTCCTTAGCTCCGCAAGGTACTCAGAGGCCATTTCCAATCTCGGAGCTTCACACAGACACCCTCCCCGGGTCCTAACCGTGTTAGGGCCCCCGGAGGTCTCCGAACCTCGCCCTATGGGGGGCTCGAAATCTGCCTGCCACGTGGCAGGTCCGGAGCTCCTCCTCAAGAGACGGGAGCTCCGGTCATGTTGGACACGTAGGGCTTTCGGAGCCCTCCCGCTGAGGAGGGAGGTCCGGTTCCTGCCTGCCACGTGGCGAGCCCGGAGCCCTCCTCAAGGAAGGAGAGAGTTCCGGGCCCGCTGGACACGTGGGGCCCCCGGGCCCCGCCCCTGCTGGAGGGGCAGGTCCCGGTCCTTCCAGTCCCAGGCCGGAGTAGCTGGTAGCTCCTTTCCCCCCGCTTCATGCAGTCCCTGTTGCCGTAACCTGAAGGTCCTGCACACAGGCAGAGGAAACGTAATTCTCCTCGTGGGGGTCCTCCCCTCCCGTCTCCTAGTCTTATCCGTCTTATGGTCCTGACCCGCTATACGGGGCTTGGGCAATTCTGTGCACGAGGCACCGGAGCTCTGGCTCCCTCCGAGGTCTGGGTACGGCCGTCCGATCCCTAGTACCGGGCCATGCGCTGGGGAAGCAGAGTGCACGCGCTTTGGGTTCATGACCAGGCAAAGCGGACGTACTCCCCTGGACCTCCGGAGAGCAGGATGCGCATGCTTTGGGCTCTGGGCCGGCTAAGCTGGATACGCACCCTGGACCCCCCATGCACAACGCTGGCCTTTCCTGGAGGTGACCAACTGGCACCGCAACACCTGACTGGGGGAGGCCCGAGAGACTCACTCGGCCATCGGCAGGTGCCTCAAGCGCAGCCGCCTTCGGTAGGATAGCAAATGCCGACTATGGATGAGCGCAGGAGAGGGGGAGCTAGACATACGATGAACATACAGAGATAGTGCGATCATAAAAATTAATGCATAATTTAAATGAGCGCATGAGAGAGAGCTAAGTAGAACAGGTCTCTGTATTCGTGCCCATAGGTGGAATTCTGGCTGTACATGGGGGCAATGTTCCGCCTCGTCTACAAGGGAAGCAAGCCTCTACGCGCTTAGGGTCGGAACTAGGCTAAACTGGACGTAGTCCTGTACCGTCCCTTGAGACTTAGCTACCCCAAGCTCTGTTCCTAAATTCTATGGGGTCTATTACAGAAGTGAATAACCCTGTTCTACCGATGCTCAGTAAGTAGGACTTACAGTGTTGCTTCATGGCAAGGATTTTTTGGGAATGGATCCCACTCTCGGTTGAAAGGCATGTGTACCTGGGGCGGCAGCTTTCATGATTCGGAAGGGATCTTCCCTGCTGGGGGAGAGCTTATGGGTCCTCCTTGGAATATAGCGTGCCGCTTCACCAGGTTGCCCTCTTGCTGGCCCCCGTCGCGTTTGGTTCTTTGGCGGCAGTGCTTAGAGCATTAGCCGAGACCGTGCGTTGTGGGGTGTTCCCTGCAAGCCGAGTCTTGTCGAGGTTGTTATCTTCACGCTGGACCAGGTCCTGCACGGCTTCTCTCGGGGGCCCCCGGGGAGTTCTCCCCTTCTGGCTAAGGCCTTCAAGGGGTAGGTGGACCCGGGCTCGCCTTGGATGACCTAAGGCGTCTCTCCCTTCTGGCAAGGCCTTCAAGGGGTTGACGGACCTTAGGCGGCCCCCGAGAGGTATGTTCGAGGCACGGAGGCGTGCCGTAGCTGGCTAACGCCCTGGCCCGTCACCATCGGAACTGGAGTCCTCACCGTCATGCACTGTCTTTATGACACGCTGAGGCTCCTGGAACCCCACCTGGTGGGCAGCGGTGACTGGGGCATCGGCCTTCTGTTTACCATCCCTCTGAGGGTAGGGCGGTGCTTCAGCCCTCTGCTGTCTTCCATTGCGGAAGCGCTCCGCGAGCCTCTGGATCTCCCAGCACTCGGCAGCAGTATGGTTGCAGGTGCCATGCACGGGGCATAGCCCGCCTTGGCCACTGTCTGGGGCCGGTGATTGCCGCTGCCTCTTGTCGGGGCGTGGCCCCCGAGCTCCACTGGTTGTCGCAGCTGCAGCGACGGGGGCCGTGAATGGTGACTTCATCTCTCCACTCCCCCGGTTCTTGGTCTTCTTGCCACCCCCATAGGCAGCAGCACCGGACCCGGGCTGCCCTCCTGACTCGGAGGTCGGCAGAGCGTGCCAGTTCCGCCCTTCAGCCGCTCTGGCGCACTTGTCCGCCAGGCTAAAGAGCTCCGAGACGTCGCGGACCTCTCTGGTCGCGAGCTTCTCAATCATTTTCTCGTCCCGGACACCCTGTCGGAACGCCACCACCACAAAGGCGCTTTGGATATGTGGGATGGTGTTGCACACCTGAGAGAACCGCTGGATGAAAGAGCGCAGCGACTCCCCAGGTTGTTGTTTGACGGCGTGGAGGTCGAGCTCCGTGCCGGGACGGGTGTAGGAGCTACCGAAGTTGGCGACGAACTGCCGCAGCAGAGCTCACCCCAGGAGGTTATGGACCCCTGAGGTAGATTCATGAGCCAGGACCGGGCTGGGCCGGTCAAGGCGACGGGGAAGTAGTTGGCCATGACAACCTCGTCGCCTCCTGCAGCAAGTGTGTCTCTAAGTCCCGCATTGACCGCTGCCGGAGCACGAACAGCTACGGGATCGTGGGAGCGTGCGCTCACTTGATGGTTGCTTTTACTGCGGCGGTTCCCAAGACTGCCACCTTTGCGGCGCTTTCTTCGGGAACTGCTGAAGTGCCTCGCCGGCTCATCTTCTCAGGAGACTGACTCCTTGACCCACCACTTCAGTTGGGCGGCTAGGGTCCACCTTTCATCGGCGCCCGGTCTCAGAGCCAACGAGGTCGCCGACGCGATGATTCCGGAGGTTTTCGAATTACCCCGGACCATCCCTGGAAAGTTTTAAAAGGGGATCTCATCCACACCGCTGCTTCCCTTCGCATTGCGCTCGTACTTCCCTTGAACTCTTGCGCCCCGGCTCTCCTGCCCTTGCGTCCTCTTTCGCCATGGCTTCCAACTTGCTCCCGACGCGCCTCGTCCGCTCTTCCGAACTCGGGCCAGTGCGCAGGCTGCTGGGCTGGCGCTCAGAAGAGCAGAAACATCGGCTTCGCCGAGGATCTCTCCCCCTGGTCCTGGAAAAGGGGGAGATAGTCTTCTTCACGGCTTATGCTCTGGCGGGGTTCGTTCCGCCGATTTCTTCCTTCTTTGTCACCCTGCTGGAGACATACGGTCTCCAGCTTCACCATCTTTCCCCCAATTCCTTCGCAATGGCTGCTGTTTTTGTCCATTTCTGCAAGATGTTCGTGGGGGTGCACGCCTCCATGACGCTCTTCCACCACTTCTTTGTGCTGCGGACGACTGGGCGCGGCTCAAAGACTCAGATGGGGGCATACTACTTCCAGCATCGCTGCAAAGACCCCAAGATCTCCGGATACCTCCAGCCCTTCAGCGCATCAAGGTGGGAAAACTGGAGGGAGAGCTGGGTGGTAGTGCAGACCGACGAGCACGATCGCCTACAACTCCCAACCATCAGCCCAACCACCGATCGCCGCTTCTGGGAGGAGATCCCTGAGCTGGAGCAGGAGTACACCCCGGTCTTGGAGCGGATCCGGTTCTTGGCCAACGAGGGGCTGACGTCTCTAATGGTGCTGATGGACTTCGTGTCGCGCCGTATTGCTCCCTTGCAACAGCGTAGCCGCCCAGCATGGTACTACGCCGGCGAGCAGGACTGTACCAGGCTGGAGAGAGGCCCCGGCTCAGACCCTTCCGACGAGGAGCTGATCGAGATGGTGAGCAAGGTGAGCGGTGACTACATTTCCAGTGGCGACCCCGCTCTTCCGCCCTCTGCCACCCCCCTCTTCTTGGAGCCTCAGAGGAGGTCGGAGCTCCTGCGGAAGATGCCGAACCTTGATGATATCGGGATCGCCGTCCGACAGGTCGGGGATGCCTTCCGGGGTATCACCATTCCAGGAACCGAGCACCCCGGGTCAGGGCATGAGGCATCCGCTGCTGTCAAACCCTCCCCCAGAGCCGACGGAACCCAAGCCGCCGACAAAGGGAAAGGAAAAGAGCCGGCCCCCGGGCATCTAGAGAAGAAACGCACCCGGTCTCCTCCGAGGGTGCCGCCTGTGCCGAATCAGGGTGCCGGAGCTGCTTTGCTCCCATCTCCCGGAGGTGCTGGTCCATCGGGTGGCGACCCGAAGAGGTCTCGAGTGTCCCTCCCCGGCGGGACTCTCCCCAGACAGCAGCCGTCCGAATCAGCCCAGGTGCCTCGCCATGCTTCCTCAAGCGGAGGGGCTCCCAGGACGGATGTTGGCGGGGCGACGCCGGCGAGTGCGCCGGGGATCCAGGCGTTCCATTCCGCGACCGTTCCAGCCGCTGGTCCTGGCGGTTCAGCTACAGCCCAGAGGCCAGTTCTGCAAGCTCGCTGGAGCGCTCATGCCGCCCAGTAAGTGTTATTCTTTCCGGCTTATAAGAGCAGAGCTCTTGCCTCTTCCCTTATTCTGAGGGCTTCTTCTTCTTTGCAGGGACCAACCGGCCACCAGGGGCGGGCCTCTTATCCGGCCGCCTTCAACTAGTGGAAGCTCCGTGCCTCAGCACCTGGGGACCGTGGCGGCCCCCATGGCTCCCAAATCGACGGGGGCACCCTCTGCACCAGCGGGTTCATTTTCCGCGGTGGCCACATCTGCTCCTACCTGCCCTCCTTCACCAGTCCAGAAGCCAGGTCCTGAGACCGGGAGGGCTGCTGTAGGTGCGCCTGCTGGCCCCCTGGCCTGCTTAGGACAGCGCCCCACCACGGCTGCTGAGGCGCCGGCGCCCCCGCCGGTCTTAGATTCGTCAGGGGGGTCCAGCGGCGCAACTCCTATCCCCCCTGCTCCAGCGCCCGTGTGGGACGCCATGGGGCGTGCCCAGACCAGCGCCCGGCAGCTCCAATCTGCCTTTGAGCAGGAGCGGAAGGCATTGGTCGGCGAGAGGGAACGCCTTCTCAGCTGGCAGCAGCGGGCCCGGGCGGACCTTGACTCAAGGCAGTCAAGGCTTGAGGCCATGAGTGCTCTGCTTGGCACTCAGAAGAAGGCCATTAGCCGCTTGGAGTCAGAGGCCCAGCGGGTTCGTGTCACCTACCGCGAGGCTCTGGCCCAAGCTGAAGCCAAAGCCAAGGAGTGTTCCGCCGCCGCGGAGGAGCTGCAGCTGCAGGTAGCCCGTCGGGAGCACGCCGTCGCTGATCGGGAACGTGCCGTTGCGGCCGAGGAGGAGAAGACCACCACCCGGCTGAGGGCCAAGGTGGAGGAGCTAAGGGCTCGGTCCGAGGAGCTGGAGCTCCGTGAGTCGGCTGTCGCCGCAAGGGAGGAGCAGTCCTCCAAGGAGCGTCAGGCGGCGATGGATCGCGAGCTAGCGCCTCGCCAAGAGGTAGAGACACTCCAGTCCCTGCGGACTGCCGAGGCCCAGGCGGTCTGGCGCTTCATTGCCAAGGCGGGATCCGCCTTGGCTCCTCTTGGTTTCAGCCCTGTGCAGGTGGAGACCCCAGCGCGGCCGATGTCCGAAGCGGCCCCGGCCCTTGAGTCTCTTAGCGACGAGCTAGGTCGGCTCGAATCAGTGATCGCCGACGAGCTGGAAGCGGAAGGTCGGGGCCTCGCGAAGGAGGTTGCGATGCACGTTCTGTCGTGCTTCGTTAGCCGAGACCCTTCCTTTTCTCTGGGGCCGGTTCGTCTAGGACCCGTCGCCGATCGGGAGGAAGCTGCCAGGGCCGAAGTCGAGGACTTAGCTACCCTCGTGGCCTCTAGGTTCCATCGGGAGTCCGGGGACCCCTAGGCATCTGCCCTCGTGTCCACAAGGCCCTGTACTTCCTTTTTTATTTTTGTTGAGTCTGTAGCCCAGCTCGTGGAGCCTTCATATGGACAGACTTCTGTTTCTTTCTGTGTCTGCATGTCTTAGTCTTCTTCTTGGCCTTTCCTGACCAAGTCCTTAGCTCCGCAAGGACTCGGAGGCCTTGACCAATCTCGAAGCTCTGCATAGACACCTTCTCCGGGTCCTCACTGGATACTAAGGGTTCCGGAGGTCTCCGTGAGGTCTCCAGGACCTGCCTCACGAAATCGGAGGGGGGTCCGGGCCTGTTGGTCACGTGGCGGGCCCGGAGCCCCCGCCTGAGGGGAGGTCCGGGCTTGCAGGGCACGTGGAGCCCTCGGGCCTCTCTCCCCGCATAGGGGGGAGGTCCAACTTCTGTAGACCACGCGGCGGTCCTGGAGCTCCCACTCTCAAGGAGGTGGGAGGTCCGGCCCTGCTGGACACGTGGGGCCTTCGGGCCTTGCCCCTGTGAGGTCTAGCTCTTTGATCTTACCTTGGGGTTTTTTGGGCTTGCGCGATCCCGTAGCGGCCCCCTGGTAGGTGCGTTCTATTGGATGGATGCGCCTACCATACTCCTGCGGGGAGCTGAGGCTGAGAGGTCCTGCACACAAGTAAGGAAAAAGTAATTCTCCTTGGGGACTCCCCCCCTCTATCTCTTAGTCTTAACTAGCTTCCGGTCCCCGTCCACTTATACGGTTCTTGGGAACTACCGCGCGCGAAGTGCCGGGGGCTTGGGGGCCCCCATGGCTTTCGGCCGGTACCTCCCGCGCAACCGCCTTTGGCAGGGCAGCAAATTCCGACTAAAGATGAGAATGAGAAGAGGGAGTTGAACGCATAGTGAGCGCGCGTTAGTAGGGTAATCATAAA
This sequence comes from Neostapfia colusana, assembly GCA_030760725.1. Classification (NCBI taxonomy): domain Eukaryota; kingdom Viridiplantae; phylum Streptophyta; class Magnoliopsida; order Poales; family Poaceae; genus Neostapfia; species Neostapfia colusana. Next base: position 35,460,532 of record JASWHV010000004.1, on the reverse strand, counting down.
AATTTAATAAGTAAATTAAATGAGTACCAAAGGAGAGCAACGTAGGGTAGGTTTCTTTTCATATAAATTTCCATACGGGGGAAGGCGGGCCGAATACGTAGGCCACGACCCACCTCAAGGGAAGCAAGACTCTACGCGCTTGGGGTCGGAACCAGGCGAAGCTGAACGTAGTCCTGGACCGTCCCCTGAGGCTTAGTTGCTCCAAGCCCTGTTCTTGGACTTTATGGATTTTATTATAAAAAGAAGGGTCTATCCTATTGTCGCTCTAGGAGTAGAACTTACAGCGGTGTTCCATGTTCCAAAGGTTCGGGAGCGGGCTCCCGTCCTCGGTTCTGGGGGATGGTCCCAGGCACGGGATGTCCAGCCCAAGCATGGCGAATGGCCATGTGGGCTGATCATCTGTACCGTCCAAGCCGGTGTATTGATCTGCTTGGCGTGGAACAGGCACGCCTAGCAGCTCTCGACCAGCTCGACGGCATCCTGGAGTGTTGCCGGCTAGTAGAAGCCATGCCGAAAGGCTTTACCGACAAACGTGCGTGGGGAAGAGTGACTCCCACATTCGCCTCCATGGATCTCAGCGAACAAGTCGCAGCCTTCCCCTGGGTTATGCACCGCAATAGGATGTGGTTGGCGCCACGTCGGTAGAGATCCCCCTCTACCGCCATGTGTATCTTAGCCATACGCACAATCCGTTCAGCGGATACACGTTCATCAGGGAGGATAGTCTTTCAAGTAGTCCCGGACCTCCATGATCCATGCATCGGGTCTGACTTGAGCATCTGGATCTTGAGCGCTGGGTTGCACGGAGTCCCCAGTGACGCTTATGATCCTTGGCGGCGTCCACGGCCGCCGGGACCACCAGCTTCGAGGTGCTGGTCTAGCACCCTTCGCCCGGCTCGGCGGGCTGGGCTGTGGGCCACGGCAACGTCCTCTCGAGGCCCCCTTCAGGCATAGTGGCTCCGGTGGGGTCTTCGTTGAAAGGTCGTCAGCTGCGGCCTTGCTAGCGCGCGGTACGTGGTGCAGGTCCAAGGCGAGGGGTCTGTCTCCACTGTCTTGGTTGATAACCAGACTGGGGGTTGCCCTGAGCCAGCAACTAGCAAGGAGGATGAGCACTTCATACTTTGCTATGTTGTTGGCTGCCTTGAAATTGAAACGCGCCACATACCCAGACTGCTCCGCCGATGGCGTGAGGAACAGTACGCTAGCATCGGCCCCCTGCTTTCGCAAGGAGCCGCCGAACATCATTCGGTAAGGTCTGGCGAAGGTCAGGGCTCAGGGTCCTGTTTCATCGTCTTCGTGGCCCCTTGAGCGTGCATCTACTTCAGCTACAAGTCAACTAGTGCTCGGTTAATGTATGCATGACGGGAAAGGGAGCCTAGGTCAAACTTCAGTGGCTCCGCCGCCCATTTGGCGGCATTGTCCACTGCGTGGGGGATAGCTTTTAGCCTGAGGTGACCGCCGGGCGCTCGATACCCGGGGGTCCCCAGGCTGCTTTGGACCTTCCGGGGAGCTCCGGTGATGTCCCGAGAGCTCCGGGGAGGGGTCCCATTGCACCTCCGGGAGGTCCTGCTGGTCCTCCGGGAGGTTGTGTCGGGGATCCTAGGTTGCTTCTTGGTAGCGAAACTGGTTATGGTGGTATGGGGTTAAAGCTATTGGCGCGAAGACCAGAAATTCACGGGACCCCTAGCTACGCCAAGTCGGCTTATGCTGGGATTAGTAGGTAAAGGGTGCCCTTCAACTACTCCAGGCCAAGGGATCTGATGGGAACCTTAGCAAGCATTTGGGGAGCGCAGCACATCACAGCCCGGCATCGAGTCTACTATTTGGCCTATCATAGGGAGAGAAAATAGGTCTTTAGGGCATGCCTTATTGAGACTGGTGTAGTGGATGCGCCTCCGGAGCGTCTCGCTGGCCTTCAGGATAACAACTCGGTTTGCCATGCGCCGGGAGCGGCGGACTCTCCGTCTTGTCGGACGGCTGGGCGTCGGGAAAGACCTTTAAGTAGTGCTCAATCACCTCCCTAGGGATCTCTGGCCTCGGTGACGGCTGTCATGCAGCACATCGACCTTGTGCCGGAGGGGGGCAACGAGCGCGCCTTACTATTTGCTATCCAGGCCCCCGGCTACCCGGGTGGTCTGGGTGGCATCGGCGCTGATTCGGACGAGCCTTGCGGGGTCGTCGCCCTCATGGAGGGGTTGCACGCGGGGTGCTGTGGTAGAGGCATGGTGGCGTGCACTTGGGTGGAGCTGGTTTGGTTCTGCGCTGCCGAGGGTTGGCGCTCTAGTCGCTGTAAGCGCCTGAAGCTTTTCCAAGGCTAACACTGTGGCCGCACGGTCTCCACAAACCTTCAGGACGCCTGTCGGTGTAGGCATCTTCATGACAAGGTAGCCGTAATGGGCTACAGCCGTGAATCGGTACAGGGCTGGCCTGCCGATTATGGCATTGAAGGGGAGGTCAATCTCGGCCACGTCGAACAGAACGTACTCTGTCCGGTAGCTGTCCGGTGCCCCAAAGGTCACCGGGAGGCTGATGTGGCCGTAGGGAACGACCTGTCCCGGTCCCACCCCTCAGAACGGGCTCGATGGGGTGAGCTTGGCCATCGGGATCTGCAGCTTCTGGAAGGCTGCGCGACTGATGAGGTTCAGCCCAGCCCCGCCATCCACCAAAACGTGGTACATCTTCATGTTGGCGATGGTGGGGGCCACCACGAGCGGTAGTTGGCCGGCCCCAGCCATGTTCCTGGGGCAGTCGGTGCCATCGAAGCTGATGGGGGTTCCCATCCACCTGAGGTGCGGTGCCGCACCTGGGAGGGGAGCCACCGACGCTACCGCTCGACGCAAGGCCTTAGCCGTGCTCCGGGATGGGGGGTCAGCGGACCCGCCGAAGATGACATAGAGCATCTTCCGGTGTTCGTCATCACTGGAACTGGAGCTCCCATGACTGCGCACTGCCTTTACGGCGTGCTGAAACTCCTGGAACTCCACCTGGCGGTCGACGCCGTCTCGGGCCTCGACCTTCTGCTTGCCACCCCTTTGATCGTTGGGTGGGGCATCAGTTAGAGGCTGCTTCCCTTTCCGGAAGCGCTCCGCGAGCTTCTGGATTTCCCGGCATTCGGTAGCGGTATGATAGCTGGTGCCATGCAGAGGGCATAATCCATCCTGGCCCCCGTCCGAGGCCGGTGGTTGCCGCGGCCTCTTGTCAGGGCGCGGCCCCCGAGCTCCACTGGGCGTCGCCGTTGCGACAACAGGGACCGCGGCTGATGTTTTTACGCTTCTTCCGCACGAAGCGCCGCCGGATCCCGGCTGACCCACCGGCTTGGGGGCCTGCAGAGAGTGCCAGTTCCGTCTATCGGCTGCCCTGGCACACTTGTCCGCCAGGTTGAAGAGTTCTGAGGCATCGCGGACCTCCCTGGTCGCGAGCTTCTCGAGCATCTTCCTGTCCCGAATGCCTTGCCGGAACGCCACCACCACCAAAGCGTTCTGAATATGCGGCATGGTGTTGCGTACCTGGGAGAACCGCTGGATGAAAGAACGCAGCGACTCCCCAGGTTGTTGCTTGACGGCGTGGAGGTCAAGCTCCGTGCAGGGACGGGTGTAGGAGCTGCCAAAGTTGGTGACGAACTGCCGGCAGAGCTCACCCCAGGAGGTTGTGGACCCCTGAGGTAGATTCATGAGCCAAGACCGAGCTGGGCCGGTCAAGGCGACGGGGAAGTAGTTGGCCATGACAGCCTTGTCCCCTCCTGCAGCAAGTACGGCGGTAGAGTAGATCTGGAGGAACTCCGCTGGGTTGACGCTACCGTCATACTTCTCGGGCAGATGCGGGCGAAACTTGCGTGGCCACCTTGCGAAGCGAAGGTGGGGTGCAAGGGCCGCACATCCTGCACCTGCTGCTGCAGGTACTGGCGCTGCGAACGTTTGGTTCCCACCTGGCACCGCGTATCCCGGCATGGGCAAGGCTGCATCATAGGCCGGGGCCGCTACTTGCGGCGCATATAGCTGTGGCATATGCTGCGCAGCATATGCCTGAGGCAGGGCTCGCGTGGCGAAGGCCTGCCCTTCTGGTTGTGTCGAGGCCGACGACATGCTGTCGCCTGCCTCATGGCTGCGACGCCTCTCTCGGCGTCGCTTGAGGTACACCCGGGCGTCCTGGCCCAAGTGGCACCGTTCCAGTTTCCTTCGCAGGTCCGTCGACAGGAGCCTGGGGGAGCTGGAATCCGCCGTCAGCCCGTCAACCGTGGGTGTGCGCGTCAGCGACACAGCCGGTTGTCCTGGGCACCGTCCTCGCCGAAACCGAGGGTTCGCGGTGGCGACGTCGAGGCGGTCCACCTCACGGACCCATTGCTGGGTCGCTGAATGGGGCGTATCCCCCGCAGGTGGGTTGCGCAGCAGCGCTCTTGCTGCAGCTAGCGCACCTCCATGGTGTACACTCAGCGCTGCAGAAGATCTCACACTGGTCTGGGCCTGCATAGCCGGAGTTGGCGTTGCCGGAGTCGGCTGCTGGTTACCAGCTTGTGCCAACACACTCCGTCCTCAGTGTGTCGACATGTACTCCCCAGTGGTCACGGTTCGCCGTGAACGCGGAGGGGGAGAGTTTGCCGCTGAAGGAAGCTTGGTCATCTTCGTCGGCGGAAACTCGTCGTGCTAGGAGAAAAGCCCCCTATCTGGCCCGCCAAATGTCGAAGTGTGCGGTCGACACTTCCCCCGGGCCTGCACTGGGCAGCCCGCGGAGGTTCTTTTTTCGGAGGGGCTAGTTCCTAGCGGAGAGCTTGTGCGGATGGAACGAGTTAGTAAGAGCTTGACACGGCGAGTTTTACGTGGTTCAGGCCGCCGGAGCGTAAAACCCTACATCCACGGCGAGCTATGGAGCTCGCTGTATTGCTTGCTGCTCAGGGCCGGAGGCCTGAGCTTGGGGGTGAGTTACAGCTTGAGAGTGTATGGCTAGCGTATGAGTTGCAAAATGCGAACCCTTGCTATCGACGCCTACCCGAGCCTTTTATAGTCCAAGACTCGGGCGGCTTACAAGGGGAGCCGGGACCCGACAGGTGGTCCCGGGAAGCTTGTCTATTATCTACCGTATCTGCAGTTATGCCGGTAGTTGTCTCTGGCCGAAGGCTTCTGAGTCTTCATCTTGCCGCCCTGCCCATGCCGCATGCTAGTCGTAGCGGTTGATGACGGCGCAGGCGGCATGGGTTGTCTTGTCGCGGTGTTTATTGGCTGACAGGTTCTGACACCGCGCGCCAGTCTGTGATGCGACTGGGCACAACGGCACCTGACAGACGCATGCTCCGCGTTTCCGCGTCTTGGGAAGACGCGGGCCTTGAATACCTTGTACGGGAAAGGTATGGGGCGTATTTACGCCCGCTGCCTACCACTCGAGGCAGGCAGCTTCACTCTGCTGCCACGTGGCGGGCCCGGAGCCCTTCTCAGAGAAGAGAAGGGTCAGTCCCACGGGGCACGTGTCGTCTTCGGACCTCTCTCCCGCGGAGGGGGAGGTCCGGCTTCTGCTGGCCACGTGGCGGGCCCGGAGCACTCCTCTGAGGAGAGGGAGGTCCGGCCCCGCTGGACACGCGGCGCCTTCGGACCTCTCTCCCGCGGAGGGGGAGGTCCGGCTTCTGTATGCCACGTGGCGGGCCCGGAGCTCTCCTCTGAGGAGAGGGAGGTCCGGCCCCGCCGGACGCGTGGCGCCTTCGGAGCTCTCCCTGCGGAGAAGGGCGAGTTCCTTAGGAATTTTACCCTGTGCGCGGGGGTACCCCATATCTCAGGTACCGACAGCGTCGATAGCAAGGGTTCGCACTTTGCAACTCATACGCTAGCCATACACTCTCAAGCTGTAACTCACCCCCAAGCTCAGGCCCCCGGTCCTGAGCAGCAAGCAATACAGCGAGCTCCATAGCTCGCTGTGGACGTAGGGTTTTACGCTCCGGCGGCCTGAACCATGTAAAACTCGCCATGTCAAGCTCTTACTAACTCGTCCATCTGCGCAAGCTCTCCGCTAGAGACTAGCCCCACCGAAAAAAGAACCTCCGTGGGCTGCCCAGTGCAGGCCTGGGGGAAGTGTCGACCGAACACTTCAACATTTGGCGCGCCAGGTAGGGGGCCTTTCTCCTAGCGCGATGAGTTTCCGCCAACGAAGATGACCAAGCTTCCTTCAGCGGAAAACTCTCCCCCTCCGCGTTCACGGCGAACCGTGACCACTGGGGAGTACATGTCGACACACTCAAGACGGAGTGTGTCGGCACAAGCTGGTAGCCAGCAGCCGACTCCGGCAACGCCGACTCCGGCTATGCAGGCCCCAACCTGTGTGAGATCTTCTGCAGCGCTGAGCGTACACCATGGAGGTGCGCTAGCTGCAGCAAGAGCGCTGCTGCGCAACCCACCTGCGGGGGATGCGCCCCATTCAGCGACCCAGCAATGGGTCCGCGAGGTGGACCGCCTCGTCGTCGCCACCGCGAACCCTCGGTTTCGGCGATGACGGCGCCCAGGACAATCGGCTGTGTCGCTGACGCGCACACCCACGGTTGACGTGCTAACGGCGGATTCCAGCTCCTCCAGGCTCCTGTCGACGGACCTGCGAAGGGAACTGGAACGGTGCCACTTGGGCCAGGACGCCCGGGTGTACCTCGAGCGACGCCGAGAAAGGCGTCGCAACCATGAGGCTGGCGACAGCATGTCGTCGGCCTCGACACGACCAGAAGGGCAGGCCTTCGCCATGCGAGCCCTGCCTCAGGCATATGCTGCGCAGCATATGCCACAACTATATGCGCCGCAAGCAGCGGCCCCGGTCTATGGTGCAGCCTTGCCCATGCCGGGATGCGCGGTGCCAAGTGCGAACCAAGCGTTCGCAGCGCCAGTACCTGCAGCAGCAGGTGCAGGATGTGCGGCCCTTGCACCCCACCTTCGCTTCGCAAGGTGGCCACGCAAGTTTCGCCCGCACCTGCCCGAGAAGTACGACGGCAGCGTCAACCCAGCGGAGTTCCTCCAGATCTACTCCACCGCCGTACTTGCCGCAGGAGGGGACGAGGCTGTCATGGCCAACTACTTCCCCATCGCCTTGACCGGCCCAGCTCGGTCTTGGCTCATGAATCTACCTCAGGGGTCCATAACCTCCTGGGGTGAGCTCTGCCGGCAGTTCGTCGCCAACTTCGGCAGCTCCTACACCCGGCACGGAGCTTGACCTCCACGCCGTCAAGCAACAACCTGGGGAGTCGCTGCGCTCTTTCATCCAGCGGTTCTCTCAGGTACGCAACACCATCCCGCATATTCAGAACGCTTCGGTGCTGGTGGCGTTCCGGCAAGGCGTTCGGGACAGGAAGATGCTCGAGAAGCTCGCGACCAGGAAGGTCCGCGATGCCTCAGAACTCTTCAACCTGGCGGACAAGTGTGCCAGAGCAGCTGAAGGGCGGAACTGGCACTCTCTGCCGGCCCCCAAGCCAGGGGGTCAGCCGGGACCCGGCGACGCTTCGTACGGAAGTAGCGTAAAAACATCAGCCGCGGTCCCTGTTGTCGCAACGGTGGCGCCCAGTGGAGCTCGGGGGCCGCGCCCTGACAAGAGGCCGCGACAACCACCGGCCCCAGACGGGGGCCAGGATGAATTATGCCCTGTGCATGGCACCAGCTATCATACCGCTGCCGAATGCCGGGAAATCCAGAAGCTCGCGGACTGCTTCCGGAAAGGGAAGCAGCTTCTAACTGATGCCCCACCCAACAATCAAAGGGGCGGCAAGCAGAAGGTCGAGGCCCGAGACGGCGTCGACCGCCGGGTGGAGTTCCAGGAGCTTCAGCACGCCGTAACGGCAGTGCGCAGTCATGGGAGCTCCAGTTCCAGTGATGACGAGCACCGGAAGATGCTCTATGTCATCTTCGGCGGGTCCGCTGACCCCCCGTCCCGGAGCACGGCTAAGGCCTTGCGTCGAGCGGTAGCGTCGGTGGCTCCCCTCCCAGGTGCAGCACCGCACCTCAGGTGGATGGGAACCCCCATCAGCTTCGATGACACCGACTGCCCTAGGAACATGGCTGGGGCCGGCCAACTTCCGCTCGTGGCGGCCCCCACCATCGCCAACATGAAGATGTACCACGTTTTGGTGGATGGTGGGGCTGGGCTGAACCTCATCAGTCGCGCAGCCTTCCAGAAGCTGCAGATCCCGATGGCCAAGCTCACCCCATCGAGCCCGTTCTCAGGGGTGGGACCGGGACAGGTCGTTCCCTACGGCCACATCAGCCTCCCGGTGACCTTTGGGGCACCGGACAGCTACCGGACAGAGTACAGTCTGTTCGACGTGGCCGAGATTGACCTCCCCTTCAACGCCATAATCGGCAGGCCAGCCCTGTACCGATTCATGGCAGTAGCCCACTACGGCTACCTTGTCTTGAAGATGCCTACGCCAACAGGCGTCCTCAAGATCTGTGGAGACCGTGCTGCCGCAGTGTTAGCCTTGGAAAAGCTTCAGGCGCTTACAGCGACTAGAGCGCCAACCCTAGGCAGCGCAGAACCAAACCAGCTCCACCCGAGTGCACGCCACCGTGCCTCTACCACAGCACCCCGCGTGCAACCCCTCGATGAGGACGACGTCCCCACAAGGCTCGTCCGAATCAGCGCCGATGCCACCCAGACCACCCGGGTAGCCGGGGGCCTGGATGGCAAATAGGAAGGCGCGCTCGTTGCCCCCCTCCGGCACAAGGTCGATGTGCTGCATGACAGCCGTTGCCGAGGCCAGAGATCCCTAGGGAGGTGATTGAGCACTACTTAAAGGTCTTTCCCGACGTCCAGCCGTCCGACAAGACGGAGAGTCCGCCGCTCCCAGCGCTTGGCAAACCGTGTTGTTATCCCGAAGGCCAGCGAGAAGCTCTGGAAGCGCATCCACTACACCAGTCTCAACAAGGCATGCCCTAAAGACTTATTTTCTCTCCCTAAGATAGACCAAATAGTAGACTCGATGCCAGGCTGTGATATGCTGCGCTTCCCAAATGCTTGCTAGGGCTCCCATCAGACCCCTTGGCCTGGAGTAGTTGAAGGGCACCCTTTACCTGCTAATCCCAGCATAAACCGACTCGGCATAGCTAGGGGTCCCGCGAATTTCTGGTCTTCGCGCCAATGGCATTAACCCCATACCACCGTAACCTGTTTCGCTAAAAAAAACCGGAGGCCGAAACCGGACCTCGGGTCCCCGACACAACCTCCCGGAGGACCAGCAGGACCTCCCGGAGGTGCAATGGGACCCCTCCCCGGAGCTCCCGGGGCATCAGCGGAGCTTCCCGGAAGGTCCAAAGCAGCCTGGGGACCTCCGAGTATCGAGCATCCGGCGGTCTCCCCAGGCTAAAAGCTGTCCTCCACAGCCCCCACGCGGCGGACAATGCCGCAAAATGGGCGGCGGAGCTACTGAAGTTTGACCTAGGCTCCCTTTCCCGTCATGCAGACATTAACCGAACACTAGTTGACTTGTGGCTGAAGTAGACGCACGCTCAGGGGGCCGCGAAGACGATGAAACAGGACCCTGAGCCCTGACCTTCACCAGACCTTACCGAATGATGTTCGTCGACGGCTCCTTGCGAAAGCAGGGGGCCGATGCTAGCATACTGTTCCTCACGCCATCGGGGGAGCAGTCTGGGTATGTGGCACGTTTCAATTCCAAGGCAGCCAACAACATAGCAAAGTATGGAGTGCTCATCCTCCTTGCTAGTCGTTGGCTCAGGGCAACTCCCAGTCTGGTTATCAACCAAGACGGTGGAGACAGACCTCCTCGCCTTGGACCTGCACCCCGTACCGCGCGCTAGCAAGGCCGCACCTGACGACCTTTCAACGAAGACCCCCACCGGAGCCACTGTGCCTGAAGGGGGCCTCGATAGGACATTGCCGCGGCCCACAGCCCGGCCCGCCGAGCCGGGCGAAGGGGGCTAGACCAGCACCTCGAAGCTGGCGGTCCCGGCGGCCATGGACGCCGCCAAGGATCATAAGCGTCACTGGGGACTCCGTGCAACCCAGCGCTCAAGATCCAGATGCTCAAGTCAGACCCGATGCATGGATCACGGAGGTCCGGGACTACTTGAAAGACAATATCCTCCCTGATGAACGTGTACCCGCTGAACGGATTGTGCGTATGGCTAAGAGACACATGGCGGTAGAGGGGGATCTCTACCGACGTGGCGCCAACCACATCCTATTGCGGTGCATAACCCAGGGGGAAGGCTGCGACTTGTTCGCTGAGATCCATGGAGGCGAATGTGGGAGTCACTCTTCCTCACGCACGCTTGCCGGTAAAGCCTTTCGGCATGGCTTCTACAAGCCGACAACACTCCAGGATGTCGTCGAGCTGGTCGAGAGCTGCTAGGCGTGCCAGTTCCACGCCAAGCAGATCCATACACCGGCTTGGACGGTACAGATGATCCAGCCCACATGGCCATTTGCCATACTGGGGCTGGACATCCCGGGCGTGGGACCATTCCCCAGAACCGAGGACGGGGACCCGCTCCCGAACCTTCGGAACACGGAACACCGCTGTAAGTTCTACCCCTAGAGCAACAATAGGACAGACCCTTCTTTTTATAATAAATTCCATAAAAGTCCAAGAACAGGGCTTGGAGCAACTAAGCCTCAGGGGACGGTCCAGGACTAAGTTCAGCTTCGCCTGGTTCTGACCCCAAGCGCGTAGAGTCTTGCTTCCCTTGAGGTGGGTCGTGGCCTACATATTCGTCCCGCCTTCCCCCGTATGGAAATTTATATGAAAAGAAACCTACCCTACGTTGCTCTTCTTTGGTACTCATTTAATTTACTTATTAAATTTTTATGATTACCCTACTAACGCGTGCTCACTATGCGTTCAACTCCCCCTTCTCATTCTCATCTTTAGTCGGAATTTGCTGCCCTGCCAAAGGCGGTTGCGCGGGAGGTACCGGCCAAAAGCCAGGGGGGGCCCCAAGCCCCAGGCACTTCGCGCACGGTAGTTCCCAAGCACCATATAAGTGGACGGGGACCGTAAGCCAGATAAGACTAAGAGATAGAGGGGGGGGAGCCCCCAAGGAGAATTACTTTTTCCTTACTTGTGTGCAGGACCTCTCAGCCTCAGCTCCCCGTAGGAGTATGGTAGGCGCATCCATCCAATAGAACGCACCTACCAGGGGGCCGCTACGGGATCGCGCAAGGCCAAAAAACCCCAAGGTAAGATCAAAGAGCTAGACCTCACAGGGGCATGGCCCGAAGGCCCCACGTGTCCAGCAGGGCCAGACCTCCCACCTCCTTGAGAGTGGGAGCTCCGGGACCGCCGCGTGGTCTACAGAAGTCGGGCCTCCCCCCCCTCTGCGGGGAGAGGCCCGAGGGCTCCACGTGCCCTGCAAGCCCGGACCTCCCCTCAGGCGGGAGCTCCGGGCCTGCCACGTGACCAACAGGCCCGGACCCCCCTCCGATCTCGTGAGGCAGGTCCTGGAGACCTCCGGAACCCTTAGTATACAGTAAGGACCCGGAGAAGGTGTCTATGCAGAGCTTCAAGATTCGTCAAGGCCTCCGAGTCCTTGCGGAGCTAAGGACTCGGTCAGGAAAGGCCAAGAAGAAGACTAGGACATGCAAACACAGAAAGAAACAGAAGTATGTCCATGCGAGGCTCCTTGAGTTGGACTACAGACTCGATAAGAAGAAAGAAACAAGCCCCAAGGGTCTCCCGACACAACCAGAATCCAGAAGTTGCAACAACGGCCGCGTCACCAGGCTTCAGCCCTGGCGGAACTCTCTCGCTCTATGACCAGAGCGCAGGAATCGCCTCCCTCATCACCGGCGCAAAAACAAGTGACACCACGGGAGCTCCTGAGGCCCCCTCCGCAGTATTCAACGGTCTTCCTAGAGACTCTACCGTCTGGGATTCTCCATGGAGCATCAGCGGTTTCCTTCTCCTAAAGTTCCCTCATCACCTGCGCAAAAGTCGGTGTCGTCAAGGGTGCCTGTCGGTACCTGAGATATGGGGTACCCCCGCGCACAGGGTAAAATGCCTATGGTGCTTGCCCTTCTCCGCAGGGAGAGCTCCGAAGGCGCCACGCGTCTGGCAGGGCCGGACCTCCCTCTCCTCAGAGGAGAGCTCCGGGCCCGCCATGTGGCATACAGAAGCCGGACCTCCCCCTCCGCGGGAGAGGGGTCCGAAGACGCCACGCGTCCAGCGGAGCCGGACCCCCCTCTCCTCAGAGGTGAGCTCCGGGCCCGCGACGTGGCATGCAGAAGCCGGACCTCCCCCTCCGCGGGAGAGAGGTCCGAAGGCGCCACGCGTCCAGCGGGGCCGGACCTCCCTCTCCTCAGAGAAGAGCTCCGGACCCGCCACGTGGCTGGAAGAACGGTGCTGCCCGCCCCCGAGCGGTAGGCAGCGGGCGTAAAGGCGCCCCTCACCTTGCCCGTACAAGGTATTCAAGGCCCGCGTCTTCCCAAGACGCGGAAACGCGGAGCACGCGCCTGTCAGGTGCCGTTGCGCCCAGTCGCATCACAGACTGGCGCGCGGTGTCAGAACCTGCCAGGTAATAAACGCCGCGACAAGACATCCCATGCCGCCTGCGCCGTCATCAACCACTATGACTAGTGCGCGGCATGGGCAGGGCGGCAAAATGAAGACTCAGAAGCCTTCGACCAGAGGCAACCACCGGCGTAACTACAGATACGGTAGATAATAGACAATCTTCCCGGGACCACCTGTCGGGTCCCGGCTTCCCTTGTAAGCCGCCCGAGCCTTGGACTATAAAAGGCTCGGGTAGGCGTCGATAGCAAGGGTTCGCATTCTGCAACTCATACGCTAGCCATACACTCTCAAGCTGTAACTCACCCCCAAGCTCAGGCCCCCGGCCCTGAGCAGCAAGCAATACAGCGAGCTCCATAGCTCGCCGTGGACGTAGGGTTTTACGCTCCGGCGGCCTGAACCACGTAAAACTTCCCGTGTCAAGCTCTCACTAACTCGTCCATCCGCGCAAGCTCTCCGCTAGGAACTAGCCCCTCCGAAAAAAGAACCTCCGTGGGCTGCCCAGTGCAGGCCCGGGGGAAGTGTCGATCACACACTTCGACATTTGGCGCGCCAGGTAGGGGGCTTTTCCCCTAGCGCGGCGAGTTTCCGCCGACGAAGATGACCAAGCTCCCTTCAGCGGCAAACTCTCCCCCACCGCATTCACGGCGAACCGTGACCAGCGGGGAGTACATGTCGACGCACTCAGGACGGAGTGTGTCGGCACAAGCGGGTAGCCAGCAGCCGACTCCGGCAACGCCGACTCCGGCTATGCAGGCCCCGACCAGCGTGAGGTCTTCTGCAGCGCTGAGCGTACACCATGGAGGTGCGCTAGCTGCAGCAAGAGCGCTGCTGCGCAACCCACCTGCAGGGGATGTGCCCCATTCAGCGACCCAGCAATGGGTCCGCGAGGTGGACCGCCTCGTCGTCACCGCCGCGAACCCTCGGTTTCGGCGAGGGCGGCGCCCGGGGCAACCGACTGTGTCGCTGACGCGCACACCCACGGTTGACGAGCTAACGGCGGATTCCAGCTCCTCCAGGCTCCTGTCGACGGACCTGCGAAGGGAACTGGAATGGTGCCACTTGGGGCAGGACGCCCGGGTGTACCTCGAGCGACGTCGAGAAAGGCGTCGCAACCATGAGGCAGGCGACAGCATGTCGTCGGCCTCGACGCAACCAGAAGGGAAGGCCTTCGCCATGCGAGCCCCGCCTCAGGCATATGCTGCGCAACATATGCCACCACCATATGCGCCGCAAGTAGCGGCCCCGGCCTACGGTGCAGCCTTGCCCATGCCGGGATACGTGGTGCCAGGTGCGAACCACCTGTTCGCAGCGCCAGTACCTGCAGCAGCAGGTGCAGGATGTGCGGCCCTTGCACCCCACCTTCGCTTCGCAAGGTGGCCGCGCAAGTTTCGCCCGCACTTGCCCGAGAAGTACGACGGAAGCGTCAACCCAGCGGAGTTCCTCCAGATCTACTCCACCTCCGTACTTGCTGCAGGAGGCGATGAGGCTGTCATGGCCAACTACTTTCCCGTCGCCTTGACCGGCCCAGCCCGGTCCTGGCTCATGAATCTACCCCAGGGGTCCATAACCTCTTGGGGTGAGCTCTGCCGGCAGTTCGCCGCCAACTTCGGCAGCTCCTACACCCGTCCCGGCACGGAGCTCGACTTCCACGCCGTCAAACAAAAACCTGGGGAGTCGCTGCGCTCTTTCATCCAGCGGTTCTCTCAGGTGCGTAACACCATCCCACATATCCAAAGTGCCTCTGTGGTGGTGGCGTTCCGACAGGGTGTCCGGGACGAGAAAATGCTCGAGAAGCTCGCGACCAGAGAGGTCAGTGACGTCTCGGAGCTCTTTAGCCTGGCGGACAAGTGCGCCAGAGCAGCCGAAGGGCGGAACTGGCACGCACTGCCGACCTCCGAGTCAGGAGGGCAGCCCGGGTCCGGTGCTGCTGCCTATGGGGTGGCAAGAAGACCAAGAACCAGGGGAATGGGAAGATGAAGTCACCATTCACGGCCCCCATCGCCGCAGCTGCGACAACCAGTGGAGCTCGGGGGCCGCGCCCCGACAAGAGGCAGCGGCAATCACCGGCCCCAGACAGTGGCCAAGGCGGGCTATGCCCCGTGCATGGCACCTGCAACCATACAGCTGCCGAGTGCTGGGAGATCCAGAGGCTCGCAGAGCGCTTCCGCAATGGAAGACAGCAGAGGGCTGAAGCACTGCCCTACCCTCAGAGGGATGGCAAACATAAGGCCGATGCCCCAGTCACCGCTGCCCACCAGGTGGGGTTCCAGGAGCCTCAGCATGTCATAAAGACAGTACATGACGCTGAGGACTCCAGTTCCGACGATGATGGGCCAAGGCGTTAGCCAGCTACGGCACGCCTCCGTGCCTCGAACATACCTCTCGGGGGCTGCCTAGGGTCCGTCAACCCCTTGAAGGCCTTGCCAGAAGGGGGGGACGCCTTAGGTCATCCAAAGCGAGCCCGGGTCCACCTACCCCTTGAAGGCCTTAGCCAGAAGGGGAGAACTCCCCGGGGGACCCCCGAGAGAAGCCACGCAGGACCTGATCCAGCCTGAAGACAACAACTTCGACAAGACTCGGCTTGCAGGGAACACCCCACAACGCAAGGTCTCGGCTAATGCACTAAGCACTACCGCCAAAGAACCAAACGCGAAGGGGGCCCGCAAGAGGGCAGCCTGGTGAAGTGGCACGCTATATTCCAAGAAGGACCCATAAGCTCTCCCCCAGCAGGGAAGGTCCCTTCCGAATCATGAATGCTGCCACCCCAGGTACACATGCCTTTCAACTGAGAGTGGGATCCATTCCCAAAAATCCTTGCCATGGAGCAACACTGTAAGTCCTACTTACTGAGCATCGGTAGAACAGGGTTACTCACTTCTGTAATAGACCCCATAGAACTTAGGAACAGAGCTTGGTGTAGCTAAGTCTCAAGGGACGGTACAGGACTACGTCCAGTTTAGCCTGGTTCCGACCCTAAGCGCGTAGAGTCTTGCTTCCCTTGTAGACGAGGCGGAACATTGCCCCCACGAACAGCCAGAATTCCACCTATGGGCGCGAATACAGAGACCTGTTCTACTTAGCTCCTTCTCATGCGCTCATTTAAATTATGCATTAATTTTTATGATCGCACTATCTCTGTATGTTCATCATATGTCTAGCTCCCCCTCTCCTGCGCTCATCCATAGTCGGCATTTGCTATCCTCCCGAAGGCGGCTGCGCTTGAGGCACCTGCCGATGGCCGAGTGAGTCTCTCGGGCCTCACCCGGTCAGGTGTTGCGGTGTCAGTTGGTCACCTCCAGGAAAGGCCAGCGTTGTGCATGGGGGGTCCAGGGTGCGTATCCAGCTTAGCCGGCCCAGAGCCCAAAGCATGCGCATCCTGCTCTCCGGAGGTCCAGGGGAGTACGTCCGCTTTGCCTGGTCATGAACCCAAAGCGCGTGCACTCTGCTTCCCCAGCGCATGGCCCGGTACTAGGGATCGGACGGCCGTACCCGGACCTCGGAGGGAGCCGGAGCTCTGGCGCCTCGTGCACAGAATTGCCCAAGCCCCGCGTGTCCAGCAGGCCCGGAACTCTCTCCTTCCTTGAGGAGGGCTCCGGGCTCGCCACGTGGCAGGCAGGAACCGGACCTCCCCCCTCAGCGGGAGGGCTCCGAAAGCCCTATGTGTCCAACATGACCGGAGCTCCCGCCTTTTGAGGAGGAGCTCCGGACCCACCACGTGGCCGGCGGATTTGGAGCCCCCCATAGGGCGAGGTTCTGAGACCTCCGGGGGCCCCTAACACGGTCAGGACCCGGGGGGGTGTCTGTGCGAAGCTCCGAGATTGGAAATGACCTCTGAGTACCTTTCGGAGCTAAGGACTCAGCCAGGCAAAGCCAAGAAGGAGGGAAAAAGCATCACAGACACAAGTATCCAAGAGAGTCAAATTAAGCAAGGCTCCTTGAGCTGGACTACAGACTCGATAAAAGAAAAGGGAGAAGCAAGTCCTAAGGACCTCCGGGCTCTCGCCGGAACCTTGCGGCTACAAGGGCGGCCACATCCTCGACTTCAGCCTTGGCAGCTTCCTCCCGCTCCGTGGCTGGGCCCTCTATTGCTGGCTCCAGTGAGAATGAGGGGTCGCGGCTCTTGAAGCATGCCAGCACATGCGAGGCGACCACTAAAGCTAAGCCGCGGCCCTCGGCTTCAAGCTCGCTGGCGACCACCGAGTCGAGTCTGTCCAGCTTGGCGCCGATCGACTCCAATGCAGGGATCACCTCTTCCACCTGCAATGCGGGAGTTGCGGCCCTCACCGGACTGAAACCAAGAGGGATCAGGGCGGACCCCGCTCGATCCATGAAGCTTGAGACCGCAAGGGCCTCGGAGGACCGTAGGGCTGAGAGCTCCTCCACCTCGCGGCGGGCCGCCCGCAGAGCCTCCAGGTTCCTCTCGGAGAATTCCTTCTCCTTGGCCGCCAGGGAACTCTCCCGAAGGCGGAGAGTCACGGCTAGCCGCTCCAACTCAGCGGCCCTGAAGCCGGCAGTCAACTCCCGGTCCAAGACCGCCCGGCGATCATGGGAGACCTGTTCATCCCTCAAGTCAAGGTCTGCCTTCAGAATCTCCAGCTCCTCCATCCGAGCTCGGAGGTCATCCTCGCCCGCAGCCAGCTGCGCGGCGACCCTCTCTGCCTCAGCTGCCACGGAACACTCCCGCTCCTCAACGGCGAGTTCGCGGCGCTCCAACCGCTGCCGTATTTCCACAGCAGCAGAGAGGCTCTCTTCGGCCCGGGCGTGAGCCTCCAGGGCCTCCCTGTTGATCCGCCGCGACTGGGTGTCCATGCGGTCAACAGCCCGCTTCATCCGGTCGACAAGCGTTTCCCTGAAGTCGAGCAACTCCTGCCTGGAGTCGAGCTCGCTCTTAACCTTCGCGGTCCTCTCCCGCAAAAGGTTCCCCCAGGTGAGGAGGCGGTCCCGTTCAACCGTATACTCCTCCCGCTCGCGCCCTAGTGCAGCCAAGACCTGCCGGACGCTTGACTCGGCAAGCGCGAAGGCGTCCGCCAGAGGCAATGGAGCAACAGAGGCTGGGGCAGTCCCTCCGACCTCCTCCATTACCTCGTCCTCAGGAAGAGCAGACGCGCCAGCCACCGAGACGAGACGTCGATCAAGAGAAGCTGGCTCCGCGGCACTGGCAGCCAGGCCAGCCGGGCTCTTTTCAGCTTTTGGCTCCTTGACCTGAGGAGAGGGACGAGCCGGGGAAGACGGAGCTGGAGAAGAAGCCAGGCCGCCTAGTGCAGGATCAACCTGTGCTGGCTCGGGGGCCGTGGTAGCCGTCTCGGCAGGAAGAGACGGCGCCGCCGCGGAGTCCGGGCACACCGGAACAGGAGAAGTCCGCGCTGGCCTGGGGGCCGCAGCAGTTGCCCCTGGCTCCGAGCGCATCGGCACAGATTCCCCGCAAGACGGGGAAGGCCGGGAAGCGCGGACACTCCAGCGGGCTCTAAACCCCAACTTCCGAGCCGGGGTAGGATTTCCAGAGCCCGCTACCGTCTCCGACGACCGCTCCGCAGTCGCTTGGACTGGCGGAACAGAAGACGCCACAGAGGCTTCCCCCAGCACATCAGCCCGGGGCCTCTTCGAGTCGCCACCGGAGGGAGTGTCAGGCACCCCAGAATCCCGACTTGGCACCGGCGCCGTCGCTGGAGGGGATCGAGCGCGTTTCTTCTCTGGCAGCGGATTGGAAGCGATGGCAAGGGAGAGCTCAAAGGCAAGAGAGCAAAAGCGCAAGAGTCCAAGAAGAAACGCAGAGAAGTGCGAAGCGAAGCTACAACGTCGGTGAGACCCCCTCTAAAAAGCTTCCCGGTGCAGTTCCAAGCGATTCGGAACTCTTCGAATACCCCGCACCCGCGACCGCTTCGGTTCCAAGACCGAGTGCCGATGACGGGTGGGCCCAAGCCGCTTAACTGGAGCGGTGGGGGCAAGGAGTCAGTCTCCTAAGAAGATGAGCCGGCAAGGCCCTTCGGCGGTTCCCGAAGAAAGCGCCGCAACATGCAGAAGTGGCAGCCTTGGGAACCACCGCAGTAAAAGCAATCATCAAGTGGGCGCACGCTCTCACGACCCCGCGGCCATTCGTGCTCCGGCAGCGGTCAAGTCGGGACTTAGAGAAAGTGCGCGGATCGGAAGAGACGGAGGTCCCACCTCGGGCTCGCTATCTCCCCCGAGATGGGCCCGGGGACTACTGTCGGTACCTGAGATATGGGGTACCCCCGCGCACAGGGTAAAATGCCTAAGGTGCTCGCCCTTCTCTGCAGGGAGAGCTCCGAAGGCGCCACGCGTCTGGCAGGGCCGGACCTCCCTCTCCTCAGAGGAGAGCTCCGGGCCCGCCACGTGGCATACAGAAGCCGGACCTCCCCCTCCGCGGGAGAGGGGTCCGAAGACGCCACGCGTCCAGCGGAGCCGGACCCCCCTCTCCTCAGAGGTGAGCTCCGGGCCTGCCACGTGGCCTGCAGAAGCCGGACCTCCCCCTCCGCGGGAGAGAGGTCCGAAGGCGCCACGCGTCCAGCGGGGCCGGACCTCCTTCTCCTCAGAGAAGAGCTCCAGACCCGCCACGTGGCTGGAAGAACGGTGCTGCCCGCCCCCGAGCGGTAGGCAGCGGGCGTAAAGGCGCCCCTCACCTTGCCCGTACAAGGTATTCAAGGCCCGCGTCTTCCCAATACGCGGAAACGCGGAGCACGCGCCTGTCAGGTGCCGTTGCGCCCAGTCGCATCACAGACTGGCACGCGGTGTCAGAACCTGCCAGGTAATAAACGCCGCGACAAGACATCCCACGCCGTCATCAACCACTATGACTAGTGCGCGGCATGGGCAGGGCGGCAAAATGAAGACTCAGAAGCCTTCGACCAGAGGCAACCACCGGCGTAACTACAGATACGGTAGATAATAGACAATCTTCCCGGGACCACCTGTCGGGTCCCAGCTTCCCTTGTAAGCCGCCCGAGCCTTGGACTATAAAAGGCTCGGGTAGGCGTCGATAGCAAGGGTTCGCATTCTGCAACTCATACGCTAGCCATACACTCTCAAGCTGTAACTCACCCCCAAGCTCATGCCCCCGGCCCTGAGCAGCAAGCAATACAGCGAGCTCCATAGCTCGCCGTGGACGTAGGGTTTTACGCTCCGGCGGCCTGAACCACGTAAAACTTCCCGTGTCAAGCTCTCACTAACTCGTCCATCCGCGCAAGCTCTCCGCTAGGAACTAGCCCCTCCGAAAAAAGAACCTCCGCGGGCTGCCCAGTGCAGGCCCGGGGGAAGTGTCGATCGCACACTTCGACAGTGCCCCTGGAGCCCCCTACCCTCATCACCTGCGCAAAAACGGGAGTCATCAAGGGTGCTCCTGAGGCCCTCTCCGCAGTATTCAGCGGTGTTCTTGGAGACCCTGCCGCCTGGGATTCTCCTCGATGCTTCAGCGGTTCCTTTGAAGACTCCACCACCCTCAGGGGCAGGGCAGGCAGGCTCCCTGAGTCCCAGGCTTGATGCAGACGCAACCGCTGGAGGGAACCGAGAGCAATTCTTCCCCAATAAGGCGGGTTAAAGGCCATGGAAAAAGACAAGACTGTAGGGGCCTGAGGGAGGCGCGGGGGCTGGAAGCCTTATAAGAGGAATGTACCCGCATGGAGGTTTCATTTAACACCTTCCCGGGTGCAATCCCAAGCGATTCGGAACTCTTCGAATACCCCGCACCGGCAACCGCTTTGGTTCCTAGACCGAGTGCCGATGACGGGTGGGCCCAAGCCGCCTAACTGAAGCGGTGGGGTCAAGGAGTCAATCTCCTGAGAAGATGAGCCGGCAAGGCACTTCAGCGGTTCCCGAAGAAAGCGCCGCAACGTCCAGAAGTGGCGGTCTTGGGAACCGCCGCAGTAAAAGCAACCATCAAGTGAGCGCACGCTCCCACGATCCCGTGACCGTTCGTGCTCCGGCAGCGGTCAATTCGGGACTGAGAAGAAGTGCGCGGATCGGAAGAGACGGAGGTCCCACCTCGGGCTCGCTATCTCCCCCGAGATGGGCCCGGGGTCCACTGTCGGTACCTGAGATATGGGGTACCCCCGCGCACAGGGTAAAATGCCTAAGGAACTCGCCATTCTCCGCAGGGAGAGCTCCGAAGGTGCCACGCGTCCGGCGGGGCCGGACCTCCCTCTCCTCAGAGGAGAGCTCCGGGCCCGCCACGTGGCATACAGAAGCCGGACCTCCCCCTCTGCGGGAGAGAGGTCCGAAGGTGCCGCGTGTCCAGCGGGGCCGGACCTCCCTCTCCTCAGAGGAGAGCTCTAGGCCCGCCACGTGGCCAACAGAAGCCGAGCCTCCCCCTCCGCGGGGAGAGGTCCGGAGGCTCCACGTGCCCCGCGGGACTGACCCTCCTCTCCTCTGAGAAGGGCTCCGGGCCCGCCACGTGGCAGCAGAACGACGCTGCCTGCCCCGAGCGATAGGCAGCGGGCGTAAATACGCCCCATACCTTGCCCGTACAAGGTATTCAAGGCCCGCGTCTTCCCAAGACACGGAGACGCGGAGCACGCTTCTGTCAGGAGCCGTTGCGCCCAGTCGCATCACAGACTGGCGCGCGGTGTCAGAACCTGTCGGCCAATAAACACCGCGTCAAGACATCCCATGCCGCCTGCGCCGTCATCAACCACTACAACTAGCATGCGGCATCGGCAGGGCGGCAAGATGAAGACTCAGAAGCCTTCGACCAGAGACAACTACCGGCATAACTGCAGATACGGTAGATAATAGACAATCTTCCCGGGACCACCTGTCGGGTCCCGGCTCCCCTTGTAAGCCGCCCGAGTCTTGGACTATAAAAGGCTCGGGTAGGCGTCGATAGCAAGGGTTCGCACTTTGCAACTCATATGCTAGCCATACACTCTCAAGCTGTAACTCACCCCCAAGCTCAAGCCCCCGGTCCTGAGCAGCAAGCAATACAGCGAGCTCCATAGCTCGCCGTGGACGTAGGGTTTTACGCTCCGGTGGCCTGAACCACGTAAAACTCGCCGTGTCAAGCTCTTACTAACTCGTCCATCTGCGCAAGCTCTCCGCTAGAGACTAGCCCCACCGAAAAAAGAACATCCGCGGGCTGCCCAGTGCAGGCCCGGGGGAAGTGTCGACCGAACACTTCGACAGGGTAGAACTTATGGAGGTGTTCGATGTTCCAGGGGTTCGGGAGCGGATCCCCATCCTTGTTGGAAAGGCGTACGCACTCGGGGCGGCATACTTTCGTGACTCGGAAGGGACCTTACCAACTAGGGGAGAGTTTGTGGGTCCCTTCACGAGAAAGTATGCGCCGCAGCACCAGGTCGCCTTCCTGCAGCTCCCAGGCACGCACAGACCTCTGGTGGTAGCGGCGGAGCACTTGTCTGTACCGTGCGTTACGGAGTGCTGCATGCAATCGGACCTCGTCGACAAGGTCGATGTCTCCGCGCCAGAGGTTGTCCTGTGCGGCTTCGTCATAAGCTCGGACACAGTGAGACTTCATGGTGATCTCTGGGGGAAGCACAGCTTGGGCCCCATACACCATGAAGAAGGGTGTCTCTCCGGTGGCCCGGCTCTGGGATGTCCGGTTAGCCCATAGTGTGCTCGGAAGCTCATCCACCCAATTGGCACTGTCGAAGTGTGTGGTTGACATTTCCCCCGGACCTGCTCCAGGCAGCCCGTGGAGGTTCTTTTTCATAGGGGCTAGTCGCTTGCGGAGAGCTTAAGCTTAGGGACGAGTTTGGGAGGAGCTTGACACGGCGAGTTTTACGTGGTTCGGGCCGCCGGAGCGTAAACCCTACGTCCACAGCGAGCTGGGGTGCTCGCTGTATTGCTTGTTGCTCAGAACCGGAGTCCTGAGCTTGAGGATGAGTTTGCCTAGGGTGTGAGTTGCTGGAGTGCAAACCCTTGCTAACGTCGCCTACCCGAGCCTTTTATAGTCCAAGGCTCATGTGGCTTACAAGGGGGGCCCGGGACCCGACAGGTGGTCCCGGCGAGATTTCCTGTCAACTATCGTATCCGCAGTTATGCCGGTAGTTGTCTTTGGCGAAGGCTTCTGGGTCTTCGTCTTGCCGCCCTGCCCATGCCGCATGCTAGTCGTAGTGGTTGATGACGGCGGAGGCGGCAGGGGATGTCTTGTCGCTGTGTTTATTGGCTGGCAGGTTCTGACACCGCGCGCCAGTCTGTGATGCGACTGGGCACAACGGCACCTGACAGAGGAGTGCTCCGCGTCTCCGCATCTTGGGAAGGCGCGGGCCTTGAATACCTTGTACGGGCAAGGTATGGGGCGTCTTTACGCCCGCTGCCGACCGCTCGGGGGCAGGCAGCGCTGTTCTGCTGGACACTTGGCGGGCCCGGAGCCCTCCTCAGAGGAGAGTGTGGTCCGGCCCCGGAGGACACGTGGATCCTTCGGACCTCTCCCCACGGAGGGGGGAGGCCCGGCTTCTGTCGGCCACGTGGCAGGCCCGGAGCTCTCCTCTGAGGAGAGGGAGGTCCGGCCCCGCTGAACATGTGGCGCCTTCGGACCTCTCCCCCGCGGAGGGGTGAGGTCCGGCTTCTGTAGGCCGCGTGGCGAGCCCGAAGCTCTCCTCTGAGGAGAGGGAGGTCCGGCCCCACTGGACGCGTGGCTCCTTCGGAGCTCTCCCTACGGAGAAGGGCGAGATCCTCAGGCATTTTCCCCTGTGCGCGGGGGTACCCCATATCGCGGGTTCCGACAGTGGCCCCCGGGCCCATCTCGGGGGAGATAGCGAGGCCGAGGTGGGACCTCCGTCTCTTCTGTTCCGCGCACTTTCTCTAAGTCCCGCATTGACCGCTGCCGGAGCACGAACAGTCGCGGGATCGTGGGAGCATGCGCCCACTTGATGGTTGCTTTTACTGTGGCGTTTCCCAAGACTGCCACTTCTGCACGTTGCGGCGCTTTCTTCGGGAACCGCCGGAGTGCCTTGCCGGCTCGTCTTCTTGGGAGACTGACTCCTTGACCCACCGCTTCTGCTGGGCGGCTTGGGTCCACCTGTCATCGGCGCTCGGTCTTGGAGCCGAAGCAGTTGCCGATGCGGCGTATCCGAAGAGTTTCAAATCGCTTTGAATTGTATCTGGAAGGTGTGAAAGGAAGCTGCAACGTGGGTAGGATCCCCTTATAAGGTTTCCAGCACTTGCACTTTTCTTGAGTCTCTGCGGTCTTGTCTTCTCCCATGGCTTCTAACCCGCCTTCAGAGGGGGATCGCACTCGATTTCCTCCGGCGGCGGCGTCTGCACCAAGTCAGGGATCCAGGGAGCCTGCATGCCTTGCCTCTGGAGGTGGTGCCTCCAAGAGTCCTCGGGTTTATCATCCCAACGGGACTCTTCTTGAGCGATGACAGGCTGAAATTTCCCTGGCATTGCGTTCTTTCTCCTCAGGCGGTGGAGTCTTCAAAGAAACTGCTAACACGCCGAGGAGGCTTCAGGTGGAGGAGTCTCCAAGGAAACTGCTGGAGCACCAAGGAGGACTCCAGGCGGCAGAGTCTCCAAGGAAACCGCTGAAGCAGCAGAGGGGGCTTCAGAAGCGCCCTTGATAACAGCGGCCCTTGCGCTGGTGATGGCTGAGGTGATTCCTGCGCTCGGGTCACGGAGCGGGAGAACGCCGCCAGGGCTGAAGCCGTGGACGTGCCGGGGGAACCCTAGTTTTTTTTTCGAGTCTGTAGCTCCGCTCATGGAGCCATGAATACATAGACTCTTATGACCCCTTGTGCCTGTGATACTCTTGTCTTCTTCTTGGCTTCTCCTGGCCGAGCCCCTAGCCCTGTAAGGTACTCATAGGCCTTCACCAATCTCGAGAGTCTGCACAGACACCTTCCCCGGGTCCTTACCGAATTAAGGGCCCCGGAGGTCTCCGGAGCCTCCCCATGAGGACGGGGAGGTCCGGATCCGCTGGCCACATGGCGGGCTCGGAGCTCTCCTCCGAGGAGAGGGAGGTCCGGCGCCGCGGGACACGTGGAGCCTTCGGACCTCTCCCCGTGGAGGGGGGGGGAGGTTCGGCTTGTGCCCGCCATGTGGCAGGTCCGGAGCCCCTCCTGAGGAGGCGGGAGCCCCGGCCCTGCTGGACACGTGGGGCCTCCGTGGCCCGCCCCTGCTGAGGGGGCGGGGTCCAGATCTCCCGGCTTTGCACGGTCCGTAGCGGCCCCCTGGTAGGCGTGGCCAACTATCTGGGTACTCCTACCATACTCCGGCGGGAAGCCAAGGCCGGAGGGTCCTGCACACAAACAAGGGAAACGTAATTCTCCTTGGGGCTCCCCCCTTTGCGATCTCATAGTCTGATTTGGCTTACGATCCTGATTCAGTGCGCGGTGCTTGGGAATTTCGGTGCACGACGTGCCGGGGGCTCGAGGCCCCCTGGCCATCGGCAGGTCCCCCAATCGCAACCGCCCCAGGCAGGATAGCAAATGCCGACTAGAGTCGAGAATGGGAAAAAAGGGGACTGGGTGTATGGTGAACATACCCAGGAAGCGCGGTCATAAAAATTAATACATAATTTGAATGAGCATAAAGGTAGAGCAAAGCAGGACAGGTTCTTTCCCTATAAATTTCCATAGGCGGAAAACAGGCTAAACATGGAGGCCACGACCCGTCCCATTAAAAAGGGAAGCAAGACTCTACACGCTTGGAGTCGGAACCAGGCAAAGCTGAACGTAGTCCTGGACCGTCCCCTGAGACTTAGCTGCTCCGAGCGCTGCTCCGGGACTCTATGGGATCTATTAGAAAGAAGAACCTGTCCTGCTACTGTTCTAGGGGTAGAACTTACGGAGGTGTTCGATGTTCCAGGGGTTCGGGAGCGGATCCCCACCCTCGGTGGAAAGGCGTACGCACCCGGGGCGGCATACTTTTGCGACTCAGAAGGGTCCTTCCCAACTAGGGGAGAGTTTGTGGGTACCTTCACGATAAAGTATGCGCCGCAGCACCAGGTCACCTTCCTGCAGCTCCCGGGCACGCACAGACCTCTGGTGGTAGCGACGGAGCGCTTGTCTGTACCGTGCGTTACGGAGTGCTGCATGCAATCGGACCTCGTCGACGAGGTCGATGTCTCCGCGCCGGAGGTTGTCCTGCGCGGCTTCATCATAAGCTCGGACACGGTGAGACTTCATGGTGATCTCTGGGGAAAGCACAGCTTCAGCCCCATACACCATGAAGAAGGGTGTCTCTCCGGTGGCCCGGCTCTGGGATGTCCGGTTAGCCCATAGCGTGCTCGGAAGCTCATCCACCCAATTGGCACCATGTTTCTTCAGGCTGGCGTTGGTGCGGGTCTTGAGGCCCTAGAGAATATCGGCGTTGGCCCTCTCGACTTGCCCATTGCTCTTTGGGTGAGCAACAGAGGCATAGCACACCTGGATGCCGAGGTCTTTGCAGTAGTCTTGCAAGGCTGCGCTGGTGAACTGGGTCCCGTTGTCGGTGATGATTATGTTTGGGACTCCGAACCGGCAGACAATCGACTTGATGAACTTTACTGCTGATTGCTTGTTGATGGTGACAACTGGTGTGGCCTCCGGCCATTTGGTGAACTTGTCGATGGCGACATAGAGGTACCGGAATCCCCCGACGGCTCTGGGGAATGGTCCCAGGATGTCCAACCCCCATACGGCAAACGGCCACGAGGGTGGGATCATCTGTAGCGCCTGAGCCGGTGTATGGATCTGCTTGGCGTGGAACTGGCACGCCTTGCAGCTCTCGTCCAGCTTGATGGCATCCTGGAGTGCTGTCGGCCAGTAGAAGCCATGCCAGAAGGCTTTACCGACAAGCGTGCGTGAGGAAGAGTGACTCCCACATTCGCCTCCATGGATGTCAGCGAGCAAGTCGCAGCCTTCCCCCTGGGTTATGCACCGCAATAGGACGTGGTTGGCGCCACGCCGGTAGAGATCCCCTTCTACCAGCTCGTATCTCTTAGCCATACGCACGATCCGTTCAGCGGTTGCATGTTCATCAGGGAGGATGTTGTCTTTCAAGTAGTCCCAGATCTCCGTGATCCATGCATCGGGTCTGACTTGAGCTTCTGGATCTTGAGCGCTGGGTTGCACGGAGTCCCCAGTGACGCTTACGATCCTTGGCGGCATCCATGGTTGCAGGGCCGCCGGGACCGCCAGCTTCGAGGTGCTGGTCCAGCCCCCTTCGCACGGCTCGGCGGGCTGGGCTGTGGGCCGCAGCAACGTCCTCTCGAAGACTCCTTCGGGCACGGGGGCTCCGGTCGAAGCCTTCATTGAAAGGTCGTCAGCTGCGACATTGCCAGCGCGCGGTACGTGGCGCAGGTCCAAGGCGAGGAAGTCTTTCTCCAACATCTGCACATGAAGCAGATAAGCAGCTAGCTGTGGGTCATTGCAGGAGAATTCGCCCTTAACCTGCTTGATAACCAGCTGGGAGTCGCCCTGTGCCAACAACTGGCGAGCGCCGAGAGACAGGGCTGTCTGTAGGCCAATGATGAGTGCTTCATACTCTACCATGTTGTTGGTTGCCTTGAAATTGAGACGCACCATGTACCCAAACTGCTCCCCCGATGGCATGAGAAGCAGTACGCCGGCACCGGCCCCCTGCTTTCGCGAGGAGCCGTCAAAGAAGAGCGTCCAGTGGGGCTCAGTGAATACCGGAGCTCGGTGCTCTGGTTCACCGTCTTCGTGGCCCCCTGGGTCAGCCTTCGTTGGTATCCACTCTGCCACGAAGTCAGCCAGCGCTTGGCTTTTGACTGCATGGCGAGGAAGGAAGTCCAGCTCGAACTCCGCCAGCTCCGCTGCCCATTTTGCGACGTTGCCAGTCGCATGGGGGCTGTGAAGGATCGTCTTCAGCGGGTAGGAGGTGACTACTGAGACCCGGTGGGCCTAAAAGTAGTGGCGGAGCTTCCTGGACGCCACGAGCACTGCATACAGCAGCTTGTGGACTTCTAGGTACCTTGTCTTGGCATCGTGAAGGACTTCGCTGATGTAGTAGACAGGCCTCTGGATGGTTCGAACCCTTTCTCTTAGGTCTGAGAGGTCTTCATCCATTGGGCCCTGGCCCGCTGGAGGTGAGTGGGTCCAGGGGGGCTTCTGGGAGTTGGAACTTGAAGGTTCTTAAGCCATCTTGTCCCTCCGGAGCGCCCCGCTGGTTCTCCGGGAGCTCTGGGAGGTCCTGCTGGATCTCCGGGAGGTCCCGTTGGGTCCCTGGGGGGTCTCACTGGACCCACGGGAGGTTGTCTTGGAGGTCCGGGAGGCCGCCCTGGACCTCCGGGAGGTTGTCTTGGAGGTCCGGGAGGCCGTCTTGGACCTGCGGAGTTTCCTGGCGTCTGTCTTCTGCTGCCGGAGCAGGATGTGAAGACGAGAGGTCCAGCCGCTCTGCGACGAGGACCATACTCACCACTTCAGTTGGTGCCGCGATGTAGAGCAACAGATGCTCTCCGGGCTCGAGGGCTACCATGATAGGTAGGGTCGTCAGGAGTCGCTTCAACTCCTGGAAAGCTTCTTCTGCTTCGTCAGTCCAGGCAAATGGACCGGATCTGCGCAGGAGCTTAAAGAAGGGGAGTGCCCGCTCTACTTGTCTCGGTATAAACTGACTCAGCGTGGCTAGGCATCCCGTGAGCTTCTGGACTTCTTTGATGCGGGCAGGAGGCCGCATCAAGTCGATGGCCTTGATCTTCTCTGGGTTGGCCTCAATTCCCCGGTGTGAGACCAGGAATGCTAAGAGTTTCCCAGAGGATACACCAAACACACATTTGTCAGGGTTCAGCTTGGTGCGCGTGGAGCGCAATTTGTCAAAAACTAAGGCTAGGTTATCTAACAAGGATAAACTCTGCCTGACCTTGACAACGATGTCATCGACGTACACCTCAACTAAGTCTCTTATTAACTCTCCAAAGGTTTTGTGCATTGCATGTACAAAGGTGGGGAGAGCATTCTTTAGGCCATAAGGCATAGAGACATAACAATACAGGCTATCTACTGTGATGAAGGAGGTGTGCTCTTCATCTTCTCTAGACATGGGGATCTGATGGAAACCCGAGTAGGCGTCTAGGAAGCACAACATATCGCAGCCTGATGTCGAGTCTACTATTTGATCTATTCTAGGGAGAGGGAATGGATCTTTGGGACATGCCTTATTGAGACTGGTGTAGTCGATGCACATCCTGAGCTTCCCAGCGGCCTTCGGGACAACGACGGGGTTCGCCAACCACCGGGGGTGATGGACTTCACGTATGAAGCCAGCGTCCAGCAGCTTCTTGATTTCTTCATGGATGAAGTTTTGCCGCTTGATGGACTGCTTGCGGGGCTTCTGTTGTACTGGCCGGGCGTCGGGGAAGACCTTTAAGTGGTGCTCGATCACCTGCCTAGGGATCCCCGGCATCTGTGATGGCTGCCATGCAAACACGTCGACGTTGTGCCGGAGGAAAGTGACGAGCACGCCTTCCTATTTGCTATCCAGGCCCCCGGCTACCCGGGTGGTCTGGGTGGCATCAGCGCCGATTTGGACGATCTTTAAGGGGACGTCGCCCTCGTCGAGGGGTTGCACACGGGGTGCTGCGGTGGAGGCATGGTGGCGTGCACTCGGGTGGAGCTGGTCTGGTTCTGCACTGCCAGGGGCTGGTGCTCTAGCTGTTGCAAGCGCTTGGAGCTTTTCCAAGGCCGACACTGCAGCAGTGCGGTCTCCACGAATCCTGAGGACGCCTGTTGGTGTAGGCATCTTCAAGACAAGGTAGCCGTAGTGGGCTACTGCCATGAATCGGTACAGGGCTTGCCTGCCAATTAAGGCGTTGAAGGGGAGGTCGATCTCCGCCACATCGAACAGAATGTATTCTGTACGATAGCTGTCCGGAGCTCCAAAGGTCACCGGGAGGCTGATGTTGCCGTAGGGAACGACCTATCTCGGCCCTACCCCTGAGAACGGGCTCGACGAGGTGAGCTTGGCCATCAGGATCTGCAGCTTCTGGAAGGCTGCATGGCTGATGAGGTTCAGCCCAGCTCCGCCATCTACCAAAACGTGATACATCCTCACGTTGGCGATGGTGGGCGCTACCAAGAGCGGTAGTTGGCCGGCCCCAGCCATGTTCCTGGGGCAGTCGGTGGCATTAAAGCTGATGGGGGTTCCCATCCACTTGAGGTGCGGTGCGGCACCTGGGAGTGGAGCCACCGACGCTACCGCTCGGCGCAGAGACTTAACCGCGCTTCGGGACGAGGGGTCGGCGGACCCTCCGTATATGACGTAGAGCTTCTTTCGACGCTCATCATCACTGGAGCTGGAGTCCTCATGGTTGCGCACCGCCTTCACGGCGCGCTGAGTCTCCTGGAACCCCACTTTGTGGTCGACGCTGTCTGGGGCGTCGACCTTCTGCTTGCCCTCCCTTTGGCGGAAGGGTGGAGCATCAGTCCGCTGCTTCTTCCCTTTGCGGAAGCGCTCCGCGAGCTTCTGAATCTCCCGGCACTCGGCAGTGGTATGGCGACAGCTGCCGTGCACGGGGCATAGCTTGTCTTGGTCACCTTCTGGGGCTGGTGACTGCCGCTGCCTTTTGTCGGGGCGCGGCCCCCGAGCTCCACTGGGTGCCGCTGCTGCGGCAACGGGGGCCGCGGCCGGCGTTTTCATCTTGCCACCGCCCCGGTTCTTGATCTTCCTGCCGCTTCCATAGGAAGCGGCGCCAGATCCTGGCTGCCCTCCTGACTCAGAGGCTGGCGGGTAGTACCAGTTTCGCCCTTCTGCTGCTCTGGCGCACTTGTCCGCCAGGCTGAAGAGCTCTGAGACGTCGTGGACCTCTCTGGTCGCGAGCTTCTCGAGCATCTTCTTGTCCTGAACGCCTTGCCGGAACGCCACCACCACAGAAGCGTTTTGGATGTGTGGGATGGTGTTCCGTACCTGGGAGAACCGCTGGACGAAGGAGCGCAGCGACTCCCCAGGTTGTTGCTGGATGGCGTGGAGGTCGAGCTCCGTGCCAGGCCGGGTGTAGGAACTGCCGAAGTTGGCGGTGAACTGCCGGCAGAGCTCTCCCCAGGAAGTTATGGAACCCTGGGGGAGGTTCATGAGCCAAGACCGGGCTGGACCGGTCAAGGCGACGGGGAAGTAGTTGGCCATGACGGCCTCATCCCCTCCTGCGGCAAGTACGGCGGTGGAGTAGATCTGAAGGAACTCCGCGGGGTTGACACTGCCGTCGTACTTCTCGGGCAGGTGCGGCCGAAACTTGCGCGGCCACCTCGCGAAGCGAAGGTGGGGCGCCAGGGCCTCACATCCTGCTCCTGTTGCTGCAGGCGTTGGTTCCGCGAACGCTTGGTTCGCCGCTGGCACAGTGTACCCCGGTATGGGCAAGGCTGCGCCATAGACCGGGGACGCCGTTTGCAGGGCATATGGCTGTGGCATATGCTGCGCGCCGTATGCCTAGGGCAGAGATCGCGCGGCGATGGTCTGCGCCTCAGGCCGGGTCGAGGCTGACGTCATGCTGTCGCCGGCCTCTTGGTTGCGATGCCTTTCTCGACGTCGCTCGAGGTACACCCGGGCATCCTGGCCCAAGTGGCACCGTTCCAGCTCCGTCCTCAGGTCCGTCAACTGAAGCCTGGTGGAGCTGGAATCCGCCGTCTGCTCGTCAACCGTTGGCGTGCGCGTCAGCGACACAGCCGGTTGGCCGGAGCGTCGTCCCCGTCGAAGTCGAGGGCTCGCGGCTGCGATGACGAGACGGTCTACCTCGCGAATCCACTGCTGGGTCGCTGCCTGAGGCGCGTCCCCAGCAGGTGGATTGCGCAGTAGAGCTCTTGCTGCAGCTAGCGCATCCCCGTGGGGAACGCTCAGCGCTGCAGAAGATCTCACACTAGTTGGAGCCTGCATTGCCGGAGTCGGCATTGCCGAAGTCGGCTGCTGGCTTCCAGCTTGCACCGACACACTCCGTCCTGAGTGCGTCGACACGTATTCCCCGCTAGTCACGGTCCGTCGTGAACGTGGGGGAGGAGAGCTTGCCTCTGAAGGTAGCTTGGTCATCTTCGTCGGCAGAAACTCGTCGCGCAAGGGAGAAGCCCCCTTCCTGGTGCGCCAAATGTCGAAGTGTGTGGTCGACACTTCCCCGGACCTGCTCTGGGCAGCCCGCGGAGGTTCTTTTTCAGGCTAGTCGCT
This sequence comes from Neostapfia colusana, assembly GCA_030760725.1. Lineage (NCBI taxonomy): Eukaryota > Viridiplantae > Streptophyta > Magnoliopsida > Poales > Poaceae > Neostapfia > Neostapfia colusana. Next base: position 35,428,992 of record JASWHV010000004.1, on the reverse strand, counting down.
TGCGGAGAGCTTAAGCGTAGGGACGAGTGAGGGAGGAGCTTGACATGGCAAGTTTTACGTGGTTCGGGCCGCCGGAGCGTAAAACCCTACGTCCACGATGAGCAGAGGTGCTCGCTGTATTGCCTGTTGCTCAGAACCGGAGTCCTGAGCTTGAGGATGAGTTATGCCTAGGGTGTGAGTTTCTGGAGTGCCAACCCTCGCTAACGTTGCCTACCCGAGCCTTTTATAGCCCATGGCTCGCGTGGCTTACAAGGGGGCCTGGGACTCGACAGGTGGTCCCGGGAAGATTTCCTGCCGACTATCGTATCCGCAGTTATGTCGGTAGTTGTCTCTGGCGAAGGCTTCTGAGTCTTCGTCTTGCCGCCCTGCCCATGCCGATGCTAGTCGTAGTGGTTGATGACGGCGGAGGCGGCACGGGATGTCTTGTCGCTGTGTTTATTGGCTGGCAGGTTCTGACACCGCGCGCCAGTCTGCGATGCGACTGGGCGCAACGGCACCTGACAGAGGCGTGCTCCGCGTCTTCGGAAGACGCGGACCTTGAATACCTTGTACGGGCAAGGTATGGTGCGTCTTCACGCCCGCTGCCTACCGCTGGGGGGCAGGCAGCGCTGTTCTGCTGGACACATGGCGGGCCCGGAGCTCTCCTCTAAGGAGAGGGGGGTCCGGCCCCGCAGGACACATGGAGCCTCCGGACCTCTCCCCACGGAGGGGGAGGTCCGGTTTCTGTCGGCCACGTGGTGGGCCCAGAGCTCTCCTCTGAGAAGGGGGAGGTCCGGCCCCGCGGGACACGCGGCGCCTTCAGAGCCTTCCCCACGGAGGGGAGGTCTGGCTGCTGTTGGCCATGTGGCGGGCCCGGAGCTCTCCTCTGAGGAGAGGGAGGTCCTGCCCCGCTGGACACGTGGCGCTTTCGGAGCTCTCCCTGCAGAGAAGGGCGAGATCCTTAGGCATTTTCCCCTGTGCGCGGTGGTACCCCATATCGCGGGTACCGACAGCCAACGACTACACGCTACACTTAGCCTGCGGCATGGGCAGGGCGGCAGGATGAGGACTTCGGCGCCAGCGCCAAGACATAATAGCTGGTAGGAAATCACCCCGGGGCCACCTGTTGGGTCCCGGGCCCACCTTGTAAGCCGCTCGAGCCTTGGACTATAAAAGGCTCGGGTAGGCAACGTTAGCAAGGGTTCACACTCCAGCCATTCGCACCCTTGGGTTCGAACTCTGTGAACTTGCATCCTAGGCATTACTCACACTCAAGCTCAGGACTCCGGTTCTGAGCAACAAGCAATACAGCGAGCACCTCCGCTCACCGTGGACGTAGGGTTTTATGCTCCGGCGGCCTGAACCACGTAAAACTCACCGTGTCAAGCTTCTCCCTCGCTCGTCCCTAACGCTGAAGATCTCCGTGAGTGACTAGCCCCTCCAAAAAAGAACCTCCGCGGGCTGCCCAGAGAAGGTCCGGGGGAAGTGTCGACCACACACTTCGACATTTGGCGCGCCAGGTAGGGAGCTTTTCCCTTGCGTGACGAGCTTTTGCCGGTGAAGATGACCAAGCTTCCTTCAGCGGCAAGCTCTCCTCGCCCACGTTCCCGACGAACGGTGACCAGCGAGAACTACGTGTCGACACACTCAGCTCGGAGTGTGTAGGTGCGAGCTGGAAGCCAGCAGCCGACTCCGGTGACACGAACTCCATCAACCTCGTGGTCTACCGCGGCGCAGAGTGCCGCTCAAGCAAGCGCGCTAGCCACCGCAGAAGCACTCCTGGACAATCCACCTGCTGATGACACCCTCCAGGGGGCCACCCAGCAGTGGGTCCGCGACGTCAACGACCTCAACGCTGCTGTCGTCAATCCTCCGCTCCAGATCACGCGGTACCGGCAGACGCCATGGCGCCACCGGTCCGTTCATGGGGGCCCAAGATAGGCACTCCGACGCTACCCCAGTAAGTTCACCATGCTTACTTAGGTGTTTATTTAAATTACACATTAATTTATATGATCACCTCCGCACGCTCTAGACAGTGTACATCCATTGTACACTCGGTTCCTCTTTCCTGATCTCACGCATAGTCGATATTTGCCATCCAGCCGAAGGCGGTAGTGCTTGGGGTACCTGCCGGGGGCCTTTTGGACCTCCCCCTGTAAGGGTACTGTAACGCAAGTTGGTCTCCTCCAGGAAAAGACCTACTCCAGACCGGGGGGTCAGGAGCCTTGCTTTGCCCTGTCCTGCACCCAAAGCATGCGCACTCTGCACCCAGCGCTACAGTCTGAGTACTAGGGGGTCGGACGGTTACATCCTGACTAGAGCTGGCGGCCAGACCTCCGGGACTGAGTGCACTGGATTACCTAAGCCCCGTATTCCGGCCCAGGACAGTAAGCCAAATGAGACTAAGGGACAGGAAAGGGAGGACCCCTGAGCAGCGCCGGACCTCACCCCCTCAGCAGGGGTGAGCTCCGAAGCCGGACCGTGTGCCCTACACTAGGCTAAGGTCCGATGCCGGATGACACACCTATCGCAGGTATGATCTCCGAAGCCGGTCGCCACCCCACAGGGTTGAACACCGAAGCCGGACCGGGTGACCTACACTGGGCTAAGGTCCGATGCCGGACGACACACCTATCGCAGATGTGATCTCCGAAGCCGGTCGCCACCCCATAAGGGTGAACACCGAAGCCGGACCATGCGCCCTACACTGGGCTAAGGTCCAATGCCGGACGATACCCCTATCGCAGGGGTGATCTCCGAAGCTGATCGCCACCCCACATGGGTGAACACCGAAGCCGGACCGTGTGCCCTACACTGGGCTAAGGTCCGATGCCGGACGACACACCTATCGCAGGTGTGATCTCGGAAGCCGGTCGCCACCCCACAGGGGTGAACACAGAAGCCAGACCATGTGCCCTACACTGGGCTAAGATCCGATGCCGGACGACACACCTATCGCAGGTTTGATCTCCGAAGCCGGTCGCCACCCCACAAGGGTGAACACCAAAGCCGGACCGTGTGCCCTACACTGGGCTAAGGTCCGATGCAGGACGACACACCTATCTCAGGTGTGATCTCCGAAGCCGGTCGCCACCCCACAGGGGTGAACACCGAAGCCGGACCGTGTGCCCTACACTGGGCTAAGGTCCGATGCCGGACGACACACCTATCGCAGTTCTGATCTCCAAAGCCGGTCGCCATCCCACAGGGGTGAACACCGAAGCCGGACTGGGTGCCCTACACTGGGCTAAGGTCCGATGCCGGACAACACACCTATCGCAGGTGTGATCTCCGAAGCCGGTCGCCACCCCACAGGGGTGAACACCAAAGCCGGACCATGCGCCCTACACTGGGCTAAGGTCCGATGCCGGACGACACCCCTATCGCAGGGGTGATCTCCGAAGCTGGTCGCCACCCCACTGGGATGAACACCGAAGCCGGACCGTGTGCCCTACACTGGGCTAAGGTCCGATGCCGGACGACACACCTATCGCAGGTGTGATCTCCAAAGTCGGTCGCCACCCAACAGGGGTGAACACCGAAGCCGGACCGTGTGCCCTACACTGGGCTAAGGTCCGATGCCGGACGACACCCCTATCGCAGAGGTGATCTCCGAAGCCGGTCGCCACCCCACAAGGGTGAACACCGAAGCCGGACCGTGTGCCCTACACTGGGCTAAGGTCCGATGCTGGACGACACACCTATCACAGGTGTGATCTCCGAAGCCAGTCACCACCCCACGGGTGAACACCGAAGCCGGACCACGTGCCCCACACTGGGCTAAGGTCCGATGCCGGACGACACCCCTATCGCAGGGGTGATCTCCGAAGCCGGTCGCCACCCCACAGGGGTGAACACCGAAGTCGGACCTTGCGCCCTACACTGGGCTGAGCTATGAAGACGCACATCACCCCTCCGCAAGGGTGAGCTCTGATGCCGGACCTCACGCCCTTCGGTGGGCCTGAGCTCCGATGACTTCAGGACCTCCGCCCCCACAGCTGGGCCGAGCTCCGAGGCCAGCCCTCGCCCTCCTTTCAGAGGCGAGTCCTGATGCCGGACCTCACGCCCTCCGTGGGCCTGAGCTCCGATGACTTTTGGACCTCCGCCCCCACAGCTGGGCCGAGCTTCGATGCCAGCCCTCGCTCTCCTTTCAAAGGCGAGCTCTGATGCCGTACCTCACGCCCTCCGTGGGCCTGAGCTCCGATGACTTCCGGACCTCCGCCCCCACAGCTGGGCCGAGCTCCGATGCCAGCCCTCGCGCTCCATTCACAGGCGAGCCCTGATGCCAGACCTCACGCCCTCCGTGGGCCTGAGCTCCGATGACTTCCGGACCTCTGCCCCCACAGCTGGGCCGAGCTCCGATGCCAGCCCTTGCCCTCCTTTCAGAGGCAAGCCCTGATGCCGGACCTCACGCCCTCCGTGGGCCTGAGCTCCGATGACTTCCGGACCTCCGCCCCCACAGCTGGGCCGAGCTCTGAGGCCAGCCCTCGCCCTCCTTTCAGAGGCGAGTCCTGATGCTGGACCTCACGCCCTCCGTGGGCCTGAGCTCCGATGACTCCTGGACCTCCGCCCCCACAGCTGGGCCGAGCTCCGATGCCAGCCCTCGCCCTCCTTTCAGAGGCGAGCCCTGATGCCGGACCTCACATCCTCCGTGGGCCTGAGCTCCGATGACTTCCGGACCTCCACCCCCACAGCTGGGCCAAGCTCCGAGGCCAGCCCTCGCCCTCCTTTCGGAGGCGAGTCCTGATGCCGGACCTCACGCCCTCCGTGGGCCTGAGCTCCGATGACTTCCGAACCTCCGCCCCCACAGCTGGGCCGAGCTCCGAGGCCAGCCCTCGCCCTCCTTTCAGAGGTGAGCCCTGATGCCGGACCTCACGCCCTCTGTGGGCCTGAGCTCCGATGACTTCTAGACCTCCGCCCCCACAGCTGGGCCGAGCTCCAATGCCAGCCCTCTCTGTGACGCCCTCAATTCTGTGGGAAAACCACGGAACCGAGAACTAATGCATATGTGTGCCCAGGATGTTCATCACACATACACATACATTCCACAAACTGAATTCAGATTATATATTACCACGAATAACAGAGTTTATTACAATACCTCATGAGTCTTGGACTCATGCTCACAGCGGAAGTCTTTATTTCTATGCAGCGGAAATCCTCTAACTAATGCGGAAGCAATTTAGCTAATGCGGAAGCAAATCTAAGCAGAAGTGGCTCCATCTCTACTCCCTCCACAGGCAAGGTTGAGAACAGATCACACGCCATAATGCTCCACTTGGTCTTCATAACAGGCTTCTCTTGCTGCTGCTGATGAAATAATAATGCACGTTTGAGTACAATGATGTACTCAGCAAGTGCGGGAAAACACATGATATGCAGCTCATAAACAAGGTAGGTATAAAAAGGCTTATTTGCAGAAAAGCAGATTTGTAAAACCATGATAAAACAGCAACTTAACTTTAGATGAATGTAATCCCAGCAAGTATTAAATTACCAACATACCTTAATCGCTTTCCATGTTCATTCTTACTCACGAATAGCTCCTTGTATTCGCTACCATCTCACGAATACCTCCCCGTATTCGCTACCATCTTAAAACAACTTCATCTCACACTGAGACCAAACTCGTTGCCATGACTCAACAGTCACGCAACCATCTTATTACCCGGACTCAACAGTCTCAACAACCAAACCATAACCAAACCAATAGCCGTAACCAAGAACCTTCCCAATAACCATCCCAACTAATCATGGCAGTTTAGCCAGGTGCTCGTGACCATAAGCTCGGCTATCATGATAGTTTTAATAACTCTGCAGAGTTTGCACCTCTTTACTCACAAGTTTGTGATTTCGTCACCTGTCGGCGACTGAAGAACCTCCATTATACCAGTACACATCCGTCGGTGTATGGTCAAGAGATCACAAAATAGCCTTTACAAAGGGGTTACTAGATGTATGGACTCACTAAGGTTTCACCGGCAGGCAAGAATCTCCAATTCTCCCACCCACGGGCCCCCTCTTGTGCCATGCAGTTCCCAGGGCAGTCCTCACTCGACCCCCATTCCCCGCGCCTTCCACAGTCCATAACACTCTAGCAACTTACCTAATTACTCAGCTAAGCCGCACCCATACTTGGCCTTGTGGTGGCACTGTTATCCTGGCATGTGCATGCATGAACCGGTCCTTAGATCTACAGCAAGTAAACCACCATCTCATGCTACCTAATTCACAAACCCAGTCTTTCCTAGATCTCCCTCCGATCCATGTCCATTATTAACATCAGTTTCTCATTATCATTACGAGTGCAGTTAGCTAGACACATCTGTCTCGCTTCCCATTCCCATGGACTCAGCAAGCATAAAAGTAAAAAAAAAAACATACCCGACTCATAAACTTCCCAGGCTACATGGGTGGTTTAATCAAAACTAGTAAACTCCTAAAAAGGGTTTCCCATCATGTTTGACTCAGCACACACACCTTTTCGCAAAATAAAACAGTTTTACCCAAAACATAGGATCAATATGGTCAAGGAGCACTTGCCTTGTTCTTGCGGTTCCGGTTGTTCTTGGATCTCAAAACCTTGTTGCTGCAGTTCGTCGTAGATAGCTCCCTGAGCTTGTCCTGATAGGTAGGATCACGTGCATACAAGATTCACAGCAATCAATATCATGCACAAACCTTAAACTAGATGTGATGATGCACATGCATGCCATCCTATGATAAATTTTACTAGATTGGTCTGTTCGTGTCTTTGCATGGCTTGCATGGACAGAGGTGTTCGGATCAAAGGTGGACGTGACAATGATCTTGTCTTTAGATCGATCTGATCATCAAGTGATCTGTCCACGAAAAGGCTTCTGTTCGAAAGGAATCAAAGAACAGATGCAAAGAAAACACAACGATATCGTAAGGCGGTATTGGGGCCTACCTTACGTTCCTTTCGGCCTTCGAGGTCCTCCTCAGACCGCTGGGCTTTCCTCCGGCGATCTTCCTCGCCGCGTTCCGGCGATGGCTTTCTCGGTGAGTTGGGGCTAGGGCTCTAAGTCGTCGGCTCAGGAGTTGGAAAAGAAGTTTGTGGTTTCGGCCAGAGGCTCTGGGTTCTATTTATAATCGGGAAGAGAAGAGTCCTAATCTGATTGTATCCCGAATAAGAGTTTTATTTAGATCGTTGTTGGATCCTATCATCTTATCTTTAGTTGATTTGGTGCGGTAACGTTGTGGAATTCAGATCGGTTTCCTTTACGTACCGGTATTATTACGTGTAACAGCCGCTCCAGAACTCGTTACCTTCGCGGCAATGAGCTCCGGACGCTCCACGTGTCCTTCCGGGGCCTGGTATCTCCTTCTCCGCAGAGGCGAGCTCCGGTTGTGCCGCGTGTCAATCGACCGAGACCTCCCCCTCCATTGGAGGTGAGCTCCGCGCACACCACGTGTTGGCGCCGATCTTTCCTCTCTTCTTTCTTCAGGGACATGCCCCGAGGTCGACACGTGTCCAGCAGCGACAGACCTCCTGGAGATAAGCTCCGGTGGCGACACGTGTCCGATAGAACCGGACCTCTCGGAGGTGGGCTCCGAGATCGACACGTATCCCGCCCGACTGGTCCTCTGATTTTCGCGAGGACTAGCTCCGAGGATGACACGTGTCTTGCGGAAATGCCTTTGCTTCTTCCGCAGAGGCTAGCTCCGTGGGCAACACGTGTCCCACAGGATTCGGTCCTCTCCCCTTTGCGGAGACGAGCCCCAAGCCTGCCACGTAGCCAGCTTGGCGGCGGTCTCTCCCCACTTCGCAGGGATGAGCTCCGAACACGCCACGTGGCCAGCGGTCGCGGTAAGTTGTCTTTCTGAGAGCTGGATTCGGCTCTTATTGGCTATCCTTTTAATATTTTTCTCTGTCCCTACTTTTCCTAAAATGTTTCCTCTTCATAAAGCATGAACATATGCTGACACCCGAGATGAGGGTGTCACACTCGCCCTCCTTTCAGAGGCGAGCCCTGATGCCGGACCTCACGCCCTCCGTGGGCCTGAGCTCCGATGACTTCCCGGACCACCCCTCTTCTCAGAGGCGGAGCTCCGATGTCGGACCTCACGCCCTCCGCTCGCCTGAGCTCCGATGCCGGCCCTCGCCATCTCCTCAGAGGCGAGCTCCGAAGCCGGACCTCACCCTCTCCTCAGAGGCGAGCTCTGAAGCCGGAAGTCCCCCTTTCACAAGGGATGAGCTCCGATGCCAGGCTTCACCCTCTCCTCAGAGGCTGAACTTCGAAGCCGTCAGGACCCTGCCAGCACAGGGAGTACTCAAGACAAGAAAGTGTGCGGGTAGGAGAAGACCCCACCTCGGGCTCGTTACCTACCCCGAGGTGAGCCCGGGGGCCACTGTCGGTACCCTCAATACTGGGTACCCCCGCGCACAGGGTAAAACTTCCTAAGGACCTCGCCCCCTCTGCAGGGGCGAGGTTTGAAGGCGCCACGTGTCCAGAAGGGTCGGAGCTCCCCTCCCCACGGAGGATAGCTCCGAGCCTGCCACGTGGCCCAGGAGGCCGGACCTCACCCCCTCTGCAGGGGCGAGCTCCGAAGGCGCCATGTGTCCAGCGGGGCCGGAGCTCCCCTCCCCTCAGAGGATAGCTCCGGGCCTGCCATGTGGCCCAGGAGGCCGGACCTCGCCCCCTCCGCAAGGGCGAGCTCCGAAGGCGCCACGTGTCCGGCAGGTCCCGGGCTCTCCTCTCCTCAAAGAATAGCTCCGAGCCTGCCACATGGCCCAGAAGACCGGACCTCGCCCCCTCCGCAGGGGTGAGCTCCGAAGGCTCCACGTGTCCAGCGGAGCCGGAGCTCCCCGTCTCCTCACAGGAGAGCTCCGGGTCCGGCACGTGGCCAGCAGAGCAGTGCTGCCGCCCGACGCGGTAGGCAGCGGGAGTAATGGCGCGCCATGCCTTTACAGTACAAAGCATTCAAGAACCGCGCCTTCCCGAGACGAAGAGGCGCAGCGCACGCCTATCAGGAGGCGCTGTGACCAGTCACAGTCAGGACAGGCGTACAGTGTCTGAAGCTGCAGGCCATTGAAGGCAGCGACAAGACCGGACAAGACATGTCCTGCCGCCCCTGCCATCGCCAACGACTACACGCTACACTTAGCCTGCGGCATGGGCAGGGCGGCAGGACGAGGACTTTGACGCCAGCGCCAAGACATAATAGCTGGTAGGAAATCACCCCGGGGCCACCTGTCGGGTCCCGGGCCCACCTTGTAAGCCGCTCGAGCCTTGGACTATAAAAGGCTCGGGTAGGCAACGTTAGCATGGGTTCACACTCCAGCCATTCGCACCCTTGGGTTCGAACTCTGTGAACTCGCATCCTAGGCATTACTCACCCTCAAGCTCAGGACTCCGGTTCTGAACAACAAGCAATACAGCGAGCACCTCCGCTCACCGTGGACGTAGGGTTTTACGCTCCGGCGGCCTGAACCACGTAAAACTCATCGTGTCAAGCTTCTCCCTCGCTCGCCCCTAACACTGAAGCTCTCCGCGAGTGACTAGCCCCTCCGAAAAAGAACCTCCGCGGGCTGTCCAGAGCAGGTCCAGGGGAAGTGTCGACCACACACTTCGACAAACTTGTAAAAAGGTTAATGCAAACCGGAGCTTGCCTTGCTGCTCTTGGTCGTAGGCTAGCTGCTCCTCCGGAGTAACGAAGTCTAGGACTTCGGGTTTCTGATGGTTCTCTAGAATCATAGACTGTCCCCACATACCACCACTCGTCTTTTCTACGCACTTTGTCCTCACTCGTGTGCACCCGGGAAAACTTCCCGGTCGGTCACCCATCCCCAAATTCCTCCGGGCCAAGCACGCTTAACCCTAGAGTTCTTTGCAGGTGGGCTTCCGGAAAAGAAGGTATACCTTGGTGGTATGAGTACTCTATCAATCCTATTAACCTGGGAGCTAGGATATCACACAATCCACCCTCCTTAGAAGACCGACGTCCTCGTCGGTCTACGCCAAGACAGGAATGTCCCCTCTTAGCCACGTCCATATGTTCAGTACTGGCATACGCATACCGTACGTCCGGTTAGCAGCATATGTACCATACCGTGTCCCACGCAGAGTACCCACGTGTCATGCGTACGTACCTGCGTCCCTGACCCGTATGCTACCGTATCCTTGTCACTGACCCGTACGCACCAGTGAAACTGCGAGGGTCGGCTCTGATACCATTTCTGATGGTTCTCTAGGATCATAGACTGTCCCCACATACCACCACTCGTCTTTTCTACGCACTTTGTCCTCACTCGTGTGCACCCGGGAAAACTTCCCGGTCGGTCACCCATCCCCAAATTCCTCCGGGCATTTGTGATGGCTCTCTAGAATCATAGACTGGCCCCACATACCACCACTCGTCTTTTCTGCGCACTTTGTCCTCACTCGTGCGCACCCGAGAAAACTTCCCGGTCGGTCACCCATCCCCAAATTCCTCCGGGCCAAGCACGCTTAACCCCGGAGCCTTTTGCAGGTGGGCTTCTGGAAAAGAAGGTATACCTTGGTGGTATGAGTACTCTATCAATCCTATTAAGCCGGGAGTTAGGATATCACACAATCCACCCCCTTAGAAGACCGACGTCCTCGTCGGTCAACGCCAAGACAGGAACGTCCCCTCTTAGCCACGTCCGTACATTCTGTACTGGCATACGCATACAGTATGTCCGGTTAGCAGCATAAGTACCATACCGTGTCCCACACAGAGGACCCACGCGTCATGCGTACGTACCCAGGTCCCTGACCCGTACGGTACCGTATCCTTCTCACTGACCTGTACGCACCCGTGAAACTGCGAGGGTTTGCTCTGATACCATTTGTGATGGCTCTCTAGGATCATAGACTGGCCCCACATACCACCACTCGTCTTTTCTGCGCACTTTGTCCTCACTCGTGCGCACACAAGAAAACTTCCCGGTCGGTCACCCATCCCCAAATTCCTCCGGGCCAAGCACGCTTAACCCCGGAGTCCTTTGCAGGTGAGCTTCCGGAAAAGAAGGTATACCTTGGTGGTATGAGTACTCTATCAATCCTATTAAGCCGGGAGTCAGAATATCACACAATCCACCCCCCTTAGAAGACCGACGTCCTCGTCGGTCAACGCCAAGACAGGAATGTCCCCTCTTAGCCACGTCCGTACATTCAGTACTGGCATACGCATACCGTATATCCGGTTAGCAGCATAAGTACCATACCGTGTCCCACACAGAGGACCCACGCGTCATGCGTACGTACCCAGGTCCCTGACCCGTACGGTACCGTATCCTTCTCACTGACCTGTACGCACCCGTGAAACTGCGAGGGTGAAACTGCGAGGGTTTGCTCTGATACCATTTGTGATGGCTCTCTAGGATCATAGACTGGCCCCACATACCACCACTCGTCTTTTCTGCGCACTTTATCCTCACTCGTGCGCACACGAGAAAACTTCCCGGTCGGTCACCCATCCCCAAATTCCTCCGGGCCAAGCACGCTTAACCCCGGAGTCCTTTGCAGGTGGGCTTCCGGAAAAGAAGGTATACCTTGGTGGTATGAGTACTCTATCAATCCTATTAAGCCGGGAGTCAGGATATCACACAATTCGACTGTGGGGACCACCCCGTGGTTCACCCACTCCAGGATCGCATAGGGTGGTGCCGTACGATGCGGCACCCAACAGCACACCAGAAAAGAATAAAGAACAACATACAAACTTTTATTTAATATAAAACAGCGGAAGTCTTTTACAAAATATAACTATACAGCGGAAGTAATGTACATTAGTAGCCTCTCATCCTAACTATGCAAAAGTGCAGCCGTCCAGCCCGGGGATGCTACACGCTAGCAGCATGGAACCGGAGAAATCATGGCGGCATGCAGGGCTCCATCTCGGCCGTGTACCCTGACGGGGGCATCGCCTCATCCTCGGAACCCTCCTCATAGCTCTCACCTGCATACAGCTCAAATATTGCAACCGTGAGCACGATGGCTCAGCAAGGCTTAACCGTCTGACCTAGGCATGGAACTCTACATGCAGGGAGGTGTATGATAGGAAAAGAAATTTGCGACAAAGACACGCCTATAAGTTGATCCTTACTTTATGATTTATAGCGTCAAATTCATGTGCCTTAGGCAGCCCTCACATCAGAAGTCCATAATCAAACAAGAAACGCTTTCCTCCGATGTGGTGATGCCCAAAGCGGAAAGTAAACTTAATTAGCTCTACATCTACAGCATACATGGTTTCCAAAACATTAATATATCATCACAGCATATTATCATTCAACTGCCTTACTTCACTTCTTACTACGTCACGAAACAGTGAACAAGCGGTACTCAAATAACCGCGAGGGACAGTGATTGCAATCAGGAGACACCCGGACAACACGTTGCATACACCCACTTTCAGAAGCGTGATTCCACACCCCTTCCTACTCTGTTGTATGCAGCCACCTTTCAAAGGTAACCCAAACACCGAACCGGTCCATCCGTAACGGGTAGGAGGTCCCCGTGTGGAGCGTGACTGTGCCCACCGGCAGATTTACACCTTGCTACCCTCAACCCACTCCTGTTTACGGTTGGGTAAGCCTCGGCACCCAGGTTAACCATTTACATCGGTTTCCTGCTTATGTCAGTATGCCATCCGGTACTGTTCGATACTTGTTCAGCAGGCCCGCACGCGACTCGGTCCTCAATCGACACCAACAGGGCTACGCACGTGAGACCTCCGCTCACTGCTTCCTATCCCCCCTGCTGGGTCTCATTTTTACCACTCTTAAGCCATTTTCTATTCTGACCAAACCGTGTGATAAACCTTACCTCGCGAGTAGATTCCAACTACTCGACTTCTACCGAGGTCCTAAGCATATTAGCGGGGCCTTGTCTACTCGTCGGCTCTGTAAGCTACCCAACCCTTCATAGGATTTAAAAGGTTATGCAGTCGGGTTTTAAACACTTTAACTCTAATGCAAACATTCACCCTAGACATAAGTGATCAAATAAAGAATTTTATAGAAGGTACTTAAGTGCAAACTGGGGCTTGCCTGGTTGCAAGTTAAACGGAAAGTCAGCTTCTGGTGGCAGGACGTTCAAAGGCTCCGGTGCGTCCTCAACTTCGGTCACTAAATGAAATGTAGCAAAATAGATGTATAAGTATTAAGGCTTTATAAGAATTGAATTACTATTCATAGCTATTGCTATTTAGAATCCTTAATTGGCTTTGGGATTTTTTACAGTGGATACTAGACCCTCTAAGGCTGATTTGAGCCAAATTTGGAGACATGTCATTGCACAATGTAGTCTTTAAAATTCCTACAAGTGCAATGCTTCTCTGAATTTTGAGCCCAATTCAGGAGCTTTGACATAGCTAGTAGTGGAATATATAATTAGGGTAAGTCTCCCTGGTTCTAACAAAATTTGTTTCACCATTTTTGGAGCTACCATCAGAGAGATATGAATTTTTGAAGTTGGACAGGAGTTCTGAAAAGTTTCTGTTTAAATTTGAATTTCCAAATAAAGGCTGAACTTTGGAAGGTAATTCGACCCAGCAAATGAACTCCAATGAAGCTCAAATTTTTACTGGAGATCAGTAATGTCATGAGGAACTTCCTGGCCAAATTTGAAGAAATTCCATAAGAGAGATATTCTGGACTAAATTCCCAAAGATTTAACTTTGATGAATCTTGGAGAAATATCCAGAGATCTTCAGATCAATTTCTTTGCATTTCTGCAGAGTACTGACTGAGAGAAATCCAACAAAAAAATTTTCACAAATTTTGGACATCCCTACAGAAAGTTATGGAGGTATGAAGTTTGAACCAATTTTCTGGAAATCAATTCTATGATTTCTAGCTAATTTATTTAATCCTGAGATAACCTACTGATTAAGCCCTCTAAATAAGCTCCAAAAATCCTAAAATTCTTACTGGAGGTCAGGCACTATGAAAAGGACTAGCTGCCCAAAATTTGGGAATATTTCATTAAGAATTGCTCCTGTAATAAATCCCTAAAGGATTTACTAAAAACAATTCTACCGAAATTCCTGGGCATTTTCATAGCATGCAATTTGTTCCTCTATAAAGTAATCCTCCTAAGGAATCATACAAAATTTGTCTCACCCTTTTTGGAGCTGTCTACACAAAGTTATGGATTTTTGAAACTTGACTAGCTCTCTGTTTGAAACCTACACAGAGACTTAACAGGGGCCCATTTCAGGTCCTTCTTCAACCTCCCGCCAGAGACGCGCGTGCACACCAGTTCAAATCATGACATGGCTCGTTCTCCCTCATTTCTCCACCAAATTAGCTCCGGTTTCGCCCTACATGCTCCTGAGAACATGGCGCAGCTGCCGGGCAAGGTTTCACGCATGAAAACGGCCGAAAACAGGCCGGCACCGGTGGGGCGGCTCGGGAGCTCGGCATCAACGTGTTCTGGCGCGTCCGAAGCTTCTCCCAGCAAGCTACCTTGCCCTAAAGCATCACCAATGATCGGGGAACACGGAACGCAGGCTAAACCTTGCAGCAAATGGCCGGAACATAGTGTTCACCAGAGGACCGACCCATTTTTGCCTACGCCAGCGATTTCTCGTCGCCCGGGCGTGTGGTTGATGGTTTGCTTCGATATTTGGCATGGGAGGGCGCTAGGGTCACTAGTTTCTGTGGCTTGAATTGTAGAACCGGTGATCAACCGCGTTGGACGAATTTCCAGTTTTGGTGTGGGTCGGTTCTTCACGTGTAACGGCGCCAAAACTCAAATTACAAAAAGCCGGCGATGGGGAAGGGCAAGGGGACTGCAGTAGCATGATCTACAATCCTTGGCGCACCTTAGGGAGGTGCTGGACGTGTGGGAGAGGCGTTGGAGCGGCCGGAAGTCGAGGTGCACCCATGGTGCGACGTGCTCTGTTCTGCCGGTGAAAAATAGCTCGGGCACAGCGAGGGGAGGCCAGGGACGAGCTGAGAAGTGGTGGAGGACGTCCAGTGGAGGTTGGCGCAGCTCCTAACTAGTTCAGCTGGGCGCCACAGTGGCTGTAGGCTGATCGGGAATGGGAGCAGAGAGGAGGCGGCACCATTTTCCTTCGAGCATGCGTGGGCGAGGCTGGCGATAGCTATCGAGCAGGCAAACAACGTTTGGTTTGTACAGCCTCGGGGCTCTGTCTTGCAGCCGAAGACTGAGGAAACCGCCTCGGTGAGCCAGCACAGAGACAGCTCCGTGGAGCTGCACGCTCATCGTGTCAAGCACACACAGAACAGGAGCTCGTTTGTTGACTCTGTGCCAATGACAGGTGGGTCCCACAAGCAGTTTCCCCATCTCAGTGGCTCCCAAATTCATATTTCAAGTTTACAGCAAATTCCACGAACTGAATTTGATTACCGTGAAGTTAACCTTCGTTGTGTTCAGTTCAAATTTTAAATCCCGTGATGTCGGTTCATTTCCTGTACGGGGAAATAATGCCCGGGGTTGCTGTTCTTGTGAGCAAAAGATCACACCGGGAGGTACTCCATCCCACGAGTTGGTCGCCAGTGCGATGAAAACAGCGAGGAGGTGGCCTACGCTTGCAGCTCGGTTGGTGAGTGAGAGGATCACGCCGTGAGCTGTTGAAGCCACGAGCAGGTCGCCAGCTCGATGCAGGAAGCTGGAGGTGGCTGCCCTCGGTGGCACTCTGAGGAGGCTCGGTTGGTGTTCGACACCGAACAGAGAAAGACTTCAGGAGCAAGTTAAAGCAGCCCAATGACATGTGGGGTCTACCCCCTTACTCCTCTTCTTATCCTCCAAATGTTTCCAAAAGGTCTTTATTCCAGTAAATCCCCTCAATCTGATATTTTAGGAGTTTAAACATGGGCTGAAGTTTGAATAAACCGAATTCAGTGTGAAGTTCACTTTCAATTTTGAATAAAGCTCACATCTGGAAATGGTCATATTTAACTCCTTTTTAGCCCACCCTGAAATCAGAATGTGGCCACCCTGACTTTCCTCGCATTCAAAGATTCGAGGATATATGTGTGCTCCAAATTTTTGGCAGCAACTTGAGGGGAACAATTGAGTTCAAAATCTGAATTTGAATTCCTCCCTATATGTGAGAACTTTACACATGGTGTTGAATCCAACCTTGGCTTAACACCTTCAAACGAATGTAAGAGCTCGTTTGGTTGGACACCCATGTGCATCATCACGTATACAAAAATTTTTTGTAAGTCCCATTTTCATGCATTCCAACATAAATGGGAATCAACATTCACTTTATTGACTTTGTATTTTTGGGACTTTTACATTCCTCCCCCCTTAAAAGAATCTCGTCCCGAGATTCCAACGAGAAGAGGAAAGTAGGGAATGTTATCGGTGATATGATGATCACTAACCGAACGGATATAATGATCTTCTAGCTTTTCCATAGTGCTTCCCTTGACGGTAGGGCGAGTCCATAAAACTCTGTAGACCCATATCGACCGGGTCGATTGGCTGGAATCTTTACTGTCCAAATCTTGATATGGATAATAAATACTTGTCTAGATTAACTGAGTCCTTAGAAGCTTAGTGTAGTACTTCCCCAAACATGAATTGAGATGTTTGGTGAGATTAAACAATGAATCAAAAATCTCGCCTCGAATTGGCATCTCAACCCTTTAGTCAAAACCGATTGCTTTGCTTGAACATAAGAGCAGCACAAGTCAATTTCACTTATGTTACCAACATAGCAAAGGTCAACTAGCTATGGTGACCACAAGGGTGTCAAAGTCACCATATGATCTCTCCAGAATTTAGATTGTGTTCAAGGATTGTCACGATGTTGAGCAATCAATCGGTAAGCCCCGCGATGAGGAATTAGTTTAGTTCCAACAATTATGGCACTCGGAGATAAACAAGTCATATATGAAAGTTCAAAACATTGTTAGGTACAAGGGGTGTTGAGTAACTGGTTTCCCTTGTATTGTCCAATGAGGTAGAATCAACAGCTTGATCAATAATACAAGGTCATTAGACACCGCTTAATGGTTTGAAGAGAGGTACACAATTTTGCTCAGTACTTTGGTATTTCACATGTTATATGATATGCATATGCATATGGTATGATGCAAATGGTGCATATGTATGATGCAAAATGGTGTGTCATCTTTTTATAGTCTGAGCAAGACTTAGTACTATAATTCAAACATGGTTAAGAAGCATCTCAAACCTTGCCATGTACAGATAACTTGGTCAAGAAAAATGCTAAACAAGGCATGCCACTTTCATGTGGTGACCAAGTTTAAGGAAGAATAGGTCAAATGTTTGACACGATCATTGGAAAATACTCCACAATAACTTAACCTAGGAAATCTCTATTCTTACGTGACTTCACTTTATCTTTTCTCCTGTGGTTTCACAATACCCGTTTAGCGTGAAATACCAGCTACTAGTTCTA
Organism: Neostapfia colusana; assembly: GCA_030760725.1. Taxonomy (NCBI): domain Eukaryota; kingdom Viridiplantae; phylum Streptophyta; class Magnoliopsida; order Poales; family Poaceae; genus Neostapfia; species Neostapfia colusana. The sequence continues at coordinate 35,411,616 of JASWHV010000004.1, read as the reverse complement.
GCTCCTAGTCTTATTCTCTCAAGTCTTGTGATTCTGGCGAGCATTTGTGTGTACGTGGTGAAGACGCTAAAACTATATCTTTCTCGATGATGACGGATCTTGTACTTGAACTTTGATTACATAAAAATGTAATTTCCTCTTGTCTCTTGGTAATGTCATGCTTCGATGTATAGCCCATGGGTTATCAATGCTATGGTTTGCATGGATGCACTCCTCCCCCCTTAAGTTCCAATGTAGGAAATTGAAAAATTAATCCATAATCTTCTTATGGGAAGGTAATGCATAACCATAGCCTTCCAGAGCTATATCACACAGCCTTTGATAACAAGGTATACCTGAAGTTATGGTCCAACAACAGCAAGGTACAGAAACTGAACCATCTTCTGTTCGATGGTTTAAATCCTAATGCAATGTTTGAACTGTTGTGGCAGTGAACAGAAAAGTTGGAGAAGACTTCCATATCTTTCCAACAGGTATTTATTGGCCTTCAACTAAGTTCTAGATCAAAAACTATGAGCTTCTAAAGTTGACATAAATTCTGTAGGAATTTCAGCAGCACCTCCCCTGTAAGTGCTCACTTTGGTCAACCTTTCCATATAGTTAGAAACATGTATGGACCGAACTCATACTTACAAAGTCAAAACATGATTCATAAGCTTTCTAGAATTGTAAGATTTCACCTTTTACAATTCTTATACCGGAAGTCATAAGCCAAATCCAAATCAGTATAGAAACTATGCACAGACTTTGATAGTCCGGTCAGTTTCACTTGTACTGCGAATTTCACCTCTTTACAGGAGTATTCTGTCCTGGGATTGCACAGAAAAATTGTAAAGAACTTCCCAGGCTCTCCAAACATGTATTTTATGATCTATTGGCATTCCTGTATCAAAAGATATGATGGTTCAAAGTTAACAGAATTTCTGGCAGGATTTTGACAGCACCTCCCCAGAGGTACCTAGTTTCAATCCACAATTCCAATTAATTCTGCTCCAGTTTTGGCAAAACATTGAATTACAAATTTATATCATATCTCATTCCCTTTCCAAAGGTGTATTACCTGAACCTTAGGAATTTTTCTACAGAACGTTGTGGTCGAAATACAGAAAATTCCAGAGAGCATTTTGGTCTGCCCTGTTTCTGGACAGTGCCCACTTATCTCAGATTTTCATCCCATTGGAGGGAGATTTTGTTCTGGAGCTCTACAGAAAAGTTGTAGAGAACTTCTAAACCTTTCCAGAATGGTATCCCACACCTCCATTGGTTCAACCAATATTAAGTTATGCCCTGTTCAAGTTCAGCAAAAATTCCTGCCGAAAACAGGGGAGATTATTCCTAAGTTTTTGAGACTAAATCTAGACTCCCAATTGACTCTTAGTTCAATATGAAAGTTCAATACACCCTAAATGGAATACTAAACTTCATTTTGACTCTTTTCTTTGAAAATAAACTTTTATGCAGTCGGTACTACGTTTCCTCACCAAAGAAAAATCCTAAACCGGTATTGCGGCATATACGTGTCAAATGGTGGAACTAAAGTCGTCACTCATGACCGTTGAGGCACGCCAATGGCGAGCGGTGCGTATGGCCCTTTGAACGTTGAACGTTCAAGAGTTGCATGCTATCGTGTTGCTTACCACACGATGGGGTATTCTCACTTTTGCCTAAAGCACCCTGGAGATCAGCGTTTTCATATGCTCTCAGAACCATTGAGAGGTTCAGAGACTCATATTCACTACCGTGCCAAGCCACGGTATACTATTCCATACTATTGCTCGTATGGCGAGTTACCGCAATTGATCCGCCTGCGGTGGCGTACCTTACCTCTTACCTGACGTCGGAGCGTCGTTACAGAATGTATAACAAGTATGTTAGTATTTCCACCTTGATATCTACCACTATCATAGACCTTATGTGGGCTTAATGACTAATCCTCACTCGACTACTTCTAAATTTTTCAAAATAGGCTCTTTTCGAGCGTGCTATTCCCAATGCGGCTCTAATACCACGACTGTGGGGACCACCCCGTGGTTCACCCACTCCAGGATCGCATAGGGTGGTGCCGTACGATGCGGCACCCAACAGCACACCAAAAAAGAATAAAGAACAACATACAAACTTTTATTTAATATAAAACAGCGGAAGTCTTTTACAAAATATAACTATACAGTGGAAGTAATGTACATTAGTAGCCTCTCATCCTAACTATGCAAAAGTGCAGCCGTCCAGCCTGGGGATGCTACACGCTAGCAGCATGGAACCGGAGAAATCACGGCGGCGTGCAGGGCTCCATCTCTGCCGTGTACCCTGACGGGGGCATCGCCTCATCCTCGGAACCCTCCTCATAGCTCTCACCTGCATACAACTCAAATATAGCAACCGTGAGCACGATGGCTCAGCAAGGCTTAACCGTCTGACCTAGGCATGGAACTCTACATGCAGGGAGGTGTATGATAGGAAAAGGAATTTGCGACAAAGACACACCTATAAGTTGATCCTTACTTTATGTTTTATAGCGTCAAAATCATGTGCCTTAGGCAGCCCTCACATCGGAAGTCCACGATCAAACAAGAAACGCTTTCCTCCGATGTGGTGATGCCCAAAGCGGAAAGTAAACTTAATTAGCTCTACATCTACAGCATACATGGTTTCCAAAACATTAATATATCATCACAGCATATTATCAATCAACTGGCTTACTTCACTTCTTACTACGTCATGAAACAGTGAACAAGCGGTACTCAAATAACCGTGAGGGACGGTGATTGCAATCAGGAGACACCCGGACAACACGTTTCAAACACCCACTTTCAGAAGCGTGATTCCACACCCCTTCCTACTCTGTTGTATGCAGCCACCTTTCAAAGGCAACCCAAACACCGAACCGGTCCATCCGTAACGGGTAGGAGGTCCCCGCGTGGAGCGTGACTGTGCCCACCGGCAGATTTACACCTTGCTACCCTCAACCCACTCCTGTTTACGGTTGGGTAAGCCTCGGCACCCAGGTTAACCATTTACATCGGTTTCCTGCTTATGTCAGTATGCCATCCGGTACTGTTTGATACTTGTTCAGCAGGCCCGCACACGACTCGTTCCTCAATCGACACCAACAGGGCTACGCATGTGAGACCTCCGATCACTGCTTCCTACCCCCCCTGCTGGGTCTCATTTTTACCACTCTTAAGCCATTTTCTATTCTGACCAAATCGTGTGATAAACCTTACCTCGCGAGTAGATTCCAACTACTCGACTTCTACCTAGGTCCTAAGCATATTAGCGGGGCCTTGTCTACTCGTCGGCTCTGTAAGCTATCCAACCCTTCATAGGATTTAAAAGGTTATGCAAGTGGGGTTTCAAACACCTTAACTCTAATGCAAACATTCACCCTAGACATAAGTGATACAAATAAAGAATTTTATAAAAGGTACTTAAGTGCAAACCGGGGCTTGCCTGGTTGCAAGTTAAACGGAAAGTCAGCTTCTGGTGGCAGGACGTCCAAAGGCTCCGGTGCGTCCTCAACTTCGGTCACTAAATGAAATGTAGCAAAATAGATGTATAAGTATTAAGGCTTTATAATAATTGAATTACTATTCATAGCTATTGCTATTTAGAATCCTTAATTGGCTTTGGGATTTTTTACAGTGGATACTAGACCCTCTAAGGCTGATTTGAGCCAAATTTGGAGACATGTCATTGCACAATGTAGTCTTTAAAATTCCTACAAGTACAATGCTTCTCTGAATTTTGAGCCCAATTCAGGAGCTTTGACATAGCTAGTAGTGGAAGATATGATTAGGGTAAGTCTCCCTGGTTCTAACAAAATTTGTTTCACCATTTTTGGAGCTACCATCAGAGAGATATGAATTTTTGAAGTTGGACAGGAGTTCTGAAAAGTTTCTGTTTAAATTTGAATTTCCAAATAAAGGCTAAACTTTGGAAGGTAATTTGACCCACCAAATGAACTCCAATGAAGCTCAAATTTTTACTGGAGATCAGTAATGTCATGAAGAACTTCCTGGCCAAATTTGAAGAAATTCCATAAGAGAGATATTCTGGACTAAATTCCCAAAGATTCAACTTTGATGAATCTTGGAGAAATATCCAGAGATCTTCAGATCAATTTCTTTGCATTTCTGCAGAGTACTGACTGAGAGAAATCCAACAAAATGTGTTTCACAAATTTTGGACATCCCTACAGAAAGTTATGGAGGTATGAAGTTTGAACCAATTTTCTGGAAATCAATTCTATGATTTTTAGCTAATTTATTTAATCATGAGATAACCTACTGATTAAGCCCTCTAAATAAGCTCCAAAAATCCTAAATTTTTACTGGAGGTCAGGCACTATGAAAAGGACTTGCTGCCAAAATTTGGGAATATTTCATTAAGAATTACTCCTGTAATAAATCCCTAAAGGATTTACTACAAACAATTCTACCGAAATTCCTGGGAATTTTCATAGCATGCAATTTGTTCCTCTGTAAAGTACTCCTCCTAAGGAATCAGACAAAATTTGTCTCACCCTTTTTGGAGCTGTCTACACAAAGTTATGGATTTTTGAAACTTGACTAGCTCTCTGTTTGAAACCTACACAGAGACTTAACAGGAGGGCCCACTGGCAGGTCCTTCTTCAACCTCCCGCCAGAGACGCGCGTGCACACCAGTTCAAATCAGGGCATGGCTCGTTCTCCCTCATTTATCCACCAAATTAGCTCCGGTTTTGCCCTACATGCTCCTGAGAACATGGCGCAGCTGCCGGGCAAGGTTTCCACGCATGAAAACAGCCGAAAACAGGCCGGCACCGGTGGGGCGGCTCGGGAGCTCGGCATCAACGTGTTCTGGCGCGTCCGAAGCTTCTCCCGGCAAGCTACCTTGCCCTAAAGCATCACCAATGATCGGGGAACACGGAACGCAGGCTAAACCTTGCAGCAAATGGCCGGAACATAGGGTTCACCGGAGGACCGACCCGTTTTTGCCTCCGCCAGCGATTTCTCGTCGCCCGGGGCGTGTGGTCGATGGTTTGCTTCGGTATTTGGCGTGGGAGGGCGCTAGGGTCACTAGTTTCTGTGGCTTGAATTGTAGAACAGATGATAACCACGTTGGACGAATTTCCAGTTTTGGTGTGGGTCGGTTCTTCACGTGTACCAGCGCCAAAACTCAAATTACTGCTAGCCGGCGATGGGGAAGGGCAAGGGGATTGCAGTAGCATGATCTACAAACCTTGGCGCACCTTAGGGAGGTGCTGGACGTGTGGGAGAGGCGTTGGAGCGGCCGGAAGGCGAGGTGCACCCATGGTGCGACGTGCTCTGTTCTGCCGGTGAAAAATAGCTCGGGCACAGCGAGGGGAGGCCAGGGACGAGCTGAGAAGTGGTGGAGGACGTCCAGTGGAGGTTGGTGCAGCTCCTAACTGGTTCAGCTGGGCGCCACAGTGGCTGTAGGCTGATCGGGAATGGGAGCAGAGAGGAGGCGGCACCATTTTCCTTCGAGCATGCGTGAGCGAGGCTGGCGATAGCTATCGAGCAGGCAAACAACGTTTGGTTTGTACAGCCTCGGGGCTCTGTCTTGCAGCCGAAGACTGAGGAAACCGCCTCGGTGAGCCAGCACAGAGACAGCTCCGTGGAGCTGCATGCTCATCGTGTCAAGCACACACAGAACAGGAGCTCGTTTGTTGACTCTGTGCCAATGACAGGTGGGTCTCACAAGCAGTTTCCCCACCTCAGTGGCTCCCAAATTCAAATTTCAAGTTTACAGCAAATTCCACGAACTGAATTTGATTACCGTGAAGTTAACCTTCGTTGTGTTCAGTTCAAATTTTAAATCCCGTGATGTCGGTTCATTTCCTGTACGGGGGAAATAATGCCCGGGGTTGCTGTTCTTGTGAGCAAAAGATCACACCGGGAGGTACTCCATCCCACGAGTTGGTCGCCAGTGTGATGAAAACTACGAGGAGGTGGCCTACGCTTGCAGCTCGGTTGGTGAGTGAGAGGATCACGCCGTGAGCTGTTGAAGCCACGAGCAGGTCGCCAGCTCGATGCAGGAACCTGGAGGTGGCTGCCCTCGGTGGCACTCTGAGGAGGCTCGGTTGGTGTTCGACGCCGAACAGAGAAAGACTTCGGGAACAAGTTAAAGCAGCGCAATGACATGTGGGGTCTACCCCCTTACTCCTCTTCTTATCCTCCAAATGTTTCCAAAAGGTCTTTATTCCAGTAAATCCCCTCAATCTGATATTTTAGGGGTTTAAACATGGGCTGAAGTTTGAATAAACTAAATTCAGTGTGAAGTTCACTTTCAATTTTGAATAAAGCTCACATCTGGAAATGGTCATATTTAACTCCTTTTTAGCTCACCCTGAAATCAGAATGTGGCCACCCTGACTTTCCCCGCATTCAAAGATTCGAGGATACATGTGTGCTCCAAATTTGTGGCAGCAACTTGAGGGGAACAATTGAGTTCAAAATCTGAATTTGAACTCCTCCCTATATGTGAGAACTTTACACATGGTGTTGAATCCAACCTTGGCTTAACACCTTCAAACGAATGTAAGAGCTCGTTTGGTTGGACACCCATGTGCATCATCACGTATACAAATTTTTTTTGTAAGTCCCATTTTCATGCATTCCAACATAAATGGGAATCAACATTCACTTTATTGACTTTGCATTTTTGGAACTTTTACAGGGTTCCTCCTCGACCTTAGCGACTACATGATATAAGAAGTACATGTATTAATTAAATGCATTTGAATTGAGTTTTAAACTTGTGAACCTTCTAAGTCTCACTAGACAGACCCAATGATTGTGAAACTTTTACTGTGGCTTGTTTACAACCTAAACAGAGACTTGGTCAAGTTTTAGTTGCAGCAAAGCTCCTTTGAGCCCTCCACAATTAGTTATGTACTTGACCTTTATTGAAGGCTTTTAGGGTGTTCTAAGGATTTTCATGAAACAAGCCATGACTTTCTGAAAACTAGATTTTCAGAGGGCTCTAATGGAGTTGGTCTCACTTAATTTGAAGGTTCCTAGCTAAAGATATGAGCTAAACAATTTCAGGGAAAATTCTTAAAATGTTTCTGAACATTTTCTATTTTCTCTGGAACAGTTTCACTAATAACACCCTTAGGTGGATCAAATGATCTCAAATGGACCTGAAATTGTTATGGTAGTTCAGGGATATTTTGGTGAACATCCCAGCAAAAATTCAGAATTTTCCTCCAAGGGATTCTCCAGTTAAAATTCCAAACAGTTTAATCTTTGAGGAATTGATTATGGAGAAATAAGGATTTTCGTGAAGTGAAACTTGATTTGCTGGAAAGTGCTCAGAGATCTGAATCCAATAAAATTTGGTTCACTCACTTTGGAGTTTCCTAGCCCAAGTTATGAGGATTTGAAGTTTGAATGAAATCTGAAAATCGGGGGAAACGGGGACACGTGTTGGGCGCAGAGGCGTCAGCACACTGAGGCCTACAGGGTTTTTGCGTGCCAGCACATCAGATCCCAGCCGCAGCCTGATCCCGATTTAAAATATCTGCCGCTGACGGCTGGGGCCCACCCCCTTCGTCTACCTCCCGCCACCCGCGCTCTGCCATCGGGGTACCTCGCCGGAGAGCTCGCCGGCAGCCTCTGTGGAGCTCCAAGCTTCATGATTCCGGCCGCCCCTGCCTACTTTCACTCGGAGAACACGATTCCAGGCTCAGCTCGTCATGACAATGACCGGCACATAGTCGGCGACGAGCGGCGGCTTCGGAAAGACTTCGGCCGTGTCGGCCGACTTCCCTAGCACCCCAACTGACTGAGCAAACGGCCGGAAAGCATCAGTGATACCTCAGGAACCTCGGCATGGGCTCAAGGCAGCTTGGGAGAGGTCCGAAGTAGTCCCTCACTGTGCGCCCGATGCTTTCCGCATGCTCCGCCATCGGTAAACTACGAAATACGCCGGGTACAGAGGTTCTCAGGCCAAAGGTTGTGAAGGCAACTTGTGTGCTACCGTGTCTAGTTTGTGTGGGAGCGGATTGAGGCCCTCTAATCCTTCCTAGAGTATGGATTCGACAGAACCGCACCCGAAGGTTGGTCTGTACCCAGAAAGGGGAATCATCCCAGTCGGTTGGTCTCAGTCGGTTGAATCATCCCAGTGGCTGACATGTGGGTCCCACTTTCATTTTTAACCTCTGAGATTAAATCCTATTCACTGTTGTAAACAGTAGTTCCCACAAAGCCCCTGGTGATTTGAATTGTCTACCCTTGAACCATTTGAATTGGTTAGAACTCAAATTGGGTTTTGTTTGGATAAATTTCAGCACATGTTCAGTTTGAAATTAAAATAAAGTTTGAATTTGTTCCACTTAGCTCATGTCAAGCTCAACTCCAAATGGAGTGAAAATTGGTGTGTGAGCTCACAAAAATGTGCTGAGCAAGAATATGCCTCCCACTTTTGAATTTATGGGATCAAAACAGTTTGAATTTGCATTTGAGTTCAAACTGCCCTCTTTCTAGCTATACCCAAAATGACCTCAAAAAGGTTTTGAATTTGGGTGAAACTTGGCATGGACATCCCTAGCAATGTGCAGGAGTTTCCATATGCCCAGCCCCTGTATATCACATTTGGGAAATACCACTTTTGCAATATGTGAGTTTGTTCTCAAATGAGCATGTTGATGGTGGTTACTTGCTCTTCAAATGTGTTTATCAACTTGCTTCAAATGAGGCATGTGTGTGGTGATGACACTTCAAACATGTGTCAAAAACTGAGGCCCTTACACTCCTCCCAGAAGCGACGCTCGGTGGTCGGGCCGGCAGTTGGGAGCTGCAGGCGATTATGCTCGTCAGTCTGCACGATCACCCAGTTCTCAAGGAAGAACTCAAGGAAGATGCAAGCGCTGGGAAGTGCGAAGGGAAGCCGCGATGCGGGTAAGATCCCCTTTTAAACTTCCCAGGCACGATTCAAAGCGATTCAAAACTCTTCGAATACGCCGCTTGGACAACCGCTTCGGCTCCAAGACCAAGCGTCGATGACAAGTGGACCCAAGCCGTCCAGCTAAAGCGGTGGGCCAAGAAGTCAGTCTCCCAAGGAGACGAGCCGGCAAGACGCTTCAGCGGTTCCTGAAAAGGTGCTGCGGCGTGCAGAAGTGGCAGCCTTGGGAACCGCCGCAGTAAAAGCAGCTATCAAGTGGGGCACACGCTCCCACGATCCCGCGACTGTTCGTGCTCCGGCGACGGTCAATGCGGGTCTTAGAGAAGGTGCGCGGAATGGAAGAGACGGGGGACCCACCTCGGGATCGCTATCTCCCCTGAGATGGGCCCGGGGGCAACTGTCGGTACCCTCAATAAGCGGTACCCCCGCGCACAGGGGAAAAATGCATAAGGACCTCGCCCTTCTCCGTAGGGAGAGCTCCGAAGGCGCCATGTTTCCAGCGGGGCCGGACCTCCCTCTCCTCAGAGAAGAGCTCCGGACCCGCCATGTGGCCAACTGAGCCGGACCTCCCCCCTCCGCGGGGAGAGCTCCGGAGGCTCCACGTGTCCCACGGGGCCAGACCTCCCTCTCCTCAGAGGAGGGCTCCGGGCCCGCCACGTGGCTAGCAGAAGCTGGACCTCCCCCCTCTGCGGGGAGAGCTTCGAAGGCTCCACGTGTCCCGCGGGGCCGGACCTCCCTCTCCTCAGAGGAGAGATCCAGGCCCGCAATGTGGCCAGCAGAGCAGCGCTGCCCGCCCCCGCGCGGTAGGCAGCAAGAGTAAAGACGCGCTATACCTTGCCCGTACAAGGTATTCAAGACCCGCGCCTTCCCAAGGCGCGGAGACGCGGAGCACGCCTCTGTCAGGTGACGTTGCGCCCAGTCACATCACAGACTGGCGCGCCGCGTCAGAGCCTGCCCGCCAATAAATACAGCGACAAGACATCCCCTGCCGCCCCTGCCATCATCAACCACTATGAATAGCTTGCGGCATGGGCAGGGAGGCAGAACGAAGACTCGGAAGCCTTCGCCAGAGACAACTACCGGCGTAACTGCAGATACGGTAGATGGCAGGCAATCGCCCCGGGACCACCTGTCGGGTCCCGGGCCCACTTTGTAAGCCACTCGAGCCTTGGACTATAAAAGGCTCGGGTAGGCAACGTTAGCAAGGGTTCGACATTTCACCCACACTCGTCTAGGGCAATCTTATGCTCTAGCACCCATCTCACCCTCAAGCTCAGAACTCCGGTTCTGATCAACAAGCAATACAACGAGCACCTCTACTCACCGTGGACGTAGGGTATTACGCTCTGGCGGCCTGAACCACGTAAAAATCCCCGTGTCAAGCTTCTCCCTCAATCGTCCCTAACGCAGAAGCTCTCCGTGAGTGGCTAGCCCCTTCGGAAAAGAACCTCCGCGGGTTGCCCAGAGCACGCCCTGGGGAAGTGTCGGCTATACACTTCGACAGAATCCATAGTAGACGGAAGCTCAAGGATAGGGAAGACAGGGGCGCAAGATCTCAGGGAAGATGCAAGCGCTTGGAAGTGCCAAGGGAAGCCGCGATGCGGATAAGATCCCCTTTTAAACATCCCAGGCGCGGTTCAACGCGATTCGAAACTCTTTGAATATGCCACTTAACTTGCTTGATGACTAGCTGGGAGTCGCCCTGTCCAACAACTGGCGAGCACCCAGAGACAGGGCTGTCTTTTGGCCAAAGATGAGTGCTTCATACTCTGCCATGTTGTTGGTTGCCTTGAAATTGAGACGCACCATGTACCCAACCTGCTCCCCCAATGGCATGAGAAGCAGTACGCCAGCACCGGCCCCCTGCTTTTGCGAGGAGCCGTCGAAGAAGAGCGTCCAGTGAGGCTCGGTGAAGACCGGAGCTCGGAGCTTTGGTTCACCGTCTTCGTGGCCCCCTGGGTTAGTCATCGTTGGCGTCCACTCGGCCACGAAGTCAGCCAGTGCTTGGCTCTTGACTGCATGGCGAGGAAGGAAGTCCAGCTCAAACTCCGCCAACTCCGCTGCCCATTTAGCGACATTGCCGGTTGCGTTGGGGCTGTGAAGGATGGCCTTCAGCGGGTAGGAGGTGATCACCGAGATCCGGTGGGCTTAAAAGTAGTGGCAGAGCTTCCTGGATGCCACGAGTACTGCATACAGCAGCTTGTGGATCTCCAGGTACCTTGTCTTGGCATCATGGAGGACTTCGCTGATGTAGTAGACAGGCCTCTGGATGGTCCGGACCCTCCCCCCTGGGCCTGATATGTCATCCTCCATTGGCTCAGGCCGACAGGAGGTACACGGGCCCGGGGGAGCCTCCGGAAGCTGGGACTCGAAGGCTCCTAGGCCGTCTTGGACCTCCGGGGGGTCCCGCCGGTCTTCCGGGTGGTCACCTTGGAGTTCCGGGAGGTCCCGTTGGACCTCCGGGAGGTTGTCTTGGAGCTTCGCGAGATTCCGTTGGACCTCCTGGAGGTTGTCTTGGAGCTCCGGGAGGTCGTCTTGAGCCTCAGGGGTCTCCTGGTGCTTGCCTTCTGCTACCGGATGTAAGGGCCTCAGTTTTTGACACCCATTTGTAGTGTTCATCCCCACACCACACACCTCATTTGAGGAAGAATGATGAACACAAATGAAGAGCAAGTAACAATTATCAACATGCTCATTAGGGAACAAACTTACACATTGCAAAAGTGGTATTTCCCACATGTGATATAGATGGGCTGGACATAGGAAAACTCCTACACTTTGCTAAGGATGTCCATGCCAAGTTTCACCCAAATTCAAAACCTTTTCGAGGTCATCTTGGGTATAGATAGGAAGGGGGCAGTTTGAAAACATATTCAAATTCAAACTGTTTTTATACCATGAATTTGAAAGTGGAAGGCATATTCTTACTCAGCACATTTTTGTGAGCTCACACACCGATTTTCACTCCATTTGGAGTTGATCTTGACATGAGCTAAGGGGGAGAAATTCAAACTTTATTTGAATTTCAAACTGAACTTGTGCTGAAATTCATTCAAACCAAACCTCATTTGAACTTTGATCAATTCAAATGGCTCATGGGTGAATAATTTGAATGGCCAAGGGTAGTATAGGATTCACTGTTTACCACAGTTGTTAGGAGTAAATTTCAGAGGTTAAAAGGAGGGGTGGGACCCACATGTCAGCCTCTGCTTCAACACAAACCGACTGAAACACAGTTCAGTCGGTTCCCGGTTGCAGTGTGCGCGCGCCACCGAGGGGGGCAGCCGGCGCCAGCTCCTGCTGCGCGCCCCAAGCCGGAGACCAGTCGCCGGGCTACTTATCCCCTCCCCGGCGTGCTCCGATCACTCATTCCACGAGCTGCCGGCATACTCGGCCGTTTTTCCACTGCCATCACCGCCGCTCGAGCTCACGCTTGATCAGGCCGATCACCCGCGAGCACAGCCTCTCCTCCACAGCAAAACGGTGCCAAGAGGTCGTGAGCAACCTCCTAGACCCCGTGTTGCCCAGTGAGCAAGCGTTCTCAAGCTGTACGAGCCATTTCTCCGGCGAGCCAAACATCGCCGCCGATCGGGCTCCCGTGGACAGCACGGCACAACCGTTGTCACGTCCTCTTCTCTACACAAGAAAGGTGCGTGATCGTATGTAGATGGAGTAGCCGAAAGCCGTTTGGCGATTGATCAACCCTCGGCCGAGAATTTCCAAATTTACTCTTGATCAGTTCATAAGAACCGAGCTCACCTTCGGGTGGAATTCGTGCTCTATGCACGAAGGTTGGACGAGCTCGTTACCTAGTAGCTTCTACGCACGATAGCGCCCACGCTCGAACTGGAATTAGAGAAAACCATCGAGAATCGGCCATGATATGGCTGTTTTCCCCGCCGCCATGGCTGAACACCTCGGCTCACCGTCGAGAGCCTAGTTGCCGGTATTTCTAGCATCCACCCAGCCCTGGTTCGTGTTTCCCATGCCCTACTGATGCTCTCCGACCGATTTCCGGTCGATTTGGTGCACGGGAGAGCGGGACCGACCTCACCGGAACCCTAGCAGGTGCTGTCACCGGTGCGCACGGGTTTCCGGTCATCGCCGGCAGCCGGCGACCCCACCATCGAGTCCAGGGGGTCGGAAAAGGGGCAGGCGGCAAGTTTCGGGCCGGGGGGTGGCCGGGAACTCAGTTCCGGCGAGGGTCGCCGGAGAACGCCGCCGCCACGCAGTTGGCGCGAGGAGGGAGACGACGCACTGTGTGCGGGGCCCACAAGCCAGAGTTTAAACTTTTCCCCGAATTTCAGTTTTAGTTCAAACTTCAAATCCTTATAACTTTGGCTAGAAAGCTCCAAATTGAGTGAACCAAATTTTGCTGGATTCAGCTCTCTGAGTAATTTCCAGAAAATCAAGTTTCACTCCATGAAATTCCTTATTTCCCCAGAATTAATTCCTCAAAGTTTAAACTGTTAGGAATTTTAACTGGAGAATCCTTTGGAGGAAAATCCTGAAATTTTGCTGAGATGTTCACCAAAATATCCTTGAACTACCATAAAAATTTCAGATCCATTTGAGCTCATTTAATCCACCTAATTGTGTGATTAGTGAAACTGTTCCAGAGAAAATAGAAAATGTTCAGAAACATTTTCAGAATTTTCTCTGAAATTGTTTAGCTCATATCTTTAGTTAGAGACTTCCAAATTAAGTGAGACCAACTCCATTAGAACCCTCTGAAAATCTAGTTCTCAGAAAGTCATAGTTTGTTTCATGAAAATTCTTAGAACACCCTAAAAGCCTTTAATTAAGGTCAAGGACATAATTAATTGTGGAGGGCTCAATTGAGCTTTGCTGCAACTAAAACTTGACCAAGTCCCTGTTTAGGTTGTAACCAAGCCACAGTAAAAGTTTCACAGTCATTAGGTCTGTCTAGCAAGGGTTATAGACTTCACAACTTCAAAGTTAATACAAATGCATTTAAATTGATACATATGTTTCTTATATCATGTAGTCGCTAAGGTCGAGGAGGAACCCGAAGTCCTAGACTTTGTTACTCCGGAGGAACAGCTAGCCTACGACCAAGAGCAGCAAGGCAAGCTCCGGTTTGCATTAACCTTTTTACAAATTTTTATTGTTTTGAGCACATACTTGTTTCCTTTGTTCTGTGCATTAGAGTCTTGTTTGGAAATCCAGCTGCATAGCCAAGAAAACCACGGGTTGGGTTTAGGATTGCAAACCCCGTTAGCTACTGCATTGCTAGGATAGAGTAGGGTTCGGTACAAGTCGAGTAGTTGGAACTACTCGCGAGAATAGGCTAGAGGCACATTGCTCGGGTAGAGATAGCACATGATACACATGGCAAGAAAGATGAGACCGAGCGGAGAGTAAGGGCAGCAGGACTTTGGGGCCTGTGTGCTGTAGCTCCGCTTGTGTCGATTGAGGACCGAGCCGTGTGCGGGCCTGTTGAACAAGCTAGAACAGTACCGAAGACCTACCGGCTATATGGGAACCGGGAAACTGATGTAACTCGGGTAACTGGTTATTGAGGCATTGCCCGTCGTTCAGAGGGTAGGTTGAGAGCTTGAGGTGTAAATCGGCTGGCGGCACGGAGATGCGCGTGCAGAGACCTCTTGCTCGGGACGATGGGACCGGTTCAATATTTGGCTAACGGGTGAAAGGTAGTCGCGTACGGCGTCCGTGATGGTTGTTGTAGGCAACATCGAGTACGGGCGTACGTGACGGGTTGTTCGGGTAACCCTGCAGGTGTAAATCGATTATAATCGCCGTCCCTCGCGGTCAGTGAGTACCACTTGTTCACTGTACCGTGACATAGAAAGAACAGGCTAGTCACATGTTAAAAACGTTGCTGATTGAAAGATGGACATTGATTGTTAATGATATGCTGTAGCTTAGAGCTAACTAAAGTTCTTTTCAACTTTGGGCAAAGTACATGAGAGAAATGCGTTTCTTGTTTGATTGCGGCTCTCTCATGTGCCTTAGCGTAAGGTTCTCCACAACCTGCTGCTAAAACTTGAAAGTAAGGTTCTACTAATTAGGCGAGTCCTTGCAAATGATTTTTACCTCATGCAACCCATTACCCTCACGTAGAAGTTCCATGTTTAGGTGAGACGGGTCAGACTTGCTGAGCCTTCGTGCTCACTGCTTGTGTTTGAAGCTTTTGCAGGGTTCTATGAGGAAGGGACCCCCGAAGAGGAGACGGAACCCCAGGAGGGGAACCCCGTCGAGTGGGAGTCGTGCACGCCGCAGAGTTAGTGTGCGTGTGTGCTAGCAAGGACACGTTCGAGGGCTGAACGTGCACTTGATGCTTAGTCTACGCCCTCGAGTGTAGACTGAACTTATTTTGATGTAAACATGTTCATAAACTTGTTTATGTAATAAAACTTCCGCTTCCGCTTTGCACCTTTGACGTGTGTTATACGGTGCTGTGCAACGCAGCACCCCTCAGCGTGATCCTGGCTCGACAGGACCAATGGGGTCGTGTCAGCGTGGTATCAGAGCTCGCTTGAGGTTTAACACAGTACAAAGGTTTTCTTTTTCAAAAATCCAGTGAGGAACGAGTTAGTAGCCCGTATAAGGATGTTATTAGTATATAGAAAGTGGCTTAGTAACCTAATTGTTATGTCGGAAAATCGTGCATCTCGGGACGTTCATGTCTTGGGGGGTGCACGTAAGCGCTGTCCACCAGTGCGCACAAGCTGAAGGGTGGAGCCCCCACGGGTGGCAGGTAACCCGACCCGCTTTAGTATCCTCTACGACTCTTCATGTCGTTTGGGGTATTCGAGCAACGTCTGTCCCTGGCGTGCGTGGTGCAATATGGGAGACCCCGTCACGTGGTCTGAAACGTGAACACGTAACTCAAGGCGTGGTTGGCTTGAGAACATCCGGGCGAGTGATGATGGCCGGGTGTACTAACTGTATGTATTCCGGGCTCGGTGTGCAGCCGAGTCTGATGATTGTTTGAGTTTCTGCAGGTAGCCTTACCACGAAACGGTAGACGTGTAGTATCCGTGTGCGAGTGACGAGTAGTTCCACTGAACTAACGAAGCCGGCTAAGTCCGGTATAGGTTTTTCCTTTGTGAGGACGTAGTACCGACATAAGCTGGTGACGCATCGACGTCACACCCAACTAAATGAACAACTTCATTTAAAAATTTGAAGGTTTTGATCCAAAGTAGTAAAATTGATGTAACTCCTTCCCTTGTACAGGATATTCAAAGTTAACAAGTTTTCAACTTATAGGATGATAGGGACAGAGCACTCTGTTTTCAGCTAAATCAAGGCTGGAGTTAATCAGAGGTTAGAGATTGAGTTCTTTCGAGGTTGGGGTCGTATGATACATTTCTGGAAATCTTTGGAGGAGCTTTACAACTTTTCTGTTGAGTTCCAGAGGTGTTTCATCCCTTAACCACTCGAAAAATGCAGTAGAGTTGAAACTGTCCAGAAAACAGGACAGAGCAAAGACTCTCTGTAAACTCTCTGTAAATTAAGCATAACTTCCTGCTTAAAAATCCAAAAATAGGAAATGAGGTAGTGCTGGAAAGCTTATGAGATGGGTTACAACTTTGTAACAGAAAGTTTTGTCAGATTAGGAACATAATTAACTGGGATTCTTGGATCAAATCAGTACCTAAAGCAGGGAGGTGCTGTCTAATTGATTCCAGAAATTCTGTTAACTTTGACATCTCATAACTTTTGAACCAGGACAGATCTTAGGCCAAGCAAATACGGGCTGGAAAGCTATTGAAGTTAGCTTCAACTTTGATGTTGAGCTCCAGGACTGGTTTTGATTTTAACATGGCCTAAATCAGGTTGATATGGAAACTAGTCAAGGCTGTCATGGGAGCAGCAGACCAGCAGTCAAATTTGTTTAAAAATTTGAACTATGTTTCCAAGTGTTATGGGTTCACTGACATATCTTATGTTATAACTCAATGGTTTACTGTTCAAATAAATATTTGACATTTCTCAAATATATTTTTACAGATGGCAGCAGATAAACGGTTGGAGAATGGGTGGGTAGTTTCCCACTGCTCTGACCGTAGCGGCTACCCGGAAGCATTGTGGCAAATGCTCCAATATTTCGGGTACAACCAGATGCCGCAATACTTCGCCAAGGAAGAAGGCGAAGAGGGGAACAAGACGTGGACGATCCATGTCGAGGTTCCTGCAGGACCTACGCCACCTGGTTGGGTGCCATTCACCGTCATGGTGAGAGGAAGACAACCGGAAGGGATGTGGCAAGTGGCAGCCCGTGACACTATGTCACGTTTCTGCCAACTACACGTGCAGGCTATGGAGGGCACACCATACGCACTCGTTCCGGTGGAGGGGCGAGCTCAGCATGTGTGGGAAGAAAGGTACCTGGAGGCAACAGACCCGAGTTGCCCAAGGTACAACCCCGCGGAGGCAAACCTCAGCCTCCAAATGAGGGCGGGAAACGCTGTGATGGACAGCCAAGCTGTTCATACGGAGCATCTCGCCACCAAGCTCAAGGAGAGCACAAGCCGTGGAGATCATTTCGAGGGTGCTCACAGCGCGCTCCGCAATGTGCTCCTTCCGACGATCAAGCGACTGAATGAACAACACAATCAGTTGCGTCGTCTGAAGAAGGCAAAGAAGAAGGGCCGTGTTGACATCGCGGCGTTGCAAGAGCTGGTGCAGACCCTAACCCAGCAGAATGAGGACCTTGCTCAAGAGTGGGACGATGCTATTGAGGAAGGACAAGGCTGGAAGAGGACTACAACCAGGCTATGGACGAGGTGCATGCATTGCAGGACCTCGTGCCCCCGGTATTGGGCGTACCGGTAGTCTTGGGTCTTCCAGCCATGGGAGAGCCCGGAATGGGAGAAGAGGTGGTAGACCCCAAACCACCAGCCGAGGTACCGGAGGAGGACGACCCACAGGAGGTCGAGTTCTACTCCGAGTAGGGGGTTACGGTTGCCAAGTAGGGCAGCTAGGGTAGCGTAACCCAACTTTTGTAATCGGTGACATGTCGTGTAGACAGTAGCGTATGTATAGGTAGTGACGACATGAGCACGACTTCTCGGAGATCCGAGAATAATGTACTTGTATAAAGTTTATGCTTTATCAATATATGTGAATGTTGTGCAAGTTAATCATGCGTCGCTTCAATACCTACTGCTGTTTATGGAATTTTGAGTAAGACATGTGCTAATTGCTGCTGTGTTGAATTTCAGAATGACGCGTACTCGTGCCAACCCTGATGTTGGAGGTACTAGCCAAGGGGGAGAGACCTCCCAACCACCTCCCGAGGACTCCTCGGGACAACAGCAGCAGCAGCAGCAACAGCAGACACCGCCACCGCCACTGCCAACGGTTACATTGGCCGACATTGTCGCGGCAATGGCGGGCTCGCATCAGCAGCACACAGAGTTGCTGCAGACTCTCATCGCCAATACGTCTCGCCCAGAGAGACGTCAAGATTGTGAGGAGCGCCAACAGAGCTCCTACTCCGAATTCCTGGCGACTCATCCCCCTGTATTCTCAAGGGCGGATGAACCACTTGACGTGGACAACTGGCTCCGCGCCATAGAGATGAAGTTCGGGATGCTCCAAATCAGCGAGCAGCGCAAGACTCAGTTCGCGGTCCAGCAGCTCCAAGGATCCGCGAGCGCGTGGTGGGCCAACTTCTGTGCTTCACAGCCCACCGACCGAGTGATGACCTGGGCAGAGTTCCGGACGGCCTTCAGGGCCTATCCTATACCGCCAGGTCTGATGAAGAGGAAGACGCAGGAGTTCCTACACCTGCAACAAGGGAGCCGGAACGCGCTGGAATATTCCAGGGCGTTTAACGATCTCGCGCTCTACGCGTCGTATCACGCAGATACGGACGAGAAGCGGCGGGACCATTTTTACCAGGGGCTTAACCCGCTCCTGAAGGACAAGTTGGCGATGTTCAATCGCGGCAGCCTCAACGACATCATTGATGCTGTGATTGTTCAGGAGGACTCCGGCAAGGAGTTGGCGGCGGCAGAACGAAAGCGAAGCGCGCCGCAGAGCAGCGGAGAAGGAGGCGGTCCTTCTCAGAAGTTTCGGATGGTGAATCGCCCACCATCAGGTCCACGCTGGCAACCACCACATCGGTCGATGCCGTTCCGCAGTCGACCGTACTCTTCACCGGCATTCCGGCCGGCACTGCCAGTACCACTGCAACAACAACAGCAGCAGCGGGCGATGCCGCGTGCGTTTGCACCTCCGCAACGCATGCCGGGCTTTCGTCCCCCGAGTACTCCACCAGCAGCGGCCACATGTTACAAGTGTGGTCGTCCAGGACACTTCGCGAGCAGTTGCCCGGAGAGGCAAGGCGGCGGAGTGGCACCACAGTTTCCGGGGAGGAATCAACCCCGGAACCCTACTAATGCGCGGCGGGCAAACCCTAGGCCCGGCACTGTCCACCAACTTGCCATTGAGGACGTGCCGGAGGGCGAGCCAATCCTTGCGGGTATGTTCCAACTCCACCAGCATCCCGCTATAGTACTGTTTGATTCAGGCGCCACGCATAATTTTATTAGCCAAGCTTTCATTGCTAAACACAGTTTGCCAATACTACCCACCGATAGTCCATATTTAATTTGTTCACCGGGTGGGAAGATTTCAGCAAGCGTAATGGTCTCCAAAGCACCATTATGCTTAGCGGGTAGAGTGTACCCCACGTCTCTCATTATCTTAGAGGGACAGAAGGTCGATGTCATCCTAGGGATGTCGTGGTTAACCCGCCACGGTGCTGTTTTAGACACCGTCCTTCGAGTCATGCACCTAACCTCAGAAGTGCACGGTTCTCACTCATTATTTCTGGACAGTCCAGAAATAAAACTTCCAAGTGTCTATCAAGCCATAACCATCAGATTGGAAGACATCCCAGTGGTCCAAGAGTTCCCTGATGTATTCCCGGATGATTTGCCGGGAATGCCACCCGATAGAGAGGTGGAGTTCAAGATTGAACTCGCACCGGGGACCATGCCAATATCCCGAAGGCCGTACAAGATGGCGCCCAAGGAGTTGGCTGAACTGAAGACTCAGCTCACGGACCTTCTGGAGAAGGGTTTTATTAGGCCGAGCTCCTCGCCATGGGGCTGTTCGGCATTATTTGTCAAGAAGAAGGATGAAACGTTGCGGCTTTGCGTGGACTACCACCCATTAAATGCCGTAACCATAAAAAACAAGTACCCGTTGCCACGGATCGACATGTTGTTTGATCAGTTGGTCGAAGCGAAGATCTTTTCCAAGATGGATTTAAGATACGGGTACCATCAGATTAAGATAAGGGCGGAGGACATTCCAAAGACAGCTTTCTCGACAAGGTACGGACTTTATGTGTACCTGGTCATGTCCATCGGCCTCACCAATGCTCCAGCTCACTTCATGTACTTAATGAACTCGGTGTTCATGCCGGAGCTGGACAAGTTTGTCGTGGTCTTCATCGACGACATCCTGGTATACTCCAAGTCGGAGGAAGATCACAAGAAACATCTGCGTATAGTCTTGCAATGGCTGCGGGACCACAAGTTATACGCAAAATTCAGCAAATGCGAGTTTTGGATATCGCAAGTGCCTTTCCTCGGGCATATCATCTCAGAGGAGGGTATCGCTGTGGACCCGAGCAAGATCACGCAAGTGCTGAATTGGAAATCCCCGAGAACTGTTCATGAGGTACGGAGTTTCCTCGGACTCGCGGGATATTATCGGAGGTTCATTCCGAACTTCTCGAAGATTGCCAAGCCAATGACAGAGCTGCTGAAGAAGGCTACCAAATATGTTTGGAGTCCAGCATGTGAAGCAGCATTCAAGGCTTTAGTCAAGCACCTGACATCAGCACCGGTTTTGGCGCAGCCAGACACAACAAAACCGTTCGATGTGTACTGCAATGCATCCGGCATTGGGCTCGGATGTGTGCTGATGCAAGACCGAAGAGTGGTCGCGTATGGATCACGGCAGCTTAGGAATCATGAGCAAAATTATCCAACTCACGACTTGGAGCTCGCTGCCGTGGTACTTGCACTGAAGATGTGGAGGCACTACCTACTCGGTAACCTCGTACATTTATATACCGACCACAAAAGCCTCAAGTACATATAAACTCAGAAGGAGCTGAACATGAGGCAACGAAGATGGTTAGAACTGATAAAGGATTACGAGATAGAGATCCATTATCATCCGGGCAAGGCAAACGTTGTGGCAGATGCGCTGAGCCGCAAATCACACATCAATAATCTGACCATCACACCGTTGGAAGAGAGCGAACCACCACTACATGTGATTCCACACGGAGCTCTCTACAACCTAGCTTTGATCCCCACCATCCGTGAAGAGATAGCGGCAGCCCAGAAGAATGACAAGGGCATGTCACATTTGCGGAGACGCGTAGACAGTGGGGAGTTGAAATGTTTCCGGAAGGACGGAGACGGCGTCCTATGGTTCAAGGACCGGATCGTCGTACCCCGAAACCCGGAGTTACGGAAGAAAATCTTTGATGAGGCTCACTTATCAAAGTTTTCTATTCACCCCGGCAGCAACAAAATGTATCAAGAACTCAGAAGAAAGTTTTGGTGGACACGGATGAAGCGAGAGACTGCAAAATACGTGTCCGAGTGTGATACATGTCGAAGGGTGAAGGCAGACCACATGCGGAAACCGGGACTGCTGCAACCACTGGGCGTTCCTGCCTGGAAGTGGGAGGACGTGAGCATGGATTTCGTCGTCGGTTTACCCACCACCTTACAGAAACATGATTCTGTGTGGGTAATCGTCGATCGGCTCACCAAAGTTGCCCATTTCATCCCGGTCAACACCAACTACAACGCCAAGAAGTACGCTGAACTGTACATCTCACGGATCCTATGCTTATACGGCGTACCCCGTACCATCATATCGGACCGAGGCACTTTATTTGTGTCCCGTTTTTGGGAGCAGCTACACGCTGCCTTGGGGACGAAGCTGATCCGTAGTTCAGCCTACCACCCGCAGACGGATGGGCAAACCGAGCGGGTAAATCAAATCCTAGAAGACATGCTACGAGCTTGCGCTATCAACCACGGCAAGAATTGGGATGATCACTTGCCGTTAGCCGAATTTTCGTACAACAATGGGTACCAAGCCAGCATCAAGATGGCGCCCTACGAGGCGCTATACGGAAGAAAATGCCGCACACCACTGAACTGGTGTGAGTCTGGCGAGAGGGTTACCTTCGGGATTGACCTTGTGAACAACGCGGAAGAAAAGGTTCGACTGATTCAAGCTAACCTAAGAGCCGCTCAATCCCGACAGAAACAGTATGTGGACCGGAGAAGGCGCCCATTTCAATTCGAAGTTGGAGATCACGTATACCTACGAGTGTCTCCAATGAAGGGCGTAAACAGATTTGGGGTGAGAGGAAAGTTGGCACCCCGATTCATCGGTCCATTCCAAATTACCGAAAGATGTGGATCGGTGGCATACCGGCTGAGATTACCAGAAGCACTTTCCGGTGTGCACGACGTCTTTCACATTTCCCAGCTGAGGAAGTGTCTCAAGCTATCAACTACCGTTCAGCTGGAAGACATTGAAGAACTGCAACCGGATCTCACCTATCGGGAGGAACCGGTGCAGATTATTGACGAAAAGGCCTGAACCACACGCAACCGTACGTTGTGGTTCTACAAGGTTCTATGGAGTAATCACTCCATGGACGAAGCGACATGGGAGAGCGAAGAATTCCTTCGCACTAACTACCCCGACTTTCTCACGTCGCATATCCGGTAATTTTCCACCGTCCTCTCTCTCATTTTCACCTTATAATCTCGGGACGAGATTCTTTTAAGGGGGGAGGAATGTAAGGGCCTCAGTTTTTGACACCCATTTGTAGTGTTCATCCCCACACCACACACCTCATTTGAGGAAGAATGATGAACACAAATGAAGAGCAAGTAACAATTATCAACATGCTCATTAGGGAACAAACATACACATTGCAAAAGTGGTATTTCCCACATGTGATATAGATGGGCTGGACATAGGAAAACTCCTACACTTTGCTAAGGATGTCCATGCCAAGTTTCACCCAAATTCAAAACCTTTTTGAGGTCATCTTGGGTATAGATAGGAAGGGGGCAGTTTGAAAACATATTCAAATTCAAACTGTTTTTATACCATGAATTTGAAAGTGGAAGGCATATTCTTACTCAGCACATTTTTGTGAGCTCACACACCAATTTTCACTCCATTTGGAGTTGATCTTGACATGAGCTAAGGGGGAGAAATTCAAACTTTATTTGAATTTCAAACTGAACTTGTGCTGAAATTCATTCAAACCAAACCTCATTTGAACTTTGATCAATTCAAATGGATCATGGGTGAATAATTTGAATGGCCAAGGGTAGTATAGGATTCACTGTTTACCACAGTTGTTAGGAGTAAATTTCAGAGGTTAAAAGGAGGGGTGGGACCCACATGTCAGCCTCTGCTTCAACACAAACCGACTGAAACACAGTTCAGTCGGTTCCCGGTTGCAGTGTGCGCGCGCCACCGAGGGGGGCAGCCGGCGCCAGCTCCTGCTGCGCGCCCCAAGCCGGAGACCAGTCGCCGGGCTACTTATCCCCTCCCCGGCGTGCTCCGATCACTCATTCCCCGAGCTGCCGGCATACTCGGCCGTTTTTCCACTGCCATCACCGCCGCTCGAGCTCACGCTTGATCAGGCCGATCACCCGCGAGCACAGCCTCTCCTCCACAGCAAAACAGCGCCAAGAGGTCGTGAGCAACCTCCTAGACCCCGTGTTGCCCAGTGAGCAAGCGTTCTCAAGCTGTACGAGCCATTTCTCCGGCGAGCCAAACATCGCCGCCGATCGGGCTCCCGTGGACAGCACGGCACAGCCGTTGTCACGTCCTCTTCTCTACACAAGAAAGGTGCGTGATCGTATGTAGATGGAGTAGCCGAAAGCCGTTTGGCGATTGATCAACCCTCGGCCAAGAATTTCCAAATTTACTCTTGATCAGTTCATAAGAACCGAGCTCACCTTCGGGTGGAATTCGTGCTCTATGCACGAAGGTTGGACGAGCTCGTTACCTAGTAGCTTCTACGCACGATAGCGCCCACGCTCGAACTGGAATTAGAGAAAACCATCGAGAATCGGCCATGATATGGCTGTTTTCCCCGCCGCCATGGCTGAACACCTCGGCTCACCGTCGAGAGCCTAGTTGCCGGTATTTCTAGCTTCCACCCAGCCCTGGTTCGTGTTTCCCATGCCCTACTGATGCTCTCCGACCGATTTCCGGTCGATTTGGTGCACGGGAGAGCGGGACCGACCTCACCGGAACCCTAGCAGGTGCTGTCACCGGTGCGCACGGGTTTCCGGTCATCGCCGGCAGCCGGCGACCCCACCATCGAGTCCAGGGGGTCGGAAAAGGGGCAGGCGGCAAGTTTCGGGCCGGGGGGTGGCCGGGAACTCAGTTCCGGCGAGGGTCGCCGGAGAACGCCGCCGCCGCGCAGTTGGCGCGAGGAGGGAGACGACGCACTGTGTGCGGGGCCCACAAGCCAGAGTTTAAATTTTTCCCCGAATTTCAGTTTTAGTTCAAACTTCAAATCCTTATAACTTTGGCTAGAAAGCTCCAAATTGAGTGAACCAAATTTTGCTGGATTCAGCTCTCTGAGTGCTTTCCAGAAAATCAAGTTTGACTCCATGAAATTCCTTATTTCCCCAGAATTAATTCCTCAAAGTTTAAAATGTTAGGAATTTTAACTGGAGAATCCTTTGGAGGAAAATCCTGAAATTTTGCTGAGATGTTCACCAAAATATCCTTGAACTACCATAAAAATTTCAGATCCATTTGAGCTCATTTAATCCACCTAATTGTGTGATTAGTGAAACTGTTCCAGAGAAAATAGAAAATGTTCAGAAACATTTTCAGAATTTTCTCTGAAATTGTTTAGCTCATATCTTTAGTTAGAGACTTCCAAATTAAGTGAGACCAACTCCATTAGAACCCTCTGAAAATCTAGTTCTCAGAAAGTCATAGTTTGTTTCATGAAAATTCTTAGAACACCCTAAAAGCCTTTAATTAAGGTCAAGGACATAATTAATTGTGGAGGGCTCAATTGAGCTTTGCTGCAACTAAAACTTGACCAAGTCCCTGTTTAGGTTGTAACCAAGCCACAGTAAAAGTTTCACAGTCATTAGGTCTGTCTAGCAAGGGTTATAGACTTCACAACTTCAAAGTTAATACAAATGCATTTAAATTGATACATATGTTTCTTATATCATGTAGTCGCTAAGGTCGAGGAGGTACCCGAAGTCCTAGACTTTGTTACTCCGGAGGAACAGCTAGCCTACGACGAAGAGCAGCAAGGCAAGCTCCGGTTTGCATTAACCTTTTTACAAATTTTTATTGTTTTGAGCACATACTTGTTTCCTTTGTTCTGTGCATTAGAGTCTTGTTTGGAAATCCAGCTGCATAGCCAAGAAAACCACGGGTTGGGTTTAGGATTGCAAACCCCGTTAGCTACTGCATTGCTAGGATAGAGTAGGATTCGGTACAAGTCGAGTAGTTGGAACTACTCGTGAGAATAGGCTAGAGGCACATTGCTCGGGTAGAGATAGCACATGATACACATGGCAAGAAAGATGAGACCGAGCGGAGAGTAAGGGCAGCAGGACTTTGGGGCCTGTGTGCTGTAGCTCCGCTTGTGTCGATTGAGGACCGAGCCGTGTGCGGGCCTGTTGAACAAGCTAGAACAGTACCGAAGACCTACCGGCTATATGGGAACCGGGAAACTGATGTAACTCGGGTAACTGGTTATTGAGGCATTGCCCGTCGTTCAGAGGGTAGGTTGAGAGCTTGAGGTGTAAATCGGCTGGCTGCACGGAGATGCGCGTGCAGAGACCTCTTGCTCGGGACGATGGGACCGGTTCAATATTTGGCTAACGGGTGAAAGGTAGTCGCGTACGGCGTCCGTGATGGTTGTTGTAGGCAACATCGAGTACGGGCGTACGTGACGGGTTGTTCGGGTAACCCTGCAGGTGTAAATCGATTATAATCGCCGTCCCTCGCGGTCAGTGAGTACCACTTGTTCACTGTACCGTGACGTAGAAAGAACAGGCTAGTCACATGTTAAAAACGTTGCTGATTGAAAGATGGACATTGATTGTTAATGATATGCTGTAGCTTAGAGCTAACTAAAGTTCTTTTCAACTTTGGGCAAAGTACATGAGAGAAATGCGTTTCTTGTTTGATTGCGGCTCTCTCATGTGCCTTAGCGTAAGGTTCTCCACAACCTGCTGCTAAAACTTGAAAGTAAGGTTCTACTAATTAGGCGAGTCCTTGCAAATGATTTTTACCTCATGCAACCCATTACCCTCACGTAGAAGTTCCATGTTTAGGTGAGACGGGTCAGACTTGCTGAGCCTTCGTGCTCACTGCTTGTGTTTGAAGCTTTTGCAGGGTTCTATGAGGAAGGGACTCCCGAAGAGGAGACGGAACCCCAGGAGGGGAACCCCGTCGAGTGGGAGTCGTGCACGCCGCAGAGTTAGTGTGCGTGTGTGCTAGCAAGGACACGTTCGAGGGCTGAACGTGCACTTGATGCTTAGTCTACGCCCGTGAGTGTAGACTGAACTTATTTTGATGTAAACATGTTCATAAACTTGTTTATGTAATAAAACTTCCGCTTCCGCTTTGCACCTTTGACGTGTGTTATACGGTGCTGTGCAACGCAGCACCCCTCAGCGTGATCCTGGCTCGACAGGACCAATGGGGTCGTGTCACCGGAGCAGTCTGCGGTGACGAGGGGTCCAGCCGCTCTGCGACGAGAACCATGCTCACCACCTCAGTTGTTGCCGCGATGTAGAGCAGCAAGTGCTCTTCGGGCTCGGGGGCTACCATGATGGGTAGGGTCGTCAGGAGCTGCTTCAACTCCTGGAAAGCTTCTTCTGCTTCGTCGGTCCAAGCAAATGGACCGGATTTGCGCCGGAGCTTATAGAAGGGGAGTGCCCGCTCTGCTAGCCTCGGTATGAACCGACTCAGCGCGGCTAGGCATCCTGTGAGTTTATGGACATCTTTGATGCGGGCGGGGGGCCGCATCAGGTCGATGGCCTTGATCTTCTCTGGGTTGGCCTCAATTCCTCGGTGTGAGACCAGGAATCCTAGGAGCTTCCCAGAGGATACGCCGAACACACACTTGTCGGGGTTCAGCTTAGTGCACGTGGAGCGCAGTTTATCAAAGACTAGGGCTAGGTTATCTAACAATGATGAGCTCTGCCTGACTTTGACAATGATGTCATCAACATACACCTCGACTAAGTCTTATATTAGCTCTCCAAAGGTTTTGTGCATAGCACGTACAAAGGTGGGAAGAGCATTCTTTAGACCATAAGGCATAGAGTCATAACTATACAGGCCGTCTACTGTAATGAAAGAAGTGTGTTCTTCATCTTCTCTAGACATAGGGATCTGATGAAAGCCCGAGTAGGCGTCTAGGAAGCATAGCATATCACAGCCTGATGTAGAATCTACTATCGGATCTATTCTAGGGAGGGGAATGGATCTTTGGGACATGCCTTATTGAGATTGGTGTAGTCGATGCACATCCGGAGCTTCCCGCCGGCCTTTGGGACAACGACGGGGTTCACCAACCACCGGGGGTGGTGGATTTCCCGTATGAAGCCAGCGTCCAGCAGCTTCTTGATTTCTTCTCGGATGAAGTTCTGCCACTCGATGGACTGCTTGCGGGGCTTCTGTTGAACTGGACGGGCGTCAGGAAAGATCTTCAAATGGTGCTCGATCACCTCCCTAGGGATCCCCGGCATCTGCGACGGCTGCCATGCAAACATGTCGACGTTGTGCCGGAGGAAGGTGATGAGCGCGCCTTCCTATTTGCTGTCCAGGCCCCCGGCTACCCGGGTGGTCTGGGCCGCATCGGCGCCGACTTGGACGGCCTTCAGGGGGACGTCGCCCTCATCGAGAGGTTGCACGCGGGGTGCTGAGGTCGAGGCACGGTGGCGTGCACTTGGGTGGAGCTGGCCCGGTTTTGCACCGCCAGGGGCTAGTGCTCGGGCTGTTGCAAGTGCTTGGAGTTTCTCCAAGGCTGATACTGCAGCAGTGTAGTCTCCACGAATCTTGAGGACGCCTGTTGGTGTGGGCATTTCAAGACGAGGTAGCCGTAGTGGGCTACCGCCATAAATCGGTACAGGGCTGGCCTGCTGATTATGGCGTTGAAGGGGAGGTCGATCTCCGCCACGTCGAGCAGAATGTACTCTGTTCGATAGCTGTCCAGTGCCCCAAAGGTCACCGGAAGGCTGATGTTTCCGTAGGGGACGACTTGTCCCGGCCCTACCCCTGAGAACGGGCTCCATGCGGTGAGCTTGGCCATCGGGATCTGCAGCTTCTGGAAAGCTGCGCAGCTGATGAGGTTCAGCCCAGCCCCGCCATCTACCAGAACATGATACATCCTCACGCTGGCGATGGTGGGTGCTACCAAGAGTGGTAGTTGGCCGGCCCCAGCCATGTTCCTGGGGCAGTCGGTGGCGTCGAAGCTGATAGAGGTTCCCATCCACTTGAGGTGCGACACGGCTCTTGGAAGAGGAGCCACCGACGCTACTGCTCGGCGCAGAGTCTTGACTGCGCTTCGGGACGAGGGGTCAGCGGACCCGCCGTAGATGACGTAGAGCGTCTCGGCGCTCTTCGTCGCTGGAGCCAGAGTCCTCATGGTTGTGTACCGCCTTTACGGCGCGCTGAGGCTCCTGGAACTCCACCTGGTGATCGACGTTGTCTTGGGTGTCAACCTTCTGCTTGCCCTCCCTTTGACGGAAGGGAGGGGCGTCAGCACACGGTTGCTTGCCCTTGCGGAAGCGCTCCGCGAGCTTCTGAATCTCCCGGCACTCAGCAGCTGTATGGATGCTGGTGTTGTGCACGGGGCACGGCTCTCCTTGGTCACCATCTGGAGCTGGTGA
Source organism: Neostapfia colusana (assembly GCA_030760725.1). Taxonomy (NCBI): domain Eukaryota; kingdom Viridiplantae; phylum Streptophyta; class Magnoliopsida; order Poales; family Poaceae; genus Neostapfia; species Neostapfia colusana. Next base: position 35,382,757 of record JASWHV010000004.1, on the reverse strand, counting down.
CTGTCGCTGCCTCTTGTCGGGGCGTGGCCCCCGAGCTCCGCTTGGTGCTGCTGCTGCTGCAGCAACGGGAGCTGCGGTCGGTGGTTTCATCTTGCCACCGCCCCGGTTCTTGATCTTCTTGCTGCTTCTATGGGAAGCAGCGCCAGATCCGGGCTGTCCTCCTGATTCGGAGGCTGGATGTGAGTGCCAGTTCTGCCCTTCTGCTGCCCTGGCGCACTTGTCCGCCAGGCTGAAGAGCTCTGAGATGTCGCGAGCTTCTCGAGCATATTCTTGTCCCGTACACCCTGCCGGAACACCACCACCACAGAAGCATTCTGGATGTGCGGGATGGTGTTCCGTACCTAGGAGAACCCCTGGATGAAGGAACGCAGCGTCTCTCCTGGTTGTTGTTGTATGGCGTGGAGGTCGAGCTCCGTGCCAGGCCGGGTGTAGGAGCTGCCGAAGTTTGCAGTGAACTGCCGGCAGAGCTCTCTCCAGGAGGTTATGGAATCCTGGGGGAGATTCATAAGCCAAGACTGTGCTGGGCCGGTCAAGGCGACGGGGAAGTAGTTGGCCATGACGGCCTCGTCCCCTCCTGCAGCAAGGATGGCGGTGGAGTAGATCTGGAGGAACTCCGCCGGGTTGATGCTGCCATCGTACTTCTCGTACAGGTGCGGCTGGAACTTGCGCGGCCACTTCGCGAAGCGAAGGTGTGGCGCTAGGGCCGCACATCTTGCTCCTGTTGCTGCAGGTGTTGTGTGACGCCCTCAATTCTGTGGAAAACCACGGAACCGAGAACTAATGCATATGTGTGCCCGGGATGTTCATCACACATACACATATGTTCCACAAACTGATGATGAAATAATAATGCAAGTTTGAGTACAATGATGTTGTCGAAGTGTGTGGTCGACACTTCCCCCGGACCTGCTCTGGGCAGCCCGCGGAGGTTCTTTTTCGGAGGGGCTAGTCGCTTGCGGAGAGCTTAAGCGTAAGGGACAAGTGAGGGAGGAGCTTGACACGGCGAGTTTTACGTGGTTCGGTCCGCCGGAGCATAAAACCCTACGTCCACGGTGAGCAGAGGTGCTCGCTGTATTGCTTGTTGCTCAGAACCGGAGTCCTGAGCTTGAGGGTGAGTTATGCCTAGGGTGTGAGTTCCTGGAGTGCGAACCCTTGCTAACGTTGCCTACCCGAGCCTTTTATAGTCCAAGGCTCGAGCGGCTTACAAGGGGGGCCCGGGACCCGACAGGTGTTCCGGGGAGATTGCCTACCGACTATCGTATCTGCAGTTATGCCGGTAGTTGTCTCTGGCGAAGGCCTCCGAGTCTTCGTTCTGCCGCCCTGCCCATGCCGCAAGCTAGTCGTAGTGGTTGATGACGGCGGGGGCGGCAGGGGATGTCTTGTCGCTGTGTTTATTGGCTGGCAGGTTCTGACACTGCACGCCAGTCTGCGATGTGACTGGACGCAACGGCACCTGACAGAGGCGTGCTCCGCGTCTCCACGTCTTGGGAAGGCGCGGGCCTTGAATACCTTGTACGGGCAAGGTATGGCGCGTCTTTACGCCTGCTGCCTACCGCGCAGGGGCAGGCAGCGCTGTCCTGATGGACACGTGGCAGGCCCGGAGCTCTCCTCTGAGGAGAGGGAGGTCCGGCCCTGCGGGACATGTGGAGCCTTCGGACCTCTCCCCGCGGAGGGGGGAGGTCCGGCTTCTGTCGGCCACGTGGCGGGCCCGGAGCTCTCCTCTGAGGAGGGGGAGGTCCGGCCCCGGGGGACACGTGGCGCCTTCAGAGCTCTCCCCACGGAGGGGGGATGTCGGTACCTGAGATATGGGGTACCCTCGCGCACAGGGTAAAATGCCTAAGGAACTCGCCCTTCTCCGCAGGGAGAGCTCCGAAGGCGCCACGCGTCCGGCGGGGCCGGACCTCCCTCTCCTCAGAGGAGAGCTCCGGGCCCGCCATGTGGCATACAGAAGCCGGACCTCCCCCTCCGCGGGAGAGAGGTCCAAAGACGCCACGTGTCCAGCGGGGCCGGATCTCCCTCTCCTCAGAGGAGAGCTCCGGGCCTGCCATGTGGCATACAGAAGCCGGACCTCCCCCTCCGCAGGGAGAGGTCCGGAGGCTCCACGTGCCCCGCAGGCCGGACCCTTCTCTCCTCAGAGAAGGGCTCCGGACCCGCCACGTGGCCAGAAGAACGGTGCTGCCTGCCCCCGAGCGGTAGGCAGCGGGCATAAAGGCGCCCCACACCTTGCCCGTACAAGGTATTCAAGGCCCGCGTCTTCCCAAGACGCGGAAACGCGGAGCACGCGTCTGTCAGGTGCCGTTGCGCCCAGTCGCATCACAGACTGGCGCGCATTGTCAGAACCTGCCAGCCACTAAATGCCGCGACAAGACATCCCATGCCGCCTGCGCCGTCATCAACCACTACGACTAGCATGTGGCATGGGCAGGGCGGCAAGATGAAGACTCAGAAGCCTTCGACCAGAGACAGCTACCGGCATAACTGCAAACACGGTAGATAATAGACAATCTTCCCGGGGCCACCTGTCGGGTCCCGGCTCCCCTTGTAAGCCGCCCGAGTCTTGGACTATAAAAGGCTCGGGTAGGCGTCGATAGCAAGGGTTCGCATTTTGCAACTCATACGCTAGCCATACACTCTCAACCTGTAACTCACCCCCAAGCTCGGGCCTCCGGCCCTGAGCAGCAAGCAATACAGCGAGCTCCATAGCTCGCCGTGGACGTAGGGTTTTACGCTCCGGCGGCCTGAACCACGTAAAACTCGCCGTGTCAAGCTCTTACTAACTCGTTCCATCTGCGCAAGCTCTCCGCTAGGGACTAGCCCCTCCGACAAAAGAACCTCCGCGGGCTGCCCGGTGCAGGCCCGGGGGAAGTGTCGACCGCACACTTCAACATTTGGCGCGCCAGGTAGGGGGCTTTTCTCCTAGCGCGACGTGTTTCCGCCAACGAAGATGACCAAGCTTCCTTCAGCGGAAAACTCTCCCCCTCCGCGTTCACGGCGAACCGTGACCACTGGGGAGTACATGTCGACACACTCAGGACGGAGTGTGTCGGCACAAGCTGGTAGCCAGCAGCCGACTCCGGCAACGCCGACTCCGGCTATGCAGACCCCGACCAGTGTGAGATCTTCTGCAGCGCTGAGCGTACACCATGGAGGTGCGCTAGCTGCAGCAAGAGCGCTGCTGCGCAACCCACCTGCGGGGGATGCGCCCCATTCAGCGACCCAGCAATGGGTCCGTGAGGTGGACCGCCTCGTCGTTGCCGCCGCGAACCCTCGGTTTCGGCGAGGACGGCGCCCAGGACAACCGGCTGTGTCGCTGACGCGCACACCCACGGTTGACGGGCTAACGGCGGATTCCAGCTCCTCCAGGCTCCTGTCGATGGACCTGCGAAGGGAACTGGAACGGTGCCACTTGGGCCAGGACGCCCGGGTATACCTCGAGCGACGCCGAGAAAGGCGTCGCAACCATGAGGCTGGCGACAGCATGTCGTCGGCCTCGACACAACCATAAGGGCAGGCCTTCGCCACGCGAGCCCTGCCTCAGGCATATGCTGCGCAGCATATGCCACAACTATATGCGCCGCAAGCAGCGGCCCCGGTCTATGGTGCAGCCTTGCCCATGCCGGGATACGTGGTGCCAAATGCGAACCAAGCGTTCGCAGCGCCAGTACCTGCAGCAGCAGGTGCAGGATGTGCGGCCCTTGCACCCCACCTTCGCTTCGCAAGGTGGCCACGCAAGTTTTGCCCGCACCTGCCCGAGAAGTACGACGGCAGCGTCAACCCAGCGGAGTTCCTCCAGATCTACTCCACCGCCGTACTTGCTGCAGGAGGGGACGAGGCTGTCATGGCCAACTACTTCCCCGTCGCCTTGACCGGCCCAGCTTGGTCTTGGCTCATGAATCTACCTCAGGGGTCCATAACCTCCTGGGGTGAGCTCTGCCGGCAGTTCGTTGCCAACTTCGGCAGCTCCTACACCCGCCCCGGCACGGAGCTTGACCTCCGCGCCGTCAAGCAACAACCTGGGGAGTCGCTGTGCTCTTTCATCCAGCGGTTCTCTCAGGTACGCAACACCATCCCGCATATCCAAAGTGCCTCTGTGGTGGTGGCGTTCCGGCAGGGTGTCCGGGACGAGAAAATGCTTGAGAAGCTCGCGACCAGAGAGGTCCGCGACGTCTTGGAGCTCTTCAGCCTGGCGGACAAGTGCGCCAGAGCGGCTGAAGGGCGGAACTGGCACGCTCTGCCGACCTCCGAGTCAGGAGGGCAGCCCGGGTCCGGTGCTGCTGCCTATGGGGGTGGCAAGAAGACCAAGAACCGGGGGAGTGGGAAGATGAAGTCACCATTCACGGCCCCCATCGCCGCAGCTGCGACGACCAGTGGAGCTCGGGGGCCACGCCCCGACAAAAGGCAGCGGCAATCACCGGCCCCAGACAGTGACCAAGGCGGGCTATGCCCCGTGCATGGCACCTGCAACCATACTGCTGCAGAGTGCTGGGAGATCCAGAGGCTTGCAGAGCGCTTCCGCAAAGGGAGACAACAGAGGGCTGAAGCGCCGCCCTACCCTCATAGGGATGGCAAACAGAAGGTCGATGCCCCAGTCACTGCTGCCCACCAGGTGGGGTTCCAGGAGCCTCAGCGTGTCATAAAGACAGTGCATGACGGTGAGGACTCCAGTTCTGACGGTGACAGGCCAGGGCGTTAGCCAACTGCGGCGCGCCTCCGAGCCTCGAGCATACCTCTCGGGGGCCGCCTAAGGTCTGTCAACCCCTTGAAGGCCTTGCCAGAAGGGGAAGACGCCTTAGGTCATCCAAGACGAGCCCGGGCCTACCTACCCCTTGAAGGCCTTAGCCAGAAGGGGAGAACTCCCCGGGGGCCCCCAGGAGAAGGCGTGCAGGACCTGATCCAGCGCGAAGATTACAACCTCATCGACAAGACTCATCTGCAGCGAACACCCCGCAACGCACGGTCTCGGCTAATGCTCTAAGCACTACCGCCAAAGAACCAAACGTGTCGGGGGCCTGCAGGTGGGCAACTTGGTGAAGTGGCACGCTCTATTCCAAGAAGGACCCATAAGCTCTCCCCCAGCAGGGAAGGTCCCTTCCGAATCATGAAAGCTGCCGCCCCAGGTACACATGCCTTTCAACCGAGAGTGGGATCCGTTCCCAAAAATCCTTGCCATGGAGCAACACTGTAAGTCCTACTTCCTGAGCATCAGTAGGACAGGGTTATTCCCTTCTGTAATAGATCCCATAGAATTTAGGAACAGCGCTTGGGGCAGCTAAGTCTCAAAGGACGGTACAGGACTACGTCCAGTTTAGCCTGGTTCCGACCCTAAGCACGTAGAGTCTTGCTTCCCTTGAAGACAAGGCGGAACATTGCCTCCCTGTACAGCCAGAATTCCACCTATGGGTACGAATACAGAGCCCTGTTCTACTTAGCTCTCTCTCATGCGCTCATTTAAATTATGCATTAATTTTTATGATCACACTATCTCTGGATGTTCATCGTACATCTAGCTCCCCCTCTCCTGCGCTCATCCATAGTCGGCATTTGCTATCCTACCGAAGGCGGCTGCCCTTGAGGCACCTGCCGATGGCCGAGTGAGTCTCTCGGGCCTCCCCCAGTCAGGTGTTGCGGTGCCAGTTGGTTACCTCCAGGAAAGGCCTGCGTTGTGCATGGGGGGTCCAGGGTGCGTATCCAGCTTAGCCGGCCCAGAGCCCAAAGCATGCGCATCCTGCCCTCCGGAGGTCCAGGGGAGTACGTCCGCTTTGCCTGGTCATGAACCCAAAGCGCGTGCACTCTGCTTCCCCAGCGCATGGCCCGGTACTAGGGATCGGACGGCCGTACCCGGACCTCGGAGGGAGCCGGAGCTCCGGCGCCTCGTGCACAGAATTGCCCAAGCCCCGTATAGCGGATCAGGATCATAAGACGGATAAGACTAGGAGACGGGAGGGGAGGACCCCCCGAGGAGAATTACGTTTCCTCTGCCTGTGTGCAGGACCTCCAGGTTACGGCAACAGGGACTGCATGAAGCGGGGGGAAAGGAGCTACCAGCTACTCCGGCCTGGGACTGGAAGGACCGGGACCTGCCCCTCCAGCAGGGGCGGGACCCGGGGGCTCCATGTGTCCAGCGGGCCCGGAACTCTCTCCTCCCCTGAAGAGGGCTCCGGGCTCGCCACGTGGTGGGCGGAAGCTGGTCCTCCCCCTCGGTGGGAGGGCTCCGAAAGCCCTATGTGTCCAACATGGCCGGAGCTCCCGCCACTTAGGAAGGAGCTCCGGACCCGCCACGTGGCAGGCGGATCTGGAGCTCCCCATAGGGCGAGATCCGGAGACCTCCGGGGGCCCCTAACACGGTTAGGACCCGGGGAGGGTGTCTGTGCAAAGCTCCGAGATTGGAAATGGCCTCTGAGTACCTTGCGGAGCTAAGGACTCAGCCAAGAAAAGCCAAGAAGGAGAGAAAAAGCATCACAGACACAAGTATCCAAGAGAGTCAAATTAAGTAAGGCTCCATGAGCTGGACTACAGACTCGATAAAAAGGGAGAAACAAGTCCTAAGGACCTCCCGGCTCTCGCCGGAACCTTGCGGCTACAAGGGTGGCCACATCCTCGACTTCAGCCCTGGCAGCTTCCTCCCGCTCCGCGGCTGGGCCCTCTCTCGCTGGCTCTAGCGAAAAAGAGGGATCGCGGCTCTTAAAGCATGCCAGCACATGCGAGGCGACCTCTAAAGCTAAGCCGCGGCCCTCAGCCTCAAGCTCACTGGCGACCACCGAGTCGAGTCTGTCCAGCTTGGCGCCGATCGACTCCAACGCAGGGATCACCTCCGCCACCTTCAATGCAGGAGTCGCGGCCCTCACCGGACTGAAGCCAAGAGGGATCTGGGCGGACCCCGCTCAATCCACGAAGCTTGAGACCGCAAGAGCCTCGGAGGACCGCAAGGCTGAGAGCTCCTCCACCTCGCGGCGGGCTGCCTGCAGAGCCTCCAGGTTCCTCTCGGAGAATTCCTTCTCCTTGGCCGCCAGAGAGCTCTCCCGAAGGTGGAGAGTCTTGGCGAGCCGCTCCAACTCAGCGGCCTTGAAGTCGGCGGTCAGCTCCCGGTCCAAGACCGCCCGGCGATCACGGGAGACCTGTTCCTCCCTCAAGTCGAGGTCTGCCTTCAGGATCTCCAGCTCCTCCACCCGAGCTCGAAGGTCATCCTCGCCCGCAGCCAGCTGCGCGGCGCCCCTCTCCGCCTCAGCTGCCATGGAACGCTCCCGTTCCTCAACGGCGAGTTCACGGCGCTCCAACCGCTGCCGTATCTCCACAGCAGCAGAGAGGCTCTCTTCGGCTCGGGCGTGTGCCTCCAGGGCCTCCCTGTTGATCCGCCGCGATTGGGTGTCCATGCGGTCGACAGCCCGCTTCATCCGGTCGACGAGCGCTTCCCTGAAGTCGAGCAACTCCCGCCTGGAGTTGAGCTCACTCTTAACCTTCGCGGTCCTCTCCCGCAAAAGGTTCCCCCAGATGAGGAGGCGGTCCCGTTCAACCGTATACTCCTCCCGCTCGCGCCCTAGTGCAGCCAAGACCTGCCGGACGCTCGACTCGGCAAGCGCGAAGGCGTCCGCCAGAGGCAATGGAGCAAAAGAGGCTGGGGCAGTCCCCCCGACCTCCTCCATTACCTCGTCTTCAGGAAGAGCCGACGCACCAGCAACCGAGACGAGACGCCGATCAGGAGAAGCTGGCTCCGCGGCTCTGGCAGCCAGGCCAAACGGGCTCTCTTCAGCTTCTGGCTCCTTGACCTGAGGAGAGGGGCGAGCCGGGGAAGGCGGTGCTGGAGAAGAGGCCAGGCCGCCTAGCGCAGGGTCAACCTGCGCTGGCTCGGGGGCCGCGGTGGCCGTCTTGGCAGGAAGAGACGACGCCGCCGCGGAGTCCGGGCACACCGGAACAGGAGAAGTTCGCGCTGGCTTGGGGGCCGCGGCAGTTGCCCCTGGCTCCGAGCGCAGCGGCACAGATTCCCCGCAAGACGGGGAAGGACGGGAAGCGCGGACACTCCAGCGGGCTCTGAACCCCGACTTCCGAGCCGGGGTAGGACTTCCAGAGCCCGCTACCGTCGCCGACGGCCGCTCCGCAGTCGCTTGGACTGGCGGAACAGGGGACGCCCCAGAAGCTTCCCCCAGCGCATCAACTCGGGGCCTCTTCGAGTCGCCACCGGAGGGAGTGTCAGGCACCCCAGAATCCCGACTTGGCACCGACGCCGTTGCTGGAGGAGATCGAGCGCGTTTCTTCTCTGGCGGCGGGTTGGAAGCCATGGCAAGGGAGAACTCAAAGGCAAGAGAGCAAAAGCACAAGAGTCCGAGAAGAAACGCTGAGAAGTGCGAAGGGTAGCTGCAATGTGGGTAAGACCCCCTCTAAAAAGCTTCCCAGTGCAATTCCAAGCGATTCGGAACTCTTCGAATATCCCGCACCGGCAACCGCTTCAGTTCCTAGACCGAATGCCGATGACGGGTGGGCCCAAGCCGCCTAACTGAAGCGGTGGGGGCAAGGAGTCAGTCTCCTAAGAAGATGAGCCGGCAAGGCACTACGGCGGTTCCCGAAGAAAGCGCCGCAACGTGCAGAAGTGGCAGTCTTGGGAACCGACGCAGTAAAAGCAACCATCAAGTGAGCGCACGCTCCCACGATCCTGTGGCTGTTCGTGCTCCGGCAGCGGTCAATTCGGGACTTAGAGAAAGTGCGCGGATCGGAAGAGACGGAGGTCCCACCTCGGGCTCGCTATCTCCCCCGAGATGGGCCCGGGGGCCACTGTCGGTACCTGAGATATGGGGTACCCCCGCGCACAGGGTAAAATGCCTAAGGAACTCGCCCTTCTCCGCAGGGAGAGCTCCGAAGGCGCCAGGCGTCCGGCGGGGCCGGACCTCCCTCTTCTCAGAGGAGAGCTCCGGGCCCGCCACATGGCATACAGAAGCCGGACCTCCCCCTCCGCGGGAGAGAGGTCCGAAGACGCCACGTGTCCAGCGGGGCCGGACCTCCCTCTCCTCTCCTCAGAGGAGAGCTCCGGGCCCGCCACGTGGCATACAGGGGAGGTCCGGCTGCTGCTAGCCATGTGGCGGGCCCGGAGCTCTCCTCTGAGGAGAGGGAGCCCTGGCCCCACTGGACACATGGCGCCTTCGGAGCTCTACCTGCGGAGAAGGGCGAGATCCTTAGGCATTTTCCCCTGTGCGCGGGGGTACCCCATATCGCGGGTACCGACAGTGGCCCCCGGGCCCATCTCGGGGGAGATAGCGAGCCCGAGGTGGGGCCTCCGTCTCTCCTGCTCCGCGCACTTTCTCTAAGTCCCACATTGACCGCTGCCGGAGCACGAACAGTCGCGGGATCGTGGGAGCGTGCGCCCACTTGAATGCTTTGTACGGTAAAGGCATGGCGCGCCTTTACTCCTGCTGCATACCGCGCTGGGCGGCAGCACTGCTCTGCTGGCCACGTGTCAGACCCGGAGCTCTCCTCTGAGGAGAGGGGGGCTCCGGCTCCGCTGGACACGTGGAGCCTTCGGAGCTCACCCCCGCGGAGGGGGCGAGGTCCGGTCTTTCAGGTCACGTGGCAGGCTCGAAGCTGTCCTTTGAGGAGAGGAGAGCCCCGGCCCTGCCGGACACGTGGCGCCTTCGGAGCTCGCCCCTGTAGGGGGGGTGAGGTCCGGCCTCTTGGGCCACGTGGCAGGCTCAAAGCTATCCTCCGTGGGGATGGGAGCTCCGGCCCCGCTAGACACGTGGCGCCTTCAAACCTCGCCCCTGCAGAGGGAGCGGGGTCCTTAGGAAGTTTTACGCTGTGCGCGGGGTACCCGGTATTGAGGGTACCGACAGTGGCCCCCGGGCTCACCTCGGGGGAGGTAACGAGCCCGAGGTGGGGCCTTCTCCAACCCGCGCACTTTCTTGTCTTGAGTACTCCCTGTGCTGGCAGTGTCTTGACGGCTTCGGAGTTCAGCCTCTGAGGAGAGGGTGAAGCCTGGCATCGGAGCTCTGCCCTTGTGAAAGGGGGAGGTCTGGCTTCGGAGCTCGCCTCTGAGAAGAGGGATGGTCCGGGAAGTCATCGGAGCTCAGGCCCACGAAGGGAGTGAGGTCCGGCATCAGGGCCAGCCTGTGAAAGGAGGGCGAGGGCTGGCGTCGGAGCTCGGCCCAGCTGTGGGGGCGGAGGTCCGGAAGTCATCGGAGCTCAGGCCCACGAAGGGCGTGAGGTCCGGCATCAGCGCTCGCCTCTGAAAGGAGGGTGAGGGCTGGCCTCGGAGCTCAGCCTAGCTGTGGGGGCGGAGGTCCGGAAGTCATCGGAGCTCAGGCTAGCGAAGGGCATGAGGTCCGGCATCAGCGCTCACCTCTGAAAGGAGGGCGAGGGCTGGCCTCTGAGCTCGGCCCAGCTGTGGGGGCGGAGGTCCGGAAGTCATCGGAGCTCAGGCCAGCGAAGGGTGTGAGATCCGGAGATCATCGGAGCTCAGGCCAGCGAAGGGCGTGAGGTCCGGAGGTCATCGGAGCTCAGGCCGGCGAAGGGCGTGAGGTCCGGCATCAGTGCTCGCCTCTGAAAGGAGGGCGAGGGCTGGCCTCAGAGCTCGGCCCAACTGTGGGGGCGGAGGTCCGGAAGTCATCGGAGCTCAGGCCAGCGAAGGGCGTGAGGTCCGGCATCAGCGCTCGCCTCTGAAAGGAGGGCGAGGGCTGGCCTCGGAGCTCGGCCCAGCAGTGGGGGCCGAGGTCCGGAAGTCATCGGAGCTCAGGGCCACGAAGGGCGTGAGGTCTGGCATCAGGGCTCGCCTCTGAAAGGAGGGCAAGGGCTGGCATTGGAGCTCGGCCCTGCTGTGGTGGAGGAGTCCGGTACTGCTCAGAGGTCCTCCCTTTCCTGTCCCTTAGTCTCATTTCGCTTACTGTCCCGGGCCGGAATACGGGGCTTGGGTAATCCAGTGCACTTGGTCCCGGAGGTCTGGCCCCCAGCCCCAGTCAGGGTGTAACCGTCCGGCCCCCTAGTACTCAGACCGTAGCGTTGGGGGGCAGAGTGCGCATGCTTTGGGTGCAGGACTGGGCAAAGCAAGGCTCCTGACCCCCTGGTCTAGCTTAGGTCTTTTCTCAGAGGAGACCAACTGGCGGTACAGTACCCTTACAGGGGGAGGTCCAAAAGGCCCCCGGGCCTCTGGCAGGTACCCCAAGCACTACCGCCTTCGGCAGGATGGCAAATATCGACTATGCATGAGAGCAGAAAAGAGGAACCAAGTGTAGAATGGATGCACACTGTCTAGAGCGTGGGGTGGTGATCATATAAATTAATGAGTAATTTAAATAAACACCTAAGTAAGCATGGTGAACTTACTGGGGTAGCGTCGGAGCGCCATGTCCTCACGCAGAGCGGGTCATGCGTGGCTTCGTCGTACGCTCGGACACGGGGGGACCCCCATGGTGATCTCAGGGGGAAGCATGGCTTCCACCCCGCATACCATGTAGAAGGGTAGTTCCCGTGACCCGGCCCTGGAAAGTCCGGCTGGCCCTCGACAGATTTTCTTCCCAAATTTGGGACTATTTCATAAAGAATTGCTCCTGTAGTAAATCCCTAAAGGATTTACTAAAAACAATTCTACAGAAATTCCTGGGCATTTTCATAGCCTAAAATTGGTTTCTACTTGATGTACTCCTTATGAGGATTCCAAAAAAATTGGTCTCACTCTTTTTGGAGTTTTCTACACAAAGTTATGGGCTTGTAAAGATCAGCTAATTCCTGGAATTATTTCTCTAATAGAAACTTCAAATAATTGGGCTGGGCCCACTGTTTTAAATTGGACCAGTGAGATTTTGGCAACACCGGGGGCTACGGGGTTATTCCCGCGCAGCCGCACTGGATCCGGCGCCACAGGCCGATCCCCACGCGTATACGGAGGCTGACTGGTGGGACCCGGTCCTCCTTTGTCTTCCTCGCGCTGCCCGTGCCTCCCGCGGCGGCGCACGCCGGCGAGGCTCGCCGGGACGGGGTTCCCGTGGTCCAAACTTCATCAAACTCACCGCCTGTGAGTTCTACACCGTGCTGAACACGATGGTGGGGTCGGGAGCCGATGACAACGGCCGGAAATGTGCTTGCACCGGCGACCATGTCGAACCTTACTTCGGCGACCTCGCTCTCCCTTAACAGTGGGTCTTTCGGGCTAGGGTTTGCTCCAAAAGCACCAGTGTCCCATGGACAACATCGACCCATAGCACGCTCTCCATGAAAACCACCGGAGAGGAGACCTCACCGGCGACCCGAGGTGTTTTTGCACTGGCGGCTAAGAAAACAGCTAGGGCTCCCTCGTTTCTTGATGTTTTCGCTTGGTTCTTCGTCGAGGAGAGGAGCTAGGAAGTAGGGAAGCTCTGTGCAAGCTTACTCGAGGTCTAAAGGATCGTGCACCACAAATTTTCGGTTAGACCGAGCCCTATTGGTCGGTGTACAGTTTGAGAAAATGGTGAAATTCTCGCCACCGGTCCTAGCAATCGCTAAACGGCCTCCGGCTACACGACCAGGACATGTCCACGCACCTTTCTTGTATAGGAAGTCGGGGGAGAGGGTGGTCGGGTGCTGCTGCCGACGGTGAGCCGAAACGGCGAGGTCCGGGCACCTTGAAGCTTTGGCGTCAATCCGCGTTTCTCGAGCAGTTCGGACCAGCAAACCTCGAAGGGACTTTGGCGAGGGCTAGAGCACGTACAGGTGCTACTTTTTGCTATGGATGGCCCGAGCAGCCGAGCTCAGCAGGCGGTGGTCGATCGGGAGAGAAAGCTATCGGTGGTGCTCGTTGTGGACAAAGCAGCCGCGGCAACCAAGCTGAGGAGGAGGAGAAGTAGAGCTGGGGTACTCGGGCGGCCGCTCTTATCGCCCAAGCACACGCGCCGACGTCGGCCAGCGAGAACCAGCTCGGTGGCTCGGTGAGGACGTCCGGTGGAGCGCTTTTCCGGGAGCTGTCGCGCCGCGATCACCCAGGAACAGAGAGAGAGGGAAAAACAGTCGGTTTGTTTGCTTTAGGTGGCTGACAATTGGGCCCCACCTCCCCCTTTGTTTAGTCAAACTTTTCTGATATTTTTCCCTCCAGCAACTCAACATTAAAAGCTTTACTTCACCCCAAAGTTAAGTTTGAATTTGTTGAATTCAAATGGTTTAAATTCTGGTGTAGAATTTGAATGGGGTTTGATCATTTGAATTTAAAAAGGGGTTTGAATTCTCCACTTTGTATTGCCTCAAAAATATAGCAAACCAGCTCCAAAGTTTCCCACTTTTGGCATGGCTGCTCATTCAAAGGTGGAGCACACATTTGTTGAACCAAATTTTGAAATTGAGGGAATTGGAATTTGAAAGTGAATTTGAAATTCAGATTGGAGGGCTTTTCCTTTTAATCCCAAACAAATATTGAAACTCCTCCAAATGAGCTGAAATTTGGAAGGTTGAATATTTGCACTATGAAGATCCAAGTTATGAATTTAGATCTCCATGTTTGGAAGTTTTGGGAAGTCTAAACCCTCACTTTGAACTCACCCCCTATTAATTCAAAGTTTTAATTCCCCTCATTTTTCATAAGTGTATATGAGCAGAATTTTTCTTGCTACCACTTTTGGGGATTTTACATCCCTCCCCCCTTAAAAAGAATCTCGTCCCGAGATTCCAAAGGAAAAGTAAAGTGGGGAAAACTTTACCGGGTATATGATGATAGCAAGTCCGGATAATACGTTCGTAGATAATCCTCGCTTTCCCATGTCGCCTCATCAGCGGTATGGTTACTCCACAAGACCTTGTAGAACCATAAGGTACGGTTTCTTGTGGCACGAGTCTTTTCATCAATGATCCGGATCGGATACTCCGTGTACGTGAGGTCCGGTTGAAGAACTTCTATGTCTTCTGTGCGGATTTCAGCCGAGGGTTTGAGGCACTTCCTCAGCTGAGAGATGTGGAAGACGTTGTGAATGCCTGCGAGCGACGCTGGTAACTCTAGGCGATAGGCCACGGGTCCGCATCTTTCAATGATGACGAATGGACCAATGAACCACGGCGCAAGTTTACCCTTCACTCTGAAACGGTGAACTCCCTTCATCGGAGACACCCGGACGTAAACATGGTCCCCGATGTCGAAGTGGAGAGGGCGGCGTCTTTTATCCGCATAGCTTTTCTGGCGAGATTGAGCAGCCTTGAGGTTGTCCTGTATTACTCGCACTCGTTCTTCAGCTTCATTCACAAGTTCAATGCCGTAGATAACTCGCTCGCCGGACTCGCACCAGTTGAGAGGTGTGCGACATTTCCGGCCGTAGGGAGCTTCATACGGCGCCATCTTGATGCTAGCTTGATAGCCATTGTTGTAAGAAAACTCTGCCATAGGCAAATGATCGTCCCAATTCTTGCCGTGGTGGATGGCACAAGCGCGTAGCATGTCTTCAAGCACTTGATTCACCCATTCAGTTTGACCATCCGTTTGCGGGTGATACGCGGAGCTTCGGATCAGTTTGGTCCCCAATGATGCGTGCAGCTGTTCCCAGAACCGAGAGACGAACAGCGCACCGTGATCTGAAATGATGGAGCGGGGAACACCGTGCAAACACAAGATCTTTGCAATGTACAGCTCTGCATATTGCTTGGCCACGTACTTTGTATGTACGGGGATAAAATGAGCCGACTTGGTTAGTCAATCGACTATCACCCAAATTGAGTCATGCTTGTGAGACGTGAGAGGTAACCCGACCAGGAAGTCCATGCTAATATCCTCCCACTTCCACGCCGGAATGTTCAATGGTTGCAGCTATCCGTCTTTACGCATATGGTATTGCCTCAAAAATATAGCAAACCAGCTCCAAAATTTCCCACTTTTGGCATGGCTGCTCATTCAAAGGTGGAGCACACATTTGTGGAACCAAATTTTGAAATTGAGGGAATTGGAATTTGAAACTGAATTTGAAATTCAGATTGGAGGGCTTTTCCTTTTAATCCCAAATAAATATTGAAACTCCTCCAAATGAGCTGAAATTTGGAAGGTTGAATATTTGGACTATGAAGATCCAAGTTATGAATTTAGATCTCCATGTTTGGAAGTTTTGGGAAGTCTAAACCCTCACTTTGAACTCACCCCCTATTAATTCAAAGTTTTAATTCCCCTCATTTTTCATAAGTGTATATGAGCAGAATTTTTTCTTGCTACCACTTTTGGGGATTTTACACTCAAGCCATCACCGAGTGAGCTCGTGCTCCCTACACCGAGAAACGGTCTCTTCCGTGGTGGCCGACACAGAACCGAGAGGAGGTGCTCTCGTGGACAGCCTCACCCAGGGCTTGTCACGGCCAAGCAAAGCCTCCTCTGGACGCGCACGACATCCACGCAGCTCACCACCGAAGCTCAGGTCCAACTACGGATCATCGACGATGAATTTTGACATTCTCTTCCGATCGGTGCAAACCGACCCTCGGGTATGAATTCATGAAATTCCCAATTGCTTCTTGTTTAGAGGCCACAAAAATTCACCACACGAGTGCTAGACTTGATGGCGCATAAGTTAGCTTCTCAAAACTTAGCATGAAACACACTGTGCACGGCGTATTTCCGATCTTCCCGACGGCGGCTATGGCGGGAAGATTCAGGCGCACGATGAACCCTAGTTTGGAGCCATTTCCGAGCCGTTTTACCCCCATGTCGACCTTTCTGAGCTTCCACCGGTGCTTTAGAGCTTGGGAACCGAAGCTTGGAGGGCTTAGGGCATCGGGGCGACGTCGCCGGACTTCCTCTGAGCCGCTGCACCATTGCGCGGTAGTTTAGGGGCTTCGCCGGTCCGGTAAAATCATCCCATCATGTTCCACGCAAGTTTCCAGAGCCTAGCGGTGAGTTTGGGCATGGGGGACGGCCGCAGAAGCGATAGCCGAGGTGCTCCGGCAGCGAGGGGGCGCGGGCAGCTGGAGGTTGAAGAAGCCTCGACGGGCCCGCATGTCAGTGGCTCTAAGGGGGAGGCTAGATCGTCTGTGGACTCGGATCAACTGTGATAGCACGGGAATTAAACCTGTGGCCCAGTGTGGCGCTGTCCCGACACTAGACACGTGTCCCCTGGACCCACCGTCAGTGTTTGAACTTTTCCACGATTTATTCAAATCCCAGATTTTCCCCCAAACTTTAGAAGAGCATAACTTTTGCTAGGAAACTCCAAATTTAGTGATTCAAATTGGATTAGATTCCGATTGACAAACTCTATCCAAATATTCAACCCAGTTTGTATGAAAGTCATTATTTAATTCTGGAAAATTGTCTTAAAACTTTTCATCAAAAGAATTTTAGAGGGAGTTTGGTTTATCCAAAAATCCTCAAATTTTGCCAGAATATCCTTTATGGTGTTATTGAACTCCTGTAAAAATGTCAGCTCATTTGGAGTTGATTCGATCAGGAGAATTCAGATTTTAAGTTGCTATGTTCAAATGAATACAGAAACATTTTCAGAGAATTTCCAAAACTTGGAAATTCAGTTCTGGGCAATTCTTAGCCCCAAAAATCGTAGGAAAATTCATGCAGGCTCTATGAACTATAATTGAAATTTTAATTCACTAAGTTTGACATGAACATGTGTGTTACCTCAGAATTAATTTCTCTTTGCTTAATTGTATAGAGAATTGTTCTGAATAAACCACTTAATGAAAAGTGCTAATTTTTGGTCCAGATGACTTTCTTGTGACCAGGAACTCACATGAAAATTTTCAGCTCCATTAGAGCCCTGTATCACCACTGTTCTGTTCAACCTCTTAAGGTGATCAACACACAAGTGGAGAAAGCACTTACCACTTGATCATAGTGCTTAAACCGAAACCCAAACCACTAGCACCAGTGTCATTTTAAATTCTTAAACAAAGTTCCAGTTTTTAAACTTGTCATTAGAGCTTATTAGCAAAAGCTTTACAATTAAATGCATATGCATATTCATATCGTGTAGCATCTATGTGAGAACGTGTGAAGAAATTGAAGTGAAGATCAAGGAGGGAAGCAAACGAGTGATCAAGCCCCAAGTTATCTTCACTAACTGATTGTAATCTTATTTACCTGCAAAACAGGCAAGCCTCGGTTTGCATTTGAATAGTTTTTATAAAGTAATTCCATTTCGAGAGATCATAGCTTGAATATTTGATTGCATTAGGTCTAGTTGATAATGAATACCCCAACTGCATGACCAGAATGTCCTAAGAGAGAAAGGATAGAATAGCACTTCCACGATTGAATTTGGCTATGCTAAATGTAAGTAGGAAAGGTCCAGTAGAAGTCGAGTAGTTAGAATCTACTCGCGAGTTTAGGGCTGGTCTATTCGGAGCGGGTCAAGAATAGAAATGATGAGCAAAGTTCAAACATAAGAAATAGAGACCGGGCAGGGAGGTTTAGATGCATCAGGTTGCGGACCGTGCAACAAGAATCACTTGAAAACACGAAGTAAAACTTGAGATACGATCAAAACATTAAATGAAGATCAATCTGTTCTACCCGATATAAAACAGATCTGCAACGCTGCAAAGAAACTCGTGTATCTCAAAAACTACAGATCCGAAGCTCGTGAAAATTTCACAGATGATAGATAATTCAGTTGTGAAGACAACCCAAAAAGAATCACGTCAATTGGATCTGTAAAACTCGAGTTATGAATGAAACACCAAAGCAACGTCGGTCTGTCCAGAAACTCGGCGAGAAAGACTTGACGAAAAACAAGTCGGACGAACAAGGCACAAAATCTCCTCGAAACTATGAACTTTATTCAATAGAAACACAAGAGGAACATCCCAAAGTTCTCTACACACGAGAGCTCTGGCCTCCCTTGCTTTTATAGCCAGCCCTCAGGCTAAACAATCCAATCTAGGACTCCTACTACTAATTGGACTCGTATCCTAACTTACCATAACTGCTCAGGACTCTCCTATTCGCAGATAGAAGCAATCGTGAGACTTTCAAACACCTTAGAAACGTCCTAAACATTCCTAAAACAACTCAACTTCGTGCCTAGCACGAAATCCTATCATAACCAACTCAAATCTTCCATATTTGAGCCATATCCGACTCAGCCTCAGCCTGAGTACGCAATCCAGCCGGTTGGACCTTTCCGACCAATTCTTTACGTCCACTTTCTTCATCACGCCTTGGAACAATGTTTCCACGTCCATGCACTCCTTGCACACGTGCAAACACCTTCTAACGACGTACACGCAACCTTCATATGCACTGCCCTTGATCCAAACATGCTGCGCGACCTCCCGATCAACTCAACCACAGCTCCTCCCGAACTTGGTTGTTGGAACCTCATCTCCTCCCTGAGACTAGTCCAAGGATCCCGTCACCAGCCATGTCTTGAACTCAAGCAACACCTGCACATGAATAAACAACCAATTCTTCCGAGCACAAGTCCTCAACTTGACTCACGTTAGTTCGAAAACCACAACACCTTACATGAGCACGTCACATAAGCATGTTGCAAACCATATCAAATGATAACAGCCATAACCACCAAAACACACCAAAAACTTAGCAAATTAATACTAAGCAGACCTTCCCATAAAGCAAGTTTGAAACATTGCGAGTTAAAAGCAAAAACAAGACGCTGCAGTCCTACGAGTTGAACTTCACGGGAGCTCCCTAAAAACAAGCTCCGGACCTCACAGAAGCTCTCCGGACCTTGCAGGAGCTCTCCGGACCTTGCGTCGGACCTTGCCAACACTTGGCGGACCTAACAAAGAACTTGTCGGACCTTGCCACAGAAGAATGTTTTGGAAATATTCAAAACTTTGAATGTTAATGCTAACTTTTATCCTAATTGCCAATGTACTCAGCACACATAGGTCTCACACAGAGCCCGCGGGTGCACGCCGGACAGAGTGGTGGCGCCACTCGTCCTCCTTGTTTCTCCACCGTTTTAGCTCTGGTTTCACCCTACACGACCCTCACACCGTGGCCTAGCAGCCGGGCAAGGTTTCCCCGCATGAAAACGGCCGGAGGTGTGTCGGCATCGGTGGGGGCAGCTCGGTTGCTCGGCATCAACACGTTCCGGCGTGTCCCAAGCTTCTCCCTGCGAGCTAGATTGCCCTAAAGCATCCCTAGTGGTCAGGGAACGTGGAACGGAGCACATCTCTCGCAGCAAACGGCGGAAAACATGAGCTCGACGGTGGACCGACGTGTTTTCGCCGGTGGCGATGATTTCTCGTCGCCCGTGGTGTGTGGTGGCTGGTTTTGTGAGGGACCACAGGACCTCGTTGGGTGGTGCCGTGATATGCGGCACCCAACAGCACACGGGTTGCAGAAACACATCATATTACATAAATAGTTTGCGGAAGCGTACAAGATTGTTTTACAAATAAGTATATCAGAGTAAGCTACAGCGGAAGACTATCACTCTCACGATTCATTCTAACTAGCAACAAAGAAACAATCCAGCCCGCGGACTGTATCTTACTAGCAACACGAAGACAATCTGCAGCGGCGAGGATGCTCTTAGAGTAAGCACTCGGAGGTTCCCGAGTCTCATCGGCACCCCTTCTCATAAGCATCGAGTCAATTACCTGCAAAACAACTCGGATAGCATCCGTGAGCATAACGCTCAGCAAGACTTAACCGTCACCCTAAACATGAAACTCTAAGTGAGGTTATGAACCTAACATAGGATGGCATAAGCATAATTAAACTCGCCTAAAAGTGAATCCTTACTTTCAGGTATTAATTGCAGCATTTTAAGTAACCCTGGGCACGCCACATCGGGAGTCCACAATCAAACAAGAAACGCTTTCCCCCGATGTAAATTGCTCATGGCATAAAAGAATCGAATTTGCACTAGCCTATTCATCAAGATCCAATACAAAGGTAGGATAATACTTCACATCAAAATGATTAGTTCCTTTCTCATGCAAGTTCTTACTACGTCACGACTGTAAGAACAAGTATGCTCGGTCCATTCCGCGAGCGACGGTGATTCGAATCAATAGCACCCGGAATACACGACACGTACGCCCGTACTCGACATTGCCTACAACAACCATCACTAACGTCGTACATGGCAGCCTTTCCCCCGTTTCACCCCCGCTGAATCGATCAAGTCGCCCCGTACAGTAGCTACTCTCATGGTGCACCTTCCGACATGATATGTCATGAGAATATTCCCCACATACTGCACACCGGCCGTCCGCCTGAGGCGACCCGAAAAGTCCCAACGACAGCTTCCCGAGGTACATCGGTTTACTGGGTCCAATATAGCCAGCATGAGTCTGGTACACAACTCAAACTTGTTAAACAGGGCCGCATACGGATCGGTCCTTGACCGACACGGACAGGTCTATAACACCCAGGCCCCTATGTCCTGCTGCTCCTACAACCTTCCGGTCTCAACTTTAACTTGCTAATTCAATTATGAACCAATCCCGTATGCCCCTGTTGTTCCTGAAACTGCGAGTAGCATCTCACCACTCGACTTCTACCGAACCGTACTTAAGCATGGCAGTTCTACACGGTGAAAGATACCTACCCAATACTCCATGGGTCATTTGGTTATGCAGGAGGGGTATCAAACACTAGACCTAATGCACAGTTTAATTCTTAACCGAAAGTGAATACAAAATAAAAACTTAATAGATGTTAAATGCAAACCAGAGCTTGCCTGTTTTGCAGGGTAGTCATATGTAACCAGTTAGTGTCCTTGCTGATCCACCCTTGACTCTCCGGAGCTTGATCCACTTCAATGAATCACTCCTTTGAGTCCCCTTCGTTGTGGTTCCTATTGAAATGCATATGCACATGCTTTATAGAATGTAATGGAAAGAAGTTATAGAATTAATCTCTTAGGAAACAGAGGTTGTGTGGAAGAGCCAAGCATGGCTTGGTTTGCCTCTGTTGTGCAAAGAACAGAAATAAACTAAATTGACCTTAAGGCCTTAGCTATATACTAACCATTTTCCCCAATGAACATACTAGATAAGCTGAAAAGATCTGAGTGCATCTGAAGAACAAGAACTCCAATGGCCTCAAAACTTTTACAGCAGGTTCCATACTACCTAAGGATTTAGCTTGCCAAATTGCAGCTAATGTGGAGTCATATTGTGTCCTCCCTAATTCTCACAATATCTATTATGTATTTTCACATATACATAAGTATAGAGAGTCAGAACAGGGAGTTCTAGGGCTTAACTTGAGCTGATAATTTACATCTGAGTTCTTGGTCACATGAGAGTAATCTGATCAAAACTTCAGCCCTTTTAGTTGAGTGGTTCTCCCAGAACAATTCTTCAAACATTTGTGCTCAAAATAATTAATTCTGAAGAAATGTGCATTTTCATGCTCAATAAAGTGAACTAAAATTCCAAGTATGTCTCATAGAGCTTTCCTAACTTTTCCTATGATTTTTGGAGCTATGGATTGCCCAGAATAGATTTTAGAAGTGGGAAACATTTTCTGAAAATGTTTCTGGACTCTTTTGAACACAGTAGTTTGCATTTAGCAAATTCTTACTCAAATGATCCTCAAATGAGCTGAAAATTTGCTAGTAGGTCAATACTATGCTAAAGAATATTCTGGCAAAATTTGGGGATTTTTGGATAACCCAAACTCCCTCAATAATTCTTTTTCAGAAAATATTCCAAGAATTTTCCAGAATATAATATTAACTTCTGAGTTTATATTTGGATAGAACTCTGAAAGATGAATCCAACCCAAGTGGAATCACTCAAATTGGAGTTTTCTACAGGAAGATATGAATTTCCAAAGATTGAGCCAACTCTGGAATTGTTTTCCTATAGAAAATCCGGCTGGACCCACAGTTTTGAATTCCAGCCAATAGAAACGAAGCCACACCGGGCCACAGCGTCTCTGCGCGCCAACACACGGGATCCCGGCCACACCCGATCCCGGGTTTAAAATTTGAGCTGCTGAGAGGCGGGGCCCACGCTTCGTCTTCTTCCTCCGGATTCCTCCCCGCGCCCGCGCTGCCCCTCGCCGGCCTGACGCCGGAGCTCGCCGGCTCGCCGTTTCCGGCCACTGCCTGAGCTGAAATTCGCCGCCAGGGAGTTTGTGACACCGAGGAACACGGCTGTGGGGTTTGCTAGGGCTGCCAACGACCGGAACATGGCCGGGGACGTGCGGCAGCTACCGTGGGGGGTTCGGCGGCGTTGCTTGAGGTATCCAGCCCGCCAAAACCTGTGCCGACGAGACCTACAGCACCAGTGGATGATCGCAAGGCTCGGCATGGCCCCTAAATGGCTTGGGAACAGCCGCAAGTCGGTCGTCACCGTGCGCCCGATTTGGTCCGCCGGAGAAGTGTTCGGTAGACCTCAAATTACGTCGCCCCAAAGGGTTTTCATGCGACGGATGCTAAAGAGAACATGATCGCTGGCTAGTCCAGCTCCTACTTGCAAAGTTTGATGAGCTAAGAACGAATAGAAGTGGAGAATTTTGGATTCCTGTACCGGATGCTCGGGTTGAAGCCGCCGGAGCAAAACTTCGAAATTTGCCGGCGATGCTTCACGGTATGGCCTGAGCTTGGGCTGAGAGCAGCACCGCACCCGTGCACGTCCGTAGGTGTGATCGCTCGGCCGTGAAACCCGCTGTGGAGGGTTGTCCACGAGCGCCCGATCACGTTTTTGAGCTAGGTCGCCGCGGCGGCGTTTGTTCTCGGGCAACGGAGGCTGAAACTCGCTTGGTTTCGTGTCAGGAAGGTGGAGGCTGATCTCGGGGAAGCGTTTAGCAGCTCGGGGGAGGATGAGGCACGGTGGTTTTGCCGTTCCTCCGATCGGACCGAGAGCGGAGGGGAGGAGCTCGGGTTGCTCGGTGTTCTCGCGAGAGAAGAAGGCAACTACGCTTTGCTTTGGCCAGGGGCCACGTGATCACGTTGAAGACGCGGTCAGGACCACCCTCGGGGCGCCAGCGCGTGGAGACCGGCAGCAGGAGCTGGCACGGCAAGCTCCTCGGTGGAGCCCGTGAGCTGTTCGGGAAATTTTCCCACCGAGGGTAAAACTTAGTGAGTAAGGCTCCTCCTTTAGCTCTATGACATGTGGGTCCCACTCCACATGTACCTCCCAAATATCTGTTCAAGCTGATCTCTTTAATCCCCAGAATTCTTAGTTTAAAAAGGTGGGCTAGAATTTGAATTCCTCAAATTCAGTTTGAATTTGCAAGACTAAATCTGAATTTGGTTTAGAAATTGCAATTTCTTCTTTTAGCTCTTTTTTTGAGCCCACCCTACAAATGGAAAGTTGGTGAGCAAACTCCTCCCTATGATTCCATCTATATGGCTGCATTTTTATTCAAAGTCCTTGACCACCACATGTGTGAACTTTGAATTTCAAATCTGAATTTTAAACTCACATGCAAAGAGGTATTTAACTCCTTATTGGTTCAACACTTTTAAATAAGAAGGTGAACCTCATGTTGGATGTTCATCCATGTATTACCTTGCATGAAGAAGAGTTTTAGCAAGTCCCATTTTTCATGTCTTTGCCACACATATGAACTAAAACCTTGGTTTTTATTCATACACATTTTTGGGACTTTTACATTCCTCCCCCATAAAAGAATCTCGTCCCGAGATTACAAAAGAGAAACGAGACGGGAGAGGCAATTATAAACTGTACAAAGCTAAAAATTCTGGATAGTTGGTGCGGAGGTAATCTTCACTTTCCTACGTCGCCTCTTCCGCGGTGTGATTACTCCACAGCACCTTGAAAAATCTGATCGTCCGGTTCCAGGTTACCCGGACCTTTTCATCCAAAAGCTGAACCGGTCGCTCGGTGTAGGTTAGGTCCGGTTTCAATTCGTCGATTTCCTCGGTGCGAACAGCAGCGGTGAATTTGAGGCACTTCCGCAGCTGTGACACATGAAACACATCATGGACACCCGCTAGACTTGCCGGAAATTCTAGCCGGTAGGCTACGGGTCCGCACTTCTCCGTGATAGCAAAAGGACCAATAAAAAGGGGAGCGAGTTTCCCCTTGACACCGAACCGGTGAATTCCCTTCATTGGAGATACACGAAGATAAACGTGTTTTCCGACGTCAAATTGTAATGGCCTACGCCTTTGATCAGCGTAGCTCTTCTGTCGGGATTGTGCAGCCTTTAAGTTCTGTTGTATCAACCGAACTCGGTCTTCGGCTTCGTTGACAAGATCAATCCCATACAGAACTCTTTCACCGGACTCACACCAATTCAGTGGTGTGCGACACTTCCGGCCGTGGAGAGCTTCATACGGTGCCATTTTAATACTCGCTTGATAACCGTTGTTATATGAAAACTCTGCCAGCGGTAGGTGATCATCCCAATTCCTACCGTTGTGGATGGCACACGCCCTCAACATATCCTCAAGCACTTGATTCACCCTCTCGGTTTGTCCATCGGTTTGAGGGTGATATGCGGGGCTTCTAATTAGCTTGGTGCCCAACAAGGCATGCAGCTGCTCCCAAAACCGAGCAACGAACAGCATACCTCGATCTGAAATGATGGTCTTCGGGACACCATGTGAGCATATAATCCTGGAGATGAATAACTCCGCATATTGCTTTGCTCGATAATGAGTGTTCACCGGTATGAAATGAGCCGACTTCATTAAACGGTCGACGATCACCCATATCGAATCATGCTTCCTGGATGTGAGCGGTAATCCGACGATGAAGTCCATACTCACATCGTCCCATTTCCATGCCGGTATCTTCAAAGGTTGCAGCGGTCCGGCTTTCCGCATATGATCAGCCTTGACCCGTCTACACGTACCATACTCGGATACGTATTTAGCGATCTCCCTCTTCATCCTCGTCCACCAAAATTTATGTTTCAAATCTTGGTACATTTTGTTACTTCCGGGATGAATGGAGAACTTAGACAGGTGGGCTTCACCCAAGATCTTCTTCCGGAGTTTCATATTACGTGGTACCACTATACGGTCGTTGAACCATATGGTACCGTTCTCATCCTCCCGGAAACATTTCACCTCTCCGTTCTCTAGACTTCTCCGTATGTGAGACATGCCCCTGTCTCTTCTTTGAGCCTCAACAATCTCTTCACGGATTGTTGGAATGAGCGCGAGATTATAAAGCGTGCCATACGGAATGACACGGAGACTTGGTTCTTCATCTTCCAACTCAGCAGCCGCTAAGTTGTGAACGTGGGCTTTACGACTAAGCACGTCGGCAACCACGTTTGCTTTTCCTGGATGATAGTGGATCTCAATTTCATAATCTTTGATGAGCTCCAACCATCTCCGTTGCCTCATATTCAGCTCCTTCTGCGTGAAGATATACTTCAAGCTTTTATGGTCGGTGTAGAGGTGAACAAGATAGCCAAGTAGGTAATGCCTCCACATCTTCAATGCCAACACCACTGCAGCAAGCTCAAGATCGTGAGTTGGATAATGCTACTCGTGGTTTCGCAGTTGACGAGACCCATAGGCAACTACACGCCCTTCTTGCATCAGAACGCAGCCGAGACCGATGCCGGATGCATCACAGTATACATCAAATGGCTTCATCGTGTCCGGCTGAGCAAGAACTGGAGCTGTTGTGAGATGTTTCACCAAAGTTTTGAATGCGGCTTCACATGCTGCATTCCACGTGTATTTTGTGCCCTTCTTCAGCAGCTCCGTCATTGGTTTAGCAATTTTTGAGAAGCTCGGAATAAACCTCCGATAATACCCCGCTAAACCTAGGAAACTTCGGACCTCGTGTACTGATTTGGGAGAATCCCACTTCAGCACTTGTTCAATCTTGCTGGGGTCCATGGCAATACCCTCTGCTGAAATAATATGGCCTAGGAAAGGCACTTGATCGATCCAGAACTCGCACTTGCTGAACTTGGCATATAACTGGTGGTGCCGCAACCGTTGTAGCACAATGTGCAGATGTTCAGCGTGCTCTTCTTCAGATTTGGAGTAAACCAATATGTCGTCGATGAATACCACGACGAACTTGTCTAACTCCGGCATGAACACTGAATTCATCAAGTACATGAAGTGTGCCGGAGCGTTGGTTAACCCAAATGACATGACGAGGTACTGATAGAGTCCGTATCTCGTCGAGAAAGCTGTCTTCGGTATGTCCTCCGGTCGGATCTTGATTTGATGATATCCTGACCGAAGATCCATCTTTGAGAATACCTTTGCACCCACAAGTTGAACGAATAATATGTCTATGCGGGGCAAAGGATACTTGTTATTTATCGTGACAACATTTAGAGGACGATAATCAACACATAGCCGCAGTGTTTCATCCTTCTTCTTAATGAACAGCGCAGAGCAACCCCAAGGTGAAGAACTTGGTCGTATGAAACCCTTGCTCATGAGTTCATTCAGTTGCTCTTTCAACTCCGCTAGCTCGTTAGGTGCCATCTTGTAAGGCCTTCGTGAGATAGGCGTCGTTCCCGGCGCCAGTTCAATCTTGAACTCGACGTCCCGTTCGGGCGGTATGCCCGGTAAGTCATCGGGAAATACGTCGGGATAATCATGTACCACCGGAAAATCTTCAAGCTTCAGCGCTTCCGTGTGGTAGGCCTCTACCATATCTGGATCTTCGCTGTCTAAAAACAGCGTGTGCTGTCCATGAATCGGCGAGTCAATCTGGACAGTCCGGTTACCGATATTGAGAATGGCACCGTGACGATTTAACCAAGACATCCCCAATATAATGTCTATCTTATGCCTATCCAACATAATCAGCGATGTTGGGTATATTTTTCCGCCCAAACACAAAGCTGCTCGGGGCACAATCTGATTGGCAGAGATATTTCCTCCCGGTGATCGTATAAGAAAACTCGTTGTGGGAGTATTGGTGGATAATTGGTGCTGATCCACGCATGTTTTGCTGATAAAATTGTGGGTTGCACCTGAATCAAAAGGTACCAACACGGGCACGTCCTTGAGAGTGAACATGCCCGCTAACACCGGAGCTCCCTCCGAGACATCCTCAATAGCAAGATGTTGCACACTCCTGGATTGCAATGCTGTTATGTTGACTTGAGAAGGTGGCGGCATACCACCTGATGATGATGGCTGTCTAGTGTTCACCAACTTCTTCCGGCATTCTTGCCTAAAATGCCCTGAACGGTGGCAATAAGAACACGGAGGTTTCCCCGGTTCTTCGTTGACTCGTGGTTGAGAGGTTGATGTACTTGGTTGCAGCAATGATGCAATAGATGTCCTTCGTTGCTGCGGCAATGGTGTTGCTTCAAGACAAGATTCTTGAGCAGGAAATCTGTACGGAGTTGATCTCACTGGTGTTTGCCATATTTCATCGGATGGTGATTTGCGAGGAACAACTGGTGTGTCTTCTTGCACATCCTCCCGGTCCCTCTTCTCTGCTTGACACTCAAGTGTCACTTGTTCTTGCAGCAGAGCAGCACTGATCAACTCGGTGTAACTGCCTTGATTGAACAAAGCTAACTTCTCTTTTAGTATGGCACTCAAGCCATAGAAAAAGTAGTCACACATTGCAACTTCGCTCGTCACATAAGCAGGAGCATATTGTGCCAGAAGGTTGAATCGTCTGACATAATCGAGGACACTCATGTCCTCCTGCTTCAAGTTCCTGAATTCCTGCTGCTGGCTTGATAAAACCCATAGGAATGTGACGAGCCCGGAATGCTTCACGAAATTCTGTCCATTCCACTTGATGGCCTTACGGAACGGTGGCAAGATAAGCGAACCACCAATTTCCGGCGGCTCCATGGAGCTGTTGAGCTGCAAATAATGTCTTCTGATATTCGTCGCACTCAAACACTCCAAACTTGGACTCCATAACTCGAAGCCACTGATCAGCTTCCACTGGTTCATTGGCTTCCGTGAAGATTGGCGGTTGTGTCGCCAAGAAATCCAAATAGGCGTTCCGAGGTGGAACGTCCTGTTGCGCGTGTTGGAGTAAGCCCTGTTGTACCAAGGCTTGGAGTAGTCTGGTGTTCTCTTGACTTGACTCAACCATCTGAGCCATGACATCTGCCCATACCGTTGATGGCGGTGCCCCTGGTGGAGTCGAGTCATCATCGTCTCGGCGAGAACTTTCAGCCCTACTCGGAGGATGAGTATGCACCATACTGCAAAAAGATAATTTTTGAGGGAAGTCAAAACTTGATCTCAGCAGTATGTGAAAGTATGTACAACATGAACATGCTAAAACTTTATGAAAGCATAACAATACTTCATGTTTACACCTCTTTCTAAAGCCAAAATTAGAACACTCACTCTATTCTGTACAAAATCGACCTTTCTGTACTTAACCCAGAATTTGCTCCAGTTACTAGCATTTTCATAACTCAAGTTGAATACGAAAGTTAAAGTTAACTTTAGTATCTTTTCAACAAGTACTCATATGCCCCTAGATCATTTCTGGAACAAAAGTTAGGATTGTTCAAAGTTGACAGAATTTCTGGCTAAAATTTGCCAGCACCTCCTTTGTATGTGGTTGTTTTCATCACAGTTTTACATACAAACAGAGTACAATTCTGAACAAACTATGAACTACCAAATCGTTGCAAGTTTCCTAAACTTTCCAACGGTGTATCATATGACCCTTAAAAAAATTTCTACAGACTGTCACGGCTAATTTACAGCAACATCCAGAGAAGTTTGCAGCTGCTCTGTTTTCTGAACAGTTTGCATTCATCTGGACATTCAACCAAGTTGGTGTCGGATTTGGCTCTGGAGTTCTACAGAAAAGTTGTAGAGCATTTAATAACCTTTCCAGAACTGTATCAAACACCTCCATTGGGTCAAGCTAATCAGAGTTACGCTCTGTTAAAGCCCAGAAACATTTCTGTCTGAACAGAGCACTCTGTCTTTGAGATCAAAAGAAGCCTAACAAGTCTCTTCTTTGAAACTTAGTTCAAATGAAGAGCTCAGTAACTAATATGTCCTTTATAACATCCATTTTTAGATTGGAAGTTAGTCATGAATGATTTCTTCTTAGGAAAGAAAACTATCTAGTGTAGTACGGTGACGATGCACTGTAAGACATATGACGGTACTACGTTGCCTCACCAAAGAAAAACCTAACCGGATTACACCGGCATATACGTATCATTAGGTGGCACTAAAACAGTCACTCGTAAACGTTTTCTACCCGTACTAAGGTTTTCGTGGTTAGCACCTACATAAGCCACACTCAATCGTCAGGTTCGGCTGCACACCGAACCCGGTATCCATACAGTTCGTACACCCGGCCGTCATCACTCGCCCAGGTGTTCTCAAGCCAAACACGCCTTGAGCTACGTGTTCACATTACTGACCACATAACGGGGTC
Source organism: Neostapfia colusana (assembly GCA_030760725.1). Taxonomy (NCBI): domain Eukaryota; kingdom Viridiplantae; phylum Streptophyta; class Magnoliopsida; order Poales; family Poaceae; genus Neostapfia; species Neostapfia colusana. Next base: position 35,353,564 of record JASWHV010000004.1, on the reverse strand, counting down.
TCCCAAATTGCACCACGCACGTCAGGGACAGACGTTGCTCGAATAACCCAAACGACATGAAGAGTCGTAGAGAATACTAAAGCGGGTCGGGTTACCTGCCACCCGTGGGGCTCCACCCTTTAGCTTGTGCGCACTGGTGGACAGCGCATACATGCACCCCCCAAGACATAGACGTCCCGAGATGCACGATTTTCTGACATAAACAAATAAGTTAGCTTGCCACCTTCATAATATGCTAATTGTAGTCCTTATGTGGGCCTAGTACCGTTATCTCACCGTATCCTAAGTTTTTGACATAATATGATGCTCAATCCGTGCTCTGTTCCCAACGCTGCTCTGATACCATGCTGTGAGGGACCACAGGACCTCATTGGGTGGTGCCGTGATATGCGGCACCAAACAGCACACGGGTTGCAGAAACACATCATATTACATAAATAGTTTGCGGAAGCGTACAAGATTGTTTTACAAGTAAGTATATCAGAGTAAGCTACAGCGGAAGACTATCACCCTCACGATTCATTCTAACTAGCAACAAAGAAACAATCCAGCCAGCGGTCTGTATCTTACTAGCAACACGAAGACAATCTGCAGCGGCGAGGATGCTCTTAGAGTAAGCACTCGGAGGTTCCCGAGTCTCATCGGCACCCCTTCTCATAAGCATCGAGTCAATTACCTGCAAAACAACTCGGATAGCATCCGTGAGCATAACGCTCAGCAAAACTTAACCGTCACCCTAAACATGAAACTCTAAGTGAGGTTATGAACCTAACATAGGATGGCATAAGCATAATTAAACTCGCCTAAAAGTGAATCCTTACTTTCAGGTATTAATTGCAGCATTTAAGTAACCCTGGGCACGCCACATTGGGAGTCCACAATCAAACAACAAATGCTTTCCCCCGATGTAAATTGCTCATGGCATAAAAGAATCGAGTTTGCACTAGCCTATTCATCAAGATCCAATACAAAGGTAGGATAATACTTCACATCAAAATGATTAGTTCCTTTCTCATGCAAGTTCTTACAACGTCACGACTGTGAGAACAAGTATGCTCAATCCATTCCGCGAGCGACGGTGATTCGAATCAATAACACCCGGACTACACGACACGTACGCCCGTACTCGACGTTGCCTACAACAACCATCACTGACGTCGTACGTGGCAGCCTTTTCCCCGTTTCACCCCCGCTGAATCGATCAAGTCGCCCCGTACAGTAGCTACTCTCATGGTGCACCTTCGGACGTGAGATGTCATGAGAATATTCGCCACATACTGCACACCGGCCGTCCGCCTGAGGCGACCCGAAAAGTCCCAATGACAGCTTCCCGAGGTACATCGGTTTACTGGGTCACATATAGCCAGCATGAGTCCGGTACACAACTCAAACTTGTTCAACAGGGCCGCATACGGATCGGTCCTTGACCGACACGGACAGGTCTATAACACCAAGGCCCCTATGTCCTGCTGCTCCTACAACCTTCGGGTCTCAACTTTAACTTGCTAATTCAATTATGAACCAATCCCGTATGCCCCTGTTGTTCCAGAAACTGCGAGTAGCATCTCACCACTCAACTTCTACCGAACCGTACTTAAGCATGGCAGTTCTACAGGGTGACAGATACCTACCCAATACTCCATGGGTCATTTGGTTATGCAGGAGGGGTATCAAACACTAGACCTAATGCACAGTTCAATTCTTAACCGAAAGTGAATACAAAATAAAAACTTAATAGCTGTGCAAAACAGAGCTTGCCTGTTTTGCAGGGTAGTCGTATATAACCAGTTAGTGTCCTTGCTGATCCACCCTTGACTCTCCGGAGCTTGATCCACTTCGATGAATCACTCCTTTGAGTCCCCTTCGTTGTGGTTCCTATTGAAATGCATATGCACATGCTTTATGGAATGTAATGGAAAGAAGTTATAGAATTAATCTCTTAGGAAACAGAGGTTGTGTGGAAGAGTCAAGCATGGCTTGGTTTTCCTCTGTTGTGCAAAGAACAGAAATAAACTAAATTGACCTTAAAGCCTTAGCTATATACTAACCATTTTCCCCAATGAACATACTAGATAAGCTGAAAAGATCTGAGTGCATCTGAAGAGCAAGAACTCCAATGGCCTCAAAACTTTTACAGCAGGTTCTATACTACCTAAGGATTTAGCTTGCCAAATTGCAGCTATTGTGGAGTCATATTGTGTCCTCCCTAATTCTCACAATATCTCTTATGTATTTTCACATATACATAAGTATGGAGAGTCAGAACAGGGAGTTCTAGGGCTTAACTTGAGCTGATAATTTACATGTGAGTTCTTGGTCACATGAGAGTAATCTGGTTTAAGGGCAGGCCTGGCGCAGTGGTACAGTCTCTCCACTTGTGTCCTGGAGGTCCTGGGATCGAATCAGCCTCCTTGAAAAATAAGCAAGGGGAAGGCTGCCTAGAAATTCCCTTCCCCAGACCCCACAACGTGTGGGAGCTTTCAGCACTGGATATGCCCTTTTATGAGAGTAATCTGGTAAAAAATTCAGCCCTTTTACTTGAGTAGTTCTCCCAGAACAATTCTTCAAACATTTGTGCTCAAAAGAATTAATTCTGAAGAAATGTGCATTTTCATGCTCAATTAAGTGAACTAAAATTCCAAGTATGTCTCATAGAGCTTGCCTAAATTTTCCTATGATTTTTGGAGCTATGGATTGCCCAGAATAGATTTTAGAAGTGGGAAACATTTTCTGAAAATGTTTCTGGACTCTTTTGAACACAGTAGTTTGCATTTAGCAAATTCTTACTCAAATGATCTTCAAATGAGCTGAAAATTTGCTAGTAGGTCAATACTATGCTAAAGAATATTCTGGCGAAATTTGGGGATTTTTGGATAACCCAAACTCCCTCAATAATTCTTTTTCAGAAAATATTCCAAGAATTTTCCAGAATATAATATTAACTTCTGAGTTCATATTTGGATAGAACTCTGAAAGATGAATCCAACCCAAGTGGAATCACTCAAATTGGAGTTTTCTACAGGAAGATATGAATTTCCAAAGATTGAGCCAACTCTGGAATTGTTTTCCTATAGAAAATCCGGCTGGACCCACAGTTTTGAATTCCAGCCAATAGAAACGAAGCCACACCGGGCCACAGCGTCTCTGCGCGCCAACACACGGGATCCCGGCCACACCCGATCCTGGGTTTAAAATTTGAGCTGCTGACAGGCGGGGCCCACGCTTCATCTTCTTCCTCCGGCTTCCTCCCCGTGCCCGCGCTGCCCCTCGCCGGCCCGACGCCGGAGCTCGCCGGCTCGCCGTTTCCGGCCACCGCCTGAGCTGAAACTCGCCGCCAGGGAGTTTGTGACACCGAGGAACACGGCTGTGGACTTTGCTAGGGCTGCCAACGACCGGAACATGGCCGGCGACGTGCGACAGCTACTGTGGGGGTTCGGCGGCGTTGGCTGAGGTATCCAGCCCGCCAAAACCTGTGCCGACGAGCCCTACAGAACCAGTGGATGATGCAAGGCTCGGCATGGCCCCTAAATGGGTTGGGAACAGCCGCAAGTCGGTCGTCACCGTGCGCCCGATTTGGTCCGCCGGAGAAGTGTTCGGTAGACCTCAAATTAGTCGCCCCAAAGGGTTTTCATGTGACGGATGCTAAAGAGAACATGATCGCCGGCTAGTCCAGCTCCTACGTGCAAAGTTTGATGAGCTAAGAACGAATAGAAGTGGAGAATTTTGGGTTCCCGTACCGGATGCTCGGGTTGAAGCCGCCGGAGCAAAACTTCGAAATTCGCCAGCGATGCTTCACGGTATGGCCTGAGCTTGGGCTGAGAGCAGCAACGCACCCGTGCGCGTCCGTAGGTGTGATCGCTCGGCCATGAAACCCGCTGTGGAGGGCTGTCCACGAGCGCCCGATCACGTTTTTGAGCTAGGTCGCTGCGGCGGCGTTTGTTCTCGGGCAACGGAGGCCGAAACTCGCTTGGTTTTGTGTCGGGAAGGTGGAGGCTGATCTCGGGGAAGCGTTTAGCAGCTCGGGGGAGGATGAGGTGCGGTGGTTTTGCCGTTCCTCCGATCGGACCGAGAGCGGAGGGGAGGAGCTCGGGTTGCTCGGTGTTCTCGCGAGAGAAGAAGGCAACTGCGCTTTGCTTCGGCCAGGGGCCACGTGATCACGTTGAAGACGCGTTCAGGACCGCCCTCGGGGCGCCAGCGCGTGGAGACCGGCAGCAGGAGCTGGCGCGGCAAGCTCCTCGGTGGAGCCCGTGAGCTGTTCGGGAAATTTTCCCACCGAGGGTAAAACTTAGTGAGTAAGGCTCCTCCTTTAGCTCTATGACATGTGGGTCCCACTCCACATGTACCTCCCAAATATCTGTTCAAGCTGATCTCTTTAATCCCCAGAATTCTAAGTTTAAAAAGGTGGGCTAGAATTTGAATTCCTCAAATTCAGTTTGAATTTGCAAGACTAAATCTGAATTTGGTTTAGAATTTGCAATTTCTTCTTTTTAGCTATTTTTTTGAGCCCACCCTACAAATGGAAAGTTGGTGAGCAAACTCCTCCCTATGATTCCATCTATATGGCTGCATTTTTATTCAAAGTCCTTGACCACCACATGTGTGAACTTTGAATTTTGAATCTGAATTTTAAACTCACATGCAAAGAGGTATTTAACTCCTTATTGGTTCAAGACTTTTAAATAAGAAGGTGAACCTCATGTTGGATGTTCATCCATGTATTACCTTGCATGACGAAAAGTTTTAGCAAGTCCCATTTTTCATGTCTTTGCCACACATATGAACTCAAACCTTGGTTTTTATTCATACATATTTTTGGGACTTTTACAGGTTTGCTTCAGTTTTCGGTGTGGGAGGGCGCTAGGGCGGCGAGTTTCTGTGGTTTGAATTGTATGAGCATTTATCAAGCGGTTTGAGTGAATTTAGAGAATTGGACAGCGCCGGATCTTCACGTGCTCCGGTGGTAAAACGTGAATTCCGGCTAGCCGGCAGCGGGGAAGAGCAGGGGGACTATGGGAGGAGTAGCTAGACTTCATGGCGCACCTCTGTGAGCTTTTGAGCACGTCGGGGAGGCTCGGAGACGGCCGGACGATGTGGAGTCGTGGAGGCGGCGTGGCTCTGTTTTGCCGGAAGAAAAATGGCTCGGCGCATTGGGGGAAGGCCGGGGACGAGCTGAAAACTCGTTGGGAACGTAGAGGAGACTCCGGCGCAGCTCTTGGGTGGTACAGCCGGGCGTCACCAAGGCCGGGCACTGATCGCTGATAAGAGCCGAGAGAAGGCGGGCGCCAGTGGCTGTTTCTTTCTGTTGCATGGGCGAGGGAGCGAGGAGCTGTGGAGTTGATCATGTGAGGCAGAGAAAAGCCAATTCATTTGTGCAGCTGCTGTGGCTAAGGATTACACGCCATGAAATTTTCCTGCCTTCAGGAGCAAGCACGAGCAGCAGCTCGGTGGCTGCCTCGGTGGCGCACCCACACAGAAGCCAATTTGATTGTGTCTCTGTTTACTGATATGCGGGTCCCACCGACACAGTGGCTCCTAAATTCAAATGCAAACGTTACAGCAAATTCTAAAAATTTGAATTTGATTTCTGTGGCGTTAACTCTTGTTTGTGCTCGCATTTGAATTGGCGGGTTTAGTTCTTTTGTGGATAGATTTCCTTTATTGCATGTAGCCGGAATTTTGAATTGGAAACCCTAATTAGAATTTGATTTGATCTCACGGATTTACATTCTACTAAGGAGCTATGCATGTTGATATTTGGGGCTTTTACAATTTGTGAGGTAACGTAGTACCGGCGTGACTTGGTGATGCTTCGACATCATACCCCGCTAAATGATCAACATCACTGTGAAATATGAAAATTTGAAAACATAGAACTAAAATCTTGATTAAACTTCTTCTCTTGATCTGTATTTCAAAATTAAGCAAGTTTCAACTTATGCAACATTAGGAACAGAGTCCTCTGTTTTCAGTTAAAATTATGCTGAAGTTATACAGAGTGTAGAGGTCATGTTCTTTCGACGTTGGGGGTGGTATTATACATTTCTTAAAATCTTTGGAAGATTTCTACAACTTTTCTTTTGACATCCATAGGTGTTTCATCCATTAACTTGTCGAAATCTTCAGTAGAGTTGAAACTGTCCGGAAAACAGGGCAGAGTAAAAACTCTCTGGAATTCACTGTAAAATGACCATAACTTCCTGCATAAAAATTAAGAGATAGGTTACAACTTTGTAACAGAAAGTTTTGTCCAATTATGCGCAGAATTAATTGGAATTCTTGATCAAGTCAGTACCTCAAAACAGGGAGGAGCTTCCCAATTTTCTCCAGGAATTCTGTCACATTTGACATCTCATAACTTTTGAACCAGAGCAGATATGAGGGCAAACAAATACATTATGGAAAGCTATTGAAGTTAACTTTAACTTTAATGTTGAACTCCAGAACTGATTTTGCCCTTAGTGTGGTCTAATTCTGGGATGAAGGGAAACTGGTCAGCACTGTCAGTTTTGGGCAGTGCACTGGAAATGAACTTGTGAAAAAGCTTGATTCATGTTTCCAAATTTTCCGAGTTCAATGACATGTTTTATGTTATAACTCGCTGTTTTACTGTTGAAATGAATATTTGACTTTTTCAAATATGTTTCTACATATGGAAGCCGATAAACAGTTGGAGAATGGATGGGTGGTGTCCCACTGTTCTCAACGTCGCAGGTATCCGGATCTGTTGAAGCTTATGCTTAAATATTTTGGATATATGGAGATGTCGCGCTTTCTTGCCAAGGAAGAAGGCGAACATGACATGGGTCATACATGTCGATGTTCCAGCAGGACCGACTTCACCGGGTTGGGCACCGTTCACCATCACGGTGAAAGGTAGATACCTGGAGGACGTGTGGCAATTGGCAGCCCACGATGCCATGTCACGCTTCTGCCAACTACACGTGTGAGATATGGAGGACACTCCATATGCGCTTGTTCCAGTGGAGGAGCGAGCTAATTATGTGTGGTGGGAGGGGTACTTTGCGGCAACTGATCCAAACTGCCCAAGATACAATCCAGCGGAGGCGAATCTTAGCCTCAATCTCATGGCGGGAAGGAATGTGATGGACAGCGAAGCTGTCCATACAGCTCGTCTTGCCATGGAGCTCAAGGGGAGCACCAGCCGCTGCGACCGTTCTGAGAGCGTCCATAACACACTCCATAATGTACTTCTACCGATCATACAGCGACTGAATCAACAACATGATCAGTTGCGTTGATTGAGGAAAGCAGGCAAGAAAAGTCATGTTGACATCACGGCGTTGCAGCAGCAATTCCAGACCCTGACCCAGCAAAATGAAGTCCTCACTCAAGAGCGCGATGAAGCGATTGAGGTGGGACAGAACTGGGAGATGGACTACAATCAGGCCATGGACGAGGTGAATGCTGTGCAGGACCTTGTACCCCAGGTAGTTGGCCTACCGTTGGTAGGTGCACTACCCGTGGTTCTCGGCATTCCGGTGATACTGGAGCCTGAACCTGAAGATGAGGTCGTGGATCCTGAGCCACCAGAAGAACCAGCGGAGGAGGTAGACCCACAGGAGGTCGACTTCCACTCCGACTAGGGAGTTTTCATTGCCAAGTAGGGCAGCGAGGGTGGTCGTGTGTAATAGCTTTTGTAGCAGTGACATGTCGTAAAAAATAGTAGCGTGTGAGTATGTAGTGACGACATGAGCACGACTTCTCGGATGTTCAAAAGTGCTGTAATTTTGACCCAAGAATAATGTATATTATATAAAGTTTTTACTTTATCAATATATGTGAATGTGTGCAAATTTCTCATTCATCACTATAATACATACTGTTTTTCAAGGATTTTTTTAGTAGGACTTGTGCTGACTTTACATAGTCTGGATTTCAGAATAACTCATACTCATGCCAACCCGGAGGTTGGGGGTTCCAGTCAGGGGGGAGATGCCTCCCAACAGCCGCCCGAGACATCCTTGGGACAGCAGCAACCACCACCACCACCATCGCCAACGGTCATGTTGGCAAACATTGTTGCGTCCATGGCGGGCTCGCACAAGAAGCACACCGAGTTGTTGTGTACATTGATCGAAAATACGTCTCGTCCAGATAGACGTCAAGACCGGGAAGAATGCCAACAAAGTTCTTACTCGGATCTTCTTGCGACGCATCCCCAGTATTCTCGTGGGCAGATGAGCCCATTTATGCGGACAACTGGCTCCGCACAATGGAAATGGAGTTTGGGCTGCTCCGAAGAAGAAGACCAATTCGCGGCCCAGCAACTTATGGGGTCCACGAGCGCTTGGTGCGCTAACTTTTGTTCCTCCCAACCCACCGAGCGGGTCCTGACCTGGACAAAATTCTGGACGGCCCTCAGGGCCTATCACATTCCGCCGGGTCTTATAAAGCGGAAGACACAGGAATTTCTACACCTGCAGCAAGAGAGCCAGAACACACTAGAATATGCCCGGGCATTCAACGATCTCTTCTGATACGTGTCGTATCACGCTGATACGGATGAAAAGAGGCGGGACCACTTTTACCAGGGGCTGAATCTGCTCCTGAAGGATAAATTGGCGATGTTCAATCGCGACAGCCTCAATGAAATGATTGATGTTGCGATTGTACAGGAAGATTCCGGCAAGGAGTTGGCTGTGGCAGAAAAGAAGCGAAGCATACTGCAGAACGATGGAGAGGGAGGTGGTCCTCCCCAAAAATATCAGATGGTGTATCGCACACCATCGGGTCAATGCTGGCAGCCACCGTCTTGACCGATGCAGTTTTACAATCAGCCGTATCCACAGCCGGCGTTCCAACCGGCATTATCAGCACCTCCGCAGCAGCAACAGCAGTGTGCGATGCCCCGGTGTATGCACCTCAGCAATGCATGCCGTGCTTTCCTCCCCAAGGCAGCGGCCAGCCACCGTATGCGTGCTTTACATGTGGTCGCCAGGTGCATTTTGCAAAGGTTTGCCCCGAGAAGCAAGGCAGCAGAGCAGCACCACCATTCGTGGGGAGAAACCAGCCCTGAAACATCAACACTGCACGGCGTGCAAACCCCAAACCCGGTAATGTCCACCACCTCGCCATTGAGGACGTGCCTGAGGGAGAACTTGTCCTTGCGGGTATGTTCCAACTCCACCAACACCCCTTCATAGTTTTATTGGATTCAGGTGCCACTCATAATTTCATTAGTACTGTTTATGTTACTAAACATAGTTTGCAAATACTACCCACCAAGAGTCCATTCCTAATTTGTTCACCGGATGGGAAGATTTCAGCAAGCATGATGGTTCCAAAAGCACCATTATGCCTAGGGGGAAAGTTATACAGCGCGTCTCTCATAGTCCTAGAGGGACAAAAGGCCGATGTCATCTTAGGAATGTCGTGGTTAACCCGCCACGGCCTCTGTTTTAGATGTCGTCTCTCGTGTCGTGTACCTAAATTCCTTAGTGCACGCACCACATTCTTTATTTCTAGACAGTCCAGAAATAAAACTTCCAGCCCTATACCACTCCACCACCATCAGCCTGGAAGACATTCCAGTTGTCCGTGAGTTCCCCGACGTATTCATGGATGATCTACCGGGTATGCCACCCGGCCAGGAGGTGGAGTAAGGATTAAACTTGCACCAGGAACAATGCCAATATCCCGAAGGCCGTACAAGATGGCACCGAAGGAATTGACAGCTGAAAACGCAGTTGACAGACCTGCTGGACAAGGGTTTCATTAGGCCGAGCTCCTCGCCATGGGGCTGTTCGGTATTATTTGTCAAGAAGAAGTATGAAACATTATGGCTTTGTATGGACTATCGTCAACTAAACACCGTCACGATCAAGAACAAGTACCCTCTGCCTCGTATCGACATGTTGTTTGATCAGTTGGTAAAGGCAAAGATCTTTTCCAAGATGGATTTAAGATCAGGGTACCATAAAATTAAGATCAGGGCTGAAGACATACCGAAGACGGCTTTCTCGACGAGGTACGGACTCTATAAGTACCTTGTCATGTACTTCGGGCTCACCAACGCTCCGGCCCATTTCATGTACTTAATGAACTCCGTGTTCATGTCGGAGCTGGACAAATTTTTCGTGGTCTTCATCGACGATATCCTGGTTAATTCTAAGTCGGAGGAAGAGCACGCAAATCATTTGTGTATTGTCTTCCAACAGCTGCGAGATCACAAGCTATACGCTAAATTCAGCAAGTGTGAATTTTGGATATCTCAAGTACCCTTTCTCGGGCATATTATCTCAGTGGAGGGAATCGCTACAGACCTGAGCAAGATCGTACAAGTGCTGAATTGGAAATCCCCAAGGTCTGTTGTGACACCCTCACCTCGGGTGTCAGCATATGTTCATGTTTTATGAAGAAGAAAAACATTTTAAGAAGAGTAGAAACTGAGACAAGTACCAAAAGGATAGCCAATAAAGCTCTCCAAGAGCACCAAAGGCAATTTCCACGGCTAGCAGACCACGTGGCATGTTCGGAGCTCATTCCCGAGAAATTGGGAGAGGTCCGCCGCTAAACTAGCTACGTGGCAGGCTCGGGGGTCACCTCCTCAATTGGAAAGAGGACCGACCCTGTGGGACACGTGCTACCGCGGAGCTAGCCGCTGCGGAAGAAGCAAAGGCATTTTTTTAGGACACGTGTCATCCTCGGAGCTAGTCCTCGCGGAAATCAGAGGACCATTCGCGGGGGATACGTGTCAATTCCGGAGCTCATCTCAGAGAAGTCCGGATCTATCGAATACGTGTCGCCACCGGAGCTTATCACCGGAAGGTCCGTCGCAGCTAAACACGTGTCGACCTCGGGGCATGTCCCTGAGGAAAGGAGAGCGGAAAGACCGGCACCCACACGTGGTGTGCGCGGAGCTCGAAGAAGAGGGAGGTCTTGATCGATTGACACGAGGCACAACCGGAGCTCGTCTCCGCGGGAGAAGAAATACCAGGCTCGGAAGGATACGTGGAGCTTCCGGAGCTCATCACCGCGGAGGTAAAGAGTCTGGAGCGGTTTTTACGCGTGAAGATACCGGTACGCAATGGAAACCGATCTAAACTTCACGATGTTACCGAAGATAAGACGTCAGGATCTAACAAAGATCTGAATAAGACTCTTATTCAGGATCCAATCAGATTAGGACTCTTCTCTTCCTGATTATAAATAGAACCCAAAACCTCTGACCGAAATCACGAACTTCTCTTTCAACTCCTGAGCCGACGACTTAGCGCTCTAGCCCTAACTCGCCGAGCAAAACATCGCCGAAGCGCAACAAGGGAGATCATCGGAGAAGAACCGAGTGGTCTGAGGGGGACCTCGAAGACAAGAAGAACGTGAGGTAGTACTTCAATACCACCTTACGACATCATGTTGTTCATCTCTTTGCATCTGTTCTTCGATTCCTTTCGAACAGAAGCCTTTTCGTGGACAGATCACTCGATGATCAGTTTGATCTAAAAACAAGATCATCGCCACGACCACCTTTGATCCAAATACCTCTGACCATGCAAGCCATGCAAGAACATGTACAAATCAATCTAATCATAGGATAGCATGCATGTACATCATCGCATCTAGTTTAGGGTTTTGTGAATAATATTGATTGCTGTGAATCTTGTATGCACGTGAATCCTACAAAGCAGGACAAACTCAGGAAGCTGTCTACGACGAGCTGCAGCAACAAAATCAAGAACAACCGGAACCGCAAGAACAAGGCAAGTGCTCCTTGACCATATTGATCCTATGTTTTGGGTAAAACTGTTTTGTATTGCGAAAAGGTGTGTGTGCTGAGTCAAAACATGATGGGAAACCCTTTTTATAGGAGTTTACTAGTTTCGATTAAACCATCCTTGTCGCCAGGGAAGTTTATGAGTCGGGTATGGTTTTTGCTTTATGCTTCGCTGAGTTTATGGGATTGGGAAGCGAGATAGATGTGTCTAGCTAACTGCACTCGTACTGATAATCAGTAATTGATGAGGTTAATGAACATGGATCGGAGGGAAGATCTAGGCAAGCCTGGGTTTGTGAATGAGGTAGCATGAGATGGTGGTTTTACTTGCTGTAGATCTAAGGTCCGGTTCATGCATGCACATGCCAGGATAACAGTGCCACCACAAGGCCAAGTATGGGTGTGGCTTAGCTGAGTAATTAGGTAAGTTGCTAGAGTGTTATGGGCTGTGGAAGGCGCGGGGAATAGGAGTCGAGTGAGGACTACCCTGGGAACTGCATGGCACAAGAGGGGGCCCGTGGGTGGGAGAATTGGAGATTCTAGCCTGCCGGTGAAACCTTAGTGAGTCCATACATCTAGTAACCCCTTTGTAAAGGCTATTTTGTGATCTCTTGACCATACACCGACGGTTGTGTACTGGTATAATGGAGGTTCTGCAGTCGCCGACGGGTGACGAAATCACAAACTTGTGGGTAAAGAGGTGCAAACTCTGCAGAGTTATTAAAACTATCATGATAGCCGAGCTTACGGTTATGAGCACCTGGTTAAACTGCCATGATTAGATGGGATGGTTATTGGTTATGGTTATTGGTTATGGTTATTGGTTATTGGTTATGGTTATTGGTTATGGTTATTGGTTATTGGGTATGGTTATTGGTTATGGTTATTGGTTATGGTTGGGTTTGGGACTGTTGAGTCCGGGGGATGAGATGGTTGCATGACTGATGGGTCATGACATAAGATTGGTCTCGGTGCGAGACGAGGTTGTTTTATGAGGTGAAATGGTAGCGAATACGAGGAGGTATTCGTGAGTACGAATAAAAAGATTGGTTAATGTTCGGATGGAACACGGGAAGTGACGGAGGTATGTTGGTAATTTAATACATGTTGGGATTACATTTAAACGTAAGTTGTTGTTTTATCATGGTTTTTACAGAACTGCTATTCTGCAAATAAGCCTTTTATACCTACCTTGTTTATGAGCTGCATATCATGTGTTATTCCCGTACTTGCTGAGTACATCATTGTGCTCAAACTTGCATTATTATTTCCTCATCAACAGCAAGAGAAGACTACTATGAAGACCGAGTAGAGCATTATGGCGTGTGATCTATTCTCAACCTTGCCTGTGGAGGGAGTAGAGATGGAGCCACTTCTGCTTAGTTCCGCTTCCGCATTAGTTTTTGCTTCCGCATTTAAATAAGGACTTCCGCTGCATAGAAATAAGACTTCCGCTGTGAGCATGAGTCTAAGACTCATGAGGTGATTGTAATAAACTCTGTTATTCGTGGTAATATATAATCTGAATTCAGTTTGTGGAACGTATGTGTATGTGTGATGAACATCCTGGGCACACATATGCATTAGTTTTCGGTTCCATGGTTTTCCACAGAATTGAGGGCGTCACAGATTGGTATCAGAGCCACGGGTTGACAGTAGGTTACACGCCTAGATAGAAACCTTAGGTTGATATTAGAATCACGGGTTAACAGCAAGTTATACCTCTAAATAGAAGCTACGCGGACCAAAGGAAGCATCCTAGGATGAATAACTTGGATTGGCCTTGAAACCACCTTGACATAGGAAACCATCCTTGAATAGGAGTTGAGTGGGCCCTTGTGATGATTATTTGTGAATGTGTGCTTACTGTGAGTTGTGGGACGCCTCAACAATGTTGCCCATATCCACACGTAAGAAGAGAGAGGAGTGAATTGCTTCGGCACTTGATCACATCCTCATAAGGACTAATATATATAGTCCAACTCCCCTTGATGCATATAGTTGAAAGGACCTATCTAACCTTCTAACCTTCTATTCTATTTCGTTCTCTCTCACAGATGGTGAGAGGAAACGCCAGCCGAAGGAACGTCCAGGAAGATGACCACGAAGAAGTTCCTGCTAACCGTGGAGCTGGCGAAAACAACCTAGAAAGGTTGATGGCCATGCAAAACCAGCTTATGCAAACCATGATCCAGACTTTGGGTCAGTTGCAGGCCAACCAACACCCCGTTCCGGCACCCCCGCCACCACCACCGCCGGCTCATAACAGGTTGGGAGAGTTCATGAGGACTCGACCACCCACCTTTGCTCAAGCAAGCGATCCTATGGAGGCAGATGATTGGTTGAAATCCATGGAGAAGAAGCTTGCCATTGTTCAGTGCAACGACCGAGAGAAGGTTCTCTTTGCATCGCACCAACTGATGGGAGCAGCTGCTGACTGGTGGGATGCCTTGAGCAACGCCCATGCCAACCCGGAGACAATCACTTGGACCGAGTTCAAGGAAAGTTTCCGCTCCCACTACATCCCTGTTGGCGTAATGATGCTCAAGAGGCAGGAGTTTGAAAGTCTCCGCCAAGGGCAGAAAAGTGTGAACGAATACCTCAACAAGTTCATACAACTGTCCCGGTATGCCCCCGAAGATGTCAACTCAGATCAGAGGAAGCAGTACCTGTTCATGAGAGGGTTGAACAATGAGATCCAAGTTCAGCTCCTCAACAATGACTACGTAAGCTTCCAGAAGCTAGTTGATAAGGCTATTGTGGTGGAAAACAAGATCCGAGAGATCGAGCGCGAGTGCAAAAGGAAGATCCCATACCAGCCCCAATGGAGCAACGTACGACCTAGATACATGCCCCCTGCACCGCAGCATGGATCGACCACTCCTACGTACCACCCTGGTCAGCCACCACAGCTACGGCCTGTTGCACCGGCACCTCGTGTGCCCATGCCTCCTGCGCCCCGGCCTAACAATGGCGCTCATGTTCAAAACCCCCGCCCCAACGTACCTGCTGCCGTAGGCAACATGGCATGCTTTGCATGCGGGGAAGTAGGCCACTTCGCTAACCAGTGCCCGAAGAGAGGCCCTGGACAGCAAGGTAACGTGCCCAAGCAGAACCAGCGACCAAACGGAGGGGATAACCAAGGGAACCGTGGACCGCAGAACTATGCTCGTGGCCATGTTAACCATGTCACTGCTGAGGAAGCACAACAGGCTGAGGACGTCGCAATTGGTATGTTCCTTGCCAACTCCAACCCAGCCACCATTTTATTTGATTCCGGAGCATCACATTCCTTCATATCATCCAAATATGTTGCCAAGCATCATCTACCCGTATCCCACTTAGAATGTGCTATGTTAGTTAATTCTCCCGGAGGAGAAATGAGAACTAATATAGTATGTCCTAAAGTAAGCCTTAAAATAAGGGGGGTAGACTTCCTTGCCAACCTTATTGTTCTGGACTCCCACGAAATTGACATCATACTCGGAATGGACTGGTTAAGCAAGCACAAAGGGGTAATCCAATGTGCTGAGAGAAGCGTGCAGTTGACGAATGAACACGGTATCCGTGTCGATTTTGAGTCAGCCCAGCAAGCAACCGAACGGGCGGATCTGAACCATGTTGAAGGAGTAACACTGGACAACATTCCAGTGGTTCAGGAATTTTCGGATGTGTTCCCGGAAGAACTTCCAGGTATGCCACCTGACCGGGATATTGAGTTTGCCATAGATTTGGTACCTGGAACTGCACCCATAGCTAAGAGACCATATAGGATGCCCGTCAACGAATTAGTTGAACTAAAGAAGCAAATTCAAGAACAGTTGGAGAAGGGTTTTATCCATCCAAGTTCGTCACCGTGGGGAGCCCCGGTACTTTTCGTGGACAAGAAAGACGGAACCCAAAGAATGTGCGTGGACTACAGGTCTCTAAACAAGGTGACAATCAAGAATAAATACCCTCTGCCCCGTATAGAGGACCTGTTCGACCAAATGAAAGGAGCCCAAGTATTCTCCAAAATTGATCTTCGGTCGGGATATTTCCAGATGAAGATTAAGCCTTCCGATATACCTAAGACAGCCTTTCGGACACGGTATGGTTCATATGAATATACCGTTATGTCCTTTGGATTGACAAATGCACCCGCATACTTCATGTACCTTATGAACAAGGTTTTCATGGAGTACTTGGACAAGTTCGTCGTGGTTTTTATCGACGACATTATGGTGTATTCAAAAAGTAAGGAGGAGCATAAAGAACATCTGAGATTGACCTTGCAGAAGTTGCGCGAGCATCAGTTGTATGCCAAGCTCAACAAATGCCAATTTTGGCTAAAGGAAATATCTTTCCTAGGCCACATCATCTCCAAGGAAGGGGTATCGGTTGATCCTGGAAAGGTGAGGGATATTCTAAAGTGGGACCAACCTAAGAGCGTGAGGGATACTCGAAGTTTCCTTGGAATGGTAGGATACTATCGTCGCTTCATTAAAGACTTCTCTAAGATAGCAAAACCAATGACAGAGTTGCTAATGAAGGGAAAGGTCTTTCAATGGACACAAGCCTGCCAAGAAAGTTTTGAGGAACTCAAGAAAAGGCTAACCACAGCACCAGTTCTGGTATTGCCAGACGTAAGCAAGAGCTTTGACATATATTGTGACGCATCCAGACAAGGGCTCGGGTGTGTACTCATGCAGGAAGGACAAGTGGTAGCCTATGCCTCACGACAATTAAAGAAGCACGAGCTTAACTATCCTACACACGATTTGGAGTTAGCAGCAGTGGTGCATGCATTGAAGATTTGGAGACATTATATCCTTGGTCATCGATGTGAGATCTATACAGATCATAAAAGCCTCAAGTACATATTTACACAAACGGACTTGAATTTGAGGCAACGTCGATGGTTAGAACTCATAAAGGATTATGATGTAGGAATCAATTACCACCCCGGGAAGGCCAATGTGGTCGCTGACGCATTGAGCAGAAAGGGAGCATGCCACCAACTCACGGTTCGGGAGCTACCACCTGAACTACGTAAGGAGTTCGAACAGTTACACCTCGGATTCTTGAATAACATGGAAATGATGGAAATCCACTCCTCATTGGAGCAAGAAATAAGAAAGGGACAAGCAACGGACGAGGGGATCAAGGAGATCAAAGAAAGAATCCGACAGGGGATAGAAAAGGATTTCAAGGAGGATGAAAAGGGTACGCTTTGGCTAGGAAAAAGGATTTGTGTGCCAAAACACCTTCGCGACATGATATTGAAGGAGGCACATGATTCACCCTATTCCATACATCCAGGGAGCACCAAAATGTACAAGGATTTGAAAACTTGCTATTGGTGGGATGGTATGAAGAGGGATATAGCTGAATACGTTGCCCTATGCGACACATGCCAACGGGTAAAAGCTGAACATCAAAAACCCGCTGGATTGTTGCAACCTTTGAAAATACCTGAATGGAAATGGGAGGACATCAGTATGGACTTTATTGTCGGATTACCACGAACTCAGTCAGGATACGACTCCATCTGGGTCATTGTGGACCGGTTGACAAAAACCGCCCATTTTCTTCCGGTAAAGACCAGTTACAACGTTACACAGTTGGCAGAGTTGTACATGGAGCAGATCGTGTGCCGTCATGGAATTCCAAAGAGGATAATCTCAGATCGAGGTTCTCAGTTTACCTCTAGATTCTGGAGGAAGTTGCAGAAAGCCATGGGTACACGACTGGATTTTAGCTCCGCTTATCACCCACAAACAGATGGGCAAACCGAGAGGACAAACCAAATTTTGGAGGACATGCTGAGAGCTTGCGCCTTGAAACGTGGGCGTAGTTGGGATAGGAGTTTACCGTATGCCGAGTTCTCCTATAACAACAGCTATCAAGCTAGCTTGAAGATGTCGCCTTTCGAAGCCTTATATGGTAGACGGTGTAGAACGCCACTGTTCTGGAACGAGACTGGAGAGAACCAGGTGTTTGGACCCGAAGTACTACAAGAGGCTGAAAAGCAAGTCCAAACGATACGGGAGAACTTAAAGGCTGCTCAGTCACGACAGAAAGGCTATGCGGACAATAGGCGTAGGAAGTTGACCTTTGCAGTTGGAGACTTTGTATACCTTAAGGTATCGCCTATCCGAGGCCAACGACGTTTTAACGTCAAAGGCAAACTAGCGCCTCGCTACATCGGACCATTTAAGATTTTGGATAAGCGAGGAGAAGTAGCCTATCAACTAGAGCTCCCAAACCACCTCTCCGACGTACATGACGTGTTTCATGTATCTCAGTTCAAGAAGTGCTTGAGAATACCAGAGGAACAAGTGTCAATGGGAGAACTTAAACTTCAAGAGGACCTAACTTACGCAGAACACCCTATCCGAATCTTGGACGTAAAAGAAAGGGTCACCCGAAACAAGGTGATTCGATGGTGCAAGGTACAATGGAGCTATCACACTGAAGCTGAAGCCACATGGGAACGTGAAGAGGATATCAAGGCAGAATTTCCCCATCTATTTTCTACTAACGAATCTCGAGGGCGAGATTCAATTTAAGGGGGGTAGATTTGTGACACCCTCACCTCGGGTGTCAGCATATGTTCATGTTTTATGAAGAAGAATAACATTTTAAGAAGAGTAGAAACTGAGACAAGTACCAAAAGGATAGCCAATAAAGCTCTCCAAGAGCACCAAAGGCAATTTCCACGGCTAGCAGACCACGTGGCGTGTTCGGAGCTCATTCCCGAGAAATTGGGAGAGGTCCGCCGCTAAACTAGCTACGTGGCAGGCTCGGGGGTCACCTCCGCAATTGGAAAGAGGACCGACCCTGTGGGACACGTGCTACCGCGGAGCTAGCCGCTGCGGAAGAAGCAAAGGCATTTTTTTTAGGACACGTGTCATCCTCGGAGCTAGTCCTCGCGGAAATCAGAGGACCATTCGCGGGGGATACGTGTCAATTCCGGAGCTCATCTCAGAGAAGTCCGGATCTATCGAATACGTGTCGCCACCGGAGCTTATCACCGGAAGGTCCGTCGCAGCTAAACACGTGTCGACCTCGGGGCATGTCCCTGAGGAAAGGAGAGCGGAAAGACCGGCACCCACACGTGGCGTGCGCGGAGCTCGAAGAAGAGGGAGGTCTTGATCTATTGACACGAGGCACAATCGGAGCTCGTCTCCGCGGGAGAAGAAATACCAGGCTCGGAAGGATACGTGGAGCTTCCGGAGCTCATCACCGCGGAGGTAACGAGTCTGGAGCGGTTTTTACGCGTGAAGATACCGGTACGCAATGGAAACCGATCTAAACTTCACGATGTTACCGAAGATAAGACGTCAGGATCTAACAAAGATCTGAATAAGACTCTTATTCAGGATCCAATCAGATTAGGACTCTTCTCTTCTTGATTCTAAATAGAACCCGAAACCTCTGACCGAAATCACGAACTTCTCTTTCAACTCCTGAGCCGACGACTTAGCGCTCTAGCCCTAACTCGCCGAGCAAAACATCCCAAAGCGCAACAAGGGAGATCATCGGAGAAGAACCGAGTGGTCTGAGGGGGACCTCGAAGACAAGAAGAACGTGAGGTAGGACTTCAATACCACCTTACGACATCATGTTCTTCATCTCTTTGCATCTGTTCTTCGATTCCTTTCGAACAGAAGCCTTTTCGTGGACAGATCACTCGATGATCAGTTTGATCTAAAAACAAGATCATCGCCACGACCACCTTTGATCCGAATACCTCTGACCATGCAAGCCATGCAAGAACACGTACAAATCAATCTAATCATAGGATAGCATGCATGTACATCATCACATCTAGTTTAGGGTTTTGTGAATAATATTGATTGCTGTGAATCTTGTATGCACGTGAATCCTACAAAGCAGGACAAACTTAGGAAGCTGTCTACGACGAGCTGCAGCAACAAAATCAAGAACAACCGGAACCGCAAGAACAAGGCAAGTGCTCCTTGACCATATTGATCCTATGTTTTGGGTAAAATTGTTTTGTTTTGCCAAAAGGTGTGTGTGCTGAGTCAAAACATGATGGGAAACCCTTTTTATAGGAGTTTACTAGTTTGGATTAAACCATCCTTGTCGCCAGGGAAGTTTATGAGTCGGGTATGGTTTTTGCTTTATGCTTCGCTGAGTTTATGGGATTGGGAAGCGAGATAAATGTGTCTAGCTAACTGCACTCGTACTGATAATCAGTAATTGATGAGGTTAATGAACATGGATCGGAGGGAAGATCTAGGCAAGCCTGGGTTTGTGAATGAGGTAGCATGAGATGGTGGTTTTACTTGCCGTAGATCTAAGGACCGGTTCATGCATGCACATGCCAGGATAACAGTGCCACCACAAGGCCAAGTATGGGTGCGGCTTAGCTAAGTAATTAGGTAAGTTGCTAGAGTGTTATGGACTGTGGAAGGCGCGGGGAATGGGAGTCGAGTGAGGACTGCCCTGGGAACTGCATGGCACAAGAGGGGGCCCGTGGGTGGGAGAATTGGAGTTTCTAGCCTGCCGGTGAAACCTTAGTGAGTCCATACATCTAGTAACCCTTTGTAAAGGCTATTTTGTGATCTCTTGACCATACACCGACGGTTGTGTACTGGTATAATGGAGGTTCTGCAGTCGCCGACGGGTGACGAAATCACAAACTTGTGGGTAAAGAGGTGCAAACTCTGCAGAGTTATTAAAACTATCATGATAGCCGAGCTTACGGTTATGAGCACCTGGTTAAACTGCCATGATTAGATGGGATGGTTATTGGTTATGGTTATTGGTTATGGTTATTGGTTATTGGTTATGGTTATTGGTTATGGTTATTGGTTATTGGTTATGGTTATTGGTTATGGTTATTGGTTATGGTTGGGTTTGGGACTGTTGAGTCCGGGGGATGAGATGGTTGCATGACTGATGGGTCATGACATAAGATTGGTCTCGGTGCGAGACGAGGTTGTTTTGTGAGGTGAAATGGTAGCGAATACGAGGAGGTATTCGTGAGTATGAATAAAAAGATTGGTTAATGTTCGGATGGAATACGGGAAGTGACGGAGATATGTTGGTAATTTAATACATGTTGGGATTACATTTAAACGTAAGTTGTTGTTTTATCATGGTTTTTACAGAACTGCTATTCTGCAAATAAGCCTTTTATACCTACCTTGTTTATGAGCTGCATATCATGTGTTATTCCCGCACTTGCTGAGTATATCATTGTGCTCAAACTTGCATTATTATTTCCTCATCAACAGCAAGAGAAGACTACTATGAAGACCGAGTAGAGCATTATGGCGTGTGATCTATTCTCAACCTTGCCTGTGGAGGGAGTAGAGATGGAGCCACTTCTGCTTAGTTCCGCTTCCGCATTAGTTGTTGCTTCCGCATTTAAATAAGGACTTCCGCTGCATAGAAATAAGACTTCCGCTGTGAGCATGAGTCCAAGACTCATGAGGTGATTGTAATAAACTCTGTTATTCGTGGTAATATATAATCTGAATTCAGTTTGTGGAACGTAAGTGTATGTGTGATGAACATCCTGGGCACACATATGCATTAGTTCTCGGTTCCGTGGTTTTCCACAGAATTGAGGGCGTCACATCTGTCCACGAGGTGCGGAGTTTCCTCGGACTTACAGAATATTATGGGAGGTTCATTACAAACTTCTTGAAAATTGCAAAGCCAATGACTGAACTGCTGAAGAAGGCTACCAGATATATCTGGAGCTCAACATGTGAAGCGACGTTCAAGGCTTTGGTGAAGCACCTAACATCAGCACCGGTTTTGGCGCAACCAGATACAACAAAACTGTTCGATGTTTATTGTGAAGCATCCGGCATTGGACTCGGATGTGTGCTGATGCAAGATAGAAGAGTGGTCGCGTATGGATAACAGCGGCTCCGGAATCATGAGAAAAATTATCCAACTCGTGACTTAGAACTCGCTGCCGTGGTACTTGCACTTAAGATGTGGAGGCATTACCTACTTGGGAACCTCGTACATCTATATACCGACCACAAAAGGCTCACGTACATATTCACTCAGAAGGAGTTGAACATGAGGCAGCGAAGATGGTTAGAGTTGATAAAGGATTATGAAATAGAGATCCATTATCATCCTTGCAAGGCAAACATGGTGGCCGATGCGTTGAGCCGCAAGTCACATGTGCATAATCTAACCATCACACCAGTCGAAGAGAGTGAACCAAATCTGTATTTGGTTCAACATGGAGCTCTATACAACTTAGATCTCATCCCCACCATCCGTGAAGACATAGCGATAGCCCAGAAAAATGATAAGGGTATGGCGCATTTGCGGAGACGAGTAGACAGTGGGGAGCTGAATTGTTTTCGGAAAGACGGAGACGGTGTTCTGGGGTTCAAAAACAGAATAGTTGTACCCTGTAACCCGGAACGGAGGAAGAAAATGTTTGACGAGGCTCACTTATCAAAGTTTTTGATTCACCCAAGCAGCAACAAGATGTATCAAGAGCTCAAGAGCAAATTTTGGTGACACGGATGAAGCAGGGTATCGCTAGATACATGTAGGAGTGTGATACATGCCGTAGGGAGAAGGCAGTTCATATGAGGAAACCGGGACTGTTGCTGCCATTAGGCATTCCTGTCTGGAAGTGGGAGGACGTGAGCTAGATTTCATTGTCGGTTTACCCACCACATTTCAGAAACATGATCAGTTTGGGTAATCATCGACCGGCTCACGAAGTATGCCCATTTTATCCCGGTCAACACAAATTCCAATGCCAAGAAGTACGCTGAGCTATACATCTCATGGATCTTATGTTTACTCGGCGTACCCCGCACCATCATCTCGGATTGAGGCACTTTATTTCCGTCTCATTTTTGGGAGCAGTTACATGCAGAGTTGGGTACACAACTGATCCGTAGTTCAGCGTACCACCCGCAGACGGATGGGCAAACTAAGCGGGTAAACCAAATCCTAGAAGACATGCTACGATCTTGTGCTATTAATCACTGTAAGAATTGGGATGATCACTTAACATTAGCGAAGTTCTCGTACAACAATGGGTATCAGGCCAACATAAAGATGGCGCCCTACGAGGCTCTATACGGGAGGAAATGTCGCACACCGCTGAATTGGTGTGAGTCTGTCCAGAGGGTCACCTTCGGGATTGATCTTGTCAACAATGCAGAAGAGAAAGTTCAGATTATTCAATCGAACTTGAAATCCACCCAATCCCGACAAAAGAATTATGCAGACCATAGAAGACGCCCTCTACAATTTGAAGTCGGTGATCACGTGTCTCTTGGTGTGTCTCCTATGAATGGGGTAAACAAATTCGGGGTCAGATGAAAGTTAGCACCCTGATTCATCGGTCCATTCAAGGTTTTGGAAAGATGTGGATCCGTTGCATACCGGCTGGAATTACCAGCGACACTCTCCGGTGTGCATGACATATTCCACATATCTCAGCTGAGGAAGTGCCTCAAGTTTTCAACCACAGTCCATCTGGGAGACATCGAGGAACTGAAATCGGATCTCATGTATCAGGAGGAACCGGTTCAGATCATCGACGAAAAGGCCCGAACCACACGTAACCGGACGTTGTGGTTTTATAAAGTATTGTGGAGCAATCACTCCGAGGATGATGCGACGTGGAAAAGCGAGGAGTTTCTTCACACCAATTATCCGGAATTTTTAACGTCGCACATCCGGTAATTCTCCACCATCCTCTCTCTATTTTTCACCTTATAATCTTGGACAATATTCTTTTAAGGGGGGAGGAATGTAAAAGCCCAATTTTTTCACTTGCCAAAGTGTTCATCACATCACACACACCACAGCTCATATTGTGGTAATCACATGAACACATTTGAAGAGCAAGCGACCACCATCAAAAGAATGATTAGAGAAAGGAATCACAAAAATCCAAAAGTGGTATTTCCAACATGTAAGCATGAGAGGCTGAGATCACAATTAGGACCCTAAACCTTCCTAGGAATGCTCATGCCAATTTTCATGCAAATCCAAACATGTTTGGGGTACTTTTGGACACAATTATTAAAAGGGCTAGTTTGAATGTAAATTCAAATTCAAACTACTTTCATCACATGAATTCAAAAGAGGGATTCATATTCACACTCTGCACATTTTTATGAGCTACTCTACCAAGTTTCATCCAATTTGGGATTGATCTTGACATGAGCTAGTTGGATCAAATTCAAACTGAATTTGAATTTCAGATTGTACATTTGATGCAATTTCATTCAAACCACTCTACACCTTGAATTATTCAAATTCAAATGGTCATTTTGTGGTTGGATCAAACTTCAAAGGGCAGGAGGGTCACCTATATTTTGGAGCAGTGAAAATTGAATTTTTGAGGACAAATTGGGGTGGTGGGCCCCACTGTCAGCCACACACCCGAGAGGTACCGCCTCAGAGCCGAGTGCTCGGTTCTCCGGGCTGCACCCACGGGCGCCACGGCACTGAATGCCGTTGCCACCACCTGCTTACTGTTTCTTGCAGCTGATCGGCGCCCAGCTCCTCTTATCCTCACGCCCGACCGTTCGCCGGACCATTTCACCCGATCATCGACACCCTCGCACAAAGAAACAACTGCTACCTCGCCGCTCGCGGGCGCCGGTCACTCCCGAGCGCCTAATGCCCAACTGAGACCGTGGGAAGGACAGCAAGAACCTCCTGCAGCTTCTCGATCCCGGCCAAGGACACTCCCTCGCGCCGTTGCAGAACCCTGACGAGTTCTTCATCCCGTCGTTCTGGTTTTTCTGCCACCTCGCCGACTCGTCATCAGGTCGACATCGTCCAGTTCCCGAGCCACCAACTGCGCTCAGAGGTGCATCATCAAACCTACAAGTTGTCCTCCAATGCTATAACCCTGGCATGGAACACGCCAGCCGGAATTTAGGGTTTACCGTCAGCGGGTTCTTTGAACCGTAGCTCGTAAAACCAAAAATTCATCAAACATACTTAGTTAGAATTCAACCGGGTCTAGAGGAAGCTTCCTAGGCCTGCTGCGATAATCCTCGAGCAAACCCTGAACCAAACCATAGTTTATAGCCTCGGTTTGCTCAAAAGTTCATCATCACCGGTGAAAACACCTCGAGTCGATGGTGAGGTTGGTATTGCGACCACTTTCACCACAACCTGGATTCATTTTCATGATCCTCGAGTTGCACCAGTGCTGTAGGACAAAACTGCCGACAATTTGGGACTTTCCCGAGCTCGAGCTAGGTCATCGGAGATGCTCCGCCACGGATCACCATCGGGAGCTAGTTTCCGGTCATCGTCGACCACCAGCAACCCCACCAACGTATTCCTCGCGTTGAACTAGGCCCTGGCGGCGAGTTTAGTGAAGCTTGGTGCCGTGGAATGGCCGGCGGCGAGCTTCGCCGGAGTGCGCCGCCGCGGGCAGCTCGGGTGGCGCGAGGTAGACGATGACTGTGGGTCCCGGATGTTAGTCTCTGTCCGGAGCGCGCACGCCGCGGTTTAACTTAAACTAACCGGTGGGCCCCGCTGTCAGTGGCTGACTCAGCGCTGGAGAGGATTTTCTGTAGAAAATAAATTCGAACTCAGCCCAAACTTTAGAAACCCATAACTTTCTATAGAAATGTCTAAATTTAGTGAACCAAATTTTTTTGATTCCACTCTCTGAGTACTATCCAGCAAACCAAATTTTGTTCCTTGAGAGACTTTGTTTTTCCAGAATTAATTCCCTAAAATTTAAACTCCTGGGAATTTTAACTGGAGATCCACTTTGTGGAAAATTCTCAAATTTGGCTAGGATGTTCATATTAATATCCTTAAGTCACATGCAAAATTTCAGATACATCCGAGTTCATTAAGTTCACTTAATCGTGTGATTAAATGAACTTCCCTTAGAAAATAGAAAAGTGTATAGAAACATTTTTCAGAAATTTCTCAAATTTGTTTAGCTCATAACTTTCTCTAGCATTCTTCAAATTACATGAAACCAATTCCATTAGAACCATCATAAACTATAGTCTCTAGAAAGTAATGGCTTGCTTCATGAAAATTCCTAGAAAATCTTAAAAGCTCTAACAATGGCCTGTTATACATTTATTTGTGCAGGGCTCAAATGAGCTTTGCTTCAAATGAAATTGGGCCAAGTCACTGTTTAAGTTTTCACCAAGCCACAGTAAAAATTTCAGAGTCAGTAGTGATGTCTAGCTAGAGTTATAGTCTTCACATTCTCATTTCAACACATTTGAATTTGACATGCATTGTATTTCTATTACGTGTAGTTACTGAAATCGAAGAAGCCTCGTAGATATTGGATTGTATCCCTCCGGAGGAGAACTTAGTCAATGACCAGCAGCAATTCAAGCTCCGATTTGCATTAAACTTATTTACAAAGTTTTATTTTTCTCACTTACTTTATGAGTTAAATAATTTGTGCATTAGAGTCTTGATTGAAAACCCAGTTGCATAGCCAAGAGAACCAGGGGGTTTGAGTCTAAGTGATCAACCTCGAGTAGCCACAGCAATGCTCCAAAGGATATAGGATTCGGTACAAGTTGAGTAGTCTGAACTACTCGCGAGAATAGGCTTAGGGGTACACACACGGTTAGTGAGATAGATCATGATACATATGACATGGAAATGAGACCGAGCAGAGAGTAGGAGCAGCAGGAATTTGGAGGGCTATGTTGCTGTAGCTCTGCTTGAGTCGGTTGAGGACCGAGCCGTGTGCGGCCCTGTTGAACAGGCTAGAACTGTACCGGAGACATACCGACTATATGGGAACCGGGAAACCGATGTAATTCGGGTAGAGATATGTTGAGGCGAAAATTGTCGTCCAAAGGGTTTGGTTGAGAGCAGCAAGGTGTAAATCCGCTAGCGGGCACATAGGTTGCTCCGCGTAGGGACCTCCTGCTTGGGACAATAGGACCAGTTCAACACTTGGCTGACGAGTGAAAGGTGGTTGCGTACGACGTCTGGGATGGTTGTTGTAGGCAACGTCGATTATGGGCGTACGTGACGTGTTATTCGGGTAACCCTGCAGGTGTAGATCGATTATAATCACTGTCCCTCGCGGTCAGTGAGTACCACTTGTTCACTGTACCGTGACGTAGAAAGAACAGGATAGTTGTCATGAATTAAAGTTGCTGTTTCGACGTAATACTTGGAATGTTAATGATGTGATTTAGAATAGAGCAAATCAATGTTTATTTTGATCCTTAGGCCGGGAGCATAGGAGGAATGTGTTTCTTATTTGATTGCGGATTTCCTATGTGACTTAGCACAAGGTTACCACTTTATATGCGGCTAAAACCTGAAAATAGGATTCAAGTAAGTAGGCGAGTCTTTAAGCAAAGTTTCTTTCCTACTATACACCTAAACTCCAGCATGTAGAGTTTCATGTTTAGCGGTGTCGGGTCAGTCTTTCTGTGCCTTCGTGCTCACTGCTTGTTGTTGAAGTATGTGCAGGGGTTTATGAAGAGGAGGTTCCCGAGGAGGAGACAGGTCCCCCAGAGGGAACCACTGTCGAGTGAGACTCATACACGCCACTGTGTTATAGTCTTCACATTCTCATTTCAACACATTTGCATTTGAATTTGGCATGCATTGTATTTCTATTACGTGTAGTTTCTGAAATGAGGAAGCCCCGTAGACATTGGATTGTATCCCTCCGTAGGAGAATTTAGTCGATGAACAGCAGCAATTCAAGCTCCGGTTTGCATTAAACATATTTACAAAGTTTTATTTTTCTCACTTACTTTATGAGTTAAATAATTTGTGCATTAGAGTATTGATTGAAAACCCAGTTGCATAGCCAAGAGAACCAGGGGGTTTAAGTCTAAGTGATTAACCTCGAGTAGCCACAGCAATGCTCCAAAGGGTATAGGATTCGGTACAAGTTGAGTAGTCTGAACTACTCGCGAGAATAGGCTTAGGGGTACACACATGGTTAGTGAGATAGATCATGAGACATATGACATGAAAATGAGACCGAGCAGAGAGTCGGAGCAGCAGGACTTTGGGGGGCTATGTTGCTGTAGCTCTGCTTGAGTCGGTTGAGGATCGAGCTGTGTGCGGCCCTGTTGAACAAGGTAGAACTTTACCGAAGACATACTGGCTATATGGGAACCGGGAAACCGATGTAATTCCAGTAGAGATATGTTGAGGCATTGCTTGTCGTCCAAAGGGGTTGGTTGAGAGCAGCAATGTGTAAATACACTTGTGGGCACGTAGGTTGCTCCACGTAGGGACCTCCTGCTCGGGATGATAGGACTGGTTCAACACTTGGTTGGCGAGTGAACGGTGGTTGCGTACGACGTCTGGGATGGTTGCTGTAGGCAACATCGAGTATAGGTGTACATGACATGTTATTCGGGTAGCCCTGCAGGTGGAAGATTGATTATAATCGCCGTGCCTCGTGGTCAGTGAGTACCACTTGTTCATAGTACCGTGACGTAGAAAGAACAAGATAGTTGTCATTAATTAAAGTTGCTGTTTTGACATAATACTTGGAATGTTAATGATGTGCTTTAGATTAGAGCAAATCAAAGTTTCTTTTCAACCTTAGGAAGGAAGCATAGGAGGAATGCGTTTCTTGTTTGATTGCGTACTTTCCATGTGACTTAGCACAAGGTTACCACTTTTATGCGGCTAAAACCTGAAAATAGGATTCAAGTAAGTAGGCGAGTCTTTAAGCAAAGTTTCGTTCCTAATGTACACCTAAACTCCGGCATGTAGAGTTTCATGTTTAGCGGCGTCGAGTCAGTCTTGCTGAGCCTTCGTGCTCACTGCTTGTTGTTGAAGTATGTGCAGGGGTTTATGAAGAGGAGGAGGCTCCTGAGGAGGAGACGGGTCCCCCAGAGGGAACCACGGTCGAGTGGGAGCCGTGCACGCTGCCGTGTTAGTGTGGTGTGTGTGTAGCTAGCGGGAGCACGTTCACGGGCTGAACGTGAACTCTTTTTCTTAGCCTACGCCCGTCAGAGTAGGCTATAAATGGTATTTTTGTTGTAAAATATGTTAATACATGTTCGTGTAAAAAAAATGTAGCTTCCGCCGTTTTAATCATGTATGTCTTCACATGTGTGTTATTCGGTGTTGTCTATCGCAACACCCCTCATCGAGATTCTGGGATGTCAGGACCCCGGGTCCTCACGTCGTGGTCCCAGAGCTCCGTTGAGGTTTAACGCACTGAAGAAGATTAGGTTTTCAAAAACTCAGTGAGGAACGAGTATTAGCTCACATAAGGATGTTATTAGTATAGAAAGTGGCAACTCTAACTATGTGTTGTGTCAGAAAATCATGCATCTCAGGGCTTTCTATGTCTTGGGGGTGCATGTATGCGCTGTCCACCAGTGCGCACAAGTTGAAGGGTGGAGCCTCACGAGTGGCAGGTAAACCGGCAAGCTTATGTATCCTCTGCGACTCTTCATGTCGTTTGGGGTATGTGAGCAACGCCAGTCCCCGGCGTGCTGCAGGCAAGTAGGTGGAGACCCCGTCATGTGGTTGGTAACGTGAACACGTAGCTCAAGGCGTGTTTGGCTTGAGAACGCCCGTGTGACTGACGACAGACGGGCGTATGAAACTGTTTATGGAGCCGGGTTCAGCGTGCAACTGAACCTGATGATTATGTGGTTTTATGAAGGTACTATAACCATGAATCCATATACTAGTAGAACACATGTGCGAGAGTCGCTTAGTGCCACTAAATTAATGAAGCTGGCTAAATCCGGTATAGGGTTTTATTTGTGAGGTAACGTAGTACCGACATGACTTGGTGATGCTTCCATATCACACCCCACTAAATGATCAACATCATTGTAAAATATGAAAATTTTAATCCAGAGAACTAAAATCATGATTAAACTTCTTCTCTTGATCTGGATTTCAAAATTAAGGAAGTTTCAACTTGTGTAAACATTAGGAACAGAGTCCTCTATTTTCAGCTGAAATAATTCTGAAGTTATACAGAGTGTAGAGGTCGAGTTCTTTCGACATTGGGGTGGTATAATACATTTCTGGAAATCCTCGGAAGAGTTCTACAACTTTTCTTTTGACATACATAGGTGTTTCATTCTTTAACTTGTTGAAATATTCAGTAGAGTTGAAACTGTCCAGAAAACAGGGCAGAGTAAAAACAACTAGAATTTTATATAAAATGACCATAACTTCATAAAAATCCAAAAATAGTAAATGATACATTTCTGAAAAGTTTATGAGATAGGTTACAACTTTAACAGAAAGTTTTGTCAAGTTATGCACAGAATTAACTGGAATTCTTGGATCAAGTCAGTACCTCAAAACAGGGAGGAGCTGCCCAATTTTCTATGGAAATTCTGTTAACTTTGACATCTCATAACTTTCTAATCAGATCAGATCTGAGGGTAAACAAATACATTCCGGAAATCTATTGAATATAACTTTAACTTTTCTGTTGAACTCCTGAACTGATTTTGCCCTTAGCATGGTCTAATTCTGGGAAGAAGGGAAACTGGTCAGCACTGCCAATTTTGGGCAGTGCACTGGAAATCAACTTGTGAAAAAGCTTGATTCATGTTTCCTAATTTTCTGAGTTCAATGACATGTTTTATGTTATGACTCGCAGAGAGTAGGAGCAGCAGGACTTTGGGCGCCTTTGTTACCGTAGCTCTGCTTGAGTCGGTTGAGGACCGAGCCGTGTGCGGCCCTGTTGAACAAGCTAGAACTGTACCGAAGACATACCGGCTATATGGGTACCGGGAAACCGATGTAATTTGGGTAGCTGGATGTTGAGGCATTGCTTGTGGTCCAAAGGGGTTGGTTGAGAGCAGCAAGGTGTAAATCCGCTAGCGGGCACGTAGGTTGCTCCGCGTAGGGACCTCCTGCTCGGGACGATAGGACCGGTTCAACACTTGGTTGATGAGTGAAACGTGGTTACATACGACGCCTGGGATAGTTGCTGTAGGCAACATCGAGTATGGGCATACGTGACATGTTATTCGGGTAACCCTGTAGGTGTAAATCGATTATAATCGCCGTCCCTCACAGTCAGTGAGTACCACTTGTTCACTGTACTGTGACGTAGAAATATCAGGATAGTTGTCATGAGTTAAAGTTGTTGTTTTGACGTAATACTTGGAACGTTAATGATGTGCTTTAGGTTAGAGCAAACCAAAGTTTCTTTCCAACCTTAGGCAGGAAGCATAGGAGGAATGTGTTTCTTGTTTGATTGCGGACTTCCTATGTGTCTTAGCACAAGGTTACCACTTTATATGCAGCTAAAACCTGACCGGTCTCAAGGAGCGCCGCGCGGCAGAGAGAAACGATCTCCCGCCTCATGACCCTCGGGGGCTACACGGCCACAGAAGGCCCAAAAACATATCAAGAGGATCTTCTCTCCGTGGGTCACGCGACCTACGGCTAGGGGACAATGAAAACACCGCACGAAGCCATGTTCCGAATGAGACAGGAGCAGCACTCACTCAAACCACAAGAGATCCAAAAACTTACACCAGGAGGTCTACCCCTCCCATGTCTCAAGTCGCACGATCTACGGCAAAGTGACAATGAAAACCCCAAGCGAGGCCACAGTCCAAACGAGGCACGACGGATAAAGTATCTGGGCCCTTCCTTCTCAAGCCGCGCAACCCATGGCCAAGGGACAAATAAAACCCCAACCGAAGCCACGGTCCAAACGAGGCACGACGGATAAAGTATCCGGGCCCCCTATTCCTAAATCACGCAATCTACAGTCAAGAGGCGACAAAAAGCCTAGAAAAAGCTACGATCCGAGGAGGCCTGAAGATGTAAAGAGCAAGATGAGGGGGCCCGACCTCCATCACGGGGTCGTGCCGCCTCGCCTGGGGATCGCATTGGGTGGTGCCGTGTTATGCGGCACCGAACAGCACACATATAAGGAACAATGTATTACATAAATCAAAGCGGAAGCTTTACAAATTGTTCTTTGTAAATAATTTACATAGAAAAGCTACAGCGGAAGTCTATAAACAGCTCACATGGAGTATCTAAGAAGCACTCGAGGAGGGGTCCAGCCCGTGGACTCCTCTCGCTAGCAACACGAAGACATGGCAGCGGCTAGGTTCTCCAAGGGTGACATAACTCGGAAGTTCCCGAGTCTCACCGGACAACCTTCTTTATAGCGTCGATGTTTACCTGCAAAACCACTTATATAGCAAGAGTGAGCACAAAGGCTCAGCAAGACTTAACCGTCTCTCCTAAGGCAGGAAACTCTACATGAAAGTAACCTAAAAATTAACCCTGTCATTTGCGAAAAGACTCGCCTACGAGTTCATCCTTAACTTTCAGGTTTTAGCCATAATAGTAGTGACCTTGCGCTTAGCAACATTGTAACTCCACAATCAAACAAGAAACGCTTCGTTCCAATGTTACTTGTCCCAAGGTGGAAAAATAACTTTAGTTTGCTCTATCTCTACTTCAAATATGGTTTTCATGCAATTTACAATTATCATAACAGCATTTAAAACTTTGCAAACTATTTCCACACAACTTGATTACTACGTCACAACACAGGGAGCAAGCGGTAATCAATAACCGCGATGGACGGTGATTCGAATCAAACACTACCCGGATAACTCGACACATACGCCCGCCTCTGAAGACCCATCTCTGGCGTCCTTCATTATGTCGTATGTGGCAACCTTTCTCAGGACACTAGACTATAGAACCGGTCGCGCCGTCTCGGGCTCATAGGTCTAACGAGAAGATGTGGTATGCCTCTACAATCTAGTGAACCTAGTACATAGGTTTCCTGGTTCCCATATGTCAGTAAGCATCCGGTACACAACTCAATACCTGCTCCTGGGTGCCGTACACGCATCGGTCCTTAACCGACACAGGTAGAACTACTCGACCAGGACCTCGTCTTGTCGCTGCCTAACCATCCTGCCCTGTCTCATATTTGGAAATGTAAACTTTAGTTTGCTCTCTTTTTCCAT
Organism: Neostapfia colusana; assembly: GCA_030760725.1. Classification (NCBI taxonomy): domain Eukaryota; kingdom Viridiplantae; phylum Streptophyta; class Magnoliopsida; order Poales; family Poaceae; genus Neostapfia; species Neostapfia colusana. The sequence goes on along the minus strand of JASWHV010000004.1, from coordinate 35,320,903 downwards.
CTACACCCAGGTAATCCCGTCTATACTCGCGAGTAGATTCCAACTACTCGTCTTCTACCGGATGCCCTAGTCTATTTAGCATGGCCTTATTCTACAGCGATGACACAATTCTACCCTTGACCTCAGGGTTCATGTTTGGTTATGCAAGTGGAGTATCAAACATCCTTGACCTAATGCACATACACACTTTGACCAATAGTAGTGAACAAAGGGAAAACTTTAAAAACAACTTAAGTGCAACCGGGGCTTGCCTTGGTTTTGCAGGTGACTAGAGTCGGATAATATGGGGTTAGTTGCTGATGTCTTCAAGTTAAATCACTGTCTTCTTGCTTCTTGATTCAAGCCTCACTTCTCTTCCACTCTTCCATGTTTAACCACTACACGTTATGAACATGCATATATATTTAATTGTAAAACATTTGCTAACAAGTGCTAAGGACAAGTTCAAAACTGGAACTCTGTTTAGGAATTTAAAATGACACTGGTGCTATTGGTTTGGGTCTGGGTTAAAGTACTATGCTCAAGTGTGATGTGTGTTTCCTCACTTGTGTGTGTTGATCATCTATAGGTCAAACAGGACAATATTGATCCAGGACTCCAATGGAGCTGAAATTTTTCATGCGAGTTCCTTGTCACAAGAAAGTCATCTGGACCAAAATTCAGAATGTTTCACTAAGTAGATCACCCAGAATAAGTCCCTAAGCATTTAGGAAAAAAGGAATTAATTCTGAATAAATTTGCACTTCCATGCAAATTCAAGTGAACTACAATTTCAAGAATAGTTCAAAGAGTGTGCCTGAATTTTCCTAGGATTTTTGGAGCTAAGGAATGTCCAGAACTGAATTTCCAAGTTTTGGAAATTCTCTGAAAATGTTTCTGTATTCATTTGAATACAGAAACTTGAAATCAGAATTACCCTATCTAAATCAACTCCAAATGATCTGAAAATTTTACAGGAGTCTCCAAATATCCTATAGAATATCCTGGCAAAATTTGGGGAATTTTTGATGAACCAAACATCCTCTAGAATTCTTTTGCTGAGAAGCTTTAAAGAATTTTCCGGAATTTACTATTGGTTTTCATGCAAATTGGGTTGCATATTTGGATAGAGTTTTTCATCCTGAATCTAACCCAATTTGAATCACTAAATGTGGAGCTTCTTAACAAAAGTTATGAGGTTCTAAAGTTTGAACTAAATCTGGAATTCAAATTAATTCGGGAAATGTTCAAACCCTGACTGTGGGTCCAGCCTACACGTGTCAGCTGCTGGGATCACGCCACACGGGGTCACAGACTCATGCCCGCGTTGTCACAGTTTGATCCGAGGCCACAGAGAATCCCGTATGTTTAACTTCAGCCGCTGACGGGTGGGACCAACCACCTTCGTCTTCCTCCGGCTCCCGCGCGACCCCCGCCGCCGGAGCTCACCGGAGAACTTCGGAACCCGGTCTTCCGTTCACTTCCCGTGCTCAAACTTGCCGTCAGCCCCTAATTTCGTGCGCTGAACATGGGAAGAGGGTTTCCCCACACCGACGTCGGCCCTAACCGAGCTCGCGACGGTGTGGCGGCATAACCGAGCTTCGGCGACGTAGCGCCGCCGTTCTAGCTCGCCAAAAACACGAAGTATTAGCGCTACAGCATCAGTGGAAGGTGTAGCTCATCGACGTGTGCTCAATTTTGCTTGGAGAGGCCGCTAGCTATGCTGTCACCGTGCGCCCGAGGTGGTTTTTGCGGCGACAGAGTAAAAACTGGGCTTTCTTCGGCTAGGGTTGATGGAATCGTGCGCTGTTTGGTCGAGGAGGTCCGTAGGAGGCTGAGTATCATGGCAACAGCACACAACTGGAAGCCCTCACACCTCGGGGGAGAATTTCCCGGTCTGGAGCCGGCGACCCGAAGAAAACCGCTGTGAGTAAAACTCAAATTCCGGCTAGGTGGTCCCATGAAATGACCCCGAACTCGGTGGACAGCAAGGAGAGGTGGTAACCAACCTTACTCGTGGCTTTGTTGGGCGTGAAACACCGGAGGGGCTTGGTTTGAAGTCAAGTCGCCGAGGTTGGTCCGCCGAGGAAGAACCGACTCGGCGAGGCGATTGCAGCCCGCTGCACCCTCGGAACTGGCTTTGACAGCTTCAGGGATTGTGGGCGACGCTGCTTTCGAGCTTGTCCGAGTGTCCACAGCTCGGGGAAAGGATTGACGACGGGAGCTCGAGCGTGTGGCCGCGACAGCGGCAAAAGCCCCTGGAAACGGCGCTGTGGCGAGGAGGAGGCTAGCTCGGACGTTTTCTCGGTGTTGTGAGGTGCACGCTCTCGGTAGGAGGACGATAAGGGCGAGGGGAACCGACGTCGAAGCAGCTCGGGAGCTGGCGGTCGTGTTGCCTCGGTGGCGTGCTCGCTGCATCCGGCGCTTCGAGCGAAAACAGAGAGTTGCTTTGAGTTTAAGCCTTCAGTGGCTCACTGACCAGTGGGACCACCCTCCTTCTTATCCCTCCAACCTTCCCACAAATATCTCTCAAATTTGGCACAATGCAAATTTAAATTCTGAAGAGCTCAGGTTCAAAGCCGTTTGGAATTTTGACATTGTGTTCTTCCGTTCAAATTTAAATTCAAATTTCAGAACAATTCATAGGCCCCTTTGATACTCATATCAAAGCACCTCTAAATTTGCCTCCCTTATAATTTGGACCTGAGGAACTCAAATATGTCCTCTGATCTTTGAGTTGGCCACTGCAATTACAAATTTTTAAACAACAGTTTGAATTTCCTCTTTGGAAATGGTCTTCTTCTCATTGAAGTAAATCCTTTGATTCAAACTGAATTTTTAAGTCCTCTTTTGTGATGACCCATCTAAATTTGGGTGAACACTTTGGTTTGCTCCTAGCCCATGCTTGATCAACCTTGGTCCCAAGCTGAACCTTACAAGTTCAGTTTTGGACCATGCCCCTCAAATTTGAATTTGAAGGTGATCTCAAGCAATGCTTTGAACAAATGGTATATAATCTTAAAATCCCTCCCATTTTGGAACTTAAGCTCTTCAATACCTGAGGACTGCAATGGTCATCTCATATATATGCTTTTGGACCATCTGAACATGAATGCTTTGCAAGGGTTCAAAAATGGGGTTTAAACTTCCCTCCCCTCTACTCATAGAGAATGTGCATATGAGTTAGCTTTTTGGGAGTGAAATCCTTTCTCGGGTTAACATGTGTTCAACAGGAGTTAAAGAAGATTTTCGCTCTTCCCACATGTCCATTTTTTAGTTTAACATTTTATGTGATATAACTCAAGTCATTTCCTTGCCTAACATGTTTGAATTCAACATGAACTCAACATGATCATAGTCCATTCCATTTTGGCTCACCCTCAAATCAGAAGGTTGCCACCACATTCTCCTCAATTCAAATGTATGAGGCTCCATGTGTATACAAGAGTTTGGCAGCAATTTGAGCTGAGCCTTTGAGACTAAAGACCTTATTTTTGTTCTTTCTCATGTTTATGTATGCTTACACCTGAGTTTAACTCCACCTTGGTCCAACACTTTCAAAGGCATGCTTGAACCCATGTGGTTGCACCTCATGTGTACCATCCCATGTAAGAAAGTTTTTGTAAGTCCCATTTTTCATGAACAGAAACACAATGACGTTCGATCATCCGTTCCTTTGCATTCACGTTTTTGGGACTTTTACATTCCTCCCCCTTAAAAAGAATCTCGTCCCGAGATTCCAATAGGAGAACGAGACGGGAGAGGTAATGCCAAGTGGTAGGACGATGAAAACTCCGGATAGTTCATGCGGAGGTAATCTTTGCTCTCCACGTTGTTTCTTCCATGGTATGATTACCCCACAGCACCTGGTAAAATTTTAATATCTGATTCCAGGTGTTCCGGATTCTTCTCATCGATAGTCTGAACCGGTCGCTCAGTGTAGGTACGATCCGGCTTCAACTAGTCAAGTTCTTCGGTGTGGACAACGATGGTAGTTTTAAAGTACCTCCGTAGCTGTGACACGTGCAATATGTCGTGAATACCAGCAAAGTTTGCCGGTAGTTACAGCCGGTAAGCTACGGGTCCACACTTTTCCATGACAGCAAGTGGATCTAAGGCTAGGGAAGCAAAATCTCCCCTTTACATTGGACCGGTGAATTCCTTTCCATCGGAGACACGCAAAGACAACGTGTTCTCCTCCGTCGAAATGCAACGGTCTATGCCTTTGACCATCGTGACTTTTCTGTCGGGATTGCACAACCTCCAAGTTCGCTTCTACCGCCTGAACTCGGTCATTGGCTTCGTTGACGAATCAACCCCGAACAGTAATCTTTCACCGTACTCACACCACTTCCGCGGTGTGCGACATTTCCGGCTGTAGAGTTTCATCTTACGAGGTATAACTATACGGTCTTTAAACCATAGAGTACCCTCATTGCCCTTTATAGTGACGGCATTGAGTGAACGAAAATCAACACTTAATCTTAGTGTCTCATCGTTCTTCTTAACGAACAGCGCAGAGCACTCCCAGGTGATAAGCTTGGTTGTGTAAAACCGTTGCTCATAAGTGCACTTAGTTGCTCCTTCAACTCCGCTAGTTCATTGGGTGCCATCTTACACGGCCTTCGTGAAATCGGTGTTGTTTCCAACGTCAGTTCAATCTTGAACTTGACATCCCGTTAGCCGGCATTGCCCGGTAACTCATTGGAAACACATTGGATATTCACGTCCCACCAGAAAATCCTCGAGTTTAATCACTCTCGTGGGATAGGCCTAGCCCGTTCTCTTTGCTGTACCGAACGGACTCTTCTGTCCTCATCCAGATTTTGATCCATTTAATCAGCATTTTCATAACTCAAGTTGAATACAAAAGTTAGAGTTAACTTCAGTATCTTTTCAACGAGTATTCATATCCCTTCAGATCATCTCTGGATCCAAAGTTATGATTGTTCAAAGTTGACAGAATTCTTGGATAAAATTTGCCAGCATCCCCTTTGTATGTGGCTATTTTTATCCTAGTTGTATATGAAAATACAATAAGAATCTGAGCAAACTTTGACTACAACAATGTTGCAAATTTCATAACCTTTCCAACGGTGTGTCATAGGCTTCTTAAGGATTTTTCTACAGGAAGTTGTGGCTAAAAAAACAGAAAGGTCCAGAGAGGTTTTTGCTACTGTCCTGGTTCTGAACAGTTTGCCTTCAACTGGACTTTTCTCCAACTTAACGTGTGATTTTGCTCTGGAGGTCTACAGGGAAGTTGTAGAACACTTCAAAATCTTTCCAGAACTGCATCATACACCTTATTTGGGTCAAGTTACTAAGAGTTATGCTCTGTTAAAGTCCAGCAAGAATTCCTGCCAGAAACAGAGCACTCTGTTTTTGAAAACTTTGACACCTAGTTATACTCTCATTTGAGTCTTAGCTCATAATAAGAGTTCAGTAACTAATATTTGTTTCAAACTTCCATTTTTAGTTGCAAGTTAGTCCATGAATCATTTCTTCATAGGGAAGAGGTTATTAAGTGTAGTACGGTGTCGATGCACCGTAATAACATGTCGGTACTACGTTGCCTCACCAAAAGAAAATCTTAAACCGGATTACACCGGCATATACATATTATCAGTGGCACTAAGATGGTCTCTCGCACACGTGTACTACACGGGATACGTACGTGGTTAGTACCTGCAGAAAAACACTCAATAGTGGTGCACTCAAAGGTTGTTTCATTTCAGGCAGTTCCATATTTGAAAGTAAATACAAACGCCCGTATCATTGCCATACGGCCGTCCTTGAGTTAAGCCACGTCTCAAGGTACGTGATTGTGTGTCAACACCACACAACGGGGAACCCGAGTAGACCATGAACGGGTCGTCACGGTTGGGAATGTTATCAACCCAACGGATACCACCTAGTGCCCTGCAGGGCACGCCGATGGCAAGCGCTGCGTATGTCCTCCTGGGCTATTTCCAGACAAACACACTATCGCGTTACTGACCACATGATGGGGTCTCCACTTACTTGCCTAATGCACGCTAGGGATCAGCGTTTCATATGAACTCAGGAACATGAAGAGTCCAAGAGTTTTATATTAACGTCTCACACCAAGCTGTGAGATCTTTCCCTGAATCACATTCCTCGTCAGGGGAGCTAACCGAAATTGAACCGCTTTCGTTGGCGTTCCTTACCATGTTTACCTGAGAGTAGGTGCTTCGTTACATAATCAAAATTCAGAATTATAACACGTAAGTTAGCAATGCCACTTTAAGTAACTAGACTGCTATAGTCCTTATGTGGGCCTAATATCGTTTCCTCACCGTATCCTAAGTTTTTGTCGTAATATAATCCTTATTTCGTGCGCTAATACCAATGCGGCTCTTATACCACGCTGAGGGGGCCTGACCTCCATCACGGGGTCGTGCCGCCTCGCCCGGGGATCGCATTGGGTGGTGCCGTGTTATGCGGCACCGAACAGCACACATATAAGGAACAATGTATTACATAAATCAAAGCAGAAGCTTTACAAATTGTTCTTTGTAAATAATTTACATAAAATAGCTACAGCGGAAGTCTATAAACAGCTCACGTGGAGTATCTAAGAAGCACTCGAGGAGGGGTCCAGCCTGCGGACTCCTCTCGCTAGCAACACGAAGACATGGCAGCGGCTAGGTTCTCCAAGGGTGACATAACTCGGAAGTTCCCGAGTCTCACCGGACAACCTTCTTTATAGTGTCGATGTTTACCTGCAAAATCACTTATATAGCAAGAGTGAGCACAAAGGCTCAGCAAGACTTAACCGTCTCTCCTAAGGCAGGAAACTCTACATGAATGTAACCTAAGACTTAACCTTGTCATTTGCGAAAAGACTCGCCTACGAGTTCATCCTTAACTTTCAGGTTTTAGCCATAATAGTAGTGACCTTGCGCTTAGCAACATTGGAACTCCACAATCAAACAAGAAACGCTTCGTTCCAATGTTACTTGTCCCAAGGTGGAAAAATAACTTTAATTTGCTCTATCTCTACTTCAAACATGGTTTTCATGCAATTTACAATTATCATAACAGCATTTAAAACGTTGCAAACTATTTCCACACAACTTGATTACTACGTCACAACACAGGGAGCAAGCGGTAATCAATAACCGTGATGGACGGTGATTCGAATCAAACACTACCCGGATAACTCGACACATACGCCCGCCTCTGAAGACCCATCTCTGGCGTCCTTCATTACGTCGTATGTGGCAACCTTTCTCAGGACACTAGACTGTAGAACCGGTCGCGCCGTCTCGGGCTCATAGGTCTAACGAGACGATGTGGTATGCCTCTACAATCCAGTGAACCTGGTACATCGGTTTCCTGATTCCCATATGTCAGTAAGCATCTGGTACACAACTCAATACCTGCTCCTGGGTGCCGCACACGCATCGGTCCTTAACCGACACAGGCAGAACTACTCCACCAAAACCTCGTCTTGTCGCTGCCTAACCATCCTGCCCGGTCTCATATTTGGAAATGTAAACTTTAGTTTGCTCTCTTTTTCCATCTGCACCCAGGTAATCCCGTCTATACTCGCGAGTAGATTCCAACTACTCGTCTTCTACCGGATGCCCTAGTCTATTTAGCATGGCCTTATTCTACAGCGATGACACAATTCTACCCTTGACCTCAGGGTTCATGTTTGGTTATGCAAGTGGAGTATCAAACATCCTTGACCTAATGCACATACACACTTTGACCAATAGTAGTGAACAAAGGGAAAACTTTAAAAACAACTTAAGTGCAACCGGGGCTTGCCTTGGTCTTGCAGGTGTCTAGAGTCGGATAATATGGGGTTAGTTGCTGATGTCTTGAAGTTAAATCACTGTCTTCTTGCTTCTTGATTCAAGCCTCACTTCTCTTCCACTCTTCCATGTTTAAGCACTACACGTTATGAACATGCATATATATTTAATTGTAAAACATTTGCTAACAAGTGCTAAGGACAAGTTCAAAACTGGAACTCTGTTTAAGAATTTAAAATGACACTGGTGCTATTGGTTTGGGTCTGGGTTAAAGTACTATGCTCAAGTGTGATGTGTGTTTCCTCACTTGTGTGTGTTGATCATCTATAGGTCAAACAGGACAATATTGATCCAGGACTCCAATGGAGCTGAAATTTTTCATGCGAGTTCCTTGTCACAAAGAAAGTCATCTGGACCAAAATTCAGAATGTTTCACTAAGTAGATCACCTAGAATAAGTCCCTAAGCATTTAGGCAAAAAGGAATTAATTCTGAATAAATTTGCACTTCCATGCAAATTCAAGTGAATTACAATTTCAAGCATAGTTCAAAGAGTATGTCTGAATTTTCCTAGGATATTTGGAGCTAAGGAATATCCAGAACTGAATTTCCAAGTTTTGGAAATTCTCTGAAAATGTTTCTGTATTCATTTGAATACAGAAACTTGAAATCACAATTACCCTATCTAAATCAACTCCAAATGATCTGAAACTTTTACAGGAGTCTCCAAATATCCTAAAGAATATCCTGGCAAAATTTGGGGAATTTTGGATGAACCAAACTTCCTCTAGAATTCTTTTGCTGAGAAGATTTAAAGAATTTTCCAGAATTTCCTATTGGTTTTCATGCAAATTGGGTTGCATATTTGGATAGAGTTTTTCATCATGAATCCAACCCGATTTGAATCACTAAATTTGGAGCTTGCTAACAAAAGTTATGAGGTTCTAAAGTTTGAACTAAATCTGGAATTCAAATTAATTCGGGAAATGTTCAAACCCTGACTGTGGGTCCAGCCTACACGTGTCAGCTGCTGGGATCACGCCACATGGGGTCACAGACTCATGCCCGCGTTGTCACAGTTTGATCCGAGGCCACAGAGAATCCCGTATGTTTAACTTCAGCCGCTGACGGGTGGGACCGACCACCTTCGTCTTCCTCCGGCTCCCGCGCGACCCCCGCCGCCGGAGCTCACCGGAGAACTTCAGAACCCGGTATTCCGTTCACTTCCCGTGCTCAAACTTGCCGTCAGCCCCTAATTTCGTGCGCTGAACACGGGAAGAGGGTTTCCCCACACCGACGTCGGCCCTAACCGAGCTCGCGACGGTGTGGCGGCTTAACCGAGCTTCGGCGACGTAGCGCCGCCATTCTAGCTCACCAAAAACACGAAGGATTAGCGCTACAGCATCAGTGGAAGGTGTAGCTCATCGACGTGTGCTCAATTTTGCTTGGAGAGGCCGCTAGCTATGCTGTCACCGTGCGCCTGAGGTGGTTTTTGTGGCGACAGAGTAAAAACTGGGCTTTCTTCGGCTAGGGTTGATGGAATCGTGCGCTGTTTGGTCGAGGAGGTCCGTAGGAGGCTGAGGATCATGGCACCAGCACACAACTGGAAGCCCTCACACCTCGGGGGAGAATTTCCCGGTCTGGAGCTGGCGACCCGAAGAAAACCGCCGTGAGTAAAACTCAAATTCCGGCTAGGTGGTCCGATGAAATGACCCCGAACTCGGTGGACAGCAAGGAGAGGTGGTAACCAACCTTACTCATGGCTTTGTTGGGCGTGAAACACCGGAGGGGCTTGGTTTGAAGTCAAGTCACCGAGGTTGGTCCGCCGGGGAAGAACCGACTCGGCGAGGCGATTGCAGCCCGCTGCACCCTCGGAACTGGCTTTGACAGCTTCAGGGATCGTGGGCGACGCTGCTTTCGAGCTTGTCCGAGTGTCCACAGCTCGGGGAAAGGATTGACGACGGGAGCCCGAGCGTGTGGCCGCGACGGCGGCAAAAGCCCCTGGAAACGGCGCTGTGGCGAGGAGGAGGCTAGCTCAGATGTTTTCTCGGTGTTGTGAGGTGCACGCTCTCGGTAGGAGGACGATAAGGGCGAGGGGAACCGACGTCGAAGCAGCTCGGGAGCTGGCGGTCGTGTTGCTTCGGTGGCTCGCTCGCTGCGCCCGGCGCTTCGAGCGAAAACAGAGAGTTGCTTCGAGTTTAAGCCTTCAGTGGCTCACTGACCAGTGGGACCACCCTCTTTCTTATTCCTCCAACCTTCCCCCAAATATCTCTCAAATATGGCACAATGCATGAATGCTTTGCAAGGGTTCAAAAATGGGGTTTAAACTTCCCTCCCCTCTACTCATAGAGAATGTGCATATGAGTTAGCTTTTTGGGAGTGAAATCCTTTCCCGGGTTAACATGTGCTCAACAGGAGTTAAAGAAGATTTTCGCTCTTCCCACATGTCCATGTTTGAGTTTAACATTTTATGTGACATAACTCAAGTCATTCCCTTGCCTAACATGTTTGAATTCAACATGAACTCAACATGATCATAGTCCATTCCCTTTTGGCTCACCCTCAAATCAGAAGGTTGCCACCACATTCTCCTCAATTCAAATGTATGAGGCTCCATGTGTATACAAGTGTTTGGCAGCAATTTGAGCTGAGCCTTTGAGACTAAAGACCTTATTTTTGTTCTTTCTCATGTTTATGTATGCTTACACCTGAGTTTAACTCCACCTTGGTCCAACACTTTCAAAGGCATGCTTGAACCCATGTGGTTGCACCTCATGTGTACGATCCCATGTAAGAAAGTTTTTGTAAGTCCCATTTTTCATGAACAGAAACACAATGACGTTCGATCATCCGTTCCTTTGCATTCTCGTTTTTGGGACTTTTACACAAGAAAACAAGACAAGTCAAAACTCTAATCCTTTTTTCATTCCTTAGAAAATATCATTAGAAAAAGGGAAAGAAGAGGTACAAGACTACGGAGGACGGGATACCCTAGGCTTCGCTTCTCCATCCCCTCCATCTGCTGGATGCAATCGACAGGTACCTTCTCCTGAAGTGACCGGGCTGCCGGCTCAACCCGTCTAAGGATCTCCCTGAGCTCCGCATCAGACGGGTCGTCAGCAAAACCCTCTTTGATGGTTTAAAGATTGACCCCAGGGTAGTGCGATAGCACAACACCCAGGGCCATCCGAGCCCCGCAGATGGCTCCGGTGCCCCCGTAGGACGACAGATGGGCCACCAGCTGATCCACGACAGATGATAGCTCCGCCCCGAGTCTCTCCTCTGAGAATTTACCAAGCACCAGATGGCAGACGGAGCGCCCGACATTCCGAAGGTCGCCAAGACTCGACCGAAGTGCATCGAGTTCCTCGGAGACCTTCCCCAGCCGAGCCCTGATGGAGTTCCTGTCCGAGGAGGCCTCCTCAGGAGGGCCCAGGACCAGATTGCAAGCCACGGTAGTCGCGGCACGAATCCCCTACAAATCCTCCTGGACCTTGGAGAGCCGAGAATGAAGATCCGTGAGCTCCGCGTCCCGGTCGCAAAGCCTCTTCTCCATCTCGGCCAGTAGACCATTCGTCTCTAAGGAAACGCCATGAAGTAAAAGCATGAAGACGCCGAGAGGGATCACAAGAACAAAAGGAAGACCTACCGGCATCCCGAGCTATCCGAGCCTCTTTGGCGCTGGTCTACGCAGCCACCCATGCGTTGGCCACCTCATCCGAAGCAGCCCGGGCTTCATCACGAGCCCCCGCAAGCTCGGCATCAGCCGATGCCACCCTGGCAATCACGGTCGTCCTCTCCCCAGCAGCTTGTGTGGCCTCAGCGTGGGCTTGAGCAAGCTCCGCCCATGCTGCCGCCAGCTCGGACTCCTCCTCTGCCGGGCGGAGTTCGCTCTCTCGAGCGAGACGCGACTTCTCAGCCGCCCATCGGATCAGCCCCTATGAAAAGTAGAAAAACCCAAGATGAAACAGAATCGCCCAGCGGGAAAGGTAAAAACAGAACGAAAATCCTTACGAGACCGCCGGGAACCGCCCTCTAAAGCTGGTCTAGCGCGCTTCCCACACGCTCGTACCCATTCATGAGGCTCGCTCGAGCGGCAGCAAGCTCAATGCAGGAGCTCTCGACGTCCTCAAAAGCACGCTCCCACGTCACAAGTTCAGAAGGGGAGGCATCCAGGTTAAAGACGGGCCCCCTTAATTAGCTACTGACGCCGGTCTCGCCACGACAGGAGCAAGAACTTCATAGGTGGAGCCAAGACCGGACAAATGGGACCCCGCGATCAGCGACCCCTGCCCAAAGGCCGAGTCTTCGAAAGGAAGAACACACGCCTCCAAAGCCACGGCCGGAGCTGGTTCCTCGGCATACCTGGCCCCAGCTCCCGGGAATGGGCAAAGGGCATGCTCCCGAAAAAGCAGACGGAGCCAGAGCCAACTCCTTGCCAGCTGCCCCGCCGTCACGTGTAATCAGCGGCAAAAATTCTGAGCCCCCCGACACCGTCCCGACCTCAGCGGAGGCGGGAGGTGGTGACGCCAGATTTACGGCCAACCCAGTGGCATCCACAACAGGGGCCCCACCCAACCTCGAGTCAACAGGGGCGACCGCAACAGAGGGGACCACTCCCGCCTCACGACCATCACCGAGCGAACCATCACCACTGGTTTCCCAACCAGAACACCGACACTCAGATCCAACCTCACCGACCAACGCCGTCACGATAGAAAAGAAGCCAATACCTATTGGAGCGACACAGTATCACCCAGACCTCAACTTCTGCAGCCGGGCCAGACCCGAAGAGACGGTTGGCGCCCTTCTCACCTACCTCTTCCTCAGAACCAGGTTGGGCGCGCACCCGGACACCCACTCTCGAGGGGCTTCCCGAGCCGGGGATGACCCCCGCTGGTCGACGCATGGACGAGCGAAGGGCGAACCCGCAGCCAGGGAGAGGCACATCAAGCATGGCGTCATCCGTAGAGGCCGCCCCTCATCCTCGCCGCCGCCTCCGAGGATGAGAGCTCTGCCTCCGACTCCCTCGTCGGGTCCAAAGGGCCGAGATACTCCCACATCGGGTGCCCCCGGACTCGAAGGTTCAGAACCCTTCGCTCCACGAAGACACGGGGAAGGGTAGCGCCAGTAAGGCCCCTCCCCTGAAGATCTTATAGCTGGGCGACAAGCGGCGCTAGCGCGGCCGCCTCCCATCAAAGACGCCCTCACGCCAGAAGGGCTTCGGTACTGAAGGGCTGCTGGTTAAGAGTGGAAGCTCTGGTGCCGCATTTTGGATGTAGAACCATCCCTGGTGCCATCCCTTGAGCGAAGACCGGAGAGGGATGGTGAAATAGACGTCTGCTGCGCGCGGAGTTGGATGCAGGCGCCGCCGAAGTTAGGGAGCGAGGAATCGTTCATCGAAGTCCGCACCCAAAAGAAGCATTTCACAAATTTGGATCTGGCTCCACCCTCAGAAAGGCTTTGCACAGAGTAACGAACACCGACATGTGGAGAATCCCATTCAGTGTCAGTTGATGCAGCTCGACACCGTACTCTTTGAGGAGCCGCAGGAAGTAGGGGTGTACAGGAATCCCAAACCTCTGTGCGTGAAACGTGATAAAGGAGACGACTTCGTTGTCTTGCGTTGTGGGAACTCTCTCCCCCTCAGTGAGACAAATGGATAGGCCTCCCTCGATGAAAGTGACCCGCGTGTGGCGTGCTAGGAGATTTGGCTGAGACTTGCGCGAGAGGTGGTCCATGCAGACATGGCGGATGAAAGAGGAGGGAGCGAGTCTGCGCTTGAGCCGAAGGGAAGGAACAAAGGAGTACTACGTGGAGTAGAGAAGCACAGAAGCGATATAGGCGAGCCCGTAAGGGACGTTTGGGAGGAAGGAAATATTAAGCTATCGAAGTGATGCCAGGCCTGACAACGGTCAGGGGGCAGGCAACCGTTCACGCCACCTCGAAGAAACCATCGCCATAATACCACACAACAGCCCCTGGATTAAAACTGCCTAGGCGGCTAGGGAGCCAAGTCGATTGGTGCCTCCTTGATTCTTTGTGACGAAACCGTCCCGAAGGCGCAGGAGCCCCACCGGGTAGTGACCGTTTGGGCCTGATGGCGCAAGACCATGGCCACAATGCGGGAGCTGGGTCGAGCGACGTATCCCCAGCTCCACTGGACACCGAGGACAACACGATTATGGGTGGAAGAAAAGTCTCTACCCTGCCTTATGGGCTCGACCAGCCCCGGGTTCATAGGCTGGCCCGTGAAAGGCTCAGAGGCCACCCGCGGCGCCCCCGAGTGAGGGGCAGGCGATGCAAGGCGGTGGTAGGGACGACCTCAGGCAGGTCAAATCCACCCGATGCCTCTAAGCTTGTAGCCGAGTCCCAGCCCCGCGAGCATCGAGGTAACCCCCTGAGGGGTCGGCAGCTGCCCGTGCTAGCGACGATCTCAAGAACCACGCGCATGCCTCGAGCAGGGATCTAATGAAACACGGGCACTGAGTCCTGACCAGGAAGCCCCCCCCCCCCCCGGCGCAAAGCAGGGCCAATGGTTCCGACCGTCCAAACGAATAGGACGGATGGGTTTCACTCGGTTCTACCCATTAGGAAACTCACCAGTCCAAGAGGCTCGACCATCGAGGAAAGCCTCTGGTTGACTTGACCCCTCCGACTCACGAACGATTCGCGGATGGGGGGCGAGGCAAACTCATCATAACGACAACCCAAGCCCTCAAAAGAGGGCTCGGGGGCTTGCTGCAGGGCCCCGGTGGAATATACCAAAGGTCGTAACCGACCGTTGGAGGTTCGTTCGCCGCAGCTGTATAATTTAAACCAAGTACTTATACTCCTTTCTTTGTTTTTAGCTGGGCAAGACCGAAACCAGCTGGTGTTTATCCCCTGATTGATCGCCGAGATCAATCAGAGGCTCGGGGGCTACAAACGGGGTTTCTAACCCCGACCCTTTGAGAGGAGGGGCAGCAAACCTCCCCACGAGGTGCTCTGAAGGAGTGAGCCCGAGCCCGGGCTCGGAACAAGCCCAAGTGGATGGATACGGGTCCCGGTCCTGACCCCTAAGAAGAGTCGGGACTTTCGCCCTAGGCACTCAGACGAACGTAAAACCCCGAGGAGGAGGCCCGAGCCCGACCTCAGGTTGGCGAGGGGCAAGCTGCTTTCAATGCGGAGCAGGCGCTGTCTTGGTCAAGGGGGAAGGCACTTGAGTGACATCCCTGGCGACAACATTGAATACACGTCACCTTCGATGGGACCGAAGATGAGAAGTACGCAGGGCACCCGTGCACACCGGTATGGTTTACCCCAACGACAAGACGGGAGCAGGTGAGGCAGCAGACTGCAGACACGACGACCACATCGAGTGCCTTGGCGGACACACGATATGACAGGTTGTCCTTGTACCCACGACCTCCTCCCTATTTTGTAACAAGAAAGAATGCAGAGCAAGTATTAAGACGAGAGCCGGTCAACTCCATAGGGACAGGCTCTCGCACTTGTAAAAGAACCACCTCCATTCTTAAGAAAGAACATCTAGATACCCAGACTGGACGTAGGCACCTTGCCCGAACCAGTATAATCCCTTTGTGTTCTTAGTTAGACCAACTCTAGGACGAACGCGCGACACATTAGTTACTAGTCAGAAATTTGAACGCCAACAGTTGGACAATACCTTTGCTACACATAGCCAACAGAAACAGATTAAGGCATATCGCCAACCAGCCTTACAGTTTAGGAGTATAAGTGTGCATCTTCACATACAGAGGGTCTTAGTGAAATACTCTTCTCAGTGAACTATTAACTTGTTTTTCCCATGTCCTAATTCACGGGATCTCCAATCACATGGGCTGGGTTTCCACTATAGTATCAATTCATGGTTTCCAATCCTATCTCTCTCAATGC
Organism: Neostapfia colusana; assembly: GCA_030760725.1. Taxonomy (NCBI): domain Eukaryota; kingdom Viridiplantae; phylum Streptophyta; class Magnoliopsida; order Poales; family Poaceae; genus Neostapfia; species Neostapfia colusana. Next base: position 35,305,242 of record JASWHV010000004.1, on the reverse strand, counting down.
ACTTTCTATCACATTATGTGATAGTCCCTTCGTAAAAGGATCTACCAAGTTTTTACCTGTTTGTATGTACGAAACAGTTATAACTCTGGAGTTTCTAGTTTTCTGACAGATTTTAATCGTCTCTTAACGTGTCTTGATGATTTTGCATTATCCTTAGACTGGTCACTTTAGCAATCACGGTCTGATTGTCACGGTTCATAAGGATCGCCGGCAATGGTTTCTCAACCACAGGAAATCCATCAAGAGTTCTCGCAGCCATTCTGCCTCCGCAGTTGCTGTCTCTAAAGCAGTGCGTTCTGCTTCCATGGTTGATCTTGTCAATATTGTCTGTTTGCAAGATCTCCATGATATTAGCGCCACCAGCTAGAGTGAACAGATATCCACTCGTGTTATAGAACTCATCAACATCAGAGATCGACTTCAAATCACTATAACCCTTAGGTACGACCGGATGCCCAGTATAGTGAATTCCGTAAATCATTATACCTTCTAAATAGCGCATAACCATTTCAAATGCATGTCAGTGATCTGTACCAGGGTTTGATATGAACTTGCTCAGTTTGCTCACAGCAAACGAGATAGCAGGACGGGTTGTGCTTGCTAACTACATGAGTGAACCAATCATCTGAGAATATTTAAGTTGATCTCTTGGCTCTCAGTTATTAGTTCTGAGTATCACACTGGGATCATAAGGTGTTGGAGAAATCTTGCTTTCCATAAAGCCAAACCGGCTAAAGATTTTCTTCACATAGTGGGATTACCTTAAAGTAATTCCACTCTGATCCTTATTCAGCTTAATGTTTAAAATAACATTAGCTTCTCTCATATCTTTCATATCAAAACACTTTGATAGAAAAGACTTGATCTTAGAAATTATATTAATGCTGGAACAAAAAGTGAGTATATCATACACATACAAGCATAATATAACGCCGGTGCCCCCCATGGTGATAGTAAATGCACCGATCAGCCTGATTAATGACAAAGGCCACACACGTTAAAGTATTGTCTAACTTTTTATGTCATTGCTTAGGTGCTTGTTTCGAGCCATACAAAGATTTCAACAATTTGCACACCTTTCTCTATTGACCTTTCACTAATAACCCATCAGGCTTTTCCATATAAATATCCTCTTCCAACTCTCCATTAAGAAAAGTTGTCTTCAAATCCATTTGATGGATCCTAAGACTTTAAGGGGCAGCCAGAGAAAGTAGTACATGAATTGTCGTCATTCTGGCGACAGGTGAATAGGTGTCAAAATAGTTTTCACCTTCCTTTTGAGTGTAGCCCTTTGCAATTAATCTCGCCTTATATTTTTCAATAGTACCATCAGGTGTGAGCTTCTTCTTAAACACCCACTTACAGCCGACTGGTTTGCAGCCGTACAGCCATTCAGTTAACTCCCAAGTTCCATTAAAGAGTATCGAGTCCATTTCACTCTAAACTGCTTCTTTTCAGTCTGCATCAGGTGATACATATGCCTCTACAATGGACTTCCGAGTATCGTCCACAAGGTACACAATGAAATCATCACCAAAGTATTTTGCAGTCCTTGATCTCTTACTCAACTGAGTTGTTTCATCGTGTTCCACCTCCAGGACGTTCTCAAATGGTGTTTCAAGAAACTCGCTAGTTGTGGTGGATTCAGGACAAATTTCAGAAGAGATTCTAATAGTGTTATGCATATCTTTCATACAAAATTTCTATAATAGTATCAACATGCATATCAGTAACCTCATATTTAATACTAAAATATATATGCGATGCTCCGGTGAGCATAACCTAGAAAGACACAATCCACAGTCTTTGGTACAAGATTGCGTTTCTTGGAAACTGGAATACTGACCTTTGTCAAACATCCCCAAGTACGCAAGTATGAAAGTGATGGCTTTCCCCAACCCACTCCTCATAAGGGTTTTCTCTTTATTCTTGTTTGGTACACGGTTTAGAACATGACATGTAGTCAATTGAGCCTCCCCCCGCCATGCCTTAGATAAACTAGAAGTGTTTAACATGGCATTCACCAAGTCACAAAACGTGTGGTTTTTTCTCTCTGCTACCCCATTTGATTGGGGTGAATAGGAGGCATCATATCATGTATAATACCGTTTTCCTCACAGAAATCATCAAATATTTTGGGAAAAAGCTCACCTCCACAATCTGACCTAAGACGTTTGATTTTTCCTTCTAATTAATTTTCTACTTCAACTTTATAGATTTTAACGTAGTCAAAAGCTTTATCTTTAGTTTGCAACAAGTAAATATAGCAAAATCTAGTAGTCATATACCAATATTATGAAGTATTTCTTTCCACCTTTTGTCAACACACCATTCATCTTGCACAAGTCAGAATGTATGAGTTTTAGTGGTGCTAAGTTTCTCTCCTCCGCTGTCTTGTGAGGCTTTTGAGGCTGCTTTTATTGCACACAGCTATGGCACTTAGTGTGAGGGACCGGCCCGGGAATCGCAGTGGGTGGTGCCGTGCGATGTGGCACCCAACAGCATGCACGAAAAGAGACGATAAGAACATAACGACACCATTTTTTTTACTCAAGATAATTTCTTTTACAACATAATGTACACACGCAGCGGAAATTAAAATTTGCTGGACAATCTACTCACTCGACCCTATCTACGCCGAAGAGAAGTCGTTCAGCCCGTGAACGCTTCCTACTAGCATCACCAAAGAAAGGCAGCGGCTAGGTTTCCGATGAGTTGAACAAACTGTGAGGTTCATCGTCTCACCGAACAACCCTCTTCATAGCAGGCATCCTGCTACCTGCAAAAACAACTCAGAAGCAACCGTGAGCACTAAGGCTCAACAAGACTTACCCGTCACTCCTAAACATGCAACTCTACATGCAGGGGTAGTAAAAGAGTAGGCATAGGAATTTGCAAAATGCATCTTGACTAAACTTGATCCTTATATTCAGATTCTTATAGCCTTCATTTTAGTGGTCCTCACGCCTCACAACATCGGAAGTCCACAATCAAACAAGAAACGCTTATCCCGATGTTGCTAGCCTAAGGTGGAAATGAAATTTAGTTGGCTCTAGAACTACTTCAGACAAGGTTCCAATACAGTGATTAATCCACAAACAGCAAGTTAAGAGACTTAGTTCATCTTCTTACTAAGTCACGGCGCAGTGGGCAAGTATGCTCAATCCTCTTCCGCGAGCGACGGTGATTCGAATCAATAACAACCCGGAATACACGACACATACACCCGCCTCGAAAGACTCTCTCAAGAGCTCTTTCTTACGTTGTATGCAGCAACCTTTCACACGACACCCCGACATAGAAAAACGCTTCGCGCCGAGCAGGATGGTCCTCTACGCGGACACGTCGAAGTTGCCCGCTAAAGGATTTACACCTCCCGCCTTCTCAACGCCATTCCCACGCGAAGGATGAGTTTCTATATCACGGTCCATCGTGTTACATCAGTTTCATGGGTCCCATACCCCACTATATATCCGGTACAGCTCAATCTTGTCCAGCAGGGCCGCATACATACGGTCCTTAACCGATACGGACGGGGCTACAACCAACCTCCACATTTGCCTTACCATCCCGGTCCAGGCCAAATGTGGTCTCAAGCATTGTCACACCCATCGCAGGTCAAGACCAACCTTGAGCGCTCCATCCTACAGGAACATCCCCGTCCCCATCTCATATTCATGAGGGTGCTCTTATCATTTATCTCTCGCGAGTAACTCCATTACTCGAACTTTCTCGCGAGTAGCTTTTTACTACTCGACTTCTACCGAGCTATCTACAACATTAGCCTAGCATCTACAACGAGGCAAAGCCTACACTAAACCTTCTAATGAGGGATGTAATAGGCATGCAAGTGGGTTTCAATCATCCTAGACATAATGCACTCAAGTCTAATAAACATGATGTGAAGTAAAGCAAAATTTGAAACGGTAACGATATGCAAACCGGGGCTTGCCTTGCTCAACGATTTTGTTGGAAGCTAGAAGTTAGTCTTCCTCCGGAGAATCCGCCAAACTCGTCACGAGATGGAGATCCTCGCTGCAGAGTCGAGTCCTCGTCGAACGGCGACGTCACGTGCTATTAAGATGATTTATGCACATGTATTCAAAATCAATTTAGAAAATGATTCAAATCTGTTGTACAGTTAACTCACACATAAGAGAGGTAAACAACAGCAAGGTTTCTGTTGTTGGATCTAAACCTTAGATAAGATGAAAGCTAGGGTGAAAAGGAGATACTAATAATCACCATGTGATTAAGTCCATTATATGAACACTTAAACCTAAAAGATGGTAGCTCAAGTTCCAGAGGTCCAATGAAGCTGAGAATTTAACCACAGCCTCTATGGAAGATATTTAGGCAGTGTGCAAAGATTGAGCTCATGAAATGGCTCAAGGTGATCACAATAATTCCTTATGTGATTTTCACTAATCTGCCTTTACCCCCTAGGTATTAAGCTTTCCTATGCTGCAAAGTAGACTTTTTGTGAAGTACAAAATGTCCTGAGTCCAAAGGAATTGGTTTTATCATTTTTGGAGTTTCCTACATGGAGATATGGATTTTACAAGGATTGGGGAAAAGCTGAAATTGTCTCTGTTAATTTTCCCATTTTTCAGAGACATAAGAAATAAACACATCATTTGAATAAGCAAATGAGGTCCAATGCCTCTGAAATTTTTACTTAAGTTCAAGGAATTTTGGAACAATGTCCTGTCCAAATTTGGGAATTTTCCAATGAACAGAACTCCTGTGAAAATTCATACAAGAGTTTTATTAAGTGAATTAATGAGCCAAATTCAGGGATTTTCATAAATATTGGTCTACACCCCTGGATAGTACTCTTTGAGAGGAATCCAACAAAATTTGTTTCACAATTTTTGGACATTCCTACACAAAGTTATGGCTCTCCAAAGTTTGAACTAGAGTGGGAAAATCTGGAAATTGTTTAAATGCTGACAGTGGGTCCCACCTGTCATTCCTAACCTCCAGACTCGCGCCCAACAGGGCAGTGGCGGCCCACTCCGGCGAGGTCGCCGGAAAACAAGTTCCCAGCCACCTCCAGACCCCCTGCTGGCCGCCCCCCCCATATTTCCCCACGCTGAACACGTTGGTGAGGTCCCCGGTGGCTGAAACTCGCCGGAAAATAGGGCGCACCGGCCACAGCAAACCCTAGAGCTCCGGCGAGGTCTTGCACGGTGAATCCTCCACCAAATGGTCGGTTCTTGGTCTCTACAGCACCAGGGGATCATGTAGAAGACCGGCATGAGGTCTAAACCAGCTGGAGATGGCTCTAAACCTATCGGCACCGTGCACCCGATAGGGTCCAGCGGCATACCCTCTAAAAGAGCTCGGACTGCTCACCCTACACTCAATTTCTTGGTCTAAAATCGATGGAGGAGGTGTGCTAGGCAGTTAACAACCTGTGTGTGGAGTTTGAGACCCAACAAACACGAATTGAGGACGAATTTTACAATTCCTTACCTCAAGGTCTGTTTCTGCCGCCCGGGAGAAAAACTTGAAATTCTCCCTCTGTGATCAATGGCTAGGGCTGAGCTTTGGAGGTGAGAAACTAGACTTGTTGGTGCACAGATGGGGTGGCTTTCTTGGGTGTGATCCCTTCTGGTTTGGGCTGTCCACGGCGTCCAGTTTCGGTCCTCCGACGTGCAACACGGGAGCAGCAGAAAGTCTTCTATTTCTAAGCGCCAGCAAACATGGAACAGCGGAGGGAAGTTCACAGCCGGCTAGAGCACTCAGGGGTGAACCTTTTTTCTGTGGAAGCTCGGGCAAAGGACGCTAGTTTTGCTGGGGCGATCAGAGGAAAACAGAGAACACGGCAGCTGTTTGTGTTTCACGGGAGCACCCCCACAGAGGCTGAGCTCGAGCTGGGAGAAGCAAAATGGTGCTGTGGCACTCGTGTGAGGTGATGAGGATGAGCAGAAAACGATCCAGCAGGAGGTGGCGTCGGTGAACAAGCAGCTGCTGTCGCACGCTGAGGAGTCGAGCACGTCGGTTTAGAACAGTCTATGACATGTGGGGTCCACAGCCCCAATTCTCCCTCTTTACCCCATCTCAATTTAAATTAGCAAACGGGCTCCGAATTTGATCAAACTTGGAGGATAGGTTAAAAAAATTATGAGGAACTCAAATATGAAATCAGATTTTGAAATTGAGTATGTTTGGTTCGAAATTCAAATTTAAGTTTGAATTTGAACGTGCCCTCATTTAATCCTCGGAATAAATAGTATATGAAACCTAAAATTCTCCAAATTTGAAACTTAGGCTCTTGAATACAGGAGAAATGCTTCTATGCTCTCACATATAGGCCTTTGGACAATCTGAATAGGAATCCTTTCAAAAGAATTCAAATTGCATTTAAATTTCCTCCACTCTACTCATAGAGAAGGTGCACATGAGTTAGAGTGTTTGGAAGTCTAATTCTTTCCCCTAGGTTAACATGTGTTGAGCATGTGCTAGAGAAAATTTTTAACTCCCTCACATGCCCATATGTGTGTTCATCATTTCATGTGACACAATTATAGTCTTTTATCGCCTTAACTTTGTTTCATATGTTGAAATAAAACTTTACAAAAGTTAGGGCTGTTACACTTAGAACCGTTAGCAATGGTGAATTCCGGAATTAATTTGAGACTAGATAGCCGATTAATTAAACCAAAATTGACGTAAGGTAAACGATAATGCCAAACCCTTGCATTATCATTAACACTACCATAAATACAGTTTACTAACTTATTATTAAACTCTGTAAGGGAAAAGTGGAACAAGCCTCCGCATTCATAGCCTTTATCAATAAATTGTCCATGCTTCGACACAACTATTTTATTGGACTCTAAAACTACTTTAAACTCATCTCTACAGAGAAGGGAGCCGCTAACAAGATTCTTGTTCATAGTAGGGACATGTTGCATGTTCCTCAACACGACAATCTTTCTCGAAGTGAACTTCAGAACAATCGTGCCAACACCATGAACAGAAGCATGTGACCCATTCCCCATGAGGACGAAGGAATCCCGGACGAGTTTGTAAGAAGTAAACATACACATGTTAGAACATACATGAACATTAGCACCCGTGTCAAACTACAAACTAGATGTTTGAGAAACAGAAAGAACAGTAAAAGAATTACTGTACCCATCCGCATTGCTAGACGTCACAATGTTGACATTCTTTTTCCCTCCGTGGTCTTCCCTATCAGGACAGTACGTGAAAAAGTGCCCCTGCTCGCCAGAAGTAGAGAAGCCGTCATTGGCTTTTTTTCACTTCTTCTTCTTCTTTAAATCAATAGTTTTATTTTGCTTGAATTGAGACTTGTTGTTCCCTTTGTCCTTGACATTGGATTTTTGCACCATATTTGCATTGGCGCTAGATTGAACCTCTCCAGCTTTCTTAGTAGCGTCCTTAGCCCGAGACTTCTCCTCAACATCAAGAGATGCTATCAGGTTTTCAACTGATATTTCCTGTCTCTTGTATTTGAGGGTTGTGGCGAAGTTCCACCATGAAGGAGGCAACTTTGCAATAATGCAACCAGCCACAAACTTGTCAGGTAAAGGACACTTGAGGAGATTGAGCTCTCTTGCGAGACATTGTATCTCATAAGCTTGTTCAACTATGGGACGATCTTTAACCATCCTGTAGTCATGAAAATTCTTCATGATATACAGTTCACCGCCAGCATCGGCTGCACCATACTTAGCGTTAAGTGCATCACAAAGTTCTTTCCCATCAATGACTGTTAGAAAACACCACAGAATTTATTATACATAACACTTAAGATACATCCTCTCAGTGTAGAATTGGCTTCCTCGAACTTCGTCTGTGCTTCAACAAACAAAGGACCTTGTGGTCTGCTCTTAGTTACCTAGAAGATCTTAAGTGATTGAAGCCAGAGCATGGCCTTAACTTGCCACCTCTTGAATTGCACACCAGAGAATTTCCCCGACTTCAGTGCATCGGCTCATGTTGAACTCAGGAAATTGCCTAATAAGTTTTTTGGATTGTCAGATGATAACGGCAATTTACTGAATAATTTCAGAAAAGACTGGTGAAAGAAATAGCAATAAACACCGGTAGAGGATTTGGACAAGCAAGTAACACATACTGATTTGTAGGCAGAGGAAGCATTGAATCTGTTGCCGTAGGCGTGCTGTGTCGCTGCAGGCGTTGGTGGCGACGTTGGGCAGCAGCGCCCTATCTCAGTGGTAGGCTACCCATGGTGAAGAACGTGAGCATTCGTGCTGAGCGCTTCCCAAGAACCTTATTCACACTATTCTGGTGCAGGATCGCAAGGGCGAAAAGTTCCGAGACCTGCTCTCCCGATCGTCAGTGCACGCCGGTGCTCGGGATGGAGTTGGCTACGATGGCGGTGCAAGAAACCCGAACATTGAATAGATGGGATCGTGGGATGCTTTCCCGTTCCGTGCACATCCGCTATTTATAGAGTCTTGGGTCTTCCTCGAGTATCGAATTCACACAAACACGCGCACGCACGGCGTGGTGAGCAAGGAGGAGGAGGATGCACGTGAGCCTTTCCTCTTCTCACTCACTGAGGAGTTGAACACGTCCGTGGCAGGGCGTGGCGTGGCATGGCAAGGCGAGAGAGGAGGAGGAGGAGCGCGTTGTAAAAGCCCAAGATTTTACTTGCTAGAGTATTCATCACATCACCACAAACCAGCTCATTTTGTGGATAGCTCATGAACACATGTGAAGAGCAATTAACCACCATCAATAGGTTGATTACAGGAAGAACTCATAAATCCAAAAGTAGGGTCTCACACATATAAACATGAGAGGCTGAGCTCACCATTAGGCCCTAAACATTCTTAGGAGTGCTCATGCCAAGTTTCATGCCAATCCAGACCTTTTTGAGGCAATTTTTGGATCCAATTGTAAAAAGGGCCCATTTGAATGCAAATTCAAATTGAAGCTACTTTCATCATCTGAATTCAAAAGGTGGCTTCGCATTCAAACTCAGCACATTTTTCTGAGTTAGTCCACCAATTTTCATCCTCATTGGGGTTCATCTTGTCGGGAGCTATATTTGCATTAATTCAAAACTGAATTTGAAATTCAAATTCAAATGTGAATCAAATTTAGCCAAACCAACTCTAATTTGAGGAATTCAAATTCAACTAATGACTTTGTGGCTAAGTCTACGATTTAATTGTGAGTAGCTGAGATATTTGCAGCAAAAACAATAGAAAAGAGTAGAGGGGAGAAATGGGCCCACTGGTCATTGACTGAAGACAGAGTGAACCGACTCACTCAGGTGCAGTCTCGCGGGCGACCACCGAGCGGCCACGTCTTCTCAGTGCACGCGCTAAACCCTCCACCTCGCAGTGATTTTGGCGCGGTAAAGTCCAGCACGACGTACAGCTGCGCTGGTCTCACCGTTTCCGAGCTGAACCGAGCATCTCATGAATTGTTCTTCGTGTTCCGCTCGCTAGCTTTTTGCCGCCGCTTTCTGTTCAACGATGACCGGCCGATCCCAGCTGATTCACGCAACGCCACCAGAGAAGAAAAGGTGGCGCTTTCTTGTGCTGAATCTGTAGGAGAAAGCCGTGCTCCGTTTCATGCGATGTAGAGCGAGAATTTCTAGTTTCTTTCCATGGTGTGTGTTAGGGTTAGAAATCGGTCGACGGCGGAATTCGTTGCACAGAGGTAACCGCCGTTCGAGCTGCACACCACACACGTCCTAGAGGTCCTTGCGCCCCTCCTCGATCGAAAACCGGCCAGAAAAATCTGCCAGAACCCTAGCTTCACTAAGGAACAGTTTGGCGGAAGAAGGGGTCGCCGGTGAGGTCCGGTTTGCCAACTGTTCCGGTCGAAACCGAGGTCATGCCAAGCTTCCCGAGGCTACCCTGAACGTGGTGACGTGATTAGCGCGCGAAGAGGGTGGCCTGAGCGATGGGAACACGGTGCCGAGGAGGTGCAGTGGCATTGCGCTCATCGCCGGCGAGCTACGGCGGTTAGCCGATGGCAGCGAGGTGTCCATCGTGTTCAGCATCCGAAGTTAGGTGGGGGCGGCGAGTTTCACCGTCGCCGGCGAGCTAGGTCGACGGGAACGCTGACCTTGCCGGAGCTCCGGCGGCGGCGTCGCGAGGTTGACGAAAGCCCGGTCCCACGCATCAGTCACACAGCTAAGCGCACATGGGTTAGTTTAAATTGAACGCGCGGGTCCCGCTGTCAGTCTCTGTTTAGGCGCGGGAAGGTTTTTCTTTAGGAAAATAAATCAGGAATCAGCCCAAGCTTTAGAAAATCATAACTTTGTGTAGAATTGTCCAAATTTAGTAAACCAAATTTTTTTGGATTCAGCTCTCTGAGTACTTTCCAGCAAATCAGGTTTCATCCTTTGAAAGTCTTTAGTTGTCCAGAATTAGTTCTCTAAACTTTAAACTGTTGGGAATTTTCCCTGGAGATCCACTTTGTGGAAAATTCTCAAATTTGTCTAGGATGTCCATTATAATATACTTGAGTCTCATGCCAAATTTCAGATCCATCCAAGTTCATTTAGTCCACCTAATGGTGTGATTAAGTAAACTGCCCTAAGAAAATAGAAAAATGTACAGAAACATTTTTCAGAATTTTCCCAAATCTTGATTAGGGCATAACTTTCTCTAGTATTCTTCAAATTACATGAAACCAACTCCATTAGAACCATATCAAACTCTAGTTTCCATAAAGTAATGGTTTGATCCATGAAAATCCTTGGAAATCCTTAGAAGCTCTAATAATGACCATTTAGACCTTTATTTTTGCAGGGCTCAAATGAGCTTTGTTTCAAATAAAATTTGGCCAAGTCTCTGGGTAGGTTCTTACCAAGCCACAGTAAAAATTTCATAGCCAGAAGGGATGTATAGCCAGAGTTATGGTCTTTATATGCTAAATTCAACACATTTGCATTTAATTTGACATCTCGTCGAATTGATTACATGTAGTTGCTGAACGCGAGGAAACCCTGAAGATTTTGGACTTCATACCACCGGAGGAGACACTAACCCCTGACCAGCAGGAACAAGGCAAGCCCCGGTTTGCATTTAACAAAGTTTATCAAGTTTTGCTTTATATTCACTTAGTTTGAGGTATGTATGTGCATTAAAATTAGATGGATGAAACTCTAATTGCATAACCAGATTATTCCAAAGAGAATGAGGGTAGTGTCTAATTCCTCGAGTAGATTATGCTTTGCTTAATGTTTATAGACTTTGGTACAAGTCGAGTAGTTGGAATCTACTCGCGAGTATAGGATTCACCACATACGGGATTGGTTCGAGAGGTGAGACAACTTTAGTAAGAAAAATGAGACTATGCAGGTGCTAGGACGCAGCAATAGGAAGTATTGTGTGCGTATCCCTGTCCGTGTTGATTGAGGACCGATCCGTGTGTGGCCCTGCTGAACAAGTTTGAATGTACCGAAGCCATATCGGATATATGGGGTCCGATAAACTGATGTAACCTAAACCTCCGGGCGTCGACGCATAGCACACTGATTTATAGGTGTAGGTTGAGAGCAGCAAGGTGGAAATCCACTAACGGGCATAGAAAGATGCTCCGTGTAGAGAACCTCCTGCTTGTTTCGGTGCGACCGGTTCGATGTTTGGGCTGTTGGGTGAAAGGTTGTTCCGTATGACACCGGTGGAGTTTGCCGTTGCAGCTCTGAGGATGGGCGTACGTGACGTGCTATTCGGGTATCCCTGCAGGTGTATATCGAATCAATTTGCCATCCCTTATGGTTATGAGTACCGCTTGTTCACTGTGTTGTGAAGTAGGTAAAAAGATGGAATATTGTGATACAATACTGCTGATATGAATAACTTGTATTGTTACATGTGTGCCACCATATATTGCTCACTAAATTTCAGATTTGTGAACCGTTAACTTGTGGCAAAAAGGTGAACTAAGGATGAACTTTTAGGCGTGTCCTTTGCTGCAAATAGCCATCCTACCTTTGTTATGACTTGCATGTAGAGTTTCTTGTGTAGGAGAGTCGATTAAGACTTGCTGAGGCATCGTGCTCACGGTTGCTGCTATGAGTGTTTGGAGGCGAGGAGTACCCCACAGACTCGGAGTATGAGTCCTCCATCGGGGACTACGGCTGTGTGGGATCCATACATGCTGCGGTGATGCTGAGTGGAGCTAGTGTGGGTTGTCCGTAGTGCTGGACAACCAACTTTTTCTAGTTAGGTGTGGGCGTGAGTTGTACAAATACTTTCCGCTGCAGTAGACTCTGTACAGGAGTTATAAACTTAATGTTGTACTACTTTTGTACAAATTCACCATGTTTCAATGTAATACTATGTTTCCTTATCATGTGTGCTGTCGGGTGTCGCATCGTGCGGCACCACCCTCTGTGATACTGGATTGTATGGATTTCGGTCCGTCACAGGCTGGCATCAGAGCTGCTTAGGGGATATCACACTAAATAAGGACAGTATTATGGGAAAACTTAGGATTACGGTGAGGAATCGCTAGTATGCCCAAATGAGAACTATATTAGTGTAGTTACTTAAAGTTGCATGACTTACCTATTTGTTAGAATTCTGAATTTTGATTATGTACTGACGCACCTACGCTCAGGTAAGACTGGTAAGGAACGCCACCGAAAGCGGTTCAATTTCGGTTAGCTCACTCATGTGAGGAACGTAGCATGAGATGTTCCGTTCGGCAACGTATGGAAAGTGAATATGTTTTATAAGACTCTTCATGTTTTAGAGACATATGAACGGCACTAGCCTCTAGTGCGCAAACCCAGGGGCAAGAGGAGGAGACCCCATCGTGTGGTTTGTAACACGAAGTATGTACTCTAGGACTTTTATGTTATATGGGGCATACGAGAATGCTGGTCCACCGGTGTGCTTAATTCCAACGGTGTGGAGCCCTCCGTCGGGTGGTGAATAACCCGGCCATGTACCTTGAGACGTGGCTTCACTCAAGGACGACCGTATGGCAATGATACGGGCGTATGTATTTACTTTCAAATATGGACCTGCCTGAAATGACAAAAACCTTTCAGTGAATCATTATTGAGTGTTCTTCTGCAGGTGCTAACCACGTACGTATCCCTCTCATTGTCTTGGTGTGAATTTCAGCTCCACTTGCTAGACTTTTGGGATTTCACATCCCTCCCCCCTTAAAAGAATCTCGTCATGAGATTACAAAAGAAGAGACAAAGATGTGAGAAGAGTTACCCGTGATGAGACGCCAAGAAGTCTGGGTAGTTTGAGAAAAGGAACTCCTCGTTCTCCCACGTCTCTTCCTCAGTGGTGTGGTTGCTCCACAATATCTTGTAGAACCACAGCGTTCGATTACGCGTGGTCCAGACCTTCTCATCAATAATTTCCATCGGATATTCAGCATAAGTCAAATCCGGTTGTAGCTTGCCAATGTCTTTGGTAGGAACAGTAGCCGTATACTTCAGACATTTTCGGAGTTGTGAAACATGGAAAATGTCGTGAACACCAGCGAGAGATGCCGGTAGCTCCAATCTATATACCACCGGTCCACACTCTTCGGTGATGGCATAGGGTCCAATAAATCGGGGAGCGAGTTTCCCCTTCACGCCGAATCGGTGTACGCCTTTCATCGGAGATACACGGAGATACACGTGTTCCCCAACGTCAAAGTGCAGTGGCCTACGCCTCTTATCAGCGTAACTTTTCTGTCGGGATTGTGCGGCCTTCAAGTTGGCTTGAATACTCCGAACGTGCTCTTCGGTGTCATTCACTAAATCAATCCCGAATGTGACCCTTTCACCGGACTCACACCAGTTCAATGGGGTGCGGCATTTGCATCCGTAGAGAGCCTCATATGGTGCCATCTTGATACTCGCTTGATAGAATTGTTGTACGGAAATTACGCCAACGGTAGATGATCGTCCCAGTTTCTACCGTGGTGGATGGTGATGAGGACATCACAACAGTGGGTACTCACATTGATACACAAGGACCAATCACAAGAGGACGAGCACGGTTACTAAATCAGCAGGTGAACTCGTTCCTAACTTCCTACCATGTGATTTTGAGAATGGATTGCTATTGAATGATTTAATTGTTATTAGGAACCATGGACATGATCAACAAGTAAAGGGAGGAGGATTTGGGGACGTGGAGAATCAGATGGGACGTCCACAAGTTGTTGGAAACAGTCAGCAACTTAGACTTGAGTTCAACTCGGAGTCTAGGAGTATTACATCTTAAAACGGACGCCCAGGATGCATACGGACTCCGTTTTTGACGTTCCACATATGCATGGAAAGATGAGAAGATAAACTTTGCAATGGTTCTGGTCCCATTGTGCCAGCCCTAGAACAGGTGACAAACCATTATGCCAGTCCTCCTTGATTCATCACACAACATCCCATCAGCCGTCGTTGCTAAATTCTGATTGTTTTTCACATCCTATTGCGAGATCTTTTTTCAAAACCGAGTTTGAATCAACATAAAAAACAGTAACTCGGGTAGCCTACCTTAAAACGGCCATAACTTTTGCATACGAACTCGAAATTGGGTGATTTTTTTCAAATTGATCTACTCGAAATTTCGCAACCGATTCTCTGCGGCTTTGCCGTGTTCGGCGAAATTTGTTTGGCCAAATTCCCCTTGGAAGATAGACTATCCGGCCTCCGAAGTTTCAGCACAAATTTTAAAGAATCTTCCTGATTTTCTATAGGACACATCTTACATCCAATTGAGCTGCAAAGTTGTGTGCTTCCTATTTTTGTGCTCTCAAGTAAACAAAAAATATCAGAAAAATATTAAAAAAAGAAAAAAATAGTGAAGAGAGCACAGATATTAAAGCATTGACAGCACACACTTGAAACAGTTGACCTATACACTTGTTCTGTACTTATTGCTTATATCTTCCTGATCTTCTATTTGCCTCTCTACCGCCTTGTGTTGTGCTAGGCCTAGAACACTTGTTAACCAGCAACAGTTCCTACATTGAATACTTATTCAAATTTGTTTTTGCTGTTAACGATTTTCTTTGCTCATTAGCCACTATATTGTGCCATCAAAGCTCCACTTTTCCTCTTGAGCAGAACAGGTACCTTTGCAATCACTCCACGCTTCATTGGTTCTCACCGTCCACCGTTTACCACCTGTTGTGTCGGTAAGAACACTTGTAAGAACGTGGTAAGACGCTTGAGAGAGAGAGAGATTGTTTCCTTCCTTCCACTTTTCACATTGCCACTATCCTTCATAGTTGATAGGAATAACATCTTTTTGTTGTCTTTTGTTTACTACTAACAATGGCAGAAGATAAAAGGGATGATGAATGTGTTCAACATGCTGAGTTGCGTGACGTGATGAGGGAAATGACAGATATGTTCACCAAAACCCAAGCATCGACAGAGGCGTCATTGATGACCTTGAATCGCCAACTTGCTGATCTTGTTGTTCGGATGGATACTCTTGAGGCGCGGCTGCCTCTCGCTGAAGATCGTGAAGACGATGCTTATAATATGGAAGATCATAACAATCAACCACGACTTCCACGTTATCTACGAGGTATGGGAGGTAATAATTGTTATAATTACAATGATCGTCATAAAAATTTTAATCGCCCTCTTGATGATCCTTTTGCTAAAGTCAAATTTACTATAACCTCTTTTTCTGGTGCTTATGATGCTGAGGCATATCTTGATTGGGAGATGACAGTAGAGCAGAAATGTAATGCCCACCTTGTTCCTGAACAACATAGAGTTCGTCAAGCCACTAGTGAGTTTAAGGATTTTGCTATCATATGGTGGAATGAACTTGTTAAAACTAGAACTGATCCTCCAACATGGGATAGATTAAAGGAAGCTATGCGTATTCGTTTTGTTCCTCCTTTTCAGCGGGACCTTCTCAAAAAATTGCAGCGCTTAGACCAAGGTAACATGTCCGTAGAGGAGTATTATCAAGAGTTTTGTAGGGTATGTTGCGCTGTGGAGTAGTAGAGGACATGGATGATAAAATAGCTCATTTTTATGGGGGGTTGAGGCGTCAAATTCAGGACATTGTTGATTATAAGGAATATGATACTGTTAACAGATTATTTCAGTTGGCTATGTTGGCAGAAAAAGAATTGCAGGGCCGCCAACAGCAGCAGCACCAACGCATGAGGAGCACATTTGCACTGCGTTCGACATCTACACCATCCAAAACAGCACCATCTTCGAGTTTTCATACAGCCACTACACCATCCAATGGTGGCCAACGAACTTCATCTACTGCTCCATTTCCTTGCGCGCCGGAGGGCAGCAAGATGACACCATTCAAGCCTACATCTTCCACTCCTTCCACAAGTCGAACTTCCAACATTAAGTGTCACCGCTGCCAGGGAGTTGGTCATGTGATGAAAGATTGCCCTAGCAAACGAGCATACATAGCACGAGATGATGGTCGGTATGATAGTACTTCGGATGTTGAAGATGAATATTCTCTTGCTACTAACGTTGCAGCACCAAAAGATGACCACTATAGCACAGATGAAGAGGTACTTGGTACTGCAGCAACGGAAAATTATAGAAGCATAATTGTGCAGCATGCTTTGAGCTCCAAAGTTGAGGCGGATGACAAGCTACAACGACACAATCTTTTTCACATGTTTCTCATCGTCAAGGACTGCCGCGTGCACACTATAATTGATGGAGGCAGCTGCAACAACTTGGTGAACACGGATCTGGTCAAGAAACTTAGGTTGACAACAAGAGCACACCCTCATCCATACCACATTCAGTGGTTCAACAACAGCGGTAAGGTTAGGGTAACACAAACAGCGAGGGTACATTTTCGATTGGTTCTTACCATGATTTTGCTGATTTTGATGTCGTACCTATGGATGCTTGTTCTCTTTTGTTGGGACGTCCTTGGGAATTTGATACGGATGCAATTCATCATGGTAGAACTAATAACTATACTCTGATGGATAAAGGAAAGAAAATCACTTTGCTTCCTATGACTCCTGCTGAAATTGCACTTTTTGAGAGAAGTAAAACACGTGATGATAAGGCAACAAAATCACTAGACTCTGAAAAACAGCAAGTAATTAAGTTAAAATCACCTTCGTTGCTCACAACTAAATCTGACCTTGCTGATTTGTTTAATACCAAGGGGATGTACTACGCTTTAGTATGCAAAGAAGCCTTGTTTTCAATTCATGAAGTGTCCATTGCATTGCCCCCTGCTGTTGCTAACCTTTTGGAGGATTTTGCAGATGTGTTTCCCCCGAGATACCCCCTGGATTACCACCTATGAGGGGCATTGAACATAAGATCGACTTGATTCCAGGGGCAAGTTTGCCAAATCGTGCGGCATACAGGGCGAATGCGGAAGAGACAAGGGAAATTCAGCGACAAGTTCAAGATGTTTTGAACCGTGGGTATATTCGTGAAAGCCTTAGTCCTTGTTCTATTCCTGTTCTTTTGGTTCCTAAGAAAGATGGTAGCTGGCGCATGTGTGTTGATTGTAGAGCAATTAATAACATCACTATTCGATATCATTATCCTATTCCTCGCTTAGATGACATGCTTGATGAATTGAATGGTGCTATTATTTTCACAAAAATTGACTTGCGTAGTGGTTACCACCAAATTAGAATGGCACTAGGAGATGAATTGAAAACTGCATTTAAAACCAAGTTTGGACTTTATGAGTGGTTAGTAATACCTTTTGGTTTAACTAATGCACCTAGCACTTTTATGCGATTAATGAATGAGGTTTTACGTCCTTTTATTGGAAAATTTGTGGTGGTTTACTTTGATGATATCCTCATTTACAGCAAGTCATATGACGAACATCTTAATCACTTACGTGCTGTTTTCAGTGTCTTGAGAGATGCACGTTTGTTTGGTAACCTCGAAAAGTGCTCTTTTGCACCAATCGAGTTTCGTTTCTTGGATATGTCATTTCATCGTAGGGAATTGAGATGGATGAGGCAAAAAATTGTGGCGATCACTAGCTGGCCAACTCCATCAACCGTCACGCAGGTGCGTAGTTTTCTTGGTCTTGCAGGTTTTTATCGACGCTTTGTGCAGGATTTCAGCACCATTGCAGCACCTCTCCATGAACTGACGAAGAAGGGAGTGCAGTTTCGATGGGGCGAACAGCAGCAACAAGCTTTTGATGTTCTCAAATCAAAGCTTACACAAGCACCATTGCTACAACTTCCTGATTTTGACAAGACATTTGAGCTAGAATGTGATGCAAGCGGCATTGGTATTGGAGGTGTTCTCATACAAGGAGGTAAACCCGTTGCATTCTTTAGTGAAAAATTGCATGGTACTTCTCTGAATTATTCTACTTATGATAAGGAATTGTATGCCTTAGTGCGAGTTCTACAAACTTGGCAACATTACATGTGGTCTAAGGAGTTCGTCATACATTCTGATCATGAATATTTGAAGTGTCTTAAGTGTCAAACCAATCTGAATAAAAGACATGCTAAATGGATTGAGTTCATAGAATCGTTTCCGTACATTATTAAGCATAAGAAAGGGAAGGAGAATGTTATTGCAGATGCATTATGTAGACGTTACACCATGCTGTCTCAACTTGATCATAAAATATTTGGTTTGGAAACAATAAAAGGATTATATCCTACAGATTTGGATTTCAAAGATGCCTTTGAAAATTGTAGAGAAGGAAGAACATGGAATAAATATGTACTACAGGAGGGCCTCCTGTATCGTTCTAACAAGCTATGTGTTCCTGCTAGTTCTGTTCGCCTATTACTTTTGCAGGAAGCACATGGAGGAGGTTTGATGGGACATTTTGGAGTGAAGAAAATGGAGGACGTGCTGGCCACACACTTCTTTTGGCCAAATATGAGACGTGATGTCGAGCGCTATGTGTCATGATGCACTACTTGCAATAAAGCTAAGTCTCGACTTAACCCACATGGTCTTTATATGCCTCTTCCTGTTCCTAGTGTACCTTGGCAGGATATTTCTATGGATTTTGTTTTGGGATTGCCTAGGACTAAGAGGGGGAGGGATAGTATTTTTGTGGTTGTTGATCGTTTCTCAAAAATGGAACATTTCATACCTTGTCATAAGAATGATAATGCCTCACACATTGCTGATTTGTTTATGACGGAAATTATTCGTTTGCATGGTGTGCAAAATACCATTGTTTCTGATCGTGATGCAAAATTTTTATGTCATTTTTGGAGAACTTTGTGGTATAAATTAGGAACCAAGCTGCTGTTTTCAACCACATGTCACCCACAAACCGATGGACAAACTGAGGTAGTAAATCGTACTCTATCCACTATGTTGCGGGCTGTTTTAAAAACAAATTTAAAGGGTTGGGAGGATTGTTTACCACATATAGAATTTGCTTACAACAGGTCAGTTCACTCTACTACAAAGGTAAGCCCATTCCAGGTAGTGTATGGTTTTAATCCCCGTGCTCCTATTGATTTATTACCTTTTCCTCCTTCTGAAACTATAAATTTGGATGCTACACAACGATCTGAATTCATTCTTAAGATGCATCAAACTACAAAGAAAAATATTGAAAGGATGAATGAGAAGTATAGAATTTCTGGTAGTAAAGGTAGAAAAGAAGTAAAACTTGAACCGGGGGACATGGTATGGCAACATTTGAGAAAAGAACGATTCCCTCACTTGAGAAAATCTAAACTTATGCCACGAGCTGCTGGTCCTTTTAAGATTGTTGAAAAGATCAATGACAATGCATATAAACTTGAGTTGCCTCCCGATTTTGGGGTTAGTCCCACATTTAACATTTCAGATTTACGACCATACATAGGAGAAGAAGATGATCTTGAGTCGAGGACGACTCTGATTCAAGAGGGGGAGGATGATGAGGACATCACAACAGTGGATACTCACATTGGTATATAAGGACCAATCACAAGAGGACGAGCACGGTTACTAAATCAGCAGGTGAACTCGTTCCTAACTTCCTACCCATGTGATTTTGAGAATGGATTGCTATTGAATGATTTAATTGTTATTAGGAACCATGGACATGATCAAAAAGTAAAGGAAGGAGGATTTGGAGACGTGGAGAATCAGATGGGACGTCCACAAGTTGATGGAAACAGTCACCAACTCGGACTCGAGTTCAACTCGGAGTCCAGTAGTAGTACATCTTAAAACGGACGCCTAGGATGCATACGGACTCCGTTTTTGACGTTCCACATATGCATGGAAAGATGAGAAGATAAACTTTGCAATGGCTCTGGTCCCACATTAAAATTCGCCCAGAGTCGTCGGGAGTTGTCGAAACAATTTGAATTCGGAGTTCTGTCCGGTGTTGCACCACCGTATTGGGCTTTTGGGCCTTGTATCCCGTATGACTCCATTAGGGACGCGTCTAAGGGTCTTATGGTCGAACCCTTCCTCTAAATACTGCAGCCTCCGGCCATATTTGGTGGGTTTTGCTTAGATAAACAGCCGCCGTTCTACGGTTTGTGTGAAACCCCAACTTCGTGATTTTCAGATCACATCTTCTACGTTCTTGCTCGTGTTCTCGGTTGCACCTACAGGGATTAGACTTCTTGGCGAGGTCAAGCGTGTGCTGCACGGTTGATAACCAACGGAGCAGTGGTGTAGTGATTGCAGGAGTGTATGAACTGCTCGAGTGCCGCGGATCATCAACGTCGAGTTCTCCACCTCAATCGACCTACCTTTCGGAAGATCGGGCCTAAACCACTCATCAGATGGCACACGCTCTCAACATGTCTTCTAATACTTGATTCACCCTCTTAGTTTGCCCATCTGTCTGAGGGTGATAGGCGGAGCTTCTAATCAGCTTAGTACCCAAAGCAGCGTGCAACTGCTCCCAGAAACGAGCCACGAACAGTGCCCCTCGATCTGAGATTATAGTCTTGGGTACTCCATGCAAGCATAAGATTCTTGCAATGTACAGCTCTACATACCTGCTGGCATGGAAATGTGTATGTACGGGAATGAAGTGAGCCGACTTGGTTAACCGGTCAACGATTACATCTTCCCACTTCCATGCTGGAATTTTCAGGGGTTGCAACAGCCCTGATTTTCTCATGTGATCCGCTTTGACTCACCTACACGTATCACACTCGGATACGTACTTTGCAACTTCCTGCTTCATCCGTGTCCACCAAAATTTACTTTTCAAATCTTGGTACATTTTGTTGCTGCCCGGATGAATGGAGAATTTAGATAAGTGAGCTTCATCAAGGATCATCTTTCTCAGCTCCATATTCCGGGGTACGACTATGCGGTCATTGAACCACAGCGTCCCCTCATCATCTTTCTGGAAACATTTGATATCCCCGCTGTCTATCCATCTCCGGAGATGTGCCATGCCCTTGTCAACTTTCTGAGCTGTAATGATATCCTCCCTAATGGTAGGGATGAGAGCAAGGTTGTAGAGTGATCCATATGGAACCAAGTATAAACTGGGCTCTTCCCCTTCCACCAGTGTAATGGTAAGGTTATGAACATGTGATTTCCGACTCAGGGCGTCGGCAACCACATTCGCCTTGCCAGGGTGGTAATGAATCTCAATCTCATAGTCTTTGATTAATTCTAACCACATCCTTTGCCTCATATTCAGCTTCTTCTGGGTGAAGATATATTTTAAGCTCTTGTGGTCAGTGTAGAGATGCACCAAATTCCCCAGGAGATAGTGCCTCCTCATTTTCAGCGCCAAAACCACAGCAGCGAGCTCAAGATCATGAGTCGGATAGTGTTGCTCATGGTTTCGAAGTTGGCGTGAGCCATACGCGGCCACACGTCCTTCTTGCATCAACACGTAGCCGAGCCCGATACCGGACGCATCACAATACACGTCAAAGGGCTTGGTCGTATCCGGTTGAGCTAAGACCGGGGCTGTTGTGAGATGCTTCACCAATGCTTGGAACGCTCCATCACATGCTGAGTTCCAAACATATATTGTTCCCTTCTTCAATAATTCTATCATCGGTTTAGCAAGCTTGGGGAAGCTTGGGATGAATCTCCGGTAATATCCCGCTAAACCGAGGAAGCTTCTGACTTCATGGACAGAAGTGGGGGCTTTTCATTTTAGCACTTGTTCAATTTTGCTTGGGTCAACCGCAATGCCTTCTGCTGAGATAATATGTCCCAAAAATGGCACTTGGCTGATCCAAAACTCGCATTTGCTGAACTTGGCATAGAGCTTATGGTCCCACAATCGTTGAAGGACTATCCGCAAGTGTTCGCCGTGTTCTGCTTCTGACTTGGAGTAAACCAAGATATCCTCAGTGAACACCATAATGGACTTGTCCAGCTCCGGCATGAACACTGAGTTCATGAGGTACATGAAATGTGCCAGAGCGTTGGTGAGACCAAAAGACATGACGAGATATTCATATAGGCCATATCTCGTCGAGAAGGCCGTCTTCGGGATATCCTCCGCCCGGATTTTTTTATTTGATGATACCCGTTGCGAAGGTCCATCTTGGAGAACACACTTCCACCCACAAGCTGATCAAACAGGATGTCAATGTGGAGCTGTGGATATTTGTTCTTGATGGTGACAGCGTTGAGCGGCCGGTAATCCACACACAGCCTAAAGGTTTCATCCTTCTTCTTGATGAACAACGCCGAGCATCCCCAAGGCGAGGAACTCAGCCTAATGAAACCCTTGCTCAACAAATCATTGAGCTGTTCTTTCAACTCAGACAGCTCGTTCGGAGCCATTTTGTACGGTCTCCGTGATATGAGAGTAGTCCCGGGTGCAAGCTCTATCTTGAACTCCACATCCCGTTCCGGTGGCATGCCCGGAAGGTCATCTGGGAACACGTCGGGGTACTCTCGGTCTACGGGGATGTCCTCTAACTTGGAACCTTCAGTGTTATAGGCTGCTGAAACTTCCGGGACAGGGTTGTCTAACACCATTGAATGCGGACGGTGGAATGGAGAATTCAAATGAACCGTACGTGATAGAGTTTCCAGAACCGCACCATGGTAGCGTAACCATGACATCCCTAAGATTGCATCAATCTTTTGCCCCGTAAGGATTATCAAGGTGGTGGGATATATCTTCCCACCTAAGAACAGTGGTGCTTTTGGAATCATCATATTTGCTGAAATCTTCCCTCCCGGTGAGCAAATCACATATGAATAATCAGTTGGGAAGACTTGCAGTTGATGCTTAGCCACATAGGATGCACTTATGAAACTGTGGGTTGCACCCGAATCAAATAATATGATGATTGCTTGATCATTGAGAGTGAACGTACCCGCAAGCACATTTTCTCCCTCCGGGGCATCCTCATTGTCGAGGTTGCGAAAGACCCCGGTTCTCTGACCCCCCTTCTTGACCGGAGGTTAGCCTCGAGCACCGCCCTGATATTGGGCTTGCCCACTGCTTTGCTGCCCCTGGGGACAGTCCTTCGAGAAATGACCCGCCTGGCCACACGTGTAGCAGGTGTATCGAGGCAGTCCTCCGCTGATCGGCGGACGGAATCCCGGGGCGCGTTGACGCGGTGGAAACGTCCGGGGTACCATCTGCTGCTGCTGCTGCTGTTGCGGACGCGGTGGTGGCATCGGCGGTCGAAATGAGGGGGTGGCTGAAAAGAACGACCCCCAAACTGCTAAGGTCACGCCGGTGGATGCCACTGCTGACCGGATG
Organism: Neostapfia colusana; assembly: GCA_030760725.1. NCBI lineage: Eukaryota > Viridiplantae > Streptophyta > Magnoliopsida > Poales > Poaceae > Neostapfia > Neostapfia colusana. Next base: position 35,281,642 of record JASWHV010000004.1, on the reverse strand, counting down.
GTGTCTGATACACCATGCAGTATTTTTGAGGAGCTCCACCCCCACTGCTTGGTGGAGTGCTTCCCTTTTGCTGCTCAGCTGCCAGTTCCTACTGAGCATCCTCTTGCATAATCGCGGCATTGACGAGGTCGTTAAAAGTGCCACGATTGCATTGCACGAGATGCGTCTTCATCTCGGGAAACCCTTGATAGAATTGCTCTCCCTTTCTCTCCTCGGTGGAGACATAATCCGACGCGTACTGCGCCAGATGGTTGAACGCATGGGAGTAGTCGTGGTCACTCCTCCCGCCTTGCTTCAGCTCCAAGAATTCTTGGAACTTCCTCTTCATTATCCCGGGAGGTATATGGTAGGCGCAGAACACCTCCCGGAATTCTGCCCATTCCACGGCGTGGCCAGCAGGCAGTGAGGCGACATAGTTCGCCCACCACACCCCGGCGACACCATGAAGCTGCTGCGCCGCGAAGAGAGTCTTCTGCTGCTCCGTGCATTGGAGCAGCCCGAACTTGGACTCGATCGTCCGCAGCCAGTTGTCTGCTTCCAGTGGTTCTACCGCTTCATTGAACACCGGAGGATGCATACTCATGAAATCTGAGTACGTCGTGATGTGGGGTTCATGAGGCCCTCTCTCTTGACGCCCCCCCCCCCCGGCCTGGGACATTTCTGCACGATCGTGCGGAGCAGATCGGTCTGCTCCTCACGATTGCCCACCAGTGCCGCGATCACATCCGCTAGTGTAAGCGGAGGTGGTGGTTGTTGCTGTGGGGTGTTGTCATAGGCAGGTGGCTGGGAGTCATCACCCCCTTGCTGACTTGAGCCCCCGACCTCGTGCGTGGCCCGAGTAAGAACCATCTGCAACTATACGATAATAAAAATCAGTCCCACAGCATACTCCATGCAGTCCACTAAAATAGGCGTAAAACTTAATGACAATAAACATGCGATACATCTCGTACATGGATAATGTAATACCTTTGCACAAGCTACACCATTACCAGACCAAATACAAACTAGTTAAATCCAACTTGATAGACTTCCTCTTTGTAAGTTCACCTCAACTAGATTTGGTCACTACGAGACGTTTATATCGCTTTGTCATCATGTATACTACCATATATCTTCAATACGACACAATCATGGTCTCTAGCAAAAGAAAATTGAGTAGGAATTATACTCAAATATTTGACTAGTTGAAGATAACAACTCATGGGTATGTTCTACCCCATTGGAAGTAATGAAACCCCAATAGGTACAACAATCTCTCAAATGAGTTCAACTGTTCATTCCTCTGCCCAGAATGACCAGTTTCTACTTATCCCCGATTTTGACCTGATACTAGGCATTTTCATGACTCATGTTGAATACCAAAGTTAAAGTTAACTTCGGTATATTTCCAAAAAGTATTTATTTGTCCCCATATCAGCTTTGGTTAAAAAGTTATGATAATTCAAATTCAATAGAATTTCTGGAAGAATTTCAACAGCACCTCCTTTGGAAGTTGCTGTTTTCAACTCTAAATTCCACTGAATTACATGCTGCAATTGCAGAAACATTAAATTACAAAGATGTACCACATCTCCTAAAATTTCCAAAAATATATCATATGATGATTTTAGATTTTTCTACAGGAAGTTATGCTTGATGAACAGAACAGTCCAGAGAGTTTTTGAATCTGTCCTGGTTCTCGACAGTTTACAATCATCTGGAATTTCAACCAGTTTAAGGTGTGATTCTGCTCTGGAAGTATACAACAAAGTTGTAGAGCACTTAAACTCCTTTCCAGAACTATATCCCACACCTCCATTGCCTAAGTAACCTGTGAGTTATGCACTGTTAAAGTTCAGCAACTTGCTGCCAAATCAGAGCACTCTGTTTTTCAATCCCTTTGAGCTAAACTAATCAACTGTTGAATTTTTTTCTAACCAACCAGGGTCCTAAATATTGAAACTTGGTTATCTTAGTTCCTTGTTACCATTATATTTAATACAAATACCTATTATATGTCGGTACTACGTTCCTCACAAAAGAAAATCCTAACCGGATTATATCGGCATATACGTCTCAATTGTTGCACTAAACGGTCTCTCACACATGTGTACTACACGGGATACATACGTGGTTAGTACCTGCAGAAGAACACTCAATAGTGATGCACTCAAAGGTTGTTGTCATTTAAGGCAGGTCCATATTTGAAAGTAAATACATAAGCCTATATCATTGCCATACGGCCGTCCTTGAGTTAAGTCACGTCTCAAGGCATGTGATCATGTTTTCACACCACACGACGAGGAACTCGAGTAGAACGCAAACGGATCGTCACGGTTGGGAATTATATCACCCCAACAGATACCACCTACTGCCCTGCAGGGCACGCCGATGGCAAGTGCTGCGTATGTCCTCCAAGGCTATTTCCAGAAGAACACACTATCGCGTTACCGACCACACGATGGGGTTTCCACTTTCTTGCCTAATGCACGCCAGGGACCAGCGTTTCATATGAACTCAGGAACATGAAGAGTCCAAGAGTTTTCATATTGACGTCTCACACCAAGCTGTGAGACCTATCCCTGAACCACATTCCTCGTCAAGGGAGCTAACTGAAATTGAACCGCTTTCGGTGGCGTTCCTTACCATTTTTACCTGAGCGTAGGTGCGTCGTTACATAATCAAAATTCAGAATTATAACAAGTATGTTAGTCATGCCACTTTAAATAACTATACTACTATAGTCCTTATTTGGGCATACTAGCGATTCCTCACCGTAATGCTAAGTTCTCCCGTAATACTGTCCTTATTTAGTGTGCTATCCCCTAAGCAGCTCTGGTACCAGCCTGTGATGGACCGGAATCCATATGCCCAGGGTCTCAGAGGGTGGTGCCGCACGATGTGACACCCGACATCACACACCATAAGGCACACATGTATTACATAGAAAACAACTGAATATGTACAAAGTAGTACAAACCTTCAGTTTACATTTATCTACAGAGTCTACAACAGAGGAAGCTAAATTTATACAACTCACGCCCACCGAACTAGCAAAAGTCGGTTGTCCATCCCTATGGACAACCCACACTAGCTCCACTTCTCAGCTCAGCGTGGCATGTACGGCTCCCACTCAGCCGTGGTCCCCGATGGAGGGTAGCCCTCGCCGGTGGACTCGTACCCCGAGTCCGTGGGGTAGTCCTCACCTGCAAACACTCATAGCAGCAACCATGAGCACGATGGCTCAGCAAGTCTTAACCGACTCACCTATACATGAAACTCTACATGCAGTTTATAACCAACATGGGATGGCACATTGCAGCAAAGGACACACCTACAAGTTCATCCTTTATTCATCTTTTAGCCACAAGTTAACAGTTCATGAAGTCTGAAATTTAGTGAGCAATATTTGCTGGCACACATGTAACCATTACAAGTTATTCATAACAGCGATATTGAATCACATCATTGCATATATTAACCTACGTCACGACTCAGTGACCAAGTGGTACTCATCACCGTGAGGGACGGCGAATCGACTCAATATACACCTGCAGGGATACCCGAAGACCATGTCACGTACGCCCACCCATGGAGCTGCACAGCACGCTCACTCGATGTCGTACGAGACAACCTTTTGCCCAACAGCCCGAACGTCGAACCGGTCACACCGAAACGAGCAGGAGGTTCCCTACACGGAGCATCTCTCTATGCCTGTTAGCAGATTTCCACCTGGCTGCCCTCAACCTACACATATAAATCGGTGTGCTATGCCTCGACACCCGGAGGTTTTGGTTACACCGGTTTATTGGGGCCCATATATCCGATGTGCCTTCGGTATGTTCAAACTTGATCAGCGTGGGCTGCACATGGATTGGTCCTCAATGAACACGGACAGGGCTGCACCCACAAGACTTTCTCTTGCTGCGCCCTAGCCCCTGCCTAGTCTCATTTTCTTACTAAAGTGGTCTCACATCACTCGAACCAATCCCGTGTGTCCCGAAGCCTATACTCGCGAGTAGATTCCAACTACTCGACTTGTACCGAAGTCTATAAACATTAAGCACAGCATGAGCTACGCGAGGACTTAAATACTACCCTCACTATTGTTGGAATAATCTGGTTATGCATTTGGGGTTTCATCCATCCTACACCTAATGCACATATATATCTCAAGCTAAATGTGTATATAAAGCAAAAGTTTATAAACTTTGTTAAATGCAAACCGGGTCTTGACTTGTTGCCGCTAGTCAGATGTTAGTGTCTCGTCCGGAAGTAGAAAGTCCAACACTTCCGGGGTCTCCTCGCCTTCAGCGACTACACGTAAGAAAATTACCCGATATGTCAAATTTATATGCAATGTGTTAAATTGAGTATGTAAAGACCATAACTCTAGCTAGACCTCCCATTTGGCTCTGAAATTTTTACAGTGGCTTGGTAAGGTCCTAACCAGAGACTTGACTAAGTTTCATTTGAAACAAAGTTCATTTGAGCTCTGTACAAATAAAAGTCCAATTGGTCATTACTAGAGCTTCTAAGAATGTCCAGGGATTTTCATGGCTCAAACCATTACTTTCTGGAAACTAGGGTTTGAGATGGTTCTAATGGAGTTGGGTTCATGTCATTTGAAGAATCCTAGAGAAAGTTATGCCCTAAATAAGATTTGAGAAAATCTGAAAAATGTTTCTGGACATTTTCTATTTTCTCAGGGCAGTTCATTTAATCACACCATTAGGGGGACTAAATGAACCTGGATGGATCTGAAAATTTTCCTGTAACTCAAGGATTTTCCAATGAACATCCCAGCCAAATTTCAGAATTTTCCATACAAGAATTCTCCAGATAAAGTTCCCAACAGTTTAAGCTTGAGGGAATTAATTCTGGAAAAGAATCAGTTTCATGAGTTGAAATTTGTTTTGCTGGATAGTACTCACAGAGACAAATCCAACAAAATTTTGTTCACTCAATTTGGAGCTTCCTAGTGAGAGATATGGATTTATGAAGTTTGAGTGAAAGTCTGAAATTGGCTCTGTTATTTTTTTCTATTTTTCAGGAACCTAAAGGATTGACAATACATTTGGCCAAGCAAATCAGGTCCAATGCCTCTGAAATTTTTACTGGAGTTCAAGGATCTTTTGAATATTGTCCTGCCGAAATTTAAGAATTTTCCAATACATAGAACTCCTGTAAAAATTCCTACAAAATTTCTTTAAATGAATTAATGAGCCAAATCTAGGGATTTTCATAACAATTGGGATGCACCCCTAGATAGTACTCACTGAGGGGAATCCAATGGAATTTATGTCACAATTTTTGGAGGTTCCTATCAAAAGTTATGAGCAATAGAAGTTGAACTAAAACTGAAACTGAGGGAAAAAGTTTAAACTCTGGTGCGCAGGTCCGACACCCCAGTTTCTTCTTCAACCTCGCGCGCGCAGCAGCACAGTGGCGGCGCTCCGGCGAGCTCCACGTAAACCGTTCTTCCGGCCTCCCCTAGGGCTCCCACTCGCCGCCCCTCCCTTTATGGGCACGGGAACTCATCCCCGGGGTCGGCCGAGGCCCCCGATCACCGGAAATGGGCCGGCGACGAGTGGCGGCTGCGGCTAACCTTCAACGGTGTCGCACTCGCTCTACTGTGGCTCAAACTCTTCGGTTCTAGTTCCTAGAGCACCGTGGTGGAATCCTCCTCACCGGCATGCGCTCAAATCAGCTCAAAAGATGCTGCAAATACGAGCTCATCGGCGACCTAGGGCCAAAACCGGCACCGGCGCAAAATTCTCAAAGAACAGCGCCAAAACTCAATGAAATTCGATGGTTCTTGATCCTAGAGGAGTGTTGGAGTGTCTAGATCATGTCTATAGATCGGCACAAGCTTGGGGGAAGTGATCACTATGAATTTCGGGTTTTGGTGAGGCTAGGTTCAATGACTACCGAAGCACTCGATGGCAAAATTCTCCACCGATCGTGCAAGAGAGAAGTTGAGGTGGGCATGGTTGCGTTCAGCACCTTAGAGCGGACCTTTTTCGTGTAGCTCATCGGGCACGAGAGGGCTTCTGGCGCTCAGACTCCGGGGAGCAGAGAGGGTCGACCGGCGGTGCTTTGCTTCGGTTGTGCGAGGGAGGACGGTGGAGAGGCGAGGGAATGGTTCACGTGGCCCGGGCGTGTTGATCACGTTGCTTTACTCGACGTTCTCAGCCCCCGAGCAGGAGGTGGCACGGTGAAGAGGCGGTCGGACGCTGGGCGTTCGGGAGCTGGCACGCACGCGTGCTGCGTTCGAGTGAAAAGAAAACAGAGAAGACTTCAGGTTGAAGTCTACTGACAAGTGGGACCCATTTTTCCCCTCTTATCCCCCAGTTCCATTTAAAATAGTGAACGAGCTCCAAATTTGATCAAACTAGGAGGATAGGCCAAAATAAATGTGAGGAACACAATGGTGCTCTCAAATTTGAAGTCTCCCGTTTTAATTCAAACAAATAGGAAATCTTTTCCAAATGAGCTGAAAATTTGCCGGGCTACCCGTTGATGTGTGGAGAACCAATTTGTAGCTTTAGATCTCCGTGTTCGGAAAATTTTGCAAGTTCATGTTTAGACTTGGAGCTACACCTTCCAATTCAAAATTTTAAATTCCTTCTCATTTTCTCGGTGTAAATTTCAGCTCCACTTGCTAGACTTTTGGGATTTCACAAAGCACTCCTCTACAAATGATAAGAAAATGAAGAAGGGTTTTATAGGACGCCAATTGGTAAATAGTTTTATCTCCACACTTTAAGAACTTGGCTCGAGCAATGTGGACATCGGAAGTGACAAAGATGAAGATGATTTGATAAACTTATGCTTCATGGCGGCAAGTCAAGTTCAAGTATGGAGGAAGCAGAACACAACAGCGACAATGAAGAGGTATTTCCTACTTGATGAGAAATGTGTGATGCTATTTCTCGTGCTACTGTTATAGTTAAGGAAAAGGACAAAAAGCTTAGGGACAATGCTGTTGAAATTGAGTCACTAGAATCTGAAATTAATCGTTTGGAATCTTTGATTCCTAGTGGTGATTCTTGTTCCTCATGTGATTTAATATATGAACAATTGTCCTCTCTAAGAAGTGCACATACCTCCACACTTGATAAACTTGAGTTAGAGATTAAAAAGAACAGAGAGCTTGCTGCACTTAATGATAGAAATTTGAAAGATGCTTGTTGTTCTACAATTGATTTGCATTGTTCTACTTGTGATGATCTTAATAAGAAACTACAAGATGCTATGACTGAAATTTCTATATTGAACAATGCTTTACGTTCTCATGAAGTTAAGTATTATTTCAATTGCAAACTAAAAGGAAAAATTTCATGTCGAAACTGCCTAGACTTGTCTAAGAAACTTGATGACGTGAATTGGACACTATACCGGTTTTATAATGGGAACAAGAATCTGAACTTGCTGTTGAATTCTTCTAAATCTTGCAATAATAAAACTGGTTTAGGTTTTGATTCCCATGCTCATGCTAAAGCACATCCACCTAAAATTGTAAAGTCATTAGGAAGTGGTTTGATTAAAATATTTCCTAAACAAAAAGAAGTGGTTTTTAAATCTGCAGGAGTGTTTTCTCATTCGGTTTCAAATAAACATGTTGTCTGCTCATCTAGACATGAACATAAAGTTAAATTTCATTGTACCTACTGTGGTAGAGATGGTCATATCATATATTTTTGTTATAGACTAGGTAAGCAACATAAAAAAGAAAGAATGATTGCGAGATCACATAACAACTGTGCAAAACCTGTTGCGTGTGCTGAACTGAATGTTAGGAATATGCAACTTGCTGTAACGAGTCAAAAACATGCAAAGTTTGCTTCCGGGCCTACTGTTTTTAGTGCTACTCATGTAACACCTCGTAGATCAGTAGTTGGCTACAAAAGTCCTCAAACTTTGGCTCATAAACCTGCTGTTTTATCTCAGCCTTTGCGTGTTACTTCTGCTGTACATCGTGTGACTCAAACTGGATTCCTAAATGCCTTTTGACTAACCCCAGTATTGAGTCATCGACGTATTGTACTTCTATGTAGGTTACACGCTTTAGGAAGGAGAACATTTGAATTGTGGATTCAGGATGCTCACTCCACATGACTGGTAACAAAGAATGGTTCTCCTCCCTCTCTTTTGTGTCACATGTAGAAAATGTTACTTTTACCGATAATTCTTCTACTCCTATAATTGCTAAGGGTTCGGTTAGAGTAAATAATCGCTACACTTTGAAAGATGTGGCACTTGTTAACAATTTGAAATACAACTTGCTTTCTATTTCACAATTGCTAGATGAAAATATGGAAATTGTTTTCACTAAAAAATGTTGCAAGGTTGTAGATTCAAATAGTGAGCTCATTTTTAATATGTCTCGGTTTGGAAGAGTTTTTAAAGCTGATTTTGATATGTTATCCTCTAAGAATAGATGTCTAGTTGCTAATGATTCAAAAGACTTATATTTTTGGCATCGTAGACTTGGTCATGTAGGCTTTGATCATCTCACACGTGTTAATGCTCTTGATCGCATATGTGGGCTGCCTAAGCTTAAAGGGGACAAAGAAATTGTGTGTTCTTCTTGTAGACATGCTAAGATAGTTGCAGGTTCACATGCTCCTCTCACAATGACCATGACAACTGAGCCAGGTCAACTTTGCACCTTGACACTGTAGGACCTTCACGTGTTCAATCCTTTGGACTAAATGGTATGTTCTTGTGATTGTTGATGACTATTCTAGACACTATACGGGAGAAAATGCCGCACACCATTGAATTGGTGTGAGGCTAGCGAAAGGGTTACCTTCGGGATTGACCTCGTCAACAACGCGGAAGAAAAGGTTCGACTGATTCAAGCGAACCTAAAAGCCGCTCAATCCCGTCAGAAACAGTATGCGGACCGGAGAAGGCGCTCATTACAATTCGAAGTGGGAGATCACGTATATCTACGTGTATCTCCAATGAAGGGCGTAAACAGATTTGGGGTGAGAGGAAAGTTGGCACCCCGATTCAGTGGCATACCGGCTAAAATTACCAGAAGCACTTTCCTGTGTGGAAGATATTGAAGAACTGCAACCGGATCTCACCCATCGGGAGGAACCGGTGCAGATTATTGATGAAAAGGCCCGAACCACACGCAACCGTACGTTGTGGTTCTACAAGGTTCTATAGAGTAATCACTCCGTGGACGAAGCGACATGGGAGAGCGAAGAATTTCTTCTCGCTAACTACCCCAACTTTTTCACGTCGCATATCCGGTAATTTTCCACTGTCCTCTCTCAAATTTTCACCTTATAATCTCGGGACGAGATTCTTTTAAGGGGGGAGGAATGTAAGGGCCTCATTTTTTGACACATAGTTGAAGTGTTCATCACCATACACACACACCTCATTTGAGGAAAGATGATGAACACAAATCAAGAGCAAGTAACCACCATCAACATGCTCATTAGATAACAAACTCACATATTGCAAAAGTGGTATTTCCCACATGTGATATAGGTGGGCTGGACATATGAAAACTCCTACACATTGCTAAGGATGTCCATGCCAAGTTTCACCCAAATTCAAAACCTTTTTGAGGTCATTTTGGGTATAGTTAGAAAGAGGGAAGTTTGAAACCATATTCAAATTCAACTGTTTTATCCCATGAATGTAAAAGTGGGAGGCATATTCTTATTCAGCACATATTTGTGAGCTCACACACCAATTTTCACTCCATTTGGAGTTGATCTTGACATGAGCTAAGTGGGGCAAATTCAAACTTTATTTGAATTCAAAACTGAACTTGTGCTGAAATTCATTCAAACCAAACCCAATTTGAATTCTGATCGATTAAAATGGCTCATGGGTGAATAATTTGAATCACCATGGGTATTTTGGGGCTCACTGTTTACAACAGTGATTAGGAGTAAAATTCAGAGGTTAAAATTGGAAGTGGGACCCACATGTCAGCCACTACTCCAACTCAAACCGACTGAAAACCCAGCTCGGGTTCTTGCACCGGACTGAGCAGCCGCCACGGCGAAGAGGCGACCGGGACACCACCTGCTTGCCGCCCCGACATGCTGAACCGCCTGACAGCCCCCTTATCTACGCCACCGCCCTGATCGGAGCGATTACCGCACACTCTGCTGCTTCCTCGCAACAGAACCGCGCCATCGCTGCCGATCACTCGGAGCTGATCATGGAAGCTTGATCACCGCCTCTCCGTCCCCTCCAGAGCCACGGCAAGGTACTAGAAACCTTCCTCCGTCTTCCCCGCTGCTAGAATTCAGCTGAAACCGGTCAATCTCGGCTATACCGAGAGTTCAATCCGGTGACCTAACGCCGCCGCACTTCGGGCTCCCGTGGACAGCCCAACCAGGGCGTTGTCACACCCGAGCCAATGCACCGTTGGATGCGCTGGTGACCGGTGCTGCTCACCCCCGAGCAACAGCCCGAGTGTTTGCTCACCGGCGGCGAATTTCCAGTTTTCCCCTTTCTGTGTGCAGAACGACCTTCGGGTGCGGTTCCATCGAATTCGTACTCTAGAAAGGATTAGAGGGCCTCAATCCTCTCTCACACAAAATAGACACGGTAACGCACAAGTTGCCTTCACAACCTTTGGCCGGAGGACCTCTGTACCCGGCGTAATTCAAAGTTTACCGACAGCGGAACAAACGGGAGGCATCGGGCGCACGGTGAGGACCTACTTCGGGCCTCCCCCGAGCTGCCTCAAGCTCGTGTCGACCTTCCCTGAGGTCCACTGATGCTTCCCGACCGGTTGCTCGAGTAGCTGAGGTGCTAGGGGAGTCAGCCGACACGGCCGAAGTTTTTCCGAGGCGGCGGCTCGTCGCCGACCATGCACCGCCCGTTGTCATGACGAGCCGACCCCAGAATCCTATTCCCCATGTGAAAGTAGGCAGGGGCGGCCAAGATCGTGAAGTTTGAAGCTCCACAGAAGCTGCCGGCGAGCTCTCCGGCGAGATACCCCGGCGGCAGAGCGCGGGCGTCGGGAGGTTGAAGAAGGGGGTGGACCCCAGCTGTCAGCGACCGATATTTTAAATTGGGATCGGGCTGCGGCCGGGATCGTGTGTGCTGGTGCGCAAAAGCCTTGTGGGCCACGGTGTGCTGTCGCTTCGGCGCTCAACACGTGTCCCTGCGGGCCCCGGCAGATTTAAACTTTTCCCCCGATTTTCAGATTCCATTCAAACTTCAAATCCTCATAACTTTGGTTAGGAAGCTCCAAATCGAGTGAACCAAATTTTGTTGGATTCCGCTCTCTGAGAACTTTCCAGAAAATCAAGTTTCACTTCATGAAAACCCTTATTTCTCCAGAATTAATTCCTCAAATTTTAAACTGTTAGGAATTTTAACTGGAGAATCCTTTGGAGGAAAATCCTGAAATTTTGCTGTGATGTTCACCAAAATAACCCTGAACTACCATAAAAATTTCAGACCCATTTGAGCTCATTTGATCCACCTAATGGTGTGATTAGTGAAACTGTTGCAGAGAAAATAGAAAATGTTCAGAAACATTTTCAGAATTTTCTCTGAAATTGTTTAGCTCATATATTTAGCTAGGAACCTTCAAATTAAGTGAGACCAACTCCATTAGAACCCTCTGAAAATCTAGTTTTCAGAAAGTCATAGTTTGTTTCATGAAAATCCTTAGAACACCCTAAAAGCCTTCAATTAAGGTCAAGTACATGATTAATTGTGGAGGGCTCAAATGAGCTTTGCTGCAACTAAAACTTGACCAAGTCTCTGTTTAGGTTGTAACCCAGCCACAGTAAAAGTTTCACAGTCATTGGGCTTGTCTAGTAAGAGTTATAGACTTCACAAGATTAAAAGTTAATACAACTGCATTTAAATTAATACATGTATTGCTTCTATCATGTAGTCGCTAACGTTGAGGAGGAACCCGAAGTCCTAGACTTTGTTACTCCGGAGGAACAGCTAGCCTACGACCAAGAGCAGCAAGGCAAGCCCAGGTTTGCATCAACCATTTTTACAAATTTTTACTGTTTTGAGCACTTACTTGAGTATTATGATTCTTTGCATTAGAGTCTTGTTTGAAAACCCAAATGCATAGCCAAGAAAGCCATGGGTTGGGATTAGGATTGACAACCTCGTTAGCTACTGCCATGCTAAGATAGTGTAGGATTCGGTACAAGTCGAGTAGTTGGAACTACTCGCGAGCATAGGCTAGAGGCACTCGACTCGGGTAGAGATAGCACATCATACACATGGCAAGAAAAATGAGACCGAACGGAGAGTAAGGGCAGCAGGACTTTGGGGCCTGTGTGCTATAGCTCCGCTTGTGTCGATTGAGGACCGAGCCGTGTGCGGGCCTGTTGAACAAGCTAGAACAGTACCGAAGACCTACCAACTATATGGGAACCAGGAAACTGATGTAACTCGGGTAGCTGGGTGTTGAGGCATAGCTGGTCGTTCAGAGGGTAGGTTGAGAGCTAGAGGTGTAAATCGGCTGGCGGCACTGAGATACGCGTGCAGAGACCTCTTGCTCCGGACGATTGGACCGGTTCAACATTTGGCTAACGGGTGAAAGGTAGTTGCGTACGGCGTCCGTGATGGTTGTTGTAGGCAACATCGAGTACGGGCGTACGTGACGGGTTGTTCGGGTAACCCTGCAGGTGTAAATCGATTATAATCGCCGTCCCTCGCGGTCAGTGAGTACCACTTGTTCTCTGTACCGTGACGTAGAAAGAACAGGCTAGTACATGATAAAATGCTGCTGATTGAAAGATGGACTTGATTGCTAATGATTTGCTATAGTTTAGAGCTAACTGAAGTTCATGTCAACTTTGGGCAAAGTACATGAGAGAAATGCGTTTCTTGTTTGATTGCGGCTCTCTCATGTGCCTTAGCGTAAGGTTCTCCACAACCTGCTGCTAAAACTTGAAAGTAAGGTTCTACTAATTAGGCGAGTCCTTGCAAATGATTTTTTCCTCATGTAACCCATCAACCCTCATGTAGAAGTTCCATGTTTAGGTGAGACGGGTCAGACTTGCTGAGCCTTCATGCTCACTGCTTGTGTTTGAAGCTTTTGCAGGGTTCTATGAGGAAGGGACTCCCGAGGAGGAGACGGAACCCCAGGAGGGGAACCCCGTCGAGTGGGAGTCGTGCACGCCGCAGAGTTAGTGTGCGTGTGTGCTAGCAAGGACACGTTCAAGGGCTGAACGTGGACTTGATGCGTAGTCTACGCCCGTGAGTGTAGACTGGACTTATTTTGATGTAAACATGTCCATAAACGTGTTTGTGTAATAAAATTTCGCTTCCGCTTTGTACCTTTGACGTGTGTTATACGGTGCTGTGCAACGCAGCACCCCTCAGCGTGATCCTGGCTCGACAAGACCGTGGGGTCATGTCATGCCCTGCATTGATATTCTGTTCGATCAACTTGTGGGTGCAAGTGTGGTTTCAAAGATGTACCTTCGCTCTGGGTATCATCAAATAAAAATCCTAGCGGGGGGTATTCTGAAGACGGCATTCTCAACAAGATATGGACTACATGAATATCTCATCATGTCTTTTGGTCTCACCAATGCCCCAGCCCATTTCATGTACCTCATGAACTCCATGTTCATGCCAGAGTTGGACAAGTTCGTGGTTGTGTTCATTGATGATATCTTGGTTTACTCCAAGTTGGAAGAAGAACACGCCGAACACCTGCGTGTCATCCTTCAACGATTGCGGGACAATAAGCTCTATGCCAAGTTCAGCAAATGCGAGTTTTGGATCAGCCAAGTGCCATTTTTGGGACGTATCATCTCGACGGAAGGCATTGCGGTTGACCCAAGCAAAATTGAACAGGTGCTGAAATGGAAAGCCCCTACTTCTGTCCATGAAGTCAGAAGCTTCCTCGGTTTAGCAGGATATTACCGGAGGTTTATTCCGACCTTCTACAAGCTTGCTAAGCCGATGACTGAATTATTGAAGAAGGGGACAAAATATGTTAGGAACTCAGCATGTGAAGGAGCGTTCCAAGTATTGGTGAAACATCTCACAACAGCCCCAGTCTTAGCTCAACCCTATACGACCAAGCCTTTCGACGTATATTGTGATGCGTCCAGTACCGGGCTTGGTTGAGTATTGATGCAAGAAGGACGGGTGGTCGCGTATGGCTCACACCAACTTTGAAAATACGAGCAGCACTATCTGACTCATAATCTCGAGCTCTCTGCGGTGGTCTTGGCGCTGAAAATGTGGAGACACTATCTTCTTGGAAACTTGGTGCATCTCTACACCGACCACAAGAGCTTATAGTATATCTTCACCCAAAAGGATCTTAATATGAGACAAAGGAGGTGGTTAGAATTAATCAAATACTATGAGATTGAGATTCATTACCACCCCGGCAAGGCAAATGTGGTTGCCGACGCGCTGAGTCAGAAATCACATGTCCATAACCTTACCATTACACCAATGGAAGAGGAAGAACCGAGTTTATACTTAGTTCCATATGGATCACTTTACAACCTTGCTCTCATCCCACCTATTAGGGAGGATATTATTGTAGCTCATAAGATTGTCAAAGGCATGGCACACCTCTGGAAACGGATAGACAATTGTGATATCAAATGTTTCCGGAAGGATGATGAGGGGACGCTATGGTTCAATGACCGCATATTCGTACCCCGGAATATGGAGCTGAGAAAGAAGATCCTAGATGAAGCTCACTTGTCTAAGTTTTCTATTCATCCGGGCAGCAACAAAATGTACCAAGATTTGAAGAGTAAATTTTGGTGGACCCAGATGAAGCGGGAAATTGCAAAATACGTATCCGAGTGTGATACGTGTAGACGACTGAAGGCGGATCACATGAGGAAGTCAGGGCTGCTGCAACCCCTGAAAATTTCAGCATGGAAATGGAAGATGTGAGCATGGATTTCATTGTGGGATTACCCATAACTTTTCACAAGCATGATTCCATTTGGGTAATCGTTGATTGGTTAACTAAGTCGGCTCACTTCATTCCGGTGCATACAAATTACCATGCTAGCAAGTATGCGGAGTTGTACATTGCAAAAATTTGTGTTTGCACGGGGTACCCAAGACCATAATCTCAGATCGAGGTGCACTGTTTGTGGCTTGTTTCTGGGAGCAGTTGCACGCTTCTTTGGGTACGAAACTGATTAGAAGCTCCGCATATCAACCTCAGACCGATGGACAAACTAAGAGGGTGAATCAAGTTTTAGAAGACATGCTGAGAGTGTGTGCCGTCCACCACAGTAACAATTGGGATGATCATCTACCGTTGGTGGAATTCTCATATAACATCGGCTATCAAGCGTGTATCAAGATGGCACCCTATGAGCCTCTCTATGGTCGCAAATGACGCAGCCCATTGAATTGGTGCGAATCTGGTGAAAGGGTCACGTTCGGGATTGATCTAGTGAACAACGCCGAAGAGCGAGTTCGGGTGATTCAAGAAAACTTGAAAGCTGCTCAATACCGACAGAAAAGTTACACTGATAAGAGGCGTAGGCCGCCGCACTTCAACGTCGAAGAACACGTTTACCTCCGTGTGTCTCCGATGAAAGGCATCCACTAATTTGGCGTAAAGGAAAAACTCGCTCCCTGATTTATTGGACCCTATGCTATCACCGAGAAGTGTGGAACAGTGGCATATAGACTGGAACTATCGGCATCTCTCGATGGTGTCCACGACGTTTTCCATGTCTCACAACTCCGGAAATGTCTGAAGTATACAGCCGCTGTTCTCACTGAAGACAATGGCAAGTTGCAACCGGATTTAACATACACTGAATATCCGGTGGAAATTATTGATGAGAAGGCTCAGACCACACGTAACCGAACGCTGTGGTTCTACAAGATCTTGTGGAGCAACCACACCGCTGAGAAAGCGACGTGGGAGAGTGAAGATTTCCTTCACTCAAACTACCCGGATTTTACGGCGTCTCATCACGGGTAATTCCTCTTACATCTTCGTCTCTTCTTTTGTAATCTCAGGACGAGATTCTTTTAAGGGGGGAAGGATGTAAAAGCCCAAGATTTTACTTGCTAGAGTGTTCATCACATCACCACAAACCAGCTCATTTTGTGGATAGCTCATGAACACATGTGAAGAGAATGTAACCACCATCAATAGGTTGATTAGAGGAAGAACTCATAAATCCAAAAGTAGGATCTCACACATATAAACATGAGAGGCTGAGCTCACCATTATGTAAAGGTCCCAAAAAGATGAATACAAATGAACGAAATTTGAATGGAAGTTGGTTTCATATATATGAAAAATGGGACTTGTTTAAACTTTCACATGTGATAATACATATGAGAACTCTCTAGACAAGCTCATGTTTAATTGCATGCTTGGAACCAAGGTGGATTAAAACCACATATTTGAAGTCTCGTGCGCAATGGAAAGTTAAAAAAATTAGATTGTGAACTAAATGTTCAACTCAAATTTCAAATGAGGGCAACACAATGGAAATTGCAAACTGTTGTGTTAAAAAAGCTCATTTGCAGCAGCCAAACCAAAAATTAGGTTTCATATTTGAATTCCTTAGGTCCAAATTAGTGGGTATACAAAGTTTCATGAATTTTGGAGATGTTTTACTACCCATTTTCCAAAGGGCGTAAATTTGCAAACAATTCAATTATACATTTGAATTTGGATGAAATGCAGTTCAGATTTCAACTCCAAACAATTGAATTTGGTCATTGGTCAAATTTGGAGATATTTTAGAGGGATAAGGAGGGGCTGAATTTTGGGACCCACATGTCATTGGGTGCAGTAGACTTGCAAATGAAGAATTGCTCTCCGTTTCTCAGTCAAGTCACCGAGGCCTCACCGTGCGACACAGAGACAAGCCGGGAGCCACCTCCTCGCCATTTTCCCTCGTGCTGGCACTCTCCTCGCGATCTTTTCACCTCTAGCCGTGCTTCTCTTTACCACAGCACCGAAGAAGCCACGCTCTGTCTTTCCCTCGCGCAAGAACAGAGCCGAGGCACCGCCGCCACCCTCGAGCGGTCATGAGCCAGCTCCTCCTTGCATGTAAAGCTTGAGGCAGTAGCAAAACAGCACCACGGCACCCTCCACGACCTCCTCGGACCATAAACGAGTGAGCTCGGCCTCCCCAAACCCGAGCTCCCATGTTCGCGCAGCGGCCGAACCATATCCAAAGGAAGGTGCTCTCGTGGACAGCCTCAATCGTAGCCTCTCACGGCCAAGCAAGAACACTCTTGGGCACGCACCTGCTCACCTCCGAAGCTCAAGCCGAGTCGTCGACCGTCGCCAGAGTATTTCCCAATTTTATTCCGGCCGATGCAAAACCACCCTCAGGTATGAAATCATCAAATTCCCGATCAATTATTGCTTAGAGCCCCCAAAATTGCACTCACACGAGCTAGACTCGATGGTGAACAAGTTTGCTTTGCAACCCTAGCTTGAAAACATCTGTAGCCGGTGTATTTGGAGGTTTTCTGACGGTGGCAGCGGCGGGAAGCCTCGGGCGCACGATGAAAACTAACGTGGAGCTTTTCCTGAGCCCTTGTGCGACCATCTCAAGCTTCTATAGCAACAACTGGTGCTTTAGGGCCAAATTTCATCAAGTTTGGCGGGTTAGAGCGTCGGGTTAGCGCCGCTAAAAGTGGAGCCGAGCCGCGGCGCCATCGCGGACTATGTTAGAGCCGTCGCCGGCCAGGGGAAATCCTCCCAACGAGTTCAGCACGTGATTTTAGGGACTAGCGGCGAGTGGGAGCTCAGGGAGTGGCCAGAGAGGCGGATCCCGAGGAGCCCCGGCGAGCTCGGGCGGCGCGGGCGCACGGGCATGGGAGGAAGAAGACGATCTGCCGGTCCCACACGTCAGCCGCACATTTAAACAGGAGTTGGATCTTCTGTGGCCTCGGATTACACTGTGGGTGCGTGGGAATAACCCTCTAGCCCGTGTGGTTTGCCCGAGAGAGTGACACGTGGCCCCTGGACCCACAGTCAGAATTTGAATGTTTCCCGGTTTAATTCAAATTTCAGATTTCCTCCAAACTTTCGAAGGTCATATCTTTTGCTAGGAAACTCCAAATTTAGTGATTCAAATTGGATTGGATTCATATTGAAAAACTATATCCAAATACGCAACCTAATTTGTATGAAAGTCATTATTTAATTCTGGAAAATTCTTTAAAAAATTTCAGCAAAAGAATTTTAGAGGGAGTTTGGTTCATCCAAAAATCCTCAAATTTTGCCAGAATATTACTTAGGACGTTATTGAACTCCTGTAAGAAGTTCAGCATTTGAAGTTGATTTGATTAGGATAATTCAGATTTCAAGTTGCTGTGTTCAAATGAATACATAAACCTTTTCAGAGAATTACCAAAACTTGAAAATTCAGTTCTGGTCAATTCTTCACTCCAAAAATACTAGGAACATTCATGCAGGCTATATGAACTATAATTGAAATTGGAGTTCACTAACTTTGACATGAACATGTGAGTTACTTCAGAATTAATTCCTTTTTGCTTAATTGCTTAGAGAATTGTTCTGAATAAACCACTCAATGAAAAGTGCTAAATTTTAGTCCAGATGACTTTCTTGTGACAAGGAACCTACATGAAAATGTTCAGCTCCATTGGAGCTATGGATCATCACTTTTCAGTCTATCATATTTAGGGATCAAAACACAAGTGAGGAATGCACTTCTCACTTGATCATATTGCTTAAACCCAAACCCAACCACTAGCACCAGTGTCATTTTAAATTCTTAAATAGAGTTCTGGTTTTAAACTTGTCATTAGAACTTGTTAGCAAAATCATTACAATTAAATACTTGTGCATATTCATAACATGTAGCATCGACGTGAAGATTGTGACCGGTTCGGTGCGACCGGTTCAACGTTCGGGCTGTTGGGTGAAAGGTTGTTCCGTACGACTTCGGTGGAGTGTGCCGTTGCAGCTCCGAGGATGGGCATACGTGACGTGTTATTCGGGTATCCTTGCAGGTGTATATCGAGTCGATTCACCGTCCCTCATGGTTATGAGTACCGCTTGTTCACTGTGTCGTGACGTAGGTAAAAAGATGGAATGTTGTGATACAATACTGCTGATATGAATAACTTGGATTGTTACATGTGTGCCACCAAATATTGCTCACTAAATTTCAGATTTGTAAACCG
This sequence comes from Neostapfia colusana, assembly GCA_030760725.1. NCBI lineage: Eukaryota > Viridiplantae > Streptophyta > Magnoliopsida > Poales > Poaceae > Neostapfia > Neostapfia colusana. Next base: position 35,262,508 of record JASWHV010000004.1, on the reverse strand, counting down.
TTAACTTGTGGCTAAAAGGTGAATTAAGGATGAACTTGTAGGCGTGTCCTTTGCTGCAAATTGCCATCCTACCTTTGTTATGACTTGCATGTAGAGTTTCTAGTGAAGGAGAGTCGGTTAAGACTTGCTGAGCCATCGTGCTCACGGTTGCTGCTATGAGTGTTGCAGGTGACTTGGAGTATGAGTCCACCAGCGAGGGCTACCCTCCATCAGGGACTACGACTGTGTGGGAGCCGTAGCCGCGGTGATGCTGAGTGGAGCTAGTGTGAGCTGTCCGTAGGGCCGAACAACCAACTTTTGCTAGTTAGGTGTGGGCATGAGTTGTACAAATACTTTCTGTTGTAGTAGACTCTGTACAGGAGTAATAAACTGTAGGTTGTATTACTTATGTACAAATTCAGCATGTTTCAATGTAATACTATGTTTCCTTATCGTGTGTGTGGTCGGGTGTCGCATCGTGCGGCACCACCCTCTGTGATCCTCGATTGTGCGGATTTCGGTCCATCACACGCGCGTGGGCCTCTGCTCTTCTCACTCACTCAAGGAGTAGAATAACAATCTCACTTATATATGGGAGTGCAATCCCTTCAACTTCCCATGTGAGACTAAATAATTAGCACCACTCTCTCTTACACTATTAGGCCTTTGAGATTTATTTGTAATTATTTCAAAAAAAATTAATGGGCCTAGCCCAAATTCCAACACATGATACATACATTTGTTTATATATTTTAGAGAACAATTTATTATAGATTTACTACTTCATATAAGGTAAGTAGTCTTTAAATGTTTGTAACCACCCAATATGCATTTAATTATTTTTGTGTTCATAGTTCCTATAGTCCAGCCTTTTTTATAATCCCATTTGTTTTCGTCTACCGTCTCTACGGTTTGAGACGGCATCCTATGCTTCGTCAGTCAACCTAGGACATTCATGGGTGCGCTTACCACGATAGGGTCTCTCCAGAGTCCGAGCATGTGTTTTATTCGAGTTACTGCGGATGATGCACATCCAACACTCATTGCTGCGGATTGCATTGCACACGACATTCTCATGTGTGTTGCACGTGCGATTTTTGTGCTTCAACACAATTCGGTGACTCCGAATTTGAGATTCTACAGCAATGATGAACGGCCCCGGCATTGATAAAGACAGCGTCGTCTGGCCTACGAGGACAACATCATCTGGCATCCAAGAGTATGTCGCCATAGACAGGGTGTCATCAAGCAAAAGGAGATAGCGCTGTTATCCAACGACAAAACTAAGGTAAGCACCAATGTAAGTGATCCACCTCTTTCTCTAGAAGATGTAGCAAATATGATTGATCAATCTATAGGCGCTACTATGATTATAAGATGGTTGGAAATATGATAGATACGGAAGTACGACCAGCCCAAGGGGAACTTGTCCTGTAGGAGTTAGGGGTGAAAACGGTACAGGAAAATTCTCTATCATGCATATACCATTTTTTCCATATACCATTTTTTTCCATTTGTTTTCGGATTATTCGGATTCGGGACTAAAACGGGTTGGGATCAATCAGTATCAGGATCAGAAATGGTTAAGTGTTTTTCCAACCATTTTTGTGGTCTCTGTTTTTAATTCGAGACATTACGGTTTTCATCCCGTTTTGTGATATGGACATCACTCCTGCAGATATACACAACACTCACATGGTAGACATGCAAGGTCCAATTACTAGAGCTCCAGCACGAAAATTGAATTTAGAGGTGAGCTTGTTCCTGAACAATTCTTTATATGTGAATTTTGAGAGTATGTTGCTACCTAATGGATTAATTATGATTAGGAACCATGGAGAGGACATGGAGATACATGGAGAGGGGTTTGGAGGCGTGGAGGGCCAGAAAATACACCAACAAGAAGTTAGAGACCGAGCCCAACTCAAACTCGAGTCCAACTCGGGCCCAGGAGCAGTCCACCTTAAAATGCATGCACAGGAGGTATACGGACTCCGTTTTTGACGTTCTACACATGCACGGAAAGCTGAGAGGATAAACTTTCCAATGCAACTGGCCCCACATCAAAATTCACTCGGAGTCGATGGAAAACTTCGAAACAATATAAAGTTTAGAGTCTGTCAGGGTGTTGCATCACCTAGTTGGGCCATTGAGCCTTGTATCGAGTCCAAGTCCATTATGTACGTGTCTTAGGGTTAGGTCACGACCCCAGCACCCCCTTGGTCGTCCTCCACCTCCTTTATACCCCCTAGCCACCGTCACAAACAGCGGGGTTTTGCTTAGTTACAATCTGTCATTGAACAATTCACCAATCATCGGTTGTGAGACCCCAAATTCGTGATCAATTCAGTTTTGATTGCAACTTCTCTGTTCCTGCTTGTGTTCTTGATTGCGCTTGCAGGGATAAGCCTTTGTGGCGAGGTCATTCGTGTGACACGGAAGATAACCAACGGAGCAGTGGTGTAGTGATTGCGGGGTTTCGTTCGTTCGGAGCCTTGGATCATCAACGTCGAGATCTCCACCCAATCAAGTTTACCCAACCTCTCGGTAGATCGGCACTCATCCTCCTATCAATTGGTATCAGATTTCCAGGTCCACCGTGAGGTATACTTGTGTGCCCTTTAGATTTATTTTGTTTCAGTCCTATCGTCCATAAAAAGCCACAAAAAAAATTTAGTTTCCCTGACCTACAACCCCCGCTCAACCTTTTGCACAATTTAGTTTCGGAGTCCGTAGTTCTGAGTTCGTGTTCTAGGTTGAGTCTGGTTGCTGGTTCAGATTTGTTTTGGTTCAGTTTTGTTTCTTCCATCCGCTGCCATCTACAAAAAACGAATCTACAAAAAAATCCATCCACCGATTCGTCTCTGTTCAGTTTCCACCACCACCAAAACCTGATTCGGGGTATCCTCCTTAAAACGGGCATAACTTTTCGCTCGTAACTCCGATTGAGGCGTATTTTTTCCCAGAAAGGTCTCGAAAAAGTCCACATACGGTGTTTTCAAAAAAATTACAAAAAAATAAGAAGGCCCTCGTTTCGAACTCCGAAGTTCCAACACCAGTTTTTCCAATCGCTCCTGAATTTGTGCCGATCTCATCTTTCATCGGTTTGAGTTAATACTTGGTGTTGTTTCTATTCTTGTGCCCCTGGTTGAGAAAAAATATCATAAAAAAATAAAGAGAAAAAAGATTTTGATTTCTACTAGTGCTTCAAGACAAAAACAGGAGGCTAAGGGGTTTTCTAGTTGTGCTATTTCTGTGTGAGTGCTGGATACTTGCTGATATTATCCTTGTTGTTCATCATCATTCATCCTTGCCCTTGCTTGTTGCCACAACTGTTCTAATACATTCTTAGGCCAGCAAATAGGTGAAATTCTTTGGACACTTATTCAGCATTGCTATCTGTTACTAACTTGTGTGCCACATACATATACTGCATTTGAGCCTTCCAAGCTCCACCTTGTCTCGAGCAGAACAGGTAACCTTTGCAATCACACCCACTCTCTGCTTGCTTCACACCGGTCACCGTTGGCCACTTGCAGTGCTGGTAAGAAACTTGTAAGAGCGGGGTAAGACGCATCTTACTGATCGATTTTCCACCCACTTCGGAGAGCGTAGTAATAGGGTTCTTCACGATCTTTTTATCTTTGTTTCTGTTTTGTACTAACAATGACAGAAAAGAAGCCTATGGATAAGACCTCTGGTTCTACACCTTTGGATGATGATGAGTGTGTGTCCCATATGGAACTAAAGGACATGATGCGGGCAATGACCGAAGCTTTCAACAATTACCAGACCACTACAACAGCCACCTTTCAGAGGCTCCATACAAGTGTTGCTGGTCTGACCACACGGTTGGACGAGATGGAGACTCGTCTTCCCCAACAAGCTACACCCTCTATCATCCTTGATGGTGATGCACATGCTCACTACGACACAGAGGATGAGTTCAATAACGATGAGGTTGATGCACAGCAGCGCCGTCGCCCTCGACGAAATCGTCAAGGTATGGGAGGTAGACCTCGTCCTCATGCTCCTGAACAAGATAATGATCCTTATGCTAAGATTAAGTTTTCTATTCCAACATTTTATGGATCTTATGATGCTGAGACTTACTTGGATTGGGAGATGACGGTAGAACAAAAATTTAGCTCTCATCTTGTTCCTGAGCTACATAGAGTTAGACAAGCCACTAGTGAGTTTAGAGATTTTGCTATAATTTGGTGGAATGAACTTGTCAATACACATAATGCACCACAGACATGGGCTGCATTAAAAGAAGAGATGCACGCTAGGTTTGTTCCTCCTTCATATAGACGTGATCTTCTTAAGAAATTGCAACGCTTTGATCAGGGTGACATGACTGCCCAAGAGTACTACCAAGAGTTGCAGAAAGGTATGCTTCGTTGTGTGGTAGTTGAGGATCAGGAAGACCAAATTGTTAGGTTTTATGGGGGCTTGCGGCGTGAGATCTAGGACATAGTTGACTACAAGGAATATCATTCTATTCAACTTGCTATGTTAGCAGAAAAAGAAGTGCAGGGTCGCCAACAGCAGCGGCGGAACAACACCTTCACGCCACGACAATTTTCGGTGCCATCCAAAGCAGCACCCTCCTCGAGCATACGTGCTTCTACACCACCCTCCCTGGGTGTTGTACGCAGCAGCATCGCACCTTCTACATCACGGGGACAAGATAACAGCAAGTCCTAGATGCCTCCAGGTGTTGCAGCAAAGGCGGTTGCACCCAACACTTCGACAAGTCGCAGCTCCGACATCAAGTGCCACCGCTGCCAGGGACTTGGCCATATGCAACGAGATTGCCCTAGCAAACGGGCGATCATTGCCACTGCTGATGGTGGGTATGTTAGTGCTTCTGATATTGAAGATGAAAATATTTATTGCAACTAACATTTCAGGTTCGGATGATGGTGCTGAGGAGGTTCTTGGTACATCTACGACAAACAACTATAGGACTTCGATTGTGCATCGAGCTTTGAGTGCCACGGTTCGAGAGGATGACAACCGCCAACGTCACAACCTTTTCAACATGTTTCTTGTCGTCAAGGACTGCCGTTTACATACCATCATTGATGGTGGTAGCTGCAACAATTTGGTGAATGTTAAGGTGGTCAAGAAGCTTGGCTTGACCACACGGGAGCATCCTCACCCTTATCACATTCAATGGTTTAACAACAATGGTAAGGTTAAGGTAACACAAACAGCAAGGATACATTTTTCCATTGGTTCTTATCATGATTTTGCTGATTTTGATGTGGTACCTATGGATGCTTGTTCTCTTTTGTTGGGACGTCCTTGGGAGTTTGATACTGATGCTATTCACCATGGTCGATCTAATAAGTATACTCTCATGCATAAGGGCAAGAAAATTGTGTTGCTTCCTATGAGTCCCACTGAAATTGTACAATTTGAGCAAGAGAAAAAGAATAATGCTAAGCAAAAGGGTGTTTTCAATTCTGAAATTCAGCAACCTATTAAGTTGAAAAATCCTATTTTCCTTGCAACTAAATCTGATCTTGATGATTTATATGCCTCTAATAGAACTTGCTATGGTTTAGTGTGCAAACATGCTTTATATTCCATTGAGGATACGTCCATTGTCTTGCCACCTGCTGTTGCTGACCTTTTGCAGGAATATATGGATGTTTTTCCATCAGAGATACCCCCGGATTACCACCTGTGCGAGGCATTGAACACAAGATTGATTTGGTTCCAGGGGCGAGCTTGCCAAACCGTGCTGACTACAGGACCAACCCCGACGAGACTAAGGAAATTCAGCGACAAGTCCAAGATCTTCTGGACCGCGGGTACATTCGTGAGAGTCTTAGTCCTTGTTCTATTCCTATTCTTTTGGTTCCAAAAAAAGATGGCACTTGGCGCATGTGTGTTGATTGTAGAGCCATCAATAACATTATCATTCGTTATCGCTATCCTATTCCTAGATTGGATGACTTGCTTGATGAGTTGAGTGGTTCTGTTATTTTCTCCAAGATTGATTTGCGTAGTGGGTATCATCAGATTCGTATGGCTTTAGGTGATGAATGGAAAACTGCTTTTAAAACTAAATTCAGACTTTATGAATGGTTAGTCATGCCATTTGGTTTAACTAATGCGCCCAGCACTTTTATGAGGTTGATGAATGAGGTTTTACGTGCTTTCATTGGTAAATTTGTGGTGGTTTACTTTGATGATATCCTTATTTACAGCAAGTCATATGATGAGCATCTTGAACATTTGCGTGATGTTTTTAATGTCTTGCGCGATGCACGTTTATATGGTAACCTTGAGAAGTGCACCTTTTGCACCGATCGTGTGTCTTTTCTTGGGTATGTTGTTACTTCGCAGGGCATTAAGGTGGAAGAGTCAAAGATTGTTGCCATCACGAGCTGGCCACTTCCGACTACGGTCACACAGGTTCGGAGTTTTCTTGGTCTCGCAGGTTTCTACCGGCGTTTCGTGTGGGATTTCAGCACCATTGCGGCACCTCTCCACGAGTTGACAAAGCATGGAGTGCCGTTTCGATGGGGACCAGCACAACAACAAGCTTTTGATGTTCTCAAGTCGAATCTCACACAAGCACCATTGCTGCAGCTTCCTGATTTTGAGAAGACCTTCGAGCTTGAATGTGACGCGAGCGGCATTGGCATTGGAGGAGTGCTAATTCAAGGAGGTAAACCTGTTGCCTTCTTTAGTGAAAAATTGCATGGGCCTTCGCTGAATTATCCTACATATGACAAAGAACTTTATGCTTTAGTGCGTGTCTTGCAAACTTGGCAACATTAACTATGGTCTAAAGAATTTGTCATACATTCAGATCATGAGTCTTTGAAGTATCTTAAAGGACAAGCTAATCTGAACAAACGTCATGCTAAATGGATTGAGTTCATCGAATCATTTCCTTACATCATCAAACATAAGAAAGGGAAAGACAATGTGATTGCCGATGCTTTATCTAGACGTTATACCATACTATCCCAACTTTCTCATAAAATCTTTGGTTTGGAAACCATAAAGAGGTTATATGCTACTGATTTGGACTTTAAAGATGCCTTTGAAAATTGTAGAGAGGGAAGAACGTGGCAAAAATTTCTGCTGCGTGAAGGCCTTCTCTACCGTGCTAACAAGTTGTGTGTTCCAGCTAGCTCCGTTCGTCTTTTGTTGTTGCAGGAAGCGCATGGAGGTGGTTTGATGGGACATTTTGGTGTTAAAAAGACAGAGGATGTGCTGGCCGCTCACTTCTTTTGGCCACGAATGAGGCGTGATGTGGAGCTCTACGTTTCACGTTGCACGACATGCAACAAAGCTAAGTCTTGACTTAACCCACATGGTCTTTATATGCCTCTTACGGTTCATAGTGCACCTTGGGAGGATATTTCTATTGACTTTGTTTTAGGATTGCCTAGAATAAAGAGGGGGAGGGATAGTGTCTTTGTGGTTGTTGATCGTTTCTCTAAAATGGCTCATTTTATACCCTGCCACAAGACCGATAATGCTTCACATGTTGCTGATTTGTTCTTTAATGAGATTGTGCGTTTGCATGATGTTCCCAATACTATTGTTTCTGATAGGGATGCTAAGTTTTTGAGTCACTTTTGGAGAACTTTATGGTATAAATTGAGAACAAAGTTGTTGTTTTCTACTACTTGTCATCCACAAACTGATGGGCAAACGGAGGTAGTTAATCGTACCTTATCTACTATGTTGCGGGCTGTTTTGAAAGACAATTTGAGATTGTGGGAGGAGTGTTTGCCACATATTGAGTTTGCTTATAACAGGTCTGTTCACTCCACAACCAAGTTAAGTCCGTTTATGGTAGTGTATGGTTTCAATCCTCGTGCTCCAATTGATTTGCTACCTTTACCACATACTGAAATTGTGAACTTAGATGCTACACAACGTTCTGAATTTATTCTTAAGTTGCACGAAACTACTAAGTTACAAATTGAAAAAATGAATGAAAAGTATCCCATTGCTGCTAGTAAAGGTAGGAAGGAGGTAAAATTGGAACCCGGTGATTTGGTGTGGGTTCATTTGAGAAAAGATAGGTTCCCGGATATGAGAAAGTCCAAACTCATGCCACGTGCTGCTGGACCTTTTATGGTTCTTAAGAAGATAAATGACAATGCATATAAACTTGAGCCTCCCGAGTTTGGGGTTAGTCCCACATTTAACATTTCAGATTTGAAGCCATACTTGGGAGAAGAAGATGAGGTTGAGTCGAGGACGACTCCAATGCAAGAGGGGGAAGATGATGTGGACATCACTCCTGCAGATATACACAACACTCACATGGTAGACATGCAAGGTCCAATTACTAGAGCTCGAGCACGAAAATTGAATTTAGAGGTGAGCTCGTTCCTGAACAATTCTTTATATGTGAATCTTGAGAGTATGTTGCTACCTAATGGATTAATTATGATTAGGAACCATGGAGAGGACATGGAGATACATGGAGAGGGGTTTGGAGGCGTGGAGGGCCAGAAAATACACCAACAAGAAGTTAGAGACCGAGCCCAACTCAAACTCGAGTCCAACTCGGGCCCAGGAGCAGTCCACCTTAAAATGGATGCACAGGAGTCATACATACTCTGTTTTTGACGTTCTACATATGCACGGAAAGCTGAGAGGATAAACTTTCCAATGGAACTGGCCCCACGTCAAAATTCACTCGGAGTCGATGGGGAACTTCGAAACAATATAAAGTTTAGAGTGTGTCAGGGTGTTGCATCACCTAGTTGGGCCATTGTACCTTGTATCGAGTCCAAGTCCATTATGTACGTGTCTTAGGGTTAGGTCAGGACCCCAGCACCCTCTGGTCGTCCCCCACCTTCTTTATACCCCCTAGCTGCCGTCACAAACAGCGGGGTTTTGCTTAGTTACAATCTGTCATTGAACAGATCACCGATCATCGGTTGTGAGACCCCAAATTCGTGATCAATTCAGTTTTGATTGCAACTCCTCTGTTCTTGCTTGTGTTCTTGATGGCGCTTGCAGGGATAAGCCTTCGTGGCGAGGTCATTCGTGTGACACGGGTCATAACCAACGGAGAAGTGGTGTAGTGATTGCGGGGTTTCGTTCGTTCGGAGCCTTGGATCATCAACGTCGAGATTTCCACCCAATCAAGTTTACCCTACCTCTCGGTAGATCGGGACTCATCCTCCTATCATTTTGGCTGTATTCGGGATTAGCCGATTAGACCCAAATAGCGCAATGGCACACATAGTCAACACATCAACCTAGTAAGTTCCTGAGATTTCTCTTATGAATCAGTAAACCTGTAAAAGAAAATTGAAGTATGGATCACATTTGAAAGAATTTTCTTCTTACCAAGAACTATGTTGTTCTGAACATGAAAGGGCTATCCAAATTCTATGATTAGAAGTCACAATCATTCGTGTGCTTGTTGAGGTGAGATGCGTCTATTTACCACCTCATTCCTCAAACAAAACACCTGGTACTTGACTAGTTTGGTTATTTAGCATGACTAACACGTTATTAGTATCAGTTGTGTAGATCAATAAACAGTAAAGCTAACATACCATCAATGTTTTTGCCGAGTCTTCAATCATGTAGATGGCAAGTGGCAAGCATGCAAATTTTGCCAAAAGAAAATAATTCAGATGAGGTTGCCAGATCGCAAACATTGATAGAACGTATGTGCAAAATGATTTGACACCGAGTTATGCATTCATCATTCTTTTTATACACCATGGTAGGGAAATTTGTTTAATATTAGTAATGTATTGCATGCCAAAAATGATTTAATATGTTACATACATCTGTTTATATACTTTAGAAAATAATTTATAATATAGTTACTACTTCAAATAAGGTAAGTAGTCTTTAAAACATTTGTAACCACCCGATATTCGTTTCATTCTTTTTATGTTCATAGTTCCTACAGTCCAACCCTTTTTCTAATCCCATTTGTTTTCGTCTCCCGTCTCTACAGCTTGAGACGGTATCCTAGGCTTCATCAGTCAACCTAGGACATTCGTAGGTGTGCTTACCACGATAGGGTCTCTCCGTAGTCCGAGCATGTGTCTTATTAGAGTTCCCTATGATGCGCATCGGACAATTGTTGCTGCGGATTGCATGGTGGTACCACAGGATTTTTTATAATTTATTTTGGTTCTTATTAAATATTACTCTATTTATTCTGAAATACATAGCGTATAAGACAAGAAATTTAATTTAATTTAAACTAAATTAGCTGTTGTAAACGTCATTTATTTCAGAAAAAAAGAGTAGTTAAAAAAATAAATATAAATTTACTCTCATCTAAATCCTATCCGGTTCTTCACATTATTAGTTTATTTTTTGACCCTTTATCAGCTTGTGTGTGTTGCATGTGCATTGTTTGTGCTTCAACACAATCCGGCGACTCCACCGGGGATTTGAGATTATCCTGCCATGATGAACGGCCTCGGCATTGATAAAGACAACGTGGTCTGGCCTACGAGACAACATCATTTGGCATCTCAGAGTATGTCGCCACAGACAAGGTGTCATCAAGCAAAAGGAGATACCGCTGTTATCCAACGACAACACTAAGATAAGCACCAATGTAAGTGATCCACCTCTTTCTCGAGAATATGTAGCAAATATGATTGATCAATCTCTAGGCGCTACTATGATTAGAAGATGGTTGAAAATATGATAGATAGAAGAACGACCAGCCCCAGCTGAACTTGTCCTGTAGGAGTTAGGGGTGAAAACGGTACAGGAAAATTCTCTACTATATAACATTTTTTCTCGTTCGTTTTCAAATTATTTGGAAATTATTCAGATTTGAAAACGCAAATGGGTCGGGGTCTATCAAAATCAGGACCAGAAATGGTTTATGTGTTTTTTCTGACCATTTTTTTATTTTCGTTTTTAATTCGAGATATTTCTGTTTTGGTTGTATTCGGGATTAGACCCAAATAGCCTAGTAGCACACACAATCAACATATCAATCCAGTAAGTTTCTGAGATTTCTCTTATAAATTAGTAAACCTATAAAAGAAAATTGAAATATGGACCATATTTGAAGGAATTTTTTCTCAACCATGAACTATGTTATTCTCTAAGGAAAGGCAATCCAAATTCTATGATTATAAATCTCAATCATTCGTGTGCCTGTTGAGGTGAGATGAGTACATTTACCACCCCATTCCTCAAACAAAAAACCTGGCACATTTGATTAATTTTATTATTTAGCATGACTAACACATTATTAGCATCAGTTGTTTCTGATATAATTAGTATCACAAACTGCCACACTAATTCGTTCTCGTTTTTCCGATATATTATCATTTTTAACTGTTATCAATATATTTCTGTTTCAACTTTTCGTTTTCGAATAACCGATAATCCCGATCCCACATTCGGTGACTTCTTTGTTTTCATTTTTGTCCTGGTGAAAAATATGAAAATAAAATCAATATAAGTACTTGTTTTCGACCATTTTCATCCCTAGCTCTAGTCATACTTTCACGGTGCCTGCTGCCACCACCTCGAGTTTCATTCCTGCGAAGACTGGGACTGTGGATGACCTGATAGAAGCTTGGAAGATCTACTTTAGAAATGAGTGTAAACTCCAAGCATATAGATTGAAAGGCTTGGTTAATGATTCTTTCCTTCTTGGTGCTATGACTCCAAGCATATAGATCTTCTTTAGTTCATCTCGTACTTTGGAATGACTATGACTTGGTGCTATGTATTTCTACAAATAGCTTTATAGATATCTGTTGAAGTGTTGCAGTGACACTTCCCCTATTCTGCTACGGAAGCAGCCCACGGAGGTTCTTTGATTGGAGGGGCTTGACGCCGCTAGAGCGATCCAACTAGAGAGAGCGGGTGAACACCAAGATTTACGTGGTTCGGGCCGCTGGAGCATAATACCCTACGTCCACGGTGTGATTGTTGTATTGCTTGCGCATATGAGTGCGTGAGGTTGCAGGGTTGCGAACCCTTTGTTGGGTGGACATCCTAGCCCTTTTATAATCCAAGGCCAGGGTGGTTACAATGAGGCTTGGGGCCCGACAGGTGGCCCCGAAGCTATCTCAACCCTATACATGATCTAGGGTTTTTTCATCCTCGAGTAGAGTGGTTGGTGGGGGAGTTAACACCTCGCGTCTGGCGCGTTGAACGCCTCTGACCACGCAGCAGGTGATGATGATGAAGCCGTCTTGTCGCCGCATCACCTCGCTCTGCAGGACGACACTATGCCATTGAGCAGCACTGTGCCGTTGTCACGCCTCGCCGCCCTGTCTTGTCATCGTAATGGCGAACGGGCGGAGGACGGAGGCGCGCACTATGCGCCATGCTCCTGGGGAAGGCGCGAGCCTTGAATGCAATGCCTGACAACACACTCCCTTGTCAACCCACAACCCACGAAGGATTGTGGGACACGTGGCGGCTCCGGAGCCCTTCTCAGTGGGGAGGAGGCCCAGGCTACACGTGGCATCTCCGGACCTCACCTCAGCGGGGAGGCTTGGTCCGGGGCCAAGGGCACGGGTCAGCTCCGGAGCCCTCCTCAGCGGGGAGGGGGTTTGGAGCCCGGGTACACGTGGCAGCTCCGGACATCACCTCAGCGGAGAGGCTTGGTCCGGGGACAAGGGCACGTGACGGGTCCGAAGCCCTCCTCGGCAGGGAGGAGGTTCAGAGCCCACATACACGAGGCAGCTCCGGACCTCACCTCAGCGGTGAGGCTTGGTCCGGGGCCAAGGGCACGTGTCAGCTCCAGAGCCCTCCCCAACAGGGAGGAGACTCAGAGCCCACTTACACGTGGCAGCTCCGGACCATACCTCAGCGGGGAGGCTTGGTCCGGGGAAAGGGCACGTGTTGGCTCAAGAACCTAGACGCACGTGGCAGCCCCGGGGCCAAGGACATGTGGACTCGCAAGCGCCCGCCTCAGCAGGGAGGCGGGGCTTGGGCTGTCTTTAATCCTCCATGGGGGGGTACACGGTTTGCAGGGTACCGACAGTGGCCCCCGGACCCATCTCGGAGGAGACAGCGATCCAGCAGGTGGGGCCTCCATCCTTCCCATGTGGTAACTTTGAACCTGCACTTTGGAAGCCGAAGTGGTGGCAAGATTCTAGCGTAGTGGGGTGTGGTTGTTCCTGGGAGACAAAAAAGCTGCACGTCCTTAGCCTAATGGGCGTACTCGACTGTCGAAGTGGCATCACGTCGTCGGCGTAGTGGACGCTCTCTGCTCTTGACTGGCGGGTCGTGGCGACGTGCTCGAGGGGTTGCCTCGGGGTATTTACTGCGGCAGCCCTCGGGTCGGCCGCTGCAGTCCCACCGCGCCGCTTTTATCGGGAACCACCGGACGTTCCCGGGAAGTCACCCGCCTGGCCCCCAGTTTCTGACGGGTGGACCTGGGTCCGTCATTGGGGTGGTGGGCAGTGAACGGTGGTGGAATCCCAAACGCTGCGCCTGCTGCCCTGCCAGAGGTCGCGGACATAGAAAAGGAAGCCTTCCGGAGAAGGGTGGGTCCTTTCTGCCTTTTGCGATCTTCGTCTTCCTCTTGCGTGCTCGAAGCCTCCGCTCCCCAGCGATTTCAATCTTCTCCCACCGCATACCCTCGCACTAGTGGCCGTCTTCGTCTACTTTTGCGAGATGTTTGTATGCGTGCAGCCTTCGGTGCGACTGTTCAGGGTATTCTTCTCCTTGATGGCCTCGGGGAGAAGCACAAGCCATCTGAGGGCTTACTACTTCCAGCATCGAGGGAGGAACTCCGCGCCATACATCGCGCCCTTCACTCCCAGGAAGTGTGAGCACTGTAGGGAGGACTGGGTGATTGCCTAGACCGACGTCCACGACCGCTTGGAGCTGCCGGTTGGCCCTCTGATGCCAGAGGAAGCCGTCGGGGATGAGATCCCCGACTTGTAGGACGCCTACACGTCGGTGCTTGAGGGGATCAGGTACATGGTGGAGGAAGGCCTGACCCCGCTGATGGTCCTGGCCACCTTTCTTTCCCGTCGGATCGACCCTCTCCAGCAGCGCGTGTGGCCCGCCTAGCAGTACACCGGGTGCGAGGTCACGAAGGTCTCGACTAGCCCGGATCACGTTGAGGGATGCGCGTTGCACAGCACCGGATAACACACAAAAAGGTACAAAGCGGAAGCAAAAGTTTTATTACAATAAACTGTTTCTGAACATGTTTACAACAAAATATGTCAAGTCTACACTCACGGATGTAGACTAAGCAAAAGAGTTCACGTTCAGCCCGTGAACGTGTTCCCACTAGCACACACGCACACTAACATGGCGGCGTGCACGACTCCCACTTGATGGTGTTGCCCTCTTGGGGGTCCGTCTCCTCCTCGGGAGCCTCCTCCTCATAGAACCCTGCAAACACTTCAAACACAAGCAGTGAGCACGATGGCTCAACAAGACTAACCCGTCTTACCTACACATGAAACTCGACATGCTTGGTTTGTGGTGTGTAATGGAATGTAAGTTGCGAAGGACACGCCTAATTAGTTAAACCTTACTTTCAATTTTTTAGTGCAAGTTGTGGAGAACCTCATGCTAATACACATAAGAGAACCACAATCAAACAAGAAACACATTTCTCTCATGTGCTTTGCCCAAAGTTGAAAAGAACTTTAATTAGCTCTAAACTACAAAAAGTCATTTACAATCAAAGTACATTTTTCAATCAGCAGCTTTTTAACATGACACTAGCATGTTATTTCTATGTCACGGTACAGTGAACAAGTGGTACTCACTGACCGTGAGGGACGACGATTATAATCGATTTACACCTACAGGGTTACCTGAATAACCCGTCACGTACGTCTGTACTCGGTGTTGCCTACAGCAACCACAACGGACGTCGTACGCAACCACCTTTCACACGTCAGCCAAATGTTGAACCAGTCCTATCGTCCCGAGCAAGAGGTCTCTACGCACGCATCCGCAGTGCCGCCAGCCGATTTACACCTCATGCTCTCAACCTACCCTCTGGACGACAAGCTATGCCTCAACAGATCGCTACCTAAATTACATCGGTTTCCCGGTAGGTCTTCGGTACTGTTCTAGCTTATTCAACAGGCCCGCACACGGCTCGGTCCTCAATTGATACAAGCAGAGCTATGGCACCCAGGCCCCAAAGTCCTGCTGCCCTTACTCTCCGCTCGGTCTCATTTTTCTTGCCATGTGTTCCATTTGTTCCATTTGCTATCTCTAACCGAGTGGTGTGCCCCTAGCCTATTCTCGCGAGCAGTTCCAACTACTAGACTTGTACCAAATCCTACACTAGTTTAGCATTACAGTGGCTACTCGAGGTTTAAAACCTAAGCCCAAAACCCTGGTTCTCTTGGCTATGCATTTGGGTTTTCAAACAAGACTCTAATGCATAATTGAAGTGGATACTCAAAGTAAGTTCTCAAAATGATAAAGTTTCTAAAACGGCTAATGCAAACCAGAGCTTGCCGTGCTGCTGGTCGTATGCTAGCTGTTCCTCCGGGGTGATAAAATCCAACACCTCCGGCTCCTCTTCAACCTTAGCGACTACACAATATAAATATGCATGCGTGTCAATTTAAATGCATTTGAATTTGAAGTTGATATTGTTAAGACTGTAAGTACAGATATACAGGCCCAATGACTCTGAAATTTTTACTGTGGTTTGGATGCAATCTAAACATTGACTTGGCCAAATTTCATTTGCATCAAAGCTAATTTGAGCCCTGCACAAATAAATGTATATTTGGCCTTAATTGGAGCTCTTAGGGTGTTCTAAGGATTTTCATGGAGCAAGCCATGACTTTCTGGAAACTGGACTTTCAGAGGGTTCTAATGGAATTGGATTAACCTAATTTGAAGATTTCTTGCAAAATATATGAGCTAAACAAGTTCAGAGAAAATCTGAAAAATGTTTCTGAAGATTTTTCATTTTTTTCTGGAACAGTTTTATTAATCACACCATTAGGTGGATAAAATGAGCTCAAATGGATCTGAAATATTTATGGTAGCTCAGGGATATTACATGGAACATACTGGCCAAATTTCAGAATTTTCCACTGAGGGGTTCTCCAGTTAAAATTCTAAACAGTTTAAACTTTGAAGAATTAATTCTGGAGAAATAAGGATGTTCATAAAGTGAAACTTGATTTGTTGGAAAGTACTCAGAGAGCTGAATCCAACAAATTTGGTTCATTCGATTTGGAGTTTCCTAGCCAGAGTTATGTGGGTTTGAAGTTTGAACTAGAAACTGAAAATCGGGAAATGTTTAAACGGCTGACACCCGGGCCCACTGCACAGCGTCGTCTTCAACCTCCCGCCGGCGCCCGAGCGCGCGACGAACAGAGGTCATGGAACGGTTCATTCTCCAGCTGCGGTGGACCATTTCTGGTGATCTCTCGCGCTACACGCTCCTCAGACCAAGCCCTAGCGGCCGGACAAGGTTGTGCAACACGCCATCGACGGAAACCCGGTCGGCATCGACGGCGGCGATCGGTGGTGCGGCGCCGACGATGACCAATGTGTCCCATGTTTATCTCGATGCCCGAAGCGGTCGTAAAGAACCACAGGAGCTCGAGGAATGTGATGGTGCACTCAAACCCCGCGGAAACGACCGGAGCTATGAGCTCAATGGCGACCCAAGCCATTTCGGTCGGTGGCAGCGAGTTTGCGTTGCTCAGCCCGTCGGATGGATGTTTCTTCGTGGTTTTTGGTAAGGGTATTCGTGAAAGACCCTGGTTGCTATAGCTCGACCAGTTTTGGGAATGGTCAACCATGCGAAAGGAATTTCAAGTTTTGGTGGGCTTCGGTTATATACGGCAATCATCGGAAAACCTAAAATTCCGGCTTACTGGCGCTAAGAGGGAGCTAGGGAGTTTGGGAGGAGCTACTAGGCTTTGATACTAACCTCAGAGAACCGTTGGTTGCACCGGAGAAACTCAGAGCTGTCCGGGTGACAGTGTCAAGTCGGAGGCGCTTCGGGGCGAACAGGGGAGGGAAATCGGCTCGGGAAAGCTCGAGGGGAGCTGATCACGAGCAGCTGAGGGCTGGAGCACGTCGAGTGAAGGTCGGTGGTGCTGTTTATGGCGTCAGCTCGAGGTGGAAGGGTCGGTTTTGGCGTGTCGACAGTGAGGGTGAGAGTTTCGGGTGTGCGGCGGTTCTCTCCGAGTTTTCAGCGCGAGGAGGCGTCGGGGCAGTAGTGAAATCGCTTTGTGACGCCGGGGACTCGAAGATAACGCGCTGGAGACGTCGGTCGGGAGCTGGAATCACCGAGCAGGAGGTGGCAGCGTCGATCAGCGCCATGGCATCCGCGTGAGCGCGCGCAAGAAACCGAGCACCGAGAGTTCAGTCGGTTTGCTCGAGTGTGAGGCTGACAGGAGGGCCCCACCCCCTTGTTTTAACCTCTAAACTTCAATTTTCCACTGCTCTTAATATTGGTTACATTCATGCCCTTGTACATTTGAGGAATTTACCAAATGTCCATTTGGATTTGAATGATTCAAATTGTGGAGTGTTTGAAATGTATTTACAGCACATATGCAGTTTGAAATTGAAATTGGATTTGAATTTGCTTAAACTAGCTCATGTCAAGATCAACTTGAAATGGAGTGAAAATTGGTGTGTGAGCTCACAAAAATGTGCCGAGTGTGAATATGAATCCCACTTTTGAATTCTTGTGGTGAAAGAAGTTTGAATTTGAATTTAAGTTCAAACTAGCCTTTTTCTAATTATACCCAAAAATACCTCAAAAGGTTTTGGATTTGGGTGGAATTTGGCATGAGCATTCCTAACAAGGTTTAGGAGTTTTTCATATGCTCAGCCTCTATATGATGCATGTGGGAAATACCACTTTTGCATTTTGTGAGTTTATATTCTAATGACTTTCTTGATGGTGTTTACTTGCTCTTCAAATGTGTTCATAAGATCTCCTCAAATGAGGTGAGCGTGGTGTGATGAACACTTTTTAGCAAATGAAAAACTTGGACACTTACATTCCTCCTCCCTTAAAAGAATCTTGTCCCGAGATTATAAGGTAAAAATGAGAGAGAGGACGGTGGGAAATTACCGGATGTGCGACGTTTAAAAGTCAGGGAAGTTAGCGCGAAGAAAGCTTTCGCTCTCCCATGTCGCTTCATCTACGGAGTGATTACTCCATAGAACCTTATAGAACCACAACATACGGCTGCGTGTTGTTCGGGCCTTCTTATCAATAATTTGAACCGGTTCCTCCCGATAAGTGAAATCCTGTTTCAGTTCTTCAATATCTCCCAGCTGAACGGTGGTTGAAAGCTTGAGGCACTTCCTCAGCTGAGAAATGTGAAAGACGTCGTGCACACTGGAAAGTGTCGCTGGTAATTCCATCCGGTATGAAACTGATCCTCATCTTTCCACAATCTAGAATGGACCGATGAATCGGGGTGCCAACTTTCCTCTCACCCCGAATCTGTTCACACCCTTCATTGGAGACACACGTAGGTACACGTGATCCCCGACTTCGAATTGTAAAGGACGTCTTCTCCGGTCCGCATACTGTTTTTTTCCGGATTGAGCAGCTTTTAAGTTTGCTTGAGTCAGCCGAACTTTTTCTTCCGCGTTGTTGACAAGATCAATCCCGAAGGTGACCCTTTCGCCAGACTCATACCACATCAGCGGTGTGCGTCATTTTCTCCCGTATAGCGCCTCGTAAGGCGCCATCTTGATGCTGGCTTGGTACCCATTATTGTATGAGAACTCGGCTAACGGTAAGTGATCATTCCAATTCTTACCGTGGTTGATAGCAGAAGCTCGCAACATATCTTATAATATTTGATTTACCCGCTCGGTTTGCCCATCCGTCTGCGGGTGGTATGCTGAACTACGGATCAGTTTCATCCCCAAAGCAGCATTTAACTGCTCCAAAAAACGAGACACAGATAAAGTGCCCCGATCCGAGATGATAGTGCGGGGTACGCCGTATAAGCACAAGATCCGTGAGATGTACAATTCAGCATACTTCTTGGCGTTGTAGTTGGTGTTGACCGAGATAAAATGGGCAACTTTGGTGAGCTGGTGGACAATCACCCACACGGAATCATGTTTCTAAAATGTGGTGGGTAAACTGACGATGAAGTCCATGCTCACATCCTCCCACTTCCAGGCAGGAATTCCAAGCACTTGTAATTATCCCGGTTTCTTCATGTGGTCAGCTTTCACCCTCCGGCATGTATCACACTCGGACACGTACTTTGCGATCTCCCGCTTCATCCGTGTCCACCAAAACTTGCTTCTGAGTTCTTGATACATCTTGTTGCTGTCGAAGTGAATAGAAAACTTTGACAAGTGAGCCTCATCAAAGATTTTCTTCCGTAACTCTGGTTTACGGGGTACGACGATCCTGTCCTTGAACCACAGAACGTAGTCTCTGTCCTTCTGGAAACAGTTCAACTCCCCACTGTCTACACATCTCCACAAATGCTGCATGCCCTTGTCATGTTTCTGAGCTGCCGCTACCTCTTCACGGATGGTGGGTTTAAGAGCTAGGTTGTAGAGAGCTCCATGTGGAATCACATGTAATGGTGGCTTGCTCTCTTCCAACGAAGTGATGGTCAGATTATGAACGTGTGACTTGCGACTCAGCACATCCGCCACTATGTTTGCCTTGCCGGGGTGATAATGGATCTCTATTTTGTAACCCTTTATGAACTCTAACCATCTTCGCTGCCTCATATTCAACTCCTTCTGAGTGAGTATGTACTTAAGGCTCTTGTGGTCAGTATATAAATGCACGAGGTTACCGAGTAGGTAGTGCCTCCACATTTTGAGTGCGAGTACTACGGCAGCGAGCTCTAAGTCATGAGTTGGATATTTTTCTCATGAGTCCTGAGCTGCCATGATCCATACGCTACCACCCTTCAGTCTTGCATCAGCACACATCCGAGCCCAATGCCGGATGCATCACAGTACACATCGAACGGTTTTGTTGTGTCCGGCTGCGCCAAAACCGTGCTGATGTTAGGTGCTTTACTAATGCCTTGAACGCTGCTTCACATGCTGACTCCAAACATATTTGGTAGCCTTCTTCAGAAGCTCTGTCATAGGCATGGCAATCTTTGAGAAGTTCGGAATGAACCTCCAATAATATCCCGCGAGTCCGAGGAAACTCCGTACCTCTTGAACAGACCTCGAGGACTTCCAATTCAGCACTTGTGTGATCTTGCTCAGGTCTACAGCGATGCCCTCCGCTGAGATAGTATGCCCGAGAAAAGGCACTTGCGATATCCAGAATTCGCACTAGCTGAATTTCGTGCATAGCTTGTGATCCTGCAGCCTTTGCAAGACTATACGCAGGTGCTTCGCATTTTCTTCCTCCGACTTGGAATATACCAATATTTCATCGATGAAGACCACGACAAACTTATCCAGCTCCGGCATAAATACCGAGTTCATCGAGTACATGAAATGAGTTGGAGCGTTGGTGAGGCCGAAGAACATGACCAGGTACTCATAAAGCCCGTACCTCGTTGAGAAAGCCATCTTCGGGATGTCCTCAGCCCGTATCTTAATCAGATGGTACCCGGATCTTAAGTCCATTTTGGAAAAGATCTTTGCTTCGACCAACTGATCAAACAACATGTCGATCCATGGCAACAGTTACATGTTTTTGATAGTTACGGCGTTTAGTGAACGATAGTCCACGCAAAGCCGTAACGTTTCATCCTTCTTCTTCACAAATAATGCCGAACAGCACCATGGCAAGGAGCTCGGCCTAATAAAACCCTTCTACAGCAGGTCCGTCAACTGCGTTTTTAATTCCGCCAACTCCTTTGGCGCCATCTTGTACGGCCTTCGGAATATTGGCATAGTTCCCGGTGCAAGTTCAATTTTGAACTCCACCTCTCGGTCGGGCGGCATCCCCGGTAAATCATCTGAGAATATGTCGGGGAACTCACGGACTACTGGAACGTCTTCCAATCTGATCGTGGTGGATTGATATACACTTGGAAGTTTTATTTCTGGACTGTCCAGAATTAATGAGTGAGACTCGTGCATTTATGGATGTAGATGCACGACTCGGAGGACGGTGTCTAAAACAACGTCGTGGCGGGTTAACCACGACATCCCTAAGATGACATCGACCTTTTGTCCCTCTAATGCTATGAAAGACGTAGGGTATACTCTACCCCCTAAGCATAATGGTGCTTTCGAAACCATCATGCTTGCTTAAATTTTCCCACCCAGTGAACAAATCACGTAAGGACTTTTCGTGGGTAGTATTTGTGTAAGGGCCTAAGTTTTTGGCACATATTCAAAGTTTTCATCACCACTCATACCCTTCATTTGAAGAAACTTGATGAACACATTTGAAGAGCAAGTAACCACCATCAACATGCTCATTAGAGAATAAACTCACAAAATGCAAAGGTGGCATTTACCACATGCATCATCTAGGGGCTGAGCATATGAAAAACTCCAACACCTTGCTAGGAAGGCTCATGCCAAAATTCACCCAAATCCAAAACCTTTTGAGGTCTTGTTGGGTATAACTAGAAATAGGGTGGTTTGAACTCAAATTCAAACTACTTCCATCTCATGAATTCAAAAGTGGGAGGCATATTCTTACTCAGCACATTTTTGTGAGCTCACACACCAATTTTCACTCCATTTGGAGTTGATCTTGACATGAGCTAAGTATAGCAAATTCAAACTCAATTTGAATTTCAAACTGCATATGTGCTGAAAATACATTCAAATACTCCACGATTTGAATTCTATCCAATTAAAATGGTCAGTTGGTAGATAATTCAAATGACCAAGGGTATTAGGGAGATTACTGTTTGTAGCAGTGAGAGGAAGTTAATTTCAGAGGTTAAAAAGGGGGTGGGACCCACATGTCAGCCTGTCACACCCGGTTTCTCCGAAGAACAACCGAGTGAATATCACATGTATGCCAGGATCATTTTCTCATACATGTGATGACAAATAGTGAAGCATCATTTATTACAAGCCAGGTGTCGAATATAAATAAGTCTTACATAGCATATGTCTCGATGGACGATAATAAGTTCATAACGAGTAAATAAAATAGCAGCGGAATATTATTCTTGTGGGCTCCGTTACAGGCGTTGCCCGGGGGACTCCATGAACCTAGAAACCTTCTTCGGGTCCAAAGTCTTGATCATTAAACACCACTTCATTATCTTGACCTGAGCAACAATATAAACCAACAAATATGCAAGGTTGAGTACCGATGGTACTCAGCAAGTGTGGGAAAGTTATGTCATGCATGGCTAGAGCAAGGAGAGGTTGAACTCATGGTTAAAGCACTACGCAATTAATACCTATCACCTTAGCTTATTAAGCACCTACATTACTACATAGGTGAAATGGTCCCAATCTCCCATCCCATCATCATAATCAAATAACCATAACATCATTTTCAATGTTAAGCTCCCCGCTTAACATCCTTAACTTCCAAAACCATCACTCCTCTAATCATGAATAAGTCCAAGCCGCTCTTGACCGTGAGCACGGCTTTCATGACAGTTTTGACTCTGCAGAGTTTGCACCACTGTACCCACATGTAGTGATTTCATCCCGCGTTGCCGGGTGGACTAAAAGAACCTCCATTATGCCAGTGGCCACGAACCACATTCACACTTCCCAGGTGTGTATCCAGGAGATCACTACGAAGCTTTTACAAAGGGATTCCCGACGAGCGTGGGCCCACTGAGGTTTCACCCCTAACAGCATACAAGAGGCTCCGACCCCGCTGCAATGGCCCCCTCTTTAGCCTTGCGGTTCATATGGTAGTCCAGCTGACACCTATTCCCCGCACCATCCAACAAACCCATACTACGCCGGGGATACACCTAATTAATTGGCCAAGCTGCCCCATCTCAGCATGTGGTTGGCACGGTAAAGCCAGGTTACATGCTCCCATGAACCGGTCCTTAGGATCCAGGCAAGTACTAAACACAAACCCGAGTCTCGTGCACCCAGCACCAAGCAAAACATCCAACTTGCCTTGATCCCTACCTCTACATAACTCACAATATCTCATTCAAGAGTATGGTAAAATAAACTGATGATCTCATATCCCAAATATCCCATTCTAAGCATGGCTAAGCATATGCATAATAATAAATGACATGATAAAATGAATCCCAACCCAAGCTACAAGGAAACAAGGTAATGCAATTCTAGGGAAACATCCTAGCATGGGTTTCATATTTTCAATTGACAATGCAAATAATTCTATCTACACATCCTAGTATAGGAACAAAGTGGTCAAGAACACTTGCCTTCTTCCTGCTGCTCTGAGAATGGATAGTCCTGATCTTGGAAAGCAAGAACTTGCTCTGGAGCAGGTTCTACATCATACCATCACACATAGCAAAAGAAAACAACAATCCATAAGACATAGTTCACACTTCCACTTCATACAAACCACACATTCCCATTTATGAAAGCCATTCCCATTCCTATGTGTTGTGGTTACTCTATGTGTGTTGATTTTTGGGCTTACATGCACTTTTAAACATGTGCATATGATTTCTACTTTTGTATTCATATTTATGTTGCATACTATATATGAGTTTCCAATTTAAATAAATTCCTTATATTCAATTGATACACCTTTTAGCTACCAAGTGTGCATGGAGGGTATTTTCCTACTCCAAATGTGTCTTCAGACCTTCTACCAACCCTAAACTGAATTCTTTGGATTTCGGAAACTTCATGTATCATTTTCTAGTTATTCATACCTAGCTTGCTATATTTTCAGATTTATTTCCTATGCCTAAATGTGAACTTTATTATGAAAATAGTAAGACACCTCATCTAAACAGAATAGGTTTTGGGTCTAAAATATTAAATAATATATTTTTGAACTTCTCTTCTGATGTGAACAATTTTACATTTATTTTACTAATTTTCAGAATTATTCTCTACTTAAAAATGTGTCCCTATAACTAATAAATGTGAATAATCAATTAGACAACTTCATTTCAGCGAAAAATCTATTTTTATCTCACTCCAAAGTTTTCCAAGTACTAGGAAAGTTTTTAATTTGAATTTACAATGTGTTTGTCCCGTCTTTTAAATTTTAAACACTAATCACATATTCAAATTCCTAAATTTAATATCACATAGGGTTAAAAAGGTAAAATCACCCCACTATAGGGTCTATTATATTATTTTAAGAATTTCCAGGGGTCTAACTACACATAACAGAGGGGTTTTCCTAATTTTTATTAAGTCCAGGGGCTAAAACTGATTTTTAAATGAATTTA
Organism: Neostapfia colusana; assembly: GCA_030760725.1. Classification (NCBI taxonomy): domain Eukaryota; kingdom Viridiplantae; phylum Streptophyta; class Magnoliopsida; order Poales; family Poaceae; genus Neostapfia; species Neostapfia colusana. The sequence goes on along the minus strand of JASWHV010000004.1, from coordinate 35,238,284 downwards.
CATGATTTTCTGAAGTTCCAGGGGATAGATCAGGAGTTTCCGGGGCTAGCTCGTATTTTCCGAGAACCCCAGGGGGTGGCGCGTAAGAATCCCGGCCTTTATAACACGTGGCTGACGTGGACCGTCCGATTTAAAACAGACGGCTGAGATTATAACGTCGAACCGGTACGCGGGGATTTAAATTCTACCGTGCGATTTAAAATAGACGGCGCACAAGCGGCCACGTCGCTCTGATCGAGCGCGGGCGGCGCTGCCCGGCGGCGCACGGCGGCGATCTCGCCGGAGAGTTTCGGATCTTCGTCAATTCTTCCTAGAACTGTGATTTTATGGCATAGATCGGTAGAGGGGAGGTCAGGGATCTCACCTCGGGGGTTTTCTTGAGCTCGGAGGTCCTGGAAAGCGGTCGGCGACGAGGTCCGAGGTGAATTCACGGCGAGGCTCGTCGGCGCTGTGTTTGAAGCGCAAACCACCGAGTTTTCTGCACCTGCACGGTTCCCCGGAGGCGGTGGATCAAGATCAGCGCGTTAGATGAGAAATCCCGAGCGAAGATCGAGGGAAATTGGCCGGAGTAACTCGGGTTCTCACCGGAAGGAAAAACGGCGGATCGTGGGGAAAAACGGGGAGATGCCGGGGTTTATATAGCCGGGGAAGGGCGGCAGGTTTGTTTAGATCGAGTTGGAGCCTTCTGGGACCGGGAGTCGGGCTGAGGGACGCGGAAATCCGGTCGGTTACGATCGCGCGCACGCGCGGGGAAGAGTCCGGGGTCGGCGCGAGCGGGGGGTTGGGGATGACAGGTGGGTCCCGCCTGTCTGTGAGAGGGAAACGTGCGCGCGGCTGCGGGCTGGCGCGGGGGTGAGGTGGGCCGGCTGATGGGTTTCGGCCCACTGGCCGGGGGTTTATTTTTTCCTTTTCTTTTTCTTTTTCATTTCTGTTTTGAGTTTAATTTGAATTCCAGTTTGAATTTGAATTTTTGCAACACATGCAATACGTCCAAAAATTTTTAAATTCACCTCTTAATAGGATTTTGGGGTGTTACACAATCTCACTAGCAAAATCAACCGACTGAGAGACAGAACACTCGGTTCTCGGATTGCAGCCGAGCGCGCCACCGAGAGGCTGGCCGGCGCCAGCTCCTGCTGCGTTTCCCCGCGCTGGAGACCAGCTGCCCGGCTCATTATCCCTCCCTGGCGTGCTCCTGTTAAATATCCCCCGAGCCCACGGCGAGTTCATTCAGTTTCACACTGAGCTCCACCGCAAACCAGCCGCCCTCTCGATTCCGCTTGTGAGCAGGCCGATCGCTCGCGAACACAACCCCCCAGTGGCAAAACAGCATCGTGAGCTCGTGAGCAACATCCTAGAGGTCGTGTTGTCCCGTGAGCAGGCGCCCTCGAGCTCAGCCGGCATTTTTCCCGGCGAACCGAACGTTGCCGCCATCCGAGCTCTCGTGGACAGCTCGGCACAGCCAACGTCGCATCCACTTCTCTACACAAGAAAGGTGTGTTACTGCACGTAGATGGTGTAGCCGAAAGCCGTTTGGCATATGATCAACCATCGGTTGAGAATTTCCAAGTTTACCGAAAGCCAGTTCATATGAGCCGAGCTCACCTCCGATTGAAATTCAGACTCCACACACTATTGTTGGTCAAGCCGGTTGTCCAGTAGGTTCTATACAAGCTAACACACACGCTCGAGAAGGAAGCAAGGAAAATCGTTGAAAATCGGCTGTGATATGGCCATTTTCCTTGCCGCCGTTGCAAAGTACCTCGGCTCACCGTCGAGGGTATGGTTGCCTGCGTTTCTAGCTTCCACAAAGTCTTGGTTCAGGTTCCTCGTTCTCCACCGATGCTCTCCGAGCAATTTCCGATCGATTTGGTGCACGGTGGTGCGAAACCAACCTCACCGAAATCCTAGCGGGTGCTGTCACCGGTGCGCGTGGGTTTCCGGCCATCGTCGGTGTCCGGCGAGCTCACAACCGAGTTCAGGGGGTCGGAAAAGGGGGAGGCGGCGAGTTTCGGGCTGGGTGGTGGCCGGGAACTCGGTTCTGGCGAGTCTCGCCAGAGGCCACCGCCGCCGGGTATTTGGCGCGAGGAGGAAGACGAAGCACTGTGTGCGAGACCCATAGGCAAAAGTTTAAACTTTTCTTCGATTTTCAGTTTTAGTTCAAACTTCAAACCTACATAACTTTGGCTAGGAAGCTCCAAATCGAGTGAACCAAATTTTTTTGGATTCATCTCTCTGAGTACTTTCCAGCAAATCAAATTTCACTCTATGAAAATATTTATTTCTCCAGAATTAATTCTGCAAAATTTAAACTGTTTAGAATTTTAACTGGAGAACCCTTTGGAGGAAAATTCTGAAATTTTGCTAGTATATTCACCAAAATATATCTGAGCTACCATAAAATTTCAAATCCATTTGAGCTCATTTGATCCACCGAATGGTGTGATTAATGAAACTGTTCCAGAGAAAATAGAAAATGTCCAGAAACATTTTTAGAATTTCTCTGAAATTGTTTAGCTCATATCCTTAGCTAGGAACCTTTAAATTAAGGGAGACGAACTCCATTAGAACCCTCTGAAAATCTAGTTTTCAGAAAGTCATGGCTTGCTCCATGAAAATCTCTAGAACACCCTAGAAGCTCCAATTAAGATCAAGTACATAATTATTTGTGAAGAGCTCAAATGAGCTTTGCTGCAAATGAAACTTGGCCAAGTCTCTGTTCAGGTTGTATCCAAACCACAGTAAAAATTTCAGAGTCATTAGGTCTGTCTAGTAAGACTTATAGTCGTCACAAGTTTAAATTAAATTCAAATGCATTTAAATTAATACATATACATGTTATCTCATGTAGTCGCTAAGGTTGAGGAGGAACCTGAAGTCTTAGACTTCGTCACTCCGGAATAGCATCTAGACTATGACCAAGAGCAGCAAGGCAAGCTCCGGTTTGCATTAACCCTTTTTATAAATTTTAATTGTTTTGAAGAACTTACTTTGAGCACCACTTACTTCTTGCATTAGAGTCTTGTTTTGAAACCCAATTGCGTAGCCAAGGAAACCATGGGTTGAGATTAGGATTGAAAACCCCGTTTAGCTACTGCAATGCTAAGATAGAGTAGGATTCGATACAAGTCGAGTAGTTGGAACTACTCGCGAGGATAGGCTAGAGGTACTCGACTCGGGTAAAGATAGCAAATGAAACACATGGCAAGAAAAATTAGACCGAGCGGAGAGTAAGGGCAGCAGGACTTTGGGGCCTGGGTGCTATAGTTCCGCTTGTGTCGAATGAGGAGCGAGCCGTGTGCGGGCCTGTTGAACAAGCTAGAACAGTACCGAAGACCTACCGGCTATATGGGAACCGGGAAATCGATGTAACTCGTGTAGCTGGGTGTTGAGGCATAGCTGGTCGTTCAGAAGGTAGGTTGAGAGCTCGAGGTGTAAATCGACTGGCAGCACTGTGGATGCGCGCGCAGAGACCTATTGCTCAGGACGATTGGACCGGTTCAACATTTGTCTGACGGGTGAAAGGTGGTTGCGTACGACGTCCGTGATGGTTGCTGTAGGCAACATCGAGTACGGGCGTACGTGACGGGTTATTCGGGTAACCCTGCAGGTGTAAATCGATTATAATCGCCGTCCCTCACGGTCAGTGAGTACCACTTGTTCAATGTACCATGACGTAGAAAGAATAGGCTAGATTCATGTTAAAAGTTTGCTGATTTGAAAGATATACCTTGCTTGTTAATGTATTGTTGTAATTTAGAGCTAATTAAAGTTCTTTTCAACTTTGGGCAAAGTACATGAGAGAAATGCGCTTCTTGTTTGATTGCGGCTCTCTCATGTGCCTTAGCGTGAAGTTCTCCACAACCTGCTGCTAAAACTTGAAAGTAAGGTTCCACTAATTAGGCGAGTCCTTTGCAACTTATTTTACCTCATGTACCCTATCAACCTTCATGTAGAAGTTTCATGTATAGGAGAGACGGGTCAGTCTTGCTGAGCCATCGTGTTCACTGCTTGTGTTTGAAGCTTTTGCAGGGGTTTATGAGGCAGGGACTCCTGAGGAGGAGACGGAACCCCACGAGGGGAACCCCGTCGAGTGGGAGTCATGCACGCCGCCGTGTTAGTGTGTGTGCATGCTAGTGGGGACACGTTCACGGGCTGAACGTGAACTCAATGCATAGTCTACGCTCGTGAGTGTGGACTGGACTATTTTGTTGTAAAAATGTTCATAAACTAGTTTATGTAATAAAACTTTGCTTCCGCTTTGTATCTTTGACGTGCGTTATCCGGTGCTGTGCAATGCAGCACCCCTCAGCGTGATCATGGCTTGACAAGGCTTATGGGGTCATGTCAGCGTGGTATCAGAGCCCACGAAAATAAGAACCAAACCCACAAAAATACATATTTTCGTGGGTTTGGACCTTATTTTCGTGGGTATCCAGCCCACGAAACTAAGCCGACGAAAATAACCATATTTTCGTGGGTGGCTCACGAAAATAAATGTATTTTCGTCGGCCTATCAAAGCTCATGAATATAAATGTATTTTTGTGGGCCAGAGAACCCATGAAATTAAACCAACCTATTTTCGTGGGCCTGGGTCAAAACCCATGAAAATAATTCCCATTATTTTCGTGGGTTACTGCAAACCCACGAAAATAATAAGGGACTAATTTCGTGGGCCATTGGTAAACCCACGAAAATAATGGGGACTTATTTTCATGGGCCACCTAAGAACCCACGAAAATAAGGCCCATTATTTTCGTGGGCCACCGAAAACCCACGAAAATATTGAGGATTTATTTTCGTGGGCCACCTGCAAACCCACGAAAATAAGTCCTAATTATTTTCGAGTGCCTTTAAAACCCACGAAAATAATGCTGTATACCCTAATTATACAGCACATAAATAATATCTCAGATCAAAATATCAACACTTCACATAAGTCACAACCATTTTCAATTAACATGAACATAACATAAACAAAACAAGTTTATTGCACACATTACATAATCATATTACAAGTCACAACGAGTTCAATTCAAATTGAAACTTTACTACACGGCTCACAATAATCGTAACTGACAACTCATCAGCTCATCCCGCTCGCCGTTTTTCCTGTATCACCGATTTATACATTAGAACCAATTTGATAAGATTTAAATGAAAAGTAACATATCGTTTTGAAAAACGGAAGCGGAAACAGGTATATGACTAAATGACTCTAAATGCATATTAGATTGTTTTAACAACTCACCTAATTGCTACCACCCAGAGCGAACAACTGATCGACGAAGTCTTCTCCTCCACACCGTTCTCCTGTAGATGATGTGGGCAAATTTGCAACAGGACTCTGAAAATTTTGTGCTCTTGAGGATGATCCCTAATGAAAAATAAAGATACATGTTATAAATATATTAATCATTTATAAAAATGAAAATAACATTACGAGTATATATTATTACCTGTGTTCCAATAGCAGGAAGTTATGGAAGCACCGATATCGATGGAGATGTCGGTAGCTGTGGGGGTGTTGGTAGCGGTGGCATAGCGGCAGACAATCCAAGTTGAGAAAAGTATCCCTAAATTTATTTTGAAATATTTAGCGTACTTATTCTTTAAATATTAACATAAATTCTTAAACTCTTATAACAATTTACCTGCATCGATTGTTGCCATGCTGTCAAGTTCGCAAAGTAATCATTTTGTGCTTTTATACACTCTTCCTGTCGTCTCATGCGATCTTCCTGTTGTCTTATATGTTCCCTCAATGCAGCTTGCTCCTCTTCCATTTGTTTGAGCCTTGACTCATCTCTAGTATGCGTACGTCGAGAGGAACTTGCCCCGCTCTGTGTTGATCGTGACATCAAAAGAACCACATCAGTGTTCATCACACCATTGAACATTGAATACCTACATAAACAAATATGACATGATTATAAGATAACACTCAAAGCAAGTTTAGTATGTGAATAAAATAATATGAGGTTAGTAAAAGTTCACCTCCCATGAGGCTTTCCTCCACCAGATTGGTACAAAGCCACGACATCGACGTCTTCTTTTCTCCAATCATAGTCATCTCCATGACTTCTAGCCATCTCTTCAGCATATTTCTCCTACACACAAGAAAAATTAAGTAAGCCAACTATTTGTGTTGTTTTATAATAAAATTGATTAATATACCATACCAAGTTCTGAGTTGCTGTCGGTGTGCACAACTGGCTGTCATCTGAGCCTCTATGTCCTCTTATATAAGTATCGATGAAAGAAGGCTCCTCGCCACTTTGAGCAGCCTACAGAGATATATTATAAACATATTGCTATAAAATCTAACATTATAATAACAAATTGTAAATGAACGAAAACTCACCATTCTTTTAGAAAGACGAATATGACCATCTCCACCATACCGATGGAGAACTTGACCACCAGACTCACGATTGATTCGTTTGGAGTTCGATCTCTCTCGATACTCACTTGATGACCAATAAGAACATAAAGCATAATAAGCATCAGAACACTTTACCATCCAAGGAATCATTACCTGACGGTATTGATCGTCGTCTAGGTAAATTTTCGAAGCTCCCATTCTCTTGTTCATCATTTGTCCAAACTTCTCCTTGTAGTATAAACAAACAGCAGATATTCGAGCATTTGACATCATATCATTGACAACTTTTCGCGCAGCTTTATGGAAGACTTTGTGTGCTCTAGACTCGAGAGCAGCGTCATGGTCGTCCGGCAAGCGATATCGTTCCTACAAATTAAATTGTTATATGTAGTAATAAAAATTTAATTAAGATAAATATAATGCAATATATGTAAAACATACCCAAAAATCATGCCATACAGCTCCTGCAACATTTTCATGCACAACATGAGGAGCAATTTTGTAGTGCTCCCAACTTGTTGCGGGTTTCTCAACACCTTTCACAATGACAATACATGGATAATGGTGACGACATATAGCACCCAAAACCACATTAGGTTGTCTGCGGTGTTGTCGTCCATCCCAATCCATGTCATCCCATTGCCTTCAAATAAATGAAACGGAATTCAATACTAAGTTATATATTTTGTTTATTCAATTCAATACTAAGTATATTTACTAACCAGTCGCCTACAGGAGCGATCCGTAATCTTTGTTGTAAAGGCACAGCCAGCGGTAGGGTGTTTGAAGACCGGTATCTAAATGATTGTGGCAAGTCCCCCACATCGGTGTCATCCCCGTCATCATCCTCGGCTTCCTCCGCTGCATCCTCATCAATATATGCTCTTACCCCTGACTGTTGTTCCTGCCCCGTAGAAATTCCTCCACCTTGATTTTCTCGACAGTCGTCCTGACTCTCCTCTTGAACCTCTTCTTGCACCTCTTCGTCCACCTGAAATTAGGGGAATTAACTTTCACATAATTATATAATGCTAAATATAATAAAATTAGAAATAAATTTACCTGTTCGTGAGCTTCTTCCATGCATCTTCTGAATGCTTCTCGTCTACTATTATTTGAGGCGGTACCGTGAAAAAGAGACTCATGGCTACGAGAAGAGCTAGCAGACCTGCTACTATTCTTGCTTGAGGAGCCAAAGAGCCCCTTAGCGATATTCTTCAAACCACGTGGCATCCTGTTGGAAAGAAACATTGATTATAAATAAATAAATAGTGATATAACAAAAAGTAGTACAAATAGATACAAATAAAATATATATTATTTACATGATTAAAATTCATCATGATCCGATGTTGCTTCGGTAACATGTCGACCAACTTTCTTCTTCTGTCCCACCTTAACTTTTTTAGTGCGAGGTCTCTTTCTTTTAATCACTACTTGCTCTTCTACATCATTGTCTTCATTATCAGCAACTAATGTATCAAGACCTAAACCATCATCCATATTAAAAGACGATGGATTATCATCCTCTTGGTATACTTCATCCTGTTCTTCTTGATAACCAGCATCACCGGGGGCATATAACCGTTCTCGTGGATTAACTTTATACACGACCCACCACGCACTCAATTTTGGACAAGGATACGCTAGGTAGTAAACCAACTCAACTTGATGAGCAAGAACATAATTATCGCATCCACGAAGTTTATTTTCATGTTTCACCTCTACTATACCGAATTCATCCTGTCGTGTTCCCTTGTTATTATCAAACCAGTCACAATGGAAGAAAGTAACTCTAAGATCTTTGGAACCACTAAATTTAAACTCCACAATGTTCTGGATAATCCCATAATAGTTAGTTTCATGCCCCTCTGCATCACATGCTCTAGTTACAACTCCACTATTTGTCGTGGCCGCAAGAGGATGTTTTGCTTCAAATTTGGCCGAACGAAATCGGAACCCATTTACATCGTAACGACCAAAACTTCTTGCTGTTATGGTTCCTTGAGAAAGTTGTCGTAGATCCTCATGAACGTAAGCATCGACCATGCACTACGAATTAAATGAAATATTAGTTATGTTAATCATATAATTTGTCAATGATGAAAGTAACATGTAATAAGAAAACATTACATGCTTCCAAAACCAATTGACGAAGTTAGGACCCCCATGAAGGCCATCCCGACGCATTTTATCTAATTGTTTGCTTGTTGGTTGACGCGTATACTTCCAAAACTGTTTGTCGAACTCGCTACATAATGCAATAATGTTAGTACATTAGAACATCTCTCATATAAAAAATGAGAAATCATGAAGTGTTACTATGTGATATTTAGAAAGGAACACTTACACAAAATATTGAGTCATCTCTTCGATGTTTGTGTACATGTATAACATACATGAATTCCATTCTTCTTCTGAAACCACATGCCTAGTGCTACCACCAACCGTTTTTCCCTTCCACGAGAAAATACTTAGATATCCCGCAGGAGTTTCTTCATCAATGTGATACCGTGTTGTGGGAGCATACACATTATGTTCCTCTGCAAAGAATGTACTTGAGAAGTATTCTACCTCTTTCAGTGCAAATGATTCTGCAATACATCCTTCTACTCTTGCTTTGTTCAAAACCATTGCTCTAAGTTTCTTTAGTGTCCTTTCAATGTGGTACATCCATCGATATTGCACGGGACCACAAACTTTAGCTTCGTACGGCAAATGCACAAGTAGATGTTGCATTACATTCATAAATCCTGGTGGGAATACCTTTTCCATTTTGCATATGAGTGACGGTATTTCTTTCTCCAATTTTTCCATCATTTGAACTGTAATTTCTTTAGCACATAATTGTCTATAAAAAAAGCTAAGTTCCGCAAGTACTCTCCACACATCCTGATGCACATATCCACGGAACATTACTGGAAGTAGTCTTTCCATCATTATATGATAATCGTGGCTTTTAAGATTATTTACTACCCAATTTTCAAGATTCGTCGTGCGCCTCAATCCAGCATAGTATCCGTCAGGAAACTTCAGTCGTTGCAACCACTTCAGAACTTCTTTCCTTTCACTAACTTTAAGGCAAAATGGAGCACGTGGCATTCTCTGTTTTCCACTACCATCTTGTCTAACTTCTAAAGACGGACGATTACAAATATCTGCTAAATCTTTTCGGGCTTTCAAATTATCTTTTGTCTTTTTGAAATTTAGACATGTACTAATGATGCTTTCTGCTACATTGCGTTCCTGATGCATCACATCAATATTGTGTAGCATTAACAGTGACTTAGCATAAGGAAGATCCCATAAGCCACATATATGAGTCCAATTGTGTTCGTGACCAAAACCAACAAACCCATCATCAGTAGGGACAAGTTGACTGAGCCATGCAGCAATCTCAGCACTAGCCAAACGTTTCGGCGGACCTTTTGTTACAATAGTATCTTTTCGAAATGTATTAACTTGCTTTCGAAATGGGTGATTTGCTGGTAGAAATCGTCGGTGGCAATCAAAAAAACACACCTTGCCCCCATGAGTAAGTCTAAAACAATCAGAGTCCGACCCACAAATTGGACAACAAAGTTTGCCATGTGTGCTCCATCCTGAAAAAACACCGTATGCAGGAAAATCATGAATTGACCACAAGTATGCTGCGCGCAAGTTGAATTTTTGTTTTTTGTAACTATCATACGCTTCTACTCCGATCCACAATTCTTTTAACTCCTCAATCAATGGTTGAAGAAAAACTCCTAAATGTTTTCCTGGATGTTTACGTCCGGGAATGAAGAGAGACAAAAACATATATTCATATTTCATACACAGAGCTGGTGGAAGGTTGTATGGTATAGCAAAAACTGGCCAACATGAATACGATGCAGAAGATGTGTTGAATGGGGTGAAACCATCGGTGGCCAATCCAATACGAACATTTCTAGCATCTTTTGCGAAATATTGATCAAAAGAGTCCAACGCCTTCCAAGCCTGAGCATCAGATGGGTGTGTCATTACCCCCTTTGTTTCGCGCACACCTTCCTTATGCCACCGCATGTGTCTCGCGGTTGATTTTGATAGAAACAACCGTTTTACCCTAGGTGCAAGTGGCATATAACGAAGTTGTTTGACTACCACTTTTGTCTTCACCAATTCACCGTCCTCATTTGTGGCCTCAATGTATCGAGATTCTTTACAAACCAAGCATTGTGTCAGATTTGCATTTTCTTTCCAGAAAAGCATACAGTTGTTAGGACAACAATCAATCTTTTCGTACTTCATACCAAGGCCTGCCATCAATTTCTTTGACTGGTACATGTCTCTCGGTAACTTATGATTCATCGGAAGAATGTCTGATATTAAATCTAGGAGATCATCGTAGCACTTGTTCGACAAATTGTACTTCGATTTTATAGACATGAGACGAGTAACGGTTGAAAGGACAGACACTTTAGTGTGCTCATGCAATTGTTCATGTGATGCGGAAAGAATTCTATAGAATTCTTGAATTTCGGGTCCAGGAATTTCTGTAGATGTACCTTCACCACATTCACGATTTAGTGCTTCAACCATGTCTTCCATTCTATCCTCGTTATCATCATCTAGTTCATTAACATTAACATTACTATGGTATAACTCACCATGCTCATACCATGTTTCATAACAGGGCATAAAACCAAATCGACAAAGATCTCGTTCCATGTCAAACTTCTCCTTACAGAAAAAGTTACGACACTTGTTGCACGGACACTTCACAAAACGGTTGGTCGATAAAGCAAAAGCCCGACTGATAAATGCCTTAGTATTGATAGCCCATTGATCCGAAGGCGCAGCATTCTTCCACCAACCATCATACATCCATCGTCTATCATCGTCCATTTTCTAGACTATACAATACAAGAAAATAAGAATTTCGTAAGAAGAAATTATTATTTATTTACGTTCACTTTATATTTATTGGAAGGGATATGTCCTAAACCCACCCAAGAGTGACCGAGAGGAGCGTGCTTATAACGAGACGCGGAGTCCGGATTCAGACGAAATTTCGGCAGCATAACCCCGTTGTTCTCCAACTGCACGCCCGATAATGGTGCAGCGGAGAACATTAGGGTTACGCCGTCGAAATTTCGTTCGAATCCATACCCCGTGTCTCGTCATAAGCACGCCCCCTCGGTCACTCCCAGGCTGTCCAAAAAGGGACAATTCCGAACCTACACGGCTCACATGTGTAACGCATGTGAGACGGGGCGGTCCGAAACGGGTGACGCATATTGTATAGGTTACGTGAATCTTACTTTTTTGAGTGATTTTTGAGAGAGGTAAGAACGAGAGACAAAAAGAAAAAAATAGAGATATACAGTGAAGTGGGTCACCCAAAAAAAATATATGTATTTTCGTCAGCCATTTTTGGCTCACGAAAAATACTTATTTTCATAGGATTTCGTGTAGTCGGGGAGGAAACCTAGACCAAGCAACATAATTATTTCAAAGCTTATATATCAAAATAATTGCATTACTCAAAAATAACATCAACTACTAAAATCTCACACACAACAAAATTTAGAGACAAGTGCGTGTTTACATGACTAGGTTGACATTAAAATTTCATAGCCGTAGCTCAACACATGGGCTCAACACATGAACAAATAATACACACTCTTTTTATGTCAAAAGGCGGTCAACAATAACACTATAAACACATCATAACTATATATGTTAGATATTGTTAATTTTGCTAAAGTCCAATGCCTATTTGCATGTTCACTTCCACCATCTAATAAGAGTCAATAGTGTTTTTGCAACATAAATGATACATATGTTACTATTGGATGTCTTGTATTATCATAATTAACTTCTTCATGCGAACTTGTATACTAAAATAAATCCATACTACGATTGCATAATTCACATAAATAAATTTGATTAACTCGGGTAGCATTATATTTCACAAAATATATCATTTCGATGAACTATTACATATCATATGTACCTATACGGGCTCGGAGTAGAGGTGGTCGAGGCAGGCTCGCAGTAGGGCGACGAAAACCTTGCGGCGCAGCAGCTTCGGCAACGACGAGTGGACACCGACGTGGCGCGGCACAGCGGTCAGCGCGGACTCGGTCCTGCAGCCAATCGGCAGCAGCAGGGCAGCCTTGCTGCTGTTTTCACGTGGCAGCGGCTGTCAAGGCTCCACGGACGGCGTGTCGGCAACGCGGTAGCCGGGCGTGAGAGACAGTGCAGCCTCCGGCGGCGTGGAGGCGAGCGACGTGGCGGCGCGGTGCACAGGCAGCACGGTGGTCGGACTGCAGTCGCGCTGTACGTGGTGGCGCGGTCGGTGGACGTGCTGGCGCGGTCGGGCGCCGGGCAGGCGGCCTCTGGCAGCAGCGCACGGCGCTGCAGGTGGTGGCCGGGCCACTGGCGCCGGCTGGCCGGGCGGCGCGGTCGACCGGCCGGCTAGCGGCCGGGCGGCACGGTCGACCGGGCGGCGCCGGGGCTGGCCGACGCGGCTGGCAGCAGCGGCGATGCGTTTTCCCGGGCGGAGCTAGGGCGGTCGCTTTCGGCGGTGGCGGCGCGGCGGTTTGCACGTAATGACCTCGGCCTCGGGGCACGATTGTTATCCGCCAATATTTTCGTGTGCCTCGTGCTGACACCCACGAAATTAACATATTTTCGTGTGCCCGTCGTTGAAACCCACGAAATTAACCCTAATTTCGTGTGCCAGTTTGTCGGTACCTGAGATATGGGGTACCCCCGCGCACAGGGTAAAATGCCTAAGGTGCTCGCCCTTCTCCGCAGGGAAAGCACCGAAGGCGCCATGCGTCCGGCGGGGCCGGACCTCCCTCTCCTCAGAGGAGAGCTCCAGGCCCGCCACGTGGCATACGGAAGCCGGACCTCCCCCTCCGCGGGAGAGAGGTCCGAAGACGCCACGCGTCCAGCGGGGCCGGACCTCCCTCTCCGCAGAGGAGAGCTCCGGGCCTGACACGTGGCATACAGAAGCCGGACCTCCCCCTCCGCGGGAGAGGGGTCCGAAGGCGCCACGCGTCCAGCAGGGCCGGACCTCCCTCTCCTCAGAGGAGAGCTCCGGACCCGCCACGTGGCCAGAAGAACGGTGCTGCCTGACCCCGAGCGGTAGGCAGCGGGCATAAAGGCGCCCCACACCTTGCCCGTACAAGGTATTCAAGGCCCGCGTCTTCCCAAGACGCGGAAACGCGGAGCACGCGCCTGTCAGGTGCCGTTGCGCCCAGTCGCATCACAGACTGGCGGGCGGTGTCAGAACCTGCCAGGTAATAAATGCTGCGACAAGACATCCCATGCCGCCTGCACCGTCATCAACCACTACGACTAGCGTGCGGCATGGGCAGGGCGGCAAGATGAAGACTCAGAAGCCTTCGACCAGAGGCAACTACCGGCGTAACTACAGATACGGTAGACAATAGACAATCTTCCCGGGACCACCTGTCGGGTCCCGGCTCCCCTTGTAAGCCGCCCGAGTCTTGGACTATAAAAGGCTCGGGCAGGCGTCGATAGCAAGGGTTCGCATTTTGCAACTCATACGCTAGCCATACACTCTCAAGCTGTAACTCACCACCAAGCTCAGGCCCCCCGGCGCTGAGCAGCAAGCAATACAGCGAGCTCCATAGCTCGCCGTGGACGTAGGGTTTTACGCTCCGGCGGCCTGAACCACGTAAAACTCTCTGTGTCAAGCTCTCACAAACTCGTCCATCTGCGCAAGCTCTCCGCTAGGAACTAGCCCCTACGAAAAAAGAACCTCCGTGGGCTGCCCAGTGCAGGCCCGGGGGAAGTGTCGACCGAACACTTCGACATTTGGCGCGCCAGGTAGGGGGCTTTTCCCCTAGTGCGACGAGTTTCCGCCGACGAAGATGACCAAGCTTCCTTCAGCGGCAAACTCTCCCCCTCCGCGGCGAACCGTGACCACTGGGGAGTACATGTCGACACACTCAGGACGGAGTGTGTCGGCACAAGCGGGCAGCCAGAAGTCGACTCCGGCAACGCCGACTCCGGCTATGCAGGCCCCAACCAGTGTGAGGTCTTCTGCAGCGCTGAGCGTACACCATGGAGGTGCGCTAGATGCAGCAAGAGCGCTGCTGCGCAACCCACCTGCGGGGGATGCGCCCCATTCAGCGACCCAGCAATGGGTCCGCGAGGTGGACCACCTCGTCGTCGCTGCCGCGAACCCTCGGTTTCGGCGAGGACGACGCCCAGGGCAACCGGCTGTGTCGCTGACGCGCACACCCACGGTTGACGGGCTAACAGCGGATTCCAGCTCCTCCAGGCTCCTGTCGACGGACCTGCGAAGGGAACTGGAACGGTGCCACTTGGGGCAGGACGCCCGGGTGTACCTCGAGCGACGTCGAGAAAGGCGTCGCAACCATGAGGCAGGCGACAGCATGTCGTCGGCCTCGACACAACCAGAAGGGCAGGCCTTCGCCATGCGAGCCCCGCCTCAGGCATATGCTGCGCAACATATGCCACCACCATATGCGCCGCAAGTAGCGGCCCCGGTCTATGGTGCAGCCTTGCCCTTGCCGGGATACGCGGTGCCAGGTGCGAACCACCTGTTCGCAGCGCCAGTACCTGCAGCAGCAGGTGCAGGATGTGCGGCCCTTGCACCCCACCTTCGCTTCGCAAGGTGGTCGCGCAAGTTTCGCCCGCACTTGCCTGAGAAGTACGACGGTAGCGTCAACCCAGCGGAGTTTCTCCAGATCTACTCCACCGCCGTACTTGCTGCAGGAGGCGATGAGGCTGTCATGGCCAACTACTTTCCCGTCGCCTTGATCGGCCCAGCCCGGTCCTGGCTCATGAATCTACCTCAGGGGTCCATAACCTCCTGGGGTGAGCTCTGCCGGCAGTTCGTCGCCAACTTCGGCAGCTCCTACACCCGTCCCGGCACGGAGCTCGACCTCCACGCCGTCAAACAACAATCTGGGGAGTCACTGCGCTCTTTCATTCAGCGGTTCTCTCAGGTGCGCAACACCATCCCACATATCCAAAGCGCCTCTGTGGTGGTGGCGTTCCGACAGGGTGTCCGGGACGAGAAAATGCTTGAGAAGCTCGCGACCATAGAGGTCCGCGACGTCTCGGAGCTCTTTAGCCTGGCGGACAAGTACGCCAGAGCAGCCGAAGGGCGCAACTGGCACGCACTGCCGACCTCCGAGTCAGGAGGGCAGCCCGGGTCCGGTGCTGCTGCCTATGGGGGTGGCAAGAAGACCAAGAGCCGGGGGAGTGGGAAGATGAAGTCACCATTCACGGCCCCCGTCGCCGCAGCTGCGACGACCAGTGGAGCTCGGGGGCCACGCCCTGACAAAAAGCAGCGGCAGTCACCGGCCCCAGACAGTGACCAAGGCGGGCTATGCCCCGTGCATGGCGCCTGCAACCATACAGCTGCCGAGTGCTGGGAGATCCAGAGGCTCGCAGAGCGCTTCCGCAAGGGAAGACAGCAGAGGGCTGAAGCACCGCCCTACCCTCAGAGGGATGGCAAACAGAAGGCCGACGCCCCAGTCACCGCAGCCCACCAGGTGGGGTTCCAGGAGCCTCAGCGTGTCATAAAGACAGTGCATGGCGGTGAGGACTCCAGTTCCGACGGTGACGGGCCTGGGCGTTAGCCAACTACAGCACGCCTCCGTGCCTCAGACATACCTCTCGGGAGCCGCCTAAGGTCCGTCAACCCCTTGAAGGCCTTGACAGAAGGGGAAGACGCCTTAGGTCATCCAAGGCGAGCCCGGGTCCACCTACCCCTTGAAGGCCTTAGCCAGAAGGGGAGAACTCCCCGGGGGCCCCCGAGAGAAGCCACGCAGGACCTGATCCAACGTGAAGATAACAACTTTGACAAGACTCGGCTTGCAGGGAACACCCCACAACGCACGGTCTCGGCTAATGCTCTAAGCACTACCGCCAAAGAACCAAACGCGACGGGGGCCCGCAAGAGGGCAACCTGGTGAAGCGGCACGCTATATTCCAAGAAGGACACATAAGCTCTCCCCCAGCAGGGAAGGTCCCTTCCAAATCATGAAAGCTGCCGCCCCAGGTACACATGCCTTTCAACCGAGAGTGGGATCCATTCCCAAAAAAAATCCTTGCCATGAAGCAACACTGTAAGTCCTACTTACTGAGCATCGGTAGAACAGGGTTATTCACTTCTGTAATAGACCCCATAGAACTTAGGAACAGAGCTTGGGGTAGCTAAGTCTCAAGGGACGGTACAGGACTACGTCCAGTTTAGCCTGGTTCCGACCCTAAGCGCGTAGAGTCTTGCTTCCCTTGTAGACGAGGCGGAACATTGCCCCCATGTACAGCCAGAATTCCACCTATGGGCATGAATACAGAGACCTGTTCTACTTAGCTCCCTCTCATGCGCTCATTTAAATTATGCATTACTTTTTATGATCGCACTATCTCTGTATGTTCATCATACGTCTAGCTCCCCCTCTCCTGCGCTCATACATAGTCGGCATTTGCTATCCTCCCGAAGGCGGCTGCGCTTGAGGCACCTGCCGATGGCCGAGTGAGTCTCTCGGGCCTCCCCCAGTAAGGTGTTGCGGTGCCAGTTGGTCACCTCCAGGAAAGGCCAGCGTTGTGCATGGGGGGTCCAGGGTGCGTATCCAGCTTAGCCGGCCCAGAGCCCAAAGCATGCGCATCCTGCTCTCCGGAGGTCCAGGGGAGTACGTCCGCTTTGCCTGGTCATGAACCCAAAGCGCGTGCACTCTGCTTCCCCAGCACATGGCCCGGTACTAGGGATCGGACGGCCGTACCCGGACCTCGGAGGGAGCCGGAGCTCCGGCGCCTCGTGCACAGAATTGCCCAAGCCCCGTATAGCGGGTCAGGACCATAAGACGGATAAGACTAGGAGATGGGAGGGGAGGACCCCCCCGAGGAGAATTACGTTTCCTCTACCTGTGTGCAGGACCTTCAGGTTACGGCAACAGGGACTGCATGAAGCGGGGGGGAAGGAGCTACCAGCTACACCGGCCTGGGACTGGAAGGACCGGGACCTGCCCCTCCAGTAGGGGCGGGGCCCGGGGGCCCCACGTGTCCAGCAGGCCCGGAACTCTCTCCTCCCTTGAGGAGGGCTCCGGGCTCGCCACGTGGCAGGCAGGAACCGGACCTCCCCCCTCAGCGGGAGGGCTCCGAATGCCCTACGTGTCCAACATGACCGGAGCTCCCATCTCTTGAGGAGGAGCTCCGGACCCACCACATGGCTGGCAGATTTGGAGCCCCCCATAAGGCGAGGTTCGGAGACCTCTGGGGGCCCCTAACACGGTTAGGACCCAGGGAAGGTGTCTGTGCGAAGCTCCGAGATTGGAAATGGCCTCTGAGTACCTTGCGGAGCTAAGGACTCAGCCAGGCAAAGCCAAGAAGGAGGGAAAAAGCATCACAGACACAAGTATCCAAGAGAGTCAAATTAAGCAAGGCTCCATGAGCTGGACTACAGACTCGATAAAAAAGGGAGAAACAAGTCCTAAGGACCTCCTGGCTCTCGCCGGAATCTTGCGGCTACAAGGGCGGCCACATCCTCGACTTCAGCCCTGGCAGCTTCCTCCCGCTCCGCGGCTGGGCCCTCTCTTGCTGGCTCCAGCGAGAAAGAGGGGTCGCGGCTCTTGAAGCATGCCAGCACATGCGATGCGACCTCTAAAGCTAAGCCGCGGCCCTCGGCTTCAAGCTCACTGGCGACCACCGAGTCGAGTCTGTCCAGCTTGGCGCCGATCGACTCCAATGCAGGGATCACCTCTGCCACCTTCAATGCGGGAGTTGCGGCCCTCACCGGACTGAAGCTAAGAGGGATCAGGGCGGACCCCGCTCGATCCACGAAGCTTGAGACCGCAAGGGCCTCGGAGGACCGCAAGGCTGAGAGCTCCTCCACCTCGCGGCGGGCCGCCTGCAGAGCCTCCAGGTTCCTCTTGGAGAATTCCTTCTCCTTGGCCACCAGGGAACTCTCCCGAAGGCGGAGAGTCTCGGCTAGCCGCTCCAACTCAGCGGCCTTGAAGCCGGCAGTCAACTCCCGGTCCAAGACCGCCCGGCGATCATGGGAGACCTGTTCCTCCCTCAAGTCAAGGTCTGCCTTCAGAATCTCCAGCTCCTCCATCCGAGCTCGGAGGTCATCCTCGCCCGCGGCCAGCTGCGCGGCGACCCTCTCTGCCTCAGCTGCCACGGAACGCTCCCGCTCCTCAACGGCGAGTTCGCGGCGCTCCAACCGCTGCCGTATTTCCACAGCAGCAGAGAGGCTCTCTTCGGCCCGGGCGTGTGCCTCCAGGGCCTCCCTGGTGATCCGCCGCGACTGGGTGTCCATGCGGTCAACAGCCCGCTTCATCCGGTCGACGAGCGCTTCCCTGAAGTCGAGCAACTCCCGCCTGGAGTCGAGCTCGCTCTTAACCTTCGCGGTCCTCTCCCGCAAAAGGTTCCCCCAGATGAGGAGGCGGTCTCGTTCAACCGTATACTCCTCCCGCTCGCGCCCTAGCGCAGTCAAGACCTGCCGGACGCTCGACTCGGCAAGCGCGAAGGCGTCCGCCAGAGGCAATGGAGCAACAGACGCTGGGGCAGCCACTCCGACCTCCCCCATTACCTCGTCCTCAGGAGGAGTCGACGCACCAGCAGCCGAGACGAGATGCCGATCAGGAGAAGCTGGCTCCGCGGCTCTGGAAGCCAGGCCAGCCGGGCTCTTTTCAGCTTCTGGCTCCTTGACCTGAGGAGAGGGACGAGCCGGGGAAGGCGGTGCTGGAGAAGAAGCCAGGCCGCCTAGCGCAGGATCAACCTGTGCTGGCTCGGGGGCCGCGGTGGCCGTCTCGGCAGGAAGAGACGATGCCGCCGCGGAGTCCGGGCACAACGGAACAGGAGAAGTCCGCGCTGGCCTGGGGGCCGCGGCAGTTGCCCCTGGCTCCGAGCGCATCGACACAGATTCCCCGCAAGACGGGGAAGGCCGAGAAGTGCGGACACTCCAGCGGGCTCTGAACCCTGACTTCCGAGCCGGGGTAGGATTTCCAGAGCCCGCTACTGTCTCCGACGGCCGCTCCGCAGTCGCTTGGACTGGCGGAACAGGGGACGCCCCAGAGGCTTCCCCCAGCGCATCAGCCCGGGGCCTCTTCGAGTTGCCACCAGAGGGAGTGTCAGGCACCCCAGAATCCCGACTTGGCACCGACGCTGTTGCTGGAGGAGAGAGAGCGCGTTTCTTCTCTGGCAGCGGGAAGCCATGGCAAGGGAGAACTCAAAGGCAAGAGAGCAAAAGCACAAGAGTCCGGGAGGAAACGCAGAGAAGTGCGAAGGGAAGCTGCAATGTGGGTAAGACCCCCTCTAAAAAGCTTCCCGGTGCAGTTCCAAGCGATTCGGAACTCTTCGAATACCCCGCACCCACAACTGCTTCGGTTCCTAGACCGAGTGCCGATGACGGGTGGGCCCAAGCCGCTTAACTAAAGCGGTGGGGTCAAGGAGTCAGTCTCCTAAGAAGATGAGCCGGCAAGGCACTTCGGCGGTTCCCGAAGAAAGCGCCGCAACGTGCAGAAGTGGTGTCACACCCGGTTTTTCCGAAGAAACAACCAAGTGAATATCACATGTATGCCAGGATCATTTTCTCATACATGTGACGACAAATAGTGAAGCATCATTTATTACAAGCCAGGTGTCGAATATAAATAAGTCTTACATCGCAAATGTCTCAATGGACACTAATGCTTCATCACAAGTAAATAAACTAGCAGCGGAATATTATTCTTTAGGGCTCCATCACAGGCGTTGCCCGGGGGTCTCCATTAACCTAAAAACCTTCCTCGGGTCCAAAATCTTGGTCATTATACACCACCTCATTATCTTGACCTGAGCAGCAATATAAACCAACAAATATGCAAGGTTGAGTACCAATGGTACTCAGCAAGTGTGGGAAAATTATACCATGCAGGGCTAGAACAAGGAGAGATTGAACTCATGGTTAAAGCACTACGCAATTAATACCTATCACCTTAGCTTATTAAGCACCTACATTACTACACAAGTGAAATGGTCCCAATCTCCCATCCCATCATCATAATCTAATAACCATAACATCATTTCCAATGTTAAGCTCCCCGCTTAACATCCACAACTTCCAAAAAAACCTTCACTCCTCTAATCATGAATAAGTCCAGGCCGCTCTTAACCGTGAGCACGGCTGTCAAGACAGTTTTGACTCTGCAGAGTTTGTACCACTGTACCCACATGTAGTGATTTCATCCCCCGTTGCCGGGTGGACTAAAAGAACCTCCATTATGCCAGTGGTTACGATCCACATTCACACTTCCCAGGTGTGCAGCCAGGAGATCACTACGAAGCCTTTACAAAGGGATTCCCGACGAGCGTGGGCCCACTGAGGTTTCACCCCTAACAGCATACAAGAGGCTCCAACCCCGCTGCAGTGGCCCCCTCTTGAGCCTTGCGGTTCATATGGTAGTCCAGCTGACACCTACTCCCCGCACCATCCAACACACCCATACTACGCCGGGGATACACCTAATTAATTGGCCAAGCTGCCCCATCTCAGCATGTGGTTGGCACTGTAAAGCCGGGTTACATGCTCCATGAACCGGTCCTTAGGATCCAGGCAAGTACTAAACACAAACCCAAGTCTCGTGCACCCAGCACACAACCAAAACATCCAACTTGCCTTGATCCCTACCTCTACATAACTCACAATATCTCATTCAAGAGTATGGTAAAATAAATTGATGATCTCATATCCCAAATGTCCCATTCTAAGCATGGCTAAGCATATGCACGTAAATAAATGACAAAATAAATCCCAACCCAAGCTTCAAGGAAACAAGGTAATGCAATTCTAGGGAAACATCCTAGCATGGGTTTCATCTTTCAGTTGACAATGCAAATAATTCTATCTACACATCCTAGCATAGGTTCAAAGTGGTCAAGGACACTTGCCTCCTTCTTGCTGCTCTTGAAATGGGTATTCCTGATCTTGGAAAGGGTTAACTTGCTCTTGAACAGGTTCTACTTCATACCATCACACATAGCAAAAGAAAAACAACAATCATAAGACATAGTTCACACTTCTACTTTATACAAACCACACATTCATATTTATGAAATTCATTCACCATTATATGTGTTGTGGTTACTTTGTGTGTTGATCTGTGGCTTGCACACACTTTTATTTAGATGTGTATGATTTCTACTTTGGTGTTCAGATTTATACTTACATACTATATATATATATATATATATATATATATATATATATATATATATATGTGTGTGTGTGTGTGTGTGTGTGTTTCAGTTTTAAATAAATTCCTTACATTAAACTACCAAGTATGTATGAAAAATATTTTTCTTCTCCATATGTGCCTTCATAATTTTTATCAACCCTAAACTGAATTCTTTGGATTTTAGAAACTCCATTTATCTTTTACTAGTTGCTATATTTTCAGATTTATATTCCTATGCATAATTGTGCATTTTATTCTGAAATTAGTAATACACATCATCTAAACAGTATAGGTTCTGGTCCTAAATAATCTAATAACATGTTTTGACCTTGGCTTCTGAGGTAGACTATTTCATAATTATTTTCCCTATTTTTCTATAACTATTCTTTACTTAAAAATGTGTCCCTATACTAATAAATGTGAATAATAAATGAAACAGATTCATTTCAGCCCAAAAATATATTTTTATCTCACTCCAAAGTTTTCTAAGTACTGAGAAAGTTTTTAATTAATTTTGACAATTATGTTTGTCCCCCTTTTTAATTTTTAAACACTAGTTACATATTCAATGTTTTAAATTAAATACTAAACAGGGCTAAAATAATGAACTCACCCCATTACAGGGTCTATAATATTATTTTCATAATTTCCAGGGGTCTAGCTACACTTATAGAGGTGTTTTTCCTAATTTTTATTAAGTCCAGGGGCTAAAACTGATTTTTAAATGAATTTACATGATTTTCTGGAGTTCCAGGGGCTAGATCTGAAGTTTCCGGGGCTAGCTCTCAATTCCAGAGAACCCCAGGGGGTAGCACATAAGAATTCCAGTCTTTATAATGCGTGGAAGACGTGGACCGTCCGATTTTAAACCGACGGCTGAGATTATAACATCGAACCGGTACGCGGGGTTTTAAAGTCTACCGTGCGATTTAAAATAAACGGCGCACAAGCGGCCACGTCGCTCTGATCGAGCGCGGGCGGCGCTGCCGGCGGCGCACGGCGGCGGGAAGCGGCGATCTCGCCGGAAAGTTTCGGATCCTCGAGAATTCTTCCTAAAACTGTGATCTTATGGCATAGATCGGTAGAGGGGAGGTCAGGGATCTCACCTCGGGGGTTTTCTTGAGCTCGGGGGTCCTGGAAAGTGATCGGCGGCGAGGTCCGAGGCAAAACCACGGCGAAGCTCGTCGGCGCTGTGTATACACCGTAAGTCTCCGAGTTTTCTGCACCTGCAAAGCTCCCCGGAGGCGGTGGATCAAGACCAGCGAGTTAGATCAAAGTTTCCGAGCTTAGATTGTCCAGAATTCACCGGCGAAGTCTCGGTGCTCACCGGAGTAAAAATTGGCGATCGCGTGGGAAAAACCGATCGGGGCTGGGGTTTTTATAGCCGGGGGAGGGCGGTGGGTCAGTTGTGATCGAGTTTGAGTCTTCTGGGACCGGAATTCCGGCTGAGGGACGCGGTATTCCGATCGGTTAAGATTGCGCACGCGCGGGAGAGTCCGGGGTCGCGGGGTTGGGGATGACAGGTGGGTCCCACCTTTCTGTGAGGGATAGCGCGGGCGCGCGGCTGCGGGCTGGCGCGGGGGAAATTGGGCCGGCTGGCGGGTTTCGGCCCACTGGCGGTTTTTTTCCCGTTTTCTCTTTTTCTTTTCCATTTCTTTTCTGTTTTGAGTCTAATTTGAATTCCAGTTTGAATTTGAATTTTTGCAAAACATGCAACACGTCCAAAAATTTTTAAATTCCCCTCTGAACATGGTTTAGGGTTTTGAATCAAAATTTGGGGTGTTACAGCTCTACCCCCTTAAAAGAAATCTCGTCCTCGAGATTGGTGTTTCTAAGAAAACAATTCCGGAAATTGTGCCTTGAGCTCATCTTCCCGTTCCCAGGTAGCTTCCTCTTCTGAGTGATGCTTCCACTGCACCTTGCACATCCGGATTCTCTTGTTTCTGGTGAGGCGTTCCATCGTCTCCAAAACCTTGTATGGTTGCTCGGCATAAGACAAATCCTCAGCTACATCCACATCATTCATGGATAACACCTCTTCAGGCGTCCTCAGACATTTCTTGAGTTGTGACACATGGAATACATCGTGTACATCCGATAGATGAGCCGGTAACTCTAGTTGGTACGCCACTTTGCCTTTTCTTTCCAAAACTTGAAAGGGTCCGATGTATCGAGGTGACAACTTCCCTTTCACCTTGAACCGACGAAGTCCTCTGATAGGGGACACCTTGAGATAAACATAGTCTCCCACGTTGAAAACGAGCTCTCTTCTTCGTACATCAGCATAACTCTTCTGGCGTGTTTGTGCTATCCTCAAGTTGTTGCGAATCTCCCTCACCTTCGCCTCGGCTTCTTGTAGCACTTCTGGACCAAACACTTTACTTTCTCCTGTTTGGTTCCAAAATAGGGGAGTTCTGCACTTCCTTCCATACAAAGCTTCAAACTGTGACATTTTCATACTAGCTTGATAGCTGTTGTTATAGGAAAACTCCGCATACGGTAAGTTCTTGTCCCAACTCCTATTGTTTTTGAGTGCACATGCCCTTAACATATCTTCAAGGATCTGATTGGTTCTCTCCGTCTGCCCGTCAGTTTGGGGATGATAGGCAGAGCTGAAATTCAGATGGGTTCCCATGGTTTCATGCAACTTTTGCCAAAACCTCGAGGTGAACTGTGTCCCTCGGTCCGACACTATCTTCTTTGGCACTCCATGGTAACACACAATCCTTGACATGTACAATTCTGCCAATTTGGATCCGCTGTAGCTTTCTTTCACAGAGATGAAATGAGCTACCTTGGTTAGCCTATCAATAATGACCCATATTGAATCATACCCGGATTGGGTCCTAGGCAATCCCACGACAAAATCCATGTTGATTTCTTCCCACTTCCATTCAGGTACTTTGAGTGGTTGCAATAATTCCGCGGGTCGTTGATGTTCGGCTTTCACCAACTGACATGTGTCACATAGGGCAACATGTTCCGCGACATCTCGCTTCATGCCATACCACCAATACCTGCTTTTGAGGTCCTGGTACATCTTCGTACTCCCAGGATGAATGGAATAGTCAGAATCGTGAGCCTCCTTCAAAATTAATTCACGGATCTCCTTTACTTCTGGCACACAGATCCTTTTCCCGTGCCACACCGTTCCCTGTTCATCCTCTCTAAAACCAGGAGCTTTATTTTCCTTAATGAGCTGTCTGATCTCTTGTATCTTCTCATCATTCTTTTGGCCCTCGCGTTTGTCTTGCTCGAGTGTGGAGTCCACTTCCATGGCGATGGCTTCACCACTATTTACTAGACATAGATTGAGCCTTATAACCTCGTCCTTCAATTCTGCGGGCATGTCCTTCAAGCTCAACTTATTGACCTGCACTTTCCGACTCAAAGCATCGGCCACGACGTTTGCTTTCCCGGGATGATAGTTAATGCCCACATCAAAGTCATTGATTAGCTCTAACCATCTCCTTTGTCGGAGGTTGAGATCTGGCTGCGTGAATATGTACTTCAAACTCTTATGATCCGTATATATCTCTGTCCTCTTCCCCATCAAATAGTGCCGCCAAATTTTCAACGCGTGTACCACTGCAGCTAGTTCTAGGTCATGTGTAGGATAGTTCTTCTCGTGCTTCCGAAGCTGTCGAGATGCATATGCCACGACATGTCCTTCTTGCATGAGAACACATCCCAACCCATTTCCAGAGGCATCGCAGTACACTGTGAAATTCTTCTGCATATCTGGCATAACCAACACTGGGGCTGTTGTCAATCTCTTCTTTAGCTCCTGAAAGCTCGTATCGCACTGTGGCGTCCAGGTGAATGTGATTCCCTTTTCCAACAGTTTGGTGAGAGGTCTCGAGATCTTGGAGAATCCCTCAATAAACCGTCGATAGTATCCAGCCAATCCCAAAAAGCTTCGAACTTCCCCGATATTTTCAGGGGTTTTCCACTTCTGGATATCTTCGATTTTGGCGGGATCTACGGAGATTCCTCCCTCCGAGATTATATGTCCTAAAAAGGGAACTCTCTTCAGCCAAAACTCACACTTGCTCAACTTGGCATATAGTTGGTGTTCTCTCAGCCTCTGTAACACCAACCTTAGATGTTTCTCATGTTCTTCTTCATTTTTGGAGAAGACGAGAATATCATCTATGAAAACCACCACAAATTTGTCCAGATATTCCATGAATACCTTGTTCATGAGGTACATGAAATATGCCGGGGCATTGGTTAGCCCGAAAGGCATGACAGTGTATTCATACAGTCCGTACCGAGATACGAAAGCTGTCTTGGGAATATCAGATTGCCTTATCTTGAGTTGGTGGTATCCCGACCTGAGATCAATTTTCGAGAACACACAAGCTCCCCTCAACTGATCAAACAAGTCTTCAATGCGGGGTAATGGGTACTTGTTTATGATGGTTACCTCATTCAAGGCACGGTAATCCACGCATAACCTTTGAGTTCCATCTTTCTTAGGCACAAATATCACCGGAGCTCCCCATGGTGAGGAACTAGGGCGAACATACCCCTTCTCCATCAATTCTCTCAAATGATCCTTGAGCTCTTCTAGCTGCTTGGAGTCCATTCGATAAGGTCTCTTGTATATCGGGGCTGTTCCCGGTACTAGCTCAATTGCGAATTCCACGTCACGGTCGGGAGGCATACCTGGCAATTCCTCCGGAAAAACATCTGGATATTCCCTGATAGTCCTGATTTCCTCAACTTTCACCTCCACTTGATTTAATTTAATGTCCCTCCTAGGCTCGTGTATTGTTATGAACTTTACTCTGGTGCCACTGGGGTGAGTTAATTCCACCGTTCTGGTCGAACAATGGATGATTCCTTTATGTTTGGTCAACCAATCCATACCCAAAATAATATCTATCCCTTGTGAATCTATCACTATGAGGTTAGCCGTAAATACTACCCCATTAATGTCTAGGTTCACTTTGGGACACACTTGTCTTGTCCTTATTTCTCCACCTGGAGAGTTTACCGCTAGCATATGGTTCATTTGTGTGGTTACTAGGTCATGTTTCTTAACAAACCCTTGAGCAATGAACGAGTGGGTAGCACCAGAATCAAACAGCAGAGTTGCAAGGTGTAAATTGGCAGGAAACTTACCAACTACCACGTCGGGTGCCTCTTGTGCTTCCTCCATAGTGACGTGGTTCACCCGTCCTCTCATTACATTCTGCTGCTGTGGCTGCGTGGGCTTCTTCTTTGGACACTTATGGGCGTAGTGCCCCACTTCTCCACAGCTGAAACATTGCACCCCAATCTTAGATGCCTAGCCCTTGTTGTCTTGGGGTTGGTTTGGGGGTCCTTGCACTGCTGGTCGAGGTGGATATGCGGGGCGAGGCTGCTGCACAAACTGACGTTGCGGCTGTGCTGGTGCTGCGGGAGGCCTGTAGTTTGGGTTGTACCCTCTTGGTGCTGAATAGGGTACCGCAGCACGGCTCGTCTGCCCCGTAGGTTGCTGCATCATACGTGGGCGGGTGTTGCTCCCTGAGGCTTGATGTGACCACCCAGCCTTCCTCTTATTCTCATTTTCTAGGGCCTTTAGCTTCCTTTCCACCACAAATGCTCTGTCCACCATCTTTTGAAAGCTCTCATACTCATTTGAGGACATTGCACACTGCATTTCTGCGGTAAGCCCTTCCACAAAACAATCTTGTTTCTGTTCATCAGTCTCTATGTCCCGTGGGGCATAACGGGATAGTTGAGTGAATTTAGTGAGGTATTCCCTCACCGTCATGTTTCCCTGCTGCAGTCCCAAAAACTCCTTCCTCTTGTTTTTGAGTTCACCTCTTGGGATGTAATGGTTGCGGAAGCTACGCTTGAACTCTTCCCAAGTGATGCTCTCAGGGTCATGATGGGCGGCCACGTAGGCGGTCCACCAATCAGCAGCAGGTCCATGCAATTGATGAGAGGCAAACAGCACCCTCTCATACCCTTGGCACTGTATGATCCTCATCTTACTTTCAATGATCTTCAGCCAATCATCTGCCTCCAGAGGTTCAGCAGCACTTGCAAACTTTGGAGGTTGAGTTCCTAGAAACTCACTCAACCTTGGTTGGCGTGGTGCAGCTTGTGGAGGTGGAACTTGATGCAAGTTGGCCACCACTTGAGTCAAGTTCTGGATGAGCTGATTTTGATTCTCCAGCATTTGGTGGAGAGGATCAACTTCTTCACGGTGACCACCCCGGTCCTGGCCTCCAGAAAGATGAGGGTTGCATGCCTCATCATTGTTGTTGGCGGGGTTGGCAGCACGTCCTTTTCCTCTTCCGGCCATCTGGCAGAATCAACCAATGTTAATTGGAAATTATTTAGTATCATCTTGCTACTTTCATTTGTTTGTACTTTGAAGTGTTGAGGCTTTGTTATACTTTTACAAGGGTTCATATCCCACACCAAATAAATGCACTATTATTTCCTGTGGGTTTACACACCAAAGCAAAACAAATCTGAAGACGAGGATGTGGACAATTGCTCATGGCTTTCACAACTCACGTCACACACCAAGCATTATCACACCATTAACTACGTAACGACTCGACTACTCGACCTCTTGCTAGCTAGGGGAAAGACTCTACACTACTCGTCCTCTTGAGCTGGCTCCTCGGGATCTTCCTCCTCATTTCGGCTACCTTCTGACTCTGCTTTGGGTGGGGAGGCTGCTGGTGGAGAAGTGCGACGACGCCTGATCGCTCGGTGATCCGGGGAGTCAGGAGTCCATGTATCATTCACGGTGACACACAGTTCATTCCCATCTCCTCTTTCTCTCGCCTTTAAGCAAGCTCGCAGCAACGCCTCCGTTTCCTTCAGGGTGTCTCGGACATCCTGAAGCTCTTGTTGACACTCCTGCAGTCGAGTGCTGAGCATAGCAGCATCCTCCAAGCACAAGTCCATGTGCTCATGGGAAGTCCCTTGCTGCACCGGTGGGTACTTGTACTCCGTGGTACCACTCTCACGTTGGAGGACATACATGTACTCAGTTTTGTCCAAGTGGCGACGATAGATGTGACTCTGGCAAGTGATGGCCTCCCAGGTGACATATTTCTCCGCGTCAACTTGTGTTGCTCGACAAGCTGGAGAGTGGTGAATCTTAAGCAGCTGATTCTCGTGTATAATCCTCATCTCCGAACTCCATTCTTCCCTCTTCTCACGGATGGTCCTGGTGGAGTTATAGTGGATGATTAGCTTGCCCGTATTGCCGGCGGCTTCGAGCATACGTCGAAGACGGCGCAACAAATCTCCTACTGCCAATCCGTAGGAAAGGTACGTCACTGGACGACTCTCCTCTCTTTCGGCAAGGGCCACTACGGGAACTCTCCCTCCTGTGGACTTACGAGCGGTGCGAATCATGCGAACCATCTAAAACAAAAGAATTTAAAATTAGGTTAGATAAATTCTCAAACAAAAATCCTATTTTGAATGAAAGTTGGGGTAAGATGAAGAAAATGACTCCTTTAATAACACTCTTCAACCCACACCTTGGAAAATAGTTTTTAAGAAAATAGGGCCCTTAAATACGTCCATTTCTACCTAGGTCCACGTTCCTACGGGCAACCTTGGCTCTGATACCACCTCTGTCACACCCGGTTTTTCCGAAGAAACAACCAAGTGAATATCACATGTATGCCAGGATCATTTTCTCATATATGTGACGACAAATAGTGAAGCATCATTTATTACAAGCCAGGTGTCGAATATAAATAAGTCTTACATCACAAATGTCTCAATGGACACTAATGCTTCATCACAAGTAAATAAACTAGCAGCGGAATATTATTCTTTAGGGCTCCATCACAGGTGTTGCCCGGGGGTCTCCATGAACCTAAAAACCTTCCTCGGGTCCAAAATCTTGGTCATTATACACCAACTCATTATCTTGACCTGAGCAGCAATATAAACCAACAAATATGCAAGGTTGAGTACCAATGGTACTCAGCAAGTGTGGGAAAATTATACCATGCAGGGCTAGAACAAGGAGAGATTGAACTCATGGTTAAAGCACTACGCAATTAATACCTATCACCTTAGCTTATTAAGCACCTACATTACTACACAAGTGAAATGGTCCCAATCTCCCATCCCATCATCATAATCTAATAACCATAACATCATTTCCAATGTTAAGCTCCCCGCTTAACATCCACAACTTCCAAAAAAACCTTCACTCCTCTAATCATGAATAAGTCCAGGCCGCTCTTAACCGTGAGCACGGCTGTCAAGACAGTTTTGACTCTGCAGAGTTTGTACCACTGTACCCACATGTAGTTATTTCATCCCCCGTTGCCGGGTGGACTAAAAGAACCTCCATTATGCCAGTGGCTACGATCCACATTCACACTTCCCAGGTGTGCAGCCAGGAGATCACTACGAAGCCTTTACAAAGGGATTCCCGACGAGCGTGGGCCCACTGAGGTTTCACCCCTAACAGCATACAAGAGGCTCCAACCCCGCTGCAGTGGCCCCCTCTTGAGCCTTGCGGTTCATATGGTAGTCCAGCTGACACCTACTCCCCGCACCATCCAACACACCCATACTACGCCGGGGATACAAATAATTAATTGGCCAAGCTGCCCCATCTCAGCATGTGGTTGGCACTGTAAAGCCGGGTTACATGCTCCATGAACCGGTCCTTAGGATCTAGGCAAGTACTAAACACAAACCCAAGTCTCGTGCACCCAGCACACAACCAAAACATCCAACTTGCCTTGATCCCTACCTCTACATAACTCACAATATCTCATTCAAGAGTATGGTAAAATAAACTGATGATCTCATATCCCAAATGTCCCATTCTAAGCATGGCTAAGCATATGCACGTAAATAAATGACATGACAAAATAAATCCCAACCCAAGCTTCAAGGAAACAAGGTAATGCAATTCTAGGGAAACATCCTAGCATGGGTTTCATCTTTCAGTTGACAATGCAAATAATTCTATCTACACATCCTAGCATAGGTTCAAAGTGGTCAAGGACACTTGCCTCCTTCTTGCTGCTCTTGAAATGGGTAGTCCTGATCTTGGAAAGGGTTAACTTGCTCTTGAACAGGTTCTACTTCATACCATCACACATAGCAAAAGAAAAACAACAATCATAAGACATAGTTCACACTTCTACTTTATACAAACCACACATTCATATTTATGAAATTCATTCACCATTATATGTGTTGTGGTTACTTTGTGTGTTGATCTGTGGCTTGCACACACTTTTATTTAGATGTGTATGATTTCTACTTTGGTGTTCAGATTTATACTTACATACTATATATATATATATATATATATATATATATATATATATATATATATATATATATATATATATATATATATGTGTGTGTGTGTGTGTGTGTGTGTGTGTGTGTGTGTGTGTTTCAGTTTTAAATAAATTCCTTACATTAAACTACCAAGTATGTATGAAAAATATTTTTCTTCTCCATATGTGCCTTCATAATTTTTATCAACCCTAAACTGAATTCTTTGGATTTTAGAAACTCCATTTATCTTTTACTAGTTGCTATATTTTCAGATTTATATTCCTATGCATAATTGTGCATTTTATTCTGAAATTAGTAATACACATCATCTAAACAGTATAGGTTCTGGTCCTAAATAATCTAATAACATGTTTTGACCTTGGCTTCTGATGTAGACTATTTCATAATTATTTTCCCTATTTTTCTATAACTATTCTTTACTTAAAAATGTGTCCCTATACTAATAAATGTGAATAATAAATGAAACAGATTCATTTCAGCCCAAAAATATATTTTTATCTCACTCCAAAGTTTTCTAAGTACTGAGAAAGTTTTTAATTAATTTTGACAATTATGTTTGTCCCCCTTTTTAATTTTTAAACACTAGTTACATATTCAATGTTTTAAATTAAATACTAAACAGGGCTAAAATAATGAACTCACCCCATTACAGGGTCTATAATATTATTTTCATAATTTCCAGGGGTCTAGCTACACTTATCAGAGGTGTTTTTCCTAATTTTTATTAAGTCCAGGGGCTAAAACTGATTTTTAAATGAATTTACATGATTTTCTGGAGTTCCAGGGGCTAGAACTGAAGTTTCCGGGGCTAGCTCTCAATTCCAGAGAACCCCAGGGGGTAGCACGTAAGAATTCCAGTCTTTATAATGCGGGGCTGACGTGGACCGTCCGATTTTAAACCGACGGCTGAGATTATAACATCGAACCGGTACGCGGGGTTTTAAAGTCTACCGTGCGATTTAAAATAAACGGCGCACAAGCGGCCACGTCGCTCTGATCGAGCGCGGACGGCGCTGCCGGCGGCGCACGGCGGCGGGAAACGGCGATCTCGCCGGAAAGTTTCGGATCCTCGAGAATTCTGCCTAAAACTGTGATCTTATGGCATAGATCGGTAGAGGGGAGGTCAGGGATCTCACCTCGGGGGTTTTCTTGAGCTCGGGGGTCCTGGAAAGTGATCGGCGGCGAGGTCCGAGGCAAAACCACGGCGAAGCTCGTCGGCGCTGTGTATACACCGTAAGTCTCCGAGTTTTCTGCACCTGCAAAGCTCCCCGGAGGCGGTGGATCAAGACCAGCGAGTTAGATCAAAGTTTCCGAGCTTAGATCGTCCAGAATTCACCGGCGAAGTCTCGGTGCTCACCGGAGTAAAAATCGGCGATCGCGTGGGAAAAACCGATCGGGGCTGGGGTTTTTATAGCCGGGGGAGGGCGGTGGGTCAGTTGTGATCGAGTTTGAGTCTTCTGGGACCGGAATTCGGGCTGAGGGACGCGGTATTCCGATCGGTTAAGATCGCGCGCGCGCGGGAGAGTCCGGGGTCGCGGGGTTGGGGATGACAGGTGGGTCCCACCTGTCTGTGAGGGATAGCGCGGGCGCGCGGCTGCGGGCTGGCGCGGGGGAAATTGGGCCGGCTGGCGGGTTTCGGCCCACTGGCCGGTTTTTTTCCCGTTTTCTCTTTTTCTTTTCCATTTCTTTTCTGTTTTGAGTCTAATTTGAATTCCAGTTTGAATTTGAATTTTTGCAAAACATGCAACAGGTCCAAAAATTTTTAAATTCCCCTCTGAACATGGTTTAGGGTTTTGAATCAAAATTTTGGGTGTTACAAGTGGCAGCCTTGGGAACCGCCGCAGTAAAAGCAATCATCAAGTGAGCGCACGCTCTCACGATCCCGTGGCCGTTCGTGCTCCGGCAGCGGTCAATTCGGGACTTAAAGGAAGTGCGCGGATCAGAAGAGACGGAGGTCCCACCTCGGGCTCGATATCTCCCCCGAGATGGGCCCGGGGGCCACTGTCGGTACCTGAGATATGGGGTACCCCCGCGCACAGGGTAAAATGCCTAAGGTGCTCGCCCTTCTCCGCAGGGAAAGCTCCGAAGGCGCCACGCGTCCGGCGGGGCCGGACCTCCCTCTCCTCAGAGGAGAGCTCCGGGCCCGCCACGTGGCATACGGAAGCCGGACCTCCCCCTCCGTGGGAGAGAGGTCCGAAGACGCCACGCGTCCAGCGGGGCCGGACCTCCCTCTCCGCAGAGGAGAGCTCCGGGCCCGACACGTGGCATACAGAAGCCGGACCTCCCCCTCCGCGGGAGAGGGGTCCGAAGGCGCCACGCGTCCAGCAGGGCCGGACCTCCCTCTCCTCAGAGGAGAGCTCCGGACCCGCCACGTGGCCAGAAGAACGGTGCTGCCTGCCCCCGAGCGGTAGGCAGCGGGCATAAAGGCGCCCCACACCTTGCCCGTACAAGGTATTCAAGGCCCGCGTCTTCCCAAGACGCGGAAACGCGGAGCACGCGCCTGTCAAGTGCCGTTGCGCCCAGTCGCATCACAGACTGGCGCGCGGTGTCAGAACCTGCCAGGTAATAAACGCTGCGACAAGACATCCCATGCCGCCTGCGCCGTCATCAACCACTACGACTAGCGTGCGGCATGGGCAGGGCGGCAAGATGTAGACTCAGAAGCCTTCGACCAGAGGCAACTACCGGCATAACTACAGATACGGTAGACAATAGACAATCTTCCCGGGACCACCTGTCGGGTCCCGGCTCCCCTTGTAAGCCGCCCGAGTCTTGGACTATAAAAGGCTCGGACAGGCGTCGATAGCAAGGGTTCGCATTTTGCAACTCATACGCTAGCCATACACTCTCAAGCTGTAACTCACCCCCAAGCTCAGGCCCCCCGGCCCTGAGCAGCAAGCAATACAGCGAGCTCCATAGCTCGCCGTGGACGTAGGGTTTTACACTCCGGCGGCCTGAACCACGTAAAACTCTCTGTGTCAAGCTCTCACTAACTCGTCCATCTGCGCAAGCTCTCCGCTAGGAACTAGCCCCTCCGAAAAAAGAACCTCCGCGGGCTGCCCAGTGCAGGCCCGGGGGAAGTGTCGACCGAACACTTCAACACAGTTGCTGAAACCCACGAAAATAGATTCGTTTAGGTACGGAAACCGGAGCCAGAACAGAAACATAATTTCGTGTGCCCTTTCGGACAACCCACGAAAATAATCTAATTTCGTGTGCCACTGACGCTAACCCACGAAAATAACTTTGTTTAGTGTGCCAGGCACGGAAACCACGAAAAAGTATTTAATTTCGTGTGCCTCTGCGGGAAACCCACGAAAATACTGTCGGACATGTCAGAGCCCGGACAGAACCCTAATTTCGTGTGCCACGGAAGCTAACCCACGAAAATGACGAAAAAGTATTTGCTTTCGTGTGCCTTTGCCAGAAACCCACGAAATTAACTAATTACGTGAGCTGGATCCTACCCACGAATATAAACTGGGCTGGCAAGCTATTATTTTATGTACCTATTTTCGTGAGCTTCGGCCACGCACGAAAATACAGGACCCTATTTTCGTGGGTTCTCCTGGACACCCACGAAAATAACTTATTTTCGTGTGTTACAGCTGAGGCACACGAAATTAGTGTTTAATTTCGTGGGCTTCCAAAGAAACCCACGAAAATAACTTTTGATTTCGTGTGCTGGTACTTGGCTCACGACAATAATTTTTATTTCGTGGGGGCCGACGAAATTACGTTTGGCCCACAAAAATTTGTCGTTTTCTTGTAGTGTTGGCTTGAGAACATCCGGGCGAGTGATGACGGCCGGGTGTATGAACTGTATGGATACCGGGCTCGGTGTGCAGCCAAGTCTGACGATTGTGTGAGTTATCTGCAGGTAGTCTAACCACGAAACGGTATACGTGTAGCATCCGTGTGCGAGTGACGCTTAGTGCCACTGAATTAACGAAGCCGGCTAAGTCCGGTATCGGTTTTTCTTTGTGAGGACATAGTACCGACATGATCTGGTGATGCATCGACGTCACATTCCACTAAATGAACAACTTCATTGTAAAACTGGAAAGTTTTAATCCAGGGCACTAAAACTTGATGTAACTCCGTCCCTTGATCAGGATATTCAAAGTTAACAAGTTTTCAACTTATAAGATACTAAGGATATACTCCCTTGTTTTCAGCTGAAATAAGGCTGAAGTTAATCAGAGGCTAGAGGTTGAGTTATTTCGAGGTTGGGGTCATCTGATACATTTCTGGAAAGCTTTGGAAGATCTTTACAACTTTTATGTTGATGTCCAGAGGTGTTTCATCCTCTAACCAATCGAAAAATGCAGTAGAGTTAAAACTGTCCAGAAAACAGGGCAGAGCAAATGCTCTCTGTAAATTGAGTATAACTTCCTGCATAAAAACCCAAAAATAGAAAATGAGGTAGTTCTGAAAATTTTATGAGATGGGTGACAACTTCATAACAGAAATTTTTGTCAGGTTTGGTGTGGAATTAACTGGAATTCTTGGATTAAATCAGTGCCTCAAGCAGGGAGGTGCTGTCCAATTTTATCCAGAAATTCTGCCAACTTTGAAATCTCATAACTTTTGAACCAGGACAGATATGAGGCCAAGCAAATACTTTATGGAAATCTATTGAAGTTATCTTTAACTTTGATGTTTAGCTCCAGAATTGGTTTTGCTTTAGCACGGTCTAAATCAGGTTGAAATGGAAACTGGTCAGGGCTGTCATATTGGACAGCAGATCAACAGTCAAATTTGTTTGAATTTGAACTATGTTTCCAAGTTTTATGAGTTCAATGACATGTTTTATGTTATAAATCTATGGTTTACTGTTCAAATAAATATTTGACATTTCTCAAATATGTTTCTACATATGACAGCGGATAGACAGTTGGAGAACGGGTGGGTGGTGTCCCACTGTTTTCACCGCAGCGGCTATCCGGAAGCATTGAGGCAAATGCTTCAATATTTCGGGTACAACAAGAGGCCGCAGTACTTCGCCAAGGAAGAAGGCGAGGAGGGGAATAAGACATGGACGATCCATGTCGAAGTTCCTTCAGGACCCACACCACCCGGTTGGGCGCCGTTCACCATTACGGTGAGAGGTAGACAGTCGGAGGGGATGTGGCAAGTGGCAGCCCGTGACACCATGTCGTGTTTCTGCCAGCTACATGTGAGAGCTATGGAGGGTACTCCATACGCGCTCGTTCCGGTGGAGGGACGAGCTAATCATGTGTGGGAAGGGAGGTACATGGAGGCAACAGATCCGGGTTGCCCCAGGTACAGTCCCGCGGAGGCAAACCTCAGTCTCCAATTGAGGGCAGGAAAAGCCATGATGGACAACCAAGCTGTTCATACGGATTGTCTTGCTGCAAAGCTCAAGGAGAGCACAAGCCGTGGAGACCATTTCGAGAGTGCTCACAGCGCACTCCGCAATGTGCCCCTTCCGACGATAAAGCGACTGAACGAACAACACAATCAGTTGCATCGCCTGAAGAAGGTAAAGAAGAAAAGCCGTGTCGACATCACGGCTTTGCAACAACAGGTGCAGGCTCTGACCCAGCAGAATGAGGTCCTTATTCAAGAGCGGGATGACACTATTGAGGAGGGGAAAGGCTGGGAAGAGGACTACAACCAAGCCATGGATGAGGTGCACGCGTTGCAGGACCTCGTACCGCCGGTAATGGGCATATCGGTTGTAGGTGCCGTACCAGTGATCTTGGGTCTTCCGGCAATGGGGGAACCCGAGCTGGAAGAGGTGGTTTTGGACCCAGAGCCACCAGCAGAGGTACTGGAGGAGGATGACCCGCAGGAGATCGAGTTCTACTCCGAGTAGGAGGTTACTGTTGCCAAGTAGGGCAGCAAGGGTGATGTAACCAAAGATTTTGTAATCGGTGACATGTCGTGTAAACAGTAGCATATGTATAGGTAGTGACGACATGAGCATGACTTCTCGGAGATCGAGAATAATGTATCTTGTATAAAGTTATGCTTTATCAATATATGTGAATGTTGTGCAAATTATTCATGCGTCACTTCAATACCTACTGTTTTATATGGGATTTTAAGTATGACATGTGCTGATCGCTGCTGTTTTGAATTTCAGAATGACTCGTACTCACGCCAACCTGGACGTTGGGGGTTCCAGTCAGGGGGGAGAAACCTCCCAACAACCTCCCGAGGACTCCTCGGAACAGCAACAGCAGCAACAGCAACAACCGCAACCGCTACCGCCAACGGTTACTTTGGCTGACATTGTGGCAGCGATAGCGGGATCTCATCAGCAGCATACGAGTTGCTGCAAACCCTCATTGCAAATACGTCTCGACCAGAGAGGCTTCAAGATCGTGAGGAGCGCCAACAGAGCTCCTACTCCGATTTTCTGGCTACTCATCCCCCGGTATTCTCTAGGGCGGATGAACCCCTCGATGCGGACAAATGGCTCCGCACGATGGAGATGAAGTTCGGGCTGCTCCAAGTGAGTGAGCAGCGCAAGACTCAGTTCGCGGTCCAACAGCTCCAGGGATCCGCGAGCGCGTGGTGGGCGAATTACTGTGCTTCGCAGCCCACCGAGCGAGTTATGACCTGGGCGGAATTCCGGACGGCCTTCAGGGCCTATCATATACCGCCGGGTCTCATGAAGAGGAAGACACAGGAGTTCTTACGCTTGCAGCAAGGGAGCCGGAACGCGCTGGAATACTCCAGGGCATTCAATGATCTTGCACTCTACGCTTCGTATCACGCCGATACCGACGAGAAGCGGCGGGATCATTTCTACCAGGGGCTTAACCCGCTCCTGAAAAACAAGCTGGCGATGTTCAATCGCGGAAGCCTCAATGACATTAATTGATGCTGCGATTGTTTAGGAAGACTCCGGCATGGAGTTAGCGGCAGCGGAAAGGAAGCGAAGCGCGCTGCAAAGCAGCGGAGAAGGAGGTGGTCCTTCTCAAAAATATCGGATGGTGAATCGCCCACCATCGGGTCCATGCTGGCACCCATCACAGAGGTCGATGCCATTCCGCAGTCGTCCATATTCTCCACCCGGCATTCAGGCCGGCACTGCCAGTACCACCTCCGCAGCAACAACAACAACAACAACAGCGGGCGATGCCGCGTGCGTATGCACCTCAGCAGCACATGCCTGGCTTTCGTCCCCCAAGCACCGGACAAGCAGCAGCCACATGCTACAAGTGTGGTCATCTGGGACACTTCGCAAGCAGTTGTCCGGAGAGGCAAGGCGGCGGAGTTGCACCACAACTTCCAGGGAGGAATCAACCCCGGAACCCCACTAATGCGCGGCGGGCAAACCCTAGGCCCGGCACCGTCCACCAACTTGCCATAGAGGACGTGCCAGAGGGTGAACCAATTCTTGCGGGTATGTTCCAACTCCAGCAGCATCCCGTCATAGTATTATTTGATTCAGGCGCCACGCATAGCTTTATTAGCCAAGCTTTCATTGCTAAATACAGCTTGCAAATACTACCAACCGATAGTCCATATTTGATGTGTTCACCGGGTGGGAAGATTTCAGCAAGCATGATGGTCCCAAAAGCGCCATTATGCTTAGAGGGTAGATGTCAAAAGGTCGATGTCATCTTAGGGATGTCGTGGTTAACCCGCCACGGCGCTGTTTTAGACACCGTCCTCCGAGTTGTGCACTTGAACTCAGAAGTGCACGAATCTCATTCCTTATTTCTGGACAGTCCAGAAATAAAACTTCCAAGTGTGTATCAATCCACAACCATCAGATTGGAAGACATTCCAGTAGTCCGTGAGTTCCCTGACATGTTCCCGGATGATTTACCGGGGATGCCGCCCGACCGAGAGGTGGAGTTAAAGATTGAACTTGCACCGGGAACCATGCCAATATCCCGAAGGCCGTACAAGATGGCGCCCAAGGAATTGGCTGAACTAAAGACTCAGCTAATGGACTTGCTAGAGAAGTGTTTTATTAGGCCTAGCTCCTCGCCATGGGGCTGTTCGGCATTATTCGTGAAGAAGAAAGACGAGATATTGCGGCTTTGCGTGGATTATCGTCCACTAAACGCCGTAACCATCAAGAACAAGTACCCGTTGCCACGGATCGACATGTTGTTTGATCAGTTGGTCGAAACAAAGATCTTTTCCAAGATGGACTTAAGGTCCGGGTACCACCAGATTAAAATACGGGCTGAGGATATTCCGAAGAAAGCGTTCTTGACGAGGTACGGGCTTTATGAGTACCTGGTCATGTCCTTCGGCCTCACCAACGCTCCAGCTCACTTCATGTATTTGATGAACTCGGTATTCATGCCGGAGCTGGACAAGTTTGTCGTGGTCTTCATCGACGATATATTGGTATATTCCAAGTCGGAGGAAGAACACAAGAAGCATCCGCGTATAGTCTTGCAACGGCTGCGGGATCACAAGCTATACGCGAAATTCAGCGAACGCGAATTCTGGATATCGCAAGTGCCTTTTCTCGGGCATATCATCTCAGCGGAGGGCATCGCTGTAGACCCGAGTAAAATCACACAAGTGCTGAATTGGAAGTCCCCGAGGACTGTTCACGAGGTACGGAGTTTCCTCGGACTCGCGGGATATTATCGGAGGTTCATTCCGAACTTCTCGAAGATTGACAAGCCTATGATGGAACTGCTGAAGAAGGCTACCAAATATGTTTGGAGTCCAGCATGTGAACCAGCGTTCAAGGCATTAGTGAAACACTTAACATCAGCACCGGTTTTGGCACAGCCAGACACAACAAAACCGTTCGATGTGTACTGCGATGCATCCGGCATTGGGCTCGGATGTGTGCTGATGCAAGACCAAAGAGTGGTTGCGTATGGATCATGGAAGCTCAGAAACCATGAGCAGAATTATCCAACTCACGACTTGGAGCTCGCTGCCGTGGTACTTGCACTTAAAATGTGGAGGCACTACCTACTCGGTAACCTCGTGCATTTATATACCGACCACAAGAGCCTCAAGTACATATTCACTCAGAAAGAGCTGAACATGAGGCAGCGAAGATGGTTAGAGTTGATTAAGGATTACGAAATAGAGATCCATTATCACCCCGGCAAGGCAAATGTTGTGGCGGATGCGCTGAGTCACAAGTCACACGTCAACAATCTGACCATCACACCATTGGAAGAGAAGGAGCCACCATTGCATGTGATTCCACATGGAGCTCTCTACAACTTAGCTTTGATCCCCACCATCCGTGAAGAGATAGCGGCAGCTCAGAAAAATGACAAGGGCATGTCGCATTGCGGAGATGTATAGACAGTGGGGAGCTGAAATATTTTCGGAAAGACGGAGACGGAGACGGCGTCCTATGGTTCAAGGACCGGATTGTCGTACCCCGTAACCCGGAGTTACGGAAGAAAATCTTTGATGAGGCTCACTTGTCAAAGTTTTCTATTCACCACGGTAGCAAAAAATGTACCAAGAACTCAGAGGCAAGTTTTGGTGGACACGGATGAAGCAGGAGATCACAAAGTACGTGTCCGAGTGTTATACATGTCGAAGGGTGAAGGCATACCATATTGAAGAAACCGGGACTGCTACAACCACTGGGCGTTCCTGCCTGGAAATGGGAAGATGTGAGCATGGACTTCATCGTTGGTTTACCCACCACTTTTCAGAAGCATGATTCTGTGTGGGTGATCGTCGACCGGCTCACCAAAGTTGCCCATTTCATCCCGGTCAAAAACAACTACAACGCCAAGAAGTACGCTGAACTGTACATCTCACGGATCCTATGCTTGTACTGCGTACCCCATACCATCATATCGGACCGGGGCACTTTATTTGTGTCCCATTTTTGGGAGCAGCTACACGCTGCATTGGGGACGAAGCTGATCCGTAGTTCAGCATACCACCCGCAAACGGATGGACAAACTGAGCGGGTAAACCAAATTTTAGAAGATATACTACGAGCTTGCGCTATCAACCATGGCGATAATTGGGATGATCACTTGCCGTTGGCCGAGTTCTCGTACAACAATGGATACCAAGCCGGCATCCAGATGGCGCCTTACGAGGCGCTATATGGGAGAAAATGCCGTACACCACTGAATTGGTGTGAGTTTGGCGAAAGGGTTACCTTCGGGATTGATCTTGTCAGCAACACAGAGGAAAAGGTTCGACTGATTCAAGCGAACCTAAAAGCCGCCCAATCCCGACAGAAACAATATGCAGACCGGAGAAGACGCCCATTACAGTTCGAAGTTGGGGATCACGTATATCTACGTGTATCTCCAATGAAGGTCGTGAATAGGTTCGGGGTGAGAGGAAAGTTGGCACCCCGATTTATCGGTCCATTTCAAATAACAGAAAGATGTGGATCAGTAGCATATCGGTTGAAATTACCAGAAGCACTGTACGGTGTGCACGACGTCTTTCACATCTCCCAGCTGAGGAAGTGTCTCAAGCTATCCACTACCATCCAGCTGGAGGATATAGAAGAACTGAAACCAGATCTCACGTATCGGAAGGAACCAGTTCAGGTTATAGAAGAAAAGGCCCGAACCACACGCAACCGTACATTGTGGTTCTACAAAGTTCTATGGAGTAATCACTCCGTAGACGAAGCAACATGGGAGAGCGAAGGATTTCTTCGCGCTAACTACCCTGACTTTTTCACGTCGCATATACGGTAATTTTCCATCGTCCACTCTCTCATTTTCACCTTATAATCTCGGGACGAGATTCTTTTAAGGGGGGGGGGGGGAATGTAAGGGCCTA
This sequence comes from Neostapfia colusana, assembly GCA_030760725.1. Classification (NCBI taxonomy): domain Eukaryota; kingdom Viridiplantae; phylum Streptophyta; class Magnoliopsida; order Poales; family Poaceae; genus Neostapfia; species Neostapfia colusana. Next base: position 35,196,664 of record JASWHV010000004.1, on the reverse strand, counting down.
AGTTTTTGGCACATATTCAAAGTGTTCATCACCACTCACACCCTTCATTTGAAGAAACTTGATGAACACATTTGAAGAGCATGTAACCACCATCAACATGCTTATTAGAGAATAAACTCACAAAATGCATTTCCCACATGCATCATCTAGGGGCTGAGCATATGAAAAACTCCAACACCTTTCTAGGAAGGCTCATGCCAAAATTCACCCAAATCAAAAACCTTTTGAGGTCTTGTTGGGTATAACTAGAAAGAGGGTGGTTTGAACTCAAATTCAAATTCAAACTACTTGCATCCCACGAATTCAAAAGTAGGAGGCATATTCTTACTCAGTACATTTTTGTGAGCTCACACACCAATTTTCACTCCATTTGGAGTTGATCTTGACATGAGCTAAGTATAGACAATTCAAACTCAATTTGAATTTCAAACTGCATATGTGTTAAAAATACATTCAAATACTCCACAATTTGAATTCTATCCAATTCAAATGGCCAGTTGGTAGATAATTCAAATGACCAAGTGTATTAGGGTGATTACTGTTTGTAGCAGTGAGAGGAAGTTAATTTCAGAGGTTAAAAAAGGGGCTGGGACCCACATGTCAGCCTCACTAGCAAAATCAACCGACTGAGAGACAGAACACTCGGTTCTCGGGTAGCAGCCGAGCGCGCCACCGAGAGGCTAGCCGGCGCCAGTTCCTGCTGCGTTTCCCCACGCAGGAGACCAGCTGCCTGTCTCCTTATCCCTCCCCCGCATGCTCCTGTTAAATATCCCCCGAGCCCACGGCGAGTTCATTCAGTTTCACACCGAGCTCCACCGCAAACCAGCCGCCCTCTCGATTCCGCTCGTGAGCAGGCCGATCTCTCGTGAACACAACCCCCCCCCCCCCCCCCAGTAGCAAAACGTCATCATGAGCAATGTCCTAGACGTCGTGTTTTCGGGTGAACAGGCGCCGTCGAGCTCAGCCGGGCGTTTTTCCCGGCGAACCGAACATTGCGGCCATCCGAGCTCTCGTGGACAGCTCGGCACAGCCATCGTTGCATCCACTTCTCTAGACAAGAAAGGTGCGTTACTGCACGTAGATGGTGTAGCCGAAAGCCGTTTGGCATATGATCAACCATCGGTTGAGAATTTCCAAGTTTACCGAAAGCCAGTTCATATGAGCCGAGCTCATCTTCAATTGAAATTTAGACTCCACACACTATTGTTGGTCAAGCCGGTTGTCCAGTAGGTTCTATACATGCTAACGCACACGCTCGAGAAGGAAGCAAGGAAAATCATTGAAAATCGGCCGTGATATGGCCGTTTTCCTCGCTGCCATTGCAAAGTACCTCGGCTCACCATCGAGGGTGTGGTTGCCGGCGTTTCTAGCTTCCACAAAGCCTTGGTTCCGGTTCCTCGTGCTCCACTGATGCTCTCTGAGAAATTTCCAATTGATTTCGTGCACGGTGGTGCGAAACCGACCTCGCCGAAACCCTAGCGGGTGCTGTCACCTGTGCGCGCGGGTTTCCGGCCATCGCCGGTGTCCGGCGAGCTCACAGCAGAGTTCAGGAGGTCGGAAAAGGGGGAGGCGGCGAGTTTCAGGCCCGGAGGTGGCCGGAAACTCGGTTCCGGCGAGTCTCGCCGGAGGCCACCGCCGCCGGGTATTTGGCGCGAGGATGAAGACGAAGCACTGTGTGCGGGACCCACAGGCAGAAGTTTAAACTTTTCTTCGATTTTCAGTTTCAGTTCAAACTTCAAACCCACATAACTTTGGCTGGGAAGCTCCAAATCGAGTGAACCAAATTTTGTTGGATTCAGCTCTCTGAGTACTTTCCAGAAAATCAAGTTTCACTCTATGAAAATCTTTATTTCTCCAGAATTAATTCTGCAAAGTTTAAACTGTTTAGAATTTTAACTGGACAACCCTTTGGAGGAAAATTCTGAAATTTTGCTAGGTTATTCACCAAAACATCCCTGAGCTACCATAAAATATTCAGATCCATTTGATCTCATTTGATCCACCGAATGGGGTGATTAATGAAACTGTTCCAGAGAAAATAGAAAATGTCCAGAAACATTTTCAGAATTTCTCTGAAATTGTTTAGATCATATCCTTAGCTAGGAACCTTCAAATTAAGTGAGACCAACTCCATTAGAACCCTCTGAAAATCTAGTTTTCAGAAAGTCATGGCTTGCTCCATGAAAATCTCTATAACACCCTAGAAGCTCCAATTAAGGTCAAGTACATAATTATTTGTGGAGAGCTCAAATGAGCTTTGCTGCAAATGAAACTTGGCCAAGTCTCTGTTTAGGTTGTAACCAAACCACAGTAAAAACTTCAGAGTCATTGGGTCTGTCTAGTAAGACTTATAGTCGTCACAAGTTTAAATTCAATTCAAATGCATTTAAATTAATACATATACATGTTATCTCATGTAGTTGCTAAGGTTGAGGAGGGACCCAAAGTCTTAGACTTCGTCACTCCAGAAGAGCAGCTAGCCTACGACCAAGAGCAGCAAGGCAAGCTCCAGTTTGCATTAACCCTTTTTATAAATTTTTATTGTTTTCAAGAACTTAATTTGAGCACCACTTACTTCTTGCATTAGAATCTTGTTTTGAAACCCAATTGCATAGCCAAGGAAACTATGGGTTGGGATTAGGATTGAAAACCCCATTTAGCTACTGCAATGCTAAGATAGAGTAGGATTCGGTACAAGTCGAGTAGTTGGAACTACTCGCGAGGATAGGCTAGAGGCACTCGACTCGGGTAAAGATAGCAAATGAAACACATGGCAAGAAAAATGAGACCGAGCGGAGAGTAAGGGCAGCAGGATTGTGGGGCCTGGGTGCTATAGCTCCGCTTGTGTCGATTGAGGAGCGAGCTGTGTGCGGGCCTGTTGAACAAGCTAGAACAGTACCGAAGACCTACCGGCTTTATGGGAACCGAAAAACCGATGTAACTCGGGTAGCTGGGTGTTGAGGCATAGCTGGTCGTTCAGAGGGTAGGTTGAGAGCTCGAGGTGTAAATCGGATGGCGGCACTGTGGATGCGCACGCCGAGACCTCTTGCTCGGGACGATTGGACCGGTTCAACATTTGGCTGACGGGTGAAAGGTGGTTGCGTACGACGTCTGTGATGGTTGCTATAGGCAACATCGAGTACGGGCGTACGTGACGGGTTATTCGGGTAACCCTGCAGGTGTACATCAATTATAATTGCCGTCCCTCGCGGTCAGTGAGTACCACTTGTTCACTGTACCATGACGTAGAAAGAATAGGCTAGATTCATGTTAAAAGTTTGCTGATTTGAAAGATATACCTTGCTTGTTAATGTATTGTTGTAATTTAGAGCTAATTAAAGTTCTTTTCAACTTTGGGAAAAGTACATGAGAGAAATGCGTTTCTTGTTTGATTGCGGCTCTCTCATGTGCCTTAGCGTGAAGTTCTCCACAACCTGCTGCTAAAACTTGAAAGAAAGGTTCCACTAATTAGGCGAGTCCTTTGCAACTTATTTTACCTCATGTACCCTATCAACCTTCATGTAGAAGTTTCATGTATAGAGAGACGGGTCAGTCTTGCTGAGCCATCGTGCTCACTGCTTGTGTTTGAATCTTTTGCAGGGGTTTATGAGGCAGGGACTCCCGAGGAGGAGACGGAACCCCAGGAGGGGAACCCCGTCAAGTGGGAGTCATGTACGCCGCTGTGTTCGTGTGTGTGCGTGCTAGTGAGGACACGTTCACGGGCTGAACGTGAACTCAATGCATAGTTTACGCCCGTGAGTGTGGAATGGACTATTTTGTTGTAAAAATGTTCATAAACTGGTTTATGTAATAAAACTTTGCTTCCGCTTTGTATCTTTGACGTACGTTATCCGGTGCTGTGCAATGCAGCACCCCTCAGCGTGATCCTGGCTCGACAAGGCCGATGGGGTCGTGTCAATTTGCAAGCTGTATTTAGCAATAAAAGCTTGGCTAATGAAACTATGTGTGGTGCCTGAATCAAATAAAACTATGACGGGATGCTGGTGGAGTTGGAACATACCCACAAGGATGGGTTCTCCCTCCGGCACATCCTCTATGGCAAGTTGATTGACGGTGTCGGGCTTAGGGTTTGCCCGCCACGCATTAATGGGGTTCCGGGGCTGATTCCTCCCCGGAAACTGTGGTGCCACTCCGCCGCCATGCCTCTCGGGGCAGTTGTTGGCGAAGTGCCCTTGGCGACCGCATTTGTAGCATGGGGTTGACGGCTGGCCCGTGCTTGGAGGACGAAAGCCCGGTGTGAGGGATCGAAATCCGTACATCCCAGGATCTCAGAGGGTGGTGCCGCACGATGCGACACCCGACAGCACACATCATAAGGCAACCATAGTATTACATTGAAAACAAACTGAATATGTACAAAAAGTAGTACAAACCTTCAGTTTACATCTATTTACAGAGTTTACTATAGCAGAAGATAATTATACAACTCACACCCACCTAACTAGCAAAAGTTGGTTGTCCGGCCCTACGGACAGCCCACACTAGCTGCACTCAGCCTCAGCGCGGCGTGTACGGCTCCCACTCAGCCGTAGTCCCCGACAGAGGGTAGCCCTCGCAGGTGGACTCATACTCTGAGTCTGGGGGGTAATCCTAACCTGCAAACACTCATAGCAGCAACCTTGAGCACGATGGCTCAACAAGTCTTAACCGACACCCCTACACATGAAACTCTACATGCAAGTCATACAAAGGTAGGATAGCAATTTGCAGCAAAGGACTTGCGTACAAGTTCATCCTTAATTCACCTTTTAGCCACAAGTCAACGGTTCATGAATCTGAAATTTAGTAAGCAATGTTTGGTGGCACACATGGAACAATACAATTTATTCATATCAGCAATATTGAATCATAACATTCCATATATTAACATACGTCACAACTCAGTGACCAAGTGGTACTCATTACCGCGAGGGACAGCGAGTCGACTTGATATACACCTGCAGGGATACCCGAATAGCACGTCATGTACGCCCACCTGTGGAGCTGCACAGCATGCTCACTCGATGTCGTACGGGACAACCTTTTACCCAACAGCCCAAATGTCGAACCAGTTACACCAAAACGAGCAGGAGGTTCCCTACATGGAGCATCTCTCTATGTCCGTTAGCAGATTTCCACCTGGCTGCCCTCAACCTACACCTATAAATCGGTGTGCTATGCCTCGACGACCGGAGGTTTAGATTACATCAGTTTATCGGAGCCCATATATCCAATATGTCTTCGGTACATTCAAACTTGATCAGCATGGGCCGCACATGGATCGGTCCTCAATCAGCACGGACAGGGCTTCACACACAAGACTTCCTATTGCTGCGTCCTAGCCCCCTGCCTAGTCTCATTTTTCTTGCTAAAGTTGTCTCACGTCTCGAACCAATCACGTGTGACAAACCCTATACTCGCGAGTAGATTCCAACTACTCGACTTGTACCGAAGTCTATAAACATTAAGCCGAGCATGAACTATTTGAGGACTTAGACACTACCCTCACTCCTTTTGGAATCATTTGGTTATGCATTTAGGGTCTCATCCATCCTACACCTAATGCACATACATACTTCAAACTAATTGAGTATAAAAGCAAAACTTGATAAAACTTGTTAAATGCAAACCGGGGCTTGCCTTGTTGCTGCTGGTCAGGGGTTAAGGTCTATTCGGAGGTATGAAGTCAAGGATCTCCGGGGTCTCCTCGCGTTCAGCGACTACACGTAAGCAATTTAATCGACATGTCAATTTAAATGCAAAAGTGTTAAACCTAGCATATAAAGACCATAACTCTAGCTAGACGTCTCATTTGGCTCTGAAATTTTAACTGTGGCCTTGTGAGAACCTAAACAGAGACTTGACCAAGTTTAATTTGAAACAAAGCATAATTGAGCTCTGCCCAAATAAAAGTCCAAATGGTCATTACTAGAGCTTCTAAGGATTTCCAGGGATTTTCATGGATCAAACCATTACTTTCTGGAACTATAGTTTGAGATGGTTCTAATGTAGTTGGTTTCATGTAATTTCCATAATCCAAGAGAAAGTTATGCCCTAATCAAGATTTGAGAAAATTTTGAAAAATGTTTCTGTATATTTTCTATTTTCTCAGGGTAGTTCACTTAATCACACCATTAGGGGGAACAAATAAACTTGGATGAATCTCTAATTTTGCAGGTGGCCCAAGGATTTTCAAATGAACATCCTAGCCAAATTTCAGAATTATCCATAAAGTAATTTTCCAGATAAAATGCCCAACAGTTTAAACTTTAGGGAATTAATTCTGGAAAAATAATAAGTTTCATGAGCTGAAACTTGTGTTTTATGAATAGTACTCGAAAAGCTGAATCCAACAAAATTTAGTTCACTGAATTTGGAGCTTCCTACACAAAGTTATGAATTTCTAAAGTTGGAGCTAATTCTGAAATAGTTTTTCTATTGCAAACTCGAGCTGGGCCCACGGTTTAAACTGCAGCTAATAGGATTTGAGGACACCCGGGCTACGTGGTTTCCATCTGTGTAGTCACACAAGATCCCTGGCCACAACCGATCCCGGTTTTAAAATAAACTCGCTGACAAGTGGGCCAGCCCTCCCTTCTTCAACCTTCGGCGCTTTCTTCACGCACGCGCGCTCTCCTCGCCGGACCGAGGCGGCACCTCGCCGGCCGTCTCCCAGCCGGAGACTCATTGCCCGGGGATTTCGGGGTCGGGGAATGTAACAGCCCTAACTTTTGTAAAGTTTGATGTCAGCTCATAAAACAAAGTTAAGGCAACAAAAGACTATAATTGTGTCACATGAAATGATGAACACATAAATGGACATGTGAGGAAGTTAAAAATTTTCTCTAGCCCATGCTCAACACATATTAACCTAGAGGAAATAATTACACTCCTAAAACTCTAACTCATGTGCACCTCCTCTATGAGTAGAGTGGAGAGAATTTAAATGCAATTTGAATTCTTTCGAAAGGATTCCTATTCAGATTGTACAAAGGCCCATATGTGAGAGCATAGATGCATTTCTCATGTATTCAAGAGCCTAAGTTTCAAATTTGGAGAATTTTAGATTTCATATACTATTTATTCCGAGGATTAAATGAGGGCACGTTCAAATTCAAACTTATATTTGAATTTTGAACCAAACATACTCAATTTCAAAATCTGATTTCATATTTGAGTTCCTCATAATTCTGTTGACCTATCCTCCAAGTTTGATCAAATTCGGAGCTCATTTGCTAATTTAAATCGAAATGGGGGATAAGAGGGAGAATTGTGGCTGTGGACCCCACATGTCATACACCACAATTGAACAGCAGACTCTGTTTCCTCCCGAAGGCACACACGCTCGACAGCAGCAGCTGGGCACGCTCGGTGGCTCAGCTCCAGCTCCTGCTTGCGTGGTGGTTCCCGGTCTGATCAACACGCCCAGGAGTGCAGCAAAGCTGTTTCGTTTCCTCACAGCCCGAGCGCTGGCTCGCTTGTTTTCCTCCCGATAAGAACAGAACCTGCCGCTCTCTGCTTTCTCTGAACAACAGAACAAACCAAGCAATCTTTGCCCCAGCTTTCCACAGCAAAAACCTTCGCCCGTGAGTGCTCTGGCCGGCTGGCAACTTCCCTCCACCGTCCCGAGCTCACCGGCGCCTAGAAACAGCAAAGCTTCTGCTGCTCGCGAGTTGAAACCGAAGGAGCCGAAACTGATCACCGTGGACAGCCGAAACCAGAAGGGATCACGCCCAAGCAAGCCACCCCCATCTGTGCACCAACAAGTCTAGTTTCTAACCTCCAAATCTCAGCCCCAGCCATTGATCACAGAGGGAGAATTTCAAGTTTTTCTCCCGGGCGGCAGAAACGGACCTTGAGGTAAAGAATTGTAAAATTCGTCCTCAATTCATGTTTGTTGGGTCTCAAACTTCACACACAGGTTGTTAACTGCCTAGCACACCTCCTCCATCGATTTTAGACCAAGAAATTGAGTGTAGAGTGAGCAATCCGAGCTCTTCTAGAGGGTTTGCCGCTGGACCCAATCGGGTGCACGGTGCCGATAGGTTTAGAGCCATCTCCAGCTGGTTTAGACCTCATGCCGGTCTTCTACATGATCCCCTGGTGCTGTAGAGCCCAAGAACCGACCATTTGGTGGAGAATTCACCGTGCAAGACCTCACCGGAGCTCTAGGGTTTGCTGTGACCGGTGCGCCCTGTTTTCCGGCGAGTTTCAGCCGCCGGCGACCTCACCAACGTGTTCAGCGTGGGGAAATATGGGGGGCGGCCAGCAGGGGGTCTGGAGGCGGCTGGGAACTGGTTTTCCGGCGACCTCACCGGAGGGGGCCGCCACTGATGTGTTTCGCGCGAGTCTGGAGGTTAGGGATGACAGGTGGGACCCACTGTCAGCATTTAAACATTTTCCAGATTTTCCCACTTTAGTTCAAACTTTGGAGAGCCATAACTTTGTGTAGGAGTGTCCAAAAATTGTGAAACAAATTTTGTTGGATTCCTCTCGAAGGGTACTATCCAGGGGTGCAGCCCAATATTTATGAAAATCACTGTATTTGGCTCATTAATTCATTTAATTAAAATCTTGTATGAATTTTTACAGAAGTTCTGTTTATTGGAAAATTCCCAAATTTCGACAGGACATTCTCCCAAGATTCCTTGAACTCCAGTAAAAATTCAGAGGCATTGGACCTCATTTGCTTGGTCAAATGATGTGTTGAGTCCTTATGTCTCTGAAAAATGGGAAAATGAACAGAGATAATTTCAGCTTTTCCTCATTCTTTGTAAAATCCATATCTCCATGTAGGAAACTCCAAAAATGGTAAAACCAATTCCTATGGACTCATGACATTTTGTACTTCACAAAAAAGTCTACTTTGCAGTATAGGAAAGCTTAATGTCTAGGGGGTAAAGGCAGATTAGTGAAAATTACATAAGGAATTATTGTGATCACCTTGAGCCATTTCATGAGCTCAATTTTTGCACACTGCCTAACTAGCTTCCATAGAAGCTGTGGTTAAATTCTCAGCTTGATTGGACCTCTGTAACTTGAGCTACCATCTTTTAGGTTTAAGTGTTCATATAATGGACTTAATCACATGGGGATTACTAGTATCCCTTTTCACCTAGCTTTCATCTTCTCTAAGTTTTAGATCCAACAACAGAAACCTTGCTGTTGTTAATCTCTTTTATGTGTGAGTTAACTGGTACAACAGTTTGAATCATTTTTTAAATTGCTTTTGAATACATGTGCATAAATCATCTTAATAGCACGTGACGTCGACGTTCGACGAGGACTCGACTCTGCAGCGAGGATCTCCATCTCGTGACGAGTTTGGCGGATTCTCTGGAGGAAGACTAACTCCTAGCTTCTAACAAAACCGTTGAGAAAGGCAAGCCCCGGTTTTCATATCGTTACCGTTTTTTAAATTTTGCTTTACTTCACATCATGTTTATTAGACTTGAGTGCATTATGTCTAGGATGATTGAAACCCACTTGCATGCCTATTACATCCCTGAATAGAAGGTTTAGTGTAGGCTTTGCCTCGTCGTAGATGCTAGGCTAATGTTGTAGCTAGCTCGGTAGAAGTCGAGTAGTAAAAAGCTACTCGCGAGAAAGTTCGAGTAATGGAGTTACTCGCGAGAGATAAATGATAAGAGCACCCTCATGAATATGAGATAGGGACGGGGATGTTCCTGTAGGATGGAGCGCTCAAGGTTCGTCTCGACCTGCGATTGGTGTGACAATGCTTGAGACCACATTTGGCCTGGACCGGGATGGTAAGGCAAATGTGGAGGTTGGTTGTAGCCCCGTCCGTGTCGGTTAAGGACCGTATGTATGCGGCCCTGCTGGACAAGATTGAGCTGTACCGGATATATAGTGGGGTATGGGACCCATGAAACCGATGTAACACGATGGACCATGATATAGAAACTCATCCTTCGCGTGGGAATGGCGTTGAGAAGGCGGGAGGTGTAAATCCTTTAGCGGGCAACTTCGACATGTCCGCGTAGAGGACCATCCTGCTCGGCGCGAAGCGTTTTTCTATGTCGGGGTGTCGTGTGAAAGGTTGCTGCATACAACGTAAGAAAGAGCTCTTGAGAGAGTCTTTCGTGGCGGGTGTATGTGTCGTGTACTCCGGGTTGTTATTGATTCGAATCACCGTCGCTCGCGGAAGAGGATTGAGCATACTTGCCCACTGCGCCGTGACTTAGTAAGAAGATGAACTAAGTCTCTTAACTTGCTGTTTGTGGATTAATCACTGTATTGGAACCTTGACTGAAGTAGTTATAGAGCCAACTAAATTTCATTTCCACCTTAGGCTAGCAACATCGGGATAAGCGTTTCTTGTTTGATTGTGGACTTCCGATGTTGTGAGGCGTGAGGACCACTAAAATGAAGGCTATAAGAATCTGAATACAAGGATCAAGTTTAGTCAAGATGCATTTTTGCAAATTCCTATGCCTACTTTCTTACTACCCCTGCATGTAGAGTTGCATGTTTAGGAGTGACGGGTAAGTCTTGTTGAGCCTTAGTGCTCACAGTTGCTTCTGAGTTGTTTTTGCAGGTAGCAGGATGCCTGCTATGAAGAGGGTTGTTCGGTGAGACGATGAACCTCACAGTTTGTTCAACTCATCGGAAACCTAGCCGCTGCCTTTCTTTGGTGAAGCTAGTAGGAAGCGTTCACGGGCTGAACGGCTTCTCTTCGGCGTAGTTAGGGTCGAGAGCGAGTAGTTTGTCCAGCAAATTTTAATTTCCGCTGTGTGTGTACTTATGTTGTAAAAGATCTTATCTTGAGAAAAAAATGGTTCTGTTATGTTCTTATCGTCTATACGTGCATGCTGTTGGGTGCCGCATCGCACGGCACCACCCACTGCGATTCCCGGGCGTCACAGACGTGGTATCATAGCCGCATTGGGAATAGCACGCATGAAAAGAGCATATTTTCGAAAACTTAGGGGTATATGAGTGAGGAACGTATACTATGCCCACATAAGGAGTATTATTAGCATAGTTATCTAAGGTGGCAAGCTAACAGTGTGTTACTCTTCAGTATTTAAATTCAGTAACGACGCACCTACGTGGAGGTAAGAATGGTAAGGAATGCCACCGAAAGCGGATCAATTTCGGTTAGCTCACCCATACGAGGAAAGTAGTGTGGGATGTTCCGTTCAGCAATGGACGGGAAGTGAATATGTTTTCTAAGACTCTTCATGTCTTAGAGACATATGAATGGCACTAGCCTCTAGTGCGCAAACCCAGGGGCAAGAGGAGGAGACCCCATCGTGTGGTTTGTAACACGAAGTATGTTCTCTAGGACTCTTCATGTCCTATGAGGCTTACGGAAGCGCTGTTCCACCGGTGTGCTTTATTGCAAAGGTGTGGATCCCCCGTCGGGTGGTGAATAACCCGATCATGTACCTTGAGACGTGGCTTGACTCAAGGACGGCCCGTATGGCAATGATACGGGGCGTATGCTTTTACTATGATATGGACCTGCCTAAAATGATAAACCAATGTGTGCATTATTATTGAGTGGTTTTATGCAGGTACCTTAACCACGTTAGTACATGTCGTGTAGACAACGTTTGTGAGTGATCGTTTTAGTGCCACCACTTGAGACGTATACGCCGGGTATAAAGCCGGTTAGAATTTTAATTTGGTGAGGAAACGTAGTACCGTGACGTGTTTTGAAACTGCATAAAAAGGAAGATTTGAAAATAAAAAGAGTAAATTTGGAGTCTAGGATTCTATTAGGGGTTAATGAACTCCTATATTGAACTAAGAGTCAATTGGGAGTATAGATTTATTCACAAAGACTTAGAAATAATCTCCCCTGTTTTCAGCAGAATTTTGCTGAAGTTGAACAGGACATAACTTTTGTTTGGTTGAACCAATGGAGGTAAGGGATACATTTATGGAAAGCTATTGAAGTCTTCTACAACTCTTCAGTAGAACTCCACATCAGAATCACCCTCCAAATGGATGAAATTCTCAGAGGAGTGTGAACTGCCCAAAAACAGGGCAGGCACAAATTGCTCTCTGGAAATTCCTGTATTTCGACCATAACTTTCTATAGAAAAATTTCTAAGGGTCATGTAATACACTGTTGGAAATCTGGTGATATATGCTATGACTTTGTAGTTCAAAGTTTCTCCAGATTTGGAGTTTAGTTGTATGAAATATTGCGGACAAAACAGCCACTTTCAAAGGAGGTGCTGTCAAAATTGTTCCAGATTTCTGTTAACTTTGAAATATCACAACTTTTGATCCAAAACTGATATGAAGGCAAATGACTACTCGTTGGAAAGATATTGAAGTTAACTATAACTTTGATATTTAACTTGATACATGAAATTGCCATTTTCATATTCAAATTCTGGGATTAAGGCCTATTGGTCATGCTGAACAGAGTAGTGCTTATTGCCATTTAGCTTGGAACTTGTTGTGGAAAGGGATGTCTTAGACTTCTCTAAGCTCCGTAACATGTTCTCAAGTTATTTTTCAGCTTGTCCTACTGTTGGAATTAAGGGTTTGGACAAACTCGTTAAAGTTGGTAGATATCAGAATTGTCAAAACCCTGGTTAGATTGTGTAGTGCTGCAATATATATGTGATGTTTTTACGGTTAATGTTTTCAATTCAAGTTGAGTTAAACTTTGAATTTTAACCGTAAATTGCTCACTCTTGCAGCATGGATCGTGCTCATTCCAGGAGTAAGGTTGGTGAGTCGAGTCACGGCGAAAGTAATTCGCCACGACAAGAAGTGCCGACATCATCAACCGGATTGGCGGAAATCTTGGCAAAGATGGCTGAGTCTCTGGATCTGTTGGTGCGACAAAGCGTACGACAGGAGACACTACAGCAAAATTCCCCACCAAGCACTTATCTGGATTTCTTAGCAAGACAACCACCGGTTTTCTCGGAAGCGAAAGAACCGTTGGAGTCGGCTCATTGGCTCCAACGTATTGAAGCCAAGTTCGATACGCTTGAATGCGATGAGTACCAGAAGACTCTATTTGCCGCTCAACAACTCCACGGAGCTGCTGGAGCTTTGTGGGCGGAGTACATCGCTACTCTTCCAGAAGGTCATCGAGTGACGTGGGATGAATTCCGGAATGTTTTCCGGGCACGTCACATTTGTTCGGGAATTCTACGAACAAAGTATCAAGACTTTCTGGAGTTAAAGCAAGGTGAAAGGAGTGCGTACGAGTACTTCAAAGAGTTTGAAGACTTGATGCAATACGCAACTCATATGGTTGACTCGGAAGCGTTGAAGTGCGAGTATTTCTTCCAAGGTTTGAATGTCGAACTTAAGGAACAAGTGACCTTGTTCAATAACGGTATTTACAATGAGTTGGTAAATGCTGCTATCATTAAGGAGGACATGCATCTTCGTTGTGAAGCGGAACTGAAAAGAAGTATACCGCCGGACAGTGACATCGAGGTTCGTCCGAACTATCGAGTGCGGTATTACTCGCCAGTTAGGCAACAAATTCAGCCAGTGGTGCAACTCTCACAACCACGGCTGGAGTTGATCACATATGAGCCTCCACCTCAACAACAGCGGACAGAAATTATTCGTGCAACCCTACCGCAACCAGCTACGCACGAATTATCTCCACCTCGTGTTAGTAGAGAGCTGAGGATTTCTACAACACGAAACCGTCGTGGTGCTGAGCAGAGTCACACTCGTGTGTTATCTCAGCAATGCTCAGATCAGCACCGTGAACCTTCACAGAAGAATCGTTCAAAAGCTGGCAGGGTTAATTACACTGCTATTGAGGATATTGCTAAAGGCGAACCAGTTTTGGTGGGCAGGTTCACTTTACATGAACAGCCCATTTTCGTGTTATTTGATTCCGGGGCCACCCACAATTTTATTAGCAGAGCCTATGTGCTGAAGAATAATCTTCCATTTAGCACAGTTAAGCATCCGTTTCATATCAACTCACCCGGAGGCAAGATATCAACAGATGAGATGGTCTCTCGGGCACCGTTATGTTTGGGTGGAAATATCTATCCTGCAAGCCTTATCATAATCAAAGGCCAAAGGATTGATATTATCTTGGGGATGTCATGGTTGACACATTATGGAGCTATCTTTGACATCAGCTCGCGGACTGTCCAACTGAATTCCCCAATACACGGTTGCAACACATTGAATCTTGTGGATCCATCACAACAAGTTGCAGCAGTGCATCAGATTGAAGCTCCTAAGCTTGAGGATATTCCAGTGGTATGTGAATATCCAGATGTGTTTCCCGAAGACTTGCCGGGCATGCTGCCCGAACGTGATGTAGAGTTCAAGATTGAACTTGCACCGGGAACAACACCTATTTCTCGGCGACCATATAAAATGGCACCAAAGGAGCTAGCAGAATTGAAGGAGCAGCTTAATGACCTCATGGACAAAGGTTTTATACGCCCAAGTTCATCACCTTGGGGCTGTTCCGCACTCTTCATGAAGAAGAAGGACGAGACTTTGAGACTATGCGTAGATTACCGTCCACTGAATGCTGTCACTATCAAGAATAAGTATCCACTACCGCGCATCGATATTTTGTTCGATCAACTAGTGGGTGCTAAGGTATTTTCCAAGATGGATCTTCGGTCCAGGTATCACCAGATAAAAATCCGGGCAGAAGACGTACCTAAGACGGCGGTCTCGACAAGATATGGTCTTTACGAATATCTTGTCATGTCCTTTGGGTTGACCAATGCTCCGGCTCATTTTATGTATCTCATGAACTCTGTGTTCATGCCGGAGTTAGACAAGTTTGTCGTGGTTTTCATCGATGACATCTTGGTCTATTCAAAGTCTGAAGAAGAACACGCTGAACATTTGCGTATTGTACTCCAACGCTTGAGGGATCACAAGCTATATGCAAAGTTCAGTAAATGTGAGTTTTGGATCAGCAACGTGCCGTTTCTTGGGCATATTATTTCAGCGGAAGTCATTGCTGTGGACCCAAGTAAAATCGAGCAAGTGCTGAATTGGAAATCTCCAACATCTGTTCATGAAGTGAGGAGTTTCCTAGGTTTAGCGGGCTATTACCGGAGATTCATTCCAAACTTCTCCAAAGTCGCTAAACCTATGACGGAGCTGTTGAAGAAAAGCACCAAGTATGATTGGAGCAATTCATGCGAACAAGCTTTTCAAACTTTAGTGAAGTATCTCACTACAGCTCCAGTTTTGGCCCAGCCGGACACTACGAAGCCGTTTGATGTTTATTGTGATGCATCCGGCATCGGTTTGGGTTGTGTGTTGATGCAAGAAGGACGTGTGGTCGCGTATGGATCCCGACAACTCAGGGGTCATGAGCAGAATTACCCGACGCACGACCTTGAACTAGCTGCAGTGGTCTTAGCATTGAAAATGTGGAGACATTATCTACTAGGCAATCTAGTACATCTCTACACTGACCACAAAAGATTGAAGTACATCTTCACACAGAAGGAACTGAATATGAGGCAGCGAAGATGGCTCGAATTGATCAAGGACTATGAACTTGAAATTCATTACCATCCGGGCAAAGCGAATGTGGTTGCCGACGCACTTAGTCGGAAAGCCCACGTTTACCATTTAGCCATGGCTGCACATGAAGAAGGAGAACCAAGCCTGCGCTTAGTTCCCTATGGGTTGCTGTTCAACCTCGCTCTTATTCCTACAATCCGAGATGAGATTGTAGAGGCTCAGAAGAGAGACAGAGGTATGTCTCATATCCGGAGGAGAGTGGACAGCGGTGAATTGAAGATGTTCCACAAGGATGAAGAGGGTACTCTATAGTTTAACAACCGTATAGTTGTACCCTGAAACATGAAATTGCGGAGGAAGATATTGGATGAAGCACATTTATCAAAGTACTCCATTCATCCGGGAAGCGATAAGATGTACCAGGACTTGAAATCTAAGTTCTGGTGGACACGGATGAAAAGAGAAATTGCGAAATACGTATCCGAATGTGATACGTGTCGGCGGGTTAAAGCCGACCATATGAGGAAAGCCGGACTACTTCAACCGCTGAAGGTTCCAGCATGGAAGTGGGAAGACATAAGTATGGACTTCATCGTTGGTTTACCCATGACCAGCAACAAGCATGATTCTATTTGGGTAATCGTCGATCGTTTGACCAAGACGGCACATTTTATTCCAGTCCATACCGAATATGTGGCAAAGAAGTATGCGGAGCTGTTCATCTCGAGAATCGTGTGTTTACACGGGGTTCCCCGCACCATCGTGTCTGACCGAGGTGTGTTATTCGTATCCAGATTTTGGGAGCAACTGCATGCTTCCTTAGGAACCAAGTTAATTCGGAGTTCAGCGTATCATCCACAAACTGATGGTCAAACGGAGAGGATAAATCAGATTCTGGAGGATATGCTACGGGCATGTGTCATTAATCATGGGAAGAACTGGGATGACCATCTACCGTTAGCAGAATTCTCATATAATAACGGTTATCAATCCAGCATCAAGATGGCCCCGTATGAAGCTCTTTATGGCCGGAAGTGCCGCACACCACTGAATTGGTGTGAATCCGGCGAGAGAGTAGTCTACGGGATTGATCTTGTGAAGGAAGCCGAGGAACGAGTGCGAGTGATCCAAGCCAATTGAAAGGCTGCTCAATCTCGGCAGAAAAGCTATGCAGACAAAAGACATCGACCTCTTCACTTTGACATCGGGGACCACGTTTATCTTCGTGTCTCTCCGATGAAAGGAGTTCATCGTTTCGGAGTGAAGGGGAAGCTTGCTCCGCGATTCATCGGGCCGTTTGCTGTCACTGAGATATGCGGACCCGTGGCCTATCGTCTGGAGCTACCGGCATCACTTTCGAGTATTCATAATGTTTTCCACGTATCTCAGCTACGGAAATGTCTTAAGTACCCAACCGCAGTTCATATGGAGAACATTGAGGATCTTCAACCGGATCTCACTTATTCTGAGTATCCGATACAGATTATTGACGAGAAGACTCGCGCCACAAGAAATCGGACATTGCGATTTTACAAAGTCTTGTGGAGCAACCACACCGCTAATGAAGCCACGTGGGAAAGCGAGGAATTTCTCCGTTTAAATTTTCCAGACTTGTTTGTACCATATGTCCAGTAGTCATTCTCCCTTCTTTCTTTTTGTAATCTCGGGACGAGATTCTTTTAAGGGGGGAGGAATGTAACAGCCCTAACTTTTGTAAAGTTTGATGTCAGCTCATAAAACAAAGTTAAGGCAACAAAAGACTATAATTGTGTCACATGAAATGATGAACACATAAATGGACATGTGAGGAAGTTAAAAATTTTCTCTAGCCCATGCTCAACACATGTTAACCTAGGGGAAATAATTACACTCCTAAAACTCTAACTCATGTGCACCTCCTCTATGAGTAGAGTGGAGGGAATTTAAATGCAATTTGAATTCTTTTGAAAGGATTCCTATTCAGATTGTACAAAGGCCCATATGTGAGAGCATAGATGCATTTCTCATATATTCAAGAGCCTAAGTTTCAAATTTGGAGAATTTTAGGTTTCATATACTATTTATTCCGAGGATTAAATGAGGGCACGTTCAAATTCAAACTTAAATTTGAATTTTGAACCGAACATACTCAATTTCAAAATCTGATTTCAGATTTGAGTTCCTCATAATTCTTTTGACCTATCCTCCAAGTTTGATCAAATTCGGAGCTCGTTTGCTAATTTGAATCGAAATGGGGGATAAGAGGGAGAATTGTGGCTGTGGACCCCACATGTCATACACCACAATTGAACAGCAGACTCTGTTTCCTCCCGAAGGCACACACGCTCGACAGCAGCAGCTGGGCACGCTCGGTGGCTCAGCTCCAGCTCCTGCTTGCGTGGTGGTTCCCGGTCTGATCAACACGCCCAGGAGTGCAGCAAAGCTGTTTCGTTTCCTCACAGCCCGAGCGCTGGCTCGCTTGTTTTCCTCCCGATAAGAATAGAACCTGCCGCTCTCTGCTTTCTCTGAACAACAGAGCAAACCAAGCAATCTTTGCCCCAGCTTTCCACAGCAAAAACCTTCGCCCGTGAGTGCTCTGGCCGGCTGGCAACTTCCCTCCACCGTCCCGAGCTCACCGGCGCCTAGAAACAGCAAAGCTTCTGCTGCTCGCGAGTTGAAACTGAAGGAGCCGAAACTGATCACCGTGGACAGCCCAAACCTGAAGGGATCACGCCCAAGCAAGCCACCCCATCTGTGCACCAACAAGTCTAGTTTCTCACCTCCAAAGCTCAGCCCCAGCCATTGATCACAGAGGGAGAATTTCAAGTTTTTCTCCCGGATGGCAGAAACGGACCTTGAGGTAAAGAATTGGAAAATTCGTCCTCAATTCATGTTTGTTGGGTCTCAAACTTCACATACAGGTTGTTAACTGCCTAGCACACATCCTCCATCGATTTTAGACCAAGAAATTGAGTGTAGAGTGAGCAATCCGAGCTCTTTTAGAGGGTTTGCCGCTGGACCCTATCGGGTGCACGGTGCCGATAGGTTTAGAGCCATCTCCAGCTGGTTTAGACCTCATGCCGGTCTTCTACATGATCCCCTGGTGCTGTAGAGCCCAAGAACCGACCATTTGGTGGAGAATTCACCGTGCAAGACCTCGCCGTAGCTCTAGGGTTTGCTGTGACCGGTGCGCCCTGTTTTCCGGCGAGTTTCAGCCGCCGGCGACCTCACCAACGTGTTCAGCGTGGGGAAATATGGGGGGGCGGCCAGCAGGGGGTCTGGAGGCGGCTGGGAACTTGTTTTCCGGCGACCTCACCGGAGGGGGCCGCCACTGATGTGTTTGGCGCGAGTCTGGAGGTTAGGGATGACAGGTGGGACCCACTGTCAGCATTTAAACATTTTCCAGATTTTCCCACTTTAGTTCAAACTTTGGAGAGCCATAACTTTGTGTAGGAGTGGCCAAAAATTGTGAAACAAATTTTGTTGGATTCCTCTCGAAGAGTACTATCCAGGGGTCAGCCCAATATTTATGAAAATCACTGTATTTGGCTCATTAATTCATTTAATAAAATCTTGTATGAATTTTTACAGAAGTTCTGTTTATTGGAAAATTCCCAAATTTGGACAGGACATTCTCCCAAAATTCCTTGAACTCCAGTAAAAATTTCAGAGGCATTGGACCTCATTTGCTTGGGCAAATGATGTGTTCAGTCCTTATGTCTCTGAAAAATGGGAAAATGAACAGAGATAATTTCAGCTTTTCCTCATTCTTTGTAAAATCCATATCTCCATTTAGGAAACTCCAAAAATGGTAAAACCACTTCCTATGGACTCAGGACATTTTGTAATTCACAAAAAGTCTACTTTGCAGTATAGGAAAGCTTAATATCTAGGGGGTAAAGGCAGATTAGTGAAAATTACATAAGGAATTATTGTGATCACCTTGAGCCATTTCATGAGCTCAATTTTTGCACACTGCCTAACTAGCTTCCATAGAAGCTGTGGTTAAATTCTCAGCTTCATTGGACCTCTCTAACTTGAGCTACCATCTTTTAGGTTTAAGTGTTCATATAATGGACTTAATCACATGGGGATTACTAGTATCCCTTTTCACCTAGCTTTTCTCTTCTCTAAGTTTTAGATCCAACAACAGAAACCTTGCTGTTGTTAATCTATTTTATGTGTGAGTTAACTGGTACAACAGTTTGAATCATTTTCTAAATTGCTTTTGAATACATGTGCATAAATCATCTTAATAGCACGTGACGTCGACGTCCGACGAGGACTCGACTCTGCAGCGAGGATCTCCATCTCGTGACGAGTTTGGTGGATTCTCCGGAGGAAGACTAACTCCTAGCTTCTAACAAAATCGTTGAGCAAGGCAGGCCCCGGTTTGCATATCGTTACCGTTTTTTAAATTTTCCTTTACTTCACATCATGTTTATTAGACTTGAGTGCATTATGTCTAGGATGATTGAAACCCACTTGCATGCCTATTACATCCCTGAGTAGAAGGTTTAGTGTAGGCTTTGCCTCGTCGTAGATGCTAGGCTAATGTTGTAGCTAGCTCGGTAGAAGTCGAGTAGTAAAAAGCTACTCGCGAGAAAGTTCGAGTAATGGAGTTACTCGCGAGAGATAAATGATAAGAGCACCCTCATGAATATGAGATAGGGACGGGGATGTTCCTGTAGGATGGAGCGCTCAAGGTTTGTCTCGACCTGCGATTGGTGTGACAATGCTTGAGACCACATTTGGCCTGGACCGGGACGGTAAGGCAAATGTGGAGGTTGGTTGTAGCCCCGTCCGTGTCGGTTAAGGACCGTATGTATGCGGCCCTGCTGGACAAGATTGAGCTGTATCGGATATATAGTGGGGTATGGGACCCATGAAACCGATGTAACACGATGGACCGTGATATAGAAACTCATCCTTCGCGTGGGAATGGCGTTGAGAAGGCGGGAGGTGTAAATCCTTTAGCGGGCAACTTCGACGTGTCTGCGTAGAGGACCATCCTGCTCGGCGCGAAGCGTTTTTCTATGTCGGGGTGTCGTGTGAAAGGTTGCTGCATACAACGTAAGAAAGAGCTCTTGAGAGAGTCTTTCGTGGTGGGTGTATGTGTCGTGTATTCCGGGTTGTTATTGATTCGAATCACCGTCGCTCGCGGAAGAGGATTGAGCATACTTGCCCACTGTGCCGTGACTTAGTAAGAAGATGAACTAAGTCTCTTAACTTGCTGTTTGTGGATTAATCACTGTATAGGAACCTTGACTGAAGTAGTTATAGAGCCAACTAAATTTCATTTCCACCTTAGGCTAGCAACATCGGGATAAGCGTTTCTTGTTTGATTGTGGACTTCCGATGTTGTGAGGCGTGAGGAACACTAAAATGAAGGCTATAAGAATCTGAATACAAGGATCAAGTTTAGTCAAGATGCATTTTTGCAAATTCCTATGCCTACTTTCTTACTACCCCTGCATGTAGAGTTGCATGTTTAGGAGTGACGGGTAAGTCTTGTTGAGCCTTAGTGCTCACAGTTGCTTCTGAGTTGTTTTTGCAGGTAGCAGGATGCCTGCTATGAAGAGGGTTGTTCGGTGAGACGATGAACCTCACAGTTTGTTCAACTCATCGGAAACCTAGCCGCTGCCTTTCTTTGATGAAGCTAGTAGGAAGCGTTCATGGGCTGAACGACTTCTCTTCGGCGTAGTTAGGGTCGAGAGTGAGTAGTTTGTCCAGCAAATTTTAATTTCCGCTGTGTGTGTACTTATGTTGTAAAAGATCTTATCTTGAGAAAAAAAATGGTTCTGTTATGTTCTTATCGTCTTTTCGTGCATGCTGTTGGGTGCCGCATCGCACGGCACCACCTACTGTGATTCCCGGGCGTCACAGGGAACATGTTGGTGGGGTCGGTACGGGCGCTAGAGGACAGGAACTATGCCGGTGACGTGCGGCGGCCTCGGGAGAGGTTCGGTGCCATTGGCCGGTGGTCCTAGCCCGCCAAACTCTTGGGTTTTTGGCTTTACAGCACTGGTTGAACTCGTAGAAGCTAGACATGAGTCCAACCAAGGTCAGGAAAGTCGGCTACTAGGGTTTCACCGTGCGCCCGAGACGCGCCGCTGAGTTTGCGCTCGGGAAAACTGGAATTGGTTGGTCTACGTGGCTATTAGAGCTAGGGTTGTGAAGCCAAGATGATCGGCTGCTAGCTTAGCTCTTATGTGCCAGATTTTGTGACCTAAGAACCATCAAGAAGTGAGAATTTCTCGGTTTCATACCGAGGTGTCGAGTTGCCGGGCTCAAACGAATTTCGCTGAATTCGCTGGCGAGGAGCTACGGCTGGACTCAATGTTCGGAAAGGAGCAGCACGGGTCACCAATGCGACCGTGGGTGTCCTTGCGCAGGCGTCAGAGTCCCCGGTGTGGGCTGTCCAGGTGCACACCGAGCCACCGTAAGGTTCGGTCGCCGCGGGAAGCAACATTCTCGGTGTGTGGCAACCGGAATCCGCTCGGTTTTGTGACGAGGAAGTAGAGGGAAGACTTCCAGCGCCATTTTGCCGCTCAGAGGGCACTTTGTGTGGTGGTTTTGCTGAGCTCCCAATTGATTTCGAGAGGCGGCAGTGAGCTCGGTTCTTTTCTTGTGCGAGGAGGAACACAGTCTCGGTTTGGCGATTTTGTGAGCGCCCGACTGCTTCGTGCGGTGATCAAGTCGGGAGCAGCTTGCCAGCTCGAGGAAGGAAGCAGGAGGTGGCCTCTGTGGCTCACGCGGTGGCGCCCGGAGGTGAGTCGGTTGCTTCGAGTCTGAACCGAGAGCAGAGCCCTGATGACTTCGGTTGCAAGATTAAGTGACTCACTGACCAGTGGGTCCCCATCCCCTCTAATTCTTTTCTTTTAGTTATGCCACAAATATCTCAGCTACTCACAATTCAATTGTAGACTTCACTCCCAAGTCATGCTTTGAATTTGAAATCCTAAAATTTGAGCTGGGTTATCTAATTCGAATCATACTTGAATTTGAAATTCAAATTCAGTTTTGAATTAATCCAAAAATAGCTCCCGACAAGATGAACTCCAAATGGAGGGTAAAAATTTGTGGAGTAACTCAGAAAAATGTGCTAAGTTTGAATATGAAGTCAACTTTTGAATCCAAGTGATGAAAGTGACTGGAATTTGAATTTGCATTCAAAATAGCCCTTTTTACAAATGTCTCCAAAAGTGCCTCAAAATGATTTGAATTTGCATGAAACTTGGCATGAGCACTCCTAAGAATATTTAGGGCCTAAGGGTGAGCTCAGCCTCTCATGTTTATATGTGTGAGATCCTACTTTTTGGAGTTATGAGTTTTTTCCTCTAATCCACCTTTTGATGGTGTTTACTTGTTCTTTACAATTGTTCATGAGACTTCCACCAAATGAGCTGTGATATGGTGATGTGATGAACACTCTAGCAAGTAAGTTCTTGGGCTTTTACACCCGGCATGCGTTGCTGAGGTGCAAACGCGCGCGGCATTGTCCGCTGCTGCTGTTGTTGCTGCGGAGGTGGTGCTGGTAATGCCGGTTGGAATGCCGGTGGTGAATACGGCCAACTGCAAAACTGCATCGGTCGCGCGATATACCATACAGTATTTTCGGGGAGGACCACGTCCCTCTCCGCTGCTTTGCGGCACGCTTCACTTCTTCTCTGCCGCCGCTAACTCCTTGCCGGAGTCCTCTTGCACAATCGCAGCATCAATAATGTCATTGAGGCTGCCGCGATTGAACATCACTAGCTTGTCCTTCAAGAGCGGATTCAGCCCCTGGTAAAAGTCGTCTCGCCGCTTCTCATCCGTATCTGTGTGATAGGAAGCGTACAGCACGAGATCATTGAACGCCCTGGAGTATTCCAGCGCGTTCCTGCTGCCTGGCTGCAGGCGAAGGAACTCCTGCGTCTTTCTTTTCATCAGACCCGGCGGTATGTGATAGGCCCTGAAGGCCGTCCGGAACTCCGCCCAGGTCAGTACCCGCTCGGTGGGTTGCAAGGCACAAAAATTTGCCCACCAAGCGCTCGTGGACCCCTGAAGTTGTTGGGCCACGAACTGCGTCTTCCGCTGCTCACTCACTTGGAGCAGCCCGAACTTCATTTCCATCGTGCGGAGCCAGTTCTCCGCATCGAGGGGTTCATCCGCCCTTGAGAATACCGGGAGATGAGTAGCCAGAAAATCCAAGTAGGAGCTTGTTGACGCTCCTCTCGGTCTTGTCGCCTTTCTGGTCGAGACGTATTCGCAATCAAAGTTTGCAGCAGTTCGGTGTGCTGCTGGTGTGAGCTCGCCATGGCCGCAACGATGTCGGCCAATGTAACTGTTGGCGGTGGCGGTTGTTGTTGTTGCTGCTGTTGCTGCCCCGAGGAAGCTTCGGGAGGCTGTTCGGAGGCCTCTCCCCCTTGACTTGAACCACCAACCTCAGGGTTGGCACGTGTACGAGTCATTCTGAAATTCAAAACAGCAACGATCAGCACATGTCATTCTTAAAATTCCATGGAAAACAGTAGGTCTTGCAGTGACACATGAATAAACTTGCGCAACTTTCACATATATTGATAAAGAAAAAACTTTATACAAGATACATGATTCTCGGGTAAAAATTACAGCCACTTTTGACCACCCGAGGTGTTGTGCTCATGTTGTCACCACATACTCACATGCTTCTGTCTTTCTAATGACATGTCGCTGTTACAAAAGCTACCATCCGTAGAAAAATATTTGAAAAGGTCAAATATTGATTTTATACAGTAAATCATTGAGTTATAACATAAAACATGTCATTGAACTCACAAAACATGTAAACACAAATCAAACTTAGAGCAAATTTGATTGCTGGTCTGCTGCCCAAACTGACAGCCCTGACCAGTTTCCCTTTTAATCTGATTTAGACCCTTCTAAAGGCAAAACCAGTTCTGGAGCTCAACATCAAAGTTAAAGTTAACTTCAATAGCTTTCCAGAATATATTTTTTGCCCTCAGATCTGTCCAGGTTCAAAAGTGATGAGATGTCAAAGTTGACAGAATTTCTGGAGAAAATTGGACAGCACCTCCCTGCTTGAGGTACTGAATCGATCCAAGAATTCCAGTTAATTCTACATCAAAATTTACAAAACTTTCTGTTACAAAGTTGTAAATTATCTCCTGAACGTTTCAGAGCTACCTCATTTTCTATTTTTTGATTTTTATGCAGGAAGTTATGCTCAATTTACAGAGAGTTACAGAGAGTATTTGCTCTGCCCTGTTTTCTGGACAGTTTCAACTCTACTGCATTTTTTGACCAGTTAAAGGATGAAACACATCTGGACATCAATAGAAAAGTTGTAAAACTCTTCCAAAGCTTTTCCAGAAATGTATCATATGACCCCAACCTCGAAAGAACTCGACCTCTAACCTCTGTATAACTTCCAAGGGAAGGAGTTAAATCAAAGTTTTAGTTCTCTGGATCAAAACCTTCCAAGTTTTACATGGTGTTGATCATTTAGTGGGGTGTGACGTCGAAGCGTCACCCAGTTCATGCCGGTACTACGTTCCTCACAAAGAAAAACCTATACCGGATTTAGCCGGCTTCGTTAGTTCAGTGGCACTAAAACGTCTCTCGCACACGTGTGCTACTCGTCTACCGATCCGTGGTTATACTACCTGCAAATAAACCACACAATCGTCAGGCTCGGCTGCACACCGAACTTGGTCCCAATACAGTTCATACAACCGTCCGTCATCACTCGCACGGTTGTTCTCAAACCAATCACGCCTTGAGCTACATGTTCACGTTACTAACCACGTGACGGGGTCTCCCATACTTGCCCGTAGCATATGCCAGAGAAGGGCGTTGCTCGAATACCCCAAACGACATGAAGAGTCGTAGAGGATACTAAAGCTGGCCGGGTTACCTGCCACCCGTGAGGCTCCACCCTTTAGCTTGTGGGCACTGGTGGACAGTGCTTACATGCACCCCCCAAGACATATGACGTCCCAAGATGCATGATTTTCCGACATAAGCAATTAGGTTAGAGTTGCCGTTTGCTATACACTAATAACATCCTTATATGGGCTACTAACTCGTTCCTCACCGAGTTTTTGAAAAGATGACATTTTTAAGTGCATTAAACCTCAAGGGAGCTCTGATACCACGCTGCGAGGACCCGATGGTCTCGACTAGCCCGGATCACGCTGAGGGGTGCTGCGTTGCACAGCACCGGATAACACACAAAAAGGTACAAAGCGGAAGCAAAAGTTTTATTACAATAAACTGTTTTTGGACATGTGTACAACAAAATACGTCAAGTCTACACTCACGGGCGTAGACTAAGCAAAAGAGTTCACGCTCAGCCCGTAAACGTGTTTCCACTAGAACACACGCACACTAACACTGCGGCGTGCACGACTCCCACTCGACGGTGTTGCCCTCTTGGGGAATATCTCCTCCTAGGGAGCCTCCTCCTCATAGTGTGGGGGATGCAACGCGGCTCCGGCAGGACCTCGTCGGGTGGTGCCGTGATATGCGGCACCCAACAGCACACGGGTCGAGGACAACACATCCCATTACATAAATCATTTGCGGAAGCGTACAAGAGTATTTTACAAATAATTATCTCAAAATAAGCTACAGCGGAAGACTACAACTTTCACGACTCATTTCTAGCTTAGCAACAAAGAAACAGTCCAGCCCGCGGACGTTTCATACTAGCAACACGAAGAACAAACCACAGCGGCGAGGATGCTCTTGAGTAACCACTCGGAGGTTTCCGAGTCTCATCAGCATCCCTTCTCATAAGCATGAAGTCAATCCTGCAAAACAACTCGGATAGCATCTGTGAGCATAACGCTCAGCAAGACTTAACCGTCACCCTAGTCATGAAACTCTACATGAGGTTATGAACATAAGGTAGGATGGCATAATGCATAATAAACTCGCCTAAATTTGAATCCTTACTTTTAAGTGTTAATAGCAGCAATTCAAGAATAACCTTGGGCACGCCACATCGGGAGTCCACAACCAGACAAGAAATGCTTTCCCCCGATGTAATTTGCTCATGGTGTAAACGATTCCGGTTTGCACTAGCCTATTCATACAAAGTATCGTCACAATGCTAGTATCAACTTTCAAACCAATATGATTAGTTCCTTTCTCATGCAAGTTCTTACTATGTCACGACTGTGAGAACAAGTATGCTCGGTCCTTTTCTGCGAGCGATGGTGATTTGAATCAATAACACCCGGACTACACGACACGTACGCCCGTACTCGACGTTGCCTACAGCAACCATCACCGACGTCGTATGTGGCAGCCTTTCCCCCGTTTCACTCACGTTGAATCGATCAAATCATCCCGTACAGCAGCCACTCTCATGGTGCACCTACCGACATGAGATGTCATGAGAATGTTACCCACATACTGCACACCGGCCGTCTCGCCTGAGGTGACCCGAAAAGGCTTAAAGCAAGCTTCCCGATGTACATCGGTTTACTGGGTCCCATATAACCAGCATGAGTCCGGTACACAACTCAAACTTGCTCAACAGGGCCGCATACGGATCGGTCCTTGACCGACACGGACAGGTCTATAGCACCCAGGCCCCTATGTCCTGCTGCCCCTACAACCTGCCAGTCTCAACTTTAACTTTCTACACATTTTCTGAACCAATCCCGTATGCCCCTGTTGTTCCTGATCATGCGAGTAGCAGCTCACCACTCGACTTCTACCGAACCTTACTTAAGCATGGGAGTTCTACACGATGTGAAGACACCTACCCAATACTCCATGGGTTTATTTGGTCATGCAAGAGGAGTATCAAACACTAGACCTAATGCACATATCATATGCTAACCAAAGAGTGAATACAAAATAAAAACTTAACAGCTGTTAAATGCAAACCGGAGCTTGCCTGTTTTGTGGTGTAGTAGTATATAAGCAGTTAGTGATCCTTGCTGATCAACCCTTGATTCTCTGGAGTTTGATCCACTTCAATGAATCGCTCCTTCAAATCCCCTTCGTTGTGAATCCTATTGAGATGCATATGCACAATTTTTATAGAATGCAATGGACAGAACTAAAGACTGGATTTTCTTAAGAACAGAGGCGGTGTGGAAATACCATGAAGGGCTTGGTTTGCCTCTGTTGTGCAAAGAAGTTTGAATGAACTAAATTTGTCTTAGTGTTTTAGTTTCTAACTATCTAAGTTTCCTAATGACCATAAGAGATGAGCTAAAAATATTTGAATGCAACTGAAGAACAAGAACTCCAATGGCTTCAAAACTTTTACAGCATGTTCTATACTAACCAGAGATTTAGCTTGCCAAATTGCAGCTAATGTGGAGTCAAATTGTGTTCTCCATAATTCCTACTATGTCCCTTATGTATTTCCCACATACATAAGCATGGAGAACAAGAACAGGGAGTTCTAAGGATCAACTTGAGCTGATAATTTACATGTAAGTTCCCGGTCACATGAGAGTAATTTGATCCAAAATTCAGACCTTTTACTTAAGTAGTTACTCCAGAACAATTCTTTAAGCATTTCTACTCAAAGGAATTAATTATGGAGTAATGTGCATTTTGATGTCCAATTAAGTAAACTACAATTTCAAGTAGGTCTCTTAGAGTATGTCTGAATTTTCCTATGATTTTTGGAGCTCTGAATTGCCTAGAATATATTTTACAAGTGGGTAACATTTTCTGAAAATGTTTTCTGGGCTCTTATGAACACAGCAGTTTGTATTTAGCAAATTGCTACATAAATGATATTCAAATGAGCTGAAAATTTGCTAGAAGGTCAACAATATGCTAAAGAATATTCTGGCAAAATTTGAGGATTTTTGGATGAACCAAACTCCCTCAATAATTCTTTTTCAGGAAAAGTTCAAAGAATTTTCCAGAATTTAATATTGACTTTCATACAAATTGAAGTTCATATTTGGATAGATCTTTGCAAAAGGAATCCAACCCAATTTGAATCACTCAATTTGGAGGTTTCTATACAGAGATATGAGTTTCCGAAGTTGGAACATTCTCTGGAATTATTTTGCTACGGGAAATCAGTTGCACCCACGGGTTTAAACTCCAGCCACTCAGAATTCAGTCACACCGGCTCACAGGGTTTTGGCGCTCGCTCACAGCGGATCCCCGAGCCACAGCTGATCCCGAATTTGAACATTGAGTCGCTGACACGTGGGCCACCCGGGTTTCTTCTTCCTCCCGTTGCCCCTTCGCGCGCGCCACCTAGCTCGCCAGCCCGACGCCGCCCCTCACCGGCTCACCGTTTACGGCCATCGCCCGAGCTGGGGATCGCTTCTAGGGCATTATGGAGGCTGGGAAACACGACTGTGGCACTTGTTCGAGCTGCCGGTGACCGGAAATACCCCGGTGACGTGCGGCGGCTTCGGTTGGAGTCCGGCACCGTCGGCCGAGGTTTTTAGCCCGCTAAAATCTGGACCAATTAGCTCTACAGCACCAGTGGCTGATCGCAAAGCTCGGCATGACCTCGAACTAGCTCGGAAACGGCCGCAAATGTGTTGTCATCGTGCGCCCGATCAGGTCCGTCATGAACACCCTCGGAAAAGCTCGGAGTACACCGCCCCGAGGTGGTTTCATGCGACGGTTGCTAAAGGAAAGATGATCGCCGGCTAGTCCAGCTTCTATGTGCGAATTCTGATGACCTAAGAAGAATCGGAGAGGAAGAATTTGAAGATCTCATACCGGACGCTCGGTTTGCACCGCCGGAGTTAATTTCCAAAATTCGCCGTCGATACTTAACGGTTTGGCTTGAGCTTCGGGTGAGAGCAGTACGGTGGCCGTGCGCTCCCGTTGCCGCCCTTGCTCGGTCATGAAAACCTCCGTGGAGGGCTGTCCACATGAAGCCGACCGCCGGTTTTCTTTAGGTCGCCGCGGTGGTAGTGTTTTAGGGCTCGGGAACGCCAGAACTCAGTGGTTTGTGTGTCGGGGAAGTGGGAACTGGGCTCGTGGGGTTCTGTAGCAGCTCGAATTGGGGAGGGCGCGAGAGTTTTTTGGTTTCCCGGAAGATCACCGAGGAGCGGCGTGGTGAGGAGCCTCTGTTTGGTGTTCTCGCGAGGAGGAAATAAAAGCCGGTTTGCTCGGTCTGTGGAGAGGATCACACCGAGGGATGAGTGAAACAGCCCCCCTGGTCACCAGCGCATGGGAGAAGGGAACAGGAGGTGGCTTGGCAGCCTCCTCTGTGGCACATGGTGAGAAGCTCCTCGGTGAAGTGGGAACCGATCACAGTGACTTCCTTCGCAAGTCAAAATTTGCTCACTGACATGTGGGTCCCACCCCAAATTTTCCTCCCAAAATATCTTCTCATGTTCATCTCTTCCATTCAAAAGTTTTCAAATTTAAACATGGGCTAGCATTTGAATTCGCCAAATCCAGTTTGAATTTGCATAGCAAATTTGAATTTGGTTGGAATTTGAAAATGCTTCCATTTAATTCCTTTTTGAGCCCACCCTAAAAATGAAAAGTTTGTCATCCAACTTTTTCCACAATTTTGAAACTATATGGCTGCATGAGTATTCAAAGTTTTGGCCATCAATTGGAATGAACTTTGAATTCGAAATCTGATTTTTAATCTTTCATGCAAAGAGGTATTTAAATCTTTATCGGTTCAACACCTTCAAATAAAAATGTGAGCCTCATTTTGGATGATCATCCAGGTAGCACTTTGCATGAATAAAAGTTTTAGCTAGTCCCATTTTTCATGACTTTGCCACACATATGAATTCAAACTTCGGTTTATTCATATACATTTTTTGGACTTTTACATTCCTCCCCCCTTAAAAGAATCTCGTCCCAAGATTACAAAAGAAGAACAAGACGGGAGAAGAAGTTACAAACTGTACAAAGCTAAATGTTCTGGATAATTGGTGCGGAGGTAATCCTCACTTTCCCATGTCACCTCTTCCATGGTATAATTACTCCACAGCACCTTGAAAAACTTGATTGTATGGTCCCGGGTTACCCGGATCTTTTCATCCACAATCTGAACCAGTCGCTCGGTGTATGAAGGTCCGGTTTCAACTCATCGATTTCTTCGGTGCGGACAGCAGCGGTGAATTTGAGGCACTTCCGCAGCTGTGACACATGAAACACATCATGGAAACCTGCAAGACTTGCCAGTAGTTCCAGCCGGTAGGCTACGGCTCTGCACTTCTCCGTGATAGCAAAAGGACCTATAAAGCGGGGAGCGAGTTTCCCCTTTACACCGAACCGGTGAATTCCCTTCATCGGAGATACACGAAGATAAACGTGCTCTCCGACGTCAAAATGCAATGGCCTACGCCTTTGATCAGCGTAGCTCTTCTGTCGTGTAAAAGTCCCAAAAACGTGTATGAATAAAAACTAAAGTTTGAGTTCATATGTGTGGCAAAGACATGAAAAATGGGACTTGCTAAAACTTTTCTTCATGCATGGTAATACATGGATGAACATCCAACATGAGGTTCACCTTTTTACTTAAAAGTGTTGGACCAATAAGGAGTTAAATACCTCTTTGCATGTGAGTTTAAAATTCAGATTTGAAAATTCAAAGTTCACACATATGGTGACCCAAAAACTTTGAATTAACGTGCAGCCATATAGTTGAGTTTTTAGGGAAAAGGTTATCACCAACTTTTCAATTGTAGGGTGGGCTCGAAAAGAAGTTAAAGAGGAGAATTTGCAAACTTCAACCAAATTCAAATTTGGAAAGCAAATTCAAACTGAATTGGAAGGATTCAAATTCTAACCCACACTTTAAACTCAGAATTGTGGGAATTGAGAGGATCACTTGGAGAAAATATTTGGGGGTTAGAATGTGGGAGGGGACCCACATGGCAGTGAGCTGGAGGCTTAAACTTAACCAGGAAGCAAATGAGTTTGGCTTCTGTTCTGCTCGGGCGCCACCGAGGAGTTCCACCGCGCCCCGGGAAACTGGACCCGACACCTCCTGCTGCCTCCCCCCCCCCCCCCACGCGCGGCCACCGAAGGTGGTTTCCTTCGACGTTATCGTGCCCTCGGCTGAGCAAAGACCGGATTGCTCTCCTCCTCTCGCGTGAACGCCGCACAGCCGTTCTTCCCTCATTCGCTCTCGGTCGATCGGGAAACCAGCGGAGACCATCGCGCCCACTGCCTCCGAGGGGCTAAACACAGGGGCGCAACCGTTGCTCACTCCCCCGACCCAGAAACCACCAAGTCCCGGCGTTCCCGGGCCCCCAATCAACCATTCCGCGGCGACCTCAACAGAATCGACGGTCGGCTTCACGTGGACAGCTCTCCACAGAAGCTTCCAAGCCCAATCAATCACGGCCACAGGAGCGTTCTGCTGTGTTATTGCTCTCACCCAAAACTTGGAGCAAGTCATAGAGCGTAGCCGACGAATTCCGAGGTTTTGCTCCGGCGGCTTCAACCCGAGCATCCGGTATGGAAATCCAAAATTCTCCACTTCTGTTCGTTCTTAGCTCGTCAAACTTTGCACGGAGGAGCTGGACTAGCCGGCGGTCATAACCTCTTTAGCATCCGAGGCATGACATTAACTGGGCACCGCGAATTTGGAGCTCTACCGAGCGTGATCACGGCGGAACCGGTCGGCCGCACGGTGACGTCCGGTTTGCGTCCAGTCCAGGGCCATTTGAGGGCCATGCCAAGCTTGGCGATCGACCACTGATGCTGTAGCACGTGTTTGTCGCTTGGTTAGAGGACTAGGAACCATGGTCGACGGTGCCGAAAGGCAGCAAGGATCGCCGCACGTCGCCGGGGTGTTTCCGGTCACCGGCAACCCTAGATGACCCCGCAGATATCTTCCTCGACATCATAAACGCCCTGGCGGCAAACCTCAGCTCGGGCGGTGGCCGGAGAAGGCGAGCCGGTGAGCTCTGGCGTCGGGCCGGCGAGGGGCAGCGCGGGCGCGGGAAAACAACGGGAGGAAGAAGAAGACCGGGTGGGTCCCAGCCGTCAGTGCCTGTAGAGTTTAAAAAGAGGATCTGTTGTGGCTAGGATCTTTTGTGGCTACGCGGTACAATCCTGTGAACTGCTGTGGCCCCAATCTGATTGGCTGGGGTTTAAAAAAAAAGCGGGCCCAATGGGATTTGCAATAGGAAAATAATCCCTGACTTAGCTCAATCTTTAGAAATTCATATCTCCCTGTAGAAAACTCCAATTTGAGTGATTCCAATTGGTTTGGATTCATCTCTCTGAGTTCTATCCAAATATGAACTCAGATTTCTATGAAAGTCAATATTATATTCTGGAAAATTCTTTGAAGGTTTTCTGAAAAAGAATTATTGAGGGAGTTTGGGTTATCCAAAAATACCCAAATTTTGCCAGAATATTCTTTAGCATATTATTGACCTACTAGCAAATTTTCAGCTCATTTGAAGATCATTTGTGTAGGAATTTGCTAAATGCAAACCACTGTGTTCAAAAGAGTCCAGAAACATTTTCAGAAAATGTTTCCCACTTCAAAAATTGGTTCTGAGCAATCCATAGCTCCAAAAATAATAGGAAAATTTAGGCAAGCTCTCTGGGACATACTTGGAATTGTAGTTCACTTAGTTGGGCATGAAAATGCACATTACTACAGAATTAATTCTATTGAGTACAAATGCTTAAAGAATTGTTCTGGGAGAACTACCCAAGTAAAAGGGCTGAATTTTGGACCAGATGACTCTCATGTGATCAAAAACTCACATGTAAATTATCAGCTCAAGATAAGTCCTGGAACTCCCTGTTCTTATTCTCCATACTTATGTATAAGGGAAAAATACATAAGAGATATTGTGAGAATTGTGGGGGACACAATATGACTCCACATTAGCTGCAATTTGGCAAGCTAAATCCTTAGGTAGTATAGAACCTGCTGTAAAAGTTTTGAGGCCATTGGAGTTTTTGTTCTTCAGTTGCACTCAAATATTTTCAGCTTATCTATTGTGTTCATTAGAGAAAAGGTTAGGGTATAGCTAAGGGCCTTAAGGTCAAATTAGTTTAATTCTGTTCTTTGCACAACAGAGGCAAACCAAGCCATGCTTGGCTTTTCCACACAACCTCTGTTCTTAAGAAAGTAATTCTATAACTTCTTTCCATTACATTCCATGAAACATATGCATATGCATTTCAATAGGAACCACAACGAAGGGGACTCAAAGGAGTGATTCATCAAAGTGGATCAAGCTCCGGAGAGTCAAGGGTGGATCTGCAAGAATACTAACTGCTTATATACGACTACCCTGCAAAACAGGCAAGCTCCAGTTTGCATTTAACAGCTGTTAAGTTTTTGTTTTGTATTCACCTTCGGTCAGGATATGAATTATGCATTAGGTCTAGTGTTTGATACTCCTCTTGCATAGCCAAATGACCCATGGAGTATTGGGTAGGTGTCGTTCACCGTGTAGAAGTGCCATGCTTAAGTACGGTTCGGTAGAAGTCGAGTGGTGAGATGCTACTCGCAGATTTAGGAACAACAGGGGCATACGGGATTGGTTCGTAATTGAATTAGCAAGTTAAAGTTGAGACCGGAAGGTTATAGGAGCAGCAGGACATAGGGGCCTGGGTGCTGTAGACCTGTCCGTGTCGGTCAAGGACCGATCCGTATGCGGCTCTGTTGAACAAGTTTGAGTTGTGTACCGGACTCATGCTGGCTATATGGGACCCAGTAAACCGATGTACCTCGGGAAGCTGTCGTTGGGACTTTTCGGGTCGCCTCAGGCGGACGGCCGGTGTGCAGTATGTGGGGAATATTCTCATGACATCTCACGTCGGAAGGTGCACCATGAGAGTAGCTACTGTACGGGGCGACTTGATCGATTCAGCGGGGGTGAAACGGGGGAAAGGCTGCCACGTACGACGTCAGTGATGGTTGTTGTAGGCAACGTCGAGTACGGGCGTACGTGTCGTGTAGTCCGGGTGTTATTGATTCGAATCACCGTCGCTCGCGGAATGGACCGAGCATACTTGTTCTCACAGTCGTGACGTAGTAGGAACTTGCATGAGAAAGGAACTAATCATATTGATGTGAAGTATTATACTAGTGTTGTATTGGATCTCGATGAATAGGCTAGTGCAAACTCGATTCTTTTATGCCATGAGCAATTTACATCGGGGGAAAAAGTTTCTTGTTTGATTGTGGACTCCCGATGTAGCGTGCCCAGGGTTACTTAAAATGCTGCAATTAATACTTGAAAGTAAGGATTCACTTTTAGGCGAGTTAATTATGCTTATGCCATCCTATGTTAGGTTCATAACCTCACTTAGAGTTTCATGTTTAGGGTGACGGTTAAGTCTTGCTGAGCGTTATGCTCACGGATGCTATCCGAGTTGTTTTGCAGGTAATTGACCCGCTTATTATGAGAAGGGGTGCCGATGAGACTCGGGAACCTCCGAGTGCTTACTCTAAGAGCATCCTCGCCGCTGCAGATTGTCTTCGTGTTGCTAGTAAGAAACGTCCGCGGGCTGGACCGTTTCTTTGTTGCTAGTTTAGACATGAGTCGTGAGAGTGATAGTTTTCCGCTGTAGTTTACTCTGATATAACTATTTGTAAAACATTCTTGTACGCTTTCGCTAAACTATTTATGTAATATGATGTGTTTCTGCAACCCGTGTGCTGTTGGGTGCCGCATAACACGGCACCACCCGACGAGGTTCCGTGGGGCCGTTTCAGCGTGGCATCAGAGCCTGTTACATGTCGGTATTGTGCAGCCTTCAAATTCTCTTGTATCAACCGAACTCGGTCTTCGGCTTCGTTGACAAAATCAACCCCAAACAGAACCCTTTCGCCGGACTCACACCAATTCAGCGGTGTGCGACACTTCCGGCCGTAGAGAGCTTCATATGGTGCCATTTTAATACTCGCTTGATACCCGTTGTTGTATGAAAACTCCGCCAATGGTAAGTGATCATCCCAATTCCTACCGTGGTGGATGGCACACGCTCTCAACATATCCTCAAGCACTTGGTTCACCCTCTCAGTTTGTCCATCAGTTTGAGGGTGATATGCGGAGCTTCTAATCAGCTTGGTGCCCAACGAGGCGTGCAGCTGCTCCCAACACCGAGCAACGAACAGCGCACCTAGATCTGAAATAATAGTCTTTGGGACACCGTGTGAGCAAATAATTCTGGAGATATACAACTCCGCATATTGCCTTGCTCGATAATGAGTGTTCACCGGTATGAAATGAGCTGATTTCGTCAACCGGTCGACGATCACCCATATCGAGTCATGCTTCCGGGATGTGAGTGGTAATCCGATGATGAAATCCATACTCACATCCTCCCCATTTCCATGCCGGTACCTTCAGAGGTTGTAGCGGTCCGGCTTTCCTCATATGATCAGCCGTGAGCCGTCTACACGTATCACACTCGGATACGTATTTGGCAATTTCCCTCTTCATCCGCGTCCACCAAAATTTCTGTTTTAAATCTTGGTACATCTTGTTACTGCCGGGATGAATGGAAACTTTGATAGCTGGGCTTCATCCAAGATTTTCTTCCGGAGTTTCATATTACGTGGTACCACTATACGGTCGTTGAACCATAGCGTACCGTTCTCATCCTTCCGGAAACACTTCACCTCTCCGTTGTCTAGTCTTCTCCGTATGTGAGACATACCCATGTATCTTCTTTGAGCCTCAACAGTCTCTTCATGGATCGTTGGAATGAGCGTGAGATTATAAAGCGCGCCATACGGAAGGACACGGAGACTCGGTTCTTCATCTTCCAACTCAGCAATCGCCAAGTTGTGAACGTGGGCTTTCCGACTAAGCGCGTCAGCAACCACGTTTGCTTTTCCCAGATGGTAGTGGATCCCGATTTAATGATCTTTAATAAGCTCCAACCACCTCCATTGTCTCATATTCAGCTCCTTCTGCGTGAATATATACTTCAAGCTTTTATGGTCGGTGTAGAGGTGGACAAGATTGCCAAGTAGATAATGCCTCCACATCTTTAACGCCAAAACCACAGCAGCAAGCTCGAGATCGTGAGTTGGATAATGCTGCTCGTGGTTTTGCAGTTGGCGAGACCCATAGGCGACTACACGCCCTTCTTGCATCAAAACACAGCCGAGACCAATGCCGGATGCATCACAATATACTTTAAATGGCTTCGTCGTGTCCGGCTGAGCAAGAACTGGAGCTGTTGTGAGATATTTCACCAGAGTTTTGAATGCGGCTTCACATGCTGCATTCCACATGTATTTAGTGCTCTTCTTCAGCAGCTCCATCATTGGTTTAGCAATTTTTGAGAAGCTTGGAATAAACCTCCGATAATACCCCGCTAAACCTAGGAAACTTCAGACCTCGTGGACTGATTTGGGAGATTCCCACTTCAGCACTTGTTCAATTTTGCTGGGGTCCACGGCAATGCCCTCTGCTGAAATAATATGGCCTAGGAAAGGCACTTGATCAATCCAGAACTCGCACTTGCTGAACTTGGCGTATAATTGGTGCTCCCTCAACCGTTGTAGCACGATACGCAAATGTTCAGCATGTTCTTCTTCAGATTTGGAGTAAACCAGAATGTCATTGATGAATACCATGAAAAAACTTGTCTAACTCCGGCATGAACACCGAATTCATCAAGTAAATCAAGTGTGCTGGAGCGTTGGTTAATCCAAACGACATGACGAGGTACTCATAGAGTCCATATCTCGTCGAGAAAGCTGTCTTCGGTATGTCCTCCTGTCGGATCTTGATTTGATGATATCCTGACCGAAGATTCATCTTTGAGAATACCTTTGCACCCACAAGTTGATCGAATAATATGTCGATGCGGGGCAAAGGATACTTGTTATTTATCGTGACAACATTTAGAGGACGATAATCAACACATAGCTGCTGTGTTTCGTCCTTCTTCTTAACGAACAACGCAGAGCAACCCCAAGGTGAAGAACTTGGTCGTATGAAACCCTTGCTCATGAGTTCATTTAGTTGCTCCTTCAACTCCGCTAGCTCGTTAGGTGACATCCTGTAAGGCCATCATGAGATAGGTGTCGTTCCCGGCGCCAGTTCAATCTTGAACTCGACGTCCCGTTCGGGCGGCATGCCTGGTAAATCATCGGGAAACACGTCGGGATAATCACGTACCACTGGAATATCTTCAAGTTTAAGCGCTTCCGTGTGCTAGGCCTATGCCATATCTGGGTCTTCGCTGTATAAAAACAGCGTGTGTGGTCCGTGAATCGGCGAGTCAATCTGAACAGTCCGGTTACCGATATTGAGAACGGCACCGTGATGGTTTAACCAAGACATCCCCAATATTACGTCTATCTTCTGCCCATCCAACATAATCAGCGATGTTGGGTAAATTTTTCTGCCCAAACACAAAGCTGCTCGGGATACAATCTGATTAGCAGAGATATTTCCTCCTGGTGAACGTATAAGATAAATCATTGTGGAAGTATTGATGGATAATTGGTGCTGATCCACGCATGTTTTTCTGATAAAATTATGGGTTGCACCGGAATCAAAAAGTATGAGCACGGACACGTCTTTGAGAGTGAACATGCCCGCTAACACCGGTGCTCCCTCCGGGACATCCTCAATAGCAAGATGTTGCACACTCCCGGATTGCAAACATGGACTCCATAACCCGCAGCCACTGATCAGCTTCCACTGGTTCATTGGCTTCCGTGAAAATTGGTGGTTGAGTCGCCAAAAGTCCAAATAGGCGTTCCGAGGTGGAATGACCTGTTGTGTATGTTGGAGTAAGCCCTGTTGTACCAAGGCATGGAGTAGTCTTGTGTTCTCTTAACTTGACTTGACCATCTGAGCCATGACATCCGCCCATACCATTGATGGTGGTTCCCGTGGTGGAGTCGAGTCATCGCCGTCTGGGCGAGAACATTCAGCCCTACTCGGAGAACGAGTACGCACCATACTGCAAAAGAATAATTTTGAGGGGAGTCAAAACATGATATCAGCAGTATGTGAAAGTATTTAAAACATGAACATGATAAAACTTTATGAAACCATAACAAAAATTCATGTTTACACATCTTCCTAAAGCCAACATAATCAGTCCCCTATTCTGTACAGAACAGACCTTTGTGTACTTAACCAAGATTTTGATCCGGTTATCAGCACTTTCATAACTCAAGTTGAATACCAAAGTTAAAGTTAACTTCAGTATATTTTCAACGAGTACTCATATTCCCCTAGATCATTTCCAGATCGAAAGTTATGATTGTTCAAAGTTGAGAGAGTTTCTGGATAAAATTTGCCAGCATCTCCTTTGTATGTGGCTGTTTTTATCACAGTTGTACATAAAAATGAGATACAATTCTGAACAAACTATGAACTACAAAATTGTTGCAAATTTCATAACCTTTCCAACGGTGTATCATACGACCCTTAGAGATTTTTCTAAAGAGAGTTATGGCTAATTTACAGAAACATCCAGAGAATTTTGCAGCTGTCCTGTTTTCTGAACAGTTTGCATTCGACTGGACATTCAACCATTTTGGCGCCTGATTTTGCTCTGGAGGTCTACAGATAAGTTGTATAGAACTTAAAAAACTTTCCAGAACTGTATCATAAACCTCCATTGGGTCAAGCTACTCAGAGTTATGCTCTGTCAAAGTCCAGCAAAAATTTCTGCCAGAACAGCGCACTCTGTTTTTTGGATCAAATGGAGCCTAGCAAGTCTCTTCTTTGAAGCTTAGTTCAAATGAAGAGCTCAGTAACTAATATTGTGGCGGACCAGAATCCGCTCATCCAGGATCGCAGAGGGTGGTGCCGCATGATGCGACACCTGACAACACACATTATAAGAACAACATTGTATTACATAGAAAACCAGCTGAAATGTACAAAGTAGTACAATACTTCAGTTACAAACTAGTGTTTATATTACAACAGCGGAAACTAAATTTGTACAACTCACGCCCGTCTATCTAGCAAAAGTCGGTTGCCAAACCCTAGGGCAACCTACACTAGCTGTACTCCTCAGCTCAGTGCCGCGTGAACGGCTCCCACTAACCGACGGAGGGTAACCCTCGCCGGTGGACTTGTACCCCGAGTCCGTGGGATGCTCCTCACCTGAAAAACACTTATAGCGGCAACCATGAGCACGATGGCTCAACAAGACTTAACCGACTCACCTAGGCATGACACTGTACATGTAGTGTACAACGATCATGGGATGGTAAATTTCAGCAAATGGACACGCCTACAAATTCATCCTTAGTTCATCTTTTAGCAACAAGTTAACAGTTCATGAATATGAAATTTAGTGAGCAATATTTGGTGGCACACATGTATCAATACAATTATATCATAACAGCAATATTGAATCATCACATTTCATATATTAACCTACGTCACGACTCAGTGACCAAGTGGTACTCTTCACCGCGAGGGACGGTGAATCGACTCGATATACACCTGCAGGGATACCCGAAAAGCACGTCACGTACGCTCACCCGTGGAGCTGCACAGCACGCTCACTCAATGTCGTACGGGACAACCTTTGACCCAACAGCCCAAACGTCAAACTGGTCGCACCGAAACGGACAGGAGGTTCCCTACATGGAGCATCTCTCTCTGCCCGTTAGCAGATTTCCACCTTGCTGCCCTCAACCCACACCTGTAAATCAGTGTGCTATGCCTCGACGCTCGGAGGTTTAGGTTACATCAGTTTACCGGGGCCCATATATCCGATATGCCTTCGGTACGTTCAACCTTGACAGCGTGGGCCGCACACGGATCAGTCCTCAATCGACACGGACAGGGCTGCACACACAAAACTTTCTCTTGCTGCGCCCTAGCCCCTGCCTAGTCTCATTTTCATTACTAAAGTGATCTCACATCACTCGAACCAATCCCGTGTGTCCCAAGTCTAAACTCGCGAGTAGATTCCAACTACTTGACTTGTACCGAAGTTCTAGGAATCATTAAGGATATCCTATCTACTCGAGGTCTTATAAATTACCCTCACTCTTATAGGACAATCTGGTTATGCATTTGGGGTCTCATCCATAATACACCTAATGCACATATATAGACCTCACACTAAGTATGTAAACAAAGCAAAACTTTATAAAATGGGTTAATGCAAACCGGGGCTTGCCTTGTTACTGCTGGTCAGTGTTTAGGGCTTCGTCTGGAAGAAGGAAGTCGAGCACTTCCGGAGTTTCCTCGCCTTCAGCGACTACACGTAAACGATATACTATATTTCAATTCAAATGCAATGTTTAGAACTGAATAAGTAATCACTATACTCTAGCTAGCCCTCCCCTTTTGTTCTGAAATTTTTATGGTGGCCTGGTAGGATCCTAACCATAGTCTTGACCAAGTTTTATTTGAAACAAAGTTCATTTGAGCCTTGTACAAATAAAAGCCTATTTGGTCAATATTAGGGTCTCTAAGGAATTCCAGGGATTTTCATGGCTTCAACCATTACTTACTGGAAACTAGAATTTGAGATGGTTCTAATGGAATTGGTTTCATATCATCTGAGGAATTATAGATGAAGTTATGCCCTAAACAAGATTTGAGCAAATCTGAAAAATGTTTCTGTACATTTTTCTATTTTCTCAGGGCAGTTCATTTAATCACACCATTAGGGGGACTAAATGAACTTGGATGGGTCTGAAAATTTTACTGTGATTCAAGGATTTTCCAGTGAACCTCCCAGCCAAATTTCAGCATTTTTCATAAAGTAATTCTCCAGATAAAATTCCTAAAAATTTAAATTTTAGGGAATTAATTCTGGAAAACCATTAAGTTTCATGAGCTGAAATTTGTGTTGCTGGAAAGTACTCAAAATTCTGAGTTCAGCAAAATTTGGTTCACTGAATTTGGAGCTTCCTAGCAAAAGTTGTGTGCATTTGAAGTTTGAACTAAACTGGAAAATTCAAATAAAGTTTAAACCGGCTGGTGGGGTCCCCGGGCTACGTGTCAGCACCACAGCCAACCCACACGAGGTCCGCAGAGTCTTCCGCGCAGTCGCACGGGATCCCGGTGCCACAGCAGATCCGGCGCTGTTTAAACAGAGGCTGACACGTGGGGCCGCGGGGTTTCGTCTACCTCGCGCTCCCGCGGCTCACCGTCGCCACCTTCGCCGGAGAGCTCGCCGCCGGGCGTTCTGCGGCCCGAACTTCGACGAAACTCGCCGTCTGTGCACATTTCCGCCTAAGGAACACGTTGGTGCACTCAACGGAGCTCGGCGATGGCCGGAACAGTGCTCGTGACGGTGACAGCAACTGGAAACTCATCGGCGATGTCGCACTCGGTGTTCTCTACACCTTTTTCCACGCGGTTTGCTCGGGGGGGCTCCGCTGACACTTGCTTATCACGGATATGAGCACTGATCCTCGTAAAAACGGATGCAACTAAGACCTTACCGGCGAGGTGCCCTGTTTTCAGCCGCCGGGCCGAAATTCTGGCAGAACTAGGGTCCTAGTGCATGGAACTGGTTGCTACTTGATCGAGGAGGTGCGCTAGGTGTTCTAGAGCGTG
Source organism: Neostapfia colusana (assembly GCA_030760725.1). NCBI lineage: Eukaryota > Viridiplantae > Streptophyta > Magnoliopsida > Poales > Poaceae > Neostapfia > Neostapfia colusana. The sequence continues at coordinate 35,154,770 of JASWHV010000004.1, read as the reverse complement.
TGTGAGCTGTATATTAACCGGCGGTTGCCTCTGCGCAACGAATTTGGTCGTCGACCGGACTCTAACCCTAACATGCTCCGAGGAAGAAAACTAGAAATTCTTGCTCTACACCGCCTGAACTGGAGCACGGTTTCCTCTTACAGCTTCAGCAAAAGTAAGCGCACCTTTTCTTCTCTGTTGACGGTGCATGAAACCGCCGGGATCGGCCGGTCACCGGTGATCAGAGGAAGCGGCGACGAGTTCTTGCGCGGAAATGGGAGAATAGCTCGGGACGTGCTCGTTTTCGCTTGGGAACAGAAAGAAGGGTGGAGCAGCTCGGTGTGCTGGCCTTTTAGCCAAAAATTTTCACCGTGAGGTGGAAGTCCCGAGTGAGCTGGCGGCCTCTGCGAGTCGCCGTCGGTCGCCCGCGCTACGTCGCCTGGTTTGAGTCGGTTTCACCCTGCGTCCAGTCACTGATCAGTGGGTTCCTCTCCCCTCTAATTCCTTTTCTGTTTTTCGTTTTTGTTTTCACTGAAAAGATCTCAGCTACTCACAATTGAATGAGAGACTTAACCTCTAAGTCATTTTTTGAATTTGATTTCCCCAATTTGAAATTGGTTTGGCTAAATTTGCTGCACAATTGAACTGAAATTCAAATTCAGTTTTAAATTATTGCAAATTTAGCTCCCGACAAGATGAATTCCGATGGGGATGAAAATTGGTGGACTAACTCAGAAAAATGTGCTGAGTTTGAATATGAAGTCAACTTTTGAATTCAAGTGATGAAAGTTGCTGCAATTGAATTTGCATTCAAATTGGCCCATTTCACAAATGTCTCCAAAAGTGCCTCAAAAAGCATTGGATTTGCAAGAAATTTGGCCTGAGCCTTCCCAATACTATTTAGGATCTAGGGGTGAGCTCAACCTTTCATGTTCATGTGTAGAAATCCCACTTTTTGGAAGTTAGGTCTTTCCCCTCTAATCACCCTTTTGATGGTGGTTACTTGCTCTTCACAAGTGTTCACAAGATATCCACAAGATGAGCTGTGGTGTTGTGAGGTGATGAATAATTTTTACAATTCCCTTTCTTGGGCTTTTGCATCCCTCTCCCCTTAAAAGAATCTCATCCCGAGATTACAAAAGAAAAGACAGCGATGTAATACAAACTCACCCGTGCTGAGACACCATGAACTCCGGGTAGATTGAGAGAAGAAATTCCTTGCCCTCCCACATCGCATCTTCGGCGTTTTGGTTGCTCCATAGTATCTTGTAGAACCACAACGTTTGGCTACATGTGGTCCGAGCCTTCTCATCAATAATTTCCACCGGATATTCATCATACGTCAAATCCGGTTGCAGCTCGTCTATGTCTTCGGTGGGAACAGCAGTTGTATACTTCAGAAATTTTCGCAGTTGTGAAACATGGAAAACGTCGTGAACACCCAGCAAGAGATGCCGGTAGTTCCAGTCTATACGCCACTAGTCCACACTTCTCGGTGACGGCATAAGGTCCAACGAATCGGGGAGCGAGTTTCCCCTTCACGCCGAACCAGTGCACGCCTTTCATCGGAGATACACGTGTTCCCAGACGTCAAAGTGCAGCGTCCTATGCCTCTTATCAGCATAGCTTTTCTGTCGGGATTGAGTGGCCTTCAAGTTGGCTTGAATCATCCGAACATGCTCTTCGGCGTCGTTCACCACATCAACCCCGAATGTGACCCTTTCGCCGGACTCGCACCAGTTTAATGGGGTGCGGCATTTGCGACCATAGAGAGCCTCATATGGTGCCATCTTGATACTCGCCCGTTAGCCGTTATTGTACGAGAACTCCGCCAACGGTAGGTGATCATCCCACTTCCTACCTTGGTGGATGGCACATGCTCTCAACATGTCTTCCAGTACTTGGTTCACCCTCTCTATTTGGCCATCTGTCTGAGGATGATAGGTGGAGCTTCTAATCAGCTTAGTACCCAAAGCAGCGTGCAACTGCTCCCAGAAACGAGATACAAATAGTGCCCCTCGGTCTGAGACTATGGTCTTGGGTACCCCATGCAAGCATAGGATTCTTGCAATATACAACTCTGCATATCTGTTGGCATGAAAATGTGTATGCACGGGAATAAAGTGAGCTGACTTGGTAAATCGATCAATGATTACCCAAATGGAATCATGCTTGTTGTAAGTCAGGAGTAACCCCACAATGAAATCCATGCTCACATCTTCCCATTTCCATGCTGGAATTTTCAGGGGTCGCAACAGCCTGGATTTTCTCATATGATCCGCTTTCACTCGTCTACACGTATCACACTCGGATACATACTTAGCCACTTCTCGCTTCATCCGAGTCCACCAAAATTTCTTTTTCAAATCATGGTACATTTTGTTGCTGCCCGGATGAATGGAGTATTTAGACAAGTGAGCTTCATCAAGAATCTTCTTTCTCAGCTCTATATTCCGGGGTACGACTATGCGGTCATTGAACCACAGCATCCCCTCATCATCCTTCCGGAAACATTTGATTTCTTTGTTATCTATCCGTCTCCGGAGATGTGCCATGCCCTTGTCAATCTTCTGAGCTGCAATGATGTCCTCCCTAATGGTAGGGATGAGGGCAAGGTTGTAGAGCGATCCATAAGGAACCAAGTATAAACTCGGCTCTTCCTCTTCCACCGGTGCTATGGTGAGGTTATGGACATGTGATTTCCGACTCAGCGCGTCGGCAACCACATTCGCTTTGCCGGGGTGGTAATGAATCTCAATTTCATAGTCTTTGATTAGCTCTAACCACCTCTTTTGTCTCATATTCAGCTCCTTCTGGGTGAAAATATACTTCAGGCTCTTGTGGTCGGTGTAGAGATGCACCAAATTCCCTAGGAGATAGTGCCTCCACATCTTGAACACCAAAACCACAACAGCAAGCTCAAGATCATGAGTCGGGTAGTGCTGCTCATGGTTTCGAAGTTGGCGTGAGCCATATGCGACCACACGTCCTTCTTGCATCAACACGCAGCCGAGCCCGATGCCAGACACATCACAATACACGTTGAAGGGCTTAGTTGTATCCGGTTGAGCTAAGACCGGGGCTGTTGTGAGATGCTTCACTAATGCTTGGAACGCTCCTTCACATGCCGTGTTCCAAACATATTTTGTTCCCTTCTTCAATAATTCTGCCATCGGCTTAGCAAGGTTGGAGAAGCTTGGAATGAATCTTTGATAGTATCCCGCTAAGCCGAGGAAGCTTCTGACTTCATGGACTGAAGTGGGAGCTTTCCATTTCAGCACTTGCTCAATTTTGCTTGGGTCAACCGCAATGCCTTCCGCTGAGATGATATGTCCTAAAAATGGCACTTGGCTGATCCAAAACTCACATTTGCTGAACTTGGCATAGAGCTTGTGGACTCGCAAACGTTGAAGAACGATCCTCAAGTGTTCGGCGTGTTCTGCTTCTTTCTTGGAGTAAACCAAGATATCATTAATGAACACCACAACAAACTTGTCCAACTCCGGCATGAACACCGAGTTCATGAGATACATGAAATGTGCTGGAGCATTGGTGAGACCAAAAGACATGACGAGATATTCATATAAGCCATATCTCGTCAAGAAGGCCGTCTTCGGGATATCCTCCGCCCGGATTTTTATTTGATGATATCCAGAGCGAAGGTCCATCTTGGAGAACACACTTGCACCCACAAGCTGATCAAACAGGATGTCAATGCGGAGCAGTGGGTATTTGTTCTTGATGGTGACGGCGTTGAGCGCCCGGTAATCCACACACAGCCTCAAGGTTTCATCTTTCTTCTTTACAAACAGCGCCGAGCATCCCCAAGGCGAGGAACTCGGCCTAATGAAACCTTTGCTCAACAGATCGTTGAGCTGTTCTTTCAGTTCAGCCAGCTCGTTTGGAGCCATTTTGTATGATCTCCGTGATATGGGCGTAGTCCCGGGTGCAAGATCAATCTTGAACTCGACATCCCGCTCAGGTGGCATGCCCGGAAGATCATCCGGAAACACGTCAGGGTACTCCCAGACTACGGGGATGTCCTCTAAGTTGAGAGCTTCGGTATTATTAATTGCTGAAACCTCCTTGACAGGATTGTCTAACACCATGGAATGTGGATGGTGGAATGCAGAATTCAAATGGACCGTCCATGTTCGAGTGTCCAGGACAGCGCCATGGTAGCATAACCATGACATCCCTAAGATTGCATCAATCTTTTGCCCCGTAAGGATTATCAAGGTGGTGGGATATATCTTCCTACCTAAGCACAGAGGTGCTTTTGGAATCATCATATTTGCTGAAATCTTCCCTCCTTGTGAGCAGATCATATATGAGCTGTCGGTCGGGAAGACTTGCATTTGATGCTTAGCCACATAGGATGCACTTATGAAACTGTGGGTTGCACCCGAATAAAATAATATGACGATTGCTTGATCATTGAGAGTGAACGTACCCGCCAGCACGTTGTCTCCCTATGGGGCGTCCTCATTGTCGAGGTTGCGAACACCCCCAGTCTGCTGACCAACCTTCTTGACCGGAGGTCGGCCTCGAGCACCGCCCTGGAACTGGGCTTGCCCGCTGCTCTGCTGCCCCTGGGGACAGTCCTTCGAGAAATGGCCCGCCTGGCCACACGTAAAGCATGTGTAGCGAGGAAGTCCTCTGCTGATTGGCGGATGGAAACCCGGGGCGCGTTGTGGCGGTGGAAACGCCCGGGGTACCATCTGCTGCTGCTGTTGCGATCGCGGTGGTGGCATCGGCGGTCGGAACGGGGGTGACTGGAAAGAATGACCCCCGAACTGTTGAGGTCGCGCCGGTGGATGCCACTGCTGACCGGATGGTGTCCGATACACCATGCGGTACTTCTGGGGAGCTCCACCCCCACTGCTTGGTGGAGTGCTGCTCTTTCGCTGCTCAGATGCCAATTCTCGCTGAGCGTCTTCTTGCATGATCGCAGCATTAATGAGATCGTTGAAGGTGCCGCGATTGCATTGGACGAGATGCGTCTTCATCTTGGGGTGTAACCCCCGATAGAAGTGCTCCTGCTTCTTCTCCTTGGTGGAGACGTAATCTGACGCATATTGCGCCAGATGGTTGAAGGCACGGCAGTAGTCGTGGGCACTCCTCCCCCCTGCTTCAGCTCCAAGAACTCTTGGAACTTCCGCTTCATTATCCCGGTAGGGATATGGTAGGCATGGAACGCCTCCCGGAATTCTTCCCACTCCACGGCATGGACAGCCGGACGTGAGATGGCATAATTCGCCCACCACGCACCAGCGGCACCGTGAAGCTGCTGCGCCGCGAACAGAGTCTTTTGCCGCTCCATACGTTGGAGCAGCCCGAACTTGGACTCAATTGTCCGCAGCCAGTTGTCAGCCTCTAGGGGTTCTGCTGCGTCAGTGAACACCGGAGGGTGCGTACTCATGAAGTCCGAGTACGTCACATCACGGGTCTCACGAGGCCCCGTCTCTTGACGCCCCCCTCGCCTGGGATGTATTCTGCACGATCGTGCGGAGCAGGTCGGTCTGCTCCTCACGACCACCCACCAGTGCTGCAATCACACCCGCTAGTGTAGGCGGAGGCAGCGGTGGTGGTTGTTGTTGCGGGGTGCTGTCGTAGGCAGGTGGCTGGGAGTCATCACCTGCCTGCTGGCTAGAGCCACCAATCTCATGTGTGGTCTGAGTGCGAACCATCTGCAACCATACGATAATAAACATCAGTCCCACAACATACTTCATGCAGTCCAATATAATAGGCGTAAAACATAATGACAGTAAAAAATGCGATACATCTCGTATGCAGATAATGTAATAACTTTGCACAAGCTACACCATTACCAGACAAAATACAAGCTAGTTAAATCCAACTTGACGGACTTCCTCTTTGGAAGTTCATCACAACTAGGTTTGGTCACTACGAGACGTTAAAATCGCTTTGTCATCACGTATACTACCCTTTTATCTTTAATACGACACAAATATGGTCTCTAGCAAAAGAAACTTGAGTAAGACATATACTCAAATCCTTCACTAGTTGAAGATAATGACTCATGAGTATGTTCTACCCTATTGGAAGTACTTAAAACCCCTAGGGTACAACAATCTCTCAAATGAGTTCAACTGTCATCCCTCTGCCAGAATGACCAGTTTCTACATATTCCAGATTTTGATCTGGTGCTGGGCATTTTCATGACTCAAGCTGAATACAAAAGTTAAAGTTAACTTCAGTATATTTCCAACGAGTATTTAATTGCCCTCATATCAACTTTGGTTAAAAAGTTATGGTAGTTCAAAGTCAACAGAATTTCTGGGAGAATTTCAACAGCCCCTCCATTGGGAGTTGCTGTTTTCAACTCTAATTTCCACTGAGTTCTGTGCTGAAATTTCAGAAACTTTGAATTACAAAGATGTAACAAATCTCCTAACCTTTCCAAGAATATATCGTATGATGATTTTTGATTTTCCTACAGGGAGTTATGCTTGCAAAACAGAACAGCCCAGAGAGTAGTTTAAATCTGTCATGGTTCTGGACAGTTTACTTTATTATGGAATTTAAGCAATCTTAAGCTGTGATTCAGCTCTGGGGGTCTACAACAAAGTTGTAGAGTACTTAAATACCTTTCCAGAACTATATTCCACACCTCCATTGGCTAAATAATCTGTGAGTTATGCTCTGTCAAAGTTCAGCCAACTTGCTGCCCAAAACAGGGCACTCTGTTTTTCAATCCCTTGGAGCTACACTGATCCACTATTGAATTTTTCTACCCAACCAGGGTCCTAAATGTTGAAACTTAGTGATTTTAGTTCCTTGTTATCATTATCTTTCATGCACATTCCTATGATATGTCGGTACTACGTTCCTCACAAAAAGAAAATTCTAACCGGATCATACCAGCATATACGTCTCAATTGTGGCACTAAACGAGCTCTCGCACACGTATACTACACGGCATACATATGTGGTTAGTACCTGCATAAAACCACACAATAATGATGCACTCAAAGGGTATTTTCCATTTCAGGCAGCGCCATATTTGAAAGTAAATACAAACGCCCGTATCATTGCCATACAGCCGTCCTTGAGTTAAGCCACGTCTCAAGGTACGTGATCGTGTTTTAACACCACACGACGGGGAACCCGAGTAGAGCGCGAATGGGTCGTCACGGTTGGGAATTTTATCACCCCAACAGATACCACCTACTGCCTTGCAGGGCACGCCGATGGCAAGCGCTGCATATGTCCTCCTGGGCTATTTCCAAATGAACACACTTTCGCGTTACTGACCACGTGATGGGGTCTCCACTTACTTGCCTAATGCACGCTAGGGATCAGCATTAACTCAGGAACATGAAGAGTCCAAGAGTTTCATATTAACGTCTCACACCAATCTGTGAGACCTATCCCTGAGCCACGTTCCTCGTCAGGGCAGCTAACCGAAATTGAACCGCTTTCGGTGGCGTTCCTTACCATTCTTACCTGAGCGTTGGTGCGTCGTTACAGAATTTATAATCCAGAATTATAACACATATGTTAGTCTTGCCACTTCAAGTAACTATGCTAATATAGTCCTTACTTGGGCAAACTAGCGAATCTTCACCGTAAACCTATGTTTTCCCGTAATACAGTCCTTAATTAGTGTGCTATCTCCAATGCCGCTCTGTTACCAGCCTGTGGCGGACCGGAATCCGCTCATCCAGGATCGCAGAGGGTGGTGCCGCACGATGCGACACCCGACAACACACATTATAATAAAACATTGTATTACATAGAAAACCAACTGAAATGTACAAAGTAGTACAATACTTCAGTTACAAACTAGTGTTTATATTACAACAGCGGAAACTAAATTTGTACAACACACGTCCGTCTATCTAGCAAAAGTCGGTTACCCAGCCCTAGGGCAACCTACACTAGCTGCACTCCTCAGCCTAGCGCCGCGTGTACGGCTCCCACTCAGCCGTGGTACCCGACGGAGGGTAACCCTCACCGGTGGACTCGTACCCCGAGTCCGTGGGATGCTCCTCACCTGAAAAACACTTATAGCAGAAACCGTGAGCATGATGGCTCAACAAGACTTAACCGACTCACCTAGGCATGAAACTCTACATGTAGTGTACAACGATCATGGGATGGTAAATTGCAGAAAATGGACACGCCTACAAGTTCATCCTTAGTTCATCTTTTAGCCACAAGTTAACAGTTCATGAATATGAAATTTGGTGAGCAATATTTGGTGGCACACATGTAGCAATACAATTATATCATAACAGCAATGTTGAATCATCACATTTCATATATTAACCTACGTCACGACTCAGTGACCAAGTGGTACTCTTCACCGCGAGGGATGGCGAATCGACTCGATATACACCTGCAGGGATACCCGAAAAGCACGTCACGTACGCCCACCCGTGGAGCTGCACAGCACGCTCACTCGATGTTGTATGGGACAACCTTTCACCCAACAGCCCAAACGTTGAACCGGTCGCACCGAAACGGACAGGAGGTTCCCTACACGGAGCATCTCTCTATGCCCGTTAGCAGATTTCCACCTTGCTGCCCTCAACCTACACCTATAAATCGGTGTGCTATGCCTCGACGCCCGGAGGTTTAGGTTACATCAGTTTACCGGGGCCCATATATCCGATATGCCTTCGGTACGTTCAACCTTGATCAGCATGGGCCGCACACGGATCAGTCCTCAATCGACACGGACAGGGCTGCGACACAAGACTTCCTCTTGCTGCGCCCTAACCCCTGCCTAGTCTCATTTTCATTACTAAAGTGATCTCACATCACTGAACCAATCCCGTGTGTCCCAAGCCTAAACTCGCGAGTAGATTCCAACTACTCGACTTGTACTGAAGTTCTAGGAATCATTAAGCATAGCCTGTCTACTCGAGGTCTTCACACTACCCTCACTCTTATAGGACAATCTGGTTATGCATTTGGGGTCTCATCCATCCTACACCTAATGCACATATATAGACCTCACACTAAGTATATAAACAAAGCAAAACTTTATAAAATGGGTTAATGCAAACCGGGGCTTGCCTTGTTGCTGCTGGTCAGTGGTTAGGGCTTCGTCCGGAAGAAGGAAGTCGAGCACTTCCAGAGTTTCCTCGCCTTCAGCGACTGCACGTAAACGATATACTATATGTCAATTCAAATGCAATGTTTAGAACTGAATAAGTAATCACTATACTCTAGCTAGCCCTCCCCTTTGGTTCTGAAATTTTTATGGTGGCTTGGTAGGGTCCTAACCAGAGTCTTGACCAAGTTTTATTTGAAACAAAGTTCATTTGAGCCTTGTACAAATAAATGCCTATTTGGTCAATATTAGGGTCTCTAAGGAATTCCAGGGATTTTCATGGCTTCAACCATTACTTACTGGAAACTAGAATCTGAGATGGTTCTAATGGAATTGGTTTCATGTCATTTGAAGAATTCTAGATGAAGTTATGCCCTAAACAAGATTTGAGCAAATCTGAAAAATGTTTCTGTACATTTTTCTATTTTCTCAGGGCAGTTCACTTAATCACACCATTAGGGGGGACTAAATGAACTTGGATGGGTCTGAAAATTTTACTGTGATTCAAGGATTTTCCAGTGAACCTCCCAGCCAAATTTCAGAATTTTTCATAAAGTAATTCTCCAGATAAAAATCCTAACAGTTTAAATTTTAGGGAATTAATTCTGGAAAACCATTAAGTTCCATGAGCTGAAATTTGTGTTGCTGGAAATTACTCAAAATTCTGAGTTCAGAAAAATTTGGTTCACTGAATTTGGAGCTTCCTAGCAAAAGTTGTGTGTATTTGAAGTTTGAACTACAACTGGAAAATTCAAATAAAGTTTAAACCGGCTGGTGGGGTCCCCGGGCTACGTGTCAGCACCGCAGCCAACCCACACGGGGGTCCGCAGAGTCTTCCACACAGTCGCACGGGATCCCGGTGCCACAGCAGATCCGGCGCTGTTTAAACAGAGGCTGACACGTGGGGCCCGCGTGGTTTCGTCTACCTCGCGCTCCCACGGCTCACCGCCGCCACCTTCGCCGGAGAGCTCGCCGCCGGGCGTTCTGCGGCCCGACCTTCGACGAAACTCGCTGCCTGTGAACATTTCGGCCTGAGGAACACGTTGGTGCACTCAACGGAGCTCGGCGATGGCCGGAACAGTGCTCACGACGGTGACAGCGGCCGGAAACTCATCGGCGACGTCGCACTCGGTGTTCTCTACACCTTTTTCGACGCGGTTTGCTCGGGGGGCTCCGCTGACACTTTCTGATCACCGATATGAGCTCTGATCCTCGTGAAAACGGCCGCAACTAAGACCTCACTGGCAAGGTGCCCTGTTTTCAGCCGCCGGGCCAAAATTCTGGCAGAACTAGGGTCCTAGTGCATGGAACTGGTTGCTACTTGATCAAGGAGGTGCGCTAGGTGTTCTAGAGCGTGTGTGAGCTGTAGCTTAACCAGCGGTTGCCTCTGTGCAATGAATTTTGTCGTTGACCGGACTCTAACCCTAACACGCTCCGAGGAAGAAAACTAGAAATTCTTGCTCTACACCGCCTGAACTGGAGCACGGTTTCCTCTTACAGTTTCAGCACAAGTAAGCGCACCTTTTCTTCTCTGTTGACGGTGCGTGAAACCGCCAGGATCGGCCGGTCACCGGTGATCAGAGGAAGCAGCGACGAGTTCTTGCGCTGAAACGGGAGAATAGCTCGGGACGTGCTCGTTTTCGCTCGGGAACAGAAAGAAGGGTGGAGCAGCTCGGTGTGCTGGCCTTTGAGCCAAAATTTTTCACCGTGAGGTGGAAGTCCCGAGCGAGCTGCCGGCCTCTTCGAGCCGGCGTCGGTCGCCCGTGCTACGTCGCCTGGTTTGAGTCGGTTTCACCCTGCGTCCAGTCACTGATCAGTGGGTCCCTCTCCCCTCTAATTCCTTTTCGGTTTTTCATTTTTGTTTTCACTGAAAAGATCTTAGCTACTCACAATTGAATGAGAGACTTAACCTCCAAGTCATTGTTTGAATTTGATTTCCCCAATTTGAAATTGGTTTGGCTAAATTTGCTGCACAATTGAACTGATATTCAAATTCAGTTTTGAATTATTGCAAATTTAGCTCCCGACAAGATGAATTGCAATGGGGATGAAAATTGGTGGACGAACTCAGAAAAATGTGCTGAGTTTGAATATGAAGTCAACTTTTGAATTCATGTGATGAAAGTTGCTGCAATTTGAATTTGCATTCAAATTGGCCCATTTCACAAATGTCTCCAAAAGTGCCTCAAAAAGCATTGGATTTGCATGAAATTTGGCCTGAGCCTTCCCAAGACTATTTAGGGTCTAGGGGTGATCTCAACCTTTCATGTTCATGTGTAGAAATCCCACTTTTTGGAAGTTAGGGTTTTCCCCTCTAATCACCCTTTTGATGGTGGTTACATGCTCTTCACAAGTGTTCTCCACAAGATGAGCTGTGGTGTTGTGAGGTGATGAACAATTTTTACAAGTCCCTTTCTTGGGCTTTTACAAATATGTGCTTTCCAACATCCATTTTTAGTTTGAAAGTTAGTCATGAATGATTTCTTCATAGGAAAGAAGACTATCCAGTGTAGTACGGTGGCGATGCACCGTAAGACATATGACGGTACTACGTCGCCTCACAAAAGAAAAACCTGACCGGATTACCCCGGCATATACATATTCTTAGGTGGCACTAATACGTTCACTCACAAACGTGTTCTACACGTACTATGGTTTTCATGGTTAGTACCTACATAAAACCCACTCAATCATCAGGTTCGGCTGCACACCGAACCCGGTACCCATACAGTTCATGCACCCGTCCGTCATCACTCGCACGGGTGTTCTCAAGCCAAACACGCCTTGAGCTACGTGTTTAAATTACTAACCACGTGATGGGGTATTCCATACTTTCCTGAAGCACGCCAGGGAAGGGCGTTGCTCGAATACCCCAAACGACATGAAGAGTCGTAGAGGATACTAAAGCGGGCCGAGTTACCTGCCACCCGTGAGGCTCCACCCTTCAGCTTGTGCGCACTAGTGGACAGCGCTTACGTGCACCCCCAAGACATAGAACGTCCCGAGATGCATGATTTTCCGACATAAACAAGTAAGTTAGGTTGCCACCTTCATAATATGCTAATATAATAGTCCTTATGTGGGCCTAATACCTTTATCTCACCGTATACTAAGTTTTTATCGTAATATGATGCTCAATCCGTTGGCTATTCCCAACGCAGCTCTGATACCATGCTGTGGGGGACGCAACACGGTCCCGGCAGGACCTCGTCCGGTGGTGCCGTGATATGCGGCACCCAACAGCACACGGGTTGAGGACGACACATCACATTACATAAATCATTTGCGGAAGCGTACAAGAGTATTTTACAAATACTTATCTCAAAATAAGCTACAGAGGAATACTACAACTCTCACGACTCATTTCTAGCTTAGCGACAAAGAAACAGTCCAGCCCATGGACGTTTCTTACTAGCAACATGAAGAACAAACCGCAGCAGCGAGGATGCTCTTGAGTAACCACTCGGAGGTTTCCGAGTCTCATCGGCATCCCTTCTCATAAGCATGAAGTCAATCCTGCAAACCAACTCGGATAGCATCCGTGAGCATAATGCTCAGCAAGACTTAACCGTCACCCTAGTCATGAAACTCTACATGAGGTTATGAACATAAGGTAGGATGGCAAAATGCATAATAAACTCGCCTAAATGTGAATCCTTACTTTCAAGTGTTAATAGCAGCAATTTAAGAATAACCTTAGGCACGCCACATCAGGAGTCCACAATCAGACAAGAAACACTTTTCCCCCGATGTAATTTGCTCATGGTGTAAACGATTCGGGTTTGCACTAGCCTATTCATACAAAGTATCATCACAATGCTAGTATCAACATTCAAAACAATATGATTAGTTCCTTTCTCATGCAAGTTCTTACTACATAACGACTGTGAGAACAAGTATGCTCGATCCTTTTCCGCGAGTGACGGTGATTCGAATCAATAACACCCGGACTACACGACACGTACGCCCATACTCGATGTTGCCTACAGCAACCATCACTGACGTCGTACGTGGCAGCCTTTTCTCCCTTTTCACCCATGTTGAATCGATCAAATCACACCGTACAGTAGCCACTCTCATGGTGCACCTACCGACATGATATGTCATGAGAATGTTACCCACATACTACACACCGGCCGTCTCGCCTGAGGTGACCCGAAAAGGCTCAAAGCAAGCTTCCCGAGGTACATCGGTTTACTGGGTCCCATATAACAAGCATGAGTCCGGTACACAACTCAAACTTGCTCAACAGGGCCGCATACGGATCGGTCCTTGACCGACACGGACAGTCTATAGCACCCAGGCCCCTATGTCCTGCTGCCCCTATAACCTGCCGGACTCAACTTTAACTTGCTACACATTTTCTGAACCAATCCCGTATGCCCCTGTTGTTTCTGATCATGCGAGTAGCATCTCACCACTCGACTTCTACCGAACCTTACTTAAGCATGGCAGATCTACACGATGTGAAGATACCTACCCAATACTCCATGGGTTTATTTGGTCATGCAAGAGGAGTATCAAACACTAGACCTAATGAACATATCATATCCTAACCAATAGTAAATACAAAATAAAAACGTAACAGCTGTTAAATGCAAACCAGAGCTTGCCTGTTTTGCAGTGTAGTAGTATATAAGCAGTTAGTGATCCTTTCTGATCAACCCTTGATTCTCCGGAGTTTGATCCACTTCAATGAATCGCTCCTTCGAATCCCCTTCATTGTGAATCTTATTGAGATGCATATGCACAATTTTTATAGAATGCAATGGACAGAATTAAAGACTGGATTTTCTTAAGAATAGAGGCAGTGTGGAAATGCCATCAAGGACTTGGTTTGCCTCTGTTGTGCAAAGAAGTTTGAATGAACTAAATTTGTCTTTGTGTTTTAGTTTTTAACTATCTAAGTTTCCTAATGACCATAAGAGATGAGCTGAAAAGATTTGAATGCAACTGAAGAACAAGAACTCCAATGGCTTCAAAACTTTTACAGCATGTTCTATACTAACTAGAGATTTAGCTTGCCAAATTGCAGCTAATGTGGAGTCAAATTGTGTTCTCCATAATTCCTATTATGTCTCTTATGTATTTCCCACATACATAAGCATGGAGAACAAGAACAGGGAGTTCTAAGGCTCAACATGAGCTTATAATTTTCATGTGAGTTCCTGGTCACATGAGAGTAATTTATCCAAAATTCAGACCTTTTACTTGAGTAGTTCCTCCAGAACAATTCTTTCAGCATTTCTACTCAAAGGAATTAATTCTGGAGTAATGTGCATTTTCATGTCCAATTAAGTGAAGTACAATTTCAATTAGGTCTCCTAGAGCATGTTTGAATTTTCCTATGATTTTTGGAGCTCTCAATTGTCTAGAATAGATTTTACAAGTGGGCAACATTTTCTGAAAATGTTTTTTGGACTCTTATGAACACAGCAGTTTGTATTTAGCAAATTCTCACTCAAATGATTTTCAAATGAGCTGAAAATTTTCTATAATTTCAAAAATATGCTAAAGAATATTCTGGCAAAATTTGAGGATTTTTGGATGAACCAAACTCCCTCAATAATTCTTTCAAACAAAACTTCAAAGAATTTTCCAGAATTTAATATTGACTTTCATACAATTGGAGTTCATATTTGGATAGATCTTTGCAAAAGGAATCCAACCTATTTTGAATCACTCAATTTGGAGGTTTCTACACAGAGATATGATTTTCCAAAGTTGGAACATTCTCTGGAATTATTTTGCTACGGGAAATCAGTTGGGTCGACGGGTTTAAACTCCAGCCACTTAGAATTCAGCCACACCAGCTCACAGGGTTTTGGCACACGCTCACAGTGGATTCCCGAGCCACAGGTGATCCAGAATTTAAACACTGAGTCGCTGACACGTGGGCCACTCGGGTTTCTTCTTCCTCCCGTCGCCCCTTCGCGCGCGCACCGCCTAGCTCGCCAGCCCGACGCCGCCCCTCACCTCGCCGTTTACGGCCATTGCCCGAGCTGGGGCTCAACGCTAGGGCATTATGGAAGGCCGGGAAACACGACTGTGGCACTTGTTCGAGCTGCCGGTGACCGGAAATACCCCGGTGACGTGCGGCGGCTTCCGTTGAAGTTCGGCACCGTCGGCCGAGGTTTACAGCCCGCCAAAAGCTGGACCAATTAGCTCTACAGCACCAGTGGGTGATCGCAAAGCTCGGCATAACCTCGAACTTGCTCGGAAACGGCCGCAAATGGGTTGTCATCATGCGCCCGACCGGGTCCGCCATGAACACCCTCGAAAAAGCTCGGAATATGCCGCCCCGAGGTTGTTTCATGCGACAGTTGCTAAAGGAAAGATGATCGCTGGCTAGTCCAGCTTCTATGTTCGAAGTTTGATGACCTAAGAAGAATCGGAGAGGAAGAATTTGAAGATCTCGTACCGGACGCTCGGTTTGCACCCGCCGGAGTTAATTTCGAAAATTCGCCGTCGATACTTCATGGTTTGGCTTGAGCTTCAGGTGAGAGCAGCACGGTGGCCGTGCGCTCCCGTTGCCGCCTTTGTTCGGCCGTGAAAACCCCTGTGGAGGGCTGTCCACGTGAATCCGACGGCCGGTTTTCTTTAGGTCGCCGCGGAGGGAGTGTTTTAGGGCTCGGGAACGCCGGAACTCAGTGGTTTGTGTGTTGGGGAAGTGGGAACTGGGCTCGTGGTGTTGTCTAGCAGATCGAAGTTTTTGGGGAGGGCGCGAGTGTTTTTTGGTTCCCCGGAAGATCACCGAGGAGCGGCGTGGTGAGGAGGCTCTGTTCGGTGTTCTCGCGAGGAGGAGGAAACAAAAGCCGGTTTGCTCGGTCTGTGGAGAGGATCACAACGAGGGATGAGCGAAACAGCCCCCTGGTGACCAGCGCGTGGGAGAAGGGAACAGGAGGTTGCTCGGCAGCCTCCTCTGTGGCACACGGTGAGAAGCTCTTCGGTGAAGTGGGATCCGAGCACAGTGAGTTCCTTTGCAAGTCAAAATTTGCTCACTGACATGTGGGTCCCACCCAAATTTTCCTTCCAAAATATCTTCTCATGTTCATCGCTTCCATTCAAAAGTTTTGAAGTTTAAACGTGGGCTAGCATTTGAATTCGCCAAATCCATTTAATTCCTTTTTGAGCCCACCCTAAAAAATGAAAAGTTTGTCATCCAACTTTTTCCACAATTTCCAAACTATATGGCTGCATGAGTATTCAAAGTTTTGGCCACCAATTGGTGTCAACTTTGAATTTGAAATCTGATTTTTAATCTTTCATGCAAAGAGGTATTTAAATCCTTATTGGTTCGACACCTTCAAATAAAAATGTGAGCCTCATTTTGGATGATCATCCAGGTAGCACTTTGCATGAAGAAAAGTTTTAGGTAGTCCCATTTTTCATGTCTTTGCCACACATATGAATTCAAACCCTTGTTTATTCATATACATTTTGGGACTTTTAAACATAGCACCCTGCAAACGCTTCAAACACAAGCAGTGAGCACGATGGCTCAGCAAGACTAACCCGTCTTACCTACACATGAAACTCTTCATGCTAGGTTTGCAGTGTATAATGGAATGTAAGTTGCAAAGGACACGTCTAATTAGTTAAACCTTACTTTCAAGTTTTTAGCGCAAGTTGTGGAAAACCTCGTGCTAATACACATAAGAGAGTCGCAATCAAACAAGAAACACATTTCTCTCATGTGCTTTGCCCAAGGTTGAAAAGAACTTTAATTAGCTCTAAACTACAACAAGTCATTAACAATCAAAGTACATCTTTCGATCAGCAGCTTTTTAACATGACACTAGCCTGTTCTTTCTACGTCACGGTACAATGAACAAGTGGTACTCACTGGCCGCGAGGGACGGCGATTATAATCAATTTACACCTGCAGGGTTACCCGAATAACCTGTCACGTACGTCCGTACTCGATGTTGCCTACAGCAACCACCACGGACGTCGTACGCAACCACGTTTCATCCATCAGCCAAATGTTGAACCGGTCCTATCATCCCGAGCAAGAGGTCTCTGCGTGCGTATCCGCAGTGCCGCCAGCCGATTTACACCTCATTCTCTCAACCTACCCTCTGGACGACAAGCTATGCCTCAACAGATCGCTACCCGAATTACATCGATTTCCCGGTTCCCATATATCCGGTAGGTCTTCAGTACTGTTCTAGCTTGTTCAACAGGCTCGCACACGGCTCGTTTCTCAATCGACACAAGCAGAGCTATGGCACCCAGGCCCAAAAGTCCTGCTGCCCTTAATCTCCGCTCGGTCTCATTTGTCTTGCCATGTGTTCCATTTGCTATCTCTAACCGAGTGGTGTGCCTCTATCCTATTCTCGCAAGCAGTTCCAACTACTCGATTTGTACCGAATCCTACACTAGTTTAGCATTGCAGTGGCTACTCGAGGTTTAAAACCTATCCCAAAACCCTGGTTCTCTTGGCTATGCATTTGGGTTTTCAAAAACAAGACTCTAATGCATAATTGAAGTGGATACTCAAAGTAAGTTCTCAAAACAATAAAGTTTATAAAACAGCTAATGCAAACCCGAGCTTGCTCTGCTGTTGGTCGTATGCTAGCTGTTCCTCCGGGGTGATGAAATCCAACACCTCCAGCTCCTTTTCAACCTTAGCGACTACACAATATAAATATGCATGTGTGTTAGTTTAAATGCATTTGATTTGAAGTTGATATTGTTAAGACTATAAGTATATCTAGACAGGCCCAATGACTCTGAAATTTTTACTGTGGTTTGGATACAACCTAAACATGGACGTGGCCAAATTTCATTTGCAGCAAAGCTCATTTGAGCCCTGCACAAACAAATGTGTATTTGGCCTTAATTGGAGCTCTTAGGGTGTTCTAAGGATTTTCATGGATCAAGCCATGACTTTCTGGAAACTATACTTTCAGAGGGTTCTAATGGAATTGGTTTTACCTAATTTGAAGATTTCTAGCAAAAGATATGAGCTAAACAAGTTTAGAGAAAATCTGAAAAATGTTTCTGAACATTTTTCTTTTTTTTCTGGGACAGTTTTATTAATCACACCATTAGGTGGATCAAATGAGCTCAAATGGATCTGAAATTTCTATGGTAGCTTGGGGATATTACAAGGAACAACCTGGCCAAATTTAAGAATTTTCCACTAAGGGGTTCTCCAGTTAAAGTTCTAAACATTTTAAATTTTGAAGAATTAATCCTGGAGAAATAAGGATTTTCATAAAGTGAAACTTGATTTGTTGGAAAGTAATCAGATAGATGAATCCAACAAATTTTGGTTCATTCTATTTGGAGTTTCCTAGCCAAAGTTATGTGGGTTTGAAGTTTGAACTAGAAACTGAAAATCGGGAAATGTTTAAACGGCTGACACCTGGGCCCACCGCACAGTGTTGTCTTCAACCTCCCGCTCGCGCCTGAGCGTGCGACAAACAGAGGCCACAGCGCGGTCTGTTCTCTGGCTACGGTGGACCATTTATGGTTATCTCTTGTGCTACACGCTCCTTGGACCAAGCCCTAGCGGCCGGACAAGGTTGTGCAGCACGCCATCGAAGGAAACCCGGTCGGCATCGACGGCGGCGATCGGTGGTGGAGCGCCGGCGATGACCAACGTGTCCCACACTTATCTCAATGCCCGAAGCGGCCGTAAAGCACCACTGGAGCTCGAGGAAGTGATGGTGCACGTAAACCCCACGGAAAACGACCGGAGCTATGAGCTCAACGGCGACACGAGCCACTTTGGCTGGCGGCGGTGAGTTTGCGTTGCTCAGCCCATCGGATGGATGTTTCTTCGTGGTTTTTGGTTAGGGTGGTTGTGAAGGACCCTGGTTGCTATAGCTCAACCAGTTTTGGGAATGATCAACCATGCGAAAGGAATTTCAAGTTTTGGTGGGCTTCGGTTATATACGGCAATCATCGGAAAACCTAAAATTCCGGCTAGCCGGCACTAAGAGAGAGCTAGGGAGTTCGGGAGGAGCTACTAGACTTTGATGCTAACCTCAGAGAACCGTTGGTTGCGCCAGAGAAGCTCGGAGCTGTCCGGGCGATGGTGTCAAGTCAGAGGCGCTTCAGGGCGAACAGGGGAGTGGAAATCGGCTCGGGAAAGCTCGAGGGGAGCTGATCACGAGAAGCTGAGGGCTGGAGCACGTCGAGTGAAGGTGTGGCCCTTGAGTTGGGGCCTAGGTTCCAGCACGGACAGCTTCTAGGTCTCTCGCTCGCCTTGTATCCTCCTTTGTATGTCGGACCTCTGCCATTAATAAAGACTTTTTTGCTTCAAGTCTTGTGTGTCATGAGTTGTTGATGTAGACTATGGACCCTTGGTAGCACAAAGGGTTGGAGACTTAGCCGAGGTGGGTAGCACTTTGCCGATGTCCCGAGCGTGTTCCTCCGGGTCCTTAGCAGCGTAAGGACCTAGAGCGCTCTGGCAGTGTGGCTAACACATCATTCCAGGTCCTTGGCAGCGCAAGGACCAGAAGGAACCTTGGCCAGTGTCTTCAGCTTGTCGTAGCCGGAGCTCCGAGCCTTCTGCTTGCTGCTGCAGTGGTCCGACGCCCTGCCCGCCTGGTTCACCATGATGGCCCCCTGGCAGGTGTGGCCCTTGAGTTGGGGCGCACCTACCAAGTAGACTGAATGAGGCAGGACGTCAGCATCGGGCCTTCTGGGATATCCGGGACGCCAAGGACCTATTCGAACCTGCAAGCATGGCAGAGGAAAGGAGTAGTCGTGCTCTCTGGTTACTCTTTTCTGTTTGTTAGTTTTGCTGTGGCTTACAGTCCTCAGCTGATCTACGGCGCTTGGATAATTCGATGTAGGTCGTCTGGGCTATAGTTAAAGCTTTGCCCAGGGATATGAGCCATCCAGTTCCCCAGTACTTAGCTATAGCGCTGGAGAGGTAGTGTGTGCACGCTTAGGGTACGGAACCAAGCTAAGCAGGCTACACACCCTGGACCTCCCGCTGGTGTATTTCAAGGGAAGGACCATTCAGCACCATAGGACCCCTAGGCAATGAGATAACCAAAGGATCCCAATTTATGGTTAAAGCTTTGCTCAGGGGTATGAGCCGTCCAGTTCCCTGGTACTGAGCTATAGTGCTAGATAGGCAGAATGTGCACGTTTAGGGTACGGAATCAGGCTAAGCAGGCTACAGACCCTGGACCTCCCACTGGCGTAAGCCTTTCGGGGGAGGGACCATTTGACGTCATAGGGCCCCCGAGCAATGAGACAACCACAGGACCCCGAGTACGTCACTTGTACCTCAAGCAGACCCGCCTGCAGAAGGATAGCACAACTCCTACTATGGGTGAGCACAGTAAAAAGTGACTGGCCACACGGCCGGAGCGGTATGGAAAGAAGGCACGAAAAAAAAGGGGCAATGTCCGGGGTCCGATTACTTTCTTGTCCGTAGGTGTGTTCCTTCCAGCCCCCAAGTACTTAGTTGTAGCGCAGAGGAGGAAGTACGGCAGGCTTAGAGTATGGAACCAAGCTAAGCAGACTGCGCGTCTTGTACCTCCCACAGGTGTTAACCTTTCAGCGAGGCGACCTTCCAGTGCCACGGGACCTAGGACAAGTATGTAGGTCAGCCTCCGGACATGCCATTTACAGTTCATATGCATGAGTGCGCACAAACTGTAAAAAGAGTACGTAGGGTAAGACAATTTTTTCTCATTTCAGGCTTCCTTCATAGGAGGAAACAGGCCGTACAAGAAGGCAGCGACCCGTTCCGGATGACAAGAGTAGCAGAACTCGTCCGGAGCTTAGCTGTTCTAAGCGTTCCTAGACACTATGACACCCTTACAGAGAAAAAAAAAGAACCCTACCGCTGCGCTAAGGATAGAACTTACGGAGGTTGTCGATGTTCCGTGGATTGGGTAGATGTACCCCATCCTCCGTGGCTAGGCAGACGCACCAGGGGCGGCATACTTGTGTCACTTGGAAGGGACCCTCCCAGATGGAGGAGAGTTTTTTCAGCCCCTCCCAAGAAAATATTCGCCGAAGAACCAGGTCGCCCACCTCGAGCTGTCTACTCCGCACGAACCGCTACTGATATCACCGGAGCGCTTGGCGGTATCGTACGTCTCGACCAGTTGCTGGCCACATTTGCTCATCGACGAGGTTGATGTATTCACGCCGGAGCTGGTCCTGCATGGCTTCATCGTATGCTTGGACACGGGATGAGCCCATGGTGGTTTCAGGGGGGGGGGCTGTAAAAGTTCCAAAAATGCAAAGTCAATAAACTGAATGTTGATTTCCATTGTGTTTCAAATTCATGAAAATGGGACTTACAAAAAACTTTTTACACGTGAGGGTGTACATGAGTGTCTAACAAAACGGGCTCAAACATTCATTTGAAGGTTTTGAACCAATGTGGATTTAAACACCCTGTGTAGATTACTCCTTTGCATGAATGATCTTAAAAATCAGATTTTGAACTCAAATGTTCACCTCAAATGGCTACCAAACTTTTGAATACACATTCAACCTCATAACTTCGAATTTGAGGAAATTCATGGTGGCAACATTCTGATTTTAGGGTGGGCTAAAAAGGAGTTAAATATGATCATTTGCGAATTTGGGCTGAATTCAAATTTGAAAGTGAAATTCAAACTGGGTTCAGGTAATTCAAACTCCAGCCCCCTTTTAAACTTCAGAAATATCAGATTGAGTGGATTTATATGAATGAAGATCTTTTGGGAAAAAAATTGGGAGATAAGAGGGAGTGGGGGACCCACTGCTCAGTTGCACACAAGAATTAACAGTGAGTCGGTTTCCTCTGTTTAGACTCTAAGAAACCGAGATTCCTCCGACCGCCACCGGGCAGCCACCTCCAGCTTCCTCCATCAAGCTGGCAACCTGCACGTGGCTTCATCACCTCACGATCATTTCACCCACAAACCGAATCAACTCGGCCTTTGCTTCGTCCTCGCGAGCAAGAACTCAGCCGCTCACTGCCGCCTCTGTAATTCCATCAGAAGCCGGCCAACCATCACGTACAGCGCCTCTCTGAATCGCAAAACAGTGCCGGGTGATCATCCTTCACATCCTCAGCGCAAAAATGAATGAGTCTCGGCCTTCCCGACCCTAGTCCGGATGTTCTTCGCGGCGACCACCCGAGACCACCGCACGGGGCTCACGTGGACAGCCCAACCCTAGCTCGAAAACACATTAAGCCAACTAATTTCCAAGTTTCCTGAATCTGATCACGGCCGAAGCTTCAGGCGCACGGTGACAATCCATTTAGAGACCTTCCCGAGCTAGTTTGCGTACACGTCGATCTTCCTCGAGGTTCACTAGTGCTGTAGAGCCGATTCACTAAAGGAATCCAGCAAAATTACGACGGACAAATTTATTTACAACGGCCAGGTCCGGCCATCGTAAATAACAGCTTGTTTACGATAGCCAAGGTCAGGCCATCATAGATACCACCTTATTTATGACAGCCTGACCTTGGCCGTCGTAAATAGGCGCTATATACCCCGTGGGCCCGAATGCCCACGCCGACCCCAAGCCCGCCGCCGCTGCCTGAAGTGCCGCCGCCCCCGCTCGCTGCCGGCCCCCGCCGCCGCCCCGCCTTCCGCCGCCCCGGCCAGCCGCAGCCGACGTCTCGGATACTGTCGCCCGCCGCCACAGGAGCTCCGGCCTCGCCGCCCCCGGCCCCAGCCTCACCGCCCGCCGCCTCCGGAGCCCCGGCCTCGCCGCCCCCTGGCTTTCCGCGGACCGCCGCCATCTCCGACGCCACGGCCGTCGCCATCGTCGGACCGAATCAAGTAATTGGTTCTGATTTTAGTTAATTGATTGATTAGTTGTTTAATTGATTGATTAGTTGTTTAAGTTAGTTAATTTAGTAATGATTAATTTTAGTTATTTTAGTAATTGGTTCTGATTTTAGTTATTTAATTTAGTTAATTGATTGATTAATTGTTTAATTTATTGATTAGTTGTTTAATTTAGTTAATTTAGTAATTGATATATTTTAGTTATTTTAGTAATTGGTTCTGATTTTAGTTATTTAATTTAGTTAATTGATTCAATAGTTGTTTAATTGATTGATTAGTTTTTTAATTTTGTTAATTTAGTAATTGATTGATTTTAGTTATTTTAGTTATTTAATTTTTGCTTTACTCCCCGGCCTCGCCGCTCTGGCCCCTAGGCGATTTAGTGTTTTAGTTAATTTAGTGTTTTCATGGCGACGCCTAGGTGGCGCCAAGGCGTCCAGCCCCTCGCGCCGCCACCGCCGACGCCTCACGCCCAGGAGCCCGAGCCCGCCACTCAGCCATTCCCCCGAGCTGTCCTACGCCGCCCGCCGACCACCGCCTCCGCCGCCGGCCGCCGCCCCCGCCGTCGCTGCTGCCCCCGGCCGCTGCCGCGCCCTGCCCTCGCTCGACTCTGAGCCACCGCGCCGGCCCCGGGCCCCGCCTCCGCTGCCCCCACTGGCCCCCAGCGGCCCCCCTCTTGGCCCCCGGCCCCTGCGCGCCGCCCGAGCCGGTGCCCCGGTGAGCCCCTGACCCTGGCAGCCCTCTTTGACTCATATTTTAATAATTATGTTTTGTTTATTAATTACTTGCGTGAAAATTGTTTGAAAATTGAGTGATAATTATTCGCTTCACGAAGTTTACCTATATACACCATCGTAACAGCATGTAATATGATAATTAATAGTAGGACATATATCGAGTCGGGCTTTGAGGTGAACTGTGTCGGTGCGGACGCGAAGTGCTTGTTGGAACACGAGGTGTACACGAGACATGCACAGGGCTTTGAGCACCCAAGGACGCGGAGAGACGCTCGACGAGAGCCGTCGGTCCGGGCTCGGCACCCGACCAACCTCCCTCCAACACTTGACCGCTCATCCGCCGTGAGAGTTAGAGGGGTGGAGGGAGGGAACGGAGGCTCAAACTCTACCACCATAACTACCGGCACCGGGAGGAGGTCGCGGAGACGGATTCTTTGGCTCCAGAGCGAGTGGAGGAGCGAGTGGATCCGCGAGTGGAAGGGGTAGTGTTTAGCGAGCGGATCTCTTCTTTATTTAATGTTTTGGATGTTTTATATTTTGGATGTGTATATAAACTGTTCTGTGAGCTGACCATTGTGTCAGGTTAACCTAATTCTGTTTTTTTAAATTAAAACCTTATTTATGACAGCTAGATATACAGGCCGTTGTAAGTTAACCTAATTAACTTATGACGGCCAGGACCCTGGGTCGTCGTAAGTTAACCTCTTAACTTACAACGGCCAGGGCCATGCCGTCGTACGTAAGGTGTCGAGCCCACCACGTGGGACGGCCATGGCGATGGCCCATGGTTTACGATGGCTAGGAACAGTCATCGTATGTTATTTATTTATGATGGTGACCGTCGTAAATAACATTATTTACGACCACTAACTGGAAACGGCCAGAAACCATCTTAAATAACCGAAAACCATCGTAAGTTAGTTATTTACGACGGTTTTCTCTAATTTATGATGGTTCCTGGCCGTCGTAAATTTGCTGGATTCCTGTAGTGATTAACCTAGCTTTTGGACGGTTAGAACAACGGGCCGACGTCGCTGAAGGCTTCCCGAAGCCGCCACACGTCAAGCACCCATTTCTGGCCACCGGAAGCTTCAAAGGACCGCACAAATGGATTCCCCGTAGTCAAAAATCCCCAAGCAGCGAGCCTCCAGACGGGAGGCGGCCAGGAACCCCACTCCGGCGAGGCGCCGCCTCAGTCTGACGGGGGGGGGGGTCGCGCTCGCGTTAAGAGGCTGGAGGTTGAAGAAGAGGTGTCGGTCCCCACATGTCAGCGGCTGTATTTTTAAACCGGGATCGGCTGTGGCTCCTGATCTGTTGTGGCTGCACGCTGGAGAACCCTGTAGCCTGTGTGTTCTGGCACCCCATTGTCTGCTATTTAAACAGTGGGCCCAATTCGATTTCCAGTAGCAAATAAATTCTAGTTTTAGCTTCAACTTTAGAAATTCATAACTTTGTGTAGAAAACTCCAAATTGGGTGATTCAAATTGCTATCCAATTTTGCAACCCAATTAGTACAGAAGTCAATAATAAATTCTGGATAATTCTTTTAATTTTTTTCTGTAAAAGCATTATTGAGGGATTTTGGTTCATCCAAAATTTCCCAAATTTTGCCAGAATATTCTTTAGGATTTATTGAACTTCTAGCAAAGTTCCAGCTCATTTGGATATTATTTGAGTAGGGATTTTTAGAGTACAACCTACTGTATTCAAAATAGTCCAGAAACTTTTTCAGAAAAGTTTCCACTTTGTAAAATCCATTCTAGGCAATTCTTAGCTCGAAAAATCTTAGGAAAGTTAATGAATGCTCTATGAGATCTACTTGAAACTGTAGTTCAATTTGTTTTGCATGAAAATGAAAATTTCTACAGAATTAATTCCTTTTATCAAAATTGCTTAGTGAATTATTCTGGAGAAACTACTCAATGAAAAGTCCTGAATTTTAGATCAAAATACTTTCTTGTGACCAGGAACTCACTTGCAAAGTTTCAGCTCATGTAGAGCCTTAGATCTTCCTGTCCTTGTTCTCCATTCTTATGTATATGAGAAAGCATAGGGATTATTGTGGGAATTAATGGAGACCCAATTTCCATCCCCTTTAGCTGCAATTTGGCAAGCCAAGTCCCTGTGTAGTATATGACTTCCTGTAAAAAATTCGAACTCATTGGAGATCAGGTTGTTCAGTTTCGTCCAAAGCGTTTCAGCCCACCTCATATATCCATTATGCAACATAGAACACTAGGACTTAATTTCCTCTGGGCAGATGGATTCTTCCTGTATTTTTTGGACATCAGAGGCAACAAAGTCCTTCTTAGCACTCCCACACAGTCCTCTGTTCTTATCAAATTCAAGACTTTAAATATCTAACTTGCATTATAAAACTTATGCATATACATGTCGATAGTGCTCACGATGAAGGAGTTCGACGGAGTGACTTCCATTGGAGTTTGGATCCAACTCGGGAGGATCACAGGATTCAGCATCAAGCCACAAGAAAACTAACTGATTATATAATATTAGACACCTGCAAAACAGGCAAGCTCCGGTTTGCATTTAACAGCTATTAAGTTTTTTACTTTGTATACACTGTTGGTTAGGAATGAATTGCGCATTAAGTCTAGATGATTTGATAATCCTCTTGCATGACCAGAAAACCTATGGGGTATTTGGGTAGATGTTTTTTCATCGTGTAGAAACTGCCATGCTTAAGTAGGACTCGGTAGAAGTCGAATGGTTGGACTCTACTCGAATGAATAGGAAATTGGGAGCACATGGGATTGGTTCAAGAATTTGTTAGCAAGTTGAAGTTGAGACCAGGCAGGTTGTAGGAGCAACAGGACATAGGGGCATGTGAGCGTTAGACCTGTACGTGTCGGTCAAGGACCGATCCGTGTGCGGCCCTGTTGGAGAAGTTTGAGTTGTGTACCGGAAGCATGCTGGGTATATGGGACCCAGTAAACCGATGTACCGTGGGGAGTTTGCATTGGGACTTTTTCGGTCACCTCAGGCGTAAGGCCGGTGTGCAGTATGTGGGTAACTCGCACATGATATCTAACGTCGGTAGGTGCACCATGAGGTGAGGCTACTGTATGGGACGATCAAATCGATTCAACATAGGTGAAACATGGGAAAGGTTGCCACGTACGACGTCCGAGATGGTTGCTATAGGCAACATCGAGTACGGGCATACGTGTCGTTTAGTCCGGGCGTCTTTTGATTCGAATCACCATCGCTCGTGGTTATTTGACCATACTTGTTCTCACAGTCGTAACGTAGTTAAGACTTGCATTGAGATAAGAACTAATCACTATTGTTTTGAATTCAATACTAGCAATGTAATGTTATCTTATATGAATAGATTAGAGCAAATTCGATTCATTTGCAATGTGAGCAATTTACATCGTGGGAAAGCGTTTCTTGTTTGATTGTGGACTCCCGATGTGAGGTGCCCTATGTTAGGCGAGTTCAGTATGTAATTTACTATCCTATGTTATGTCTTTACCCTCATGTAGAGTTTCATGATTTGGTTCGACAGTAAGTCTTGCTGAGCTTTATGCTCACAGATACTATACTAGTTGTTTTGCAGGTAATAAAACTATGCTTATGAGTACAGTTGTCCGAGGAGACTCGGAACCCTCCGAGTGGATACTCAGGAGCAACCTCACCGCTGCTGTTTTGTCATCTTGTTGCTAGTGAGAAAAGTCTGCGGGCAGGACGGTTTCTCTGTTGCTTAGTTAGATATGAGATGTGAGTGGTGTAGTCTTCCGCTGTAGTGTATTTGAGGTAAGTATTTGTAAAATTAACTCTATGTAAGCTTTCACAATGTTTTATGTAATATGATGTCTTTATATGTGTGCTGTTGGGTGCCGCATCGCACGGCGCCATCCAATGCGATTCCCGGGCAGTGTGGATCCCGAACGAAGGGGTACCCACAGAGTGTTGTATCAGAGCCAATTGGGAATAGCAAATGGAGTAAGGATCATATTATGATAAAAACTTAGGATACGGTGAGAAAACGGTACTAGGCCCACACAAGCATTACTATATTAGTATAGTATGAAGATGACAACCTAACTTACTTGATTATGTTGGAAAATCATGCATATTGACACTTTCTATGTCTTGGAATGCATGTATGCGCTGTCCACCAGTGCGCACAAGCTTAAGGGTGGAGCCACATGGGTGGTAGGTAACCCGGCCAGTTCATATATTCTCTACGACTCCTCATGTCGTTTGGAGTATGTGAGCAACGCCAGTCCTCGGCGTGCTGCGGGCAAGTAGGTGGAGACCCCGTCACGTGGTTAGTAACGTGAGCACGTAGCTCAAGGCCTGTTTGGCTTGAGAACTCTTGTGTGACTGACGACAGACAGGCGTATGAAACTGTTTATGGAGCCGGGTTCAGTGTGCAGCTGAACATGATGATTGTGTGTCTTCTGCAGGGACATTAACCACGAAATCCATATTACGAGTAGAACATGTTTGCAAGCGACCTTTCTTAGTGCCACCTACGGACACGTATATGCCGGTGTAATCCGGTTAGGATTTTCTTTTGTGAGACAACGTAGTACCGACATGAGTCTTATGGTGCATCGACATCGTACTAAACTTAATAACTTCTTTCCTCGGAGAAATGATTCATGAACTAACTTTCAACTAAAAATAGAAGTATTGAAACGATATTAGTTACTGAGCTCTTATCTTGAACTAAGATTCAAATAAGAGAAGTGCTCTTCAAAAGTCCAAAACCAGAGTGCTCTGTTCTGGCAGAAAATATTGCTGGATTTTGACAGAGCATAACTCTGAGTATGTTTACCAAATGGAGGTATATGATACAGTTTGGGAAATTTTTTTAAGTTCTCTACAACTTCTCTGTATACCTCCAGAGAAAAACACATGCTAAACTGGTTGAATGGCCAGTTGAATGCAAACTGTTCAGAAACAGGAAAGGTGCAAACCCTCTCTGGACATTTCTGTATATCATCCATAACTTTCTGTAGAAAAATCTCTAAGAGTCCTATGACACACTGTTGGAAAGGTTATGATGTATGCAACAATGTTGTAGTTCAAAGTTTGTTCAGAATTGTACTTAATCTCAGATACAACTGTGATAAAAACAGCCACATTCAAAGGAAATGCTGGCAAATTTTATCCAGAAATTCTGTCAACTTTGAGCAATCATAACTTGTGATCCATAAATCATTTAGAGGCATATAAATACTAATTGGAAATATATTGAAGTTAACTTTAACTTTGGTATTCAACTTGAGTTATGAATATCCTGTTAACTGGACAAAAATCTGGGTTAAGGGCAGAAAGGTATGTTCTGTACAGAAAAGATGACTGGTTATGCCTACTTTAAGGATATGTGTAATCATGAATTTTTGTGATGCTTTCATAAAGTTTTAGCATGTTCATGTTTTACATACCTTCACATACTGCTGAGATCAAATTTTGACTCCCCTCAAAAATTATCCTTTTGCAGTGTGGTGCGTACTCATTCTTCGAGTATGGCTGAAGGCTCTCGTCGAGACGGTGATGATTCAACTCCACCGCGGCCACCACCATCAACGGTATGTGATAGGAGGATGAATCCCGATCTTCCGAGAGGTAGGGTAAACTTGATTGGGTGGAGATCTCGACGTTGATGATCCAAGGCTCCGAACAAACAAAACCCCACAATCACTACACCACTGCTCCGTTGGTTATCACCCGTGTCACACGAATGACCTCGCCACGAAGGCTTATCACTGCAAGCGCAATCAAGAACACAAGCAAGAACAGAGAAGTTGCAATCAAAACTGAATTGATCACGAATTTGGGGTCTCACAACCGATGATCGGCGACACTGTTCAATGACAGATTGTAACTAAGCAAAACCCGCCCTAATGTGGTGACGGCTGCTGTATAAAAAGGAGTTTAGGGGCGTGCAAGACCCCTGGACGCAACCCTAATGGGCTTCCACACGATACACGGGCCAGCAGCCCAAAAGGCGGTGGCGCAGAACCGGACAGATTCTGGACGCCCACTTGTTTTGCTGGTTCCCATCAACTTAGAAGGAATTTTGAGGTGGGGCTGGTTCCATTGGAATCTTTATGAAATCATGGTTCCAACCATATATAGAACGTCCAAATCCGACTCCGTATGTGTCAGGGACGTCAGTTTTTGTGAAGGCAGCTCCTGGAACCCGAGGTGGAGTCGAAGTCGAGTTGTACTTGGGCTCCTCCTTGGTGTGCACGTCCTATCTCCTCCTTGACTCCTTGGACTCCTCCCAGCCCTTGCTGGTCCTCTCCATTGTTCCTTATCAATAAAACATGCATGGAAACAAGCGTAAGTTCTGAAAAACAATTGACAAGGTTAGAACGTATCTAGAGATCCAATTGTCGTGCACGTGCTCTACTGATCGGTCCTTGCATTGTATGCAAAGGAGAGATGTCCTCATCATCCTCCCCCTCTTGAATTGGAGTCGTCCTCGACTCAAGCTCATCTTCCTCACCCAAGTATGGCTTCAAATCTAAAATGTTAAATGTGGGACTAACCCCAAACTCGAGAGGCAACTCAAGTTTATATGCATTGTCATTTATCTTCTCAAGAACCTTAAAAGGTCCAGCAGCACGTGGCATGAGTTTGGACTTTCTCAAATCCGGAAAACTATCTTTTCTCAAATGAACCCACACCAAATCACCGGGTTCCAATTTTACCTTCTTCCTACCTTTACTAGCAGCAATGCGATACTTTTCATTCATTTTTTCAATTTGTAACTTAGTAGTTTCATGCAACTTAAGAATAAATTCAGAATGTTGTGTAGCATCTAAGTTCACAATTTCAGTATGTGGTAAAGGTAGCAAATCAATTGGAGCACGAGGATTGAAATCATAGACTACCATAAACGGACTTAACTTGGTTGTGGAGTGAATATACCTGTTATAAGCAAACTCAATATGTGGCAAACACTCCTCCCACAACCTCAAATTGTCTTTCAAAACAGCCCGCAACATAGTAGATAAGGTACGATTAACTACCTTCGTTTGCCCATCAGTTTGTGGATGACAAGTAGTAGAAAACAGCAACTTTGTTCCCAATTTATACCATAAAGTTCTCCAAAAGTGACTCAAAAACTTAGCATCCCTATCAGAAACAATAGTATTGGGAACACCATGCAAACGCACAACCTCATTAAAGAACAAATCAGCAACATGTGAAGCATTATTGGTCTTGTGGTAGGGTATAAAATGAGTCATTTTAGAGAAACGGTCAACAACCACAAAGACACTATCCCCCCCCCCCCTCTTTGTTCTAGGCAATCCTAAAACAAAGTCAATAGAAATATCCTCCCAAGGTGCACTAGGAACCGGAAGAGGCATATAAAGACCATGTGGGTTAAGTCGAGACTTAGCTTTGTTGCATGTTGTGCAACGTGAAACGTAGCGCTCCACATCACGCCTCATTCGTGGCCAAAAGAAGTGAGCGGCCAGCACATCCTCTGTCTTTTTAACACAAATGTCCCATCAAACCACCTCCATGCGCTTCCTGCAAAAACAAAAGACAAACGGAGCTAGCTGGAACACATAGCTTGTTAGCACGGTAGAGAAGGCCTTCACGCAGCAGGAATTTTTGCCACGTTCTCCCCTCTCTACAATTTTCAAAGGCATCTTTGAAGTCCAAATCAGTAGCATATAACCTCTTTATGGTTTCCAAACCAAAGATTTTATTAGAAAGTTGGGATAGTATGGTATAACGTCTAGATAAAGCATCAGCAATCACATTGTCTTTCCCTTTCTTATGTTTAATGATGTAAGGAAATGATTCTATGAACTCAATCCATTTAGCATGACGTTTGTTCAGATTAGCTTGTCCTTTAAGATACTTCAAAGACTCATGATCTGAATGTATGACAAATTCTTTAGACCATAGGTAATGTTGCCAAGTTTGCAAGACACGCACTAAAGAATAAAGTTCTTTGTCATATGTAGAATAATTCAGCGAAGGCCCTTGCAACTTTTCACTATGTCCTGGATCTCAAGCCGCAAGCCCCCATAAAACCTAACAATTTGGTCTTCCTGATCCTCAACTACCCCACAACGAAGCATACCTTCTGCAACTCTTGGTAGTACTCTTGGACAGTCATGTCACCCTGATCAAAGCGTTGCAATTTCTTAAGAAGATCACGTCTATATGAAGGAGGAACAAACCTAGTGCGCATCTCTTCTTTTAACGCAGCCCATGTCTGTGGTGCATTACGTGTATTGACAAGTTCATTCCACCAAATTATAGCAAAATCTTTAAACTCACTAATGGCTTGTCTAACTCTATGTCGCTCAGGAACAGGATGAGAGCTAAATTTTTGTTCTACCGTCATCTCCCAATCCAAGTAAGTCTCAGCATCATAAGATCCATAAAATGTTGGAATAGAAAACTTAATCTTAGCATAAGGATCATTATCTTGTTCAGGAGCATGAGGATGAGGTCTACCTCCCATACCTTGACGATTTCGTCGAGGGCGACGGCGCTGCTGTGCATCAACCTCATCGTTATTGGAGTCATCCTCTGTGTCGTAGTGAGCATGTGCATCACCATCAAGGATGATAGAGGGTGTAGCTTGTTGGGGAAGACGAGTCTCCATCTTGTCCAACTATGTGGTCAGACCAGCAACACTTGTATGGAGCCTTTGAAAGGTGGCTGTTGTAGTGGTCTGGTAATTGTTGAAAGCTTCGGTCATTGCCCGCATCATGTCCTTTAGTTCCATATGGAACACACACTCATCATCATCCGGAGGTGTAGAACCAGAGGTCTTATCCATAGGCTTCTTTCCTGTCATTGTTAGTACAAAACAGAAACGAAGACAAAAAGATCGTGAAGAACCCTATTACTACGCTCTCCGAAGTGGGTGGAAAATCGATCAGTAAGATGCGTCTTACCCCGCTCTTACAAGTTTCTTACCAGCACTGCAGGTGGCCAACGGTGACCGGTGTGAAGCAAGCAGAGAGTGGGTGTGATTGCAAAGGTTACCTATTCTGCTCGAGAGAAGGTGGAGCTTGGAAGGCTGTCACACCCGGTTTCTCCAAAGAGCAACCGAGTGAATATCACATGTATGCCAGGATCGTTTTCTCATACATGTGATGACAAATAGTGAAGCATCATTTATTACAAGCCAAGAGTTCGAATATAAAATAAGTCTTACATAGCATAATGTCTCGATGGACAATAATATGTTCATAACAGGTAAATAAAACAGCAGCGGAATATAAATCTTGTGGGCTCCGTCACAGGTGTTGCC
This sequence comes from Neostapfia colusana, assembly GCA_030760725.1. Lineage (NCBI taxonomy): Eukaryota > Viridiplantae > Streptophyta > Magnoliopsida > Poales > Poaceae > Neostapfia > Neostapfia colusana. The sequence continues at coordinate 35,121,923 of JASWHV010000004.1, read as the reverse complement.
CGGGGGACTCCGTGAACCTAGAATCCTTCTTCGGGTCTGAAGTCTTGGTCACTGAACACCACGTCATCCCCTTGACCTGAGCAGCAATTTATACCAACAGAAAAGCAAGCTTGAGTACCGTTGCTACTCAGCAAGTGGGGGAAAGTTATGTCATGCATGGCAAGAGCAAGGTGAGGTTGAACTCATGGTTAAAGCGCTACGCAATTAGTACCTATCACCTTAGCTTATTAAGCACCTACATTACTACATAGGTGAAATGGTCCCAATCTCCCAAAAATCAAGTAACCATAACAACATTTCCAATGTTAAGGTCCCCGCTTAACATCCTCAACTTCCAAATTTATCATCCTATAATCATGAATAAGTCCAAGCTGCTCTTGACCATGAGCACGGCTGTCATGACAGTTTTGATTCTGCAGAGTTTGCACCACTGTACCCACATGTAGTGATTTCATCCCCCGTTGCCGGGTGGACTAAAAGAACCTCCATTATGCCAGTGGCCGTGAACCACGTTCACACTTCCCAGGTGTGTAGCCAGGAGATCACTATGAGGCCTTTACAAAGGGATTCCCGACGAGCGTGGGCCCACTGAGGTTTCACCCCTAACAGCATACAAGAGGCTCCTACCCCGCTGCAGTGGCCCCCTCTTGAGCCTTGCGGTTCGTATGGTAGTCAAGCTGACACCTATTCCCCGCACCATCCAAACAACCATTCTACGCCGGAGATACACCTAATTAATTGGCCAAGCTGCCCCATCTCAGCATGTGGCTGGCACGGTAAATCCAGGTTACATGCTCCATGAACCGGTCCTTAGGATCCAGGCAAGCACTAAACACAAACCCGAGTCTTGTGCACACAGCACCAACCAAATCATCCAACTTGCCTCGATCCCTACCTCTACATAACTCATAATATCTCATTCAAGAGTGAGGTAAATAAGTTGATGATCTCATATCCCACTTATCCCATTCTAAGCATGGCTAAGCATAAGTATATAAATAAATGACATAATAAAATAAATCCCAACCCAGGCTACAAGGAAATAAGATAATGAAAATCTAGGGAAACTTCCTAGTTTAGGTATCATATTCCAAATTGACAATGCAATTAAATTCTAACTACACATCCTAGTATAGGATCAAAGTGGTCAAGGACACTTGCCTTCTTCCTGCTGCTCTGGGAATGGAAATTCTTGATCTTGAAAGGTGAGAACCTGCTCTGGGGCTGGTTCTACTCATGCCAATACACACATAGCAAAAGAAAACAACATTCCATAAGCCATAGTCCACACTTCCACTCATGCAAACCACACATACATACATATGAAAGTCATTCACATTTTTAAGTGTTGTGGTTACCCTAGATGTGTTGATTTTAGGCCTACATGCACTTTTAAACATACATATTACTTCTAACTTTTGTATTCAGATTTCTAATTGCTCAATATATATGAATTTCCAATTTGAACAAATTCTCTCTATTTAATTAATACACTTCTTAGCCACAAAATTTGCATGAAAGAAAATTTTCTACTCCAAATAGGTTTCAGATCTTCTACAAAATCTTAATTTGAAGTTTTTGGAATTGGAGGCTCATTTAACATTTTCTAATTATGCCTACCTATTTTCCTTTATTTTTAGATTTATTTTCTATGCCTAAAAGTGAACTTTAATATTAAAATAGTAAGACATATCACCTAAACAGAATAGGTTCTGACCTAAAATGTTCAATAAAATATCTTTGAACTTCCTCTCTGGTGGGGATCAAATTAAATTTATTTTACTCATTTTCAGAATTATTTTCTAGCCTAAAAATGAATTTCCAGAAATTATAAAAATAAACAGCACTTAGTCAGATTTCATTTCAGCCTAAAATCAGTTCTCAACTCATTCTAAATGTCTTCCAAATGCTAGGAAAATTTACATTTGTATTTGCACATGTGTTTACATTACCATTTGAATTTAAATTCTACTCATATGTTCAATTTCTGAATTTAATACTCTATAGGGTATAAAGGGCAAATCCACCCTACTGCAGGGTCTACTTTACTATTTCCTAAATTTTCTTCTTAATTTTTATTAAGTCCAGGGGTTAAAACTGATTTTTAAATGAATTTACATGAATTTCTGAAGGTCCAGGGGCTAGATCAGAAGTTTCTGGGGCTAGCTCGTGTTTTCCGAGATCTCCAGGGGGTAGCGCGTAAGATTCCCGGCCTTTATAATGCGGGCCTGACGTGGGCCGTTGGATTTAAAATAGACGGCTCAGATTAGATCGCCGAAGGGGTCTGCGCCCATTTAATTTCTGCCGTGCGATTTAAAATGGTCACGCCACATTGCGCCACGTCGCTCCGACCAGGGAAAACATAGCGCACGGCGGCGCGCGGCGGCGGAGGTGACGATCTCGCCGGCGAGGTCTCGGATCTTCGCCTACACACGCTAGGACTCAGATTTCTAGACATAATTCAGCCGAGGGGAGGTAGGGGAGCTCACCTAGGCTAATTTCTTAGACCTGAAGGACTCGAAACCCGGTCGGCGACGAGGACAGGCGGCGGCGACTTGCTGTGCTCGTCGAAGTTGCAGTTGGGGCGGTGATCCCTTCGAGCTCTCGGTTCGTGACGCTTCCCTGGGGTCTAGAGATGGCACACTGATGATTAGTGTGAACTGTGTGGCGGACCGGGATCCGCTCATCCAGGATCGCAGAGGGTGGTGCCGCACGATGCGACACCCGACAGCACACGTCATAAGGACACAATATATTACATGGGGAAAACAAACTGAACTGTACAAACAGGTACAACTTCAGTTACAAACTAGTATTTATTTCTACACAGCGGAAGTCTACTCTGTACAACTCACGCCCGCCTATCTAGCAAAAGTTGGTTGCCCAGCCCTAGGGCAACCCACACTAGCTGCACGTCTCAGCTCAGCGCAGCGTGTACGGCTCCCACTCAGCTGTGGTCCCCGACGGAGGGTAACCCTCGCCGGTGGACTCGTACTCCGAGAACGTGGGTGGCTCCTCACCTGAAAAACACTTAAGCAGCAACCGTGAGCACGAGGGCTCAACAAGACTTAACCGACTCACCTAAGCATGAAACTCTACATGAGGTGTACAAGGACATAGGATAGTAATATTGCAGCAAATGGACACGCCTACAAGTTCATCCTTAGTTCATCTTTTAGCAGCAAGTTAACAGTTCATGAATCTGAAATTTAGTCAGCAATATTTGGTGGCACACATGTAGCAATACAATTATATCATAACAGCAATATTGATTCATAACATTCCATAAATTATCTACGTTACGACACAGTGAACAAGCGGTACTCATACCGCGAGGGACGGCGAATCGACTCGATATACACCTGCAGAGAAACCCAAAGAGCATGTCACGTACGCCCACCCGTGGAGCTGCACAGCACGCTCACTCGATGTCGTACGGGACAAACTTTCACCCAACAGCCCAAACGTCGAACCGGTCGCACCGAAACGAGCAGGAGGTTCCCCACACGGAGCATCTCTCTATGCCCGTTGGCAGATTTCCACCTTGCTGCCCTCAGCCTACACCTATAAATCGGTGCGTTATGCCTCGACGCCCGGAGGTTTAGGTTACATCAGTTTATCGGGGCCCATATATCCGATATGCCTTCGGTACGTTCAATACTTGTTCAGCAGGGCCGCACACGGCTCGGTCCTCAATCGACACGGACAGGGCTGCGCACACAAGACTTCCTCTTGCTGCGCCCTAGCCCCTGCCTAGTCTCATTTTCATTACTAAAGTGATCTCCCGTCACTCGAACCAAACCCATGTGTCCCAACCTATCTCGCGAGTAGATTCCAACTACTCGACTTGTACCGAAGTCCTATGAATTATTAAGCATAGCCTGTCTACTCGAGATCTTAGACACTACCCTCACTCGTATGGAAAAATTCTGGTCATGCAAGTGGGGTATTCATCCATCCTACCCTAATGCACATACAACCTTCACTCTACGTATGTAAACAAAGTAAAAACTTTATAAAAGGCTTAATGCAAACTGGGGCTTGCCTTGTTGCTGCTGGTCAGGGGTTAAGTCTTCGTCCGGAAGAAGTCGCCTTAAGCGACTACACGTTAATGTAATACTACATGACAATTTAATTTTAAAGTGTAACTTAAACCCTTACTTACTAATAACTCTAGCTAACCCTCCCCTTTGGTTCTGAAATTTTTATGGTGGCTTGGTAGGGTCCTAACCAGAGTCTTGACCAAGTTTCATTTGAAACAAAGTTCATTTGAGCTTTGTACAAATAAAAACCTATTTGGTGAATAATTGAGCCTCTAAGTAATTCCAGGGGTTTTCATGGCTCCAACCAATACTTTATGGAAACTAGAATTTAGGATGGTTCTAATGGAATTGGTTTCATGTCATTTGAAGAATTCTACTGAAAGTTATGCCCTAATTAAGATTGGAGAAAATCTGAAAAATGTTTCTGTACATTTTTCTATTTTCTCAGGGCAGTTCTTTAATCACCCCATTAGTATAACTAAATGAACTTGGATGAGTCTGAAAATTTTACTGTGATGCAGGGATTTACCAATGAACCTCTCAGCCAAATTTCAGAATTTTTTATAAAGTAGTTCTCCAGATAAAATTCCCAACAATTTAAATTTTAGGGATTTAATTATGGAAAACTATTCACTTTCATGAGCTGAATTTGGTATTGCTGGAAAGTACTCAGAATTCTGAGTTCAGCAAAATTTGGTTCATCAAATTTGGAGTTTCCTAGCCAAAGTTCTATTCATTTGAAGTTTGAACTAAAACTGGAAATTTCTAAAATGTTTAAATTCTGCGGATGGGGCCCACTCCTTGAGCCGGCCCACTCAGAATGCGGCCACACCGCGGCCCACGGAGTTTTACCCGTGCTGCCACACCTAATCCCAGCCGCAAACAGATCCCCGCGCGAGATCAGAGGCTGACCGGTGGACCCGCCCCCCCCCTTCGTCTACCTCGCGCTCTCCCGCAGCTCCCGCGGCGGCGCCTCGCCGGAGCGCTCGCCGCCGGGCGTTCCACCGCCTGAACTTCAACAAAACTTGCCGCCTGTGCCTAACTTAACTCGGAGAACACGCTGGTGCCCTCATGGGAGCTCGGCAATGGCCGGAACTATGCCCGCGACGGTGACAGAGCTTCCCTCTACTCCAGCGACGTCGCCCGGGCTACTCCGGCCTTATTTCTCAAGTGGTTTGCTCCTACAGCTCCGCTGTGGCATGCTGAGCACGAAGATGAGCTCGGTTCGCCATGGAAATGGCCGGAACTAGGACCTCACCGTCGACCTAGGCCCGATATCGGCTGTTGCTCAAAAAATCGGATAACCGCAACCCTGGCCCATGATTCTTGCTGGTTTTCGATCCTAGGTGGTCGTTGCAGGGTGTAGATCATGTGTTTAGCTCGGTACGCCCAGTGATAAGCCAACACCCGTGAATTTTAGGATTTGGTGTAGCTCGGACTTAAGAACACCGAAACGTTCCCGGGAGAAATTCTCCCCCGACGGTGCATGAAATGCCGAATGGTAAGGACACCGGCGATCAGTGGGTGGCGAAACACCGAGTGTGTGGCCGGGTTTGTATGCGGTGGAACAGAGAGGATACGGGGAGGTTCACGCAGCCCAGCAGTGCAACCGCACGCTCTGTAGCCGGCGCCCTCATCCCCCGAGCAGGAGGTGGCACGGTGGTCGCGTTGGGACGGGTTTGACCCCGTGCGCTGTCGCCCGTAGGGGTGTTCGACCGTGTGCCTGAGTCGGTTTGATCCCTGGGTGGCTGACCAGTGGGCCCTCTTCTCCCCTCTAATTCTTTCTCCCCCTTCTGCTGTAAAATATCCCCAGCTACTAAACATTGAATGGGAGACTTAGCCTCCAAGTATTGATTTGAATTTGAGTTCTCAAATATGAACTTTGTTGGGTTAAATTTGCTTCATGTTTAAACTGAAATTCAAATTCGGTTTTGAATTATTGCAAATTTAGCTCCCGACAAGATAAACTCCACTGGGGATGAAAATTGGTGGGCTAACTCAGAAAAATGTGCTGAGTTTGAATATGAAGCCAACTTTTGAATTTGAGAGATGAAAGTTGCTGCAATTTGAATTTACATTCAAATTGGCCTCTGTTTCAAATACCTCCAAAAGTGCCTCAAAAAGTGTTGGATTTACATGAAACTTGGCCTGAACCTTCCCAAGACTTTTTAAGTTCTAGGGGTGAGCTCAACCTCTCATGTTCATGTGTAGAAGTCCTACTTTGTGAAAGTGAAGGCTTTCCCCTCTAATCCCTCTTTTGATGGAGGTTACTTGCTCTTCACAATATTTCCTAAGATATCCACAGCACAAACTGTGGTGTTGTGGGGTGAAGAAAAGTTTTTGCAAGTCCCTTTTCTTGGGCTTTTACATCCCTCCCCCCTTAAAAGAATCTCGTCCCGAGATTACAAAAGAAGAGATAGCGATGTAATAGGGACTTACCCGTGCTGAGATGCCATGAACCCGGGGTAATTTGAGCGAAGGAATTCCTCGCTCTCCCACGTCGCTTCTTCGGCGGTGTGGTTGCTCCAGAGTATTTTGTAGAACCACAACGTTCTGCTACGCGTGGTTCGGGCTTTCTCATCAAGAATTTCTACCGGATACTCATCATATGTCAAATCCGGTTTCAGCTCGCCGATGTCTTCAGTAGGAACACCAGCTGTATGCTTTAAACATTTTTGCAGTTGCGGAACATGGAAAACATCATGGACACCAGCAAGGGATGCCGGTAGCTCCAGTCTATACGCTGCTGGCCCACATTTCTCGGTGATAGCATAGGGCCCAATGAAACGGGGAGCAAGCTTCCCCTTGACGCCGAACCGGTGCACGCCCTTCATCGGAGACACACGGAGGTACACGTGTTCACCGATGTCAAAGTGCAACGGTCTACGCCTCTTATCAGCGTAACTCTTCTGCCGGTATTGAGTGGCCTTCAAATTAGCTTGGATCGTCCGAACGCGCTCTTCGGCGTCATTCACCACATCAACCCCGAATGTGACCCTTTCACCGGACTCGCACCAGTTCAATGGGGTGCAGCATTTGCGACCGTAGAGAGCTTCGTAGGGTGCCATCTTCATACTCGCCTGATAGCCGTTGTTGTACAAGAACTCAGCCAATGGTAGGTGATCATCCCAGTTCCTACCATGGAGGATGGCACATGCTCTCAACATGTCTTCCAGAACTTGATTCACCCTCTCTGTCTGGCCATCGGTCTGAGGGTGATAGGCGGAGCTCCTGATCAGCTTAGTACCCAATGCAGCGTGTAGCTGCTCCCAAAAGCGAGATACAAATAATGCACCTCGATCCGACACAATGGTCTTGGGTACCCCATATAAGCACAGAATCTTCGCTATGTACAGCTCCACATATTTGCTGGCACTGTAACGTGTATTCACCGGGATGACGTGAGCTGTCTTGGTTAACCGATCAACGATTACCCAAATGGAATCATGTTTGTTGGCAGTTAGGGGTAATCCTACAATGAAATCCATGCTCACATCTTCCCATTTCCATGCCACGATCTTCAGGGGTTGCAACAGCCCTGATTTCTTCATGTGATCAGCTTTCACTCGTCGGCACGTATCTCATTCAGATACGTACTTCGCTACCTCCCGCTTCATCCGTGTCCACCAAAAATTCTTTATCAAATCTTGTTACATCTTGTTGCTGCCCGGATGAATGGAGTATTTAGACAAGTGAGCTTCATCGAGGATCTTTTTCCTCAATTCCATATCCCGGGGTACGACTATGCGGTCATTGAACCATGGCGTCCCCTCATCATCCTTCCGGAAACATTTGATCTCCCTGTTGTCTATCCGTCTCCGGAGATGTGCCATGCCTTTATCATCTTTTTGAGCTGCCATGATGTCCTCCCTAATAGTAGGGATGAGGGCAAGGTTGTACAGCGACCCATAAGGAACCAAGTATAAACTCGGCTCTTCCTCCTCCACCGGTGTAATGGTGAGATTATGGACATGTGATTTCCGACTCAACGCGTCGGCAACCACATTCGCCTTGTCGGGGTGGTAATGGATCTCAATCTCATAATCTTCGATCAGCTCTAACCACCTCCTTTGCCTCATGTTCAGCTCCTTCTGGGTGAAAATATATTTCAAGCTCTTGTGGTCAGTGTAGAGATGCACCAGATTCCCCAGGAGATAGTGCCTCCACATTTTTAGCGCCAAAACCACTGCAGCAAGCGCAAGATCATGAGTCGGATAGTGCTGCTCATGGTTCCGAAGTTGGCGTGAGCCATATGCGACCACACATCCTTCCTGCATCAACATGCAGCCGAGCCCAATACCAGACGCGTCACAATACACGTCGAAGGGCTTTGTTGTATCCGGCTGGGCTAAGACCGGGGCTGTGGTGAGATGCTTCAACAATGCTTGGAACGCTCCTTCACACGCCGTGTTCCAAACATATTTTGTTCCCTTCTTCAGCAATTCCATCATTGGCTTAGCGAGCTTGGAGAAGCTTGGAATGAATCTCCGGTAGTATCCCGCTAACCCGAGGAAGCTTCTGACTTCATGAACTGAAGTGGGAGCTTTCCATTTCAGCACTTGCTCTATTTTTCTTGGGTCAACTGCAATGCCTTCTGCTGAGATGATATGTCCCAAGAATGGCACTTTGCTGATCCAAAACTCGCATTTACTGAACTTGGCGTAGAGCTTGTGGTCTCGCAATCGTTGAAGAACGATCCGCAAGTGTTCGGCTTCTGTCTTGGAGTAAACCAAGATATCGCCGATGAACACTACCACAAACTTGTCCAGCTCCGGCATGAACACCGAGTTTATGAGATACATGAAATGGGCTGGAGCATTTGTGAGACCAAAGGACATGACGAGATATTCATATAATCCATATCTCGTCGAGAAGGCTGTCTTCGGGATATCCTCCGCCCATATCTTGATCTGGTGATATCCAGAGCGAAGGTCCATCTTTGAGAACACACTTGCACCCACAAGTTGATCAAACAATATGTCGATGCGGGGCAGTGGGTACTTATTCTTGATGGTGACGGCGTTGAGCGGCCGGTAGTCCACACACAGCCTCAAGGTTTCATCCTTCTTCTTCACGAACAGCGCCGAGCATCCCCAAGGCGAGGAACTTGGCCTAATGAAAACCTTGCTCAACAGATCACTGAGCTGTTCTTTTAGTTCAGCCAGCTCATTCGGAGCCATTTTATATGGTCTCCGTGATATAGGAGTAGTCCCGGGTGCAAGTTCAATCTTGAACTCGATGTCCCGCTCAGGTGGCATGCCCGGAAGATCATCCGGGAACACGCCGGGGGTACTCCCGGACTACGGGGATGTCCTCTAACTTGAGGGCTTCAGTATTGTTGATCGCTGAAACCTCCCGGACTGGATTATCTAATAAGAGGGACTGCGGACGGTGTAATGGGGAGTTGAGGTGAACCATCCATGCTAGGGTTTCCAGGACAGCGCCATGGTAGCTTAGCCATGACATTCCCAAGATTGCATCAATCTTCTGCCCCTCAAGGATAATCATAGTGGTTGGATATATCTTCCCACCTAAGCACAGTGGTGCTTTTGGAACCATCATAGTTGCTGAAATCTTTCCTCCGGTTGAGCAGATCATATAAGAACACTCGGTTGGGAAGGCTTCCAGCTGATGCTTAACCACATATGATGCACTTATGAAGTTGTGGGTTGCACCAGAATCAAAAAGTATGATGATGGCTCGATGGTTGAGAGTGAACGTACCCGCCAGCACGTTGTCTCCCTCTGGGGCGTCCTCATTGTCGAGGTTGCGGACACCACCAGTCCGCTGACCAACCTTCTTCACCGGAGGTCAGCCTCGAGCACCACCCTAGAACTGGGCTTGCCCGCTGCTCTGCTGCCTCTGGGGACAGTCCTTCGCGAAGTGGCCTGCCTGGCCACATGTGAAGCAGGTGAAACGGGGCGGTCCCCCGCTGATCGGTGGGCGGAAACCCGGGGCGCGTTGTGGCGGTGGGAACGCCCGGGGTACCGTCTGCTGCTGCTGCTGTCTTGGTGGTGGCATCGGCGGACGGAACGGAGGTGACTGAAAAGAACGTCCCCCAAACCGTTGAGGTCGCGCCGGTGGGTGCCACTGCTGCCCGGATGGTGTCCGATACACCATGCGGTACTTCTGGGGAGCACCAACCCCACTGCTGGGTGGAGCGCTGCGCTTCCGCTGCTCAGCTGCCAATTCCCGCTGAGCGTCCTCTTGCATGATCGCAGCATTGACCAGGTCATTGAAAGTGCCGCGATTCCACTGAACGAGATGTGTCTTCATTTCAGGGTGTAACCCCCGATAGAAGTGTTCGCGCTTCTTCTCTTCAGTGGATATGTAGTCTGATGCATATTGCGCCAGATGGTTGAAAGCACGGGAGTAGTCATGGGCACTCCTCCCGCCCTGCTTCAGCTCCAAGAATTCTTGGAACTTCCTCTTCATTATCCCGGGAGGGATATGATAGGCGCGGAACGCCTCCCGTTATTTCTCCCATTCCACGGCATGGCCAGCCGGACGTGAGGCGACATAGTTTGCCCACCACGCGCCAGCGGCACCGTGAAGTTTCTGCGCTGCGAACAAGGTCTTTTGCCGCTCCGTGCACTAGAGCAGCCCGAACTTGGACTCGATGGTCCGCAGCCAGTTGTCAGCCTCCAGTAGTTCTTCAGCTTCGGTGAACACTGGAGGGTGCGTACTCATGAAGTCCGAGTACGACACTTCACGGGGATCACGAGGCCCTCTGTATTGACGCCCCCCCACCTGGGACGTATTCTGCACGATCGTGCGGAGCAGGTCAGTCTGCTCCTCACGACCTCCCACCAGTGCCGCTATCACATCCGCTAGAGTAAGCGGAGGCGGCAGTGGTGGCTGCTGCTGCGGGGTACTGTCGTAGGCCGGCGGCTGGGAGTCATCGCCTCCCTGCTGGCTAGAGCCCCCAACCTCGTGTGTGGTCTTAGTGCGAACCATCATAACTAGGTTTGGTCACTACGAGACATCACTATCGCGTTGTCATCACGTAAACCACCCTTTTATCTTTAATACGACACAAACATTGTCTCAAGTAAAAGAAACTTGAGCGAGACCTACACTCAAATCTTTCACTAGTTGAAGAGAAGCTCTCATGAGTATGTTCTGCCCCATTGGCAGTACTTAGACCACCTCTAGGGCACAACAATCTCTCCCATGAGTTCAACTGTCATTTCTCTGTCAGAATGACCAGTTTCTACATATTAAAGGTTTTGATCTGGTTCTGGGCAGTTTCATGACTCAAGTTGAATACCAAAGTTAAATTTAACCTCAGTATCTTTGCAACGAGTATTCATTTTCCCTCAGATCAGCTCTGGTTAAAAAGTTATGGTCATTCAAAGTCAGAAGAATTTCTGGAAGAATTTTAACAGCACCTCCTTTGGAAAGTTGCTGTTTTCAACACTGATTTCCACTGAATTCTCTGCTGAAATTTCAGAAACTTTGAATTGCAAAGATGTAACACATCTTCTACCCTTTCTAAGGATGTATCATATGAAAATTTTAGATTTTTCTACTGGGAGTTATAATTGAAAAACAGAACAGTCCAGAGAATGTTTCACTCTGTCCTGGTTCTGGACAGTTTACATTTCTCTGGGATTTAAGCCATCTTAAGGTGTGTTTCAGCTCTGGAAGTCTACAACAAAGTTGTAGAGTACATAAATACCTTTCCAGAACTATATACCACACATCCCTGGGATAAAATACCTGTGAGTTATGCCCTGTTGAAGATCAGCAACTCGCTGCCCAAAACAGAGCACTCTGTTTTTCAGTCTTTTTGGAACTACACTCATCACTATCCAATTTTTCTACCCAACCAGGGTCCTAAATGTTGAACCTAGTGATTTTAATTCCTTGTTATAATTATTTTTCATGCATATGCCTATGATATCTCGGTACTACGTTCCTCACAAAAGAAAATCCTAACCGGATTATACCGGCGTATACGTCTCAAGTGTGGCACTAAACGGTCTCTCACACAAGTTTTCTACACGGATACATCCGTGGTTAGTACCTGCAGAAGACCACACAATAGTGATGCACTCAAATGTTTTGTTTCCATTTCAGGCAGTACCATATTTGAAAGTAAATACAAACGCCCGTATCATTGCCATACGGCCGTCCTTGAGTTAGGTCACGTCTCAAGGTACGTGATCATGTTTCAACACCACACGACGGGGAACCCGAGTATGTCATGAACGGGTCATCATGGTTGGGAATGTTATCAACCCAACATATACCACCTACTGCCCTGCAGGGCACGCCGATGGCAAGCGCTGCGTATGTCCTTCTGGGCTACTTCCAGACGAACACACTCTCGCGTTACTGACCACGCGATGGGGTCTCCACTTACTTGCCTAATGCACGCTAGGGATCAGCGTTTCATATGAACTCAGGGACATGAAGAGTCCAAGAGGTCCATATTGACGTCTCACACCAAGCTGTGAGATCAATCAAATGTTAACTTTAATCATTACGCATTAACTTCCCAAATTGCTTGTTTAAACTTAAACTTTTGAGGCCTTAATATCTAGACAATTTCTGAAGATTTCACATAGATCTTTGGGTGTCATGTCTCACGTGAAAATAAATGCACTATTGATTCATAGGGGTTCACACACCAAAGCAAAGCAAAGTTAAAGACGAGGTTGTGGACAAGTGCCTATGGCTTCCACAACTCACGTCACACACCAAACACTAACAAGCAAATAGATGGGTTCTTGACTTGACTATTCGATAATCATGCGGAAATAAGGGAAATGACTCTAACAACATGTATCACTGAGCTGGCTCGTCGGTGTCTTCCTCATCATTGTGGCTGCCTTATGATTCCGCTTTAGGTGGGGAAGCTGCTGGTGTAGAAGTGCGGCGACGCTTGCTCGCCCGGCGGTCTGGGGAGTCAAGAGTCCACATGTCATTCACGGTGACACACAGTTCATTCCCATCTCCTCTTTCTCTCGCCCTCAGGCTGGCGTGAAGCAATGCCTCAGTCTCCTTCAGGGTGTCACGAACATCCTGAAGCTCCTGTAGGCACTCCTGCAGTCGAGTGCTGAGCATAGCTGCATCCTCCAGGCACAGGTCCATGTGCTCGTGGGAAGTCCCCTGCTGCACTGGCGGATACTTGTACTCTGTGGTGCCACTCTCACGCTGGAGGACATACATGTACTCAATCCTGTCCAGGTGGAGACAGTTGATGTAACTCTGGCAGGTGATGGCCTCCCAGGTGACATCCTTCTCAGCATCGGCCTGAGTCGCCTGACAAGCTGGAGAGCGGTGGATCTTGAGCAGCTGGTTTTCATGGATAATCCTCATCTCTGAGCTCCATTCTTCACGCTTCTCACGGAGGGTCCTGGTGGAGCTGTAGTGTATGATCAGCTTGCCAACATTGCCGGCGGCGTGGAGCATACGCCGAAGACGGCGCAACAAGCCTCTTACTGCCAACCCGTAGGAGTGGTACGTCACCGGACGGTTCTCCTCTCTCAAGGCAAGGGCAGCTATAGGAACTCTCCCTCTAGTGGACTTGCGGGTGGTGCGGATCATGCGAACCATCTAAAACATAAAGCATTTAAAATCAAGTTAGATAAGAATTAAATAGGATTGTATTTTGAATAAAAGTTGGGACAAGGTGAATAAAGTGACCCCATTAAATAACTCTTTCAACCCACACCTTTGTAAAATAGTTTTTAAGAAAAATAGGGTCCTTAAATACGTCCATTTCTACCTAGGTCCACGTTCCTACGGGCAACCTTGGCTCTGATACCACTTCTGTCACACTCGGTTTCTCCAAAGAGCAACCGAGTGAATATCACATGTATGCCAGGATCATTTTCTCATACATGTGATGACAAATAGTGAAACATCATTTATTACAAGCCAAGAGTTTGAATATAAAATAAGTCTTACATAGCATAATGTCTCGATGGACGATAATATGTTCATAACAGGTAAATAAAATAGCAGCGGAATATAAATCTTGTGGGCTCCGTCACAGGTGTTGCCCGGGGGACTCCGTGAACCTAGAATCCTTCTTCGGGTCTGAAGTCTTGGTCATTGAACACCACGTCATCCCCTTGACCTGAGCAGCAATTTAAACCAACAGAAAAGCAAGCTTGAGTACCGTTGGTACTCAGCAAGTGGGGGAAAGTTATGTCATGCATGGCAAGAGCAAGGAGAGGTTGAACTCATGGTTAAAGCGCTACGCAATTAGTACCTATCACCTTAGCTTATTAAGCACCTACATTACTACATAGGTGAAATGGTCCCAATCTCCCAAAAATCAAGTAACCATAACAACATTTCCAATGTTAAGCTCCCCGCTTAACATCCTCAACTTCCAAATTTATCATCCTCTAATCATGAATAAGTCCAAGCTGCTCTTGACCGTGAGCACGGCTGTCATGATAGTTTTGACTCTGCAGAGTTTGCACCACTGTACCCACATGTAGTGATTTCATCCCCCGTTGCCGGGTGGACTAAAAGAACCTCCATTATGCCAGTGGCCGCGAACCACGTTCACACTTCCCAGGTGTGTAACCAGGAGATCACTATGAGTCCTTTACAAAGGGATTCCCGACGAGCATGAGCCCACTGAGGTTTCACCCCTAACAGCATACAAGAGGCTCCAACCCCGCTGCAATGGCCCCCTCTTGAGCCTTGCGGTTCATATGGTAGTCCAGCTGACACCTATTCCCCGCACCATCGAAACACCCATACTACGCCGGAGATACACCTAATTAATTGGCCAAGCTGCCCCATCTCAGCATGTGGTTGGCACGGTAAAGCCAGGTTACATGCTCCATGAACCGGTCCTTAGGATCCAGGCAAGCACTAAACACAAACCCGAGTCTTGTGCACACAGCACCAACCAAATCATCCAACTTGCCTCGATCCCTACCTCTACATAACTCATAATATCTCATTCAAGAGTGAGGTAAATAAGTTGATGATCTCATATCCCACTTATCCCATTCTAAGCATGGCTAAGCATAAGTATATAAATAAATGACATAATAAAATAAATCCCAACCTAGGCTACAAGGAAATAAGATAATGAAAATCTAGGGAAACATCCTAGTTTGGGTATCATATTCCAAATTGACAATGCAATTAAATTCTAACTACACATCCTAGTATAGGATCAAAGTGGTCAAGGACACTTGCCTTCTTCCTGCTGCTCTGGGAATGGAAAGTCTTGATCTTGAAAGGTGAGAACCTGCTCTGGGGCTGGTTCTACTCATGCCAATACACACATAGCAAAAGAAAACAACATTCCATAAGCCATAGTCCACACTTCCACTCATGCAAACCACGCATACATACATATGAAAGTCATTCACATTTTTAAGTGTTGTGGTTACCCTAGATGTGTTGTGGTTACCCTAAATACGTGTGGAATGCAGTACGTGAAGCCGCATTCAAGACATTGGTAAAACATATCACAACAGCTCCAGTTTTTGCTCTGCCAGACACGACAAAGCCATTTGATGTTTATTGTGATGCATCCGACATCGGTCTCAATTGCGTTCTTATGCAAGAAGGGCGTGTGGTCGCATATGGGTCTCGTCAACTGCGAAACCATGAGCAGCAATATCCAACTCATGACCTCGAGCTTGCTGCAGTGGTGTTGACGTTAAAGATGTGGAGGCATTATTTGCTTGGCAATCTTGCTCACCTCTACACCGACCACAAAAGCTTAAAGTATATCTTCATGCAGAAGGAGCTGAATATGAGACAACGAATATGGTTGGAGCTCATAAAAGATTATGAAATCGAGATCCACTACCATCCAGGCAAGGCGAACGTGGTTGCCGATGCGCTTAGTCGGAAAGCCCATGTTCATAATTTGACTATTGCTGAGTTGGAGGAGAAGGAACCAAGTCTCTGTGTCATTCCGTACGGAGCGCTTTATAATCTTGCTCTCATTCCTACAATCTGAGTGGAGATTGTTGAGGCTCAAAGGAGAGAAAAGGGTATGTCTCACATACGGAGAAGAATAGGCAACAGAGAGATGAAGTGCTTCCAGAAGGATAATGAAGGTACTCTATGGTTCAAAGACCAGATAGTGGTACCCGAGAATATGAAGCTCTAGAAGAAAATATTGGATGAAGCCCACCTGTCAAAGTTTTCCATTCATCCCGGCAGCAACAAAATGTACCAAGATTTGAAACAAAAATTTTGGTGGACACGGATGAAACGGAAAATTGATAAGTACCCGAGTGTGATACTTGTAGACGGGTCAAGGCTGATCATATGCAGAAAGCCAGACCGTTGCAACCACTGAAGATACCGGCATGGAATTGGGAGGATGTGAGTATGGACTTTATCGTCGGTTTACCACTCACATTCCGGAAGCATGACTCGATTTGGGTGATTGTCGACCAATTGACTAAATCAGCTCATTTCATTTCAGTGAACACTAATTATTGAGCCAAGCAATATGCGGAGTTATACATATCAAGAATTGTATGCTTACATGGTGTCCCTTAGACCATAATTTCAGATCGAGGTGCGTTGTTTGTTGCTCGTTTCTGGGAGCAGCTGCACGCCTCGTTGGGAACCAACCTGATTAGAAGCTCCGCATATCACCCTCAAACCAACGGACAAACTGAGAGGGTGAACCAAGTGCTAGAATACATGTTGAGAGCGTGTGCCATACACCATGGTAAGGATTGGGATGATCACTTACCGTCGGCGGAATTTTCGTACAATAATGGCTATCAAGCGAGTATCAATATGGCACCATACTAGGCTCTCTATGGCCGGAAATGTTGCACACTACTGAATTGGTGTGAGTCCGGCGAAAGAATACTGTTCGGGGTTGATTTAGTCAACGAAGCCGAAGACCGAGTTCGGCTCATACAAGAGAATTCGAAGGCTGCTCAATCCCGTCAGAAAATCTACGCTGATCAAAGGTGTAGACCGTTGCATTTTGACGTCGGAGAGCACGTTTATCTTCATGTGTTTCCGATGAAGGGAATTCAACGGTTCAGTGTAAAGGGTAAGCTCGCTCTCAGTCCCCGACTTATAGGTCCATTTGCTATCACGAAGAGGTGCGGACCCGTAGCCTACTTGCTGGAGCTACTGACAAGCCTTGCTGGTGTTCACGACATATTTCATGTGTCACAGCTGCGGAAGTGTCTCAAGTTTACCGCTGCTGTCCGCACCGAAGAAATTGACGAGTCGAGATCAGATCTCACGTACATCGAGTGACCGGTTCAGATTATTGATGAAAAGACTCAGATTACCCGGAACCAGACGTTAAAATTTTATAAGGTACAGTGGAGTAATCATACCACAGAAGAAGCAACGTGTGAAAGCGAGGATTACCTTCACACCAACTATCTGGAACTTTTATCATTGTACAACTTGTAATTACCTCTCCCGTTCCGTTCTTCTTTTGTAATCTCGCGACGAGATTCTTTTAAGGGGGAGGAATGTAAAAGTCTCAAAAATGCAAAGTCAATAAAGTGAATGTTGATTTCCATTGTGTTTCAAATTCATGAAAATGGGACTTACAAAAAACTTTCTACATGTGAGGGTGTACATGAGTGTCCAACAAAACGGGCTCAAATGTTCATTTGAAGGTTTTGAACCAATGTGGATTTAAACACCCTGTGTAAATTAATCCTTTGCATGAATAAGGGTAAAAATCAGATTTTGAACTCAAATGTTCACCTCAAATGGCAACCGAACTTTTGAATACACATGCAGCCTCATAACTTTAAATTTGACGAAATTCATGGTGGCAACATTCTGATTTTAGGGTGGGCTAAAAAGGAGTTAAATATGATCATTTGAGAGATTTGGGCTGAATGCAAATTTGAAAGTGAAATTCAAACTGAGTTCGGGTAAATCAAACTCTAGCCCCCTTTTAAACTTCAGAAATATCAGATTGAGTAGATTTACATGAATGAAGATCTTTTGGGAAAAAATTTGGGAGATAAGAGGGAGTTGGGGATCCACTGCTCAGTTGCACACAAGAATCAACAGTGAGTCGGTGTTCTCTGTTTAGACTCAAAGCAACCGAGACTCCTCCGGGGGCCACCTAGGGCATCCACCTCCAGCTTCCTCCATCGAGATGGTGAACTTCTCGTGGCTTCATCATCTCACGAGGCGATCGTTTCACCCACAAACCGAATCAACTCGGCCTTTGCTTCGTCCTCACGAGCAAGAACTCAGCCGCTCACTGCCGCCCCTGGAATTCAATCAGGAACCGGCCAACCATCAGCACAGCGCCTCTTCCGAACCACAAAACGGTGTCGGGTGATCATCCTTCACATCCTCGGCGCAAAAATGAGCGAGTCTCGGCCTTCCTGACCCAAGTCCAGCTGTTCTTCGTGGCGACCACCCGAGACCGCCGCAGGGGGCTCACATGGACAGCCCAATCAGGAGGCTTTCACGCCCCAACAAGGATGCTCAACAGATTGCTGAACCTCCGTGCTGCTCCTCCCCAAACCACAACTCAAGCCGTGAAGCATCGCGCACGAATTCAGCATTTTTCTTCTGGCGCACACCCACGGACCTTCCGGTAAGAATTCACAAAATCCTTGCTCAATTCTCATTTAGGGTTCACCCAATCGTGCACACATGAGCTATAGTAGTTAGCGATCAAATTCCCTTTGCATCCCTAGCTCGAAAACACATGTAGCCAACCAGTTTCCATGTTTCCCGAACCCGATCATGGCGGACGCTTCGGGCGCATGGTGAGAACCCAATTAGAGACCTTCCGGAGCTAGTTTAAGTACACGTCGATCTTCCTCAAGGTTCACTGGTGCTGTAGAGATGATTAACCGAGCTTTTGGACAGCTAGAACAATGGCCTGACGTTGTCAAAGGCTTCCCGAAGCCGCAGCACGTTGAGCACCCATTTCCGGCCACCGGCAGCTTCAAACGACTGCACCAATGGATTCCCTGTAGTCAAAAATCCCCAGGCGGCGAGCCTCCGGCCTGGAGGTGGCTGGGAACCCCACTCCGGCGAGGCACCACCTCGGTCCAACGAAGGGGGGGGGGGGGTCACGCGCGGGAAGAGGCCGGAGGTTGAAGAAGAGGTGCCGGTCCCACATGTCAGCGGCTGTATTTTTAAACTGGGATCGGTTGTGGCTCCTGATCTGTTGTGGCTGCGCGCTGGAGAACCCTGTGGCCTGTGTGTTCTCGCACCCCATTGGCTGCTATTTAAACAGTGGCCCAATTCAATTTCCAGTAGCAAATAAATTCCAGTTTTAGCTCCAACTTTAGAAATTCATAACTTTGTGTAGGAAACTCCAAATTGGGCTAGATTCAGTTTGCAAAGATATATCCAATTTTGCAACCCAATTAGTATGAAAGTCAATAATAAATTCTGGATCATTCTATTAATTTTTTTGTAAAAGCATTATTGAGGGAGTTTGGTTCATCCAAAATTTGCCAGAATATTCTTTAGGATATTATTGAACTTCTAGCAAAGTTTCAGCTCATTTGGAGATTATTTGTGTAGTAATTTTTAGAGTACAACCTACTGTATTCAAAATAGTCCAGACACTTTTTTCAGAAAAAGTTTCCACTTTGTAAAATCCATTCTAGGAAATTCTTAGCTCCACAAATCTTAGGAAAATTCAGGCATCCTTTATGAGCTCTACTTGAAACTGTAGTTCAATTTTTTTGCTTGGAAATGAAAATTTTTACGGAATTAATTCCTTTTATCATAATTGCTTAGTGAATTATTATGGAGGAACTACTCAATGAAAAGTCCTGAATTTTGGACCAAAGTACTTTCTTGTGACTGGGAACTCACATGCAAAGTTTTCAGCTCAGGTTGAGCCTTAGATCTTCCTGTCCTTGTTCTCCATTCCTATGTACATGAGAAAGCATAGGGATTATTGTGGGAATTAATGGATACCCAATTTCCATCCACTTCAGCTGCAAATTGGAAAGCTAAGTCCCTGTGTAGTATATGACTTCTTGTAAAAATTTCGAAGTCATTGGATATAAGGTTGTTCAGTTTCATCCAAAGCATTTCAGCCCACCTCATATATCCATTATGCAACATAGAACGCTAGGACTTAATTTCCTATGGGCAGATGGATTCTTCCTATATTTTCTTATCACAAAAGAGGCAAAAAGTCCTTCTTAGCACTCTCACACAGTCCTCTATTCTTAACAAGTTCAGTCTTTAATTATCTAACTTGCATTATAAAACTTATGCATATGCATGTCGATAGTGCTCACGATGAAGGAGTTTGACGGAGTGACTTCTATTGTAGTTTGGATCCAACTCAGGAGGATCACGGGATTCAGCGTCAAGCGACAAGCAAACTAACTGATTATATAATATTGCACGCCTGCAAAACAGGCAAGCTCTGGTTTGCATTTAACAGCTATTAAGTTTTTTACTTTGTATAAACTATGTTAGTTAGGTATGAATTGTGCATTAAGTCTAGATGATTTGATACTCCTTTTGCATGACCAGAAAACCTATGGAGTATTTGGGTTAATGTCTTTTCATCATGTAGAAACTGCCATGCTTAAGTAGGAATCGATAGAAGTCGGGTGGTTGGACTCTACTCGCATGAATAGGAAATTGGGAGCACATGGGATTGGTTCAAGAATTTGTCAGCAAGTTGAAGTTGAGACTGGGCAGGTTGTAGGAGCAACAGGACATAGCAGCCTGGGTGCATTAGACCTGTTCGTGTCGGTCAAGGACCGATCCGTGTGCGGTCCTGTTGGACAAGTTTGGGTTGTGTACCAGGCGCATGGTGGATATATGGGACCCAATAAACCGATGTACCTCGGGAAGTTTGCGTTGGGACGTTTTCGGTCACCTCAGGTGTACAGCCAGTGTGCAGTATGTGGGTAACAACGCTCATGAAATCTCACGTCCGTAGGTGCACCATGAGGTGAGGCTACTGTACAGGACGATCGAATCCATTTGACGTAGGTGAAACTTGGGAAAGGTTGCCACGTACGACGTCCGGGATGGTTACTGTAGGCAACATCGAGTACGGGCGTACGTGTTGTGTAGTCCGGACGTCTTTTGATTTGAATCACCATCGCTCACGATTATTTGAGCATACTTGTTCTCACAGTCGTGACATAGTAAAGACTTGCATTGAGATAAGAACTAATCAATATTGTTTTGAATTCGATACTAGAAATGTAATGTTATCTTGTATGAATAGATTAGAGAAAATTCGATTCATTCGCACTGTGAGCAATTTACATCGAGGGAAAGCGTTTCTTGTTTGATTGTGGACTTCCGATGTGAGGTGCCCAAGGCTATTCTTAATCTGCTACTCATAATACCTGAAAATAAGGATCCACATTTAGGTGAGTTCAGTATGCAATTTACTATCCTATGTTATGTCTTTACCCTCATGTAGAGTTTCATGATTAGGTTCGACGGTTAAGTCTTGCTGAGCTTTATGCTCATGGATACTATACTAGTTGTTTTGCAGGTAATAAAACTATGCTTATGAGTACGGTTGTACGAGGAGACTCGGAACACTCCGAGTGGATACTCAGGAGGGAACCTCACCGCTGCTGTTTTGTGGTCTTGTTGCTAGTGAGAAACGTCTGTGGGCTGGACGGTTTCTCTGTTTTTTAGTTAGATATGAGACGTGAGTGGTGTAGTCTTCCGCTGTAGTGTATTTGAGGTAAAGTATTTGTAAAATTAACTCTTTGTAAGCTTCCACAATATTTTATGTAATATGACGTCTTTATAAGTGTGCTGTTGGGTGCCGCATCGCACGGCACCACCCAATGCGATTGTCAGGCAGTGTGGATCCTAAACGAAGGGGTCCCCATAGAATGTAGTATCAGAGCCACATTGGGAATAGCACATGGAATAAGGATCGTATTACGATAAAAACTTAGGATACGGTGGAAAAACGGTACTAGGCCCACATAAGGACTACTATATTAGCATAGTATGAAGATGGCAACCTAACTTATTTGATTATGTCAGAAAATCATGCATATCGGGACTTTCTATGTCTTGGGGGGTGCATGTATGCGCTGTCCACCAGTGCGCACAAGCTTAAGGGTGGAGCCCCACGGGTGGCAGGTAACCCAGCCAGTTCATATATTCTCTACAACTCCTCATGTCATTTGGAGTATGTGAGCAACGCCAGTCCTCGGCATGCTGCGGGAAAGTAGGTGGAGACCCTGTCACGTGGTTAGTAACGTGAACACGTAGCTCAAGGTGTGTTTGGCTTGAGAATGCCTGTGTGACTGATGACAGACTGGCGCATGAAACTATTTATGGAGCCGGGTTCAGTGTGCAGCTGAACCTGATGATTGTGTGTCTTCTGCAGGGACATTAACCATAAAATCCGTATTATGAGTAGAACACATTTGCGAGCGACCGTTCTTAGTGCCACCTATGGACATGTATATGCCGGTGTAATCCAGTTAGGATATCCTTTGTGAGACAATGTAGTACCGACATGAGTCTTATGGTGCATCTACACCGTACTAAACTTGAGAACTTCTTTCCTCTGAGAAATGATTCATGAACTAACTTTCAACTTAAAATGGAAGTACTGATACAATATTAGTTACTGAGATCTTATCTTGAACTAAGATTCAAATAAGAGAAGTGCTAGGCTTCAAAAGTGCAAAAAAGAGTGCTCTGTTCTGGCAGAAAATATTGCTGGACTTTGACGGATCATAACTCTGAGTAGATTTACCCAATGGGGGTGTATGATACAGTTCTAGAGTGTTTTTTAATTTCTCTACAACTTCTATGTAGACCTCCAGAGAAAAATCACAAGCCAAACTGGTTGAATGTCCATTTGAATGCAAACTGTCCAGAAACAGGACAGGTGTGCAAACCTTCTCTGGACATTTCTGTATATTATCCATAACTTTCTGTAGAAAAATCCCTAAGAGTCCTATGATACACCGTTGGAAAGGTTATGAGATATGCAAAAATGTTGTAGTTCAGAGTTTCTTCAGAATTGTAACCTAATCTCAGATACAACTGTGATAAAACAGCCACATTCAAAGGAAATGCTAGCAAATTTTATCCAGAAATTCTGTCAACTTTGAGCAATCATAACTTTTGATCCATAAATCATTTAGAGGCATATAAATACTCATTGGAAATATATTGGAGTTCACTTTAATTTTGGTATGCAACTTGAGTTATGAGTATCCTGTTTACTGGATAAAAATCTGTGTTAAGGGCAGAAAGGTATATTCTGTACAGAAAAGATGACTGGTTATGCCTACTTTAAGGATATGTGTAAACATGAATTTTTGTGATGCTTTCATAAAGTTTTAGCATGTTCATGTTTTACATACCTTTACATACTGCTGAGATCAAGTTTTGACTCCCCTCAAAAATTATCCTTTTGCAGTATGGTGTGTACTTACTCTTCGAGTATGGCTGAAGGTTCTCCCCGAGACGGTGATGATTCGTGAGGCTACTGGACAGGACGATTGAATCGATTCGACATAGGTGAAACTTGGGAAAGGTTGCCACGTACGACGTCCGGGATGGTTGCTGTAGGAAACATCGAGTAAGGGCATACGTGTCGTGTAGTCCGCGTCTTTTGATTCGAATCACCGTCGCTCGCGTTTTTTTTTGAGAATACTTGTTCTCATAGTCGTGACGTAGTAAATACTTGCATTGAAATAAGAACTAATCACTACTGTTTTGAACTTGATACTAGCAATGTAATGTTATCTTGTATGAATAGATTAGAGAAAATTCGATTCATTTGCACTGTGAGCAATTTACATCGGGGGAAAGTATTTCTTGTTTGATTGTGGACTCTTGATGTGAGGTGCCCAAGGCTATTCTTAATCTTCTGCTAATAATACCTGAAAATAAGGATCAACATTTAGGCGAGTTCAGTATGCAATTTACTATCCTATGTTATGTCTTTACCCTCATGTAGAGTTTCATGATTAGGTTCGACGGTTAGTCTTGCTGAGCTTTATGCTCACAGATACTATACTAGTTGTTTTGTAGGTAATAAAACTATGCTTATGAGTACGGTTGTCCGAGGAGACTCGGAACATTCCGAGTGGATACTCAGGAGCAACCTCGCCACTGCTGTTTTATGGTCTTGTTGCTAGTGAGAAACGTCCACGGGCTGGACGGTTTCTCTATTGCTTAGTTAGATATGAGACGTGAGTGGTGTAGTCTTCCGCTGTAGTGTATTTGAGGTAAAGTATTTGTAAAATTAACTCTTTGTAAGCTTCAGTAATGTTTTATGTAATATGATGTCTTTATATGTTTGCTGTTGGGTGCCTCATCGCACGGCACCACCCAATGCGATTCCCAGGCAATGTGGATCCCGAACGAAGGGGTTCCCACAAGTGCGGCCTCGACCCCCTACACCAGTGTAAGAGGGTGTTTCCCTTGTCGCATGACGGGGGGACGTCGGGCTAGACGTGGAGCGCCTTGCTTCGCTCGTTGTCGGCGCTGGAATCGGAGTCGGAGTGGCCATAGACGGCTTTGAATGCCCGCTCGGCGTCTTGATACTCCATCTCTTGCTCAGCACTGGCCTCAGGCTTGGCCTTTTGATTGCCCTCCCGCTGGCAGGAGGGTGCACCGTCTTGACAAGACCGCTGTTGCTGTAGCTCAAGGAAGCGCTCCGCAAGTTTCTTGATCTCACGGCAGTCGCTGGCGCCGTGGCGGTTGGAGTTGTGCACCGGGCACCACTGGCCATCATCGCTGGAAGACGATGGTCGCGGGCGCTTGTTGGTGCGCGGGGCTCGGCCTCCACCGGCCGCTGCAAGAGCGGCAGTAGATGCCCCAGTCAGAGGCTTGTCCCTACCTCCAGTCTTGTTCTTCTTGCCGCTGCGCGGAGCAGCAGCTTCTCCGGCAATCCCCGCCGTGGAGGCAGGTCGTGAGTGCCAGTCTCAGCCTTCCGCCGCCCTGGCGCACTTGTCGGCCAGGTTGAAGAGCTCGGAGACGTCTTGCACATCGTGTGTGGCTAACTTCTCGAGCATCTTCTTGTCACGGACGCCCTGCCGAAAGGCGACGATGACGGAGGTGTTGGAGATGCGGGGGATGGTGTTCCTGACCTGGGAGAACCGCTAGATGAAGGATCTCAATGACTCCCCTCGCGCTGACGCACAGCATGGAGGTCGAGCTCGGTGCCGGGGGCGCGTGTAGGAACTCCCGAAGTTGGCTGTGAATCTCCAGCACAACTCTTTCTAGGACAAGATGGGGCCTGGGTGAAGGTTCATGAAACTAGACCGAGCAGTGCCGGTCAGGACGATGGGGAAGTAGTTGGCCATGACGGCCTCATCCCCTCCTGCAGCTAGGATGGAGGTGGAGTAGACCTGCAGGAACTCGGCGGGGCTGACTGTCCCGTCGTATTTCTCCGGCAAGTGGGGCTGGAACTTGGATGGCTAGACCGCCATGCGAAGGTGTGGGGCGAGTGCCATGCAGCCCCCGACTGCTCCTGGAGAGGCAGGGGTCTGCGGGGATCGTCCCACTGGTACGGCGCTCGGGGAGCTGTCCTCTCCTTCGAGGTTGCGACGCCTCTCGCGGGGTCGCTCGATGGTCACTCACCTCGAGCTGTCTACTTCGCACGAACCGCTGATGATAACGCCAGATCGCGTGGCGGTACCGTGCGTTTTGAGCAGCTGCTTGCCACCTTCGCTCATCGACAAGGTCGAAATCTTCACGCTGGAGCTGATCCTGCGTGGCTTCATCGTACGCTTGGACACGGGGGGAGTCCATGGTGTTCTCCGGGGGGAGGACGGCCTCAGCCCCATACACCAGGAAGAAGGGTGTTTCCTCTGTCACATGACTGAGGGACGTCCGGCTAGCCCATAGTGCACATGGAAGCTCTTGTACCCAGTTGGCACCATGCTTCTTCAAGCAGTCGTAGGTGTGTGTCTTGAGTCCCCTGAGTATCTCGGCGTTTGCTCTCTCTACTTGACGTTACTCTCTGTATAAGCAACGGAAGCGTAGCAAACTTGGATGCTGAGGTATTCACGGTAGTCTTGAAAAACTGCACTAGTGAACTGGACCCCGTTGTCGGTGATGATTCTGTTCGGGACCCCAAACCAGCACACGATTGAATTGATGAACTTGACTGTTGACTGCTTGTTGATTGTTACTACAGGGGCAGCTTCTGGCCATTTGGTGAACTTGTCTACGGCACCGTAAGAGGTACCGGTATCCTCCGACAGATCTAGGGAATGGCCCCAGGATGTCCAGCCCCCACACAGCGAAGGGCCATGAGGGCGAGATCATCTGCAGCGTCTGCGCCAGTGTGTGGATCTGCTTGGCGTGGAACCGGCATGCCTTGCATCTCTTGATCAGCTCGACGACATCCTGGAGAGTTGTCGGCCAGTAAAAGCCATGCTAGAAGGCTTTACCGACCAGCGTGCGGGAAGATGCATGGTTCTCACACTCGCCTCCATGGATCTCTGTGAGCAAGTCGCAGCCCTCCTCCCGGGTTATGCAGCACAATAGGACGCCATTGGCGCCACGCGGGTAGAGATCCCCTTCTACCAACGGGCATCTCTTAGAAAACCGAACGATCCGTTCAGCGGATACTATAAAAGCCCAAGAAAAGGGACTTGCAAAAACTTTTCATCACCTCACAACACCACAGTTTTTGTTATGAATATCTTGTGAAGAATTGTGAAGAGCAAGTAACCTCCATCAAAAGGGGATTGGTTCAAACTTTCTACACATATGTTAGCACATGAGAGGTTGTTCTAAAACCATCTTAGAGTCATTTGCATGTTTTGACCCTTTTTGGATTAAGGCCACCAAGTTGAAGTACTCAAGTGCAATAGGAGGGTTTGAAAATCAGAATTTGAACTAAATGCCCAACTCAAAATTCAAATGAGGGGAGGACATAATGGTGATTCAAAACTGTTGTATTCAAACCCATGGTTGCAGCAGCTAACACAAGAATCAAATTGCATATTTGGATTCCTTAGGTCCAAATTAGTGGGTAGGCAAAGTTTCAGTAATTTTTGAAAAGGTTTGCTACCCATTTTTCCAAAAAGGATTCAAATGTGCAAAGAATTCAAATATACATTTGAATTTGGGGGAAATTTGCCCAACTATACAAATGTAGCTCAGTTTTAGACTCCAAACATTTGAATGGATCATTTGCCAGGTTTTGGGGATCTTTTGAGAGATGAGGGAGTATGGGGCCCACACGTCATAGGGGTGAGTAGACTTAACCTCCAAGTTTTTCCCTCGGTCTCTCACTCAACCAAGGGGATTCGCCCGAACAGCCCAGCTGCCGCGCGCGCCACCGCCCGGGAAGCCACCTCCTGGTTTCCTCTCTCGCGCTGGCAACCGGGCAGCAGCTCACCCCTCCTCTACGTGACCTCCTCTCCACGCAGCTAAGCCATACGCGTTGCTTCCTCTGCACGAACAGCACCGCACCGGGCTCTGTTTCGCTCACCGGCGCCGCTCCTACGATCTCCACCGTACACCGGCGCCTGCTCGGCCTTTGCCCGAGCCACCAACACAAAAAGTGAGCACCAGCGCGTGCTCTAGCTACCCACCCTGCTACTTCGCGGCGTTGCGCTTCGTTTAGCCACAATTCAACGATCGCCGCCGAGAACCGAGGCCCACCGGCGGGAAACCGAAGTTGCTCTCCGTGGACAGCACACCCTGGCCATTTTCACCGCCCGTTCTCTACACGAAAAAGGTGTGCGCCTTAGTCTTCAGATCGTGTAGCTGCAACCCTCATAGCAATTGATCGACCGAGCGCAGAGAATTCCCGAAATTCCCGAAAGCTAGTGCATGCGGGTAGGTCGGTCTACTCTGAAATTAGGATTTCACGGTCCACCTCAGCTCGGGCGAGCTTGCACACACCTTTCTCACTTCCTAGCGGCCCTCCTTGACCAAGAATCAAGTGGTATGGTCCAGAAATGACCAGGTTCTTGTTGTTTTTCGGGCCGCCATGGAATAACAGCTCGGGTCACCGTGGAGCTCTTTGTTGCCGACCTTTTCACGGGGTTTCGCAGCCATTTTCGACACCCTCGAGCTCCCACAGTGCTCTCCGGTCATTTCCCGATCGTTTTGATGTGGTGTAGCGCATTCACGACCACACCGGAACCCTAACAGCCGCTGCCACCGTCGGGCGCCCTGGTCCGGTGAGCTACGGCCGCCGGCGACACCCGAGCCGAGTTCAGCGTCGTGAGTTAGGGTGGGGCGGCGAGTCTGAGGTCGGGAGATGGCCGGGAAAGCGATTCTGGCGACGCTCGCCGGAGGACGCCGCTGCGGGCCCTGTTTGGCGCGAGGAGGAAGAAAGCCTGACGGGTGGGACCCACTAACAGGCATTTAAACTTTTCAGGGATTTCAGTTTCAAGTTTAAACTTTGGAGGGCCAAAACTTGGTGTAGGGAATCCAAAAATTGTGAAACAAATTTTGTTGGATTCCACTAATAGAGTACTATCCAAATATGAAACCCAATTTGTAGGAAACCCATTATTTAATTCTGGAAAATTCTTTAAAGCTTTTCAAAAAAGAATTTTAGAGGGAGTTTGGTTTATCCAAAAATCCTAAAATTTTGCCAGAATATTCTTTAGGATGTTAGTGAACTCCTGTAAAAGTTTCAGACCAGTTGAAGTTGATTTGATCAGGGCAATTCAGATTTGAAGATGCTGTATTCACTTAAATACAGAAACATTTTCAGAGAATTTCCAAAACTTGGAAATTCAGTTCTGGGGAAATCTTAGCTCCAAAACTGCTAGGACAATTCATGTAAACTCTATGAGCTGTAATTGAAATTGTAGTTTACTAAGTTTGGCATGAACATGGGTGTTATCTCAGAATTAATTCTTCTTTGCTGAATTGCTTAGAAAATTGTTCTGAACAAACCACTCAATGAAAAGTACTAATCTTTGGTCCAGAGGGTTTTCTTGTGACAAGGAACTCACATAAAAATTCTCAGCTCCATTGGAGCTCTGATCACCCCTGTTCTGTTTAACCACTTAAGGTGATCAATATAGAAGAGGGGGAAAACCACTTAGCACTTAATCATGTGCTTAGGTCCAAACCCAAACCACTAGCCCCAGTTTCATTTTAAATTCTTAAACAGAGTTCCATTTGAAAATTTGTTATTAGAACTGATAGCAGAATCATTACAATTAACTTATGTGCATGTTCATTAACGTGTAGTCGCTGAAGGCGAGGAGATTCCGCAGGTGCTCGACTTCCTCCTTCCAGACGAAGACCTGACCAGCAGCAACAAGGCAAGCCCCGGTTTGCATTAAGCCTTTTATAAAGTTTTTACTTTGTTTACATACGTAGTGTGAAGTGTGTATGTGCATTAGGTGTAGGATGGATGAATACCAACTGCATAACCAGAATTTTCTCCAAGAGTGAGGGTAGTGTCTAGGGCCTCGAATAGACAGGCTATGCTTAATGATTCATAGGACTTCGGTACAAGTCGAGTAGTTGGAATCTACTCGCGAGTTAGGTTTGGGACACACGGGTTTGGTTCGAGTGATGTGAGATCACTTTAGTAATGAAAATGAGACTAGGCAGGGGCTAGGGCGCCGCAAGGGGAAGTCTTGTGTGCGCAGCCCTGTCCGTGTCGATTGAGGACCGGTCCATGTGCGGCCCTGCTGAACATGTATTGAACGTACCGAAGGCATATCGGATATATGGGCCCCGATAAACCGATGTAGCCTAAACCTCCGGGCGTCGAGGCATAGCACACCGATTTATAGGTGTAGGTTGAGGGCAGCAAGGTGGAAATCTGCTAACGGGCATAGAGAGATGGTCCGTGTAGGGAACCTCCTGTCCGTTTCGGTGCGACCGGTTCGACGTTTGGGCTGTTGGGTGAAAGGTTGTCCCGTACGACATCGAGTGAGCGTGCTGTGTAGCTCCACGGGTGGGCGTACGTGACGTGCTCTTTGGGTTTCCCTGCAGGTGTATATCGAGTTGATTCGCCGTCCCTCGTGGTGATGAGTACCGCTTGTTCACTGCGTCGTAACGTAGATAATTTATGGAATGTTATGATTCAATATTTCTGTTATGATATAATTGTATTGCTACATGTGTGCCACCAAATATTGCTTACTAAATTTCAGATTCCCGAACTGTTAACTTGTGGCTAAAAGATGAACTAAGGATGAACTTGTAGGCGTGTCCATTTGATGCACTGTTACTATCCTATGTTCATTGTACACCTCATATAGAGTTTCATGCCTAGGTGAGTCGGTTAAGTCTTGTTGAGCCATCGTGCTCATGGTTGCTGCTTAAGTGTTTTTCAGGTGAGGAGCCACCCACGGACTCGGGTTACGAGTCCACCGGTGAGGGTTACCCTCCGTCGGGGACCACGGCTGAGTGGGAGCCGTACAAGCCGCGCTGATCTGAGACGTGCAGCTAGTGTGGGTTGCCCTAGGGCTGAGCAACCGACTTTTGCTAGATAGGCGGGCGTGAGTTGTATAATTTAGACTTCCGCTGTGTAATATAAACAATAGTTTGTAACTGAAGTTTGTACCTGTTTGTACAGTTCAGTTGGTTTTCCATGTAATATATTGTGTCCTTATGACGTGTGCTGTCGGGTGTCGCATCGTGCGGCATCACCCTCTGCGATCCTGGATGAGCGGATCCCGGTCCGCCACAGCCTGGTATCAGAGCTGCATTGGGGATAGCACAATACTTAAGGACTGTATTACGGGAAAACTTAGGCTTACGGTGAGGATCCGGTAGTTTGCCCAAGTAAGGACTACATTAGCATAGTTACTTAAAGTGGCAAGACTAACTTATGTGTTAAAATTCTGAATTTCAATTATGTAACGACGCACCTATGCTCTGGTAAGAAGGGTAAGGAACACCACCGAAAGCGGTTCAATTTTGGTTAGCTCCCTTGACGATGAACGTGGTTCAGGGATTGGTCTCACAGCTTGGTATGAGACGTCAATATGAAACTCTTGGACTCTTCATGTTCCTGAGTTCATATGAAACGCTGATCCCTAGCGTGCATTAGGCAAGTAAGTGGAGACCCCATCGCGTGGTCAGTAACGCGAGAGTGTGTTTGTCTGGAAATAGCCCAGGAGGATATACGCAGCGCTTGCCATCGGCGTGCCCTAAAGGGCAGTAGGTGATATCTGTTGGGTTGATAACATTCTAAACCGTGACGACCCGTTCATGACATACTCGGGTTCCCCGTCGTGTGGTGTTGAAACACGATCACGTACCTTGAGACGTGACCTAACTCAAGGACGGCCGTATGACAATGATACAGGCGTTTGTATTTACTTTAACATATGGATCTGCCTGAAATGGGAATAACCCTTGAGTGCATCATTATTGTGTGGTCTTCTGCAGGTACTAACCACGTATATATACGTGTAGTAAACGTGTGCAAGAGACCGTTTAGTGCCACAATTGAGACGTATATGCCGGTATATTCCGGTTAGGATTTTCTTTTGTAAGGAACGTAGTACTGACATAGTATAGGAATGTGCATGAAAGATAATGATAACAAGGAATTAAAATCACTAGGTTCAACATCTAGGACCCTGGTTGGGTAGAAAAATTGGATAGTGATGAGTGTAGTTCCAAAAGATTGAAAAAAAGAGTGCTCTGTTTTGGCAGCGAGTTTGCTGAACTTTGACAGGGCATAACTCACAGATCATTTAGTCAATGGAAGTGTGGTATATAGTTCTGGAAAGGTATTTAAGTACACTACAACTGTGTTGTAGACTTCCAGAGCTGCATCACATATTAAGATGGCCTAAATTCCAGAGGAATGTAAACTGTCCAGAACCAGGACAGAGTTAAACACTCCATGGACTGTTCTGTTTTTCAAGCATAACTCCCAGTAGAAAAACCTAAAATTGTCTTATGATACATCTTTAAAAAGGGTAGAAGATGTGTTACATCCTTGCAATTCAAAGTTTCTGAAATTTCAGCACAGAATTCACTGGAAATCAGAGTTGAAAACAGTCACTTCCCAAAGGAGGTGCTGTTGAAATTCTTCCAGAAATTCTGTTGACTTTGAAATTACCATAACTTTTTAACCAGAGCTAATCTGTGGTCAAATAAGTACTCGTTGGAAAGATACTGAAGTTAACTTTAATGTCGGTGTTCAACTTGAGTCAAGAAGATGCCCAGAACCAGATCAAAATCTTGGATGTGTAGAAACTGGTCATTCTGACAGAGGGATGACAGTTGAACTCGTTAGAGAAATTGTTGTACCCTAAGGGGTTTAAGTACTGCCAATAGGGTAGAAAATACTCATGAGAGGTTATCTTCAACTAGTGAAAGATTTGAGTATAGGTCTTACTCAAGTTTCTTTTACTACAGACCATGTTTGTGTCGTATTGAAGATAAAAGGGTGGGTTACGTGATGACAAAGCGATAGTAACGTCTCGTAATGACCAAACCTAGTTGTGGTGAGCTTCCAAAGGGGAGGTTCATCAAGTTGGATTTAACTAGCCTGTATTTGGTCTGGTAATGGTGTAGCTTGTGCAAAGTTATTACATTATCTGTATACGAGATGTATCGCATGATTTATTGTCATTATGTTTTACGCCATTGTATTGGACTGCATGAAATATGTTGTGGGACTGATGTTTATTGTCATATGGTTGCAGATGGTTCGCACTAGGACCACGCACGAGGTTGGTGGCTCTAGCCAGCAGGGAGGCGATGACTCCCAGCCACCTTCCTACGACAGCACCCCGCAGCAGCAACCACCACCGCCGCCTCCTCTTACTCTAGCGGATGTGATCGCGGCACTGGTGGGGGGTCGTGAGGAGCAGACCGACCTGCTCCGCACGATTGTGCAGAATACGTCCCAGGCGGGTGGGCGTCAAGAGAGGGGGCCTCGTGAGCCCCGTGAGGTGATGTACTCGGACTTCATGAGTACGCACCCTCCAGTGTTCACTGAAGCAGAAGAACCACTGGAGGCCGACAACTGGCTGCGGACAATAGAGTCCAAGTTCGGGCTGCTCCAATGTACGGAGCGGCAGAAAACTATGTTCGTGGCGCAGCAACTTCACGGTGCCGCTGGTGCGTGGTAGGCGAACTATGTCGCCTCACGTCCGGCTGGCCATGCCGTGGAGTGGGAAGAGTTCTGGGAGGCATTCCGCGCCTATCATATCCCTCCCGGGATAATGAAGAGGAAGTTCCAAGAATTTTTGGAACTGAAGAAGGGAGGGAGGAGTGCCCATGACTACTCACGTGCCTTCAACCATCTGGCGCAATATGCATCAGACTACGTCTCCACCGAGGAGAAGAAGCGAGAGCACTTCTATCGGGGGTTACACCCCGAGATGAAGACGCATCTCGTTCAGTGGAATCGTGGCACCTTCAACGACCTCGTCAATGCCGCGATTATGCAAGAGGATGCTCAGCGGGAGTTGTCAGCTGAGCAGCGGAAGCGCAGCGCTCCACCCAGCAGCGGGGGTGGCGCTCCCCAGAAGTACCGCATGGTGTATCGAACACCATCCGGACAGCAGTGGCATCCACCGGCGCGACCTCAGCGGTTCGGGGGACGTTCTTTCCAGTCACCTCCGTTCCGACCGCCGATGCCACCACCGCGACCGCAACAGCAGCAGCAGCAGATTGCACCCCGGGCGTTTCCACCGCCACAACGCGCCCCGGGTTTCCGTCCGCTGATCAGCGGGGGACCGCCCCGCTTCACTTGCTTCACGTGTGGCCAGGCGGGCCATTTCGCGAAGGACTGTCCCCAGGGGCAGCAGAGCAGCGGGCAAGCCCAGTCCCAGGGCGGTGCTCGAGGCCGACCTCCGGTCAAGAAGGTTGGTCAGCGGACTGGGGGCGTCCGCAACCTCGACAATGAGGACATCCCGGAGGGAGACAACGTGCTGGCGGGTACGTTCACTCTCAACAATCAAGCTATCATCATATTGTTCGATTCGGGTGCAACCCACAGTTTTATAAGTGCATCCTATGTGGCTAAGCATCAAATGCAAGTCTTCCCAACCGACTGCACCTATATGATCTGCTCACCGGGAGGGAAGATTTCAGCAAATATGATGATCCCAAAGGCACCTCTGTGCTTAGGTGGGAAACTATATCCTACCACCTTGATAATCCTTACGGGGCAAAAGATTGATGCAATCTTAGGGATGTCATGGCTACAATACCATGGCGCTGTCCTGGAGACTCGGACACGGACGGTTCATTTAAACTCTCCATTCCACCGTCCGCATTCCATGGTGTTAGACACTCCAGTCCGGGAAGTTTCAGAAATTAATAATGCTGAAGCTCTCAAGTTAGAGGACATCCCCGTAGTCCGGGAGTACCCCGACGTGTTCCCGGATGATCTTCCAGGCATGCCACCTGAGCGGGATGTCGAGTTCAAGATCGAGCTGACACCCGGGACTAGGCCCATATCACAGAGACCATACAAAATGGCTCCAAATGAGCTGGCTGAACTGAAAGAACAGCTCAATGATCTGATGAGCAAGGGTTTCATTAGGCCGAGTTCCTCGCCTTGGGGATGCTCGGTGCTGTTCGTGAAGAAGAAGGATGAAACCTTGAGGCTGTGTGTGGACTACCGGCCGCTCAACGCCGTTACCATCAAGAATAAGTACCCACTGCCACGCATTGACATATTGTTTGATCAACTTGTGGGTGCAAGTGTGTTCTCCAAGATGGACCTTCGCTCTGGATATCATCAGATAAAGATCCGGGCGGAGGATATCCCGAGGACGGCTTTCTCGACGAGATATGGATTATATGAATATCTCGTCATGTCTTTTGGTCTCAAAAATGCTCCAGCCCATTTCATGTATCTCATGAACTCGGTGTTCATGCCGGAGCTGGATAAGTTTGTGGTAGTGTTCATCGATGATATCTTGGTTTACTCCAAGACAGAAGCCGAACACTTGAGGATCGTTCTTCAACGATTGCAAGACCACAAGCTCTACGCTAAGTTCAGCAAATGCGAGTTTTGGATCAGCCAAGTGCCATTATTGGGATATATCATCTCCTCGGAAGGCATTGCGGTTGACCCAAGCAAGATAGAGCAAGTGCTGAAATGGAAAGCTCGCTCCCCGTTTCATTGGTCCCTATGCTATCACCGAAAAGTGTGGACCAGCGGCGTATAGACTGGAGCTACCAGCATCTCTTGCTGGTGTCCATGACGTCTTCCATGTTTCACAACTGAGAAAATGTCTGAAGCATACAGCTGCTGTTCCTACCGAAGACATCGGCGAGTTGCAACCGGATTTGACATATGATGAATATCCGGTGGCGATTATTGATGAGAAAGCCCGAACCACGCGTAGCCGAACATTGTGGTTCTACAAAATACTCTGGAGCAACCACACCGCCGAAGAAGCGACGTAGGAAAGAGAAGGGTTCCTTCGCTCAAATTACCCGGAGTTCATGGCGTCTCAGCACAGGTAAGTCCCTATTACATCGCTGTCTCTTCTTTTGTAATCTCGGGATGAGATTCTTTTAAGGGGGAGGGATGTAAAAGCCCAAGAAAAGGGACTTGCAAAAACTTTTCATCACCTCACAACACCACAGTTTTTGTTGTGAATATCTTGTGAAGAATTGTGAAGAGCATGTAACCTCCATCAAAAGGGGATTGGTTCAAACTTTCTACACATATGTTAGCACATGAGAGGTTGTTCTAAAACCAACTTAGAGTCATTTGCATGTTTTGACCCTAGTTGGATTAAGGCCACCAAGTTGAAGTACTCAAGTGCAATAGGAGGGTTTGAAAATCAGAATTTGAACTAAATGTCCAACTCAAAATTCAAATAAGGGGAGGACATAATGGTGATTCAAAACTGTTGTATTCAAACCCATGGTTGCAGCAGCTAACATGTAAAGGTCCCAAAATTATGAATACAAAGAAACACTTGTTTGCAAAGTTTTGTTTCATATGAGTGAAATTTGGGACTTGTTAAAACTTTTCCCCACATGTGATAACCCACATGAGGGTTTTCTTCACACAAGTCAAATGTTTATTTGAAAACTTGGAACCCTAGAGGGGTCTAAAATAAAGATGGGAAATTCCCATATGTGTGAGAAAACAAAAATCAGATTTGGAACAATGTGTTCAAAATAAAATTCAAATGAGAGCAACACTAGGAATTTCCAAACTGTTGTGCTACAAATCTCATTTGCAACAGCCAAATTAAAAATCAGGTTTCATATTTGAATTCCTTGGGTCCAAATTAGGGGGTGTGCAAAGTTTCATGATTTATGGAAATGATTTGCAACCCATTTTTCAAATGGACTTTAAATGACAAAGAATTCAAATGCATATTTGAATTTGGATAAAACTTGCCCAATTATCCAAATGCCTCTCAGATTTAAACTTCCACAATTGAATTCCATCAATATTCAAATTGGAGAGGTATTTTAGAGGGGATAAGGAGGACTGACATGTGGGACCCACATGTCATTGGGGGCACTGAAATTGCAAAAGATCTTCAGTCCTCAGTCTTCATTTGCTCTCCTCCCACGCGAAGCAACGGCCGAGACAAATTTTCCTCCGCTCGACACCGAGTTCGGCCGCAGCCACCTCCTGCTGGGTTTCTTTGCGCTGGAGAGCTGATGGATGTCTGTGGCTACCGCCTCACGCCCTCTCCCGCCTCTTTACCGAAGCCACGGGCCGTTTCTTCTCTCCCTCGCACCGAAAGACAGAGAATGCAGCCCCCGGCTTTGATCGCTCGGGAGCTCGGGCAATTCAAGTGAGCAGCGCCTCTGAGCAGCAAAACCATACCACCGTAGACCCCTCGACCTCCTCGAGTCATCGCCAGGTGCGTTCGTGCAACCTACGCCGAGAACCTTGAGTTTCCGCGGCGGCCGCCATACCACGGCAGCGACGTGCTCCCGTGGACAGCCTCCTCCAGAGCTTGTCACGACCAAGCAAGGCCACTCTGGGACGCGCAGGAGCTCCGTGCAGCTTCCACCCGAAGCACAGAGCCTGCCTCGGCCTCTCGACGGCGAATTTTGAAGATCCTCTCCGGCCGGTGAAAACCAACCTTCCGGTATGATTCTGAAAAATTCCCGATCGATTGTTGTTTACACACCACGAAACTTCGCACACACAAGCCAGACATGTAGGCGCACCAGTTCTCTTTTGAAACCTCGCATGAAACACCCTGTGCACGGTGCAACTTCAAGCTTTCCGAAGGCGGCTATGGCGGGAAGGTGCGGGTGCACGGTGAACCCTAGGGTAGAGCCGTCCCTGAGCCCCTATGCGGCCATGCCGAGCTTGGACAACCTCCACTGGTGCTGTAGAATCTTTCTAGGGAGCTTTTTGCGGGCTATAGCGCCGGGGCGACGTCGCCGGACTTCATCCGAGCCGGTGCGCCGTCGCGGGCTAGTTTGGGGGCCCTGCCAGCTCGAGAAAACCCCATCAGCATGTCCTCACGGGGAATTAGGGGCTGGCGGCTAGTTTCAGCGGCAGGGGTGGCCGGACGACCGATTCCGGAGCTTCTCCGGCGAGCCCGGCGGCGGGATCGCGCGGGAGCGGGAGGTTGAAGACAACCTCGCCGGTCCCACCTGTCAGCGACTCGGGAGAGAGGGGCCGGATTCTCTGTAACACGGGATCAACTGTGACAGCGCGGGAAATAACAATGTGACCCCGTGTGGCACTCCCTCAGCAGCTGACACGTGCCCTGGTCCCACAGTCAGGTTTAAACATTTCTCAGATTTATTCAAATTCCAGAATTTTTCCCCAAACTTTAGAAGAGCATAACTTTTGCTAGGAACCTCCAAATTAGTGATTCAAATTGGGTTAGATTCAGATGGACAAACTCTATCCAAATATGCAACCCAATTTGTATGAAAGTCTTTATTTAATTCTGGAAAGTTCTTTAAAGCTTTTAAGCAAAAGAATTTTAGAGGGAGTTTGGTTTATCCAAAAATCCTCAGATTTTGCCAGAATATTCTTTAGGGTGTTATTAGAGTCCTATAAAAGTTTCAGCTCATTTGGAGTTGAATTGATCAGGGTAATTCAGATTGTAAGTTCCTGTATTCAAATGAATACAGAAACATTTTCAGAGAATTTCCAAAACTTGTAAATTCAGTTCTGGGGAATTATTAGCTCCACAAATCCTAGGAAAATTCATGTAGACTCTAGGAACTATAATTGAAATTGTGGTTCACTGAGTTTGACATGAACATGGGTGTTAACTCAGAATTAATTCATCTTTGATTAAACACTTAGAGAATTGTTCTGAATAAACCACTTGATGAAAAGTGCTAAATTTTGGTCCAGAGGACTTTCTTGTGACAAGGAACTCACACGAAAATTCCCAGCTCCATTGGAGCTCTGGATCACCACTGTCATAGGTAACCTCTTAAGGTGATCAACACTTAAGTGGGAAAAGCACCTAATATTTGATCTTAGTGTTTAAGCCCAACCCAAACAACTAGCACTAGTGTCATTTTAAATTCTTAAACAGAGTTCTAGTTTTAAAACTGTCATTAGATCTTATTAGCAAAAGCTTTTCAATTAAATACATATGCATGATCATATCGTGTAGCGTATACGCGAAGAAGGTGAGAAGGACTTGAAGTGAAGATCAAGGAGGGAGGAAAACAAGTGATCAAGCTCCAAGTGATCGTCACTAACTGATTGTAACCTTAGTCACCTGCAAAACAGGCAAGCCCTGGTTTGCATTTGAACAGTTTTATAAAGCATTTTCATTTGTAGAGATCATAGCTTTGCATCATTGATTGCTGTAAGTCTAGATGATACTGAAAACCCCACTTGCATGACCAAAAATACCTAAGAGGGAAAGGGTAGAATAGCACCTCCTCGAGTGGATTTGGCTACGCTAATGTTAGTAGGAAAGGTTCGGTAGAAGTCGAGTGGTTGGAAGCTACTCGCGAGTTTAGGGCTGGTTTACTTGGGATCGGGTCCAATTTAGAAAATGATGAGGAAAGTTCACACATAAGAAATGGAGACCGGGCAGGGAGTTTTAGATGCAGCAGGTTGCAGGCTGTGCGTGCATAGCCCTGCCTGTGTCGGTTAAGGCCCGTCCGTTCTTGGCCCTGTTGGACAAGTTTGAGTTGTGTACCGGGCGCATACTGGCTATATGGGACCCAGGAAACCGATGTACCTTGAGAGATCCATAGTGGAACTTTTCCAACTGCCTTAGGCTTTCGGCGTCAGGGTAGCAGGAGGTACCTCGCTTAAGAACATACCACAGCGGGTATGTACCTTGAGGGAGCTTGCATACTCGTGGCAGTTGGACTGCGTCCAATATGGAAGATCTTGGGAAAGGTGGCCGCGTACAACGTCAGTCGAGGTTGCTGCCGGCAACTCGGAGTACGGGTGTACGTGTCGTGTAGTCCGGGCATGTACTGATTCGAATCACCGTCGCTCGCGGTTATATGATCATACTTGCCCACTGCGTCTTGATGTAGTAAGAACTGAACTGGTTATTCTTTTGAACTTGATAAGGCTGTGCTATAACTTGTATTGCAACCATGATTGAATTAGAGATAGGCTCATTAAACTTTACTTTCACTTTGTGCAAGGAGCATCGCAACAAAGTGTTTCTTGTTTGATTGTGGAGTTACGATGCTTTTCGGCTCAAGGTCTGCACAATGAGGCTTAAAATCTGAAAGATAAGGATCAACTTTAGGCGAGTCCTTTATGCAAATCTAGCCAACCTAATTGCAACCGTCGTGCATATAGAGTTTCTTGCTTAGGAGAGACGGGTCAGACTTGCTGATCCTATGTGCTCACGCTTGATATATAAGTGGTTTTGCAGGTTAACATCGATGCTAAAAAGAAGGTTGTCCGGTGAGACTCGGAGACTTCCGAGTCATTTAACACAGGGAGAACCCAGCCGCTGCTGCTTGTCTTCGTGTTGCTAGCGAGAGGAGTCCGCGGGCTGGACTTCATCTCGAGTGCTCTTAGTTATTCAACGTGAGTTGATATAGACTTCCGCTGTAGCTATTTGATGTAAAGTATTTACAAAGAAAAACTTGTAAGCTTCCGCTATTGTTTTATGTAATACATTGTTCCTCATATGTGTGCTGTTGGGTGCCGCACAACACGGCACCACCCAATGCGATTCTCGGGCGAGTGACCTGTCTCGGCTGAGCGGGACGCATCAGCGTGGTATCAGAGCTGAGTCCTGTCTCAGTCGGTACCGCGCCCGCCTCAGTTGGTATCAGAGCCGCATTGGTAATAGCACACGGAATAAGGAAGGTATTACGACAAAAATTTAGGTTACGGTGAGGATACGGTACTAGGCCCACATAAGGATTACTATTAGCTTAATATGAAGGTGGCAACCTAACTTATTTGTTATGTCGGAAAATCGTGCATCTCGGGACGATTTATGTCTTGGGGGGTGCACATAAGCGCTGTCCACCAGTGCGCACAAGCTGAAGGGTGGAGCCCACGGGTGGCAGGTAACCCGACCCGCTTTAGTATCCTCTACAACTCCTCATGTCGTTTGGGGTACTCGAGCAACGTCTGTCCCAGGCGTGCGTGGTGCAATTTGGGAAACCCTGTTACGTGGTTAGTAACGTGGACACGTAGCTCAAGGCGTGTTTGGCTTGAGAACACCTGTGCGAGTGATGACGGACAGGTGTAAGAACTGTATGGATACCGGGTTCGGTGTGCAGCCGGACCTGACGATTGAGTGTGACTTGTGCAGGATTAACCACGAAATCGTAGTACAAATAGTACACGTTTGTGAGTGACCATTTAGTGTCACCTAAGATACGTTATACCGGTATAATCCGGTTAGGATTTTCTTTTGATGAGGCTACGTAGTACCGACATGCTTCTTACGGTGCATCGACGCCGTACTAAACTTAATAACCCCTTTCCTTAAAAGAAATGACTCATGAACTAAATTTCAACTAAAAATGGAAGTTCGAAACAAATATTAGTTACTGAACTCTTATTTTGAGCTAAGATTCAAATGAGAGGAAGACTAGGCTTCAAAGATTGCAAAAACAGAGTGCTCTGTTTTCA
This sequence comes from Neostapfia colusana, assembly GCA_030760725.1. Lineage (NCBI taxonomy): Eukaryota > Viridiplantae > Streptophyta > Magnoliopsida > Poales > Poaceae > Neostapfia > Neostapfia colusana. The sequence continues at coordinate 35,081,003 of JASWHV010000004.1, read as the reverse complement.
GCAGGAATTCTTGCTGGACTTTAACAGAGCATAACTCTAAGTAGCTTGACCCAATTAAGGTGTATGATACAGTTCTGGAGAGATTTTCGAGTACTCTACAAATTCTTTGTAGACCTCCAGAGCCAAATCATATGCTAAATGGGTAGAAAGTTCAGAGGTTGGTAAACTGTCCAGAACCAGGACAACAGCAAAAACCTCTTTGGACCTTTCTGTTTTTAAGCCATAACTTTCTGTAGAGAAACCCTTAAGAAGCCTATGATACACCATTGGATAGGTTATGAAATGTGCAGCATTGTTGTAGTTCAAAGTTTGTTCAGGTTCTTATTGTATTTACATATACAACTATGATAAAATCAGCCACGTACAAAGGAGGTGCTGGCAAATTTTATCCAGAAATTCTGTCAACTTTGGAAAATCATAACTTTTAATCCGGAGATGATCTGGGGGCATATGAGTACTCATTGGAAATATACTGAAGCTAACTTTAATTTTGGTATGCAACTTGAGTTATGAAAATGCTCTTAACTAGATCAAAATCTGGAGATAGTGCATAAAGGTCTGTCCTGTACAGATAGGCTGGATAGTTATGCCTACTAAGGAGTTTTGTAAACATGAATTTTGTTACTGCTTTCATAAAGTTTTGACATAATCATGTTTCCATTAGTCTCACATACTGCTGAGTTCTCGTTTAACTCATCTCAACTACATTTTGCAGTATGGTTCGTACTCGCTCTAGGAGTAAGGCCGGAAGTTCTCGTCGAGGTGGTGATGCTTCTATTCCACCATCGGAACCACCATCCACGGGATGGATGGATCTTATAACTCGAGTCATCGAGTCTAACCAAGAGAACACTAGGCTACTCCAAGAAGCAATGCAAGAACACACACGCTTACTCCAAGCTTTGGTACAGCAAGGCGTACTCCAGAACACGCAACAAGTCGTTCCCTCTCGGGGCGCTTATCTGGATTTCTTGGCGACTCAACCGCCATTTTTTACTGAAGCCACCGAACCTGTGGAAGCAGATCAATGGCTTCGTGTCATGGAGTCAAAATTTGGAGTATTCAAGTGTGATAAATACGAGAAGACAAAGTTTGCCGCTCAGCAACTCCATGGAGCCGCCAGAAACTGGTGGGTGGATCATATTGCCACCATTCCGGAGGGCCATCAAGTGACATGGAGGGAGTTTCGTGAAGCCTTTTGTACATGTTACATACCACTAGGTATTGTCAAGGCAAAGCTGGAGGAATTTTTGGGCTTGAAGCAAGGGGACATGAGTGTCCTCGAGTATGTCAGAAGATTTAATCTTTTGGCCCAATATGCTCCCGAATATGTGGCGAAAGAAGAAGCACGGTGTGACCTATTCTTCCATGGCCTGAGCGCCATATTACGGGAAAAGCTCGCCATACACAATAACGGCAGTTACACCGACATGGTCGATGCGGCTTTCATTCAAGAGAAGCCGACACTTGAGTGGCAAGCGGAGAAGAGAAAGATGAGTGAGATCAAGCAGACCAGCACAAGTTATGTGCCTCAGAAGTACCGTTTGGTGTATCAAACGCCATCCGGTGAAAGATGGAGGCCACCTGTACAATCAACTCCTCAGAGATTGATTACTGGTCAAGTTCTACAACTTGCACCACCTTCACTGCCGCAGCATCAGACGGTGGTTTGTGCTCCATCGCTGCATCCATTTGTACCTAGCAGTCCACCGCAAGTCAACGAAGAACCGGAGAGACATCCGTGTTTTACTTGTGGGCGCATGGGCCATTATGCTAGGCAATGTCCGGAGGGAATTCAAGGATACGGGTCATCATATTTACAACAATACGACCCGCACCTTAATCTGCAGATAGGAGGGCAGATAAGGGGCAACATTCACTATACTGTGATTGATGATGTTCCGGAAGGAGAAGCCGCTTTAGCAGGGATGTTTTCTCTGAATCAGCTACCGGTTTTAGTTCTCTTTGATTCCGGTGCCACACACAACTTCATTAGCCAATCTTTCGTGGCTCAACATCAGCTCCAAACAGTTTATACAAAGAGGCAATACCTCATATCTTCGCCCGGGGGCAGCAGTACCGCAAGTGAGGTTGTCTCCCAAGCACCTCTTTGTTTGGGGGGTAAAATATACCCTACAACCCTCATTATTCTTGAAAGTCTGAAGATCAACATCATTTTGGGGATGTCGTGGTTGAAATATCACCACGCGGTTCTTAACATCAGCTCTAGGACCGTTGAGCTCAACTCCCCACAGCACGGTCTTCATATATTAATTCCGGGCGCCAGACGGCAACAGATTGCAACAGTGAACCACACGGAAGTTGTTAAGATAGAGGACATTCCGGTGGTACGTGAGTATCCGGATGTGTTTCCCGGAGATTTACCGGGCATGCCGCCCGAACGATACGTTGAGTTCAAGATTGAACTTATACCGGGAACAACACCGATATCACGAAGGCCGTACAAGATGGCACCCAATGAACTGGCAGAATTGAAGACACAGCTGAATGACCTAATGAGCAAGGGCTTTATACGACCTAGTTCGTCACCTTGGGGTTGTTCAGCGTTGTTTGTCAAAAAGAAGGACAAAACACTATGGCTTTGTGTTGATTATCGTCCTTTGAACGCCGTTACCATCAAGAACAAGTATCCACTACCTCGCATTGATATGCTCTTCGATCAATTAGTGGGTGCGAAGGTATTTTCAAAGATGGATCTTCGGTCCGGGATATGACCAGATTAAAATCCGGGCAGAAGATATTCCGAAGACGGCATTCTCAACGAGATACGGGCTGTATGAGTATCTCGTTATGTCTTTTGGTTTGACCAACGCCCCGACACACTTTATGTACCTGATGAATTCAGTGTTCATGCCGGAGTTGGATAAATTCGTCGTTGTCTTCATCGACGATATCTTGGTGTACTCCAAGTCAGAGGAAGAACATGCTGAACATCTGCATATTGTGCTACAAAGATTGCGAGATCATCAGCTCTATGCAAAATTCAGCAAGTGTGAATTCTGGATTAATCAAGTACCTTTTCTCGGACACATCATTTCAATGGAGGGCATCGCTGTAGATCCGAGTAATACTATCCAAGTACAGAAATGGGAATCACCAAAGTCAGTACATGAAATCCGTAGCTTCCTCGGTTTAGCGGGTTACTACCGGAGGTTTATTCCGAGTTTTTCCAAGATTGCTAAACCGATGACGGAATTATTAAAGAAGAATACCAAATTTGTGTGGGGTGCTGCGTGTGAACAAGCTTTTAAGACCTTAGTGAAGCATCTCACAACAGCCTCAGTTCTTGCTCAGCCGGATACAACGAAGCCATTCGACGTTTATTGCGATGCATCTGGCATCGGTCTTGGTTGCGTGCTGATGCAAGAAAGACGAGTGGTCGCTTATGGATCTCGTCTACTCAGAAATCACGAGCAGCATTATCCAACTCATGATCTTTAGTTAGCTGTCGTGGTCCTTGCTTTGAAGATGTGGAGGCATTACTTGCTCGGAAATCTTGTACACCTCTACACCGACCACAAGAGCTTAAAGTACATCTTCACTCAGAAAGAATTGAACATGAGGCAACGAAGATGGCTAGATCTCATTAAGGACTATGAACTAGAGATGCATTATCATCCAGGAAAGGCGAATGTGGTCGCCGATGCGCTCAGTCGTAAGGCGCATATCCATCACCTAACTATTGATGAATTGGATAATGAAGAACCAAGCCTCCGTGTCATCCCGTATGGAGCTCTCTATAATCTCGCTCTCATCCCTACCATCCAAGAAGAGATCATTGAAGCTCAGCGAAAAGACAAGGGTATGGGTCACATACGGCGAAGGATAGACAACGGAGAAATGAAGTGCTTCTAGAAGGACGATGAAGGTACCTTGTGGTTCAACGACCGGATTGTAGTACCCCGGGATATGGGGCTACGGAAGAAAATTTTGGATGAAGCTCATTTGTCCAAGTTTTCCATTCATCCGGGCAGTAATAAAATGTACCAAGATCTCCGGAAGAAGTTTTGGTGGACACGTATGAAACGTGAAGTTGCAAAGTACGTTTCAGAGTGTGATACGTGTCGAAGAGTCAAGGCCGACCACATGAATAAGTCAGGCCTGTTGCAGCCACTGCAAGTACCGGCATGGAAGTGGGAAGACTTGAGTATGGACTTCATCGTCGGGTTGCCGATGACCTCCCACAACCATGATTTGATTTGGGTAATCATTGATCGGTTGACCAAGTCGGCACATTTCATCCCTGTGCATACTAGGTATAACGCAAAGCAGTATGCGGAGCTGTACATAGCACAGATCTTGTGCTTACATGAAGTTCCCCGTACCATTGTGTCAGATAGAGGATCGTTGTTCGTAGCCCGTTTCTGGGAACAGCTACACGCATCCTTGGGGATGAAGTTGATTAGAAGCTCTGCGTATCACCCTCAAACCGATGGGCAAACTGAGAGGGTGAATCAAATACTGGAAGATATGCTAAGAGCATGTGCCATCCACCACGGTAAGAGCTGGGATGATCACTTACCGCTGGCGGAATTCTTGTACAACAACGGATATCAGACGAGCATCAAAATGGCGCCATATGAAGCTCTATACGGCCGGAAGTTCCGTACACCATTGAATTGGTGCGAATCCGGTGAACGAGTAACGTTCGGGGTTGATCTTGTCAATGAAGTCGAAGAGAGAGTTTGGATAATACAAGAGAACCTCAAAGCTGCCCAATCTCGTCAAAAGAGCTACGCGGACCAGAGACGTCGACCCCTGCATTTCAAAGTCGGAGAGCACGTGTATCTTCGTGTGTCTCCGATGAAGGGGATTCATCGGTTCGGTGTCAAGGGGAAACTTGCTCCCTGATTCATCGGTCCGTTTGCTATAACGGAGAAGTGCGGAAACGTAGCCTACCGGCTGGAACTACCGGCAAGCCTTGCCGGTATTCACGACATATTTCACGTGTCCCAGCTGCGGAAGTGTCTCAAGTTTACTGCTGCCATCCGCACTGAAGACATCGACGAATTGAAGCCGGATCTCACCTATGTCGAGCGACCTGTACAGATTATCGACGAAAAGACCCGGACCACCAGGAACCGGACTTTGAAATTTTACAAAGTCCTGTGGAGTAATCATACCCCGGAAGAGGCGACGTGGGAAACCGAAGATTACATCCACAAGAACTATCCGGAGCTTTTGTCATAAACCTTGTAATTACCTCCCACCTCGTTCTTCTTTTGAATCTCGGGACGAGATTCCTTTTAAGGGGGGAGGAATGTAAAGGTCCCAAAATTATAAATACAAAGAAACACTTGTTTGCAAAGTTTTGTTTCATATGAGTGAAATTTGGGACTTGTTAAAACTTTTCCCCACATGTGATAACCCACATGAGGGTTTTCTTCACACAAGTCAAATTTTTATTTGAGAACTTGGAACCCTAGAGGGGTCTAAAACATAGATGGGAAATTCCCATATGTGTGAGAAAACAAAAATCAGATTTGGAACAATGTGTTCAAAATAAAATTCAAATGAGAGCAACACTAGGAATTTCCAAACTGTTGTGCTACAAATCTCATTTGCAACAGCCAAATTAAAAATCAGGTTTCATATTTGAATTCCTTGGGTCCAAATTAGGGGGTGTGCAAAGTTTCATGATTTATGGAAATGATTTGCAACCCATTTTTCAAATGGACTTTAAATGGCAAAGAATTCAAATGCATATTTGAATTTGGATAAAACTTGCCCAATTATCCAAATGCCTCTCAGATTTAAACTTCCACAATTGAATTCCCATCAATATTCAAATTGGGGAGATATTTTAGAGGGGATAAGGAGGACTGACATGTGGGACCCACATGTCATTGGGAGCACTGAAATTGCAAAAGATCTTCAGTCCTCAGTCTTCATTTGCTCTCCTCCCACGCGAAGCAACGGCCGAGACCGATTTTCCTCCGCTCGACACCGAGTTCGGCCGCAGCCACCTCCTGCTGGGTTTCTTCACGCTGGAGAGATGCTGGACGTCGGTGGCTACCGCCTCACGCCCTCTCCCGCCTCTTAACCGAAGCCACGGGCCGTTTCTTCTCTCCCTCGCACCGAAAGACAGAGAACGCAGCCGCCCGGCTTCGATCGCTCGGGAGCTCGGGCAATTCAAGTGAGCAGCGCCTCTGAGCAGCAAAACCAAACCACCGTAGACCCCTCGACCTCCTCGAGTCATCGCCAGGTGCGTTCGTGCAACCTATGCCGAGAACCTTGGATTTCCGCGGCGGCCGCCATACCACGGCAGCGACGTGCTCCTGTGGACAGCCTCCTCCAGAGCTTGTCACGACCGAGCAAGGCCACTCTGGGTCGCGCAGGAGCTCCGTGCAGCTTCCACCCAAAGCACAGAGCCTGCCTCGGCCTCTCGACGGCGAATTTTGAAGATCCTCTCCGGCCGGTGAAAACCAACCTTCCGGTATGATTCTGCAAAGTTCCTGATCGATTGTTGTTTAGACACCACGAAACTTCGCACACACAAGCCAGACATGTAGGCGCACCAGTTCTCTTTTGAAACCTCGCATGAAACAACCTGTGCACGGTTCAACTTCAAGCTTTCCGAAGGCGGCTATGGCGGGAAGGTGCGGGTGCACGGTGAACCCTAGGGTAGAGCCGTCCCCGAGCCCCTATGCGGCCATGCCGAGCTTGGCCAACCTCCACTGGTGCTGTAGAATCTTTCTAGGGAGCTTTTTGCGGGCTATAGCGCCGGGGCGACGTCGCCGGACTTCATCCGAGCCGGTGCGCCTTCGCGGGCTAGTTTGGGGGCCCTGCCAGCTCGAGAAAACCCCATCAGCATGTTCCTCGCGGGGAATTAGGGGCTGGCGGCAAGTTTCAGCGGCAGGGGTGGCCGGACGACCGATTCTGGAGCTTCTCCGGCGAGCCCGGTGGCGGGATCGCGTGGGAGCGGGAGGATGAAGACAACCTCGCCGGTCCCGCCTGTCAGCGACTCGGGAGAGAGGGGCCGGATTCTCTGTAACACGGGATCAACTGTGACAGCGCGGGAAATAACCCTGTGACCCCGTGTGGCACTCCCTCAGCAGTTGACACGTGCCCTTGTCCCACAGTCAGGTTTAAACATTTCTCGGATTTATTCAAATTCCAGAATTTTTCCCCAAACTTTAGAAGAGCATAACTTTTGCTAGGAACCTCCAAAATTAGTGATTCAAATTGGGTTATGTTCATATGGACAAACTCTATCCAAATATGCAACCCAATTTGTATGAAAGTCTTTATTTAATTCTGGAAAGTTCTTTAAAGCTTTTCAGAAAAAGAATTTTAGAGGGAGTTTGGTTTATCCAAAAATCCTCAAATTTTGCCAGAATATTCCTTAGGGAGTTATTAGACTCCTGTAAAAGTTTCATCGCATTTGGAGTTGAATTGATCAGAGTAATTCAGATTGTAAGTTCCTGTATTCAAATGAATACAGAAACATTTTCAGAGAATTTCCAAAACTTGTAAATTCAGTTCTGGGAAATTCTTAGCTCCAAAAATCCTAGGAAAATTCATGTAGACTCTAGGAACTATAATTGAAATTATGGCTCACTGAGTTTGACATGAACATGGGTTTTAACTCAGAATTAATTCATCTTTGATTAAACACTTAGAGAATTGTTCTGAATAAACCACTCCATAAAAAGTGCTAAATTTTGGTCCAGAGGACTTTCTTGTGACAAGGAACTCACATGAAAATTCCCAGCTCCATTGGAGCTCTGTATCACCACTGTCATAGGTAACCTCTTAAGGTGATCAACACTTAAGTGGGAAAAGCACTTAATATTTGATCTTAGTGTTTAAGCCCAACCCAAACCACTAGCACCAGTGTCATTTTAAATTCTTAAACAGAGTTATTGTTTTAAAACTTTCATTAGATATTATTAGCAAAAGCTTTTCAATTAAATACATATGCATGATCATATCGTGTAGCATATACGCGAAGAAGGTGAGAAGGACTTGAAGTGAAGATCAAGGAGGGAGGAAAACAAGTGATCACGCTCCAAGTGATCGTCACTAACTGATTGTAACCTTAGTCACCTGCAAAACAGGCAAGCCCCGGTTTGCATTTGAACAGTTTTATAAAGCATTTTCATTTGTAGAGATCATAGCTTTGCATCATTGATTGCAGTAAGTCTAGATGATATTGAAAACCCCACTTGCATGACCAGAAATACCTAAGAGAGAAAGGGTAGAATAGCACCTCCTCGAGTGGATTTGGCTACGCTAATGTTAGTAGGAAAGGTTCGGTAGAAGTCGAGTGGTTGGAAGCTACTCGTGAGTTTAGGGCTGGTTTACTTGGGATCGGGTCCAATTTAGAAAATGATGAGGAAAGTTCACACATAAGAAATGGAGACCGGGCAGGGAGGTTTAGATGCAGCAGGTTGCAGGCCGTGCGTGCATAGCCCTGCCTGTGTCGGTTAAGGCCCGTCCGTGCTTGGACCTGTTGGACAAGTTTGAGTTGTGTACCGGGCGCATACTGGCTATATGGGACCCAGGAAACCGATGTACCTTGGGAGATCCATAGTGGAACTTTTCCAACTGCCTTAGGCTTTCGGCGTCAGGGTAGCAGGAGGTACCTCGCTTAAGAACATACCACAGCGGGTATGCACCTTGAGGGAGCTTGCGTACTCGGGGCAGTTGGACTGCGTCCAATGTGGAAGATCTTGGGAAAGGTGGCCGCGTACAACGTCAGTCGAGGTTGCTGCCGGCAACTCGGAGTACGGGTGTACGTGTCGTGTAGTCCGGGCGTGTACTGATTTGAATCACCGTCGCTCGCGGTTATATGAGCATACTTGCCCACTGCGTCTTGACGTAGTAAGAACTGAACTGGTTATTCTTTTAAACTTGATAAGGCTGTGCTATAACTTGTATTGCAACCATGATTGAATTAGAGATAGGCTCATTAAACTTTACTTTCACTTTGTACAAGGAGCATCGCAACAAAGCGTTTCTTGTTTGATTGTGGAGTTACGATGCTTTTCGGCTCAAGGTCTGCACAATGAGGCTTAAAATCTGAAAGCTAAGGATCAACTTTAGGCGAGTCCTTTATGCAAATCTAGCCAACCCAATTGCAACCGTCGTGCATATAGAGTTTCTTGCTTAGGAGAGACGGGTCAGACTTGCTGAGCCTATGTGCTCACGCTTGCTATATAAGTGGTTTTGCAGGTTAACATCGATGCTGAAAAGAAGGTTGTCCGGTGAGACTCGGAGACTTTCGAGTCATTTAACACAGGGAGAACCCAGCCGCTGCTGCTTGTCTTCGTGTTGCTAGCGAGAGGAGTCCGCGGGCTGGACTTCATCTCGAGTGCTCTTAGTTATTCAACGTGAGTTGATATAGACTTCCGCTGTAGCTATTTGATGTAAAGTATTTACAAAGAAAAACTTGTAAGCTTCCGCTATTGTTTTATGTAATACATTGTTCCTCATATGTGTGCTGTTGGGTGCCGCACAACACGGCACCACCCAATGCGATTCTCGGGCGAGTGGCCTGTCTCGGCTGAGCGGGCCGCGTCAGCGTGGTATCAGAGCTGAGCCCTGTCTCAGTCGGTACCGCGCCCGTCTCATAACACAAGAATCAAATTGCATATTTGGATTCCTTAGGTCCAAATTAGTGGGTAGGCAAAGTTTCAGTAATTTTTGAAAAGGTTTGCTACCCATTTTTCCAAAAAGGATTCAAATGTGCAAAGAATTCAAATATACATTTGAATTTGGGGGAATTTGCCCAACTATACAAATGTAGCTCAGTTTTAGACTCCAAACATTTGAATTGATCATTTGCCAGGTTTTGGGGATCTTTTGAGAGATGATTGGGTACTGGCCAGTGGGGCCCACACGTCATAGGGGTGAGTAGACTTAACCTCCAAGTTTTTCCCTCTGTCTCTCACTCAACCGAGGGGATTCGCCCGAACAGCCCAGCTGCCGCGCGCGCCACCGCCCGGGAAGCCACCTCCTTGTTTCCTCTCTCGCGCTGGCAACCGGGCAGCAGATCACCCCTCCTCTACGTGACCCCCTCTCCACGCAGCTGAGCCATACTCGTTGCTTCCTCTGCACGAACAGCACCGCACTGGGCTCTGTTTCGCTCACCGGCGCCGCTCCTCCGATCTCCTCCGTACACCGGCGCCTGCTCGGCCTTTGCCCGAGCCACCAACACAAAAAATGAGCACCAGCGCATGCTCTAGCTACCCACCGCTACTTCGCGGCGTTGGCGCTTCGTTTAGCCACAATTCGACGATTGCCGCCGAGAACCGAGGCCCATCGGCGGGAAACCTAAGTTGCTCTCCGTGGACAGCACACCCCGGCCGTTTTCACCGCCCGTTCTCTACAAGAAAAAGGTGCGCCTTAGTCTCCAGATTGTGTAGCTGCAACCCTCAAAGCAATTGATCGACCGAGCGCAGAGAATTCCAAAGATTCCCAAAAGCTAGTGCATGCGGGTAGGGTTCGGTCTATTCTGAAATTAGGATTTCACGGTCCACCCCAGCTCGGGCGAGCTTGCACACACCTTCCTCACTTCCTAGCGGCCCTCCTCGACCAAGAATCAAGTGGTATGGTCCAGAAATGACCAGGTTCTTGTTGTTTTTCGGGCCGCCATGGAATAACAGCTCAGGTCACCGTGCAGCTCTATGTTGCCGACCTTTTCACGGGGTTTGGCGGCCATTTTCGACACCCTCGAGCTCCCACGGTGCTCTACCATCATTTCCCGATAGTTTTGATGCGGTGTAGCGCATTCCCGACCATGCCGGAACCCTAACAGCCGCTGCCACCGTCGGGCGCCCTGTTCCGGTGAGCTACGGCCGCCGGCGACACCCGAGCCGAGTTCAGCGTCACAAGTTAGGGTGGGGCGGCGAGTCTGAGGTCAGGAGATGGCCGGGAAAGCGATTCCGGCGACGCTCGCCGGAGGACGCCGCCGCGGGCCCTGTTTGGCGCGAGGAGGAAGAAAGCCTGCCGGGTGGGACCCACTAAAAGGCATTTAAACTTTTCAGGGATTTCAGTTTCAAGTTTAAACTTCGGAGGGCCACAACTTGGTGTAGGAGAATCCAGAAATTGTGAAACAAATTTTGTTGGATTGCTCTAATAGAGTACTATCCAAATATGAAACCCAATTTGTAGGAAACCCATTATTGAATTCTGGAAAATTCTTTAAAGCATTTCAGCAAAAGAATTTTAGACGGAGTTTGGTTCATCCAAAAATCCTCAAACTTTGCCAGAATATTATTTAGGATGTTAGTGAACTCCTGTAAAAGTTTTAGACCAGTTGGAGTTGATTTGATCAGGGCAATTCAGATTTGAAGATGCTGTATTCACTTAAATACAGAAACATTTTCAGAGAATTTCTAAAACTTGGAAATTAAGTTCTAGGCAAATCTTAGCTCCAAAAATGCTAGGACAATTCATGCAAACTCTATGAGCTGTAATTGAAATTGTAGTTCACTAAATTTGGCATGAACATGGGTGTTATCTCAGAATTAATTCTTCTTTGCTGAATTGCTTAGAAAATTGTTGTGAACAAACCACTCAATGAAAAGTGCTAATCTTTGGTCCAGAGGGTTTTCTTGTGACAAGGAACTCACATAAAAATTCTCAGCTCCATTGGAGCTTTGGATCACCCCTGTTCTGTTTAACCACTTAAGGTGATCAATATAGAAGAGGGGGAAAAACCACTTAGCACTTAATGTGCTTAGGTCCAAACCCAAACCACTAGCCCCAGTTTCATTTTAAATTATTAAACAGAGTTCCAGTTTTTGAAAACTTGTTATTATAACTGATAGCAGAATCGTTATAATTAACTTATGTGCATATTCATTAACGTGTAGTCGCTGAAGGCGAGGAGACTCCGGAGGTGCTCGACTTCCTCCTTCCGGATGAAGACCTAACTACTGACCAGCAGCAACAAGGCAAGCCCCGGATTGCATTAAGCCTTTTATAAAGTGCTTACTTTGTTTACATACGTAGTGTGAAGTGTGTATGTGCATTAGGTGTAGGATGGATGAATACCAACTGCATAACCAGAATTTTCTCCAAGAGTGTGGGTAGTGTCTAGGGCCTCGAATAGACAGGCTATGCTTAATGATTCATAGGACTTCGGTACAAGTCGAGTAGTTGGAATCTACTATCGAGTTATGTTTGGGACACACGGGTTTGGTTCGAGTGATGTGAGATCACTTTAGTAATGAAAATGAGACTAGGCAGGGGCTAGGGCGCCGCAAGATGAAGTCTTGTGTGCGCAGCCCTGTCCGTGTCGATTGAGGACCGATCCGTGTGCGGCCCTACTGAACAAGTATTGAACGTACCGAAGGCATATCGGATATATGGGCCCCGATAAACCGATGTAGCCTAAACCTCCGGGCATCGAGGCATAGCACACCGATTTATAGGTGTAGGTTGAGGGCAGCAAGGTGGAAATCTGCTAACGGGCATAGAGAGATGCTCCGTGTAGGGAACCTCCTGTCCGTTTCGGTGCGACCGGTTCGACGTTTGGGCTGTTGGGTGAAAGGTTTTTTCGTACGACATCGAGTGAGCGTGCTGTGCAGCTCCACGGGTGGGCGTACGTGGCGTGCTCTTTGGGTTTGCCTGCAGGTGTATATCGAGTCGATTCGCTGTCCCTCGCGGTGACGAGTACCGCTTGTTCACTGCGTCGTAACATATATAATTTATGGAATGTTATGATTCAATATTGCTGTTATGATATAATTGTATTGCTACATGTGTGCCACCAAATATTGCTTACTAAATTTCAGATTCCCGAACTGTTAACTTGTGGCTAAAAGATGAACTAAGGATGAACTTGTAGGCGTGTCCATTTGATGCACTGTTACTATCCTATGTTCATTGTACACCTCATATAGAGTTTCATGCCTAGGTGAGTCGGTTAAATCTTGTTGAGCCATCGTGCTCAAGGTTGCTGCTTAAGTGTTTTTCAGGTGAGGACCCACCCACGGACTCGGGTTTCGAGTCCACCGGCGAGGGTTACCCTCCGTCAGGGACCACGGCTGAGTGGGAGCCGTACACGCCGCGCTGAGCTGAGACGCGCAGCTAGTGTGGGTTGCCCTAGGGCTGGGCAACCGACTTTTGCTAGATAGGCGGGCGTGAGTTGTATAATTTAGACTTCCGCTGTGTAATATAAACAATAGTTTGTAACTGAAGTTTGCACCTGTTTGTACAGTTCAGTTGGTTTTCCATGTAATATATTGTGTTCTTATGATGTGTGCTGTCGGGTGTCGCATCATGAGGCATCACCCTCTGCGATCATGGATGAGCGGATCCCGGTCCGCCACAGATACATGTTCATCGGGAAGGATTGTAAGTGCACCCAGGTATCCCCGTGGATTTTGGATGATTGATGACGACAATTAAGAGATTAATGAGCTGAGATGATCATAAGCACAAGATATTTCTAAGGCGGACACCTAAACTCTTAAAAGGAAAAGGATGAAGAACGGCGTCGAAGACTCGAAGAATAGAAATTAGGGTTTCACTTGAGTGTTTAGTAGGCCAGCCGTGTAAAAGTGAGAGTGTGTGTGTCAAGTGCATTAGATCATAAAAGAGAGCTCAAAGCGTTAGAAGTGTCAAGTCCTTAGTGGAGAGTGCAAGAAAGGTAAACTTGGACAGGCCGGACTAGTCCGGGCCAGAGACCGGACTAGTCTGGAAGTCCTACGGCTTAGTCCGTTTTGGGGCGAACTAAGAGCTCCTTACTGAGTTCGGACTTGTCCGTTTTTGGACGGACTAGTCCATTTCTCTCTTGGTGAGAGTGTTTTGGGACTAAGTCCTGGTAGACTAGACTTGTCCGCCTCAGTGTCCGGACTAGTCCGGGCTAGCCAGACTAGTCCGTTTTCACTCGGACAAAGAGTCCCTGTGTGAGTTCGGTCTAGTCCGTTCTGAGGCGGACTAGTCTGAATGGTTGTGAGATGAGAGCTCCCACGGCTAAGTGTTGGTGGACCGGACTTGTCCGCCTAAGTGGCCGGACTAGTCCGGGTCCTCCAGACTTGTCTGTTCTCACCTGGACAAAGAGTTCCTGTGTGAGATCGGACTAGTCCGTTGTAAGGCGGACTAGTCCGGAGGATTGTAAACTTTTGAAATTTTAACATCGGGGAGTAGGTGGCTTTGTGACGCCAGTTGTCCCTAAGGACTGGACTAGTCCGGGTCCTTACGGACTAGTCTGTACTATTGGTAGGTGGTAACGGTTGGCTTCAGAACTTCTATAAAAGGAGATGCCCGACTTCATTTAAAACTCTCTAGAACCCTAGCGCCGCCACAGCCTTCCTAGAGCCTCTCCAAGCCTTCTCCATTGCCTACTCACCCTCTTGAATCAAATCTTGAGTGAATTTGGGTGTGTGAGAAGAGGAGAATGAAGAACTTCGCGTTTAGGCTCTTGGAGTGATCTCGTGCACTTGGTGTGACCTGTGGCTTGTAATATTCGTGAGGCTTTGTGGAAGTGATCAAGTAGGAGCCTCGGATTGTGAGCAGCCCCAGAACTTTGTAAGTTCACCCTTGAGATAGTGAAGAACCAGGTTAGCCTTAGTGGCGACTTGGTGAGGAAAGGGTTGTTAGACCCGGACCTTTGTGGACTCCTCAAGGGGGACGTAGATTCCTGAGTGGAATCGAACCTCGGGAAAAATTCTCAGTGTCTCTCTTACATTTACATTTCTTTGAACGTCATGATTGCTTAGGGCTTGTTTTAATTATTTCGCTATTAGAGTATACATCATCACAATCTTGCAATTCATTTCAATATTCTATCACACTTGTCATATAGGATTACTAGTTGTTTTATCCATATTTTGTTAAACTAAAATATGGAGAAAAACCCATAAAAATCAAGTTTTAGGCCTGTCCAGCAGTTTGACCAGACTAGTCTGCCCCTGAGCTTGACTAGTCCGACACTTTTAGGCTTTTCCAGCAAGCAGACCGTAGTAGTCTGCCCCTGAGCCAGACTAGTCCTGCCCTTGTGTTCTAATCTCATTTAATTAAGTCATTTCAGGTATTTTAGCTTATTCACCCCCCTCTAGGCAATTTCAATTGGTATCAAAGCAGGTCTCTCCATCAAGAGTCTAACCACTTGGAGAGAAGATGGCCGGAGCTGAGGGATACGAGATTCCGCCGATGTCACAAGGCAAAAACACATATGACAAGAAAAAGGACGCTGTTGTGCTGAAAGACCACTCAAGTGACGATGAAGAAGTTCGCCAGCTCAAGGCACGACTTCGCGAGAAGCTAGGTCACTCAAGTAAAGAGAAGAATAAGCCGAAGGATCAAGAAAGGAGTGGTCAACCGGACTACTCCCAATATCCTTTCAACTATGAACAATTGACTTCCAACAATCATTACTTATCTATTCCTCTTGGCAAACCTCCTCAATTCGATGGAAATGATTACTCAATGTGGAAGCATAATATGAAGATGCATCTAATATCCTTAAACCCTAGCTTGTGGGAAATTGTCTTAATAGGTGCCCATCTTCCAAGAAATGAAGAAGACGTTACCCCGGAGCAAGCCATCTTACTTCATCGCAATGCTCAAGCAGTAGGGGTCATCACCTCATCCTTGACTCGAGAAGAGTTCAACCGAGTCGATGGATTGGAGGTGGCCAAAGACATATGGGACACACTCAAGATGGCGCATGAAGGCAACTGAGTCATTAGGGAGGCCAAGATCGAGATGATTGAAGGAGAGCTTGGGAGGTTCACCATCATGGATGGTGAGTCCCCTCAAGACATGTACAATTGTCTCAAGGTCCTCGTCAACAAGATCCAATCTTATGGATGCACCCGGTGGACGGATCATGAGGTGGTGAAGAGGATGCTTCGGGCATTCATGCCTCAAAACATTGCTCTTTGCTCCTTGATCCGTGAGAGCCCGGTATATGCTCAAATGACCCCGGAGGAAGTGCTTGGAAGAATCATCAACAACAAGATGATGGAGAAGGAAGCCATGTTCTACAGCGAACTCCAAAGGCTCGCCTCCTCAAAGAAGAAAGATGTTGCTTTCAAAGCAACATCCACATCACAAGACTTTGAAGCAAGTGATGATGAGGGTCTCGACACCGATGAAGAAGAGGCGTTCTTCATCAAAAAATTCAAGAGGATGATGAGAAGAAGGAAGGGGAGCAACCATTATGAAAACAAGAACAAGGAAAGGTCCAAGCCCAAGACGAAAAGAGCATGCTACAACTGTGGTGAATATGAACACTTCATTGTGGATTGCCCATATGAACAGAGTAAGAAGAAGAGAGATTGCAAGTCCCAAGAGAAGAAATTATTCAAGAAGAAGAAGCCATCAGGTAATGCTCACCTTGGGAAGTAATGGGACTCAAACGAAGACTCATCCTCCGAGGATGAAGAGAAAGTGGCAACACTTGCCACTGGAAGGAGCAAGCTCTTCCCAAACCTTGAATACTTCAAGTCTACATGTCTCATGGCTAGGGAGGGAAGAAGAAAGGTTAAATCTAAACCGTCCTCCTCTACTTCTTCACTTGATACCTTTTATAGTAGTAGTGAAAATGAATCCATGCTTAAGGATCTAAGTAGGAGCACCTTGAAAAAGATGAGATTGTTGTCGGAAGAAATCTTTGAGAAGGATGAACTCATCAACCGTCAAGAAGACATACTCATCCTTGAAAAGGAGAGATGTCATGAGCTTGAAGAGCTCCTTGAGGTTGAAAGGGAAAGAAGCAAGGCACTTGAGCGTGAACTCGCTTTGAGCAAGGAAACTTGCTCAAATCTTGAGGACACAACTATTGTGCTCAAGGATGAAATTGTTAACTTAACAAAAGTCAACAAGATCCTTGAAACACAAGTTGAGTCTCTCAAGATCAATGCACCTTCTTCCTCTATGATTCCACCCTCCTCAAAGAAATCTCCCGAAGCAACTCAAACTTGCAAGTGCTCAAACTTAATCCTAAAACTCAAAGATGAACTCAAGTTGGCACGAAACAAGCAATCACCGAAAGGTGGGATCTTTGACAAGGAAAAATTGGCATATGCACGAAGTGCATATACCAATGTAAGACCTCAACATGTCAAAGATGGCTTTGGCTATTCTCGGGAGTGGAAGCAACATGCTAAAACTTCCAAAAATGGGAAAGACTTGATTGTATTTGTCAAGGAGGGTTCATCCAACAAAGAAAATGTAAAGAACATTGCAAACTCATCTAACATGCCAAAAAATGAGCCTCATCCTTTGTTCCATGACTTTGATGCTTCATATGTTTTATTGAGAAACAAATTTGGAAAGATCTATGCTAGGTATGATGGGCCACTCCGCAAGAGTTCAAAACCTTGTGTGGGTGCCCAAGTGCCTCTTGACAAACATGAAAGGACCCAACTCTGTTTGGGTACCAAAAGGTAAGGCATAACTCTATTTTGTAGGCATACTCCTCCGGCGGATCAAAATGGGTGCTCGACAGTGGATGCACAAACCATATGACCCGAGAGAGAAGGATGTTTGTGGAATATGAGGAAAATGAAGATCCAAGTGAAGGAATATACTTTGGGGACAATAGCCAAGGGAAAATCCTTGGCACCGGTAAAATTGCTATCTCTCCCCATCATGCTCTTTCAAATGTTTTGCATGTTGACTCTCTTGATTATAACCTTCTATCCATATCCCAACTATGTGATAATGGTTACAATTGTATTTTCACTAACGAGGGTGTGACTGTCTTGAGAAGAAGCAATGACTCAATCGCCTTTAGGGGCGTGCTCAAGGGAAAGCTTTATCTTGTGAATTTCACCACGGATAAGGCTCAACTTGACACGTGCTTAATGGCTAAGACCAACATGGGATGTCTTTGGCATAGACGGCTAGCCCATGTTGGGATGAGGAACTTGCAAAAACTTCTCAAGGGAGAACACATTCGATGCTTGAAAAATGTTGTTTTTGATAAGGACGGACCATGTAGTGCTTGTCAAGCCGGAAACCAAGTTGGAGTTCAACATCCATCCAAAAATGTCATGACAACTACAAGACCTTTGGAGCTACTTCACATGGACCTCTTCGGTCCAATCGCCTACGTAAGCATCGGCGGTAACAAATATGGTCTTGTTGTTGTAGATGATTATTCTCGTTTCACTTGGGTTCTTTTTGCACGACAAAGGCGAAACTCAAAGTGTGCTCAAGAAATTCTTGAGAAGAGCTCAAAACAAGTTCTCCTTAAGAATCAAGAACATAAGGAGCGATAACAGCACCGAGTTCAAGAACACTCAAGTGGAAGAATACTTGGATGAAGAAGGCATCAAGCATGAGTTTTCAGCCCCTACTCCCCTCAACAAAATGGGGTGGCTGAAAGGAAGAATATAACTCTTATTGAGATGGCAACAACCATGCTTGATGAGTACAAGACGTCGGACCGGTTTTGGGCGGAAGCGGTTAACACCGCTTGCCATGCCATAAACCGGTTGTATCTTCATCGACTTTTGAAGAAGACGTCTTACGAACTTCTAACCGGTAACAAACCCAACGTCTCTTATTTTCGTGTCTTTGGGAGCAAGTGTTATATTCTAAACAAGAAGCCTAGTACTTCGAAGTTTGCTTCAAAGTCCGATGAAGGTTTCTTGCTTGGCTATGACTCAAACACCTACTCCTATCGTGTCTTCAACAAATCCTCCAGAATTGTTGAAATAGCGAGAGATGTAGTGTTTAATGAGACTAATGGCTCCCAAGTGGAGCAAGTTGATAAAAGTGTGCTAGATAGAGAAGAGGCTCCACAAGAAGCACTTAAAAGGATGGCACCTGGAGACATTCTCCTCAAGAACATCCTCAAGACTCAAATGATAATCCAACAAACGAAGATATGTCTCCCTCCCATGATCAAGCTCAAGATGAGCAAGGCCAACCTCAACAAGATCAAAACGATCAAAGTCAAGAAGGAGGATTGGATCAAGGGGGAGACAAAGAAAAGAACGACAATGAAGATGAAGATCAAAGAGTTCAACCACCTCATCCAAGAGTGCACCAAAGTGTTCAACAGGATCATCCCGTCGATAACATACTAGGAGATATCTCCAAAGGGGTGATCACTCACTCTCGAATGGCTAACTTTTGTGAACATTACTCTTTTGTTTCCTCCTTGGAGCCCCGCAAGGTAGAAGAAGCACTACAAGATCCGGATTGGGTGGTGGCCGTGCAAGAGGAACTCAATAATTTTGAAAGAAATCAAGTGTGGGAACTCGTGAAGCGACCCAACGCAAATGTTGTGGGAACCAAGTGGGTATTCCGCAACAAGCAAGACGAGTATGGGGTTGTGACAAGAAACAAGGCAAGACTTGTTGCAAAGGGATATGCACAAGTAGAAGGTTTGGATTATGATGAATCTTTTGCTCCCGTAGCTAGGCTTGAATCAATTCGTATCTTGCTTGCTTTTGCTACTCACCATGATTTCAAGCTATACCAAATGGATGTGAAAAGCGCTTTCCTCAACGGTCCGATCAAGGAGGAAGTGTACATGGAGCAACCACCCGGATTTAAGGACGATAAGTATCCTAATCATGTCTTACACTTTGGAAAGCCCTCTATGGCCTCAAACAAGCTCCTAGAGCTTGGTATGAGTGTCTTAGAGATTTTCTTATTAAAAATGGTTTTAGGATAGAAAAAGCCGACTATACACGCTTTACTAAGCATTTTAACGATGATTTATTCATGTGCCAAATATATGTCAATGATATTATATTTGGTTCTATTAACAAAGCTTTTTGTGATGAGTTTTCAAAGACAATGACCGAAAGGTTCAAGATGTCAATGATGGGGGAATTGAAGTTTTTCCTAGGATTCCAAGTCAAATAACTCAAGGAAGGAACGTTCATAAGTCAAACCAAGTATACTCATGATATACTCAAGAGGTTCGACATGGACAAAGCCAAACCCATCAAGACTCCAATGGGAACCAACGGACATCTTGACCTTAATGAAGATGGTCCAAGTGTGGACCAAAAGGTATTTTGTTCCATGATAGGTTCTTTTCTTTACCTTTGTGCATCCAGGCCCGACATAATGCTTAGTGTGTGTATGTGTGCACAGTTCCAAGATGCTCCTAAGGAGTGTCACTTGGCAGCCGTTAAGCGGATTCTTAGATATTTGGTTCACACTCCTAACCTACGACTTTGGTATCCCAGGGGATCCAAGTTCAATCTCATTGGATACTCCGATGCCAATTATGCCGGTTGTAAGGTAGATAGGAAGAGCATGTTAGGGACTTGCCAATTCCTTGGTAGGTCCTTAGTTTCATGGTCTTCAAAGAAACAAAACTCCATTGCCTTATCCACAGCCGAAGCAGAGTATGTCGCAGCCGGGAGTTGTTGTGCACAACTCCTATGGATGCGACAAACTCTTAGGGACTATGGTTACACTTTGAGCCATATTCGACTCCTACGTGACAATGAGAGTGCCGTCAAGATTGCTCACAATCCCGTGGAGCATTCTAGAACCAAACACATTGATATCCGTCACAATTTCCTGCGAGATCACTCTATCAAGGGAGATATCGTTATCTCTCATGTTAGGAGTGAGAAGCAATTGGCAGACATTTTCACAAAACCACTTGATGAGAAACGCTTTTGTGACCTAAGGAGTGAACTGAATATCCTAGATTCTCAAAACGTTGCTTGAGGCGTGCACATCTGTTTGTTGCTTGTTTATAAACTTCAAAAATCCGCATTTTTTCAACATACTACCCTAATCCCCTTTACTCCATGAAAACTATGTTCAAAAGGATTCTTTGTCAAATATGGTCATTGTTTGTTTGATGTATGCTTACTGACCATGTTTGCCAAAGATATTTGCAAAAAAAACTTGTCCAAAAAGGATCATATCCTTGAGCTAAAATTCAAATTATATGAATTTCAGCATATAGCCGGACTAGTCCGCCCATGGGACGGACAGTCCGGGCTGTCAAGGTCGGACTCCTCAACGAACAAGTCCAAACCGGACTAGTCCGCCTGGGAGGACGGACAAGTCCGGCCCCAGAGAAGTTCGGCTCTGGTCCGCCCACCTGACTTGTCCGGGCACAAGGCCGGACTAGTCCGACCCCTGGGGACTTAACCTCCAAGGGGCGGCCAAACCCCTCTCACCCTTCACACTCTCACTTTGAACTCTCTCTCAAGCGGGAAACACCCCTCACCGGCGATTTTCGGTTTTCTCCACCAAAAATCTCATACAATCCACGGATTAGAGCCCTAAGGAGTGCGAAAATCCTTCTCCATGCTTCGTTGCTCAAGTTTCACCTCTGATCTCATCACATTTGAAGATTTCAAGAGGTATTCTTGACCTAACAAGAAATCCTTCCTTTTCTTCATTCTTAGGTTTTTTGCTAGAAACCTCTTCACAAATATTGTTCCTAGTGTCAATGCAATCGTAGCCTAGGAGTACTGGGACCTGATTCAAAGTTTTTGCGAAAAATTGTTAGAGTTAGGGTTCTTCCTATGCAACCCAGACTAGTCCGGTTTCTTGCCGGACAAATCCGTTCTTGGGCGGACTAGTCCGGCCCATAAACGGACAAGTCCAGTTTACAAAAGACAAACTCCAACTTTAGCCATTTTTATTGAATTCTTTCACAATATTCCACTTCCTTGACCTCTTATCTCTTGTTTCTCAGGCAATATGTGAGACTCCGAACAAATCTCTCCTCTTCCAAGTCCCACGGACGAGGAGGCTCGACAAGACCTTCATCGGCGCATTGCCGAAGAGAGAGCGGCAAAGGAGGCCCAAGCGGCTAAAGAAGCCGTCCGTTGAGAGGCAAGAACAAAGAAGAAACATGACCTCGACGAGGAGGCACAAATTGCCCAAGCCGTTGAAGAATCCTTGGCAGATCAACGCAAAAAGAAAAGGGCCGAACGTGAAGCCCAAAGCTCCCAAGCTGCTAGTGCCGTAGAGCCCAAGAGGAAGAGGTTGGTCACTTTGGGAGATAAAGAGCGAGAAAAGGAGAAGGAGAAGGAATCTGAGAGTAGGGTTCTTCGTGACCCGAAGAAAGGCAAGGCTCCAATTCCTGAGGAGCCCAAGAACAAGAAGGCGACTGCCAAGGCACTGATAAAGTCGGCAGGAGGGATAGTAATCAGGGAGAAAGGGAAACCAAAGCCCATCGGCCCCTTGAAGATGGCTGCCCCTGCTAGAGATCCAAACCAGTAGCCCAACAATCCGGAATTTGTATTCAAAGGAAAGGGGGCCTGAGAAGGCGAGAAGGCTGAGGATGGTAACATCTATGACTATGAGAAGCACACAGCCGACCCTAGGTTTTAGTGTGACTTCCACTGCGACTGCTACCGCTTAATGTACCTAAAAATGAAGACCCCAATCGCTCAAGCTCAATGGGTAGATTGGGACTACATGGCCAAAAGGAAGCACAAAGCCTTTGATGCCGTGATTGAAGCCGCAGAGTGCCATGGAATCAAGAAAATCATGGGCTTCAAGTATGATTGGAACGTTGAGGTGATTGTGCAGTTTTACACCACTGTGTACTTCTCCACCTACGGTGACCGGAAAATCACCTGGATGACTAATGGAGAGCAGTACTCAGTCACCTATGAGAGGTTTGCTCAGATACTTGGCCTTGAGGAGCACTTGGACCATGAGATTATCATTTCCAACCTCAAGGCAGTGGACAGGGATCAGCTTGATTACATGTATCCTAGTCATGTTCCCTATAAGGCTGGGCTTGCTAGGAACATCAAGCCATTCTATAGCATCCTTAACTGGATTTTAAGGAGAACTATAGCTCCTAAGGATGGAGATGCAGGGGTGATTCAAGGAAACTTAAGGCATCTCCTCATGATAGATGGTGAAGAGAAGTTCAACCTTGTTGAGCACATCTATGATGACATATTCAACATCTCTCACACTCCCAACCGCTCATGTGGATATGCACCGTACATCATGTGCTTAATTGAGAAGGTGCCGGGGATTGTTTTTGTCAAGGATGTCACTCATCGACCTCTCTGTCCTCAGCTACCCCCTATTGTGCCAGAACCCTCAAGAAGGAAAAATGTTGAACCTCCTTCCAGCTCAGGGGCCCCTCCTAGCTCAGTGGCTCCCCCATCATCTCCTCCTCCACAGTCCATGAGCGGATTCTTCGAGTGCTTCAACGCACTCTTCGCCTCTTGTCGGCGTGTGAAGGTCCGGACTCAACGCATGGAGAGGCGTCAGGAGAAGTACCTCAAGGTTGTGTGTGACAAGCTTGAGGTACCCATGTCTCCTCCCGAGGAGAGTTATGGGGAACTCACTCCATATCTAGAGTTCACCGCTGATGAGCTCGCCCAGTTCAGGGAAGATGGAAGCTCCTCCAAGACCATGCCTCCATCCACTGCCGCCGACGACGAGGAAGAGGGTACGGAGGCCACGGAGAGCGATGAAAATGGCGATGAGGAAGAAGACGAAGAAGAGGACGAGTAGACTTAGACGTATCTTCTTCCCTCTTTTCCTTTTTGGTGCCTTGATGCCAAAGGGGGAGAGATGGGAAGAGGATGTTTTTTTATCATCTCCTAGTCTTGTAATAGATCCTTGGACATGACTATCTTTATGTTTTATCTCTATGTTTTATGCATTATGTCTCTTTTATGTAAGACTACGTGTTGGATTTTATGGCTTATATTTGATCATTGCTACTCCTTGCTATGGTTATTGTCTTATCACATTTTTGAGCACAACACGTAGGCACCCCACCATAACATGTGAATGTATGTCACTTCCCCTCTTTTACTCTTGCATACATCTAGGGAGAGTTTTACATACATACACTGGTTATGAAAATCAAATTTTTACCTCTTATGTTGAAAACTTAATGTGTTGTCACCAATCACCAAAAAGGGGGAGATTGTAAGTGCATCTAGGTATCCCCGTGGGTTTTGGATGATTGATGACGAAAAGAGACTAATGAGCTGAGATGATCATAAGCATAGTATATTTCTAAGGCAGACACCTAAACTCTTAAAAAGGAAAAGGATGAAGAACGGCGTTGAAGACTCGAAGAGAAGAAATTAGGGTTTCACTTGGGTCTTTAGTAGGCTAGCCGTGTAAAAGTGAGAGTGTGTGTGTCAAGTGCATTGAGATATAAAATAGAGCTCAAAGCATTAGAAGTGTCAAGTCCTTAGTGGAGAGCGCAAGAAAGGTAAACTTGGGCAGGCCGGACTTGTCCGCCAGAGACCGGACTGGTCTGGAAGTCCTACGGCTTAGTCCGTTTTGGGGTGGACTAAGAGCTCTTGACTGAGTTCGGACTTGTCCGTTTGGGGACGGACTAGTCCGTTTCTCTCTTGGTGAGAGTATTTTGGGACTAAGTCCTGGTAGACCAGACTTGTCCACCTCAGTGGCTGGACTAGTCCGGGCTTGCAAGACTAGTCTGTTCTCATCCGGACAAAGAGTCCCTGTGTGAGTTCAATCTAGTCCGTTCTGAGGCGGACTAGTCCGAATGGTTGTGAGATGAGAGCTTCCACGGCTAAGCGTTGGTGGACCGGACTTGTCCGCCTAAGTGGCCGGAGTAGTCCGGGTCCTCCAGACTTGTCCATTCTCACCTGGACAAAGAGTTCCTGTGTGAGATCGGACTAGTCCGGAGGATTGTAAACGTTTGAAATTTGAACATTGGGGAGTAGCTGGCTTTGTGACGCCAGTAGTCCCCACGGACCGGACTAGTCCGGGTCCTTACCGGACTAGTCCGGACTTTTGGTAGGTGGCAACGATTGGCTTCGGGACTTCTATAAAAGGAGATGCCCCGACATAATTTAAAACTCTTTGGAACCCTAGCGCCACCAAAGCCTTCCTAGAGTCTCTCCAAGCCTTCTCCATTACCTACTCACCCTCTTGAATCAAATCTTGAGTGAATTTGGGTGTGTGAGAATAGGAGAAGGAAGAACTTCACGTTTAGTCTCTTAGAGTGATCTCGTGCACTTGGTGTGACCTATGTCTTGTAAGATTCGTGAAGCTTTGTGCAAGTGATCAAGTGGGATCCTCGAATTGTGAGAAGCCCCAAAACTTTGTAAGTTCACCCTTGAGATAGTGAAGAACCGGGTTGGCCTTAGTGGCGACTTGGTGAGGAAAGGGTTGTTAGACTCGGTCCTTTGTGGACTCCTCAACAGGGATGTAGATTCCGGAGTGGAATCGAACCTCGGGAAAAATTCTAAGTATGTCTCTTACATTTACATTTCTTTGAACGTCAAGATTGCTTAGTGCTTGTTTTAATTATTTCACTATTAGAGTATACATCATCACAATCTTGCAATTCATTTCAATATTATATCACACTTGTCATATAGGATTGCTAGTTGTTTTATCCACATTTTGTTAAACTAAAATCTGGAGAAAAACCCATAAAAATCAAGTTTTAGGCCTTTCCAACAGTTTGACTAGACTAGTTCGCCCCTGAGCTAGACTAGTCCAGCACTTTTAGGTTTTTCCAGCAAGCAGACCGGACTAGTCCGCCCCTGAGCCAGACTATTCCGGCCCTTGTGTTCTAATAAGTCATTTCAGGTATTTTATCCTATTCACCCCCCTCTAGGCAATTTCAAGGATAATGTCTTTCAAGTAGTCCCGGACCTCCTTGATCCATGCATCGGGACCTACTTGAGCATCTGGATCTTGAACGCCGGGTTGCACAGAGTCTCCGGTGACGCTTACGATCCTTGGCGGGCTCCATGGTAGCAGGCCACCGGGACCGCCAGCTTCGAGGTGCTGATTTCGCCTCCTTCGCCCGGTTCGGCGGCCAGGCGGTAGCTCGCAGCAACTTCCTTTCGAAGACCCCCTCAGGCACCAGGAGCCCTGGTGGAAGCCTTCGTTGACAGGTCATCGGCTATTGTGTTATTGGCGCGGGGAACATGGCACAGGTTCAAGAATTGGAAGTCCTTCTCCAACTTATGCACTTGGAAGAGATAGGCTGCAAGCTGAGGGTCGTTGCAGCAGCATTCTCCCTTGACTTGCTTGATGATCAGCTGAGAATCACCCTTGACCAACAACTGCTGGACGCCGAGGGACAGCGCGGTTTCTAACCTGAAGATGAGAGCCTCATACTCCTCCATGTTGTTGGTTGCCTTGAAGTCAAGCCGCACCATGTACTTGAAGTACTCGCCATTTAGGGTAAGGAGCAGTACACCCGCTCCGGCACCTTGCTTGCTTGAGGAGCCATCGAAGAAGAGGGTCCATTGAGGCCCGGTGAAGACCGGAGCTCTCGGCTCTGGTTCGCCGATGTATTGGCCCCCTGGGTGGCATGGTGGCGGTGTCCACTCTGCCACGAAGTAAGCTAGCAACTGACTCTTCACCGCATGGCGTGGCAAGAAGTGCAGCTCAAACTCCACCAGCTCTGCAGTCCATTTGGCCACGTTCCCATTTGCGTTGGGGCTGTGGAGGATGGCTTTCAGTGGGTATGAGGTTACCACTGAGATCTTGTGAGCTTGGAAGTAGTGGCGCAGCTTCCTTGATGCAACGAAGATTGTGTAGATCATCTTGTGCACATCCAGATATCTTGTCTTGGCATTGTTTAGGACCTCGCTGATGAAGTAGACTGGCCGCTAGATGGTCCGGACTCTCCCGGAGGGGTCTGGTACGTCCTCTTGGAGAGGTCCGGGACTCGGGGGCCAGGCTGGGACCTAGATGGGCATTGGTCGTCAGGTCTAGCTGGCTGGGACCTGACTAGCTCTTCATGGGGAGGTCCAGGACTCGGGGACCCTAGGCCCTCAGCCTCGGGACTACACTGTGGGAGCTGGGACCCAAATGTTCGTTGGCCGTCAGGTCCGGGTGGACGGGACTGACGAGCTCTCCATCCCTTGGGTCTCCTACGGAGTCCGAGTCCTAGAACTCTGGACTAGCGGCAGGAGCCTCGTCTAGGACTTGGGGTCGCTGGAGTTCCGGTCGCTCTACGACCATAACCATGCTCACGACCTCCGTTGTTACTGAGGGGGCCCGACCCCAATCTCAGGGCCGTGCCGCCTCGCCCGAGGAATCGCATTGGGTGGTGCCGTGTTGTGCGGCACCCAACAGCACACATATAAGGAACACAGTATTACATAAATCGAAAGCGGAAGCTTACAATTATTCTTTGTGAATAATTTACACAAAATAGCTACAGAGGAAGTCTATAAACAGCTCACGATGAATCTCTAAGAAGCACTCGAGAGAGAGATCCAGCCCGCAGACTCCTCTCGCTAGCAACACGAAGAGATGGCAGCGGCTAGGTTCTCCAAGTGTGACATGACTCGGAAGTTCCCGAGTCTCACCGGACAACCTTCTTTATAGCGTTGATGTTTACCTGCAAAACCACTTATATAGCAAGAGTGAGCACAAAGGCTCAGCAAGACTTAACCATCTCTCCTAAGACATGAAACTCTACATGAAAGTAATCTAAGACTTAATCCTGTCATTTGCGAAAAGACTCGCCTACGAGTTCATCCTTAACTTTCAGATTTTAGCCATAATAGTAGTGACCTTGCGCCCAGCAACATTGGAACTCCACAATCAAACAAGAAACGCTTCATTCCAATGTTACTTGTCCCAAGGTGAAAAATAACTTTAGTTTGCTCTATCTCTACTTCAACCATGGTTTTCATGCAATTTATAATTAGCATAACAGCATTTAAAACTTTTGCAAACTATTCCCACACAACTTGATTACTACGTCACAGCGCAGTGAGCAAGCGGTACTCATAACCGCGAGGGGCGGTGATTCGAATCAAACACTACCCGGATAACTCGACACATACGCCCGCCTCTGAAGACCCAATGATGGCGTCCTTCATTACGTCGTATGTGGAAACCTTTCTCAGGCCACTAAACTGTAGAACCGGTCGCGCCGTCTCGGGCTCATAGGTCTAACAAGACGATGTGGTATGCCTCTACAATCCAGTGAACCCGGTACATCGGTTTCCTGGTTCCCATATATCAGTAAGCATCCGGTGCACAACTCAATACTTGCTCCCAGGGCCGCATACGCTTCGGTCCTTGACCGACACGGGCAGAGCTACTCGACCAAGACCTCATCTTGTCGCTGTCTAACCCCTCTGCCCGGTCTCATCTTTAGAAACGTAAACTTTAGTTTGCTCCCCTTTCTAACCCCACTTATGTGGTCCTGGAACAAAGCTCGCGAGTAGATTCCAACTACTCGTCTTCTACCGGCTGTCCTAGCCTATTTAGCACGGCCTTATTCTACAGCGATGACACAATTCTACCCTTGACCTCAGGGTTCATGTTTGGTTATGCAAGTGGAGTATCACCCATCCTTGACCTAATGCACATACAAACCTTGACCAATAGTAGTGAAGAAAGGGAAAACTTTAAAAACAACTTAAGTGCAAACCGGGGCTTGCCTTGGTTTTGCAGGTGACTTAAGTCATATAAGATGAAGTTAGTTGCTGATGATGACTTGAAACTCAACTTCTGCCCTTCTTTCTTCTTGATCCAAGTTTCACCTTTCCTTCTTCAATTCCCACGTTTAATCACTACACGTTATGAATATGCATACATGTTTAATTGTAAAACTTTTTGCTAACAGGTGCTAAAGACAAGTATTAAAACTAGAACTCTGTTTAAGAATTTAAAATGAAACTGGGGGTGGTGGTTTGGGTGTGTGTCTAAACACTATCATCAAGTGAGGAGTGAGGTTCATCACTTGGGTGGGGGATCAACTAATGGTTGAACAGAACACTAATGATCCAGGGCTCCAATGGAGCTGGGAATTTTCTTGGGGGTTCCTTGTCACAAGAAAGTCCTCTGGACCAAAATTCAGAACATTTCACTAAGTGGATCACCCAGAACAATTACCTAAGCATTTAAGCAAAAAGGAATTAATTCTGATTAAATTTGCACTTTCATGCAAATTCAAGTGAACTATAATTTCATACATAGCTCAGGGAGTATGCATGAATTTTCCTAGGATTGTTGGAGCTATGGAATGCCCAGAACCGAATTTCCAAGTTTTGGGAATTCTCTGAAAATGTTTCTGTATTTATTGGAATACAGAAACTTGGAGTTAGAATTACCCTAACTAAATCAACTCCAAATGATCTGAATCTTTTACAGGGGTCTCCTAACATCCTAAAGAATATCCCGGCAAAATTTGGGGAATTTTGGATGAACCAAACTCCCTCTAAAATTCTTTTGCTGAACAGCTTTAAAGAATTTTCTATTGGTTTTCATGCAAATTGAGTTGCATATTTGGATAGATCATTTCATCCTGAATCCAACCCAATTTTAATTACTAAATTTGGAGATTCCTAGCAAAAGTTATGAGGTTCTAAAGTTTGGGGGAAAATCCTGAAATTGAACTCTGTTTATTTTTCAATTTTCAGAGACATAAGCAATTAACACCACATTTGGCCAAGCAAATAAGGTCCAATGCTTCTGAAAATTTTACTGGAGATCAAGTATTTTTGGAGGAATCTCCTGCCCAAATTTGGGGATTTTCAAATGAACAGAGCTCCTGGAAAAATTCCTACAAGGTTTTCCTTATATGAATTAATGAGCCAAAATAAGGGATTTTCATAAATATTGGGCTGTACCCCTGGATAGTACTATCTTAGGGGAATCCAAAAAAATTTATCTCACTATTTTTGGAGCTTCCTACACCAAGTTATGCATTTTACAAGTTTGAACAACTCTCTGTTTGATTTTAAACTGAACAGTCACACGTGGGGCCCACGGGTCAGGTGCTTCTTCAACCTCCCGCCAGAGCCCGCGGGTGCACACCGGCAGAAAACTTGGCATGGCTCGTTCTCTCTCATTTCTCCACCAAATGAGCTCCGGTTTCACCCTACATGCTCCTGGGAACGTGGCGCAGCTGTCGGGCAAGGGTTCCACGCATGAAAACGGCTGTAGGTAGGTCGGCACCGGCAGGGCGGCTCGGGAGCTCGACATGGACGCGTTCCCGCGTGTCCAAGGCATCTCCCGGCGAGCTATGATGTCCTAGAGCATCCCTATGGGTCTAGGAACATGGAACGGAGATCAAATCGTGCAGAACATGGCTGCAAACTAGTCGTCACCGTGGACCGTGGCAGTTTTGGCCGCCGGCGACGATTTCTCGTCGCCCGGGGCATAGGGTGGTTGGTTTGCTTCATGCTTCGGCGTGGAAGGGCGCTAGGACCTCTAGTTGCTGTGGTTTGAATTGTAGGAGGTATGATCAATCGGTTTGAGAGAATTTCACGAATTAAACACGGTCTGTTCTGTACGTGCGCCGGTGCCAAAACTCGAATTCCGGCGAGCCGGCGTCGGGGGAGAGCAGGGGAACGACAGTATAAGGATCAGTACCTCCTGGCGCACCTCTGTGGCCTCTTGAGCACGCCGGAGAGGCGCTGGGATGGCTGGGAGACAGGGAGCAGTGGAGGCGAGCTCGGTTTCTGTTTCGTACGTGAGAAACAACAGCGGGTGCGTGATCAAATGAGGAGGGCGACGTGCTGCGGTTGGCTCCCGGGGTAAGGATCAGACCGGCGTGAATTGGAGCAGGAGGTGGAGCTTTGGGGCATGGAGCAGCAGCTGGGTGTCGGCCGGAGGCAGGGCCTCGGTGGAGTGAGGAACAGAGAGCAAATACTTAGGGATTAAGTCTACTCATTCCTATGACATGTGGGTCCCACATCTCCTTTCTCCCAAAAGATCTCCCATTTTTGGCACAATGCAAATTTAACTGTGAGGGGTCCAAATTCAAAAACCAATTTCCCATTTGACAATTTGTGCCACAGTTTCAAATTTAAATTCAAATTTGGATGGAATTCACAAGTTCCTTTGATATTCATATTAAAGCACCCCCAAATTTGCTCAAAACTTGGCTCCCTCATAATTTGGACCTGAGAAACTCAAATATATCCTTTGATCTTTGAGTTGGCTATTGCAATTACAGCTTCTCAAACCTCAGTTTGCATTTTCCTTTTTGGAGATAGCCCTCCTCTTTTTTGGAAGTGACCCTCTTAGTTCAAACTGAATTTAGAGTTTTATTGCACCTGCCAACACTTTCATGAGTAACACAAAAGTTTTTGTAAGTCCCATTTCTTGCATATAAACTCAACTTTATTCATAGCTCAAGTTTTCTATTTACAAGTTTTGGGACTTTTACATTCCTCCCCCCTTAAAAAGAATCTCGTCCCGAGATTCATGATTAAGGACAAGGTGGAGAGGACAACTACTACATATAAGCCTCTAGCAACTCCGGATGATTGTGTTGCAAATACTCCTCGCTTTCCCATGTAGCTTCGTTGAACGTGTGATTTTCCCATAGCACCTTGAAAAATCGCAGCGTCCGATTTATGGTTTCGCGAGTCTTTTCATCAATTATCCGGGTTGGTCGCTCCACATAAGTGAGGTCCGGCTTCAAATCTGCTATGTCTCCCGTGAGAACCTCCGTTGGAGCTTTTAAACACTTCCGCAACTGAGATATGTGGAAGACGTTATGAACTCCGGCTAAGGTTGCCGGCAGCTCCAAACGGTATGCCACGGGTCCACACCTTTCAATGACAATGAAGGGACCGATAAAACGTGGAGCTAATTTTCCTTTCACTCCAAATCGGTGAATGCCCTTCATCGGAGATACGTGGAGGTATACGTGGTCCCCAACATGGAAATCCAAAGGACGACGTCTCCTATCTGCATAGCTCTTTTGTCTGGACTGAGCGGCTTTCAGATTTGCTTGAATAAGCCTTACCCGCTCTTCTGCTTCATTTACGAGGTCAATCCCGTAAATCACTCTCTCGCCAGATTCTCACCAGTTCAAGGGTGTGCGGCACTTCTGGCCATAGAGAGCTTCATAAGGCGCCATTTTGATACTAGATTGATACCCGTTGTTATATGAGAACTCCGCCAACGGTAAGTGATCATCCCAGCTCTTACCGTGATGAATGGCACATGCTCTCAGCATATCTTCAAGTATTTGATTCACCCTCTCAGTTTGCCCATCAGTTTGAAGGTGATACGCGGAGCTTCGAATCAATTTAGTTCCCAAGGATGTGTGTAGCTGTTCCCAGAAGCGGGACACGAACAACGATCCTCTGTCGGAGACAATGGTACGGGGAACTCCATACAAGCAAAAGATTCGTGCTAGGTACAACTCCGCATACTTCTTGGCGCTGTATTTGGTACGCACCGGAATGAAGCGTGCTGATTTGGTTAACCGATCCACGATTACCCAAATCGAATCATGCTTATTAGCCGTGAGAGGTAGTCCAACAATGAAGTCCATACTAATATCCTCCCACTTCCATGCCGGAACGCTTAGCGGTTGTAAGGTCCCTGCTTTCTTCATGTGGTCGGCTTTAACTCGCCGACATGTATCACATTCTGATACGTATTTAGCAACCTCCCTCTTCATCTGAGTCCACCAAAATTTGGTCTTCAGCTCTTGGTACATCTTGTTGCTGCCCGGATGAATAGAAAATTTGGATAAGTGAGCCTCATCCAAAATTTTCTTCCGCAGCCTCATATCACGGGGTATGACTATCCGGTTCTTGAACCATAGGGTGTCTTCATCATCTAACCGGAAACATTTCATTTCCCCGTTCTTCAATCTCCTTCTGATATGAGCCATGCCCTTATCTTTCTTTTGAGCTTCCATAACCTCCTCTCTTATTGTGGGTATGAGAGCTAGATTATGTAGAGCTCCATATGGAACCAAGTAGAGACTTGGTTCTTCCTCTTCTAGCGGCATAATGGTCAGGTTATGAATATGAGACTTCCGGCTGAGTGCATCGGCAACCACATTTGCCTTGCCCGGATGATAATGAATTTCAATCTCATAGTCCTTGATCAGCTCCAACCATCGCCGTTGCCGCATATTCAACTCCTTTTGAGTGAATATGTACTTCAAACTTTTGTGGTCGGTGTAGAGATGAACCAGATTTCCCAATAGGTAATGTCTCCACATATTGAAAGCTAGTACCATGGCAGCAAGGTCGAGATCATGAGTTGGATAATGTTGCTCATGATTCCATAACTGCCGTGATCCATATGTGACCACGCGTCCGCCTTGCATGAGTACACAACCAAGCCCGATGCCCGACGCATCACAATAAACATCAAAAGGCTTGGTTGTATCCGGTTGAGCTAAAACCGGGGCTGTTGTGAGGTGTTTCACCAACGCTTGAAAAGCTTCCTCACATGGCTTGCTCCAATCATATTTTATGCCCTTCTTCAGTAGCTCTGTCATAGGTTTGGAGATTTTTGAGAAGCCCGGGATGAACCTCCGGTAATATCCCGCCAAACCCAAGAAGCTACGAACTTCATGGACTGATGTTGGAGACTTCCATTTCAGCACTTGATCAGTTTTGCTTGGACCAACAGCAATGCCTTCCGCTGAAATAATATGTCCAAGAAACGGCACTTGGTTGATCCAGAATTCACATTTACTAAACTTTGCATAGAGCTTGTGATCTCTCAAGCGTTGAAGCACAATATGCAAATGTTTAGCATGTTCCTCTTCAGATTTGGAATAGACCAAGATGTCGTCGATGAATACCACGATGAACTGATCCAGCTCCGGCATGAACACCGAGTTCATAAGATACATAAAGTGAGCCGGATCATTGGTCAACCCAAATGGCATGGCAAGATATTCATAGAGCCCATATCTTGTCGAGAATGCTGTTTTCGGGACATCTTCCGCTCGAATCTTGATCTGATGATATCCCGACCTTAAGTTCATCTTGGAGAAGACTTTAGCACCCACTAGTTGATCGAATAGAATATCAATTCTTGGTATTGGATACTTGTTCTTGATGGTCACAGCATTTAAAGGACGATAATCGGCGCATAGCCTCAGCGTCTCATCCTTCTTCTTCACGAATAAGGCTGAGCAACCCCATGGTGATGAACTTGGACGAATAAACCCCTTGTCCATCAGATCTTTGAGTTGCTCCTTCAGCTCGGCTAATTCATTCGGAGCCATTTTGTATGGTCTCTGAGAGATTGGCGCGGTTCCCGGTATCAACTCTATTTTGAACTCCACCTCGCGCTCAGGTGGTAGGCCTGGAAGATCTTCGGGAAACACGTCCGGATATTCACGGACTACCGGAATGTCTTCTAACTTGCACGCCTCGGCATTACATACTTCTGGGTCTTTAGAAACCGCTTCGCCGAGGTACAATGTTTGACGTCCGTGAAGTGGAGAGTCCAAGTGAACACTCCTGTTCTCGATGTCCAGAACAGCCTTATGGAAGGTCAACCATGATATTCCCAATATGGCATTGATTCCGTGGTCTTCGAGAATGATGAGGGTGGTAGGATAAGTTTTTCCACCCATACAAAGTGGTGCTCGAGAGATGACTTCATTAGTGGATATGTCTCCACCTGGCGAATGAATAAGGTATAAACCTTTGGTGATAGTGGTGGATATCTGATCCCGGATCACCGTCGCCCTGCTAATGAAGTTATGTGTCGCACCAGAGTCAAATAAAATGACAACCGGCTTGTCATTTAAGGTGAACCTGCCGGCAAGAACAGGTCCTCCCTTTGGCAGATCATCGACTGACACATAATTAACTGTCCCCACTTTGGACATAGCTTTTTTTTGCTGCCCAAGATCGCTCAGTGGAACTGGACCCGCAGACACATTGTTGCTGCTCGGTTCAGTTGCTTCATTGACCTTAAGATCATTGTCAAGCTGAAGTGGGACAGCACTTGGCTCAGCTGAGAAATCACCTTGTTCATCTTCAACCTCTTGAGGGAAATAATATTCTGATGCACCTTGTTGATACTGAGGTGCATAAGAAATAATTTGCTGCTGCGATGGAGGTGAATATGACCTCTGTGGAGTAGAAGAGTCGTCACACTCCCCGAATGATTGCACCTCTTGTGGAATCTCTCGACCGGAAGGTGGACGGATTACCAACCGATACTTCTGGGGTAGACGATTGTCTTCATTCTGTGATGAGTCCCTCTTCCTCTTTTCTTTGAGGTAGAGGTTGGAATAATATTCTTGAGCGATAGCGCAACTCACAAACTCATCAAAATTCTCTTGGCTAACTTGAGCCAATTCACATCGCAGCCTTGCGGTCAGCCCTCGATAAAAATGATAGCCCCTCATGGATGGTGATTTTACATAGTCAGGGACATATTGAGCTAAGCGATTGAATTCCTTCGCATACTCAATAACACTCATGTCCCCTTGCTTCAGACTCCAGAATTCATCCAGACTGGTTTGCATTATGCCCGCAGGGATGAAACGAGCACGAAATGCAGCCTGGAACTCCGCCCATTTGACACGATGCCCTGCTGGTTGGACAGCAAGGTACTCTGCCCACCATGCTCCCGCAAAGCCGTGAAGCTGCTGAGCGGCATATAGAGTCTTCAAGAATTCATCACATTGGATCAACCCAAACTTGGACTCAAGGACACGTAACTAGTGATTTGCTTCACAATGGTCAGCCGCCTCGGAGAATACCAGTGGTTGTGTCGCCAAGAAATCCAGATACGTGCTCTGGATTGGCATGTGACGTTGAGCTTCTCGATCTATGCCTTGCTGAACTAGAGTTTGGAGAGTTTCATTCATCTTCGCCATAATTTCAGCCAATCCGGTTGGCGATGGCTCTTGTGATGAAGTCGAGTCATTCCCACCTCGACTTGAACCTCCAAGCTCCATTTGAGAATGTGTACGTACCATACTGCACGAAACAAAATTTTGAGTCAATCAAAATTCTATCTCAGTAGTAAGTAAAGATATGTAAAACATGAACATGTCATGAACTTTATGAAAGCATAACCACATTCATGTTTAAACAAATCTTATGTACGCTAAGCTAATCAGCGGGACTACCCTGACCAGCTCACACAAACTCCAAATTTTACTCAAGTTATTAAAAGATTCTTGACTTGAGTTCAACACCAAAGTTTTAGTAAACTTCAGTATCTTTCCAACGAGTACTTATAGGCTCCTTAAAGATTTTTCTACAGGAAGTTATGGCTTAAAAACAGAAAGGTCCAGAGAGGTTTTTGGTACTGTCCTGGTTCTGAACAGTTCGCCTTCCACTGGACTTTTCACCCATGTAACGTGTGATTCTGCTCTGGAGGCCTACAAGGAAGTTGTAGAGTACTTGAAAATCTTTCCAGAACTGTATCATACACCTTATTTGGGTCAAGCTACTCAGAGTTATGCTCTGTTAAAGTCCAGAAAGAACTTCTGCTAGAAACAGGGCACTCTGTTTTTGAAAACTTTGATACCTAGTTATACTCTCATTTGAATCTTAGCTCAAAATAAGGGTTCAGTAGCTACTACTTGTTTCAAACTTCCATTTTTAGTTGAAAGTTAGTTCATGAATCATTTCTTCATAGGAAAGAGGTTATTAAGTTTGGTACGGTGTCGATGCACCGTAAGAACATGTCGGTACTACGTTGCCTCACCAAAGAAAATCCTACGCCGGATCATACCGGCATATACGTATTATCAGTGGCACTAAGACGGTCTCTCGCACACGTGTACTACACGGGATAAGTACGTGGTTAGTACCTGCAGAAAGACACTCAATAATGGTGCACTCAAAGGTTGTTTCATTTCAGACAGTACCATAATTGAAAGTAAATACAAACGCCCGTATCATTGTCATACAGCCGTCCTTGAGTTAAGCCACGTCTCAAGGCACGTGATCGTGTTTCAACACCACACGACGGGGAACCCGAGTATGTCATGAGCGGGTCGTCACGGTTGGGAATGTTATCAACCCAACGGATACCACCTACTGCCCTGCAGGGCACGCCGATGGCAAGCGCTGCGTATGTCCTCCTGGGCTACTTCCAGACGAACACACTATCGCATTACTGACCATACGATGGGGTCTCCACTTACTTGCCTAATGCACGCTAGGGATCAGCGTTTCATATGATCTCAGGAACATGAAGAGTCCAAGAGTTTCATATTAACATCTCACACCAAGCTGTGAGATCTAACCCTGAACCACTTTCCTCGTCAGGGGAGCTAACCGAAATTGAACCGCTTTCGGTGGCGTTCCTTACCATGCTTACCAGAACATAGGTGCGTCGTTACATAATGAAAATTCAGAATTAAAACACATATGTTAGTCTTGCCACTTTAAGTAACAATACTACTATAGTCCTTATGTGGGCCTAATATCGTTTCCTCACCGTATCCTAAGTTTTTGTCGTAATACGCTCCTTATTCCGTGCGCTATTACCAATGCGGCTCTGATACCACGCTGAGGGGACCCGACCCCGATCACAGGGCCGTGCTGCCTCGCCCGAGGAATCGCATTGGGTGGTGCCGTGTTGTGCGGCACCCAACAGCACACATATAAGGAACACAGTATTACATAAATCGAAAGCGGGAGCTTACAATTATTCTTTGTAAATAATTTACATAAAATAGCTACAGCAGAAGTCTATAAACAGCTCACGATGAATCTCTAAGAAGCACTCGAGAGAGAGATCCAGCCCGCGGACTCCTCTCTCTAGCAACACGAAGACATGGCAGCGGCTAGGTTCTCCAAGTGTGACATGACTCGGAAGTTCCCGAGTCTCACCGGACAACCTTCTTTATAGCGTTGATGTTTACCTGCAAAACCACTTATATAGCAAGAGTGAGCACAAAGGCTCAGCAAGACTTAACCGTCTCTCCTAAGACATGAAACTCTACATGAAAGTAACCTAAGACTTAAGCCTGTCATTTGCGAAAAGACTCGCCTACGAGTTCATCCTTAACTTTCAGATTTTAGCCATAATAGTAGTGACCTTGCGCCCAGCAACATTGGAACTCCACAATCAAACAAGAAACGCTTCATTCCAATGTTACTTGTCCCAAGATGAAAAATAACTTTAGTTTGCTCTATCTCTACTTCAACCATGGTTTTCATGCAATTTATAATTAGGATAACAGCATTTAAAACTTTTGCAAACTATTCCCACACAACTTGATTACTACATCCCAGCGCAGTGAGCAAGCGGTACTCATAACCGCGAGGGACGGTGATTCGAATCAAACACTACCCGGATAACTCGACACATACGCCCGCCTCTGAAGACCCAACGCTGGCGTCCTTCATTACGTCGTATGTGGCAACCTTTCTCAGGCCACTAAACTGTAGAACCGGTCGCGCCGTCTCGGGCTCATAGGTCTAACGAGACGATGTGGTATGCCTCTACAATCCAGTGAACCCGGTACATCGGTTTCCTGGTTCCCATATATCAGTAAGCATCCGGTACACAACTCAATACTTGCTCCCAGGGCCGCATACGCTTCGGTCCTTGACCGACACGGGCAGAGCTACTCGACCAAGACCTCGTCTTGTCGCTGTCTAACCCCTCTGCCCGCTCTCATCTTTAGAAATGTAATCTTTAGTTTGCTCCCCTTTCCAACCCCACTTATGTGGTCCTGGAACAAAGCTCGCGAGTAGATTCCAACTACTCGTCTTCTACCGGCTGCCCTAGCCTATTTAGCACGGCCTTATTCTACAGCGATGACACAATTCTACCCTTGACCTCAGGGTTCATGTTTGGTTATGCAAGTGGAGTATCACCCATCCTTGACCTAATGCACATACAAACCTTGACCAATAGTAGTGAAGAAAGGGGAAACTTTAAAAACATCTTAAGTGCAAACCGGGGCTTGCCTTGGTCTTGCAGGTGACTTAAGTCATATAAGATGAAGTTAGTTGCTGATGATGACTTGAAACTCAACTTCTGCCCTTCTTGCTTCTTGATCCAATTTTCACCTTTCCTTCTTCAATTCCCATGTTTAATCACTACACGTTATGAATATGCATACATGTTTAATTGTAAAACTTTTTGCTAACAGGTTCTAAAGACAAGTTTCAAAACTGGAACTCTGTTTAAGAATTTAAAATGAAACTGGGGGTGGTGGTTTGGGTGTGTGTCTAAACACTATCATCAAGTGAGGAGTGAGGTTCATCACTTGGGTGGGGGATCAACTAATGGTTGAAAAGAACACTAATGATCCAGGGCTCCAATGGAGCTGGGAATTTTCTTGGGAGTTCCTCGTCACAAGAAAGTCCTCTGGACCAAAATTCAGAACATTTCACTAAGTGGATCACCCAGAACAATTCCCTAAGCATTTAGCAAAAAGGAATTAATTCTGATTAAATTTACACTTTCATGCAAATTCAAGTGAACTATAATTTCATACATAGCTCAGGGAGTACGCATGAATTTTCCTAGGATTGTTGGAGCTATGGAATG
Source organism: Neostapfia colusana (assembly GCA_030760725.1). Taxonomy (NCBI): domain Eukaryota; kingdom Viridiplantae; phylum Streptophyta; class Magnoliopsida; order Poales; family Poaceae; genus Neostapfia; species Neostapfia colusana. The sequence goes on along the minus strand of JASWHV010000004.1, from coordinate 35,041,898 downwards.
CCCAGAACCGAATTTCCAAGTTTTGGAAATTCTCTGAAAATGTTTCTGTATTTATTGGAATACAGAAACTTGGAGTTAGAATTACCCTAACTAATCAACTCCAAATGAGCTGAAACTTTTACAGGGGTCTTCTAACATCCTAAAGAATATCCCGGCAAAATTTGGGGAATTTTGGATGACTCAAACTCCCTCTAAAATTGTTTTGCTGAACAGCTTTAAAGAATTTTCCAGAATTTTCTATTGGATTTCATGCAAATTTAGTTGCATATTTGGATAGAGCATTTCATCCTGAATCCAACCCAATTTTAATTACTAAATTTGGAGCTTCCTAGCAAAAGTTATGAGGTTCTAAAGTTTGTGGGAAAAATCCTGAAATTGAACTCTGTTTATTTTTCAATTTTAAGAGACATAAGGAATTAACACCACATTTGGCCAAGCAAATGAGGTCCAATGCTTCTGAAAATTTTACTGGAGTATTTTTGGAGGAATCTCCTGCCCAAATTTGGGGATTTTCCAAAGAACAGAGCTCCTGGAAAAATTCCTACAAATTTTTCCTTATATGAATTAATGAGCCAAAATCAGGGATTTTCATAAATATTGGGCTGTACCCCTGGATAGTACTATCTTAGAGGAATCCAACAAAATTTATCTCACTATTTTTGGAGCTTCCTACACCAAGTTATGCATTTTACAAGTTTGAACAACTCTCTGTTTGATTTTAAACAGAACAGTAACACGTGGGGCCCACGGGTCAGGTGCTTCTTCAACCTCCCGCCAGAGCCCGCGGGTGCACACCGGCATAAAACTTGGCATGGCTCGTTCTCTCTCATTTCTCCACCAAATGAGCTCCGGTTTCGCCCTACATGCTCCTGGGAACGTGGCGCAGCTGTCGGGCAAGGTTTCCACGCATGAAAACGGCTGTAGGTAGGTCGGCACCAGCAGGGCGGCTCGGGAGCTCGACATGGACGCGTTCCCGCGTGTCCAAGGCATCTCACGGCGAGATACGATGTCCTACAGCATCCCTATGGGTCTAGGAACATGGAACGGAGATCAAATCGTGCGGAACATGGCTGCAAACTAGTCGTTACCGTGGACCGTGGCAGTTTTGGCCGCCGGTGACGATTTCTCGTCGCCCGGGGCATAGGGTGGTCGGTTTGCTTCGTGCTTCGGCGTGGAAGGGCGCTAGGACCTCTAGTTGCTGTGCTTTGAATTGTAGGAGGTATGATCAATCGGTTTGAGAGAATTTCACGAATTAAACACGGTCTGTTCTATACGTGCGCCGGTGCCAAAACTCGAATTCCGGCGAGCCGGCGTCGGGGGAGAGCAGGGGAACGACAGTATGAGGATCAGTACCTCCTGGCGCACCTCTGTGGCCTCTTGAGCACGCCGGAGAGGCGCTGGGCTGGCCAGGAGACAGGGAGCAGTGGAGGCGAGCTCGGTTTCTGTTTCGTACGTGAGAAACAACAGCGGGTGCGCGATCAAATGAGGAGGGCGACGTGCTGCGGTTGGCTCCCGTGGTAAGGATCAGACCGGCGTGAATTGGAGCAGGAGGTGGAGCTTTGGGGCGTGGAGTAGCAGCTGGGTGTCGGCCGGAGGCAGGGCCTCGGTGAAGTGAGGAACAGAGAGCAAATACTTAGGGATTAAGTCTACTCATTCCTATGACATGTGGGTCCCACAGCTCCTTTCTCCCAAAAGATCTCCCATTTTTGGCACAATGCAAATTTAACTGTGAGGGGTCCAAATTCAAAAGACAATTTGCCATTTGACAATTTGTGCCACAGTTTCAAATTTAAATTCAAATTTTAATGGAATTCACAAGTTCCTTTGATATTCATATCAAAGCACCCCCAAATTTGCTCAAAACTTGGCTCCCTCATAATTTGGACCTGAGAAACTCAAATATATCCTTTGATATTTGAGTTGGCTATTGCAATTACATCTTCTCAAACCTCAGTTTGCATTTTCCTTTTTGGAGATGGCCCTCCTCTTTTTTGGAAGTGACCCTCTTAGTTCAAACTGAATTTAGAGTTTTATTGCACCTGCCAACACTTTCATGAGTAACACAAAAGTTTTTGTAAGTCCCATTTCTTGCATATAAACTCAACTTTATTCATAGCTCAAGTTTTCTATTTACAAGTTTTGGGACTTTTACAGTTGCGGCGATGTAGAGAAGTAGAGGCTCGCCTTGTTCCGGGGCCACCATGATCGGTAGCGTCATGAAGAACTTCTTCAGCTCCTGGAACGCCTCATCTGCCTCCTCGGTCTAGACAAAAGGTCAAGACTTGTGCATAAGCTCTAAGAACGGAGGATCCCACTCAGCCAATCTAGAGATAAATCGGCTGAGCGCAGCCAAGCATCCCGTTAGCTTCTGCACGTCCTTGATATGGGAAAGTGGCCGCACCAATTCTATTGCCTTAATATTTTCTAGGTTAGTTTCAATTCCCCGGTGTGAGACCAGGAAACCGAGCAACTTTCCGGCAGAGACCCCAAAGACACATTTGTCTAGGTTCAACTTCGTGCGTGTCGAACGCAACCTGTCGAAGACTAGGGCTAGGTTGTCGAGCAAAGATGCTTGCAACTTAACCTTGACAACGATGTCATCGACATACACCTCTACTACGTCACGAGTAAGATTCCCAAATGTTTTATGCATAGCACGTACAAAGGTGGGAAGAGCATTATTAAGACCATAAGGCATGGATACATAACAATATAGACCATCTAGTGTTATCAAGACAGTATGCTCTTCATCTTCCCTAGACATAGGTATTTGATCAAAACCTGAGTAAGCATCTAGAAAACACAGTAGATCATAGACGGATGTAGAACCCACTATTTGTTCTATACGGGGGAGAGGAAATAGATCCTTTGGACATGCCTTATTAAGAATGGTGTAGTCGATGCACATTCGAAGCTTCCTGCGAGCCTTGGGGATGACAACAGGATTGGCCAGCCATTGTGGATGGTGAACCTCTCGAATGAAGCCGGCATCAAGCAGCTTCTTGATTTCTTCACGGATGAAGTCTTGCCGCTCTATGGACTGCTTCTAAGGCTTCTGTTGCACTGGCTGGTGTTGGGGTAGATCTTCACATGGTGCTCAATCACCTACCTGAGGATCCTGAGCATCTGGCTCAGGGGCGGACTAGTCCGGTCAAACTGTTGAAAAGCCTTAACTTGATTTTTATGGGTTTTTCTTCAGATTTTAGTTTAACGAAATGCTGATAAACTATCTAGCAATCTAATATAACAAATATGACAAAGTATTGAGGTGGATTGCAAGATTGTAACCTGAAATATTATAAGAGCGAAATGATCGAACGAACCCTAAGCAATTATAATGATCAATGAAATGTAAGTGCAAAATGACACGAAGATTTTTGCCCGAGGTTCGATTCCACTCAGGAATCTACGTCCCTGTTGAGGAGTCCACAAAGGACCGGGTTTAACAACCCTTCCCTCACCAAGTCGCCACTAAGGCCAACCCGATTCTTCACTATCTCAAGGGTGAACTTACAAAGTGTTGGGGCTGCTCACAATCTGAGGCTCCCACTTGATCACGTCCACAAAACTCCACCGATCTTACAAGCCACAGGTCACACCAAGTGCACGAGATCACTCCGAGAGCCTTGAACGCGAATTTCTTCCTTCTCCTCTCCTGACACACCCAAATCCACTCAAGAATTGGTTCTAGAGGGTGAGTAGGCAAGAGAGAAGGCTTAGGGGGGGGGGCTCTAGGATCGTTGTGGCGACACTAGGGTTCCAGGTTACTCTAAATGAAGTCGGGGCATCTCCTTTTATAGAAGTCCCAAAGCCAACCGTTGCCACCTACCGAAAGTCCGGACTAGTCCGCCTCACACCGGACTAGTCCGATCTCACACAGGAACTATTTGTCTGGGTGAGAACGGACAAGTCTGGAGGACCCGGACTAGTCTAACAACTAAGGCGGACAAGTCTGGTCTACCAATACATACTCGTGGGAGCTCTCATCTCACACCCATACGGACTGGTCCGCCTTAGAACGGACTAGCCCGAACTCACATAGGAACTCTTAGTCCGTGCAAAAACGAACAAGTCTGGCTAGCCCGGACTAGTCCGGCCACTGAGGCGGATAAGTCCGGTCTACCAGGACTTAGCCCCAAAAACACTCTCACCAAGAGAGAAACGGACTAGTCCGTCCCAAAACGGACAGGTCCAATCTCAATCAGGAACTCTCAGTCCGCCCCAAAACGGACTAAGTCGTAGGACTTCCGGACTAGTCCGGCCTCTTCCCCGGACAAGTCCGGCCTGCCCAACTTTACCTCTCTACCTCTCTCCACTAAGTATTTGACACTTCTAACGCTTTGAGCTCTCTTCTATGATCTCAATGCACTTGACACACACACTCTTTCTTTTACATGGCTAGCCTACTAAAGACTCAAGTGAAACCCTAATTTCTACTCTTCGAGTCTTCGACGCCGTTCTTCATCTTTTTCCTTTTTGGAGAGTTTAGGTGTCTGCCTTGGAAATGTTCTGTGCTTATGATCATCTCAGCTCATTAGTCTCTTAATTTGTCGTCATCAATCATCCAAAACCCACGGGGGTGCCTAGATGCACTTACAGTCACCTAGGCCTCCGCCGATGCGGGTGGTCTGGGCGACGTTGGAGCCGACTTGGACGACCTTGACGGGGACGTCCTCGCCATCTGACGGGTGCACGTGGGGAGCTGTCATCCCACGCTGGCGCGTGCTTGGAGACGGCCGGCTAGCTTCTCCATAGCCGGAAGCAGCCTCCTACGCCGCTGCCAGTGCTTGGAGCTTCTCCAGCACTGAGACGGCGGCAGAGCGGTCTCTGCGAAACTTGAGGACGCCACCTGGAGTCAGCATCTTCAAGACCAAGTAGCCGTAGTGGGATATTGCCATGAATCGGTACAGGGATGGCCTTCCGATGATGGCGTTGAAGGGAAGGTTGACCTCCGCAATGTCGAAGATGATGCTCTCTGTGCGGTTGTTCTCAGGCGTCCCGAACGTCTGTCGTGGGACCCCTTCGGGATCCAAACTTCCCGAGAATCGCAATGGATGGTGCCGTCGATGTGGCACCCAACAGCACACATAAAAGGACATCATATTACATAAATCAATGCGAAAGCTTACAAAGTGTTACTTTACAAATAAATTACCTCAAAATAAACTATAGCGGAAGACTAATACAACTCACGTATCATATCTAAACTAAGCATACGAGAAGACATCCAGCCCGCGGACTCTTCCCACTAGCAACACGAAGACATACGACAGCGGCAGGGGTTTCCATGAGTTAAACGACTCGAATGGCTCTGAGTCTCACCGGACAACCTCATCATAAGCATAGCTGTTAACCTGCAAAACCACTTAATATAGCAAGCATGAGCACATAGGCTCAGAAAACTTAACCGTCTCCTCTTAAATAGGAAACTCTATATGCACGAAGGATTGAACATGGTAGCTGAAATTTGCATAAAGGACTCCTCTACAGTTGATCCTTAACTTTCAGATTTAGAGCATCACATTGAAGCCTTGAGCCGAGAAGCATCCCAACTCCACAATCGAACAACAAACGCTTTGTTACAATGCTTCTTGCACAAGGTGAAATAAACTTAATTTGCACTATCTCTAACCCATACATGGTTGCAATACAATTTATAACAAAAGCCTTATAAATTCAAGTAATTCACTTCACTTCTTACTACGTCAAGACTCGGTGTCCAAGTATGCTCATACAACCGCGAGCGACGGTGATTCTAACCAAGACACGCCCGGACTGCACGACACTTACACCCATTCCCCAAACATAATACACAGCGGAAGTCTTACTCATAGCTAAACTCTCATCCTAGCTATGCAAAAGTGCAGCTGTCCAGCCCGGGGACGCTACACACTAGCAGAAATCATACAAAGGTCATAGCGGTGTGCAGGGCTCCAACTCGGCCGTGTACCCCGACGGGGGCATTGCCTCATCCTCGGAGCCTTCCTCATACGTCTCACCTGCAACATCTTAATATAGCAACCGTGAGCATAATGGCTCATCAAGGCTTAACTGTCACTCCTAAACATGAGACTCTATATACAGGGATTCTTAATATAGGAAAATGATATTGCGATAAAGACACGCCTACATGTTAATCTTTACTTTCAGTTTTACAGCGGCAGATTAATATGCCTTAGGCAGCCCTCACATCGGAAGTCCACAATGAAACAAGAAACGCTTTCTTCCGATGTGGTTATGCCCAAAGTGGAATATAAACTTAATGAGCTCTACATCTACAGCATACATGGTTTCAATACAATAATAGATCAATGCATCATATTCTCCTGGCTTCTTCAATTCTTACTACGTCACAGCACAATGAAAAAAGTGGTACTCAAATAATCGCGAGGGACGGTGATTGCAATCAATAGACACCCGGATAACATGTCACATACACCCATTTCATAAGTGTGGTGCTTTACACCTTCCTACTCTGATGTATGCAGCAACCTTTCAAAGGAAACCCAAATGCCGAACCGGTCCATCCGTGATGAGGACATCTCTCCTTTGCATACAATGCAAGGACCGATCACTAGAGCACGTGCACGACAATTGGATCTCCAGGTAATTATAACCTTGTCAATTGTTTTTCAGAATTTATGCTTGATTCCATGCATATTTTATTGATTATGAACAATGGAGAGGACCAGCAAGGTCTGGGAGGAGTCCAAGGAGTCAAGGAGGAGAAGATAGAACGTGCACACCAAGGAGGAGCCCAAGTATAACTCGACTTCGACTCCACCTCGAGTTCCAGGAGCTGCCTTCACCAAAACTGACGTTCCGGACACATACGAAGTCGGATTTGGACGTTCTATATATGGTTGGAACCGTGATTTCATAAAGCTTCCAATGGAACCAGCCCCACCTCAAAATTCCTTCAAAGTTGACGGGAATCAGCGAAACAAGTGGGCATCCAGAATCTGTCCGGTGCTGCGCCACCGCCTTTTGGGCTGCTGGCCCGTGTATCGTGTGGAAGCCCATTAGGGTTGTGTCCAGGTGTGGCGGACCGGAATCCGCTCATCCAGGATCGCAGAGGGTGGTGCCACGCGATGCAACACCCGACAGCACACGTCATAAGAACATAATATATTACATGGGAAAACAACTGAAACTGTACAAACAGGTACAAACTTCAGTTACAACTATTGTTTATGTTACACAGCGGAAGTCTACACTACACAACTCACGCCCACCTATCTAGCAAAAGTCGGTTGCCCAGCCCTAGGGCAACCCACACTAGCTGCACGTCTCAGCTCAGCGCGGCGTGTACGGCTCCCACTCAGCCGTGGTCCCCGACGGAGGGTAACCCTCGCCGGTGGAGTCGTACTCCGAGTCCGTGGGTGGCTCCTCACCTGAAAAACACTTAAGCAGCAACCGTGAGCACGAAGGCTCAGCAAGGCTTAACCGACTCACCTAAGCATGAAACTCTACATGAGGTATACCAAGACATAGGTTGGTAGCATTTCAGCAAAACGACACGCCTACAAGTTCATCCTTAGTTCATCTTTTAGCAACAAGTTAACAGTTCATGAAATCTGAAATTTAGTAAGCAGTATTTGGTGGCACACATGTAGCAATACAATTATATCAATCAGCATCATTGAATCAACATATTTCATCCATTAGTCTACGTTACGACGCAGTGAACAAGCGGTACTCGTCACCGCGAGGGACGGCGAATCGACTCGATATACACCTGCAGGGAAAACCCAAAGAGCACGTCACGTACGCCCAACCGTGGAGCTGCACAGCACGCTCACTCGATGTCGTACGGGACAACCTTTCACCCAACAGCCCAAACGTCGAACCGGTCGCACCGAAACGAGCAGGAGGTTCCCCACACGGAGCATCTCTCTATGCCCGTTGCCAGATTTCCACCTTGCTGCCCTCAACCTACACCTATAAATCGGTGTGCTATGCCTCGACGCCCGGAGGTTTAGGCTACATCGGTTTATCGGGGCCCATATATCCGATATGCCTCCGGTACGTTCAATACTTGTTCAGCAGGGCCGCACACGGATCGGTCCTCAATCGACATGGACAGGGCCGCGCACACAAGACTCTCTCTTGTTGCGCCCTAGCCCCTGCCTAGTCTCATTTTCATTACTAAAGTGATCTCACATCACTCCACCGAACCCGTGTGTCCCAAGCCTATCTCGCGAGTAGATTCCAACTACTCGACTTGTACCGAAGTCCTATGACTCATTAAGCATAGCCTGTCTACTCGAGGTCTTAGACACTACCCTCACTCTTTTAGGAACCTTTGGTTATGCAAGTGGGGTTCCATTCATCCTACACCTAATGCACAATCATACTTCACACGACTCATGTAAACAAAAGAAAACTTATAAAAAGGTTAATGCAAACCGGGGCTTGCCTTGTTGCTGCTGGTCAGGAGTTAGTTCTTCGTCCGGAAGAAGGAAGTCCAGCACTTCCGGAGTCTCTTCTTCAACGGCTACACGTTAATGAAATACTATACGTTAATTTAGATGCAAATGTGAGTTTTAGAGTAAAACTTCTACTATTGGTTCTAATAACCAGCATCTAACACCTGGAACTTTGTTTAAGAATTTAACTATGAATTGGGGTTGGTGGCTTGGCTTGAACTTAATCACATGGTTGAATGCTAAGTGGTTTTCCCCCTTTTCCATATTAATCCCTTAAGTGGTTAAACAGGACAGGGGTGATCTAGAGCTCCAATGGAGCTGAGAATTTTTGTGTGAGTTCCTTGTCACAAGAAAACTCTCTGGACCAAACCTTAGCACTTTTCATGGAATGGTTTGCTCAGAGTCATTTCTTTAGCAAATAAGCAAGGAGGAATTAATTCTGAGGTCAGACCCCTGTTCATACCCAACTTAATGAATTACAATTTCAATTATAGCTCCTAGATTTTGCATGAATTTTTCTAGTATTTTTGGAGTTAAGAATTGCCAAGAACTGAATTTCCAAGTTTTTGGAAATTCTCTGAAAATGTTTCTGTATTCAAATGAACACAGCACCTTCCAATTTGAATTGCTCGGGCCAAATCAACTCCAAATGGTCTGAAACTTTTACAGGAGTTTACTAATGTCCTAAAGAACATTCTGGCAAAATTTGGGAATTTTTGGATGAACCAAACTCCCTCTAAAATTCTTTTGCTGAAAAGATTTAAAGAATTTTCCAGAATTAATTACTGGGTTTTATAAAAATTGGGTTTCAGATTTGGATTGTACTCTGTTAGAGGAATCCAACAAAATTTGTTTCATGATTTTTGGATTCTCCTAACCCAAGTTGTGGTCCTCCAAAGTTTGAACTACAAACTGGACATTTCAAAATGTTTAAATGTCTGCCGGTGGGTCCCACCTGGCAGTCTTCCCCTTCCTCGCGCCAAACAGGGGTCCGCGGCGGCGCACTCCGGCGAGCTTCGCCGGAACTGCTCTCCCGGCCGTCTCCCGGCCCCAAACTTGCCGCCCCGCCCTAACTCACATCGCTGAACTCGTCGGTGGCGTCGCCGGCGGCCGTAGCTCACCGGAACAGGGCTCCCGACGGTGACAGTGGCGGTTAGGGTTCCGGCGTGGTCGGGAATGCGTTATAACGCATCAAAATGATTGGCAAAGGGTCGGAGAGTACCACGGGAGCTCGAGGGTGATGGAAATGGCCGCCAAACCCCATGAAAAGTCGGCAACCTAGAGCTCCACGGTGAACCGAGCTGTTATTCTATGGCGGCCCGAAAAACAACCTAAACCCGGCCATTTCTGGGTCATTTCCCTTGATTCTTGGTCGAGGAGGGCCGCTAGGAAGTGAGGAAGGTGTGTGTAAGCTCACTCGAGCTGGATTGGACGGTGCAGCTCGAATTTCGGGGTAGACCGATCCTTACCCGGTTGCACTAGTTCTCGGGATCCTTAGGAATTCTCAGTGCACCGTCTACCAATGGTTAGAAGGGTTGCAGCTACACGATCTGGAGGCTAAAGCGCACCTTTTCTGTGTAGAAGTCCGGCGGTGAAACTGGCCGTGGCGTGCTGTCCACGGGGAGCAGTTCGCGCCTTTCCGCCGGTGGCCTGAGCTCTCAGTGGCGATCATCGATTTGTGGTCGAGTGCGGTGCTAACACCGTGGGGTGGTGAGATGGCTAGCTAGAGCACACACCGGCGCTCTCTTTCTGCGTTGGGAGCTCGGGCAAAGGCCGAGCGGACGTCGGCGTGCAGGGGAGGATCGGGGGAGCGGCGTCGGTGACCGAGCAGAGCGGGGGCTCGCTGTTTTGCAAAGAAGCACACGTACGTCTTCGGTGGCTTGGCGAGGGGGGTCATGTAGAGGAGAGGGCGCGCCGTTCCCCGGCTGCCAGCGCGAGCGACGGAAACCAGGAGGTGGCCGTTCGGCCGGCGGTGCGCGCGCGGCAGCTGGCTGCGCTCGTTTGACTGAGAAACAGAGAGCAGACTTGGGGGCTAAGTCTATTTCACCCAATGACATGTGGGCCCCACTGGTCAGTGCTCTACCCCCTCTCAAAAGATCTCCAAAACTTGACAAAAGATGAATTCAATCGTTGGAAATCTTCAACTGAGCTACATTGGTATTGTTTGGCAAATTTACCTCAAATTCAAATGTATATTTGAATTCTTGGCATATTTGGATCCTTTTTGGAAAAAAATGGGTAGCAAATCTTTTCAACAATTTTTGAAACTTTGCCTCCCCACTAATTTGGACCTGAGGAACCCAGTTATGCACTTTGATCCTTGTTTTAGCTGCTGCAATCACGAATTGGAATGCAACAGTTTTGAATCACCCTCTCATGTGTGATCATATGTGTATAAACCCTACTTTCTGAAAGTGAAGACTTTCCCCTCTAATCACTCTTTTGATGGAGGTTACATGCTTTTCACAACATTTCCTAAGGTGTCCACAATACAAACTGTGGTGTTGTGAGGTGAAGAAAAGTTTTTGCAAGTCCCTTTTCTTGGGCTTTTACATCCCTCCCCCTTAAAAGAATCTCGTCCCGAGATTATAAAAGAAGAGATAGCGATGTAATAGGGACTTACCCGTGTTGATAAGCCAAGAATTCCGGGTAATTTGAGCGAAGGAACTCCTCGCTCTTCCACGTCGCTTCTTCGGCGGTGTGGTTACTCCAGAGTATTTTGTAGAACCACAACGTTCTGCTACGCGTGGCCCTGGCTTTCTCATCAAGAATTCCCACCGGATATTCATCATATGTTAAATCCGGCTTCAGCTCGCCGATGTCCTCGGTAGGAACAGCAGTTGTATGCTTCAAGCATTTCCGCAGTTGCGAAACATGGAAAATATCATGGACACCAGCCAGAGATGCCGGTAGTTCCAATCGATACGCCGCTGGTCCACACTTCTCGGTGATAGTGTAGGGTCCAATAAAACGGGGAGCGAGCTTCCCCTTCACACCGAATCGGTGCACGCCCTTCATTGGAGACACGCGGAGGTACACGTGTTCCCCAACGTCAAAGTGCAACGGCCTACGCCTCTTATCAGCGTAGCTCTTCTGTCGGGATTGAGCGGCCTTCAAATTGGCTTGAATTGTCCGAACGCGCTCCTCGGCGTCGTTCACCACATCAACCCCGAATGTGACCCTTTCACCGGACTCGCACCAATTTAATGGGGTGCGGCATTTACGACCGTAGAGAGCTTCATAGGGTGCCATTTTGATACTCGCCTGATAACCGTTGTTGTACGAGAATTCCGCCAATGGTAGGTGATCATCCCAGTTCCTACCATGGTGGATGGCACATGCTCTCAACATGTCTTCCAGGACTTGATTCACCCTTTCTGTCTGACCATCTGTCTGAGGGTGATAGGCGGAGCTCCTGATTAACTTAGTACCCAATGCAGCGTGTAGCTGCTCCCAAAAGCGAGATACAAATAATGCACCTCGATCTGAGACAATGGTCTTGGGTACCCCGTATAGGCATAGAATCTTCGCTATGTATAGCTCCGCATATTTGCCGGCATTGTAACGTGTATTCACCGGAATGAAGTGAGCCGTCTTGGTTAACCGATCAACGATTACCCATATGGAATCATGCTTGTTGGCTGTTAGGGGTAATCCCACAATGAAATCCATGCTCACATATTCCCATTTCCATGCCGGGATCTTCAGGGGTTGCAGCAGCCCTGATTTCTTCATATGATCAGCTTTCACTCGTCTACACGTATCGCACTCGGATACGTACTTAGCTACCTCCCGCTTCATCCGTGTCCACCAAAATTTCTTTTTCAAATCTTGGTACATTTTGTTGCTGCCCGGATGAATGGAGTATTTGGACAAGTGAGCTTCATCGAGGATCTTTTTCCTCAACTCCATATCTCGGGGTACGACTATGCGGTCATTGAACCACAGCGTCCCCTCACCATCCTTCCGGAAACATTTAATTTCTCCATTGTCTATCCGTCTCCGGAGATGTGCCATGCCTTTATCCGTTTTCTGAGCTGCAATGATGTCCTCCCTAATAGTAGGGATGAGGGCAAGGTTGTACAGCGATCCATAAGGAACCAAGTATAAACTTGGCTCTTCCTCCTCCACCGGTGTAATGGTGAGGTGATGGACATGTGATTTCCGACTCAGCGCGTCGGCAACCACATTCGCCTTGCCGGGGTGGTAATGGATCTCAATTTCATAATCTTTGATCAGTTCCAACCACCTCCTCTGCCTCATGTTCAGCTCCTTCTGGGTGAAAATGTATTTCAAGCTCTTGTGGTCGGTGTAGAGATGCACCAAGTTCCCCAGGAGATAGTGCCTCCACATTTTCAGCGCCAACACCACGGCAGCAAGTTCAAGATCGTGGGTCGGGTAGTGCTGCTCATGGTTCCGAAGTTGGCGTGAGCCATAAGCGACCACACGTCCTTCCTGCATCAACACGCAGCCGAGCCCAATACCGGACGCGTCACAATACACGTCGAAGGGCTTTGTTGTATCCGGTTGAGCTAAGACCGGGGCTGTTGTGAGATGCTTCACCAATGTTCGGAACGCTCCTTCACACGCCGTGTTCCAAACATATTCCTTCCCTTTTTTCAGCAACTCTGTCATCGGCTTAGCGAGCTTGGAGAAACTTGGAATGAATCTCCGGTAGTATCCCGCTAACCCGAGGAAGCTTCTGACTTCATGAACTGAAGTGGGAGCTTTCCATTTCAAAACTTGCTCGATTTTACTTGGGTCAACCGCGATGCCTTCAGCTGAGATGATATGTCCCAAGAATGGCACTTGGCTGATCCAAAATTCGCATTTGCTGAACTTGGCGTAGAGCTTGTGGTCTCGCAATCGTTGAAGAACGATCCGTAAGTGTTCGGCATGCTCGGCTTCTGTCTTGGAGTAAACCAAGATATCGTCGATGAACACTACCACGAACTTGTCCAGCTCCGGCATGAACACCGAGTTCATGAGATACATGAAATGGGCTGGAGCATTTGTGAGACCAAAGGACATGACGAGATATTCGTATAAGCCGTATCTCGTCGAGAACGCCGTCTTCGGGATATCCTCCGCCCGGATCTTGATCTGGTGATATCCAGAGCGAAGGTCCATCTTTGAGAATACACTTGCCCCCACCAGCTGATCAAACAAGATGTCAATACGGGGCAGTGGGTACTTATTCTTGATGGTGACGGCGTTGAGCGGCCGGTAATCCACACACAGCCTCAGGGTTTCATCCTTCTTCTTTACAAATAGCGCCGAGCATCCCCAAGGCGAGGAACTCGGCCTAATGAAACCCTTGCTCAACAGATCATTGAGCTGTTCTTTCAGTTCCGCCAGCTCATTTGGAGCCATCTTATATGGTCTCCGTGATATGGGCGTAGTCCCGGGTGCAAGTTCAATCTTGAACTCGACATCCCGCTCAGGTGGCATGCCCGGAAGATCGTCCGGGAACACGTCGGGATACTCCCGGACTACGGGGATGTCTTCTAACTTGAGAACTTCAGCATTATTAATTGCTAAAACTTCCCGGACTGGCGTGTCTAACACCATGGAATGTGGACGGTGGAATGGAGAATTTAAGTGAACCGTCCGTGTCCGAGTCTCTAGGACAGCGCCATGGTATTGCAGCCATGACATCCCTAAGATTGCATCAATCTTTTGTCCCATAAGGATTATCAAGGTGGTGGGATATAGCTTCCCACCTAAGCACAAAGGTGCCTTTGGAATCATCATATTAGCTGAAATCTTCCCTCCCGGTGAGCATATCATATAAGTGCAGTCGGTTGGGAAGACTTGCAATTGATGTTTAGCCACATAGGATGCACTTATAAAGCTGTGGGTTGCACCCGAATCAAATAATATGACGATGGCTTGATGGTTGAGAGTAAACGTACCCGCCAGCATGTTGTCTCCCTCTGGGGCGTCCTCACTGTCGAGGTTGCGGACGCCTCCAGTCCGCTGACCAACCTTCTTCGCTGGAGGTCGGCCTCGAGCACCGCCCTGAAACTGGGCTTGCCCGCTGCTCTGCTGCCCCTGGGGACAGTCCTTCGCAAAGTGGCCCGCCTGGCCACACGTGAAGCAGGTGAAACGGGACGGTCCCCCGCTGATCGGTGGACGGAAACCCGGGGCGCGTTGTGGCGGTGGAAACGCCCGGGTTACTGTCTGCTGTTGCTGTCTTGGTGGTGGCATCGGCGGACGGAACGGAGGTGCCTGAAAGGGACGTCCCCCGAACCGTTGCGGTCGCGCCGGTGGTTGCCACTGCTGCCCGGATGGTGTCCGATACACCATACGGTACTTCTGGGGAGCGCCACTCCCACCGCTGCTAGGTGGAGCGCTGCGCTTCCTCTGCTCAGCTGCTAACTCCCGCTGAGCGTCCTCTTGCATGATGGCGGCATTGACTAGGTCGTTGAATGTGCCGCGGTTCCATTGTACGAGGTGGGTCTTCATTTCGGGGTGTAACCCCCGATAGAAGTGCTCCCTCTTCTTCTCCTCCGTGGAGATGTAGTCTGACGCATACTGCGCCAGATGGTTGAAGGCACGGGAGTAGTCGTGGGCACTCCTCCCGCCCTGCTTCAGTTCCAAAAATTCTTGGAACTTTCTCTTCATTATTCCGGGAGGAATGTGATAGGCGCGGAACGCCTCCCGGAACTCTTGCCATTCCACGGCATGGCCAGCCGGACGTGAGGCGACATAATTCGCCCACCATGCACCAGCGGCACCGTGGAGCTGCTGTGCTGCGAACAGTGTCTTCTGCCGCTCCGTACACTGGAGCAGCCCGAACTTGGACTCGATAGTCCGCAGCCAGTTGTCCGCCTCCAGTGGTTCTTCAGCTTCGGTGAACACTGGAGGGTGCGTACTCATGAAATCCGAGTACGACACTTCGCGGGGCTCACGAGGCCCTCGCTCTTGACGTCCTCCTGCCTGGGACGTATTCTGCACAATCGTGCGGAGCAGGTCGGTCTGCTCCTCACGACCTCCCACCAATGCCGCTATCACATCAGCTAGAGTAAGCGGAGGCGGCGGTGGTGGCTGCTGCTGCGGGGTGCTGTCGTAGGCCGGTGGCTGGGAGTCATCGCCTCCCCCTTGGCTAGAGCCACCTACCTCGTGCGTGGTCCTAGTGCGAACCATCTGCAACCATACGACAATAACATCAGTCCCGCAACACTTGCATGCAGTTCCATTACAATGGGCGTAAAAATATTATGACAACAAAAACATGCGATATATCTCGTAAGCAGATAATGTAATAACTTTGCACAAGCTACACCATTACCAGACCAAACACAAGTTAGTTTAATCCAACTTGATGAACCCCTTCTTTGGAAGCTCACCATAACTGGGTTTGGTCTCTACGAGACATTATTATCGCCCTTAGGGTACAACACCCTCTCCAATGAGTTCAACTGTCATTCTTCCGTCAGAATGACCAGTTTCTACATATTCCAAGTTTTGATCCGGTTATGGGCATTTTCATGACTCAAGTTGAATACCAAAGTTAAAGTTAACTTTAGTATCTTTCCAACGAGTACTCATTTGCCCCCAGATCAGCTTTTATTAAAAAGTTATGCTAATTCAAAGTTAGCAGAATTTCTGGAAGAATTTTAACAGCACCTCCCTTGGAAGTGGCTGTTTTCAATCCTGATTTCCACTAAATTCTGTGCTGAAACTTCAGAAACTTTGAATTGCAAAGATGTCAAACATCTTCTACTCTTTATAAGGATGTATTATATGACAATTTTAGATTTTTCTACTGGGAGTTATATTTGAAAAACAGATCAGTTCAGAGGATGTTTTACTCTGCCCTGATTCTGAACAGTTTACATTCCTCTGGGATTTTAGCCATCTTAAGGCGAGTTTCAGCTCTGGAAGTCTACAACAAAGTTGTAGAGTACTTGAATACCTTCCCAGAACTATATAGCACACCTCCCTGGGCTAAAAGACCTGTGAGTCATGCCCTGTTGAAGATCAGCAAACTTGCTGTCCCAAAACCGAGCACTTCTGTTTTTCAGTCTTTTTGGAACTACACTCATCCCTATCTCATTCTTATACCCAACCAGGGTCCTAACTGTTGAACCTATAGATTTTTAATTCTTCGTTATCATTATACTCATGCATATGCCTACAATATCTCGGTACTACGTTCCTCACAAAAGAAAATCCTAACCGGATCATACCGGTATATACGTCTCAAGTGTGGCACTAAACGGTCTCTCGCACACGTTTTCTACACGGATACATACGTGGTTAGTACCTGCAGAAGACCACACAATGATGGTGCACTCAAAGTTTGTTCATTTCAGGCAGTTCCATATCTAAAGGTAAATACAAACGCCCGTATCATTTCCATACGGCCGTCCTTGAGCTAAGTCACGTCTCAAGGCACGTGATCGTGTTTCAACACCACACGACGGGGAACCCGAGTATGTCATGAACGGGTCGTCACGGTTGGGAATGTTATCAACCCAACAGATACCACCTACTGCCCTACAGGGCACGCCGATGGCAAGCGCTGCGTATGTCCTCCTGGGCTATTTCCAGACGAACACACTCTCGCGTTACTGACCACGCGATGGGGTCTCCGCTTACTTGCCTAATGCACGCTAGGGATCAGCGTTTCATATGAACTCAGGGACATGAAGAGTCCAAGAGGTTCATATTGACGTCTCACACCAAGCTGTGAGATCAATCCCCGAACCACGTTCCTCGTCAGGGAGAGCTAACGGAAATTGAACTGCTTTCGGTGGCGTTCCTTACCATACTTACCAGAGCGTAGGTGCGTCGTTACATAATTGAAATTCAGAATTATAACACATAAGTTAGTCTTTGCCACTTTAAGTAACTATGCTAATATAGTCCTTACTTGGGCAACTACCGATTCCTCACCGTATACCTAAGTTTTTCCCATAATGCAGTCCTTAAGTACTGTGCTATCCCCACTGCAGCTCTGATACCAGGCTGTGGCGGACCGGAATCCGCTCATCCAGGATCGCAGAGGGTGGTGCCACGCGATGCGACATCCGACAGCACACGTCATAAGAACATAATATATTACATGGGAAAACAACTGAAACTGTACAAACAGGTACAAACTTCAGTTACAACTATTGTTTATGTTACACAGCGGAAGTCTACACTACACAACTCACGCCCGCCTATCTAGCAAAAGTCGGTTGCCCAGCCCTAGGGCAACCCACACTAGCTGCACGTCTCAGCTCAGCGCGGCGTGTACGGCTCCCACTCAGCCGTGGTCCCCGACGGAGGGTAACCCTCGCCGGTGGACTCGTACTCCGAGTCTGTGGGTGGCTCCTCACCTGAAAAACACTTAAGCAGCAACCGTGAGCACGAAGGCTCAGCAAGGCTTAACCGACTCACCTAAGCATGAAACTCTACATGAGGTATACCAAGACATAGGTTGGTAGCATTTCAGCAAAACGACACGCCTACAAGTTCATCCTTAGTTCATCTTTTAGCAACAAGTTAACAGTTCATGAAATCTGAAATTTAGTAAGCAGTATTTGGTGGCACACATGTAGCAATACAATTATATCAATCAGCATCATTGAATCAACATATTTCATCCATTAGTCTACGTTACGACGCAGTGAACAAGCGGTACTCGTCACCGCGAGGGACGGCGAATCGACTCGATATACACCTGCAGGGAAAACCCAAAGAGCACGTCACGTACGCCCAACCGTGGAGCTGCACAGCACGCTCACTCGATGTCGTACGGGACAACCTTTCACCCAACAGCCCAAACGTCGAACCGGTCGCACCGAAACGAGCAGGAGGTTCCCCACACGGAGCATCTCTCTATGCCCGTTGGCAGATTTCCACCTTGCTGCCCTCAACCTACACCTATAAATTGGTGTGCTATGCCTCGACGCCCGGAGGTTTAGGCTACATCGGTTTATCGGGGCCCATATATCCGATATGCCTCCGGTACGTTCAATACTTGTTCAGCAGGGCCGCACACGGATCGGTCCTCAATCGACATGGACAGGGCCGCGCACACAAGACTCTCTCTTGTTGCGCCCTAGCCCCTGCCTAGTCTCATTTTCATTACTAAAGTGATCTCACATCACTCCACCGAACCCGTGTGTCCCAAGCCTATCTCGCGAGTAGATTCCAACTACTCGACTTGTACCGAAGTCCTATGACTCATTAAGCATAGCCTGTCTACTCGAGGTCTTAGACACTACCCTCACTCTTTTAGGAACCTTTGGTTATGCAAGTGGGGTTCCATTCATCCTACACCTAATGCACAATCATACTTCACACGACTCATGTAAACAAAAGAAAACTTATAAAAAGGTTAATGCAAACCGGGGCTTGCCTTGTTGCTGCTGGTCAGGAGTTAGTTCTTCGTCCGGAAGAAGGAAGTCCAGCACTTCCGGAGTCTCTTCTTCAACGGCTACACGTTAATGAAATACTATACGTTAATTTAGATGCAAATGTGAGTTTTAGAGTAAAACTTCTACTATTGGTTCTAATAACCAGCCTCTAACACCTGGAACTTTGTTTAAGAATTTAACTATGAATTGGGGTTGGTGGCTTGGCTTGAACTTAATCACATGGTTGAATGCTAAGTGGTTTTCCCCCTTTTCCATATTAATCCCTTAAGGGTTAAACAGGACAGGGGTGATCTAGAGCTCCAATGGAGCTGAGAATTTTTGTGTGAGTTCCTTGTCACAAGAAAACTCTCTGGACCAAACCTTAGCACTTTTCATGGAATGGTTTGCTCAGAGTCATTTCTTTAGCAAATAAGCAAGGAGGAATTAATTCTGAGGTCAGACCCCTGTTCATACCCAACTTAATGAACTACAATTTCAATTATAGCTCCTAGATTTTGCATGAATTTTTCTAGTATTTTTGGAGTTAAGAATTGCCCAGAACTGAATTTCCAAGTTTTTGGAAATTCTCTGAAAATGTTTCTGTATTCAGATGAACACAGCACCTTCCATTTTGAATTGCTCGGGCCAAATCAACTCCAAATGGTCTGAAACTTTTACAGGAGTTTACTAATGTCCTAAAGAACATTCTGGCAAAATTTGGGAATTTTTGGATGAACCAAACTCCCTCTAAAATTCTTTTGCTGAAAAGCTTTAAAGAATTTTCCAGAATTAATTACTGGGTTTTATAAAAATTGGGTTTCATATTTGGATTGTACTATGTTAGAGGAATCCAACAAAATTTGTTTCATGATTTTTGGATTCTCCTAACCCAAGTTGTGGTCCTCCAAAGTTTGAACTACAAACTGGACATTTCAAAATGTTTAAATGTCTGCCGGTGGGTCCCACCCGGCAGTCTTCCCCTTCCTCGCGCCAAACAGGGGTCCGCGGCGGCGCACTCCGGTGAGCTTCGCCGGAACTGCTCTCCCGGCCGTCTCCCGGCCCCAAACTTGCCGCCCCGCCCTAACTCACATCGCTGAACTCGTCGGTGGCGTCGCCGGCGGCCGTAGCTCACCGGAACAGGGCTCCCGACGGTGACAGTGGCGGTTAGGGTTCCGGCGTGGTCGGGAATGCGTTATAACGCATCAAAATGATTGGCAAAGGGTCGGAGAGCACCACGGGAGCTCGAGGGTGATGGAAATGGCCGCCAAACCCCATGAAAAGGTCGGCAACCTAGAGCTCCACGGTGAACCGAGCTGTTATTCTATGGCGGCCCGAAAAACAACCTAAACCCGGCCATTTCTGGGTCATTTCCCTTGATTCTTGGTCGAGGAGGGCCGCTAGGAAGTGAGGAAGGTGTGTGTAAGCTCACTCGAGCTGGATTGGACGGTGCAGCTCGAATTTCGGGGTAGACCGATCCTTACCCGGTTGCACTAGTTCTCGGGATCCTTAGGAATTCTCAGTGCACCGTCTACCAATGGTTAGAAGGGTTGCAGCTACACGATCTGGAGGCTAAAGCGCACCTTTTCTGTGTAGAAGTCCGGCGGTGAAACTGGCCGTGGCGTGCTGTCCACGGGGAGCAGTTCGCGCCTTTCCGCCGGTGGCCTGAGCTCTCAGTGGCGATCGTCGATTTGTGGTCGAGTGCGGTGCTAACACCGTGGGGTGGTGAGATGGCTAGCTAGAGCACACACCGGCGCTCTCTTTCTGCGTTGGGAGCTCGGGCAAAGGCCGAGCGGACGTCGGCGTGCAGGGGAGGATCGGGGGAGCGGCGTCGGTGACCGAGCAGAGCGGGGGCTCGCTGTTTTGCAAAGAAGCACACGTACGTCTTCGGTGGCTTGGCGAGGGGGGTCATGTAGAGGAGAGGGCGCGCCGTTCCCCGGCTGCCAGCGCGAGCGACGGAAACCAGGAGGTGGCCGTTCGGCCGGCGGTGCGCGCGCGGCAGCTGGCTGCGCTCGGTTGACTGAGAAACAGAGAGCAGACTTGGGGGCTAAGTCTATTTCACCCAATGACATGTGGGCCCCACTGGTCAGTGCTCTACCCCCTCTCAAAAGATCTCCAAAACTTGACAAAAGATGAATTCAATCGTTGGAAATCTTCAACTGAGCTACATTGGTATTGTTTGGCAAATTTACCTCAAATTCAAATGTATATTTGAATTCTTGGCATATTTGGATCCTTTTTGGAAAAAAATGGGTAGCAAATCTTTTCAACAATTTTTGAAACTTTGCCTCCCCACTAATTTGGACCTGAGGAACCCAGTTATGCACTTTGATCCTTGTTTTAGCTGCTGCAATCACGAATTGGAATGCAACAGTTTTGAATCACCCTCTCATGTGTGATCATATGTGTATAAACCCTACTTTGTGAAAGTGAAGACTTTCCCCTCTAATCACTCTTTTGATGGAGGTTACATGCTTTTCACAACATTTCCTAAGGTGTCCACAATACAAACTGTGGTGTTGTGAGGTGAAGAAAAGTTTTTGCAAGTCCCTTTTCTTGGGCTTTTACACCAGGAGTCTTGCACGCCCCTAAACTCCTTTCTATACAGCAGCCGTCACCACATTAGGGCGGGTGTTGCTTAGTTACAATCTGTCAATGAACAGTGTTGTCGATCATCGGTGGTGAGACCCCAAATTCGTGATCAATTCAGTTTTGATTGCAACTTCTCTGTTCTTTCTTGTATTCTTGATTGCGCTTGCAGGGATAAGCCTTCGTGGCGAGGTCATTCGTGTGACATGGGTGATAACCAACAGAGCAGTGGTGTAGTGATTGCGGGGTTTCGTTCGTTCGGAGCCTTGGATCATCAACATCGAGATCTCCATCCAATCAAGTTTACCCTACCTCTCGGAAGATCGGGACTCATCCTCCTATCAATTGGTATCAAATTTCCAGGTTCACCGTGAGATATACTTGTGTGTCCTTTAGATTTATTTTGTTTCAGTCCTATCGTCCACAAAAAGCCACAAAAATTTTTTTAGTTTCCCTGACCTACAACCCCCGCTCAACCTTTTGCACAATTTAGTTTCGGAGTCCGTAGTTATGAGTTCGTGTCCTAGGTTGAGTCTGGTTGCTGGTTTAGATTTGTTTTGGTTCAGTTTTGTTTCTTCCATCCGCTGCCATCTACAAAAAAATTCCATCCACCGATTCGTTTCTGTTGCAGTTTCCACCACCACCAAAACCTGATTCGGGGTATCCTCCTTAAAACGGGCATAACTTTTCGCTCGTAACTCCGATTGAGGCACATTCTTTTTCCCGGAAAGGTCTCGAAAAAGTCCACATACAGCGTTTTCAAAAAAAATTAAAAAAATTAAGAAGGCCCTCATTTCGAACTCCGAAGTTCCAGCACCAGTTTTTTTTCCAATCGCTCCTGAATTTGTGCCGATCTCATCTTTCATCGGTTTGAGCTAATACTTGGTGTTGTTTCTATTCTTGTGCACGAGGTTGAGAAAAAATATCAAAAAAATAAATAGAAAAAAAGATTTTGATTTCTACTAGTGCTTCAAGACAAAAACAGGAGGCTAAGGGGTTTTCTAGTTGTGCTATTTCTGTGTGAGTGCTGGATACTTGCTAATATTATCCTTGTTGTTCATCATTATTCATCCTTGTCCTTGCTTATTGCCACAACTGTTCTAATACATTCTTAGGCCAGCAACTAGGTGAAATTCTTTGGACACATATTCAACATTGCTATCTGTTACTAACTTGTGTGCCACATACATATACTGCATTTGAGCCTTCCAAGCTCCACCTTCTCTCGAGCAGAGCAGGTAACCTTTGCAATCACACCCACTCTCTGCTTGCTTCACACCGGTCACCGTTGGCCACCTGCAGTGCTGGTAAGAAACTTGTAAGAGCGGGGTAAGACGCATCTTACTGATCGATTTTCCACCCACTTCGGAGAGCGTAGTAATAGGGTTCTTCACGATCTTTTTGTCTTCGTTTCTGTTTTGTACTAACAATGACAGGAAAGAAGCCTATGGATAAGACCTCTGGTTCTACACCTCCGGATGATGATGAGTGCGTGTCCCATATGGAACTAAAGGACATGATGCGAGCAATGACCGAAGCTTTCAACAATTACCAGACCACTACAACAGCCACCTTTCAGAGGCTCCAAACAAGTGTTGCTGGTCTGACCACACGGTTGGACGAGATGGAGACTCGTCTTCCCCAACAAGCTACACCCTCTATCATCCTTGATGGTGATGCACATGCTCACTACGACACAGAGGATGACTTCAATAACGATGAGGTTGATGCACAGCAGCGCCGTTGCCCTTGACGAAATCGTCAAGGTATGGGAGGTAGACCTCGTCCTCATGCTCCTGAACAAGATAATGATCCTTATGCTAAGATTAAGTTTTCTATTCCAACATTTTATGGATCTTATTATGCTGAGACTTACTTGGATTGGGAGATGACGGTAGAACAAAAATTTAGCTCTCATCTTGTTTCTGAGCGACATAGAGTTAGACAAGCCACTAGTGAGTTTAAAGATTTTGCTATAATTTGGTGGAATGAACTTGTCAATACACGTAGTGCACCACAGACATGGGCTGCGTTAAAAGAAGAGATGCGCACTAGGTTTGTTCCTCCTTCATATAGACGTGATCTTCTTAAGAAATTGCAATGCTTTGATCAGGGTGACATGACCGTCCAAGAGTACTACCAAGAGTTGCAGAAAGGTATGCTTCGTTGTGGGGTAGTTGAGGATCAGAAAGACCAAATTGTTAGGTTTTATGGGGGCTTGTGGCGTGAGATCCAGGACATAGTTGACTACAAGGAATATCATTCTATTCAACATTTATTTCAACTTGCTATGTTAGCAGAAAAAGAAGTGCAGGGTCGCCAACAGCAGCGGCGGAACAACACCTTCACTCCACGACAATTTCCGGTGCCATCCAAAGCAGCGCCCTCCTCGAGCGTACGTGCTTCTACACCACCCTCCACAGGTGTTATACGTAGCTGCATCGCACCTTCTACATCACGGGGACAAGATAACAGCAAGTCCCAGATGCCTCCAGGTGTTGTAGCAAAGGCGGCTGAACCCAACACTTCGACAAGTCGCAGCTCCGACATCAAGTGCCACCGCTGCCAGGGACTTGGCCATATGCAACGAGATTGCCCCAGCAAACGGGCGATCATGGCCACTGCTGATGGTGGGTATGTTAGTGCTTCTGATATTGAAGATGAAAATATTATTGCAACTAACATTTCAGGTTCGGAAGATGGTGCTGAGGAGGTTCTTGGTACATCTACGACAAACAACTATAGGACTTTGATTGTGCAGCGAGCTTTGAGTGCCACGGTTCGAGAGGACGGCAACCACCAATGTCACAACCTTTTCAACATATTTCTCGTCGTCAAGGACTGCCGTGTACATACCATCATTGATGGTGGTAGCTGCAACAATTTGGTGAATGTTGAGGTGGTCAAGAAGCTTGGCTTGACCACACGGGAGCATCCCCACCCTTATCACATTCAATGGTTTAACAACAATGGTAAGTGTCACACCCGGTTTTTCCGAAGAACAACCGAGTGAATGTCACATGTATGTCAGGATCATTTTCACATACATGTGATGACAAATAGTGAAGCATCATTTATTACAAGCCAGGTGTCGAATATAAATAAGTCTTACATAGCAAATGTCTCGATGGACAATAATAAGTTCATCTCAAGTAAATAAACTAGCAGCGGAATATTATTCTTGTGGGCTCCGTCACAGGCGTTGCCCGGGGTCTCCATGAACCTAGAAACCTTCTTCGGGTCCAAAGTCTTGGTCATTATACACCACCTCATTATCTTGACCTGAGCAGCAATATAAACCAACAAATATGCAAGGTTGAGAACCGATGGTACTCAGCAAGTGTGGGAAAGTTATGTCATGCATGGCTAGAACAAGGGGAGGTCGAACTCATGGTTAAAGCACTACGCAATTAATACCTATCACCTTAGCTTATTAAGCACCTACATTACTACACATGTGAAATGGTCCCAATCTCCCATCCCATCATCAAAATCAAATAACCATAACATCATTTCCAGTGTTAAGCTCCCCCGTTTAACATCCACAACTTCCAAAGCCATCATCCTCTAATCATGAATAAGTCCAAGCCGCTCTTGACCCTGAGCACGGCTGTCATGACAGTTTTGACTCTGCAGAGTTTGCACCACTGTACCCACATGTAGTGATTTCATCCCCCGTTGCCGGGTGGACTAAAAGAACCTCCATTATGCCAGTGGCTACGAACCACATTCACACTTCCCAGGTGTGTAGCCAGGAGATCACTACGAAGCCTTTACAAAGGGATTTCTGACGAGCGTGGGCCCACTGAGGTTTCAACCCTAACAGCATACAAGAGGCTCCAACCCCGTTGCAGTGTCCCCCTCTTGTGCCTTGCGGTTCATATGGTAGTCCAGCTGACACCTATTCCCCGCACCATCCAACACACCCATACTACGCCGGGGATACACCTAATTAATTGGCCAAGCTGCCCCATCTCAGCATGTGGTTGGCACGGTAAAGCCAGGTTACATGCTCCATGAACCGGTCCTTAGGATCCAGGAAAGTACTAAACACAAACCCGAGTCTCGTGCACCCAGCACCAACCAAATCATCCAACTTGCCTTGATCCCTACCTCTACATAACTCACAATGTCTCATTCAAGAGTATGGTAAAATAAACTGATGATCTCATATCGCAAATATCCCAACCTAAGCATGGCTAAGCATAAGCATGTAAATAAATGACATGATAAAATAAATCCCAACCCAAGCTACAAGGAAACAAGGTGATGTAATTCTAGGGAAACATCCTAGCATGGGTTTCTTATTTCATTTGACAATGCAAATAATTCTATCTACACATCCTAGCATAGGATCAAAGTGGTCAAGGACACTTGCCTCCTTCCTGCTGCTCTTGAAATGGGTAGTCCTGATCTTGGAAAGGAAGAACTTGCTGTGGAGCAGGTTCTACATCATACCATCACACATAGCAAAAGAAAAACAACAATCCATAAGACATAGTTCACACTTCCACTTCATACAAACCACACATTCACATTTATGAAAGTCATTCACAATTATATGTGTTGTGGTTACTCTATGGGTGTTGATTTGTGGCTTACATGCACTTTTAATCATGTGTATATGATTCCTACTTTCGTATTCACATTTATGCTTGTATACTATATATATGAGTTTCCAATTTAAATAAATTCCTTATATTCAATTACTACACCTTTTAGCTACTAAGTATGCATGAAAGGTATTTTCCTACTCCATATGTGTCTTCAGAACTTCTACCCACCCTAAACTGAATTCTTTGGATTTTGGAAACTTCATTTATTATTTTCTAATTATTTATACCTAGCTTGCTATATTTTCAAATTTACTTCCTATGCCTAAATGGGTACTTTATTGTGAAAATAGTAAGACACATCATCTAAACAGAATAGATTCTGATCCAAAATAGTTAATAATATATTTTTGATATTTTCCTCTGATGTAAAATATTTTACATTTATTTTTCTAATTTTCAGAATTATTCTCTACTTAAAAATGTGTCCCTCTAACTAATAAATTTGAATAATCAATTATACAGATTCATTTCAGCCAAAAATCTATTTTTATCTCACTCCAAGGTTTTCTAAGTACTGGGAAAGTTTTTAATTTGAATTTGACACTATGTTCGTCCCACCTTTTAAATTTTAAATACTAGCCACTTATTCAAATTCCTAACTTTAATATCAAATAGGGTTAAAAAGGTAAACTCACCCCACTACAGGGTCCATTAATTTATTTTAAGAATTTCCAGGGGTCTAACTACACTTAACAGAGGGGTTTTTCCTAATTTTTTTCAAGTCCAGGGGCTAAAACTGATTTTTAAATGAATTTACATGATTTTCTGAAGTTCCAGGGGCTAGATCAGAAGTTTCCGGGCTAGCTCTTATTTTCCGAGAACCCCAGGGGGTAGCGCGTAAGAATTCCAGTCTTTATAACGCGGGGCTGACGTGGACCGTCTGATTTAAAACAGACGGTTGAGATTATAACATCGAACCGGTACGCGGGGATTTAAACTCTACCGTGCGATTTAAAATAAACGGCGCACAAGCGGCCACGTCGCTCTGATCGAGCGCGGGCGGCGCTGCCCGGCGGCGCACGGCGGCGGGAGGCGGCGATCTCGCCGGAGAGTTTCGGATCTTCGTAAATTCTTCCTAGAACTGTGATTTTATGGCATAGATCGGTAGAGGGGAGGTCGGGGATCTCACCTCGGGGTTTTTCTTGAGCTCGGAGGTCCTGGAAGGCGGTCGGCGACGAGGTCCGATGTGAATTCACGGCGATGCTCGTCGGTGCTGTGTATGAAGCGCAAACCACCGAGTTTTCTACACCTGCGTGATTCCCCGGAGGCGGTGGAACACGATCGGCGCTTTAGATCAGAGAACCCGAGCAAAGATCGAGAGAAAACGGTGATCAGAGCTTCGGTTCTCACCGGGAGGAAAAACAGCCGATCGCGGGTGAAAATGTAAAAGCCCAAGAAAAGGGACTTGCAAAAACTTTCATGCACCTCAAAACACAACAGTTTTGTTGTGTGTAGATTGTGAAATATTGTGAAGAGCAAGTGGCCCCCCTCAAAAGAATAATTAGAGGGGAAAGCCTTCACCTTCACAATGTAGGGTTTCTACACCTGAACATGAGAGGTTGAGC
Source organism: Neostapfia colusana (assembly GCA_030760725.1). Lineage (NCBI taxonomy): Eukaryota > Viridiplantae > Streptophyta > Magnoliopsida > Poales > Poaceae > Neostapfia > Neostapfia colusana. The sequence continues at coordinate 35,014,347 of JASWHV010000004.1, read as the reverse complement.
TCACCCCTAGGATTTGAAAAGTCTTGGGAAGGTTCAGTCCAAAGCTCATGCAAATTCAACACTTTTTGAGGCACTTTTGGGTTATTTCAAAAAGAGGCCAATTTGAACGTAAATTCAAATGGCAGCAACTTTCATCACCCAAATTCAAAAGTTAGCTCCATATCTATACTCAGCACATTTTTCTGAGTAAACCCACCAACTTTCATCTCCATTGGAGCTCATCTTGTCAAGAGCTAAATTTGCAAGAATTCAAAACTGAATTTGAATTTCAGTTTAAATATGAAGCAAATTTAACCAAACAAAGTTTGAATTTGAGAATTCAAATTCAAACAAAGACTTGGTGACTAAGTCTCACATTAAATTGTGAGTAGCTGAGGATATTTTGGCACAACAGAATTCAGAAAATTGGAAAAAAAAACAAAAGAGTTAGAGGGGAGGCCCACTGGTCAGTAGACTTAGCACCAAAGTCTCCTCAGCCGACTTCCTCGACCGAGCGCGCTCGCCAGCTGCAGCCAGCGGCGGCGACCGACACCTCGGCCGGCCAGCTCCTGCTTCGGCAGAGGAGGTGGCACAGCAGGTGTCGCGCTCTCCCCTGGCCTCAGGAGCCTATAAAAGGCCCGAGACCGCCGGCGAGTTACTGATTTTCGTGAAGTTCTGTAACCAGCAGCCTAGTCGCCCGAGCTCCGATCGTGTGCCACCCCAGCTGTGATCATCTTGCGGCTTCGACCTCCATAGGAGAGTGAAGCGCTAGCTCGTCCTCAAGACCACCGCGCAAACCGTTCCAAGGTTCGACCTCTGTGCGCGGAGAATTTCTCAGTTTAGGGCGAGTAGCTCCTTTCGGGACCCGATTAGGTTTAGCAAAAATTTGGGCAGCATAGTGGGTGGGAGGCCGAACGGAGCTGTGAGAGAGCATCTAGAGGTTCTGGCGACCCTTCTCGTTCGAAAACCGGAAGGAAATCACCGCCGGAACCCTAAGTTCACCCTAGGACAGTATGGCGGAGGAGGGGGTCGCCGGTGAGGTCTGGGTTGCCGGCCGTTTAGGGCCCAACAGAGCTCATGCCGAGTTTCCCCAGGTTTCCCTGAGTGTGGCGACGCGATTAGCGCACGATGAAAACGGTCAGAAGGGCGGGAACACATTGCCGAGGTAGCACAGAGGCATAGGGCTCGTCGCCGACGAGCTATGGCGGTTAGCCGGCGGCGACATGGTGTCCAGCGGATTCAGCACCCGAGATTACGTGGGGGCGGCGAGTCTCGTCGGCTCCGGTGAGCTAGATCGCCGGGAACGCTGACCTCGCCGGAGCTCCGGCGGCTCGGGGCGGCGACGTCGGGAGGTAGACGAAGGGCGCGGCCCCACCTGTCAGCCCCTGTGTTAATCGCGCGCGAGCGCGCGGTTAGTTCAATTTAAACGGGCGGGCCCCGCTGTCAGCCTCTGGTTTAGCGCGGGAGGGGATTTTCTGTAGGAAAATAATTCAGGGATTAGCTGAAACTTTAGAAATCCATAACCGTGGCTAGGAAGCTCCAAATTTAGTGATTCAAATTGGGTTGGATTCATCTTGCCTAGCTCTGTCCAAAGATACAACCCAATTTGTATGAAACCCATTAATTAATTCTGGAAAATTCTTTAAAGCTTTTCAGAGAAAGAATTTTAGAGGGAGTTTGGTTCATCCAAAAATCCCCAAATTTTACCAGAATGTTCTTTAGGACATTAGTAAACCCCTGTAAAAGTTTCAGACCATTTGGAGTTGATTTGGTCAGAGCAATTCAAATTTGAAGGTGCTGTGTTCATTTGAATGCAGAAACATTTTCAGAGAATTTCCAAAACTTGGAAATTCAATTCTGGGCAAACCCTGACTCCAAAAATGCTAGGAAAATTCATGCAAACTCTATGAGCTATAATATAAATTGTAGTTCATTAAGTTGAGCATGAACAGGGGTATTACCTCAGAATTAATTCTTCCTTGCTGATTTGCCAAGAGAATTATTCTGAGCAAACCACTCCATGAAAAGTGCTAATGTTTGGTCCAGAGAGTTTTCTTGTGACAAGGAACTCACACAAAAATTCTCAGCTCCATTGGAGCTCTAGATCACCCCTGTCCTGTTTACCCACTTAAGGGATTAATATGGAAAAGGGGGGAAAACCACTTAGCATTTAACCATGTGATTAAGTCCAAGCCAAACCACCAACACCAGTTCATATTTAAATTCTTAAACAAAGTTCCAGGTATTAGAGGCTGGTTATTAGAACCAATAGTATAAGTCTTACTCTAAACTCACTTTTGCATATAAATTAACATGTAGTATTTCATTAACGTGTAGCCGTTGAAGAAGAGACTCCGGAAGTGCTGGACTTCCTCCTTCCGGACGAAGAACTAACTCCTGACCAGCAGCAACAAGGCAAGCCCCGGTTTGCATTAACCCTTTTATAAATCTTACTTTGTTTACATGTGTCATATGAAGTATGTATGTGCATTAGGTATAGGGTGATTGAAACCCCACTTGCATAACCAAAGGTTCCTAAAAGAGTGAGGGTAGTGTTAAGGACCTCGAGTAGACAGGCTATGCTTAATGAGTCATAGGACTTCGGTACAAGTCGAGTAGTTGGAATCTACTCGCGAGATAGACATTGGGACACACGGGTTCGGTGGAGTGATGTGAGATCACTTTAGTAATGAAAATGAGACTAGGCAGGGGCTAGGGCGCAGCAAGAGAGAGTCTTGTGTGCGCAGCCCTGTCCGTGTCGATTGAGGACCGATCCGTGTGCGGCCCTGCTGAACAAGTATTGAACGTACCGAAGGCATATCGGATATATGGGCCCCGATAAACCGATGTAGCCTAAACCTCCGGGCGTCGAGGCATAGCACACCGATTTATAGGTGTAGGTTGAGGGCAGCAAGGTGGAAATCTGCCAACGGGCATAGAGAGATGCTCCGTGTGGGGAACCTCCTGCTCGTTTCGGTGCGACCGGTTCGACGTTTGGGCTGTTGGGTGAAAGGTTGTCCCGTACGACATCGAGTGAGCGTGCTGTGCAGCTCCACGGGTGGGCGTACGTGACGTGCTCTTTGGGTTTTCCCTGCAGGTGTATATCGAGTCGATTCGCCGTCCCTCGCGGTGACGAGTACTGCTTGTTCACTGCGTCGTAACGTAGACTAATGGATGAAATATGTTGATTCAATGATGCTGATTGATATAATTGGATTGCTACATGTGTGCCACCAAATACTGCTTACTAAATTTCAGATTTCATGAACTGTTAACTTGTTGCTAAAAGATGAACTAAGGATGAACTTGTAGGCGTGTCGTTTTGCTGAAAAGTTACTATCCTATGTCCCTTGTACCCCTCATGTAGAGTTTCATGCTTAGGTGAGTCGGTTAAGCCTTGCTGAGCCTTCGTGCTCACGGTTGCTGCTTAAGTGTTTTTCAGGTGAGGAGCCACCCACGGACTCGGAGTACGAGTCCACCGGCGAGGGTTACCCTCCGTCGGGGACCACGGCTGAGTGGGAGCCGTACACGCCGCGCTGAGCTGAGACGTGCAGCTAGTGTGGGTTGCCCTAGGGCTGGGCAACCGACTTTTGCTAAATAGGCGGGCGTGAGTTGTATAGTGTAGTCTTCCGCTGTGTAATAGAACAATAATTGTAACTGAAGTTTGTACTTGTTTGTACAGTTTCAGCTGTTTTTCCCATGTAATATATTGTGTTCTTATGACGTGTGCTGTCGGGTGTCGCATCGCGCGGCACCACCCTCTGCGATCCTGGATGAGCGGATTCCGGTCCGCCACAGCCTGGTATCAGAGCTGCAGTGGGGATAGCACAGTACTAAAGGACTGCATTATGGGAAAAACTTAGGTATACGGTGAGGATTCGGTAGTTGCCCAAGTAAGGACTATATTAGCATAGTTACTTAAAGTGGCAAAGACTAACTTATGTGTTATAATTCTGAATTTCAATTATGTAACGACGCACCTACGCTCTGGTAAGTATGGTAAGGAACGCCACCGAAAGCGGTTCAATTTCGGTTAGCTCTCCCTGACGAGGAACGAGGTTCAGGGATTTGTCTCATAGCTTGGTGTGAGACGTCAATATGAATCTCTTGAACTCTTCATGTTCCTGAATTCATATGAAACGCTGATCCCTAGCGTGCATTAGGCAAGTGAGTGGAGACCCCATCGCGTGGTCAGTAACGCGAGAGTGTGTTCGTCTGGAAATAGCCCAGGAGGACATACGCAGCGCTTGCCATCGGCGTGCCCTGCAGGGCAGTAGGTGGTATCTGTTGGGTTGATAACATTCCCAACCGTGACGACCCGTTCATGACATACTCGGGTTCCCCGTCGTGTGGTGTTGAAACACGATCACGTGCCTTGAGACGTGACTTAGCTCAAGGACGGCCGTATGGAAATGATACGGGCGTTTGTAATTACTTTTAGATATGGAACTGCCTGAAATGAACAAACTTTGAGTGCACCATCATTGTGTGGTATTCTGCAGGTACTAACCACGTATGTATCCGTGTAGAAAACGTGTGCGAGAGACCGTTTAGTGCCACACTCGAGACGTATATGCCGGTATGATCCGGTTAGGATTTTCTTTTGTGAGGAACGTAGTACCGAGACATTGTAGGCATATGCATGAGTATAATGATGACAAAGAATTAAAATCTATAGGTTCAACAGTTAGGACCCTGGTTGGGTATAAGAATGGGATGGTGATGAGTGTAGTTCCAAAAGAGACTGAAAACAGAGTGCTCTGTTTTGGGCAGCATGTTTGCTGATCCTCAACAGGGCATAACTCACAGGTCTTTTAGCCCAGGGAGGTGTGCTATATAGCTCTGGAAAGGTATTCAAGTACTCTACAACTTTGTTGTAGACTTCCAGAGCTGAAACTCGCCTTAAGATGGCTGAAATCCCAGAGGAATGTAAACTGTCCAGAACCAGGGCAGAGTAAAACATCCTCTGAACTGATATGTTTTTCAAATATAACTCCCAGTAGAAAAATATAAAATTGTCATATAATACACGCTTAGAAATAGTAGAAGATGTGTGACATCTTTGCAATTCAAAGTTTCTGAAGTTTCAGCACAGAAATTAGGGAGAATTAGGGTTGAAGACAGCCACTTCCAAGGGAGGTGCTGTTAAAATTCTTCCAGAAATTCTGCTGACTTTGAATTAGCATAACTTTTTAGCCAAATCTGATCTGGGGGCAAATGCATACTCGTTGGAAAGATACTAAAGTTAACTTTAACTTTGTTATTCAACTTGAGTCATGAAAATGCACAGAACCAGATCAAAACATGGGATAGGTAGAAACTGGTCATTCTGACAGAAGAATGACAGTTGAGCTCATTGGAGAGGGTGTCGTACCCTAAGGGTGTTATACGTGATGACAACGCAATAATAATGTCTCGTAGAGACCAAACCCAGTTATGTTGAGCTTCCAAACAGGGGGTTCATCAAGTTGGATTAAACTAACTTGTGTTTGGTCTGGTAATGGTGTAGCTTGTGCAAAGTTATTACATTATCTACTTACGAGATATTTCGCATATTTGGTTGTCATAATGTTTTTACGCCCAGTTCTATTGGACTGCATGCCAAATGTTGCGGGACTGATGTTTAATGTCGTATGGTTGCAGATGGTTCGTACTAGGACCACGCACGAGGTTGGTGGCTTTAGCCAAGGTGGAGGCGATGACTCCCAGCCACCGGCCTACGACAGCACCCCGCAGCAGCAGCCACCACCGCCGCCTCCGCTTAGTCTAGCGGATGTGATAGCGGCATTGGTGGGAGGTCGTGAGGAGCAGACCGACCTGCTCCGCACGATCGTGCAGAATACGTCCCAGGCGGGAGGACGTCAAGAGCGAGGGCCTCGCGAGCCCCGCGAAGTGTCGTACTCGGATTTCATGAGTACGCACCCTCCAGTGTTCACCGAAGCCGAAGAACCACTGGAGGCGGACAACTGGCTGCGGACTATCGAGTCCAAGTTCGGGCTGCTCCAGTGTACGGAGAGGCAGAAGACGCTGTTCGCAGCACAGCAGCTCCACGGTGCCGCTGGTGCGTGGTGGGCGAATTATGTCGCCTCACGTCCGGCTGGCCATGCCGTGGAATGGCAAGAGTTCCGGGAGGCGTTCCGCGCCTATCACATTCCTCCCGGAATAATGAAGAGAAAGTTCCAAGAATTTTTGGAACTGAAGCAGGGCGGGAGGAGTGCCCACGACTACTCCCGTACCTTCAACCATCTGGCGCAGTATGCGTCAGACTACATCTCCACGGAGGAGAAGAAGAGGGAGCACTTCTATCGGGGGTTACACCCCGAAATGAAGACCCACCTCGTACAATGGAACCGCGGCACATTCAACGATCTAGTTAATGCCGCCATCATGCAAGAGGACGCTCAGCGGGAGTTAGCAGCTGAGCAGAGGAAGCGTAGCGCTCCACCTAGCAGTGGTGGGAGTGGCGCTCCCCAGAAGTACCGTATGGTGTATCGGACACCATCCGGGCAGCAGTGGCAACCACCGGCGCGACCGCAACGGTTCGGGGGACGTCCCTTTCAGGCACCTCCGTTCCGTCCGCCGATGCCACCACCAAGACAGCAGCAGCAGCAGACGGTACCCCGGGCGTTTCCACCGCCACAACGCGCCCCAGGTTTCCGTCCACCGATCAGCGGGGGACCGCCCCGTTTCACCTGCTTCACATGTGGCCAGGCGGGCCACTTTGCGAAGGACTGTCCCCAGGGGCAGCAGAGCAGCGGGCAAGCCCAGTTTCAGGGCGGTGCTCGAGGCCGACCTCCGGCGAAGAAGGTTGGTCAGCGGACTGGAGGCGTCCGCAACCTCGACAATGAGGACGCCCCAGAGGGAGACAACGTGCTGGCGGGTACGTTTACTCTCAACCATCAAGCCATAGTCATATTATTTGATTCGGGTGCAACCCACAGCTTTATAAGTGCATCCTATGTGGCTAAACATCAATTGCAAGTCTTCCCAACCGACTGCACTTATATGATCTGCTCACCGGGAGGGAAGATTTCAGCTAATATGATGATTCCAAAGGCACCTTTGTGCTTAGGTGGGAAACTATATCCCACCACCTTGATAATCCTTATGGGACAAAAGATTGATGCAATCTTAGGGATGTCATGGCTGCAATACCATGGCGCTGTCCTAGAGACTCGGACACGGACGGTTCACTTAAATTCTCCATTTCACCGTCCGCATTCCATGGTGTTAGACACGCCAGTCCGGGAAGTTTTAGCAATTAATAATGCTGAAGTTCTCAAGTTAGAAGACATCCCCGTAGTCCGGGAGTATCCCGATGTGTTCCCGGATGATCTTCCGGGCATGCCACCTGAGCGGGATGTCGAGTTCAAGATTGAACTTGCACCCGGGACTACGCCCATATCACGGAGACCATACAAGATGGCTCCAAATGAGCTGGCGGAACTGAAAGAACAGCTCAATGATCTGTTGAGCAAGGGTTTCATTAGGCCGAGTTCCTCGCCTTGGGGATGCTCGGCGCTATTCGTGAAGAAGAAGGATGAGACCCTGAGGCTGTGTGTGGATTACCGGCCGCTCAACGCCGTCACCATCAAGAATAAGTACCCACTGCCCCGTATTGACATCTTGTTTGATCAACTTGTGGGGGCAAGTGTATTCTCAAAGATGGACCTTCGCTCTGGATATCACCAGATCAAGATCCGGGCAGAGGATATCCCGAAGACGGCATTCTCGACGAGATACGGCTTATACGAATATCTCGTCATGTCCTTTGGTCTCACAAATGCTCCAGCCCATTTCATGTATCTCATGAACTCGGTGTTCATGCCGGAGCTGGACAAGTTCGTGGTAGTGTTCATCGACGACATCTTGGTTTACTCCAAGACCGAAGCTGAACATGCCGAACACTTGCGGATCGTTCTTCAACGATTGCGAGACCACAAGCTCTACGCCAAGTTCAGCAAATGCGAATTTTGGATCAGCCAAGTGCCATTTTTGGGACATATCATCTCAGCTGAAGGCATTGCGGTTGACCCAAGTAAAATAGAGCAAGTGTTGAAATGGAAAGCTCCCACTTCAGTCCATGAAGTCAGAAGCTTCCTCGGGTTAGCGGGATACTATCGGAGATTCATCCCAAGTTTCTCCAAGCTCGCTAAGCCGATGACAGAGTTGCTGAAGAAAGGGACAAAATATGTTTGGAACACGGCGTGTGAAGGAGCATTCCGAGCATTGGTGAAGCATCTCACAACAGCCCCGGTATTAGCTCAGCCGGATACAACAAAGCCCTTCGACGTATATTGTGACGCGTCCGGTATTGGGCTTGGCTGCGTGTTGATGCAGGAAGGACGTGTGGTCGCTTATGGCTCACGCCAACTTCGGAACCATGAGCAGCACTACCCGACTCACGATCTTGAACTTGCTGCCGTGGTGTTGGCGCTGAAAATGTGGAGGCACTATCTCCTGGGGAACTTGGTGCATCTCTACACCGACCACAAGAGCTTGAAATACATTTTCACCCAGAAGGAGCTGAACATGAGGCAGAGGAGGTGGTTAGAACTGATCAAAGATTATGAGATTGAGATCCATTACCACCCCGGCAAGGCGAATGTGGTTGCCGACGCGCTGAGTCGGAAATCACATGTACATCACCTCACCATTACACCGGTGGAGGAGGAAGAGCCAAGTTTATACTTGGTTCCTTATGGATCGCTGTACAACCTTGCCCTCATCCCTACTATTAGGGAGGACATCATTGCAGCTCAGAAAACGGATAAAGGCATGGCACATCTCCGGAGACGGATAGACAATGGAGAGATTAAATGTTTCCGGAAAGATGATGAGGGGACGCTGTGGTTCAATGACCGCATAGTCGTACCCCGAGATATGAAGTTGAGGAAAAAGATCCTCGATGAAGCTCACTTGTCCAAATACTCCATTCATCCGGGCAGCAACAAAATGTACCAAGATTTGAAAAAGAAATTTTGGTGGACACGGATGAAGCGGGAGGTAGCTAAGTACGTATCCGAGTGCGATACGTGTAGACGAGTGAAAGCTGATCACATGAAGAAATCAGGGCTGCTGCAACCCCTGAAGATCCCGGCATGGAAATGGGAAGATGTGAGCATGGATTTCATTGTGGGATTACCCCTAACAGCCAACAAGCATGATTCCATATGGGTAATCGTCGATCGGTTAACCAAGACGGCTCACTTCATTCCGGTGAATACACGTTACAATGCCGGCAAATATGCGGAGCTATACATAGCGAAGATTCTATGCCTATACGGGATACCCAAGACCATTGTCTCAGATCGAGGTGCATTATTTGTATCTCGCTTTTGGGAGCAGCTACACGCTGCATTGGGTACTAAGTTAATCAGGAGCTCCGCCTATCACCCTCAGACCGATGGTC